>CM060931.1:140744632-143454976 GCA_030765085.1 Allium cepa | reverse complement strand
GTATCATTCCATTTATTATAACCCCTAAGACTTGCACCTCTAGTACAATTTTGTTTTTACATTGTCATCCTCTTCTTTTTTTAGGAAAAAAACATTCATATTCAGAGGAGGGTTCCTATCTATAGTATAATGTCTACGAGTAGCTATGGTTTTGTTGAATTTTGCTCAAATTATAGTGTCTTTAGGTAGCATCGGATTTTGATTTTACCCATGTAAATTATTCTTTACCTTTTAACATTCTCCCTCGATCTTACTTCCTGCATTTTCTTTTGTTCTTTGAATTTAAACCCTTGTTTTATTCAGTCATTTCATATTCTAAAGAAAAGAACAAATTATTTTGACTTTGTACAAAATGGACATCTTGAGTTTAGATTTTTATTCCTATGCTTTGAAATCAAGTGGGATATGGAACATGAATTTTTTTTCAAATTCAGAAGAAAGTTTTGATATAATTTTGAAATTCTATACATCTGCTGGCTTCAATTAGCTCAGTGAAGTAGGAAGGAACATTTGAAATGGGAAAAAGGAACTTAATCAAAAATTTCTAATCGGTATTTTTGAAGAAAAAAAATGATAATACATCATTTTTCCCAAATCACTGCTGCTTTCTGACAACATTTATGAAAATGAATTATGCTTTTTGTCAAGTACATACTCATAGGCAAACTGATATTGTAAAATAAACCCCTTTCAAAATTGTTCTGTTCATTGCCTGGTTGTTGTAAAGGAAATTAAAATGAAGTAATGTTTTGAGTAAATCTTATACATCCTCTAAAACCAACACTCCAATAGTTCTTGAAAACATATTCAGAAAGGGTTGTTAGGTGCTTGATTGTTGGGAAATTATGTAAAATGGGCTTGCTAGCATGTAGATTGTAAAAGGATACTTTTTGAATATTGATTATTGGTAAAACATTATTTGATATCTTTCTTCTTTGCTTTTTTAAGGTTAAGTGATGAACTCCAGACTCTTCCATGTTCGTCAAAGTGCAAACAAGATGCTGCTGCAGACTTGATTCATATTTATGCATATACAAAATGATTGTGTAAAATGGGTAGAAAAGTACTTCAGAGATTGCATGTGCGATATTAGTAGTGAAGTTTCATTTGACTTGGCATTGTGAGTTTATTGTGTTAGGGAATTGTAGAAATACCTCAAATTATCACAAATTTTCAGACTAAATGTGGGCATGGTGTTTCTCTTGCACTTTTTCTTACTTGGGTTCTTGGGTTAGTCCATTTTTTAAATATTTTTCAAGATTAACTTTTAAATTATTATGCAATGTCTACATCAACTTGTTCTTTTGATTTTGTAATGCAGTGATGTTTTCAACTTGGTAGGTTGTATTCTTGAACCAGTTACAGTAAGTGAACAGTTTTACTTTAAATTTATTATCGCATGGCTGAATTAGTACACAAAAGTACTTTGCTTTAAGATGCTAAAATACTTTTCGTTTTGTTTTGTGTATGCAGTTGCCAACACAATTGTATACAGCTCTGGTAAGCAAAAATTAAGCTTTTTATTTTTCTTAGTTTTGTTAAATTTTTTTTAAAAAAGGGGGCTCCAAATTGTTCCTTTTTTCCTTTTATTTGAGTATTATGAAACTAATTTTTTGCTTGCAGCTGTATACAGCAACAACAGTAGTACTGGTGTTTCAAACAATATACTATGATTACCGCAATAGAAGGAAGAATAAGCAAAGTTTTGATGATCCTGGGAAGGTTTTTATTTTCTCAAACAATATATATCATAATGAATACTAGTTTTCCAGAAACTGTGAAGTTTATATAACAGAGAAGTTATTCTTATATTAGTTCTTAAATTTCATAGTTATATATGAATTTTAGGACGGTACCGATGAAAAGAAACCGTTAGATCCAAAGAGAGATGTGTCAGATACCCTTTCCAAGCATAATGAATGGGCACATTATAATTGGATGAAAGGTATTTTATCATAATTTTGTTTTATATTTGTCATGTACATTTTTCTTGATATTATATATACATATTATCTTTTCATTTAAATCATAATTATGAAAGGTATTTTATCATAATTGGAGATTTTTCGTATGATTCAATAACTTTCATCAAGTACAATAACTTTATATTCCAAATCTGAAAAATATAACATAACGGATCTGCACTTTAATAAAATTGATGGCCTTTAAATGCTTAGATTCTAACTAATACATCATGGTTTTGTACAACTTATGAATCAGTTTGGAGGGAATGCAACACCAAGAAATGAAGTTGCTTCCAACAGTCAGCATGATAGTCTTGATGGAGGTTTTGTTATTTGGCCCGAGTGTCGTGTTCGTTGTTTGTAGGATCTAGAATTTATTTTGAAGTAATGTTAGAACTTGTAATATTTTGATTTCATACTCTTTAGTTATGTATGATGAACTTGTGAAATTTCGAATCTTCCTTTAATTTGTTGTCAAATATTTGTGCAATTTAAGTTAGATGTTTGGATGCGTAATGGCTTATTGTTATCGAAATTCTGTAATTTTTGATATGTATGTACCTACTGTATTATAATAGATAATTCTGTAGTGTAAATGCTAGAAAAAATGCAGGTTTGCATGGTTTGGTAGCTATAACGAACATATTCGTTACTAAAGACGAAATTTATAACGAGCATAGCCGTTACTATTGATGAAATTTGTAACGAACAAGTGCGTTACTAATGATGAAATTTGTAACGGACAAGGTCGTGATAATTTAGCATGACAACCCCTTCTTCCACCATGAAAGGGGAAACTATGTAACGGACCCGTTACAAACCGATGCAAATAATAACAACCTATTTCATTACAAAAATTTAGATTTCTAACGACAAAGTCCGTTGGTAAGTGATATATCTAATAACGGGTAGAGGCCGTTATAAATATTTGTACCGAAATACCTCGCGCCTGTACCGCTCACGACTATATCTGTTATAAATTTCATTTGTAATGACTATATTCGTTACAAATAAACCTTTTTGGTTTTGTGTTACTAATATAGTAAAAATGTGATTTTTAGCATAAATATTTAAATAAAAATGTTTGAAAACTTAGATCTGATATAGACAACACCCTAGAACATGATATAAAGAGTTAGATTTGTATTTTAACATGACTTATATCATTTACCAACCAGAATTTCTATTTGATAGAAAATCATATCTAGAATGACTTAGGATGGTTAATCATATTTGGATGAATTTTATGTATTGTTTGGATGTTGTATGATGATGTTTGCTAGTTGTATGGATTGCTTTGATGTGTTTGCTAGTTTTTTTGCATAGTTAGCAAGTGGTATGCTGTTTGGAGCAAAAGACACCAAAGTTGTCAAAATGCAATGAAACTTGGAGACGTTTAGGAGAGTTTTGGGAGCGTGCAGTTCAGGTCATAGTTCGACTGGAGGTGATTTGATCATAGTTCGATTGAAGGTGATTTGATTGCTCGAATTCAGATTGATAGAATTTCCAGATCTCGTTGGTAGAATGGTTGTTTGGGGACTTAGGCTGTGAAACTTCAGGAAAGACTTTAGGGAAGGCAAAGGAATGAAAGTGGGGACTTAACGTCCAAATTTAGGGAAGATCTACAAATCAGTACCGACCTTCTCATATTGGTACCCGCATCATTTTGAGGCCTGAGGAAGTTGTTAAAGCCTTAGGGAGTGTGGAACTAAAGAAAGAAGCTTAAGGAAAGAAAAAATGGAAGAGTTCGGGAGTGGAAGACTTAGCCAAATTTTTAGTTGAGCAATTCAAATTGCTATCGACCTGATCAGATCGGTACTGACATGAATAAAAGCGGCCAGTTTTGTCTAAACTTCTAGAGGATGTTAAGGAGGTCCTAGAGGTCATTTTAAAGGTATTCATTCGATCGTTCAACGTTCGTTTTCAAGAGATAAAAGTATGATGTAGATAGACGTGAAACAGAGAAGCGAAGGCGTGATGCTTCACTATGATGGCTTCGAAACTATGATGGAATGAATCTACGATATAAGGTAAATGTATAAAGATGTTTTGAACTGGGGCATTTGATCGAGTACTTATAGTGGGAAGTATATGTTAAGGACTAGAGTAGTACGAGGAGGCATGGTCGACATGGAAAAGAGATGTGATAAGGCATGGGATGTCCTAAATCAAGTTGCATATGGAAGGGATCATTAGTAACTCTGGATGTGGTTGATTCCATGGGTCAAGGGTGTGTGACGATGCTCACCTGTATACCATGGACCATGGAACGGTTTAGTCTATCCTGGGAGGGCAGTAAGTATGGGATAGGTATCCAAACGAACACTGAATCCATATATGACACGAGATGTCATCGGTCTAGGAGGTTACTAAATGAGTTGTCAATTATTTGAAGACATTAGGAAGGTCGAGGTGAACCATACTTTAGTGAAGTTGCAATGATGAAGACATTAGGAAGTTCAAGATGAAACAAACATTGAGAAATTTGTGGCGGCAAGAAACTTTGGGAAAGTCATAGTGAAGCAGGGTTTCGGTAATGATCGTAGTGAAGTGAGACTTCGGGAATGATCATGGTGAAGTGAGACTTCGGTGATAATCATAGTGACGGTGCGTAAAGGTAAGATCTTGGGGATAGAAATGATGATGCGAAACCTCAAGGAAATTTGTCGTTGAGCATTTAATTTGTGTTGTTGTGATTGCTATGATTGTTGTGATTTTTGGATCTCTTATGATGTTGGTATTCTTAAGATAGGTACCTTGACACCCATAGTATAATTAGTGCAGGATACACACAGAATAATGGTAGTAGTATAGTATATATTATGTTATGTTCTAATTCTTTGAATGCAGGGACATGTCAGGTATGATTATCCATAACCTATATCCTTTTCTATATCAATTTTCGTATTATTTTAAGACTATTTGTCGCTCACACCAGTCTATTGTCTGACTTGAGATTTTATGCATTGCTTCTTATTATATCGAGCATTCTTAAATGGATAGAGTAGATAACAAGTTTAAAATTAGCGCATAAACTTATTTAGAGGACGAGAAGGAGGCTGGCGTTATTATATTCGTTACGAGAGTTTATTGCTTATTTGCTGTGCAACACCGTGGGGCTTTGTCAATGTTTTAATTTATTTAGAGGCAGATTTCCCTTGGGATTATTTTGATGATGTATAAAATCAACTCCATTTTTTTTTCACAACCCTTCTGAACCTTGCACTTGATACCTGTTTTGTTTCATTTTGTTATACTTATCTATCTTGCATGTTTTATGTCTATGTTGATATTAAATTTTGTATGATGCATTGTGAGATATATGACAAGATATGATTAGATTTTTAGCTACTTTACCCTTGACAATCATCCTATATAAGTCGGGTACCGTTATAGCATGCTATTCAAGTTTATTGGGTACCGAGAGTGCAAGGGTTTGTCACACCCCATATTTCCCTTCTAAAGTTTTAGCCTATATCTAAATCCATATTTAAAGGTTTACTAATATTAAATCTCATTTAATACTACCATGTTTTGTAATATAAATAAGTGTACATATAAAAATTTATATATATATATATTTAAATAATTACATCAGGGAACTTTCCGAAAGCCATCAACTTTCTACAGGCACCAAAATTACTATAAGCACTCACAATAATTAGTATAACATTTATACTAATAAGTATAATTAATTTATAACACTTTACAAATCAATTAAATTAGGTAGTATCTTAGAAGACTACTCGAATTCAGTTGTGTGACTCACTAGTGTGAATCCGATAAGTAAATAATATCTAACACTTCAATATTAAAGTTTATGATGTTACCTTAGCTAGTGACATTGTGGCCAAATTCATCGCTTACAAGTTTTCAAGGTAAAATTATAGTTTAAACCTTTTACACAACACCCTTAAGAAATGACATATTATAAGGACATTCTCTTCTTTATCGTATCATTTTCGATACTCGGGGCTTGGTCATAGTCAAAGCTCCAACAATATTTGTGTACAACTAAATAGCCCAACTCAAAAGTCCTTAATTTAATAATAATATCTATTATCTATCAATATGCTCTCGATTGGTTCTTTGACTTTAAGTTAATTAAAGTCGACCATGACACTAACCTCTTACAATAGAAGGATGGGAAGGTGTGTAAAAAAAGGCCAAAAGAAAGGTCATAAAGTTAAAGATTATAGGGTGAGTCTGATGAAGGAAGCCTTTAAAGGTAGGAGCATTAACTACCGCGAGGAAGGGTATCAGAAGAATTAATGTCCTAAGATGGCTAAGGAAGGATTAAACAGATAGGTCCATGTTATTGAAGTCCTCCCTATTGCTATTAAGCCGCCAAAAGACAAAGGAAAAGTAGCTCTAGAAGGTATAATTCTTATTTCTAGGATAACCCTATTTGACTCATGGGCATCGCGTTCCTTTATAGCTAGGGATGTGGAAATTTCTGAAACCTTCAACCCAGATGGTCAACAACCCACTATAGGTTTCCAATCCCATTGGGGGTTTAACCCATCATTCTCTTATTTGCAAAGACCTGGTGTTAGACATATGTGATTTTGATTTCATCTTTACTGTGTAGATTCTAAATTTAGAGGGCTATGGGCTTATCTTGGGTGAATTGGTTGTCATATTATGGAGCCGTTCTTTGACTACAATAAGATGGTAGTATGATTAAGGAGTTGCGGAGGTCATGACCTAGAAGTTCGTTGTACACCAAAAGGTTTAGTTGAGTTAAGCCATTTATACTCACTAAGTCTATCCGTTATTAGAGAGCCATCATTTGTACTTATAGTTAGTGATCTTGATTTCTTCGAGAAGTTCTCCCACCCCATAGTGAGATTGAGTTTCTAATATATTTGGAGAAGGATGCAGGGCACGTCGCTCTGCCTTTGAGACTATTTGTCTACAAAGAAAGAAGGGAATTGGATAAGAAAATCTCAAATCTATTGAATAGATGATTCATTCATAGGAGTACTTCTGAATGGGAAGCCCCTATTGTTTTTGTTACTAAGGTAGACTGTTCTTCGAGACTTCTCATCAATCATAGAGAGTTAAACAAGTTGACAATGAAGAATAGGTACCCTCTTACTACAATAGATAACTTGTTCGACCAACTTGTAGGATCTAATGTTTTTACCCAATTAGACTTAGCAACTGGATTCCATCATTTGAGGATTATAGAGGAAAGTAAGCCAAAGACCGCATTTCGTACTCCAGATGGGTTCTATGAGTGGAAAGTAATTCCTTTTGGATTGACGAACGCCTCAACATACTTTGTGGATTTATGAGTAGGGTAGTTAGAGGGAAACTTAATAAATTTTTCATGGTGTTTGTTCATGATATCTTGGTTTTCTCCAAAGGTAAGAAGGAGCATGAGGACCACCTTAGGGAGGTACTGGAGACCTTGAGAAGAAGCTAACTCAAAGCCAATTTTTCTATATGCTACTTTGGGAAAAAGGAATTTAGGTTCCTTGGGCATATTTTTCAGAACAAGGATTGATGTGGACCCTATTAAAGTGGAAGCTGTCCAAGGATGAAGGAGTCCTAGTAATGCATCAGAGGTTAGGAGTTTTCTAGGGTTGGTAGGCTACCATAGGAAGTTCATCAAGAACTTCACAAAAATAGCAACCTCTTTAACCTTGTTGACTAAGAAGAATCTAGTTTTTGTTTGGGATGATAGACGCACCAAGGCATTTGAGAAGCTTAAGGAGGCACTGACTAGTGCACCTATGCTCACTATTCCAAATGGGACCAAGTACTTTACAGTTTTCATAGATGCATGTAGCACAAGATTAGAGGATGTTCTTATGCAAGAAGAGAAAGTAGTTGCCTATGCTAGTAGACGACTAAAGGATCATGAGAAGAGGTATCCAGTGCATGAATTGGAATTACAACCATTGTTTTTGCCTTAAAGATGTGGAGGCACGATATCTTTGGGAAAAGGTTTGAGTTATTCACTGATCATAAATCACTAAAATACCTATTTTCCAAAAAGGATTTGAATCTTAGACAGCAGAGGTGGATGAAGTATTTAGCATCCTTTGACTTTAGTATTCAATATACCCCTATAAAAGAGAACGTACTCACTGATGCCCTTAGTCAGAGAGACGCTACCCTAGGTACTGTATACGAATAGGGATGGTTGGAGTTTCTCTCAAATTTTAAACTCCAACTGTCAACATAACCCATCCAAGATTTTCTAGCAGTTATGGAGATTTGACCAGCCTTGATGGGTCGTATAGGGCATTAACAAGTGACAGATGAGGTATAAGTAGAGATTTTGGAGAAATTGAGAAAGGGAGAGCCTTGCCCCCTTGATAGGTAGTATTCAGTTGATGAGAAGAGATGTTTGATAAGAGGACATCTTTGTGTTCCGATGATTGATGATTTGACGAGGGATGCGCTTATGGAGTGTCACCACCCAAGGATTACCATTCATACCAGAGAAGAAAAGATGTATAAGGAAATGAAGAAGATCTTCTTTTGGAATAGAATGAAGAAGAGCATTGGTGAGTTTGTTGTTAGGTGTTTGAGATGTCAAAAATTTAAAGCCGACCAAGGGAAGCCTGATGGATTATTATTACCTTTGAAAATTCTGACTTAAAAGTGGGAAATGGATTTTGTGGAAGGATTGCCTAGAAGTTAAAAGGGCAATGAGGCTATTTGTTTTGTTATGGACAGACTCACTAAGAGTGCACATTTCTCTACGATTAGGAAAAATAAGACTAGCGCCTCTCTCACGGAGATTTATTAAGGAGGTAGTTCGTCAATACAGAATTCTTGTAAGCATAGTCAGTGATAGGGACCGCTTGTTCACAAGCGATTTTTGGAGGAGCCTGCAGACAACTTTGGAAACTTCTTTGAACCTTAGCATGACATGTCACCCACAAACTGAAGGTCAAACAGAGAGGGTGAGTAGGATTTTGGAGGACTTATTGAGAGCTTGTGTCTTGGATTACGGAGTACACTGTGAGCAACATCTACCTTTGGTTGGGTTTGCATATAATAGTAGCTACCAAGCGACTATTGGTATGACCTCTTTCGAAGCACTTTATAGGCAGCCATGCAAATCGCCTAGTTGTTGGTGGGAAACCATCGACAAAGTACACTGACAAAGTATTACTCGAATACAATTTGATCCATAATACCATGAAAAAGTAGAGTTGATCAAGCAAAGGATGAAGATAGCGCAAGATCATCAGAAATATTATACGGATTAAAGAAGTAAAGAGGTTGAATTTGAGGTTGGAGATATGACGTTTGTCAAAATCTCCCCTCTTAGAAAAGTTGTTAGGTTTGACAAGTCAGAAAAATTGGTGCCTAGATTTGTTGGGCCACTCGGTTTTCTGGAAAGAATATGAAAATTGGCATACTATATGAAGCTTCCTGACAAGTTGGCAGGAGTCCATAATGTTTTCCATGTTTCTTAACTTTGGAAATGCCTTCATGAAAACACTAATAGAGTAGAGCCTGATAAGTTAGGAGATTTTGAGATGGAGCCAATATGCCCCGTGCCAATGCACGCATTATGGAGCATGGTACTTGGGGACCCACAATAAAATAATTATGCTACTCTGAGTCCAATGGTCCGACGGAAAGCACATGAAAGACGAAGGAGAAGATAAAGAGCACTCACCTTGAGATTTTCACTAGTAATTTCTCTCTACAAATTTTTGGATTTTGGTTGCATCATGGTTGCTATGTTGGATGGTAGGAGATGATGGTTGCATTTTTTCACAATCACTTGGCACTCGTGTACAAATTTTGTGCACGCTTAGGGTTTTGCATACACATATTTTGCATAACAAGATTACACCTTCACGTTAGGATTGAGCTCACTATAGCATGTCTGCAGTACATAATCACATTGCACTATTGGGTGAGTAGAGCATTGTGTATATAACTTGGTTGTATACTAAGCATGTTATTGCATATTACGTTGCTCACTCCTTGAAAGATTTCAAGATGAAATCCTTTTTGGGGGGGAATGTAGCATCCTGTAAAACGAACCAAAAATAAATGGATTAAATTGAAATAAATATGATAAGATATAATATTGAAATTTTTAAATGTTGGAATTTGACCATGGAAGATATTCCGTTGTGTTTGTGGCGAAATTCTGTTTTGTTTCCATATATAATATATTGAAAAAGAGCTCAAATGAAGAAGTTATGGGCATTTGAAGTTTTTAGATTTAAATTAAATTATTTTGAATTCAAATTAAAGTAAGGATTTAAATGCAAGATTTGAATTTTAAAAAATTACCTTTGGAGCTAAGTAAACATTAATTATTATTTAACATTAAAGTTGAATAGGGAAATGAAATTAATTTATACGAAATCAATTACCACCAAAAATAATCAACCAGTCGACAACCTCACTAAGGTCGGTCGACCCCTAACGGTCGACCGGTAGGAGAAGGGCGATGAACCGGTTGAAGCTAATTTTTGGTAGTGGAGGCTAAGGTTTAAAGGGGTGCGTTATTATTTTACCTCTTCAGATTTATTCATTTCTCACCTACTACCATCATACAATTAATGTGTGTTCCAACTCCTATAAATAGAGCCCTTTCCTCTCCATATTTCACTCATATTATTTTTGGGAATACAATGAAATGCTGCCATTTTTATCTCTCTAATAACATTCAAAAACTCGGTAGAGAATTCAGATAAAAATTTATCTTATTTATTATTTGTTTTTTCTTCCTCCAATCTATTCTTAAAATATTCTTCTTCAATTATTCTGAATCTAATGAATATATATACCTCTTCCCAATTGTGTGTGTATATATCAAAAGAGAGATTATGGAAGAGATTGAAAGAATACAAATCCATTTAAGTGAACATAAGGATAATCAGTGAGTATAAGCCCTAGTATTTCTTTTTCAGTAAATGTTTTGTGTATTTCTTTTTGGATTTGAATATGCCTTAAGGATTTTGAGATTTCGAAAATACGATAGATAAAATCCCCCAAAATTCCTTCAAAAGGTCAATTCTACGTTGAGATTCTCAGTAATTTACATTAACTTGATGGAATTTGTTGCTCTTATGCAGTTTTTGATAATTTCATAGTCTATTCCACTTCTTCTTCTTTGTTTCAAATTGTGATTCTTCAATTAAATAAGGTATTTAGATTATGAATTCTGTTCATTATTTACACCACTTATTCTTATCTATTTCTTTGTAAAAGAGGAGTTGAATAGAATATGGAGTTTAGATTGCAATGCTTATTACTTAGGATAGTCCATTGAATTGGTGTATTAAATTGAATTTCCATTTTATTTACTAGTCTGTTATTGCAGTTTTGGTTATGAATATTTATTCCTTATTTTGGATGTTAGAATCCCTTATTTTTTATGCTGAATCTTGGTAATTTATAGAAAAATGATTTGTAATAATATTTGGTTAGGGAATTGACATTTAACGCTAGTTTAGAGCATAAAATCCGTGTGTTTAAAACGCATTAGGCTCGAATATTATTTACCTCTATTTGCTTAATTAACGTATAATTATTTTGTATATGGCGTAGTTAATTAGGCATTTACTTTTATTTATTTACCCCTCGTTAGGAATGTAATTGATTAGTAGGCAGAAATAAGAGGAAATCTTATATAGCTTAATTATTATTTTAAGGCATAATAAAGAGGATTCCTTATAAGGCCTTTTTTATGAAACGGTGAGATGAGTGTGTGTATATACATACATACATACACACACACATACATACATAGATATATGGAGAGTAATAGATGTATAGCTAAGTCTTAGGGATGCGAGGTCAATAGAGTTACATGACGGAAGTCTACCCTTCACTTTGAGGCTACCGGCGGTTGCGTATACTTTGATTGATGTGAGAAATCTTTATGATAAATATTTGTAATGATGCGAGACTAGTCTCAAAGTCTATAAGGGACTGCTAATCATGCTATTAGTTCCTAAGAATAGTCAGATTAATGTGAGATATCATTCTAAGTATGGGTCATAGGACGAAGGGCCTGCTTCGGGATCTTGAGGTATTAAGTGGTTGTTTGAGGGCCCACCACTTTTCCCTAGATGAAGTATTAAATGGCAAAGGGGTTACGTCTGGTGGTATCTCAATGAGGGGGTCCGCTTATAGAAATATGTAGCAAATGACGGGGTCTGCCTTAATTAAGGTATTAAATGACCAGAGTCTGCCTATTTTCCACAAGAAAGTATTAAGTGGCTTAAGAGATTTGATACAATGTTGACTGGATAGTACGATTGAGGAGCACGCCTTGGAAATAAGTATTAAATGATGGGACCTGCCTTAATAAAGGTATGAAATGACCAAAGTGTGTCTATTTTTCAATAAAATATATTAAGTGGCTTGGCTACCATCTCCTACATTATTAGTTGTTTATGACGAATGATTGAGATATGAGATTCTAGAAACCTACTTCTAGAATGGAAGGTATTAAGTGGTTGGGCCCTCCTTCTTTCCTTATAAAGAAGTATTAAATGGTTTAATCGTTACTTTCATAAACATATTCTTATTTTGAGATATACTTCCCTAGTACTTAAAAGGTAATACTCGAGGTTTTTATTCACCAGACATTGTTGTTCTGACTCCCTTCTCATAACAACACCAGTTGAAGACGTTGATGGAAAAAGTAACGCGTGGAGACGAATGTGGATTTGTGGCAGTATCTAACCATTTTTATTTGCTTTCATATGTACCAAATTTTCAGACTATTCTTGTAGCGGATTATGTTACGCTTTGATAGTATCTTGTATTTTGACATTATTATGAATTTGAATTAAATGGGTACATTTTACTATTATACTTTGTTCCATCCAGTGTGAAATTTGAAATTTTAGTTATGGCTCTGTAATGTTATTTCTTTTTACTACCAACAGCTTACTTTAGAATGGATCTAAGTTTCAATGGGCCAATAAAAGGTCGAATTTAGGCTTGTTCCGAGGCGGGTTGTTACAGTTTCAGTTCTAACACTTCAACTCAGACCCAACTAGAGCATTATTACAAATTTTATGCCATGATTCAACTATAATCAAAATGCAGTATTCAATTTAAAGTTTCATAATACTCTCAAGTAGAAAGAATCTCATAAATCACCGTAGAGAGATTTCTGATTTGACATAGTTGTATTTAACCAATAGAAAGTCTTAGTCGAGTCATTATGTATTCATCCTATAACTACAAGTACATAATCCCTTGGTGCCCCTAGCAGCCATGAGTAATGCACTGCCCAATATTTGAAGAGCATTACGCATAGAGGTCTCAATGGATGTATCGATATTCTTTCTTCCCGAAATATCTTGACCAGGAATCGTTTAAAATAAAGTATTAATAATTTTATGATTCCACACTTAACGTTTGTAATTGTAATCGTATAATGCTTCTTAAGGATTTTCCACTTATATATGTTGATCAACACCCTAGGGTATATGTGAAAGCACTAGCCCTGTTAAAACAAAGCAAATATAATAGAAAATAGTAGAAAAGTAAATGATACATGGAGATTTTTATAGTGGTTCGGTTGCTAGCTAAGCCTACGTTCACTTTATAGATTTGATTATTGGTTTGATCTAGATAGAATGAGATTATAAGGTGACTGAGAAAGGATTAGTCATAGAATGAGATTATAAGGTGACTGAGAAAGGATTAGTCATAGAATGAGATTATAAGGTGACTGAGAAAGGATTAGTCACAAGTATAGGAGCTAGACAAGTTCTAAGTCCTAGAAGTGTCTATAGATGCTGCTTTGGTAACTATGATGTAGAGCAAAGAGTTGAAGAATAGACGAAGATCCCACGTAGTGATGGTAGAATCCAGATTCTTTCTTGGTTGCACCATGGTTTGTATTTATAGAGGTAGCAATCATATTGGATCAGAAGCACACTTCCAGAGAAGTCCAGGGATCGGTCCAAGATAGCACAAGAAATGACATGATAACACGACTTAATAGCTAACTTGGTAGCGAGTCAAAGCCTTAACTCGGTGCCAAGTTTAATCCTTAGCAAATCTTTGGCTAAATTTCTTCCTGTCTTGAACTCCTTGGTCAGTTTGGATTTCCTCTATAATTTGGTAGATTATTGATGGGTTTTGATTATCATTCTTCGATGACATGGATTACCCTGCCATTTGGATAGTTACATCTTCATTCTTGATGATGGGCTCTTTAGAACTCTATGAAACTTCATGAATATGCATGGGAAGATTAGGGGATCACTTTGAAAAAGTATGAAGGCGCCATTTAGAGTTGGTACCGAGTTAAGGGCTTTGCCTATTTTGGGGTCCATACTTTCTTGAGCTCTTCCTTTAGTCCTTCTAAGTGTCTTTGCCAAATTTTAGGTCATCCTACTCTCGTTTCGATGCACTAACTCCTGTTGATTTTTTTTTGGTTAAAAACCTAGTTATTAATTGCCCCTAGAGTATGCTTTTATTGGAAACAATATGTGCTGTAGAACAAGATTATTCTTGAACTGCAATGTTATGAGTTTTAGACGATGGTCGGATTCCGTTTTGAGATGTTGTTTTTAACAAGTTAACTTCTAACTATTTGTTCTGATTTCAATTTGAATTTAAATTCTCTGTACCGACGATGCAATCTTCGCTCTGAAATTTACATCAGGCTTTAAGTCGGTATATAGATCTATTGTGGTGAGTTAAAGCTGACCCGATTTGGAGTGGTAAACCCCGTATCGAGTTATTCTTAATTCGTCTCGAGTTAAGACTTAGAAATTTTTTAGTAGGTTCTCCCCTACTTATACTATTTCACTTAGCCTAACTCTCCACTTGCCTTACTTCACTTCGAGTTTACAAGCTTTCAACCCGAGTTCCTAACCCTACTTATGATGATTCTAGTTGCTTTTCCACCACCGTTCAACCTCCAGCCTCACCACCAAGCTCGCCACCTATGCTAGTTTTTTGTCGTCACCAGATCGAGTCGCCGCCTCTACAACCGATGCTTGGAGGGCCAGGACCCGACTCGATATAGACCCTGATTTGAAGGTTGGTAGTGGTGAATTCGTACGTTGGTGGTGATGGAAATGGAGATTGGACCTTGGTTGAACTCAATTTGGCATGGGATTGGTTGATTGGACCTAGGAGTCATGCCGTGCTTCCTAATTTCAACCATTTCCTTTCACGATATTGAATAAGGCTTAATCACAAAACTGACTCCAATACGGTGACTCGCATTGGATCTTAGTGTATTGGATGTTTCCATTACTCTGCATTTCTACACTTTCCGTGTTTCTGAATAGAAAGAACTTTCCCTATCACTCTGGACAATCGATTTGTTATCGATCGTCGATTGATAATGGGTAAGTAACAAGAATAATCTCAAAGGATGATACATATCATTTTTCCAATATGAGCAAGCTATCTATATAGGATGGTCCGTTCGTGGTGTTCGAGACACTGGATCTATCCCATATTGATAACACACCGCACCTACCCTAGTCAACACTAGGAATCCGATTGGTCTGTACATACCGACTTCCTTTGGATTCCAAGCATTAATCACACAGGAATTCATATTAACAATAGAGCGTACCTAACCATGATCAACAAGTTTCATTGTCTAGAATGACGCGTCAGTTGACACATCGCAAGTTTGTTGATGGAGCGTCCATGTCATTAGAAGCTGAGCCATCAACTTCCCAGTTTCTCCATCCATTCCTATAGGACCAAGTCAACATTTGATTTTTTATTTCTATGGCCCGCTTTTTCCTATAGGAACTGTACTCGATTAGTTGCCTCATAGGCTGAGAATGCTAACCGACCCTCTGGAGCAAACGCCTTCAATCTTGACAATTAAAATTCTTGGAAATATATGCATACAACATAACATTCCTAAAGGGGACATTCGTCTGCCCACTCTTGTCGAATTTGCATATAATCCCTCAGAAGGCTTTAGTGCTTGTAACCGATACATGTGCCTGAGTGGTGCTATGCCACCGTTTAATAGATTCTTTTTTGTGATGCTTCAAGATTTTAGATTGGCGCCATTTTAAATCCACCACAATGGTTATGTACCTCAGCTCCTTACATATCTTATTTATGACCAGGTTTGGGCGATCCTTAAAGTTAAATTAGCTCACATACCTCCTGCTCTTCAAGAGGAGGCAGGACTAACCATCCTTTAAAATTATAGAAGCTTAGAGGGGATGTAAGTTGATAAAAGATCTCTATAACAAATGTTTGGCTTTCAAAACAAGTTTTTCTTTGTATGACATCTAGAGGGCTTCAATCGGTTTGGGCAATCTAAATGTAAGTCCCGATTCCTTGGCTCTTACTACTCCAAATGATTTTCTAACTTCATTACCCTTCACATGTTTTATTATAGTCCTCACAAAGAGGGAAAGAAACGATGGGCTTGACAAAATGCTTGAAACTCTTAAGGCTGTGAGAGCTTCCGAGTGCATGGTGGAATTCCTTCTGACGAATGAGAATCTTTGGCGGTTCGACTTGCTTCATCCTGGTAGAATGTCCATAGATGATGAGTCCTCAACTTCGAGTGCCCCTAGGAGACATACTAGTTCTTTAACCCATGCTTGTGAGACTGACGTGGAGGCTCAATAAGACATGGATGTTCCATTAGAGGAGCACGGCCTAAAGAGTTTCTTAGAGCTGACATAGACTTACACTACGGAGAGGAAAATATGGGGGATAGCGACGAGACCCATAGGATGTCTTCGATCCATGAAGAAGAAGACGAAATATTTGAAAGGAGAGGTGGGAAGCATCTTATGGTTGAGGAAGGAGAGAAAGAGGGTTCAGATGATGAAGATAGAAACTTTCACATCTCCGAAGAAAGAGATAAATCGTTCAACGAGTCGTTGAAAATGAGCCCTAATCTTCTTAAGCTGCCTTCTCCAGACTTTTTAACTACTAAGGCATTAAGCCTCGAACTATCGGCTTCTCCTCCTCAAGAAAAACCAGCTATCGAAATCCCAAGATTTGTTGAAGGCTAAGTTATTGGGACCCCCGCTGGAGATATCGCCATCTATGTAAATGAACATGAGGATTTCTCCATGCACGAAATGATAGCCGAGACCAGCTCAGAAATCGTCATTTCCTCTTGTCCACTCGTGACAGTGGTGAAAAGACTCTGCCCCTTCAATTTAGGAACACAAACCCGCTTCTCTGCATTGAGTTAAGTTCCTAAGCTTAGATACTAAATCCATTCTTTTTTTTTGTCTCAGGTACCATGGATGTGGGTTATATCATCAATTGCGCCAGGACACTGGCTCTCGCAAAGGCAAGCCCTTGGATTTGGCCTACCAACCACCTGGCAAGACAGAAGAAGATAAAAGGAAGAGAAAAGAGGACGAGGCTCGCCACTTTGAGTAAGTGCACGAGAGGGGAGAAAAAAGAAAACAAGATAATGAGAGCGGTGCTCCCGGCGATGCACCCAAGCGCTAGAGAGACTTTCATGACCGCCGAGCCTTTATTATCGATTACTCCTCCTCGCACTGATGCTCGGACTACTGAGATGCCAAAAATTCCACCTTCTCAAGTGATAACCATTGCAATGGCCCTACTTCTTCTAAACAAACCAAGAAGTTTTTACTTCTGTTGGGTCCACCCATGCTTAAAGCTACCTTTCCAGTCTTAAGGGGAGTCAAGTTCGATATGAAGATAAAACCCCTTAGCATGGTCGCTTCCATTAACAATCTCGAGAAGGTCCGTGAGGACTTAGAGGATAGGAGTGATTTACAGCATTTAGTAAAGGCCCTTTCGGATGTAAATCACATTAATTATCAAGAGATCCTCTCTTTTGAGGCTAAAGGGAAGAGCATTCTAGGGCAATCAAAGATCGTGATGATGAGATAGTCTAGTTGAAGACTGAGAGAGATGCATCCCTAAAAGGAAAGGCTACCAACGACAAGTTGTACACTGAGGAAAATCAGGCTAATGATAGATCCATTATCGTGATAAAGGATCAACTCGAAGATGCTCATGTTGAATCTGGGAAGATGAAAGAGCGGCTTATTGAGGCAGAAAATACCGTTAAATCACGAAACCAAACTATCACTAGGCACGCTACTGTCATTGCTGAACAAGCTATTGGGCTAACTTGTCTTCATGAGGAGAATGTACGGCTGGTCAAAGAGAAAAACAGGTTGCCTTCGTTAAGCTAGCTGAAGAGATTGACCATTTGGCCACAAATCCGAGCTTATGGAGCTTCGGGCTGAGTACGACAATGCGATAAGCGGAATGGATGCCAGCATGCTCCACCTCTACACCAGCTGCATGACGAATAAGGGCAGCTTGAGATGGCTAGGTAACAGCTATTCTCGGACTCTTATCATGGTTTGGGATGTATTGGTTAGGTTTGAGGAGGCTAAGGATACACGCTCTAAGGAGAAGCTAAAGGCTGCTTACCTTCGTCCTTAGGACATAGACTTATTGGCCGCCGATAGAGAGGTCTTTAGAGAAGAGAGGGAGAAGGAAACTACTGATGATGCAGCTAAAGCTCTTGCTGGCTCAAGCTCTTTGGGTTAGCACCAAATCCTTATTCCTACTTCTCAAGAGCAGATGGAAAATATCCCCATATCTACGTCTATTATATCAAAAGCTACTCAAGCGCACATTACATCCAAAGCCTTGGGTGAACGACGCCTCTATCCAGCCACCATGCCCCCCTTTAAGATGGGGACTGTTGACGAAGCTTTCAAGGTTGAAGTTCAAAACCAGACCCCTGGCTCAAGTATTTCTCTTGTCACTCCGATGCTCTAGGCATTTTGTTTTACTCTAGACTCTTTTTCTAAACTGTGCACCTCTCTTTCCTAGCTTGTTAGTTAGCCAACTTTCCCACCACTTTCCCCAGTTGCATAGGGCTCAGGAGCTACTACTATCTTCACACCTTCCACCGCTATCTCTGCAACAACTTCTTGAATGGTTCCTATTTCTAGCTTTGGGCCAGGCCCGACTCTAAATAAATAGAGGCATTACAAAACTAGGAAGATGTCTCATCGTTTGTGGTTGAAGAGGTGGTGATCACCAGCGAGTCGGGGATGACAAACAAAATGACCATGGTAGACATGCTAGAGGAGGAAAGAAAGGGACTATAACTTAAGAAGAAAAAGGAGGAGTAGAAGCGCAAGACTCCCACTACCATTAACCTGAAGGTTCCGAAGGAGAGCAACACGACTATCGGAGGGTTTGAAGGGTCTAGTTCCCCTGTAAGTGGTGGGACTGACAAGAATAGTAGGAAGAAGATCATAATTCACCTAGGTAGGGGTAGTAAAGGAGGAGGGAAAGGCGAAAAGTAGTCGGGATGAGCTCAGGTACCGGTGGGGCATGGTACTCGTTGTCTTTTTGTTTTTTTGTAGTGTGTACAAGTACATAGTCTATACTAAGCATCTTTTCTCATTTGTTGTAGCATCAGTAACGTCTATACTTTTGTTTTGGTTGTGTCCAAATGGGCAATATTGTGCGGGTATGTCCCTCGCTGTTTGATATTGTATATGAAATGATATAAGTAATGAAAAGATTAGCATTTCCACTGTAATATCTTTTGCATACTTTATATTCTTTGTATTGTGCCTGTTTGTATACCACTGTGTATGTAAATAATATGATTGCATGATTACCTGTCTCACAATTCCATATTATATACTGTTGTACTATTTGATGTGATGTGTTTATTTACCATAATTCCATACATGTAAATGGTGTAAGTAGTGTAACCTGCAGTTGTTCAGTTTACTACTTTACTTAGCTCTATTGTGGTTTCCAAAATTTTCTGTTAAGCGTAACAGAACTATGGAGTGAATTTTCATTCTAACCAAGTGTTAGCATATTGTGTGCCCTCCAGTCCATGGGGCTTGTTACTTTAAACACCTGACATGAGATCGGATGCTCTAGGCAGCTCCCTGGTCGCCCCCAATCCATGATGTATTGTAGCTCCTATATTTGGAAACATGTAATTTGAAAGCTCAATTCTAAGCACCTTGTACTTTGATTACGATTGATTCTCTCCAACCTCATTACTAAGGTTCTATCCAAGCATCAATATTTATTTCCAAAGACTAATGGATAGCTTAATCTATTGGATTCTCTTTTGACTTCGCTTATCTTCGAGCGATGTTGAGTTTTTGGGGGTGGGGATTTATTTCTACCAACCTACAACTAACGAATTTCCCGATGCTGCCGAAGCAACTTCAATTCTTTAGAGATTTTGATAGAATGATGATGTTACCGGGGTAACATCGATGATTTAAAGTGCACTCGAATGCGGTTCCATCTGTTCCAGTGGAAAAATGGATGCTTACTTGGACGCGGTTTCATAGGTCCAAGGGGTGTAGAAATGGAGCGCACTTGAACACAGTTCCATTGGTTCAAGTGGCAAAGAATGGATGCTACTTGGACGCGGTTCCATCAGTCTAAGAAGTGAAGAAATAGAGCACACATGAATGCAGTTCCATTGGTTCAAGTGGAAAAATAATGGATACTTACATGGACGCGGTTCCATCGGTCAAAGAAGCGAAGAAATGGAACGCACTGGAACAAAGTTCCGTCGATTCAAGTGGTAAAAGTATGGATGCTTACTTGGACATCGTTTCATTGGTCTAAGAAGTGAAAAAATGTAGTGCACTTGAATGTAGTTTCATGGTTTCAAGTGGCAAAATAATGGATGCTTACTTGGACGCAGTTCCGTTATTCGAAGAAGCGAAGAAATGGAGCGTATTTAAATGCAGTTCCATCGGTTCAAGTAGCAAAAGAATGGATGCTTACTTGGATACGGTACCAACGATTTAAGAAGCAAGGCATGGCTTATGGATGTGCACAAGGTTTGGGCCTTCCTAATGTTGCCAAAGCAACACCGGCTCTCAAAAGGCTAGGATTGGTTTCCCTCATCGATCAGGCAATTTGAGTCGATCTGATCCGTCGACTCAGTGCATTGCTTACATGAATATGATTTCATTAGTTCATGAAGCGAAATGACTTACTGATACAATAAAGAGAAAGGTAAATCTGCCTATTTACATTGCCCTCGGTATCCTTGGGCGGCTTATTTGTGGAAATATGAAATACATTGATAAGTACTAAATAAAATAGTGCCGCAGCGAGTCACTGTTAGAATTCCATCAACTATTGTGAGCTTAAATGTTCCATCATCAAATTTCTGGCCAATAACGTAGGGTCCTTCCTAATTTAGGCCTAATACACCCATAGTAGGGAAGATTCATTTCAGGAGGAGATCATCGACTTCAAACGTATGCTGGGAACTTTGGTGTTAAAGCTTTGTGCCACTCGCTTTTGGTGGGTAGCAGTCCTTAGCTTAGCTTCCTCCCACTTTTCGTCGGTATGATCCAGTGACTCGATTAAGAGCTTCTCATTTTTGCTTTGATTGAAGTGTCATCTCCGATGAGAGGGGACTTCCAGTTCCATAGGGATCATCGCTTCTGAACCGTATGCAAGGCAAATGGCGAGTGCTTGGTCGCAGTTTTGTGAGTCATCATGTAAGCCAATAGTGTAAGCGGAAATTCATCAACCCAATTCCCTTTAGCTTCCGTAAGCTATTTCTTCATGATAGATTTGATGATTTTATTGACTGCCTTCACCTACCCATTTGCTTGTGGCTATGCTACTATAGAAAACCTCTTTTTGACATAAAATGTTTGTAGAAATCCTTGAATTCGGCACTCTTGAACCGAGTCCCATTATCCGTGATGATTTTCTATGGTACTCCAAACCTGCAAATAGTATTTTTAATAACAAAGTTGATTACTTTCTTTCTAGTAATGGTGGCAAGCATCCTGCTTCAGCACATTTTGTAAAGTAATCAATTGAAACTATAGCCTATATGGCTCCTCCTTTGGCAATTGGAAGTACGTTGATTAAATCGATTTCCCATATTTCAAATGGTCAAGGGCTGACCATTTTCATAAGTTCTGATGATTGAGTTCTTAGGATTTGTTCATATCTCTAGCACTGATCACAATGCCCGGCATAGTCCGTTCGATCACGGTTGATTATTGGCCAGAAATATTAATAACGGAGAACCTTTTTTGCTAGTGTCCCCCCCCCCCCACGCATGGTCGTCGCAGCTGCTTTCATAAACTTCCCTAAGGATCCTCTTGGCTTCGCTACTGGTTACACATCTGAGTAAAGGGGTGGAGAAGCCACTTTTATAGAGCACTCCATCTTGAATTATGAACCATAGGGCCTTTTGGCTCATTACCGTCTCTAGGGAGTGTCCCTCTGAGGAGATTTGGGTCATCCATGATTCCTCTTCTTCTATGATTTCCAGAATCTAATCAATGTGCATCTGATCTATGCTAGAAGCCATCGTTACTTCGATTGGAACTAAACCCGTCGATTGCGATTCTCTAGTACTTGCTAGCTTGACTAAGTAATCAGCCTTCACATTATACACTCTGGGAATGTGGGTTATGTATGGTGTTCAATGTCGCTTAGCAATTCCCAAGCTTTTGGTAGGTATGGGGTAAGATTCGCTCCCTTAGCCTGGTACTCTCTTTTTACTTAACAAACGACTAGCTGAGGGTGGTTATATATATGCACAACCTATATTCCAAATTTTTTTATGATTTTCAACCACTGCTATCAAAGCCTCATACTCCATCTCGTTGTTAGTAGCAAGGAATTCCTACCTTAGAACATAGCAAACAATTCATCCTTCATGGGTTTTGATAACAACTTTGGCCCCTGATAAGAACTCATTTGATGCATTATCAACAAACAGTTTCCATTGTAACACCATAGTACCTTCATCTTCACCGTCTCTTATCATGAATTCCATGATGAAATCTACCAATGCTTGTCTATTGATTTCCCTTTGCCGATGATAAGTGACGTCGTACGAGATCAACTCAATATTTCATTTAAGAAGTCATCCCGGTGTCTGTGGACAGTATAGTGCCTATTTCAAGCATTGATCTATTAAGACTTTAATTGGGTGAGCTTGGAAATATGGTCGTAGCTTTCTTAATGCGATCAGCATGCAATTGGCTAGGTTTTCCAACTTTGGATAGTTTTTCTCGGCTTTAGTGAATCGCTTACTGATGTAGTAAACGGACTGCTGGATCCTAACTTCTATGCGTACCAGTGCTACGCTCAGAGCAAGAGTTAATACTGCCAGGTAGATAAATAGGTCTTCCCTGTCCACCAGTATAGATAGAACCGGTAGGATCTCCATGTGTCACAATAATTCCTAAAATGCGGATTGGCAGGCCGAATTCCATTCAAAAAATTTCTTACCCTTCTTCAACGCGTCGAAGAATGGTATATACTTATCTGTTGCTTTGGAAACGAATTAGCTCAATGCCCCAACCATTCCATTCAGACTCTTCAACTCCTTTTTTGTTGTAGGGGCTATGACATTTCACAAGGTGGTAATTTGCTTGGGATTAGCTTCAATGTCCCAAGCATTCACGATGAAACCAAGAAATTTTCATAAGCCATACCGAAAAAGCATTTCAGTGGTTTAAGCTTCATTCCATACTTTCGAATAATCTCAAACATTTTCCAAAAGTTATACAAATGATTTCCAGAGACACATGATTTGACTAGCATGTCATCCATGTAGAATTTCATTGCTCGTCTAATCTGATCCTTGAATATTGTGTCCACCAACCATTGATAAGTTGCCCCGGCATTCTTCAGACCGAATGACAATACTCAGTAACAATACAATCCAAGGTTGATGATGAAGCTGGTGTTCTCCTGGTTCGACTCGTGCATCATAATCTATATATTCTGAGTAAGCATCCGTGAAAGAAAGTAATTTGTGCCCTGCAGTTCCGTCCATAAGATGGTCAATTCTAGGTAGTAGGAAGTTGTCCTTTGGGCAAGCATTGTTCAGGTCTGATTAGTCAACACAAGTTCTTCACTTTCCCATTTGACTTTTTAACTAGAACTTGATTTGATACCCACTCAAGATAATTCGCATCCCAAATGATGCTGTTAGCCAATAGCTTATCCACTTCCTCCTTCAGTTAGGCAGACCGATCCAGACCCAGATTGCATCTCTTTTGCCTCACTGGAGAGAACATGGAATCGATATTTAGTGCGTGACATGCTATCTCCGATGATATCCCACACATATCAAAATGCTTCCAAGTGAGCACGTTCAGGTTGGTGCGAAGAAATTTGGTCAATTCTCATTGCATTTTGATCTCAAATTATGACCCTATTTTTACGACTCAAGTTGGGTCATCCATGTCGACGGGGACTGACATCGTAATCTCTGTCGATGCCACACGTTCCTCCCTTGAACTCTTCTTTTAGGGTCCAAAGCCTTGTCGAAATGGCTTTCCTGAGCCTGGGGCAGTTTTGTAATTGCTATGCCAACGATTCCTGAATATGAAGAAACTTCCCCACATTGTTTCCCTTTTCCTTTCATTTTGATTCTCGTAACTTAACAACATAACATTCTCTAGCGATGGTTTGATATCCCTTTATAACTCCAACCCTATCCTCTGTTGGGAATTTCATGGTAAGGCACCTGAGGCCAAAGCAATTTTGAAATTAGTAAGGGCTGGTAGACCCAAAAAAGCACTGTAAGCTGACATTTCATCCACGATCACGAAGGTTTGGATAAAGACTACCCTTTGTTCTCTTTCCCGAGCTCCACAGGCAAGTTAATCATCCCGACTGGCTGTCTTGGTTCTCCCGTAAATCCCTAGATTTTTATTCGGGATGTAGACACATCCTTCATACTGATCTTCGTCTAATCGAACATGTGTTGAAATAAGGTGTTAACAAAATTTCCACTATCCACCAAGACTCAGTGTACGACTGTTGGTCCTATTTCGACTATCACTACCATCAAGTCAAGAGTCGATGCTTCTACTCCTTTAGTGTCTCGGTTCCAAAACACTATGTCAACATCGAGTGTCCTTTGTTGATTGGTCGGAGCGCCATCCTCAATTACAAACCAAGCTTCCTTCTGAGCATGCTTTAGTGAACTTGGGTATCGCTCCCTCTCCCCCCAACACTTCTATGATGGGTGAGGTCCTCTAGAAATAGTGCTGATAAAAAGTCTCTGCTTTATCCATCTGGATCCTTCTCCTTTGGGTCCATATTCTTGAGTACTTAGGACTTGGGGTCTAGTAGGCTGGTCAAAGTTTTTCCATTTCTTCACGTACTGCTAGAGCCTGTTGTTCCTAATCAATTCCTCAATCAGATCTTTTAGATGTCGACATCAATTCGTATCATGCCTATGAGTTTCGTAGAAGCTGAAAAAAATTCCTGATCGCTTCTGTCATTCAGACTCTTACTTTTCGGAAGGCTTCTTATATCGCTCAGTTTTTCGAGTCTCCAGATAGATGTTTTCCAAGCTTTCATTCAACGGCGTATACTCTTCGGGTCTCAGATTCTTGATTCGCTTTCCGCCCTCGTCACGCATGCTAGAGCCCCGGTTCTTCCACTTTTGAATTCCATCTTTCCCAGCATTTCCCGCAGTGGTCCATGAATTTGTTTCCATCCTGATTGACTGCTACATTGCTTTGAACTGCCTCCTTCAGTTATACGTTGGCAATCTTGCCTTCTAATGTATCTACCTCCTCCAGCCTCAGATATTGGCTTGCTTTTCTGTTAATCTCCTTTACGGTGGTCGTTTTTTCATCTTAATCCATTTTCCAAAGTCCGTATTCAGATGGATAGCTCAAACCAAAGCCATGAATACCATATCTTTGTTAGGATTTCTTACTTTAGTAACTACAGTATCAAACCGGCTCATAAAGGATTTTGATGATTTTTTGTGTCCTTATAAGATGCCCGACAGGGACATCATGTCTTTTGGCTGAGCCGTGTGAAGTATAAATTGTTCCATGAATTTCCTTGCCAACTCATCAAAGGTGGAGATGGATCTTACTGGGAGTTTGGTAAACCACATTGAAGAGACTCCTTCTAAGAAGATAGGGAAACATCAGCAGTGGATAGCATCAATTGTGGCTTCGTCCATATGCCTATTGTATTTGCAAGCGTAGTTTAGGTTCTATCATTCCATTATAGGATGGTATAATGGACATAGTAAACTTCTCAGGATAGTCTTTCCTTAGGATATTTTTGGAAAATGGAGTTCGGCTTGGTGCAGAACCGCAGTCACTGTCCTTTCTGCCCTTGCTTTCTTCCATCAAGCATTTGACCATGTCCGCAATGAATGTCTCACTAGTCCGCTAGTCCACGGGTTGACTCAAGCATTTGACTCTGCAAATGACCCTGGTTTTCCAACTAAAGCCGAAGTTCTCCATTCTCCGAAAGAACCACTCTTGTAGAACCCCGTTGACATGTGGGAGGTCTTATACCATCAGTTTGAACTTGTTTTCTAGCAGTTATCCTGCCTGTGTCTGCATTCAGTTCCAATTCTCCTTGTCGTCAAGCTGCATGTCATTAAGAATTAGAGAGGAACATTGCAACATGCCCTTGTGGAGTTTCCCCCCAAGGTTAGGGTTTATAGTAGGTTGTGCTCCAGCAGGTGGAGTATTTTTATCTCCTTCAATAACAGAATCTTTCTTAGTCAAATAAGATTAGTTCCAAAGTTAGGTTATGTAACAAACTGCATAATTACCCTTAGGGCATACCCCTTAAACTTTCATTATTTTCCTATTGGTGTCGTTTTCTACTTTAGTATTATATTCAATGAATTAATCATATATCTCTGATTGTGTCTGATAAGAAACACAAATCATTATCTAGATAAATCATTGGTGAAGTAGCATAATACAAGTTACCACCTTTGGTAGTTGTAGATATAGAACCATATACAATTATATGTACTAGTCCTAAGAGTTCATAAACTCTTTCATTTCTCCAACTGAATGGATGCTTAGCCATTCTCACTTTAATACATGACGTAAAATATTGAATGATTCAAAATCAAATGATGTTGAAAACCCTTCGTTTCTCAACTCATCTAGCCATTTCTTACTAATATGGCCTAATTTACAATGTCAAAGATAACCATAATTTACTTTAGATATAATATTATTTCATAGAAAATAAACAATTCATATTAATAACATAAATGAAATTATTGAAAGAACCAAAAACCAACTATTTCATTTCCATAACAAAATTTCATAATATTTTCATTACAAATAGAACAATATCCGTATTCTATCAAACAAGGGACCAAAATTATTCCATAAATAAAGTTTGGTTCATATTTCCAATTATTCAATTTATATCTTGTCCATTCATAAGCTTTATGTGATACTCTTCCATCGTGATGACAGCTACAACAGCTCCATTTGCAACCTGAAAACCCATGCTCCCACATGCGACGGGTCCCTTACTTCTATGTCCTTTTAACGAACAATAAATATGAGTTACGGATTTCATATCTAAAACCCAGACATATAGAAAAATAATTTTCAGTTTGAAAAATAGCTTTAGGAGTGAAATTTGATTCCTTCCCTTTGAGCATCTTATAGTAGTCTAGATAATTCCTCTTGCAATATCTCTTCATTGAGAAAAAATGACATTCACCTTTCTCCCATGCCTTCTCTTTACCCATGCTACCTTTAGACCAACACTTTATCTTCTTCAAACTATTCTAGAAAATGTACCCTTAATAGCAAGCACTGCAATCATTTCCTACATGAATGTACTCTCCACCATCCTTTACATATTAAAGAGGTTCACTACTACACAATTTAATGAGTTCACATCGAGTTTAAATATGACAAATCGACCCA
Source organism: Allium cepa (assembly GCA_030765085.1). NCBI lineage: Eukaryota > Viridiplantae > Streptophyta > Magnoliopsida > Asparagales > Amaryllidaceae > Allium > Allium cepa. The sequence goes on along the minus strand of CM060931.1, from coordinate 143,427,342 downwards.
TGGAGTTAACGATCAAAGAATTAAATTAGTCATAAGCTCAGTACTAAGCATTGTTCCTAGTTCATTCGGCCATTTGACTACCTAATCATTTTGAGTACATGAACTAGGTTCGAGGTTCCCTTGCTCAATTTTGCATGTAACAGTTTCAATGGGATCTCATACTTTACGGTACGAAACTATTCGCAATATAACTTTTATAGTCGTTTGAATATTTCACAAATGTTCATGTTCTCATGTTGTCTTTGGAGCTTGATGCTAATAATCGATAATACATAGATGTAGGCAAATTCAAAGTCCATTGACCAATCTTTGCAAACCTTAATTATTTTGGTTATGGCATCCTTATCGAGTCTAGCTAATGGCGCATTGTTGACAACATATGTGAGCTTTTCATAGGTGAGTGCTCTCTTAATCTTTCTTAGCTAGTCGTTCTAATTTGCACAAGTTAGTGTGTACTTTTCAATAAATAGCTTCATGGTTGCCATTTGATCTACGCAAATTCATTAGAATGAATTAGATAACTTTACACATGTTCTTATACTTGTTGGATTGGTTCATAACATTTATCTAATAAGGCTCCACTGAATTTTGCGTCTATTAGAAACCCTAAAAGAGACATAAGGATATCATAACTTCCTCCAGTGGGTGTTAAGACCCCTTTTATCTTCTGACTACAACATTAAGGTGCTCAACAAATTGTAGTCCCTATAAAAGGTATGTAACACTTTACTACTTATATCTCGTATATAACTCCTAACATACCTTTAACTATGCTCCTAATCATTTTCATGACCTTGAGGATGCTCAAATGATCATGTAGTGCATTAGATACCCTAAACCCTTATATTGCTTGTTTTTCTTACAATGGATGTTAGGCGCACCAGTTAAGTGTCAGGAATCATAGGCTTGCATTACCATATTTCATCAACCACTGGTCCGACATGCCACTTTCATAAGCATCTCAGAAGGTTTAATCCATGAGAGAAACAGACACCTTATCACTTGTTGTGTCTTGATAGTGGCCTGCTAGACCATTATCATTAACAAGAAGCCTAAAGCCCCATAAAAACCCAGTCCACCACATCTTTAAATGGTCGGTTCACTACTTGAAAGCCCTTCCTCTTGCTTGCATTTCTAATCCTCTTAGCTGTCCCCACCCATCTCTAACCAAGTTGACTTGACCTACCTAACCGTCCATCTTTAACTTGACTCGATACTCTTATAAAAAAGTGCCTTGTCATCCTTGCATAAAGAGTAACGATTCTGTACAATTCCCCTGTCAAGATCAGCATAAAATGACACTATTCATCTGACAAAATCATCACAGTGCAACAACCGTCCTTTGTACTTCACAATCTACATGGCAATGGGGTCACTGTTCACTAATAACTTTGTGTCCCCATGTCACCTTCTGATGAAAGCACTCCTTGGTATGACCCTTTGTTTGCATCAAAAATGGCACAAATACTCAATAGATTGCGTAGTGAATAAAAGTGAGAAAACCACTGAAAATGAGTAAACATGGAATAAACAAGATTTAGTGTGGTTTGGTATACTCTGGCCTACATCCACTTGAAGGTCTTTCTCTTTTTATTGCTGAAAGTAATAGTATAGTTCCTATGGTTCGTCGACTAACCATAGGTATTACAAGAAAAGTGTAATATTGGTGGAAGAGAAAAAAGATCCTCAAATTGAGCCCTCTAATGCTCTATTCATCGGCGTAGGTCGGTGGGAAAGTCTCAAACACGTTCTTCTCCATGTTCTCTATGTTCTCCTGGCAGTTACTAAAGACAAAGAGTTAGCTAGCTCAGCAACTGGCATAGGTCGGTACCTAACCATAGCTATGGGTCAGTCTATAAAACTTTGCCAACCATGACTTTGGACTTTTGGAGATTGGTTTCCATTACGTTAGCTCAAAGATTCCTGACTTGTTTGAATTGTTTCTAATTTGTTTTTGAGTCCAATTGATGGATCGGTGGAGGAGTGAAGTTGTTGACTTTAAGTGCTTAAGGCAACTGATGGATAGCTTCATACAAGCGATTCTATGGAGCTTGGATTAGGCTTTTGGGACCGTAGCTAGCATTGAATAGAAGAATGGTTGTAATAATCACAAAGTAACATGGTCGGTATCGAACCATGGATGTTTTGGTACTGAAACATATATTTAGTGAAATTGCTTTGTGCTTTTTAGATGATGGCTCGATCCCATCTTCTTAGTTTCATTGGGCTTGCTTTCTGGGATCATAACTTGCAAATTTGAGGAATTTGGACCAAAAGCAATGACGTTCTATGGATTGTGTGATGACCCGGAATTTCTAACAACCTAAATTTGAATAGTCAATTGATTTTAAAATATTTAAAAGTTAATTTTTGCTTGAATTTCAGGATATCAATATTTACTTGATTATTAAATCATTGAATTATATAGTTTAAAATACTGAATTTAATAATTGAAATTGGGTAAATTGTTGAATCCGAGATTCTAGGCCTGTTTAAAATAATTTGAAGGCTTATAAAATCTATAATGATGATACTGAAGATAAGAAAATGGTTGAAATTTAATTTAAAGGTAATTTGTTCAATTTTAATAATATATTGTTCAAATTGAATTTAAAAAAATAGCCTTCCGAGGCACAGTCTCGGAATTCGACGAAACCAGTTCCATTGGATCCGTAATAGTTAGTTATTATCGGATTTCAATTTTCGTAGCAATCGGAGTTGTCGTTTGACCCTGGCAGCTCAAAACGCTCAGAACTATTTTGATCGATTTAATTTAATATCGATCGTTTAATTTCGTAACTCGCAGATACGTTCAAATTAGCTTCCGAAACATGTTTCATTGTGTTCGGAATACGGGTAAAACCCTATAATCACCTAGCGGCATTCCTTAAGTGGAGTTCGCAATTTTAAATGGCAATTAATGAGACATTTTGAAGGTTTTATGATATTATAATGGTCAAAGATATTTTATTAACGCTTATTCAAGAAGCTTCCCCAGATTGATATTTATCCCCGTCTTCTTTTCCAATCGAATATCAGAATCGAACTCGAATAACTTTAAAAAAACAAAGAAAAGAAAAGAGGAGGTATTAATGGCCGGTCGAAAATTCATTTCTTTCTTCCCTTATTTCAATTCGAAAAAAAGAATTGGCCGAAGCCATTCATTCGAATGGGGTAGCCGAGAAAAGGGGGGTGAATGGACGAAGGCTCGCATATTAATCATGTTTCCTTTCGATAGTAGAATTGGGAGTGAGCTCGAATTCATCCTTTACTGGCAAGGCCGGTTTCGAGGGCGAGCACGGTCACATCGTGAAAGCCATAGCAAGTCGAGCTCGAGCCCTGCATGGGATTCGCTGATGGAGGCGCGCGCTCGCGCGAAATTGGGGCCGCATTTGATTTTGGCGATGCTGCGACAGGAGGTAGCTCGCGTCCTCGAGATAGGGGTGTAGAATTTGGAGCTGGAGGTGATGGGCTGGTACGAGTAGCGGTTTTGGTTAGGGTTTGGAGCTCGAGTCGTCGTCGTGAGAGTCTGATGGTTGGAGGCGTATTTGGGGCAGTGACGAGTGGGAGAGGTGGCGCGAAGCTTTGTCAGGATCTGGTCGATTATAGGCGGAGGATGCCGTGAGTTTTCTTTTTGAGGTAATTACAGAATTGTTGACTCCCAATTAAATTTTATTTACAACAATACAAGTATGAATAATTTGAATAGATGATGAAATTAGCGGTCAATTTTATTTTAAGATATTTCAGAAAGTTATTTTTAAAATTTAATTTTTAGATAAATTAAATTTTAGTTTAAATTGGATTAAATTTATCAAATGAAATTATTATTCAAGTTATTAGATAGATTAAAATCAATAAATAGGGATGGATTATCTGATTATCCCAGATATTAATAAGTTATGTAATATTTATACAAGGTCGTAATCGAGGAAACAAATCGAGATCAGATTTGGATTTGCAAAATCAAGGTGAGTAAACCTCACGTTTTTTTTTGAATTCTTATTTAAATTTAAATGGTTAAATTTAAATGATTGGTTGAATGGTTGAATTAGATTGATGTGCAATATTATATATTACTATATAGTACATACTGGAATGATTGATATCCGATGATGAATATTTTTGGTAATTGGACGACTGAATGCTGTGGTTTGCTTGAATATTTCGGTACACTAAGTTATCGAAATATATAAATTGGATTTTTGGAAGAAATATAAGGGTGATTAAATGGATAATTGATTAATTCAGTTAATTAATGGTTTGGGTTGATTAATTAAGTAATTCTGGGTTTGGATTAATTAATGAAGGTTTAAGTTAATTAGAATAATCATTTGGTGGTTTAATAATTAATCACTTATTGTAATTAATAAAAATAGAATTACTCAAAGTAATTAATCAAGAGATTAATTGAAATAATGAATTACGAAGTAATTAATTTATTAATGAAGTAAGTAAGAAAATAGTTAATTACAGGTTGTGGGTAATCGAGAATGATTTATATTGTGGTCGAATTAAAGTAAAATATAATTGGAAATCATTAAATTATATAATTAATGAAGTAATTAAAGATTTGATTAATTGCGATTAATTAATTCATAATAAGTGACTTATGAGAAGCCAATTAATATAAGTAATTAAGAATGAACGGAATTGATTATATCTAATTAATATCGTGAAAACAATTAAGAATAATTACTTAAATGTGATTAATTAAGTTGAAAATGAAGCGTTGTCAAATTAATTGATTTGGATTTAATTAATGATGAATAAAGGAATCTAAGTGATGGAGGTTAGAAATTCAATTAGAATAATTTGAATTGAATTGGAAGTGATTAAATGTGCTTATGAATGATTGAATGGTAATGGATGTTTCGATTAAGTTGATATCTCTGATATGAAAGGTTGTGTATTTCATTTGGATAATGTGGGTTAGGATGACATGAATTTCGAAGAGACCGGGGTCGGGTATTGGGAAATACTCGAAACCACTTCGAGTTTTTATAGATTGATTTGTGAAATCAATAGGCTGGAATAAAATGATTTAAGCGAATTGGATTATTTTTTCTATGTTTGGTACTTTGAAATTTATATGTGAAATAAGTGTTGTCTATAGCAAAATTATGAATTGGATAAATTGACATATGTTACCCGGGTTTACATAAGTTGATTGCTTGGTATCCCATGTTAGTTGGGTTTACTCACGCTGGTTTCCAGCCTGACCCGGGTGTTACTTTGGTGTAATGCTCGGGTCAGACCGAGTATTACAGATTTTCAAGTAGGTACGCTCTGGAGCTCAGGAGGCAAACTGGATCGCGAGAACGTATGGAGTATTTCCGCTGTAGTATATTATTGTGTATCTGAGACATGATAATAGTGTATGATCAGTGACTGAATGTATGTGAAACTCTGATGTATATTAAATGTAATCGACAGATATAATATTCCTTTGTAAACTGTTATTATTTATTATTATATTTTATCCGTTGCGAATGTGAGTTATTGATGTTTCTATTCTTCTTCTTCTATCTCTTTCTTCTTTTTCATAACTATCTGGAATTTTCTGGAGTGAAAATTTCGGGTCGTTACATTTGGTATTAGAGCTGAAAGGTTAAGCGAGAACCTTGGCTCTGGTGGGGATTACTCATTTAATAGAGTCTTTAGTACTCTAGAATGAGTTAAGATTATATATATATATATGAGCGCGTACTTGTTATTTTCTTATATAAAGATTTTAAATGATTTTATATAAAATATATTTTGATATATATATAAAGCAATATTTCTTTCTAATAAATATTAAGGTGATTGGTTGTTAATTATTGAAATTAAATTTAAGAAGTAATATAATACAACCAAACTGAAGTCTAGAAAATTAAATTAAGTAGGAACAAAAATACAACTAAATTAAAATTTAACTGATTCAAAATAAAATTCTAAATCTGGTCCCAGAATTTGAAAATTTTGTTTCAAAGTGGAAAAATAATAAATAAGTATTATTTGGATAATTGGGACTTGTTGGAAACAATGGTTTGTTTGAAATTTGATTTAAATTTAAAACCAAGGGTGGTTTAAAATTGTAAAACATGGCTGAGAGGGCCAAGAAATAAATATGTAAATATGTATGGATATACATGATATCAAAGATAATTTGAAATAAACTCTAAGAGGCTGAGTTTTGATTTTTCCCTAAGTGTGATGTAAAAACCTAAAGTGATATAAGTTTGAACTTATAAAAGGGAACAAATTTTGAAATGTGAATTGGGAATTCGAATTTGAGTAAGGTTGATTGGATTAAGTAAATTGGAATTTAACTTTGGGAAGTTAAATAAGTGTAGAAAAGCAACCAGAATTGTAAATTTCGAGATGAAATTAGAATTTAACTTGGAAGGTTAAATGGTTGATTTGAATTGGAATTTGTGTGATCTCGAAAGGGTTTGAGATCTAAAATTTTAAAATGGATGGACGTTTTAAAATAAATTGGATGATATCCTCCTATTGTAAATAAAGATCTTTAAATTGAGAATGGAATTGTATAAATAAAATAAGTTTGAATAATTGAATTGTAAAATAAACTTGTTTAAGAACTGGCTTCAAACTGGAAAATTAAATTGAATATTAAATTAAAATTTTAAAATAAAATTGTATTGAACCTTGAAATACATAATTAAAAATAGTTTAAAATGAGAATTTTGAGAAATTAGGCTCAAAAATTAAAATGATTAAACACTTTGATTTAAAGGTTAATTTGGTTTAAAGAGTTAAACCAACCTTTGAGAATTTAACTCGAATTTCTATAATTCGAGATAGTTTGAATTCAAGATTTATTTGAATTAGTTTAAAATTGAATTTGGCTTGAAGTAATTGGATTGGTGATTGAAGATGTATAAGTTTAAAATTTTCAAACGGTAAATTGGATTGGATTAAATTGAAGTGATTTGGATTCTGAAATTAAATTGATAATAATTCAAATTGATTGGAATAATATGAAATTATAATTAAAAATTGAACAGGATTAAAATCAACTAGAATTTGATTTAAATTGGGGAAGGAATCAAGTTTGATTCAACTTGAATTGGGGATTAATCAAGTCCAATGGAATTTGTAGTTATTTGAATTGTAATTGGGTCAATTTGAATGAAGATTTAAATTGAATTGTTGGGGAGGTGAACATTTGGCTCTTGACTATTTTCAATATAAATTGTTTTGTTATAAACTTATTTTTCTAAGCTATTAAATATATACAACCTTTCTTTCTTAAAGCCACATTATTTTATATACTTGTTTTATGATTATTTTTGGGCTACTTAACCATTTTTCAACTGTTAAATAAACTAATTAGTATTTTTCAACTATTTCACAAACTAATTTCTATTTTACAACTATTTTGCAATTATCTACAATTTTTGAAACTATTCAACTATTTCTTAACTATTTTACAGTTAGTTACCTATTTTATAGCTATTTTACAAACTAATAATTTTTTTTTTCCACTACTTATTTATTTTTAAAATTTTCAAGCTATTTTCTAAATCTAAACCGGTCGGAGTTCAAACTGTTATTGGTAAAATACCCAACTGAGATGAGAATTGAAGTGATAATCCAAATAGGGGACTAAGGTAAATGTGGATAAGTGAATGAAAATTTAAGTGAAGGTGAATGGAAAAGAAATTGATATTGGAAAGAGAAGTCAAATTTGAATATTTGATTTTGAATAAATGAAGCTATATATCTTTGTTATATGACATAAAACTTCCCTTGATAAATCTATAGCCAGAAGAAAATATTTTTTTGAAAGTGTTTGGAGTATAAAAGGGTTTTATACAAGATTGAAATGATCCAAAGTTTTAAAAATTATATATATTTTTGAATATATATATATATATATATATATATAGGATCTTATGAGGATTTTGGAAAAGGTTTTGAGAACCTTTGGATTTGGAAAGGCTTTTGATTTTTGGGTAAAATCAGATATTGAAATTTGGAAAGCCTAGTTTGAGAATTATCGATTTTGGGATAATCGATTTTGTGTAAAGGAGCTTTGTATGATATCATACTAGGTGTATGATTTGAAGATACTATATGTGTATAGTATAAAATGTTTTGATGATGGCTTTGGGAAAAAAAGGCGCTCCCTTGAAATGAACTTCTCAGGAGTGCCACCGGGTGGTGCTACCTTGAGCCCAAGGGTGGTTCTAAAATTGATCTTGTGAGGAGTCCGGACAAAACTAGTTCCTGATGATTATTGGGTAGCGTAAGTCGATGGCGCTGATGCCTATAGAGGCATTTGGGTTATGCTGTGACGACAGTGTAACTCGATGTCGCTGCGATCTACTGTGGGGACCATAGCGAAAATCGTGTGGAGGATGAGTGTCAACGATCTACACTTGATTTTGCTGGGAAGGCAACGCAACATCGGTAGACTGCAATCTATGGTCAAGTGGAGTGGAGAAGTTTTATTTTTGGCAACGAAATTCGATGGCGCTGATGCCTACAGTTATATGGGTTTTTGCTGTGATAGCTACGTAACCCCAGTTGTAGCTGCGATCTGTCGTGGGTTCCATGGTGTAATCGTGGGGCGCGGAGGCCTACAGTTATCTGTGGATTTTTTCGGGACGACAACGTAACCATCAGGTTAACTGCGACCATGGATAGGGGTGATGATTCTCAGAGCATTCACACCAAAGATATTTTCTCTATTTTCAAAAACTGTTTTCTATATTTTCAATAACATTATTTACCAAATATTTTCACTGGGTGTTGAAAACGGGTTTACCAAGTACTTATAGATTTTCAGTCCTACGCCTGATCAACGTATGATTGAATTTCTGTGAGAACAAGGATGGACTGGTTGAGACATCGAGTTATAAAAAGTATTTTTACAAAGAGCTATTTTATTAAGTATGATTTAAATTTAAAAGCATTTCTAAAATTTTAAATAAAGGTGTTGGAATTCTTCGAAAATAAAAAGGAAATCCAAACTAGAATTTCAATGAAGTGATTTGTAATTAAAATCAAATATCGATTTAGAAATTGGAAATAAGCTAATTGGTTAAATAATTGTGTGATTGAGTATGTTAATAAAATTTGACTTTGGTAAATAAATGGATTGTAAGTTAGTAATGGAATTTGGAAGTAAATTCAAATTGTTAATAGAATTCGACTTGAATTCGATAATGAATTAAATAAGAAGAGATGTTGTAAAAATAAAAATAAAATAGAATGGGATCGATGTAGTGCTTATAATAGAAATAGTACGAGATGTAAAAATAAAACCCAAGTGAATGGGAATAAATTGAGAATGACTTTGTATGAATAAAATAAATTAGAAATGAGTTAAGCAGGTGAATTTAAAATGGGATGGATAGATTGGTTAATTGAGTTAAATAATAACTGGATGTAAGAAATTGAGTTGCAAACCATTGAAACTGAATGAAATGGCTTATAAATTGATAGAAAGCAATTGAATTAGCTTTAAATTTATTTATAGATCGCTTATGGAAAGCGTTTGGTGTTTGTTGCTTTCGAAATGCTTGTATTTTGCCATTAAAAGTAAGTGAAATGCTAATAGATTTTCTATGTATGGTACTTATATGTTTAAATTGAGTAAGTACAGGTATCTAAAGGCCGTTTGGTTGGATTTGGATTGCACTAATTGCTAAAATAAATAACCTGCATGCTTAAAATGCTAAATAAGGTACGCCTACGCAATAAAAATAGGAAATATGAACTGTTTTTGCATTTTTCGACCGGGTGGGTCGATGTGTATATAGTTATATCTCTTGTCAAATTGCAAAAGCTCCTTCGTACAAAGGAGGCTCTGCCAAAATTTTCTAAAAATTTTGGGAGTTAGAAAATTTTGAAAAATTTTGGTTAACGACAAACAATTTCAAATTGGAAATTTAAGTAAACTAGTAAATGAAATTAATATGAACCGGTTTAAATGAAAGATAAAACTCAATATTAGAAATCGAAAATAAATTGAATTCATATGAAACGGTGAAAACCAATTTGAATAGAAATGGGTATGAAAACATCTGTAAGGAAAAGTATGTAAAGATTTGGAAGGGCTATGATTGGATATTATTGCTAAGTTGGTTATGCAGGTATTAAATGGGGAAAAGGAATTGGATTTGATTCCAAATGATAAATTTGAATTGCCGGACAAAAAGGTATGTATTTTAAATTCTGTATGAATTGGATTAGGTTTTTGATGTAGCCACTTGGCTTTTGTTTTCTTTTGGAATTTGGGAGCCCGTAGAGGCCTTTCTGTAGTAGTACCGAGCTAGCCACGCAAAGGAGACGCTGGCAAAAAAATTCGGAAATTTAGGGAGTTAGAAAAATTTTGAGAAAATTTTGATAATTCAAAATTTGGTTTTAAATTGAAATTTAAATAATTGAGCAAAAGGGTGTTGTTTGAAACTATAGAGGGTTTTGGGAAGTTGGTTAAGGTGATAGAGGGACTTTAATAAAGGATAGTTAGTAGGAAGTTGAATTGTGAGTTTTGGAAAAAAGGTAAGCGGGTATTGGTCCATTCTCCCTAATTAGTAATTTCGGGGACGAAATTCTTTTAAGGGGAGAGGAATGTGATGACCCGGAATTTCTAACAATCTAAATTTGAATAGTTAATTGATTTTAAAATATTTAAAAGTAAATTTTAGCTTGAATTTCAGGATATCAATATTTACTTGATTATTAAATCATTGAATTATATAATTTAAAATATTGAATTTAATAATTGAAATTGGGTAAATTGTTGAATCCGAGATTCTAGACCTGTTTAAAATAAATTGAAGGCTTATAAAATCTATAATGATGATACTGAAGATAATAGAATGGTTGAAATTTAATCTAAAGGTAATTTGTTCAATTTTAATAATATATCGTTCAAATTGAATTTAAAAAAATAGCCTTCTGAGGCACAGTCTCGGAATTCGACGAAACTAGTTCCATTGGATCCGTAATAGTTGGTTATTATCGGATTTCAATTTTCGTAGCAATCGGAGTTGTCGTTTGACCCTGGCAGCTCAAACGCTTAGAACTATTTTGATCGATTTAATTTAATATCGATCGTTTAATTTCGTAACTCGCAGATACGTTCAAAGCTTTCGAAACATGTTTCATTGTATTCGGAATACGGGTAAAACCCTATAATCACCTAGCGGCATTCCTTAAGAGGAGTTCGCAATTTTAAATGGCAATTAATGAGACATTTTGAAGGTTTTATGATATTATAATGGTCAAAGATATTTTATTAACCCTTATTCAAGAAGCTTCCCCAGATTGATATTTAATTATCCCCGTCTTCTTTTCCAATCGAATATCAGAATCGAACTCGAATAACTTAAAAAAAAAGAAAAAAAAAGAAAAGAGGGGGTATTAATGGCCGGTCGAAAATTCGTTTCTTTCTTCCCTTATTTCAATTCGAAAAAAAGAATTGGCCGAAGCCATTCGTTCGAATGAGGTAGCCGAGAAAAGGGTGGTGAATGGACGAAGGCTCGCATATTAAATCATGTTTTCGTTCGATAGTAGAATTGGGGGTGAGCTCAAATTCATCCTTTACTAGCAAGGCCAGTTTCGAGGGCGAGCACGATCACATCGTGAATGCCACAGCAAGTCGAGCTCGAGCTGTGCATGGGATTCGCTGATGGAGGCGCGTGATCGTGCGAAATTGGGCCGCATTCGATTTTGGCGATGCTGCGACAGGAGGTAGCTTGCGTCCTCGAGATAGGGGTGTAGAATTTGGAGCTGGAGGTGATGGGCTGGTACGAGTAGCGGTTTGGGTTAGGGTTTGGAGCTCGAGTCATCGTCGCGAGAGTCTGATGGTTGGAGGCGTATTTGGGGCAGTGACGAGTGGGAGAGGTGGCGCGAAGCTTTGTCAGGATCTGGTCGCTTATAGGGGAGGATGCTGTGAGTTTTCTTTTTGAGGTAATTACAGAATTGTTGACTCCCAATTAAATTTTATTTACAACAATACAAGTATGAATAATTTGAATAGCTGATGAAATTAGCGGTCAATTTTATTTTAAGATATTTCAGAAAGTTATTTTTAAAATTTAATTTTTAGATAAATTAAATTTTAGTTTAAATTGGATTAAATTTATCAAATGAAATTATTATCCAAGTTATTAGATAGATTAAAATCAATAAATAGGGATGGATTATCTGATTATCCCAGATATTAATAAGTTATGTAATATTTATACAAGGTCGTAATCGAGGAAACAAATCGAGATCAGATTTGGATTTGCAAATTCAAGGTGAGTAAACCTCACGTTTTTTTTTTGAATTTTTATGTAAATTTAAATGGTTAAATTTAAACGATTGGTTGAATGGTTGAATTAGATTGATGTGCAATATTATATATTACTATATAGTACATACTGGAATGATTGATATCCGATTATGAATATTTTTGGTAATTGGACGGCTGAATGCTGTGGTTTGCTTGAATATTTCGGTACACTAAGTTATCGAAATATATAAATTGGATTTTTGGAAGAAATATAAGGGTGATTAAATGGATAATTAATTAATTCAGTTAATTAATGGTTTGGGTTGATTAATTAAGTAATTCTAGGTTTGGATTAATTAATGAAGGTTTAAGTTAATTAGAATAATCATTTGGTGGTTTAATAACTAATCACTTATTGTAAGTAATAAAAATATAATTACTTTGTGTAATTAATCAAGAGATTAATTGAAATAATGAATTATGAAGTAATTAATTTATTAATGAAGTAAGTAAGAAAATAGTTAATTACAGGTTGTGGGTAATCGAGAATGATTTATATTGTGGTCGAATTAAAGTAAAATATAATTGGAAATCATTAAATTATATAATTAATGAAGTAATTAAAGATTTGATTAATTGCGATTAATTAATTCATAATGAGTGACTTATGAGAAGCCAATTAATATAATTAATTAAGAATGAACGGAATTGATTATAGCTAATTAATATCATGAAAACAATTAAGAATAATTACTTAAATGTGATTAATTAAGTTGAAAATGAAGGGTTGTCAAATTAATTGATTTGGATTTAATTAATGAGGAATAAAGGAATCTAAGTGATGGAGGTTAGAAATTCAATTAGAATAATTTGAATTGGATTGGAAGTGCTTAAATGTTCTTATGAATGATTGAATGGTAATGGATGTTTCAATTAAGTTGATATCTCTGATATGAAAGGTTGTGTATTTCATTTGGATAATGAGGGTTAGGATGACAAAAATTTCGAAGAGACCGGGGTCGGGTATTGGGAAATACTTGAAACCACTTCGAGTTTTTATAGATTGATTTGTGAAATCAACAGGCTGGAATAAAATGATTTAAGCGAATTGGATTATTTTATCTAAGTTTGGTACTTAGAAATTGATATGTGAAATAAGTGTTGTCCATAGAAAAATTATGAATTGGATAAATTGACATATGTTACCCGGGTTTATATAGGTTGATTGCTTGGTATCCCATGTTAGTTGGGTTTACTCACGCTGGTTTCCAGCCAGATCCGGGTGTTACTTTGGTGTAATGCTCGGGTCAGACCGAGTATTACAGATGTTCAGGTAGGTACGCTCTGGAGCTCAGGAGGCAAACTGGATCGCGAGAACGTATGGAGTATTTCCGCTGTAGTATATTATTGTGTATCTGAGACATGATAATAGTTTATGATCAGTGACTGGATGTATGTGAAACTCTGATGTATATTAAATGTAATTGACAGATGTAATATTCCTTTGTAAACTGTTATTATTTATTATTATATTTTATCCGCCGCGAATGTGAGTTGTTGATGTTTCTATTCTTCTTCTTCTATCTCTTTCTTCTTTTTCATAACTATCTGGAATCTTCTGGAGTGAAAATTTCGGGTCGTTACAGATTGGTACCTACCATCACTTAGTAATTTTTGACTTGATTTTTCTAAGGTGTGAACTTGCATTGGCTTGGCCATTTTGATTTTCCAAATCCATCTGAATAATGCTTGTTCAAAGGCAGATTAACACTTGCCCTCCAAAGCACGCCTTGCGAATGGAAAGCGTGTTTTACACAACAACAAGTATCGAAGTTGATGAAACGTCAATAATTTTCTGGTTACGAATCAACATTCTCCCATGTTCGTCTGGGTTTTAACAATCATATGTTAAAATCAAAATTTCAATTCGATAATGAGTAACAGATGGTTTCAAGGTCTAATAGTGTTCAGATCCAATGTTTGGAGTTTAAGGTCTTCGGGTCTTGTAATGACCGATCCAATTACCATGGATCGTTAGTGAAACCTCGATCTCACCAGATTTTTAGTTGAAATCCCGATCTCTCTGGATCATTGGTGGAATCCATGGCTCTTCTAGGTCAATAATTAAATCCACGATCTCTCTGAATCGTTAACTAAATCATGGCCTCTCAAGGCCGATAAGTAAATCTATGATCTCTCATGATCGTTAATCAAATCCATCGCGATCGAGGCCGATAATTAAGTCTATAACCTCTTATAATCGTTAATCAAATCCATGGCCAATCGCAGCCGATAATTAAGTCTACGAACTCTCACGATTATTAATCCAATGCATGGCCATTTGAGGCCGATAATCAATTCGGTGGTCTCTCCGAACGATTAACTAAATCGAAGGCCATTCGGAGCCGATACTCAAATCAGTGGTCTCTCCAAACCATTAACCAAATAAATGGTCGTTCGGGGCAGATAATCAAATCCACGGTCACTATGAACCGTTGTTGAACCCAATCTTCTCACTCTCTAATGATGGAACTGGCGATATGCAAGCCTATACATTCACTCTATGTTGAGGTGACTTGCTTCTTGTACTCCTGTCCCAACTTTCTAGTCAGGACTTAATGTGATCAATATCGTACAAGTCCATCCACTTACTCTTCAGCGAGGGAACTTACAAGAACTTGCCCCTTGTGGTCATCACCCTGTCCCTCCGGATGGGACTACCACGATCAATATCGGTCATCATAATTAAGTGGATAAAACAAAGAACTCATTTACAGGGTTCAAACATAAACACCAAACACACATCACAACATCCATCCAGGTATTGCAGCCTCGCATCCAACATAGAGCATGCCTAAGAATCGATCGATATCCCATTCATGAGTTAGCGGTACAACTGCAATACCACATTGTTTATCAGAAATAGAAAATAAAAATAAGGGAAACGAACATGAGTCCCTGCCATCCCGATCAAGAGATGACTATCCTCAATCTCGATCCAGACTGTTTCCATCCACTATAGATGGTGGCTACTCTTGTTCCACCACCGCAGCTCTGTTTTTAACATACTGCTGTAATTGGTTGTTCATGACATGTTCCTCGATCAGGTCGGGAAGTGCCTACAGTCATTTGTGTTATACCCATCCGGCTCATGAAATAAGAAATATTATTCGAACGTCCTATCATGGTCCTGGGCTCTCTCGTTGCTAGCTTTTGGCATGGGATCTATCCCCTGGTATCTAAGTAAATTCGTTCTGTTCATTTAAATTTGTATAAGAAGAGAATTTTGGTTCCCTTCTTTGCCGCTTCGATCCTTCAAAGCCATTGTTCGTTTTCTTTTTCCTTTACTAGACCCTTCTCTGGGCGGTCCTTCACCATCCACAACATTAGCCTATCCCTCTTCAACTTTGGTGTCCTCCTAATGTAAATATCTTTCGACTTCATGATAAAATTCTACAAGGTCCATCGATGGATCTCGCTCCAAAGCAACCTTAAAATCTATCTTGCTGGCCATTCCAGAAACTACCGCCATCAGAACCACTAATGGATCCGGCCTATCTACCGTAGCAGTCGCCGCATTAAATCTCATGAAAAAACTCCTAAAGGACTCTTTGGTCCTCTGCTTCACACTCGATAGCGTCATAACATTCTTAGGTCATGAATTTTTGATCTGGAACTGCATCATGAATCTTTTCACTAAATTGACCCACGTGCTAAAGAAATCATTCTCCAACTGTCTAAATCATAATGCTACCAAATCCGTCAAACACAAGGGAAAACATCTTCCCATTATTTCTTCAAATGCACCTAAAACCCCCATGTGTTGGACGTACCTCATCAAATGAACTATTGGATCCGTCTTTCCATCATACGTTTTCAACTTTGGTAGCTTGAAATCAGGTGGGTTCCTAGCGTACCGAATGCTTGAAGTGAATGGGCTTTTGTTCACGTCTTCTAGGTTTTGGTTGGACAATCCACCTTTGATTGCTCGTCTCACAATGCCAGCTATTTTATTATCGTCATTCAAAGGAATTTATAAGAATTACATTCTTCGCTTGCCCTCCATTTCAACGAGGGAATTCCAGCTCGTACTCCTCTGCAATGCGTTAACGTTTCGATTCACTTTCAATCACTCACTACCATTCCCTAGATGTGCACCATCTCCTCTTGGAATAGCTCTAGCCATGCCCTCGAGGCCACATGGCTTAGTACCGAACGGTCCTGGTTCAGAACCGACGGGTCTAACTCTTTCAACGGTCATTCCATCTTCCTGCATTCTATTTCCAAATATGCTTACTCTAGCTCCAAGTCTTCGATTCTAGTTTCCAACAATTTTGGCTGTCCCTTTTTTCCCATTATGCTATATAAATTCTCCATCATCACTTCTTGACGGGCTATTATCTTCTCTTGCATCTAATTCATCATGATCTCCATCTCTTCTCTAGTTATGTAGATGGATGGAGAGTTGGTTCTTGTGGATGCCTCCAGGCTGCCCCATTGCTAATTTCCTTCTGCAACAGCTTTCTTAGAAAATTGTCTCATCATCTTTATTATCTCCAAATCTCAAATTAGCAAGTTCAAGTAACTCTCAGTGAAAGCACCATGTTTGCATCAAAAATGGCACAAACACCTAATAGATTGCGTAAAGAATAAAAGCAAAGAAAACCGCTAAAAACGAGAATGAACAAGATTTATAGTGGTTCACAACGTACCCTTGCTTATGTCCACTTGAAGGTCATTCTCTTTCTA
Organism: Allium cepa; assembly: GCA_030765085.1. Lineage (NCBI taxonomy): Eukaryota > Viridiplantae > Streptophyta > Magnoliopsida > Asparagales > Amaryllidaceae > Allium > Allium cepa. Next base: position 143,410,355 of record CM060931.1, on the reverse strand, counting down.
TAGAACAATCATGTAAAAACCTAGGAATGGTGAGTGATAAATATTGCTAGTGGCATGGAGTTGGAAAATAGGTAAATTGCATTTCTAATCTACAAAACCTAGGAATGTTCATTTGTGTTTGTGTATTTTATATGAGAAGTTATCAACTTACGCGCTATGGGGTTATTATCCCTAATACGCTTGAGCCTAAATACAATCTATGAGAATTACCACCTAAAGGTTGGATATCTAAAAACTAAGTAAACTTAGGAATAACCCTAGTTTACAATGTTGATAATATACCATCTAACCATACATTGAGTTAACATTCTCAATGGTAAACCTCTTAAACCACACATATGCATCGAGCAAACATCGCAATTCTCGAGCATGTGCCGAGCATACAACCCCAATGATTTATAGCCTACTAAAGTATTCGTGTAACCTTTTGAGTGGTAAATGTGCCCTACAGTCTAAATTATTCAACCTGAAGCTAATGAAGTCATTTAACAATATGATCCGTCATATTCAACCGTCTTGCCCAATTGTATAGCCCTATTATTGTGGACATCTTCGTTACCTTCCCTATTGTCCAGCACTTTAAAACATGCGACCGTGTATGCTATCGTAATGATAAGAGCATCTAGTTGCAATACGATCACATGTCTCATTGAGTGTCATGTTTTGCACGTCATGAAGTGTGAAATTAGGCGCGTCTCCAAGTGTGAAACCAATCCATCTTGTCACATTGCTCCATGCAGCTACGTAAACTCCCATAAGTCGAGAAAGTGGGAACAAGCTTTCCTGATCCATCTTACTTGGCCTGCACCAGGTCTAGGTTCAACTTCGGCTTGCTTCAGCCATTCAAACGTCTGACCTTAGTTTAGACATTAGGATTTTGGTCTAGGTATTTGATTACCCGTACAATTCCATCTATAGGCATTTGGACTCAGACCTTATATATAACAAACGGTTTTGAGTCCAAAGGCCTGAGTATAAGTTTAGATGTCTAATCGTGTCAGATTTCAATTGTTTCATTTTTGTTCCACGCTATGAAAGAATTTAGACATTTGTTATTAATTTAGATGCCCGACCTAGGTATATTTCATCATTTTTGATGTTTTCCTCTCATTTCTTCTTCTTTGTTTTTATTCTTCTTAGTTATAAGCTTATGTATAGCTAAAAATTTCAATGTTTAACAAGTATTTCAAATAAGATTTAGTTTTGTTTGTATTTGGTTAGTGCAGCTTATTTATTTGGTTATATACATATATTAACCCATGTATCTACATATATTCAAGCCTGTATTGATTTACCTCTACTGATTTGATTCTATCACATAATCCGGATTTACATGTTTAGAGTTAAATTCCACTAGTTTACCCTACCTATGTTTCAATAGTTATATTATTAAGTTATCGTCTTGGGTTTTTCCACCATTTCAATCCATATAGACTTTCGGTGGAAATTATCAATTCAAATATAAAATCCATTTTTTTTAGTTTAAGTAGATGTATAAAAGAAATTACTACTGGTTTCACGACATAAATACATCGTAATATATCAACTCACCTGGAAATGCTTTTCGAAGAGATTTCCCTTTTAACCCGATTTGAGTTGGCACTTTTCATCCTCTTTCTAGCTAGTTGTTGCGTTTGGTTGTTGTTTCCCTTCATTTTCAAATTTGAATTCTCTATCTCTTTTCTCCTTTTCTTTTTCTTTTTGTTGAACTTGGATTTGATTTGTTTTAGGAAGAGGAGAAAAAGAGGAGAGTACGTAGAAGGAGACAGGAGGTGGTTTAGGTTTTGGAATGAAGAACTCAGGCCTTAACCACTTGTTTATAGTTGAAAATTAAGGTTGTTAGGCTTAATCCTATAATTATTATTTATGAAAATGTCACTAGGTCTAGATTCCGCTAATTCTGACTAGTTTTATCAAATTCAACAAGTCATATATTTTTTCTAATTGTAAATAGTATTTCAGACTCAATAAGATTGGACTCAAAGCGTAATTCCAACTATAATCAAAATTTATTATTTTTCCCTTTTATATACCATTACATTTTTACCCTTATTGATATTTTGGTTTATTTTTAACCTTTTTGGAGTATTACATTCTCCCCATTTAAAGGATTTCATCTCTGAAATATCCAAGGATCAAAAAATGCAACTCGCTTATATAAAGAAATATCTGCAATCGTCAACCAATTGCAAACATTGTGCATGAATTCAAGATTTATAATGCAACATGTATATATAGCTATAGAATGCATATGAACACATATGCAGTGTAAAATTAGGCGGTGTTCGGAACTAGTCGACCTACTAAAATGCAAGAGCTCATGTCATGCATCCAAAATATATGCAACGTCTTATATACATACGATTATATATGGTTGAGCAACCATTCAATACAGATGAAAAATGCAAACACCGTCATGCATACAAACTGGTATAGCAAAATAGACAAGGTGATGTGTGTCATAGGCAAACGTGAACATATTAGCCAATATTTGCAGTACTAACTAATAAAATACATCCATTAGCAACCACCATACAAAACATATCCTAATGCCACTTTCACATCCATGCCTAGTATCTGTACAAACCTACCTATTTAATATACTAAGCTAAACACTGGGCACTTTAGCAATTATACTAACTTAAAATGAATACTTACCAAAAAAGAGCACTAATGGGTAGCTCATATTTTCTCCTCGGGTTCCCTTGTGCTTTAAGACGGATCATCTCCTCATTAGACTCTAGTTAGCTTATTTACTTTATTATGGGTCATTTTGTCCCATGCTCAACATTCCGAGTAGGTGCATGGTGAACAAGAGATTCTTTCTCCACTTCAACTTCTTCTAACTAACTTGGCTCGATCACAGTAGCTAAATCGTGAAAACACTTCCAAAAGAGTGAATCATGGAAGACATTGTGAACCCCCACCAACTTTTATGATGCTTCACTCTATAGGCTAACTTCCCTGTTTTTTCCAAGGTCGAAAAAGGCCCTACAAACCTCGGTACTAACCTTTTCCAAAATACCGAACCTCATAACGTGTATGAAAGGGAGAACTTCACAAATACCATGTCGCTAACTGAGAACTCAAACTCTATCTTTCCTGAAGTCCTCATCCTTCTATGAATCAAATATACTTTCTTTGAAGTCTCGTTAATCATGTCTGGTCTAAGAATGATTCTCTTCGTAGTGTTTCGCTAAGAAGATAGAGATTTACATGGCTCCCGTACAATGCATTGTATGGTATCAATCCTATACTTACTTGATAGCTGTTATTATATGCAAATATTATTAATGACAAGTGTGCCACCCAAGAAACTCCAAATCCAAGATGCACATCCGTAGCAAATCCTCCAATACTCAATTTACCCTCTCAGTCTGTCCATTGGTTTATGGATGATAAGTGGTACTTAAATTTAGTTCAGTGCCCAAGCCTCCTAAAGACTCCTTAAAAACTCGCTGGTGAAAAATAGATCTCGGTCATTAATAATATTATAAGAAGCTCCACGTAAACAAACTACCTCCCTCACATATAAGATCTCGAAGATGCAGTTATCCTTGTACTCTTACTTAGAATAAAATAAGCACATTTGGTCAGCCAATCGACTATGCTTTATACACTGTTATTCCCTATTCTACTCCTAGATAGCCCACTAACAAAATCAATGGAGATACTCTTCCAATTCCACTGTGGAATATTCAAAGGTTTAAATAATCCACCATGCTTCTTCTGAAAGTCTATATGATCTTTATAAATAATACAATTTATATATACTTTTGAGAATGCATATTACTATCTATGTTAAGCAGGGAACAATGATTAAATATAAATAAGATAAATAATAGAAACGATCACACCATATATTTTATACTTGTTTAGACCTCATGTCCTACGTCCAGTCTCAAAACTCACCTACGGTATTTCCTTTAACCAACTAACTCTCGCTTCGCCTGGAGGAATAGGCTAATACAAAAGTATATCTCTGATAATTTTGTAATCCAAATAACATGGATTTTGTCTGATAGTACAAATCTTCCTATGATCTCCTTTGAGTATGTGAATGTGAATACTTTGATTAGTAGGAAGTGGTTTAACCAAAATTATATTTTGGTTATGATAGATTGAGCGTATGTAAGACGCACAAGAGAGTAATAAGAAATCAAGAGAAAGTATTTTTAATTAATTCAATTCAGTTGATCCTAAATCTCAATCATCATAAGATTTATAGATTTAAAGAGATGCAGGTGAAGCGTTGTTACTATTAAATAAGGTCTATTCATTTTAATGGCTACAAACTTTTGGTGAAGTGTTAATTTCTATTTATTTAACAGAATTATCTATTTGGAGTTGTGCAGTTGTTCAGATGATAGACGTCTATGGTAAAACCTCAAATGTCCGTGACTTCAGGAAATAATTTTCCAAAGATTGTCATTAACGTCTGTGGTTTTTCCTTAGATGTCTGTGAATGTTAAATGCAGTTTCATACTTTATGTTCAGTGTATATGAAAAATGTGATCGTACGTGCATATATACTCAAGGAGACCTTACAACATTTTACCTAAGAATCTTTTAAAGTAGAATAACCATAAGTATGGTTAATAGATCTTGGTTTTGTCTTTGAGTTCCAATATCTTCGAGCATGATGTCTTTTTGTAGTATATACTTGTTATCTTGATGAGATGAATATAATATATAAGATTGTATAGCTGTTGTCACTAAAACATTGAATGGAGGTTCTAACATCTTCTACTCCGCTTTTTCTCTTTGAGTAGTGACACAGTTTGAAACAAATTCCGCTGCCATGCCTTTTCTTTCCTGTCCAGTAGATCACCATCTTCTTATCATGATACATTATTTTCACCATCATGTTGAATATTCATCTTGACTGATAGAACTATCCTAAAACCATATCCACTAACTCCATAGTAAGAGGAACATACAACCTACCATCTCTTGTAAACATGCCCTCAAATTATTGGAATGATGGTTTAAATGATTTGAATGATCTCCTATGTTAAACTTCTCAAAAATACCCAATAACTCTATGTCCTACTTCTGAGCCGAACCAATAGGTCCACTAGTGAAGGTTGAACATCCCAAGATGCCAACAGCCCTAGTGTAATGTCCTATGAAGGTCGAAAACCAAATATAGAAATTAACTTCAACTGCTCCCATTCCTAAAAAATATGGCTTAGCAATGCATGCTTCTACTTAAAGCATCGGCGATAACATTGCCTTTTCCTAGAGTATATGAAATATTGAAATCATACGATGCCAATAACTCCCTTACCCAGCTGCCTCATATTTAGATCTCTTTGGAAGAAAAAATACTTTAGAGACTTATGATCTATGCAGAACTCAAATCGCCCCCCTAAAAGATAATGCCTCCAAGATTTGAGGGTAAAACAATAACTTCCAACTCAAGGTCATGAGATGGATAGTTTCTCTTTTGTACTTTCCACTATCGACTAATGTAACAAAGTACTCTACCCTTTTGTATCAAAATAGCACCCAGACTTATACTACAAGCATCGGTATATACTGCAAATACTTTTGAAACTTTAGCGAGAAAACTAAATTCTTCTTGTTAAGGTGTGTCTAAGGTGCATAAATTTTTGTAAAGTTCTTAATGATCTTCCTATAATAGCCAGCCAAACCAAGAAAACTTCTCACCTCCATAGCATTATTAATAAGTGCTAGTCCTATACTATATTTACTTTACTAGGATTGATTGATTTTCCATTCATGAAATCAACACTTCCTAGAAGGCGATGTCGAAAGTGACATTTGAAATTTTTTGCCTTTAGCATATGCCTATGAAGAGTACTAAGAACTGCTTCTAAATGCAACTTGTATTCCTCCTCGCTTTCCAAATAAACAAGTATATCATTGACAAATTCCACCATGAACTTATTCGGCAACCCTCTAAACACTCAACTCATAAGATTGACGAAATATGATAGTTCATTGCTCAATCGTAATGGCATGATTGACCACTGATAAAGTCCTTCATATGTATGAAAAGCAGTTTTCTGAATGTCATCCTTGGCTACATGCAACTGATGGGATCTGGTAGCCAAATCAACCCGAGAGAATGCCTTTGCTCGCACTCACTTATCGAAGATATCATTTATAAATGACAGTTAATAAAAATTCTTCTTTGTTAGTTTATTCAATTCATAATAATTGACATTAAATTGTAAAGAGCCTTTTGCTTTAATAGCAAAAAATAAGTGCTCCCAAAATCCTTAAATGAAAGTATCGCAATCAAATTCGATATCAAAATATACAATTTCAATCCTTTACAAATCATGAATAAATTAATCGATCCTTCAACTGGGTTAGCATAAATCCTAATTTTTTTAATAAGAAATGAAGTAATTAAAAATAAGGTTAAAAATGGAAGTTTTGTACATGTAAGAGAATTTGACCATAGGCCCATGGCGATTTTCTCATCAATTTCCATGTTTAATATGTTAAATTAGAGTGAAATGAAAACATTGCGGGCATTTGAAGCTTTCGGATTAATAATTTAAATAATTCAATTTGAATTTAAAAGTTTAAAATTTGAGTGTTAGAAATTAAAAAGTTAACTTAAGAAGCTTAAGGGTTAAGCAGGATTAAACATTAACGTCTAATTGATTGGACTAACTAGAGAAATAAATAATTAATTAACAAAATAAAACGAGCCGTCATTGGTAGGGACCGGTCGAGCCCTGGACTACTATTGGTCGACCGCTAGCAATCGACTGGTGGGTCGAGGAGGACGACTGAAGGGAAATAGAAAGGTGGGTGGCGACTAGGGTTTTGATGTTTTGAACGGTTCAGATTTTTTTTATATTTTTAATTCAACGATCGTCATTCCTTCTCACCTCTATAAATAGATTCTATACCTCCTACTTTTCCTTTATAAAATTTTGGAAATGCTAGTGAAGCTTTGTCAAAATCTCTCCCCTTAGGGTTTCAGTAACAGTAACTTTTTTGGTAAGTAATTCTAATTTCTAATCACTAAGTTAAATTAATCCTTCTTCTCCTTATCTTCTTGTTTCTAAAAATTAATCTATATATAAAATCTATTTGTTGTATATTCAAAAAGAGGAAGATCTAACAGAGAATTAGGAACAGTAGAAATCAGATTTCTTCTTCTTCTTCTTTGGGTTTCATAATCAGTTAGGATTTTCAAGTAAGAGGGTTAGGTTTTTAATTCTTTTGATTTCTAATCCTATTCTTCTCTAGTTTATAATTCTAAGTCTAATTTTTATATAAAACTCACTTTACTGTATATTTTAAAAGAGGGAGATTTGAAAGAGAATTAGGCATGGTGGAATCAAATCCAGTTAGGAAGCAAACAATTCTCTATGAATGGGAATAACAAGTTTTTCACATTTTTATAATTGAATAGTATTTATTTGGATTTGATGTATTCTTTGGCAAATTTTGGAAATGAAAACATAACACCTAAAACCCATAGAATTTCCCTAAGTAAATATCAACTTTGTACATGTTGAATTATACTTATCTTGGTACTGGTATATTAGAATCTAATTAATTATTAGAATTAGATAATCTATAATCAATTTAACCTATTTTCCCTCTTTTGAATTGAAGTGTTAAAGGGTTCAAAAAGAAAATAAATTAGAAGTGGTGTGTAAATTATGAATTGAATTATTTATAGTTTGCCCACCTATTTCTACCACTTAAATAAATAAGGAATTCCTTTCTTACATCAAAATGTTGTATATGAAGGTCGAATTGAATATAGATGATCTAATTTATGATGATTTGTTATTTAAACAGAAAAAGGATCTAGTGTATTAATATGGAACAAGATTAGAGATTCCATATTTGTACAAACCTAATTTATTTTGCTATGGTAGTAGCAGTTCTTGTTGGATTTATAGATTTGTATGAGACTGATATTTCAAAATACCTTATAAGCGAATTATTATCGTATTATTGTAACATAATGATTAAACCTTAAATTCCGCACGTAAAATATAAGGATATATATAATATAAAGTATTGATTGTAGCATATTGATTGTACTGAATGTGATAATTAATATTATTAGAATAGTTAAGTAATATTAGTCTATATGAATTAAGGAATTAATTCCTAATTAGGGGCGTAGTAAGGAGATACTTTTTATGGTTTCAATTATTATTCATGTAGGATGATGTATTTATATAGTGGATATACATATAAGTTATGACTAAGCTATAGGGATGCGAGATAGTCTAAACCTGTATGGAAGTATGCCCAGTTAAATCTGATTACCTACGGTGTGCCTTTGTGGACTAATGTATAACATAGCCTATAATAAATAGCCACAGTGGAGATGAGGTTATTGCAAATTCTGCCAAGTAAACCTACCTAGTTAATCTAGCTACCAGTAGCAACAAATGATCAGACTAATCTAAGACGTCACGAGTAGTTTATGGGTTACAAAATTGCATTTTGGATGCGATAGGAAAAATCCTTTGGAGAGGTCCGCTTTGGGTTTGAGATATTATAACGTTCCGGTATTTCGAACCGTTCGCATCCGCACATGTCGAACTTGAATTGCTCAAAACGACAGATTGTTAATTTATATTTGGCAAAACTTAGCATATAAATAAACCAATCATAGAATCACAGACATGGAGTATTACAACAATAAGCAGCAGAATAGATAAATAGTAGTTCATGAAGCTATTATATAAATATGAGAGTTTAAAACGAAATAGAACAGAAATCTCAAGTACAAAGTAATCTCAAATACAAAGTAACTGACAAGGCTGAACAGAAATAACTGGAAACAACTAAAAGCCGACTAGATATAAGATAGATCTATAAGCAAAGCTCCAAACTCCAAAGGTGAGTCTCAAATGTCGTGTCACTCAGTCTCACCCGAGCATAAAGTAAAACACAAAACACTCGAGTCAAGATTAACATCCTTATACCAGTAAATTCAATTCAAGTGAAATATCAACTGAAATGCAAGTAACTTAAAGGATGTCTGGGATTTCCATCCTCTAAGGATCTATGGAACTATCTATTATGTAGTAATGTATGCTATCATAATATGTCTATCAGCAAAGTAAAGTATTAAAATAGCGTTAAGGCGTTACTCATATCCCTCTTGACATATTTTATATAATGTTGTAGTCTAAACAGATACTGTAAATTCCACTCGCAGGAAGGCTATTAGAGAGCACTCCATGGGTACGACACAAACCAAACTCGTAGAAGGCGTGATAGGGCAAATGAACACGGCATGCAAGGCAATACCCGAGTAGATATACCGTTTGTAGATCCAGACTGGTGGTAACGCATAGCAGCTACTAGTGCCCACCTCGAGAACACTCCCAAATCAAAGGTGCACCCAATCAAGTCAAAAAGTAATAGAATGGTACCGAAGAAATGTGTTCGATCAGAGGAATGGCATCACTTGGCCCAGCATGGTTCCTATTTTAGTCACATCTAAGCTAACTCACGGGAGTCAGGGCTATGTAAATACCTCATACAGAATAGTACACCAAATTATCCTACTTCATTTCTAGAATCTCCACCATTTACACTATTGTTAAAGTTGTTTTCGGTATTGGCAGAGAGTATGACAATATCTGATCCTGGTCTCTTTAACAACCAAACGCTTATTTCACACCTGGTCATTTATAATTTCAAACAGTTCATACTTCATATTAAAATATCATCCTTATTTCAAAATCATATTCACTCTCGAAATCATATTATAGTATTCGCATTTAAATCCATTTAATCTAAGTCATAACAGATCCAACTTAAACAGTTTAAATATATTAAAATAGTTTTTTTTAAAAAATAGGCTATAGATTAAAATAGTATATATTTTGAAACAGTTATAAATTAAAAATACTTTATATAATAAAATAGTTTCCTCCAATTTCACAAACTGATTCAAATCAACTTTAATTCCAAAATTCAATTTAAATCAATCCCAGTTCAAGAATTTCAATTAAAAAGGTTAAATATTCGATTCAAATTCTCAATAAACCATTTCAACTTATCGATTTCAAATCCAGGTTTGAACTACCGCTTCAATTCCAATAAGATTCATAGTTTAAATATCCAAAAATTTACAATATAAGTTCCATTTATATTTCAACATTTAACTTTAATTTTGTTCACATTGGCAAATATTCACTTAATCATTTTGATAACAATTAAATAAAATCTCAATTTATAAATTTGAATCAATATTAAATATTCAGTCTCAGTTTTCTTTAAAGTTGAGAATTTCATTTAATCGCTTTTATCAAATCAAGTAATAAATCATACCTTTCAAAATCTCAAAATCAATAAGTTCAAATCAATTCTTTATTTAAATTCAATTATTAACCAATTTAATTTCTAAGTCAACACTAATTTATCTATCATATGGCCAAGTGATACGGATGTTTATCATTTCAATCCGCAAATTAAATATTTACGGATATGTATTATTTCAACCTGCAATCCCAAAATTCTAAAATTAATGAATATCGCTTGGGTTTATCATTTCAACCCATAACGATTACCCCCAATCTATAACATCATTCGGGTATGTATCATTTCAACCCATAGGAAGTTCTATATTAACCGAGAACTTGCAGAATGAGAACAAATAACATATTAACAACAGGCATATAACATCAGTAACATATTTAATATAATATATACAACAGGTTATTGTGTCATATGTCACAGGTAAACAATGTAGATAATGGCATATCATATTTAACAATTAAATAACTTAACAATTCAAATTTAATAACATATTTCATTCGTCATTTCATGTGGATTAAATCGACTGAATATATGAATGTTAATTGTGAGTAATTGCTCACCTTTCGAGGCTAGAGAACAATAGGAAATGAACACAAAGCGCATATGGATGCGGACACGCACATGAAGTAAAAAAGCCGATGAGACCAATTCTAGACACCGACGAAATAATAGCAAGGCACGATGAACTGGATTCGATGAAACAAAATATAAGTAAATAAAGAAAATTCAAAGTTTACTCTTGTATTTGAAATAAATTCCTTTATATATATAAATCAATGTTAAATTTAAAATATATAGATATGTCTTAAAATCAAAATCTTTGTATGTATATGCAAAATCATTATTAAATTTAAACACATATATTTAGAATATACATATTATATATTTTAAAATCAATATTTATTATAAAAATCGATATAACTTACTTAATTACAAACTCACCTAGATCATATATAAATTTGTATGCATAACAACAGATTATATACAAACTTACATAACTTTATATATATATATATATAACCGATCTTATAGTTTATACTTTTATATATAACAACAGAAATTATACATTATAGACCAATATCTCAACGGTATAAACTAATATATCTACAACTTGTAAAAGCTCTCCTTTTTTTCCTCAACAGATTCTATGTATTACTTATGTACAGACAACTTAACTTATACCTTATAACAACAATATATATTTATATAACAAAACACATAAACACCCATATATTTATTTTGGAATTCCATGTATATATATATGTATAAGTATGTACATAATAAAATAAGAGAAGAGCTGCTAGGTTGGAGGGTGGTGGAGACTTCGGCTAGGGGCGAGGATGGTCAGCCAGGCTGCTGAAGTGGTGATGGAAACAAGATTGTGGTGGCAGAGGGGGACAAGGCTGGTCGGGTTCCGTTGGAGCTACAGTCTCGAAGGAGGGTAAGAAGGCAAGTGACGAGGCGAACTGAAGCGGCTTAAGGTGTAGAGGTAGAGCCTATTGCTCGATAGGGATGTAGGCGGAGGGGCTCTCATGATTGACACGGCGAAGAGATGAAATGAGAAGGTGGCGCGGTTGTTTGAGCAAGGCGGTGGCAAGCAATATTAAGGTGAGGTTGTGTTTTGGTCAGAGCAGGTGGGAAGCAGACATGGTGGGAAGTTGGCAGTGAGGGAGGGTTGCGTGCCGTTATTAGTGGCGAGTCAGGCTGTCCGGTCAGGGACGATTGATGAGGGAGTATGGTGGCTATGTGGGAAGAAGAAGACAACAGGCTTCAGGAATGAATGCAAACATATGAAATGTATTATATATATATGTGTGTGTATGTTTCCACTTTATAAAATAAGGCAGAAGAAAAGACATATGCAAGAGAATACGAAAGCGGCAAGTTGGTAAAAGGAAATGAATAGGCCACAGAAACTATGTATATATATATATAAATGAATAGACTACAGAGAATGAGTTGGGAAAACGAGTCAATAAATATCTATCAAAGAAAATAGTGACAATTTATATTTAGTTCTGAAATAATAAAAGTTGGTGACTATTCATTTCAGTCGTTTGACAATTGGATGGACAAAGAATATTAAAGCGCCAAAACGGCTACCGATACGGTTAATCGTTTTCGCGGATATCGCCGCATGTCGGACTCCGAAATGCACAAATTAATATACTACGAAGATCAACATGACAAGATGAACATAATGGTACACAAATATCAGTTATACGATCATCCTATCAAAAGTCGATGTTTGCTGCCAAAAATGCTGCTAAAACGCAAAAATAAGATAAACGGAGTTAGAGCAATCCAAATTTAGCGAAATGAGTTACATGTCTCACTTAGAAAATGGTAAACATTATACTTACATAAAAATATTCAGGTTTTGAAATATTATTTTTTCCCCCAATTTAACTAGTTTAAAGTGAAATTGAAAATTACATAACAAAACTAACTTTTATATTTACTAATGAAAATTTATCACTTGCTATGTTTAAATAGACGCATTCCAAATATCAAATCTTCATTTCCAAATTTTATTTTTTATTTTCAAGCAAAAATTTAGTTAATTATGTTATTTAAACCATTAAAAATTTCGGATCGTTACATTCTCCTCCACCCAAAACTTTTCTCCCCGAAAAGGAATGAGATAGGAGAATAGAAGCAATCGAAAAGGAAAAATAGGTTCGAAATACATAATACCAGAAACAACGGTAAATTTAAAACCATATAAATTTCATTAGTTTTCAGAGTGATTAATAATCATCAAATTTGGTTTAAATCCATTTTATTCTATCAATAAATAGTCATTGTAGTAACTGTTTGCACAAAAAATGGGCAAACATCTCCAAGTCGTATGATGTAGTTGATTATATGTTGTTCTTAGTGATTTGGGTGATTTATGCAAATATATAAAAAGCAGGGGCTAATTGTAAAAGACACACAGATTTATAGTGGTTCGGCCAGAACGTACCTACGTCCACTTTATATGTTATTCTCCTCTTCTATTCAGATTACAAGTACAAAGCTTTGATTACAAGTAAATGAAAGTTGTTTGAAAGTTCTATCCGTGCTTGAGCTCTTAACTTGTCTGCCATTGTTGTACCCCTGCCCCTCTATTTATAGAGTGAAGCTGAGGGCATGGGTCTTGAATGTATATAGCTGCTGGTGGGCCTGGGCTGAGGCAATCTGGCCTGGTAGTGCTAGTCTGGTATGCCTTCCTCGTGTTGGTTCGGTAGGAGGTGGTATGTGGTTTTGTTCGGTGTTTCTTGGAGATGGAGGCTTGGACCGGCATTGTGTGGTTTGGTGTTGCTTGGAAATGGAGGCTTGGACTGATATTGTGTGGTTTGGTGTAACCGGTCCGGTGAGATGTTGGACCGGTGGGACTTGGTGGAGACGTGGTCCGGTAGGAGCTAGGGAGTGGTTGGAAATGGATTGGTTTGGCAGGTATGGAAAGGGGCTGGTTCGGCAGGTATGGAAAGGGGCTGGTTCGGCATGTAGGGGAGAAACCTTGGCCCGGTGGTGAGAACTCGCCCAACATTTGCCCCCCAAAGTAGGGCATATGCCTGCATGTGTCGCGCTTTGTTTCGCATTCGGTTTTAAGCGCCGAGCCACTTGGTTCGGTCATTGATGCTTGCTTAGAAATAGGGGCCACGTGCCTTCGTTATTCCTTACCAACTGAGCCGAACCTTTTGCCGAATCAAACTCTTATTTTCGCCGAATCAAAGTGTTAGCCGAACCAGGTGAGACCCCTTTGCCGCCGAATGACCTTTTATATCGTTCTACCGAATGAACTTGAGGGTTCTGAGTACCGAATGAATTGGAGAGTATGATTGCCGAATGAGCCTTCTATTTGTAATGCCGAATGAACTCCGTGAAGTTCAAGTGCCGATTGGGTCTTGTGCCTTGGGCCACCGAATGAGTTTGAGAAGCATTAGCGCCGAATGAACTTTTAGTTTTGAACTACCGAATGTACATATGTACTTGAATTACCGTACGAAACCGGAGGCTTCGAGCACCGAATGTTCTTTTATATTTGCTTTACCGAGTGATCTTGAGATTTTGAATGCCGAATGATCCTTATGTTTGAACTATTGATTGAACTCTGGGACCCTGAATGCTTAATGAATCTCTAGCTTTTCATGTTTCGACCTACGAATGAAACTCTAGATTGTACATACTTTCTTTTTTATATTTTCATACTCCTTGTTCTAACAACATAGTTTTTCTTTTGTGTTTGCAGATAAATGTCTCACAAAGTGGAAACCCAATCAGAAAAGAAAAAAATCTACGGACAGAAGTGAGTCTTCCATCGTGCCCCCAGTCCAGCTGGGACCAGCGCATCATGGACCTGCCCCGAGGTGATTAGTGGACGGATATGGCCCTCAGGAGCTCCTGAACTCTCCTCCCGATTGCTTTCCGAGCTCCCTCAAAGAAGGGCAACTTGATGTCATCACTCGCTCCTTTGGGATTGACAGGGCGAGTATGTTGTTGCCGGGAGAGGGTGTGATGCCGTACGATCCTCCTGAAGGATATTTCGCTTACAGCCGATACCATTGTATGTGCGGGGCCATTCCCCCAATCAATGTCTGGATAGCCAGCTTTCTTACCTATTTGAAGGTGGATCCATTCCAACTTCAGCCCAATTCCTATGCTATCCTGGTGTGCTTGTTCATCATTTTTCAGAGGAAGTATGGGCGTCCCCTTCCAACCGGGAGATCCGGTATTTGTACAACTTGAGAGACTATAAGAAAGGGTCTCCATATATCATCTTGGAAGCGGCCGTGCCCTTCAAGCCTGTCCTGGATTTGTATTCGAAGCTTAGTATGTTCAAGAAAGAATGGTTCTTCATCAAGGATGACTCTATTTCCTTCCGTCTTTTCACTTCCGGCTTTAAGTTGAACTTCATTTATATTTTCCTTGTTTTCGACCGCAATGCTTCCTCTTATATGCTTTTATTTCTTGCTAGCGACAAGTGGCTTTGCGGTCGTGGAGAATGATTCCTTGGCTCGGATGGCTGCGGAAGTAAAGGCCATTTCGGGACAGGATAGGTCGGCTTCTTACCTGATCAGGAATGCCACTCTTCTGGAGTACAACTTAATTCTGCCACGTCAATCTGTGGTTAAGCAGAGAGATACAACCGAGGAGAGGGCTGCCAAAGCTAAAGACGGGGCTACTGCGAAGAGTAGCAAGAGGAGACCTTTCTCGGTACCTCCAGTCATCGGGGGGAAGAAGCTTAAGAAATCTGATGGACCTTCTCCCAACAGATGCCCAGATGTTCCGGAGGAGGAAAGTGGAGAGGAAGAAAGAGGCGAGGAGGAGAACGGAGGTGATGGAGAAGGTGACCGTGGCGAAGGGCAGAGTGGTAGTGGCGCTGGTGCCTTGACTTCTGGGCAAGCGGGTAAGATTCAAGAGTGGACGGATGATGCCTTCCGTCAAGCCTTCGAGGGGTTAGGGGAAGGGCCGGCCTTGGTGGAGAAGTCAAAGAAGTCTGATAAAGCCGGGATGGGTGCCAGTCTATCTTCTGAGAGTATTTCAGCTAAGGCAACTCCGGCGGTTCAAGGTGAATTCTTAACTTTCACAGACTCCCTTTATGATAAGAACTTAGTAATATTTTATGGCCAACTCCCATCCTGGAATGAGATTCAGGACTTATTGCAGTATCCCACTCCCCTTCAGGGTTTGTAAAATAAACGCATTTTCCTACTCCTTTTAACTTAACATATTTCTCGGATCATAGTTTCATGCATGCTTGTAACACTTGGTTTTTATTCCAAGCACGGGTAAGGTGGCCATGACATCAGATATTCGGCACCGCCTTGAGCAGTACAAGCTACTCAAAGCTTCCGCCAAACCAAAGCCATCAACTAGCCGTCCCGGAGACGTGGTTGGCTATCGCCCTCTTCTCGGAGTTATTGAAGAAGATATGCAAAAGAGGAAAAGGGGGCGATCTTCGTTTGAACCTTCACCTGGCCCTCAGCCTCCTGTCCAGCATATCCATGATATTACTGAGGGAGATACCGAGTTTATGCCTTCCCCACATCCGTTTGAAAATCCAACCGTCACCCCGATAGACCACCCTGGTTTGGTTCGCAAACCATTTGCCGGCCACCCGGATCTGGACCCGAGTTTCCAGGACATTTCTTTTGACGAGGCCACGGGTGAGCATCTTCTTCCCTGCAATCTCATGGTATGGGTGCTTAGTGAGGCTAAGTCCGTAGACCTCGATTTGCTTACTACTCGGATTGTGACCATGGGAGATGAGGCCAAGGCAAACATCGATCGGGTGGTTGAAGAGACCAAGAGGCTAATAGAGCATCATGCTCGACTGGCCAAGGCTGGAGAGGAAATCGGAAGTGCTAACATTCGGTTGCGGCTAAGAGTTTCTGATCAGGCCAAACAGCTTGCCGATCAGGCTATCCAGATATCCCAGCATGAGGCGGCCTCTAGACGACTAAAGAAAACCATGGAAGAGGCTAGCAAGGCTGAGTTGCGAAAAATGGAGGCTGTTTGCAAAGAACGAATTGACATGGCCATCGCAACGGTGGATGAGGTTCGGAGAGCGGATCTTAAGCAGGAAGAGGAGTTATCTGGGAGGCTTGAGGCCGCAGAGCTTGCTCAGGCCAAGCTGAAGGAGGAGATGGAAGTGATGTGGAAATCCCTTCAGGGTGACTGCTCGAGATACCGATTGGAGAGAGATGCTGCCGTCGCACGACTGTCGGCTTCCGAGGCCCGGATTAAAGAGTTTGAGGAGAACGAGGGGATGATGGATGAAATGCTTCAGGACATGTATTTTCGAACTTGAAAGCAGGGCAACCTGTCCTGGATGGACGACTATCCCCGGGTCATTGCTAGGATATATCTTCGGGCTTTGGAGTAGGCTAAGGCCGATGCGGATAAGGAAGGTGGTGCGGCTTTCAGGATGGGTGTGGTCACGACCCAATTTACTAAGGAAGAGAAGGTAGCGTTTAAGGAGGGCATGCGGCTGCTCGCTGTGGATGAGGTAGGCGTGCAGCTAGACGATGATGATCATGGAGCAGGTGCTGGTAAGTCTTCCCTCTCAATCTTTCCTTAACTTGATTGCGTATAATTTTGTCTGATGTATTCTTTTCCCGAATCGGACAGGTGGGACCCCTGGCCAGCATGCTGGGAGTTCTGACCCTGCGGTCAAGTAGATCCCGGAGGGCGAGCAGGATAGAGGCGGAGCCCAGTTGCAGCTGATTATTTTTTTGCCTTCTTGGCATTCCTGTATATACTAGTTCCAAAACATTGATGTGCTTTTGGGTTGTAATTATATCATTCGAAATGAACGACTTTATTTTTTGACATGTAATCTCATAACACAGACTGATTCTGCTATATTTGAATGCTTTTGTTACTTTGATGTGTTGCATAAGAAATATAGCTGTGCATGTGCTAGTGATTTAATTGTGTATAACGTTAAGTTCTTGCTTAAACAATAACTTATGTTAGGTAACGTTAGTGTGATGTGCACATAAATTATAGCTACGTATTCATATACAAAAGAAGAAAGTACCGCCCTTCAAGTTTTAGCTGTATATGGTAGCTTTGAATGTCTTGTGTAGCTGAGTATGGAATGCAGCTGAGTGTCATGTCATCTAGTTGTGAGTTCCTATTTCCATCGACGGGCATCTCCTATTCTGTGTCCTGTACTTTAGGGATCGTTATAGAGGATATGAGGAAAGTTTTTATAAATAAAATGGAAATATAAGAAATAGTAAAACTTCCAATCACGGAAGGCCGTCGATAAGCTTAAGTTCGTGGCAAACGGGTTTTGTAGTCACTTTCCCTAGCTGTGGGTCTTGGAGACATTTGTCACCTATCTTACGCCTCCGCGGGGAGTTTATCTTTTTTACCACAGCCGCACTTAAGACATATCGGAGCCGAGATCGCGCACAGTAACTACCCGAGCCATTATGGCCCGTAATCGTGGGTACTATTCGATTTACTGTGGCCGGCTAGCGTGGGTGCCGATCGTCAACCGTGAACTACCCCTGGCTGGCCACACCTTATGTTGGGGCTTAAAGTAGGTTCACAGTTGCCGGCGAGCCGAACGCCGTAATGAGCTTCCATCGGCTATAGTCGGCCTTCTTGATGGCTTATAATCGGCTCATTACAATTAGCTTTGAGGGCAGTCGCGAGCAATGAGTTAACCCGCAGCAGAGGGATGCTGGAGCAAAAGTGTCTCATTGGCGAGTGCATAGATTCGCATAGTACCTGTTGGGTCTTGTCCAGGTGAGGTTGCACCGTGAAGTGTCCAGAATGAAAATGTCGTTATACATGATTTTGTTCAACAGAAAAGGATAAATCTTAACAAGCAGCTAAGATATAAAGGAACAAGTTAGAAATAGACAAGATTTTTAAAGTGGTTCGGCACGAAAATGCCTACGTCCACTGATTCTCTTTGTTAATTTACTTCGTATGGGCAGTACAAGTTAAGAAAAGTATCGACGGAGTTGTTGGATGTTCCATGCCCTCTGGAACACCTCTCCGTCCACTGTTGACAAAATATAAGCTCCATTGTGGAGATCTTTATGAATTACATAGGGTCCGTCCCAGATTGGATCTAGCGCTCCGGGGCGCGGGAAGATCCGCTTGAGGACAAGATCTCCTTCTTGTAAGATGCGGTGCTTGGCTTTGGAGTTGTATTGTGCTGCTACTTTTTGCTTGTGAGCTGCCGCTTTAAGTGCTGCATCATTTCTTCTTTCTTCAGTTAGATCCAAAGACATGTGGAGGAGTTCTTCATTCTCTTCTGGGTTGTAGTGGATCCTACGGTGGGAAGGCACTACAGTTTCAACTGGGAGCATGGCCTCCGATCCATATGCCAAAGAGAAAGGAGTATGCCCTGTTGATGTTCTGTAAGATGTGAGGTAGGCCCAAAGTGCCGTAGGAAGTTCATCCACCCGAGCACCCTTTGACTTTTAAGTTTCTTCTTGATTAGAGTTTTGAGGATTTTGTTGACAGCTTCAACTTGTCCGTTTGCCTGGGGGTAAGCCACAGATGAGAAACTTTTGTGAATTCCGTGCTCTTGGCACCAGTCGATGAATTCCTCGCTGTCAAATTGAAGTCCATTGTCCGATATGATTTTGAGTGGAACCCCGTACCTGCATAAAACATTTTTGATCAAGAAGTTAATAACTTTCGCCGAAGATATTTTATTTAGAGGCTCCGCTTACACCCATTTGGTGAAATAGTCAACTGCTACTATGGCATATTTGGCTCCGCCTCAGCCCATTGGCAGTTCGCCAATCAAGTAGATTCCCCATATTGCAAAGGGCTGGTCATCTGAGTAATTTCATTTGTTGGTAGTCGAGGAATCTTACCAAATTTCTGACATTTGTTTCATTTTTTGACGAAGTCTAAGGCGTCTTTGTTTAAAGTGGGCCAGTAATACCCATATCGGAGTGTCTACTTGGCTAGAGTCTGCCCTCCGGTGTGATCTCCGCAACTTCCTTGATGGATGTTGGACAAGACTTCCCTGGCTTCCCTTCCAGCGATACACCTTAATAAGGGATTAGAGAAGCCGCGTCGATAGAGGATGCCTTCTTGTAATGTGTAACGAGAAGCTTTCCTTAAGATTTTCTTAGCTTCGTTACGCTCGTCGGGAAGTGTGCCATCTTGTAAATATTTCTGGACAGGTGTCATCCAAGTTTCCTCTTCGATTGCAGCTATCATGTTCATTGTCTCGTAACTCGGGGCTAGTTGCTGTGAGATGGTTATTGTTCGGGAAGCGGTGCCGTCCTTCATGCTAGCTTGCTTTGCCAGTTCGTCGGCCTCCTGATTCTCTTCTCGAGGAATGTGTTTGATTAAATAGTGATCCAATTGATTGAGCAGTAGCTTGGTCTTCTTTAGATATGCTGTGAATCGTTCTCCTCGAGTCTGGAATTCTCCTAGTATTTGATTTACAATAAGTTGAGAATCACTATGGAGATATAAAGAACTGACTCCAATCTCTAGGGAAAGTTCTAATCCGGCTATCACTGCTTCGTATTCTACGTCATTGTTGGTGGCAGCGAATTCCAACCTTAGGGTGTAGTGCAGTTTCCTTCCCCTGGGGGTGATTATCACAACACCTGCCCCCGAGCCTTGTTCATTTGATGCTCCATCTACGAAGAGATTCCACTTGATATCTTCTGCTATTTCAGATTGCTCCTTACCTTTGTTAGTAGTGAATTCGGCAATGAAATCAGCTATGGCTTGCCCCTTGATAGCGGTGCGAGGTTGGTAGGTGATATCATATAGACTCAGTTCAATACACCATTTAAGTAGTCGCCCAGAAGTATCGGGGCGATGGAGTACCTGCCTTAACGGTTGATCGGTTAAAACTCTGATGGAATGAGATTGGAAATAGTGTCGCAGCTTCCGTGACGTGATTAGCAGACACTATGTTAGCTTTTCAAGTTTAGGGTATCAGGCTTCTGCCCCTGTAAATCTCTTTCTTACAAAGTATACGGGCCGCTGCGCGCGGTTGTCTTCTCTCACCAAAGCAGCGCTTAAAACATGGGACGATACAGTAAGGTATATGTATAGTTCCTCGCCTTCATTTGGAGTTGAGAGTACTGGTGGTCTCTGGAGGTGTCCGATTAAGTTAAGGAAGGCTGTCGAGCATTCGTCAGTCCATTCGAACTTTCCTTTGTCTTTCTTTAGAGCTTCGAAGAAAGGGATGCATTTGTCGGTCGCTTTAGAGATGAAACTGCTTAGGGCGGCCACTTTCCCATTTAGGCTTTGCATCTCTCTTCGAGTGGATGGTACCTTGATATCTTGCAAAGCCCGAACTTGTTCGGGGTTTGCTTCAATCCCCCTGGCGTGGACGATGAATCCCAAGAACTTTCCCGACGATACTCCGAAGGAGCACTTTAGAGGGTTCAGCTTCATTCCATATTGGAGAAGTACTTGAAACATTTCCTCCAGGTGGTTTATATGATCGTTGGCTTTCCTCGATTTTACCAGAATGTCATCCATATAAACTTCCATAGTTCGTCCTATTAGTTTCGCAAACATCTTGTTGATGAGGCGCTGATAAGTAGCTCCGGTGTTTTAATGTCCAAAAGGCATTACTCTGTAGTAGTACAATCTGCGGTCAGTGATGAAACTAGTGTGGTCTTGATCGGGGGCGTGCATAGGGATCTGGTTATATCCTGAGTATGCGTCCATAAAGGATAAGAGTTCGTGTCCGGCTGTGCTGTCCACGAGCTGATCGATTCGGGGGAGTGGGAAGCAGTCCTTCAGGCAAGCGTCATTTAAGTTGGAGAAGTCGATGCATGTTCGCCACTTTCCATTAGCCTTCTTTACCAGCACCGGGTTAGCGATCCATTCTGGGTAGATGGCTTCTCGTATGAAGTTATTGGCAAGTAGGTTCTTTACTTCTTCCTCGAGGGTTGCTGATCGTTCTGCCCTCATGCTTCTCTTTTTCTTCTTTACCGGCACTTTGGTGGGATCGATGTTCAGCACGTGGCATGCTACGTCTGGGGAGATTCCTGTCATGTCAGCGTGTGTCCATGCAAATACATCCATGTTGTGGCGAAGAAAATCAATAAGTTGATCCTTTAATTCTTCTTTCAGTTGAGATCCGATTTTCAATAGTCTACTTGAGTCATGTTTGTCTACAGCTACGAATTTCATAGCCTCTGCAGGCTCGGCGGTGGCCTCCTCCTCTTTGTCCCTGGGGTCTAACTCATTGAAAGGATCACTGGTATATCGAAGAGGAGGGGCTTTCTTTAGTTGATATGCTTCCAAGTTTTTCATGCAGAGAGTAGTCTCTGCATTTTTTCCTTTATCCTTTCTACGGTTATTGCGAAGTTCAGTTACATAGCAGTCTCGAACAGCGTCTTGATCTCCCTCCATTTCTCCTATTCCGTTATCTCTTGGAAATTTCATCTTCAGGCACCATGGGGCTAGGACAATTTGGAAGTCGGACAAGGCCGGTCTTCCCAAAATGGCATTTTAGGCCGAATGGTTCTCTATTAGTACAAACATTTGTTTTCGCACAGCGGAGCGGGGATGATTTCCTATTTCGACAAAGAGGTCCAGTTTCCCGAGGGGCATCTTCGCATCTCCAGTGAAACCATGTAGTGGTTTGTTGCAGGGAGACACGTCCTTTATTGACAACTTCATTTTGTCGAAAGCACGCTTGAATAGGATATTTACTGAGCTTCTAGTGTCTATTAAAATTCGAAAAACTTTGGCTGGACCGAACCAGGCAAAGATGACCATAGGATCGATGTGGGTACTGTCATCCCTCTAGGTCACGCCTGTTGAATGTGATGTCGTCATTCTCTTTCCGTTTCGGGTGGCGTTCTTCCATGACAGAATTAACGTAGCCTTCATTGTTCCTAAGTGACTTACCGTATCTTTCCATCTCTGACCAGCTCCTGTCGGCGATGTGCGGTCCTCCTGATATGGTATGGACCACTATCTTCTCTTGACTAGAGCCGCTGGTGTTGCGATTTCCTCCGCCTACTTTTGGGAGGGGTAGCCCTGGGTTTTCATTGGCGGGAGCTGGAGTCCTGTTATGACTTTTTACATAGCGTTCCATTCTCTTCCTTCTGATGTGTTCTTCAATTAAGTCCCGGAGATGGTGGCATTCATTGGTGTCATGTCCATGGGATTCGTGGAAGTGGCAGAACTTTCCAGACTTGAGTGCGTTATCTGACTCCTTCTTGTGCGGGGTCCGCTTGTATCTAACTTCGTCTTGAGTGGCTAGGAAGATGTTTTCGATTGTTTCATTCAAAGGAGTGTAGGAGTCAAATCTTGGTCCTGGTCGATATAAACGCTTTTCTCCCTTCTTGCCTCCAGCATTGTCTCTAGAGTCACTTCTACGAACATCCTTTGCTGCAGCGGGAACCCTGTCTGGAGCTGTCTTAGCCTGTTGCCCTGACTGCCTCTCAGTGGCAGCGTCTTCAAGTCTCATATACTTTCCAGCTTCATGGAAGAAATCGGGTAAAGTAGCTGGTTTTTCCTTGGTTAGTCTTCTAGCAAATTTAGTATTCGGATGTACACCACTACAGAGGGCCATTAAGATAAGTTTATCATCGGCATCTTGGACCGCGGCCGCGGCGGCGTTGAATCGGGTTAGATTTTGTTGCACTGTCTCTTCGGGCTTATGTTTGATATTAGATAAGGAATAAGCTTCCTTGGGTTGTTCCACATGAATGCGGAACTGGCTGATGAACTTTTCTTTCAACATTTCCCATGAGCTGATGGACCTTGGGGTAGGTGGCAGAACCAGGAGGTAGCTAGATCCGCCAAGAATAGTGGGAAGCATTTAAATAACGCTCCCTCTGTTTCTCCGCTCATGAGCATATGCTGGGTGTATCTCTGCAGGTGTACAACGAGGTCAGAGTGTGACGCCCCACCTCTATACCCACGCTAGCCAAGAACACTACGAAGTAATGCTGTCAACTAGCACGGAGAATAAGGCTGTTGAGGAGCGACCATCCGTGTAATTGCTTTGTGCGAGCATCGATATGTCAGATAGTATAATATGCAATTCTTTTTAAGTGGAAATCCGACATGCCGACACAAACTCAAAGATATCACACGGTGGCTATAATATCTTCGGAAAATATATAGAAATAAACATAACATAAATCAGTCACAGACAATTCATATCACAAAGGCGGAAATAGATATGAATATTACACTAGGAAGTGTACATCAGAGTAGTGGTCTAAAAAGATCCACAATATCACAAAAGAATAGTTACATGAACTACACAAAAGAATAAGTATACATTATGGAGTCTATATCTCGAATGTATACACCAAAATAAACTACTAATCTAAGTAGTAAGCCAAAAGTCAGAGAAATCAATCCCAAGAGAGAAGTCAAGCAGAAGCACCTGTAACATCTCGGTCTGACCCGACTATTATTTAATAAGAAAATAATAAATGGATCAGTCTAACTATAGATATCAGATGAAATGATATAGAATAAGAGATATGACTAAACACATAATAATCACAATTCCAAGCTGTGATATATATAATAACTGAAAATCAACGAGAGATTAATCAATATCACCAAATCTACACAAGAATCAAAGAAATGCCATACTCCTTATTTCGTTCATCAAACCACAAATATTGACGATTATATTAATGTCAATCACAAAAGTCAATGACACACAAATTCACCAATGCACAAATATTGACAATAATATCAATGTCAATCATACAAGTCAATGACACACAAATTCACCAATGCACAAATATTGACAATAATATCAATGTCAATCACAAAAGTCAATGACACACAAATTCCAGAATTCATACGCGAAATCTAGAAACAACAAAAGTCAATGACGCACAAATTCACCAATGCACAAATATTGATAAAACTTATCAATGGAAATCACGAAAATTGGTGAAACACAAATTCTAGAAATCATCTCAAGAAATCCAGAAATCACAAAGGGGGGAGGCCTATCACAAACGGGAGCATAAAGCCCACCAACACGTGTATCACAAACGGAACGCTAATTCCATGGTTGCTAACCATCACAAATTGAGCCGAAGCTCCACAAACGGCCCGAAGACCATGGGTTGCTACCCCACCAAATTGAGTCGAAACTCCACAAAACGGGGTTTAGTCTCCCTCGCAGACAAAGAGACATCGCACATTGCTAGTCTAAATCACAAAGATGATCGTCATGATCAACGAGAAGTGTCGATTACAGTAAGCTAGTAAATATATGAGCTTAGCATCATGTCCCATAACCACTATTTTGCTGAAAACTACATCTCTAATCATTCCCTTCTTTGCTGAAAATTATACTCACCATAAACAAGCTATCATGGCACACATTTGTGACAAATGCGCACAAGAATCCCATATTTCAATCACAGGCTCGGATTCGGAGGAGAATTACTCTCCGATTACACCGAAACAGAAACCGGAGTGCTATCACCATTGTTCTCGCACTCCTGGTCATACGCCATCATCTAAACGTGTAAAGAAAGCACTATTTTGCTCTCCACGCACGAAGGCACAAATCGATGAGATACATCACTACCAAAAGCATCAAATCGACCTACAGAGACAATTGCATTATGGACAAAACCAATTCTATCATGAACAACAACGTACGTCGGCACGTTTATCCGTCTTAGAAAGAATGGCATCGTTCTTCTGCGGATCAAACAAGCACGATGTTCATGAACCAATGCCATGCAGGCCATCGACTTCAACGACTCCAAACTCTTGGGATAGAAATTATAACGAGAACGAAGGAGCTCGAAATAACTGGAGTCCATGGGCTAAACGCATTGGAGACAACAAAAATTCTAATGACAACTCTACTTCTCATTAGAATTCCATAATGTATATTGTTTTGTTTTCATATATTTCTTGTAATATCATATATTCTGTAATAATAATATAGTATAAAATATATGCAATCGATTTTTTTTCAAAAATTTTGCGAAAACAAACAGTTTTCAACACAGAGCAAAACCGGTCGACCACCAAAATTTCTACCGGTCGACCAAAAAGGCTCTCGGGTTGAAAACGGTCGACCGGTAAAAATTAGGCGGTCGACCGGTCGAGCATTTTACAGTTTTTTTTTTTTTTTTTTTTTTTTTTATATATACTCCACGTATATATTTTTACCCCTCACTCATTTCTTTCTACTTCCTACTGAAAGCTTTCCCAATTCCCAAACCCTAGTTCATATTTCTCAAGCTCCAAAACTCCCAAATCCTCATCAATGGCTCCACCACAAAAGAAATCAAAGAAAAGAGCATCTTCAGAATCTTCATCTCTAACTCTCTCTGCCAGAAAGTGGCTTGAAACTCCAGTTGCCGTAACTCGATGGAATCAAATGACAAATTATAAGTTCCATCCGGGCTCATTCATCAAATTCGAAGACTTCACTTCATACGGTATTCGTCGTTTAGCAAACAATTCCAATATTTCTCCTCTCATAGATTTTTCAGATAATAGCGTAGAAATTAATCACTTAATGATTAAATTATTCTACGCAAATATGAATTTAGAAGAATATACACCGGATAATCCAAATGGAGTTATTTGGTCGGTAGTTTGCGGCAAACGAATTTATCTTACTCATGATAGAATAGCTTCTATTCTTGGAATACCAAATAGAGGTGAAGAATTTTCATCAACATTTTGTGAAGTATTCACCCGAAATAGCACTAGCCATATGTTTATAGAAGATAATAGTGACGGCACCAAATCGATTGGGCTACGACCGACAGCAAGGCTATTACATCGTGTCTTGATGCACTCTCTATTTCCTCGATTAGGAAATTATGATGCCGTCTACAAGGAAAATTTCAAGGCTCTTTATGCTATATACGGGGAAATCGAAATCAACTGGGCTCACATGATTTTCGATGAAATTTTAAAAGTGAATAACTCCACTCGACCTCATTTCTTCTATAATGAGTATGTTATGCGCATATTGCTAGCATGTGGAGTAACAGCCCCTGATTCAGCAACATCTACACCAAAATGCATTGACTCCACTACCATCAAGCGCATGAAACTTCCTCCTCCCTATGTTCAGATTATGCCATTCGAACAATGGCAACAACGAGGTACACAAGCACAACAAGCTCCATCTTCGCGACCTCGTTCCGGAGAAGTTAGGTTGTTGAAATCTAAGTCGTCTACAAGAGAATCTCTTGAAACCATCGCTCGTAATCAATTCTTATTTGAAGCGAGACTCAAACGTATGGATTCAAAAATTGACAAACGATTCAACAAGGTCAAGTCTTTCTTCAGTGCTATATGGGATGCTATATCATGTAGCACATCTGTCTCTACCCAACATCAAGACCCCGGAAAGCGTCCGGCTCCTCCCACTTTCACTTGGTCAACATCCGAGGAATCTGCTGGTACAAGCGGACAAGGTCATGGAGAGACGTCTAGAGGTGATGACGATGACGATGATGACGATGACGATGATGACGACGACGATGATGAAGATGATGAGGAGGAGATTCAGTCGGACTAAAGCTAGTTTGTTTATTTTTTTAGTCCTTTAAAAACATTTGTGACACTTGTACTAATTAGTGTCCATCTTTTTTAGTAAACTTTGACATGTATGATAGTTTCAAAACATCTTGTGTTTGAATGTGTGTTATGCATTGTTCTTTTTAGTTCATATTCCTTTTTGTTTTACTCCTTTTTGTCGATGACAAAGGGGGAGAAAGGTGCTAATAATTGTTTGCAGGGAGAAAGGTGCTAATAATTGTCTGCAGGAAATCACATATTCAGGGGGAGACTCAATACTTTAATTATATATTGTCATCAATCAAAAAGGGGGAGAATGTTGAGACACAGCTTCTATGAAGATTTTGATTGCTGACAACAATATAAAGGCAATCGACAAATCAAGACCTTCATATGGTTCTCTAGATTATAGATTGATTATTTGATGTTATAATAGTAATAAACTTGTTAAAATCTATCCTCAAATAGTCATGCACAAAATATAATCAATATATATATACACTTATAGTAATGTGCACATTTATTGTGCAACTTAACAGAGACCGGTCGACCGGTCTAAAAATGAACGGTCGACCGTTCCTGTTAAATATGCACAATAAACGTGCACACATGCACATAACGACTATATATTTAAAAAACCTGTCTACCGGTCATTTTTTGACCTGTCGACCGTTTTTAAACAGAAAGCAAGTTTTCCAAAAGACACTTCTCTTCTCCAAGAGTTGCATCTCCTACCTTTCACCAATAATCACAACTCTTAATGGCAACTGTTTCACCAAGAGTTACAACTATTTCTTCTTATATATACTCATCTAAATCGTTGATTCAAAAAAAGAATATACATGATTATTATATGCTTTCTCTGATCTTACTTTCTAACATTCTTGCATTCTAAAAGCACTCATTTAATTCATAGCTTATTGAATCATTGAAACTATTTTATACCTTTTGATTCGATAAACAATATACCTTCTTTAATCTTCACAAAACATCAGTCATATACTTTGAGGATAAGATTATAGGAAGGGTGTACTACTAGTGACAAATCCGTGTTTTGAAGAACAGAAGTTGTCAACAACAATTGTATTTGTTTGTGTTGAAGTCCTCGTGTTGTAAGAGGCAAGTGTTGAAGTCCTCAGTGTGTTAGAGGCGTGAAATCCCGTTCGGCTGTTCGGGTATTGTAAACCTGTTCCTCCGGGTAAAGCGAGGTAGTTAATAGTGAAAATCCAGATAGGAGTCTGGGACTGGACGTAGGACGATGCTCCGAACCAGTATAAAAATCTCTGGTGTGATTTTTCTATTTTCTATTTACAATGCTATTATCATCTATTTCCGCATTTGTATTGTAATCCATATTACACGATCCGTGTATACTATATTAGCACATATAATTGTATACACACCGCACTTTCATGCTTAACTTAAATATTTACGAACAAATTGTAGATCTCCACTAGAAAATTGTCACAAGAGTTTCAATCGAACAAGTCCAAGAATTAACCAACAAAGAGAACGCAAGCGTTTCATACCACTTGTTTTACTAAGTCGTTTAATTAGATTTCTCATACGAGTGAGGTAAAGTTTTGTATATACTAATAGATTGGAAAACGGTTTTATAAACGAATTTGTTATTAAAATAGTATTGAAATCGTTTGAGGAAAGAGTTTTGATATTTACTACTAGTATAGAAAACCTTTATATTTTTAAAGTGACAAATCACAAAGAAGATTGTAAGAACAATCAATCACTAAAATTACATACGAAGACGTGAATAAAATCCAAAGAAATCGATAAAGGATCCATCGAAATGGATATTCAAAAATCCCTAAAAAGAGTCATCAAAGTCATAATAGATGATAACAACAACTAGGAAACAACTCGAATCGATCAAAGTTGGAAATTCACACGACTAGGCGAAAATAGGCAAAATGCATCAGGTCGGTCGACCGGCTACAGAGCTCGGTCGACCGAACCCTGTTTTGAAAACTTCTCGGGCATCAGGTCGGTCGATCGAACCAGGGGGGTCGGTCGGCCGAACCAGAAACAGAGAAGTGCAACTGTACTTTTACTAGCAGGTCGGTCGACCGGACCAGGGGGGTCGGTCGGCCGAACCTGATGCTCTGCAAATTGATGCCCATAAATTGATGTGCAACCTCCACCAATTCGCAACCGAACGAGCACAGACGCTAGGGAATTATGCCTAACGGCTACCCGGCCCTATTGGCTCCTGGATGCATCACCAAAAACACATTTGAACCTCAAAGCTATGATTTTTAAGGATTTGGCTTTCAAACATTAAAATTGGAATATTCTCAAAAACAATCCAAATCAAAAGCAATTGCACAAGAATAAGTGTTAGGAATTTATACCTAACAATCGAAGATAATTCATAGACTTAGATGTGAGATTAAAAATCTCACCTTTTCACAAAATCAAACAAGAAGAAGCTTGAAAGCAAACGGAGAATCAACCTCTCTTCAACACAACCCAAATGAGCTTGAATCTATGCTCAAAACAAGAACATTCCCAAAATTAGGTTTAGGAATTTCTGAAATTGGTAAGAGAATAAGTTGGAGAAGAAGAAGAGAATGCTTACCAATGGGTTCTCTTGAATTTGGAGCTAGGCAATTGAGGTTGCAAGAGGAACTAGGGTTTTGGAGTTTTAATTTCCAATCTCATCCACCAGTAATGCCTTAGAACTGAAAAGAGAAGAGAATGAGGGTGAGTGGGGAAGAGTGGCTCAGATTTGAGCATAAGTTAACATAGGGCTGAGCCTAAAACCAAACCCAAAGTGAAAAGTAGCAAAAATCAACTTTCTCCAAACATATCGAAGCTTATACTCAAAAAGGTCGCAAACGGAATTTTAAACTCAATGGGAGTGGTCCCGAGTCCTAATTCGACCGTATGCAAAAAGTAGCTTTTCGGACTAAAATCCAACTAACGATGAAATATTTAAATAAAATATTTAAATATAAAATCGATAAATATGCGGGTTGTTACAGACTCCCCTCCTTAAAGAAATTGCGTCCTCGCAATATTTTAAGAAGAAGATATATAGTAACAACCATAAAAGCATATTCAACACAAAAGAAGTCTGAAATAAGAAGTTCACCTCAAAGAGCACGAGAAAGTAAGTCCGGATGTGTTCGCTCGATGTACTCTCTAGATTCCCAAGAACAATCCTTAGGATTTGAAGACTATTGAACTTTAACAAGCGGAACATCTTTATTTCGAAGTCGTTTGACCTCTGAAGCAATGATACGAATAGGATGTTGCTCATAAGTTAAATTAGGCGAAACTTCAATCTCTTCCACAACACCGGGCTCAAGAATAGAATCGGAATCTCGAAGGCATTTCCGAAGTTGAGAAACGTGAAACACGTCATGGATAGCAGAAAATTGAACCGGTAATAAAAGGCGATAAGCCATGGAACCAATACGTTCAGTGATAGGAAATGGCCCAATATATCGAGGCGCCAATTTTCCCGATCGACTGAAACGTACAACACCTTTCATAGGTGAAACACGAATGAACACAAGATCTCCCACAGAAAATTCTAACTTCCTTCTCCGGTTATCGGCATAGGATTTTTTATCTACTCAGGGCTTCTTTCATCCTATGACGAATAAGATCAATCTTTTTTGTGGAATCACGAATAAAATCTGGACCTAAAACCAGCTTCTCACCGGCCTCAAGCCAACAAGAAGGAGATCGGAATGGCCTTCCATAGAGTGCCTCGAAAGGTGCCATACCAATACTAGATTGGAAGCTATTATTATAGGAAAATTCAAAAAGTGAAATATGATCTTCCCAACTTCCACCAAAATCAAGCATACATGCACGAAGAAGATCATCAAGAGTTTGATTCACACGCTCAGTTTGTCCATCGGACTGAGGATGATAAGCAGTGCTAAAATTAAGCTTCGTTCCCAAAGCTTTTTGAAGACTCTTCCAAAATCCACTAGTAAACAATGGATCACGATCACTAACAATAGAAGTAGGAACACCATGTAATTTAACAATCTCTTTAACAAAGAGTTTGTCCAAAAGAGGAACGGTTCGGTTAGAACGAACGAGAATAAAATGGGCGGATTTAGTAAGTCTATCAACGATCACCCACAAGCTATCATGACCCGAACGAGAACGGGGAAGACCATCTATAAAATCCATGGAAATTTGGTCCCACTTCCAAATTGGAATTTCTAAAGGTTGCAATAACCCACCGGGCCTTTGATGCTCGGCCTTAACGAGTTGGCAAGTCATGCAACGCTTAATGAAGTTAGCGATGTCAAGTTTCATTCCCTCCCAATAATAAAGTCGCTTCATATCTGCGTACATTTTACTACTTCTGAGATGAATGGTAAATTTAGAACGATGAGAATCTTCTAAAATATCTTTACGAAGATCACTAATATTTGGTACAATAAGTCTACCAAATCCCCGAATGCCGCCACGAGAATCGATATCAAAGTCTTTCAAACCTTCATTATCAATTTTATCCCTAATATTTTGGCCAAGAAGAGCCATTTCGAGATCTAGCCTTTGAGCTTCAAGAATGCGGTCTAAAAGAGAAGGATGAGCCTCAAGGTTACATAAAACAAATGACGAACATAAATCGGTAGCACGGTCTCGAATTTCACAAGTGGATAAAATCTCGAGGTCGTTCCATTCGGATATCATCATAGAAACAACAGCTTGTTGTTTACGGCTAAGGGCATCGGCGACACGATTTCCCTTTCCGGGAGTATAAAGGATATCAAGATCATATGGTGCAAGAAATTCGAGCCAACGCTGTTGACGCAAATTAAGTTCCTTTTGAGAGAATAAATACTTCAAGGACTTATGATCGGTATAAAGAACAAATTTCTCTCCTAAAAGATAATGATGCCAAATACGAAGGGCGAAAACAATAGCCGCGAGCTCTAAGTCATGAGTGGCATATCTAGTCTCAACAGGCTTCAATTGCCTAGAAGCATAAGCAATAACACGTTCTCTTTGCATAAGAACGGCACCCAAACCAACGCGACTAGCATCGGTAAAAATAACAAAATCTTGATTACCCTCGGGAATAACAAGAATAGGAGCATCAGAAAGGAGTTCTTTTAGTTTCTGAAAAGAAGTTTCACATTTGTCCGACCAAATGTATTTAACACCTTTCTTCGTTAAGCTAGTGAGAGGCACGACAATCTTAGAAAAGTCTTTGATAAAACGACGGTAATAGCCCGCCAATCCAAGAAAACTACGAATCTCTGTCACACTCTCCGGTCTCTTCCAATCCTGAATCGCTTCAATCTTTAAAGGATCCACGAAAATTCCGGATTCGGAAATAATATGACCGAGAAACTTCACACGAGATTGCCAAAAATGGCATTTAGAAAATTTTGCTTTCAGTTGATTACTCCTAAGAGTTTCCAACACAATCCGAAGATGCTTCTCATGCTCCTCCTCGGTTTTTGAATACACAAGAATATCATCAATAAAGATGAGGACAAACCGGTCGAGGAAATATTTGAAAACTCTATTCATAAGGTCAACGAAATACGCCGGAGCATTCATCAAACCAAATGGCATGACAAGCCATTCATAAGATCCATAATGAGTACAGAACGATGTCAAAGGAATGCTATCCTCTGCAATACGAAGCTGATGAAATCCAGTAGCTAAGTCTAATTGTGAAAAGACTCTAGCACCAGTAAGTTGATCGAATAGATCATCAATCCGAGGTAAAGGATATTTATTTTTGATAGTAAGATCATTAAGCTTGCGGTAGTCAACGCAAAGACTAAGTGTTCCATCGGATTTCTTCACAAAAATAGCTGAAGCTCCCCAAGGCGAGGAACTAGAGCGAATAAATTGCTTCGTCTCCAATTCGGATAATTGTTTACGCATCTCCTCGTTTTCTTTATTGGACATACGATAAGGAGGACGAGTGATAGGTTGAGCTCCAGGAATAAGATTAATTCTGAACTCAATTGCTCGCTTAGGTGGTAATCCTAAAACGGGCTCGAATATATCGGAAAATTCACAAACGACGTGAATAAGAGAAATAATATCACCCTCATCGTCATCATCGTCATCACGAGGGTTTAAAGAATATAAAGATGCAACCATGCTGGAATCTGAATCTCTAAGATTAATAGAAATCTACTTAACAGATTGAGGATGTCGAAGATGAATAGTGATGTGCACATAAATGTGCATATTTTTACCAACATATTTAATCTATTTGAATTAAATAAATGATCATATCGGGTATTTTAACTTGTTTAAACCAAAAATTCAAATTATTCCAAATTGTCACATATTCATCTTCATATATGGGCAAACCGGTCATTTGTGTGCATATATTTGTTTGAGAAAAATTAATTGAAAATTTGTATATATTTTTGTAGGAAATTGATCTCAAATAGAAGTGGTTTCATGAAGATATGCATGCACAAAATTAATACAAAGGAATGAAGATGGAAATAATTCAAAGTGAAGAACATGGAGGACCCCACCTACCCACCTACCTTCATGTACAAATTAAAGGCTAATGCACATGCTTTTGGAGTTAATGGCTTCATGTACACTTAATGGGGGATTAAGACATGTTAATGATAACTTGGCCTCCACATTTCCTAAGGGGCATTTTGGGCATTCCCTAGAAAAATGAATTAGGGTTTTAACACTTGTATAAATACCCCTTATGTTTCATGTAGATCTTCCTCTCCTCTTAGTTAGTTTTAGTTTAGAAAATAAATCAAATCTCTCTTTCTTTCCATGGCTACTTAGCCATTTCTTCTCTTATGTAATTCTTTTTTTATGCAATGTTAATTATTGTTTCTTTTCAATTACATGTTCATTTCCTTTTATGTAAGTAGTGTAGATTTTCCTTTATGCAATTAGATTAGTTTTCCATTTCACTTTGCTCTCTTTTCCTTTTCTTTTTCTCTCATGTTGCAAGCTACATTTGTTCATATGATAACAAATATGAGAGCTTAATCCCTACAATTTAGGGGTAATGAAGCTCTCTAGTATGTAGTTGCAACATTTTGATGTTTATACTCTCTTTTTGTGCTTTAATGGAAACACTTGAAGTGGTTTAATGATGTTGTTTAGCTTTGAATTTGATAGTCTATGTTGTTCATAACAAATAGACTATGCTTAAACAAACATAACACAAATTGCCTCTTCATCTAAATATGATTATGGCAAAGAAGTGAATGTTGAAATTGAAATTTGATAGCCTATATTTCTAAACAATAGTTAATAGGCTATGCTTAAAATAGATTTTGCTTTCAACTTTGTTGTCATATTTCATGAGAGTTAAAAGTGTATTAGTGGTTGTGTTATAGTTTGATGGTTTATATTGAGCTAGTTAATAGCACAAATATACCATACTTATGATAAGCACATCAACTAATTCACTAATGACAAGAAAAGAGAGATCATAACTTCATTTTGTTGATTTATGTGATCTAGAGAGTGGAAATTGCCTCTAAATTGTCTTAACACTCATATTTTTATCAATTTTCTTTTGCTTGTTTTTTTTCTTTTCTAGTTTAATATTCTCTTCAACCTTGGTTTAATTTGATTGAATAGAATTTTAAAATCATCAATTCCCTGCGGATCGACCCGTATTCGCCGTGTGCTACATTCGTACACCGTGCGCTTGCGGTTATTTTTATCTCTAAATTCGTTCGACGGTTTTCTAAACCGATAGAATTTTCGTCGACGAACAAGTTTTTGGCGCCGTTGCCGGGGAAATTGCTTGATTTTATTTTATATTCTTCGAATTATTTTCTTTTGATTATATTGTGTGTTTGTATTGTGTGTTGAGTGCATTTTAAAAAAAATATTGTTGTGTGTGTTTGATTTGTGCTTGCATTTGTTTGTGTGTTCGTAGTTTTTCGTTTTGCATTTCTATTTTTCTATTTAAAAAAAAAGAGAAAATTTCACAACACAATTTCAAAACAAAAACATTTTACATTCATTTTTTTTCCTTTTTTTCCTTCTTCTTTTGCATCAATTCTATTTGCTTTCCTTTTACATTTGCATTTTCTTATTTTTACAACTTGTTACTGTTACATTGCTTTCACACTGTGCATATCTTCAGTTTTCTCAGTGCACTGTTGCTTCTCTTCTCTGTCTTTTGTTTGCTATTCATCTTTCTCTCATTTCTATTTGCATTTTTTTTTTGCCTTGCACTGTCACTTCCCTACCTATACTTCACCATAAAGCCACATCCTCCTGCTACTTGATCCCCTGCCATACACCTCTGCTCACCATTCATTACTGCCAGATACCAATAACAACTTCACCACTTCACGGTCTAATTACCTACCATCCACTTCCACCATATACCATACAATACATTGCTGCACATCCCTCTGCCTCGCAAACAGCCCACCCACTTCATCAACTTCATACAACACTACCTTCTCCTCCTCCTCAAGCAATACTTCGACCATCCTGTCATAATCACCTGTAACAAGCAACTTCTGTGGCAAGCAAATACTATTTCATTCACTATTAACCCTCTGCTTACAACATCCAACCACCTTACTCTTATACAAACATCACATTCACCAACTTCCACAACTTCATCAACCCACAAAATCGCCCCTCTGCCCATCTCCAACCTTCATCCCACAAACCATACACTGTCAACCTTCACTTCCTTCAACACCCAAGCCAACCCTGATATATACATTTCAAACATACTCCAAAGCTTCCACTCCTCGACATCAAACCATCCACGATATCATTCACTGCTGCAGCACAGTGCCACCACCCCATAGACACTGCCACTTCCCTTCACATCTACAATTTCCTCCAAAGCACACAATTCAGTGCATCACCATTCTTGCCTTTCATTTTCCATACATACTCAACATCCACCACTTCATTTACTGCCTTCCTATCTGACTGCCATCATCCACCTGAAACTTCAATCTTCCACAACATTTCATAAACAACGACAACCCGCCAACCCAGAAAACAAGTCAACAGTCAGCACATCTCAAACTTTTCCTCCATCGAAATTATCCATCATCACTTCTCTTCCTAGTCCTGATCGAACAAGACGTCACTCACAGTTACCACACTTTGGGTATCACCTGGACTGCACTGCTTCACCAACTCAACATCTTTCACTAACTCAACCACATCCATAACTCCTCTACTGCAACCATCCTCTACAATACAAATAACATTCATTGTATCACCAAGCAGTCACACTGCTGACCATCTCCTCTGCCTGCAAGTACATATCACATCAACTTATCCACCACCCCCTGCTTCAACATCACAACATAGCAACCCTTCCGTTCAACTGCAGTCCATCGTCATAACAAAACAACCATTGCACCATACCTTACTGTCAAACATCTCCTCCAATCTGCTGCCAGTACTTCACCAACCACGACGAAAGACTCACGCATCACCGAATCGGCTTCCTGACAACACACAATCACATCGACGTTCAACTGCCACATATCAAACTAGAACCAGACCAACCACATCCCCTCGCAAGCAAGCACGTCAACAAACTGCTTCGAATCCAACCACAAAGTCGCAAAACCCCAAAGTCGAACTCCACCTCTACATTGAATCGCTTCGAAATCAAATCACCAATTCACCAGAAGTCAATCGCCAGCAATCTCCCCGCAACCCCACGCCCAATCTTCTCCAAGCAAATCGCCTGCCACCCCTAAGATCCAAACGACGAGTTTCAAGTTTGGAAATTGAAGTCGATTTTTAGAATTGATTGTGGAATTGAAATTGCGAATTAACGATGTTGATTTTATTCGTATAAAAAAAGGAGAAAGGCTAGCTGTGGTTTGTTTAAACAAAGTGGAAGTGGGCTGGGTGGACTTTTAATTTTTTTTTTATTTTTTTTGGTGTTGTTTTATTTTCATTTTGTTTTCCATTTTCCTTTTTGTTCTTTTTGTTTTTCTACAACCGAAACAAAAAAAAAAATTGTATGGGCAGAGCTTTTAGGATTGACTTCAAATTTTCTTTCTTTTAGGTTGTTTTCTTTTGATTTAATTTGTTTAGTTTTAGTTTGCGTAAGTTTGTTTAAAGGAAAAAACAAAAAAAAAGATAAAAAAAATTGTTTTGTTTTCCACTTGTTTTAGTTCCTCCTTGATAGACATATATAAAACTTTTTTTTACGTAAAACCCTACTTTTAGGTTTCCTTTCAAAAAAAAACCAAAAAAAATAAAAAATTGTATATATATCTTAGTTTTTAATTTTCAGGTTGCCAAAGCAGGAAATAAAGGAAGAATAGCTTGCTGAAAATTGCTTCCTTAGCTAGCCAAAATAAATTGCTCTGCTTGCTAAAAAATTCTGCTTTCATTTCTAGTTTTATTTGAATTGAATTGTTGGTTGCTTGCATTTGCATTTAAAAAAAAAATTCATTCGTAGTTGCATTGTTAATACACGTTTAGTTTTTGTTCTGCATTTCATCTTAGATTTTGATTAATAATAACGGTTAGACATCGATAACACTTAATTGTATATTGACAATTTGTCTTTTTTGAACAATTTAATTTCTTGGTGTCTAGGCTACGGTAGAGTAATAATCATTTATAAATATTACGGTGATTCGTAAATATTATAGTGGTTGTTCCTCTGAAGGTACTTAAACCTTCGGCTGCATTGCTACGGTGATTCGTGGTGCACCGATAAATCCTGCCCGTTACCTGGCTGAGAACTATTTTGTTTATCTAAGACAATTTGTGAATATACAATTTTGGGTTAACTTAGGATAAATCATTTGTAATTAACCCTTGCATTCATTTATTTGCATTTGTTCATGCATGTTTAAAAAAAACAAAAAACAAAAAATTGAAAATTCCAAAACTAAAAAAAATTGTAAATATTCCTTTTACTTTTCTTTGAAATTTTTAAATCCGTTTCCTTTGAAATTTCAAAAAACCCAAAACAAATTTAGAAAAAAAATCCAAAAAAATATATAAAACTTTTTCTTAAAAAAAAGCCAAAAAAATTTGAAAATCCAAAAACAAAACAAAAATCAATTTTCCATTTTGAAAAATAAATTATACTTGTAAATATTTTTCTTTATTAAAAAAAATAACCAAAAAAAAAATTCTTGTAAATGTCCGAGTTTCCTTTTTCTTACTCACTTGAATTTAGTTGTGAAAATCAATATAATCCATATGAGTTCACTCCAAATTCGTATGGATATTTTAACAACTTTTGTTTAGGAAATTCGAATTTTGAACCACAAAATTTCCAAAATAATGGTCAAACCTCAACTCTTGAAAATAGTGTTTCGTCGTTACTTGAACTCTCTACGCAACAAAATCAAGAGACAAATGAGTTGTGCAATTCATATTTGTGCTATAACTCGAATCAAGGTTTTCAAAATGATCAAAATTTGAATTCACTTCAAAATTCAAATGATTTCGTGTGTAACCCATGCCAATTCAATTTCGAGCTTCAAAATGAATTTCAAAATCAAGATGAAAATGTGAACCAATTTTCAAATAATTTTGGCAATGGGAATTGTTTCAATAACGATACAATTGAAAACTTTGGTTGTCAACAAATTCAGAATGAAAATTTTCAAATAAATAATCACGAATTTGATTTTGTTGATCAAATGGAAAAAGATCACGGGGATCTATTACTTGAAAAATACAAAACTTTTCGTGAAAATCGTAATCAAATCTCAACCCACGAAGAATCAAATAAGAATCTACCGTTTATCGAAATTGACAATTCTTGTTCACAACAAGTCCAAATCGAAAATTTTCAAGTTAATAATTACAAATTTGACTTTGTTGAGCAAATGAATGAAATTTACGATGATCACACGAATTTGTTGAGTAAAACATTGGAAAATTTTCGAGAAAAACAAAATCAAATTCCAACATGTGATGAGTCAAGCGATAATCGGTCTTTTACCACAATTGACGATTTTCAAACAACAACTTTTGAAACTGAAAATAACAATCTTAATGAAGTTGTTGAAAACACGGTAATTGAGTTGGATTTCAATTCTTTTGAGGGTGAGAAACTCGATTTATACATCAATCTTCCTTTTTCTGAAAATTTGAATACGACAACTTTGAATTTTAAACTCGATTTACACGATGAAGTTGTTGATAATCCAACAAAGGAAGTCGAATTTAACGAACATAATTTTTTTGGACTTTTTGATGACGAGTTTTTAAATTCCGACAGGGAAGATGAAAATCACCATTTCGATTTTGAAATCAATAACTCTGAAAATGTTTTCAATGATAAGCTTAATTTCAAATTGGTGAAAATAAATATGAACTTCAATCAATTTTTCAATCTACCCCAAAAATCATCGAAAATAAAACAACTCGTATGATTTTCAATAAAACGACATTCGTTTTTCCAAATCAACATTCAACTTCAAAATCTTTTATGGTTTGGTTTTTCAAGCTTAAGCTTTGTCTCGCACACTTGACGAGAAAAATGAATCGGTTTTTGGAAGACCGTTTCATTTACTTTTTGAATGTATACTTTCTCATCTCTTGTAAATAATAATCTTTCATGTAAATATTAGATTTTTATTTCATTTTTCTCCTTCCACTTGGGTTGGCCGTGGGGACACAGTCAAAGTCAAGTGTGGGGGGAGACTCATCTTCGATTTTTTTTCATGGTTTATTTTTGCTTTATAATTTCAAAAAAAAAATCACAATTTTTTTTCTTTTGATTTATTTTTAAAAGAAACACTAAGATAAATATGAGGTTTTGGTTTATTAAATTGAAATTTCTGAAAATTTATTTGTCTTAACAAAAATAAAAATGAAGTTTGATTACAAATAACAATGGTTTAACTAGTATATAGGAAGAATCATACGTGTTAATTATGAAATACATCCTAATTGAAAATCTTTGTTTTAAAAAGTGGTTGATTTAAAGTAAAGGATATAACACTTTTTTTGTCTTCTAAGTTAAATGGTGCTAATATGATTTTGCAAAACTCTGTCTCTCTCTCTCTTATAAAAAAATAAAAAAATAAAAAAAAAATTATAACATTCAAAGTATTCACTCTCATTTAAAAGTCCTCGCGGTTATGCATGGGTGAATTACATGGAATCTTTGATTATGTGTATTCATACTCATTTAAAAGTCCTCACGGTTATGCATGTATGGAACACATAAAAAAAAGAATAGACTTACTAAAAACCACCTACGGTCGATAGGTGTATACACGAAAATGTGTGCACTCGCCATGCTCTGTACTCCCCTCACATAAGCCCGAAAGGCAGTGCATCGGTGGTATATCTGGCCCCAGTTTATCTGAGCTAGGTGTGTAATTTTTCTTGCAAATAATGAGAGAGCAAGCAATTGAAATTCTAGCACTATTTTTACTTAGTTGATTTGATTTGTTATTGAAAAGAAATAAAAATACCACTTTGATAAACTTTGATAATCAACTAAGGATCCATTTTATAATTACACTTTGTTATCTACCAAAACAACAAGTTAAACTATAGTCTACTTGTTATGATAACTTGATTTTTGTTGGAAATTTTGACGAGTAAATGACATAAATTTTCAAGATAATGACCAAAACCTATATTTAACTTATTCGTGTCAATTTAAAAATAAATCCTTCATTTGTAAATATTTTCAAAAATTTGCATTCATCTCTTTGTAAATAAATCTTGCATTTTGTAAATATTTTCATCCCGCACTTGGATTTTGTGGGTAGTATCCGCTGAAAACCCTCACGAGACAACACTCGTCCTACTGGGGACACCCAGAGGTTTAACGGCTTGTTGCATACGCTCAATGCAATCGTGCTTCCTACGAAAACGGATTTATCTTAGTTTTTCTTTATTCGAGGACGAATAAAAAGATAAATGTGGGGGTATTTGATGTGCACATAAATGTGCATATTTTTACCAACATATTTAATCTATTTGAATTAAATAAATGATCATATCGGGTATTTTAACTTGTTTAAACCAAAAATTCAAATTATTCCAAATTGTCACATATTCATCTTCATATATGGGCAAACCGGTCATTTGTGTGCATATATTTGTTTGAGAAAAATTAATTGAAAATTTGTATATATTTTTGTAGGAAATTGATCTCAAATAGAAGTGGTTTCATGAAGATATGCATGCATAAAATTAATACAAAGGAATGAAGATGGAAATAATTCAAAGTGAAGAACATGGAGGACCCCACCTGCCCACCTACCTTCATGTACAAATTAAAGGCTAATGCACATGCTTTTGGAGTTAATGGCTTCATGTACACTTAATGGGGGATTAAGACATGTTAATGATAACTTGGCCTCCACACTTTCTAAGGGGCATTTTGGGCATTCCCTAGAAAAAGGAATTAGGGTTTTAACACTTGTATAAATACCCCTTATGTTTCATGTAGATCTTCCTCTCCTCTTAGTTAGTTAGTTTTAGTTTAGAAAACAAATCAAATCTCTCTTTCTTTCCATGGCTACTTAGCCATTTCTTCTCTTATGCAATTTTTTTTTATGTAATGTTAATTATTGTTTCTTTTTAATTACATGTTCATTTCCTTTTATGTAAGTAGTGTAGATTTTCCTTTATGCAATTAGATTAGTTTTCCATTTCACTTTGCTCTCTTTTCCTTTTCTTTTTCTCTCATGTTGCAAGCTACTCATATGATAACAAATATGAGAGCTTAATCCCTACAATTTAGGGGTAATGAAGCTCTCTAGTATGTAGTTGCAACATTTTGATGTTTATACTCTCTTT
The DNA here is from genome assembly GCA_030765085.1 of Allium cepa. Classification (NCBI taxonomy): domain Eukaryota; kingdom Viridiplantae; phylum Streptophyta; class Magnoliopsida; order Asparagales; family Amaryllidaceae; genus Allium; species Allium cepa. The sequence continues at coordinate 143,368,337 of CM060931.1, read as the reverse complement.
TTGTGCTTTAATGGAAACACTTGAAGTGGTTTAATAATGTTGTTTAGCTTTGAATTTGATAGTCTATGTTGTTCATAACAAATAGACTATGCTTAAACAAACATAACACAAATTGCCTCTTCATCTAAATATGATTATGGCAAAGAAGTGAATGTTGAAATTGAAATTTGATAGCCTATATTTCTAAACAATAGTTAATAGGCTATGCTTAAAATAGATTTTGCTTTCAACTTTGTTGTCATATTTCATGAGAGTTAAAAGTGTATTAGTGGTTGTGTTATAGTTTGATGGTTTATATTGAGCTAGTTAATAGCACAAATATACCATACTTATGATAAGCACATCAACTAATTCACTAATGACAAGAAAAGAGAGATCATAACTTCATTTTGTTGATTTATGTGATCTAGAGAGTGGAAATTGCCTTAACACTCATATTTTTACCAATTTTCTTTTGCTTGTTTTTTTTCTTTTCTAGTTTAACATTCTCTTCAACCTTGGTTTAATTTGATTGAATAGAATTTTAAAATCATCAATTCCCTGCGGATCGACCCGTATTCGCCGCGTGCTACATTCGTACACCGTGCGCTTGCGGTTATTTTTATCTCTAAATTCGTTCGACGGTTTTCTAAACCGATAGAATTTTCGTCGACGAACATCCGCTCAGGACATAGGATATGAGCTTCATAATGGTTAAGCCAATCCATTCCCAAAATCATTCCAAAGCCTAAATAACGCATGACATGCAAATCGGCTCGGAAAGAAAAATCACACAAAATAAGCTCGACATCTTTACACAATAAACTGATTGTTGCGGATCCACCAACCGGATTCGCAATTCTCAAAGAAGTCATTAAACACAAAACATCCAAAGAAAAAGTATCTACAAGTTCTTTTGATATAAAAGAATGGGACGCACCCGTATCAAAAAGAACTCGAATAGGATGATCACGAAATAAAATAATTCCATCCAGAATAGAATGAGAAATACCTTGGCCACGAGATGTGTTGCCAGAGGCTTGAGCAACATTTAACTTTCCCTCCTTCTTGCCTTGAAGTTTGGGGCATGAAGATATAACATGACCGGGAACTTTGCAGTAGCGACAAGAGAGAGACTTTGGGCACTTGTTCGCATAATGGTCCTTCGAACCACAATTATAGCATTCCCCACGGCCAAAGGAAGAAGTCTTTGCCACGGAGGTTGCTTGCTTCCCTTTCTTATTGGGATAAGGTCCTTTGAATTTATTTGGCCTCTTCTTGTTGTTGAAGTTTGGTTTGGAACCCACCACTTCAACATCATTCTCCCTATCCACCTCTTCAAGACGAAGAGCGATATCAACGAGTTGGTCGAAAGAAACTTCTAATTTTAGAAGTAATGGCTTCTTGAGCTTTTTTTTAAGCCATAGACGAACCTCTGGTTCTTCTTTAAAGGGGTGTTGATGTATTCAACCCCATATTTGGAAAGCGACTCGAAGGAGGCGACGTAATCAGTCACGGAGGACTCACCTTGAACAAGGTCTATAGATCGTCAAGCCAATGTCACTTTCTCAGCTTCCGGTACGAATTTCAACTCGAAGCGTTCCCGAAATTGCTCCCAGGTGAGATCCGCTTCATTAATCTCAGAAATAAGAAGCTCGTACCAGTCCAATGCTCTTTCTCGGAGCATACTAGAGGCCACCTGAACTCGGTGAAGGTCAATAAGATTCATGCGAGAAAAGATTCGATCGCATGACCTTAGCCAAGCCTGTACTTCAATAATAGTTTCGGAACCTTTGAATGGCTCCCCACCCAAATTAGTGTAATCGCTACACAAGCGTGCAAATCCCGACTTTGGGTGAGTAGGTTCCGGGTTAGCTCCAGCTGCTTGAGCATTTGTCACTAAATCAAGAAGCTGTTGAGCAGTCATAAAAACTCCATCCTGGGGGGCCTGGTCTAGACATTTCTCTTCCTTTTAGAAAGAAAGAAGAAGAAGAAAAAGGTTATTCACCAAATTGAATATCAAGCAATCTTGATAGATAAACAAGGAATCATAAGGAAAATAGGATGAATCGGTACGAATACTCGAATTAAATCCTAAAGCACGACTCCTAAGATGGACTTAGGACGATGATCCTTGTTATAATATTTCATATTGTTCCGAAGTTTGGCTCTGATACAAAGCTGTGACGCCCCACCTCTATACCCACGCTAGCCAAGAACACTACGAAGTAATGCTGTCAACTAGCACGGAGAATAAGGCTGTTGAGGAGCGACCATCCGTGTAATTGCTTTGTGCGAGCATCGATATGTCAGATAGTATAACATGCAATTCTCTTTAAGTGGAAATCCGACATGCCGACACAAACTCAAAGATATCACACGGTGGCTATAATATCTTCGGAAAATATATAGAAATAAACATAACATAAATCAGTCACAGACAATTCATATCACAAAGGCGGAAATAGATATGAATATTACACTAGGAAGTGTACATCAGAGTAGTGGTCTAAAAAGATCCACAATATCACAAAAGAATAGTTACATGAACTACACAAAAGAATAAGTATACATTATGGAGCCTATATCTCGAATGTATACACCAAAATAAACTACTAATCTAAGTAGTAAGCCAAAAGTCAGAGAAATCAATCCCAAGAGAGAAGTCAAGCAGAAGCACCTGTAACATCTCGGTCTGACCCAAGTATTATTTAATAAGAAAATAATAAACGGATTAGTCTAACTATAGATATCAGATGAAACGATATAGAATAGGAGATATGACTAAACACATAATAATCACAATTCCAAGCTGTGATATATATAAGTAATTGAAAATCAACGAGAGATTAATCAATATCACCAAATCTACACAAGAATTAAAGAAATGCCATACTCCTTATTTCGTTCATCAAACCACAAATATTGACGATTATATTAATGTCAATCACAAAACTCAATGACACACAAATTCACCAATGCACAAATATTGACAATAATATCAATGTCAATCACACAAGTCAATGACACACAAATTCACCAATGCACAAATATTGACAATAATATCAATGTCAATCACAAAAGTCAATGACACACAAATTCCAGAATTCAATACGCGAAATCCAGAAATCACAAAAGTCAATGACGCACAAATTCACCAATGCACAAATATTGATAAAACTTATCAATGGAAATCACGAAAATTGGTGAAACGCAAATTCTAGAAATCATCTCAAGAAATCCAGAAATCACAAAGGGGGGGGAGGCCTATCACAAACGGGAGCATAAAGCCCACCAACACGTGTATCACAAACGAAACGCTAATTCCATGGTTGCTAACCATCACAAATTGAGTCGAAGCTCCACAAACGGCCCGAAGACCATAGGTTGCTACCCCACCAAATTGAGTCGAAACTCCACAAAACGGGGTTTAGTCTCCCTCGCAGACAAAGAGACATCGCACATTGCTAGTCTAAATCACAAAGATGATCGTCATGATCAACGAGAAGTTTCGATTACAGTAAGCTAGTAAATATATGAGCTTACCATCATGTCCCATAACCACTAGCTTAACTTAAATATTTACGAACAAATTGTAGATATCCACTAGAAAATTGTCACAAGAGTTTCAATCGAACAAGTCCAAGAATTAACCAACAAAGTGAACGCAAGCGTTTCATACCACTTGTTTTACTAAGTCGTTTAATTAGATTTCTCATACGAGTGAGGTAAAGGTTTGTATATACTAATAGATTGGAAAACGGTTTTATAAACGAATTTGGTATTAAAATAGTATTGAAATCGTTTGAGGAAAGAGTTTTGATATTTACTACTAGTATAGAAAACCTTTATATTTTTAAAGTGACAAATCACGAAGAAGATTGTAAGAACAATCAATCACTAAAATTCACATACGAAGACGTGAATAAAATCCAAAGAAATCGATAAAGGATCCATCGAAATGGATATTCAGAAATCCCTAAAAAGAGTCATCAAAGTCATAATAGATGATAACAACAACTAGGAAACAACTCGAATCGATCAAAGTTGGAAATTCACACGACTAGGCGAAAATAGGCAAAATGCATCAGGTCGGCCGGCCGGCTACAGAGCTCGGTCGACCGAACCCTGTTTTGAAAACTTCTCGGGCATCAGGTCGGTCGACCGAACCAGGGGGTCGGTCGGCCGGACCAGAAACAGAGAAGTGCAACTGCACTTTTACCAGGGGGTCGGTCGACCGGACCAGGGGCGTCGGTCGGCCGAACCTGATGCTCTGCAAATTGATGCCCATAAATTGATGTGAAACCTCCACCAATTCGCAACCGAACGAGCACGGACGCTAGGGAATTATGCCTAACGGCTACCCGGCCCTATTGGCTCCTCGATGCATCACCAAAAACACATTTGAACCTCAAAGCTATGATTTTTAAGGATTTGGCTTTCAAACGCTAAAATTGGAATATTCTCAAAAACAATCCAAATCAAAAGCAATTGCACAAGAATAAATGTTAGGAATTTATTTCTAACAATCGAAGATAATTCATAGACTTAGATGTGAGATTAAAAATCTCACCTTTTCACAAAATCAAACAAGAAGAAGTTTGAAAGCAAATGGAGAATCAACCTCTCTTCAACACAACCCAAATGATCTTGAATCTATGCTCAAAACAAGAACATTCCCAAAATTAGGTTTAGGAATTTCTGAAATTGGTAAGAGAATAAGTTGGAGAAGAAGAAGAGAATGCTTACCAATGGGTTCTCTTGAATTTGGAGCTAGGCAATTGAGGTTGCAAGAGGAACTAGGGTTTTGGAGTTTTAATTTCCAATCTCATCCACCATTAATGCCTTAGAACTGAAAAGAGAAGAGAATGAGGGTGAGTGGGGAAGAGTGGCTCAGATTTGAGCATAAGTTAACATAGGGCTGAGCCCAAAACCAAACCCAAAGTGAAAAGTAGCAAAAATCAACTTTCTCCAAACATATCGAAGCTTATACTCAAAAAGGTCACAAACGGCATTTTAAACTCAATGGTAGTGGTCCCGAGTCCTAATTCGACCGTATGCAAAAAGTAGCTTTTCGGACTAAAATCCGACTAACGATGAAATATTTAAATAAAATATTTAAATATAAAATCGATAAATATGCGGGTTGTTACACAGAGGTTCCCTTGTAAGGTTCCATCGGTTGCATTTTCCATTCCCGTGGGGTGATGGCCATTTCGATATTGCGGGTGAAGGGGCTGGTTACCCTAGCGCCTATCCCTCGATCTCTTTGATCCTGTCGGACGCACTCTTTGAACAATCGTGTCATTCTCATCGGAATTTGGGGTAGACAGGAACGAGCTGGGTTCTTCTCTGTGGGATCGATCCCGTCCAGATAACCTGTAGGGATGGTATAGTCTATCACTCCTAACATTTTCCAATGGCTGTCTTCGATCTTCTGGGAGCATGCAAGGGTCAGCTATAGTTGGCCCTTGCCTGGATCTTCCCCTGCTGGTTTCTGCTCCAAGCACTTCCTCGGGTCCAACTTCGGGCTGGACTCTAGCTCGGCCCCGCTCAGTAGCGTTCCCATGGCTAGGTAGCATGACGGGCTCAGCTACATCCGAATCTTGCCTGGTACCTCCCTTGTTGGGTTCGGTTCCAAGTGCTTCTTCGGGTCGGAATTCGGGCTGAGTCCGGGCTCCGCTCCTACCACTGTTGTTTCTGTTGTTAGCCTCTTCGTAGAAAAAAGATCTTTGTCGTCTCCCAGATCCTCCAGACTGGGACTCACCCCACGATTCAGTGTTGCGGTTAGAATCTTCAGCATCCCTTAAGCGTGACATGAGTTGATCCACCAAGGCTTCTTGTTGGGATGTGAAGCGGTTAGTTACTTCAGCCACAACTCTGTCCAGATCTTCCCTTGTAATTGGTTGCTCCGTGGCAGGGGCTGTCGGATTTGCCTGATTTACATTTGTTGTGGAAGCAGAATGATTCTCTTGATCTGTGATCACTGGATCTGGGATACTGTTAGTTGCGACGTTCTTTCCTTTGCTAATATCTTTCTTCCATCCGGGAGGCATGTTTTCCAAGCAATAAACGATGTTGATTGGAAAAGGGTTGAGCGGGAGAAGCTGAAGCTTCGACCTCCTGTTCTCAGTGGCAGCACCAAAAATGTTTGCACAAAAAATGGGCAAACACCTCCAAGTCGTATGATGTAGTTGATTATACGTTGTTCTTAGGGAATTGGGTGATTTATGCAAATATATAAAAAGCAGAGACTAAATTGTAAAAGACACACAGATTTATAGTGGTTCGGCCAGAACGTGCCTACGTCCACTTTATATGTTATTCTCCTCTTCTATTCAGATTACAAGTACAAGGCTTTGATTACAAGTAACTGAAAGTTGTTTGAAAGTTCTATCTGCGCTTGAGCTCTCAGACTTGTCTGCCATTGTTGTACCCCTGCCCCTCTACTTATAGAGTGAGGCTGGGGGCAGGGGTCTTGGATGTATATAGCTGCTGGTGGGCCTGGGCTAAGGCAATCTGGCCTGCTAGTGCTAGTCTGGTACGCCTTCCTCGTGTTGGTTCGGTAGGAGGTGGTATGTGGTTTGGTTCGGTGTTGCTTGGAGATGGAGGCTTGGGCCGGCATTGTGTGGTTCGGTGTTGCTTGGAGATGGAGGCTTGGACCGGTATTGTGTGGTTCGGTGTAACCGGTCCGGTGAGATGTTGGACCGGTGGGACTTGGTGGAGACGTGGTCCGGTAGGAGCTAAGGAGTGGTTGGAAATGGATTGGTTCGGTGGGTATGGAAAGGGGCTGGTTCGGCAGGTATGGAAAGGGGCTAGTTCGGCATGTAGGGGAGAAACCTTGGTCCGATGGTGAGAACTCGCCCAACATTAACATTTGGTTGACTATAATTCATTGTGTTTCCATTCCATTGATTTGCTTTCATTTATTAACATATGTTTAACTCATTTATTTTTATTTAATTCATTTATTTTAATCCATTTGACTTCACTTAAGTTAATCCCACTTATAATTCAATTTCAACTATCTTAGGTTAATATTCATTTACTTAGATAACATTTTATATTTATTATTCAATTTATTTCACTTACATTTTTACACCATATCTTAAATGTAGAAACATTTATTATAAAAAATTCATTTTGTTAATAAATTCCCTTATCAAAATTTCATTTATGGACACCGTATTACTTATATTTATATTATATTATTCACATTCAAACCCTTTCTAGGTAAGTTTTTATTGTTTTCGGATGTAATTAAACACTATACAAAATTTTCTCTTATATACAACATTTTCTATTGAGCAAAATTTAGTTCGTACATTTTTGTTATTTAAATTTCTCTTGCATAACTTTCAATTAAAATTTTACTCAGGATTTTAACTTTGGAATATTTCAGGTAAGTTATATATGCTTAGAATGCAATTCAGTATTATTTTCCAAGTTCAACTATTTCAAGTTGTTTTAGTTTCATTTTCCCATTTTAAACACTCCAATTTTCAATATTTTGCTTCATTTCAATAATTGAAAATCTGGCATAAAATTTAAGAGTTAAATTTCCGGTTTCACCTCAACCGTCTTATATATATACATACATACACACACACACACACACACACACACACACACACACACATATATCTGTGTGTGTATTTCATAATCAAATCATACTCAGTTCAAATCAAATCCATTTCCAAAAAAATGTAGCAAGGCTATTAATTGGACATTTTGAAACTCAAAAATGAACATCGATGATGCTGCAATCATCACCGAAATTGTTTTCTACGGACAAATCATTAATTTCATTTGAAAATAAATGAAAACAAATTTCCATTTGAAAGTACTTTCAAATTATATATTTTCAGAACTTTGGAAACCAAATTTTGAAGGCACCGAAAATTAAATTCTCAAATTTATTTAAGTTTATTAAATTTGCAAATCATATTTGTAAACCATGTTTATAACATACAACAAAATTAATGGTTTAGGGAATGTTAACAAAACAATAGATGATTATCTAGTATTATCATTTCTAATAACCAATTCATTTAACCATCAAATTTTGGAAATTTATACTTATATATAATATATAAATAAAAATATTAATTTTGCCAATTTTAAAAACAATATTGTGTCAGTTAGCTCTGTTCGAGTGTTTTGCAATTTCCATCGACTGTGTTGGACAAAAGAATCGATTAAAACCCTAAATCAAACATAACAAATTAAACAGCACAATATAGAATAATTTTATGTTGATTCCAAATACACTTCCTTACAGGATGATTCGAGAATGGATTTGAACAAGGATAAGGATTCAAATTTTAGGAGGAACCTAATCAAAGAGGAATTTAACTAAATAGATAAACTCAAAAGGAAGATAAGATAATTAAATCACAGAAGAGGAAAGACGGATAGACAAACATAAATTACGGCGACCATATCCGAGTCAAATGAGATTTAGAAAAACAAAATATGACCAATGAAAATGGGGACGAATTTGCTGAGGACATTGCAGAAAACGCGATTCGTGAAATCGACGAATAAGGCAGGAGCACAGGTTAATACAAAGACATGATCAAGCATTTATAGAAACCATTCATCCGGAGGAAGTACAATAGGTCGACCTCCAAGAGTAAGGTCGATGCGGAATTAAATTTCCTGCTTGGGAAAGAAGAAGCGACTTCACCAACCATCAAGATAATCCTTGACTATCAGGGAAGTCAAGATCACTAGGCTAAAAAGATTAAACTGCCTGCAAAATTCTGATGCATTCGACATTTGATCACAAGGGAATTACCCGGATCGCCTACTAGAGAAACAATTTGGCTATTCAAGAAATAACAGCATCTAAAACCAAGGACATAGAAATCTCCGGTAAATCGACGCCTATTGTAAAGGAGTTTCACCCCTTTACAAATCATACTAAGGTTGGTGGGACCACATAAGGGAAAAGCTGCCAATTGAGGTAGCAAGATGTTCTCAAATTCATTACAGAGGTCAACCGAAGTGGAATCATAGGATGCTTCAGAATCAAGAAGAAAACGAACAAGAAAGGACAAGAATGGATTTTAGAACAAAGGGATAGTTCCAAAATTCGAAATAAATCCTAATCTACGAGGATCCTAACAAAGAATATCCAAGCTCGAATGAATATGATTCTATAATTGATTCTACTCATTCTAGGATATTACTACCCTATCTCTAATGATTTTTTACTCCATATGCTAAGTTTTAACTAAACCTAGCTTCGATGCCACTTGTAACGTCCTAGTATTTCGAACCATTCGCATCCGCACATGTTGGACTTGAATTGCTCAAAACAACATATTTTTAATTTATATTTAGCAAAACTCAACATATAAATAAATCAATCACAAAATTACAGACACAGAGTATTACAATAATAAGCAACAAAATAGATAAATAGTAGTTTATGAAGCTACTATATAAACATTAGACTTTGAAATAAAATACAACAGAAACTCAAATACAGAGTTGTCTCAAATACAAAGTAGCTGACAAGACTGAACAAAAATAACTGAAAACAACCGAAAGTCGACTAGATATAAGATGGATCTTCAAGTAAAGCTCCAAACTCCAAAGGTGAGTCTTAAATGTCGTGTCACTCAGTCTGACCCGAGCATAAAGCAAAACACAAAACACTTGAGTCAGGGTTAACATTCTTATACCTGTAAACTCAACTCAAGTGAAATATCAACTAAAATGCAAGTAACTTAAATTAAGGATGTTTGGGATTTCCATCCTCTAAGGATCCGTGGAACTATCTACTATGTAGCAATGTACGCTATCATAATATGTCTATCAGCAAAGTAAAGTATTAAAATAGCATGTTACCCATATCCCCCTTACCACATTTTATATAATGCCGTAGTTTATACAGATACTGTAAACTCCACCCGCAGATGGGCAACCAGGGAGCACTCTATAGCTACGACACAAACCAAAGTCATAGAAGGCGTGATAGGGCATGTGAACACATCACGCGGGGAAATGCCAGGGTAAATATACCATTTGCGAATCCGAACTGGTAGTAAGGCATAGCAGCTACTACCGCCCACCTCCAGACACACTCCCAATTAAAGGTGCACCCAATCAAATCACAAATTAATAGAATGGTATCGAAGAAATGCTATCGATCGGAGGAATGACCTCACTTGGCCTTTTATGGCTCCTATTTTAGTCACTTCTAAGCTGACTCACGGGAGTCTGGGATACGTAAATACCTCATACAGAATCGTACACCAAACCATCCAACTTCATTTTTAGAATCTCCACCACGTACACAGTTGTTAAAGTGGTTTTCGGTATTGGAAGAGAGTATGACAATATACGATCCTGTCTCTTTAACAACCAAACGCTTATTTCACACTGTGGTCATTTACAATTTCAAACAGTTCATACTTCATTTTAAAATATCATACTTATTTCAAAATCACATCCTTTCGAAATCATATTCACTTCTGAAACTATATTATAGTATTCGCATTTAAATCCATTTAAACCAAGACATAACAGTTCCAACTTAAACAGTTTAAATATATTGAAATAGTTATAAATTATAACAGTTTTTAAAAAAATTAGGTTATAGATTAAAATAGTTTATATTTTGAAATTGTTATAAATAAAAAATACTTTATATAATAAAATAGTTTCCTCCAATTTCACAAATTAATTCAAATCAACTTTAATTCCAAAATTCAAATTAAATCAATCCCAGTTCAAGAATTTCAATTTAAAAAGGTTAAAGATTCAATTCAAATTCTCAATAAACCATTTCAACTTATCAATTTCAAATCCAGGTTTGAACTATCGCTTCAATTCCACTATGATCCAAAGTATAAATATCCAAACGTTTATAATATAAGTTTCGTTTCTATTTCAACATTTAACTTTAATTTTATGCACCTTGGAAAATATTCACTTAATCATTTTAATAACAATCAAATAAAATCTCAATTTATAAATTTGAATCAATATTAAATATTCAGTCTCAATTTTCTTTAAAGTTGAGAATATTCGTTTAATCACTTTTTAGCAAATCAAGTTATAAATCATACCTTTCAAAGTCTCAAAATCAATAAATTTAAATCGATTCTTTATTTAAATTCAATTATTAACCAATTCAAATTCCAAATCAACATTAATTTATCTTCCCGACCTCTATTATTTAAGTTATAAAAAATATTAATTTTGAAATATTAATATAAATTTAAATAAATGCTTAAACATATTATATACTAATTAAATTAAATTTTATTAAATTATATCTTATTATTAAAAAAATTTAATTAAACCTTATTTTATATTTCTTAATATAATAAAATTATAAGTAAAATCTTAATATTTATATTTTCCAAAACTAACTTATAAATTAAATTTTCCAAAACATATTATTTTAAAAATCTAAATTTTATACATATATAAAAATAGCATTTATATATTATATTTTAAAAACCAACATTCAATAAAACCTACGGTGTCCTTTCCAAAATCCTTTCAACTTTGGAAATCATTTTCAAAATATAGACCAACGGTGTCCGTGTATAATTTTCTATCATATAGTCAAGTGATATGGATATTTATCATTTCAATATGCAAATTAAATATTTACGGATATGTATCATTTCAACCTGCAATCCCAAAATGCCAAAATTAATGAATATCGCTTGGGTTTATCATTTCAACCCATAACGATTTCCCTTAATCTATAATATCATTCGGGTATGTATCATTTCAACCCATATGGAATTCTAAATTAACTGAGAACTTGTAGAATGAGAACAAATAACATATCAACAACGGGCATATAACATCAGTAACATATTTAAATATAATATATACAACAGGTTATAGTGTCATATGTCATAGGTAAACAATGGTAGACAATGACATATCATATTTAACAATTAAATAACTTAACAATTCAAATTTAACATCATATTTCAATCGTCATTTCATTTGAATTAAATTTACTGAATATATGAACATTAACCGTGAATGATTGCTCACCTTTCGAGGCTAGAGAACAATAGGAAATGAACATGACGCCCATATGGTTACGGATACGCATACGAAGGAAAACAAAAGCTGATGTGACCAATTTTGGATATGGGTGAAATAATAGCAAGGAACGATGAACTGGATTCGATGAAACAAAATATAAGTAAATAAATAAAATTCAAAGTTTACTCATATATTTAAAATAAATTCCGTTATATATATAAATCAATATTAAATTTAAAACATATATTAAAATCAAAATCTTTATATATACAAAATCATTATTAAACTTAAACACATATATTTAGAATATTCATATTATATGTTTTATAATCTATGTTTGTAATAAAAAAAATCAATATAAATTACTTTATTACAAACTCACCTAGATTATATATAAATGTATATACATGACAACATATTATATACAAACTTATATAACTTTATATATATATATATATATATATGTATGTATGTATATATGTATATATAACAGATCTTATAGTTTATACTTTTATATATAGCAACAGAAATTATACATATTAGACCATTATCTCAACAGTATAAAGTAATGCATCTACAACTTATAAAAGCTCTCCTTTTTTTCCTTAACTATTTCTATGTATTACTTATATATTGACAACATAACTTATACCTTATAACAACAATATATATTTATATAAAAAAACACATAAATGCCCATATATTTATTTCAAAATTCTTTGCATATATATATATATGTATAAGTATATAAATAATAAAACAAGAGAAAAGCTGCTAGGTTGGAGGGTGGTGGAGACTTCGGCTAGGGGAGAGGATGGTTGGCCAGGCTGTTGAAGGGGTGATGGAAACAAGGTTGTGGTGGCAGAGAGGAACAAGACTGCTCAGGTTTTGGTTGAGCTGCAACCTCAGAGAAGGGTAAAAGGCAAGGGACGAGGCGAACTACAGCTGCTGATGGCACGGAGGTGACGCCTGCTGCCCGATAAGAGATGCAGGCGGAGGGGGTTTGGTGGTTGACACGGCGAGGAGATGAAATGAGAAGGGGGTGCGATTGTTTGAGCAAGGCAGTGGCCAGCAACATGAAGGTGAGGTGGTGTTTCAGTCAGAGCAGGTGGGGAGCGCACATGATAGAAAGTTGGCAATAAGGGAGGGTTGAGTGCCTCTATTGGTGGCGGGTCAGGCTGTCCGGTCGGGGACGATTGATGAGGAAGTTTGGTGGATATGTGGGAAGAAGAAGAAGACAACATGCTTCATGAACGAATGCAAACATATGAAAATTATAAATATATCTGTGTGTGTGTTTACATTTTATAAAATAAGGAAGAAGAAAAGACATATGCAGGAGAATACGAAAGCGGTAGGTAGGTAAAAGGAAAATGAATAAGCCACAGAAACTATATAATATATAAATGAACAGACTGCAGAGAATGAGCTAGGAAATGAATCAATAAATATCTACCAACAAAAATAGTGACAATTAATATTCAGTTCTGGAAAATAAAAGTTGGTGACTATTCATTTCTTCCAATTGACAATTGAATGGACAAAGAATAATAAAGCTCCAAAATGGCTACCGATACAGTAAACCGTTTTCACGGATATCACCGCGTACCGGACTTCGAAATACACAAATGAATATACTACGGAATCAGCATGACAAGACAAATAGAATGGTCCACAGATATCAACAATATGATCATCTTATCAAAAGTCGATATTCGCTTCCAAAAATGCTTCTAAAACACAAAAATAAGATAAATCGAGTTAGAGCAGTCCAAATTTGACGAAACGAATTACGGCGCCTCACTCAGAAAATGGTAAACATTTTACTTACATAAAAATATTCCGGTTTTGAAATATTACTTTTCCCCCAATTTAATTGATTTAAATTGAAATTGAAAATTACGCAACAAAACTAACTTCTATATTTACCAATAAAAATTTGTCATTTGCTATGTTTAAGTAGACGCATTCCAAATATCAAATTTTCATTTTCAAATTTTATTGTTTATATTCAATCAAAATTTAAGTTAATTACGTTATTTATACCGTTAAAAATTTCAGATCATTGCAGTATTAAGTGGTTATGGTTAGAATCTTCTTAACTCCCATGAAAGTGGTATTAAGTGGTTTGGAGGTTCTCTCTCGCATCGTTAACGATAGTTGCTTAGAAATTGGAAATGTGTTTGGTATTAAATGATAGGGACCTGCCTATTTTTATAGGTATTAATCGTTAACATTTGGCTAATTATCAATAGAAGGTATTTATTGGTTTGGATGTTTTTCTTACATTATTAATGCTAGTTGCATTAGAATTTGGGAATTGGACTGTAAAGGCTTTTAGGCTTACAGTTAAAGTTATTAGTATTTGTAGCACCACTATTTAGGGTGACTGTTACATTTGGTATAGTCTTAAATACATAAGACCTATTTCTTTTTTACATAATACTGCCTAAGCAGGCTTATGGTAAAGCTTTAGATAACCATTTCACCAAACATTTGTTGTTCTATCCCACTTCTCACCACAACACACAGGTTAGAAGAGGTAGTCTTGATTTTAGGAGGTGAAGGTGGAAATGTATATAGAGAGATAGCTCAGTGTACTATGTATTGTTTTAATTTTATCAACCTAACAGCTCGCCTTAAGAGAGGCCTAAGGTTCGATTGGCTTTTATTGGGTCGAAATTAGGTCCGTTTTTGGGCGGGTTGTTACACTTGGTATCAGAGCTTTGGTTAGCCGATCAATAGGGACAGGTATACGTATGAGAGGTGTACTTGTTATTTTTGAAAGTATTTTTCTAAAATCTACTATATATATGTACTTAATTTGAATTTACTCTATAGTTTCTGACCGTAGAATTAGTTGGGACCATATTCCAAAAGGATGGGCGAGGTAACTATGGGTTGGAAAAATAAATATAGTAGGAAAGGAGCGATGAAGGTCGTATTGTAAGGAATGTAAATGTAACTCTAAAATTAATAAGACAAAATGTTTGCAATTAATAGGATAACAATAATTTAATTACGATATAAATGGACCAATTAAAGAGGTCATTAAAGTAATTATGGGACTGATGTCCATATAAATGTGCATATTTTTACCATCATAATTGTAATGAACCACTATTTTGGACCATTCAAATCGACAATAATCCACACATGTCAGACTTGAATAATTCAAAACAGTGGGTTGTTATGAAATTTGGAGCAAATGAAATCATTCATAAAATCACAAACACAGAAATATCAGAATACTCACAGCGGAAAAAAATTATCATAGTTGTTCATGAAGCTACTATATACATACTCTCAAAATATATACAAAATCTCATAGTAAAATAGATACAATAGAAGTCAGGATACATAAAAAACAATACAAGGAAAGATATCGAATAGGAACTAACTGGAAGAAGTAGACGAATACATAGACAGGTAAGCTCCAGCAAAACTCTAGCTCCAAAAGATGAATCCAAAGCTGTGATTCTCAGGCTGACCTAAGCGTAAAGTAAAACACAAACACTTGAGTCAGGACATACATACTTATACAATGTAAACCAACTCAAGTGAACTCTAATAGCAATGCACAATAACTTAAAGGATGCTTGGGGTCACCCATCCTTTAAGGATCAGTCAATCCATCAATTAAGTAGTAATAAACACAATCCTAGAAATATCCATATTAAAGTAAACAATGCAAATAGTGTTATTATGACTAGGTTAGCGTAGAGCTACAATAACCGCTCACCTCTAGCCACACTCTTAAAACGAAAGGTGTGCATCAAACAATCACAACGAAATCACATAACACAAAAAGCAGTGTACCCATGGTTATAAATTTCAAAATGATTTATAATTCCAAATTAAAATCATTCATTTAAACCATTAAAAGTGAATTCATTATTCCTTCGAATCAAATATTCAATTCCCAAAAATTTAGCCTTTTCTGAGTTCATTTATTCAGTTAAACACTTCAAATATTGAAATTTCAGCTTTTCGCCGCACTTAGAAAATGCTACTGTAATTTATAATTGAAAACAATTCAATTTAGTAAAGACAACATTTAAAACTACTGCAATAGTTCAGTTTTAGTTTATTTTCAAAAACGATAGCATTCTGAAGTGCCACTAAATAAATTTCCAGATTATTAATAAAATTTTAGAAACAATTAAACTTCAATTTTTAACCATTTTAACTTATAAAAATCATATTTTTCCACTTCAAAAATGTTCATTTGAATACCCTTTAACTTATGATTTTATAAAGTAAAATTTTATACATTAATTCAAAAATCTCAAAGTTTCACTTATTAAGGTCAATATACACTTTTCCAACTTTCATTTACTTTACACATTAATTTAATTTACCATTTCAAAAATTAAATTAAATTTCCATTTTATTTTCTTAACTTAACTTTTGATTTTAAACCAAATTTCACATTTCCAAGTCAAGTTATATTTCAAATTACACTTTTAACCATCCATTTATTTAACATTTTAAACTAATTACAAAAATTCAAAATACATCGTAAGTTGCTTAACTTTATTTTACAAGTAACTTGATATTTTCTTTTACTTTATGTCAATCCAATTCATACATCAATTATATTAAGTACCAAGTTACTTTTATAATTCCATTTTTACTTAAATTCCTATTATTAAGTTAAATCAACCTTTCACACTACGACTAAAACCATCTATTAACTTATACAATTTAAATTTTTAGAAAATCACTGCTTAATCATTGTAAATCCAATATAAGTAAAATTTCTTATTTTTTTCTTTCTTTCATTTACATTACATGAAATCTATAAGAAATCATATTTGAAATCAACCACGGGTCCGGATAATATTTTACACCTAAATCAAGTGATATGGAAATTATCTTTTAAATCCGTAATCAGTAAAATTTTCGGGTTTTGATTAGTTCAAATCCATAATCCCAAGACAAATACAAATAAATAAAATAAATAAAAATTGCTCAGGCCTATCATTTCAGCCCATAATGATTTTTCCTTATTCTAAAGTCCGTTCGGGTATGTATCATTTCAACCCATAGTGATTCTACTCTACTGGGAACTTGCAGTTTGATAAACAGAAATAAATAAATAGTATAACGGCATATAACATAGCGGATGATGTGACAGGTTTATATCAGGGTTTTACATCATAAAATTCATATCACAGGCAAGTATAACATAATATAACAATTCTACAATTTCACTTGCTATCAATTTACAATTCTATAAATATGAACGTCAAGCGTGAATACTCACACTTCAACGCTAGAGATTTGATTCAAAAATACAAAAACCACACATCGAAGAGCGCAAGAAGGCACGATAAGATTTTAGAGGATGTGACAACCAGATTCAATCTTGAAAAAAAAAATCAACTCTAAGTATATGCTAATTCACATAAGAATACAAAAATTTGAATAAAGCAAAATGGAGGAATAAGTTAAATAAGATGACACGAACAACAAAGAAAGAAGAAGAAGAAGAAGAAGAAAAATATGCAACCATGACTTACACGAGAGAGCTTCACACGAGAAGATGAAATCAAATGAGATGCGGTAAGGTAATTTTTGTACGTGAGTTTGTACTTAAAAGAGAAGTTTCACGTTAATTAAGTGAAAGAACGGCAGGAAATAATATTTGAAATGGCTAGAGAAATTTAAGGATTTTTTTTCCTATTAAATAAAGAGATGCAAATGGAAAAGTGGAATGAGATGAAATATTATACTGAATTGCAAGGCAAATAGGTGGCTAGGGTTTTAATTCTTTCCTTTTAGAAATGCACGGCTGTTGATTTGAATAGCTAAGGTATGTTATCAAAGAAGTGTGCATTATAAAGGCAAGAGATAAATTGAAACGTATGCCCAAAATTAATAACAAAGTAACGTATCTTATATTTATTTGTTTCCTATTTATCTAATAAAATATATGCTAAAGAACAATTCAGCAAATAACGTACCGTTTATATAACACCAAAGAAATAAATAATAAAAAGGATGTAGAAACGTATAAAAGAAACATACAAATAAATTGATATCTGCAACATTCTTTATTACTTAATTTACAAAATTAATTTGTTGCATATCCCTTTAATTTGTTTATTACTTAACTAAGAAAACAGATGTAGAAACATATAAAAGAAACATATAAATTAATTTCTTTTGACAACATTGTTTATTACTTAATTTACAAAGTATATATCTAAATTAAATGAAATAAAAATGGACAAATGTTGTAAATATATACATAACAGGTAATGTTACATATACATACTACAATAATAATGTGATAGACCCTGACTCGACCTTCGAAAATCGGCACCGAATACGACACTCATATTCAAATGCCGCAGATCCAAATGTCGAATCTAGTTCGCCGGAGCTTATAACACATCAAGTAAACAACACATCAGAAGAAAAAGAAATGAATATCATTGATATACAAAACCAATGATACAATATCCAAATATAAAACAATAATATAAATATGATACAAGAAATATCAGAGACAAAAATAACAGCGGAAAACGAATAGCAAAAGAGATAACTCCAATATCAAATTGCAACTCTGATCCAATGCTCAAAGCCAAAACTCCAAATCACTAGCTCGAACAACCATCATGTTTCACCAAGCTAAGAAAGACTGGTACATGAATCCAAAGACTCCAATATCCAAGATCTCCAAAGAATACCAAAGAGGAAGCTGAAAGCTACCGAATCGATATCTATATCTACTATCTAAAAAACCCAACTCTGGACTGCCCGTGTGGAAAATAGTGGGCACCCAGAGTTTAGGAAGGGAACAATAAACTCCGAGTCAGTCATGAGACTGGTATGAGCAAACAAAAAGAGTTTATCTTTTAAAACAAACAAAAGAATTTAAATTTGAAATCCGCAATGCTTTTTTGGAAAATGAAATTACCATAAGGTCGGCACACACAACATGAAATCGCATCCTTGGGGGAGATTTCTCATTATGATAGTCAAAAATGCTTGATACGCGAAAACCATTTGATATTATTATTAGTGCATTGTGGAAAATATTTCGAAAGTATAATATTAATCTTAGCCAGCATACGTACCATTATAGTATGCCTACTATAGCTACCATGTTAGATGGCAGGTTCTACAACTACAACCGTACAAGACGCGTATTGGTGGTTGGATTTCCAACAAATGGTCAGGCCAAGGAACTTCCCATTACCACATGGGTACGCCTCTAGAGGGACGCCTCGAGAACCTAACCGGATCTCTGCAAACACAAGGTCGGGTTACCTCTGCAAAAATAGGTAACTACTGACACGAGTATGCTATCTCTCGGTTGTAAACAACCTTTATCCGAGGATCCTCAATACCAACAGTCACAAAGCAACATATATTTGTGATATCCACATAAGTTAAGTATCTGGGCTCCATACCATGATACCACTTCTATCCAGAAGGAAATGCACATACCCTAAGGGGCGCTACTCCCTATAACCTTGTTGCATTCTTCCTGTTTTGACCATTCCGGGGTGTGAGGTTCGACGAAGTCTCGTCCACAAAGCTACGCTTTTCACAAAAGCCATGCTTTGATCAACAAATGATCAGCATCACTTCGCATGCCACATTACCAAATTGGGAATGTATCACTAGTAACCATCAACTACATAACCTCTGAGCTCGTACGTCTCAGAGAAGGGTGTTAAGCTAAGAGAATAAATCTTCGCTACCAACCAGAAATGTAATTGATTGGAACCGGTTTTACATCTCAAAGTGTAACGTCAGACACACTTCCATACAAGTCTGTTCCGGGTTCGAATAGAACCGAAGGCACTTCCAAAGAAGCCCTTGCAATCCGGATAATTTCTAATCACGTCTAGACTTTCCATCACAATGGGTGCTCAAATCTCTATACCGGGGCCATTCGGTGCAGAGACATTTGACATGTCATCCTTTCGCTTTCGAAAGTATCCGGTCTTCACCACCGGTCTTCAAATGCTATCCATATCATCGTATCATTATTCGGAATGGGTTATATGACACAAGGTCCTCTCTCGGCTAAACCGAATAATCGGCGCAATATTTAAAAACATATGGAGAATGGGATCTCAGTTAAGTCACAACTTAAAATCCAAAACTTTTCTTTCAAATGGTTTAAATAAATTACCATTTACCAATCTTTTTAAACAAAAAAAATTTCTTCCAGAAACCTTTCAATGGTTTAAACAATTTCCATACTTAAATATTTTAAACAAAAGATTTATCTTAAAAACCCCCCTTATCAATTTAAAACAAGGATCACCAATCTTTAACAAAGATCATTTCTAGACTTTCAAAACAATTCCCTTTCAAAATTTTCAACACAAAATGAAAACCTTTCCTTATATGAAAGTTATTATTAATTAAAACAAACAGTTTCGTTTTGGGAAAAACTAATTACATTTACCTAAGTTAAAGCCACTCAAGTATAAACTTGGGTTTAAATTTAATTTTCCTAACTAATACTTTTTAAATGGTTAAAAACCCATATAAACATTTTTATAACTTGTATAATCTTTTTAAGCCAAAATTTCCAAATCGTTGAATCCAATTTCAAATAATGAATTCAAACTCAAATCAAAATATTTCAGATTTCAAACTAAATCAAGTTATTTAAAATAAATTTTTATCTTCAAAACTCCTTTTCAATTATTTTTCGAATTCAACCAAATTTCATTTCCAAAACCATTCGGATTAAAAATTCAAACTTTAAAACCATTTCAAAATATTAAATTCAAATATCTGTGACTTAGCTGATTTCCTCGTGAAATCCATATTTTTGTGTATAGTGTGATCCAGGGGTTTTACACACAATAGTGCGACAACATCAACCATTACCGATTCAAATACAGAAATATCGATAAGCGGCATAATCTATAACGCTTATCTTTATTTACAGATCACAGATATATATATATCACAGATAATAAATTACATTATAGATAATAATTTCATCATTGAATAAATTACATCACATTTCAAAAAAGAAAATAATACATATCACACATTATCATAAATCAAGGACATCAATCAATTCAAAGCACTCCATGGAATCCTAACAACCATGAGTAAGATCAATTAATTATCTGATTTATTTAAACCATATTAATTGCTTATGAATAAATTTCTAATCCTGGTTAATTAATCATTAATTAATTACAAACCATTTTGATTAATTACTCTTTAATCATTAATTAACCTTTAATTAGTAATAATCCTTTGATTAATTAGTCTTAATTAATTTCAATAATAATAAATTTATTCTTAATTAATTATCCTTAATTAAAATAAATAATTATTCCCAATCATTTTCATAAATTAATTAACCTTTAACTAATTATCTTTAATCAATAAATTAATTGTCACTAATTACTATTGATTAAATTTTAATCACCATCATAATTTAAAACATTTCTCAATTAATTATCTTAATTAATTAACCCATAATTGCAATTAATTAAATCTTAATTATTTTTATTAATTAATTACTTCTTCATTAATTAATAATTAACTTTACATTAATTTACCATGATTTCTTCTTAATTAATTATGATTTCTTGATCACTTTAAGTTAATTAACCTTTAATTAATTATTCTTAATTTAATTACATTAATTAATTAACCACATTAATTAATTATTCTTTTAAAGTACTTAACCCTTAATATTTGATTTATCAATCTTTAATCTACTCTTAAATACTTTCACTAAGTGATTATTATTTTTATTTAAGCATTCATTGATTACTTGATTAATTAACTTAATAATTTAATAAATCCAAATCATTAAATTCTATTTATCTTCAAGATAAAACATTTCTTATTTAATCAAAGCATTTAAAAACAATTTGCTTTCAAATTTACTTTAAATTTCATTTTAAATTTAAGATTTAAAACGAATACAAATTTAACTTAAACAAATTTTAAAAACAATTCAAAAACCCTTTTTATCTCATAGGTTAAAGAAATATTTATTTTTATAAAGAAGTTTTACACCAATTTCATTTTTAAATTCAAATCAGTTTAAAAATACATTTTAACAACAAATTTGTTTAAATCATTTTAAATTTAAAAACTTTCATTTATTTCAAAACTGGAATACAACATTAAATTTTGATTCCAGATTACTTAGATTCAAAAACTTACTTATATTTAAACTTTATTTTAAATTTCAAATCATTTAACCATCTTTAAAGTAGTTAAACAATTTAAATTTAAAATCTTTATTTTATTTTAAAAACTAAGGTTCAAACTCACATCCCCGATTTTTTAACTTATATTTAAACTTATTTAAACCTTTACTTTACAGTTCGAACTTTTCAGTTTTTATATTCAAGCCAAATACACTTTAAATACTTAAAGGTGTTAAATAAATTTAAATTTCAAAAACTTAAATTATTTCAAAACTAAAGTTCAGCTTACTTGAATTCAGATTCAAACTTAGGTTTCAAACTTAGTTTAAACTTTATTTTCAATTTTAAGCTTCAGTTTAAATTTTTAAAACATACACTACAGGTTTCTGTCAAAAAACCTGTAACATCATTTTTTTTACCCAAGGCAGCTTAATTTACTTCGAGCCACAAACTAAACTTCCCCGAGAAAAATGTCACAACACTCCGAGTCAACGTAAATTAACGCGAGCATAATCCAAAACCCAAATCATCTTTACTGGAACAACAGTGCACCATGCACATGCACGGTGCCATTGATCACCTCAGATCATCAATGATGATCTTCCCATGCCAATCTTCACCCATACACTCTAATGCAATCATCAGATCGTCCCTCAAATCTCAAAGTCGAATTCGAGATGATGAACTCAAACCTGGAAACAGCTGAACCTCCTCAACCCAAAACCTGTCAACGTCTCGCTCCTTCAACTCCGGCCACCTGAGTGTCAGCGACTTCGGCTACGTACTCGTAAGCTACCCAACTATCATTTCCCAAAAACTTGTAACACTCGATCAATCCAATAGGCCGTGGCAATCGATTCATTCTACCTAGCTAAAACTAGGGTTCCAACCTTCAAACCACCACCTCCACAACTTCCTGATTATCTTCCTGTTATTTTTCCCCACTTCACTGGTCACTCCTCCACCTCCAGGAGAAAACTAAACCCATCTAGTCACAGAGATCATCAGAGATAGCCCAAAAAAAATACAGACAAAGTAGAACCGCTTCCAAATTCCAACACTAGGAAATGTGATTTTGTATAGTTTTTCAGATCCTAACCCTAAAGCAATAGATTGTGATACTTAATTTTTTTTTACTTATTTTAAGGTGTGATCATCTGTTATAGTTCCAGAGACATTCACATATTGTTTTAATTAAGTACAGTTTAAAACTAAAATTTATGATTAAGCAAACAAGTTTCTTTTGAAACTTAAATTTAAACAAAGACAAGACCACAAGATTTAAAAGTTTAAATCAAAACTTGCATACTGGAAGGTGAAAGCAGAGAGCATGCTGATGAAAACAACATACATACCATACATGCATATTGATACAATTATCAACCAACAATCATTTTTCCCAATTTACTTCAAATATCAACTCAGATATCAAGATATATAGATGGGTTTAAATTAATTTGCTCACCTTATAAATGAAGACAGAGGATCAGGTTTTTGAATTTTTTTTCTTTTCTTCCTTGTTTTGTCTGTTGCATTGCTTACTTTCAAATCTGTTTTGATGTTGCTTGTATTTGATCCCATTTTGAAACTTAGCCAAGTCTGAAGCTGATTTTCATTAATTGTTGCTTTATCTTCTGATTTGATCTCCAGGTTGATACACTGGAAGCAGGCTTTTGATTTGAGTTGCTAAATGAATTAGGTTGCATATGAGAAGATATTGTTGTTTTTATTCCTTCTCTTTTTTCTATTTTCTGTTTTGATTTAATACTGAGATGATTTTCTTGTTTTTTCTGGTTTTGAGTTACTTTGTTTCAGGTTTTCAAATGTTTGAAAGAAAATAGGCCTGATTTCTTACTAACTTTTATTATGTATTTCTAATTTGAATTTAAAAGAAAATTTTAACTTGCCACTTGTTATTGCAAGTGATATCAAGCTTACACTTGTTAATCCTTTTATTGAAATGCTTAAAAATGTCTTTTTGTGATAAATTTATGTTTAGACCTTGTTTCTAATATATTTAAAAGTTATGCTTTTAAACCTTAATTTATTTTATATTTACAAACTTATATTAGGAATCATATTTTAAAATGGTTCAATTCTAATTTATACTAATTATGGGTTTAAATGTTATGTACTTATAAATTCATATATATATATATATATATGTGTATATATATATATATGAATACAACCCATTTACATATATATAGTTTCTTATTAATTTCTAAAGATATGTACATTTTAAATTATATTTAAAACCCTTATTTCATTTTATTTATATTTTACAAATCGTGTTCATATTTTCTTATTATCTTTAAAAATATTGCTTCTCAATCAAAATACTATTTAATATAATTTGAAAAAAATCTTTATTAATTTGAAAATATAATGTTTTCAAACCCAATATATTTATAAGATTTTTAATTTTGAAATTTAATTCCAAGATTTAATTTAAACTAAATTTATAAAATAATAAATAACAGAACATATTTTTATAAATCTTAAGACTTTCAAATTCTATTTATAATCCAAAAATTTATTTATAAAAACTTATTCTTAAATTCCAAATCAAATTTAGTTTCAACACATTTATATAAATAAACAAAAATACATCTAATTAAATTTGGAAATTCAAACACAATTTAGACTTTTATTCCTAAATCTTCAAATTAATTCTCAATTAAATTAAAAATTAATATCTATAAACATCTAATATTTTATTTTATTTTATTTTGAAAAATTCTATTTAATTTCAAAGATTAATTCAGTTATCAAATTAGACTGGCTAAAATCCGAGGATGTTACAGATTCCCCCCTTAAGAATTTCGTTCTCTAAATTTGTAAAGGAGACAACAAAGGATAGATACACAAAGATAGAGAATCGAATGATTATCTATTCTGTATTTGGCTTCTCAAATCAGAATATCAATAATGGGTACAAGAACGAATCAAAATACTCAGGTCACTAGATCTACAAATACACAGGGTATTGGTTAGTTCAAAAGATAACTAACCACTCGTAGAATATATCGAGACCCAAAAGAATAAACAGATATATGGATGCAATCCAAAAAATTTAGTTTAAACAACCAAAATATACCTATCAACCAAAGCAAACAATTCATCCAAATAAACAATTCTGACCCATCTGGAGTTTGTGTCCTATGCAAATATATCAAAGCTTTTTCCTGGAGCTACCAGGAATGATCAAAGAATTGAAAGGATGAATCAAAGGAGATTGATAGATAAAGTTGCTTCCGCTATTGCAGGGTACCGACCATTTGTAGTGTTACTCCCCTGTCCCCTATCTCGTCCTCTTCTTACACTCATACTCACTATCAGTGGATAATAAGAGAATTTACTGAGGCTTTCAAACGAATATCTTAAGGAAATACTCATTCTAGGGTATACTTCACCCTATCTCTAATGAGTTACTTAATGTGTTATACTCCTGAGCTAAAGTTTTAACCTTCAGCTCTGATACCAAATGTGAAAAACCCAACTCTAGACTGCCCATGTGGAAAATAGTGGGCACCCAGAGTTTAGGAAGGGAACAATAAACTCCAGGTCAGCCATGGGACTAGTATGAGCAAGCAAAAAAAGTTTATCTTTTAAAACAAACAAAAGAATTTAAATTTGAAATCCGCAATGCTTTTTGGAAAATAAAACTACCATAAGGCCTCCCAGCACACACACCATGCAATTGCACACTTGGGGGAGATTTCTCCTTATGATAGTCAAAAATGCTTGATACGCGAAAACCATTTGATATTATTATTAGTTCATAGTGGAAAACATTTTGAAAGTATAATATTAATCTTAGCCAGCTTACGTACCATTATAGTATGCGTACTATAGCTACCATGTTAGATGGCAGGTTCTACAACTAAAACCGTACAAGGCGCGTATTGGTTGTTGGATTTCCAACAAATGGTCAGGCCAAGGAACTTCCCATTTCCATATGGGTACGCCTCTGGAGGGACGCCCGGAGAACCTAACCGATCTCTGCTAACATGAGGCCAGGTTACTTCTGCAAAAATAGGTAACTACTGACACGAGTATGCCATCCCCCGGTTGTAAACAACCTTTATCCGAGGATCCTCAATACCAACAATCACAAAGTAATATATATTTACGATATCCACATAAGTGAAGTATCTGCGCTCCATACAATGATACCACTTCTATCCAGAAGGAAATGCACATACCCTAAGGTGCGCTACTCCCTATTTGCTGCATTCTTCCTGTTTTGACCATTCCGAGGTACGAGGTTCGACGAAGTCTTGTCCACAAAGCTACGCTTTTCACAAAAGCCATGCTTTGATCAACAAATGATCAGCAACACCTCGTATGCCACATTACCAAATTGGGAATGTATCACTAGAAACCATTAACTACATAACCTCTAAGCTCGTACGTCTCAGAGAAGGGTGTTAAGCTAAGAGAATAAATCTCTGCCACCAAACAGAAATGTATTTGATAGGAACCGGTTTTACATCTCAAAGTGTAACGTCAGACACACTCCATACAAGTCTGTTCCGGGTTCGAACAGAACCGAAGGCACTTCCAAAGAAGCCATTGTAATCCGGATAATTTCTAATCACGTCCGGACTTCCCATCACAATGGGTGCTCAAATCTCTATACCAGGGCCATTCGGTGCAGAGACATTCGACAGGTCATCCTTTCGCTTTCGAAAGTATCCAGTCTTCACCACCGATCTTCAAATGCTATCCATATCGGTGTATCATTATTCGGAATGGGTTATATGACACAAGGTCCTCTCCCGGCTAAACCGAATAATGAGCGCAATATTTAAAAACATATGGATAATGGGATCTCTGTTAAGTCACAACTTAAAATCCAAAACTTTTCTATCAAATGGTTTAAATAAATTACCATTTACCAATCTTTTTAAATAAAAAGATTTTCTTCCAGAAACCTTTCAATGGTTTAAACAATTTCCACACTTAAATCTTTTAAACAAAAGATATATCTTAAAAAACCCTTTTCAATTTAAAACAAGGATCACCAATCTTTAACAAAGATCATTTCTAGACTTTCAAAACAATTCCCTTTAAAAAAATTCAAAAAAAATTGAAAACCCTTTCCTTATATGAAAGCTATTATTAATTGAAACAAACAGTTTCGTTTTAGGAAAAACTAATTACATTTACCTAAGTTAAAGCCACTCAAGTATAAACTTGGGTTTAAATTTAATTTTCCAAACGAACACTTTTTAAATGGTTAAAAACCCATATAAACATCTTTATAACTTGTATAATATTTTTAAGCCAAAATTTCCAAATCATTGAATCCTATTTCAAACATTGAATTCAAACTCAAACCAAAGTATTTCAGATTTCAAACTAAATCAAGTTATTTAAAATAAATTTTTATCTTCAAAACTCCTTTTCAATTATTTTTTGAATTCAACCTAATTTCATTTCCAAAACCATTCGGATTCAAAATTCAAACTTTAAAACCATTTCAAAATATTAAATTCAAATATCTATGACTTAGCTGATTTCCTCATGAAATCCATATTTGTGTGTGTATATTGTGATCTAGGGGTTTTACACACAATAGCACGACAACGTCAACCATTACCGATTCAAATATAGAAATATCGATAAGCGGTATAATTTATAACGCTTATCTTTATTTACAGATCACAGATATATATACCACAGATAATAAATTACATTACAGATAATTAATTTCATCATGGAATAAATTACATCACAGTTCACAAAACAAAATAATTCATATCACACATTATCACAAATTAGGGACATCAATCAATTCAAAGCACTACATGGAATCCTAACAACCATGAGTAAGATCAATTAATTATCTGATTTATTTAAACCATATTAATTACTTATGAATAAATTTCTAATCCCAGTTAATTAATCATTAATTAATTACAAACCATTTTGGTTAATTACTCTTTAATCATTAATTAACCTTTAATTAGTAATAATCCTTTGATTAATTAGTCTTAATTAATTTCAATAATTAATAAATTTATTCTTAATTAATTATCCTTAATTAAAATAAATGATTATTCCCAATCATTTTCATAGATTAATTAACCTTTAATTAATTATCTTTAATCAATAAATTAATTATCACTAATTACTATTGATTAAATCTTAATCACCATCATAATTTAAATCATTTCTTAATTAATTTTCTTAATTAATTAACCCTTAAGTGCAATTAATTAAATCTTAACTATTTTTATTAATTGATTACTTCTTAATTAATTAATAATTGACTTCACATTAATTTACCTTGATTTCTTCTTAATTAATTATGATTTCTTGATCATTTTAAGTAAATTAACCTTTAATTAATTATTCCTATTTTAATTACCTTAATTAATTAAACACATTAATTAATTATTCTTTTAAAGTAATTAAACCTTAATATTTGATTTATCAATCTTTAACCTATTACTTTCACTAAGTGATTATTATTTTTATTTATGCATTCATTGATTACATGATTAATTAACATAATAATTTAATAAATCCAAATCATTAAATTCTATTTATCCTCAAGATAAAACATTTCTTATTTAATCAAAGCATTTAAAAACAATTTGCTTTCAAATTTAAAATTTCATTTTAAATTTAAGATTTAAAACGAATACAAATTTAACTTAAATAAATTTTAAAAACAATTGAAAAACCATTTTTATCTCACAAGTTAAAGAAATATTTATTTTTATAAAGAAGTTTTAAGCAAATTTCATTTTTAAATTCAAATCAATTTAAAAATACAGTTTAAGAACAAATTTGTTTAAGTCATTTTAAATTTAAAAACTTTCATTTATTTCAAAACTGGAATACACATTGAATTTTGATTCCAGATTACTTAGATTCAAAAACTTACTTATATTTAAACTTCATTTAAATTTCAAATCATTTAACCATTTTTAAAGTAGTTAAACAATTTAAATTTAAAATCTTTATTTAATTTTAAAAAATGAGCTTCAAACTCACATTCCAGATTTTATAACTTATATTTAAACTTATTTAAACCTTTACTTTAAAGTTCAAACTTTTTAGTTTTTAAATTCAAGCCAAATACACTTTAAATACTTAAAGGTGTTAAATAAATTTAAATTTCAAAAACTTAAATTATTTCAAAACTAAAGTTCAGCTTACTTGAATTCAGATTCAAACTTAGGTTTCAAACTTAGTTTAAACTTTGTTTTCATTTTTAAGCTTCAGTTTAAATTTTTAAAACATACACTACAGGTTTCTGTCAAAAAACCTGTAACATCTTTTTTTTACCCAAGGTAGCTTAATCTACTTCGAGCCACAAACTAAACTTCCCCGGGAAAAATTTCACAACACTCCGAGTCAACATAAATTAAAGCGAGCATAATCCAAAATCCAAATCATCATTACTGGAACAACAGTGCACCATGCACATGCACGGTGCCGTTGATCACCTCAGATCATCAATGATGATCTTCCCATGCCAATCTTCACCCATACACTCTAATGCAATCATCAGATTGTCCCTCAAATCTCGAAGTCGAATTCCAGATGATGAACTATAACCTGGAAACAGCTGAACCACCTCAACCCAAAACCTGTCAACATCTCGCTCCTTCAACTCTGGCCACCTAAGCGTCAGCGACTTCGGCCACGTACTTGTAAGCTACCCACTATCATTTCCCAAAAATTCGTAACACTCGATCAATCCAATAGGCCGTGGCAATCGATTCATTCTACCCGGCTAAAACTAGGGTTCCAACCTTCAAACCACAACCACCACCTCCACAACTTCCTGATTATCTTCCTGTTATTTTTCCCTACTTCACTGATCATTCCTGCACCTCTAGGAGAAAACTCAACCCATCCGGTCATAGAGATCATCAGAGGTAGACCCAAAAGAAAAATACAAACAAAGTAGAACTGCTTCGAAATTCCAACACTAGGATTGTTATTTTGTTTTTAAAAATCATGATTTTTTATAGTTTTTCAAATCCTAACCCTAAAGCAATAGATTATAATACTTAAATTTTTTACTTATTTTAAGGTGTGATCATCTGTTATAGTTCCAGAGACATTCACATAATGTTTTAATTAAATACAATTTAAAACTAAAATTTATGATTAAGCAAACAAGTTTCTTTTGAAACTTAAATTTAAACAAAGAGAAAATCATAAGATTTGAAATTTTAAATCAAAACTTGCATACTGAAGGTGGAAGTAGAGAGCATCCTGATGAAAACAACATACATGTCACACATGCATACTGATATAATTATCAACCAACAATCATTTTTCCCAATTTACTTCAAACATTAACTCAGATATCAAGGCATATAGATGGGTTTAAATGAATTTGCTCACCTTATAAATGAAGACAGAGGATCAGGTTTTTGATTTTTTTTTCATTTCTTCTTTGTTTTGTCTGTTGCATTGCTTACTTTCAAATCTGTTTTGATGTTGCTTGAATTTGATCCCAGTTTGAAACTAAGCTAAGTCTGAAGCTGATTTACATTGATTGTTGCTTTATCTTCTGATTTGATCTCCAGGTTGATACACTGGAAGCAGGCTTTTGATTTTAGTTGCTAAATGAATCAGGTTGCATATGAGGTGATATTGTTGTTTTTTTTTCTCTTTCTTCTATTTTCTATTTTGATTTAATGTTGAGATGATTTTCTTGTTTGTTCTGGTTTTGAGTTACTTTGTTTCAGGTTTTCAAATGTTTGGAAGAAAATGGGCCTGATTTCTTACTAACTTTTATTATGTATTATTTCTAATTTGAATTTAAAAGAAAATTTTAACTTGCCACTTGTTAAGTGATCTCAAGCTTACACTTGTTAATCCTTTTATTAAAATGCTTACAAATGTCTTTTTGTGATAAATTTATGTTTAGACCTTGTCTCTAATATATTTACAAGTTATGCTTTTAAACCTTAATTTATTTTCTATTTACAAACTTATATTAGGAATATATTTTAAAATGGTTTAATTCTAATTTATACTAATTATGAGTTTCTTATTAACCCATTTACATATATATAGTTTCTTATTAATTTCTAAAGATATATACATTTTAAATTATATTTTAAACCCTTGTTTCATTTTATTTATATTTTACAAATAATGTTCATGTTTTCAAACCCAATATATTTTTAAGACTTTTAATTTTGAAATTTAATTCCAAGATTTAATTTGAACTAAATTTATAAATATAATAAATAACAGAACATATTTTTATAAATCTTAAAACTTTCAAAATCTATTTATAGTCCAAAAATTTATTTATAAAAACTTATTCTTAAATTCCAAATCAAATTAAATTTCAATACATTTATATTAATAAACAAACATACATCTAATTAAATTTGGAAATTCAAACACAATTTAGATTTTTACAAATCTTCAAATTAATTCTCAATTAAATTACAAATTAATATCTATAAACAACTATTTTTTTTTATTTTGAAAAATTCTATTTAATTCACAAATTAACTTCAAAGATTAATTCAATTATCAAATTAGACTGGGCTAAAATCTGGGGATGTTACATATAACATGATATATCAACCAATAATATTATTTATATTAGTTAAGATAAATAATTTTTGTTAAATAAAACAATTTACACACAATATTGTAATAAGCATAACTTTCATAATATTAATCCGATTTCAATGAAACAAAAAGCAGTATTCTTGAAATTAAATTTATTTTCATAATAAAAGATAAAATTAAAAAATTCAAAATTTTAAAATTTAAATTTAAAAGTCAAAGTTTGACCATTTTGATCAAAATCCACCTTTTTGGAAATATTCCATTTATTCAGGTTTGGAATTATAATTCACACAAAAATAAAAATTTATATTTAAAATAACAAAATTTATCCATTTTAATAAATAAAATAAAGTTTTTAAATCATGAATTTTAGTTAAAATAATTAAAATATAAAATTAAAATATTCATAAAATATAGGGTTGTTACACTCTCCCCCACTCAAATCTTTTCGTCCTCGATAAGGAACGAGGTATGGAAAACACAGAAAAAGATAGAATGAAATAGGATTAAGACAAGATGACAAGAAGATTAAAATTATACCCGATAAATATTGTTATAGGTAAGTTTAACAAGGTGGAAAGTAGGAACGACTAGAAGGAAAAATAGGTTGAAAGACAAGGGTAAACCATTATTTTAAAGCTATATAAATTTCAATTATTTAGGAAGGTAAAATAAATGATCAAAATATCTTTTATATAATACTATATCAAAATACTTTTATAACCCCAAGTCTTAACAAGTTTATCCTCGTTCCTGCAGACTCTGGCAGTGCGTTGATCAAAAGCAAAGCTAGAATTCTCCAGGTACTTAGTAGACTTCTTTCAACACCCAGTGAAAATACTGGAAAAACTTTTAAAAACATATATGGAAAGTACAATCCAAACAAAACAACCAAACCAAAACCAT
Organism: Allium cepa; assembly: GCA_030765085.1. Classification (NCBI taxonomy): domain Eukaryota; kingdom Viridiplantae; phylum Streptophyta; class Magnoliopsida; order Asparagales; family Amaryllidaceae; genus Allium; species Allium cepa. Next base: position 143,335,698 of record CM060931.1, on the reverse strand, counting down.
TGTCCAACCATGGTTCACAGATACACAATGGTTACGCCTGGATCCCTCAGGAAACAATCCATATCCGTAAGCTTTCTCAGCCCTGCGAGTTACGCCATGATGACTAGTAGATCGCAGGATACACAATTAATACACCTGGATCCTCCAAGAAACAATCCATACCCCTAGGCCTTCTCAGCCAGGAAGATTTCGTTACTAATGCGACCTACATAGTTCACAGGATACACAATGATTACGCCTGGATCCCCCAGGAAATAATCCGTACCCCTAGGCTATATCAGCCAGGCGAACTATGCTATGCAGTCGTGCTCGAAAAAAAACATGGGTTACGCCATGGTGGGACACTTGAATATCACATCCGGAAAACCAAAAATCAGAGAGAATAATATCGATAGAATGAATTCACAATGTGGCCACAGAGCGAATATCAAGCAGAAGGCACTTCCCATATCTTTAGTTCGAAAATATGTATCATATAATACCTTTTCAAATCACTTTCAAATATCATACTTATATAAAGTCCATTATATATAAGATTCCATTTTCCAATCGAATACTTTCCAAAATCAATAGTATATCAAACCATACTAATATAGACTTCGATTATATAAGATTACTCTTTCCAAATTGAGTCTCTTTCAAATCAATAGTTTTCAAATCAACTTCATACTTATACATATCAAATTTATATAAGTTCGACAACTCACAAAATCAAGTACTTAATAATACAAGGTTCTTAATTTCAAATCATTTCAATATCAATTCAGTTTCAAAATCATATACGATTTCACCAAATTATTTCTTCCAAAAAAATACCTCCAGTTTCAAAGTTTCCAAATGATAGGTTTTGAAATAAGTCCAAGTTTCCAAATCGACATAATTTAGGTCAAACAAATTCATTTCAAAAATCATCATATAAATACTGGGTTTTACATTCCAATCTATTTTAAAAATCAAATATTTCTCAAATTCAATTATACCCAAAATGGTTTCCAAATTTATAACTATCCCTTTAAAATCTTTAAACAATTTATTTCTATTCAAAAGGTCCAAATTTCCTATTGCAAATTATTTACTTAACAAATGTTTCAAATTTATTTTAGTTATGCTCTTCATACTTTAAACATACAAAACTAAACTTATATACTTTATTAGATATTTTATACTCTTCGAAATTTCTTAGCTTTGAAAATTAAACCTCGATTTGGAAGTGTTCGTACCTTCAAAATAGTCAGGGAAATCAAATTTCGAATCCAAGAGTTAGGAATCAGCAACAAATCAGTAAATCAATTTTATAAATAGAGTTATACTAATCAAATCTAAAACTCGAGGACTGAACATCGGGCTTACTTCAAATCATTTCAAATATATATACATATATCTTTTGAAAATCAAATCATACTTCGAAATCTGAAATCAAAACGGATTTCACAAAATCACTTTCATAGAAAAGCTACTAGAATGGCATCTCCCCACTTTGAAACTCGAAAATCAATGTTGATGATGCGTGCACTCATCACCGAGATTATTTTCCAGCGACGCAAGTGGGTTCTAGACTTCTATTTTCTTAAAATTCCTTGAAATTTCTTTGAGATCATTGAAACTCATTTGAAGTCATTTGAAACATTTCTTATCTGGAAAATACTTTCAAATCATATTATCATATATTTTCAAAACCTTAAAACCAATTTTCAAAATACCAGAGTCCAATCTCTCATATTTCAATTTCAAAACAATTCCATAAAATCATTTTATATAAACCAAATTCTTACATAATTTTCCAAATTTCAAATCCTTTCGAAACTTCAAATTTTCATTTTTAAAAGTATATAATTCTTATCGAAAACACTTCACCTTTATATATAAAACGTGGTCATCCTTATCAAAATAATTATTTCGATGTATGCATAAATTTCAAAATACAACTAACCACAAATTTCCAAGGGATGATCCAAGGATAGATTTCAAACAAATAGAGATTCAAATTTAAAGGAACTCTAATCAAATAGAATTATGGTTCGATGATAACCTTGAACGAAGATGAGATAATTTAATTACCAAATAGAAGATGGATAAGCCTTTATAAATCACGAGTGACCTTAACAGGTCAACCGTGGCTTCAGGAATATAATCAATGTGGAAATCTAAGGCAAATCGACATTCAAACACCAAAGATAGAATCCAGGTATAACTGAAGGTAGATAGCATCGTAAACCAAGGATATAGAAATCTCCGGTGAATTAATGCCAATTGTAAAGGAGTTTCACCCCTTTACAAATCATTCAAAGATTTGCGGAATTACCGATCTTTATAGAGGTCATTCAAAGTGGAGTTTTGGAATGCTCCAAAATCAAAGGAATACAAATATGGAAGACAAGACTGGATTTTAGAGTAAGTGGGAGCGTTTCAAAGTTCAAGGAATCTAAATCGATAAGAATCCTAACCAAGAGATTACTAGCAAGGTGGATAAAGAGGGGATGAAGTTTAGAAAATCTTGATTTCAAAATAAGAAAATTTTATACCAATATAACCTTTTAAAATCCTTTAAAGTCATTTGGAAATCATTTTATACTTAGAAAATACGTTCTCTCTCAAAGGAATGATTCTGAGATTGATTTCACTCATTCTAGGGTATTTCTACCCTATCTCTAATGAGTTTTTGCTCCGCAGGCTAAGGTTTGCCTAAAACCAAAGCTCTGATACCAAATTGTAACGACCCACTATTTCGGACCATTCAAATCGACAATAATCCACACATGTCACACTTGAATAATTCAAAACAGTGGATTGTTAAGAAATTTGGAGCAAATAAAATCATTCATAGAATCACAGACAAAGAAATATCAGAATACTTGCAGCGGAAAAAAAATATCATAGTAGTTCATGAAGCTACTATATACATACTCTCAAAATATATACAAAATCTCATAGTAAAATAGGTACAATAGAAGTCAAGATACATAAACAACAATACAGAGACTAACGAATAGGAACTAACTGGAAGAAGTAGACGAATAGATAGACAAATAAGCTCCAGCAAAACTCTAGCTCCAGAAGGTGAATCCAAAGCTGTGATTCTCAGGCTGACCCGAGCGTAAAATAAAACAAAAACACTCGAGTCAGGACATACACTTTGTGACGCCCCACCTCTATACCCACGCTAGCCAAGAACACTCCGGAGTAGTGCTGTCAACTAGCACAGAGAATAAGGCTGTTGAGGAGCGACCATCCATGTAATTGCTTATCACACGGTGGCTATAAATAATCTTTGGAAACAAACATAGAAATAATCATATCACAAATCAGTCACAGATATCCATATCACAAAGGCGGAAGAAGATATGAATATATAACTAACACATGAAAGTGTACATCAGAGTAGTGGTCAGTAAGATCCACGATAATACAAAAGAATAGCAACACGTGCTGTACAAAAGAATACAACTATGAGTCTATATCTCAAGTGTATACAACAAAAACTGCTAATCTAAACAGTTAGCCAAAAGTCAGAGTGATGAATCCCTGGGAAGAAGTCAAGCAGAAGCACCTGTAACATCTCGGTCTGACCCGAGTATTATTTAAGAAAATAATAAACGGGTCAGTCTAGCTATAAATATCAGATGACATGATATAATCATAAAAGATATGGCATAAACATAAACATCCATAATGACATACCATTACAAGTATGTAAATAATGATCAACAGAAGATCAATCAATAAGAGATAATCAATATCACAAGAATCTTCTCAAAGATTCGTAAAGGGCATCATACCCCAAACTTGTACTCATAACAAGTCAATGACATAAATTCTAGAAATCAATGCAAGAAGTCCAGAAATCATAGAAAAGAGAAAGAGGCCTATCACATGACGGTCCGAAGACCAAGGGGAGCTACCCCACATGTGTGAATGGAATCACACAGATTAAGGTCCAGACTAACCAAAAAGCAAAAAGTTATGTGTGAGTGGAATCACACAAGTGGTGTCTAGTCTAACCTCGCAACAAGAGACATCGCACAGTTGCTAGTCTAAATCATCAGAATGATCGTCATGATCAACGAGAAGTGTCAATTACACTAAGCTAGTAAATATAGAAGTTTAGCTTCATGTCCCATAACCACTTGCTTAACTTAAATATTTACGAACAAACTGTAAATCTTCACTAATAAAATTGTCACAAGAGGTTCAATCGAACAAGTCCAAGAATTAACCGACGAAGTGAACGCAAGCGTCTCATACCACTTGTTTTACTAAGTCGTTTAATTAGATTTCTCATCCGAGTGAGGTAAAGGTTTGTATATACTAATAGATTGGAAAACGGTTTAAGAAAAGAGCTTAGTTATAAAAAATAGAGTTGAAATTGTTTGTTAAAAGAGTTTTGATATTTACTACTAGTATTGAAACCTTTATATTATAAAGTGACAAAACACAGAAGCAATTGTAGAAACAATCGGTCACAAAGATCGCATACGGAGATGTGAATAAAATCCAAGGAAATCGGCTCAATGTTTTTCAGATAAGATCCCCTACGGAGGGGGGGTCCAGGGGGGTGGCAACCCCCCAAGGTGGGGGTGCGGGGGCCTAAAGGAGTTTCGACCTAAAGGAAGGATAGGATCGAGCGACTTAAAGGGTTTCGACCTAAAGAGTCACGACCTAAAGGCGTAAGCGACCCTAAGGAAACTCGCGACCTAATCATGGCTGAGCTAAGTTGAGGTGCGACTCAACCAGGTAAGCGACCTAAGGGAGACGAGCGACCTAAGGAACTCGCGACCTAACAATAGCACAGGTCAAGCGACCTAAGGGAGACGAGCGACCTAAGGAACTCGCGACCTAACAATAGCACAGGTCAAGCGACCTAACGTTTTAAGGCCAAGCGACCTAATTAAACTCGCGACTTAATCGTGTGATAGGCGTGCGACCTAAAGTGTTACGACCTAAGGGTCGAGCGACTTAGTGGAACAAGGTCATACGACCTAACGGAGTAAACGGTCGAGCGACCTAACAGGTTATAGGTCATGCGACCTAGTGGGTTAACGGCCTAACGACCTAAGGGTTATAGGCCTAACGACCTAACGGGTTATAGGTCCAACGACCTAGCGGGTTAGAAGGTCATGCGACCTAAAAATGGAAGGCAAGACCGAGCGACTTAAAGAACCAAGGCCACACGAGTTAAGGCCTAACGGCCTGATGACCTACGACCTAAAGGCCCACGACTTACGACCTAAGGAGCTAGAGCGAGCGACCTAAGGCTGTATAGGGGACTTAAGGCCAGAAACGACCTAAGTATTTGCGACCTAACGACCTAAAAGCCCGCGACCTACGACCTAAGAGCCATACGACCTAAGACCTAATTCCGAGTGCCGAGCGACCTAACGTTGTAGGCCATTTTAAGGTCGGAAACGAGCTATTTTGAGGTCGAGACTTTTCCACGCGAACGACCTAGCATAGGCAGAACGACCTAAGTGCAGAATTTCACCAAAAACACTAAAAATTGGAGTTTTTCGCCAATTCGATTCAAACCAAATGCAAATGTGCATGCAAAAGTGATAGGGAATCATTCCCAACAGTCCAATATAGTTATAGACTAGAATTGTGAGATAAAAATCTCCCTTTGCACTAAAGTTTAAGAAGATGAAGCTTGAAAGCAAGGAGAAGCAATCCAAAGCTTGAATCCAATATCCTCTACTTGAATTTGGAGTTGAATGTTGGATTTGCAATTGAATTTGTGCTTGGAGTTTTAATTTCCCATTCTTTTCACCATTAATGCCCAAGCTTGAGTTAGTTAGGAAATTTATGAAGAGTGAGGAGAAGGGGGTTGGAACTTGGGATTAATAGGCTAAACTAACTCAAAGTCCAAAGCGGGAAAAGTTAGTGAAATTTCGTTAACTCCAAACCTATCGATGTTTATACTTAAAAATTTGTAAACGGCATTTCGAACTCAATGGAAGTGGTCTCGAGTCCTAATTTGACCGTTTGCGAAAAGTAGCTTTTCGGACCAATATCCGATTAACGACCTAATATTTAAATAAAATATTTAAATATTAAATCGATAAATATGCGGGTTGTTACACACTTATACAATGTAAACCAACTCAAGTGAACTGTAATAGCAATGCACAATAACTTAAAGGATGCTTGGGATCATCCATCCTTTAAGGATCAGTCAAACCATCAATTAAGTAGTAATAAACACTATCCTAGAAATATCCATATTAAAGTAAACAATGCAAATAACAGTGTTATTGTGACTAGGGTAGCGTAGAGCTGCAGTAACCAATCACTTCTAGCCACACTCTTAAAATCAAAGGTGTACATCAAACTATCACAAGGAAATCACATTGCACAAAAAGCAGTGTACAAGTGGTTATAAATTTAAAAATGATTTATAATTCCGAATTAAAATCATTCATTTAAACCATTAAAAGTGAAGTCATTATTCCTTCAAATCAAATATTCAATTCCCAAAAATTTAGCCTTTTCTGAGTTCATTTATTAAGTTAAACACTTCAAATATTGAAATTTCAACTTTTCGCCGCATATAGAAAATGATACGGTAAGTTATAATTGGAAACAATTCAATTTAGTAAAGACAACATTTAAAACTTCTGTAATAGTTCAGTTTTAGTTTATTTGCAAAACGTTAGCATTTCTGAAGTGCTACTAAATAAATTTCCAGATTATTAATAAAATTTCGGAAACAACTAAACTTCAAATTTTAACCATTTTAACTTGTAAAAATCATATTTTTCCACTTCAAAAATGTTCATTTGAATACCCCTTTAACTTATGATTTTATAAAGTAAATTTTTATACATTAATTCAAAAATCTCAATGTTTCACTTATTAAGGTCAATATACACTTTTCGCAAATTTCATCTACTTTACACATTACTTTAATTTACCATCTCATAAATAAAATTAAGTTTCCGTTTTATTTTATTAACTTAACTTTTATTTTTAAACCAAACTTCACATTTCCAGGTCAAGTTATATTTCAAATTACACTTTTAACCATCCATTTATTTAACATTTTAAACTAAGTAAAAAAATTCAAAATACATCGTAAGTTGCTTAACTTTATTTTACAAGTAACTTGATATTTTCTTATACTTTATATCAATCCAATTCATACATCAATTATATTAATTACCAAGTTACTTTTATAATTCCATTTTTACTTAAATTCCTATTATTAAGTTAAATCAACCTTTCACACTACGACTAAAACCATCTATTAACTTATACAATTTAACTTTTTAGAAAATCACTACTTAATCATTGTAAATCCAATATAAGTCAAATTTCTTTTTTTTTCTTTCTTTCATTTACAATACATGAAATTTATAAGAAATCATATTTGAAATCAACCACGGGTCTGTATAATATTTTACACCTAAATCAAGTGATACGAAAATTATCATTTAAATCCGTAATCTGTAAAATTTCCGAGTTTTGATTATTTAAAACCCACACTCCCAAGAAGAATACAAATAAATAAAATAAATAAAAATCGCTCAGGCCTATCATTTCAGCCCATACCAAGAAAGTCCGTTCGAGTATGTATCATTTCAACCCATAGTAATTCTACTCTACAGGGAACTTGCAGTGTGATAAAAAGAAATAAATAAACAATTTAACAGCATATAACATAAACGATGATGTGATAGGTTTATAACAGGGTTTTACATCATAAAATTCATATCAAGGCAAGTATAACATGATATAACAATTCTACAATTTCACTTGCTATCAATTTACAATTCTATAAGTATGAATGTTCGTCGACGGAAATTCTATCGGTTTAGAAAACCGTCGAACGAATTTAAATTAAAAATAACCGCAAGCGCACGGTGTACGAATGTAGCACGTGGCGAATACGAGTCGATCCACAGGGAATTGTTGATTTAAATTTCTTAATCAATCAAATTAGCCCAAAGTTGAGAGTGTGTTTAGCTAGAAAATGAGAAAATGGACTAACTAACAAAAAGAAAAGAAATGCAAATATGAGAGTTAAATGACAATTTAGAGAATAAATCCACTCTCTAGATCATGTAGTTCAACACATGAAATCATGATCTCTCTTTTATGGTCATTAGTGTTTTATTTGATGTGTTTATTATAAGTATGGCATATTTGAGCTGTTGATTAGCCAACATAAGCCATCAAACTATAACACACCCCTTAAAACACTTACTAACTTTCATGAAAATTGATAAAGAAAATGAGAATGAAATCTATTTTAAGTATGGCCTATTAACTATTGATTAGAAACATAGACCATCAAATTTTAATTTCAAATCACTTTCTTATACCATAATCATATATTGACGAAGATGCATTTGTGCTAGTGATTGTTTAAGCATAGCCTATTTGGTGTCAACAATATAGACTATCAAATTCAAAGCAAAAACAACAAATAAAACCACTTCTATCATCATCATTAAGCACAAAAGAGAACATGAATTATGTAACGACCCGTTAAATTCAATGATATTAAATGAGTCAATTTGATATGTTTTCTAATCTAATTTAAATTGAAATAGAAGTCTTAGGATTTTTAATGGAGTAAATGTAGAGGTTAGCTAGTAACTGTAATTAAAGGTAAATAATTTAAAATGTTTATATGACATAGATTGAAATAACGAAAATTTGTGTTTGTGGTTATAAGTCATAATTAGTTGATTAAAATGGTATTAATGAAATAATAACTGAATTGAATTGCAAATATGTAAATAGAAAAATTTATTTGGTGGATTAAATTTGTTAAAGTTCATAAGTTTTGTAATTTAATTTAGTAGAAACTTTAAATTATAAACGAAGATTGAAATAAACACTAAATTTAATTATGTAAATGGTGACTTAAGACCTAGTTATAGGAATTGGAATATAATCCAATTTGAATTAAGTAGAAGAAGGATTTGATTAATATGTAAGTTATTGTTCAAGGTATTGAATAAAAATTGAAAATCCAATTATAATTAATGATAATAACGTTAGTATTAGTTAATAAATATATTTCAATGCAGTACCCAAATGAATGGAATAAAATGAATATATATTGAATAGAAATGAAATGTAAGGTAAATGACGATTGTGTAAAATCAGTACAAGTTGGAAATGCATAAACCTTAATAAACATTCCAATTTAATAAATTTATGCAAATGTGGGACTTAGTGATAAGCGAGTAATTATGGGTATGATAACAATTAGTATAAAATTCCTATTTCAGTGGCATGTTGCAATGGGTGATTTAGTTTGGGATTTTTATTAAATTTTGATGAAATTATTTAAGGTTTACAATAACAGAAGTTTAGGAGTAAAGTGAGATAATTGAAAATTTTAATCATTCATATAAGTCATTTGTTTATTAATATGAGTAGCTAATAAATTTAATTTGGGCAATACATATATATTGGAAACACATTTGTAAAGTGTAATTAATTGAATTTGGTGAATTGGAAATGAATCCAAGGTTATAGGAATTGATGTAATACTACGCAAATAAAAGGTAACTGCATAAAATCAATGTTTCGTAATAAATTGTAATTGATAATTAAGTAGGAATGGGTTTGAATTTGACAAAAAGGAAAATTTATTATTTGCTTACCCATCTATTCAATCTATTAAATTTGATCAGATCCATTTGCAATTAAACGAATTTATTTACAAGTTGGTATGTATTTAGCTGATAACTATAAACCAATTAGGGCAATCGGATATATATAAGAAACGGTAACTTTGTAGTTGGGGAATAATTGATTTATTTGTGAGTTGTAATCAAATAGAGTCAAATTTATTAGAATTTATTGCAATTTATGGGATTAATTGCAGTAACCTTTAAATATTTATTCACTAAAATAATTGACGATGGAAATTATATGTAAATTTGCTTTTAGTTAATTTAAAATATCCAGAGGGCTAGAAATGACACAAATCTACTAGTTTAGAAATTTGCAATAAAAAGTGGTATGTAATTTTTCTAAATATTTAGGTAGTAGGAAGATGTAGATTTAGATGGAATTTATTTTTTAACTATTTCATAAGTTGAGATCTAAGTTTAGAATTGAGATTTTTAATGTATAGATATTGAGCCAATGTTAGTTTCATTAAATTGACATCAATAACTTTGAATAATAGAAAGAAAGTGAATTTAATAAATTTAATCAAACGTATAATGTTGAATTTATTAAAAATTGGAATTTAACCTTTAAGTAAGGATTAACATCTAAATTGATGAATAGAACAACTATGTATTGACACTTGAATTGTTTAGAATTGGAGTAAATAATTAAGAAAATTTAAAGGGAGAAATTTGGTCAATTTTTGAATTTAGATGTAAAAATTGGATTTTTATAATTTATTTAATTTATTTAATGAATATTGAAAATAGCCATTTTGGTCACGGACTCGGATTTCGATGAAACCAGTTTCATCGGATCCCTATCGGTGAATTATTATAGGGTTTCAAGTTTCGTATCGATCGGACCTGTCGTTTGATCGTACGGACGCGAAACGCCTTGAAAATCAATTTTATTAAAATCAATTTGAAATCAATTTGGAAATCTTGTTTTCAGCATAACTTCTTCATACGATCAAATTTGGACGTGAAACTTTTTCCATCGCGTTCAGGATATTTTAAATTACCTATCTGGATATATGGGTTTGATAAATTTCGTTCCGGGGTCAGAACGGGCTTTTTGGGCCAACTACTGTTTAGCGCGTTCGTTATCCGTACCCACCTAGCCTTCTTCTATTTGTCTATATATATGCGATCATAAACCCTAGCCTCCTTCCTATTGTCATTTGGCTGTACGTACATTTTTCTTCATCTCCTTCTCAACTCCTCATTCTAATGGCAGAAAAAAAACCTAATTCTCAAATTCCAAAAAAATAATTTCAATTTCAAAAAAAAAAAAAAAATTGCGGATCTGCAGCAGCTTCTGGTCGCGCTTCGGGTTTCAGGGGAGAAAACCCTAGAGCAACTTTGGGTCAGGAAGAAAATGACTCGGGTCGCTCCGGGTCGTTTTGGCGAAAACTCCAAGCAAGCACCGGGGAATTGAGGTGGCGCACCGAAGTCGAATCCGAAGTCGATCCTGGACCAGAATTTTTCATTTTTCAAGTTTTCATAACTTTTGCATACGAGCTCGGATTCGCGCGCGGTTTGTTTTGATGGGATCGTATCAGAATTTCTGACGTTTTGGCACTAGTTTGGATGAATTTGGAGACTATCCAATTTTTGGGTTTAAATTGGATTTGAATTCGATTTAGATTCCAAAGGTGAGTGTTTAAACCCACTCACAACTACTAGAAGCTTTTATGTTTGTTAAATTAATTTTAGAAATGAATAGAAATTTATTTATGAGTATTTGGCATGTTTATTTCACTCATATTTGTTGAATTGCATTTATTAAATTTAACTGTTAATTTAATTTATTTATTGCGTATTAATTGATAGTTAGAATTTATTTGTTTGCCTATAAACTGCTAGTTAACAGTTATATAGATTATTACTGAATATAAACTGTTAGATTAATAGTTGTTAAATTTAATCTGAATAAAATTGCCAGTTATTACCTGTTATATATTATCAAATATAAATTGTTATTGATTGATATTGCTTGATGATTGTGATTGGATGATGGGTGAAGTTGATGGATGTTTTATTGTATTTCATAAAATTGCAAATTATCATGCATATTTCTTTTCATTCGGGATTGTGGTTTGAAATGATATACAACCGCAAAATTTTATATCTTTTAAATTGCGGATTGAAATGATAAATATCCGTATCACTTGACCATAGGATAGAAAATTATATACAGGCGCCGCGGTATATATATAACTATTTAAATGTGATTTCTATGGTTTGGATGGAATACGGTTTATAATAATCTTAAATTTTATATTGTATAAATATTTTTCTTCCATATATATATACATATGAAGTTGAAAATTTTGAAATTAAAAGGTGTATAAAAATCTTTATTAAAAATGGAAGAAAATTAAGAAAATGGAGTTTGATAATTTATATCATATGTTTAAATGTTAGTTTGGAAATTTTAAGATATGATATTTATAATTGGATTTTTCCCAAAATAAATTGAAATGAATATTCTAGTATAATTTGAATTGGAAAAAATATATATATTTTATTACTAGAAATTGAAGTCTTATTATTTATGGATTTTATATGAATATTCAAGACTAATTAATAGAACAATTGATTTGTTGAAAGCATAAAATCCAATTTTAGTTTGAAATATTGTTACTCAAAATGGATATACGTATATATAAATAAATTGAAGTGGTTTTGGAACTTGAGAGAGATAATATAAATTTTGGTTTAGACTTTAATAAAGAAATGTATTTGTAAAGCCATGAGAACTATTTTCTTTACAAAGTAACATTTAAGTTAAACCATTTAATTCATATACCGTTGAATGTCCAAACCATTCAAGTTTTTTTAGAAGTTATGGTTTTAAATTATGATTTTCAAAATATTATGCTTTGAAAATATTTGATTTTCAGACGTTATGAAGTTAAAGCATTATGATTTTGGAAAAGAATTATATTTGGGATAAGTGATAAAATATGGTTTTGGGTTTTGAAATGATATCGTATTCATGGTTATGAAATGGAATGTTTATTCTGATTTTTAAAGTATAACCTATTTTTAAATGACCGCGGTGTTATAATAACGATGGGTTGGCAAAGAGACCGGGATCGGATATGGACATACTTTCTGTCGATACCGAAAACCACTTTGACTAACCGTGTACGCGGTGGAGATTCCAGAATGAAGTAGGTGGTGGCGACGTTTCCTGTAAGGTAAATACGTGGACCCGACTCCCGTGAGTTGGCATAAGGTGGCTAAAACAGGAGCGATTCTCAGGCCAATGAGGTCATTCCTCTGATCGGACCCTCCTCTTCGATATTATACTTTGACTTGGATTGATTCAGTGGCCACTTCTATATTTTGATTTTGGGGAGTTAGTCCGAGGTGGGCGGTAACTGCGGCTACGCGTTTCCACCAGCCTGGATAGCAATTGGTATATCTACCCTGGCATTGCCTAGTTGTGCCGTGTCACCTACCATACCGAGCCTTTACTACGAGTTTCTATTTGTGTCGTACCTATGGAGTATCCTCTGGTAGCTTCCCGATCAGGAGGTATTACGGTACTGTATAGACTATTGGCATTTTATGTGTTAAGGTGGAAAATGTAAAGCCTTAACGCTATTTAAAAGTAAGTTTATTTTATAAATAGACACTATTATAATAGCGCAATATACTACATAGTAAATAGTTTAACGGATCCTTAGGAGATGTAAATCCCGAACATCTCTTGAGTTACTGTACTCATATTTATTTCTGTTAATTTAACTCACATAAGATCTTTTAGTTCTGACTCGAGTGTTTTGTCTTTTCAAATTCGCTCGGGTCAGTCCGAGCGTTCCAGGATCGAAGACTTTAGCTTTGGAGGACGAAGACGAAGAATTCGTATTATTATTATTTATAGTATTGCACCACACTCATACTGTTCCGCTGCATTGATTGTATTGGTATGTATAACTCTGATATTTATTGTATAAAGAAGAATCAAGTGTTTTGTAAACCGTTTATGAACTGTATATTTATTATTATATTTTATCCTTCCGCTGTGAGATTCTGTTTCCTTTTATTTCTTCTCTGTTTTTCTTATTTACCCCATAACAATCCACCCTTCCGTATGGTTTGAATCGACATGTGCGTCGGTGTAAAGTGTGCGAAAAGGCGGGATGTTACAGTTGGTATCAGAGCTTTGGTTTAGCGATAAACTTTGGCTTTGTGGGGTTTGACTCTTTGTTAATAGGGTAGTAATACCCTATGGGAGTCGCTGAGTGTATATATATGAGAGAGCGTATTTGTTAGTGTTAATAAAGATTTTGATATTGTGTTAATCAGTTCCGCTTTGTATTTATAAATTCTGGTTGATGCATGGGACGCTATGTCATCAATAGGGATTTCTAAACACTTAATAGGACAGACCGACATAATAATTGTTTTAATATAGGTGAATGAAATAATTTTGCCTATTATATTTTCTATATATAAAAATATTTTTATAAAGATATATATTTTGGTTGCTATAGATTGGGTGTTAGGTAATATAAAAATATTTGTAATAAATTGAAGCTAAGTTGAAATTTTAATAAATCAAATTGGAGATTTTAGAACCTAAGTCCGGGATTTTGAAAAATTTCTGCTTTCAAAGGATTTATGAAATATAATGATTTGGTTTATAAATATTTTCTTATATAAATATTTAGTATAATTCGAAAGAATTGGTTTAAGAGGATTTTGAAGAAAATAAGTTTGTACTTTCCTCTCTGTCGCTGGAAAATAATTTCGGTGATGACGGCCGCATCATCGACTTTCATTTTCGAGTTTCGAAGGGAAAGGCCACTGTAGTAAACTCTACTGCAGATTTGTTTTGAAATTATTTAAAATTTTAATTGTTTAAAGGTAATTAGAGATATAAAAGTTGTAAGAAATTAATTATCTATTATTTTAAAGTAATTTTGGAATTTGACCCGGTATTAATTCTTGAATTTCCATTAACTAGTTGAAAAAAAAATTTAGGTTAGTGAAATAAAGGTTAAGTAATCAATGAATTAAAAGAGTTGAGATTAAACTTGCATAAGTTCTTTTGCTTTTCTTTAACATAAATAACTTACCAAGTATAAAAAGTTGAAATGTAAATTAAGAGTGGAATAGAATATTATGCAAGTAGAATTTTGGAAAAAAATGAAGTATTCAATAAATTACTGTTATTTAATGGTATTAACTTAAGTGATGATTGGAATTTTACTAAAATTAAAGGTTGTATTATTAATAGGTGATTTTAACCTTAAGAAAGTAAAAATGAAATTCCTTAATTTATAAAGTTTGATTGTAGGGTTATTAACTTAAGTATGCTTTAATTCCCCCTATTCTAATATAATGGAAAGTAGGAAAAATATAAATGACTGCAATCCATAGTTAATGAATGAGTAAAATCTTTCACTTATAGGAATGCAGGTTATAAGGTTAATAAATTAAGTGGAATTAGAGGGTTATTGTAAATAAATATAATAGGAACGTAAACATTAAGTAAATGAATGAAATTAAGGGTAAGTTGAAATTGTAAGTTATAAAACAAATATATATTAATTAAAGGAATGGAGAAGAAACTTGTAAATTTTCACTTACATTCTTAAAACATACATAACTTACCATATAATAAAAGTTGCAATGTTATTAAGAAAATGAAAGGGAAATCTTACAAGTGAAGCTTGAGGTAATTAAGGTATTCAATAAATTTGCTGTTATTAATAAAAATTAATTGTATAAACCTAAGTTAAATTGGAAATTTTACTATATAAGAAAGGGTAAGTAGTATAAATAGATGATAGAAACTTTAGTGAATAAATTGGAATACAAATATAATGAATTTTTTGATAAATGGAAAATGAAAATTTGTAAGAAATAAAGAAATCACTCCATAAATGAAAGAAAGAAAATCAGACCATTGAAGCATGAGATAAATGTATAATAAATAAATTTGGTTGTTGGTTTGAATTGTTAGTGTTTGATTTATGTTGTTGGGTAAGGAATTTGAAGTTGTTGGATGAATAAATAATCTATCTTTGTTCCATCTAAGACTGTTGAGTAAAGGATGCACTTGATAGTTAATTTCATTTCATACAAATTTCAAGTTTTGAACCCAAACAACTATTTGTTTGATGGATTAAATGGTTGCTTTGTTTTGTGTATGTATGCTGTTTGTAAGGTCGATGGTTGTTGTATTGATTGGATATTAATGATTGAATCCACTTGAATATTTCACTTTAAAATAAATATTTAACTTTTTTAGACTATATAAGTGAAATGCAGGTTATGGAAGCAACTGCTACTGCTTTTGGTTCCATAATAATAAGCATGTTGCCCGACAAATAGGTACGTTTTCGGATTTCGTTTTATAGCGCCATTTTATATAGTTTCCCGTGTTGGGATATAATATTTTGATAATTTATGTAATATATTTGTATATTTGGATATTATATTTTCTCCAGAGTCTCTCCGTACAAAGGAGACTCTGCCAAAATTTTCCGTAAATTTTGAACTTAGAATTTTGTTGAAAATGATTTCCAAACTTTAATTATTTAAGTATAAAAGGATATAATGATTATAAAACGAGTATATTCCGTTTAAGGAAATTTTTTTTAGTAAATTATTGATTATAAGTTAATATTTGAAATAGATGTACTGTTTTAATTCTTCCTTCTCCCTTCTTTTTCCTTTTCGGGGACGAAAAGTTTTGAGTGGGGGAGAGTGTAACGACCCGTTAAATTCAATGATATTAAATGAGTCAATTTGATATGTTTTCTAATCTAATTTAAATTGAAATAGAAGTCTTAGGATTTTTAATGGAGTAAATGTAGGGGTTAGCTAGTAACTGTAATTAAAGGTAAATAATTTAAAATGTTTATATGACATAGATTGAAATAACGAAAATTTGTGTTTGTGGTTATAAGTCATAATTAGTTGATTAAAATGGTATTAATGAAATAATAACTGAATTGAATTGCAAATATATAAACATTAGAAAAATTTATTTGGTGGATTAAATTTGTTAAAGTTCATAAGTTTTGTAATTTAATTTAGTAGAAACTTTAAATTATAAACGAAGATTGAAATAAACACTAAATTTAATTATGTAAATGGTGACTTAAGACCTAGTTATAGGAATTGGAATATAATCCAATTTGAATTAAGTAGAAGAAGGATTTGATTAATATGTAAGTTATTGTTCAAGGTATTGAATAAAAATTGGAAATCCAATTATAATTAATGATAATAACGTTAGTATTAGTTAATAAATATATTTCAATGCAGTACCCAAATGAATGGAATAAAATGAATATATATTGAATAGAAATGAAATGTAAGGTAAATGACGATTGTGTAAAATCAGTACAAGTTGGAAATGCATAAACCTTAATAAACATTCCAATTTAATAAATTTATGCAAATGTGGGACTTAGTCATAAGCGTGTAATTATGGGTACGATAACAATTAGTATAAAATTCCTATTTCAGTGGCATGTTGCAATGGGTGATTTAGTTTGGGATTTTTATTAAATTTTGATGAAATTATTTAAGGTTTACAATAACAGAAGTTTAGGAGTAAAGTGAGATAATTGAAAATTTTAATCATTCATATAAGTCATTTGTTTATTAATATGAGTAGCTAATAAATTTAATTTGGGCAATACATATATATTGGAAACACATTTGTAAAGTGTAATTAATTGAATTTGGTGAATTGGGAATGAATCCAAGATTATAGGAATTGATGTAATACTACGCAAATAAAAGGTAACTGCATAAAATCAATGTTTCGTAATAAATTGTAATTGATAATTAAGTAGGAATGGGTTTGAATTTGACAAAAAGGAAAATTTATTATTTGCTTACCCATCTATTCAATCTATTAAATTTGATCAGATCCATTTGCAATTAAATGAATTTATTTACAAGTTAGTATGTATTTAGCTGATAACTATAAACCAATTAGGGCAATCGGATATATATAAGAAACGGTAACTTTGTAGTTGGGGAATAATTGATTTATTTGTGAGTTGTAATCAAATAGAGTCAAATTTATTAGAATTTATTGCAATTTATGGGATTAATTGCAGTAACCTTTGAAGATTTATTCACTAAAATAATTGACGATGGAAATTATATGTAAATTTGCTTTTAGTTAATTTAAAATATCCAGAGGGCTAGAAATGACACAAATCTACTAGTTTAGAAATTTGCAATAAAAAGTGGTAAGTAAATTTTCTAAATATTTAGATAGTAGGAAGATGTAGATTTAGATGGAATTTATTTTTTAACTATTTCATAAGTTGAGATCTAAGTTTAGAATTGAGATTTTTAATGTATAGATATTGAGCCAATGTTAGTTTCATTAAATTGACATCAATAACTTTGAATAATAGAAAGAAAGTGAATTTAATAAATTTAATCAAACGTATAATGTTGAATTTATTAAAAATTGGAATTTAACCTTTAAGTAAGGATTAACATCTAAATTGATGAATAGAACAACTATGTATTGACACTTGAATTGTTTAGAATTGGAGTAAATAATTAAGAAAATTTAAAGGGAGAAATTTGGTCAATTTTTGAATTTAGATGTAAAAATTGGATTTTTATAATATATTTAATTTATTTAATGAATATTGAAAATAGCCATTTTGGTCACGGACTCGTATTTCGATGAAACCAGTTTCATCGGATCCGTAACGTTGAATTATTATAGGGTTTCAAGTTTCGTATCGATCGGACCTGTCGTTTGATCGTACGGACGCGAAACGCCTTGAAAATCAATTTTATTAAAATCAATTTGAAATCAATTTGGAAATCTTGTTTTCAGCATAACTTCTTCATACGATCAAATTTGGACGTGAAACTTTTTCCATCGCGTTCAGGATATTTTAAATTACCTATCTGGATATATGGGTTTGATAAATTTCGTTTCGGGGTCAGAATGGGCTTTTTGGGCCAACTACCGTTTAGCGCGTTCGTTATCCGTACCCACCTAGCCTTCTTCTATTTGTCTATATATATGTGATCATAAACCCTAGCCTCCTTCCTATTGTCATTTAGCTGTACGTACATTTTTCTTCATTTCCTTCTCAACTCCTCATTCTAATGGCAGAAAAAAAAAAACCTAATTCTCAAATTCCAAAAAAATAATTTCAATTTCAAAAAAAAAAATTGCGGATCTGCAGCAGCTTCTGGTCGCGCTTCGGGTTTCAGGGGAGAAAACCCTAGAGCAACTTTGGGTCAGGAAGAAAATGACTCGGGTCGCTCCGGGTCGTTTTGGCGAAAACTCCAAGCAAGCACAGGAGAATTGAGGCGGCGCACCGAAGTCGACCCAGGACCAGAATTTTTCATTTTTCAAATTTTCATAACTTTTGCATATGAGCTCGGATTTGCGCGCGGTTTGTTTTGATGGGATCGCATCGGAATTTCTGACGTTTTGGCACTAGTTTGGATGAATTTGGAGACTATCCAATTTTTGGGTTTAAATTGGATTTGAATTCGATTTAGATTCCAAAGGTGAGTGTTTAAACCCACTCACAACTACTAGAAGCTTTTATGTTTGTTAAATTAATTTTAGAAATGAATAGAAATTTATTTATGAGTATTTGGCATGTTTATTTCACTCATATTTGTTGAATTGCATTTATTAAATTTAACTGTTAATTTAATTTATTTATTGCGTATTAATTGATAGTTAGAATTTATTTGTTTGCCTATAAACTGCTAGTTAACAGTTATATAGATTATTACTGAATATAAACTGTTAGATTAATAGTTGTTAAATTTAATCTGAATAAAATTGCCAGTTATTACCTGTTATATATTATCAAATATAAATTGTTATTGATTGATATTGCTTGATGATTGTGATTGGATGATGGGTGATGTTGATGGATGTTTTATTGTATTTCATAAAATTGCAAATTATCATGCATATTTCCTTTCATTCGGGATTGTGGTTTGAAATGATATACAACCGCAAAATTTTATATCTTTTAAATTGCGGATTGAAATGATAAATATCTGTATCACTTGACCATAGGATAGAAAATTATATACAGGCACCGCGGTATATATATAACTATTTAAATGTGATTTCTATGGTTTGGATGGAATACGGTTTATAATAATCTTAAATTTTATATTGTATAAATATTTTTCTTCCATATATATATATACATATGAAGTTGAAAATTTTGAAATTAAAAGGTGTATAAAAATCTTTATTAAAAATGGAAGAAAATTAAGAAAATGGAGTTTAATAATTTATATAATATGTTTAAATGTTAGTTTGGAAATTTTAAGATATGATATTTATAATTGGATTTTTCCCAAAATAAATTGAAATGAATATTCTAGTATAATTTGAATTGGGAAAAATATATATATATTATTACTAGAAATTGAAGTCTTATTATTTATGGATTTTATATGAATATTCAAGACTAATTAATAGAACAATTGATTTGTTGAAAGCATAAAATCCAATTTTAGTTTGAAATATTGTTACTCAAAATGGATATACGTATATATAAATAAATTGAAGTGGTTTTGGAACTTGAGAGAGATAATATAAATTTTGGTTTAGATTTTTATAAAGAAATGTATTTGTAAAGCCATGAGAACTATTTTCTTTACAAAGTAACATTTAAGTTAAACCATTTAATTCATATACCGTTGAATGTCCAAACCATTCAAGTTTTTTTAGAAGTTATGGTTTTAAATTATGAATTTCAAAATATTATGCTTTGAAAATATTTGATTTTCAGACGTTATGAAGTTAAAGCATTATGATTTTGGAAAAGAATTATATTTGGGATAAGTGATAAAATATGGTTTTGGGTTTTGAAATGATATCGTATTCATGGTTATGAAATGGAATGTTTATTCTGATTTTTAAAGTATAACCTATTTTTAAATGACCGCGGTGTTATAATAACGATGGGTTGGCAAAGAGACCGGGATCGGATATGGACATACTCTCTGTCGATACCGAAAACCACTTTGACTAACCGTGTACGCGGTGGAGATTCCAGAATGAAGTAGGTGGTGGCGACGTTTCCTGTAAGGTAAATACGTGGACCCGACTCCCGTGAGTTGGCATAAGGTGGCTAAAACAGGAGCGATTCTCAGGCCAATGAGGTCATTCCTCTGATCGGACCCTCCGCTTCGATATTATACTTCGACTTGGATTGATTCAGTGGCCACTTCTATATTTTGATTTTGGGGAGTTAGTCCGAGGTGGGCGGTAACTGCGGCTACGCGTTTCCACCAGCCTGGATAGCAATTGGTATATCTACCCTGGAATTGCCTAGTTGTGCCGTGTCACCTACCATACCGAGCCTTTACTACGAGTTTCTATTTGTGTCGTACCTATGGAGTATCCTCTGGTAGCTTCCCGATCAGGAGGTATTACGGTATTGTATAGACTATTGGCATTTTACGTGTTAAGGTGGAAAATGTAAAGCCTTAACGCTATTTAAAAGTAAGTTTATTTTATAAATAGACACTGTTATAATAGCGCAATATACTACATAGTAAATAGTTTAACGGAACCTTAGGAGATGTAAATCCCGAACATCTCTTGAGTTACTGTACTCATATTTATTTCTGTTAATTTAACTCACATAAGATCTTTTAGTTCTGACTCGAGTGTTTTGTCTTTTCAAATTCGCTCGGGTCAGTCCGAGCGTTCTAGGATCGAAGACTTTAGCTTTGGAGAACGAAGACGAAGAATTCGTATTATTATTATTTATAGTATTGCACCACACTCATACTGTTCCTTTGCGTTGATTGTATTGGTATGTATAACTCTGATATTTATTGTATAAAGAAGAATCAAGTGTTTTGTAAACCGTTTATGAACTGTATATTTATTATTATATTTTATCCTTCCGCTGTGAGATTCTGTTTCCTTTTATTTCTTCTCTGTTTTTCTTATTTACCCCATAACAATCCGCCCTTCCGTATGGTTTGAATCGACATGTGCGTCGGTGTAAAGTGTGCGAAAAGGCGGGATGTTACAAATTAACAAAATGTTGAAGCTACATTAATTAGAGAGCTTCATTACCCCTAAATTGAAGGGGTTTAGTTTCCCATATTTGTCATTTTATTAACAAATGTAGCTAACAGCATAAAAGCAAAATGAAGAGGAAAAAGAGAGCAAAATGAAAAGATAAGCTAATTAACTTGCATAAAAGAAAAGAGATCTACACTACAACATAAAAGAGAGGCATGTAAAAGAAAAGAGTATGTATTAATAACATAAAAAAAAGGAAAATTACATGAAAATAAAAATGGCTAAGTAGCCATGAAAAGAGAAAGAGAGCTTTCTTTTATTTGATCTAAACTAATGAAGAGGAGAGACTAAGAGAAGAGACGGCTACATGAAATATATAGGTATTTATACATGTATGAAACCCTAATTCATATTTTTGGGGAATGCCCAAAATACCCTTGAGGTAGTGTGGAGGCCAAGTAATCATTAACATGTCTTAATCCCCCATTAAGTGTACATGAAACCATTAACTCCAAAAGCATGTGCATTAGCCTTTAATTTGTACATTAAGGTAGGTGGGTAGGTGGGGTCCTTCATGATTTTCACTTTGAATTATTTCCATCTTTATTCTTTTATATCCATTTTGTGCATGCATGTTTCTTCATGAACCCACTAATATGAGAAGCTAAATTCCTACAAAATATTATAGAAATTTCCAATTAAATTCTCTTAAATCAATATACGTGCACAAATGGCCATTTTGCCCTTATATGAAGATGAATATGTGAAAATTTGGAATTAATATGAATTTTGGTTAAAACAAGTTAAAATACCCAATATGATCATTTATTTAATTTAAATAGAATAAGTATAGTGGTAAAAATATGCACATTTATGTGCATATCAAATACCCCCACACTTATCTTTTTATTCGTCTTCGAATAAACTAAGACTAAGATAAATCTATTTTCATAGGAAGCACGATTGCATTGAGCGTATGCAACAAGCCGTTAAACCTCTGGGTGTCCCCAGTAGAACGAGTATTGTCTCGTGAGGGTTTTCAGCGGATACTACGCACAAAATCCACATGCAGGATGAAAATATTTACAAAATGCAAGATTTATTTACAAAGAGATGAATGCGAATTTTTGAAAATATTTACATTGAAGGATTTACTTTTAAATCGACACAAATAAGTTAAATATAGGTTTTGGTTATTATCTTGAAATTTTTTAGTCATTTACTCGTCAAAATTTTCAATAAAAACAAAGTTATCATAACAAATAGACTATAGTTTAACTTGTTATTTTGATTGATAACAAAGTGTAATTATGAAAAGGATTCTTAGTTGATTATCAAAGTTTATCAAAGTGGTATTTTCATTTCTTTTCAATAACAAATCAAATCAACTAAGTAAATATAGTGCTAGGATTTCAATTGCTTGCTCTCTCATTATTTGCAAGAAAAATTACACACCTAGCTCAGGTAATCTGAGGCCAGAAATACCACCCATGCACTGCCTTTCGGGCTTATGTGAGGGGAGTACAGAGCATGTCGAGTGCACACACTTTCGTGCATACACCTACTGACCGTAGGTGGTTTTTATTAAGTCTATTCTTTTTTTTACATGTGTTCCATACATGCATAACCGTGAGGACTTTTAAATGAGTATGAAAGCACATAATCAAAATTCTAAGTAATTCACCCATGCATTGCCGTGAGGACTTTTAAATGAGTGTGAATACTTTGGATGTTCTTATTTTTTATTTTATTTTTATTTTTTTAAGAGATAGAGAGAGTTTTGCAAAATCATCTTAGCACCATTTAACTTAGAAGACAAAAAAAATGTTATATCCTTTACTTTAAATTCACCACTTTTAAAACAAAGATTTTCAATTAGGATGTATTTCATAATTAACACATATGAATCTTCCTATATGCTAGTTAAACCATTGTTATTTATAATCAAATTTCATTTTTATTTTTGTTAAGACAAATAAATTTTCAATAATTTCAATTTAATAAACCAAAACCATATATTTATCCTATAGTGTTTCTTTAAAAATAAATAAAAAACGCTAAAAAAAATTCTTCTTTTGTTTTTGGAATTTTTTTGTTGAGTTTTTGGAAGAAAAATGAAAAATTAATCTTGAATAATCAAGTAGAAAATGAGTGTCCCCCCATACTTGATTTTGACTGTGTCCCCACAGTCAACCCAAGTGAAAGGAACGTTTATTATTATTTACATGAAAATGAAATTTATTTACACGGCATCAGAAAGTATATCGCCAAAAAGTAAATGAAACGGTCTTCCAAAGATCGATTCATTTGTCTCGTCAAGTACATGAGACGCGACTTAAGCTCGAAAAACCAAACCATAAAGATTTCGAAGTCGAATGTGGATTTGGAAAAACGAATGTCGTTTTATTAAAAATTGTATGAGTTGTTTTATTTTCGATGATTTTTTGGATAGATATAATGATTAGTTAAAATTCAAGTTTATTTTCACCAAATTGAAATTCAAGATTATCAATGAAAACTTCTTCCAAATTATCGATTTCAAAGTCAAAATGGTGATTGAAATCTTCCCCATCGGAATTTAATGACTCGTTTTCGAAAAGTCCATAAAACTCGCGTTCATTAAATTCATCTTCCTTCGTTGGATTATCAACAATTTCATTGTATATATCCATTTCAAAATTCAAAATTGCTGTATTCAAATTTTTAAAATCGAGAAAAGGAAGGTCGAATTTTAAATTTGGCTCTACACCCTCAAAAGAATTGAAATCCAGCTCAATTACCGTGTTTTCAACAACTTCATTAAGATCATCATCTTCAGTTTCAAAAGTTGTTGTTTGAAAATCGTCGATTGTGGTAAAAGATGGATTATCGTTTGACTCGTCACACGTTGGAATTTGATTTTGTTTTTCATGTTGTTTCATATATGTTTCAAAAAACGAATTTGTGTGATCATCGTAAATTTCGTTCATTTGCTCAACAAAATCCAATTTATAGTTATTAACTTGAGAATTTTCGATTTGGACTCGTTGAGAACAAGAATTGTCAATTTCGATAAATGATAGATTATTAATTGATTCTTCGCAAGTTGAGATTTGATTATGATTTTCATGAATTTTTTTGTATTTTTCAACTAATAAATCTCCGTTATCGTTTTCAATTTGGTCAACAAAATCAAATTCATGATTATTAAATTGAAAATTTTCATTTTGAATTTGTTGATAACCAAAGTTTTTAATCGTATCGTTATTGAAACTATTCCCATTGCCAAAATTATTTGAAAATTGGTTCACATTTTCGTCTTGATTTTGAAATTTATTTTGAAGCTCGAAATTGAATTGGCATGGGTTATACTCGAAACAATTTGAATTTTGAAGTGAATTCAAATCTTGATTGGTTTGACAATTTTGACTTGACTTATCACACAAATAAGAATTAAACAAATCATTTATCTCTTGATTTTGTTGTGTAGAAATTTCAAGTAGAGATAAAATGCTATTTTCAAGATTTGAGGGTTGCTCGTAATTTTGAATACTTTGTTGTTCAAAATTCGAATTGTTTAAAGAATAGTTATTGTTAAAATATCCATATGAATTTGGAGTGAAATCATATGGATTATATTGATTTTCACAACTAAATTCAAGTGAGTAAGAAAAAGGAAACTCGGACATTTTGAAGATTTTTTTTTTGGTTTTTTTTATAAAGAAAAATATTTGCAAGTAGAATTTATTTTTCAAAATGGAAAATTGATTTTTGTTTTGTTTTTGGATTTCAATTTTTTTTTTGTTTTTTTAAAAATATGCATGAACTAATGAAACTAAATGAATGCAAGGTTTTAATTACAAATGATTTATCCTAAGTTAACCCAAAATTGTATAATCACAAATTGTCTTAGATAAACAAGATAGTTCTCAGCCAGGTAACAGACAGGATTTATCGGTGCACCACGAATCACCGTAGCAATGCAGCCGAAGGTTTAAGTACCTTCAGAGGAACAACCACTATAATATTTACGAATCACCTTAATATTTATAAATGGTTATTACTCTACCGTAGCCTAGACACAAAGAAATTAATTTGTTCAAAGAAGACAAATTGTCAATATACAATTAAGTGTTATGACGTCTAATCGTTATTATTAACAAATTCTAGGATGAATGCAAAGACGAAATTAAACGTGTATTAACAAAGCAACTACGAATGAAATTTGTTTTTGTTTTTAGTTTTTTTTCTTTTTTTTTGAATTTTTTTTCAAATACTTGTAAGCAACAATGCAAGACAAACAAAACAACAAGAGATAGAGCAGGCAAACGGCTTTTTTTTGGGCAAGCAAAGAGAAGCAATTATTTTCCACAAGCTAACCAAAGAAATTCCTCCTGACGGCAACCTGAAAATAAAAACAAGAAATATATACATTTTTTTTATTTTTTATTTTTTTATTTTTTTAATCAAAGAAGAAACGAAAATAAATGAAAAGAAAAACAATTGAAATCAAATGAAACCAAGCAAAACGAATGATAGTGAAAAATGTTTTTTTTAAAGTAATAAACAAAAATTCTTCACAATTCAAAACAGTTCAGAACACACAAACACTCAAAGCACAATTCACAAACACTCAAAGCACACTGTAAAACAACCATCCTCGCAATAAAATTAAACCCGTTAAAATGCAAAATATCCCGACCTAGTTAGAAAAATAAAATAAAACGATTTACCCTTCTCAATCAACAGAACAGAATAAAATAACAAATAATCCCGAATTATGAAATTTCCAAAATCTCCAATCGAGTTGAAAATTGCTAAGCGAATACTCTCTTTTTTTTGTTCACAAATCGAGTTGGTTCAAAGATTGAAAAACTCGTTCACGGCTGTTCGATTCGCTGTGTGGGAGGAAGTGGTCGCATGTGCATGAGTTTGTTCGCTTCAGGCACAGCGTCTTGGTCGAGTGAGTTCGAATTGGAGTGTTCTGGCGATGATAGTGGTTCGCGAGTTTGAGGAGTGAGGGTTGTATGTTCAATAGTGGTAGAGGATGGTTCAAGGTGATATGAAGGTCAGTGCTTGGTGGAGTGTTATCAAAAGCAGTTCAATAGGATGGTAGAATGAATGCAGTTGCAGTGACAGTGGTTAGGAACATGCTTTTTTTTTCCTTTTTTTTTTCTAGGTTGTGGGTTTGAGTGGTTTGGGTATGGTAGAAGGTGAGTTTGTATTGGAGGAAGTGATGGAATCCTGATGGTTGGAGGAGCATGTAGTTTATAAGTTGGCAATGAAGGTGGTTGGTAGCTTGTTGTCTGGAATGTGAATTGATTGGTGATGCAGCCCGGTAAGTTTTTTTGTTTTTTTTGGTTGTTTGGAGATGGAATAATTGGTATATGGAGGCAAGCAAGTAGAGGGATGGCTGCAGTTAGAATGAGATGGCAGGAGGTTGTGAAGTGGTTGACTTGGCGTGACAGCTGTAGTAAATGAAGGTAATATTGATGGAGTAGTTTGGATGTTTTAGTGGGATGAAGGTATGGCAGAAATGAATGGCTGCAGGTTGAAGGAATGTGGTAGGTGAAGATGTTGTTGAAGACGGGGAAGATGTTGAGGGTAAGAAGTTGGAGGAGGGTGACTGGTTTACTGCTGTGAAGTGAGAAGGCAAGTGGGATAAGAAGGAGTTATGGTTGGAGATAGATTGAATGTCGAATAGTGATATTGTAGAGAGATAGAATGTCGAATAGTGATATTGTAGTAAGGATTGCAGTATTTGTTTGAAGTAGAAATTTGGTGTTTGAGTGATGTTGTAATGCAACTGTTTTGGAACAGAGAGGAGTAAGGCAGTAGTATTGTGGGGTGTTATGGTTCTGTCGTGTTGAATGATATGGGAGGGGTGATGTAAGCGGTGGATGCAATATTGTCAAGGTAGGACAGTAGGATGGTGAGGTTGAATGACAGGGGGATGTAAATGATATTTGCTGAGGTGTACGCAAGTTGTAGGCACAAGGCAGTGCACTGTTGTAGTGAGTGGTGATACGTCGATGCTAGGCGATGTATTGGAGGTTTGGAATGGTGAGTCCGATGTGGTTGGAGATGAATGTATGGTAAGCAGTGGTGGGGTATGGTTAAGTTTATACGCAGTGGGAATGGTGATGATATAGTAATGTTGTAACAGTTTGTAGATGTGAGTGGCTTGAATGTGGTGTGGGTGGTGATGAAAATTGCCGCTGTCAGTGGATGGTTGATGATGGCAGTGAGTCGTTTGAACTGGAAGGATGTAAATGGTAGTGGAAGGTTTGTGGTTATGGAGGCTTGCAATGGAGTGGCAAGGTATTATGGTGTGAAGAAAGGTGGTTATAGGAATGTAAGGTGAATGTGTAACAGAAATGTTCTGTGAAGCAGAGGAGTTGAAGCAGTGAATGTGATAACTATAGAAGTTTGAATAGTTGAATGTTGCAGACAGAGCAAGTTGTAGGAGGCAAGGGGAGTTTGAGTTGTGGTAACAGATGTATAGAAGGGTATGTGCAGGCTTTGTGCACAGTGAACAGTGAGGCAGAGAGGAAAAGAAAAATTGTAAACAAAGTGAAATTTTAAATGAGGAAGAAATAAAATGTTTTTGTTTTGAAATTTTGATGTTTTTTTTGAATGCAAACAAACAAAAAATAAAAATACACAAAAATCCAAAGAAAAATAATCCGAAGAATAGAAAATCAAAATCAAAACAACTCCCCGGCAACGGCGCCAAAAACTTGTTCGTCGACGGAAATTCTATCGGTTTAGAAAACCGTCGAACGAAATTAAATTAAAAATAACCGCAAGCGCACGGTGTACGAATGTAGCACGTGGCGAATACGGGTCGATCCACAAGGAATTGTTGATTTAAATTTCCTACTCAATCAAATTAACCCAAAGTTGAGAGTGTGTTTAGCTAGAAAATGAGAAAATGGACTAACTAACAAAAAGAAAAGAAATGCAAATATGAGAGTTAAATGACAATTTAGAGAATAAATCCACTCTCTAGATCATGTAGTTCAACACATGAAATCATGATCTCTCTTTTATGGTCATTAGTGTTTTATTTGATGTGTTTATTATAAGTATGGCATATTTGAGCTATTGATTAGCCAACATAAGACATCAAACTATAACACACCCCTTAAAACACTTACTAACTTTCATGAAAATTGATAAAGAAAATGAGAATGAAATCTATTTTAAGTATGGCATATTAACTATTAATTAGAAACATAGACCATCAAATTTTAATTTCAAATCACTTTCTTATGCCATAATCATATACTGATGAAGAGGCATTTGTGTTAGTGATTGTTTAAGCATAGCCTATTTGGTGTCAACAATATAGACTATCAAATTCAAAGCAAAAACAACAAGTAAAACCACTTCTATCATCATCATTAAGCACGAAAAGAGAACATGAATTAACAAAATGTTGAAGCTACATTAATTAGAGAGCTTCATTACCCCTAAATTGAAGGGGTTTAGTTTCTCATATTTGTCATTTTATTAACAAATGTAGCTAACAACATGAAAGCAAAATGAAGAGGAAAAAGAGAGAAAAATGAAAAGATAAGCTAATTAACTTGCATAAAAGAAAAGAGATCTACACTACAACATAAAAAAGAGGCATGTAAAAGGAAAGAGTATGTATTAATAACATTAAAAAAAGGAAAATTACATGAAAATAAAAAGGGCTAAGTAGCCATGAAAAGAGAAAGCGAGCTTTCTTTTATTTGATCTAAACTAATGAAGAGGAGAGACTAAGAGAAGAGATGACTACATGAAACATATGGGTATTTATACATGTATGAAACCCTAATTCATATTTTTGGGGAATGCCTAAAATACTCTTGAGGTAGTGTGGAGGCCAAGTAATCATTAACATGTCTTAATCACCCATTAAGTGTACATGAAACCATTAACCCCAAAAGCATGTGCATTAGCCTTTAATTTGTACATTAAGGTAGGTGGGTAGGTGGGGTCCTCCATGATCTTCACTTTGAATTATTTCCATCTTCATTCCTTTATATCCATTTTGTGCATGCATGTTTCTTCATGAACCCACTAATATGAGAAGCTAAATTCCTAAAAATATTATAGAAATTTCCAATTAAATTCTCTCAAATTAATATACGCGCACAAATGGCTATTTTGCCCTTATATGATGATGAATATGTGAAAATTTGGAATTAATATGAATTTTGGTTAAAACAAGTTAAAATACCCAATATGTTCATTTATTTAATTTAAATAGAATAAATATGGTGGTAAAAATATGCACATTTACGTGCACATCAATGAATGTCAAGCATGAATACTCACCTCTTCGACGCTAGAGATTTGATTCAAAATAACAATATCTACACATCGAAGAGCGCAAGAATGCACAATAAGATTTTAGAGGATGTGACAACCAGATTCAATATTGAAATAAAAATAAATCAACTCTAAGTATATGCTAATTCACATAAGAATACAAAAATTTGAATAAAGTAAAATGGAGGAATAAATTAAGTAAGATGACATGAACAACAAAGAAAGAAGAAAAAGAAGAAAAAATATATGCAGCCATGACTTACAGGAGAGAGCTTCAAACGAGAAGATGAAATCAAATGAGATGCGGTAAGGTAATTTTTGTACGTGAGTTTGTACTTAAAAGAGAAGTTTCACGTTAATTAAGTAAAAGAACGGCAAGAAATAATATTCGAAACGGCTAGAGAAATTTAAGAATTTTATTCCTATTAAATAAAGAGATGCAAATGGAAAAGTGGAATGAGATGAAATATTACACATGAATTGCAAGGAAAATAGGCGGCTTGGGTTTTAATTCTTTCCTTTTAGAAATGCACGGCTGTTGATTTGAATGGCTAAGGTATGTAATCAAAGAAGTGTGTATTATAAAGGCAAGAGATAAATTGAAACGTATGCCCAAAATTAGTAACAAAGTAACGTATCTTATATTTATTTGTTTTCTATTTATCTAACAAAATATATGCTAAAGAACAATTCAATAAATAACGTACCGTTTATATAACACCAAAGAAATAAATAAGAACGTATAAATAAATTGCTATCTGCAACTTTGTTTATTACTTAATTTACAAAATTAATTTTTTACATATCCCTTTGATTTGTTTATTACTTAACTAAGAAAACGGATGTAGAAACATATAAAAGAAACGTATAAATTAATTACTTTTGACAACATTGTTATTACTTATTTTACAAAGTATATATCCAAATTAAATGAAACAAAAACGGACAAAGGTAGCAAATATATAACATGTAATGTTACATATATACACAATTATAACATGATATATCAACCCAAAATATTATCTACATTAATTAGAATAAACAATTTTTGTTAAATAAAACAATTTACACACAATATTGTAAAACGCATAACTTTCACAATATTAATCTGATTTCAACGAAACGAAAAGTTGTATTCTTGAAATTAAATATATTTTCATAAAAAAAGATAAAATTCAAAAATTAAAATATTTTAAATTTAAAATTAAAAGTCAAAGTTTGACCATTTTGACCAAAATCCACCTTTTTGGAAATATTCCATTTATTCAGGTTTGGAATTATAATTCACACAAAAATAAAAATTTATATTTAAAATAAAAAAATTTATCTGTTTTAACAAATAAAATAAAGTTTTTAAATCAAGGATTTCAGTTAAAATAATTAAAATACAAATTAAAATAATCATAAAATGTAGGTTTGTTATAATATTTAATCTATTTAAATTAAATAAATGATCATATTGGGTATTTTAACAGTTTAAACCAAAATTAAAATTATTTCAAATCGTCGCATATTCATCTTCATCCAAGGGAAAATGGTCATTTTTGCATATATTAGTTTTCTAAAATTTAACTGAAAATTTCTATATTGTTTTTTAGGAATTAAAATTCAAATACAAGTGGCTTCATGAAGATATGCATGCACAAAAGGAAACAAAGCAAATGAAGATGAAAATGATTCAAACTCATGAACATGAATGACCCCACCTACCCACTTATCTTGATTTTCAATTAGGAGCTAATGCACATGCTAAAAGGACATTAAAGCTTCATGTACATCTAAGTGGGTGATTAAGACATGCTAATGATTACTTGGCGGCCATACTACCCCATGGGTATTTTGGGCATTCCCCAAAAAAACGAATTAGGGTTTCTAACTTGTATAAATACCCCTTATCTTCATGTAACCCTCTCTTCCTCTTATTTAGTTTTTAGCATAAAAATAAAAGAAAGCTTCTCTTTTCTTTTCATGGAAACTTAGTCATTTCTTTAATGTAATTTATTTTTTATGCAACTTTAATACATTGCTCTTTTTTTCTAGTTTACTTCCTTTCAAGCAAGTAGTGTAGTTTGATTCTAATGCAAGTAAATTAGTTTTTACTTTCATTTTTCTTTCTTTTTCTTCTTGTTTATTCCGTTTTACAATCTACATTTGCCGATTTGATAACAAATATTAGAGCCTGATCCCCTTCAATTTAGGGGTAATGAAGCTCTCTAGTATGTAGATGCAACATTTTGATGTTATGCTCTCTTTTTGTGCTTCATGGAAAAATGATGTTTATGTAATTTTGTGTTTAGTATTGAGTTTGATAGCTTATGTTGTTCAAAACAAATATGATATGCTTAGTCATATGAATCACAAATTGCATCTTCATCTATATATGATTATGGCGAAGAAGTGAATGTTTAAATCAAAATTTGATGGCTTATATTTCTAAACAATAGTTAATAGGCCATGATTAAAATAGATTTCATTTTCAACTTAGTTGTCATTTTCATGAGAGGTAGTAAGTGATTTAAGGGGTGTGTTATAGTTTGATGGCTTAGGTTGAGCTAATTAAAATAAGTCATACGAAGGATAAACACATCATTTAAATTCACTAATGACCAAAAAAGAGAGATCATAATTTCATTTTTGTTGAACTATATGATCTAGAGAGTGAATTTATCTCTAAATTGTTTTTCTACTCTTATATTTTTATCAATTTCTTTTTGTCGTTTTTCTTACATTTTCTAGCTAATCACTTTCAACTTTGGTTAATTTGATAGAATAGAGATTTAAAATCAACAATTCCCTACTGATCGACCCGTACTCGCCAATTGTTAGAATTGTGCGCCGTGCGCTTGTGGTAAATTTTAATTTGAAACTTTTCAGTGATTTTCTAAACCGATAGGAAACTTGTCGTTAAACTATTTTTTGACGTCATTGCCGGGGAGTTGATTTGATTTTGATTTTCTATTCTGCAGATTATTTTTCTTTGTTTGACTTTTGTGTGTTTTTTATTTTGTGTGTGTGTTTGCAATTAGAAAAAAATTGTGTGTGTGTTTGTTTTCAATTTGTTGTGTGCATGTTGTAGTTTTCCAATTGCGTTTTCTACTAAAAAAACGTCCACAATGTCATTTCAAAAACAAATTTTCTTTTTATTCATTTTCTGTTTTTCTTATGTACAACTATCTTTTTCCTTTACAATTTTACATTTACATTGATTGAGAAAAATTAGTGTCTTTCCTCAAATTGATGTTGCCAACTCCTACCGTCAGCTCACCACTGTCAAGCCATTGTCAAGCCAATAACCACTGTCTATACTGCCCCTGTGCCACCACCGACTGAACCAAGATCATACCCACATCCCAACACCATCCCACTTTAGATACAATAGTACATCACACACACTGCTCCCAGAAAACAACATATGCCGATCATCTTATCTCAACCTTTCAACTACCATAGAATCTTTCATCCCATTGCCTTCATTTCAAACCCTAAACCGCCTTCTAATAAATGCTTCTAACGTATGCAAATGAACCTGCGCAATTGAATGTTGAATATATCTTTTTTCAGAATTGGATATAAATTCGATTTGAACTTCTTTTAGAGATAAAAAAAGCGAATTTAGATTTAAGGGTTGCTGACTTTCTCCAGCTTGTTTTTAAAAGTTGGCATGGAATTTCTTTGAGGAATTCATTTTTTGGGTCGGGCTTTCCTTTAGTTTGTTTCCTTTTGTTTTTAAATTGCTTAGTTTTACTTGTTATAAAGAAAACAATTCGTTTTTCCAATTTTTTTGTGTTTTCTTGCTCAGTTTTACTTGTTACGGCAAAAACAATTTATTTTTCTTTTGTTCGTTAGTTTGCTTAGTTTTACTTGTTATAAAAAAACTGTATGTATATCTTGTTTTTAATTTCAGGCTGCAAGAAATAAAAAGGAGTTGCTACTATAAAATAGCTCGCTCGCTTGCTTAAAAAAATTGCTCCTTTGAAACAATTGCTTAATAATTCTACACACTCTAGTATTGTGCTTTCACCTTTTGTATTTGCCTTACATTGTTGGTTGCTTGCATTTGCATTTGTATATAAAAAAATTCAAAAATCCCAAAAAATATTCTAAAAGAAAATTTTAAACCAAAAACAAAAAAATTCCATTCATAGTTGCATTGTTAATACACGTTTAATTTTTGCTTTGCATTTCATCCTAGAATTTAATAATAACGGTTAGACATTAATAACACTTAATTGTATACTGATAAATTGTCTTCTTTGAACAATTTAACTTCTTGGTGTCTAGGCTGCGGTAGAGTAACAACCATTTATCAATATTACAGCGATTTGTAAATATTATAGTGGTTGTTCCGAAGGTATTTAAACCTTCGGCTGCATTGTTACGGTGATTTATGGGGCACCGATAAATCCTTTCAATTACCTGACTAAGAACTACCTTGTTGATTTAAGACAAGTATGATTATACAATTTTGTGTTAGTAGATACTTAGGGTGGATATTTAGTAATTAAGTCCTTGCATTTATTTAGTTGCATTAGTTCATATATATATATATATACATATATATAAATAAAAACTAAAAAATTTCAAAATCTAAAATTAAAAAAAATTGTAAATATTCCTTTTCCTTCAAAAAATTTAAATCCTTTTCTTTGAAATTTCAAAAATCCAAAAAAATCAAGAAAAAAATATATAGTCTTTTAAAAAAACAAAATTTGAAAAATCAAAAACAAAATCAAATTCTCATTTTGAAATATATCTGTAAATATTTTTCCTTTACAAAAAAAAAAACAAAAACGTTCTTCAAAATGTCTGAGTTTCCCTACTTACATTAATTTTACGATAGTTGTAAAAATCAATATAATCCATATAATTTCACGCTAAATTTTTATGGATATTCCAACAACAACTATTGTTTAAACGATTCAAATTTTGAACCATAAAATTTTCACAATGATGACCAACCTTCAAATGTTGAAATTAATATTTTGTCTTTACTTGAAATCTCTACACAACAAAATCAATGATAAATGATTTGTGTAATTCTTATTTGTGTGATAACTCAAGTCAAATTTTTTAAAGTAATCAAATTTTGAATTCAATTCAAAATTCAAACGATTTCGATTATAACCCATGCCAATTCAATTTCGAACTCCAAAATGAATTTTAAACTCAAAATGAAAATGGAAACAACTTTTCAAATGAATTTGGCAATGGGAATAATCTTAACCACGTTACAATTGAAAACTTTTGTCCTCAACAATCTCGAAGTGAAAATCCTCATGTTAATAACTATAAACTGGATGTTGTTGAGCAAATGGACGAAATTTATAATGATCACATGGATTTGTTGTTCGAAACATATATGAAACAACGTGAAAATAAAACCAAATCACAACATGTGACAAGTCAAACAATAATCCAATTTTTACCCAAATCGACGATTTTCAAATAAAAATTTTGAAATCGAAAATGAGAAGCTTAATGAAGTTGTTGAAAATTCAGTAATTGAGTTGGATTTCAATTCTTTTGAAGGTGTGAAACTCGATTTAAAATTTGATTATCCTTTCTTCGATTCTGAAAATTTGATTACAACAACTTTTGATTTTGAAAATGATATATGCAATGAAGTTGTTGATAATCCATCAAAGGAAGATGAATTCAACGAAGATGAAGTCATTGTACTTTTTGAAAATGAGTTGTTAAATTCTCAAGGGAAAGATTTAAATCACCATTTCAATTTTAAAATTAATAATTTGGAAAAAATTTGTTGATGATGAGCTTGACTTTCAATTTGGTGAAAATAAACATGAATTTCGATCTATTGTTTTATCAACCCCGAAAATCATTGAAAAATAAAACAACTCGTACGATTTTCAATAATTCTTTTTTCCAAATCAACATTCAACTTTAAAATCTTTGAAGGTTTGGTATTTCAAGCTTGAGCTATGTCTCGCATACTTAACGAGACAAATGAATCGATCTTTGGAAGACCGTTCCATTTACTTTTTGACGATAAACTTTCCGATCTCGTGTAAATACCGCTTATTTTCATATAAATATAGACCATCTTTTTATGTTTGTTTTATTATTCTCCTTCCATTTGATTAGACTGTGGGAACATAGTCAAAATCAAATTTGGGATGGAGGCTCGTCATCATTTTCAATTTTTCATGGTTTATTTTTAATTTTTCTTTCCAAAATTTTAAAAAAAAACATCAAAAACAAAAAAACAAAAAATTTAAGCATTTTTTTATTTATTTTTAAAGAAACAATATAGGATAAATATATGATTTTGGATAATTAAATTGAAATTTTTGAAAATTTATTTGTCTTAACAAAAATAAAAATAAAGTTTGAATACAAGTAACAATGGTTTAACTAGTATATAGGAAGGTTCATAAGTGTTGCTTATTAAATACATCCTAATTGAAAGTCTTTATTTTAAAATGTGGTGAATTTAAAGTAAAGAATATAACATAGTTTTTGTTTCTAAGTTAAAGGGTGCTAAGATGATTTTGCGAAACTCTCTCTCTCTCTAAAAAACAAAAACAAAAACAAAAAAACAAAAAAACAATATTTCTTATATATACTCATATTTTTAATAAACACCTAGTGTCATATGTTCACTTGCCATGCTCTACACCCTTCTCACGCAAGTCCGAAAGGCTGTGCACGATCGGTATATCTGGCCTCATTTTATCTGAGTTAGGTGTGTGTATATAAAAATTATTTAATTAATAACGCCTACAGTCGATAAGTTCTCACATTTGTATTTTCACTTACCATGCTTTGTATTCCCCTCACGTAAGTCTGAAAGATAGTGCACGATGGGTAATATATCTGGCCTCAGTTTATCTGAGTTAGGCATATGTAAATATTGTTAATATCCATAAAAATTTCAAATAAGAGAGAGTATGCAATTGAAATCTAAGCACTATTTTAACTTGTTGGATTTGACTTGTTATTGAAAAGAAATGAAAATACCACTTTGATAATTTTGATAATCAACTAAGGATTTATTTCATAGATACACTTTGTTATCAACTGAAACAACGAGTTAAACTATTATCTATTTGCTATGATAACTTGATTTTCATTGGAAATTTTGACAAGTAAAAGGTCTTAAATTTCTTAATAATAACCAAAACTTATATTTGACGTATGTATGTTAATTTAAAAGTAAATCCTTCATTCGTAAATATTTCCAAAAACTCACATTCATCTCTTTGTAAATAAATCTTGCATTTTGTAAATATTTTCATCCTGTATTTGGATTTTGTGGGTAGTATCTGCTGAAAACCCTTAAGCGACAACACTCGTCCCACTGGGGACACATAGAGGTTTAACGGCATGTTCATACGCTCAATGCAATCATGCTCCCTACGAAAACGGATTTATCTTAGTTTTTCTTTATTCGAGGATGAATAAAAAGATAAGTGTGAGGGTATTTGATGTGCACGTAAATGTGCATATTTTTACCACCATATTTAATCTATTTAAATTAAATAAATGAAAATATTGGGTATTTTAACTTGTTTAAACCAAAAATCATATTATTTCAAATCGTCACATATTCATCTTCATCCAAGGGCAAAATGGTCATTTTTGTGCATATATTATTTTCTAAAATTTAATTGAAAATTTCTATGTTGTTTTGTAGGAATTTAAATTAAACACAAGTGGCTTCATGAAGATATGCATACACAAAAGGAAACAAAGCAAATGAAGACGAAAATAATTCAAACTCATGAACATGGAGGACCCCACTTACCTTGATTTTTAATTAGGAGCTAATGCATATGTTAAAAGGCCATTAAAGCTTCATGTACATTTAAGTGGAGGATTAAGACATGTTAATGATTACTTGGTGGCCACACTACCCCACGGGTATTTTGGGCATTCCCCAAAAATTGAATTAGGGTTTCTAACTTGTATAAATACCCCTTATCTTCATGTAACCCTCTTTTCCCCTTAGTTAGTTTTTAGTTTATAAATAAAATAAAGCCTCTCTTTTCTTTTCATGGCTACTTAGTCATTTCTTTAATGTAATTTATTTTTTATACAACTTTAATACATTACTCTTTTCTTTTCTAGTTTACTTCCCTTTAAGCAAGTAGTGTAGTTTGATTTTAATGCAAGTAGATTAGTTTCTCTTCACATTTTTCTCTCGTTTTCTTCTTGTTTATTCCATGTTGCAAGCTACGTTTGTTGATTTGATAACAAATATGAGATCCTAATCCCTTCAATTTAGGGTTAGTGAAGCTCTCTAGTATGTAGATGCAACATTTTGATGTTATGCTTTCTTTTTGTGCTTCACCGAAAAATGATGTTTATGTAATTTTTTGTTTAGTGTTGAGTTTGATAGCTTATGCTGTTCAAAACAAATATGCTATGCTTAGTCATATGAATCACAAATTGCCTCTTCATCTATATATGATTATGGAAAAGAAATGAATGTTTAAATCAAAATTTGATGGCCTATATTTCTAAACAATAGTTAATAAGCCATGCTTAATATATTTCATTTTTAACTTTGTTGCCATTTTCAAGAAAGTTAGTAAGTGGTTTAAAGTGTGTGTTATTGTTTGATGGCTTAAGTTGAGCTAATTAATAGCATAAATACTTCATACTTATGATAAATACATCATTTAGATTCACTAATAACCAAAAAAGAGATATCATAATATCATTTTTATTGAACTATGCGATCTAGAGAGTGAATTTATCTCTAAATTGTTCTTCTACTCTTATATTTTATCACTTTCTTTTTATCGTTTTTCTTACATTTTATAGCTAATCACTTTCAGGGATTATAAAATTAAAAGGGTTGTAACTCTAAAAATTTAGTACACAATGAGTGCGTAATAAGTGAGAAGTTACAAGGAATTAAATAGTTAATGAGACCATTTAAGATAAAAGTTTAATATGTAAACAAATTCCTTTAGGAAACATCCGTTAAGGTAATAACTATTTAATAAAGACCAAGCGACATTTATGGGAACAATAAATAAAAATGTTAGTGAGTAAATACTATAAGGTAGGATAGTTGTAAACGTCTTGAAGTAAGGGATGAAAGAAGAAGAAAATGCAATTGAGGGGAAAATTGTTAAAAAGTTGTTGTTTCGAAAAATGTTTTCTAAAATCCAACCCCACATGAAAGAATTTGATCAAAATAATTTTTGGAAACTTCCTTGAAATGTTTTGAAAAGTTTTTCAAATGATTTATTGAGGAGCTATTATTTGAAACAAGAAATAAAATTTTGGAATTTCATAAATTTGAAATTTTGTTAAGGCAAAGGTTTGCGAATAAAAAGAAGTCGTAGAGTCAAAGTTTTGATCAAAAAGTTTTTAATAAAAAGGGTTTTTCGATTTGAAACTCCTAGTCTACAATTTTGTTGGGTTAAAAGTTTGCAGTTTAAAGAATTTTTGATAAAGTGATTTTTCTTTCCGAAATAAATGTAAAGTAGAGCGTAGGTTGGACTTAATGACTTACTATTTCATAAATTTGGAAGTTCTTTAAATTTTTCCTTTTAAAATGGAAATGAAACTTGATTAAAAATGATAAAGAAGCCATTTAAGTAGGCAAAATTTAAAAAAAGCAATAGTGGGAGATTTAGATAGTAATAGCACTAGAAACTTATATAATAGGATTAGTAATCTTGATAAAAAAAAAACCGAGGAGAGAAATAATGAGAATGTAATATAAAAATGTTGGGATAAGAGTTTACCCTATATATTCCACATTTCATTATTAAAGTTATAGAAGATGTTTTTGAATATTTTGAACTAAAAGACTAACTTCAAAGAAATAAATTCTTGAGGTAAAAAGTTTTTGAAAAAGGGAAATTACTTTGCTTTGTTTTGAAATTAAGCAACCCTTTTTGAAATTTCAAAAGTTTGGTTTAATAGTTGAGTTTTTGAATGTTTTGGGTTAGAAACCATACTTTTAAGGCATTAAGTCTTTGAGGTAAAAGAATTCGAGAAGAGAAAATAACTTTACTAAGTAATTTTTTGAACCTTTGAATTTGGGGTTAAGAATAAAGCGATGAATTTTTTGAATATTTTGAAAAGTTGGGTTCAAATATTTTTGAAAGGATTTTTCCAAAGTTTAATAAAAATGGAATAAAATAAAATATGGTGTTTAGTTGTTTTTAAGAACTCATTCCCCTAAACTGTTTTGGAAAGTTGAAAATTCTTTTGAAAGGTATGCTTAAAAGTTTTCTTTTGAAATATGGAAATTCTTTTGTAAATTTCAATTTCAAATGTCGCATGCTAACATAGTGTGGATTTCTAAGTTTATATTCTATGGAGTAGATAAGAATCACTATCTAGGAAGGAAAGGTTAAAGGTTTTGGGATATGAATAAAATAAGAATTGTATGTACAACCTGATCTAGAAATTTGAAATCAGTTGCAAGCAATTATTTATAGAATGTTTGTTAGGTTGTAAAGGTATTCCAACCCTATAATTTGGTTGTAATTTAATTTGTCCTTGGAATGTGAATTTCCATATTTTGATTTATTGGGAGCGGGCTCCGTATAATTTCCATAAATTATCTAATTCCTTAAATATATAAAAGTTCCACGTTTGAATTTACAAAGGATATGCCAAAAGAGAAAGAGATGTGTAAGATACGGATATTCTTCTTCATAGTTTACACTGCCCGTTTCAATAAAAGAAAAAGAAATAATCCCTTGTAATTTCAAACAAAGCAAAAATATCACTTGTGGTTGATTTATGATTTTTTTTAATGATAATCCTTTCTAAAAGGACATCTGTAATAAAAAAATATAGATTATTAATTTATAGTTTAGAAATTAATAATTTCTATAAGAAACATATAAATAGTGTAATTTATAACGATATTCACATCAATTACAAATAGCGAAACATATAAATAGTGTAATTTATAACGATATTCACATCAATTACAAATAGCGTAGTAATTATAGAACTAGGATTGATGAAAATTAATTATAAATATGATGAGAACCAAATTGTAACTAATAAAGGATAAAAAGGAGTTAAATGAAGACTGATTTAGGAATCCAATATGCCATTTATAGAGGAATTGAACATTCATAATAAGTAATCTTGAAACTGGCAATATGTTGAAAGAGATTAAATAAGAATTGATTAAAGATTATCGATTTTGACATCAATGATCAGTTATTATGAGTAATGGGTGAACTAAGAAGGAAAATTAAGGAAGGTCAGTAATGGTGGAATGACATTCTAGGAATGTACACTTTAATTAATAAGGATCACTAGAACCTGAACATCATTAATATCATTTAATGACTAAGGGTAGCGTCCGGTAATTTATTTTAGAGTTTTTGTTTGAAACCGCTAAGTTGTCTCCTTTAGGGAAAAAACATTTGATATGATATAGGCCATGTTCAAGTTTTATCACTATGTTAATTTTAGGGATGGGATTTGACCACTAAATATATATTAATGGACATCGTAAATTAGGAAATTTCATAAGGACACATAACTAGAGATAAACCAAAAATGATGTTGGAAGTTCTGAAGAAAATTAGATTAGAATGCTTCAAAACCCCAAACTTGTGAAATATCACCATTCATCTCGAATTTGATAAGGTGTATAGAGAATTTTATAATTGGTCAAGGATGAAGAAGGAGCCACTAAATTTGTTCTAGTTATTTGGCGTGCCAAGGGATTAAAGCCAAACAAGGCAAGCTCAAAAGGTTGTCATTATGACTAGAGGTTCTGACTTGGAAATGAGAGCATACATCGATGGACTTATAGATGGGTTGCCTAGAAGCAATGAAGCCATATTGGTTATAGTATAATGGCTCATTTTACTTCCATTGAAAGTAATAGGATTGTAGCATCTCCGGCACAAAGTGTGTTAAAGGAGTGGTGCAATTACATGGGGTTCCAATTAGCATTATCACTAATAGAGAACCTTTGTTTGTTAGAGTATGTGTAGGAGTCTTGCAATCTACTTTGGGAAAGGCTTTGGATCTTATAATGCTTACCTTTAACGACCCGGAAATTTCGATCCCGAAAATTCCAATTAGTTATGAAAAGAAGAAAGAGATAGAAGAAGAAGAACAGAAAACCAAACTCAGAGTCACACATTCACAGCGGATAAAATATAATATCAAATAATATTCTTTAAATTTAGGAAGCTGTATCAGTCAAATACATTTTTAATACATCAGAGTTACAACATTTCACAATCACTGGATAAGTAAATAACATGTCCCTGATAAATAACAATATAACACAGCAGAATACACTACATACGTCCCTGCCATCCAGCTCGCTTCTTGAGCTCCAGAACGTCCTTACCTGAAAATCTGTAATACTCGATCTGACTCGAGCATTACATCAAAGTAACACCCAGATCAGGCTGGAAACCAGCGTGAGTAACCCATCTAACTAGAAAACTAGTGCATATGACTTACTTAAAACCCGGGTAACTCGTATCAATATACAAATTCACAATTTGTTAGAGACATCACTTATTTTACACATCAATTTCTAAGTACCAAAACTTAGATTAATTGTTCCAATTCACTTAAATTATTCCATTCCTGCCTATTGATTTCACATGTCAATCTATAAAGAATCGAAGTGGTTTCGGGTATTAACTAATACCCGACTCCGGTATCTTCGAATCCAATGCCATCTTTGCCCAAGTTATTCAAGTAAAATACTATTCAACTTCAAATAAAAGATGTCATTTTTACATAGCAATTCACCATCGATAAATAGCCGCATTATCACTGTCTACCCAAACATATAATATCATAAAACATTTCATATCAGAGATATCAACTAATTCAAAGTATTTAACAACATTCAATCTTTCATAAGCAAGATTGATCACCTCCAAAATTATTTAATTACAGACCAATAAAGCAACCGTTGTTTCATTATCCATCTTGATTAATCACCGTTGACAAATTATTATTTTGTTACAATAAGTAATTAACTCACAATTAATTACACAAATTAATTAACCTTTACCCATCACATTTACCGTAATGCCTTAAGTAATTATTCAATTTATAACCAC
Organism: Allium cepa; assembly: GCA_030765085.1. Taxonomy (NCBI): domain Eukaryota; kingdom Viridiplantae; phylum Streptophyta; class Magnoliopsida; order Asparagales; family Amaryllidaceae; genus Allium; species Allium cepa. Next base: position 143,292,685 of record CM060931.1, on the reverse strand, counting down.
TTATATTGATTAATTATCCCTCAACTAATCATACACATTACTAAACTAACCCTTAATTTATTTATTTAGTTAATCAACCCTTTAATTAATTACACTAAGTAATTAATCTTTAATTACTCCCCTTAATAAATTTACCTTTAATCACTTCCACCAAGTAATTATCCTATTTGTTAAATATCCTCAATAAATTAACCTAGACCATAGATAAATTAGTCTCAACCATTCACATTAATTAACCTTTAATTAATATCCTTATTTAATTAATCCTTAAATTAATTATACTAGTTAAATACTTTAATTAATTTTAGATAAATTCTTTATCTAAATAAATTCTTAATTGCATCATTAACTTATTATAGATCATGGGTAATTAAATTACACCATTTAAAATCACTTTTTAAACGAATTTAAATCATTGTCTTAATTTCTTTTTTTGAACTGGATTTACTTTGCTTTGAAATAATATTTATTTAAAATATACCATTAAGAAAACTTAATGAATATTCCTTTTGAAAACATTTTAAAAACTAAATAAAAACTTTCAAAACAGTTCGTACCTTTATTTAAAACCCCTGAACTCAATCCATTAAGACCTAGGTTAACTTTGAGTAAAACACAACAAAAACTTGAGTAAGTTCCCGAGTAAAATACAAAACACTCACGAACAACAAATACCCATCCCCTGCTACGAGAAAACAACCCATGTGCTCGAGGCTTACCCGAGCTATCTACGTCTTCCTGAACGAGACATCAACCCAGACACAAATGAACCTCCTGTGCACATGCACACTCCTTCCGGTCGCCGTCTACCAGATCTGCGACCACCAGTAAGTCGTATTCATCCCCTCAGTTACCTCAAACACTCGAATTACAAATTCTCATTGCCAATCGAAAACGAATAGGATGAGCACCTGAACCAAATTTTCGATCTAAGAAATCTACACTGTGCCACCATCTTTGATCACCAGATGACGGGTCATCACGCCCAAAGCTGCACTACATCGCCATGCATCGACCATACCCTCGCGATTCACTCCGGTCCCCTATCAACGTCGCGCGAGCCCCCAAAATGTTGTCGACAGAAACAGGTCCTTAAACCCTAGCTTGACGTCGACTACCCACTCCGACGGTCTAAAAGTTCATGCTTCATTTTTCTGATGATCCTCACTCCTCACTCAACCTTCAAGCCCAATCACGTCAGCCAGTTCGTCGTTGATCGACAGCAAATGCTCAAAACCTCACAAACGTTCAACTCGAGGAAGCTCACTGGTTTTAAAACTAAAATTGAGATATACCCATTAAAATTCATGATTTTCCACCACGAATTTAACCATCAAACCAATCTTAAAATTGAATTGATAAAATTTTGACCCAAATTACAATTTTACTAGTATTTTTAAAATTTCAAAACAAATATTCAATATAAATTCCTAGAATAATTTTTTATAGTGTTATGGCATGATTTCAAACACATTTTATTTACAAATCATAATCTAATTATGATTCAAAAATGAGATATTGGATTTTAAAGGAAATTAAACTCTGATAAAACAACAGAGCCTGTAGTTGCATAGTCACAGACATCCAATGCTTATTACACAAACATGCATTCATCTTAATCCAAGCATTTCAGGTAACAACATGATTTTCATTCACAACTTCAAAATGAAATCCAGGACTAAGCGGTTTTTAAAGTAGGTTTACTCACCTGTAGAAGATAACAGAGAAGTTGAAACTGTTTGTATTTTGAAAAACTTGAATGCTGCTCCTATGAAACTTGAATTTGTGAAATGTTTGATGATCTGAACTTAGTTGAGTTTGCTTGATTTAGTTTTGATGATTCAGCTAGGTGATTGCTGATTAATTCCAGGTCTGCAATTGCTGTTTTACAGGCCTTGATTTTTGCTACAAATTGTATTTTGAAGACAAAATCTTGTTTTGATAATTTTCTGGTTTGAGAATTTTTTTGCAGGCTTTTGATTTTTAAATTTTTTCAGTTTGTTCTAATTTTGTTCTCCACAGATCTGATTTTCTTATGCTTGTAGATTGAAAACGAAGAACAAGAATGAGAGAAAGAGGGGATGGAATATTGTATAGATTTAAATTTTATCTTTTATAAATTTTCTCAAAAATAAAAATCAAAATGACACTTGTAATTTGCATAATCTTTTCTATTAACAAATGTCACAAATATCACTTTATGTTTAAATCCCTCTTTTGAAAGATTTTACAAATTTTGTTTTAAACCTTTATGCATTTATATTTTCATATCTCAACATATGCATTTATTTTAAAAGAAAGAATATTTAAAACCTTTTATCAAATTTTATCTCAAACTCAAGTTATTATACTTCCATATATGCTACTTCTCATAGTGTGTGTGTGTGTGTGTGTGTGTGTGTATATATATATATATATATATATATATATATATGCACACACTTATATACATATATAAAAGTTATACTTTAAATTTTCAATATTATAAAGTTTTGCATATATCTATTTATATAAATTCATTAATTTCATAATAAGGTTTATCATTTTATAATTCAACATTAACTATAATCACAAATCCATTTATACACATCCAGATATTTTTAATTATCAAAGTTTCATTTGATAATCCAAATAAAACTAGTATTTTCTATTAGCTTACCTAGTTAATTATCAATTAACAGATACTTCAAAATCCAGGTTATCACATTCCTCCCCCCTTTGAATCTTTTTGTCCTCGAAAAGGAATGAAACTAGAATTTATTTAATACTTAAAATCAGATAAATCACCTTTTTGATCATTTTTAAAACACTTTTAAAATCTATATAACATTATAAAATAGTTTTTATAAAAATACTTTCTATAACTCGATCTCAGCAAGTCCATCCTTGTTCTCACAGAAATTCGGTCATACGTTGATCAGACGTACGATTGAAAATCTATATGTACTTAACAGACCCATTTTCAACACCCAGTGAAAATACTTGGAAAATAATTTTATTAAAAATATAGAAAACGTTTGAAAATAGAGGAAATATCTTTGGTAAGAATGCTCTGGAAATCATCACCCCCATCCATGGTCGCAGTTACATCCTGGGTTACATTCCCATCGCAGCAAAAGTCCATGTATATGTAGGCGCTTCGTGCCCCTCGATTATGCCATGGAACCCACAACAGATCGCAGTTACATTCTAGGGTTACGTTGTTGTCACAATAAAAGTCCATGTATCTACAGACATCAACGACCTCGATTTTCGCTGCCAAAATGAAACTTCTCCACTCCCACGTAGGTCGCAGTCTATCGATGTAAAATCAAACGCAGACTGTTGGCTCTCAGCGCCACACACGACTTTCGCTATGTCACCATAGGTCAGAGTCTACTGATATAAAATCAAACGTAGACCGTTAGCTCTCAGCGGCACACACGACTTTTGCTAAGTAGATCGCAGTGACATCGAGTTACGCTGTCGTCACAGCATAACCCAAATGCCTCTGTAGGCATCAGCGCCCTCGACTTTCGCTACATACTACACATAATCCTCAGGAACTAGTTTTGTCCGGACTCCTCACAGGATCAACTTTAGAACCCCCTGGTAAGGTTCTAGGCAGTACCACCCTGTGGCACTCCTAAGAAGTTCATTCCAAGGGAGCGCCTTTTTCTCCAGAACCATTTTCAAAACACTTTATGTTATACACATATAGTATCTTCCAAATCATACACTTAGTATGAATCTCATATAAATCTCCTTTCGCAAAATCGATTATTCCAAAATCGATAATCTCAAATTAGGTTTTCCATATTCCAATATTGATTATTCCCAAAAATCAAAAGCCTTTCCAAATCCAAAGATTCCAAAAACCTTTCCTCCAAAATCATTTTCATAAGATCATTTATATATATAGATATATATAACATTGAAAAATCTTCGGATCATTTCAAACTTGTATAAAACCCTTTTTATACTTCAAATATTTTCAAACCCTTTTCTTTTGGCTATATGTTCAACAAGGGGAGTTTATCATATATCTCACAAAATATAATTTTCATTTCAAAAACCATTTCACAGTTCTTATCCACAAATCCCCAATATTAGTTTCATTCAGACCCGTACGATGTACACATATCATCCGTACGTTATATCAATCTGATCGCTCACTCAATCACACAATTTCATTTTCGAACTAGTATTGTCCACCCGACTTCCTAGTGCGGACTCAGATCTGGTTTCTTGATTAGAAACTGTCATTCTCCTTGCATAGTCAAAACTATGATAGAGAATATCCAAAACCATTCAATAATCCATATCCAGGTTCGCCATCGAAAATCGATTGAAAAATCCCAACTCGGATCCATATACTCTCTCCAAATTCTGTGCTCAAATCCGGATCAAATCACTATGCAAATAGAATAATATATCTACATCCTATGTATTTATCTTCATTGATTATCAGCTAAATCAATTCCTATTCTATTCACCTTCACTTTAATTTCTATCCACGTATTCACAATTGCTTCAATTCCATTTGGATTACCACTTTAGTCCTTATCTCAATTGGTAATTAATCACAAACAGTTTGCACTCTGACCATTTCAAATTAGAAAATAGCTTGAAAAATTAAAAATAGGCAAGTAGCTGAAAAATAATGATTAGTTTGTAAAATAGCTGCAAAATAGTTATGTAATTGTAAAATAGTTGGAAAATAGTCAAATAGTTATAGAAATTTTAAGTAATTGCAATATAGTTATAAAATAGTAATTAATTTGTAAAATTGTTGAAAAATAGTAATTAGTTTATAAATAGTTGCAAAATAGTTAAACAATTCCAAAAATAATTATAAAACAAGTATAAGATAGTTTAAGGTTTAAAAAGAAAAGTTGTATAGTAAAGAGTTTGGAAAAATAGATTTATATTAAAACAGCTTATTTTGAAAATAGTCCGAAGTCAAACTGTTCAATTCCCTACCTCCATTTTCAATCCATTCAATTTAAATTTTCACTTCCATTTAAATTGACTCAATTCCAATTTAAATAACTCCAATTCATGTTGAATTAATCCTCAATTTCTTTCCTCAATTCAAATCAAATTCCATTTGAATTTCATTATTCAACTTTAATCATAATTTCAATTAATTCAAACAAATTTCAAATTGAACCAATTTCAATTCATATCAATTCCAATTTGAATTAACCCAAATTCCCATTTGAATTTGAACTCATTCAACTTCAATTTCACTTCAATTAATCCAATTCAAATTTTCCATTTGAATTTTTAAACTTATCCATCTTCAATCATTATTTCAATTAATTCAAATCAAATTCAATTTGAACTAATTAAATTCAAACTTCAAATTTAAACCATCCCGAATTTATATAAATTCGAGTTAAATTTTTAAATATTGATTTAATCCTTTAAATCAAATCAACTTATGTGACGCGCCACCTCTATACCCACGCTAGCCAAGAACATTACGGTGAACGCTGTCGACTAGCACGGAGAATAAGGCTGTTGAGGAGCGACCATCCATGTAATTTCTTTGCGTGAGCAACGATATGTCAGATAATATAACATGCATTCTATTTCAAGAGGGAATCCGACATACCGACACAAACCCAAAGCTACAACACGGTGGCTATATAAATCCTTCGGAAAACAAATATAGAAATAAGCATAACACAAATCAGTCACAGACAATTCATATCACAAAGGCGGAATAAGATATGAATATTACACTAGAAAGTGTACATCAAAGTAGTGGTCTAAAAAGATCCACAAAATCACAAAAGAATAGTTACATGAGCTACACAAAAGAATAGGTATACATTATGGAGTCTATATCTCAAATGTATACAACAAAATAACTACTAATCTAAGTAGTTAACCCAAAAGCAAGAGAAATCAATCCCAAGAGAGAAGTCAAGCAGAAGCACCTGTAACATCTCGGTCTGACCCGAGTATTATTTAATAAGAAAATAATAAACGGATCAGTCTAACTATAAATATCAAATGAAACGATATAGAATAAGAGATATGACTAAACACATAATAATCACAATGCCAAGCTGTGATATATATATATATATATACTCAGTTGATAATCATCAAGAGATTAATCAATGTCACCAGATCTACACAAGAATCAAAGAAACGTCATACTTCTTAATTCGTTCACCATACTATAAATATTGACGATAATATAAATGTCAATCACAAAAGTCAATGACGCACAAATTCCAGAAGACTACACAAGAAATCCAGAAATCACTAAAGTCAATGACACACAAATTCCAGAAGACTACACAAGAAATCCAGAAATCACTAAAGTCAATGACACACAAATTCACCAATGCACAAATATTGATAAAACTTATCAATGGAAATCACGAAAATTGGTGAAACACAAATTCTAGGAATCTACACAAGAAATCCAGAAATCACAAAGGGGGGAAGGCCTATCACATGAACGGGAGCATGAAAACTCACCAACAGCTGTAACACATGAACGAGAAGCTATCTCATGGTAGCTAACCATAAATTTGACACACGAATGGTCCGAAGACCTGACACACGAATCGCCCGAAGACCGTGGGTTGCTACCCCACAAATTTGACACACGAACGGGGTTTAGTCTCCCACGCAGACAAAGAGACATCGCAGATTGCTAGTCTAAATCACAAAAATGATCGTCATGATCATCGAGAAGTGTCAGTTACACTAAGCTAGTAAATATATGAGTTTAGCTTCATGTCCCATAACCACTTGCTTAACTTAAATTTTTATGAACAAACTGTAAATCTCCACTAGAAAATTGTCACAAGAGGTTCAATCGAACAAGTCCAAGAATTAACCGACAAAGTAAACGCAAGCGTTTCATACCACTTGTTTTACTAAGCCGTTTAATAAGATTTCTCATACGAGTGAGGTAAAGTTTTGTATATACTAATAGATTGGAAAACGGTTTTATAAACGAATTTGGTATTAAAATAGTATTGAAATCGTTTGAGGAAAGATTTTTGATATTTACTACTAGTATAGAAAACCTTTATATTTTTAAAGTGACAAATCATGAAGAAGATTGTAAGAACAATCAATCACAAAAATTCACATACGAAGACGTGAATAAAATCCAACGAAATCGATAAAGGATCCATCGAAATGGATATTCAAAAATCCCTAAAAAGAGTCATCAAAGTCATAATAGATGATAACAACAAATAGGATTATCACAAATCGATTTAGATTGGAATTTCAATCCAAAAAGGCAAATTGGACTCAAACAGCAGGTTCAGTCGACTGAACAGAGATTTTCAGTCGACTGACCCTGTACATGGAAATTTTCCAGGTTCAGGAAACTTTCTGTTTCCAGTTTCAGTCGACTGTGCAGAGATTTTTAGTCGACTGAATCATGCCTGGAAACTCTCGGGTTTCAGGTTCAGTTGACTGAACAGAGTTTTTCAGTCGACTGAATCATGCCTGGGCTGTTTTTCAGCCTTATTCAAATGAAGAGCAAACTCTTCCAAAATGCAACCGGACGAACATTGGCGGTAAGGGTTTATGCCAATCGGCGACCCGGCCCTATATGCTCCTCGATGCATCACCAAAAGCATGATCAAACATCCATAAAAGGATTTTCACACAAATTTGGTTTAAAAACCCAAAAATTGGAATATTCACAAAACCAATCCAAATCAAGAGCAAATGCACATGAAGAAGTGTTAGGAATTCATACCCAACAACCAAAGATAATTATAGTCATAGATGTGAGATAAAAATCTCACCTTTTCACAAAATCGAACAAGAAGAAGCTTGAAAGCAAATGGAGAATCAACCTCTCTTCAATCACAATCCAAATGAGCTTGAATCTAAGCTCAAAAACAAGAACATTCCCGAAATTAGGTTTAGGAATTTCTGAAATTGGGAAGAGAATAAGTTGGAGAAGAAGAAGAGAAGCTTACCAATGGGTTCTTCTTGAGTTTGGAGCTAGGAATTTGATTTGCAAGAGAAACTAGGGTTTTGGAGTTTTAATTTCCAATCTCCTCCACCATTAATGTTATAAAACTGAAAAGAGAAGAGAATGAGGGTGAGTGGGGGAGAGTGGCTCAGATTTTGAGCATAAGTTAACATAGGGCTGAGCCCAAAACCCAAACCCAAAGTAAAAAGTAGCAGAAATCAACTTTCTCCAAACATATCGAAGCTTATACTCAAAAAGGTCGCAAATGGCATTTTAAACTCAATGGGAGTGGTCCCGAGCCCTAATTCGACCGTATGCAAAAAGTAGCTTTTCGGACTAAAATCCGACTAACGATAAAATATTTAAATAAAATATTTAAATATAAAATTGATAAATATGCGGGTTGTTACAGGCTCCCCTCCTTAAAGAAATTGCGTCCTCGCAATATTACAAGAAGAAGATATATAGTAACAACCATAAAAGCATATTCAACACAAAAGAAGTTTGAAATAAGAAGTTCACCTCAAAGAGCACGAGAAAGTAAGTCCGGATGTGTACGCTCGATGTACTCTCTAGATTCCCAAGAACAATCCTTAGGATTTGAAGACCATTGAACTTTAACAAGCGGAACATCTTTATTTCGAAGTCGTTTGACTTCCGAAGCAATGATACGAATAGGATGTTGCTCATAAGTTAAATTAGGCGAAACTTCAATCTCTTCCACAACACCGGGCTCAAGAATAGAATCGGAATCTCGAAGACATTTCCGAAGTTGAGAAACGTGAAACACGTCATGCATAGCAGAAAACTGAGCTGGCAATAAAAGGCGATAAGCCAAGGAACCAATACGTTCAGTGATAGGAAATGGCCCAATATATCGAGGCGCTAACTTTCCCGATCGACTGAAACGTACAACACCTTTCATTGGTGAAACACGAATAAACACAAGATCTCCCACAGAAAATTCTAACTTCCTTCTCCGGTTATCGGCATAGGATTTTTGTCTACTCTGGGCTTCAGGTTCAGTCGACTGACATTTCCACCAAAATCAAGAACACAAGCACGAAGAAGATCTTCAAGAGTTTGATTCACACGCTCGGTTTGTCCATCGGACTGGGGATGATAAGCGGTGCTAAAATTAAGCTTCGTTCCCAAAGCTTTTTGAAGACTCCTCCAAAATCCAGTAGTAAACAATGGATCACAATCACTAACAATAGAAGTAGAAACACCATGCAATTTAATAATTTCTTTGATAAATATCTTGGCCAAAAGAGGAACAGTTCGGTTAGACCGAACGGGAATAAAATGGGCGGATTTAGTAAGTCTATCAACAATTACCCATAAGCTATCATAACCCGATCGAGAAGGGGGAAGGCCATCTATAAAATCCATGGAAATTTGATCCCACTTCCAAACTGGAATTTCTAAAGGTTGCAATAACCCTCCGGGCCTTTGATGTTCGGCCTTAACGAGTTGGCAAGTCATGCAACGTTTAACGAAGTTAGCGATGTCAAGTTTCATTCCCTCCCAATAATAAAGTCGCTTCATGTCCGCGTACATTTTACTACTACCGGGATGAATGGTAAATTTAGAACGATGTGAATCTTCTAAAATATCTTTACGAAGATCACCAATATTTGGCACGACAAGTCTACCAAATTTCCGAATGCCTCCAGGAGAACCGATATCAAAGTCTTTCAAACCTTCAATATCAATTTTATCCCTAATATTTTGGCCGAGAAGAGCCAAGTCGGGATCTAGCCCTTGAGCTTCAAGAATGCGGTCTAAAAGAGATGGATGAGCCTCAAGGCTACATAAAACAAACGATGAGCATAAATCGGAAATACGGTCTCGAATTTCGCAAGTTGATAAAATCTTGAGATCGTTCCATTCGGATATCATCATAGAAACAACAGCTTGTTGTTTACGGCTAAGAGCATCGACGACAAGATTACCCTTACCGGGAGTATAAAGAATATCAAGATCATATGGTGCAAGAAATTCGAGCCAACGCTGTTGACGCAAATTATGTTCCTTTTGTGAGAATAAATATTTCAAAGACTCATGATCTGTGTAAAGAACAAATTTCTCTCCTAAGAGATAATGACGCCAAATCCGAAGGGCAAAAACAATAGCCGCGAGCTCTAAATCATGAGTGGCATATCTAGTCTCAGCAGGCTTTAATTGCCTAGAAGCATAAGCAATAACGCGTTCCTTTTGCATAAGAACGGCACCCAAACCAATGCGACTAGCATCGGTATAAACAACGAAATCTTGATTCCCATCGGGAATAACAAGAATAGGAGCATCAGAAAGAAGTTCTTTTAATTTCTGAAAAGAAGCTTCACATTTGTCCGACCAAATGTATTTAACACCTTTCTTCGTCAAGCTAGTGAGAGGCACGGAAATCTTAGAAAAGTCTTTGATAAAACGATGGTAATAGCCCGCCAATCCGAGAAAACTACGAATCTCTGTCACACTCTCCGGTCTCTTCCAATCTTGAATCGCTTCAATCTTTGAAGGATCCACGGAAATTCCGGATTCGGAAATAATGTGACCGAGAAACTTCACACGAGATTGCCAAAAGTGGCACTTAGAAAATTTTTCCTTTAATTGATTACTCCTAAGAGTTTCCAACACAATCCAAAGATGTTTATCATGCTCCTCCTCAGTTTTAGAATAAACAAGAATATCATCGATAAAGATGAGAACAAACCGGTCGAGAAAGTCTTTAAAAACTCGATTCATTAAGTCAACGAAATAAGCCGGGGCATTAGTTAACCCAAATGGCATAACAAGCCATTCATAAGATCCATACCGAGTGCGGAACGATGTCAAAGGAATGCTATCCTCTGCAATACGAAGCTGATGAAAACCGGTAGCCAAGTCCAATTGTGAAAAGACTCTAGCACTACTAAGTTGATCGAATAGATCATCAATCTGAGGTAAAGGATATTTATTTTTGATAGTAAGATCATTAAGCTTGCGGTAGTCAATGCAAAGCCTAAGTGTACCATCGGATTTCTTCACAAAAATAGCTGAAGCTCCCCAAGGCGAGGAACTAGAGCGAATAAATTGCTTCGTTTCCAATTCAGACGATTGTTTATGCATCTCCTCGTTTTCTTTATTGGACATACGATAAGTGGGACGAGTGATAGGTTGAGCTCCCGGAATAAGATTAATTCTGAACTCAATTGCTCGCTTAGGTGGTAATCCTAAAACGGGCTCGAATATGTCGGAAAATTCAAAAACGACGTGAATAAGAGAAATAATATCACCCTCATCATCATCATCGTCATCACGAGGATTTAAAGAATATAAAGATGCAACCAAAGCAGAATCTGAATCTTTAAGAATAACAGAAACCTGATTAACAGATTGAGGATGTCGAAGATGAATAGTCCGCTTAGGACATAGGATATGAGCTTCATAATGGTTAAGCCAATCCATTCCCAAAATCATTCCAAAGCCTAAATAACGCATGACATGCAAATCGGATCGGATATAAAGTGGTCCGTATCAAAAAGAATGGGACGCACCCGTATCAAAAAGAACTCGAATAGAATGATCACGAAACAAAATAATTCCATCTAGAATAGAATGAGAAATACCTTGGCCACGAGATGTGTTGCCAGGGGCTTGAGCAACATTTAACTTTCCCTCCCTCCTATTTTGAAGTTTGAGACACACATGCATAAAGTGGTCCGGGCTTTTGCAATAGCGACAAGTACGAGGCTTTGAACACTTGTTCGCAAAATGGTCTTTCGAACCACAATTATAGCATTTCCCTTGAGTAGAGGAAAAGGTCTTTTCAGCAGGAGTTGCTTGCCTCCCTTTCTTATTGGGATAAGGGCCTTTAAATTTGTTTGACCTCTTCTTGTTGTTGAAGTTTGGTTTGGAACCCACCACTTCAACATCATTCTCTCTATCCGCCTCTTCAAGACGAAGAGCGATATCAACGAGTTGGTCGAAAGAAACTTCTAACTTTAGAAGTAATGGCTTCTTGAGACTTTTGTTTAAGCCATAAACAAATCTCTGATTCTTCTTCAGAGGGGTGTTGATGTATTCGACCCCATATTTGGAAAGCGACTCGAAGGAGGCGACGTAATCAGTCACAGATGACTCACCTTGAACAAGGTCTACAAATCGTCGAGCCAATGTCACTTTTTCTGCTTCTGGTACGAATTTCGACTCGAAGCGTTCTCGGAATTTCTCCCAAGTGAGATCCGCTTCATTAATCTCAGAAACAAGAAGTTTGTACCAGTCCAATGCTCTTTCTCGGAGCATACTAGAGGGCACCTGAACTCGGTGAAGGTCAATAAGGTTCATGTGCGAAAAGATGCGATCGCATGTTCTAAGCCAAGCTTGTACTTCAATAACAGTTTCGGAACCTTAGAATGACTCCCCACCCAAATTAGTGTAATCGCTACACAAGCGTGCAAATCCCGACTTTGGGTGAGTAGGTTCCGGGTTAACTCCAGCTGCTTGAGCATTAGTTACTAAATCAAGAAGCTGTTGAGCAGTCATAAAAACTCCATCCTGGGGCGGAGTGCTAGATGGTACGGCTCTAGGGCGGCCAGGTCTAGACATTTCTCTTCCTTTAGAAAGAAAGAAGAAGAAGAAAAGGTTATTCACCAAATTGAATATCAAGCAATCTTGATAGATAAAACAAGGAATCATAAAGAAAATAGGACAGAACGGTACGAAGACCCGAATAAAATCCTAAAGCACAACTCCTAAGAAAGACTTAGGACGATGATCCTTGTTATAATATTCCATATTGTTCCGAAGTTTGGCTCTGATACCAAGCTGTGACGCCCCACCTCTATACCCACGCTAGCCAAGAACATTATGGTGAACGCTGTCGACTAGCACGGAGAATAAGGCTGTTGAGGAGCGACCATCCATGTAATTTCTTTGCGCGAGCAACGATATGTCAGATAATATAACATGCATTCTATTTCAAGAGGAAATCTGACATACCGACACAAACCCAAAGCTACAACACGGTGGCTATATAAATCCTTCGGAAAACAAATATAGAAATAAGCATAACACAAATCAGTCACAGACAATTCATATCACAAAGGCGGAATAAGATATGAATATTACACTAGAAAGTGTACATCAAAGTAGTGGTCTAAAAAGATCCACAAAATCACAAAAGAATAGTTACATGAGCTACACAAAAGAATAGGTATACATTATGGAGTCTATATCTCAAATGTATACAACAAAATAACTACTAATCTAAGTAGTTAACCCAAAAGCAAGAGAAATCAATCCCAAGAGAGAAGTCAAGCAGAAGCACCTGTAACATCTCGGTCTGACCCGAGTATTATTTAATAAGAAAATAATAAACGGATCAGTCTAACTATAAATATCAGATGAAACGATATAGAATAAGAGATATGACTAAACACATAATAATCACAATGCCAAGCTGTGATATATATATATATATATATACATACTTAGTTGATAATCATCAAGAGATTAATCAATGTCACCAGATCTACACAAGAATCAAAGAAACGTCATGCTTCTTATTTCGTTCACCATACTATAAATATTGACGATAATATAAATGTCAATCACAAAAGTCAATGACGCACAAATTCCAGAAGACTACACAAGAAATCCAGAAATCACTAAAGTCAATGACACACAAATTCCAGAAGACTACACAAGAAATCCAGAAATCACTAAAGTCAATGACACACAAATTCCAGAAGACTACACAAGAAATCCAGAAATCACTAAAGTCAATGACACACAAATTCACCAATGCACAAATATTGATAAAACTTATCAATGGAAATCACGAAAATTGGTGAAACACAAATTCTAGGAATCTACACAAGAAATCCAGAAATCACAAAGGGGGGAAGGCCTATCACATGAACGGGAGCATGAAAACTCACCAATAGCTGTAACACATGAACGAGAAGCTATCTCATGGTAGCTAACCATAAATTTGACACACGAATGGTCCGAAGACCTGACACACGAATGGCCCGAAGACCGTGGGTTGCTACCCCACAAATTTGACACACGAACGGGGTTAAGTCTCCCACGCAGACATAGAGACATCGCACATTGCTAGTCTAAATCACAAAAATGATCGTCATGATCATCGAGAAGTGTCAATTACACTAAGCTAGTAAATATATGAGTTTAGCTTCATGTCCCATAACCACTTGCTTAACTTAAATATTTACGAACAAACTGTAAATCTCCACTAGAAAATTGTCACAAGAGGTTCAATCGAACAAGTCCAAGAATTAACCGACAAAGTAAACACAAGCGTTTCATACCACTTGTTTTACTAAGCCGTTTAATTAGATTTCTCATACGAGTGATATAAAGGTTTTCTATACTAGTAGTAAATATCAAAACTCTTTCCTCAAACGATTTCAATACTATTTTAATACCAAATTCGTTTATAAAACCGTTTTCCAATCTATTAGTATATACAAACATTTACCTCACTCGTATGAGAAATCTAATTAAACGGCTTAGTAAAACAAGTGGTATGAAACGCTTGCGTTTACTTTGTCGGTTAATTCTTGGACTTGTTCGATTGAACCTCTTGTGACAATTTTCTAGTGGAGATTTACAGTTTGTTCGTAAATATTTAAGTTAAGCAAGTGGTTATGGGACATGAAGCTAAACTCATATATTTACTAGCTTAGTGTAATTGACACTTCTCGATGATCATGACGATCATTTTTGTGATTTAGACTAGCAATGTGCGATGTCTCTTTGTCTGCGTGGGAGACTAAACCCCGTTCGTGTGTCAAATTTGTGGGGTAGCAACCCACGGTCTTCGGGCCATTCGTGTGTCAGGTCTTCGGACCATTCGTGTGTCAAATTTATGGTTAGCTACCATGAGATAGCTTCTCGTTCATGTGTTATAACTGTTGGTGAGTTTTCATGCTCCCGTTCATGTGATAGGCCTTCCCCCCTTTGTGATTTCTGGATTTCTTGTGTAGATTCCTAGAATTTGTGTTTCACCAATTTTCGTGATTTCCATTGATAAGTTTTATCAATATTTGTGCATTGGTGAATTTATGTGTCATTGACTTTAGTGATTTCTGGATTTCTTGTGTAGTCTTCTGGAATTTGTGTGTCATTGACTTTAGTGATTTCTGGATTTCTTGTGTAGTCTTCTGGAATTTGTGTGTCATTGACTTTAGTGATTTCTGGATTTCTTGTGTAGTCTTCTGGAATTTGTGCGTCATTGACTTTTTTGATTGACATTTATATTATCGTCAATATTTATAGTATGGTGAACGAAATAAGAAGTATGACGTTTCTTTGATTCTTGTGTAGATCTGGTGACATTGATTAGTCTCTTGATGATTATCAACTAAGTATATATATATATATATATCACAGCTTGGCATTGTGATTATTATGTGTTTAGTCATATCTCTTATTCTATATCGTTTCATCTGATATTTATAGTTAGACTGATCCGTTTATTATTTTCTTATTAAATAATACTCGGGTCAGACCGAGATGTTACAGGTGCTTCTGCTTGACTTCTCTCTTGGGATTGATTTCTCTTGCTTCTGGGTTAACTACTTAGATTAGTAGTTATTTTGTTGTATACATTTGAGATATAGACTCCATAATGTATACCTATTCTTTTGTGTAGCTCGTGTAACTATTCTTTTGTGATTTTGTGGATCTTTTTAGACCACTACTTTGATGTACACTTTCTAGTGTAATATTCATATCTTATTCCACCTTTGTGATATGAATTGTCTGTGACTGATTTGTGTTATGCTTATTTCTATATTTGTTTTCCGAAGGATTTATATAGCCACCGTGTTGTAGCTTTGGGTTTGTGTCGGTATGTCGGATTTCCTCTTGAGATAGAATGCATGTTATATTATCTGACATATCGTTGCTCGCGCAAAGAAATTACATGGATGGTCGCTCCTCAACAGCCTTATTCTCCGTGCTAGTCGACAGCGTTCACCGTAATGTTCTTGGCTAGCGTGGGTATATAGGTGTGGCGTCACAACTTATATCCTTAAACCATTTAATTCTAAAATCAAATTCCATTTTTAACCTATTTCAAAGTTCAAATAATAATTCAAATCCTTTTTAAACAACTAAATCTTTGAGTTTCAATTTATCACCAAATTTAAATTTTGAAGCAAACCTTTGAAGTTTTATCTTAAACATTCAAATCTTAAGTCCAAATGATTCCATTTTATCTTAATATTGGATATATTACCGCACCCCATTTCTTCATTAATTTAAACAAATCAATTCACAGTTCCATAAATTATTTATAACAATTGAATGATATCTGGGTAAATAAGTATCCAAATTTATCAAAATACCGATTAAGAGTATCCATTTTCAATTTTCGGATCTCAAACTCATTTTGAGATCACACAAACTCCCAATTCAAATCAACCATTTAACTTTTCAAGTTAAATCTTTAATTTCATCTTGAAATTTCCAATTTAGGTTACTTGTTAAATTAATTAACTTTCCCAAAGTTAAATTCGATTTACTTAATCCAGCCAACCTTACCAATTTGAATTCCCATTTCAAATTCTAAACTTCATATTAATAATCTTCCTTTACTTATAAGTTCAAAATCTTTTCACTTTGGGTATCACATCTCATTTCAAATTTAAAACTCAACATTTAGAGTTCATTTCGAACCATCTTTGATATTATGTATATTCCTCATATACATAGTTATTTCTTAACCAACCAGGCTATACTTTAAAATTTAAACCACATTTGGTTTTTAATCCAAAACAAATTACTTTAAATCTTCAGACAACTCTTGTTTGAATCAAGCTCTCTCACTCAACTAATATTATTTATTATTCCTTTTAATAATTTGGAAACAATTTTCAAATGTTTTTAAATCTTAGGATTCAAACTTCACAATTTAAATCATCTTCAATTTCAATTTATAAGTTATACTTACCTAAATGTTTTATTTCCCTAAAACATTTCATTCTGCTTACTCATTAATACATATTTCATTATTAAATACAACAACCATTTATGGTAATAACCAAGATTATCATATCTGGAAACCAATTCATTATTATCTTATTCTAAAACTCTTCCTCAAATTCAAGATTTTAATTTTAGTTCGAATCCATTTCAAATATATCTTTATTTAATTTTAGTTTGGTTATATATCTATTACATCTTAATTTAGTTTTAATAATTTAACAACCAATTACTTTAATCTTTGTTAGAAAGAAATATATTCTTATATAAAATCATCTAAAATCTTTATATAAGAAAATAATAAGTACGCTCTCATAAATATATATACACTCAACTCATTCTAGGGTACCACTTACCCTATCCTTAATGAGTAATACAACAGAGCCAAGGTTCTCTCTTAACCTTCTGCTTTGATACCAAATGTAACGACCCAAAAATTTCGATCCCGAAAATTCTAGATAGTTAGGAAAAGACGAAAGAGATAGAAGAAGAAGAACAGAAAACCAAACTCAGAGTCTCACATTCGCAGCGGATAAAATATAATATCAAATAATATTCTTTAAATTTAGGAAGCTGTATCAATCAAATACATTTTTAATACATCAGAGTTACAATATTTTGCAATCATTGGACAGTTAAATAACTTGTCTCAGATAAATAACAATATAAGACAGCAGAATACACTCCATATGTAACGACCCGTAAAATTCGATAATTTAATTTTCTTGAATTTATAAAATTTTGTAGTTAAATTTAGAAAGAATAAAATTTTTATAAATTAATATTGAAATGAACGCTAAAATAAAATATAGCAATGGTAATTAAAACCTACTTATTAGTAATTTTGAATAAAATTCTTATAAATGAAGTAGTGAAAGGTTTATACCTGGATATAAATTGAGTATGTGAAATTTGAGATAAGTATTGAATTGATTAATGTAATAAAACATGGTTAACAACAATTGAATGTAAATTAAGGAAATACGTTATTGCAAGTTAATAATTTATGAACTTGAATGAACATTCCAATTTAATATAATAATTCAAATGTTATGACGTAGTTTTAAATGGAATATAGTATAAACAAATGCAATCAATGTATTAATGTGTGAAATAATATATTGATTTATTTGTAACTGAATGTAAATTAATGCAATTATGTTAATGTAAGTTAATAAATAATTAATTTAATGCAATGCCGATTAATTGAAATAACTATAAGGTCATAATTTGTTGTATCTAGTAAATTTGAAAATTTGATTCCAATAAATGCAATAAAGTTTTAGAGATGTATATTGTTTTGCTAAGATAGTATAAAGGAATGTAAACTTATGATCTATGTATGAAATAATAACCAAAACAAGGGAAATAATGTTAATGTAGGTAAAGTTTTAACAATTTGGTCTACTAAATCAAATTAGGATATCAATAATGTAATATTTATGAGAGTTAATGCAAGGACTGAAGGTAGGTATGTAATAAATAAATAGAAACGTGAAATTTTTCATAAGTAAGAAATTGGTAAATTAAGGAATGGAAATAAAGTTGTATTAATGTAAAACTTAATATATGGAAATTTGAAAGGAAAAGTCAGCTGAGATATTGGAATCTGTTATAATTGGTTATGAGGTTGAAACGTAAGAAACGAATGTAATTACTTAATTAGCTAAATAATAATACAGTTAACGGTAATTTAATAAAAGCAGAAGTGTTTAAGAATTGTAACGGAAAGGGTGAATGTAATAATGAAATAACTAGGAATGTAAATTTATTCATAGTGTAGTAATCGATATAATGGAAAGTATAAACCCAAGTAAATGAATTAGTTTAGAATGTTAATCGCAATTAGCGTGTATATTGGTAGAAAATAATAACATGGAAATAGGGTAGTCAATACAAAGGAAAGATGAATATTTGAACATACTAATGTAATAAAGGGTAAAACAAATGTTATCTTTGTTTATTGAATAATAATTGATTTAATAAAAAGGATTGAAGTTAAATCAAGTTAATTTATTAGAATAAATTATAATTAATTGAATTTATTGTGAATGAAATTAATTATTACATTTATTGAAATTAAGACAAAATTTATGAACAATAATGTAGTAAACCATGAACCAGTGTTAATTTCATCCGTTGGATAATAATGGAATGAATAGTAGAATGAAAAATAAGTTGATAGAATTTTTGGAAATTAAATTTATAATTTATGAATTTAATGAAATTGTGGTTTATACTGAAATTGATAAATTAATCAAACTCTAATTTGACATTTAAATTTGGGTAAATTAGTTTAGAAATTTAAAAATGATGAAATTTGTTATTTATAGAGTTGAAATTTGAAAAGTGATTTAATTAATTTATTTAATTAATGGAAAAATAGCCATTTTGGCCAGTGACTCGGATTTCGACGAAACAAGTTTCATAGGATCCGTAACGGTGAATTATTTTAGGGTTTCAAGTTCGTAGTGATCGGTCTTGTTGTTTGATCGTACGAACGTGAAACGCCTTGAAATAAATGAAATTGAAATCTGAAATCAATTTGAAAAATGTTGATTTTAGCATAACTTCTTCATACGATGGACTTTGGACTTGAAACTTGTTCCATCGCGTTTAAAATATTTTAAAACATCTATTTTGATATATGAGGCGAAAAGGGCTTTTCGGGCCATAGATCGTTCAGCACGTTTGTTTATCGGGTCCATCTATTCTATTTTGTCTATAAATACCCTGTTATAAACCCTTGATGTGATGCCCTACCTCTATGCTCGCAATAACAAGGGTTATTATAAGGAATAACATCTGCTATTGCGAAGAATAAGGCTTGTTAGAAGCGATCATCCGTAAGTTATGCCTTAGACGAGTATTGATTACATCGATTGGAGTTGTGTAAATTACTCCAAAAGATATAAATTCAATCCAAATCTAAAATGAAACTACGGTGGATAAAGAAAAATCTAGAATAACTCATAATAACAACAACACAGATAGTATAATCACATCAGAACAGAAATATCAGATATATAGCGGAAGACAAGTCTGGAATACATGCTACAACAATCGATAGTTTACAAAAACCAAATGTACATTTACATGTCATCAACATACATGAGACGAGAGTCAATAAACCAAAAGTACTCCTCGAAGTCTGAACAAAAGATGATGTGAAATTCCAAAAGCTGAAGCTGCAACTGAATCAGAGATAGCGATTTCCCTAAATAACTTGGTCTGACCCGAGTATTATTTAAAAAAATAAAAATAAACGGATCAATCTAATTTAAACTCAGAAATAAGTGTATGATAAACGACACTTAAGCAAATAATTATAGTCTCGAATGAGACTATTTAACATAAATAATCAACATAGTTTAAATGAAGAAATATCAATTTAAACTCCATCAAAATCAACTTTCAAATTCACAATTGAATTCAAAACAGCAATACGCAAAATTATAATCTCAGATGAAACTATACACAAACTCAACTTCCAAATTCATAATTGAATTCAAAGTAGCAATTCACCAAATCTAGAAATCAAAATAAGATAACTAGAAAAATCAGCATAAAAGTGGATCGATCCCAGCAGATGGCGAGTTTTAGCTACGCCGCACGTGCATCTCAAATGCCAAAGCCTAACGAATACAATAAATTTTGACGCCCATCAGATGACCCGAAGGTCCGTAGACTGACCCGACGGTCTGCAGAGTGACCCAAGGTCCGCAGAGTGACCCGAAGGTCTAGTACTGGTAATTGACCCGAAAGTGCATCAGATGACCCGAAGGTCCAGCAGAGTGGCTCGAAAGCCCAAAAAAATCATCAGAATCATCAAACGGCAAATATTTCAATTAACGAGTCCGGAATTAACCGAAATAGTAAAAGCATGGTTCCATACTCTGCACTTTTACTAAATCGTTTAAATCTCTTCATCGTTTCCTTGAAAGTGCAAAATTGTGTATTTTATATAAAAAACATTTTGCGTTTTCAAACGGACAAGTCCAGAATTAAGCGAATCAGTAAAAGTAAGTGTTTATAGTCCTTAATTTTGCTGAAGCGTTTAAATCGCTTCCTCATTCTTTTGAAAGCGTAAACAGAAAATTTTTTAAAAACAATTTTATTTTAAAATACGTGATTAAAACAGCAACATCTGTAGCAATTTCGATAAGGAAATTGCACTACACAAAACACCGTAAAAAAGGATATCAAATCAGCATTGCGGGATAACCACTTGGAATTGATTTTAAATTGACGGTTACTGAAGTCAAAATAACAGTAATTTTTATTCGTCCAAAAATGTCGCCAAAACAACACGCTTCAAAAATATAATACCGGCATAAAAATATATTAACGCAGTAACATGCAACCCCTATTGCACGTACGCTACAATGTAACAAAATTATAACTTGAATTACATTATGATGCATCCTGAATTAGCACGCAGAAAATAAAAAGTTGCTAAAATAAAACGACCCATAAGCAACAATGCTTTGTTCACACGTAAGTTATAAACAACAATTTTTGCACAAAAAATAATGAAACGTGGACTCAATTTTTTTTCAAAGCAAGGATGAATTACAGGAGCAACAGAATGTCATAACCTACTTTGCACTTAACCCTTCATGCACGTTCACTACCATCACGAAAGCATAAAAGAATATGCAGTCAATTAATTGTATGCAATTATTAACCTTTGAACAAAAATTTAAAAATAAACTGGCCATATATTTATCATTACTCATAATCACTGAATGCATACCAAAGTGAAATTCAACAGAAGAAAGAATCGAGCGAACTACACGTGCATGTTCAAAATTTCAATCCAACCGATTAAAGTGGCCAGTAACTTATATAAACACGTGTATGTAAACATGATTCATTTACATATGTAAACACGTATTGAAGCAAAGATGTCAACCACCTAACATACTTTTGGGCATAGTAACTTATATAAAAACAAAACTCATACACAAAGTATAACAACTGTATGCGTGTAACCGAATGAAACAAGGGTCCTATGCACAAAATATAAAACTGTATGCATGTAACCGAATGAAACAAGGGTCATATGCACAAAATATAAAAACTGTATGCATGTAACCGAATGAAACATGGGTCCTCTCCCACGCACGCACACTACTATCATTTATAAAGGTCTGGCAACATTTTCTTATACTGTAAGTGGTGCATACTTACATCTACCTAACGTTTAAATGACCTGGATCTAAGTTTCGTTTACTACAAATTTTACACACAACAAAAACAAAAATGTATAAACAAACAGATCTGACCTCGTGTTATTCAGATATGCAAGCAAGTTTGGTGCTACCCCATATTAACAACAAAAAGCACAGTTTAAATAGAAGGTGAGTTTGCACTCACAAATATTTGCTTCAAAACCAATAATTAACCCTGATCCAACAGAGAACGAAATTATACTGCCATTAATGCCTCCTTAAGCTTCTGAAAAATGAGCAAAAATGTTGCAGAGATTTGTTTCTTTCAATATTGAGAACAAGTCAAGAATGAGGAGTGTTGAAAAGAATTTTTTGTACAATTGCATTTAATGCAAAAGTGCATTTGAAATATAGTACTCGGCTACAACACTTGATGGCGGCAGAGTAAAGCAAAAGTTCAAAATTTTCTTTATAAATAGAGTGACTGTATTTGCAATATGCGTTTACACTTGTTTTACTTTCAAGCATTTAGGCTTTAGCCTGTTACATGCATGCATTAATGAATTGCCTGGCACCTATTTTATATGTCTGTTTCGTGCATCAGAGTAGTGTCTAGGCCTACTTTTTTTTTTCATGCGTTAAGTTAGAGTGCAGGTCATCATTTGTACGTATATAATTAGTACGTGTATAAATGTTAAAGCCTACGAATTATATGTATAAGTTTGCATGAAAATATAAGAAGCATACGAAAGTGCCAAACCACTAGTTATAAATTTCGTGTGTACGGTAATGTGTTGAGTGCGTTAGTGTACTTCACCAATGCAGGTTCCAAGTCATTTTACTCTTATTTTTATTTGCATGCAAATGGTGGTGTGCCAGATCATCTCCCATTTCAAATTGTAGCGTACATGTATCAGTGTGCATGAAAATTTTCTATTTAAAATATTTACTCCAACAGTAATTCAAAAATCACGGTCGCTACAGACTCCCCCTTATGAGAATTGCATCCCCGCAATTTTCATACTAGAAGCAGTCAATAACACAAATAATTCATCACAACAATGATTTAAAAAGAAAAGATAGATCAAGAATGCTCACCCCCACCCGAAGAGGAGAGAAAACCTGGATAAGAACGCTCGATGAATTCTCTGGTTACCCAAGTGCAATCCTTGGGGTTTGCAGACCATTGAATTTTCACAAGCGGGACTTCTTTATTCCGAAGGCGTTTAACCTCCGAAACTAGCACACAAATAGGATTTTGCACCATAGACAAGTCGGGTGAGATTTCAAGATCTCGCAACATATGGGGATCAATAATAGAATCTTAATCACGAAGGCATCGACGAAGCTGGGATACATGAAATACGTCATGAATTCTCGAAAACTGAATCGGTAGCGATACACGATAAGCAACTAGACGAATGCGTTCCGTAATGGGAAATGGTCCAGTATTTCGAGGAACCAATTTCCCAGAGCTACTAAAACGCATCACCCCGTTCATCGGAGAAACACGAACGAATACGTAAACGCCAACAGAAAATTCCAAAGGCTTCCTAGGATGAACGACATAAGATTTCTACCTATTATGAGCCTCTTTCATTCTCTATCTAATAATATCAAATCTTCTCAGAAGAATCATGAATATAGTCGGGGTCGGGAACTAAATTTTCCTCCGATTCCAACCAAGAAGATGTTGATCGACACGGTCTTCCGTAAAGAGCTTCGAAAGGAGCCATACCGATACTAGATTGAAAACTGTTGTTATAAGAGAATTCAACACGAGATAAGTGGTCTTCCCAACTACCACCAAAATCAAGAATACAAGCACGAAGGAGATCTTCCAAAACTTGATTCACCCTTTCAGTCTGACCGTCGGACTATGGATGATAAGCTGTACTGAGATTGAGCATAGTGCCCAAAGCTTTCTGAAGGCTCTGCCAGAAACCACTAGTGAAAAGCGGACCTCTGTCACTAACAATAGAACTAGGAACTCCTTGAAGTCGAACGAATTCTTTAATAAACAGCTTAGCCAATAAAGGAGCAGTCCGATTGGACTTGATTGAAAAAATGGGCTGATTTGGTCAATCTGTCAACAATCACCCAAATACTAGTATGGCCCGACCTCGAACGAGGTAGACCATCAATGAAGTCCATAGAAATCTGATCCCATTTCCATAGAGGAATCTCAAGAGGCTGAAAAAGACCACTGGAACGTTGGTGTTCTGCTTTAACAAGTTGACAAGTCATGCAACGACTTACATAACTTGCAATATCACGCTTCATACCCTCCCAATAGTATAAGCGTTTCATATCAGCATACATCTTACTACTACGCGGATGTATAGTATATGTAGAATGATGACAGTCCTCGAGAATGTCATTTCTAAGAGTAGAAACATTAGGCACGATCAACCTCCCCTTCTTCCGAACACAACGATGAACATCAATATCGAAATCCTTTAGATCAACACTTCGGGATTCCGATTTACAACTCAAAATAAGATAAGCAATATGTGGATCTTATTTTTAGGGCATCGACAATACGATCCAACAAACTAGGACGAGCTTACATGCTAAATAAAAGCACGGGAGAATCAGAAACTGAAGGACGGTCTCTAATATCACAAAGAGATAAAGCTTCCAATATATTCCACTCTGCTAGCATTATGGAAACAACAACCTACTGCTTGCGACTAAGTGCATCAGCAACTCGATTACCCTTACCAGGGGTGTACTGAATATCGAAATCATATGAAGCAAGAAATTTGAGCCAATGCTATTGCCTCATATTAAGCTCTTTCTGAGTAAATAAATACTTCAGAGATTTGTGATCAGTGAAGATAATAAAACGCTCGCCCAGTAAATAATATCGCCAAATCTTTAGAGCAAAGAATATGGCGGCTAACTTTAAATCATAGGTAGCATAACGAATCTCGTTAGGCTTTAGTGGTCTTGAAGCATAAGCAACTACTATCTTTTTGCATGAGAACAGCACTGAGCCCAAAACCACTGGCATCGGTAAAAACAACAAAATCATGATTCCCTTTGGGAACCACTAAGATAGGAGCATGAGTAAGGAGATCTTTTAACTTTAAGAAATCTCACACTTATCCGACTAAATAAAAGAAACAGCTTTTCTCGTAAGAGTGGTAAGCGATAAAGCAATACGAGAAAAGTCTTTAATAAACCGGCGATAATAACCCGCCAGTCCAAAAAACTATGGATCTCAGTAATGGTCTCGGGCCTCTTTCAATTCTGAATAGATTCGATCTTGGCAGGATCGACAGAAATACCATCAGAAGAAACAATATGTCGAGAAACTTCACCTTATTCTCCCAGAAGTGAAGCTTGGAGAATTTGGCATAAAGCTGGTGCCGACGAAGGGTGCTCAAAACAATCTCCAAATGCTGAATATGATCAGCTTTAGATTTGGAATAAATAAGAATATCGTCAATGAAAACCAAGACGAACTTATAGAGATATTTCCGGAATATCTGATTCATAAGATCTACAAAATACGCTGAAACGTTCGTCAAACCGAACGGCATAACAAGCCATTCGTAAGAACCATAACGAGTACGGAATGCGGTAAAAGGAATGCTATCTTCCGCAACTTGTAACTGATGAAATCCGGTAGCAAGATCGAGTTGGGAGAAGAGCTTAGCGCCACTTAACTGATCGAACATATCGTCGATCCTAGGTAATGCATACCTATTCTTGATAGTGAGCTCGTTAAGCTTGTGATAATCAATGCAAAGCCTAAAAGTACCATCTGGCTTCTTAACGAAGACAACGGCGGCGCCCTAAGGAGACGAGCTAGAACGAATAAAATGCTTGGCTTCCAACTCAGATAATTGTTGTTGAGTTTCTCATTTTCCTTCGTAGACATCCTCGTGGGAGGACGACTGACAGAATGAGCATCAGAGATAAGATCAATACGGAACTCAATTGCCCTCTTCGGCGGCAAACATGAAATAGGCTCAAAGACATCAGAAAAATCACAAACAGCCAGAATATTAGCTAAGACATCCTCCGATTCGAAGGAAGAAATTGAAGCATTTGAAGTATAATCCATGTCTCGAAATACAATAGATAACTACTCGATAGCATCGGGATGCTTGAGATACAAATTTTTTTAGGGACATAGAATTTGAACTTCATGACGAACGAGCTAATCCATACCCAATATCATATCAAAACCAAGATGACCCATAACATGCAGATTCGCATGAAAGGAAAAGCCACATAGAATAATCTCAACATCAACACATAACAAATCAAGAGTAGGGGATCCACCAATAGGATTTACAATCCTCAAAGGGTCGCAAAGAGTAATAACATCCAAAGGAATTACATCAACAAGCTCCTTTGATACCAATGAATGCGATGCACCCGTATCAAAGAGAACTCTAATAGAACGGCCATGAAATAAAATAAAACCTTTCAAAACAGAAGGAGTAATACCTTTGGGCTGAGAAGAAACACCAGAAGCTTTAGCAACATTAAGCTTCCCAGATTTGAGGCCCCTAGAAGCAGTAGGACAATTGGAAATCCAATGACCCTCTTTCTTGCAATAGCGGCAAATGCGAGGCTTAGGACAATTACGGTGAAGATGATCCAAAGAACCACAATTAAAGCACGCCCTCTTAATAGAAGGTGCACTACTAGGCTGAGAACTAGAGGTAGCTTGCTTCTTCTTCTTCTGGTTGGAAGAATTAGGCTTATGAAATGGAAACCTCTTCTTGTTGGGGTTCTTAGAAACCTCAACCTCATCACCACTATCACGTTCCTTTACAACAACTTCAAGGCAAAGAGCCGAATCAACAAGCTCCTCAAAAGAGAGCTTAAGCTGAAGCAAAAGAACTTTCTTCAAATACTTCTTCAAACCCTCAGCAAAACGAAGATTCTTCTTACGCAGAATGTTAATGAACTCAACTCCGTATTTGGACAAGGCCTCGAAAGATGCAACATAATCAGAAACAGAGGACTTTCCTTGCTTCAACTCAAGGAAACTACGAGCAAGATTAGCCTATTCCGATTCAGGAACGAACTTAAGTTCGAATCGTTCCTTAAACTGAATCCACGAGAGAGAGGACTCATCAACCTCCACAATAAAAATCTCATACCAATCAAGTGCATGCTCTTCCAACATACTAGACACCACGAGAACGCGATGAAGATCAGAAGGATCCATCCAAGAAAATATGCGCTCATAAGTGCGCAACCAAGTCTGAACCTCCACTACACTTTCCGATCCCTTGAAAGGCTTGCTTCCAAGGTGGGAATAGTCACTACATATGCGGGCGAAGGTAGACTTTTGAGTAGGAGCTGCGGGAGTAGCAACAGAAAGCTGAGTACCCCAAAATAGCTCCATAAACTGATCAGCTGACATATAGACGCTGTCTGGATGAGAACCGCTAAACGGACCTGCAGAAGAACGCTTCCCTCTACCTCTTCCAGCCATGAGCTGAGAGACAAGAGAAGGTAAGGATTAGTTAAACAACACACAATCGATAAGAAATTTAACAATGGAATACTACGGAATATGAAATTTATTCCTAGACATACTCCATATGTTAGAGTGGAAGAAATAGATTAGAAAGGCATGAATAAAATCCTCGAATGGTTGTAACGCATGTTCCATTCTGTTCTGTTCTATGTTTATTATAATTTATTCTGAATTTCAGCTATGATACCAAGTTGTGACGCCCCACATCTATGCTCACAACAACAAAGGTTATTATAAGGAATAACGTCTGCTATTGCGAAGAATAAGGCTTGTTAGAAGCGACCATCAATAAGTTATGCCTTAGACGAGTATTGATTACAACGATGTGAGTTGTGTAAATTACTCCAAAAGATATAAATTCAATCCAAATCCAAAACGAAACAACGGTGGCTAAAGAAAAATCCAGAACAACTCATACTAACAACAACACAGATAGTATAATCACATCAGAACAGAAATATCAGATATATAGCGGAAGACAAGTCTGGAATACATGCTACAACAATCGATAGTTCACAAAAACCAAATGTACATTTACATGTCATCAACGTACATGAGACGAGAGTAAATAAACCAAAAGTACTCCTCGAAGTCTAGACAAAAGATGATGTGAAATCCCAAAAGCTGAAGCTGCAACTGAATCAGAGATAGCGATTAGCCTGAAATAACTCGGTCTCACTTGAGTATTATTTAAAAGAGAATAATAAACGGATCAGTCCAATTTAAACTCAGAAATAAGTGTATGGTAAATGACACTTAAGCAAACAATTATAGTCTCGAATGAGACTATTCAACATAAATAATCAACAAAGTTTAAATGAAGAAATCTCCATTTAAACTCCATCATGATCAACTTTCAAATTCACAATTGATTTCAAAACAGCAATACGCAAAATCATAATCTCATATGAGACTATACACAAACTTGTAACAACCCGCATATTTATCGATTTTTATATTTAAATATTTTATTTAAATATTTTATCGATACTCGGAATTTAGTCCGAAAAGTTACTTTCTGCGTACGGTCGAATTAGGACTCGGGACCACTCCCATTGAGTTTAAAATGTCATTTGCGACCTTTTTGAGTATAAGCTTCGACTTGTTTGGAGTTAGTCAAGTTTTGCTACTTTTTCACTTTGGGTTTGGGTTTGGTTCAGCCCTATGTTTAACTTATACTCAAATCTGAACCACTCTCCCCATTCACTCTCACTTCCTTCTCTTTTCAGTTCTAAAACATTAATGGTGGGAGAGATGGGAAATTAAAATTCCAAAACCCTAGTTTTCTTTTGCAAATCAAACTCTAGCTCCAAACTAATAGAAGAACCCATTGGTAAGCTTCTCTTCTTCTTCTCCAACTCATTCTCTTATCAAATTCAAAAATTCCTAAACCTAATTTAGGATGTTTCTCTTTTTAGCTTAGATTCAAGCTTGTTGAGTTGGAATTGAAGAGTGATTGTCATTGTCATTGTTCTATAGCTTCTTCTTCAATCGTTTGGGTTCAAAGGTGAGATTTTTATCTCACATCTTTTTCTATATCTATCTTTGTGGTTAGGTATGAATTCCTAACATTTGTGCATATTTATTTGCTTCTGATTTGAACTGAATTGGTGAATATTCCAATTTTTATGAAAATCCTTTTATGGATGTTTGATCACGATATTTGGGGTGTATCGAAGAGCCTATAAGGCCGGGTTGTCATTTGACGTGAATCCTTAGTCCCCGTTGCTCGCTCGATCTCTCCCGACATCTTTTTGGCCATATGGCTTAGGCAAATTGCTGCCCTTACCAGGTTTTTAGACGTCAGGATACCAATGCCAGACGTCTGGTTTTGCAACCTGGAGAAAAATAAAATACGGCAGAAAAATAAATAAGGAAGTGTCTAATTTCAGACGTCTGAATTATCATTCCAGACGTCTGGAATAAGGTTAGACGTCTGATTTGTGTTTTCAGACGTCTGGTTGGTTTTCTGGAATATTTCCAGAAACCAAAACCAGACGTCTGGACTTTCCTCCAAACGTCTGAATGCGTTTTCAGATGTCTGATTTTAGGTTTCAGACGCCTGGATGGTTTTCTGGGAAATTTCCAGAAACCAAATCCAGACATCTGGACAACCCCTCAGACGTCTGGAAATCCCTAGTTTTGCCTATTTGCCTAATTTTGAGTAAAACTTACAACATTAATCGATTTTTGTCGATCCGATTAGTTGTTATCACTATTACCGTCTTTGTTGACTTCTCTTTATGAATTTTTGGAAATATCCATTTCTATGGATTTGGTATCGATTTCTTTGGATTTTATTCACGTCTTCGGATGTGAATTTTGGTGATTGATTGTTCTACAATCATTTTTGTGATTTGTCACTTTAAAAATATAAAGGTTTCAATACTAGTATTAAATATCAAAACCTCTTCATCAAAACGATTTCAACTACATTTTCAATATCAAACTCGTTTATAAAACCGTTTTCCAATTTACTAGTATACACAAACCTTTACCTCACTCGTATGAGAAATCTAATTAAACGACATAGTAAAACGAGTGGTATGAAACGCTTGCGTTTACTTCGTCGGTTAATTCTTGGACTTGTTCGATTGAAACTATTGTGACAATTTTCTAGTGGAGATCTACAGTTTGTTCGTAAATATTTAAGTTAAGCAAGTGGTTATGGGACATGAAGCTAAACTTATATATTTACTAGCTTAGTGTAATTGACACTTCTCGTTGATCATGACGATCATCTTTGTGATTTAGACTAGCAATGTGCGATGTCTCTTTGTCTGCGAGGGAGACTAAACCCCGTTTTGTGGAGTTTCGACTCAAATTGGTGAGGTAGCAACCCATGGTCTTCGGGCCGTTTGTGGAGCTTCGGCTCAATTTGTGATGGTTAGCAACCATGGAATTTGCGTTCCGTTTGTGATACACGTGTTGGTGAGCTTTATGCTCCCGTTTGTGATAGGCCTCCCCCTTTTCGTGATTTATGGATTTTTTGAGATGATTTCTAGAATTTGTGTTTCACCAATTTTCGTGATTTCCATTGATAAGTTTTATCAATATTTGTGCATTAGTGAATTTGTGTGTCATTGACTTTTGTGATTGACATTGATATAATCGTCAATATTTATGGTTTGGTGAACGAAATAAGGAGTATGACATTTCTTTGATTCTTGTGTAGATTTTGTGATATTGATTAATCTCTTGTTGATTTTCAATTACTTATATATATCACAGCTTGGTATCAGAGCCAAACTTCGAAACAATATGAAATATTATGACAAGGATCATCGTCCTAGTCTTTCTTAGGGGTCGTGCTTTAGGGTTTAATTCGAGTCTTCGTACCGATTCATCCTACTTTCTTTATGATTCCTTGTTTTATCTATCAAGAATTACTTGATATTTATCTTGAGAATAACTTTTTATTCTTCTTTATTTCTTTCTTAAAGAAGAGAAATGGTTAGACCTAGTCGTCCCAGAGCTGGACCATCTAGTGCTACACCCCAAGATGGAGTTTTTATGACTACCTAACAACTTCTTGACCTTGTCATGAATGCTCAAGAAGATGGTTCTAATCCGGAACCTACTCACCCTAAATCTGGGTTTGCACGTTTGTGCAATGATTACACCAACCTGGGTGGGAAGCCATTTAAAGGTTCTGAAACTATTATTGAAGTTCAGGATTGGTTAAGGACATACGATCGAATATTTTCTCGCATGAACCTCATTGATCTTCACCGAGTTCAGGTGGCTTCTAGTATGCTCCAAGAAAGAGCGTTAGACTGGTATGAGCTTCTGATTTCTGAAATAAATGAAGCGGATCTCACTTGGGAGAAATTCGGAGAGCGCTTCGAGTAAAAATTCATACCAGAAGCTGAGAGGGTGACTTTGGCTCGCCGTTTTATTGACCTTGTTCAAGGTGATTCTTCCGTGACTGATTATGTCGCCTCCTTCGAGTCGCTTTCTAAATACGGGGTTGAATACATCAACACCCCTTTAAAGAAGAACCAGAGGTTCGTCTATGGCTTAAACAAAAATCTCAAGAAGCCATTACTTCTAAAATTAGAAGTTTCTTTCGACCAACTCATTGATATCGCTCTTCGTCTTGAAGAGGCGGATAGGGAGAATGATGTTGAAGTGGTGGGTTCCAAACCAAACTTCAACAACAAGAAGAGGCCAAACAAATTCAACGGCCCTTATCCTAATAAGAAAGGGAAGCAAGCGACCCCTGTGGCAAAGACTTCTTCCTTTGGTCGTGAGGAATGCTATAATTGTGGTTCGAAGGACAATTACGCGAACAAGTGCCCTAAGTCCCTCTCTTGTCGCTACTGCAAAGGTCCCGGCCATGTTATATCTTCATGCCCCAAGCTTCAGGTCAGGAAGGAGGGAAAGTTAAATGTTGCTTAAGCCTCTGGCAACACATCACGTGGCCAAGGTATTTCCCACTCTATTTTTGATGGTATTATTTTATTTCGTGATCATCCTATTCGAGTTCTTTTTGATACAGGTGCGTCCCATTCTTTTATATCGAAAGAACTTGTTGATACTTTTTCTTTGGATGTTTTGTGTTTAATGACTTCTTTGAGAATTGCGAATCCGGTCGGTGGATTCGCAACAACAAGTTTATTGTGTAAGGATGTCGAGATTATTTTGTGTGATTTTTCTTTCCGAGCCGATTTGCATGTCATGCATTATTTAGGCTTTGGAATGATTTTGGGAATAGATTGGCTTAACCGTTATGAGGCACATATCCTATGTCCTGAGCAGACTATTCATCTTCGACATCTTCAATCTGTAAAGCAGATTTCTATTAGTCTTAAAGATTCGGATTCCAGCTTGGTTGCATCTTTATATTCTCTAAATCTTCGTGATGACGATAATGATGATGAGGAAAATATTATTTCTCTTATTCACGTTGTTCGTGAATTTTCCGACATATTTGAGCCCGTTTTAGGATTACCACCTAAGCGAGCAATTGAGTTCAGAATTAATATCATTCCTGGAGCTCAACCTATCACTCGTCCTCCTTATCGTGTGTCCAATAAAGAAAACGAGGAGATGCGTAAACAATTATCCGAATTGGAGATGAAACAATTTATTCGCTCTAGTTCCTCGCCTTGGGGAGCTTCGGCTATTTTTGTGAAGAAATCCTATGGTACGCTTAGGCTTTGCGTTGACTATCGCAAGCTTAATGATCTTACTATCAAAAATAAATATCCTGTACCTCGGATTGATGATCTATTCGATCAGCTTAGTGGTGCTAGAGTCTTTTCACAATTAGACTTAGCTACTGGTTTTCACCAGCTTCGTATTGCAGAGGATAGTATTCCTTTGACATCGTTCCGTACTCGTTATGGATCTTATGAATGGCTTGTTATGCCATTTGGTTTAACAAATGCTCCGGCTTATTTCGTTGACCTGATGAATCGAGTTTTCAAAGACTTTCTCGACCGGTTTGTTCTCATCATTATTGATGATATTCTTGTGTATTCAAAAACCGAGGAGGAACATGAGAAGCATCTTCGGGTTGTGTTGGAAACTCTTAGGAGTAATCAATTAAAGGCAAAGTTTTCTAAATGCCACTTTTGGCAATCTCGTGTGAAGTTTCTCGGTCATATTATTTCCGAATCCGGAATTTTTGTGGATCCTTCAAAGATTGAAGCGATTCAATATTGGAAGAGACCGGAGAGTGTGACGGAGATTCGTAGTTTTCTTGGATTGGCGGGTTACTACCGCCGTTTTATCAAAGACTTTTCTAAGATTGTCGTGCCTCTCACTAGCTTAACGAAGAAAGGTGTTAAATACATTTGGTCGGACAAATGTGAAACTTCTTTTCAGGAATTAAAAGAAATCCTCTCTGATGCTCCTATTCTTGTTATTCCCGAGGGGAATCAAGATTTCGTTGTTTATACCGATGCTAGTCGTGTTGGTTTGAGTGTCGTTCTTATGCAAAAAGAACGTGTTATTGCTTATGCTTCTAGGCAATTGAAGCCTGCCAAGACTAGGTATGCCACACATGATTTAGAGCTCGCGACTATTGTTTTTGCTCTTCGTATTTGGCGTCATTATCTTTTAGGAGAGAAATTTGTTCTTTATACCGATCATAAGTCCTTGAAGTATTCATTCTCTCAGAAGGAACTTAATTTGCGTCAACAGCGTTGGCTCGAGTTCCTTGCTCCTTATGATCTTGATATTCTTTATACCCCCTGTAAGGGTAATTGTGTCGCCGATGCTCTTAGCCGTAAACAACAAGTTGTTGTTTCTATGATGATATCCGAATGGAACGATCTCGAGATTTTATCCACTTGCGAAATTCGAGACCGTGTTTCCGATTTATGCTCATCTCTTGTTTTATGTAGCCTTGAGGCTCATCCTTCTCTTTTAGACCGCATTCTTGAAGCTCAAGGGCTAGATCCTGAATTGGCTCTTCTTGGCCAAAATATTAAGGATAAAATTGATATTAAAGGTTTAAAAGACTTTGATATCGATTCTCGTGGCGGCATTCGGAAATTTGGTAGACTTATCGTACCAAATATTAGTGATCTTCGTAAAGATATTTTAGAAGAACCACATCGTTCTAAATTTACCATTCATCCCGGAAGCAGTAAAATGTACGCGAATATGAAGCGGCTTTATTATTAGGAGGGAATGAAACTTGACATCGCTAACTTCGTTAAGCATTGCATGACTTGCCAACTCATTAAGGCCGAGCATCAAAGGCCTGGTGGATTATTGCAACCTTTAGAAATTCCAATTTGGAAGTGGGATAAATTTCCATGGATTTTATTGATGGCCTTCCCCATTCTCGTTCGGGTCATGATAGCTTATGGGTGATCGTTGATAGGCTTACTAAATCCGTCCATTTTATTCCCGATCGATCTAACCGAACCGTTCCTCTTTTGGCCAAACTCTTTATCAAAGAAATTATTAAATTGCATGGAGTTCCTACTTCTATTGTTAGTGATCGTGACCCATTGTTTACTAGTGGATTTTGGAAGAGTCTTCAAAAAGCTTTGGGAACGAAGCTTAATTTTAGCACCGCTTATCATCCCCTGTCCGATGGACAAACCGAGCGTGTGAATCAAACTCTTGAAGATCTTCTTCGTGCTTGTGTGCTTGATTTCAGTGGAAGCTGGGAAGATCATATTTCCCTTGTTGAGTTTTCCTATAATAATAGCTTCCAATCTATTATTGGTATGGCATCTTTCGAGGCACTCTATGGAAGGCCATGCCGATCTCCTTCTTGTTGGCTTGAGGCCGGTGAGAAGCTGGTTTTAGGTCCAGATTTTATTCGGGATTCCATAGAAAAGATTGATCTTATTTGTCATAGGATGAAAGAAGCCCAGAGTAGACAAAAATCCTATGCCGATAACCGGAGAAGGAAGTTAGAATTTTCTGTGGGAGATCTTGTTTTTATTCGTGTTTCACCTATGAAAGGTGTTGTACGTTTCAGCCGATCGGGAAAATTGGCGCCTCGATATATTGGGCCATTTCCTATCACTGAACGTATTAGTTCCATGACTTATCGCCTATCATTACCAGCTCAGTTTTCTGCTATTCATGATGTGTTTCATGTTTCTCAATTACGAAAATATCTTCGAGATTCCAATTCTATTCTTGAGCCCGGTGTTGTGGAAGAGATTGAAGTTTCGCCTAATTTAACTTATGAGCAGCATCCTATTCGAATTGTTGCTTCGGAGGTCAAACGCCTTCGAAATAAAGATGTCCCGCTTGTAAAAGTTCAATTGTCTTCAAATCCAAAGGATTGTTCTGGGGAGTCTAGAGAGTTCATCGAGCGAACACATCCAGACTTACTTTCTCGTGCTCTTTGAGGTGAACCTTTTATTTCAAATTTCTTTTGTGTTAGATATGCTTTTACGGTTGTTACTTTATATTTTCTTCTTATATATTGCAAGGACGCAATTTCTTTAAGGAGGGGAGTCTGTAACAACCCGCATATTTATCGATTTTTATATTTAAATATTTTATCGATACTCGAAATTTAGTCCGAAAAGTTACTTTCTGCATACGGTCGAATTAGGACTCGAGACCACTCCCATTGAGTTTAAAATATCGTTTGCGACCTTTTTGAGTATAAGCTTCGATATGTTTAGAGTTAGTCAAGTTTTGCTACTTTTTCACTTTGGGTTTGGGTTTGGTTCAGCCCTATGTTTAACTTATACTCAAATCTGAACCACTCTCCCCATTCACTCTCACTTCCTTCTCTTTTCACTTCTAAAACATTAATGGTGGGAGAGATGGGAAATTAAAATTCCAAAACCCTAGTTTTCTTTTGCAAATCAAACTCTAGCTCCAAACTAATAGAAGAACCCATTGGTAAGCTTCTCTTCTTCTTCTCCAACTCATTCTCTTATCAAATTCAGAAATTCCTAAACCTAATTTAGGATGTTTCTCTTTTTAGCTTAGATTCAAGCTTGTTGAGTTGGAATTGAAGAGTGATTGTCATTGTCAATGTTCTATAGCTTCTTCTTCAATCGTTTGGGTTCAAAGGTGAAATTTTATCTCACATCCTTTTCTATATCTATCTTTGTGGTTAGGTATGAATTCCTAACATTTGTGCATATTCATTTTCTTCTGATTTGAATTGAATTCGTGAATATTCCAATTTTTGTGAAAATCCTTTTATGGATATTTGATCACGATATTTGGGGTGTATCGAAGAGCCTATAAGGCCGGATTGTCATTTGACGTGAATCCTTAGTCGTCGTTGCTCGCTCGATCGCTCCCGACATCGTTTTGGCCATATGGCCTAGGAAAATTGCTGCCCTTACCAGGTTTTCAGACGTTTGGATACCAATGCCAGATGTCTGGTTTTGCAACCTGGAGAAAAATAAAATACGGCAGAAAAATAAATAAGGCGGTGCCTAATTTCAGATGTCTGAATTATCATTCCAGACGTCTGGAATAAGGTTAGACGTCTGATTTGTGTTTTCAGACTGGTTGGTTTTCTTGAATATTTCCAGAAACCAAAACCAGACGTCTGGACTTTCCTCCAAACGTCTGAATGTGTTTTCAGACGTCTGATTTTAGGTTTCAAACGCCTGGATGTTTTTCGAAATTTCCAGAAACCAAATCCAGACGTCTAGACAACCCCTCAGACGTCTGGAAATCCCTAGTTTTGCCTATTTGCCTAATTTTGAGTAAAACTTACAACATTAATCGATTTTTGTCGATCCGATTAGTTGTTATCACTATTACCGTCTTTGATGACTTCTTTTTATGGATTTTTGGAAATATCCATTTCTATGGATTTGGTATCGATTTCTTTGGATTTTATTCACGTCTTCGGATGTGAATTTTGGTGATTGATTGTTCTACAATCATTTTTGTGATTTGTCACTTTAAAAATATAAAGGTTTCAATAGTAGTATTAAATATCAAAACCTCTTCATCAAAATGATTTCAACTACATTTTCAATATCAAACTCGTTTATAAAGCCGTTTTCCAATCTACTAGTATACACAAACATTTACCTCACTCGTATGAGAAATCTAATTGAACGGCTTAGTAAAACGAGTTGTATTAAACGCTTGCGTTTACTTCGTCGGTTAATTCTTGGAATTGTTCGATTGAAACTCTTGTGACAATTTTCTAGTGGAGATCTACAGTTTGTTCGTAAATATTTAAGTTAAGCAAGTGGTTATGGGACATGAAGCTAAACTCATATATTTACTAGCTTAGTGTAATTGACACTTCTCGTTGATCATGAAGATCATCTTTGTGATTTAGTCTAGCAATGTGCGATGTCTCTTTGTCTGCGAGGGAGACTAAACCCCGTTTTGTGGAGTTTCGACTCAAATTGGTGGGGTAGCAACCCATGGTCTTCGGGCCGTTTGTGGAGCTTCGGCTCAATTTGTGATGGTTAGTAACCATGGAATTTGCGTTCCGTTTTTGATACACATGTTAGTGAGCTTTATGGTCCCGTTTGTGATAGGCCTCCCCCCTTTTTGTGATTTCTGGATTTCTTGAGATGATTTCTAGAATTTGTGTTTCACCAATTTTCGTGATTTCCATTGATAAGTTTTATCAATATTTGTGCATTGGTGAATTTGTGTGTCATTGACTTTTGTGATTGACATTGATATAATCGTCAATATTTATGGTTTGGTGAATGAAATAAGGAGTATGACATTTCTTTTGATTCTTGTGTAGATTTTGTGATATTGATTAATCTCTTGTTGATTTTCAATAACTTATATATATCACAGCTTGACATTTTGATTATTATGTGTTTAGTCATATCTCTTATTCTATATCGTTTTATATGATATTTATAGTTAGACTGATCCGTTTATTATTTTCTTATTAAATAATACTCGGGTCGGACCGAGATGTTACAGGTGCTTCAGCTTGACTTCTCACTTGGGATTGATTTCTCAGACTTTTGGTTAACTTCTTAGATTAGTTGTTTTTGGATTGTATACAATTGAGATATAGACTCCATGATGTATACTTATTCTTTTGTTTAGTTCTTGTAACTATTCTTTTGTGTTATTGCGGATCTTTTTAGACCGCTACTCTGAAATACACTTTCATGTGTTAGTTGTATATTCATATCTTCTTCCGCCTTTGTGATATGAATTATCTGTGACTGATTTATGTTATGCTTATTTCTATATTTGTTTCCGAAGGATTTATATAGCCACTGTGTAGTAGTTTTGAGTTTGTATCGGTATGTCGGATTTCCTTTCGAAATAAAATGCATGTTTTACTATCTGACATATCGGTGCTCGCACAAAGCAATTACATGGATGATCACTCCTCAACAGCCTTATTCTCCACGCTATTCGACAGCATTACTCCGTAGTGTTCCTGGCTAGCGTGGGTATAGAGGTGGGGCATCACAAAACTGAACTACAAATTCATAATTGAATTCAAAATAGCAATTCACAAAATCTAGAAATCAAAATAAGATAACTAGAAAAATCGGCATAAAAGTGGATCGATCCCAGCAGATGGCGAGTTTTAGCTACGCCGCACGTACATCTCAAATGGCCGAAGCCTACTAAGTACTATAATTTTTGGTGCCCATCAGATGACCCTAAGGTCCGCAGAGTGACCCAAAGTTCTAGTACTGGTAATTGACCCGAAGGTCTCAGATGACCCGAAGGTCCAGTAGAGTGGCTCGAAAGCCCAAAAAAATCATCAAAATCATCAAACAACAAATATTTCAATTAAAGAATATAGAATTAACCAAAATAGTAAAAGTGTGGCTCCATACTTCGCACTTTTGCTAAATCGTTTAAATCTCTTCATCGTTTCTCTGAAAGTGCAAAATTGTGTATTTTATATGAAAAACATTTTACGTTCTCAAACGAACAAGTCCGGAATTAAGCGAATCAGTAAAAGTAAGGGTTCATAGTCCTTAATTTTGCTGAAGCGTTTAAATCGCTTTCTCATTCTTTTGAAAGCATAAACAGTAAAAATTTTGAAAACAATTTTATTTTAAAACACGTGATTAAAACAGCAACATCTGTAGCAATTTCGACAAGGAAATTGCGCTACACAAAACACCATAAAAACGGATAACAAATCAGCGTTGCGGGATAACCGCTTGAAAATTCACTTTAAATTGATAGTTACTGAAGTCAAAGTAACAGTAATTTTTATTCGTCCAAAAATGTTACCAAAACAACATGCTTCAAAAATATAATACTGATGTAAAACTATATTAACGCAGTAACGTGCAACCCCTATTTGCACGTATGCTACAATGTAACCATAATAATTTGAATTACATTATGATGCATCCTGAATTAGCACGCAGAAAATAAAAAGTTGCTAAAATAAAACGACCCATAAGCAAAATTGCTTTGTTCATTTTACACGTAACTCATAAACAACAATTTTTGCACAAAAATATTGAAACGTGGACTCATTTTTTTTTCAAAGCAAGGATGAACTACAGGAGCAACAGAATATTGTAACCAACTTTGCACTTAACCCTTCATGCACACTCACTACTATCACGCAAGCAAAAAAGAATATGCAATCAATTAATTGTATGCAATTATTAACCTTTGAACAAAAATTTAAAAATAAACCGGCCACATATTATCATTACTCATAATCACTAAATGCATACCAAAGTGAAATTCAACAGAAGAAAGAATCAAGCGAACTACACGTGCATGTTTAAAATTTCAATTCAACCGATCTATATGGCCAGTAACTTATATAAACACGTCTATGTAAACATGATTCATTTACATATGTAAACATGTATTGAAGCAAAGATGTCAACCACCTAACATACTTTGGGCATAGTAACTTATATAAAAACAAAACTCATACAAAAACTATAACAACTGTATGCATGTAACCGAATGAAACAAGGGTCCTATGCACAAAATAAAAAAACTGTATGCATGTAACCGAATGAAACAAGGGTCCTCTCCCACGCACGCACACTACTATCATTTATAAAGGTCTGGCAACATTTTCTTATACTGTAAGTGGTGCATACTGACAACTACCTAACGTGTAAATGACCTGGATCTAAGTTTCGTTTACTACAAATTTTGCACACAACACAAACAAAAATGTATAAACAAACAGATCTGACCTCGTGTTATTCAGATATGCAAGCAAGTTTGGTGCTACCCCATATTAAAAACAAAAAACACAGTTTAAATAGAAGGTGAGTTTGCACTCACAAATATTTGCTTCAAAACCAATAATTAACCCAGATCCAACAGAGAACGAAATTATACTGCCATTAATGCCTCCTTTGAGCTTCTGAAAAATGAGCAAAAATGTTGCAGAGATTTTTTTCTTTCAATATTGAGAACAATTCAAGAATGAGGAGTGTTGAAAAGAATTTTTTGTACAATTGCTTTTAATGCAAACGTTCATTTGAAATATTGTACTCGGCTACAACACTTGATGGTGGCAGAGTAAAGCAAAAGTTCAAAATTTGCTTTATAAATAAAGTGACTATATTTGCAATATGCGTTCACACTTGTTTTACTTTCAAGCATTTAGGCTTTAGCCTGTTACATGCATGCATTAACGAATTGCCTGGCACTCATTTTATATGTCTGTTTCGTGGACCAGAGTAGTGTCTAGGCTTACTTTTTTTCATGCATTAAGTTAGAGTGAAGGTCATCATTTGTACGTATATAATTAGTACGTATATACATGTTAAAGCATATGAATTGTAAGTATAATTTTGCATGAAAATATAAGAAGCATATGAAAGTGCCAAACCACTAGTTATAAATTTCGTGCGTATGGTAATGTGTTGAGTGCGTTAGTGCACTTCACCAATGTAGGTTCCAAGTCATTTTACTCTTATTTTTATTTTCATGCAAATGGTGGTGTGCCAGAACATCTCCCATTTCAAATTGCAGCGTACATGTATCAGTATGCGTGAAAAATTTCTATTTAAAATATTTACTCTGACGGTAATTCAAAAATCACGGTCGTTACACTAGCAGCCTCTATACCTCATTTCTATACGTACAGAAACTTCTGTGCTCCTCTTCCACAATGGCTTTAAACCCTAATTTATCCAATTCAAAATTCAAATTTCAAATCAAATTCAAAATTTCAAACTCCTCAAAAAAATTATATATTGAAGTTCTCGATGAACGTAATTCAGATCTGCAATTCGTTTTTCGATCTGGGTTGCTGCGAAGCCAGAATTGGGCGAAATAACCTCGGTCGTTCATCGTGTTGTGATGAACGTCATCGGATTGTAAACTGGAAGTTATAGGGGCGTGGAGGGTGACGAGTGGATCATATCTATGTAGGTTTCTCGTCAAATGAACGGTCAGATCGACGCATTTAATTGGATTAGGGTTTTGAAACTCGATGGCGGGGGTTGCGCATTTATGTGCGATCGAGTGACCGAGGGGAGGTGGCGTCGTAGTCATGGTCTTGGGGCGGCAGTAGGATTCGTTGGCCGCAGCTGTGTGGCGATCGGCGTTCATCGTGGCGGCGCGTATAACTGGGTCACGATTTGTTAGGGTTCGAGGGCCTCGTTGCATGCGTCTGGAAGAAGGAGTGGCATGTTTCTTGATGATGTGGCCGTTTTTTGGTGACTTTTATTTTCTTTTTGTTTTAATTTTAAATTTTGTTTTCAAAGCTTCTAATTCGTATAACTTTCGCATACGATATCCAATTCACGCGCGGTTTTCTCCGCTAGGTTCGCATTGGAACTTCGGACTTTTTGGCGCTGGTTTGGACAGATTTGAAGACTGTCCAATTTATGGGTTTAAATTGGACATAAATTCAATTTAAATTCAAAATGTGAGTGTTTTAACCCACTCACAACTTCTAAAATTTCTTATGGTTGTTAAATTAATCGTTGATGTGATTCTGGATTTACTTATGACTGTTTGGCATATTTTTAATCATCGTCTCAGTTAAATCGCATTTATTTAATTATTCATTGCATATAAAATGCCAGTTAAACAGTTACTAAATTTATTATTGAATATAAACTGCTATTTGATACCTGTTGTTTATTATCTGTTCTATATTGATGCTATTGTTTTGAATTGGATGATGATTGTGATAAATGGTTGATGGTTAATATTGGATGAATGGATGTTGTATTTTATATTGTTATAAACTGCAAGTTATTATGCATTTTCATTTCATTTGGGATTTCGGTTTGAAATGATAGATAACCGTAATTTTTATTTTAAATTACGGATTGAAATGATGAATATCCGTATCACTTGACCATAGGATAGAAAATTATATACAGACATCATCGGTCTATACAAATATTTTGAAAATGATTTCTATGGTTTTGGACAGAATTGTACGGTTTAAATAAATATTGATTCTTTTTTATATTATATAAAAATATTTTATATATAGTTAAATTCATGCATTTAAGCAATGTATAAAATTATTTAAAGTATGAAATAAGTTTAATAATAAAGTTTGACTTTATAAAAAAAAATTATGGATAAGTATTTACTTAAATTATATTTTAATATAGAGTTATAAGGATGTTTATAAATAAAAGTTGAGAAGATAGTTTTGAAATTGATTTGAGATTTTATTTGATTAAGATCATACTAAGATTGAGATTTTAAAAGAATACGGTTTTATAACTTAATTCGGGTTTAGGGTGATTTGAGTGAATAAACTGAGGAATATTTCGTTATTGGAATTTAAGTTTTATTTAAAGGATATTGGATTTAGAAAACAAATATTTCAAAACTAAATAATAGAAAAAGTGTAATTGGTGTTTATATATATATGAATTATAAATTTAGTTTTGAAATATTAAATATTTAAGTTTTGAAATATAATGAATTTGAAATGGTTTATTCGTAGGTTCAAATCGGTATTTGGAATTTATTTGTGAAAGAAGCTATTTTTTATAAAGTAATTTCAAATTTAAACCATTTAAGTGGTGTAGTTATATTTCAAAGTTATGAAATTCAAAGTTTATGTTTTGGAAGGTTATATTTCAAATGTTGGTTTCGAAGTATATAAATTTGAAAGTGTTATGGTTTTAGAAAAAGGATATATTTGAAAAAATGATATTATATTGATTTGGGTTTTATAAAAATAATATCATATTGATTTGGGTTTTAAAACAGAAATGATATCGTATTTATATGGTTTTGAAAGGGGTATTATATTCTGGTTTTGAAGTATAATTATTTTAAATTGGCCGCGGTGTTATAATAATGTTTGGTTCTTAAAGAGACCAGGATCGGAAGTTGTCACACTCTCTGCCAACTCCAAAAACCACTTTAACAACCGTGTACGCGGTGGAGATTCCAGAATGAGGTAGGAAGGTGGCGACGTTCTATTAAGGTATATACGTGGACCCGACTCCCGTGAGTTGGCATAAGGTGGCTAAAACAGGAGCGATTCTCGGGCCAAGGAGGTAGCCCCTCTTATCAGACACATCCCTTTGATATTATACTCGACTTTTGGATTGATTCGGTGGCCACTTTTGATTTTTGATATGGGGGTGTGGCTCGAGGTGGGCGGTAGCTGCGGCTATGTGTTACCACCAGCCCGAATGCGTAATTGGTATATCACCCTGGCATTTCCTAGTGGTGCCGTATCACCTACCCTAGCACGCCTGATATGATTTTGTTTTGTACCATACCTATGGAGTGCCCTCTGACAACTCCCAGTACGGGGGAGATTACAGTACTGTATAGACTATGGGAATATAAAAGTGTGTTAAGGTGGAAAATGTAAAGCCTTAACACTATTTTCAGTATATTATACTTTACTTTAGACATTATTATAATAGCGAAATATTACTACATAGTAAATAGTTTAACGGATCCTGAGGAGATGTGAATCTCGAGCGTTTTTAAGTTGCTGCACTCATGTTAGACACTAGATAGGAGATGTCAAATCCCGTAAACATCTCTGACGCCGTTCCACTCATATTTATTCTTGTTGATTTAACTCACATAAGATCTTTTAGTTCTGACTTGAGTGTCTTGTCCTTTCAGTTCGCTCGGGTCAGTCCGAGCATTTTAGGATTTGAAGATTTTACTTGGAGGACGAAGATGAAGATTTGTATTACTATTATCTACTATATTATCCCACTACACCCTTTTATTCTGCTGCATAATTATTGTTCTATGATATGTATACTCTGATATATATTGTATAAGAAAGATCAAATATTTTGTAAAACAGCTTAATGAACTGTATATTTGATTATTATATTTTATCGTTCCGCTGCAAGATTCTTTTTGTTCTTTTTCTTTTTCTGCTTTTTCTTGTTTACCCCATAACAATCTGCCCTTTTGTATGATTTAAGTCTGACGTGTGTAGTTTATCGTCGATTTAAATTGTACGAAAATGTGGGTCGTTACATCTGGTATCAGAGCTTAGGTTTAGCGATGAACCTTAGCTTTGTGGGGT
Source organism: Allium cepa (assembly GCA_030765085.1). NCBI lineage: Eukaryota > Viridiplantae > Streptophyta > Magnoliopsida > Asparagales > Amaryllidaceae > Allium > Allium cepa. The sequence goes on along the minus strand of CM060931.1, from coordinate 143,248,178 downwards.
TTGACTCATTATTAATTGGATAGTAATACCTTATGATGAGTCGCTGATAGTATATATATGAGAGAGCGTATTTGTTAGTGTTATAAAAAAAGGTTTTATATTGTGTTAATTTGTTCCGTTTTGTATTTATAAATTCCGGTTGATGCATGAGACGCTATAACATCAATAGGGACTTATAAACACTTAATAGGACAGACCGACATAATATTTGGTTTTAATATAGGTGAATGAAATAATTTTCCTACTATATTTTCTATATATATAAAGTAAAATTTATAAATGATATATGTTTGTTTGCAATATATTGGTTGTTAGGTAATGAAGTTTATAAATAATAGTTGAAAAGGGACTTAAAATAAAATAAATCAAATTGGAAATTTAGAACTTAAGTCCGGGCTTTTGAAACTTCCTTTCGAAGGATTTTGGAATATAATAATAATATTATTAGAAGTATTTTCTGATATAAATATTGCAATACAATTTGAAAGAACTGTTTTAAAAGAACTTTGGAAAGAAATAAGTTTTGTACTTCCCTCTCTGTCACTGGAAAATAATTTCGGTGTTGAGTGCATGCATCGTCGTCATTCATTTTCGAGTTTCCAAGTGGGAAGGCCACTGTAGTAGTTTACTGCAGATTTGTTTTGATAAACCAAATATAAACATTCAAATTGTTTTAATTATAATTGGATATATAAATTATAAGTATTTATTTATTTGTTATTTTAAAATGATTTGAAATTAAACCCGGTATTTAATTCTTACGTTTCCGCTAATTAATATTTTTAATTAGGGCAGTGAAATGGAAGTTAACTAATAATTGGAACCTTTAAACAAAATAAGAGATTAAATGTCTGGTTATAAATAAATGAAAAGAAATTGGAAATTGTAATCTATAAAACAAAGGATAGGATTACTGAATATTAATTTAGTTAAAGGAAATGAGAAAAACTTGTATAACTTTCAATTACAGTCTTAAAGGCATATATATATAACTTACCAAAGATCTAAAAGTTGAAATGTTAATACGAAATTGTAATTGATATTATACAAGTAAAAACTTGAAGGTAATAAATAATAATTTGATGTGTAAATAAAATGCTACTAATTAAATATAATAGAAAGGTAAGTATTATAAATAAATGATAATAAACTTAAGTAAATGGTTGAAGCTATTTATAAATAAAATAAGTAGAAAAGATGAATGCATTAAATATATGATTGTAGACTAAAGTAATGTATTGAGATGCTAAGTAAATGAAATTGAGAAATGAATGAATGTAATGCAAATAAATAAAATAAATGAAAACAAAAATTTGCAAGAAATAAATGTGAATTAAAAGAAATCATTATATGAATAAAAAGGAAATCAAACAACAAAGGTTGTGAAATGAAATTAATAAGGGTGAACTTAATTTATTGTTTGGATTTGTTGTTTGTTTTGGTTTATGGTTGTTTGGGTAAGAATACTTTAATATTGTTTGGATGAATGAATAATCTATTTAGTTTCATCTAAGACTGTTGAGTAAAGGATGCACTTAGTAGTTATTCTTCATTCTGTACAATTTAAGTGTCGAACCCGAACAACTATTTGTCTTGTTTGATATGAATGAATGATTGATTTGTGTTGATTCTATGTGATGGTTGTATGCCCTGTTGCAAGTGATTGATGTTTGTGGTGATTTGTTTGTTTATGGTTGAAATAACTTTAAACATTTCATTATATATATTTATTAACTCTTTTAAATTATATAAGTAAAATGCAGGTTATGGAAGAAACTGCTACTGCTTTTGGTTTCATAATTTAAGCGTTATTGCCTGACAAATAGGTACATTTTCGGATTACGTTTATAGCGCTATTGTATTGTTTTTCCCATGTTGGGATATATATTATCTTGGAAAAATATATGCTGTATATTGTTATATTTGATATTTTATTTTCTCCCGAACCTCTCCGTACAAAGGAGACTCTGTCAAATTTTTCCGTAAATTTTGGGACTTAGAAAAAATTTTGAAAATGTTTTCCAAACCTTATTAATTTATAGAAGATTTAATGGTAATAAATTGGTATATTTTATCTAAACTGATTAATTTTGTAAATTTATTTGTTTATAAATTTAATATTTTAAGTAAGATATATTGATTTCTTAATTCTCCTTTTCCCTTCTTTTTCCTTTTCGGGGATGAAAAATTTTGAGTGGGGGAGAGTGTAACGACCCGTAAAATTCGATAATTTAATTTGGTTGAATTTATAAAATTTGTAATTAAATTTAGAAAGAAATAAAAAATTTATAAATTAATATTGAAATGAACATTAAAATAAAATATAGCAATGGTAATTAAAACCTACTTATTAGTAATTTTGAATAAAATTCTTATAAATGAAGTAGTGAAAGGTTTATACCTGGATATAAATTCAGTATGTGAAATTTGAGGTTTGTATTGAATTGATTAATGTAATAAAAATGGTTAACAGTAATTGGATGTAAATTAAAGAAATACGTTATTGCAAGTTAATAATTTATGAACTTGAATGAACATTCCAATTTAATATAATAATTCAAATGTTATGACATAGTTTTAAATGGAATATAGTATAAACAAATGGAATCAGTGTATTGATGTGTGAAATAATATATTGATTTATTTGTAACCGAATGTAAATTAATGCAATTATGTTAATGTAAGTTAATAAATAATTAATTTAACGCAATGCCGATTAATTGAAATAACTATAAGGTCATAATTTGTTGTATCTAGTAAATTTGGAAATTTGATTCCAATAAATGCAATAAAGTATTAGAAATGTATATTGTTTTCATAAGATAGTATAAAGGAATGTAAACTTGTGATCTATGTATGAAATAATAACCAAAATAAGGGAAATAGTGTTAATGTAGGTAAAGTTGTAACAAATTGGTCTACTAAATCAAATTAGGATATCAATAATGTAATGTTTATGAGAATTAATGCAAGGACTGAAGGTAGGTATGTAATAAATAAATAAATAAATAAATAGAAACGTGAAATTTTTCATAAGTAATAATTGGTAAATTAAGGAATGGAAATAAAGATGTATTAATGTAAAACTTAATAAATGGAAATTTGAAAGGAAAAGTCAGCTGAGATATTGGAATCTCTTATAATTGGTTATGAAGTTGAAACATAAGAAACGAATGTAATTACTTAATTAGCTAAATAATAATACAATTAACGGTAATTTAATAAAAGCAGAAGTGTTTAAGAATTGTAACGAAAAGGGTGAATGTAATAATGAAATAACTAGGACTGTAAATTTATTCATAGTGTAGTAATCGATATAATGGAAAGTATGAACCCAAGTAAATGAATTAGTTTAGAATGTTAATCGCAATTATCGTGTATATTGGTAGAAAATAATAACATGGAAATAGGGTAGTCAATACAAAGGAAAGATGAAAATTTGAACATACTAATGTAATAAAGGGTAAAACAAATGTTATCTTTGTTTATTGAATAATAATTGATTTAATAAAAAGGATTGAAGTTAAATCAAGTTAATTCATTGGAATAAATTATAATTCAATGAATTTATTGTGAATGAAATTAATTATTACATTTATTGAAATTAAGATAAAATTTATGAATAATAATGTAATAAACCATGAACTAGTGTTAATTTCATCCGTTGGATAATAATGGAATGAATAGTAGAATGAAAAATAAGTTAATAGAATTTTTGGAAATTAAATTTATAATTTATGAATTTAATGAAATTGTGGTTAATACAGAAATTGATAAATTAATCAAACTCTAATTTGACATTTAATTTTGGGTAAATTAGTTTAGAAATTTAAAAATGATGAATTTTTTTTATTATAGAGTTAAAATTTGAAAAGTGATTTAATTAATTTATTTTAATCTATTTAATTAATGAAAAAATAGCTATTTTAGCCACTGACTCGGATTTCGACGAAACCAGTTTCATCGGTTCCATAACGGTGAATTATTGTAGGGTTTAAAGTTTCGTAGCGATCAGATTGGTCGTTTGATCGTACGAACGTGAAACGCCTTAAAATAAATGAAATTGAAATCAATTGAAATCAATTTGAAAAATATTGATTTTAGCATAACTTCTTCATACGATGGAATTTGGACTTGAAACTTGTTCCATCGCATTTAAAATATTTTAAAACATCTATTTGGATATATGGGTTGACCCAATTTCGTTCCGGAGGCGAAACGGGCTTTCCGGGCCATTGATCGTTCAGCATGTTTGTTTATCGAGTCCATCTATTCTATTTTGTCTATAAATACCCTATTATAAACCCTAGCAGCCTCCATTCCTCATTTCTATACGTACAGAAACTTCTGTGCTCCTCTTCCTCGATGGCGGTAAAACCTAATTTATCCAATTCAAAATTCAAATCAAAAATCAACTTCATAATTTCAAACTCCTCAAAAAAATTCATAAAAATTATATATTGAAGTTCTCGATGAACGCAACTCAGATCTACAATTCGTTTTCCGATCTGGGTTGCTGCGAAGCCGGAATTGGGCGAAATAACCTCAACCATTCATCGCGTTGTGATGAACGTCATCGGATCGTAAATTGGAAGTTATAGGGGCGTGGAGGGTGACGAGTGGAGCATATCTGCGTAGGTTGCTCGTCGAATCGATGGTCAGATCGATGCATTTAATTGGATTAGGGTTTTGAAACCCGGTGGCGGCGGCTGCGCATTCGCGTGCGATCGAGTGACCGAGGGGAAGTGGCAACGTAGTCGTGGGCTTGGGGCGGCAGTAGGCTCTGTTGGCCGCAGCTGAGTGGCGATCGGCGTTAATCGTGGCGGCACGTATAACTGGGTCGCGATTTGTTAGGGTTCAAGGGCCTCGTTGCGTGCGTCTAGAAGAAGGAGTGGCATGTTTCTATGATGACGTGTCCATTTTTTGGTGAGCTTTATTTTATTTTTGTTTTAATTTTTAATTTTGTTTTCAAAGCTTCTAATTCGTATAACTTTCGCATACGATATCCAATTCACACGCGGTTTTCTCCCTAGGTTCATATTGGAACTCTGGACTTTTTGGCGCTGGTGTAACAGCCCGCAAATCCGTACCCCTTAAGTCAACACTATTCTATAACAATCAACTCAAGTTGTACAGAAATACGAACCATTTGGATTAAAGAAGAAGAGGTAGAAGAAGAAGATAGAAATAATATCAGAATCTAACCATCGCAGGGGAATAAAATATAATAGATGATAATGATCTTTACTCAAAATCAAATATATCTGTTTATATATTACATCATCAGAGTACATCAGATCATAACTCAACATCAATAACATACAACTGAATACACATCAACTCAACACATCGGAATATATATATATACAAGTACGGGAGTACGTATCGCCATCCTGCTCATCTCTTGAGCTCCACAGCATCATATCCTGTATTCTATAATATTCGGTCTGAGCCGAGCATTACAGTTAAATAATACCCGAGTTAGTCTGAAATACCAGCGTGAGAAAATCACACTCAATTGATTATTAAAGTTTCAAAAATCCATTGAAAACAAAGCATCTCGTATGACCACGCCACAAATAAACATGTCGGATTTTTACCTTACGATAGCTAAAACAATTTTCATAGAAATCCTCTGATATTATAATAGGGTCTATAGAAAGTAAATAGAATCTAGCTGAAACACTTGCATCTCACGTTTCAGCAATAGTTGGGCACAATCAAAACCGTACGGGTGGGTAGGGAAAATGGATTCCAACTAATGGCTAGGCACTGGGGTACCACCTATCACAGTACCTGGTCTAGATCAGCGTACCGAGGAGCCACCCTAACTTCCCTGCAACACAAGACCGGAACCATCCCTTACTGGACAGCCCCGAGCAAGATCACCCCGCGGTTGGGATCATCAACCTCCCACTAAGCCGAAATAAAAGGGACATCTAGACAGGGATGACCTCACTCTCCAGTGGGGGCTACCCACGAAGCCTTGCTGCATATCCCTTGATTTTCAGCCATTCCCATTTGATGAGGCTTGAGGCTAAGCGTTACCTTTAAAGAACATATCCCTTTGAATGCCCATTGTCCACCTGACGATGTTTCGCAAGCATTCATCCATACAAGTCCATCCCGGGTTCGAACGGAACCGAAGGCACTATTCCTACTACATCCATTTTGGAAATATCCTCAGTATTAGTATCGACTAGCCCTTGCACTTCACTGCTCCATCTTTGAATCCAACATCGTTTACACGAAACGTACAAACCGGATCAAAGTGGTTTTCGAGAAATAAATCTCGATCCCGGTCTCTTCGAAACGGTCAACGCATTTGGCCAATATTGATAGTCGGTTATTTAACTATCAATTTCTATTTACAAACATCCATCAAACAATAAATAATTTTCCAAATTATTTATTAACCTCAAAATATTTCACAAGATATATTTCTATTTTCAATCCTTTGAAAATAGTTTCAAAATCCATCTTTCCTTCCAGAATAAACTTTCCCAAATATTTTCTATCTCCTCTGAAATACCAAGCACAAAACTAGATTTTAAAATAATTTAAAACACTTTACATTTAAAAAAAAATATACTTTAAAACATTCAAGTTAAAAATTCCTTTAATAATTTGTTAAAAATACATATGAATATTTGAAAATAGGGTTACTTAATAAAATATAAAACTAGATTTCACTTTTAAAAATAAAATACTAAGTCACTCTTTAAATAAGTATTGCTATAATAGATTAAAAGAAAATGCTTACTTTAGAATTTAAATATTTAGAAATAGTAAATGTTTCAAAACATACTTCTTAAAACAACTTTAAACTTTTAATTTATATTTAAGAATTTACTTTGAAAGCGTACTTGGTTATTTAGAGAGAAATTTCCAATCTCAATCACTTAAATCAATTTTCCAAATTGATTACCAATTTATTCCATTTGAAATAAACTTCTGTACTTACCAGTTCATTTCAAAATTCATTAATTATGGACTTTATTATTATTTCCAGTTCGATTTTAAATCCTTTATCTGAAATGTACAAATTTCATGTTATTCCCAATTCGTTCTTTATTCTTCTTAAATAATTTAAATCCTAAATTTAAAATAAATGTTTTTTTTCTTTTAAACAACAACATTGAAGTTTAGGTTTTATTAACTTCCTGTTTATTTAAATTTTTCTTCCCATACTCAAGATTTATTTATTGAAATTCTAAAGTCACTTTATTTCCTTTCCAGTTCATTCTTAAATTTATTCAACTTTTCTATAATTATTTACTTACAATTTCACTTCTTTTATTTTCATTCCCAAACTCAATTTATATATTTGGTAATTCATTATAGCCATAGCATTCAATATTTCACAAAATTCATTACAGAATATCAAATATTCAGAACAGAGAATATTAAATAATTAAATAAAGTTGAGGGGTCCAGTTGGATCCCTCCAACCTATTTTTCTTGCATCCACAGATGTTAGCACAATATAAAATGCCAATTCCAAATATATACCACACTACAGCACAACAGTCAATTTCAACCATTCAAACAATTATTTAAATTTAATCATTTAAATTTTATTTTAAATTAACTGAGTGAGATGAACTCACCTTTGATTTTGTTTTGCAATTCAATCCAGCTCGACTTGTTTCAATCAGATTTTGACCTTGTATAACAATCATACGATTTATTAACACTTTGAAATAACTTGAACCATTTATTTCCATTTATAAATTTAAATTAGCCAATGACTTACTATTTAATAATTTAATTGACCAACTATTTAATTTGAACTAAACATTTGGTTTTAAACTAATAAATTGATTTTTATCTAGATTCCAAAAATAAATTACCTTAGTAACTAAAATAACCAAATTATTTAATCTATCACTTATTCATCAACTTCAAAAATTTAAAAACAATATGCAATTTAACATTTTATTTTGAAATCCTATATAAACCTTAAATATTTACAATTTATTATTTATTTGACTAAAAATTATCCAATCAACTAATAAATTTTAGTTTTAAACTAGTGATAAAATTTGAATCAAAGGATTTAATTTAAACCAGTTTTCCTTTTAAATAACTTCCTTAGTAACAAAAATAATTAGATTTAACTAAACAAATAAGTCTTCACTATATTTAAATGAAAAGTGAATAGATATATTTACTTAACTTTACATTTCAATTGTTTACAAAAATAATCAATATTCTTTGAATGAAAATACATCCATGTTTACATTTTCAAACGAAAACATATATATCTATACTTACATTTCCCCTTTTCATTTACCGTGTAAACATATTTTCATATATAAACATCTTTAACTAAAACTTATTTACTGTAGATTTAACTGAAACTGAAATGTGTATGTGTATATATATACATTCATTTATTTTTTCGTATATATATATATATATATTATAAACACAACAGTAATAATTTTACTGTAAAAAGAAAATACTCCTAACCTATATATTCATGCTTTCATAAGTATTTAAATTAAAATAAAAAACAATAAGTCTATACCTCACTGAACCACTCGAGCTCGCGGCCATCTCCCTTGATCGCACTACACCTCCACTTCGTCTCCTCACCCACAATCGTGAACATGGCCACCCCCCTTCAGTCACCACGAATTTCAGGTCGCCATCTTCCCCCCCGCCAAACCCTAAACTGCAGTCGCGATACCCTAGCGTGCGATTCGATCACATACGAGCCCCCATCGCCTTGACGGCAAGCTCGAATTTTCCCCCTCCTTTCGCGGTGATTTTGATTTAATAGAAATCGAATTGGAAGCCGAAAAAAAACTGCCATTTCTTTTTTTTTCGAACGAAACGACTTGGTTTCGTTAGCACGGTTGTTTATATTTGATCTGGAATGAAGGGCTTTAGCCATGATATTTTTTTTCTTTTTTTTTCTTTTTGAAAGATCTCGGTTTTGATCTGAAGGATAAGGCTTCGGCCAAATTATAAAAGTGAAAACGAAGCTTACTCTAGAAGCTAGGGGTGATACTTCTATAAAAAGATTTGACCAAGTAAATTAAATTAAATTAACTTTCTTTATGCATTTACGGGTTGTACGATCAAACGGTAATTCCGAACCTAGCGAAAATTAAATCCGACAATAATATAATATTACAGACCTATTGAAACTGGTTTCGTCAAATCCCAAGACTGTGCCTCGGAAGACTACTTTTCAATTCAATTCAAACGATATATTCTTAAAACCGAATAAATCAGTGTTAAATTCAATTTTAAAATTTCTATTATTCTCAGTATTATCTATATAAATTTTATAAGCTTTCAAATTATTTTTAATAGGCTTAAAATTCTAGATTCAACATTTCATCCAATTGTAAATTATTTAAATTCAATAATTAAATTATCAGATGAATTTTTGATATTCCTAATTCAAGTTAAGATTACCTATTGAATATTTAAAATCAATTAAATATTCTGATTTTAAAATCTCGAAAATTCCGGGTCGTCACAGCTGGTTTGGACGGATTTGGAGACTGTCCAATTGTTGGGTTTAAATTGGATTTAAATTCAATTTAAATTCAAAATGTGAGTGTTTTAACACATTCACAACTTCTAAACTTTCTTATGGTTGTTAAAATAATTTTTGATGTGCAATTGGATTTATTTATGACTTTTTGGCCTATTTTTAATCATCGTCTCAGTTAAATCGCATTTATTTAATTAAATTGTTATTTAATTATTCATTGCATATAAACTGCCAGTTAAACAATTATTAAATTTATTATTGAATATAAACTGCTATTCGATACCTATTGTTTCTTATCCGTTCTATATTGATGCTATTGTTTTGAATTGGATGATGATTGTGATAAATGGTTAATGGTTGATACTGGATGAATGGATGTTGTATTTTATATTGTTATAAACTGCGAGTTATTATGGATTTTCATTACATTTGGGATTTCGGTTTGAAATGATAGATAACCGTAATTTTTATTTTAAATTACGGATTGAAATGATAATATCACTTGACCATAAGATATAAAATTATATACAGACACCGTCGGTCTATATATATATACATACATACATACATATATATATATATATTGAAAATGGTTTCTATCATTTTAGCCAGAATTATATGGTTCAAATAAATATTAATTCTTTTTTATTATTATATAAAAATATTTTATATATAGTTAAATTCATGTATTTAAGCTATGTATAAAATTATTTAAAGCATGAAATAAGTTTGATAATAAAGATTGATTTTATAAAAAAAATTATGGATAAGTATTTACTTAAATTTTATTTTAATGTAGAGTTATGTTGATGTTTATAAATCAAAGTTGAGAAGATAGTTTTGAAATTGATTAGAGATTTTATTTAATTAAGGTCTTACTGAGATTGAGATTTAAAAGAATATGGTTTTATAACTTAATTCGGGTTTAGGGTGATTTGAGTGAATAAACTGAGGAATATTTCGTTATTGGAATTTAAGTTTTATTTAACGGATATTGGATTTAGAAACAAATATTTCAAAACTAAATAATAGAAAAATTGAAATTGGTCTATATATAGATGAATTATAAATTTAGTTTTGAAGTATTAAATATTTAAGTTTTGAAATATGCTGAATTTGAAATGGTTTATTTGTAGGTTCAAATCGGTATTTGGAATTTATTTTTGAAATTAAAGAAGCTATTTTTTTATAAAGTAATTTAAAATTTAAACCATTTAAGTGGTGTAGTTATATTTCAAAGTTATGAAATTCAAAGTTTCTATTTTGGAAGGTTATATTTCAAATGTTGGTTTCGAAGTATATAAATTTGAAAGTGTTATGGTTTTAGAAAAAGGATATATTTGAAAAAATGATATTATATTGATTTAGGTTTTATAAAAATAATACCATATTGATTTGGGTTTTAAAATAGAAATGATAACGTATTTATATGGTTTTGATAGGGATATTATATTCTGGTTTTGAAGTATAATTATTTTAAATTGATCGCGGTGTTATAATAACGTTTGGTTGTTAAAGAGATTGGGATCGAAAGTTGTCATACTCTCTGCCAACTCCGAAAACCACTTTAACAAACGTGTACGCGGTGGAGATTCCAGAATGAAGTAGGATGGTGGCGATGTTCTTTTAAGGTATATACGTGGACCCGACTCCCATGAGTTGGCATAAGGTGGCTAAAACAGGAGCCATGCTCCGGCCAAGGAGGTAGCCCCTCTTATCGGACACATCCTTTCGATATTATACTCTGTCTTTTGGATTGATTCGGTGGCCACTTATGATTTTGATTTGGGGGTGTGGCTCGAGGTGGGCAGTAGCTGCGGCTATGCGTCACCACCAGCTCGGATGCGTAATTGGTATATCTACCCCGACATTGCCTAGTTGTGCTATGTCACCTACCCTAGCGCCCCTCATACGATTTTGTTTTGTACCACACCTATGGAGTGCCCTCTGACGACGCCCAGTATGGGGGAGATTACGGTCCAATATAGAATATTGGAATATAAAAGTGTGTTAAGGTGGAAAATGTAAAGCCTTAACGCTATTTTTAGTATATTATACTTTACTTTAGACACTATTATAATAGCGAAATATTACTACATAGTAAATAGTTTAACGGATCCTTAGGAGATGTGAATCCCGAGCATCTTTTAAGTTACAGCACTCACGTTAGACACTGGATAGGAGAAGTCAAATCCCGTAAACATCTCTGACGGCGTTCAACTCATATTTATTCTTGCTGATTTAACTTACATAAGATCTTTTAGCTCTGAGTCGAGTGTTTTGTTTTTTCAATTCGCTCGGGTCAGTCCGAGTATTTCAGGATCTGAAGATTTTATTCTGGAGGACGAAGACAAAGATTTGTATTACTATTATCTACTATATTATCCCACTACACCCTTGTAACGACCCGTATTTTACGTATCGAAAGATCGTAAAACCGTTGTTATTAGGTCGTTAGTGTTGTTAAGTCGTCCAGAGCTTAAGTCGTCAGAGGTTAGGTCGTAGAAGAGTGTTGAGCGACCTAAAGGTAAGGCAGAGCGACCCAAGGAAGTCGGCGACATAGTAGTTAGCGACTTAAGGGTTAACGACTTAAGAATAGGTGAGCGGCTTAAGGAGGTGAGCGAATTAATAGAATTAGCAGTTTAGGAGTTAACGGCATAAGCGGGTTAACGGCCTAAGGAGAATAGGACTGTGAAGCGACTTAAGGACTTAAGGAAGGTAGGTCGGTTAAGCGAGCTAACGATCTAAGGTAGTTAGCGACCTAGGGGATGATGGTTTGGGTCGTTCTAGTTAGGTCGCGACCTTTGATAAGTCGTTGAGTGTTAGGTCGTTGGGTCGATAGGTCATTCTGACGACTTTGGAAGAAACGCGGCTTGTATGTTAGGTCGCGCATGTGTTAGGTCGTTGAGTCTTAGGACGCGCATGAGTTAGGTCGCGTGAGAGCTTGAATCGATAGATCGTGGGGTTTTTAGGTCGTAGGTCGTTGGATTTTTAGGTCGTTGGATTTTGTTAAGTCGTGAGCGACTTAAGGGCGAGAGACTTAAGAGATTCCAGCCTATAAATACTCGGGTTTGCTTCATTTTTGGGATCCAGATTTTGAAGCGACGAAGTTCTGCCATTTTGAGAACTCGAGTGCTACACTTCTTCACTTCTTATCTCTTCTTTAATCTAGCGCTTCCTTCCATCCAAATTGAAGATCAAATCGAAGATCCAAGAGCTTAGTTTGAAGATCTCCATCCATTGAAGAGAGATTTCATCGTTTGAAGCAGAATTTTGGTGGATCGAGCTAGATCCTTCGCTGTCCAGATCTGAAGTGTGTTGCTTTTGAGGTGTTTAGGTGATTCGGTGAGTGGTGGTTATCTCTCACACGGTCCCAAAGGAGTATATTGGATTGGTGGTTTGATTTTGTGTTAAAATAGTGATTTCCATGCATTTTTCTTAAACATAAGTGTAGATCCATTGTTCATGAAGATTTGACATCCATTATAATTCATGTTAACCTATGCTAGTTCATCCATCAAATTGTAGAGATATTATTCATGATTATGCTTGTTTGATTTAGAATCTTTATTTACAAGATTGCCATTTTTGTTATAACTGCTTTTAGATCATGTATGAATGCTTAATTACTTGGATTAATGATTGACTTGATTGGTTGTTATAATTAGTTGATTAGTGGTTGGATTTGGACAAGTTGCTTGTCGGAGATGATTCAAAGGCTAAGGGGGAAGCTCTTTAATAGGAAAGCTGCACATGGCATATGTAGTGGATGATAAAGCTCATTTGGACGGATTTGATGATGATGTTGAGATGGAGCTTTGCTATGAATGAGATAAGGCGAGGCATGATGTGAGGTAGCTTTGGTATAATCCAGATGGGATCATTCCAAGCATGTTGATAACTCGAGGGATGGTTCGAGTCTGTGGATAATGGTTGGCTCGAGAGGCGCTTGAGCTAGTATGAGAATAGTTGTCGAGGAGGATGACTAGAAGGCTGAGATTTCATTGTTATTGAAGGTTCAAGCAGAGTCAAAGCAAGAGTGCGCTGGGCAGATTCGACAGTCCCAAAAGACTACAGTTGGTGGTCGAGTACTCTGGGCAGATTCGATAGTCCTAGGCACAAGCTGCGACGACGTGCGGAGTTCTGGTCTAGAACCGGGGTTACCATTAGCCCTTGACGGACGGCTGAAAGAATGTGCCAGTCATTCAATTAACGGTGGTATCGAAGCAATGATAACAGTGGTAGCCAGAGTCATGGATGTTTGGATGTTTTGGTTGTATCGTCATTCGGTCTCAAGAGCGATGTTTTCTGGGTGCTTATCTGATCTTGGTTTAGCCCTTGGGGGTTTGTACTTGGAAAACACCGACCTTGACTCGAGTGATAATTGCTTTACTTTAAATGTCTGATTTGCTATGTTTACTTCTGTTTAGTGTGTCCGGGGGCTATCACTGTGGAAGAGGTGGAGTGGGAGGGTTGGATTCCTATTCCTTTTACCTTTATGATCTTTTGGTATGTTGTTAGTTAATTTACCGCTCACTAAGACTGTTGTCTGACTCAAGGTTTTATGTTCAACTCTTATTACCTTGGGCTGTTCATCCATTTTACGATGGGCAGACTAGGTAGCAGGTGACAGGTGCTGTTCTTAGTGACCAACGATGCTGATGACGAAGACGAGTTAGAGGCTTGCATATTATTTTCTTACTATATGTACTGGATGTTCCGCTGCTTGTATATTCTCTGAGTAATATGTAGTGAGGCTTGATGTATTGACTATTCAGATTTTTGTATCAAACTAATATAAGGCTTATTTGACGAGATTCTGTTTTGTGGAGCTTCACTACATATATATTTTTTCTATTGTATTTTACCCATGCGCTGTGAGTAGTACGATAGACTCCGCTGTTTTTACCTTACCATGATGATCATCCATGGCTGCCTGGCACACTTTACAGCGCACTATTTCCTTGTTTAGTGCAGGAGTCATGGGCGGTCGTCACATTTGGCATCAGAGATTTGGTTAATCGATTTTAGCCAACGCTCGTTGATGTAACTACGTATGGGAGACGTAATTGTATTTTTATGGATGATTACTATATATAATATAGTGGCTTAGAAGGCTTTGAACCTCTTATGTAGTTGTTTCTAAAGGTGCACTAATCATTTTTTTAGATATTAAGAATGAGTCGAAGAGGGAGACCAGCTGCTAGGGAAGGCCGTGCTGCTGAGGGAGCTGCTGAGTATGCTGCTATGTTCGAGGCTATGATGACTTCGATCATGAGGAGGATGCTAGCTCCGGGGCCATCAGTAGATGTTGGAGTTCAAGTTAAAGCTCCAAGACCGGTGGATTTTGCTAAGTTGTGTAAAGACTATACTGCTCTTGGAGGAAAGGTTTTCTTGGGAACAGAGTCAACCATTGAAGTCCAGAGATGGATAGATGCTTGTAGAAGAATCTTTGGTGATTTGGGAATTGAGGATGCAACCAAAAGGAAGCTCACATCAAGACAGCTTCAAGGGAGAGCTTCTGACTGGTGGAACTCTATCACCATTGATACTCCGGAGGAAGAAATTACTTGGGAGCAATTCCAGGCCAGATTTGAAACTAAGTTCATTTCTACAGCTCAGAAATCTGTTCTGTTCAAGAAGTTTGTGGAGCTCAAGCAAGGAGGAAGACCAGTCCTTGAGTATGTTTCTGAGTTTGAAGCCTTGTCCAAGTATGCTCGGTCGTACATTGAATCTCCATATCAGAAGAACGAGAAGTTTGTGACAGGCTTGGACATTTATCTTGGGACGCAGTTGGTGGATCATCTGGACGATCCATTTGAGAAGCTTGTGGAGAAGGCTCTCAGGCACGAGAATCTGTTTCCTAAAGAAGGATCTGTTGTTGCTGTGACCAAGGAGGAGTCTAAACCACAGCAAGGTGGAAACAAGAAGAGGAAGCAGCAGTAGCAGAAGGGTAAGGATGGACAGAAGAAGCCGAAGGGAGAAGTGACCTGCTAGAACTGTCAGCAGAAGGGCCATTTCTCCAAAGATTGTAAGAATCCAAAGGTGCCGATGAAGTGCCACAACTGTGATAAGCTAGGGCATATTAAGAAGAATTGTCCAGAACCGAGGAAGGACAGGCAGGTTGTACAAGCTTATGCTTTGGGGGTTGTGCAATCATCATCAAAAGCCCCTACTACGGAAGAGAAAGGAAAGAGTGTGGTGGTACAAGGTACTCTTTCCATTTGTGGTGTTACAGTTAGAGTGTTGTTCGATACTGGGGCGTCGCATTCTTTTGTTTGTAATGAACTTGTAGGCTGGTTGGGGTTGGAACCGGATATTGTTGATAGACCATTGGTTGTGACTAATCCAGTTGGGGGTTCGTCTTGTTTGTGTATGATATGCCGTGGTCTGGTTGTATCGAGTTATGATTGCTCTTTTGTTTGTGATTGTTTTGTTCTGAACTTTGAGGGGTTTGGAATTATTTTGGGTATGGACTGGCTTAGGAAGTATGCAGCAAAGGTTGATTGTAAAAGGCTAGAGGTGACAGTCAAGAATGTGGAAGGGCGAAAGGTTGTGATACGATGTAAGCATGAGGAAGGCGTCTTCATAGGCTTCATGTATTCGCTGGTTGTTCCACGGGATGGACTGTCATCGGTGCCAGTCGCAAATGGATTTGAGGATGTCTTTGATGAGGTCAAAGGGTTACCGCTGCGTAGAGAGATCGAGTTTCGCATCGATCTAGTTGAAGGAGCCAGGCCTGTTGTGATGCCTCTTAGGCGGATGGTGCCTAGGGAACAGCAAGAGTTGAAGGTGCAAGTTGATGATCTTTTACAGAAAGGATTCATTCGGCGTAGTGTGTCCGAATGGGGTGCACCAGTAGTGTTTGCAACCAAAGAAGATGGATCGTTGAGGTTGTGTGTGGAGTATCGTGAGCTGAATAAAGTGACTAAGAAGAACAAGCATCCATTGCCGAGAATAGATGACTTGTTTGATCAGCTTCACGAAGCCAAGGTGTTTTCTCAGATGGATTTGGCAACGGGATTTCACCAATTAAGAGTGGCAAAGGATAGTGTGCCGAAGACTGCTTTCAAGACACCATCTGGTTTCTTTTAGTGGCTGGTAATGCCGTTTGGATTGACCAATGCACCAGCATATTTTATGGACCTTATGAATAGAGTGTTCAGGGATCAGTTAAACAAGTTCGTACTAGTGTTCGTGGATGATATTTTGATTTATTCCAGTAATGAAGAAGAGCACAAGACGCACTTTTTTACTATTTTGGAAACCTTGCGGAAACATCAACTGAAGGCGAAGTTTTCGAAGTGTCACTTCTGGAAGAGCGAAGTGAGGTTCTTAGGCCATATTATCTCTGGAAGTGGAATAGCGGTTGATCCTGCCAAGGTGGCAGCAATCCAGGATTGGGTTAGACCTAAGAATGCATCGGATGTGAGAAGTTTTCTTGGATTAGCAGGATACTATCGTCGATTTATCAAAGACTTTTCCAAGATAGCTACACCATTAACAGGATTGACGAAAAAGAATCAAGTATTCAGATGGGATGCTTAGTGTGAGCAAGCTTTCAGAATCCTGAAAGAGCGACTAACAAGTGCTCCTATTTTGACTATTCCAAGTGGAAATGATGAGATGGTGGTTTACACCGATGCATGTGGTACTGGACTTGGAGCAGTGCTGATGCAGAAGGGTAAAGTTGTTGCATATGCAAGTCGACAACTGAAGCCGCATGAAAGGAATTATCCGACCCTTGATTTGTAGTTGGCGGCAAATGTATTTGCTCTGAAGATGTGGAGACATTACCTATTGGGAGTTCGATTCGAGTTGTTTACAGATCATAAGTCATTGAAGTATCTTTTCTCCCAAAAGGTTTTGAATCTTCGGCAGCAACGATGGCTAGAGTTTTTGGCATCATATGATTTTGGTATAGCCTATACTCCGGGAAAGGGTAACGCAGGGGCAGATGCATTAAGTCGAAGACATGCAGGATTGGGGGCCATGTTTTCAGAATGGAAGAATCTTGAGTATTTGGCTGGATTTGACTTCAGGCCCAGATGTGAATTGGAACCTGAAATGTTGGCAAACTTATCGATAAGACCTACTCTTGTGGAAAGAATTGGCAAGAGCCAAAAGCGAGACGATAATCTTGTCAAGATTATCCGTGATTTGGAATCGGGGTTGGACCCAGAGAAGGATAAAGGATTCGAGGTCGATCGAGAGGGTTGGCTTCGGAAGCAAGGACGACTAGTTGTTCCCGATATAGATGAATTGAGAGATGAAGTTCTAAAGGAGAGTCATCACTCGAAGTTGACAATTCATCCAGGTGGAAATAAGATGTATCGGGATATGAAAAGAACCTATTACTGGGAAGGTATGAAGAAGGATGTTGGAAATTTTAGTTCCAAGTGTATGAACTGCCACTTGGTAAAAGCCGAGCAGAAGAAGCCCAGTGGATTGCTTCAGCCATTAGAAGTTCCTACATGGAAGTGGGAGCAAATATCGATGGATTTTATCGATGGGTTACCTAGAACAAGAGCGGGAAATGAAGGGATTTGGGTCATCATAGATCGTTTGACTAAGAGTGCAAGATTTATTCCTGTTCGATCAACTAGGACTGCATCGAAGTTGGCTGAGCTCTATGTTAAGTGGATAGTTCGATTCCATGGTATTCCGAAAAGTATAGTGAGAGATCGAGACCCATTGTTCACTAGTGGATTTTGGAAGAGCTTCCAGGAAGTTTTGGGAACCGAATTGTGTTTGAGTACAGCCTATCACCCCCAAACAGATGGCCAGACCGAGAGAGTCAACCGAGTTTTGGAAAATCTCCTCAGAGCATGTGTTTTGGACTTCGGAGGATCGTGGGAAGATCATCTTCATTTGGTGGAATTTTCGTATAATAAAAGTTACCAGTCCAACATCGGTATGGCGCCGTATGAAGCATTGTACGGAAGACCGTGTAACTCTCCGACATGTTGGTTGGAAATGGGAGAAAAGTTGATACTTGGGCCAGAAATGATTCAGCAGACTTCGGATTGCATAGAGATCATTCGGCGACGAATGAAGGCAACCCAAGACCCTCAGAAAAGTTATGCGGATAAGCGTCGTAGGGATTTGGAGTTCGACATAAGTGATATGGTTTTTGTAAGGATTTCTCCACTAAAGAATGTTATTCGATTCGGGAGAAAAGAAAAATTGACTCCGAGATTTGTTGGACCATTCCCGATCATCGAGCGAATTGGAAAGCTTGCCTATAAATTGGAGTTACCAGAAAAGATGTCGGGTGTGCACAATGTTTTTCATGTATCGTATCTACGGAAGTATGTACACGACTCGAATACTGTGGTTTCTGCTGATAGTTGTGAAGATTTTGAGGTTAATCCAGTTGATAAGAGACCTCGTAAGCCACTTCGTGTTATGGAAACTGACACGAAACAACTTAGGAGGAAGGTAGTTAGGTTGCTCAAGATACAATGGAGTGATGATGTTAACGACTGTACATGGGAGGTGGAAGAGAGGATAAAGGCAGCTTATCCTGAACTCTTCGAGGTATGACCATAAGGTGTCGTGTCATCTCATGACATTGTAACTTGTTCTAGTCTTAGAATTCTGCATGGTAGGCTAGTAATTGGATGCATGGTTTGTTGGTTGCTATGGATGGTATGCATGCAGAATAGTTTTTGGTTGTTCTTGTTTGTTTGGAATTTTGGGCGCGAAATTCCTAAAGGAGAGAATGTAATGACCCGTATTTTACGTATCGAAAGATCGTAAAACCGTTGTTATTAGGTTGTTAGTGTTGTTAAGTCGTCCAGAGCTTAAGTCGTCCAGAGGTTAGGTCGTAGAAGAGTGTTGAGCGACCTAAAGGTAAGGCAGAGCGACCCAAGGAAGTCGGCGACTTAAGGAAGTTAACGACTTAGTAGTTAGCGACTTAAGGGTTGACGACTTAAAAATAGGTGAGCGGCTTAAGGAGGTGAGCGACTTAATAGAATTAGCAGTTTAGGAGTTAACGGCATAAGCGGGTTAACGGCCTAAGGAGAATAGGACTGCGGAGCGACTTAAGGACTTAGGGAAGGTAGGCCGGTTAAGCGAGCTAACGATCTAAGGTAGTTAGCGACCAAGGGGATGATGGTTTGGGTCATTCTAGTTAGGTCGCGACCTTTGATAAGTCGCTAAGTCGTTGAGTGTTAGGTCGTTAGGTCGATAGGTCATCCAGACGAATTAGGAAGAAACGTGGCTTGTATGTTAGGTCGCGTATGTGTTAGGTCGTTGGGTCTTAGGACGTGCATGAGTTAGGTCGCGTGAGAGAGTGAATCGATAGATCGTGGGGTTTTTAGGTCGTAGGTCGTTGGATTTTTAGGTCGTTGGATTTTGTTAAGTCGTGAGCGACTTAAGGGCGAGCGACTTAAGAGATTCCAGCCTATAAATACTCAGGTTTGCTTCATTTTTGGGATCCGGATTTTAAAGCGACGAAGTTCTGCCATTTTGAGAACTCGAGTGCTACACTTCTTCACTTCTTATCTCTTCTTTAATCTAGTGCTTCCTTCCATCAAAATTGAAGATCAAATCGAAGATCCAAGAGCTTAGACTGACGATCTCCATCCATTGAAGATAGATTTCATCGTTTGAAGCAGAATTTTGGTGGATCGAGCTAGATCCTTCGCTGTCCAGATCTGAAGTGTGTTGCTTTTGAGGTGTTTAGGTGATTCGGTGAGTGGTGGTTATCTCTCACACGGTCCCAAAGGAGTATATTGGATTGGTGGTTTGATTTTGTATTAAAATAGTGATTTCCATGCATTTTTCTTAAACATAAGTGTAGATCCATTGTTCATGAAGATTTGACATCCATTATAATTCATGTTAACCTACGCTAGTCCATCCATCAAATTGTAGAGATATTATTCATGATTATGCTTGTTAGATTTAGACTCTTTATTTACAAGATTGCCATTTTTGTTATAATTGCTTTTAAATCATGTTTGAATGCTTAATTACTTGGATTAATGATTGACTTGATTGGTTGTTATAAATTAGTTGATTAGTGGTTGGATTTGGACAAGTTGCTTGTCGGAGATGATTCAAAGGCTAAGGGGGAAGCTCTTGAATAGGAAAGCTGCACGTGACATATGTAGCGGATGATAAAGCTCATATGGACGGATTTGATGATGATGTTGAGATGGAGCTTTGCTATGAATGAGATAAGGCGAGGCATGATGTGAGGTAGCTTTGGTATAATCCAGACGGGATCATTCCAAGCATGTTGATAACTCGAGGGATGGTTCGAGTTTGTGGATAATGGTTGGCTCGAGAGGCACTTGAGCTAGTATGAGAATAGTTGTCGAGGAGGATGACTAGAAGGCTGAGATTTCATCATTATTGAAGGTTCTAGCAGATTCAAAGCAAGAGTACGCTGGGCAGATTCGATAGTCCCAAAAGACTACAGTTGGTGGTCGAGTACTCTGGGCAGATTCGATAGTCCTAGGCACGGGCTGCGACGACGTGCGGAGTTCTGGTCTAGAACCGGGGTTACCATTAGCCCTTGATGGACGGCTGAAAGAATGTGCCGGTCATTCAATTAACGGTGGTATCGAAGCAATGATAACAGTGATAGCCAGAGTCATGTATGTTTGGATGTTTTGGTTGTATCGTCATTCAGTCTCAAGAGCGATGTTTTCTGGGTGCTTATCTGATCTTGGTTTAGGCCTTGGGGGTTTGTACTTGGAAAACACCAACCTTGACTCGAGTGATAATTGCTTTACTTTAAATGTCTGATTTTCTATGTTTACTTCTGCTTAGTGTGTCCGGGGGCTATCACTGTGGAAGAGGTGGAGTGGGAGGGTTGGATTCCTATTCCTTTTACCTTTATGCTCTTTTGGTACGTTGTTAGTTAATTTACCGCTCACTAAGACTGTTGTCTGACTCAAGGTTTTATGTTCAACTCTTATTACCTTGGGCTGTTCATCCATTTCGAGATGGGCAGACTAGGTAGCAGGTGACAGATGCTGTTCTTAGTGACCAACGATGCTGATGACGAAGACGAGCTGGAGGCTTGCATATTATTTTCTTACTATATGTACTGGATGTTCCGCTGCTTGTATATTCTCTGAGTGATATGTAGTGAGGCTTGATGTATTGACTATTCAGATTTTTGTATCAAACTACTATAAGGCTTATTTGACGAGATTCTGTTTTGTGGAGCTTCACTACATATATATTTTTTCTATTGTATTTTGCGCTGTGAGTAGTACGATAGACTCTGCTGTTTTTACCTTACCATGATGATCATCCATGGCTACCTGGCACACTTTACAGCGCACTATTTCCTTGATTAGTGCAGGAGTCATGGGCGGTCGTCACAACCCTTTTATTCCGCTGCATAATTATTATTCATGGTATGTGTGACTCTGATATGTATTGTATAAGAAAAATCAAATATTTTGTAAAACAGCTTCATGAACTGTATATTTGGTTATTATATTTTATCGTTCCGCTACAAGATTCTGTTTGTTCTTTTTCTTTCTCTGCTTCTTCTTATTTACCCCATAACAATCCGCCCTTTTGTATGATTTTAAGTCTGATGTGTGTGGTTTATCGTCGATTTAAATTGTACGAAAATGTGGGTCGTTACACCATACGTTCCTGCCATCCAGTTCGCCTCCTAAGCTCTAGAACGTCCTTACCTGAAAATATGTAATACTCGGTCAGACCTGAGCATTACATCAAAGTAACACCTGAGTCAAGCTGGAAACCAACGTGAATAACCCATCTAACAAGAAAACTAGTGCACGTGACTTATTTAAAACCTGAGTAACTCGTATCAATATACAAATTCACAATTCGTTAGAGACATTACTTATTTTACACATCAATTTCTAAGTACCGAAACTTAGATTAATTGGTCCAATTCACTTAAATCATTCCATTCCTGCATATTGACTTCACGTATCAATCTATAAAGAATTGAAGTGGTTTCAGGTATTAACTAATACCCGACTCCGGTCTCTTCGAATCCAAAGCCATCTTTACCCAAGTTATTCAAGTAAAATGCAATTCAACTTTAAATAAAAGATGTCATTTTACACGGCAATTCACCATCGATAAGTAACCACATTATCACTTTCTACCCAAACATATCATATCATAAAACATTTCATATCAGAGACATCAACTAGTTCAAGGTATTTAACATCATTCAATCTTTCATAAGCAAGATTGATTACTTCCAAAATTAATTAATTACAGACCAATAAAGCAACAATTTTTTAATTATCCATCTTGATTAATCACCCTTGACTAATTATTCTTTTGTTACAATAAGTAATTAACTCACAATTAATTACACAAATTAATTAACCTTTACCCATCACATTTATCACAATGATCCTTAAGTAATTATTCAATTTGTAACCATTTATATTGATTAATTATCCCTCGATTAATCATACTCATTAATAAACTAACCCTTAATTAATTTCTTTAATTAATCAATCCTTTAATTAATTACACTAAGTAATTAATCTTTAATTACTCCCCTTAAGAAATTTACCTTTAATCACTTCCATCAAGTAATTATCCTATTTGTTAAATATCCTCAATAAATTAACCTTGACCTTTTATTACCACATAGATAAATTAGTCTCAACCATTCACAATACTTAACCTTTAATTAATCTCCTTATTTAATTAATCCTTAAATTAATTATACTAATTAACTACTCTAATTAATTTTAGATAAATTCTTTATCTAAATAAATTCTTAATTGCATCATTAACTTATTATAGATCATGGGTAATTAATTACACCATTTAAAATCACTTTTTAAATGAATTTAAATCATTGTCTTAATTTTTTTTTTGAACTAGATTTACATTGCTTTGAAATCATATTTACTTAAAATACACCATTAAGAAAAATTAATAAATATTCCTTTTGAAAACATTTTAAAAACTAAAAAAAACTTTCAAAACAGTCCGTACCTTTATTTAAAACCCTTGAACTCAATCCATTAAGACCCAGGTTAACTTTGCGTAAAACACAACAAAAACTCGAGTAAGTTCCCGAGTAAAATACAAAACACTCACGAACAACAAATACCCATCCCCTGCTTCGAGAAAACAACCCATGTGCTCTAGACTTACACAAGCTATCTATGTCTTCCCGAATGAGACATCAACCCAGACACAAAGGAACCTCCTGTGCACATGCACACTCCTTTCGGTCGCCATCGACCAGTTCTGCGACAACCAGTAAGTCGTTATTCATCCCCTCAGTCACCTCAAACACTCAAATTACAAATTCTCATCGCCAATAGAAAACGAACTGGAAGAGCACCTGAACCAAATTTCCGATCAAAGAAATCTACACTGTGCCACCATCTCTGATCACCAGATGATGCGTCATCATGCCCAAAGCTGCACTACATCGCCCATGCATCTGACTATATCCTCGCGATTCACTCCGGTCCGCTATCAATGCCGCACAAACCCCCAAAATGTTATTGATAGAAACAGGTCCTTAAACCCTAGTTTGACGTTGACTACCCATGCCAACACTCTAAAATTTTATGCTCCATTTTTATGATGATCCTCACTCCTCACTAAACCTTCAAGCCCAATCACGTCAGCCAGTTCGTCGTTGATCGACAACAAATGCTCAAAACCTCACAAACATGCAACTCGAGGAAGCTTAATGATTTTCAAATTAAAATCGAGATATACCCATTAAAATTCATGATTTTCCATCATGAATTTAACCATGCAAACCAATCTTAAAATTGAGTTGATAAAATTTTGATCCAAATTACAATTTTACTGTTATTTTTAAAATTTGCAGACAAATACTCAATATAAATTCCTGGAATAATTTGTAATAGTGCTATTGCATGATTTCAAACACTTTTTATTTACAAATCATAATCTAATTATAATTTAGAAATGAGATATTGGATTTCAAAAGGAAATCAAACTCCGATAAAACAACAGAGCCTGTATTTGCATAGTCACAGACATCCAATACTTATTACACAAACATGCATTCATCTTAATCCAATCATTTCAGGTAATAGCATGATTTTCATTCACAACTTCAAAATGAAATCCAGGATTAAGCTATTTTTAAAGTAGGTTTGCTCACCTGTAGAAGATAACATAGAAGTTGAAATAGTTTGTATTTTGAAAAACTTGAATGCTACTCCTATGAAACTTGAATCTATGAAATGTTTAATGATCTGAACTTAGTTGAGTTTGCTTGATTTAGTTTTGATGATTTAGGTAGGTGATTGTTGATTAATTCCAGGTTTGCAATTGCTGTTTTACAGGCCTTGATTTTTGCTATAGTTTTATTTTGAAGACAAAATCTTGTTTTGATAATTTGCTAGTTTGAGAATTATTGTTGCAGGCTTTTGATTTTTGAAATTTTTCAGTTTGTTCTATTTTTTTTCCTCCTCAGATCCGATTTTCTTATGCTTGTAGATTGAAAATGAAGAACAAAGAATGAGAGAAAGAGGGGATGGAATATTATGTAGATTTAAATTTTATCTTTTATAAATTTTCTCAAAAATCAAAATCAAAATGACACATGTCATTTTCATAATCTTTTCTATTAACAAATATCACTTTATGTTTAAATCCCTCTTTTTAAAGATTTTACAAATTTTGTTTTAAACCTTTATGCATTTGTATTTTCATATCTCAACATATGCATTTGTTTTAAAAGAAAGAATATTTAAAACCTTTTATTAAATTTTATCTCAAACTCAAGTTATTATACTTCCATATATGCTACTTCTCATAGTGTATATATATACACACACACACTTATATACATATATAAAAATTATATTTAAATTTTCAATATTATAAAGTTTTGCATATATCTATTTATATAAATTCATTAATTTCATAATAAGGTTTATCATTTATAATTCAACACCAATCATAATCCCAAATCCATTTATACACATCCCGATATTTTTAATTATCAAAGTTTCATTTATTAATCCAAATAAAATCAGTATTTTCTACTAACTTACCCAGTTAATTATCATTAAGAGATACTTCAAAATCTAGGTTATCATATTGCCACTCGGTTGAACGGGAAGGATGAACAAGAATTTTGAGGAATTGTGGAAAGTTTTCACCATGGGTTTTGGATGGCCTTAGAGAAGGTAGAAACGTTAAGGTGGCAGTTGAGGGCCATATAGGACCATCGAGAGTCTTTGGCTGATAGGTGAAGATAGGAATTGGATTTTTAGTTAAAGACAAGATATTCGTTAAGGTTTCTCCTCTTAGAAAGGTTATGATGTTCAATACTTTTGGGAAGTTGGCGCCTAGGTTCATTGCGCCTTTCCCGATTTTAAAGAGGGTGCGGAAACTTGTTTATTGGGTGGAGTTCTAAACTAGTTAGCGGGAGTCTTGATGCGTTTCATGTTCAACACTTGAGGAAGTGTCCATACGACATTGCCTCTATAGTAGCACCTGATCAGTTAAGTGATGATGAAATAGAGCCTATCACCCCATCATGCTTTTCCCATATAGTGAAGCACAGTATTGAAAGGCTTTGTAATGAAGAAAATTAGGTTGCTTTGAGTAGATGGGGAGATAATCCAGTGGAAAGCACATAGGAAATCGAGGAAACGTTGAATGTTTCTCATCTCGAGCCTTCCTCTGGTAAATTTTTCTCTCTAAAAAGATATGTTTTTGGTTAAATCATGGTTGTAAGAATTGATTGTAGGAGACGGTTACCACACATTTTACTATTATTTTTGTACTCAAATAAATTTTTATGTATATTTAGTTTTCTTGCATACACACTTATATGTCACGTCCTTGCATTCAAGCTAGGATCGAGCTCACCTATAGTATGTTTGCATACATAATCACACTGCATTTTGGTTGAGTAGATGGTTGTGTAGATTATTGTAAATAAATTGGAATTATAACGTGGTTGTTGACTGTGCATTACATTACCTTCGCTTGGTGATTTCGGTGGCAAAATCCTTTTTGGGGGTGGGGGAGGGAATGCAACACCCCGTAAAATTTAGTAAGAAATTAAGTAATTAAAATAAGGTTAAAAATAAAAATTTTGTAAATTTTAGAATTTAACAACAAGAGTTGCACCATTGCTTCCGTGGCGATTTTCTGATCATTTTCCGTTTATAGTATGTTGAAATCGAAGTTAAAATGGAAAGCTATGGGCATTTCGGTTTTCAAATTTAAAATTTAAATAACTGAATTTGAATTTACAAGTTTGAAATTTGAATGTTTGAATTTGAAAAGTTAACATAGAAAAATTAAGACTTAAGCAAGAATAAATGTTAATGTAAATTGGTTGGATTAATTATGGAAATAATTAAATAATTAACAAAATAAAACATACGGTCATAGGTAGGAACCGGTTGACTCCTGGACTACGACTAGTAGCGGTCGACTAGTGTGTCAAGGCGGTCGATCAGTTGGAAATCGCAACTAGGGTTTAGATGTTTTGAATGGTCCGAATTTGTTTATTTGTGTAATCCAACGATCGTCATTCCTTCTCACCTCTATAAACAGACCTTAGACCCCATACTTTTCCTTCATAAAATTTTGGAACGCTGGTAAAGCTTTGTGAAAATCTCTCCCCTTAAGGCTTTCAAAACAGTAAACTTTTCTAGTAAGTAATTCTAGTTTCTAGTCTCTAATTTAAATTAATCCTTCTTCTCCCTATCTTCTAGTTTTTGAAATATAATCTATATATATAATCTATTTGTTGTATATTCAAAAAGAGGAAGATTGAACAGAGAATTAGAAGCGGTAGAAATCAGATCTCTTCTTCTTCTTTGCGTTTCGGTATCAGTTAGGATTTTTTGGTAAAAGAGTTAGGTACATAATTCTTTTGATTTCTAATCATATTCCTCTATAATTTTTGATTCTAAATCTAATTATTATATACAATATACTTTGTTGTATATTTTAAAAGAGGGAGATCTAAATGAGAATTAGGCGTAGTGGAATCAAATCCACTTAGGAAGCAAACAATTCTCTCTTAGTGAGGATATCAAGTATTTTACATTTTTGTAATTGAATAGTATTTATTTGGGTTTGATGTATTCTTGGGAAATTTTGGAAATGAAAACATAGTACCTACAACCCTCAGAATTTCCCTAAGTAAATATCAATCTGTACATGTTGGAATTATAATTGTTTTTGTTATTGGTATATTAGGATCTAATTAATTGTTAGAATTGGATATTCTATGGTCAATTTAACCTATTTTTCCTCTTTTTAATTAAAGTGTTAAAGGGTTCAAAAAGAAAATAAATTAGAAATGTTGTGTAAATTATAATTGAATTATTTGGAGTTTACCCGCTTATTTCTACCACTTAAATAAATAAGAAATTCCTTTTCTCACTTTAAAAAGTTGTATACGAAGGTTGAATTGAAATAGGCATTCTAATTTGTGATAATCTTGTTCATTAAAAAAGCAAAGGGATTCTAGTATATTAATATGGAAGAAGTGCAGATATTCCATGTTTGCACAAATCTATTTTATTTGGCTTTAGTAGTAGTAATTCTTGTTGGAATTGTAGACTTGTATGGGATTGATATTTCAAAATACCTTGTAAGCAAATTATTATATTATTATTGTAACATAATGATTAAACCTTTAATTCCGCATGTAAAATATAAGAATATATATAATATAACGTATTGATTATAACATATTGAATATGATAATTAGCAATATTAGAATATTTAAGTAACATTATTTTGTAGGAAAGGAGTTAGAGTAAATTAGGGAATTTATCCTTAATTAGGGGCGTAATAAGGAGATACCTTATATGGTCACAATTATTATTCGTGTAGAATAATGTATGTATAGTGGATATACATATAAGTTATGACTAAGTTATAGGGATGCGAGGTTAGACCAAAGCTACATGGTAGTCCGCCCAATTAAATCTGACTACCGGTAGGGTGGCTTTACGGACTGATGTTAGACATAGCCAATAATAAATAACCATAGTGGACACGAAGTTTATCCTAATTATATAGGATAAACCTACCAAGTTAATCTAGCAACTGGTATATACGAATTGTCGGACTAATATGACATATCATGAGTGGGTTATGGTCCATAATTTGCATTTTGGATGCGGTAGGTGAAATTCATCGAAGGGTTAGCTTCGGTGTTGAGGTATTAAGTGATTATGGTATGGCCTATCTCTTTTCAGTTGAAGTATTAAGTGACTTGATGAGATTTCTTATGATGTCAGCTAGTGAGAACCATGTAGGGACCCGCCTTGGATTAGGACTTAAATGACGGGGACCTGCCTATTTTATAGGTTGTAAATCATTAGAGTCTGCCTAATTCTCATCAAAGAGGTATTAAGTTGTTTAGAGGTTCATTCTCTCACATCATTAACAAAAGTTGTGTTTGAATTTGGAAATGAGTTAGGTATTAAAGGATGGGGACCTGCCTATTTTGTAGGCATTAAATGGTTAGCGTCTTCCTAATCACTAATAGAGGTTATTTATTGGTTTGGATGCTTTCTCTTGCATCATTGATGTTAGTTGCGTTAGAATTTTAGATTTGGACTTGAAAGACTTTTAGGTTTACAGTTAAAATTATTAGTATTTGGAGCACCACCATTTAGGATGAATGTTGCATTTGGTATAGTCTTAAATATGTAAGGCATATTTCTTTTTTAAATAATACTGCCCAAGTATAATATGGTAAAGCTTGAGATTTCCATTTCATCATTCATTTGTTGTTCTAACTCACTCCTCCTTATAGCACACAAGTTAAAGGAGGAAGTGCTAATTTTAGGAGGTGAAGATGGAGATGAAGACTCGCGGTAGTTATATATATATATATATATATATATATATATATATATATATATATATATATATATATATATATATATGCTGTTTAAGTATTTTATAGTACTATGGAGACTTTATGTAAACATGTTGTAACTTTTAACATGTTATGTTACTAAAATGGTTTTTTTACAAAACGGGTACTTCTTTTTGATATTATATTTTATCCATTCTTCTGTGACATTCTGAAAGTATAGATTAATAACTTTATGTATTGTTTTAATTTTATCAACCTAACAACTTGCCTTGAGATAGGCCTATGGTTCGATTAGATTTTATTGGGTCAAAATTAGGTTTATTTCGATGGGCGTTGTTATAGTTAGATACTGTAATAGGTTATGTAACTATGCTTGTTATAAATGTAATTCATCTACTAGCTTATTTGAAATAAATGAATGTGTTGCTCCAATGTCAAATAAAGTGAGAATTTATGAATTAGGGAGAGTTAACAAACATTCTATGGCGATCTTCTTTTCCTTTTCCACAGCTAGAGCTGCGCTCGAACCGGGTAGAGCATCAAGTGCATAAGTTGGAACCACCTTGGTAGAAGTATTAGGTGCAGTTGGACACTCTCTCCTTATGTGCCCAAAATAGTTGTAGTTATAGCATTTGATCTTAGTAATAGCCATCTTACAATCCTTTGTCAGATGTCCCTTTCCATGGCAATTCTTACGCTTAAATTTTGGTTTCATTATTCTTCCTTGAGCTCTCATTCCTCCCTTGCCCTTGCCCTTGCCCTTGCCCTTGCCCTTATGGCGATCTTGCTGAACTTGCCTCCCTTTAGCCTTCTTAGGTTCCTCCTTCCCAATTGACTTCAGTAATGCCATCTCAACCAAGCCCTCAAAAGTAGCTCCAGTAGGTACATGGTTTAAAGTAATATCCCTAAAAGATGGATTTAACTATTTAACAAACTTTATCTCTTTTTTACTAGTGTATTGATAAGGTTTAGGCCATACTTTGCAGCTGAATGAACTTGTTAACGTATTCCTTTATACTATAGTCTACTTGCTTTAAACAAATCAACTTTTCTAGATTCCCACCCCATTAGGCCTTCGATACAAATTCAGTCACAAAGTGCCTCATAAAATCAATCTAAATAGTCTTAATCTTATCTGTTTCAGCAATAATAATCTCTTATAGTTCAAGGACTCCCTTACAAGTGCCATGAAGTTAATTGTCTCTTTTATGCATCCTCTATGCCCATCATACCAAGTATCTGATAATAATTTCTCAGCTAAACCCAAGTCTCAAAAAATGAGTGTCTCAAAATAAATTTTTCCATTTGGACTTTGGAATACCTAAAATAGCTTGGGAAAGTCCAAAGTACATGAAGGAGCCGAGGCTACACTTTGTGCTTGCACTGTAGGTCCTCTATTAGGGTTAAGTTCAGTTTGGTTTCTAGCTTTTAGATACTGGCAGAACTATATAGGGATGTTCACGCTAGGAACCTAAGTACTTTACCAAAACCACTTTCGGTTTGATTGCTTAACTCACTTATCTATCATTAGAAATTATTAGCAACTTTCCTTAGAAAAATGTAAGAATTTCTAGAATTTATTGGATGTGCCAGTATACTTATATATACATATAATAATTTTAGAATACATACAAGTACGTTTTTTTACTACGCCCCTAATCCCTACATAAGCCTAAAAGTAACTCTAGTACTAGTTGTAAGAACTTATACCTATGGACACATCGGTCCAAATCCTAAAAGTGGCTTCTGAACTGGATTCTTGCCAATAAATACAAATCATTAGGTTTTTAGAGTTACATGATGGAGAAAAATATTAACTTTTAAACATTTTACACTTTCAGTCTCATAGCATGAGGAAATAAATGTAAGAATTGAAAATAACACAATCAAATAGTAGTATCAACATAATTGTAGTCCATGCCGTAACCAAGGAATAATGTCTCTAAATGACAATATAATAAGAGTCTGATTGATATGTATAATATAATAGAAAGTACACAAGGGAGTAACTATAAATAAATGTAGCTTTAGAGCACCAAGTCACCTCCTCCATGCATCGTTTCCTAGCTAAATCACTTATTGTCATCCTCATGTTATAGAGATAAAAAGAAAGAAATAGAGGGAAGTGGACAAGGCCTAGGGAGTAAAACATATTACTAGTGGAATGGTATTAGGTAAATAATTAAATTTTAGTAATTATCTACACAACTAGGGGTGTTCATTTGTGTTCGTGTACTTTATGTGAGATGTTTCAAATTACGCTCTACAGAGTAACTATCTCTAATATGCTTGAGCTAAATATAATCTATGAGAATTTTCACCTAAAGGTTGGACATTTAAAGACTAAGTAGTCCTAGTAATATCCTTATTATACAGTCCTATTAATAAACTGCCTAACTATACGTTGGGCTAACATTCCCATTGGTAACCGCTTAAATCACAAATGCACACCGAGCGAACATCGCAATGTTTAAGCATGCACCGAGTATGCAACCCCAATGATATATAGCCTACCAAAGCATTCTTGTAACTTGTTACTACAATAATTCTTATAGAGAAGGATCTATGTTCCATGACTTCGCACTAATGCTCTACATCTATGCCATATAGTCGAAGAAACCTTATGAGCTTGAGTCGGAAAGGCAGGAATTGCACTTCGACAATGATAAATGATGGACAAAATCACAAAAGAAAAAGTAGGTAACGAGATCAACTACAATTCACTTTGAAAACCATCAATAAAAATTAAAGAAGCCACTCTACATGACAAGGATGCAAATTGTTACTAACACTGCCGATATTGAAAGGAATCTCACTTCGATCTATGCAGCTCTTCGACAGTGATCACATCACACGTCATCCTAATGCAAACATCCCAAAGACTCTGTTTATTCATGGAAAGTGATGCTAATGAAATACATCATTAATAACCACAAAGTTGTCGATACTGCACTCAACTTATTTCAAAGTAATCCCATCCTCGACGTCGAAGGATAGCATTGGAAGAGTAATGTGGATCTCCTCATGTATCGTTGACTTTATAAGAAACATCTAAATGGAAATGTGCTTTATATCACATCTCATCGAGGTTGGAGTTCAAGTAGTGTCGTACATCTTAGTAAAAGGGAACAGCGAAGGCCTAAAATATAACTTCGTCAAAGTCAACAAAATCATTGTTGACCCCATTGTTGAAGTTAGCATGACGAAGCTGATATTCAAGCACATCGAAGATACTCTCACATCGCATTGCCGAATGACAAATCTGTACCTCACAATATTTGTTGCTGCATTACATTGAAGTCTTTCAATGAAGAGGCTAAATACAGGTACTGCTGGAGTTGATCAAATCAAAGACTTAAGAATTGGAGTGGTTCATGCAAAGTATACCCGATTCACAGTAGTGTAAAGGCCGTCAAAGTCATTGTGAATGCTTTTTACAAAGTCAAGCCTGCCGAAGAGACTTAAAAGGCGGAGTGGTGGCAGGTCACCCCTATAATATGACCGTAGGAGCCTTATTTGGGGGAAGGAAAATTCTATTCACTCATTTCTTACGTTTTCCCACTTTGTAAACCATAAATCAATTTGAGGATTTTATAGCATATTGTAACATTGGAACATTGTACATGTAGGATTTTGGACATTGAATAAGGACATAACATAGCATATGTAAAATCGATTCAAACTTGTGATTTGAAATTCTTGTGACTTTGCACATTGCATATTTGAACTATTATGACTTTGTAACTGGCATAGTACAATTGACTTCGATCTGGTAACTTTGAACCAAATATTTGCCTTGCATTTGCGATTTCGAACCTATATTGGCATAGCATATATGACCTTGAATTGATATTTGCGTAGACTACTTGACTTCGAACGTAAACCCTGACATCTTTTCTAACTTCGATCTTGAGCTAATACATGCCTAGATGACTTTCACTTTAATGACTACATCAAATATAATAATGGAAACTCCCTTCGGCGTAATGACTTTGACTTGCCTCCACAAAGCCTCTTTGCGAATATCCTCATTTCTTAAATGCTTTTGGGGTTATAAAAAAAAAATTCTAACATTTTGAAGTTATAAGGAGGGGTCGAACCCCTGACTACATTGAAACCCTAAGTGGAACCACTTCAACCTGCATTGAACTATCCTAGCCTGTATATTAGGGCATAGAGTATATTCATATCCAAGCATATACCAATCCGAAGATAACCAACCTTAATCCCGTGCACCATGCTGCTTAATCGTGTTAAAAAGTCTAGGCAAGGGTCTTTTGAGCCTCTAATAATTAGGCCCACTTCTCAAGCCAATGATGATCCATGATTTCATGAAGAACGTTTATTGAGATTGAAGGTCATATAGATCATAAATGAAAAGAAGCAGGTAGCCCTTTATGATTCGGATAATTAGAGCATAAATCCCATTCAAATGGACCCTACTCCAATTTTTCCCTTAGGAAGAGACACCCCAAAATGGATACTTTGTTCCTAAAGATAAGAAGAGCAACCCAATCTCAAGCCAAAGGGACTATTTTCGAGAAAGAGATAACAAATGATTTCGATATTTTCACTCAGAATTGGCCAAGAGTCTTGAATCATTCTTGGTCTCTAATGAAGTTCAAAGGACACTGAAAAGAAAGCTAGCTATGGAAGATGAGATACCTATCATAAGCAACAAAAGAATGAAGCAAACGTCAATAAGGCTAGCATTTAAATCCTAACTTCCAAAAGATTGCACTTTCACCACTTCTATTGAAAATGTTTACTTCTTGTCTAAGAATAAGCTAGATTATTGGCCTTCGCAAAAGAGAAGGCCCTAGTTTGAAAGGAATCTTGAAAGTTCATATTGCCACTACCATCTTGCACATGGGCATGATATAAGTCAGCGAAGAGGCTTAGAATGATCACTAATTTTCTAAGAAAAGGCAAGCAAGCTCGATGACTTTGTAAATAGAAACTAGATAAGTTCGATAATAAAAATTCTTCAAATAAGTGATTCTACATGGTGGAGGAGTAATATTCTCTTAGTATAATGGAAAGCCTAAATCACCACCTAAGATGGTAGTATGGAGCTACAGCCTTTGTCTCCAGCTATCACGAGCCTAGACAGAGCACCTCGTAGAGGGAGGACAGAGTAAGCTTTTGATCCGTCCGAAAGGGACTGGCTAAAGCATCGACTAAGCCTTCGGTCCTGCCTATGTGACCTGGCTAGAGAATAAGCCCTTAACCTATCATCAAAGGCCTGGTTAAGATGCCTCTTAGAGGGAGACCAGAGAAATCCTTGGGTCTTGTCCGTAAGGGCCTATCTAAATTTTCTACAAGCCTTCAACGCTTGCCTACACGACTTGGTTGGAATTCCCCCCTAGAGGAGGTGGAGTAAGCCTTTAGTGCCATCATAAAAGGCCTTACAAAACAATGAACAAGAAATCGGTGCTTGCTATCAAAAGCCTTATTGAAGTACCTCCTAGAGGGAGGACGGGTAAGTCTTTGGTCTTGCTTAAGATAGCTAACCAAATGCACTGGACAGCAGACCTAAACCATTATCTAAGATGGTGGTAAGGGGTCCGAAATAAAGTAGCGCTCCCGAATCAATCAAAATCAACGCTAAGCAGTGCTATCAAATCTATCAAAATTTTAGTCAAAAAAGTGCTCCTCAATCAATCGAAATCACAGCCAAGTAGCGCTCTCAAGTCTAACAAAGTTTGAGCCAAGTAGTACTCTCAACTAATAAATCTTCCAGAGGAAGATCTAATGAATTCCATGTCACCCAACCCCTAAGAAGAAAAGATCTTCAAATGTTCCATTGCCAGATATAAGTTTCTGGTCTTCTGCTATTACGGGATATAGATTTTTGATTTTATGTTATACTATATATGTATGGATTTTCGGTCTTTTGTTATTCCAGATGTGGATTTCTGACTTTCCAAATGGGGATTTCTGATATTATATATTGTTACCAGATTTAGTATCAATTAAACAAGAATCTCCATTACTAAACATCCTCATTGAGTTATAAAAGGCTAAGTGAGAAGTAACCTTAATTTTACAAACAAGCAAAAGTGAGCTTAAAAACTCAATGTATGGAAAAGCAAAATACTAAGCATCATTAAGTTTCAAGTCGAAATCAAAATTTAGTCCATGTTTATATGTCCAAGGTAACAATCATTTAATTACAATTTGTCTACAATTTGAAACATTATCAACATAGTTATAGGTATAAATGAAAGATAAAAGAAAGAAAATCCTATCAAGGCCTGTTCCTGTTACAGTCCAAGATTCTATGTTGATTTATCCAAATCCTTGGCAATTAAGGAATTAGTGATGTGATGAATGGACAGTTCATAGGTTCCTTGAGTTTCTTTTCCCTTTTAAGAATGGTGTATGCATCCTCAATCGAGTTGATCTGCTATTTTAAGGGATGGCGAAGAGCTTATTAGCTTCTCAGAAAGTTTGAATCATATTCGCCAGCCTTTTGATTTCTTGATTAAGATCATACTTCCCGCGTTCGACTTTTTGAACCTTATTTTCATATTCATTGATGTGTTGGGATGGCTAGAATCATCACCACTTACAATGAGCTCCAAAGATTGGTATGATACTTGCTGTTTTATTAGCTCTAATTTGTGATCACTTATTTTCTTATGAAGCTTAGCTATCTCAATGTCAGCTTCGATAGAGAAGTTAGATCTTAAACTGTTTCCTTTCTCTTTTTTAACAACCGAAGCTGGTTCTTCATATCTTTAAGTTCTACCTCCATGAGAGCATTCATTTCGTTGTAAGCATAAAAAATTGATTTTAATAGGAAATAGTTTCTGTGTCTGTCTCGTGCCTGAGGATTATTTGGAATTCGTAAAGCTGAGTCATCTCGGGATGATCGTTTCTCCTCCATATATGCAAACAGCTGATCTTTAACTTTAATAATTCATGAGGTATCCAAGGAATTAGATTTATGCACTAACTGAGCATCATATTAAAAACAAAGTAAACAAAAATTTATATGAAGGGTAAACTCTTCCATTAATAACAAACGAAGTTTACAAATAATAATAAGAGTCAAAATTACATTGTTATTCAATTTGAATAACATTTAATTACTGTTCAAAGTTTTAAAACCTTAAACTTAGACTTTCCAAACGGCCTAATAAAAAAAGTAATAATAGAATCAAAAGAAGTCTTAATTCCTTCCGGCGTGTAAACATGAGGGAACTGATAGTAATCTCATTCCCCAACTGGAGGACTGTCATGACCACATATTAATTTGGAATGATAAGATCAAATTTTGCCAAGCAGTTTATCCCTTTCATCGCCTAAAAAGTTAAAATGGAAATGAGGGTAACACATGTAAACTTCTTGCAAATCTCTAAGGAAATTATGTCTCGCCTATTATGATGTTTTAATAATCAAAGATTTCTATTGAAAGTCTTCCTTCAATTTGACGAATTTCCTTAAAAGATCCTTGGGAACAGGGCTGCTTAAAAGATTTTTATTTTGTGCAAGATGTCAAAATTAAACTAAGAATAGGGAAACTGAAAAGATAAAGCTCATAAGAAAACTCAGTAGCATAAAACAATTATATACAAGTCATTCTGGTTCATACATAGTAGATTTCTTATACATTTTGGAAATGAATTTCTTCCTATTATATTTAAGTTTCTCAAGGGGAAGAGAGCATAAGGGAAGAGGAATGGGAGCGTCTCGGGGAAGTTTCCAACATGCCTTGGGATGAGGATCAGTCTTATGTTCATCCAAGTATCTACGTTTGAGGCATTTCAGCAAATCTCCACTGTTATCATCTAAGTGTGAGAACTCGACAATCAAACCCCTACAATAAACATTGCATAGGAATTCCACTAAAGTGCCCTTATCATCGACTAACATCGAGAAAAGTTTCATCAGCTCAACATTCTCCTCCAAATGCTTTTCTCGATGTTTACACGCCCTCTTCATCTGAGGGGCAACTTCTCTCTATTTGAAAATTTTCAATTTGATGCGCTCTCCAAGAGTTTTTGATATTTTCAGACAACGTATTATACTCCTTCATTTTTTTATCCAACTCTAAGTTTAATCAGTATATGTCTGTTTGTTTGTCATAACAATATTTTGATTTTCTCCTTGGATAAAACAATTAATGCATTACCTAGAAATTAATTGATAGCCTAATACATTTGAACAAAGATATCCATACCTGGGAAAGTGAAATGGAAGGGGATTAATTTTTTTTTCTTTATCAGTAGGCTTCTGACTTCGAGAAGTGCTGTCCTCCTTGGAAGGATGGTCTTTTGAAAGATAAATAGCATCCGTGGCTACTTTATATTTGGCAGATATATCTAGGTTAGTATCACTACATGCATCATTATCATTCGGTTGACTAGGTGGACCCATTTCACTCCCTCCACCACCACGATTGTCGTCATTTCAATTGCCATTATCATCATCACTATCATTATCTTCTTCATCATCATCATCAACGTCGTCGTCGTCGTCAGGCTTTGATGCTTCTTTAAGGGGAGCATCACCAAATGTTAACCATTTCCCGACATCAATTTCTTCCTCGGTAGGGAATTCTTCCTCAAGAGCCTTTCTATCCTTTTTCGTCTTTAGACTGAGCTTCCTTTTACATCTTTCATTCAAAGCTGGAAGAGAGGGAAAGTCCAAGTCTAGAAACTTGTTGATACTGTTGATGTACGCAACGTACAATGCATCTTCATTGCATTTCTCAGTAATTTTAGGAAGAACAACATCAAGGAAAGAGGAGAACCTTTTCTTAGCATCTCTGATGAAGTTATTTGAATGGTTCAAAAGTTTAATTTTTCTATTCAATTGATCTTTGAGTAATTTGTTTCTTTCGATCAGCTCAGAATTTACTTTTGATAGGTCAGAATTTTCCTTGGTCGCATTCTCTAAGTCTACCTTGAGTTCATCGTACGACTCGAGATCAGCCCCCAAGTTTTACACTTTCTCCTCCAACAGCAACTTGATTTCTTTTGCTCCTCAAGAGAGGAAGCAAATTTAACCTTTTCAATGATCGCTTTGTCTCTTTTTATAGCAATTTCGATCATACCCTTCTGAAGGAAAGTAACCTTTTCCTTAAGCTCAACTCCTTCTTTAGTAGGTCCTTGAGAAGCATTTCTAAGAAGGAACATATGTTTTCCTACCTAAAATATGATAGCTTGATTAAGTTAAAGTGAAATTCATGAAGTTGAAATCAATTAAGAAAATTAAGAAACATACTGATATGAGCTGTTTAAGGATAAAGTAAAGGTGATCGCCAGAGTAGGATAGAGATTGAGGTGATCCAACAGAAGTAATGGAAAGGACTGAATGGCCAATCGATCTAATTTCTCAAAATTCATTTTTGAAGTCTGAGGCTGAGCCTGTGATGGAAGAGGATCGACCGGAGATGGAAACAAACCGAGCTCAGTACATATGCCATCAATAGATGTTGGAGAAAGAGAATAGGAAACATTAAGAAGGGGATCAAAAGACTGAACTTGTTGGGATGTATCAACTTGAGTTTCTTTAAGCTTTTCTAGGGCTTATCTGAAGCAACCACTCCAGGACTTGAGTTAATGTTCAGTTGTTCTATCTCCTTCATGACGGTAGGGGTAAATTCAACCATAAGTTTAAGCTTTTTATCCTAAGGAGGAGGAGGAGGAGCATCATTACGAACATCAGTGTCCGTACTTTCATTTTCAAATGCTTTGATAGCCTTGGCAATAGAATTCTTAAAAGAAAAAACTTCAGTTAGCTGAGGCATAGCCGGAGAGGCATCTTTTCCTTTCCTCTTTTTGGACACAGTAGATTTGATTCTTAGTTCTTTAGGAATAGTAACAAGAGTAGTCGAGCCTAAAACAAATAATGGAAGTTGGTAAATCGATAATATCAATAAATTCCTTTTTGACTGTATTTAAAATTTACCATCAGTATCGGGTTGCACCAAGGAATTAACGGTGAAAAATCCAAAATCGCCTAATACTAACGAGCCAACTCCCTGAGAATTTCATTTAACCATGGGTGGCTCACCTAAGATCTTGTGGTGGTTCAAGATAATAGAATGTTGAATGAGCTTTAGCAGAGTTAGAAGTGTAAGCATATTTCTATTATTCTTACCTAAAAGAATTAGGGAGTTTACAGTTTCTTGATCTTCGGAGCTTAGAATTTTGGGAGCAGCATTTGGAAGAGGAAACCCATAAGAAAATAATGGTAAATAATAACGATAGTCAAGTATAGTAGGCTTACTAGCAGCAGATAATTTTCCTCTGATTTTAGAGAAGCGTTCGGCGAGAAAAAAATTAAGTCTCCCATATTGCTTTATTTACAAACTTAGAGAATAAGCTTTTTGGGTGAGGATGAAATCAATATAGTTGGTGGCCTGGTTGATCACATACTTTAGCATGACTAACTAGATAATAAGGAATGTCAGGGCTAAGACATGGGAACCCAGATTCCCAAGCAAAGACCCCCAGGCAAGTCAAATATGTGTAAGCATTGGGGAAAAGCTTAATCAGCGCTATGTCTAAGTACTCCAAATATCTTGTGAGGAAATCTGAGAAGAGGAGGTAGCCTATGTGCAAATATGAATAAGAATAAAAGCGAAATATCCTTTTGGAGGATTATAGATATTATTTGAAGAACTAACAGGAATGACCTCAATCCTAGTATCCCAAATTGATAGAGAATGGAGTCAACTTCGGCTTGAGAAGTAATGTATGATGGATTAGTAAAAAACTTTCTTCTTCAATAGTTAAAGGTGAAGGCTTGAGCTTTACACTAGCTTTCTTAATAGGCTTCTTAGTGGATTTCTTACTCTCCGTTATCTTGCAGGTGATATTATTCCTTCCTAAAGAGTTAATCATAATAATACGTTTGGAACATGCAAAGTTAAAAGTATAGCTGGCTAAAGTAATCTATTTATCCCTAAGAGTAAGTAGGCACGAAACAGTTTTTAAGCAAGTTTAATTACTAAAAGGTCTCATAACTATAATTGATGTCGAAATGATAGGTGGCTGACATTAATAATCAAGGACTAAGTGAGTTGAAAATACCGCTATTATTTAAAAAAAATGCAACATAATAAAAACAGTAATGTCAAGAGTGTTGAAGTCGTGTAAAGCTTAACCTACAATGTTAGAGGTGATTGTAGAAAATAGAAAAAGGCAATTGGGATGTCATTATTAAAACATACATAAGAGAAAGCGTCGTGACTTCCACCCAAACTAACATCGAGTACGTTGCAAACATGTTTTATTAAAATAAGCATCATCAATGGAAGATATACCCACAACTTATAATAACCTCTCTTTGACTTTGTCGAAGAGGTATGAAATGACTTTATTTCTGTTAGTAATACAATGGGTCCCTTAATAGTGTTGACTGCCATGGTAAGGCTCGTCGCACATTATTGAAACTAAAGTTCAACATTGTCAATGACGTAGATGTTTTATGGGATAATCTTGTTATTGTCGCGTTTAGTTTATTCTTGAAATATTAAAACTTTTAGAAAACAAGAACAGCAAATGAGAAGAGGTCATATCAACTTCGAGGAACATGATCATGTCGATGAGAATCAAAGTCAATAAGAAAAGGGACAGAGTTAGAGTCATTTTACCAACTAGCAAGCTTGCTACATATCAAATCTACATTGATTAATACAACATAAAGATGTTACACTATTGGATTAACCATTATCAAATCAAATAGTTCCACTTTAGACCCCCTAATGGTATAGGATAAAACAATACTAAAACCAATCAAAGTGGAAGCGGGAGCGGACCCAAATGGATGAATTTGATAATCATTTCGAGAATAATGAGACCATAATTATGATTTTAACATGAAAATTGTGTTGAACAAAAATCATACCTTATCTTTGAGAATCAATATCAGAGAATTAATATTTTTGCTGCTAAGTCCGAAGATTTGATTCTTGCTTAAGCTTTTGGGTTGTAGGTGAAAGAGAAACCGAGGAAGAGTCTAGGTGTTAATAGAAGAAATGGAGGTGATTGGATGCCATTGATTTGTTTTAAATGAACGACCAGATCAAAAAGAGGAATACCAATAGGAGGAAAATATGACCCCTATGTTCTTGACTTGAAAAAGTCAAAATTTCCTCTACACTAAGGGAGGGACAAATGTTAGTACAATAATTCTCATTGAGAAGGATAATTTTTTTATGATTTTGCACCAATGGTCAATAATTATGCCACGTAATCGAAGAAACCTTGTGAGTCAAAGTCGAAGAGGCAGGAAGTGCACATCGACAAACGATAGATGATGCACGAAATCGCGTAAGACAAAGTAGGCAATGAGATCAATTACAACTCACTTCAAAAACCATCAAAAAAAAACCAAAGCAACCATTCCGCATGACAAGGATGTAAAGTATTACTGACATCCCCCATATTGAAAGGAATCTCACTTCGATCAAGTCCTTATCACGCTTTATAGGCACTTCAAGGGTATTAACCCACAAAGATGTTAAAAGAAGGCTAGGCTATGCAGCTCTTCGATAGTGATCACATCCAACGTCATCCTCGTGCAAACACCCCGAAGACATTGTGTATTTATAGAAAGTGGTGTTAATGAAATACGCCATCAATACCCACAAAGTCGTCGATACTTCACCCAACTTGCTTCAAAGTAATCCCCTTATTGACTTTGAAGGACAGCATTGGAAGAGTAATGTGGTTCACCTCATGTACCATAGAATTCATAAGCAATAACTAAATGGTAATGCGCCTTATATCATGTTTCATTGAGGTTGAAGTTCAAGCAGTGCACGTACACCTCACTAAAAGGAAAAGGCGAAGACCCAGAATATAACTCAGTCGAGGTCACCAAAATCAATGTTGACCCCGTTGTCGAAGTCAGCATGCCAAAGCCGATACTGAAGCACATCAAAGACACTCTCGCATCGTATCACCAAATGACAACTCCGCACCCTACGAATATTCATTGCCACATTACATTGATGACTTTCAACGAAAAGGCTAAGTCAGGTACTACTGGAGTCAATCCTATCGAAGACCTATGAATCAGAGTGGGCCATGCTAAGTAGACCCAGTTCATAGCAATGTGAAGGCCATCAAGTTTATTGTCAACGCTATCGACAAAGTCAAGCCTGCCGAAGAGACTTAAAAGGCGGAGTGGTGGCCGCTCACGTCTACAAGTACGACCTTAGTGGCCTTGTTTGTGGGGCGGAAATTTCTCTTCTCTAATTTCTTACCTTTTTCCTCTTTGTAAATCCTAAATCAATTTAGGGATTTTAGAGCATATTGTTACATTGGAACATTGTACACATAGGAATTTGGGCATTGAACATGGACATAGCATAGCATATGTGAACAATTTGAACTTGTGATTTGAACATTCTTTTGACTTTGCACATTACATATTTGAACTGTTGTGACTTCGTAATTGGCATAGTACACTTGATTCCGATCCGGTAACTTTAAACTATATATTTGCCTTGCATATGCGATTTTGAACCTATATTGGCATAACATATATGACGTCG
Source organism: Allium cepa (assembly GCA_030765085.1). Taxonomy (NCBI): domain Eukaryota; kingdom Viridiplantae; phylum Streptophyta; class Magnoliopsida; order Asparagales; family Amaryllidaceae; genus Allium; species Allium cepa. The sequence goes on along the minus strand of CM060931.1, from coordinate 143,205,317 downwards.
AATTGATATTCTCATTGACTATTTGACTTCTAACATAAACCTAGCATCTCTCTGACTTCGATCTTGAGATAATGCATGCCTAAGCATCTTCAAATTTAATGACTACATCAAAGATCATAATTGAAACTCCCTTCAGCTTAATGACTTTGACATGCCTCTACAAGGCATCTTCGTGAATAACCTCATTTCTTAAGCACTTTTCTGGTTAGCAAATTTATTTACTAACATAACTCTCTCAATGTTAAATATGTCGTACACTTTATATCATTCAACATGAAGCTAAAGAAGCCGTCTAACAATATGACTCCCTAGGCTCAATCACCTTGCCCAGTTATATAGCCCTATTATTGCGGACGTCTCCATCACCTTCTCTATTGTCTAACATGTTAAAACATGTGACCGAGTATGCTACAGTATGATAACAACATCTACTTGTGATATCATCGCATGTCTCATAGAGTTTTATGTTATGCATGTCATTAAGTGTGAAGTTAGGTGTGTCTCCTAGTGTGAAATCGATCCCTTTTGTTGCATAGCTCTATGCAACAATGTGAACTCTTGTAAGCCGAGAAAGTGAAAACAAGCTTCCCTGATCCATACTACTTGGTCTGCACTAGGTCTTGGTTCAACCTTGACGTGTTTCGTCCATTCATAGATTTGAATGGTATATTCCGACGTCTGACCTTAGTTTAGACACATGGGTTTTGGTCCAAACGTCTGATTACTTTTACAATTCCATCTACATGCATTTTGACGTCTGACCTTATATTTAGACTTTTGATTTAATTCCAAACATTTGAATATAAGTTCAGACGTTTGAATAGTGTCATTTTCAAACTATATCCTTTCTGTTTCGCACTATAAAAGGATTTAGATGTCTAGTTATTAATTTAGATATCCGACCTGGTTATACTTCATCATTTTTGTTGTTTTCCTTTCATGCCTCCTTCTCTATTTTGTTCATGTTTTTTATAAGCTCGTGTATAGTTGAAAAGTTCAATTTTTAACAAGTATTCCAAATAAGATTTCAATCTTCATTGTATTTAATTCTAGTAGCTTATTTATTTGATTATATACATATATTCTCATTTATTTGCGTATATTCAAACCAATTTGAAAATGATATAATCGAATCTAGGCAATTCATTTAATATATACATAGATCTACTTATATTGATTCAATTCTGTTACATAACCTAAATCTACATGTTTCAATGGTTATATTATTAAACTATCACTATGGATTTTCTACCATTTCAATCCATATTAATTGTCAATGGAAATTATCAAATCAAATTCAAAATAAATATTTTTAATTTAGGTAGATGTATAAAATAATTTAACTATTTGTTTCACAACATAAACACATCGTAATAGAGATCTAATTACCTAAGGAAGCTTTCTGAAGATATTTCACTTTTGTCCTAACTCGAATTAGTGCTTCTCTTCATCTTCCTTTCTTGCTATTATGTTTGGTTGTTGTTTCTCTTAATTTTCTAATTTGAATTCTCTTACTTTCTTCTCTTTTTTGTTTTCATTTTCTTTTATTTGAATTTATATTTGATTTGTTTAAGGAAGGAGAAGAATAGATTATGAAGATGGAGACAGGTAGACCAGGCCTTAGCCCCTTATTCATAGTTGAAAATTAGAGTTATCAGGGATAGGTTCTAAAGCCTAATCCTAACTTCTATTAAAATTTACTACTTTGTTCTTTTATGCAAAATTATATTTTTACCCATATTAATATTTTAATTTGTTACAAAAATTTTCGAGGTGTTACAATGTAATATCGATCTCATAACAAATCCCTTGTAACCAAATATAAGCAATAAAATCGATATTTATATTGGGTATGGAACTTCATTATGATTGAAATACTAAATCTTAAGTCATCAACTATTACTTACATTATAGCTCATAATCTCTATATTTTTCATTTCTTAAGCATGACGTTAGTAATTACCTATGCTAACATGTAGTGTAAACCTGTACTCAAGAAGTTCGCCATGCAAACCAATGGTGAAAATAAGGTTTGCAAATTTAACGGGCCAACACCAATGGCAAAACCAAAGCAAGAACCATTGGTCCCATGCTTGGCTTAAGCAATGACCAGTGGCTTGTCTTAGTTAACAGGCACACTAACATTGGTAGACTCCCCATGACTTGAATAAACTCAAGGCTAAAATAGACGCCTAAGAGATAGCCAACTATAGCCCTTGTTACCAACTATAGCCCTGGGGTACCAACTATAAAGGACCTAACCCCATCCATTTCATGACCCTAGAATCTATGACATTATGCATAACATCCTTAAGGGTTGTGATAGAAACCCATGTCGGGGCTGCTCCTCCCTACAATAGGAATATACATGTCATGCTTGATAACGACTTTTCCCATGATACCCAGATACCTGAACCTGTACCGCACCAAGAAAATCATACTGCTCGCATCTCTCACTCTGCGGAAAGGCACTCTGGCTTTGACCTCCTTCGGACTAGAGATGTTGGGAATGATTTTCATTTTGGTCACCTAAGTGATGAAGGATGAGCTAGAAACTGCAGGCATGTGGAGTTTTCAGGCCATTCCCGATCCCAAGGAGAGATTCCTAGACCTCACTCCTGAAAGAAGCGAGGCCTGCCTTCTAGGTCACCTACCCATGTCCTTCATCATCGTTCAACATTGCCATACCGGTGCCATAGAATTGTTTATCCCATAAATCACTGAAGAAGTCCTTTACCAGTTAGAGCTACACACTGTCCGTAAGGAACAAAGGGTGGACTGCAAGGAAGAAATGGCATCAGTTTAAAAACAAATGCTAAGGATCCAAAATAGAAGTAATGACGGTGGGATTTTGTCCAATGATGAGAATGGGGAGTTTTTTCTAATGAAATATTAGGAATTTATATACTTCAGAGGTATGCCTTGCCTTCGATTGAGAAGTATGATGGAACTATTGTGATTATGCCAAGCCTTACAACTCTATTATGCAAGTCGATTGGTTCTCCAACAATGTAATTGCCTTTGTTTCCCTCCAACTTGATCGGATTAGCCTTCCGCTGGTTCTTTCATTTACGGGAGGGAAGAATCCACCTCTAGACCTAACAATGTACTGATTTTAATACATGATTCTCTGCCTCATGTACCAAAGTTGCGATGGCTGGCGAACTGTTCAACATATGACAAAGGTCGAACGAGTCTCTCTAGTCCTACATCAATTACTTCAATAAGGAATCAACCCAGGCAAGAGGAGCGGATAAGAATAGCTTAGTGGTTGCCCTTTGCTTCATGGTGAGGCATCAGTCCAAGATGTGGAAGGAACTACAAAAGTAGCCTATCTCATCCTTAACTGGCTTCTTTCAATGAGCCAATGCCATCGTGTTGGTAGAAGAAGCCGACTTGTCTGCGATGACAAGGACAGCAGGTGAGTAAACAAGACCAGTTCATGAGTGAAAAGTCTATAGGAAAAGTGACTGTCAAGAACATGACAAAAAATGCCTTGGGATGACTCTCAGTTCAAACCAAGGTATGTCAACTATTCCTCATTAACTCACAATATGGAAAACATCTATCTCACCATAAGGGATTATGCACCGTACTAAGGGCCTTCATCTGCCCGATCTAGATGAGAAAAGGAGCCCTATGGGAATAAGAAACTTTGCAAGTCCTGCTAATTTAACGGTAACTCCACCGACGAGCGACGCCTCTCAAAAGATGAGATAGAGTGGTTGGTTCAAGAAGGTACAATTTTGTAGTATATAAGGCAACAGGTTGCATAAAGGAACAACAAATGCCAAAATCCTTCCACCCCTCCACAATAGGTCACCACAAAGAATGTGGTGGTGATCATTACTGAAATCACATCTATCTATGGTAACTCACATGTAGCTGGAAACTACAAGGGAGCCAATTCTAATACAGGTGGGAGGCACCCCAAAAAACTAAATATATTTAGTAGACCTTGAGGCCACAAATGCTTTAAGGGTAGAGGAAGATGAGGTAGACAATACCTTCTCGCTAAAAGATAAGAGAGGAGCCGGATAACCCTACCATGATCCCACGCTCATGTCTATCAACCACGCTAGTGCTAAAGTGCACTAAGCCCTTATTAATGGGGGCAGATCAATGTCATGTCCAAAATGTTTTCGACTAGATGAACTCTCATCATCCAACCTTACTCCTTATACTTTGCCCGTTAGTGGCTTCAGCGGTGTCAGGATAGTCCCATTGGATTTGACTTTGTATATAGTCTACTTCATCGAGGAACCTTCTCCACCCAAGATTTGGGTAAACTTTATAGCGGAGGATTTCCCTCCTACTTATAACATTCTTATAGGTATGCCAACACTGGTGGAATTGGATGCAATCGTAGCTTATCAAGAACCCGCGATGAAATTACACATCAAGGGTGGTATTAGTTGTTTTTGTAGCAACTACCAAGACATAAGGGATTGTTACATCGTTTATCCATAACAATATAAGAAAGGAGCTTTCATGTTTCAACAAGAATGAAAAACATTTGTCGACGGCTAACCCAAGAGAGTGAGTGAACCACACAATGCTCCCACTTGAGCCATGGACATCCACAATATAGAAACTCCTAATAAGACAGCAGTATATGCATCTTCCTCCACCCCTAAGAGAATATAGATGTTGGATTGATTTCACCCTAGAGGGGGGGGGGGGTGAATAGGGTGATAGTGTAAAATATAAAACTTAATTGCAGAAGCTAATAAATTAATATTAACACAGATCACAGAATAGCAACACAGATATAACAGAACATAAATAACAGAACAGAACAACACAGAATTTACCCAGCTTCGGCAAAACCCTGCCTACGTGATGCCCCCAAGGTTTCTACTAGAAATTAGATAGTCCCTCGCTTACACACGTAAACTCGCTATACCCGCTATTGACTAATCTAACTCTACGCTCAAAACCCTGACCACAACTCAACTACCGAGTTGCGAATTCCCAAACTACACACCGTAGTTTGTCCCCTAGTCACTCGACTAGAATTTACAACGGTTTAAAAGAGAATTTTAAAAATTAAAAAAAACAAACATAAAAAGCAAATAGCCCTTAATTTAAATATAAACAAAAATCCTTTTATATTATTCAAGCCGGCCCCTTTTCTTTGTTTTATGTGACCCGATCCACTTCTATTAGCTCAGTCTTTTGTGAGAAAATATGGCGGCTTTCTTCGTTCTTTCTTCCTGATTAAAAATTAGGGCTTTTTCGAAGCGCCTATTAGATTTGATCGAATCTCTGGTTGATCAAGAGTTGCCTTGCTCGATCGATTCTCGTTGCTCTCACTGGCTACTTCGATGAGTTCAATTTTTGCTTCTGGTAAGAATTTATGCTTCGTTACTTTTCGATTTTAGTATTCGAACTCTGATGTCCATGCCGATGATGATTCTGGGTATTATATAGGATTTGATTTCCTAGAATTGCGTTCGTATATGTTGATTTGAATTTGTCAAATTCTTCATCTCGGCCACTTTATTATTCTCGAACGATTGAGATTGATTCTGACTTGTTCAATATGAATATGCTTTCGGTGATTTATTTCGTGATGACCACGGCGTTGATTATTGACTTGGTAAAAAAACACGGCTTTGATTTGTGAATTCATGTGTTTGCTTCGGCCTTGTGAATTCATTGTACTTAGTTGTGATGTTGCACTTGTCTTCATATGCCCTTGACTTTGTTATACCTGCTGTGCATTGCATTTTGAGTTGTAGTCTTCTGTCTTCATGTAGCTTGGTACATTCCTGTAGCTCCATCTATGTCGTAGCCTGTACTTGTAGTTGCACTTCGAGTTGGATATGTTGGCACTGGAACTAACTTGTATCTTGGTCCTGAACATTGCTGTGTCCATATGGTATTCAGTACTGTGGCATTGCTGCATATTGATGCCTCTGTTTGCATTTGGTGTTTTGGTTTGAACTTGCAGTTAAGAGTATTTTCATCTGGTCTCATCACTGTGTTGCATTCTTTGATGGTTCATTTGTACTGCTTCATTATGTACATCTGTCTTTGTGGTCACTTATGCAGTTTGGTCTTATTTATGCTGTGCATTTACTTGGTGGTGTATTGCTGCCTTCACTGTCCACCTGTATCATTCTTGGTTTTGTTGCAAATTGCATTTGGTCTGCACTTTCACTGTTGTGTCTGGTTCTTTTCATTCATGTTGCAACTCAAATGTTTCACTCTGATATATTTAAGCATTTGCCACTGAGCTTGATTCATGCAGTCTTCATTTGTACTGGTGACATGTGCATTGCTTCATGTTGCCTATGTATCACTGTTTCATTTGTCTTTGCTGTGTACATGTTGTAAATGATTTGACTTAAGTTGCATCACTGGTATATGCATATTTGTTCACCTCTGGCCTGTTGTAGTTTGAATTTTGTGATGTTGCCTCTGACCTTTGGTGGCTCTGGCTTGTTTATCTGACCTTGTTGCATATATCACTGAGTTCTCATTTCATATGCTTGCACTACTTCTCTTTGGTCATGTCTGACGGCATTTCTTTTGTGGTCTTTGATGTTGGCATTTTATTTTTTTTCTATCCACACTTGCCCAGTAATCTTGAGTTGCAGTGAGCTCGACATTGTTGTTTACTTGATGCTGTATACATGTTGTAAGTGATACTTTGGACCTTTTGCCTTCAGTTGCTTGTCGAATTTGCATGTATCTGTATCACTTTGGTATACTGCAGCTTGTATTCTGCCTTGAGCTGAATCCCATGTGTTATTTGGGTTTGACCTTGTGCTGAATTGTTAATAGTGCTTTTACCTGTCCCTGTAATATCTATGTGCACGACTTTGTGATGAAATCAAGTGTGAATGATGACGAACAACCCAAATAACTGAGGCAAATCATATTTTCAAAAATCGTATTTCATTTTATATTGCAAAAATATTTCTATTTCAATTTTACTGCGTTAGTGAATATTCTTGCAGATTGCTCAGATGCTGGATTCAAACTGGAATGCAATTGAAGATAAAAAGACGAGTGTGAGTGATATGTAGTGAGGTTAACTGTAAATGTGAAATGTGATGTGATTGTAATCAAAGTTGTATAGTTATAGTGAGAGATTGAAATTGTACTATTCAAAATTGTAATAAATATTTGTTTGAATAAAAATTTCTGTTTGAATTCAAAATCTGTTTAACTTGTTCTGTTTGAATTCAAATTCGAATTCTGTGTAATTTAATTTTATTCAACAAATATTTATTTAATCTATGAAAAAACAAAATAGTATATTATCAAATACATTTAAATGAATGTATATATGTTTATTATCATCAAACAAAAATCATATAAGCACATATTCAACAATATCCCCCTTTTGATGATAACAAACATATATTTAAGATTTTGAATATGTTAAATGTATTTGATCATTGATATATTCTAATTGCTCCCCCTATTTAAATGCTTCCTCTCTATACGATGCTCCCCCTACATATATGCATACAAATAAAAATATGCAAATGATCCTAGATGCAAATAATGATCCTAGATGCAAATAGAAAATTATTTGACCTTTGCTTGATTTTATTTGACAAAATCTTAACTTTTCTCTCCCCCTTTTGTTATCAGCAAAAGAATAATAGTGTTAGAGAAAATAGAGATAAAGTTATTGATATTAACCAACATTAAAACTTAATTGAATATAAATATTAAATTTCAAATCAAACAAAAATCATAAATATTTTGATAGGCGCATATTCCACTTTTAGAATGATAGGTATGATATCATCATATAAAACCATACAGTTGTGTCTATTTGTGGTACATTTATATCAGGAATTTGAATATCTACTAACCATGCATAACCGTTAGGACTTTTAAATGAGATTAGTAGTATTCCAATTTTATTTTAAAAAAAAATGAATTCAAGTATCTTCTAACCACGCATAACCGTGAGGACTTTTAAATGGGATTAGAATCAACTTGTTTATTTAAAAAAAAACTTTTGATATGCGTTCCATACATGCATAACCATAAGGACTTTTAAATGAGCATGGAAGCACATAACAAATTCCAAGTAATTCACCCATGCATAACCGTGAGGACTTTTAAATGAGAGTGAATACTTTGGTATTTATTTATTTATTTTTTTTATTTTTTTTTTATTTTTTTTTATTTTTTTTTTATTTTTTTTAAAAAAAATGTGAAAATGAAAAACGAACGATTCCTGTTTAAAGTACCACATATCGACAAACTATATAGAATTTTGATGAGTGATGGTTGATAGAAATATGATAGGTATAGAGATGGTCATGGAATTTTTACCAACAAAAAGTTTTATAACTCTTGTTTACATTTCTAAAGAAATTTTCTAATTATACTTTCTCGAGTTATAATATATAATCAATATCAACACTCATCACTTTTTCAATCACTATTTTTCTTTTCGATGATTTGTAGGGAGAAAAAAATGTTAAATATTCAGCAAATTTCTAAAACACCTAGACTGAGTCGTAGTTTACAAAAACTATTTTCTGGTAGGGGTTTTGTAAAGATGTCTGCCAATTGAGAATCAGTTGAAATAAAATTTATGCAGATATTTTCTATGGAAATATGATCTCTAATAAAATGATGTCTTACATCTATATGTTTTGTTCGCGAGTGATGTACAGGATTATTTGTGAGATCAATAGCGCTTTTGCTATCACACATTAGTGGTACACGTTTAAAATTTAGGCCATAGTCATGTAAAGTTTGTATCATCCATAAGATTTGAGCAGAGCAACCGCTCAAAGCAATATACTCTGCCTCTGTTGTGGATAATGCAATACAATTTTGTTTTCTACTTGACCATGCAACTAATGAATGTCCTAACATAAAACATGCTCCACTAGTACTTTTTCTATTAACCAAATTTCCAGCATAATCAGCATCTGAAAAACCTTTCAATTCAAAATTATCATTTGATGGATACCAAAGACCAAATCGTGGGGTGTGCAATAAATATCTTATAATTCTTTTAACAGCTTTTAAATGAGATTCTTTTGGATTAGATTGAAATCGCGCACATAAGCAGACAGAAAACATGATGTCAGGTCTAGAGGCGGTAAGATAAAGGAGTGATCCAATCATACCTCTGTACTGCTTTTGATCAACTGTCTTACCCTTTTCATCCTTGTCAAGTTTAAGTGTTGTACTCATGGGAGTTCTTGCTGGTTTAGCATCTTTCAATCCAAATTTGTTGACAAGTTCCCTAATATATTTTATTTGAGATATGAATGTGCCTTTATTGCTTTGTTGGATTTGAAATCCTAAAAAGAATTTTAACTCTCCAACCAAGCTCATTTCGAATTTTTCCTGCATGACTTTTTCAAATTTCTCATACAATAACTTGTTAGTAGCACCATAAATGATGTCATCAACATATATTTGAACAATCAAAAGATCATCGTTTCAATGCAACAGAAATAGTGTGGTATCTACACATCCCTTTTTGAAACCATTTTTAAGGAGATAAGAAGTAAGACATTCATACCAAGCTCTGGGAGCTTGTTTTAATCCATATAATGCCTTCTTTAGTTTGTATACATGATTTGGATATTCATGACTTTCAAAACCTTCCGGTTGTTCAACAAACACATCTTCTTTTAAAACTCCGTTAAGAAAAGCACTCTTAATGTCCATTTGTCTTAGTTTAAATCCTTTGTAACAAGCAAAAGCTAACAATATTCTAATTGATTCTAGTCTAGCTACAGGCGCAAAAGTTTCATCAAAGTCAACTCTTTCAATTTGATTGTATCCTTTAGCAACTAGTCTAGCTTTATTTCTAATTATATTTCCAGATTCATCATATTTATTTTTAAAAATCCATTTTGTTCCTATAGCTGGATAATCCTTAGGTCTAGGTGCTAGACTCCAAACATTATTTCGTTCAAACTGATTTAGCTCTTCTTGCATGGCCATGAACCAGTTTTCATCATTAAGGGCTGAATCTATGTTATTTGGTTCTATTTCTGAAATAAATCCACTATATAAGCATTGATCACATAGATTTTTAAAGGATGAACGAGTCTGTATACCTGCTATAGGGTTTCCAATTACCAATTCTGGTGGATGGTCTGTTTTGTATTTCAGCTTTTCTGGATCCAGATTTCTTCGGACTTCTTGAGTTGTGGTAGTTTCTCTAGCATCAGCAGTTTCTTTTGGTTTTTCGAACTCATCTTTTTCTTTCTCCTCTTCAACGTTGCTTTTGGATGTATCCTGTTCGTCAATGCCTTCATCAAATTTCACATTGATTGACTCTACGATTGTTTTAGTCTTTTTGTTGTAGACTCTATAAGCTTTGCTTCTCGAAGAGTAACCCATGAAGATGCCATCATCAGCCTTTGCTTCAAATTTTCCTAACTGATCACCTGTATTAAGAATATAGCAAGGACATCCAAACACTTTGAAGTAAGCGATGTTTGGTTTTTTGTTGAACCATAGCTCATAGGGGGTTTTGTTAAGAATCGGTCTAATGATAACTCTATTCATTACATAACATGCTGTATTTACAGCTTCTGCCCAGAGATGCAGAGGTAGTTCATATTCATTTAACATAGACCTAGCCAATTCTTGTAAAGTTCGATACTTTCTCTCAACTACCCCATTTTGTTGTGGAGTACGTGGTGCAGAGAACTCATGTTTGATTCCGTTTTCATCACAGAAAGTTTCAAATTCATAATTTTCAAATTCTCCACCATGATCACTTCTTAACGAAACAATAGAGACTTCTTTTTCATTTTGCACAAATTTTGCGAATCTTGTGAAGTGTGAAAAAGTTTCTGATTTTTTAGCCAAAAAATATACCCATGTATATCTTGAGTAATCATCAACTAACACAAAGCAATATTTCTTACCTTCTAAGCTAGCAATGTCATTAGGTCCAAATAGATCCATATGAATTAGTTCAAGAACTCTAGAAGTGCTTACATTGTTTTTGGCATGAAACGATGATTTTTTAAGTTTTCCCAAAGTACATGCTTTACAGATGTTTTCAGTTTCAAACTCATGTGATGGCAACCCTCTTACCAAACTTTTCCTTTTTAATTTGTTTAATAAGTTCATACTAGCATGCCCTAAACGTCTATGCCATAAATTCACTTCTATATCCTTAGCTACCAAACATTTAGAGAGGATGAGATCATCAAAAGATAGAGAATATATGTTACCTTTCCTTTTTCCTGAAAATAAGATTTCTTTTGATGATTTGTCAACAATTTTGCACAAGTCAGAATCAAAGATAACATTCATACCTTTATCACATAGCTGGCTGATTGATATCAAATTGTGGTGCAGATTTTCAACATATAGTACGTCATTCAAGGTAAATGTATTGTTGCCTACTTTACCTTTACCGACAATTTTACACTTGTCATTGTTCCCCATTGTGACTCTGCCACCTTTGTACTTTTCTAGGCTAAGGAACTTCGGTTTATCGCCTGTCATGTGCCTGGAACAGCCAGAATCCAAGTACCATTGCTGTTGTTCCTTAGCCTGCCAGCATACCTACACGAGAAGAGAGTTTAGTGACCTATTTGTTTTTATAGGTCCATGATTGTTAGTGGCAAAATATTTAGAATGATAATTTTGTGGATACCCAAAACTATTTATAATTGTTCCCTTCGGCACCCAAATTTGTTTAACTTTGAGAGATTTTATATTTGTGCCTTTTGGAACCCAAATCGGTATAGTTTTCATATGTTTGGGTCTATACCAACAATTATTGTGATTGTGTCCAAATTTTTTACAAATTGTGCTCATAGAATTAACTTGATTAATATTGCTTTCAACAATTTTCGAATTATTATATCCAAGTCCTTGTCTAACCATATTAACAGTTTAATTTCCTAATAGCATATTCAACGATTTTTCACTTTTTGAAAATTTATCTAAGGTCGTTGACAGTTGTTGGACTTGTGTTTTGAGAGATTCATTTTCGTTTAACAACTGTGTGCACTTTTTAATAGGAATCTCTCTCCTAGTATTTTCATTCTCTTTTAAAATCAGAATTTCATTTTCAAGTGATTTTATATTGATTTCCGATTTTTTAATTTCTTCTTCGAATGTTGGACACTTATCACACTTAGGGATTCTACATTGATAGTTCTTAACTAATTGATCAAGTTGTTTATTGCATTCTATCAAAGTATCCTTTTGAGATTCAAGTTTAGCATATTTTTCCCTAAGTCGTTCATAACAGCCATTTACTTCATGGAAATAAATTAGTAATTCAGAATGAGTGAGTTTTGATACCTCGCTTGGCTCGTCGTCATCACTGTCTGTAACTTCACCATGAAGGCACATGTTTGCTTTTTCACTCTCACTATCGGTGTTATCACTTTCATCTTCGTCAGTTTCATCCCAAGTAGCCGCAAAGCTTTTCTTCTTTAGTTTCTTTCCTTGATTTGATCGTTTTTGAGGACATTGTGGCTTGATATGGCCGGGTTTGTTGCATTTGTAACAGATGATTTTCTGTTCTTCTGGGTTGTCTAGTGCTTTGCCTATTCTGCTTTTCAATTCATGATTTCGAGCTGGATTTCCGTATTTGCGATTCCACCTTTTGAATTTCTTTATTAGTAGCGCCAGCTCTACTGCTCCATCATCATCATCATCATTATCATCATCACTTTCAGTTGTTCCTTTGAGAGCTATTGATTTCTTTCGAGTATCTCCACCTTCACGCTCTTCCTTGAATTTTATTTCTAGCTCATAAGTGGTGAGATTTCCGATGAGTTCTTCGACTTTGAGTTGTTTTAAATCTTTCGATTCTTGAATGGCAGTTACTTTTGCTTCAAAGCTTCGTGGAAGGACTCTGAGGATTTTCCGGACTATTTCCAATTCGGTGTATGTTTTTCCGAGAGCTTTTGATTTGTAAACGATATTGGAAAGTCGTCCGTACATCTCTTTGACATTTTCTTCTTTCGCCATTGTAAAGTTCTCGTATTCGCTGCTTAGCATGGCAAGGCGAGATTCTTTGACTTGAGATGTTCCTTCGTGAGTCACTTCTAGTATGTGCCATATTTCCTGCGCAGTTAGACAATGTGAGACACGATTAAATTCAAATTGATCTAATGAACAGATAATAGAATTCATAGCTTTGGCATTAGTATTATGTAATTTATTTTCTAGTTCTGTCCATTGTTCCTTTGGTTTCTCTATTTCCTGATCATCTATAGTTATAGTTGGTATTCTATAACCTGTCTCAACAATATCCCAAGCGTCAATGGTTTTCAAAAAAAATTTCATCCTATTTTTCCAAAAAGCATATCCACCATTGAACATTGGTGGTCTAACTATGGATTGACCTTCTGCAAAAGCATTATTAAAAGAAGCCATTTTAAAAATTCAAATTTTTAAACAAAAACTGATTTTTTTTAAAAAAAATAGAATTTTTAAAACCAATGTTGACTTCTATTCCTAGCTCTGATACCACTTGTAGGATCGATTTCACCCTAAAGGGGGGTGAATAGGGTGATAGTGTAAAATATAAAACTTAATTGCAGAAGCTAATAAATTAATATTAACACAGATCACAGAATAGCAACACAGATATAGCAGAACATAAATAACAGAACAGAACAACACAGAATTTACCCAGCTTCGGCAAAACCCTGCCTACGTGTTGCCCCCAAGGTTTCTACTAGAAATTAGATAGTCCCTCGCTTACACACGTAAACTCGCTATACCCGCTATTGACTAATCTAACTCTACGCTCAAAACCCTGACCACAACTCAACTACCGAGTTGCGAATTCCCAAACTACACACCGTAGTTTGTCCCCTAGTCACTCGACTAGAATTTACAACGGTTTAAAAGAGAATTTTAAAAATTAAAAAAAAACAAACATAAAAAGCAAATAGCCCTTAATTTAAATATAAACAAAAATCCTTTTATATTATTCAAGTCGGCCCCTTTTCTTTGTTTTATGTGACCCGATCCACTTCTATTAGCTCAGTCTTTTGTGAGAAAATATGGCGGCTTTCTTTGTTCTTTCTTCCTGATTAAAAATTAGGGCTTTTTCGAAGCGCCTATTAGATTTGATCGAATCTCTGGTTGATCAAGAGTTGCCTTACTCGATCGATTCTCGTTGCTCTCACTGGCTACTTCGATGAGTTCGATTTTTGCTTCTGGTAAGAATTTATGCTTCGTTACTTTTCGATTTTAGTATTCGAACTCTGATGTCCATGCAGATGATGATTCTGGGTATTATATAGGATTTGATTTCCTAGAATTGCGTTCGTATATGTTGATTTGAATTTGTCAAATTCTTCAGCTCGGCCACTTTATTATTCTCGAAAGATTGAGATTGATTCTGACTTGTTCAATATGAATATGCTTTCGGTGATTTATTTCGTGATGACCACGGCGTTGATTATTGACTTGGTAAAAAAACACGGCTTTGATTTGTGAATTCATGTGTTTGCTTCGGCCTTGTGAATTCATTGTACTTAGTTGTGATGTTGCACTTGTCTTCATATGCCCTTGACTTTGTTATACCTGCTGTGCATTGCATTTTGAGTTGTAGTCTTCTGTCTTCATGTAGCTTGGTACATTCCTGTAGCTTCATCTATGTCGTAGCCTGTACTTGTAGTTGCACTTCGAGTTGGATATGTTGGCACTGGAACTAACTTGTATCTTGGTCCTGAACATTGCTGTGTCCATATGGTATTCAGTACTGTGGCATTGCTGCATATTGATGCCTCTGTTTGCATTTGGTGTTTTGGTTTGAACTTGCAGTTAAGAGTATTTTCATCTGGTCTCATCATTGTGGTGCATTCTTTGATGGTTCATTTGTACTGCTTCATTATGTACATCTGTCTTTGTGGTCACTTATGCAGTTTGGTCTTATTTATGCTGTGCATTTACTTGGTGGTGTATTGCTGCCTTCACTGTCCACCTGTATCATGCTTGGTTTTGTTGCAAATTGCATTTGGTCTGCACTTTCACTGTTGTGTCTGGTTCTTTTCATTCATGTTGCAACTCAAATGTTTCACTTTGATATATTTAAGCATTTGCCACTGAGCTTGATTCATGCAGTCTTCATTTGTACTGGTGACATGTGCATTGCTTCATGTTGCCTATGTATCACTGTTTCATTTGTCTTTGCTGTGTACATGTTGTAAATGATTTGACTTAAGTTGCATCACTGGTATATGCATATTTGTTCACCTCTGGCCTGTTGTAGTTTGAATTTTGTGATGTTGCCTCTGACCTTTGGTGGCTCTGGCTTGTTTATCTGACCTTGTTGCATATATCACTGAGTTCTCATTTCATATGCTTGCACTACTTTTCTTTGGTCATGTCTGATGGCATTTCTTTTGTGGTCTTTGATGTTGGCATTTTATTTTTTTTCTATCCACACTTGCCCAGTAATCTTGAGTTGCAGTGAGCTCGACATTGTTGTTTACTTGATGCTGCATACATGTTGTAGGTGATACTTTGGACCTTTTGCCTTCAGTTGCTTGTCGAATTTGCATGTATCTGTATCACTTTGGTATACTGCAGCTTGTATTCTGCCTTGAGTTTAATCCCGTGTGTTATTTGGGTTTGACCTTGTGCTGAATTGTTAACAGTGCTTTTGTTTGATTTGTGCACACGAGTTGGCGGGGCAGTGCACACGTGTACAAATGTATGTGTGTGTACTGCAGCCACTTATGTATACATGTCCCTGTAATATCTATATGCACGACTTTGTGATGAAATCAAGTGTGAATGATGACGAACAACCCAAATAACTGAGGCAAATCATATTTTCAAAAATCGTATTTCATTTTATATTGCAAAAATATTTCTATTTCAATTTTACTGCGTTAGTGAATATTCTTGCAGATTGCTCAGATGCTGGATTCAAACTGGAATGCAATTGAAGATAAAAATACGAGTGTGAGTGATATGTAGTGAGGTTAACTGTAAATGTGAAATGTGATGTGATTGTAATCAAAGTTGTATAGTTATAGTGAGAGATTAAAATTGTACTATTCAAAATTGTAATAAATATTTGTTTGAATAAAAATTTCTGTTTGAATTCAAATTCGAATTCTGTGTAATTTAATTTTATTCAACAAATATTTATTTAATCTATGAAAAAAACAAAATAGTATATTATCAAATACATTTAAATGAATGTATATATGTTTATTATCATCAAACAAAAATCATATAAGCACATATTCAACAATAGAGACATGCAATACTCCAGCTCATGACAGAGTTAGGGAATACGAAGACTAGTTCTCCTCAACCATCCCAAATAGGACTTGAGAACTTAAAACAACATGGAATGGATAAGCCCACCCTCGTTGGCAAATAGGATCACGTTACCCCACAACCTCTTCCCTCTCAGCACTAGAGCACTCATTTGTGAGAGCGAATGGAGAATAAATCTCCCAAGGTCATGCATAAATGTCTATCCCTGCTTAGGACCTCATTGATCATATGATCCATGCCTTAGATCGATGTGACTTGGAACCGAATACAAAAGACGTCAATGGTAACCGACTTGACCACCACATAACAGACATCAACCTAGATGTGAAAGAGTTAGTGGCATGCCCAATGGGCAATTATATAATTTGTTACATAAATCTACCTCTACAGTTAATCTTATTAGTAGTAACATCGTTTATTTTCCTTATATACTTTTCTATATTGTGATATGATTATTAAGTAGTTATTTAAAGTATACAATATGGAAACCTTAAATTAAATGTTATGTTATTGGAGTTGTTGATAGTTGCAATCAACAGTGATTAATTAGAAAATAAAATGACATTTTGTTTTAAATATTCATGGTCGAGATGTTTCAAGAAAAGGATGTTCGATTCATCCATTGAGACCAGAGTGTGTAACGCTCTTCAAATGTTGGGTAGTGTACTACTCATGACCGTTGGGGCACCAAAGTGTAATGAGCTTGTAGATACTATATAACTATGGAATGATTTATCCGAGAGTTTTTCTTGTGGTTTATAAAAACTAGGTCAAAAATGAAATCTCAATGTGACAACCTTATGCAGTTCCCTCAACTTGAGAATACCATGGAACTTTAATGTTAATATTCTACTTTGATTATATTTAAATCATGGCATGGCAACCCAACGAGTAAGTGAAGTTGGGTCTAAGTGAAAGCAATGAAAGTGAAATACTATTCAATAGAGAATACGTTTGCTCCATATGAGGTTTGCATCATTGTTGGCTATAGTCAACTCAATGTGAAAATCTCTGGCCAGAGTAAGACAGTTAATAATAAATTTTATTACTGAACCAGTCTTGGTATTCAAAAACCTTGCTTGGAAGGCCAAAGATGGGTGCTAGAATGGAGTCTCTCTAGAGATAATAAAACCAGTCTTCAAGAACATTGGTCTGCCTCAGCAGCTTAAATATAAAGTGGATGAAGAGTGAAACGGGCTTAGGGAGGCCTAGGTCATGGAAAACAATGTGAAGCCCCTCCTAAAGATGTAACCAATGAGAGAAAGCTGGATGGGTGCCATACATTATGCATTCAAGAATTGGATGAAGTAGGGATGGGGTGATAAGGTTAGCCTGCACTTCATGTATGACATCGACCGAGTGAAGAAACCTGTGGGAGGTCGGTTTAATCTGTCTTCAGCGAGAGGGTATATAATCTACAACTCCAATAGTCCATGTTGGGTGAGTGCCTCAAAGAGCCTATCCAGATCTTCCCTAACATTCGACAGTCGCTCTTAAATGCACGACCACTTATGGATGTGCCATTGACAATTCTTCTTTCTTTTGGCCATTTATAATGCCAAGAGAAAATAATTCACTGGACCACCCTAGCTAAAGCTAAAGGTTATACCTGACTCAATAGCCAAGCTTCCCCTCCCAAATACTTAGTCAACCAAACTCTGGCATGCCCTAAAGAGGTGCCCCATAAGAATAGGTTCGACCATCACAATAAGGCACTTACTTATGTAACCAACCCCCCAACAGGGTCGCGTGGTCCATGTAACTCAAAACAAGCTTTCCTATTTAATAATGCATGTGGTCTAAGGCATGTAGACTACCTAGGTGTCTCCCTCCTAGTAGAAGTAATTTTGTAATTTAATGACTTGTGCATTTTTAAGTTTTCAGGTGGTTAAAGTAGCCCAAAGTTAATCAGTCAACATCATCGATCAAGTGCTTTTCTTATGGGTTATTCTTTCTCTCTCTCTCATTGGTTTACTCAAGCTCTCGACAGTTATAAAAGCAAAATAAAAGAAGTAGCGTAAAAAATGTAGGTATTTCTTAAGGAAACACATAAGATAGAACACGTCATAAAGGCTAGAAGAAATGGGGAAGAAACTTACTGATTGAAGTAGAAAAGGGTTTTTGAAAACCTTATGAAGGTTGCAAGAAAGCTTTAGTTTGTTAATGGAAAATTTGTACGTTCTCACTAAAGAGAAGAAGACAGAGATAAGTCGATTTATATAGACTAGTTTTGATTTGAGCTATAGGATGGAATTAGCGGGAGAAGATATTAACCATCAAGGTTAAATTGATTATCTTGTCGCATCAAAAGTCACATCAGTGAAACCATCTCAAATAATGAAGAGTTGCAACCAATGCAAAATCAACATGTGTCATTCACATTAGATACGCATAAATGACAAGTCTGCACTACCCGTAGAAGAGAACTTGGGGGCAAAATGTTTCGTATTTTTCTCATAATGAATGTTGGACCCACCAGTTAAGCACCCACACATACGGCGGCAACACCATGTCTCATCAATAACCAATATGGCTCGCCACTAGCATAAGCATGTCAAACATTTTAACCCATGAGATAAACTGGTGCCTTGTCACTTTTAGGTTCGGACAACAACACACTAGAACATCATCATTAATTAGAAGCCCGAAGCCCTACAAATAACCCAACTTGCCACATCCTTAGATGATCAGTTCATTGCATGAAAGCCCCACCTCCTGCTTGCTTTTACGAACCATCTGGATTTCCCTACCTATCTCTGTAATGGTATGGAATTATAGAAATGTAATAAATGGGTTTAAATCATTTTAACGAAATAAAAATGGGTTTATTCAAGTTAAGAGTAGCTAATGGCATAATAGTCAAATTTTGAAGAAATGGAATTAGGATCTGAAACTAGTTTTATTCTATTTGGAATGAAGTTTACATTTGAGAAACATATAAGGCTCAATGGAATCAAAGATTGGAAGAAATAGAGTCGGGATGGGAAAACTTGTAAGTTAGGGAAAAGCTTTAAGAAGCAAATTCTGAACATAGAGGCCTCACTTTCTCATTTGCCTTCTTCTTCCTTTTCTTCATCTTCCTTAAGCCCTTCTTCTCTTCCATCCTCCATGCTCTCTCATCCATTCACCAGAATTCAGCCAAAAATACTATAATTAAAATTAGATCTTATTTTTACAATACCCATAAGCAATATTCCTCTAAAATTGAAGAGTTGATTTTGAAATTTCCGAAATAGGGATTTGAAGAAGTTGGTTTTAAGAAAAATTGACGATATCTTCAAGCTTTAGTGATTGCGAATAATTCTCTACCACATATGTTATTTTTTACTTTTATGTTTGTTTAATTTCTTTTTTGGGTTATGGCTTAACCATAGGTGCTTTGCTCCTGATCGAGTGTTGGGTAGTTAATTTTTTGATGATGTATGTTGGTTAGATTGAACGGAATGTTGAATTGAAATAATGAACCAAGTCATAAATGAATAAACTTAAATGAATCAATGAATGATAACATTGTGTAATATTGGTTAAGAATGACCAATGCGTTCATTTATGGTTGCATTATGTTTGGTTGAGTACTCTATATTTATATGGTTCGTACAGTGTTGGAGTCCAAGGGCGATTTGTTAAATTACTTTTGGTGGTTTTCGTCGTATGGTGGTGGATAGTCGATCGCACAAGCTCAAACATGGGATGTAGTGGGTGGTTTTAAGGTCACCATGACAAGAAGCATGACACTAAGGCGAGGAGAGTCAAGGCAATGATCGAGCATGGTAAAGAGGTAGGATGTATGCCGTTAGGGGATTTCACCCCATCAAGGTTTAGACAGACTCCCCTGTAAGCGATCAATTAACGGACTAAGGAGGGTCTATCGATCGCTTGGGCTCAAAAAGCTGTTTGAAACATAAAAGAATTAGGAAAAAGGGTCTTGGAACAGTCGACAGGTTGGCCATATGTAACAGCCCGCAAATCCGTACCCCTAGTCAACACTATTCTACATCAATTTACTCAAGTGGAACAGAAATACGAACCATTAGGGTTAAAGAAGAAGAGATAGAAGAAGAAGTAACTAAACGATATCAGAATCTCACAATCGCAGCGGAATAAAATATAATAGTAAATAATAGATCTTTATACAAAATGAAACTATATCTGTTTTATACATCATATCATCAGAGTATCTCATACAAACAACATTTACCAGTCAGCCAATCCCACACAATCACAGCAGCGGATATATATATACAAGTACGAATAATACTTCTCAGACTCCAGCTCCTCTCCTGCTCCATGGCATCTTGTCCTGAACATATAATACTCGGTCTGACCCTAGCATTATAACGAAATAACACCCGAGTCAGTCTGGAATACCATCTGATAATAATGCATCCAAATTGATTATTAAAGTTTCAAAAATCCTTTTGAAAACAAAAGCATCTCGTAAGACCACGCCACAAATAAACATGTCGGGTTTTTACCTTATGATAGCTAAAACACTTTTTATAGAAATCCTCTCATATTATAATAGGCTCTATATACAAGTGCTTATAAAACAGCCGAAATTGTTACATCTATTAAATTCCATCTACTAGCCACAGAGTGGGTAATATAAACAAAACTCGTAAAAGGCTCGTAGGGAGAATGGATTTCCAACAATAACTAGGCACTGGGGTACCACCTGTCACAGTACCTGGTCTAGATCAGCGTACCGAGGACCACGCCCGATCCCCAGCAACACAAGGCCCGAACTACCCCTTACTGGATAGTCCCGAGTAAGATCACCCCGCGGTTGGGATCAACAACCGCACCACTAAGCCGAAATAAAAGGGACATCTAGATAGGAATGACCTTACCCGAAAATGGGTGCTGCCCACCAAGCCATGCTGTATATCCCTGATTTTCAGTCATTCCCGGTTGATGAGGCTTGAGGCTAAGCGTTACCTTTTAGAACGTTTCACTTGAAATTCCCATCGCCCACCTGACGATGTTCCGAAAGCATTCATCCATACAAGTCCGTCCCGGGTTCGAACGGAACCGAAGTCCCTACTCCTACTACATCCATTTTGAAAATATCCTCAGGATTAGTAGAGACTAGCCCTTGCACTTCACTGCTCCATCTTCGACTCCGAACGCGTTTTTCCCATGAGACGACAAACCGGATCGAAGTGGTTTTTGAGAAATAAATCTCGATCCCGGTCTCTTCGAAACGATCAACGCATTTGTCCAATATTGACAGTCGGTGATTTAACTATCAATTAACATCCATAAGCATCCATCACACAATAAACAATTTCCCAATTATTTATTTCCCAAAAATATCTTTACGAAATATAATTCCAATTTCAAAATCCCTTTGAAACACTTTTCAAACCCAATTTTCTCATGGAATAGATTCTCAAATCTTTATTTCCTCTGAAACATCCAAGTACCCATATTTAAGGTTTAAAATAATATAAATACATTATCCCTCAAAATACATTAAAACCATTTATATTAAATCTACTTACATAATTTAAAATATACATATACTTTTTTAAAAATATTTCGAATAAAACTACTTTATAAAATATAAACAATTAACTTTAAAATAAGTTAAGTCATACAAGATTAAAAAATAAAATTTAGAATCCTTATACAATTTCAAATAAAGCTTTAATTTATTTTCTTTAAAATAGAACCATTTATAAAGTATAAAATGATAATAATATTCTTTAAAACATGATTCTAATTACCCTTTAAAAATAATTACTTCTATAACTACTTTAATATATGTTCACTTTAAAAATTCTTACAACTTAAATAATTTTCTTGAAACCATTCTTCAATATAACTTCACACTCTAACATTTCAAAAATCTATTTTTAAAAAAATGTAATTGGCTTTCAGGGAAATACACTTCCATCTTAGAATAAATAAAGATTTCTTTTTATCAATCCAACACGTTTTATCCCAATTCAATTTTACGTTCATTCCGTAAAATCCTTTTCATACTTTAAAAATAGCTCCTTTTAATTTTGAAAGCATTGATATTTCCTGGAAATCACTTTCAAACATACGTTCAAAATATTTAAAATAAGCTCTAGAAATTATTTAATTGAAAATAATACTTAAGGAAATATATAGGGCTTTCCTAAGTACTTTAAATAAAATTTAGTTTTTAAAATAAAGTTATTAAATTAAATATTTATATTATAATTTCTTGGAAAACTTGATACTACTTTACCTATAAAAAAAATACCATAATTACTAAATCAAATATTTACTTTCACTTACAAACATTTTAAAATAATATTTCTTTTTAAGATATTCTAAAACATACATATACTGTAAATTTAAAATTTGAAAGCTTCCTTGAAAAAACAAAATAAAATTTCCAGGAGAAAGCACACTTCCCATTCTTTTAAAAATAAATCTCGCTATTCTTTAAAACCATTCACATTTCCTCTATAGATCACATATCCAAATATTTCAAATTATCCACCAATTTTCTTGAACTTAATTCCTTTTTAAATTCTTTACTTAGGAATTTATTTTATATACTTTAAACCCAATTCATCTATTTATATTTAAAATTTTCAGGTTGTATTCACCCAATCTCAGCACAACGCAATTTAAACTTCAATTTAATTCATCACAGCATATAAGTAAAACACGGCATATCAAGATCTAAATAATTTATCACAGAATAATAAATAAGATATATCACAGAATATAAATTAATTTCTATTTGCGAGGGATCCAGTTGGATCCCTCCAACCTGTTTTCCCTACATCCACAGATATTAGCACAATAAATAGATGTCGAATCAATTTAATAATAGTTATCATATTCACCTAATGAAGCAATCATTTAAATATTGACTATTTGAATTGACATGTATTCCAGATGTGAGTGAGTTAAACTCACCTTGGGATTTCGGCAAGCGTTTAAATTTAAATTAAATCGAACAGGGTTCGATTTAACCTAAATTTTTACTTGCTCGGAACGATTCCCGAACTGCCCTACTGCGTAGTACCCGTCTCTGCGATTCTGGCGTTTCCAGTTTCGTTGGATTCTGATACAGTATGCACGAGTTATAGTTAAATGAAGTTGAATATAAAATTTAAAGAAAATTATTATTTTATTTTTTTATTTTACCCAAAATAACATGGCCGCACACCTCTCATCTTCTACCACACGCAAACTCCAGGAAACACATACGAACACGAACCCATTAACACCATCTAGGGTTAAAAATCGCGGCCACCATGACGCTTTCGACGACAATCCAACGCCTTCACGCCGAAGCCTATCAACAACACTACCTTCGGCCTTAACCCAGAGGACCACGAATGGGTCTCCATAACACCCTCTATATGACGCTAAAATCCATTACTACCGTTGAATCTGAAGTTCCCGACGAGCTCTTCGATCTTCCAGTTGGAAGTTTCTGCTATAAGCCCACGGATTAGAAGAAAAGAGGAGAAGAAGATCAACATGTTTCGGCCATTGAAATAAATAAACGGTGGCTCAAAGAGAAACTAAGGTTTCGGCCCTAATTCAATATATATATATATATATATATATATATATATATACACACACACATACGTTTAATTATATTATTTGAATATTAAAACCATTATAAAGCAACTTATTCTAACGATCTCCAAATCACACGTGCCGCCTGGCGTTTCTATGGTTTTACCTATATTTTGAACACAATGGAAAGTGTTTCGAAAGCTAATTCGATCATATACGCGAGTTACGGAAATAAACGATCAATTTTAAATTAAACCGATTAAAGTATTTTCTATGCGTTTTAAGCTGCTGGGGTCAAACGACAACTCCGATTGCTACGAAAATTTAAATCAGATAATAACTAACTATTACGGATTTAATGGAACTGGTTTCGTCGAATTCCGAGACCATGCCTCGGAAGGCAGTTTTAACTCGTCGATTAATTCGAGCGATCTTCACAATCGTCGAAATCATCTAAAATTTCACTTTTAAAATTTTATTAACTTAATTATGATTCGTATAGAATTTATAGTTACATTAAAAATCATTTTAATTCGTTTTAAATCAAAATTTGAATATTTTCATTATTATATTATTAAATTCCATTATTAAATTAATATAAAATTTCAAATTCAATATATTGACTATTAATTCCATACAATGGTCCCATATTACTATTTAAATCAAAATAAACTTAAATAAATTTCTAGAAACCATTTTCATATTTATTTACACTCAGATTCGCCTATTTATCCCTATTCCAATATTAAGCTATTATTCAAATTTCAATTTCATTCGCGTATTTGAAATTTAACTAATTTTATTAACTTAACCAAAATCTTTTTATTTCAAAATCAACTGTTAATTTCTCTTTTCCAGCGACCTAAAGATGGACGACCTAACGGCTTAACGACTTAACAGTTTAAGAGATTTGACCGATTTAACGCTGAACAGTTGCCAACCTAACACTTTAACAGGCTAAGAAGGATGCCGACCTAATACTTTAAAAAAGATGTCGACCTAACAGGCTTGAGAGGAATGCCGACCTAAGGACTAAGGGGATACCGACCTAAGACCCGAAAGGATACCGACTTAAGGCCTAAAAAGGATACCGACCTAACAGGCTAAAAAGGATGCCGACCTAATGCTTTAACAAGATCGCCGACTCAACAGCCTAAGATAGCTACCGATCTAAGTCACAACCGACCTATGACCTATATTAAGTCGTTCACGACCCAAGCAAAGGAAGACAAGTTCAATGCAGCTACTTGGCACAGTGGCCTCTTAACTCGTACACGGTTCAGGACTTGGGTTATTATCTGAAGGGAACAAGCTTATCAGTTAACTCATACACGACTCACGACCTAGCTTGAGTCGTCTACGATCTAAAGCTACTGGGTGAAGGTTCAATGCCGCATGAAGAGGACCAGTTGACTCATTTGCGACTTAGATGTTGACTCGTGGGCGACTTAGGACTTGTAAAAATGAACTCTTGTGAAGCCATGGAAGGGCCAGATGAGTCGGCCACGACTTACCTTAGACCGGTCGCGACTTATGACCTAAAGGGAGTGATTTCCCTATAAATACCAACCTACCTCAAGTATGAAGGGGACTTTTGGCCAATCTCTTTAAGCGCCGATACTCTGCTGAATTCTCGACTCACTCAACACTTCAAGTATGAAAGGCATTTCAACTAACTTCGGGAGAAAATCTAACGCAATCTACATGGATTCAAAGAATTCTTCTGCATCAAAGTTCTAGTTGTTTGTCTCATCAGAATTGTAATTGAAGATTGTTGTAAAGTTGTAATCGATTCAGTAATAAAGAGAATTAAAGTGGACGTAGGCTTACCCTAAGCCGAACCACTATAAAAACTGTTGTTTTTTCTGCTTTCTCTGTGATTTCTTTACTTGTTTTTTAGTTCCCGTGTTCACGGGTGGTGCTTTCGCTCAACTTCAATCTACACCGGGGTGTTAGCGTTCGATTTTCAGCGTTAACATTTTTGGTGCTTTCACAGAGAATTGAACTCAGGAAACTTCCACTATTGCTCCGCGAAGGATTGTTGGAAGGATTTCTTTTAAAACCAGAAGTTTATTGGAAATAATGGCTCCTGGGAGAAAACGAAGTTCTGTGAGATCCGACAATGTTCAAGAGAATACTGCTACCTCTCCTCCTTCAAGTCAAGCAGCTCCAACTGTTGGAGTTACACGAGCAGAATTGGACGCCGTAGTTTTGGGATTGAATCAGCAATTGAATGCTCAGAATGCGTAGTTGGAAGCCCAGAATGCCCAGAATGCCCTGATCTTGAGTAAGTTGAATGATCTACTAGGGGCAGATCGTCAACCGGTTAATAATGATGGGAACCCTACTGTGGGAGTTCAGGATGTTGAAGGGAACATTTCTCAAAGAGCCGCAGACCCTGTAGAAAGGACTCCTCCTCAAGCTGGAGGATCAGGGCCGCAGCCGACCCTCCGTGAACGATTGTCAAGACAGAATTCAGAGAGAGTGGCTGATGTGTGCCGTCCAGAGCCTGTAAATGATGAAGAGTATTTTTCGGGTATGGTTCGTCAAATCATGAAGGAAAGTATGCGAAGAGATGAAGAGGAGAAAGAGTGCGGTTTTTCTCCCAAGCAAAACTCCATTTACTGAAAAGATCTTGAAGGCAGAGTTCCCAAGGAAATTCGTTCCCCCTACTATTCCGGCTTACAAGGGGACGAGTGATCCTAACGAGTTTCTGTATAAGTACGACTGGCATATGACTGGTGCCAGGGCGTCTGATGAAATTAAGTGTTGTTACTTCCCGGTTTATCTAGAAGGTGTAGCTCTATTGTGGTTTACAAAGCTCCCGGTCAGATCCATCGATCAATTCTCCGATTTGACCAGGAAGTTCAAGGAGCAATTTCAATTGTATGCTTCTAAAGCAAAGGATATAATGTCGCTATCAAGTTTAGAGCAAAATCCAGGAGAATCCATCAGATCATTTTTGAATCGTTTTAACATAGCATTGGCTGAGGTAGATAATGCTGAGGCACACATGGTCCTGACATACTTGATGAGGGCGATTGACAAATCGAGTGAATTCGAAAAACGGTTGAAAATGAAGGAACCAAACTCACTTGACAAATTCTACAAGAAAGCGGATGAATTCATGCGCTTGGAGAGTCTCCAAGCTCCGGCTAAGGTGGTATCAGCAGAAGCCGGAAACAATGGTCCTCCTTCGAACAAGAAAGAACCTAACACTCAGAAAAGGGGAAATGATGGTGGAAAGAAACAGGGAGACACTAAGAAAGGCCGTTCTTTCAATTTCACACCCTTGACCGATACCCCTAAAAACATCTTCTTTGCAACCAAAGATGATGTCAATTATCCGACACCACCTAAAATGAGAGTTGCGATTAAGATGGAAAAAAGTGGAAGGTTCTACCGGTTCCACAACCAGCCCCGCCATGACACCAACGAATGTCGTCAGTTGAAAGAGGTAATTGAACAACTCTTGAAGGAAAACAAACTCCAGCAGTATGTGAAAAGGAACAGAAATGCCCCAACCTCGTCAACTCCAAGACAACAAGTTCCCACTCACCGTCCTGCCTCAAGTGAGAAGGCCGCAGAGCATGAATCGGAAAGACCTGTTATCAATATAATAACTGGAGGGCCTCACCCAGCAGGAAAAAGCTGGAGCGGGATGGAAAGGTATGCCCGGGCTTTGAGGCATGTACCGGCTGAAGAGAATATTTTTGTTTTAGAGAATGATGCGCCTTTAAAGCAACAAAAGACTTCCACAGATGATATTGTATTCGGTGCCAGGGATTCTTTGGGTATCGAGGCTCCTACCATAGATCCTTTGGTCATATCCGTTGGTATTGGGCCGGCAACTGTGAGAAGAGTTCTAGTTGATTGTGGAGCTTCATGCAACATCCTCTTCAATAAGACCTTTGATCAAATGAAAATTCCAATGGCTGACGTTCAAGCTTCATCACTTAAGATCGCTGGGTTTGCTGGAGAACCCAAACAGCCGATTGGGACTATAGATTTGTTTGTA
This sequence comes from Allium cepa, assembly GCA_030765085.1. NCBI lineage: Eukaryota > Viridiplantae > Streptophyta > Magnoliopsida > Asparagales > Amaryllidaceae > Allium > Allium cepa. The sequence continues at coordinate 143,177,551 of CM060931.1, read as the reverse complement.
GAACTTGAAAGAGGATTGAGGAAGGTGGCTCGAAAGCAAACCTTTATAATTGTTGAAGAATTCTCTTCCTACAATGCCTTTTTAGGCCGACCAACTCTTGTTGCATTCAAAGCTGTTCTTGCCCCATGGTGTCTGACTTTGAAATTCCCCACAGATAACGGAGTTGGTGTGATTAAGGGAGGCCAAGATGCGGGGCGAGAATGGGACTTTGCAGAGTTGCGAGAATCAAGGAAAAGAGAAATGGGAAAAGGTGCGGCAGCTCCAGTCCGCACAAAGGAACCAACCTTGTAGCAATTACAGGGTGGACCCTGCACTGGCGAATGTAGTGGCGCACGAAGAGAGATGGATCCAAGCAAAGCCAGTGCAGGGCAGAATAGGGTAGTACCGGTAGAGGTAACAGTGCCGGTGTCGTTGACCCAAAGGACCCAAACAAAGTGCTTAATGTGGGTTCACAACTCAACACAACAGTTCAGAATGTTCTGATTTCATTTTTGAAGGCTAATTTGGATGTATTCGCTTGGACTCATGCTGACATGTGTGGAATATCCCCAGAGATTGCAGTACACACTCTGAACATTGATCCAAAGTTTACACCTGTGAAACAGAAGAGAAGAACTCAGGGTCCTGAGAGAACGGCAGCGTTAAAAGAAGAAGTGGACCGGCTCATGGAGAGCGGTTTCATCAGAGAATCTACTTATCCAAATTGGGTATCAAATCCAGTGCTGGTGAAAAAGGCTAACGGAAAGTGGAGAGTATGCATTGATTTTCCAGATCTGAACAAAGCCTGCCCCCAAAGACTGTTTCCCGCTGCCCAGGATCGATCGGTTGGTGGATGGGACGGCAGGACATGAATTGTTATCTTTTATGGATGCATACTTCGGATATAACCAGATTATGATGCATGAGCCAAATCAAGAGGATACTAGCTTCATCACAGATGTTGGACTCTACTGCTACAAGGTCATGCCTTTCGGACTCAAGAATGCAGGGGCAACTTACCAAAGGCTTGTTAATGCCATGTTTAAACCGCAGATTGGCAAGACAATGGAAGTTTATGTTGATGACATGCTAGTAAAGTCTAAGAAAGCAGTGGACCACATGGATCACTTAGCAGAGATGTTTGCAGTACTCCGCAAGTACAGAATGAAGCTTAATCCCCTGAAATGTTCATTTGGAGTGGAGTCCGGAAAGTTTTTGGGTTTCATTGTAAGCGCTAGGGGTATTGAAGCCAATCCAGCTCAGATCACTGCCCTGAGAGAGGTCAATGCTCCTAGAACGAAGAAGGAATTGCAAAGTCTCAATGGAAAGGTTGCTGCTTTGAGTCGGTTCATTTCCAAAGCTACTAACAAATGAATTCCATTCTTTGATGCTCTGAAGAAAGGAAGAAAAAACTTTGAGTGGACTCCTGAATGTCAGAAAGCATTTGATGAGTTGGTTCGTCATATGGAAGTGCCTCCGATACTTTCAAAGCCTGACAGTGGTGAAGATCTCTTCATATATTTGGCGATTTCATCTCATGCTCTCAGTGCAGTGTTGGTACGAGAAGACGCAAGTATTCAACGCCCAGTCTATTATATCAGCAAAAGATTTACTAGGGCAGAGATGAACTATTCAAGATTAGAAAAGCTCGCCTATTGTTTGTTGATCACATCAAGAAAATTGAGGCCGTGTTTCCAAGCTCATCCCATCAAAGTCCTCACTGATCAACCTCTAAAGCAAGTCATATTCCGTCCTGAGACTTCGGGTCGTCTTTTGAAATGGAATATTGAACTCAGCCAATATGACATCACCTACCATCCCCGAAAAGCAATCAATAGACAAGCTTTGGCAGATTTCATCGCTGAATGTACGGATAAGTGTAATAGTGAGGAAGAAGTCACTGATAGCATCCCAGTCCAATGAAAATTGTATGTCGATGGCGCGAGGAATGATTACAGTTCTGGAGCAGGGGTTGTCCTTGAAACCCCAGAAGGGCGATCACTATGTTATGCGCTGAGACTAGAATTCCCTTCGACAAACAATGAAGCTGAATATGAAGCTCTCATCGCTGGTTTAAGGATCGCTAAAGAACTAAACATCAAGGCATTACAGATCTTCAGTGATTCTCAACTTATTGTTTGCCAAGTCAGGAAGGAATTTCAAGCTAAAGGAGGGAATCTACCCGTCTATTTATCAAAAGCCTGGGAGCTCCTTCAAGATTTTGACCGTTATTCAATAAACCATATACCCCGAGAAGAGAACACGAAGGCGGATTCTCTCCCAAAGTATTCAAGTACTGGTGAAGCTCAACTATTGGGATTAATTCCCGTCGAAGTCTCGTCAGCTCCAAGCACAGATGAATTGGATGTTGATTGGATTATGAATGTATCCTAAGGTCAAGAATCATGGATGACTCCGATACTTGAATATTTTCTCAATGGTTCTTTGCCAGAAAGTTCAAAAGAACGACAAAAGCTGATGAGGAAAGCCTCCAGATATATAGTTCAAGATGGTCGTTTGTACAGACGAGGATTTTTAATGCCATTACTCCGATGCGTGACAAAGGAAGAAGCAAAGACAATTCTGACTGAAGTACATGGAGGAGAATGTGGGGATCATACAGGTGGTCAAACTTTAGCAAAGAAAATCCTCCGTTATGGATACTTTTGGCCAGAAATTAATCAGGATGCTGCTGACTATTCCCGAAAGTGTGATAAATGCAAGAGATTCGCTAAAATTCCTAGGGCACTTTCCACTGAGCTAACACAAATGGTCAGTTCATGGCTGTTTTCCATCTGGGGAATAGATCTCATTGGGCCTTTGCCGACTGCCAAATCGGGAATTAAATATGCTATCGTTGCTGTTGATTACTTCACTAAGTGGGCTGAAGCCGAACAATTGGCTACTATTACCTCTAAGAAAATGATAAGTTTTGTGACTAAAAATATCATTTGCAGGTATGGTGTGCCTCAGAAGATAATCACAGACAATGGTACTCAGTTTGAAAGTGAGGAGTTCCAAGATTTCTGCAAACGATTCAAGATCCGAAAGAGCTTCTCAGCAGTGGCTCATCGGCAAGCAAATGGGCAAGTGGAAGCAGTAAACAAAATAATCAAATCAACCATCAAAAAGCAGCTGGAAAAAGCAAAAGGTGGTTGGGTCGATAAGTTACCGCTTGCACTACGGGCATACAGAACCACCCACAAAACTGCGACTGGGCATACTCCATTTTCATTGGCATACGGATTGGAAGCGATGATTCCAGTGGAAACTGAAGTCCCCTCACACAGAAGGATCCATTTTGATCAAAATGAGAATGCAAAGTTGCAATTGGAAGCACTTGACCTCCTCGATGAAAGAAGAGAAGAGGCAAGACTTAGAATTGTAGCTCACCAGCAAAGAATAGCCAGGCACTTCAATTCCAAAGTTCGTCAGCGCAGCTTTGAAGTTGGGGACTTAGTCCTGAAGAGGATTATGACAGCCATAGGGGTGTTTGGGCCAAACTGGGAAGGGCCATATGTTATTGGCTCAAAACTTCTTGATGGCACATTCAAACTCACAACTGTCGAAGGAGAACCAATCCCAAGAGCTTGGAACAACAATCATTTGCGTCCCTATTTTACTTGAAAGCTTTGCTGAAATGTTGTAAAAGAATTATGAATATATGATTCTTGTATTGAAAGCAATTGTAAAGCAAGTGAATAATGAAAAGCTATAAAGTGGATGTAGGCCCAGTTTTTGGCCAAACCACTATAAATCTTGTGTTCTCTGTTATTATAAACTGCTTCATTTTATTTCGACATATAAAATACGTTAACTGTGTTACTAAAATGCCCATTTAATAATGCAGGCCATAAAAACAAAGCCTGCCCATCGCAAGACCAAGCGATCTCCGACATCACCCAGCAAGCAAATGCTAAACCATTCAAAATTTCCATACTCAAATCCTACAAAAGAAGTGCTTCGAACAAAAGTTAGCGATGTGGATGAAAGTGGACCATTTCTAACTAACTGCAAATGTTTGTACAAACAAACAACCAGTTAAATAGCCTGTGTCTACCACCACCAACTCGCTTAACTATGAAGTATATTTCTTTGATAAGGGAAATTATTGGCAACTAAAAAAGGATGACACTTGCAAAAGATAACGGGGATTGCCGACATGAATAGATGGCAAAGAGACATGTGCGAGCAAGCATCAATCAGCAAAAGACCTCTTCGGAGGCACAAGCCCTCTTCGGAGGCACAACTCTTTAGAGGATAAAGACTTCGAGCGGGCCTAGCCAGAAAAAGAGAGATCTTTCTCGATACAAAGTTGCGGACTGATCGGTCGATACACTCCCGTGAATCCGTCCAACCGAGAGAAAGAAACTCCAAACTTCCAGGCAAAAGCCCTACTCAGAGGCACACGTTTCACCGAGATTGAAATAAAACTTCCTAGTGTTGAAACGTGAAAAGCCCTCTTCGGTGGCCCATTTCACCACAGTTGAAATGCTAAAAGACCTCGAGCGGGCAAAACCAGAAAAAAAGAGATCTTTCTCGATACAAAGTTTCAGACTGGTCGGTCGATACACTCCCGTGAATCCGTCCAACCGAGAGAAAGAAACTCCAAACTTCCAGGCAAAAACCCAACTCAGAGGCACACATTTCACCTTGATCGGTCGATACACTCCCGTGAGATGAAATGTGAAAAGCCCTCTTCGGAGGCCCGCTTCCCAGCGAACAGGGAAAAATAAAAGCCTCTCCCAAGGGGCAGAAACAAAAGACCTCTTCCCAGAGGCACAATCAAACAAAAAGACCCCTTCCCAGGGGCACAATCAAACAAAAAACCTCTTCCCAGAGGTGCAATCAAACAGAAAGACCTCATCAGAGGCATACGTTTCACCGAGATTGAAATAAAACTTTCGAGTGTTGAAACGTAGAAAGCCCTCCTCGGAGGCATAACTCTTCGGAGGCACACGTTTCACCGAGATTGAAATAAAACTTCCAAGTTTTGAAACGTGGAAAAGCTCTCCTCAAAGGTACAACTTTTCAAAGAAGCATTTCACCAGAAATGCAAAGCAAAGATCAAAAGCCCATCACCAAGGCGCAAAATAAAAAGAAAAAAGAAAAAAAGGCCCTTTTCAGAGGCACACTTTAGCTTTCAAAGGAAGACTGGTTCTTCTATTCTTGAAAATACTCTTCCTCAAAAAGAAGTTAAAGTGCCCTTTAGAGGCCCGCTTTACCACATAGAAGAATTCACTTAGTAAAAATGTGTGAAAGCACAAAAGTAAAAGTGATATCTTCGAAGGATGAAGCGTAGAAACTCATATGGAGTGAGTTGTACTCTATTTTGAGCAGAATAGTATTCCTCCAAGTATGGAATAGTTATTCTCCAAAAAATAAGAGTACAAGTTCCCTCAAAGTATAAAATATTGCAATGAGCTTATGGTATAGGGGCAACATGGTATAGCTACATTGGTAAAAATTACGCTCGAGCAACATACCACAAGCTCACTGCAATATCATATAAAGAAATCTGTACAAAAAAAATGAATAGTAAATGCATTCTCAAATACAGACAGAAGTTTGTATAAGCAAAAAGAATCATTTTATTCAATACTGTCAACATTTTGTACAGGTACAGGTTTCAAAATAAAAAGAAAAAGAAAAGCGGAGGCCGGTACCCGCACAATCTCCGGCCAGTACATTCAAAAAGCAAAAAGTGAAGATAAATCGAAGCAGACCCCTTACTTCTTCTTGCCACCACCCTTAGAGCCTTCACCTGACCTAATAGGCAGCTTTTCAGGATGGCTTGGGAGAGTCGGGGATGAAAAAGAAAGGGTTGCTGCCGGATCAACTTTCGCTTCCTCTTCAGGAACAAGAATGTCCTTCCTTCTCTTCTTGGAAGTAACACGCTTCCTCCTCCTCCTTGAAGAAGACTCACTTCCCGGAGTAACAAGAGCAGATAATTTTATGTTATCAGAAGTGGTTCGCTCTGGAGACTCATTGCCTTCTCCAAGCCCTTCTCCCCCATGTTCTTGAGAAGCAATAGGATCATCTAAGCCATGAAGAGCTTTTATTTGCTCCTCTTGCAACCCGGGTTGAGAGGCGGACGGAGGAGTGACCTGCAGAACCAAAGGAGGAATAATTGGAGGAGGGAAAGTTTGAACAATGCTCGATGCTTTCTCTACAGAAGAAAAGAAGTTAAAGTCAGTAAAGAGAGGAGATAAAGGCTCATTGAGGTTCAGGAAATAGTCGAGAAGCTCATCGAACTCATAAGAAGCAAATGAGCAGTCTACTTAGGCAAGATTAACAGTGGATTTACCTGGAGAAGTCGGCTTCCTGATATCAACCTCATAAGCCTGTGCTTCGGCGCTCTCTTCGCCTTCATCTCCACCCTGTATACTTGTAATCTCAGTTGTAACTTTCACCAGGGATGGAGAATGAGAACTGGAGCCGACAATGTCGATTTCGGCTAAAAGAGAAGGCTGGACTGGAATAGTTGAAGTGGTTTTTCCTAAACGTTCCCCTTCGGCCATCTCAGCTCTTAATTTTGCAAGTTGTTTTTTTTCCTTGGCGAGAGCGGCGCGAGCATCGTCATCCAAGTAATGCTTCTCAAGAGCTGATTCGGCATAGCCAGCACCTTTACCGCCAAGCATGTCAAGTGCAGCCTCCCACGCTTCAGCCAGTGTAACTTCATATTTGGGGCCTAGAAAGGCGAGACTACCGCGCCCCAAGACGCTATGCAGGTAGAAGTCAAACAATGTCGAGCTGATGCTGGTCTTCGTTGCCTCATGAGATTCTTCAGCTGCAATTTTACCGGCAACGACCTCATCACGCTCTCTTTCAGCCTTGGAGAGTTGAAGCTTTAGCATTTGAATTTCCGCCTCCTGAGAGTTGACTTTCTCCCGTAACTCTGTAACCTCAGCGCGATAACTTCCCGCTGTTTTCTGCTCAGCTTCAAGTTGTGCCTCGGCATGTCGCTGAGCGGCGTGAGCATCACGAACTTGCTTTTGAAGTACTTCTTCTTTTTGAGTGTAAGAGGTAGAAGAAGTAGCAAGCTCTTGTTTAAGTTCCTCAACTTTCGCTACAAGCTCTTCATTGTAAGTAGTGATGCTCCTCATTTCGATATCATGCTGCTCAAGAACCTTCTCCCATTCGGCCTTATCATTCTCCATAGTAAGCATGACCTCTATATTCGCACGGTTGACCATTTGAAGCTCGTCAACAAGCTTTTGCCAGTTCGACTTCCTTTCAATATCAAGCCTGACGGCATCGAGATTTCGCAGCATGGCAGGCTTGTCAATAGGAACCAAGTCAAGATCGAACCGCACTCCCTTTAGGCACCAGTGCAGGAACCGGCTTTGCAGAGTAGCCGGGCCTGATCCAACTTGGAATTTAGGCCTGCTGATTATTGTCTGAATGCCTGTCTTCCCGAGAGCAGGAGAGCCAAAAGGAATGTCAAGTGAGACGGGGGCAGTGACCTTTTCAGGAGTTGTAGAAGCATGCTTTTCACCGTGCCGGGTACGCTTGCTTGGGTCCTCAACTGTGTGGCTTTTTCCCCGATCATCATGCGACTTTCTCTTGTGAGAATCGTCACCTCTCTGGGAAGAATCATGGTGCTCCTCCCTTTCTTTTCTCTCATAACGCTCTTCTTGAGCCCTCCTCTCCTGAGCTTTTCGGGCGGCTCTCTCTTCATCGGTTTCTCTGTGAACGGGAAGGTAGCGCCTATAATCATATTGACTACGCCTCCCGTAGCGCTGAAAGTCGTCATAGTAAGAGCCGCTGCGTCCCATCGGAGAATCTGAAATAAAAAAAAGAGACAAGTCTTAAAAGTCTTCAGAGAAAAGAAGTGTAACTGTAGAATCTTCAAAGTACAAGGAATTAGGTGTATGAAAATGCCGAAAGATTCTAAGTGTGTGTGATGTGCAAACTACGCGCATCAAACTATGAACCCCTCTTCAATTGTGGAGTAGCCGTGGGGATAGTAGTTAACGTCAACTCTTGGGTCGATGGAGCTTGTTGCAAAGAAGAAGTCGCTTCCACTACTGAAGGAGAAACCCTTGTAGTGACAGGGTCGTCTTTAAAGATCTTCTGTGAGGTGGCGAAGAGATCGCTCAACCCTTCGAAAGTGTCATCCCCGCTTTGCCTGACAGGGCTTGTTTTCCCGGCTTCTTCGCCAAACTTCTGTAAACATTGGGGAGATCCCTGAGGCTCTTCTTCCTCAATAACTGGGGAAAGTGTGAATTTGCTAGACGACCCCGCAACATCGACAATAGTAGAGCACTTCACCAGAGAAGTCTCAGGAGCAGGTTCTTTTGGTACGGGTGCGTCAGAAGAAACTGGGGCATCTAATGCTCTAACCGGGGAGTCTGGGACCTCATGAGGATGTGTAGAACGAGAAATGTGTAAAATCCCATACTGATACAAAAATTCATCCCTCAACAAAAATTTTATACTTCTCTCTTCTACGGCCACAGCACTTAATCTTTCAAAAACTTGCTTATGGCTTGGATCTTTAGAAGGGAGAGGAAGTGCTGAAAAGAGCAAAGAATGAAATTAGCAATTGGTAATTCAGATCTCAAAAAGTTTGGGAATGGAGAAAATAGAAACAGGTAATCTAACTTCCTACTCTCCAAATGGCATAAAACCTTGGGGGGCAGCGAGCAAAGAAAAACTGATTCAAAAATCCATGAACACTTTCGGTAAGATCAGAAATAAGCTTGTGGTTTCTAGCGCTTCTCACGATAATAAGGGAAGGATGGTCTTTACTCTTTGCAAACGAGCATAAGTAGCGAATTTCTTCAAAACTCGGCAAGCGATCAAGAGTTCTCCTAAACAAAACACACAACCCCATCAAGATGGCATAGCCATTAGGATGAAGTTGGAATGGAGAGATTGTCAACCGAAGGAGAAGGGTTCGAAGGAAGTTGTTAAAAGGAGGAATCGCCCCGCTTAAGCACATTTGACGATTGACTGCGACAAAACCATGAGGAGGACTGTCGGCAGTATCATTTGGTCCGGGTAGTAGAGCATCATTTTCAGCAAAGCCAAACTGAGTGCGTAGCTGAATAAACGCTCTCAGACTTAAGATAGTCGAAGTTTCTCTCTGGAGGGTTCTTTACGAGAATAGCTATCGGAAAGGTCTCTTCAGCTTGAGCTACCCCTTCTTCTTCTTGATGGGAAGTCATTCTACACAAACAACTGGATATTCAAACATGAAGGTGCACGTTTCCTAAAGTGTGTGGAGTGTTGTGTAAAATCAACCAAGCAATGAGCAAATGTAACTGGAATAAAAACTAGCAAGTATTTGTCAGTTATAAAGTCCAGGATACGTTGTTTTAATATGCAAGTGTAATGTTGATGCAAACAAATCAGTTCAAGTTAGCGATGCTTTGCATTAATACTTCACTTTAGTTGATTGGTTCACAGCATTTCATACAATGTGTTTAAGTTGATTACTTTATGTCGACTAATCTGTCATTTGATATGGGCAGTCAATGGCAGTATATTCGCCTTGGTTTTTTTTGATTGTTGTTTTCAGCAGGTTGTTAGCCCATGAGTTAATGTGGTCTACGAAGTAAGGCAGCAAAGTTGAAACAATCCAGAATTTAAGCAGTTCAGTACAATAGATCAAGTTAAGAATTCAAATTGGAACTATGCTTTTAAGTGAGAATTCAAGTTGGGCATCCAAGTATTAACTCGGCCAAGGTTTAAAGGTTAACTCGGCCACGGTTTAAGGGTTGGATCGGCAGAAGACTAGGTCTGCAGTTTTCCCCCCAAGGGTTAACTCGGCCACGGTTTAAGGGTTGGATCGACAGAAGATTAGGTCGGCAGTTTTTCCCCAAGGGTTAACTCGGCCACGATTTAAGGATTAGGTCGGCCAAAGGTTAGGTCACCCAAAATCACTGGGTCGCGTCCAAGGCAGTATCTCACTCAACTCGATAACCCGTTAACTTCCAATAACAACAGAATCCACCATCTTCTCAAGAAAAACCCAAAAACTGATCCAAATCACCACAGAGCTACCATAAACCTAGCACAATGCTATAATCCTATGAATCGCAATGACGACATTGCCAATAACGATTGAAATTAATCGCAACTTAACTCGAGAGCCATGCAAGGCGTGCAAAGGCGATTTGGGGTCAGAAGTTAAAGGTTCGTGTTTCAATAATAGTCGCGATTGAATAAGGGACCAAATTCACTTACGTAGGATAATAGTAAGATGGATTGTTGGTCGATTAACTTGAATTCTCCTTTGGGAACTCGAAAAGTCTCTAATGGCAGAAAAGGATGTGGGAGCAGTTGATGAGGGGGAAGAAAACGAGCTAACGCTTATATAGGGCAGAAGCAAGTAGATGTGCAGATTAAGCCATCTCTTAGGTCGCCCGCGACTTAGTAAAGTTTGGTCGAAGCACACGACCTACGACCTAGGCGTGTACTTCGAGGGGCAAGTGTTAATTCCTCTTTTCCAGCGACCTAAAGATGGACGACCTAACGGCTTAACGGCTTAACAGTTTAAGAGATTTGACCGATTTAAGGCTGAACAGTTGCCGACCTAACACTTTAATAGGCTAAGAAGGATGCCGACCTAATACTTTAAAAAGGATGCCGACCTAACAGGCTTGAGAGGAATGCCGACCTAAGGACTAAGGGGATACCGACCTAAGACCCAAAAGGATACCGACTTAAGGCCTAAAAAGGATACCGACCTAACAGGCTAAAAAGGATGCCGACCTAATGCTTTAACAAGATCGCCGACTCAACTGCCTAAGATAGCTACCGATCTAAGACAGCTACCGACCTAAGTCACAACCGACCTATGACCTATATTAAGTCATTCACGACCCAAGCAAAGGAAGACAGTTCAATGTAGCTACTTGGCACAGTGGCCTCTTAACTCGTACACGGTTCAGGACTTGGGTTATTATCTGAAGGGAACAAGCTTATCAGTTAACTCGTACACGACTCACGACCTAGCTTGAGTCATCTACGACCTAAAGCTACTGGGTGAAGGTTCAATGCCGCATGAAGAGGACCAGTTGACTCATTTGCGACTTAGATGTTGACTCATGGGCGACTTAGGACTTGTACAAATGAACTCTTGTGAAGCCATGGAAGGGCCAGATGAGTCGGCCACGACTTACCTTAGACCGGTCGCGACTTACGACCTAAAGGGGGGGGGGATTTCCCTATAAATACCAACCTACCTCAAGCATGAAGGGGACTTTTGGCCGATCTCTTTAAGCGCCGATACTCTGCTGAATTCTCGACTCACTCGACACATCAAGTACGAAAGGCATTTCAACTAACTTCGGGAGAAAATCTAACGCAATCTACATGGATTCAAAGAATTCTTCTGCATCAAAGTTCTAGTTGTTTGTCTCATTAGAATTGTAATTGAAGATTGTTGTAAAGTTGTAATCGATTCAGTAATAAAGAGAATTAAAGTGGACGTAGGCTTACCCTAAGCCGAACCACTATAAAAACTGTCGTTTTTTCTGCTTTCTCTGTGATTTCTCTACTTGTTTTTTAGTTCCTGTGTTCACGGGTGGTGCTTTCGCTCAACTTCAATCTACACCGGGGTGTTAGCGTTCGATTTTCAGCGTTAACAAATACATATTCGACATTTAAAATGAATTAAATGTTCAAATCTAGCGACTCAAAATTCCGGGTCGTTACATTCGTCCCCCCTATAAAAACTTCGTACCCAAAATTTGTTAAGGTAGAAGAATGTTCCAAACCCAATAGTAAAATCTACTTAGTGAAATCTCAAATTCTCTTTGCCTAAACTCTTTAGTTACAAATTGAAACTACTAGATTCAATTCCTATCCCAAAATCCCTTTTTAATTTAATTTTAATTTGAAATCAACTTGTCGTTAACAAAACATTTCAAAAAATTTCAAAAAATTTCTAACTCCCAAAATTTCCGAAATTTTTTGGCAGAATCTCCCCTGTACGGAGGAGCTTTTGCAATATCACAATAGGTAAAAATATATATACATCGACCCACACGGTCGGAAAAACCAAAAACAGTTCATATTTCCTATTTTTATTGCATAGGCGTACCTTTATTAGCATTTGAACAGCATGTGGCTAATTTAAATTGCATATACACACTGGAACTCTATCTACTGCCTCCCATACCTATACTTACTCAAACAAACACATCAGTTTCCAATAATATGAGAATTTTAATAACATTCCATTCATTTATCTTATCCAAACATGTCAATTTCATAATTTATCCAAGCAAACTTCATAATTTAACAATGTTAACCATATTTTATCAGCACATCAACGATTTCAATCATCTTTTTAAATTTCTTAACCAATTCAACTTCATTTTATTTCACTTGAATGATATACATTCAAGTTTACTATTCTCAATCCATATTCACAATAATATGATTACATATGTATCACTTGCATCAATTTACTTCAATTCAATCCCAAATTTTCACAACCAAATTTTACTTTCAATTTGAAGAATTTGCATTCCTTTCATGATCCATTCTCATTTATGTGCAAAACCACAGAATAAAATTTCAATCCATTCCAATTGATTCAAAAACCAATTATTTACTTACTTTAAACTATTTACCTCCGTTTACCACAAACCGACAAATTTTCAATGCAAATTTAAATGTTATTCATGTAATAACAATTACTAATGCTTATAGTTATTTTGAATTAATCTTAACTCACCTTATATCAATTTTATTAAATTCTGCATAGTTCACAATCCAAACATTCTTATCACGTTGTATTTAATTTCATTAACCAATTCAAGTTTATATTAAGGGGCATTTCACCAGAAGGACAAATTTTACAGTCCAATTAGTTTCTAGGACACACATTCAAAGAAATTACTTTCAAGGTCAAAGTCAGCAGAATAATTACTTTCAAGGACAAAATCAGCAATCCAATTACTTTCAAGGACATAATTTCATAGGGTTTTTATGCCCTAGAAACTAATTATTTTGTGTTTTGTCCTTGAAAGTAATTATTTCAGTTGTGTGTCTTAGAAACTAATTCCACTTGCTAAAGAGGCCCTTGTGGCTAATTTCCACTAATATTAATATCATCCCATTCTGTAATATTTGCAACTCATACACCTTTATTTTATCACAATAATTAATTAAAACCATTTCACCTGCATTTCAATGTTTATTACCTGAACAAATTTATCCAAGACAACATTATAAAGCTCGACCACAATAATTATTAAATTTGCTTAAGTTGTTTCAATCACACAATATTTCCATTTCTTCTTATATCAATTTTATTTTTATTTTCATTTGATTCTCATTCAATCAAATTTCAACACATTTACAAATTTTAATTCAATTTGTTCATTTATTCAATCCATTTTAGATTTATTTTATTAACAAGAGACCGCTTTAAATTATTTCACTCATTTGATTTTACTTACAATTTACAATTCAAACCATCACTATTATGATCCAATTCCATTATTCATTTACACTCTCAACTTTTTATTGCCAAAACTAAATTCTATACCAGAACTGGGTTTTTATTTTTCTTTCCAAAAGTTTCTCAACAAGCCACCCAAAATTTCATCCTTGCCGGTACAAATTCCCTTTAATTTAGTTATACTAAATTCATCTTCAAGCTTCTCTTTGTTTAATTTAGCTTACGCTAAATTCATTCTCAAACAATTCCTTTGAATTTAGTTGAGTGAGGATTTAATTATTCAATATCATTTCAATTAAATTTAACTTTCCTTCAACTCGATTCTTTTCCCATTTAAACTCAAGTTTTAACTAAAGTTATTCAGCCAACTTCATGCTATTTCTTTTACCATTTAAATAAGAATTTAATTCTATTCAAAATTATTTGTAACACAATTGAATTTTGATTTTAATTCAATTCAATTTCAACTCAATTCCATTTAATCAAAGTTAAATCCAATTCAATCCAATTTAAATTTTCCATACACAAGTTCAAAATTTATTTACTGACTTAAATTCATTCACGTCTTTTATATTTTATATTTTCTTCACCTTATTTCAATTCACATTTCATTTGAGATTAAGTTTGAATTCACCATACCATTCAACTATTTCCCATTTTGATTATAATTCCATTTCCTATTTATAAGTTCACCAAATTATTTACTTTAAAGTTTATATTTCTCATTTTAATCCATTTTCAACTTATAATCACAATTCCAAATTATATATATATGTATGTATGTATGTATCTATGAATTCTTAAGGATAAAAATTTTCTTTCACATTAATCCTTTGCAAATTTTAAATCCACAATTTCAGATTACAAGTATAACACTTAATAGCTTATGGGTACAATTTATTACACAATGACCCACTATTACAAAGTCATTTTACATTTCAATTTAACCCAAATCAATTTAATTCTAGGTCCAATTTATTTAACTTATCCCAAGTTAAATTCAAATTTTCTATTCACTTCAATATATTACATTTACTTCTATTTACTCAAGTTAAATTTTAATTTCAGGATTAAAATCTTCATTTCCTTCTTATTAATATCAACTTCGCTTAATAAGTTCAATAGTTAATTCATTTTAACTTTACACGTTATTTAAATAGAATTTTCCAGAATTCTATTACCCAGTTTTACTTCAAAACCATCTTGAAATAATAATCTACTCATACCTACTTGGTATACCAAATCAAATCTCCGAATTTCCAAAACAACTTGGTTGTATCAAAACAATTTCCCCATTTTGAAATTTCCAAAACAACTGTTCTACCCAACAAGTCCAAACAATATCATAACCAACCATTTTAGTAGCAACCCATCACTTTAGAAACTCGAAAATGAATTCTAATGATGTGGCCAGCATCATTAGGATTATTTTCCAGCGACTGCAGTGAGTTCAGTGCTTCCTTACTTTTCCAAATTCTTTCCAAAATAGTTTCCATTCAAAAATACTTCCCAAAATGATATTCCATTATTACCTTCAATCACCTTAGCAAACATTTAAAACATTCCCAAGATTTTAAATTTCCCAAATCTTTGTTTTCAATACATTTAAAATCCTTTCCAAAACTTCCGAGATTTAAATTATGGTTTAATTCAAATTTAGTTATTGTTCTATTATATAATTTATACTTGTAGAATTTATTTGATCATAACCTTCAAACTTTAGATTAAATTTTAGATTCTTAGTTGATTAAGATATCCATATACAAACAATCAAATATATATAATAATTTCAAAAAATTATTTCTTTTATATCAAAATATAATTTTGGGTAAAATTAATTCATTTACCCACTTTAAAAACAATATTATGTCAGTTTATCTTGTTTAAGAGTTTAGAAACCCCTATCGATACGGTTTTACTTCCCGTACCGACCAGAATTCATAAACACTCAACCGATAAGTCAACATAGTATAAAAACAATTTTATATTCACTAACAAGTATGCTCTCATATTTATTAATACACTCAACTCATTATAGAGTACTATTGGCTCTGTTTAATAAGTAATTTCCCCACCAAAACCTAGGTTGTCGCCAACCTAAGTTCTGATACCAAGTGTAACAGCCCGCAAATCCGTACCCCTTGAGTCAACACTATTTTACATCAATTTACTCAAATGGAACAGAAATACGAACCATTAGGGTTAAAGAAGAAGATATAGAAGAAGAAGTAACTAAACAATATCAGAATCCCACAGTCGCAGCAAAATAAAATATAATAGTAAATAATAGATCTTTATACAAAATGAAACTATATCTGTTTTATACATCATATCATCAGAGTATCTCATACAAAAAACATATACCGGTCAGACAATCCCATACAATCACTGTAGCGGATATATATATATACAAGTACGAATGATACGTCTCAGACTCCAGCTCCTCTCTTGCTCCATGGCATCCTGCCGTGAACATATAATACCCTGTCTGACCCGAGCATTTTAATGAAATAATACCCGAGTCGATCTGGAATACTAGCTGATAATAATGCATCCAAATTGATTATTAAAGTTTTAAAAATCCTTTTGAAAACAAAATCATCTCGTAAGACCACGCCAAAAATAAACATGTCGGGTTTTTACCTTACGATAGCTAAAACACTTTTTTATAGAAATCCTCTCATATTATAACAGGTTCTATGTACCAGTACTTATAAAATAGCCGAAATTGTTACATCTATTAAATTCCAGCTACTAGCCAAAGAGTGGGTAATACAAAAAAACTCGTAAAAATGCTCGTAGGGAGAATGGATTTCCAACAATGACTAGGCACTGGGGTACCACCTGCCACCGTACCTGGTCTAGATCAGCGTACCGAGGACCACACCCGATCCCCTGCAAGACAAGGCCCGAACTACCCCTTACTGGATAGTCCTGAGTAAGATCACCCCGCGGTTGGGATCAGCAACCGCACCACTAAGCCGAAATAGAAGGGACATCTAGACAGGAATGACCTTACCCAGAAATGGATGCTGCCCACCAAGCCTTGCAGCATATCCCATGATTTTCAGTCATTCCCGGTTGATGAGGCTTGAGGCTAAGCGTTACCTTTTAGAACGTTTCACTTGGAATGCCCATTGTCCACCTGACGATGTTCTGAAAGCATTCGTCTATACAAGTCCGTCCCGGGTTCGAATGGAACCGAAGGCACTACTCCTGCTACATCCATTTTTGAAATATCCTCAGGATTAGTAGCGACTAGCCCTTGCACTTCACTGCTCCATCTTCGACTCCGAACACGTCTTTCCCACGAAACGTACAAACCGGATCGAAGTGGTTTTGCGAGAAGTAAATCTTGATCTCGGTCTCTTCGAAACGATCAACGCAATTGTCCAATGTTGATAGTCGGTGATTTAACTATCAATTAACATCCATAAGCATCCATCACACAATAAATAATTTCCTGTTTGCGTCAAAATTGGGCACAACACTCTTCGGGAGTCGTTAAAGAGATAATAGTTAAGAATGCAAGTTCAAAACAGATATTATCTAACAAAAACTCCAATCAACAGTAAGGAAAATGCATAGACAATCGATTTATAGTGGTTCAGCGTGTTGCCTACGTCCACTATGAAGTTTTTTGATATTTTATTGATTCTCTTTCAATGTTTACAAGTTGTTACAGCGATCAACAGCAAGTTACAACTGCAAATTCGAAATCAACAATCAAATTATGATATAGGATGATGGAGATATTGATCCGGCAGAGTCTGGGCGCCTCAGAGTCAGAAGATGAAGAAGATCCCTTTTCTGTTGGCCCTGGGGCTCTATTTATAGGCGTAGGTTGCTGGTATCTCGCTGAAAACTCGGGAGACCACGTCTGGCACGTGAGGGGGCCCACATGCACGGTCTCAGGAAGTTTGGGCCCACTTTGGCATCGGTTCGAACTCCATTCGAACCGATCAAGAATTCATCCAATCGAGGTGAAATTTGGCGTGGACATTCTTCAACATGTACGCAAGCTTCAGTGAAAATTTCGTGGCATTTGGATCAATAGTTTAGGAGATATGATGGTTTCGAAATTGGGTTTGTTGCTCGACTGTTTGGTTCGAAACCAAGGTTTCGAATCGATCCTTTCGAATCCATGGAGGCACGTGGCTTCGCGTTGGCGTGGAGCGCAAACTTCGAATCGATCCGGTCTTCACTCCGTGTTGACCGCTTCGACTCCATATATCTCGGCGTATTCGAACCGATGGAAGACACGTCATCATGGTTGGTTGACCCAGTGGTTTCGAATGAAGCTGCACAGTTGGGTTCGAACAATGACTCCATGATGGGTTCGAACAAGCACTCCGTGATGGGTTCGAACAAGGACTCCGTGATGGGTTTGAACAAGGAGATGAATTTGAAGTGGGTGGAGCTGAAGGTGAGGCGCTTTGATGGTTTCGAAACCGATGCATCTTGATGGGTTCGAACCTGATGGGTTCGAAGGTGGTGGAGACGAACCTGAGGTGGTTCGGTGGATTCGAATCTTATGGATTCGAACGCGATGGTTTCGAAATGTTGGTCAACAATGGATTCGAAACCTAAGCCTTGCCCTTCAAGTTGAATCGATCATAACTCGAGCATACGAACTCGGATTGACTTGAAACTTGAAATGCTGACTCCTATAGTCTTTCTTACCGTGTCCTATCAATTGTAGCTCAATCTGGACTCGGATAAAATTCAGTTATATCCATGGCGAAACGAAGTATGACCAGCCTCTAAGACGAACTGTTCTCCGTTTCTGACCGATCTTTTGGTATCGCGGCTTTGCCAAAAAGTGGGATAACATTTTGCCCCCCAAAGTACGTCTTGTGGGAACATGACGTGCTTTGAATAGCTGCAATCTCTCTCTGAACAATCATTGCTCTCTTTTTTGCTGAAACTCGTATGCTGTGTTGTTGTAACCTTGTGTTGACATGATTGATTGCTGTATAATAGTGCTTAGCCGTTGGCTGTTGCATTTGTAACAGGATGAGTGTTTGACCCCTGTAAATGTTTAAAATCAATTGTTAGTTCGACTTTTATGCATATATGTTAGTTTGACCCTCGCAAACGTTATGCGTTCACGAGTCGTTGCCAGCTTGGTTGGCTATTGAATTCCGTATCGATTCTCTCCTGAACCGATTTGGAAACTTGAGTTGAGACAACGCTTGACGGTTGTTTAGAAAAACCCCTTCGTATCGATCCTCTCCTGAATTGATATTGAAGGTTGAAGGAATTGAATTCTGTATTGCGTGAGTGTAATGTTTCGAACCGATGCATTCGAGCATCGATGGGTTCGAAATTCACGTTTGTATGGACGCAACATGCTTGTGCTATGATGGGTTCGAAGTCAACATTCGAACCGGTTTGAGGGAATGGACACGAAATTACTATTCGAGTCGATTCGAATTGGAAGAAGATGGGTACGAAGTCATCTGTCGTATCGATAGGCCATGGATGGATTCGAAATGGTGGACGTGAACAAGATCTTCGAACCGATGTGCCCACGGTTCGTTTCGCATCGATGCGGCCTGTTCCTCTGTAGTGCGTTTCATACCGTTGAAGCACGAAGTGAACTTCGAATCGATAGGGCTTTAGGCAGATGGGTTCGAAAGCTAACTTCGAACCGATCTGGTACTTGACCGGTGGTGGCCGGTTGGGTTGGCTGGGAGAGTAATCGTCTCGGTTGCTTTCAACACCTCATATAAATAGCAGTGGTTTTCACTCTTTTCATTTTTTACTCTTGCTTGCTTTTACTGTGCTCTTCATCGTTTCGGAGCTCCAAAAGAGAAAACACTGTGTCGCATCATCGAATCGACCAAGATTCTAGTCTTCAATCTCTCGAATTCATCGTTCAAACTAGGTAATCAGCCTCGAATTCAAACGGCGAACGACAGAGTAACTTCGAACCCGCGCCTCTCTATCGATTGGTAAAGTCAGATCTGGCCTGGCAGAGGGCTTCGAAGCCATATGGGGACTCGTGCTCGAATCAGTTTGTTGGACGACCCCATGGGGGTGATGCAGTTTGTACCCATTGATGGGTTCGATGGGTTCAACCGAATCGATGGATTCGAACCCATCGGCTGTGGTTTCGAAGTCCACAACTTCACATCGATACGAAGAGTATCGATGCGAACGTGGATGACGTTAAGTTGAGGGTCCCCTTGTCGTTTCGAACTTGTCAAGCAAAGATCGGTTCGAAATCGTCCCTTATCGATCGGTTCGAATTTGGCATCTGGTTATCGATTCGAAGCACGTCTAACTGCATGGGTTCGAAGCGACGTCAGGATGGATTCGAACGAAGAGATGTCCGGTTGGGTTCAAACGAAGTCTTTGTGATGGTTTCGAACCCTCTATGATGGATACCAAAGTTTGATATTTTCTAGGCACAACTCCGACGAGCTTCACTCTTGCATATTTGGACTTGAATATTAAACTGCATACATGACCGCCCTTCGAAGCTCGTCGATGGAACCATAACAATTTTTACCCGGATCAACTTCCATCATGGAAATGGATTGGTGATGACGGTCAGCGATGACGGTCATTATAGCTGGACTCCGTAGCTTTGTCGTTTGCATATTTCTTTAACTCTGCAACATTTATTCAAGTAATGCATGTCACTGCACAACATACACTCATACACACTACACTGGGGAACGCACGGGTTTTTGTCGTCTAACGATGGTTTCTCGTGAGTTAGCTAGTTATGGAACCGTCAAGTTCGCAGCAGCAGGAGACTCAAGTTACAGTCTCTCCGAGGCTAGAGATTCCGGATATTGATCCTGAGATTATTGGTCCAGCACCGGATGAACTTCCCGATGCGTCGTTCATTGCCAATCCATCAGATTCCGTTCCGTCCAATATCTCTGAAGACATGTTGGGGAGAATATGTTTGAGACACGGCCTGTCGCTGGATGATGTGCTACTGCCGGGGCCGAATGATAGACCGCATAATCCGCCAGAGGGATATACAGCATTTAACCGCCACGCGTGCGCGGCCGGGACACTTCCTCCGTTCAACGAGTATATAAGGGGAGTATTGTCGTTTTTGAGGATCGCCCCATCTCAGCTGCACCCGAATGGATATGCGTCGATCAATAGCTTGTTCATTGCATTTATGGAATATCTCCATCGACCACCGCTCCCAATTGAGATCAGATACTTGTTCAATTTCAAAACTCGGGGTGATTACCCCTCCTTCACATTCCTGGAAGCGGTGAGAAATTGCCAAGTGGTTACCGGGTCTTGGACCAGGTTGAGCTATTATAGGACAGAATGGTTTTATGTCAGATGTCCTCCTGGATTTGTCTGACGATGGCTATTCAGACGTGAGTATAGCTGAGTTCGTAAATAATTACTATGGCAATTGCAGCCGAAGTGGAACTAATATTTTATTCTTTTTTATAGCGGTGATCCAGCGACCGGAGGGCGAGCACTTTAGGAAGATGGTGCGAGTGCTTCGAGAAGTCCCGAGTGGAGATAGGGATATCGACGTGTTATTGACGGATAGGAATCTCCGGGCCTGCGGTTTGATCGAACAAGGGCAGAGCATAAGCTTCGAGGTGGCACTAAGGGTCGTCTCAAAAAAATGAGTCAAGCACAAGAAACCCAGAGTTACTACAGCTGAGGAAGCTGACTCTGAAAGAACCCACACCGATGATGAGCCGCTGACCGGGCCTACTGACGCAGTTTCGGATGTCGCGGAGCAGAGAAAAGGCAAGGCTGCCATGGTTAAGTCAAGTAAGAAGGGGAGATGGAAATCGGTTGTCACGGCCCGTTCTGCTCCCGGAGTTAGAATCTCGGAGATGTCTCCTCCGAGAACCGAAAATCTTTTTGAAGGGCTTGCCGATCTTCCAATCCCGGATGATGTGTCTTTTCAACATGATGCCGGGTTGGAGGAATTCCATCGCACTCTAGAATTGAACGAGCCACTTATTACTAGCGAGGTCGACACTTCTGGTTGGTTGGGGGGAATGCATATTCATACACATTTCACGACACTGCATAACCATTGACTGAAAACTATCTGCTTTGAAAGGTGATTAATTCTATTTTATTTTGCTTCGCAGATATCATGTCTAAGCGCGGTTCAATGCTTGGGAGTCTTCGACATGCCCGCAAGCCTTCATATTACGATTCGCGCAGACGAGAAGGAGATAGAGGTTATGATCAGGGGCGCTCTGGGCATTATGACCAGGGATGCTCTGGGTATTCTAGTCACGAGAGATATGACACGGACAGGGGCTATAAGCGTCGATCGCGATCGCGTACCCCTCCTCCTTCCAGAGATCCCGTACAACCTCCTGCTCATGTCCCTCATCCTTCCGAGTCTTCTCGATATACGTCGGTTTCTCAACCTTCCCGATCTGAGGCGATGACCCCGATAGTCGCAGAGCAGCCTCCTACTGAAATCTCGGGGGAAGGGGCAATTAGACTTGCGCAACTAAAGAGGGAGTTCCCGAATATTTGCTTCGATAACTACGTCTTTCCTCCGAACCTGAAAAGAATCCCGCCGGAGGCCGAGCGGTTAGCGCTCGACTATGTGCATGACTTTTACACCCAATACAAGGCGTGGTATAGGGCGGCCGATAAGGCATCGGCGTTGGCCTTCGAACGAGCGGCTACCATTGAAAAGCTTCAAACCGAGCTGGCTCAAAAAGACCGCATCATACAAGTGCTGAATACCGAGGCTGAATCGTCTCGAAAATCAGAGATGGAGGCTCTTACAAAGGTCGATGAAGCTCAAGCGGCCATGGATAGAATGAAAAAGGAGCACTATGTTACGGTGGAAGACATGGGCCACCGAAACACTGTCGTCACTGCTGAGCAGGATGCGGCGTTAAAAGAACTTAATGAGCTCAAGGCTAAATTTGCCGAGATTATTAAAGATAGAGATGACGCGCTTAACACGGCGCAAGATGCCTGCGATCAAGCCGTAGTGCTTCGCACTGAAAGAGGTGCGGCCGCGGCCAAAGTTCAGGCGGTCGAAGCAGAGGTGGAGGAGAAGGTTCAACAGGCAGAGGCCAGGCTAGAGGCCGATATCGAAGATTTGCTCATAACTTACAACGCCAATGTGTTAAAGCACAGAAACTTGGCCTGGCTTCAAGATTATCCAGTTCACCTTCGTAGCGCTTGGGACCGATTGGTCGAGGAGGAAGAGGAAGCGCATCCAGGTGAGTCGGTCGATCGATTCGAACTTGAGAACCGGATGCTCACAGATGATGAGAAGAAGTTCCTTCACGATGCCATCATCGCTCATGAGAAGGAGATGATCGGCGATCGTTCCCTGGAAGTCGGAGAGGGATCAGGTGTTGAGCACCATTCTGCTGTCACTGAAGTCACCACTCCATCTTCGTCGGTTTCTGTATCTGTGGTCAGTTTGCAACCTGTTCCTGCCTACGACCTCGAACGGCCGCGCTTATCTCCTATTCATGAGCGTACTTCCGAGGCCGTTCAGCCGTCTGCGAGCCAAACTGGGGAAGGTACTCCGAAGTTATCTCAAGCGTTTTCTGAATAGAGTGTTTGTTTTGTAGCAGTTACTAATAACTTCTTATTTTTTGCCTAGGGACTGGAATGGCGTCGACTGTCGCGGCTCAAGAACCAAGCAGAGGAGATAAGTCCATTGCCACCGAGACTACTGTTGTAACTGCGGTATCTGATGAGACGGCGCAGGGGGGATCCTTATCTGCTGACGAACAAATGGTGAGCGAACTGCTCGACGAGCAGGGTGGTTCTTTCTCTGACTTGCCATTTATCATCGTTAGTAGCCTCCCGCCGTCCTCAAGTTCTTCGATGTAGGCCGTAGATGCCCCCAGCCAAGCCCATGCGACTCGTGATGAGGAAATTTTGGCTGAGATCAACGCCGAAATAGAGGCTGCGGTGCAGAGCGGTACCGTCAGTGGCAGCACGGCGGCGCAGAGTCCAGCACCTGCTATGGTAGCACCATCGGGTGGCACTATCTCAACTTCCGTTACGGATCCAGTCCCCCCTACTCCTCCGGCGAGAAGCCCCCATGTAGATTCAAGCTCCGAGGAGGATGTTGACATCATGCCTCCAGCCGAAGAGCCACCGCCGGAGAGGAGACACTCAAAACGAAGAATTTCTGTCCCTAGTGACACTGAAGATGTACCACTAGTGAGAAGGACGAAAAAGAAGAAATAAATCAGCTTCTCAAGTAGATGTTTTGGTAGATAGGTACTTGTCTTCGTTTTTTGTCAGTAGGTCGTGTATAGATGCAGGTTCGGCCCCTGCTAGTAGGCATTCTTTTTTTGGAAGAACTTATTTGCGTGTAAGTTCTTGTTTTAAGTTGGTTGAAATAAAATTTTATTTCTTTGTTTCAACTCTTGTTTTATTTGTGCTTAAGTACTTGCAGTGTCTTGTTTTCGGTCCGGTGTACTTGTGGTGTTTTTACCGTTTAAGTAGAGTTCGTTTCATTCGCCAAGCCTGAAAATCTTGGTCACAGGTTGCGATTGATGAATGAGTTGAACTTCGGACGTTGTATCACTTCGGTTAGTGATTAATATTTAGCTTTCGTGCCCCCCATTTTGGGGAACAGCACTTGTATTTTTGGTGGTTGATCACACTTGATGCAAGTCTTGAGCACACGTCCGCATTCCGGGGACTTAGAATAATTTGAGATCGATAACCTGGTTTGCATTCCAGGAGTCCGAAAGTTATTGATGCTTGTAACACGGTTCGTGCTCCGGGAACTTGGGAATGATGTTCACATTCCAACTTGCACTCTACGAACTCGGAGTTGGTATTAACACTTTAGTTCACACTACGGGAACTTTAACTTGGTGTTTGTGCTCCAATTCGCGCGTCGGGAACTTGGATAAAACATGTATGTTTGGGTTCGTACTTCAGGAACCCGGAATTGACGTTTATACTCCAACTCGCACTTCGGGAATCTAGAGTTTGCATGGATGCTTCGGTTCGCGTTCTGGGAACATGTAACTTATGTTTTATACCCCAATTCATGTTTTGGGGATCTTGGAGTTGGTGTCGATACTTCGGTTCGCACTCCGGGAACTTTGAGTTGATGTTTATACTCCAATTCACACTCTGGGAATTTGGAGTCCGCATTGATGGGTTGGTTCGCGCAGTGGGAACGAATTATTGAATGTTTATACTCCAATTCGCGCTCCGGGAATTTGGAGTCCGTTCGCGCTCTGGGAACGAATTGTTAAATGTTTATACTCCAATTCGCGCTGTGGGAAGTTGGAGTCCGTTCGCACTCCGGGAACGAATTGTTAAATGTTTATACTCCAATTCGCGCTCCGGGAATTTGGAGTCCGTTCGCACTCTGGGAACGAATTGTTAAATGTTTGTACTCCAATTCGCGCTCCGGGAATTTGGAGTCCGTTCGCACTCTGGGAACGAATTGTTAAATGTTTATACTCCAATTCGCGCTGTGGGAAGTTGGAGTCCGTTCGCACTCTGGGAACGAATTGTTAAACGTTTATACTCCAATTCACGCTATGGGAAGTTGGAGTCCGTTCGCACTCCGGGAACGAATTGTTAAATGTTTATACTCCAATTCGCGCTGTGGGAAGTTGGAGTCCGTTCGCACTCTGGGAATGAATTGTTAAATGTTTATACTCCAATTCGCGCTGTGGGAAGTTGGAGTCCGTTCGCACGGTGGGAACGAATTATGGAATGGACTGCCGTGTGTTGGTCCAGTTCAGCCTTCGATGTGTTGGCTTGCCCCCGAGCTGGGGTTTCACTTAGTGAGTGGCCGGTTGTAACGCAGTCACTCGCTATTTGAATAAATTCCATTGTTTGATGGAACTTGGCTCTTCGTGTGTCGTGATTGTTGAACGTTGTATTCGGTGAATCACAGCTTTAGCTTGAAGAGATAGCATTTTATTTGCTAAAATAAGAAAATGTGGCAAAATCAGTGCCTTATTACAAACTCAAATTTCAGAACGTAAAAGAAATTGTAAAGTATTCATGGATTGAAGGAGCCTGTCATGTGTGATAGTGACGAGGTTCTTCGTCGTTCCAGGCTTCTGAATGAGTAGGCCCGCCACTGATGGCGTTTATCACCAATCTCCCACGGGGACAAGTCGAGTCCACCTGCCTCGGTCGATTGGGTTCATTGATTGGATTGGATGGGCCCGCATCTCCGGGCTGCGGTGTCCGCACAAACTGTTCCAGTTTCCCTTCCCTGACCAGTTTTTCAACAAGATCCTGTAAGTGACGACACTCGTTCGTATCGTGCCCGTAGCCTTCATGGAACCTGCAAAATTTTCCTGTCTGGATTTGTCTCTCCGACGACGGTCTTGGAGCAGGTTTTTCATATTGAATCTCATTGCGGGTCCGCAAATACAAGTCCTCCAATGAAATATTCAAAGGAGTATAACTGTCGAACTTCGGATTCTTGCGTTGCGGGCCGCGATTTTGATCTTGTTTTTTAAGTTGATTCACGCTCTCTCTTCGCCGAGCTTGTTTATTTTTAATGTTCAACTGAACTTTTCCGGAGCTCTCGCCGGACTGTTTTATTGCAACATTGCTTTGGGTTCCTCCCGCATTTGGCCCTGCGTCAGTTTGCTTCCTAGACTGTTTCGCGTCTTCCCGTCTCAGGAATTGGGCTGCTTTGGCATGGAAACGGTCCAATGACGGGGGTGGTTTCCCAGCTAGCCAATTGCCAAATTCAGAATCGGGGTCGATCCCCTTAGTTAGCGCCATAAGGATGGAGTTATCGTTTGGATTACTAATCTCTGCACATGCAGTATGGAATCTTTCTTAGTAGTGTCTGAGTGTCTCTCCGGGAGCTTGTGTGACACTAGATAGAGTGTTGACATCTTTCGGCCTTGCGACGTGCATGCGGAATTGCTCAACGAATTTTGTGGCCAGCTGGTCGAATGAGGAGATGGATCGAGGAGGCAATCGGGTGAACCACATGGTGGCGATGCCCCCCAAGGATATGGGGAAACTACGACACTTCACAGCGTCGTCGGCTCTGGCAGCAGTCATCGACCATTCATATTTTAGAATATGTTGGTTGGGGTCGGAGTTTCCCTCATACATGGGTAGAGTGGGCATTCGGAATTGCCGTGGGGGTTCAGCATTAAGAATATCGTCCATAAATGGAGTGTGACTTCGGGAAATTCCCCAATCGTCGTTTGTGAACCCCTGACTCTCACGGATCATCTGACGCATCATAGTTGAAAGATCCGGCATTTGCGCCGGAGTATGGTCACGTTCCATACTTTGGGTTTGAACCGGATATCGTCGACGGTTCACATCTTGCCTTCTCGGCTCATAGTCCTCTGGGACGTACGGTTCAGGAGTACGGCCGCTATGACGACGGTCTAGGTCCGACTGGTCTTGAGTGTCGACCCCTGGTTCAGCCGCAACGCTAGTGGTGTGGTATTCTGCGGCGTGATGAGGAACGGCGCCTCCTCGGGAGGAGGGTCCGGTTTGGAAGCTGGCTGACGGACCAACTCTTATTTGTCCAACGGTCGATGTTGGTTGGTTTCCAGCGGGTGGCATACGACTCCCATCTAACCGGGGTCGTGGAGGTCGGTTATGATAATCAGAAGATGAAGAACTTTCGCTAGAAGAGCGAGAAGCATGATCTCTCATGGATCTCTTTCGTTTCTGGCGATCCAGCTGGTTGATTAGCTCAGCATTAGCGCGTAGTTGTTCTTCTAGTTGTCGCCGACTCTGGGTCAGCTCTTGGAGTAACAACTGCAATTCTTATCGGGTAACCGGACCCTACGGCTCTGAGTGCCCAGCGGCATCTTGATTAGACGAAGGTAGAGGGGCAGGATTCTGTCTATCCTGTCCTTCTTGATTGACGGCATTCGAGGTGGTTCTTGTGCTAACCATCTTTAGAGTTGAGTTCCTTTCCTAGACTTTATGCAAATCTGAATAGAAGGGAAGGAAGTTGGATTTAACGATCTGGATCTCTCTCTTAGATTTATTCAATCCGGTATCGATGACAGATCCAACGAGTAGGAGAAAATCTGGGTTTTCTCAATGAAAGCACCAAAGTGTTTGCGTCAAAATTGGGCACAACACTCTTCGAGAGTCGTTGAAGAGATAATAGTTAAGAATGCAAGTTCAAAACAGATATTATCTAACAAAAACTCCAATCAACAGTAAGGAAAATGCGTAGACAATCGATTTATAGTGGTTCAGCGTGTTGCCTACGTCCACTGTGAAGTTTTTTGATATTTTATTGATTCTCTTTCAATGTTTACAAGTTGTTACAGCGATCAACAGCAAGTTACAACTGCAAATTCGAAATCAACAATCAAATTATGATATAGGATGATGGAGATATTGATCCGGCAGAGTCTGGGCGCCTCAGAGTCAGAAGATGAAGAAGATCCCTTTTCTGTTGGCCCTGGGGCTCTATTTATAGGCGTAGGTTGCTGGTATCTCGCTGAAAACTCGGGAGACCATGTCTGGCACGTGAGGGGGCCCACACGCACGGTCTCAGGAAGTTTGGGCCCACTTTGGCATCGGTTCGAACTCCATTCGAACCGATCAAGAATTCATCCAATCGAGGTGAAATTTGGCGTGGACATTCTTCAACATGTACGCAAGCTTCAGTGAAAATTTCGTGGCATTTGGATCAATAGGTTAGGAGATATGATGGTTTCGAAATTGGGTTTGTTGCTCGACTGTTTGGTTCGAAACCAAGGTTTCGAATCGATCCTTTCGAATCCATGGAGGCACGTGGCTTCGCATTGGCGTGGAGCGCAAACTTCAAATCGATCCGGTCTTCACTCCGTGTTGACCGCTTCGACTCCATATATCTCGGCGTATTCGAACCGATGGAAGACACGTCATCATGGTTGGTTGACCCAGTGGTTTCGAATGAAGCTGCACAGTTGGGTTCGAACAATGACTCCGTGATGGGTTCGAACAAGCACTCCGTGGTGGGTTCGAACAATGACTCCGTGATGGGTTCGAACAAGCACTCCGTGATGGGTTCGAACAAGGACTCCGTGATGGGTTCGAACAAGGAGATGAATTTGAAGTGGGTGGAGCTGAAGGTGAGGCGCTTTGATGGTTTCGAAACCGATGCATCCTGATGGGTTCGAACCTGATGGGTTCGAAGGTGGTGGAGACGAACCTGAGGTGGTTCGGTGGATTCGAATCTTATGGATTCGAACGCGATGGTTTCGAAATGTTGGTCAACAATGGATTCGAAACCTAAGCGTTGCCCTTCAAGTTGAATCGATCATAACTCGAGCATACGAACTCGGATTGACTTGAAACTTGAAATGCTGACTCCTATAGTCTTTCTTACCGTGTCCTATCAATTGTAGCTCAATCTGGACTCAGATAAAATTCAGTGATATCCATGGCGAAACGAAGTATGACCAGCCTCTGAGACGAACTGTTCTCCGTTTCTGACCGATCTTTTGGTATCGCGGCTTTGCCAAAAAGCGGGTTAACATTTCCCAATTATTAATTTCCCAAAAATATCTTTACGAGATATAATTCCAATTTCAAAATCCCTTTGAAACACTTTTCAAACCCAATTTTCTCATGGAATAGATTCTCAAATCTTTATTTCCTCTGAAACATCCAAGTACCCATATTTAGGGTTTAAAATAATATAAATAAATTATCCCTCAAAATACATTAAAACCATTTATATTAAATCCACTTACATACTTAATTTAAAATATACATATACTTTTTTAAAAATATTTCGAATAAAACTACTTTATAAAATATAAACAATTAACTTTAAAATAAGTTAAGTCATACAAGATTTAAAAATAAAATTATGAATCCTTATACAATTTCAAATAAAGCTTTAATTTATTTTCTTTAAAATAGAACTATTTATAAAGTATAAAATGATAATAATATTCTTTAAAACATGATTCTAATTACCTTTAAAAATAATTACTTCTATAACTACTTTAATATATGTTCACTTTAAAAATTCTTACAACTTAAATAATTTTCTTGAAACCGTTCTGTAATATAACTTCAAACTCTAACGTTTCAAAAATCTATTTTTAAAAAACGTACTTGGCTTTCAGGGAAATATACTTCCATCTTAGAATAACCAAAGAATTCTTTATATCTATCCAACACGTTTTATCCCAATTCAATTTTACGTTCATTCCGTAAAATCCTTTCCATACTTTAAAAATAGCACCTTTTATTTTTAAAAGCATTGCTATTTCCTGGAAATCACTTTCAAACATACGTTGAAAATATTTGAAATAAGCTCTAGAAATTATTTAATTGAAAATAATACTTACGGAAATATATAGTGGTTTCCTAAGTACTTTAAATAAAATTTAGTTCTTAAAATAAAGTTATTAAACTAAATATTTATATTATAATTTCTTGGAAAACTTGATACTACTTTGCCTGTAAAAAATAATAAATACCATAATTACTAAATCAAATATTTACTTTCACTTAAAAAAAATTTAAAATAATATTTCTTTCTAAAATATTCTAAAACATACTTAAACTGTAAATTTAAAATTTGAAAGCTTTCTTTAAAAACAAAATAAAATTTCCAGGAGAAAGCACACTTCCCATTCTTTTAAAAATAAATCTCGTTATTCTTTAAAACCATTCACATTTCTTCTATAAATCACATTTACAAACATTTCAAATTATCCAGCAATTTTGTTGAACTTAATTCCTTTTTAAATTCTTTACTTAGGAATTTCTTTTATATCCTTTAAACCCAATTCATCTATTTATATTTAAAAAAAATTAGGTTGTATTCACCCAATCTCAGCACAATGCAATTTAACTTCAATTTAATTCATCACGGCATGTAAGTAAAACACGGTGTATCAAGATCTAAACAATTTATCACAGAATAATAAATAAGATATATCACAGAATATAAATTAATTTCTATTTGCGAGGGATCCAGTTGGATCACTCCAACCTGTTTTCCCTACATCCGCAGATATTAGCACAATAAAAAGATATCGATTCAATTTGATAATTATTATCATATTCAACCAATCAAGCAATCATTTAAATATTGACTATTTAAATTAAGCAGTATTCCAGATGTGAGTGAGCTAAACTCATCTTGGGATTTCGGCGAGCGTTCAAATTTAAATTGAACGGCGTTCGATTTAACCTAAATTTTTACTTGCTCGGAATGATTTCAGAACTGCTCCACTGCGTAGTACGCGTCTCTGCGATTCTGGCGTTTCCAGTTTCGTTGGATTTTGATACAGTATGCACTAGTTATAGTTAAACGAAGTTGAATATAAAATTTAAAGCAAATTATTATTATTATTATTATTATTATTATTTTTTACCCAAAATAACACGGACGCACACCTCTCATCTTCTACCACGCGCAAACTCTAGGAAACACATACGAACACGAACCCATTAACACCATCTAGGGTTAAAAATCGCGGCCACCACGACGCGTTCGGCGACAATCCAACGCCTTCACGCCGAAGCCTATCAACAACACTACCTTCGGCCTTAACACGGGGGTGCTCGGTCATCTAATGGCACCAAAAATTATGCACGAACCGATCACAAACGAGTCTCGACAACACCCTCCACGCGACGCTAAAATCCATCACTACCGTTGAATCTGAAGCTCCCGACGAGCTCTTCGATCTTCCAGTTGGAAATTTCTGCTATAAGCCCACGGATTAGAAGAAAAGAGGAGAAGAAGATCAACATGTTTCGGCCATTGAAATAAATAAACGGCGGCTCAAAGAGAAACTAGGGTTTCGGCCCTAATTCAATATATATATATATATATATATATATATATATATAAACGCTTAATTATATTATATTAATATTAAAACCATTATAAAGCAACTTATTCTAACGGTTCCAAATCATACGTGCCGCCTGGCGTTTCTAAGGTTTTACCTACATTACGAACACAATGGAACGTGTTTCGGAAGCTAATTCGATCATATACGCGAGTTATGGAAATAAACGATCAATTTTAAATTAAATCAATTAAAGTATTTTCTATGCGTTTTAAGCTGCCGGGGTCAAATGATAACTCCGATTGGTACGAAAATTTAAATCCGATAATAACTAACTATAATGGATCGAATGGAACTGGTTTCGTCGGATTCTGAGACTATGTCCCGGAAGGCTATTTTAACTCGTCGATTAATTCGAGCGATTTTCACAATCGTCGAAATCATCTAAAATTTAACTTTTAAAATTTTATTAACTCAATTATAGTTCATATAGAATTTATAGTTACATTAAAAATCGTTCTAATTCGTTTTAAATCAAAATCTGAATATTTGCATTATTAAATTCCATTATTAAATTAATATAAAATTCCAGATTTAATCTGTCGACTATTAATTCCATCCAATGGTCCCATATTACTATTTAAATCAAAATAAACTTAAATAAATTTCTAGAAACCATTTTTATATTTATTTACACTTAGATTCACCCATTTATCCCTATTCTAATATTAAGCTATTATTATTCAAATTTAAATTTCATTCCCGTATTTGAAATTTAATTAATTTTATTAACTTAACCAAAATCTTTTTATTCCAAAATCAAATTATAATACATATTCGACATTTAAAATGAATTAAATGTTCAAATCTAGCGACTCAAAATTTTGGGTCGTTATACCATAACCAGTAGACTGTCGATGGTGAAAATTGACTAGTTATAGTAGACTGTTAGGTGTAGAAAAATTGGCTACAATGAGGAATTTGACTAATCATTTTTTATCGATCGGCCAATATCTGGGGTTACGAATTTTGGAGTTTTCTCCCATGCATGACATTCAAGTAAGAATTCGACAACCCAAACAACGAAGCTCGTAGGCTCTGGTGTGACTATTGAGTGAGGTTTTGGAGTTCTTCGACAAAGGAGCACATTTAGCATAGGGTTGAGACTATGGGCATGTACTAAGATGTTTGATGTCTAGATGCAAAGGTAGGATCGCTGGTGAGTCATGGATTAGGATATTGAATGACTTATATGGGATATGAGTAGGTCGTTGTGCTCGATGTAACTTCTACATGATTTCAGCATTAGGTACAGCTTTGATATTCGGTCATTAGGTTATCGAAGACTTGTAGATCGGGGTTGGGTGTGATATGATTCTACTTACACCCAAGGCCTATAGCCATGGCTTTGGCATTGTTATTTTCCAATGAGATATCTAGGGATCAGCCAAAGATTTAATCAGTTATGATAGTCATAGAGATATAGGAAGGCTCGTCTATATCGATATTTTCCATGAGTTGGTGATGACCTCTTTATTTTCTCAAACATATAGTATTTTGATGAAATGGCATTAACTTGTTAGTATCGGTTTCAAATAAATATGTTAATGGGTATGATAAGACATTACCCTAAAGTCACGGTCGGGGTGCGATACGGCGTTACCCAGGATTTCGGTGATAGGTACGATATGACCTTATCTTGGAGCTTCCGCTCATTATTATATGCACGTGGGTGTGTATATTTTTTTGTATGGTATTATTGATGGTTATATTAGCACTATTATTAATTGTGCTAAATTGTTGGATACATAATAAGAGTAGGACTAGGTAAGTTGTGACGTTGCTCTAGGCTCTTGCTTATTTATCATATGTACATTTGGTTCACATATATTGGATATTCCACGGTTGCACTTAGTATATTATTCGTATTATACTAGTGTATCGGCTATCTTATCTAGTAGTGATGTTTCCTCTTCATCAGACCTTATGTCTGACCCTCTCTATGTTTTTCTTTTTATCTATTCTTTGAGTACGTATAGACTAGAGGCGGGGGAGATACTGCTAGTTGGAGCAAGTTATTGAGTCATAACAAAATATGCTATGATTATTTGTCTAGTATTTTGCATATGGGTCATACTTTATATTATATATGAGGCATGATATTTTTAATCCTATATGTTTTGGGTGTTTTGTATTATGATGATGGATACTATTATCGTCATATTGTTATGATGTTTAAAGTCTTATTCATATAAATGTTTTTATCTTTCCACTACTAGTTCTATAAAAATCTTTGATATATGCTATTTTTTTCTTTTATCGTTCCTATGAGTCCTTATTTTTGGTATTTGGTGATTCGGGTGACGTTATGCATCGATTTTCGTGTATTACAAATGACAGACCTTCACATTAGGTATTAGAGCATAATTTACCTGATAAGAAGCTTAGGAAACATTGAGAGTGTAACGACCCGGCTTCCAAATACTAGGAAGTCGCATCGTTAAGAAGAAAGAAAGGGATAGAAAAGAGAAAAGAAAGAAGAGAAGAAAGAAACAACATCAGAATATAACAGCGGAATGGATAAATTATATTAATTACATAATACTTTACATAGTTTACAACCATTATCAGAGTACACAGATATACAACACATACTAGACAATTATAAACACCTGTCTAGTTATACAACTCAATACAATAACTCAGAGAACACACAGCGAAATACTAGATATATATCTACACGCGGAAGCCTCCTGCTCCATTGCTCCTCCATAATTCGTCAAAGCAAACCTGAATCCTAACCTGAATTCCCTTGACTACTCATATAAATTTGAGTACTCAAGAGTTTATGAAAAACAAAAATAAACTCCGGGTCAGACATGGGTCTGGTGTGAGTAACAGGTTAAAGTTGCTTAACTTTTAAAAACCTTTTGAAAAGAAAGGTATCACGTAAGACTTCCCACACATAAACATGGAAAAGTCTTTACCTTACGCAAACCAAAATATTTGATAGGAAATCCGATGATATTATAATAGTGTCTAGGGTTTTCAAATAAATAAGAAATAGCCGAAATTGTTACATGATTAAATTCCAGCTACTAGCCACAAAAGTGGGTAATACAATCAAAACTGTTGGCACTTATTGGATTTTGGATTCCATACAATGGCAGGGCTACTGGGGTACCGCCCATCACAGTACGTGGCCTAGATCAACGTACCGAGGATCACTCCCGACCCCCTGCAACACAAAGCCGGACCCATTCCTTACTGAATAGTTCCGAACAAGACAACCCCGTGGTTGTAGCTAGCAACCACCCACACAGCCGAATATAAAGGGACCTCTAGACAGGGATCAATTGTAACAACCCGTAAATTTAACCGGTTTTAATAACGTTATTAATTGAGATTTTATGGAATTTTAAACGATAAAATTTCAAAATATAAATTTGATATTTGAAATGCGTCTAATTAAATATAGCAACTGGTAAATTTTCGTCCGAAAATATGAAAGTTTATTTCGCGCGTAAATTTACTTCAATTTAATCAGTTAAAAAGCGATGAAAATAAAACGTTTTAAAACCAAAATATTTTTACATAGAAAAATTCTAAAGCATCTTTTGAGCAAGTTTTCAGTTTGTCGTTTTTTCAAATTCGGACATCTTTGGCTCCATCGATCTTATTTTTCTGCGATTTTCTTGCATTTTTCGTAGTATAGAATTTCGAATTTTTATAATTAAATCGTACCACTGATATTCATATACCGTTTTGATCGTCTCGTCGATCTGATCTCTGCAGTGTATTTATTTCCGTACTTTGAGTCTGGTACGCGACGGAGCCGTGCACTGGATCATCGTATCGGTATGTTTGGAGCCTTTTGAAATTGTTTGTGTCCATTCAGATTCAACTGGGTATAAACCAACTGTCATTTTCTTTTATTACTTGTTAGATTACCGTGCTGCAAAATTTCCATCTGTTAAACATTTCATTGATTCACTTCGGTATTCGTTGCTCTAAAATAAAGTGTGAATTTATTTTGCCTGGAAACTTGCTCCACTAGTCCTCTTTCTTTGCATGCAAACCCTTTTACATCATTCTTTTAAAGTTCTATGCGTTACTTCTTTTCTATTCCTATGTAATAATATATGAAAGTGGGAGAATATGTTGCTCATATTCTCATTTTCCCTGAAAAGTGCATCACTCTGCATGTCTCCATGCACACCCACCCTTTCATTTTAATTCTTTTCTTCTTCCTATTAACTAACTTCTCCTCTGCAATAAAAAAAACAAACAAAAATGAACAGAAACCATTACTTTCCCCACAAGCCACAGCAACCATCAAACCCATTTCGCACCCAAACTGCCTCTTCCACCTCGCCACGCCAAGCGCCGCCTTCCACCACCCATGCCGAGGCATACAACGGCCTTACCGACCACGGCCATAGTCACCACAGTCGCAACAACCCTCTGACCCTGCTCATGCCGCCTTTTTTTTTTCCTCTAGAGCAGAAGTTCGCTGTCCGCACTCGACAACCTCCAGGCCGTTCTCTTCCCTATGCCGAACTTCAACACTCACTACCTTGTCTCGGCCCATCCCACTTGCATCGTCACCTGGCCTCTTCTCTCGAACTCCACAGTGTTTCCGCCTTCTTCCCCTATGCGTGAACAACCATTCACGTGCACCTCAAAAAAAAAAGAAGAAGAAGCACAAAGTCACCTTGCCTGTAGCTTGCATGCATTTGCTCTCATCTTGCTGGAGGCAACTTGCTCATCTTCACAGCAACATAACTCTTTTTTCAAGTCCTTTAGGTAAAGATTTTATGCACATTTATTTTGAAGCATACATCATATATAGGCAAGATTATATGTATATACTTATATATTAGTTTATAAGTAAATACATGTGTTCTGTTTTATTTGATATAGTATACTAACTATATGATTTGTTGCATATTTATGTCACAGTGTTTTGCAATCTTTTGTTTATTTTATGCTAGCTTCTAAAGATGCATGTATATAGGTTGCGTTGCTACTTTATATTATGTGTCAGTTTAAATTTTATAATATTTTAGTTGTACAGCATTTACATCATATATTTTAAGTATTATTATTTATATTTTATCTTAAGTTGCCTGTTAACGCTAAAATGTGAACGCTAACACCCCGGTGTGTGAAGTGTAGTTGTGAAAGCACCACCCGATAGATCGGGAAAGAATTACAAGCAAGGAATAGCAGAAAAGCAGTAAACAACAACGATTTTATAGTGGTTCGGCTTAAGAGTATAGCCTACGTCCACTCTAAGTATTTTTATTGATAATCCCGTTACAAACTGATACAATTCTTCTCAAGTACAATACACTTCAAGTTACAAGTGATTTGGAACAAGTCTTAAGCTTCAATGTCGATTAAAGTCCTTAGATTCATGTTGAAGATGTGTGGTTTCTTCGTGAATTTCTTTGATGTATTCCTCTAATCTTGGAAGCTCTAAGTGTTGATGAAGTTCTCAATGCAGCAAGGTAACGGTGTGTGAAGAGAATGCGCCAAAAGTCCTTTGAATGTTGGAGGTGGCCATGTATTTATAGGCAAGCTTGGACATGGATTCTGCGCATAAGTCATGAGTCGTGACCGACTCAAGCTAAGTCGTCCTCGAGTCAGGCTAAGTCGTGGTTGACTTATAAAACCAACCTTTCCTCTCTTCATGGCTTATTCCTCTGCTGGATTTCATGACAAGTCTTGAGTCGTGTCCGAGTCAATTTCCCTAGGCATTGTGGCGATGGGTTACGACTTAACGATTTTGAGTCGTGGACGAGTCATGGTGAGTCGCCCCACGTTAACTCAAGGCTGAACTGCTGGCTTGGTCCCAAGAGATAAGTCGTTCCCGAGTCAACTTATCATAACTCCTCTCATATTAGCATGTGTCGTACTCGACTTATCATAAGTCTTAGGTATCCGTAAGTCATGACATTCCTTAGGTCGTTCCTTAGAATGAGTCGCGAACCTGTTGAGTCGTTGAACCATGAGTCGTTGAGTCAGAAACTTCCATAAGTCGCACAACAGTTGAGTCGAAGACTAGCTGAGCCGGTCTTTGATGAGTCGGACCTAGATCATATGAGTCGGTGAGTTCCTTCTTCGGTCATTGAGTCGTACGCGAGTTAATTGTGCTTGGCTTTCTGACTCGCACACTTGAACCGCTAACGACTCATGGTGAGTCGTAAATCTTCTGAGTCGCTTAATGCTTTATCTGATGAGTCGGCCCAAGCTTCAGTGGGGTTAACATTTGCCCCTCGAAGCACACGCCTAAGTCGTAGGTCGCGTGCTTCGACTTATCTTACCCCGCGTGTGCCGACTCACATCCTACTACCCTGGTATATAAACAGCATGAATCGTCATTCTTATCTTCTTCTTCTTTTACCGATCTCGTGAGTCGTTTTCCGCCATTAACACATCTCCAAGCTCCCAAAAGCAATTTCAACTCAAAATCTCCTCCGATCATCTCTGACATCACACCACGTAAGCAGTTTCGCCTCCTTTCTGATTGTCGATCATCATTTCCCTGTGCGCACCGTCCTTTTCTTCAATTTATCCCCTTGAGCTTTGCGAGTTAGATTGCTCTAATCATTGATGGATTGAGGATTGTCTGATTCAATGATTTGCAACTCGAGGCGATCCACTGACGCGATAAAATTTGGGTTGTAGATTGAGGGTTTATTGCGTTAATGGGTTAGATGGTTGATTCGAATGCTGCTGTGGGTTTAACTCGGCTCCTTTCATATGACCCAGTGACCCTCACGATTTAATCATGGCACGACTCATCATGCTCCTCAACTTGAGCTTTGAGTCGCGACCGAGACAGAACCCCTGAATTGTGGCCGAGATAAAACCTTTGAATCGCGGCCGAGATAAGACCTTTGAGTCGCGGCCGAGATAAAACTTAGAGATTTCCTTGTTATTTTGCACCAGAGCTCCTTTATCATACCCCACGACCTAAGCCCTGAGTCGTTGCCGAGATAAGACTTAGCCTTGAGTCGTTGCCGAGATAAGACTTGGAGATAATCTCCTTTTCTCCACGACTCATTACTTAGGGCACTGCCGACTCAGAACTTTTGAACCGTTGATGGGTTATGACTTGTGTAAATTCTGTTTGAACATTGGACCATTGCATTAACTTCGAACTGTTGAATTTTATTGCACTCATTCACAGGTTATTTTGACTTGCAGGCTAATAACCTGTTCAATACAACATTCACAGAAAACTAGGACGAATATACTTGTCATTGACTGCCCACATCGAATGACAGATTAGTTAACAATAGATGATTAACTTGAATAAATTATGTGTATGAAGTGCCTTTAACTTATCAATTTCAAACAAAATACCAAAGCAATGCTGAAATAGTCAATAGAAATCGACCCGCTTGCACTAATATTATGCTTGAGCTTTAGATTAACAAGTTCTGAAATGTTTACAATCGATCAAGCATCGATCAGTATAATTCCAGTTAAATATACTTGTCACTTTTATTAGTCTTGCACAACACTTCACACTTTTTAGGAAACGCGCACCTTCGCATTTGAACATCCAGTTGCTTGTGTAGAATGACTTCTCATCAAGAAGAGCCGATGGGCCAGGCTGAAGATGTCTTCCCAGTGGCCATCCCTGTAGACAACCCTCCGGAGAGAACATCCACAACTTTGAATCAGCGGGTGTTTAACCAACTGCGCGTCCAGTTTGGTATTGATGATGCTGACATCTTACTTCCGGGGCCAAATGACACCGCGGATAGGCCCCCTCTTGGCTTTGTTGCTGTTAATCGCCAAATGTGCTTGAACGGCGCTATTCCTCCCTTTAATGACTTTCTTCAACAGTTCCTGCTTCGGTTGTCTATCTCTCCATTCCAATTACACCCCAATGGCTACGCCATTCTGATGGGGTTATGTGTTCTATTTAGGAGAGTTTTGGATCGATTACCAAGCTTCGGGGAGATCTGCTATTTTTGCTCATTCACGAAAATTAAAGACCATCCCTCCATCGTGGTTATAAGAAGCGCTCGAAACCGCAAACTTATTACTGACCTCTCCGAAAGCGCTCACGGATTTTTGAATCAGTTTTTCTTTGTTCGCTGCCCTCCAGGGTTTTATGCCATCTGGAGAGTGGGAAGTAAGATTTCCTGTCTTTACTTTTTCCATTTTGAAACTTTCTCGAGATCTGAACTCTCAATTGCTAAAATCATTCTTTTCCTGTTTTAGCACTTCCACCCCCTGCTAGGGACCCAAGTCTTAAGCAAATTTTTGAAAGATTAAATGCCGTGCCGGTAGAAGAGAGGAGCATAAAGTTTCTGCTAAACGATGAATTTTTACATCAATACGGACTCCTCCATCCCTCTCGCTTTACTCAGCCTCATGAAGCTCCAACGGAGGTTCCTGATTCTCCGGTGAAAACTCCTGATCTTCCGATCTCCACTAAAGAGCACATGCGAGGAGAAATTTCTGCAGAAACCTTACTAGTAAAGTGCTCTACTCCAAGAGACGATGCGGGACCCTCCGAAAAGCCCGCACTTGCTCCCATAATTGAAGAAGAAGAGGAGCCCCTTTCCCAAACCAGGAAGAGTGCCGACAAAGGAGCTGGTGGAGGGAACCAGGTTGGGCATGACGGTGATGACGTCTTTGGGGATTTAAGTGACATAATCGTCACTTCCCAAGAGCTCTTTAAAGATGACCCTGCCTGTGGTAAAACTGTACCCCCGATGATTGAAGCGACATCTGCCCTCCAACAGACTCCAACTCCTTTATCCCAAGAATTGCCACCGACAGTGGGACCTATTACTTCCCCCCAACTGAGGAGTGGTTCGTTAGTCCAACGCGAGTAGTTTGCACTTCACACACAACTAAGGATTTTCCAGCACATTTATGCACTTATCTTCTCATACTTTAAAGATTTCTAAAGCTTATCTTTTCTTATTTCAGATCCTTCAATTACACGCGGCGGATCATATTATCAGGATTTCCAACGCTACGGGGGGCGTGGTCAATATGATTATAGGCGTTACTTTCCCTCCTACAGAGAATCTGACGAAGAAAGGGCTGCCCGAAAGGCTCATGAAAGGAGGACTGAAGAAGAACGTCGCGAAAGAAGGG
This sequence comes from Allium cepa, assembly GCA_030765085.1. Taxonomy (NCBI): domain Eukaryota; kingdom Viridiplantae; phylum Streptophyta; class Magnoliopsida; order Asparagales; family Amaryllidaceae; genus Allium; species Allium cepa. The sequence continues at coordinate 143,137,288 of CM060931.1, read as the reverse complement.
AGAGAGAAGAGCGCCATGATTCTTGGCAAAAAGGCGATGACTCTCACAAGAGAAAATCTCATGACGATCGAGGAAAAGGTCACATGAGTGAAGACTTAAGTAAACGAGCCCGTCACAGTGAAAAGCAGGCCTCTACTACTCCTGAGAAAGTTACTATTCCTGCCTCACTCGACATCCCTTCTGACTCTCCCGCTCTTGGGAAATCAGATATTCAAACGATAATTAGCAGGCCCAAATTTCAAGTTGGACCGGGTCCTGCCACTCTGCAGAGCCGATTTCCTCAATGGTGCCTTAAGGGGGTGAGGATCGACCTAGACTTGGTCCCCATCGACAAGTCTGCTATGTTGCGCAATCTTGATGCAGTCAAGCTCGATATCGAGAGGATGTCAAACTGGCAGAAGCTTGTCGATGAGCTTCAAAGAGTTAACCGTGCCAACATAGAGGCCATGCTTACTATGGAAAACGATAAGGCCGAATGGCAAAAGGTCGTTGAGCAACACGACACCGAGATGAGGAACATTGCTTCTTACAATGAGGAGCTTGAAGCAAAAGTCGAGGAATTGAAACATGAACTTGCTGCTTCCTCTACTTCCTACTCTCAAAAAGAAGAAGTGCTCCTGAAACAAGTGAGAGACGCTCACGCTAGCCAAAGGGATGCCGAAGATAGGCTAGAAGTACAAAAAAGAATCAGTGACGGCTATGTCTCTGATATTGCTGAGCTTCGAAAGAAAAACAACTCCCAGGAGGCGGAGATACAAATGCTTAAGCTTCAGCTTGCCAAAACTGAAAGGGAGCGTGATGAGGCTGTCGCCGGCAAAATCGCAGCCGAAGAATCTCATGAGGCGACCAAAAACAGCTTCGGCTCAACATTATTCGACTTCTACTTGCATAGCGTCTTGGGGCGTGGAAGCCTCGCTTTTCTTGGTCCTAAGTATGAAATCACTTTAGCTGAAGTATGGGAGGCCGCTCTTGAGATGCTTGGTGCTGAAGGTGCCGGTTACGACGAATCAGCCCTGGAAAGGCATTATTTTGATGATGACGCTCGCGCTGCCCTTGCCAAGGGAAAGGAACAACTTGCCAAATTAAGAACTGAAGTGACGGAAGGGGACCGGCTGGGGAAAACTACTTCAACTACTCTAGTCCAGCCACCTTCTTCGTCTGAAGTCGACATTATTGGTTCCAGTTCCCATCTTGCATCTCCCACCAAAGTTACCACTGAGATTACAAGCATACAAGGTGGAGATGAGGGTGATGAGAGCGCTGATGCGCAAGCTTATAAAGTCGATATCAGGAAACCAGCTTCTCCAGGTAATTTCACTGTTAATCTCGCTACTGTCAATTCTGCTCAAGCGGGTTACTCATTTATTTCGCATGAGTTTCATGAGCTCCTTGGCTATTTTCTCAACCTTGATGAGCCTTCATCTCCTCTCTTTACTGACTTCATTGGTGAACCTTCATCTCCTCTCTTTACTGACTTTAACCTCTTTTCTTCTGTAGAAAAAGTATCAAGCACTGCTCAAATCTCTACTTCTCCGGTAATCCCTCCTCCATCTCTTCAAGTGGCTCCTCCTTCTGCTTCGCAGCCTGGATCACAGGAGGAACAAATAGAGGCTCTCCATGGCCTGGATGACCCCATTGCTTCGCAAGAGCAGAAAGATGAGGGACTTGAGGGAGGCGACCTATCTCCGGAGCGGACTCCTTCTGACGATATAACTCTATCTAAACTTGTCACTCCAGGAAGTGAGTCTTCCTCAAAGAGGAGAAGGAAGCAAGGAGCATCAAAGAGGAGAGGGAAGATAATCACTGCCACTGAAGAGGAGCCAGAAGTTGGGCCAGCTGCGCCTACCTCTCCTTCCTCCCTTATACCCACTGGTCGACCTGAAAAGCTGGTCATTCGGCCGGGTAAAGGGTCCAAAGGCAGTAAAAAGAAGTGAAGACTTTAGCTTTTTGTCTTTTGTATGAACTGGCCGAGAGTTGTGCGGGTACCGGCCCCCGCTTTTATTTTGAAACCTGTATCTGCATTATAGTTGAATAAAATGATTCTTCGTTTGTACAAACTTCTGTTTGAATTTGAGAATGCATTTACTATTTATTTTTTTGCACAAGTTTATTTACACGATATTGCAGCGGGCTTATGGTATGTTGTTTGAGTATTACTTTACTGATGCAGCTATACTATTATACCATGTTGCCCCCATACCTTAAGCTTGCTGCAATATTTTGTACTTTGAGGGGACTTGCACTCTTATTTGCTAAAGAATAATTATTTTATTTTTTAAAGAAAATTTTTGTAGAGTACAACTCCCTTCGTATAAGTTTCTACGCTTTGTCGTTCGAAGAAATCACTTTTTTTTTCTTTTGCTTATGTGCATATTTTACCAAGTGAATTCCTCTATGTGGTAAAGCGGACCTCTGAAGGGTACTTTAACTTCTTTTCTTTTTCTTTTTTTTTTTTTTTTTTTTTTTGACGATCATTCTCCACAGTAGGTAAATTACTCTTCCTTTGAAAGTTAAAGTACGCTTTTGATGAGGATTTTTTTTTTTATACAAAGTTGTACCTCTGAGGAGGGATTTTTCACGTTTCAACACTTGGAAGTTTTATTTCGATCTCGGTGAAACGTGTACCTCCAAAGAGTTGTGCCTTTGAAGAAAGCCTTTTCACGTTTCAACACTTGGAAGTTTTATTTCAATCTTGGTGAAACGTGGGCTTCCGAAGAGGTCTTTCTTCTTGATTGTGTCCCCGGGAGGGGGGTTGTACCTCTAAGGAGGGATTTTTCACGTTTCAACACTTGGAAGTTTTATTTCAATCTTGGTGAAACGTGTACCTCCAAAGAGTTGTGCCTTCGAAGAAAGCCTTTTCACGTTTCAACACTTGGAAGTTTTATTTCAATCTCGGTGAAACGTGTACTTTCAGGAAGGTCTTTATTTTGTTTTTGCATTTCAACTTTGGTGAAGTGAAATTCCGAAGAGCGGTTGTTACACTTCAACTCCTGGCGAAATGTGCCTCCGAAGAGGGCTTTTATTTTGTTTACATTTCAACTCTGGTGAAGTGAAATCCCGAAGAGCGGTCATAACACTTCAACTCCTGGTGAAATGCGCCTCAGAGAGGGTTTTCATCGCTTGGAAGTTACTCTCTCATGGTTGGAGGGTCATGACTCCTCCAATCTTTTTTGTTGAGTAGAGAACTTTCTTTTTTGTGGCGTATGACCCATTAGAGGTCTTTTATCCTCCGAAGAGTTGCGCCTCCGAAGAGGACTTGTGCTGCTGATGGTAGCTTTGGTTGTTCCTCTGTTCACTTGCTTATGCCTTTTCAGCGATCCTCTCTTTTTCTTTCTTTTTTCTTTTCAAGTTTTCATTCCCCTTTTCTCGCAAGTGGCTTGTTTAATCCAAGGAAGCGTACTTCATTGTCAGGCAAGTTCGTGAGAACGAGCACTAGCTTCCTAATTGGATGTTTGTTCGTTCAAACAATCTCAACTTATTAGCAAGGGCTCGTTTCTTTCGAAATCATAAGCCGTTCAATTGAAGTATTTCCTATCTAGGATTTGAATTCGGGGCCTTTATGACTTGAAATTTGTTTGTTGAATGATGGTGAGAATCACTCGGTCTTATTATGCGCAAGTTTTATTTCCATTGTCTGCAAAAATTTAAATCGACATTTCAGCAATACATTTTATGTATTTTTATATCGAAAACAAAGCAAACATATAATAATAACAAGGAACACAAGATTTATAGTGGTTCGGCCATGAAATTGGGCCTACATCCACTTTATATTCTTTCATTATTTACTTGCATCAGTTTCACAATTGCTTTCAATTACAAGAATCATACATTCATAATTCTTTTTTTTTACAATGTTTCAACAAAATTTTCAAGTAAAGTATGGACGCAAATGGTTGCTGTTCCATGCCCTTGGAATTTGATCTCCATCAACAGTGGTGAGCTTGAATGTGCCGTCAAGAAGCTTCTGACCTATTACATACGGTCCTTCCCAATTTGGCCCAAACACACCTGTCGCGGTCATAATTCTTTTCAGGACTAGATCTCCAATTTCAAAGCTGCGTTGACGAACTTTGGAATTGAAATGTCTGGCTATCCTTTACTGATGAGCTGCAACTCTGAGGTTAGCTTCATCTCTTTTTTCATCAAGGAGATCCAGCGCTTCAAGTTGTAGCTTCTCATTTTCTGCTTGATTGAAATGGATTCTTCTGTGTGAAGGGACCTCTGTTTCAACCGGGATCATTGCTTCCGATCCGTATGCTAACGAAAAAGGAGTATGCCCAGTTGCAGTTTTGTGAGTAGTTCTGTATGCCCATAGTGCAAGTGGTAGTTTACCGACCCAACCACCTTTTGCTCTTTCGAGTTGCTTTTTGATGGTTGATTTGATGATCTTGTTCACTGCTTCCACTTGCCCGTTTGCCTGCGGATGAGCTACTGCCGAAAAGCTTTTCTGGATTTTGAATCGTTTGCAAAAATCCTGGAATTCCTCGCTTTCAAACTGAGTACCATTGTCTGTGATTATTTTCTGAGGCACACCGTATCTGCAAATGATATTCTTGGTCACAAAGCTTACCATTTTCTTAGAAGTGATAGTAGCCAATGGTTCAGCTTCAGCCCATTTAGTAAAATAATCAACTGCAACAATAGCATATTTAATCCCTGATTTAGCAGTTGGTAGCGGCCCAATGAGATCCATTCCCCAAATTGCAAATGGCCATGGACTGACCATTTGTGTGAGTTCGGTAGAAGGTGCTCTAGGAATTTTGGCAAATCTTTGGCATTTGTCACATTTTCGGGAGTAATCTGCAGCATCTCGATTAATTTCTGGCCAAAAATATCCGTATCGGAGAATTTTCTTTGCTAATGTTTGACCACCTGAATGATCACCACATTCTCCTCCATGCACCTCAGCTAGGATTGTTTTGGACTCTTCCCGGGATACACATCGAAGCAATGGCATTGAGAATCCCCGTCTGTACAATTGGCCATCCTGAATTACATAGCTAGAGGCTTTCCTTAGTAGCTTTCGTCTTTCTATCGAATTTTCTGGCAGAGAACCTCTGAGTAGGTAGTCCAGTATTGGAGTCATCCATGACTCTTGTTCTTGAGATACATTCATAATCCAGTCTATATCCATCTCGTCTATACTTGGTGCTGAAAGGACTTCTACAGGGACCAATCCCAATAGTTGAGCTTCACCAGAGCTTGAATACTTTGCGAGGGAATCTGCCTTCATATTCTCTTCCCGAGGGATGTGGCTTATTGAATAGTGATCGAGTTCACATAGGAGTTCCCAAGCCTTTGACAAGTAGGAAGGCAGGTTTCCTCCTTTTGCTTGAAATTCCTTCTTGACTTGGCATACAATAAGCTGAGAATCACTGAAGATTTGTAATACTCGAATGTTTAGCTCTTTAGCGATTTTCAGACCTGCAATAAGAGCTTCATATTCTGCTTCATTGTTTGTTGAAGGAAATTCCAATCTTAGTGCATAACATAATGATCGACCTTCAGGAGTTTCAAGTACCACTCCGGCTCCAGAACAGTAGTCATTTCTTGCGCCATCAACATACATCTTCCACTGGATTGGGGAATCATTGATCGTTTCTTCCTCACCATTATCTTTCTCTGTGAATTCTGCAATGAAATCAGCTAAAGCTTGTCCGTTGATTGCTTTTCGGGGGTGATAAGTGATGTCATATTGACTGAGTTCAATGTTCCATTTTAGAAGGCGACCCGAAGTTTCAGGGCGAAATAGGACTTGCTTTAGAGGTTGATCAGTGAGTACTTTGATAGGATGAGCTTGGAAATATTGCCTCAGTTTCCTTGATGCAACTAGTAGGCAATAGGCGAGTTTTTCCAACTTGGAGTAATTCAGCTCTGCCCCAGTGAGTCTTTTGCTGATATAGTAAACCGGGTGTTGAATCCTTTTGTCTTCCCGTATCAGCGCTGCACTTAGAGCATGAGATGATACTGCCAAGTATATAAGAAGATCCTCACCATTGCCTGGCCTAGAAAGTATTGGAGGCGTTTCCATATGACGGATCAACTCATCGAAGGCTTTTTGGCATTCGGAAGTCCATTCAAAATTCTTCTTTCCTTTCTTCAGGGCGTCAAAGAATGGGATGCATTTATCAGTGGCTTTGGAAATGAACCGACTCAGGGCGGCGACCTTTCCGTTGAGACTCTGCAATTCCTTCTTTGTTCTAGGAGCTTTAACTTCTTTCAAGGCAGTAATTTGAGCTGGACTAGCCTCAATGCCCCTAGCACTGACGATGAAACCTAAGAACTTTCCGGACTCGACCCCAAATGTACATTTCAGAGGGTTAAGTTTCATTCTGTATTTCCGGAGGACTGCGAACATTTCTGCTAAGTGTTCAATGTGATCCGCTGCTTTCCTGGACTTCACTAACATGTCGTCGACGTAGACTTCCATAGTTTTGCCCAATTGCGGTTTGAACATAGCATTAACAAGTCTTTGGTAGGTTGCCCCTGCATTTTTCAATCCAAAGGGAATAACTCTGTAGCAATAAAGTCCAACATCTGTGATAAAGCTTGTATCTTCCTGATCCGGCTCGTGCATCATGATTTGGTTATAACCGGAGTAGGCATCCATGAAAGATAACAATTCATGTCCCGCAGTTCCGTCTACCAGTTGATCGATCCTGGGTAATGGGAAGCAATCTTTGGGGCAAGCCTTGTTTAGATCAGAAAAATCAATGCACACTCTCCATTTTCCATTAGCTTTCTTGACCAACACAGGATTTGAAACCCAATTCGGATATGTAGATTCTTTGATGAAGTTATTTTCCATGAGTCGATCAACTTCTTCTTTTAATGCTGCTGACCTTTCTGGACCTTGGGTTCTTCTTTTCTGTTTTACCGGTGTAAACTTTGGGTCAATATTCAGAGCGTGTACTGCAACTTCTGGGGATATTCCACACATATCGGCATTAGTCCAAGCAAAGACATCCAGATTTGCTTTCAGGAAAGATATCAAGATATTCTGAATTGACACATTTAGCTGTGAACCCACATTTAACACCTTATTTGGGTCCTTCGGGTCAACAGGTACCGGAACTGTCGTTTCCACCGGTACCACTCTATTCTCCCCTGCACTGGCTTTTCTGGGATCCATTTCTTTCCGTGCCCCGCTGTGCTCGCCAGTGCAGGGTCCGCCCCGTAATTGCTACAAGGCTGGTTCTTTGATGCGGACTGGGGTTGCCGCATCCTTCCCCATTTCTCTTTTTCTTGACTCTCGCAGCTCTATCAAATAGCACTCTCGCGCAGCATTTTGATCCCCTTTTATAACTCCTACTCCATTGTCAGTAGGGAATTTAATAGTGAGGCACCACGGGGCTAGGATAGCTTTGAATGCTGCGAGTGTTGGACGGCCAAGAAAAGCATTATAAGCAGAAAACTCATCGACAATCACAAATGTTTGCTTGCGGACCACTTTCCTTTCTGCTTCTCCAAGTTCTACAAGCAGATCGATGGTCCCAATCGGTTGTTTTGGCTCCCCAGTGAAGCCAGCGATCTTCTGTGATGAGGCTTGTACATCAATCATAGGGATTTTCATCTGGTCAAATGTCTTCTTGAAGAGGATATTGCATGATGCTCCGCAGTCAATGAGGACTCTTCTGACAATGGCCGGTCCAATACCAGCCGAGATGACCAAGGGATCTAGGGTAGGAGCTTCTATACCTGTGGAATCTCTGGCTCTGAAAACAATATCATCGCTGAAAGTTTTCTGTTGTTTCAGGGGCGTAGTGTCTTCTAAAACAAAGACGTCTTCTTCGGCTGGAGCATATTTCAAAGCCCTGGAATATCTCTCCATCTCACCCCAGCTCTTGCCAGCTGGGTGAGGCCCTCCTGTAATGACATTGATAACGGGCCTTCCGGATTCATGTCCCGTAGCTTTCTCACATGTCCTGGGCTGATGAATAGGAACCTGTTGCCCCTGACTTGACGATGCAGGATTGTTGCTATTCTTCTTCACAAATTGCTGCAGTTTGTTCTCTCTTAGCAACTCTTCAATCAGATTTTTCAACTGACGGCATTCATCAGTTTCATGACCGGGTTGATTGTGGAAGCGACAGAATTTCCCACTCTGTATGGCTTTTTTCCCGGTCCTCAAAGGGATAGGTTTAGGGAAATCGACGGAATCTTTAGTGGCCAGGTAGATGTGCTCCGGTGTATGTGATAATGGAGTATACTCTGATGGCTTGAAGGATCGGGGCTTCTTCAGATTACCCTGTTTCTTCCCATTATTATTCTCCCTTTTTTGCCCCACCGATTCATTCTTGCGTGGAGCGACAGTGTTGTCTTCTGCTTTTTCCAACACTGTCTTTACTGGTAAAGGACGGCTTTCCAAGCGAATGAATTCATCTGCTTTTTTGTAGAACTTTTCGAGAGAGGTTGGCTCCTTCATATTTAACCATTTCCCAAATTCGCTTGACTTATCGATAGCCCTCATCAGATAAGTCAATATCATTCGTGGTTCAGCATTGTCCACCTCAGCCAGTGCTATATTAAAGCGGTTCAAGAAGGATCTGATAGACTCTCCAGGATTCTGCTCCAAACTCGATAGTGACATAATGTCCTTGGCCTTCGAAGCATATAGTCTAAACTGCTCCTTGAATTTTCTGGTCAAGTCTGAAAACTGATCGATAGATCGGACTGGCAACTTGGTGAACCATAGTAGAGCCACACCTTCCAGGTATACGGGGAAATATCGACATTTTATTTCGTCAGAGGCCCTGGCACCTGTCATGTGCCAATCATATTTATACAAGAACTCATTCGGATCACTTGTCCCTTTGTAAGCTGGAATAGTCGGAGGGACAAACTTCCTTGGAAATTCCGCCTTCAAGATTTTTTCAGTGAACGGAGTTTTACTTGGAGCGAAACCCCATTCCTTCTCATCTTCAACCCTTTGCATACTTTCTTTCATGATCTGCCGGACCATTCCAGAAAGATATTCCTCATCATGCCGAGTTCTAGATCCACCAGCCTCAGGAACTGCCTGCTCAAAGGGACTAGTAGCCCTTTCAGGAGCATTCCTTTCACTAACATCATGAATGTTGCCAGCACAGTTCCTTTCATTACAAGCTGGTTGATTGTTTGCCCCAAGTAAATCGTTCAATTTATTCAGAATCAGAGCATTCTGGGCACTTTGAGCCTCTAATTGTGCATTTTGGGCGTTTATCTGCTGGTTTAGCCCTAGAATCACAGCATCCAACTCCGCTTTCGTAACTCCAACAGACGGAGTGGGTTGATTAGGTACAGGAGAAGCGGAGGTTCCCTCTTGAATGTTTCCAGATCTAATAGATCTACTTTTCCTTCCAGGAGCCATAATCTCCGATAGACTTTTGGTTTTTAAGGAAATTCTTTCTTCAAATCTCTGTGAAGCAATGATGATAGTTTTCCTGAGTTCAATTCTCAGTGAAAGCACCAAAAATGTTAACGCTAAAATGTGAACGCTAACACCCCGGTGTGTGAAGTGTAGTTGTGAAAGCACCACCCGATAGATCGGGAAAGAATTACAAGCAAGGAATAGCAGAAAAGCAGTAAACAACAACGATTTTATAGTGGTTCGGCTTAAGAGTATAGCCTACGTCCACTCTAAGTATTTTTATTGATAATCCCGTTACAAACTGATACAATTCTTCTCAAGTACAATACACTTCAAGTTACAAGTGATTTGGAACAAGTCTTAAGCTTCAATGTCGATTAAAGTCCTTAGATTCATGTTGAAGATGTGTGGTTTCTTCGTGAATTTCTTTGATGTATTCCTCTAATCTTGGAAGCTCTAAGTGTTGATGAAGTTCTCAATGCAGCAAGGTAACGGTGTGTGAAGAGAATGCGCCAAAAGTCCTTTGAATGTTGGAGGTGGCCATGTATTTATAGGCAAGCTTGGATATGGATTCTGCGCATAAGTCCTGAATCGTGACCGACTCAAGCTAAGTCGTCCTCGAGTCAGGCTAAGTCGTGGTTGACTTATAAAACCAACCTTTCCTCTCTTCATGGCTTATTCCTCTGCTGGATTTCATGACAAGTCTTGAGTCGTGTCCGAGTCAATTTCCCTAGGCATTGTGGCGATGGGTTACGACTTAACGATTTTGAGTCGTGGACGAGTCATGGTGAGTCGCCCCACGTTAACTCAAGGCTGAACTGCTGGCTTGGTCCCAAGAGATAAGTCGTTCCCGAGTCAACTTATCATAACTCCTCTCATATTAGCATGTGTCGTACTCGACTTATCATAAGTCTTAGGTATCCGTAAGTCATGACATTCCTTAGGTCGTTCCTTAGAATGAGTCGCGAACCTGTTGATTCGTTGAACCATGAGTCGTTGAGTCAGAAACTTCCATAAGTCGCACAACAGTTGAGTCGAAGACTAGCTGAGCCGGTCTTTGATGAGTCGGACCTAGATCATATGAGTCGGTGAGTTCCTTCTTCGGTCATTGAGTCGTACGCGAGTTAATTGTACTTGGCTTTCTGACTCGCACACTTGAACCGCTAACGACTCATGGTGAGTCGTAAATCTTCTGAGTCGCTTAATGCTTTATCTGATGAGTCGGCCCAAGCTTCAGTGGGGTTAACATTGCCTATTAGTTCAATTCAATAGCCTATATATATAACTTGATCGGTTGTTTTTATTTTGTAAGTTCTATAGTGTATATGTATTTATATATTGTTAAAGAATGTGCAGTTTACAAAGTTTGTATAGCTTAGGAGTGTATACAGTTTACTTATATAAAGCTATGATCTATGTTATTTCGTACGAAGGGTTATTTAAGTTATATATAATATCAGAGTCTGTAATTAAAGAAGTTTATATGCATTCAAGTGAATTCTTATAATATGAAGATCCGCATATATATATATATATATATATATATATATATGTTTATAAAAAGTTATGTTGACCTGTTGAATTTGATTTGAATTATATAGCTCTGACATAATGATTTTCAAAAAAGAATTTGATTTTTTTCTTCTTCAAAATAATGATTTGAATTATGTATACATAATTTCTATTCCTATCAAACTGATTGATTTTCCTCTTTTTTTCCTATTTATCAGCTTTGTCCGTCCAATTCGTGCCAATTTTGTTTTGCTTTGGAATTCGTGCTTGGATCCGTAACCCGTTTCATTGTCTATTCTCTCTTGCCTCGGAAGGTGAGTAATCGCTCACGATTAATATTCTTTTATTTTAAATCTGATTTCAATTGAAATGACTATTGAAATATGCTGTTGTTATTTATTGCACTGTTATTTATGTATCAGTTCACTTTTGACATCTGACACCATTATCTGTTAATTATTTATGCGATGATAATAGTCCAGTTTGGTTGATAATTGATTGTTGTTTGTTGTTATATTGGACGTTAAATTGTAATGTATAAGTGATAAATATTATGCAATTGAAATTTGTCGTAGGATAGTTTAAATTTTTGAATCGACATATGTGTTGAATTTGATTAGTTAATTTGAATAAAATGACCCCTTGAAATTGTTGAGTTAATTGACACGTAGAATTTGGTAAATTACACTTTGAACCTTGAACGTATATTGAATAAATTGTTGTAGAATTGAAATTGAAATTGAACGACAAGTGAAAACCCGTAAGGTAGTAATCTTTAATCTACATGAAATGATAGTGTAGATTCTAGAAATAATTATATTAATTCGCACAAACAACATTGTGAATTAATACGATTATTTCGGGATTATTTGAATTAATTATTGGATTGTTGTTATTGCTTGTTTATTTACTTTGACACCATCCCAGTTATCACACTGCAAGTTCCCTTTATTATGCTTAATCTTGAATTGAATTGGAATCGGGTTGAAATGATATATACCCAAATGAATTTGACCTAGGATAGAGAATTAAATAAAATCCGATTGGTCAATAATTTGATTTTAAAATAAAATAATGATTTTATTCGAGCAAAGAATAAGTTTTGAAATAAAGTTGGAATTTGAATTTTTGAAAGGAAAATGTAAAGATTGAAATCTGAAACAAATATTAACGTAGAAATTGATGAAAGAACGTAGTTTGAAATTCTATTATTTGAAAATTAAATTTGGAATTATTAATAAATAATTTGGATTTGGTAATAATTGAGTTTTGAAATTATTAAGTTTGAAATCATTTAATAATTAAAATTCAAATTATAATGAAGTTTGAAATTATAACTAAGTTTGAAATTATTAAGTTGAATTTATAATTAAGTTGAAATGATTTGATGATTAAGTTTGAATTCATAATTAAGTGTAAATGATTTAATAATTAAGTTTGAATTGATAATCAAGTTGGTAATTATTAAATTTTGAAATTATTAATAATTAAGATTGAAATTATTTAATAATTGAATAAGATTGAATTATTTGATAATTGAATAAAAATTGAATTCTTTGATAAGAGAAATTGAACTTTTGATTTAGTGAATTTGAACTTCGTTAATAAATGAAATTGAGTTTCTTTATTCATTAATTAAGCTTTGGAAAATTTAAGTAAGTTAATAAGTGAAATTAAACTTCTCGAATATATGAAATTTAGTTCTTTATTAATTGAGTTTGAAATTTGTAACGAAGTCAATAAATAAGTGAAAATTGAATTTCTTTAACAAGAAATAAAATGTGATTTATTGAAATAAATGAGATTTATTGAAATTATTGTAAAACTTGTAATTTAAAGAATTGATTGGACGAATCTAATTTATTTAAATTTGAAGTTTTGATATAATGAAGTTGAACGTAAGTAATCGATTTAAATAAATTGGAATTTAAGTAGAAGTTGTTTGAAGGATAAAATTTACTTAGCGGATATTGAATGAAATCGATAAATAAATTTAATTTGATTTGAATGAAAATTTAACCATTTTAAATGATTTCGGAATGAAACTTATATACGAACTTGAATCAATATTTGAATGGTTAAAATAGAAGTTGAAATCGAATTATAAGATTTTGAAATGGTAATTTGGAAATTTTGAACGTAAATTTTAGAAATATATTTAGAAGACAAACGGAATGTTGATTTACGAATTGAAATTGATTTGGTTTGAATTATATTAAACGACCAACCGGTGTAATAATTACGAAAGTTATTAAAGAGACCGGAATCGGTTATGGATATACTCTCCATCTAAACCAAAAACCACTTTAATAACTATACGCGGAGTGATGATCCAGAACGAAGTGGTTGGAATGATGTACGTGCTGACTGAAGAAAGTGAACGATAATGGATAGCCTTGACACTTGTGTCGAATTGGAAATGACTAAAATCAGGAGCCGTGCCGGGCCAAATGGGGTTAGCCACCTCGAGCGGACACACTTCTTCGTAAAACTACTCATTACTTGTTATTGATTGGTGCACCCTCGTACTTTTAGGAGTGTTGTTTCGCGGTGTTACGATCGCTGCGGCGATGCGTTCTCACCAGTCCGGATCAGGCGAACGGTAGTTTCACTACCATGGGTATTGCCTCATGTGCCTTGTCATACATGTATCCCTATATAGCGACCACTACGAATTTGTTTTGTGTTATACCTATGGAGTACTCCCTGATATCCCACCAGTTTACGGTGGAGTTTACAGTGCTGTATAGACTATGACATTTATATAAAAATGTGTTAAGGGGGATAATGGTAACGCCTTAACACTATTTTGATACTTTATATTACTGATAGACATTATCTATTTAGCGTATACTACTACATAGTAGATAGTTTAGCGGATCCTTAAAGGATGGTGATTCCAACATCCTTTGAGTTACTTGTATTTGATTGCTATTTCACTTGAGTTGGATTTATTGATATAAGAATATTAATCCTGACTCGAGTGTTTTGTCTTTTGCTTTACGCTCGGATCAGACTGAGTGTACCAGAACTCGAGGCTCACTTTGGAGTTGGAGATTTGCTTGAAGATCCAGCCATCTATTCTGTTTCAGTACTCGATGATTCCAGTGATGTATTCTGATTTGTACTTGATGTATCGTATTTCTCTTCTGTTGTAAACTCTGATGTATCTTATATATTTATATAGTAGCTTCATGAACTACTATCTCTTTTACTTCCGCTGCATATTATCACTCTGTGTCTGTGATCTGTGATTATTTATTTACTGTATATGTTCAGTTTTGCCAAATTTAAAAATTGAAAATTCGGTATTTTGAATTATTCAAGTCCGACATGTGCGGATCCGAATAGTCCAAAATAGCTGGTCGTTACATCAATCTTGCTCTTCAGTGGGCGCGAACCACAAAGCTTTGCTGACCTCCCCTGTTTTAGCCATTCCCGGTTGATGGGGCTTGAGGCTACGATTACCTTTATAGGACATATTATCTTAGAATGCTAACCGTCCACCTGACGATGTTCTGAAAGCAATCGATCCATACAAGTTCGTTCCGGGTTCGAACGAAGCCGAAGCATTATCTCGTTACACTCATTTTGGAATCACCCTCAGAGTTAACGACAATAACCCTTGCACTCTGATTCACCATCTCGAATCTATAAGAACTAATTCCGTCAACTCATTACGGAATCACCCACAGAGTTATACTGACTCATAGTCCTTACACCTCGAGTCTTCACAAGGCTCCACTTTGATACACGACCTAACGTTATTTGGAATCGATGTGGTTTTCGGATATCCAAATATGGAAACCCGATCTCGGTCTCATCGAAAACCAAAGCGTGTCTTTTAAGGTCCAAGTTGTTTTAAGGGTTTAAAACAATTAAATTAAAGTATCTATATACACACAGATAGATAACTCACAAACACAATTGATAATCAACATTATCACATAACAGGTAATTCACATCATCAATATCATATAGATATACCATATATCATCATCACAATAGATAACCTATGTTATCATCACAATACAATCAAACATCCATACCACACAACCATACTTATCTCATTACTGAGATCACAAAGCATCCAAGACAATCAAGTTCAACCATTCATCCATAAGCAATGATTTACTCCTCACCATATAATTAATTTAAAATGAATTAAATTAACTATCTTTATTACTAATTAATTTAAAATGAATTAAATTAATTACTCCATCTTTAATTAATTTAAAATAAATTAAATAAATTACTTCATCAAATTATAACTTGCTTACTCAACCATTTAATTGATTGCAATCAATTAATCATTCAAAATAAATCATCCTAATTAATCACTCTTGATTAATTACTCTTAATTACATTCATGTAATTATCCTTAATTAATTTCACAAATTAATTATCCTCAACTAAACAGTAATTAACCTTTAATTACTCAATTAATTAATTAATCATAATTAATTATCCTAATCCTTAATTAATAAATTAATTAATTACCTTTAATTACCTATTATTGATTAATTAATCATAATTAATCAACTTTAATTACATCATTAATTATAATAATTAATGATCCTTAATTATTCCTTAAATTAATTACTCCAAGTAATTAACTAATTTAATTAATATATTAAACCAAATTAATTATCCTTAAATTAATTTCTCAATTAATTATTTGATTAATTACTAAATAATTAATCCAAATTATCTCATACTTAAACATCTCCTTAGTTACAATCTGTAATTATTAAACATTTACTTAACTAAGTAATTTCCAAATCATTAATTACATCAAGTAATTATTTATAAAACCCAAGTGTTTATAATTAATTAAACTTAATTAATTAAAATAAACAATCACATTAAATTAAATTAATTACATTAAGTAATTAATTTCTTAATTACTTTATCAAGTAATTATACTCAAACCATTTACAATTGTTATTATTAAATTAATTAATCTAATTAATTATAAAAATTAAATACATTAATTAATTATTAAATAATCATGGTTAATGTCCTTCATTAACCATCCTCAAATTATTTTATAAGGTAATTAACTTAAATTATTATAAATTAAATTATCTTTAATCATTTATTAATTGAAGTTAATTATTAAATTAATTAACCTTAATTTAAAACTTAATTACATAGTTGATATTCATTTATCATTAATTAATAACTTAATTAATTATCTTAATCATAAATTGATTAATCATTAATCAATTATTAATCCCAATTTTAATTAATTAATTAATTTAATTAATTAATCTTAATTATCTTGTTAATTAAATTATAAAACATAAATCTTAATTTAAATTTTCAAGATAAAACATAACTTAATTACGTTTTTAAACAATTTAATTCAAAACTAAGTACTTATGAAATTACGTTTAAATTTCAATTTAAATTCAAGTTTAAAATAGAATAATTTTAAACTTATCAAAGCTTTAAATAAATAAACCTTTTAAATTGCCAATCAAACAAATGCTGTGGAAATTTTTAAAGTTAAAGTCATTTCAAAACTTTTAATAATTTAAATTTCCATTTTAATTTGAAACTTCAAATTTTAAATCTTCTTTAAAATTTAAAACTGAACTTCAAATTTTACTTTTGAATTTCCAGATTTAAATAACTTTAAATCTACTCACATTTTTAAAATCTTATTATTAAAAATATTTAACTATTTTACCAAAATAAATAGTTATTTAAATTAAATTTCAGAAACTTTTATTTTATAAAAACTGGATTTTAAATTTGAATCTGAAATTCAAACTTGAATTTGATTTTAAACCTAAACCTTAGTTTAAACCTAAAGCTACAGATTTAAAAGTCCATAAATCCATATTTAAAAAAAACAGTTTCAAAACCTGGATATTGCAGAGTAACCCGAGGATACCTAGTTCTACTTCGAGTCAAATGCCTTTCCGCTCCGAGTTTCCTACTTACCTGCTTCGAGTCATTCTCCCTTTTACTCCGAGCAAACTCAAACTTCCCTGTATACATTCCCAAACCCACAGTTCATCAGAGAACTTATCGCCGCCGCCCCTACCGATCATCTCAGGTGATCAAGCCACAACCAGAAACCCCTCAACCCACTAACATTATCTCCAAATCGAACAAAAATCAAAGCATTCAAAAATTTATCTCTGAAACCCCAAATTCAAAAAAAACCTGGAAATTTTTTTACAGGTTTCAACCCAAAACCTGTCAACGACCGTAGTTCGCCACCCAGACCATTTTGATATCCACCTCTCCGGCCTCGGGCTCCTCCACATACCTACTACACATTCCCCAAGCACCAGAGTACTCGTCAACCCTACACTTCAAATCATCTCAATGCACAAACCCATACAAAACTGGGGTTATATTCTGAAAACCAAAACTGCATCAATTCTAATCAATTATATCCCCATTTCTGATTATTCTCAGCATCTCCAATTCTTCCTCTGTTGCTCAGAAGGATTCTAAAACATCTCTAGTCACAGATTTCATGAACTTGCTAAATTTCAATTTTTAGTTCAATTTAAAACTGTTACTTGAATTAACACCCAAATTTACAAATTGTTAGTTTAAAAATTCATGTTTTTGTAATAAATTTTGTTACCTAATACTGCATTACAAGTTAAACATGTTTAAGTTTGTTAAAGATCTCATGATGTTTGTGTTACAGAGATATCATCCTATATATATAAAAATTTATTTACTTGAGTTTCAAATTAAAACTCTAGGCAGTCAATCATTCCACCTAAAAATATTTTGATTCTAATCTATAATAGTTAAACAATTTCAATTATTTTAAGAACAGATATTAACAAAAAATTTAAACAATATTTTGGACGATTCTTTTAAATAGGAAGTTGAGTTTTAGAATCATAACAGAGCATAGACAAACATGCACACACCAACACACAAACACTACTAAATTATATCTAACATTAACATGCAACCTAAATTACAGTTAAAAGTTTAAGTTACTCACAATTTAATGAATGCAGAAAACAAATGCAGAGCTTCTGTTGATCATTTGAATTTGCAGAAATAAAATATGCAGGCTTGCTCCTCTCTGTTGCTCATTTATGCAGAAACAAGCATATGCAGGTAGAAGATGCTATTTCCAATTTTCCAAATGCATGCTAATGCCTTATTTCCAGGTCTTAAACAGAATGCAGAAAATAAAAGTGTGCAGGCTCTTCTTGAATTTTGCAGATTTGATTTTTATGAAGAGGAACATGCAGATTATTGGTGAATAGATACAGATTTGCATTGGACTTGAACATGTATTTGAAGGCTTAGATATGAGGTATGCAGATTTGAATATGGTTTTGATTATGCAGATTTGAATTCAGGATATGAAAATGCTTTTGATTTTAGAATATGCAGATTTGTATACAGATTTGGATTTGAGGAAATGCAGGCCTTTATGATAGATATGAAGATGAGTTTGATTTTATTTTTCTTTTGATTAAGGAGAATGAAAAATATATGCATGAATGAAGATTGTAAACTATACAACTGTATTTCAGATTTAATAAAAGAAAAGAAAATTTAAAACAAAATTTAACACTTGTCAAAAGTTAGACCCTTGTCTATTTACTCTTTTAAAAATGCAACACATGTTATCCTTTAAAGGTAATTAGTATTTATTTACATGTTAATGCATGTATTTTAGCTTAAATTAAGTTGTTAATTTAAATTTGAATATGTGTATAAATTTATAAATGAAAACAAACCATGTTTACAAATGAAACTTATACATATTAAAATTAAAAAAATTTAAGACTTTATACTTTTAAATTTAAATTCAACTAAATTCAAAATCAAATAATTTCAAATCAAGTTATACATATAAATTCAATTTGAAACAAAAACTAAAAATCTAATTTAAAACTTATTTGAAAAGTCATTACAATATTAATATTGTTTTAATAAATCTCTTTTTATTAAATTAAAATCATTTTACAAGAATTTATATTTTTATCAATAAAATATCCATTTTATTAAACCATAAAACATTTTTTGAATTTGTTCTAAATTTAAAACTCCAGCCAATTTAATTAAAAACATTCCAATATTTTTTCCATTCAATTTTAAAATCATATATTCATTTATGAAATAGTCTTTAACACTCAATACTAATTTAAAAATCAAAATTTCCAATTTATAATGTAAATATTAGAATTTTAAAACATGATTTAATTATTAAATTTAAACCAAATCATTTATTAAATTTTGAAAAGCTTAAATATTAAATAAAACAAATTTTCCAATTTATTAAGACTAGAAAATATGCTTTACTTATTAAAATTAAATCAAAGCCAATCTATTTAAAATATAAACCATATATTTACATTGTAAATAGAAATCAATTTATTATTTTTAAAAGATAAAATAACCAATTTAAATAATTATTGAGGAAGATTATTAAATTTATTTGAACAGAATATCAATATCAATTTAATTTTAACTACAGATTATTAAATTGATATTGTTAAAAATTTCGGGATGTCACAGAGAGAGAATACTTGTATATTCTTACCATATAACTACTAAAGTACACACCTATTATCCTTGTAATTCGATGTTCTCAAGGATTTTCCAACTTAGACCATTTACAGATAAACGGCTGTGACGACCTGGAATTTTTAGATATTTGAAATTGGGATATTTAATTGATTTTAAATATGTTAAAGATTAGTTTTAACTTACATTTCAAATATCAACATTTATTGGATAATTAATTATTGAATTTAATTATCGAAATTGGATAAATTATTGAATCTGGAGTCTTAGGCCTGTTAAAAATAATTTGAAGGCGTATAAAATTTACATTGCTAATGCTGAAGGTGATAGAACTTTTAAAATGAAATTCTAAAGTGTTTTGTTTGGTTTTAAAAATATATCGTTTAAATTGAATTTAAAAATAGCCGTCCGAGGAATAGTCTCGGAATTCGACGAAACCAGTTCCATTGGATCCGTAATATTGTTTTGCTTTCGGACTTCAAATTTCATAGTAATTGGAGATGTGGTTTGAGCGTACAATATATACGCGTTGAAACAAGTTGAATCTAAACAAAATATGGTTGCTTTTCTTTATCCGACCATAAGTACAATACGCCTCCATTTTGTCTCGTTCGTACCCTATTATTTCCTTTCTTTTCCCCTCTTCTCTGAATCGCTGTTCGAACAGAATAAAAAAAAGGGAAGACAATTGTTCTACAATTAAATCGCGTACAAGCCTTCACCGTGAGTCACACCCAATTTCCTCCTTCTCCAGTGAGTCGAAATGGCGGAGCAGGGTGATTTGGAATCGAATCAAAGCTGGCCTCAAATCGAATCGAGCAAGAAGATGAGACCAAATCGATTTCTCTCTAGTATGCGAATTCAATTCTCCCTTCTTCTAGCAATTTACGTTCAAACTCGAACTAGGGTTCCCAAATTCCTAGTGGTACGTTCGTTGATTTTGGATTTGAGGGGTAGAACTGAGTTCAGTGTAGCATGGTGTTTCGGGAGGCAAGGTCTCGTGGCTCACGATGGAGCTTTTGGAGTCGACGACCTGGGTTGTATCGCGACAGGGGGATAGTGGCCTCGCGCGACGATAGAAAGTTCGATTTGTGTGGTTGGTCTTGGCAGTAAAGGCGGCGAAAGCGACGAAGTCTGATGCGGTTGCGTGAGTGTCGATGGTGGGTGTGAGGCGTCTCAGCTTAGGGTTATTCAGTAAGATAATCTCATTAGTTTTATATCTTGAATTTCTTATAATCTGTAATTGATTAGTTGCAGTGAGGCCTGCTCGTATATAGGTGTATATATTTTGGAACTTACAGTTTTTGGTAAACTGGAAATTAGATTTTATATAGGATAGATTATTTTGAGCTTGAGAAAAAAAATATAATATATAGAAGAGAATTTTATATCAGTAAGGTATATAAATTTTTTTTTTTTAAAATGTTGTCTTCTTATTTGAAAATAGTAAGCTTAGGTTACCAACAGTAGATTTTTTAAAAGTTTCTTAAGTTCAAACAGTTTTGTCTAACGAATAAATATATTTGCACCCATTAGAATATTTATAGCTTGGTCCGAAAATAAAAATAAACTAAGTTGGTTTAACCGTCATTTAAAACAGTTACTTAAAATTATTAAAAGGGTGACTGATTTTAGATTACATCGAATATTTATAACTGGAGTACCGAATTTATAAGATGAAAATAAAATTCACACATATATATTTTATGAAAAAGGAAATTTAGTTAAATCAAATAATTTGTTAATTTAAATATATTAAATGGTAGTTGATTATTCATTCGGTTCGAATGTTAATAAAATCATATAAATTGTTATACAAGGTCTGAAAAAAGGAAGGAGACTAAATAGTGTAATTAACTTATATTAATTATTTTTAAACAAAGGGATTTATATAGGAAAATTATTAGTTAAATTAAAATTAATAAATAGTTATGGATTATCCGATTATCTCAGATATTAATAAATTATATAATGTTGTTCAAGGTCTAAAATTTTTGTGGAATTGGCGAGATGGAAATGGATTGCCAAACAAAAATCAAAGGTGAGTTAATCTCACTCGGTTAATTTCAATTTAAATTTAAATGATTAAATTTAAATAATTGATTGAATGGTTGAGTTTGATTTATGTGCTATAGTATGATAATTTTGGGAATTGGCATATTATATTGTGTTAACATCTGTGGATGCAGTGAAAACAAGTTGGAGGGATCCAACTGGACCCCTCAATATTTATTATTTAATATTTTCTGATGTGATTACTTGATATTCTATGTTGAATATATTGGGATGCTTAATGATATGGATGGATTGGATATATTGCTTATAATGAATTACCAAAAATATATAAATTAGATTTTGGAAAGAAAATAAAGGAAATAAAGTTATAAACGAAATAATCTTAGAAAATTTAATAAAATTAGAATGAATTGGAAATAAATGGAAGTATGTTAAATATTAATAAATAACTTCGAGTATTAAAAGAAAGGGGTTTGAATAAACAGCAGTCATTGAACTGTAAAATCAAGTGATATATTTTTAAAGGAATAAAGAATCATTTCAAAACTTAAAGTTTTAAGTTTATTTAAAGGAATAAGAAGTTATTTGAGAAAATCTAAATTGGTATTTAAATTAAAAGTATTCTAAATCATAATTAAGGAATAAAATCTGAAATTAAAGGATTTTTGAATAAATGAAGTAAATTGGAAAATCAATTTGGAGATTGATTTAAGTGTTTGAAATTGGATACTTGGAAAGAATAAATTCAAGGTGGGAATTTATTAAAGGAATGAGAAAAATGGTTTAAAAATAAATAGTGATTTATTTTTAAAGGTTGTGAAGAGAAGTATATTTCTCTGGATAGCCAAGTACATTCAAAGTAGACTTCAGATATTAAGTTAAAGGTTTTAAATGTTGTTTTAAAAAGCTTGTTTTAGAAAGAAAAAAAAATTAAATTCTTAAGTAAATATATTTTTTCAAGTCAATTACCGTAATAAATATTTATAAAATAGTGACTTAGTATTTGATTGAAAGGTGAAAGCCTAGTTTTATATTTTATAAAGTAACTTTATGTCCAATGTTTATATAATATGTATTTTTAGTAAATTATTGAAGTAGTCTTAATTTAAATATTTTAAAGTAAATTCCAAAGTAAGTGTTTTGGTTAATCTATTATCGTAATAAGTATTTAAGGGATGATTTGGTATTTTGTGTAAAGAAGAAAATCTAGTTATATTTATAAAGTAAACTTATTTTAATTATTTCTAAAGTATTATTATAAATTGAGTATTAAAGTAAATTTTTATCAATTAAAAGTTAAATATATTCTATAATAAAATGTTTTAAATAATTTTAAAAATTTAGAGTTTTGTGCTTGGTGATCCCTGTGGAAATAAAAATACTTTGAATTTATTCAGAGAAAGGCAGGTAGTTGTGAATACTGTTTTATAAGGAATTTGAAAAGTAAAAATATATTATGTGAAGATATTTTTGAGCTAAATAAATAATTTGGGAAATTATTTATTGTGTGATGGTTGTTTGTGAATATTAATTGATAGTTAAATCACCGACTATCAATATTAGACAAAATGTGTTGATCGTTTCGAAGAGACCGGGATCGAGATTTATTTCTCGAAAACCACTTCGATCCGGTTTGTACGTTTCATGAAAAACGATTTTGGATTCGAAGATGGGGCAGTGAAGTGCAAGGGCTAGTCGCTACTAATTCTAAGGATATTTCCAAAATGGATGTAGTAGGAATAGTGCCTTCGGTTCCGTTCGAACCCGGGACGGACTTGTATGGATGAATGCTTGCGAAACATCGTCACTTGGACGATGGGCATTCTAAGAAATATATTCTAAAAAGGTAACGCTTAGCCTCAAGCCTCATCAAATGGGAATGACTGAAAATCAGGGGTTATGCAGTAAGGCTAGGTGGGTAGCACCCAAGGAGGGTGAGGTCATTTCAGTCTAGATGTCCCTTTTTATTTCGGCTTAGTGGGCGGTTGCTGATCCCAACCGCGGGGTGATCTCACTCGGGATTATCTAGTAAGGGGTAGTCCCGGTCTTGTGTTGCAGGGGAGCGGGCGTACTCCTCGGTACGGTGATCTAGGCCCCGTACTATGACAGGTGGTACCCCAGTGCCTAGTCATTAGTTGGAAATTCATTCTCCCTACGAGCCTTGTACGAGTTTTGTTTGTATTACCCACTCTGTGGCTAGTAGCTGGAATTTAATCATGTAACAATTTCGGCTATTTTATAAGTATTTGTATATAGACCCTATTATAATATCAGAGGTTTCTATAAAAATTGTTTTAGCTATCGTAAGGTAAAAACCCGACATGTTTATTTGTGGCGTGGTGTTACGAGATGCTTTTGTTTTTAAAGGATTTTTGAAACTTTAATAATCAAATTTGGGTGTGATTTTCTCACGCTGGTATTCCAGACTGACCCGGGTGTTATTTAACTGTAATGCTCGGGTCAGACCGAGTATTATAGGAAAGAGGAGGTGCTGTGGAGCTCAGGTGACGAGCAGGATAGCGATACGTACTCCTGTACTTGTATATATATACATACTCCGCTCTGTTGAGTTGTTGTGTAACCATTTGTATGATATTGATGTTGAGCTGTGATTGATGTACTCTGATTGATGTAATATACAAACAAAGATATAATTTGATTGAGTAAAGATTATTTATTATTTATTATATTTTATTCCGCTGCGATGGTTAGATTCTGATGTTGATTTTGTTTTCTCTTCTTCTACCTCTTCTTCTTAAACCCAAATGGTTCGTATTTCTATACAACTTGAGTTGATTGTTGTAGAATAGTGTTGACTCAAGGGGTACGGATTTGCGGGTCGTTACACTTGGTATCAAAGCATAGGTTGGTGATAACCTTGGCTCTGGTGGGAATTACTCATAGAATAGAGTCTATAGTACTCTAAAATGAGTTTGAGCGTATTAATAGATATGAGCGCGTATTTCTTAGTGAATATAAATTGTTTTAATATTGCGTTGATTGATTTATTGAGTGGCATGTGAACCTTCGTCGACACAGTCTGCGCAACTATATTGAAGGGATTTATAAACACTTGAATAGAACAATTGACACAGTATTGTTTTAAATGTGGGTAAATGAAATAATTTTACCAAAAAATTTATCTTCGATATAAAGAAAGTTTTGTAAACTATTTAGCTAATATATGGTTGCTTGGATGTTAGGAATGATAATATTAAAGTATTATCATTGTTAAGTGAAAATTTAACTAGAAATTGAAAATATAACCAAAGTTTGAAGAAATAAATTCATTATAAAATGAAATTCATAAATATGGCTTATAAATGTAAATTATAAATGGAAATATAATTAAATGGGAATTTGTATAAGCATAAACTGTACAAATACATTATACTTAAAATTTGAATTAAAATAGAATTTGAAACTTTAAACCCGGAGATTTTGAAAGTATATTGAAAATAAATAGTAGCATTGTTGTTTTTAGGGTATTTCAGAAAGGAAAATTGTTTTAAATAAATTTTGGGAAGAGATTTAGCATTGAATTCACTTCAGTCGCTGGAAAATAACTTTAGTGATGACTGCAGCATCATCGATGTTCATTTTCGAGTTTCTAAGTGATGAATTGCTACCAAATTGATTTGTTCAGGAAAACCTGTTTGTTTTTGAAATTTCAAAGGAAATTTGTTGGGAATAAAACCAGGATTGGTTTAGCCTTTGAGAAATGTGATTTGTAATGTTGGAGATTTTAAATGATTTGAAAACCAAAAGTCGGGTGTTTAAAAATCCTGATGAGATAGTTGTAAGCTTATAAATTGAGGTGATTTGAAGGAAATATAAGCTTTGAATAATGGAATTTAAATTTAAAGGTGTAAAGTCAAAAAAAATGAAATTAACTTGGATTGGGAAATAAAAATTTAACTAGATTGGAATAAATTGAATAAGCTAAAAATAATATCCAGTTGTATTCGAATTAAGTTGAAATCGAATTGAGTTAAATAAAACTGAGTTAAAATAAAATTGAATTGGAATAAGAATTCAATTGAATTAATGAATGGACTTAAATTCTTACCTAAACAAATGGAAAATAAATTGAATAAGGATTGGAATTGAAATAAATAAATAAGAATAACATGTAAAGGAATTTTAATGCATGAAATAAAACATGCTTGGGATATAAATAAGCATATGGCTTGAGTTAAAATAAGGATGAATATATTTAAGCCTATGATGAATGAAAATTGTGTAAATTATAAGTGGAGACTTATAAAACTGAAATGGAATGCAAAAATCCAAAACAAATATTGTTGGATGAATTGAAAAATAAAATAAAAATCCAAACTTGAATTATAAAATAAATGTGAACTTAAGAAAATTTAAATGAAGAGATTTTGAGATTGAAATCAAGTTCTGGTTTATAAGTTGGGGAAAGACTATTTAGATGATAATTCGATAATGAAATGTGTAAATGTAGTCTATTGCAGTTAAATAAAGCTGAATTGTGAATTAATAATGAAGATTGGAAATAAAACTCAAGTTATAAATCCAAATATGCGGAAATAAATTGGATAGGGCCTTGTAATCAATCGATTTAAGTTGAGTAATAAAAGAGAAAAATTTGCTGGTAAAATGAAAATGAGCTTAAGTATAAGATTTGAATAAATTGAAGTGGATTTACTTAAGCTAAATAGACAAGGAAGAGTTGAATTGAATTCAACTTAAACAAAGTTTAATAATATTGGATTGGTTTTAAATCAAGTGAAAATAAAGTTCTAATCGAAATAAAAATTCGGTGAGTTGCCGATAATATGTAATGGAAAGAAAATTCTTAAATAAATAATTGTAAACCATTTAAATTCTTACGGAATTGAAATAATTAGGGACAATAAGGAAATGGAATGTTTCTAAGTTAATAGAATGAATGAATGTGGATAAAGAATGAAATGCTATTGAATAGATCGTGAATTAAATTGAAATAGTTTTTGGATGAAATAGCTTGGATTGTTTTTGAGCTAAATAAAATAGTTTGGAATAAACAATTATGGAATGAAATGTACATAAATGGATAGTAAATGAAATTTAAATGGAATGTGTCGAGCTAAATAAATGATTGTGAATGGATTAAAATAAAAGGGAAATTTAATTGGTAATGAAGATGAACCTAAATTGTTAATGGTTTTGAATGAACTGGTTTGGTTAATAAAATGAAATGCAGGTGAATGGATTCAAATCTGAAATACAATGAAAATGAGAATATACGGGTTGTGAATAAATCCGAAATGGAATAGAATTAAGTATAAATTGAGTTGAAATCAATTTAAATTGGTATAAAACATTAGCACTTATTTATTTACATAAATCACGTTGAATTGCATATAATAACTTGTCATTTGATGTAAATATGAGTAATTAAAATTCTACGAGTTGATAGAAGTAAAATAAATTGATTTTGGAAGCAATTGAGTTAAATATGAAATCAGTTTGCTTAAAAATAAATTAAATATAAGTGATCGAGTTTTAAAATGGTTTATAAATGAATTGAAACAATTGAATTAGTATGAAATTTGTATACATTGCTTACGGACAATGTTTGATATGCATTTCTTTTAGAATTCATATGTTTTAACTATTGCAAATAAGTGATATGCTGTTAAACTTCATATATTTGGCACTTACATGTTTAAATTGAGTAAGTACAGGTACCTGGAAGCCGTATGGCTGGATTTGGGTTGCATTAACTGCTAAATAAATAAACTGCTTGCTTAAAATGCTAAATAAGGTACGCCTACGCAATAAAAATAGGAAATGTGAACTGTTTTTGGTTTTTCCGATCGGGTGGGTCGATGTATATATATTTATCTCTTTTGTCAAATTGCAAAAGCTCCTCCGTACAAAGGGGACTCTGCCAAAAAATTTCAGAAATTTTGGGAGTTAGAAAATTTTTGAAAATTTTGGAAATTTTGTTAACGACAAACAAATCCAAATTGGAAACTTAAGTAAGTTAGTAAATGAAACCAATTTCAAACAAAAAAATAAAATAAAATAAAATGACATGAATTAGTTATAAATGGAAAACAAAATTCAATATTTAAAGTTAAAGATAAATTGAATTCATATGGAAATGAAAGAACCGGTGTGAATAGAAATAGATATTAACTAAAGTGTTAAAGTGAAAACAAACAAAGAAGCATATAGAATGCTTATACTAAACTTAAGTAAGGAATGGTAAATTCTTAATTGGAGATTGATATTACAAATATATTCTAAGTTGATATTTGAATGAGTGAATAATTGACACTTGTAAGGAAGTTGATAAAATGTTTTGGAATATTGTGATTGGATATTATTGTCAAGTAGAATATGCAGGTATTATAAAGGGAAAAGAGAATTGATTTTGATTTTAGAAGATAAATTTGAAAATGCTCGACAGAAAGGTATGTGTTTAAGTCTCTATATGAAATTTGATTGGGATTTGGATTGTGCCACTTGGCTTTTTGTTTTTTTTTTTTTATTTGGGAGGCCGTAGAGCCATTTTGTAGTGTACCGAGCTAGCCGCGCAAAGGAGACACTGGCGAAATTTCTCAGAAATTTAAGGAGTTAGAAAAATTTTGAGAAATTTTGATAATTCAAAATTTGGTTTCGAATTTAAATTCGAATTGATAAGGGAGGGATATAGTTTGGGACTTATAGGTAAGTCTGAAAGGATTGATAGAGGATTAGTATGTCTTTGATAAAAAGATTTATTTGGGCCAATGGTTAAAAACTATTTGGATTTAGGAAAAAGTTAATGGGTATGGCTTATTCCTCTTAACTAGTAATTTCGGGGACGAAATTCTTTTAAGGGGGGAGGAATGTGACGACCCGGAATTTTTAGATATTTGAAATTGGGATATTTAATTGATTTTAAATATGTTAAAGATTAGTTTTAACTTACATTTCAAATATCAACATTTATTGGATAATTAATTATTGAATTTAATTATCGAAATTGGATAAATTATTGAATCTGGTGTCTTAGGCCTGTTAAAAATAATTTGAAGGCGTATAAAATTTACATTGCTAATACTGAAGGTGATAGAACTTTTAAAATGAAATTCTAAAGTGTTTTGTTCGGTTTTAAAAATATATCATTTAAATTGAATTTAAAAATAGTCGTCCGAGGCACAGTCTCGGAATTCGACGAAACCAGTTCCATTGGATCCGTAGTATTGTTTTGCTTTCGGACTTCAAATTTCATAGTAATTGGAGTTGTGGTTTGAGCATACGATATATACGCGTTGAGCTTTGTTTCGAAACAAGTTGAATCTAAATAAAATATGGTTGCTTTTTTTTATCTGACCATAAGTACAATACGCCTCCATTTTGTCTCGTTCGTACCCTGTAATTTCCTTTCTTTTCCCCTCTTCTCTGAGTCGCTATTCGAACAGAATAAAAAAAAAGGGAAGACAATTGTTCTACAATTAAATCGCGTACGAGCCTTCACCGTGAGTCGCACCCCATTTCCTCCTTCTCCAGTGAGTCGAAATGGAGGAGCAGGGAGATTTGGAATCGAATCAAAGCCGGCCTCAAATCGTATCGAGCAAGAAGACGAGACCAAATCGATTTCTCTCTAGTATGCGAATTCAATTCTCCCTTCTTCTAGCAATTTACGTTCAAACTCGAACTAGGGTTCCCAAATCCCTTGTGGTACGGTCGTTGATTTTGGATTTGAGGGGTAGAACTGAGTTCAGTGTAGCATGGTGTTTCGGGAGGCAAGGTCTCGTGGCTCACGATGGAGCTTTTGGAGTCGACGACCTGGGTTGTATCGCGACAGGGGGATAGTGGCCTCGCGCGACGATAGAAAGTTCGATTTGTGTGGTTGGTCTTGGCAGTAGAGGCGGCAAAGGCGACGAAGTCTGATGCGGTTGTGTGAGGCGTCTCAGCTTAGGGTTGTTCGGTAAGGTGATCTCATTAGTTTTATATCTTGAATTTCTTATAATCTGTAATTGATTAGTTGCAGTAAGGCTTACTCGTATATAGGTGTATATATTTTGGAACTTACAGTTTTTGGTAAACTGGAAATTAGGTTTTATATAGGATAGATTATTTTGAACTTGAGAAAAAATATAATATATAGAAGAGAATTTTATATCAGTAAGGTATATAAATTTTTTTTTTTTAAATGTTGTCTTCTTATTTGAAAATAGTAAGCTTAGGTTGTTGACTACCAAACAGTAGATTTTTTAAATGTTTCTTAAGTTCAAACAGTTTTGTCTAACGAATAAATATATTTGCACCCATTAGAAAATTTATAGCTTGGTCCGAAAATCAAAATAAACTAAGTTGGTCTAACCGTCATTTAAAACAGTTAATTAAAATTATCAAAAGGGTGACTGATTTTAGATTACATCGAATATTTATAACTGGAGTACCGAATTTATAAGATGAAAATAAAATTCACACGTATATATTTTATGAAAAAGGAAATTTATTTTAAATCAAATAATTTGTTAATTTAAATATATTAAATGGTAGTAGATTATTCATTCGGTTCGAATGTTAATAAAATCATATAAATTGTTATACAAGGTCTGAAAAAAGGAAGGAGACTACTTAGTGTAATTAACTTATATTAATTATTTTTAAACAAAGGAATTTATATAGGAAAATTATTAGTTAAATTAAAATTAATAAATAGTAATGGATTATCTGATTATCTCAGATATTAATAAATTATATAATGTTGTTCAAGGTCTAAAATTTTGGTGGAATTGGCGAGATTGAAATGGATTACCAAACAAAAATCAAAGGTGAGTTAATCTCACTCAGTTAATTTTAATTTAAATTTAAATGATTAAATTTAAATAATTGCTTGAATGGTTGAGTTTGATTTATGTGCTATAGTATGGTAATTTTGAGAATTGGCATATTATATTGTGTTAACATCTGTGGATGCAGGGAAAACAGGTTGGAGGGATCCAACTGGACCCCTCAATATTTATTATTTAATATTTTCTGATGTGATTACTTGATATTCTATGTTGAATATATTGGGATATTTAATGATATGGATGGATTGGATATATTGGTTATAATGAATTACCAAAAATATATAAATTGGATTTTGGAAAGAAAATAAAGGAAATAAAGTTATAAACGAAATAATCTTAGAAAATTTAATAAAATTAGAATGAATTGGAAATAAATGGAAGTATGTTAAATACTAATAAATAACTTCCAATATTAAAAGAAAAGGGTTTGAATAAACAGTAATTATTGAACTGTAAAATCAAGTGATATATTTTTAAAGGAATAAATAATCATTTCAAAACTTAAAGTTTTAAGTTTATTTAAAGGAATAAGAAGTTATTTGAGAAAATCTAAATTGGTATTTAAATTGAAAGTATTCTAAATCATAATTAAGGAATAAAATCTGAAATTAAAGGATTTTTGAATAAATGAAGTAAATTGGAAAATCAATTTGGAGATTGATTTAAGTGTTTGAAATTGGATACATGGAAAGAATAAATTCAAGGTGGGAATTTATTAAAGGAATGAGAAAAATGGTTTAAAAATAAATAGTGATTTATTTTTAAAGGTTGTGAAGAGAAGTATATTTCTCTGGAAAGCCAAGTATATTCAAAGTAAACTTTAGATATTAAGTTAAAGGTTTTAAATGTTGTTTTAAAAAGCATGTTTTAGAAAGAAAAAAATTAAAATTCTTAAGTAAATATTTTTTTCAAGTCAATTACCGTAATAAATATTTATAAAATAGCGACTTAGTATTTGATTGAAAGGTGAAAGCCTAGTTTTATATTTTATAAAGTAACTTTATGTCCAATGTTTATATAATATGTATTTTTAGTAAATTATTGAAGTAGTCTTAATTTAAATATTTTAAAGTAAATTCCAAGTAAGTGTTTTGGTTAATCTATTATCGTAATAAGTATTTAAGGGATGATTTGGTATTTTGTGTAAAGAAGAAAATCTAGTTATATTTATAAAGTAAACTTATTTAATTATTTCTAAAGTATTATTATAAATTGAGTATTAAAGTAATTTTTCTCAATTAAAAGTTAAATATATTCTATAATAAAATGTTTTAAATAATTTTAAAAATTTAGAGTTTTGTGCTTGGTGATCCCAGTGGAAATAAAAATACTTGGAATTTATTCATAGAAAGGCAGGTAGTTGTGAATACTGTTTTCAAAGGAATTTGAAAAGTAAAAATATATCATGTGAAGATATTTTTGCGCTAAGTAAATAATTTGGGAAATTATTTATTGTGTGATGGTTGTTTGTGAATATTAATTGATAGTTAAATCACCGACTATCAATATTGGACAAAATGTGTTGATCGTTTCGAAGAGACCGGGATCGAGATTTATTTCTCGAAAACCACTTCGATCCGGTTTGTACGTTTCGTGAAAAAACGATTTTGGATTCGAAGATGGAGCAGTGAGGTGCAAGGGCTAGTCGCTACTAATCCTGAGGATATTTCCAAAATGGATGTAGTAAGAATAGTGCCTTCGGTTTCGTTCGAACTCGGGACGGACTTGTATGGATGAATGCTTGCGAAACATCGTCAGGTGGACGATGGGCATTCTAAGGAATATATTCTAAAAAGGTAACGCTTAGGCTCAACCCTCATCAAATGGGAGTGACTGAAAATCAGGGGTTATGCAGCAAGGCTAGGTGGGTAGCACCCAAGCAGGGTGAGGTCATTTCAGTCTAGATGTCCCTTTTTATTTCGGCTTAGTGGGCGGTTGCTGATCCCAACCGTGGGGTGATCTCACTCGGGATTATCCAGTAAGGGGTAGTCCCGGTCTTGTGTTGCAGGGGAGCGGGCGTACTCTTCGGTACGGTGATCCAGGCCCCGTACTGTGACAGGTGGTACCCCAGTGCCTAATCATTAGTTGGAAATTCATTCTCCCTACGAGCCTTGTACGAGTTTTATTTGTATTACCCACTCTATGGCTAGTAGCTGGAATTTAATCATGTAACAATTTCGGCTATTTTATAAGTATTTGTATATAGACCCTATTATAATATCAGAGGATTTCTATAAAAATTGTTTAAGCTATTGTAAGGTAAAAACCCGACATGTTTATTTGTGGCATGGTCTTACGAGATGCTTTTGTTTTCAAAGGATTTTTGAAACTTTAATAATCAAATTTGGGTGTGATTTTCTCATGCTGGTATTCCAAACTGACTCTGGTGTTATTTAACTGTAATGCTCGGGTCAGACCGAGTATTATAGGATACAGGAGATGCTGTGGAGCTCAGGTGACGAGCAGGATGGCGATACGTACTCCCGTACTTGTATATATATACATACTCCGCTGTGTTGAGTTGTTGTTTACCCATTTGTATGATATTGATGTTGAGCTGTGATTGATGTACTCTGATTGATGTAATATACAAACAGAGATATAATTTGATTGAGTATAGATTATTTATTATTTATTATATTTTATTCCGCTGCGATGGTTAGATTCTGATGTTGATTTGTTTTCTCTTCTTCTACGTCTTCTTCTTAAACCCAAATGGTTCGTATTTCTGTACAGCTTGAGTTGATTGTTGTAGAATAGTGTTGAATCAAGGGGTACGGATTTGCGGGTCCTTACAACGGCAATCAGATTACCACAAAGGCAATGAAAAGTGAGGCCAATGCAAATTCCTGCAATGAAGCCAAGATGCCTGCTTGGTTCCAATAATATCTAGTGGCTACGGCATAGGATACTTCTCTAGCGAGGTTAATTCCTGATGTTGCAATGGGGGATATTAATGAGATGGCTATGGTTTTCTCCATGACACCATTGATGGAATTCATAGGATACTTCTTTTTGATATGGGGGCTTTGCATTGTTTTATATCTAGTTATTTGGTTGACAACTTGCATTGGTTCCAAAATTTGTTTACAAACCTCTTATTGTGTCAAATCTAGTTAACTGTTCAATTTATTTGAATATGGTTTGTGGAAATGTCCTATTAGAGAAAAATGGATTCAGGTTTGCTTGTGATACATTTATTGTCGGGTTTTTGGGGTACATTTATATCTCGATTATGGATTGGATGAGAAAACAGAAGATAGTGCTTGATTATAAATGATGATGGGTTTAAGGGGGAGGAGGTTAAGCAGAAGGTTCTAACATGAATTGTAAGTGTTAGAGCTCCAGCAAGAGTAGCTACCTTTGTTTAATAGACATTTCTTATGTTGAGCTATTGTCGACTCCTATTGTCTAGGATTTTCCTACTATGTTCGAGACGGTTACAGATTTACCTCCACATGGAGAGACTGAGTTCCACGTCGATCTTGAGAAGGATGCTAAGGCGACGGTTATGCCAAATAGGTGCATGGCACCAGTAGAGCAAAGGGATTTTGGAGTTCAAACTAAGGAGTTGCTAAGGAAGGGATTTATTCAAAGAAGTACTTCGAAGTGGGGGGAACTGGTTATATTTGCCATTAAGGTCGATGTTTCATTAAGGCTTTGCATTAGTTATAGAGAAATAGATAAGTTAACCCAAAAGAATAATTATCCATTGCAACACACTAATGACTTGTTTGACTAACTTAGTGGCATAAAGATTTTCTCGCAATTAGATCTTACGACGAGGTTCCATCTAAGAGAGTTAAGGTATGCCCTAAAGGAAATTATGTAATTTGTTACATATATCTAACTCCATAACCAATTTTTTCAAAATAATGGTGTGTAATTTTCTATTATATACTTGTTACATTGTGATATATTAACTAAGTAGTTAATTTGAGTATATTAATATATAAAATTCTTAAATGATATGTTATGTGATAATAATAATGAGTTGTAATCAGGATAAATTTATCATAATATAAAATAACATATTATTTTCAATATTCTTAGTCAATATATTTCGAGAAAGGATATCACTACATCCATTAAGACCAGATTATATAACGCTCTCAAAATGTTAGACATTATATTACTCATGGCTATTGGGAACACCAAGGGTATACACACTCATAGATATTGGAAAACTATTGAATGACTCGTCAGAGAGTTTCATGTTGGTTAATAACAGCTTGGTCAGTCACGAAATCTTAGGGTGATGATGTTACATAGTTCCCTCAACTTGAGAGTACCGTGGAACTCTAATGAATATGCCACATTGATTATTGTTAAATCATGGCATGGTGATCTATCATGCGACTGTGGTTAGGTTTGAGTTGAAGCAATGGAAATGAAACATTATTCAATAGTGAATTCGTCTCCTCGGTTGTGTGAGGTTAGTATCACAGTTAGCTGTAGTCAACTCAAAGTGAAAATCTCTAGCATGAGTAGTATGGTTAATAGTAACTGTATTATTAAGTAAGGATTTTGTTTCTGGGCTAACTTATTAGTCACTATGCATAGGATCGAAGATGGCCAATAGCAGTAAACAATGTAAATGTAGCGGAATGGTACAATAGATCACATAGTCAACTTTATACTAGTTTGGACCTCCCATCATACATCCAGTCCTAAAGCAGCCTATTACTATTTCACTGATCGAAAAAATCTTACTTCACCCAAGGAATAGGTTTACAGACTCTGTTTGAACAATTGAACAAGATTTCAAAACTATTACATGTTGTGTAACAAAAGTTATTGTCTGACAAAACATATGTAATGACCAAGAATTTCAGCCATTCGAAATTCGTATATTTAATTGATTTTAAATAGTCACAAGTAAATTTTATAAGCTGAATAACTTATATTTTTAATATAGTGATTTAATGGGATAATTAAATTGTTAATTTAATATTTAAAATTGCTGAAATAGTTAGAAATTGAATTTAATGTGAATGAAAATGATTTATAATGTTGAATTAAATTCTATTTGAATTAGAATGACGTTAAAGAATTGAATTAAAAGTTAAATTGTAGAAATTGAATATTTTAATATTTAATTAACGTGTACAAATGGTCATTTTTCATACATTCTCGGATTTCAATAAAACCAGTTTCATTGGATCCGTAATGTTATATTATTATAAGATTTCAAATTTCGTGTCAATCGGATTTATATTTTAGTCGTAGCAAGCTAAAATGCGGAGAAATTCGTTTAAGTAAATTTTAAACTTAAATAATTCAATTTGAAAATGTATCTTCCAAATATGATCGAAGTGGCATTCTGTATATATTCATTGTGTTTGAAATAAGGGTAAAACATTATAAGCGCCAGGCGGCACGCTTCGTTTCGATTTCAAAAAAAGTCGGATGAATAGTACGCGAAAATTTTCTATAAAAGGCCAACTTTTTTTCAATTTACACAAACAATAAAATAGCAAGGGCAGGCCGCCACCTTGATTTTCAATGGACTATGTTTTTCAAAATTCTTCCCTTAATCTCTCTCTATCCATAAACAAATAGCGAAAACGCTCAACTACAATGTTGTAGAGCTTTACAAGATCTTTAAATCCATACGTATGTGATCGTTTTTAACGGGGTGGATCAACGGCAATTCAAGTTCAAAGTGGTGTCGTTTAAGCACGTTCACCTAGGCGATGGCATGACCGAGTTGGTCGTGGCTACGGCCGAATGTGGAGCTCGTGTAGCGCTACTCGACGTTGGTTGTTGATCCTGGCAAAGGTGAACGAGGTGGTCATGGAAATTCCAAAATGAACGACGGTCGATTGGGTTATTTGCATTCGAACGTAGCCTGGGGGAGAAGAACACAAGGGAGGCCCGATTTGTTGGAAGCAAAATGAACGGTCCAGATTGATTAAAGATTTAAATAAAATAAAATTTATAAATTTATATATACAAATTCGTGTGATGTTTAAAAATGCATAACTTTTTCATACGAGGTCCGTTTTTTACGAAACAAGTTACGTTGGGTTTATATTGACGAGCACTACATTTTAGAGCTGGTTTGGAGTTGATTGGAGCTAGTGTAAATTTTGGGTAAAATTAAATGTTCGTTTAATTTTATTCGGAATAAAACGCTACAACTGCTATTGGAACCAATGTGAGTACAATTCACTCTTTCTAACTCACTGATATTTTTATATAAGTCAGAATAAAATTTATTTATGTTGATTAATAATTGTTTGGATGATATATGGTATATTATATATATATATATATATATATATATATATATTGATTGGTATTTGGATATATTCCTGCTTATTGGAGTAGATGAGACCCTATACGTTCCTGTGCATGAGAGGATGACCCTTTGTACGTGCGTCTGCCTCGGAGCGGACATTGTACACATATTCTAATATGTATATTTGTTGCAGGTGACAGGTTAGAGGGATCCAATTGGATTCCACACTAGTATTGGTTTTATTTACAGATATTGTGATATATGTTGTTATCATGTGATATATGATGTTTTGGATGTCGTGATTGATGTGTTTAGTGCTGTTGCAGCATTGACCCTATTTTTGGTAATTTAAAAATGTTAAAGTGATGATTTCGAATTTAAAAGGATTTTAAAGTTATTTTTGAAAATGTATGTTTTATTGATTTTTGAATTTGTTAAAAGAAGGAATTTAGTTTAAATAAATAATTGTTACAATTTTATGTTATAAAAGTTATAATTTTTGTGAAATATATCGAATGTGATTTTTGAAATGTGAAGTTGATTATTTTATAGAATAAGTTAAATTGAGATTTTTGATTTATTATAAATGGTGTGTATATTTAAGATTTATAAAATTGATATTTTATAAATCAAAATAATGGAATTATAAAGGAGTTTGGTCAGTGTTAAAGTGAAGTTATAAATGAATCTTATAAGTGAATAAGGTTTATAATTGTGAAGTTATAAAATCAATGGATTTTTTAAAATAAATGATTTATAAGTAATTAACTTATAATTCAGAATTTGGCATATAGACGAGATAAATGAGTTATATATAGAATTGGTTAACAAAGGGAACTTATAACTTGAAGTTTTTATAAAATAGAAATGTGAACTTATTTTTTTATACATCCGAAATCAATTCATATTGATAAGTTAAATATGAAAGTTTTTTAAAGTAATTTCATCCAAGACTTTGGACAATGAATAATCCTTTAAATTAAAAGTGTAAAAGCAATATATTTGGTTGGAATTATATCCATGACTTTGGACAGTGGATAATCCGTAAAATAAATGTGTAGAAATGTTGGATTTGGTAAATGAACTATATTCATGATTTTGGACAGTGAATAATCTTTGAATTTAATAAATGTTTTGGAAAGTGATCTTTTAAATGAATTTAAATGATTTAAATATGTTTTAAAATGTGTTAAGTATCGAATACATAGATTTCAACATTCATTGTTGAAATAGACGTTTTCGAGAAGTAAGGAAATGATGGACTATAACACAGTTGTTATAGTAAACGATTTTCGAAAGGAAATGTTTCGTATAGTATATGCGATTCATATATCTATCTAATTTTCGAATCCCTATACTAGTGATTTTTGGTTGTCGTAACGATGTTTTATGTAACATTTGTTTTGACCCGAATAAATGTGTTTAAAGATAATGTTTTCCTTAAAGAAAAAAGTACATACTTAATCATGATTTAAGTGTATGTAATATTTTCTAAGTGTTGAAAATAAACTGAATTGTGAATTACTAATTATTAAATAAGTATATGGAATTGTATTCCAATATTAAAATGGGCTTTGGAATTATATCTTTTTAAAGATAATTTGAAGTGAATATTTGGCAAATGATTGAATTCATGAAAGATTAATTAAAAGGGCATAGTGATTGCTTATGGTGTTAGATATTTATTTGTTTGCTTTGATAGTTAAATAACCGACTATCAAATTTGGTCATTTTAGTTTCTCGACTTGATGTGGGAACTATTTAGTCGCACACTTAATATGTAGCCTTCTATGTAGGCTTGATTATTGTTTGTGTTGCAGATGTTGATACATGTAGTGCAGAGTATTACTCCAATCTATCGAGCTTCCTCCTTGGCCGAAGAATAGCAAGTTGAAAGTTGGAGACATGATAAGTCTATGAGACTTAGTTTCCGTGTGAGGTTGAGAAACGCTCTTGCGTTGTGGTGCAAATAGACCGGGATCAGATCTATCTGAAAACCACTTCGGACCAATAAATATGCGTTCCATTATTGATGATATTGATATTCATGATTTTCATAGTGGAGGACTGCTTGTTGATCATTTGGGGTTAAAATCCTAATATACATCCAGTAGCAGTAGTCTCTTCATTATGAAATATCCAATGCAAGGACTATTTGCTACTAATCGTAGGGATTTCCCGACAAGATGTGGTGTCC
The DNA here is from genome assembly GCA_030765085.1 of Allium cepa. Classification (NCBI taxonomy): domain Eukaryota; kingdom Viridiplantae; phylum Streptophyta; class Magnoliopsida; order Asparagales; family Amaryllidaceae; genus Allium; species Allium cepa. Next base: position 143,098,634 of record CM060931.1, on the reverse strand, counting down.
TATTCCTACACAATTTGTATGGATGTTTGTTTGACATTGCATTTCTAAAGATTATGAACATTGGTTTTACAAACGTACATCAGTGGTGGCGGAGAAGGAAACTTCTCTTGGCTTAGCGCCCTTCTTGAGACGTATGAGCTTAAGCATTGTATTTTTGTGCAAGACAATTAGTAGTCAAAGGAAATGGCATGTGGCATTCAAAGTGATGTGATTGTGATTTATGAAAGGTAATCGTTACCTCAGGCCCCATCAACCGAAATGACCGAAACATGGTTAGATGCAGCAAGGCTGAGTGGGTCATTCCCAAGTAGGGTATGGTTATCCTCTTCTAGATATATCTTTACACGCTATTACGTCGTGTATCTGATTATTGTGGTTTGTATGCTAGAGGGTCCTCGGTAAAGGTCGATAATGACTAGAGGACGATATATTCGGTACCATCTAGTTATAGAGGTAGGCCGGTTTTATGTTAGTTGAGGATCCTTTGTGATGGTCCTCGGTACATTCCTCTAGAGATGTACTGCCGAAAGGTAGTCTCTTCACATGGTCATTTGTATGGAAATCCAAACCCCACTAAGAGTTGCGATTTTGTTTGTAAAGGCGTAATGAGTAGCCCCGAAATGCTATATGGGTAACCATTTCGGCTATGATTAATATTATTTTTACATACTAAACACTAGTATATCATAAAAGGATTTGATATGAAATGTTTTAGTTATCGTAAGGTAAAAACATGTCCGTGTTTATGCATAGGCGTGTCTTAAGAGATACTCTTGTTTTGATAAAGGAAAAGTTTGGTAATATAATAAATTCAGTTGAGTGTGTTTCTCACCGTGGTTTACCAGACAGATTCGGACGTTTTTCCCTTGCAATGCTCGGATCAGACCGAGTATATTTACTGGTTTAGATTTTGTGCTTTTGGAGCTTCAGCAGGAGAGTTGGAGATCTTCATTTCGTATACACGTACTATTTTGATTATCCGTTGTGCTTAGTTGTTGTATATTATCAGCAATTATGAGGACAGGTTATTATAACTGTACAGGCTAATAACTATTGTTTGATTGTTGAACTCTAATTGATGTATGTATATATAGTTTCTGTTTTGTAATGATCATTGATATGATATTATATGTTTTCCGCTGCGATGTGAGATTCTGTATTGTACTGTTTGGTCCTATCTTCTCTCTTTCTTCTCTTCTCTTCTTCTCTCTTCTTTTCTTTCTCTTGACTTTTCGTTAGTCTGTACTTTTTTGGTCGAACATGTGTCTTTTATTATCGATTCAAAGGGTATGGATTTGTAGGTTTCCACAACGTATCTTAACGTAAAGACTGTCTTTTTGATGTACAATGACTTATATAATCAAACCAAGCGATATTAAAGGAGGTGAAGAGGCTAAAGAAGTTATTCGACTAGAATATGGGATGTGGATCTTAATCGCATAAATCCCTTGAACTTCGGACCCTTGCTTTTAAGATTAAGAGTAAATCAAAGCATGGAGTAGTATATTATTGTGTAGTGATTCAGGGATGGTTAAGGGATTATGCATGTGTTGTAGGGATGCTAAAATAGGGGTACAGCCTTTTAGATTCACCATTGATGAAGAGAAGCTATAGTAGACGCAAAGAGATGCGAAGACACCTTTTTTAAGGAAAATGCAATATTAGTCGGCTGGAGATGATGGCCAGTCGACAGAATTAGTGTTAAAATCATCTCCAAAAGCATAGCCAAAAGTAGAAGACCATATATGTTTTTAGTCGACTGGGCTAAGTCGATTGGGACTTCTAGTTAATCGACTGAATCACTATAAATTTCAAAAACTTGTATGGTGCAGTGGTAAAGGCATGTGCTATGTTCTTGGCACCCCTGGTTTGAATCCCACCTTATATGTATAATTTTAGCCAGTTACTTTTCAACTTTTCCATCATTGTCTTGACCTGAAATAGCTCAATAAACACATTAACAGCATTATTGTATGGTTGTTATCATCAAAACGTCATATATATGGTTCTTTCATAACTGAGTTGAATAAGGACAATACAGAATTTTGACAAGAACAAATTCCATAGATCGTAGAATAATACAGTGTTGATGAAGTGAACGTGCATAAATTATTGTTACTAAACGAGACCGCTGAGATAATATAAAATATGATTTTGTTGAAAAAATTTATAAGCGATGTAATCGGCCAAACCATCACACTACTGGCTAAGGTGACATGTGAACGTCAATATTTAAATTATTCAATATTAATTGCTAATTGAGTTCACATTTTTGAGTCACACAACTATATTTTTGAATCCTCCTAAAACTAAGGGGTTCATCTTTCTCTTGTAAAGTTAGGTGTGGATCTACTTAGAGATCTAAGAAGAAATCACAAATCAAGGTGTTGCGAATGGAAAGACTATTCTGGTTTGTTCTTTTTGATATATTCGCTCATGATGCTTAACCATGACCATCTCACATACATATATATTAAATTGCTAGTTGTTGAATTTATTTTAAACCTATTGTGTATTGTCATTTAAATGTAAAATCTTTCTCATATGTGATTTGTTTTGTGTATTGATATTGTTATAGGATTTGAAATTATTAGTTGATATAGATTTGATTTTCCACAAAATTTACTTTTATTATCACAATTAAATTAGCTAATAACATAATGTAAAATCACTTTGTGTTTGATTTATTTTTTATAACGATATAATTTGTTAGATATGAGATTATTGGTTTATGTGGATCTGAATTTTTATAACAAAATTTGACTTTTATTAACAAAATTCACATATAAACATGGATTTAATGATTATTTACTTGAATTATGCCTATATACATTCATTGATTCAATTTCATGCTTTCAAAATTGCATACTGATATAAAGATGAAATTTTATAAAAGTTATAAAAAATATCCAAAATGGATTTGAAAATAAATTCAATATTTTCAAAATTCATTTAATATTTCATTGGTTTGATTAATTAAATAAAATATTAATTGAAATGAACATATATAATGACATATGTATCTATATTTATCTTAAATTGTTTAAGGTAATCTAAATAAAAAATTTGAATCTGTTAAAAATATTTAATTAATTTTTTAAATTAAAGGAATATTTTTTTTGATAGATAAATAAATTAAATAAATGTTAAATAATGTAAACTTATACGTATATGGTGATATATGTATGTCACTATAATTGTTATAGCAGTATATTCTTCTTAAATTTACTTAAGATGAATAATATTTAAATGTAGTTCTAGTTTTATTTGAATTATTTAATTAACTGGAGAAATTATCAAATTAATTAATTAATTGATATACATGCATATATTGATATATATGTATGTATATATATAAACAAACTACAAATATTATAGTGGGTTAGTTATTTTAAATTGTTTAAAATAAATAATCTTGATTTTTTGAAATTTTAATTAAATTTGATTAAATTGGTTAATTAAATGAAATTGAAAATTAATTAATATGATTTAATCAATAAGAGTTAAATTTAATTAAGTATGATTAAATTGATAATATACCTATAAACCCATCTTGCATCGGGAGCTAATGAAGGTTCAACGGAGAAAAAGTGAAGGCGATTGCACGTGGGAAACCGAGGAGATCATGAGGGCTGCATATTTGGAGCTCTTTGCATGGTAAGACCTATTGTTTATTGTATTTTATTTCAGTTTAAATATCATATAGGACATTTTAGTATCTCGCATGCTAGGATGGGTTTATATATACTATCAAATGCATGACTACTTGTTTGATGGTTGTGAATGATTATTAGGGATGCGAGGTAACTATGGTTGGCTATTACTTGATTTATTCGGGGATTTTAGGGGCGAAATTCCTAAAAGGGAAGAGTTTAAAGACCCGTACCTCATATATTATTATTGTTTAAATCATATGGTATCGTATGACTCTAGAACTTTGAAAAATGCCTATTAGGGTAATTTTCCATACTCGGAATTTTATCAAACAATTTGATCCAGAAATTCTAATAAAGCCTATAACTTTTGATAAGAGCATAATTAGGATTTGAAACCAATTTTATTAGATTGGGCTTGTTGTTCCTCTTTCTGTAGAGTGGTCATAATAGAAAAACGGAATTGCTGTTTAGGAGATATGACCATTTTAAATTCCGTTTGCTATTGGATGGATTAACGAGCAATTAAACTAAACCCATAATTAGATCTACTAAGTATTTTCGAGAATCGTGCCTAATTGGAGGAGGGGATAGAATTAGATCATTTCCCACTTTTCCAAAACAATTCCAAACTTCTATTAACCCTTATTTTATCAAAAAGTTCTTTTTCCTTACTAATCTTCCCCTGATCCATCATTAGAAGGGGTAATTAGCCAAGTGGATTGTACATTCATCAGTCTGGTGCTTTGGAATTCGTTCTCCTTGTCATCCATTTCAGATCTAAGGGATTAAAGTAGTGATTTAGGAATTTGGTGAGTTGTTATTGATCTCCTACCATCCTATGCTTGTCCATATAGTTAATTTGATTTTTTGCTATGATTTCCATGTTAAAACAATTTTAAACTTTAGTTAAACTTCTGAAAATGTTAATGGCTGAATTTAAAAAGAATAGGTTTGATTTTAAATGGTTTTACAAGGCCTTTTGGATCATATTGTCATGTTAGTGCAAAATTAGATGTATGCTAGAATTTGTATGCTAGTCATATTTGGATTGATTTTACGTATTTGGTGAATGCATATGGATAATGGCTGCTGTCATTTATGCTTTGATAAGATTTGTTAGTGCTTTTAGATTACTTAGGAAATGGTCATTATTTTGGGGAAAATGAAGGCAAAAGTACTCCAAATTGGATGAAACTTGAAGGAGGGACTCTGGAGGATAGGAGGAGCTTATAGTTCAAGTCGCATCTTGTTTGGAGTTCATGTGAATGTCCATCCAATAGTTGATGTCGAGATGAAGACATGTCAGTAAAAGCCAGAGCAATTCAAGTCGATAGGAAGTTACTTCAGGGAAGAAGCTACAAGACTTCGAGGCAAGATTTGAGTTAGTGCAAGGAAGGACTTCCAGGAGCTAAAATGTCAAAATTAGATGAGCACTGAGATTAGTACTAACCTCTTCATGCTGGGACCAAGTTCTTTCCTGGCACATTGTTTGGTGCTGAGGACTTGGGGAGTTAAGATGTGATGAAGGGAAGCTCTAGCAATTAGAAGATGGCAAGAGATCTAGGAAAAATACGGCTAAATTTGGCTAAGTATTGGTTGGAGGATTCATATTAGTACCGATCACTTTTGATCGGTACCAACAGGAATTGAAGAAGCCAGGATATGCTAAACTTCCAGAGGATGCTATTGGGCTCTGTAAATCATGCTGAAGATGCTTGTTTATTCTTTTGATGTTTGATGGCGATGTAATAGCATGATGAAGGATGATAGCTTCTGGACTTCGATGATGGTTACTCGACGGCAAATAGATTTATATTTCAAGGATGATGGCTTGATGTTGAATGGAGTTGTGATGATGGTTATTCAAAAAGGGCGGGTTCTTGGAAGAGTTACCCATGGATAGAATGTTGTAACAATCTTGATTTTTCAATATAGTTTAAACTGGAAATTTAAATGAGAAATTTGATTTCTCATTTATTGAAATTAGAGAAATTAGAATTTAAGTATGTTTATTGAATAATAATTGAAATTGGAACTTGAAAATGAGAATTCTAAAAATACGTATAATATTGGAAAAGGCATATATGTAATTTATTAATGTAAAATTCTTGTTTTAAAACTTGTTAAATAACGAGTTAGTGTTTTCAGAATATTGTTTAATTTAAAGAGTTGTATTAAAGAATAACTAATATTATTAAGTGTAATAATTTGTAGTAAGCTAATAAGAATATTTAATTGGTTTTGAATCTTTTATTTCCTTAAATAAAATAAATCAGTGTTAACATCAATTGATATGAAAAATTAGAACTGATTGTTTGGTAAATAATTGGTTAAAATTGTAACTAGAAGACTTAAGAGAAGCATAGCAAGAAAAAGGAGATAATATATTAGTGATTGGGTTATGGTTGCCTAACGCAAAGCCCATTAGGTTTTTAAGAAGATAAGAAACTCTGTCCTTCTTGTCATTGTATGGTTAAAACTTTATAGTAAACATAAATATCTCATCCTTCTTATTTCTCAAAACCTAGAGTAAAAATTCAAGTTTTAAAATAAAAAAATTCCAAAAATTAAGATAAAATCAAAGTAAGTTCTTCTTGTTCTAATACACACCTTAGTCGAGTTGATTTTTTTTTTATTTTAGATTTTGATTGTGTGTTTTCATTTTGGTTTGAGGCAAACCTAGGGTTTGATGTTCCTAAGACAAACCATTTATAGTAAATTTCTAAGGAGAAAGGTAAGTGTAGAACTCACAGCCATCTCTATTGTGAATTTGCTTGCTTTTTTGATTATAGGTTGAATTTTTGTTAAATTAACCTCAATTTGGTTCTGATAATTTTATAGATTGTTAATTCTCTTTTCATTTTACTAAAACGTTAGCTATATGATTACATAAATCACCAAATTATAGCTATAATTAGAGTTGCATTACACTAGAAATCAATATCCTTGAAGCTAAAACCATCAGAGACCAAAATCCCATATCACCAAACCACCACAAAGCGCTAGAAATCGCCTGAGACTCTGACCAGGTGATGCAACAGGTGGTCAGGTCCATAAGAACTTATGCACCAGTCACGCACTTGGGCTGAGTCCCCGTTGATGTTCCAGTGCTTCCCACTTGGCCGTTCGACTTCTTGCTTGCATGATTCTTTCCATGTATGTTATGTGACTTGTTTGTTATCCTTTTGCTTGATGGTTTGCCTTGTTACAATGCAATACTTTGAAGTATAAGTATAATGATCTCTTTGCTCATATCGGGAAGCCCGAATCTTTTTTATGACTTTTATTTCCATTGAGAGACTGTTCTATGTCTTTTTGAAAAACTTAATTTAAATTTACCGATTTGTGAAGCTATTATAAAGGAAATTCTTTTTCAAAATAAATTGTTTGCTGTAAAGTATTTGTGAAAATCGCTATAGCAAAACAACGATATCTTGGTATAAAATAATTCAAAATGGCTCGGTCTTTTTATGGTAGAAATTTCTTTCAATAAGCTATAAATTCTTTTTTAGTCATTTTTCGAAATATTGCCTTTAAGGGTCAAAATATAGTTTGAAATGGACGTTATAACTCAGGTGAGTGAAATTTTCTATGTTGAAACCTGAGATTAAATTCGCCATAAATTTTTAACCATAAATCCAAATTATACAAACATTTTTCATGAAAAGCTATGACTTAAACAAACAACTTTCTTCATGTACATTTTTGGAAATTCTGAGATTTAATGGGTCAAAATTGTATTTCAAACTGAAGACCTAAACTGAGTAATTTTTTGAAAAGTTGGATTTATGCTAATGGGTTTTTATTGAATGCTTATTTGCATGAGTGGAGTTTACTAGCTTTTAGTAATTATTTGAGCGTCGTCAAACGGTTATGGGACATTTGTCTACACTCTTATGGATATTAATTGGAAGTGGATAACACTTATCTATTTGTCGAGTTTTCAGAGGAATCCATTTAGACGGATTTGAATGGGTTTCAGATCCATTTTGTGATATTCGTATTCTAGCGAGTTGTATTTACAAAGTGCAACCTGTTATGTTGGCGTGTGAAATGCGTGTATATTGTGTCGACTTATGAAGTACAAGTCTATTACTTGCACATTTTAATGTGATTATTTATGCTCTAATTGTCGTGGTTTCTTGACTTTGATAATTGTTGTAAATGAGTACAAACTTAGTTAAAATTCATGAATTATTAAATGAAGTATAAGTGTGTTAGTAAATACAACCTATGGATTTCATGCAAGTTTATTATTATCAATATCTCATCTTTGTGATTGTTAGAGATAGTCTGACCTAGGTGTTATTTTATTGCTCGTGTCAGACCGAGACTTGATAGGTAATGGGACTCAGCGACCTTGAATGTAAGCTAGCATAAGAAGTCTATTTTGATGTTATTATTATTTCAACATACCATTTGAGTCTAGCTTATATGCTTGATATTTGTTTTATATGTGGTAGACTTTGATAGTCATGTGTATCGAGATCTATCAGTGTTTATTTATGTATATGAATATAAATGTAAGTCTATTCTCTTTTGTAGACTTCTACTTTTGAGAGGAATCTGATGTATTTTATTTCCGTTGTAATGTTCAACTCTTGTTGTAAATTATATTATGCATTTTTCTAAATTAGATAAAACCGTTGTATTATTATTTTGCTCCTGGATCGTATATGTCGAATTACCACTTGTAATAAAAGAAAAGAAAATGATAATCACATTATTCGACGTATTCGATACTCGCCCAAAAAAATTTAATAGATAGTCACTCCTAACCAGCCCTATTCTCTGCAATAACAGACAGTATTACCTAGTAATACCCTTTGTTAGTGTGGGTCTCGGGTGGGGCATTACAAATGTTGTATAATTATGTCGTGAAAATAAAGGAATGCATAATGGTTCTCTACGGATGAATGGAAACTAGATGGACCAAGAAAAGGGCTCGAATACGTGTGCTAAGGGATCGTTGATACTCAAAGTATTTATTGATGTACTTAAAAGCAAGGGTATTGTGAGGACGCTTATTGTGTACTTGGAATAGGTACCCCGAATCAGCGGAACAGATCCATATACCCTAAACCGATGGAATGGGTCTAGTGTCACCTTCAGGTTGTGTATGAGTATGTTGAAAACTAGGATTTTTCCATTAAACCCTAACACAGAAGTGGTCATATGAGTTATCATATATCTAGGGCATATTGAATGACAGTGAGGATTGTTGATGTATACTTGTTTGCTTTGCTTATTCTACCCATAGTCTGTCACCCTAGGGATATCATGAGCTTCAGTTATTGTGGATATGGATACCTAAACACCCGTTGTTGAGCTTAGGACGCATTACACCTTTATGATGTTTGTAGAGTAACATATTATAATTGATATGTGCAAATTCTTTGGTTGCGGCGGCAGGTTAAGTGTAGTTCGAATACCCTTGAATCTTACTATATCGACTTGTATAGTATTTTGAGATTTCTTATCACTCATACTAGATCTTGTTTGACCAGAGATTTTATGCTATGCTTCTTATTATCTCGTGCACTCTTAAATGAGTAGACTAGATAAGACGTCTTGGTGGCATGCGGTGGTAGTATATAGGACAAGCTGGAGGGAGATTTCTCGTATTATATATGGATAATTATGCTTATTCTATTGTGCGACACTATAGAGCCTAGGCAGTGTTCATTTATAATATTAGATATAATTTGAGTTTACTATCGGTTGTATAAACTCTATTATCATTTTGTATAAATTTATGAACCTAGGTACTCTGATAGTGGGGTTCGTTTTAGTTATTACTGCCTTCATGTTCTATACCTGTGATGTATATTATATTTTATTCGATGCATTGTGAGAGATAAGACAGGTTCTGTGATTGTTTCCATTCTTTTTAACTCTTGATATCATCTTACATCGGCCGGGTACCGCAACAGCGTACTATTTAGTTATATTGGGTGCCAAAGATATAGAGCGGTTGTCATAATGATACAATCTATAAAATGTTATGCATAACTTTCGAGCCTATGATTTGTTAAGCAAACGAAAGGTCGAAATCCAAAGGCATGAGAGTCCAAACACTCACTAGAAGAATCAAAAGATTACTATATTTCTCTTAATATTTTAAGGAATAGAAAAATTGTTGACCCAAAAAATGGATCAACACCCTGCTTTGAGTGTGAAAGCATCAACCCTGTTCTTACAGAGTAATAATATAGAGAATAAACGTACAAAAGTAGAAATGGAAAGAAGACAAGAGAATTTTTATAGTGGTTTGGCTGATAACGAAGCCTACGTCCGCTTTATAGTTTTTATTATTGACTGATTGCCGTTACAAGTTGTATTTGATTACAAAGTTCTTAAATATCCTTAGCTAGATTGAATCTCCAAGGTTGGAATTTATTGGAGAATCACTTTAAAATCCTTTGAAGACCGTTGTGAGGGAGGTGCGGAGTGAAGAAAGCTTCCAGCAGAGTTTCAGCCACCAATTTGGAAGAAGATCCCCTTTATGTTGTAGATATGATGCTATTTATACAACCGGAGAGCTATTCGGCCAAGTCTGTTCGCTAGCTGCTCGTAGATGGTCACAGGAAGATGCAGTAGAGCATAGCTCGTGACCCGACCCAAAAACATGGATCGTTGGTGATCCATAGCATTAGCTCGAATGTGAGCTAATTACTTAGCTTTTCCTTATGTCTTGTTTCATGTGAGACGCAACATTTAAGTGATGATGTATGGATCGTTGGCGATTCTTAGTGTATGGATCGCTAGTGATCCATATACTTAGCCAATTTTTGGACTTTGTCCTCTGGATCATGGTGCAAGAAGATAGGTGGGCTCATAAGCAAATGCTGTGGATCGGTAGCGATCCATGTCCTTAGTGTCTTTTCTGCTTTCTTCTGGCTTCTTCTTGGCTTGTTGTTGTAGTCCTTTTAGTCGATTCTCAGTTTGTTCTGACTCGACGTAGATGTTCTGACTTCTGTTGGATTATACTGGGTTAAATACTCGGATAACATTTGCCCCCCAGAGTACGCTTTCGTTGGAAACAAAGTATGCTTTGGCGGATTATTATTCTGTGAATTTCAGTGAATCATCGGAGTACATATCAAGATGTTGTTTTTAATTGACTAACTTCTGATAGCCGTTCGTTTTTTATTTCAATCTGAATTTCAATTCCTAGTATTGGCAATGCAATCTTTCTTACATAGTTCACATAAGGGTTTAGGTCGTTAAGTGGGTGCACGACGTAGGTTTGGAGTCGACCTGTATAGTTTTAACATGACCGACGGTGAAGCTAAGTTTTGTCTCGAACGATTGTACGCTGTCTTATAGTGAAGTCTTGCTCTTTGTTCATAACTTCTCCTTTTCAAGAACTTGGTTAAGTTCCCACCGTTGTTTTTGAATTCCAATGCGATGATTTCTTCCAAAATCTGATATAGTAGATGATTTAATCGTATTGCCCTTCCCATTTCTGTATTCTAGTAATCCTAAAAAGAAAATCTTCCCGCATCGCTTCAGATAGCAACTCCGTTATCGATCGTAGATCAATAACGGGTCAGTGTGGAAGAGATAATTTCAAAGGACGATGATTGTTTTTCAAATGTAAGCAAGCTATCTACATTGTTTGTTTGCAGTATTCGACATACTGGACACCTCTCATGTAGGTAACACACTACATATGCCCCGGTCAACGCTCAGAACCCGACTGGTCAACATACGTCAACTACCCTTGGATTCCAGGCGTTGGCTATACAAGGATATTATTTAAAGTAAAACATACGTGATGGGGTTTAATGCCAAGTTTAGTTGTTGAAAATGACTTTTTGGTCATCCAATCTTTAGTGGCGGAGGATCTTCCACTCTCTAAAAGTTGGGTCCTTTGCAACTTAGGCTTCGCTTATTATTCCTAACATATTGGATGATTGTTTGTAATTAAATTACAAGGAACATTCACTCTCGAAGAGTTGTAGTTGAAGTTTGATTAGGCACAGTTTTAGCCTTTGGAAATAAGGTCATGAGTTGTTCGATTGCGATTATCCTTTGCGTTTTTCAGAATTCAATGCAAACCGACCTCTGTCTGTTGTGACTATTGGTTTAATTTCTTAATTTCGATCATTGCTTTTTCTCGATGTTGGACTTCTCATATTCATGTGTAGCCTACACGTTTACTGTGATTCTATTCATGTAAGTAATACTTCTACAGTCATTTCGGTATATTCTATTTCATAGCTTTGGTTAGAATTATGAAGTAGCTTGTCTGGCCAGTTCTGTAGCTAATCCCTACTTATGCTCATGAGTCCATTTCAACAAAATGTTGGAGTATCTGCTATAGTCCATAGGGTTAATTTCCCCGAATAATAAGTCTACTTGTTTGACTAGGTCTCCGAGGCAATACATTCAATTACCCTAGTTTGATTGACATGAAAGCTCCTATCTCTACGACTCTGCTGCTCGATTCCAAGCTTTGACTTTTTCAATGATGCTTGTTTCCTGACAGTAATTGAATTACTCCAAGTCTAGTATTGAGATCGAATCTTGTATCAATTTCTATCTCCGAAAAATCAGGCGTGGATGACTCAACTCTGTGGATTTTTCCTTGATGTTGTAAATCTTCAGATAGCATGAGATATCAAAAGGTGGGGTTGAAGATCCAATCAAAATCTTGCTTCTATTTTCGAAAGCCGATGTATTAATAGTTTCATTCTGGAGGTTTCTTTATAGCATCACCAAACATGGAGTAATGACATATTCCTGCAAGTTGGAACCAAATGATCCAGTTAGATCGTAAGTAGGTCATTGATACTTCTCGTCATCGCCGGATTATGGGCGACAGTTGATTTCTGAACGTTAAGTCCTTCATTTCCTTTTTTGGTGATTTTGTTGCCAGAATGCTCTGTTTTGTGATATAGAACTGTTATCTAACCAACCTCAAGGTTATTCTTGTTTGGACTTTGAAACAATTCTTTTGATCAAGTATATGTATGTATATCCCTTCTTGAGGGACTAGCTATTTCAAACATCTGTATTTGGGTGATTGTGAGAGATGGAAATCTATGGAGAAAATTGCTCAATTACCCCAAATCTGGCTCTCAATCCCATTCTGGAATTGAGGAAGTTTAAGGATTTTATTTCCTACCTTCCATGATTGTTCCCGCTTATCCTTGGCCATGCATACTTTTCTTGGTTACTGACGTCATCAAGGAAGTTTTGTTTATATATCCACTCCTATCTTTGTGAATTGATAACCTAGCTGCTTGGATCTAAGCAACATTTCCTCGAGGCTACCTATTTTTTGGCTGTATCTAAATTCTTCCTAAGTTAAATTTAGTAAATTCAATTGTCCATCATCTTCCATCTTTAGAAATTAGCACACGAGCAATTCAATCCTAGGATTTCCTTCCTACGTGGCTCTATTCCCATGCAGTGGCTCGTCCCTATGATGTCAGGCTGAACCATCTAGCTGACCTATGAAAGGATATGTTTTTCGGTCATTGCCTATCATTGGGAAACAGTAATTTTCTAAAGACAAGTGTTAAAACTTAGTTGAGGTCTAACTTCTATCTCCGAAAGCTAGTGCATCGATGGGTCACTACGATGAATGTTTCTCATCAGCCCTATAGATTAAAGTTTTTCTGGCATTGCCGGGGCAATATCGGTACTTAGTGAGTAGTAAATTTCCTAGAGTTGCCAGTGCAACACCAGTACCTATGAAATAGAATGTTTTCCAGTGTTGCCAGGGCGACACTGGTACTTAGGAAATCGAAAATTGTCCCGGCATTGCTAATGCAACGCCAGTACTTAAAAGATAAAAAAAGCCTTGGCGTTTATCAAGACAACAGTGATACTCAGGAGTTTGTGATTGATTTTCCCATCGATTCGGGGGTACTTCTAATCCAGTTGGGTACTAATTTCGGTCTTCACAAATAAGCACTTTGATGATTGGAATATAGAAGTATTTTCTTAGTGCTGTCAGTCTTCAGGCAGTGTTAAAGTCACGTTGGTGAGGATTGAATCATTCATCCAATCCCCATAGAGTTGAGTAGATTCCTTTTAACCCAACGTGGTTGTTTTCTCAACGTTTCTTAAATCTGGGATACGCCATGTTCTGGAAGGGTGAGAGTCCCAGGCGTTTCTGTTACCAAGCTTTGTTTATAACTATCAAGTGCTCCCTTTGGTGGTACAGGGTCATTGTTTAACCAATTCCATGGTTATTCTTATGTAGGATCGAATTTTCTTCGGTCAATTTTTGTTGCAAGAAGACTACCATATGCGGTAACCGGTATTCCCAAATGTTAAATTCCGAGCATTTATAGAAGTTTAGATGCTATGGGGAGAGTTGTTATAATGTCCCCCAGTATGCTTGCACTCTTCTCATCATAGTCACGGATCGGAAGAGTTTAGTGATGTTTGTCTTGAGTCTATGACAATAAACTTCGCTTGTTCCACACCAAATGTGCTCTGCTAGCGCATTGACGTTGTTGTGGATGTCAGCATTTTCTTTTAGTTCCAATCATCGAGAATCGATGGCTTAGCTGTTCAATTTCAAGTGTTCTCTCCTTGCCGTTGTCTGTCTTCGAATAACAGCTGGTTTTCTGCAAGTTAGGCTTTGAGACCTTAGTCGAGCACCTGCTTCTGTCTTTGGAAACTAGTGCGTTGATGATTTGATTTTGGAAATGCCTTCCATCATCGTCTGTCCTTGGGCAGCAGTAAGTTCCTCTTTTTATTGCAAGTTGGAGTAATCTTTTATCCTAACCAAGTGTTAATGTTTTATGTGCCCCTTAATCCACAGGGCTAATTATCCTGAACAATTGATGTGAGACTTGATGTTCTGGGAGGCTCCCTGGATGCCCCCAATCAAAGGTATGTCGTACCTCCTATCTCTGGGAACCCGTGACTTGGATGTCTTAAATTTTGACATTTTTTATATTAACTTTGGTAGAAAATCATAATTTTTTGAAAACTTCTTGGTTTGTGAGCTTTGCGGTACTACCAAAGCAATGTCGGTTCTTTTGGGTAGCAGGAGTTGATCCCTATTAATCCTATAATAGATAAGTTTCCCGGTATTGTCGGGACAACACTGGTACTTAGAAAATTTTAGTGGTTCATTGATGATGCTAGAATAACATCAAGCGGTGTTTGCATGGCTTATCAGATATGAAGCTTATGAAAATGTACGGCTTATGAAATGCGCGGCTTTTGAGAATGCATGGCTTACGAAATGCATAGGTTTTTAGAGTGCGTATCTTACAAAATGCGTGGTTTACGAAATGCACGGCTAACAAAATGCACGGCTCTTGTGAATGCATGGCATATGAAATGCATGGCTTTTGAGAGTGCACGACTTGTGAAATGCACGGGTCGGTATGACCCCTCTGTTGGATCATAGGTTTTGATTGCTGACATGAAACAACAATTCATGAATCTATGACCACTACAAATTTCAGTCTCAACAACTGAAAGTATGGTTCGTATAGTTATATATTTTAACAAGAATCATCAAATATATATATAGAGTCTATTTTAGTGCTTTGTTAAAATCTTTCCTCAAGAATCATCATTCCACTTAAATAAACTTGCACGCATATTTTAATCAAAATCAAGTTTTCAAAAAATGCATGGAGTGGGGCTCGAACCCGGGTAACTAGTTTAGAAGCCTAGTGCACTAACCAAATGAGCTATGGTAAATTTTGTTTATCAATAGAATTTAGTCGTCTGAATGAATACATTCAGATGGCTGAATAAGGCCAGAAATAGCCTAATTGCTTACTGTTTGTGTTTTAATTTGATTCGGAAGGCTGAATTAGTTTATTCAGCCGGCTGAATTTTTCTCAATGGCTTTTTTATGAATAGACACTTCTTTCGTGAACAGCCTTCTCCTACGTGAAGAGTTGCAGCCTTTGGTGTTCATAGAGATCTCTTCACCAGCAGTTGCAACTTCTTAACTACCATATATATGCATGAATTTCAAGATCAAATTACTTTACTTGCTTGCTTATACTTGAATCATATTTTCTGAATTAACTACTTTCTAAATTCATACATTCATTGCTTACCATCACAATTCTATATTTCTAAAAGCAATTTGAAACTTCCTAATCTTCATGTAGACACAACTACACACATCATACTTGAGGATAATATTATAGGAAGGGTGTACTACAAGTGACGAATCCATGTTATTCAAAACACATAAAGTCAAGTTAAAATCAAGTTTGTAAAAAAGTCCTATTCGGTTGCTCAGGCGGTCAAAGTCCTGTTCTGTTGCTCAGGCGGTCAAGTCCTATTCGGTTGCTCAGGTGGTAAAAATCCTGTTTGGTTGCTCAGGCGGTGTAAACATATTCCTCTGGGTTAAGTGAGGGTTGCTAGTTTTAAATCCAGAAGGAGTCTAGGACTGGACGTAGAACGGGAGTTTGAACCAGAATAAAAATTCCTGCTGTCATTTTACTTTACTGCTATTATTATTATTTTCCGCACTAGTTATTTTTATACTCATATTCGACATAAGTAGATAACTTAGTTTATATTTCATTGCCACTACATTTACATTGTTTACAACTGTTGGCCATTTTGATCCTATAGCACAGCAGTCACTTTCATTTGATATCAGAGCACTTTCATTTGGTATCAGAGCATAGCGACTATCAGTTGGCATCAAAGCATAGCGACTTTCAATTGGTATCAAAGCTTAGAATTCTAGATATCAATACAACATCCTAGAATAAATGACTACAAAGAGATCTAGTCGAGGCAATAAGAAGAGGAAGAGCAATAAAGAAAAATCTAAGGTGCAAACAAACAAATGATTCATGGCTAAACTCAAATCACAATCAGTATGTTTAGATTCTTTATATAAAGATCTTCTATTAGCATATGATGATTTATTAAAAGATTGTAAAACTTCGAATAAGTTAAAAGATTGTGAGCAAGATATTTCCAATTTAAAAAAGGAAAATAAATTTTTGGTAAAACAAACTAAATGTTTTGAAAATACCATAGAAGAACTTGTTTACAAAAAGATTTCCTACAAAAAGAAAATAAGAAGTTAGAAGATAAAAACAATGATCTTTTGGAGGAAATCAATGTTTTGCAAAATAAAATTACTTTTTTGAAAAATTCTTTAAATAATTCTATTTCTTTAATTTTGTCACTTTAAAAAGAGAATGAAGCTTTAATTAAAAAGAATTTAGAATTATCTAAAGAATGTGAGATTTTAAAAGGTAATAATAATATTTTTCAAAAAGAAGTTTGTGATTCTAAAGAAAATTTTGAAAGATTGAATACAAAATCATAAATTTTAATAAGGTAAAGATGTTGTATCTTCCTTAGTTACAAATTCAAAAGCTCATAATGATAAAAGCAGTTTAGGCTATAAACAAGCCAAAAGTAAAATTAGTACTAGATATGCATTCTTGTATACTAATTTTAGTGCTTGCACTAGTAACCAAGATAGTTTTAAAACCAGTTATAGTCATCATAGTACTTTGTTTCAAAATGATAAAAATTATTCTTCAAGTACTAAGCTAATGACTAATAGTACTAAGAAATGGGTTCCAGCTAATATGATTGATCATGGTAAATAATTTTATATTAGCAACTATTATAAGAATGTGATTTGTAATGAAAACTATATCTATAAAGGTTCAACCACACCCAAATGGGTATGGTTTCCTAAAAATTAGGAAATTATAAGAACCTTGGGTATCGCATTCTTTAAACGTTAATTTTTTTCTAATACCTTACATTATAAGTAGCAGTTATTTTGTTATATATTATTCTATGGCCACACTTATGTGAAATATAATTTATGTCATCATATAAACTCTCCTTTTTGTCGTTGACAAAGGGGGAGAAAGAAATTGCTCTAACGCTTTTTGCAAGAATATACGATGCATATACAGATTAAAGGGGAGAAAAGATTAATTATTTACAGGAATATATAGCATAGATTCAGGGGGAGAAATCTATAGCCCAATTACAGGAACATATTTTGGGGGAGAGATAAGTCAACAAAGATTGTCAAAGATTCGTCCACAGCAAATAGAGTTGTCATCATCAAAAAGGAGGAGAATGTTGGATCATAGGTTTTGATTGCTGACATGAAACAACAATTCACGAATCTACGACTACGACAGCATCCGGACTCAACGACTCAAAGTATGGTTCGTATAGTTATATATTTTAATAAGAGTCATCAAATATGTATATAGAGTTTGGTTTGGTGCTTTGTTAAAATCTTTCCTCAAGAATCATCATTCACATTCAAATAAACTTGCATGCATAATTTAATCAAAATCAAGTTTTCAAAAAATGCATGGAGTGGGGCTCGAATCTGGGTCATTAGTTTAGAAGGCAAGTGCTCTAACCAAAAGAGCTATGGTAACTTTTGCTTATCAATAGAATTCATACGTCTGAAGGAATATATTCAGACGGTTGAATAAGGCCAAAAATAGCCTAATTCCTTGTTGTTTGCGTTTTAATTTGATTCAGAAAGATGAATTATTTTATTCATCCGGTTGAATTTTTCTCAACGGCTTTTCTATGAAAAGAAACTTCCTTTCGTGAACAGCCTTCTCCTACGTGAAAAGTTGCAGCCATTGCTATTCGTAGAGATCGCTTCACCAGAAGTTGCAACATCTTAACTACTATATATACACATGAATTTCAAGATCATATTACTTCACTTACTTGCTTATATTTATGTAATATTTTTCAATTAACTACTTTCTAAATTCGTACATTCATTGCTTACAATCATAATTCTATATTTCTAAAAGCAATTTGAAACTTCCTAATCTTCATATACACACAACTACACACATCATACTTAAGGATAAGAATATAGGAAGGGTGTACTACAAGTGACAAATCTTTGTTATTCAGAACACACAAAGTCAAGTTAAAATCCAGTTTATAAGAAAGTCCTGTTCGGTTGCTCAGGCGGTCAAAGTCTTGTTATGTTGCTCAGGCGGTCAAGTCCTATTCGATTGCTTAGGTGGTAGAAGTCCTGTTCGATTGCTCAGGTGGTGTAAAACTATTCCTCCGGGTTAAGTGAGGGTTGCTAGTTTTAATTCCAGAAGGAGTGTGGGACTGGACGTAGAACGGGAGTTCGAACTGGTATAAAAATTCCTGGTGTCATTTTACTTTACTGCTATTATTATTTTCCGCACTAGTCATTTTTATACCCATATTCGGCATGAGTGGATAGCTTAGTTTATATCGCATTGCCACTACATTTACATTTTTTACAACTGTTGGCCATTTCAATCCCATAGCATAATAGTCACATTCATTTGATATTAGAGCACTTTCATTTGGTATCAGAGCATAGCGACTTTCACCGTCGACCCGGATTGATTTGGAACTTCTCGATGTTGCCAATGTTTGGGTAACAGGAGGAGTTTATGCTTCAAGAGCGTTGTCCCATGACTCAAGAAGTGATGCCAAGGGTTTGGGCCTTCCTGATGTTGCTAGGGCAACACTAGTTCTTAGAAGGCTAGGATTGAGATTTCTTGTCGATTCGGCGGTTTGATTCGATTCACTTTATTAGACTTGTAGAGTTGATGGAGCGTACTCGGGCATGATTTTACCGGTTCAAGCAGCTAGACAATGATTTTCGAGTCGATTTGACCCCGTCAACTCAGCAAGTTGCTTACATGAACACGGTTTTATTGGCTCAAGAAGACAAACAGTTTTTGGTTCGGGTACCATGGCTTGGATGATCCTTCCATGTTTCTGGAAGATTTACATGTCCAAATAGATCAGGTTTCCATGGTGGAGTGTTCTATAACTGACCACATGAAGATGGGTTGAAGAAAGAGCCTATGGGAGTTCAAGGCATGATTCTCAGCTCTTGGTCCAAACAGCCTTCAGAGAATGGGTCTTTAACCGGCATACGGTCTAAGAGGAAGAGGAATTGGTCACCAAGAGTGGTAAAGTAGTAGTGGGAAGAAGTGGGAAAGTATTATGATAATGTTTCATTTGTTGCACTAGCTAGTTCGTTAAGTCCGCAGTTGTCAGACTGCTAGAATTTTTAATCAGGCATAACAAAACTATGGTATGATAAGTCTTGGCCTTGTGTCTATTTAAGTGTGCATGATGCCCCATTGCTACAGAGCTGTTGGTGTGCTTGAACTGTACCCAGGGTCTCTCCATAACTCGTCTAGTTGCCTCAAGTCCAGTGGATGTGGTTCTCTTGAGTTCTAATTCTTGGCTTGATTCGAGTCAGCCTTTGATTAACAACAAGGTTGGTTCGGTTTTGACTTAGTTCCTTTGAGAGACTTTGAAGCTTTGGAGTTCACCGCTGTTTGTTTCATCAGCCGTTGGAAGTGATTTCGTTAATTATGCAGAGTGACCGATATGGTTATCGATTTAAAATACCAACCCCTGATTCCTATCTAGAACTACTAACACGAGCGCATTGGTTAACAAATGTTTCAACTTAAGGAATGCCTCCTCATATTTTTTAAACAAAACAAAATTCATGTCCTTTCTGGTTAGAATAGTAAAAGACGCCACGATCCACGAGAAATCCTTAATGAACCTTGAGTAGTAACCTGCAAGCCCAAGAGAGCTTCTAACCTCACTTACCGCCTTTGGTCTTTTCCAATTCTTAATAGCTTCAATCTTATCCTGATCAACTGTTAAACCTTCCTCAGAAAATACATGACTAAGGAACTTCACTTCCTTCTTTCAAAAATGACACTTTGAGAACTTCTCTTTCAACTGATGTTGCCTTAGCGTCTCCAACACTATTCTAAGATGATCTACATGATCCTTTTCATTCTTAGAATATACCAAAATGTCATCAGTAAAAACCAATACGAACCTATCCAAGTGCTCTTGGAAAACCAGGTTCATCAAATCCACGAAGAACGCTGGCACATTAGTAAGCCCGAGTGGCATAACCAACCATTCATAAGACCCATATCTGGTCCTAAACGCCGTTAAAGGAATACTATCCTCTGCCACTCTTAGATAATCGAAACCTGTCGCTAAATCCAGTTGGGAAAACACTCTGACTCCACTCAACTGATCGAATAAGTCGTCGATTATTGGCAAAGGATACATATTCTTGATCGTCCTCTCATTTAGTATACGATAGTCGATACACATCCTTAACGACCCATCTGGCTTATTCACGAATACTGTGGTCGTTTCCCAAGAAGAACTGCTTGGCCAGATGAAATTCTTTCCTTCCAATTCCACTAGCTACACCTTTAATTCCTTCATCTCGGTTGGTGACATCCTGCCAGGTGGTCTACTTACGGGTTTAGCTCCTGGTATGAGATCTATCCGAAACTCGATTGCTCTTTTTAGCGACGAGCCCGAAACTAGTTCAAACACATCCGCAAACTCTCTTGCAACATAAACCTGCTTAAGCTCTGCTTCCGCTTTCATGGCACCCAATAACACATAAGCATTTTCGTCTGAACTCTTTACTGAGTAAATAACTCAATTATGGCTATTAGGGTGCTTCAATGATATTTATCCCTCCTGGAAAAATACCCTTACATCATATCTGTCTAACCAATCCATACCCAATATGATCCCAAAACCCACGAATCAAAAACATATAAACTGCATGCAAAAATATGACCTAACCAATCAAGTTCTAACTGGTCATATCTCATTCCTAGAGTTCCATACCCTCGTATAGGATTCGCAACCGTTAAAGGAGCAATAAGGTATTAAGGTTCCAAACATAAGCAATCTACCAAATACTGAGATAAAAATGAGTGCGATGCACCGATATCAAATAGTATCCTAACTAGAGTACTATGAATCATAAGCATACCTTCCATCACAGCTTTAGCAGCCGTTGGTCTAGAGGATGATGGTTCCAACGCAAAGACCTTTTCCTTTCCAGCCTAAGCAGCCACAGGACATTTGTCCTTATAACGTCCCATATGGACACAGTTGTAGCACTTCAAATTCAACCTCACTGCAACTGCTCTTCCTTCACCCGAGTGAAATTCATTAGCGTAGTGCCCCTTCTTGTTACACTTGTAACAGACAATATCATCCTTGCTCTTCTTAGCTGCTACCCTGACTAGGCACCTTTCTTCTTGAAGAACTTCCGCTTCTTACGCTGAAAATTCTGAAGCTCGGCTGGTTTCCCTTTTCCACAAGAAGAAAGCATCTCTTCATTCCGAATAGCCATCTCACCAACTATATGACACAAATTCTGGAGGTTTGGCATGGTTGCACTAGCGATCTCAGGTTTCAACCCACTGATAAACTTATCATTCCTCCGAATGACTGTATCCATAGTAGCACATCCATAACGGGACAACACATCAAATTCCGTAGCATACTCAATCACTGATTTATCCTCCTTGACTAAATCTGCAAATTTCCTTAGCAATACTGACTTGGCAACCTCAGATAGAAATCTTTCGATGAACCTCCTTTGAAATTCATCCCAAGTCAGGTCTTCCTCTGGCTCTCCCATGGTAACTCCATTCACCAAAATAATACAGCTCCCTACAATTGCCTTGAAGCAAGTCTTCTGTTCTGCATATCTATCAAGCCGAGATCTGCAAATATCCTTTCACATTGCAATAGCTAGTTCTCCACTCCTACTACATCCTCGGTTCCCAGAAAAGGCTTCCTTCTAAGGCTAGCGTAATCCCTGCCCAGCTTGGCTTAATTATTGCCAATTGGGGCCACCGAATTAGCTCCTCCAACATTCTCTGTAGCCACTCTCGCAGCTGTTCCAGCTTGCATCATATTCACGAAGAACTGATAGATTATCCCCATATCAACTGGTGGAATCTCAGTGATCTCTCTTTTCTTGTCATTAGTGAATTAGTTGATGTGCTTATCATAAGTATGGTATATTTATGCTATTAATTAGCTCAATATAAACCATCAAACTATAACCAACCACTAATACACTTTTAAATCTCATAAAATATGACAACAAAGTTGAAAGCAAAATTTATATTAAGCATGGCCTATTAAGTATTAATTAGAAATATAAGCCATCAAATTTTAATTTCAACAATCACTTCTTTGCCATAATCATATGTAGATGAAGAGGCAATTTGTGTTTTGTTTGTTTAAGCATAGCCTATTTGTCATAAACAACATAGACTATCAAATTCAAAGCTAAACAACATCATTAAACCACTTCAATCATTCTCACTAAGCATAAAAAGAGAGCATAAACATCAAATTAAGTTGAAGCTACATGATTAGAGAGCTTCATTACCCCTAAATTGAAGGGGTTTAGCCTCTCATATTTGTTATCATATGAACAATTGTAGCTTGCAACATGAGAGAAAAAGAAAAGGAAAAGAGAGCAAAGTGAAATGGAAAACTATTCTAATTGCATAAAGGAAAATCTATACTACTTGCATAAAAGGAAATGAACATGTAATTAAAAAGAAACAATAATTAACATTGCATAAAAGAAAAGAATTACATAAGAGAAGAAATGGCTAAGTAGCCATGGAAAGAAAGAGAAATTTGATTTATTTTCTAAACTAAAACTAACTAACTAAGAGGAGGGATGGCTACATGAAACATAAGGGGTATATATACAAGTTTTAAAACCCTAATTCACTTTTTGGGGAATGCCCAAAATGCCCCTTAGGAAGTGTGGAGGCCAAGTAATCATTAAAATGTCTTAATCCCCCACTAAGTGTACATGAAAGCATTAACTCCATAAGCATGTGCATTAGCCATTAATTTGTACATTTAGGTAGGTGGGTAGGTGGGGTCCTCCATGATCTTCACTTTGAATTATTTCCATCTTCATTCCTTTGTATTCATTTTGTGCATGCATATTCCTTCACGAACCCACTTGTAATTGAGTGTAATTTCCTAAAAAATAATATAAAAATTTACAATCAAATTTTCTCAAATTAATAAATGCACAAAAATGACCATTTTGCCCCTGGATGAAGATGAATATGTGACAATTTCAAATAATATGAATTTTGGTTTAAACAAGTTAAAATACCCAATATGATCATTTATTTAATTTAAAAAGAATAAATATGGTGGTAAAAATATGCACATTTACGCGCACATCACTCAGCACCAACATTGGCATTTGCATCTGGGTTTGCATTTGCCTATCGACCCTGATTGCTCGTAGTATTAGGTCGAACACTTCCACTTATTGATGTGCGTATTCCTCCTTGATTCACTCTTTCGTTTCCTGCCTCCAAATCTTACTTCCCTACTACTTGAAGTCCAATCTTTGTAAGATACAGAAGAACGGTCTAACAGAGTGAGGAATTCATACTTAGGTACTTATAGCAAAGTACACATACGTTACTATAACGCTTATTCAAGCCCAACCATATTTTAGATTCATTAGATTGTTCTTTAAAAATCTTTTAAGGTTTAAATGCCTTTTAGGTACATAAACTATGATCTGATACCAACTTGTAACATCCCGCTTCCAGAGGCTCAAAACTAACTATTATGGATGTTGTAGTCATCCACAGGCGTTACTATTATGGACGTTGCAGTCATCTATAGGTGTTATTTCTAAGTGACTGAAATCGGAATCTTGAAACTACTGGCAACACAGAGACACAAAAATATGAATTTTTTTAAATTTTAACAAAACATAATTTCTCATTTCTTATGAATTTCAATTTAATATTTAATTACATAATCTCAGACGTTAACCATGTTCAAATCACATATACATGTACAAAATACGATAAGAGCGACATATGAAGATGTCCCTTTATGATGATCAGAGAAATAATAAATATGAACTTTACAGTTCTTAGTACAACACATCGGAAAACACAAAATAGCTCCTATATCTAACACTGCCTCCTGCACGTCTCTTGAAGCTTATTCGTCCAAAAACCTGAAAGTCTTCCACTCTCAAACCACTCAAATTAATTTTGAGTACCCGAGAGTTTGTGGAGAAAAACAAACTTCGAGTCAGACAATAAGTCTAGTATGAATAATCTTCTATCATCTCTTATCATAAATAGATATCCAGTAGGACCACGCCGCTTAGCGGAATGGGTTTTTCCCTCACTAGTATCCAAAACAAAACATGCAAATCATTTACTATGCTCCTACCCAAAATGATTAGTCTTAACATAATATATTTGATATCCTATCCACTCATTCATTAGATATCCCATCTAAAAGCAATTTATTAGATTTCCCATCTAAATCCATTTATTAGAGTTCCCCTCTAAAATCTTTAAAATAACTATCTATCAAAACTTTAACAACACCATCCGTCCTGAATTCATCAAAATAAATGCAGATTATCCATCGTACATAGTTTTATAAAAGTTGGTGTGGGCTATCCACCGCACACTCCATAGTTTTCCTAGGATGACTATGAACCCGTGGGTGCCAAATCCCGAGGGTAACCACCTTTGGCGAAGCATTCTTTACTTTAGAAATTTGATGTGGGTTATACATCGCACATTCCATAGTTTTTCAAGGTTAAACAAGAACCCAACACTTAGCCAATTAAAATATCATGATTGTGTATATAAATTCATGATCCCCATGATTATTTATTTTTCCCAGGTGTACCAGCTGTTTAACCTATTCCAATTGGTAGCCCCAATTAGGTTAAATTTAATAAAAACACATTTATAGCCCCAATGTATATTTTCAAAAGCATATTTCTGTTTGTAACCCCAAACTATATATCGAAAACATTAAACCCACCCCGGTATCTGCAAGGTTTAACAACATTCGATTTATATAAGGATCCCCTTTACATTTTCAAACGAAGCTAAATATATTACGTTATAACCCTTCGAAGTAACCCCTTCAAATTAGAAAAAATTTACTTAAGAAAAAATGGCTAAAATAGCCCTTTAAACCCCTTCGAATGAAGCCCCATTCGAAAGCAAAAGAACATCCATAGTTAGCCCCTTCGGAAGCCTTCCTTTTGAAAGCATCACAAAATCATACCTTTCGACCTTGTCGAAAGGTCCTACCTTTCGACTTTATCGGAAGGTTACTTTTAATCCTAGTCGAAAGGTTACACCTTTCGAATTTGTCGAAAGCCTGGGGTATACCCCATATAAAACCATTTATGAACTTTTCAAAAGAAATGAAACTCAAAACCTTTTAAAATCATTGAAATTCAAAACCTTTCGAAATCATTGAAGGTTATTCCTTTGAAAACTTTTGAAACCAAAACCTTTCGAAATCAAAACCTTTTAAAACTTCCCTGCCCCTTGATTTAGTCGGAAGGGTGAGGCCTCACCATTCGACTTAGTCAAAAGGTATAAGATGGAGGCTTAACCTTTCCTTCGAATATCCCATACGAAGGCATATAAAACATAAAGCGGAACAAAGCCGGAAGCTCCCCTTCGACTTCGTTCCTTTCGAAGTTCTGAGTCGAAAGCACCTTTTCGATTTCATCCCTTCAAAAGAAAACATCTCCTTCGAAAGCATAGCTTCGAAGGTATTAAAAATTTTACTTTTAAAATAATAGGAAGGAACAGAAGTAACCTCTTCCTTTTCCTCTCCTACCATTTGACTTAGTCAAAAGGTTCTAAAACATATTTTTGGAAAACATTTAAAATAATCCTCTTGAAGCTTTAAACTTTCGAAGATCTTCTTCGAAACCCTTCTTGAGTATAATTTTTTTTTTATAAAAATAATGTAGTCGCAGTTGAAACCTATTAATTCGAAAGCATTATATTTCCATTCGAAAGACAAGGAAGCAGCCTTCATCCCTTCTTCACTCTTCCTTTTTACACCATTCCTTCGACTTAGGCGAAAGGTAAATTCTTACCTTCTAACTTAGACAAAAGGTACTTTTCGACTTAGTCAAAAGGGTGAAAGTGGGGTATGTAGTCGAAAGCATGTTCTGGGCCTACAGAAATGGTGGTTCCTCTTACTTGTCTAAATCTGATTGATCAAGAGGCTTCCTCCTGTACTTTCAAATAGTAAAATGTACTAAATAGTCAACCTTTTTCTTAAAACACTATTCTTCTTCCCCAAATAATTTTCGAAAGCAATTCCCCTCCGAATTTAACCAATTAAGAAGCCATTTTCAGTTTAGCCCTTGGGTATAAATAATTTAATTACCTTAGTAGACCACTAAGGAAAAATCCCCAAAAATCACCAAAAATCCTTTAAATTATATATTTTAGCATATTAAAATTTCACAGCATATGAATATCTACGTAATACGAAATTTAACCAAAATAAAAATAAACTATGTTAAATAGCCCATTAACATTTAAAAACACTTATGTCTTATCCAAACAAAGGTTTAAATGATTATATCCTAACCAAAATCAAAAACATAAATCGGGTATAACCCATAACCAATCCAAACATAGAAAAAATGAGATGATAAACATGATTATTCACCTTGATTAGTTAATTAGAGAATGATATAATTTCCTAGCTTTAATTCCTTAGCTTTATCTTCAATTTATTGCTCTTCCTGGAGCTTTTAATGGCCTGTCGAAAGTTGATGAGGAGTTATGAATGAGAAAGTGAAAGTTTATTAAAGTAGAGGAAGAGATATATACTAAGAAATGTAGCACCATTTTTAAGTTTACCACTTAGGAAAATTCCTCCTTCTAAATTTATTTAAGTCTTATTTTAGTTCATTCATTAAGTTCGGTCATTGGATTTACTAATCTCATCTTCCTAATTATTCACATTATTCTATTTAATTTATCCAATTAAATATCCCGAATAATGTTTGTTAAGATTCAAGGCATTACAATCTGTTTTTTCGACAATCCTTTGGACAGGACTTCTCGACGCTACCAAAGCAACGCCGGTTCTCAAAAGGGGGATCGACATGACTCGTCGATGGCATATGAGCATTTCTTTTATCGTGCTATTTGAAATGCCCCGGTGCCGGTTCTCAGAAGGCATCGCTTTAGGTTGCTTCCACATTCCTTTGTTGCTAGCTAGCTTGAGTGTTATTTGATAATCATCCTTTCATCTGATTTTGTCAGTTAGCTGGTTCGCTTTTCTGTTGGATCTTAGTAGCCTTGCTTTGGCAGAAGGTCCCTAAGGTCCTGTTACACCTTCATCATTTGGTATGTTCTTTGACAAAATGTCAGGATTTCCTTCTTCCAATTGCACTACTTCTAGTCTTTATAATCGGTTTGCCTTCCCATAGAATTCTTCCAGGGTAGTAGGTTGTTCCATCCTGTACTGATTTCTGAGGGCCTTGTAGTAGACTACATCCATCGCCCTCGCTTTGTCCATATGCTAGTCGTACTGGTAAAAAAGAACTTTTGAATCAATTGTACAGCTTTACAAAAGGTATAGTTGGCATGATAAACTTCTTTGGAGATTCTACATGTTGAACGACTTGGGCGAATGGTTTTTGATTAGTGAAGACCCTCTAATGGTTGTCAGACTAGTCCGTTTTTCAAGCTACGGCTATTTATAATGCTTGAGAATGACATGTGCATGATTGTCTATACTTGAATGATTGGAAATGCCGATTGTGATAGGGTTATTGATCAGTGACGATCTCCAAAAATTTCCAAACTAGTTGAGATAGGTCGAGGGTGACAAAGAAGGCCCTATAAGGTTGCATTCCGAATTTCAAGGTATTTGGAGTTCGCATGTTCGAGTTATAGGAAACACAAGATGGATCGACATTGATGGATCGGTGGTATTTTACTTGGAGTCCGACCCGAGAAAATTTTCTGTTTTCTTGGAGTCAGCACATGGTTCATTTGGAGTCATAGAATTTGAAGCGTTGGGTTGGCGACGAACGGTGTTCGGAGTCGTTTGCATGTTTCCTTGGAGAAAATCTTGGATTTACCCGGGTCCGATTTCGGATCCGGACTTCCAGAATCTTCTTCGAGTCAAATAGTCGATTGCCCAAGTCCGACTTTGAGTTAATCCTGAAGTGATTTTTTCAATGACCGTTTTAACAATTTTTGATGATTTTCGACGACGACCACTCATGATTCGACGATGGGATCTCCATGATGGGATTGAAGCGGGTTAGTTGGGGCTTTTTCGAGTATCTTTTACTTTCTATTCCATATGCCTTCAATCGATTATATCCCCTTCGAACGACTCAGACCTAAAAAATGTTAACCCAAAAAATGGATCAACACCCTGCTTTAAGCGTGGAAGCATCAGCTTTGTTCTTGCAAAGCAATAATATAGAGAATAAATGTTAAAATACAGAAATGAAAAGAAGACAAGATAATTTTTATAGTGTTTCTACTATTAATGAAGCCTACGTCCACTTTATAGTTTTAATTATTGACTGCTTGTTGTTACAAGTTGTATTTGATTACAAAGCTCCTGAATACCCTTAGCTAGATTGAATCTCCAAGGTTGGAATTCACTGGAGAATCATAGAGAACTTGTATGAAGACTGTTATGAGGGAGGTGAGGAGTGAAGAAAGCCTTCAGCAGAGTTTCAGCCACTAGTTCTGAAGAAGATCCGCTTTATGTTGCAGATAGGATGGTATTAATAGAGACCGTAGAATAATTGGGCCAACTATGTTCGTCAGCAATTTGCTAGATGGTCACAGGAAGATGCAGTAGAGCTTAGCTCACGACTCGAGCCAAAAACATGGATCACTATCGATCCATGGTTTATAGATCACTTGCGATACATAGAATTAGCTGGAATGAGAGCTAGTTACTTAGCTTTTCCTTCTGCCTTATTTCATGTGAGACGCATCATTTTAGTGATGACATATGGATGTTGGCGATCCATATACTTAGCCAATTTTTGGTCTTCGTCTTCTGGACCATGATGCAGGAAGATAGATGGGCTGACAAGCAAATGCTATGGATCGCTGGCGATCCATGTCATTGGCCTTTTTTCTGCTTTCTACTGGCTTCTTCTTGGCTTGTTGTTCTAGTCTTTTTGGTTGGTTCTCGGTTTGTTCTGACTCGGCGTAGATGTTCTGACTTCTACTGGAAACTGCTGGGTTAAAAATTCGAATAACAAAAATCTAGTGGAATCTTATTTGAAAAACGAACGTGTAACATTTAATATTTATAATATTTTAAGAACATATGTTATATAAATTTAAATAATCTACATCGATAAATTTGTGCAACTAATAAAATTGATGAAATGTTTATCGGTTAAGATATCCAAATGAACCAAATTAGGATTGATGAAGAAATATCTAATATGATTATCAACAAATACTTTGGCATGTTGTCACATCAAAACCCATGCAAAAGCCAAAGTAATAAAACTGCTAAAATACATTCATAACTTGGTCACTTGAGAGTTTATTTTCCTAAGACTGTATATTGCTTTCTATGAGTTTTCTGCTCTAAAATAATACAAGAATAGAGATATTTGATCCATATTATGTCACATACAAAAATTGTTTAGTGAATAGTCATATTTGTAATGTATGAAATCTCAATGAAATTGATTAACTTGAAATGAGCAAGTATACCACAATTTGAGATCACATGTCTAATATGATTAAATATAATATGGATCCTGTTGTGTTATTGGTAATCCAATCCAAGATTACTAAACAGACCTTGGAATTTGACCACTAAAATATAAGTTTGATTAGTTTGCTTAAGTGCAACATATTTGACATCCCTAAAATGTTAAGGATACATGAATAATCTTTTGTAAAGAATTCGATGTGGTCCTGTAGTAAGAGTTTTTTTTGAATGGTTCGATCATCTAAGAGAAAAACACAATAGTAAATATAACTTAGGCACATTTAGGATGATGAGAGTAAATGATTGCCTCTCCTTTATAAAGAGATATAAGAATCGAGGATTATATAAAAGACTAGTAGATATTGATTTGGAAAAAGAAACGCGATTTCTATTTCCAATATAATTTATTATAGAAAATTGTTTTTTTATAAAAGTTATTTCTTTGAGTTCAAGTTATTAAAATCTGGAACTCTCGACTATAAATTATTTAGAGTAGATGAAATAAAATACATAGTAAGTGATTTAATGGGGATCGGATTTCATGAGCTATTATTGTAATGAAGAAAATAGTGGGTGCATACCATAAGACACTTATTAGTAAATGCATCAAATTAGAATGATTGTCTTTGTATAAATATACCAAGTATTAATTATAAAAAAACAGTGGGTTTTCAGTACTGATTTAAAATAGATATAATTTTATTTTAATATGCGTATTATGAATATTCATTATAAGATAAATCTATGGTATTTTTTTTATAACAAAAGTGGTGCTTTAATTATAGAATATACAGAAGTATCTAAAACTTTGAACGGTTATTTTAAAATTATGGACTAAGCCATATCTTCGAGAAATAATCCTTTAATCATATGATCAAAAATCATATAGTAGTAATGAATTATATCTCAATTATATCACAACCTATTAGGGCAAAGCACCCATTCATTGGAAGAGACAAAAGAGTTGGTAAACTCTTCAGATTGATATGTATAGACATGTGCAGTTGACGGTCTAAAGATACCAAAATGGATCAGCTTACTTCGTTAAATTCATCGATAATTATCATACAAATGAACATGTGTATTGATATATAACTAATGCATCCATGATAATTTCATAGGAAATATAATGGAAGTAGAAAACATTACATGCAAATGTAATAAAAGAATTTGATTCGATCAAATATGTGAGTGTATTGATAAAGAGTTCCAGATGTACCTAAAACAAATAAGATTGATCACAAAGTCAACGTCCATACGATACATAATAATGTATTGGTAGCAAATAATAATATCTTGTTGGAAAAAGTACAATTAATAGTGAGTGAAGTAGTGCTAACTTCAATTTGTAAGGACTAGTACTTAAGAGTAAGTATATAAGTTAAATTCAATTTCATTTAAAGAAAAGTTTATGAGATCATATTCATATGAGATATGAATTGATTAGAAACCTTGATCTTAATAGTTTAAGATGTGTGGTTGTATAATTTATGTTATGATCATAAGTTTCATAAACTTAAAATAAAATCAGTTTCATACACATTTAAAAGGCAGTTCATAAATATTTTTATATTCATGTTCCTTCAACTTGAGAAACAATGATTATTTCAAGAAACACCACATTCATGATCTAAGGAATTTCCTTTAGAAATAGTGGTAGTACTATGAACTTGGATATGATCCAGAGACCCTAAAATAGAAACTAATTACATAAGATAAAAAAATTAACCTAGCCTAAAAAGGGACACACAACACATTATAACATCTAATAATAATTCTTG
The DNA here is from genome assembly GCA_030765085.1 of Allium cepa. Taxonomy (NCBI): domain Eukaryota; kingdom Viridiplantae; phylum Streptophyta; class Magnoliopsida; order Asparagales; family Amaryllidaceae; genus Allium; species Allium cepa. Next base: position 143,066,824 of record CM060931.1, on the reverse strand, counting down.
TGCATTGAGGATAAACTATGAGTTTCTTATCAATATCGAGAAAACTAATTATTAGCATTACAATTTCCTTAGTGGTCAATAAGCCATAAAGAGTGTAGACTGTGTCATATGACACGATGCTTTAAATCCGAAATGGTTTCCAAGTACACTGTCAAAATATAATTTTGATAGTTGTTCCTAAAGGGATACGATCCATCAGCTGTAAACGTATCTTCAAGAAAATCAATGAAGATGAAATTATATAAAGCAATGTTGATAGGAAATCACTTCATTGATTTGAAATGCTGAAATTAGTGATGTAATTTTGCTAGTTAATATGCTCAAAACCATTCTGATTCTACAATCAATCATCGCACAGTTTTATTTTGACTTTTGCAACTTTGATGTTGAAATAGAATTTATACACAATGGTTTAGAAGAAACTATTTGCACATAACAACCAAAAGATCTCAAAGTCGGTGGAAGCAATAACATGATTTGTATTTTTTTGATATGACCCAAAAGCGATACAACGATGGCATGCAATAAGCATTGGAGTTGTACAAGTATTCTGATAGAGAAATCAAGTAATTTGTTTTTTAGTCAAAATGTAGAGAAATAATATATCACGTTTCCCTTATGTACTTGGTACATTGAGAGTATCAAATTTGAATTTATATCACTAAACGTTGGTAAAAAGTGTTCTTAAGTATTTGCGAAATACTAAAGATTTGTTTATAAAACAAAGAACTCCTTATGAAGAAGTATTTTAACTTGAACTTCATAAGTGATATCGAGTATAATATGTCAATCCTAAATTCATGTTCAACCTTAGTTAAGCAGCTTTAAGTTGGAATTGTTCCAAACGAAAGGTTATGGCCAATTCAACCTAAATGCAAATTGCATAGTCTTGAATAACGTTGTTCCAAAAGCTATATATATGCGCGTTACAGGTGTGTATTGCATTTTTATACAGACAAGAACTCTCTTCTAGAGAGGAACTCTCCATCTCTTCTAAGAAGAACCCTCTTCTAGATAGGAACTCCTAAAATTAATGGAGAAAGGCTAGGATAATTCTTCTAATTTCAGTCTCCTTTGTTTAAACGGGTAAAAGTGGTGATAATTCTGCCAATGTTTGTTTCCCGATGATAAACTGCTATGAAGATGAAGAATAGTGTACTAATTTGCTGCTATAAAACACTATTAAAATGTTTCAACCACTACCTACGATTGCAATAAAAATTGAAAGCAACCTTTCTTTTGTAAGTTCAGATAAGCAATCTTTGATTTAAGGAAGTCACTAACTAAAGGAAATATGGTCAGATTTCTAGTGGGCGATGGGATAAATTGAAGCTAGGCTCAAATCCACGAAACTTTCATATAGTCAGATCTAATATTTCGTCTTATTTATTCATGACACTAAGCAAAATGAATTGGTTCTGAATGGAAATAGAAGTGCATATTTGTAAATGGATCTGTGTCAACTACGGACTGAACAAATGATTTAAGAAGAAATTAGGAATTTCATATTCAAAGCAAAAATAAAAAAGAGCGATCAAGCATTGTTTGCAAATTGAAGTTTCAATTTAAGATCTAGCAAGTATGAGAAGGAGGCGATAACAATTTGTTATCCCGCCTTTTTCAGCAAGGCCGTGATATCAAAAGGTCGATCGAGAAAACCAAAGATAGCTCGTCTCAAAGATTGGTCAACTCAGCATCTCAATAAGGCAAGTTCTGTTGAAAGATTTCTCATCTAAGATCCCCTATGGAGGGGGGGTCCAGGGGGGTGCCAATCCCCCAAGGTGCAGGTGCGGGGGCAATGCCACAGCTACGGTATTCGACCTGACCGGTCAAGTCGCAGGGGTCCAGGGAGCAGCGCCCCCGGCGGAGTGCTGGGCAGCGCCCCGTCCAAAACGGTATGCGACCTAGGGCATGGAATATCCAACGAGTTAAAGCAACACAACCATTTTAGAAGCTACAGTAGCCCTGCGACCTAAAAACTCCAGCGGGTTAACAGAACAAAGGTCAAGCGACCTACATCACAGCGACCTAAGATGGTACAAGACCCGGTGCGACCCAACGACTCAAGTATGCAGCGACCTACAACATTTAGCGACCTAACGGGTTAGCAGGGAAGCGACCTATAACATTCAACGTCCTTACGACCTACTGATTAAACGACCTAACGACCTAATAACTACTCAGTTAAGTTGCAATACCCTTAGATCGCCACTCTTTTAGGTCGCGCATTGCCCCTTCGAAGATAGGTCGCTTGCGACCTAAGCATTTTCCTGCCTCTCCTACTAAGTTGCTCACGACCTATCCAAACCGAGACAACTCCAAAACCTTAACCCCTAGGTCTCCCATGACCTAATGATTTCTGATGCCTTCATTCCTTAGGTCGCGGCCCCTCATTAGGTCGCTCCATGCCTTCACCCAGTAGGTCGTAAGCCGTAGCTCCCTATGATGCAACACCATCTCCTGCTGCTTCTTAGGTCGCCAACCCCTATGCCACGACTTACGACCTACCTTAGGTCGCGCGTGCCGACCTAACTCCAGCAAATCACCTATAAATACGACATGAACTCAAACTAGGAAGGGACTTTTTCCAGATTCCAAAGCACCGAGACTCTGCTGATTTCTCGACTCTCCAAACACTTCAAACACCGAAGAATCTTCATAAAGTAATCTACTTCATTCAACATGAATCCAAGGAGCAATCCATCATCAAAATTCTAATTTCCTTTCTCTAATCGTGTTGTAATCAAGAGATCGTGTTGTAAAAGTGTTGTAATCTTGTAAAGTGTGCTCGAAAAACATAATGGAAGATGTAAAGTGGATGTAGACTTGCTAGAAGCCGAACCACTATAAAAATCTCTGTCTCTTTTACTTTTCTGCTATTTTTTTTTACTTTGATTCCTGTGCAAGCCGGTGGCGCTTTCACTTCATCACGATATACACCGGGTGTTAGCGTTAAAGCCATTTTTTACCGTTAACACAATTAAAGTTCTGAGATAATCATGCGAGGAGGTTGCGAACAATGGCTGGTAACTGATCATGTAAGGTGCGGTTATAGCAACTATAAAGGCAATTTGTTGAGAGGGAGAAAAACGACCACACGCGATCTATTTCCAGTAAACATGTTTAAGCAAATGCACTTTAGACCAAAAATTATGGAAGCGGTTGTTAACTTGACTTTAAAATTTTGGTATAATGTTATCCACGTGCCTCGTATGTCACTTATGTAATATGGGCTTTGTATTTTTTGCAAGTTTGTATTGTATTTTGTGTAAGTTTGTACAAGGTAGAATGTGGGTTAGAATACTGGCCTACATATGTATTTTCTTTTTGGAAAAGTTAATAAAGGACCAATTTAAAAAAATGCACAAATTTATTACCAAAACAGGGGTGATACCAAATGTTGAGAATTTCAAATTTTATCTTTGAAAATAATAAATTGATAAGGATCGTGAAAGAACTTGGAGCTTGCTAAAAGTTTAGAAATAAACTCTAGAAAAATTCCACATGATAAAGGCAGTTTATCATGACGGAGAGAGTTCATTAACATAAGTGGTAACTAAGATAAGGACTAGCTCGATCACTTTAAAAAACTAGTCAAAAAAATTAGGATTGAGATTCCATAAAAGGCCCCAAGTGCAAGTTGGAGATTGAGAGAGTTAAGGGTATACCTTAGAGGCAATTATGTAATTTGTTAAATATATCTAACACTAGAACCAATCTTGTTCGTAATAAAGGTATTTAATATTCTATTATATAGTTGCTATATTATAATATATTAATCAAGTAAATAATTGAAGTATTTTAATATAGAAAATTCTTAAATGATGTGTTTTGTGATAATAATTACAAGGAGTTGTAATCATGAGAAAATTACCAAAATAAAAATAACATATTATTTTCAGTATTCCTAAAGAAGACGTTTCAAGAAAGGATATTGATACATCTGTTTGAGACCAGAATGCATAATGTTCTCTAAATGTTCGACACTGTATTACTTATCGCGGACAGAGATACTAAGGGGTTACGTACTCATAGTTATTGGATAACTATCGAATGACTCGTCAGAGAGTTTCATGTTGGTTAATAACAACTAAGTCAAATAAGAAATCTTAAGGTGACGGTGTTACACATCCTTTGACTTGATAATATTATGAAACTTCAACATGAATACTCCGCTTCGATTATATTTAAATCATGGCATTGCGATCCATTGAGCGATCGTAATTAGGTTTGATTAAAGAAGCGGAAGTGAAACACTATTCAATAGAGGATTCATTTCCTCAGCCATATGAGATTAGAACCACGGTCAGCTGTAATCAACTCAAAGTGAAAATCTCTAGCCGGAGTTGTATAGTTAATAATAAATGTTATTATTGAACAAAGATGCAAAATCTATCATTTTAAGGCTCAAAAATAGATATTAGTAATGCTGTAGTCATACTTAGCATTACTTTCCGGTGACAAAATTAGACCAATTATTGTATCATTAACATTAAGAGCACAAAAAGTTTAAAATTTTAAATATAATATTTCCATTAATTAATTTGCATATTCATTACATTGCATTAAATTCAATTACATAACCCCATGGTTCCATCTTTTTGAAAATATATAATAAATACAAATATTGTTCCAAGAGCGACAAATGAAGATTCCCCATGGATGATCAGCATCTTAACAACCTAGACAGTTATAAACTTGGTCATTACATATAATTAACAATAACAAAAACAAGTAAAACTGCATAATGAAAATAAACTTTAATAGTAGTTTGCCTCATGCATGTCTCCAAAAGCTTATTTGTCTAACCTGAAAGCCTTACTCTCAGCCTACCCAATTTCAGTTGCATACCTAAGAATTTAGGGAGAAATCAAATCTTCTGGTCAGACAAAAAGTCTGGTGTGAATAATATTAATCCATCTCAAACCAAAATATATACTAAATGAGACCGTGCTGCTTAGCGGAATGAGATTTCCCTCACTATTATCTTATCGTATGGCAATTGTAACATATCCTGCAACCAAAATGATTAAATATAATCATACCATCAATGTGACGACCTAGAATTTATAACAATTTAAAATGGAATTTAAAGTTAATTTTAACTTGAATTCAAGATATCAATATTTACTTGATAATAAAATCATAGAATTATATAGTTTAAATATTGAATTTAATAATTGAAATTGGGTAAGATGTTGAATATGGTATTTTAAGCCTATTAAAAATAATCTGAAGACTTATAGAATTTATAATGATGATACTGAAGATAATAGAATGGTTGAAATTTAATTTAAAGGTGGTTTGTTCAATTTTGATGGTATATCGTTTAAATTGAATTTAAAAATAGCCTTCCGAGGCACGGTCTCGGAATTCGACGAAACCAGTTCCATTGGATTCGTAATAGTTAGTTATTATCGGATTTCAATTTTCGTAGCAATCGGAGTTGTCGTTTGACCCTGGCGGCTCAAAACGCTTAGAACTATTTTAATCGATTTAATTTAAAATTGATCTTTTACCTCCATAACACGTGCAAATGATCGAATTAGCTTCTGAAACTCGTTCCATTGTGTTCGGAACGCGGGTAAAACCTTATAATCGTCTAACGGCATTCCTTAAGAGGAGTTTGAAATTTAAATGGCAGTTAATGAGACGTTTTGAAAATATAATAAAATTTAAATTCAAAAAGGTCAAAGATATTTTCATTAACTCGTACTCAGGAAGCCTCTCACCCACCTATATCTAATTTCCCGTCTTCCTTCTCTAAGTTTCAAGCAGAATCGAAAAAAAAAAGAGGAACGAACGAAATTCGTTCGGTATTCAAAATCAAATCGCCTCACCCCTACCGCTGTCGAATGAAGCGGAGATCGTCCCGTGGCCTCGATTCAGCGATGTCGCGTTGTGGTGGAGCTCGGCGGCGAGCGAGGCAAAGTCGCGATCGATTGTGGGGATGCGGCGCGAGCTATGGAATCGCGTACGCGAGGGGGGAATTGATGGCCGTAGTCGAAGTTGTCTTGAGTTGCGACTGGTTCTAGCATCAGGCAGTAGTGGTGATTTCTGGTAGAGGGGTGGCTCGTATCTGGAGGTCGAGCTAGGGTTCGTGCCAATTTGGGAGGACGCGACGCAGTGGCGGGTCTAGGATGCAGCAAGCAGACGACGGTGCTGGAAGTCGTTCTGGTCGCGCGTTCATTTGTGCTTGCCTAGGTTGTTTGAACGAATGAGAGAAGGAATGCATGGCTCAAGTTTGCTTGGGGTAAATTAATTTTAACTTTTAAAATTTAAATTAGTTATGGGTTAAATTATATACAAAGTTAGTTAATCTATGTTAAATTTTGTACGAGGTCCAAACAAATCATTTAAAACAAGTCAAGTGGAATTCCTATCTGGGAAATCAGTGCAATATATTTAGATGTTCGGCAAAATATAAATCAAAGGTGAGTAAACCTCACGCTTCTGGATTTGTATTATTTAAATTTAAATGGTTAAATTTAAATGAGTGGTTGAATGGTTAAAATTGGATTGATATTTTGTGATGATATTTTGGTAATTGGAATGCTGAATGCTGTGGTTTGCTTGAATGTTTCGGTACCCTGAGTTATCGAAATATATAAATTGGAGTTTTGAAAGAAATATAAGGGTGAATTTTGAAAGTGAAATAATTATAAAAAAAATAATAAGAATGAATTGGTAAGAAATGGAAGTGGTATTTTAAAAAACTGAATTTTAAATTGTAGAGTAGAGATTTAAGACAAGTTCTAAATCACAGTTAAATTTAACAAATTAAGTTTTAAAATATTAAGTGGTTTAACAACTTGAATGTAAAGTGCAATTGTAATTTGAATTTAAAAATAAATTTGGTTTTAAAATTCTTTTAAGTTTCTATTATAAAATGAGTAATTAATTTATTTAGTGAAGTAAATGAAAAGATAGTTAATACAGGTTGAGGTAAATCAAAAGTGATTAATATGTGTGGTTTAATGAATGATTAATTATTTAACATAATTAAATTAGATTAGGATAAATTGAAATGTAAATGGGAAATTATAATTTATATAATCAATGACGTAATAAAAGATTGTTTGATTTAGATTAATAAATCAAAAAAATAAGTGACTTATGAGAAATTAGTCAATAAGTAGTTAAGGATAAATAAAATTAATATAGTTAATTAATTTATGAGGTAATTAAGATTACTTATTGATTTTGGGTTAAGAATAATTAATATCGTGAAGATAATTACTAGAATGTAATTGAAAGATAATTAATCCAGGGTGATTAATTAAGATGAATGGATATGGAAGAGTTGATTAATTATTTGATTTGGAATTACTTAATGAAGGAATCTAAGTGATTGAGGTTAGAAATACAATTAGAATCAATTGAACTAATTTGGAAGTGATCAAATTTGTTATGAATGATTGAATGGTATTGGATGCTTGAATGAGATGAAATTCCTGATATGAAATATTGAGTATTTCATTTTGATAATTTGGGTTTGGACGACACGAGTCTCGAAGAGGCCCTGGTCGGGTATTAGGAAATACCCGAAACCACTTCGGATATAGATTGATATGTGAAATATATATGCTGGAGTGAAGTGAATTAAAGGAAATTGAACTATTTAAATCTAAGCCTTGGTACTTAGGGAATGGATGTGTGGAATTAATGATATCCATAACTAATTGTGGCTTTGTGAATTGTTATAAGTTACCCGGGTTTATACAAGTTTCATACTTTGTATTCCATGTTAGTTGGGTTTACTCACGCTGGTTTCCAGCCTGACCCGGGTGTTACTTTGGTGTAATGCCCGGGTCAGACCGAGTATTACAGATTTTCAGGTAAGAACGTTTTGGAGCTCAGGAGGCGAGTTGGATGACAGGAACGTGTAGAGTATTTCCGCTATATTATAATATTGTAAATCTAAGACATGTTGATTGGTATATGTCTAGTGTTGAATATTTGTGTAACTCTGATGTAATTAAATGTAATCGACAGATATAGTATTCTTTTGTAAACTGTTAATATTTTATCCGCTGCGAATGTGAGATGTTTTGTGTTCCTGTTCTTCTTCTTCTATCTCTTTCTTCTTTTTCATAACTATATAGAATTTTCGGGTTCGAAAATTTAGGATCGTTACAATCAATATCATTATCTTGCATAAATTAGTTACAATGAATAGTGTCCTTCATTACGCTAGGGTCAAAGGGTCCCATATTCCCATAATTATTCAATCTCATATAATGGTCCACTCAGCAACATAGTTTTCTAGGGTTACTATGAGCCTATTAGTTTTCACAGACTAATTAAAAACCTTTTCAGCTGACTCAGACCAAAAGATGCCAGATAATCCAATGATCTTCCATTCCATTCAAAAGAATAAATAAACAGTTTCCTACGTTCGATGGGAGAAAAATATCCACAATCTCCTAAATACGATAGGAGAAAATAGCAACCGTCTCCTAAGATCGGTTTGAGAAAAATATAAGTGATATTCTTTGTTACAAATTCCTTCGAATGCATAACTAAAATTTTAGCCTAATCATTGGCAAAGCTCTATGCATTTGAATCACGGACTTAACCAACCAGGGGCTTAATAGCTGGAGTCCAGGCTTGACCCTATACTACCATTAAGTTTGGTTTTAAAATGTCAACGAGTCATGTGTTTTGATCAATTCGGCAATCCTAATACAATTTGATCTTCACGATCTCTTGGATGTAAATTCTACCCACTTAGGGGTTTAATTCTAACCATACCCACTATTGGATAACCCTAATCGGTCACCAGTTCCCAATTCCCAAGGTCATAAATGTTGGGTGATAACTTAACATATAACTGGGCATGCCAATAATTAACATATGTAATAATAACTGATCAAGATATAGAATTGAACATGTAACACATTATCATCAATCACCAATAATATGTTCATATAATAACCATTTTATACACAAAAATTACTTGTGCTTAAGTAATAATTTCCATCACAAATGTCTTTAAAATGGGATAAAATATCCTCCCTTTCCTTTTATAACCTTATCAGAATACTTAATAGAAACTACATTTTTGTCTAAAGAAAACATTGGCTAATTTAGAGTTAAAAGCTATCAAGTGTTACAAAAATAGCCTATCTCAATTCTCAAAACATTATGCTATCGCACATTGAAAACTCAGGCTATTTCATTATAAAAATACAACTATAAGCTTCAACCATTTATGATATCGCACATCAAAAATGCATACTTTCGCATGTCAAAATATAGCCTATTGCATGCCTAAGTTATATGAAGCTATTGCATGTCAACAATGATATCAAATGCCAATGAAAAGCTATCTCATGTTTACATGAAGCTATTGAGTGTCATCAAGCTATCGAGTGTCAAGTGAAACCTAGCTATTGCATTTCTAAATTATGTAAGGCTATCAAGTGTTAACATCCAATCAAGTACCAAATGAAATATAGCTATGGAGTGTCAAACAAAATATAACTATCGAGTACCAAACAGAATTTAGTTATCGGGTTCCAAGCAATACATAGATATCAGGTATCATAAACCGTGATGCTATCACATCTTAAATCTTTAAAAAGCGGTTGAATGTCATATATTCATAGCTGTCAATTGTCTATAATGGCACTATTGTAATATCTAGAAAACTGATTTATTTCTTTTAAAGGTAATAACATTTTGCCAAATCAATATCTTCACCCATTGGCCCTATGTCTTGGCCTGGGGTTCTGCCTTTTCCTAGAGTGAGATTCGAGATCAATGAAACTGCAGTTGTCAATGGAATAAATGCATAAGCCAATGAAACTGTTGTTGTTAATGAAGTTGTAGCTCGTACAACCCAATTGCTGATAAGTTATCTCCTCTCGCAAAAGCTTAGTCCCCAATCTTCTCTAGTAAGCCTAAAAATGTTGGCAGGTGTACATTTAGAAACTTCAAATTTTCTACAAATGTTGATGAAATACTAGTTCCTACTCTAGAAATTGTCAATGCGGGAATTGAGTTTTGGAATGACACACTTGTTGGATTCTTTCTAGATGATGGTCTTTCATATAGTGTTAAGAAATTGTTAACGGATGATTAGAGATTTAAGGGGTCTCTAAAATTACTTTTTGACAAGAACGTGTATTTCTTTGATTTTGGAAATAAAGAGGAATATCATATGGTCTTGAAAGCAGATCCTTGTTTTATTGATGGTAACATATTTATAATCATCTGTTGGAGTCCCTTGGCTTATTCTGGTATTGAGCATGTTGTGTCCATTCCAGTTTAGGCTAAATTCACTTGTCCCCACCTCCCTTCAGTCTCTTGAGGACCTTGACTGGTCGGCTAGTAGTATAGGTTAATTAACTTCAATGAAAACAATGATCATCGAGATCACTTCTAGAGCTCGGTTTAAGATCACACTATCTAGGCTTCTACAGTCACAACTATATATTTCTAACTTCACCAACAAATCGTTCACATTTCAGTTTCGCACTTATAGCAGCCTCTGATATGTATTCATTGCCATTCTTTTGGTTATATTCATAATGAGTCACCTATATCCATATTTTGGATTCGCTTTTCCTGATCTGACTCCTTAGAAAATTCCTAAAAGGTTCCTCTAAAGAAACCACCTCCCAAAAGATGGAGAGCTAAAGTCCCCATTACCATAGTGATGCCTTCGTCCATTCTACTTCCTTCAAACCCCTCAGTGCATTGCCTCTACTTGCTATGCATGAATCTACTTATTTAGCTAATCTTGAACTTTTTGTTGCCATTGTCCTCTCTTTGGACATTACTTCCAATGCTAAACAATCTAATGATAGGTCATTAGTCACTTCCTTTATATCGAACAAGCCTTCTTTGCATGATTAGGATGATCTTGATAATGGAATATAGTATAGTATTAAAGACCTATTTCCATCTTAAATAAATATCTTATATGCCACTTTTATATAGTACTTAGGTTATGGTCATATTGTTTTGTGTGAGTTGTAGCTGCTTTGATATTCCACCAAGCACCTGTTTTAATAGTACTAATAAAAGTGGACGGGCCATTAGAAGACCACTTACCTTACAAAAAAAATCTTGGTCAAATTTTCATTAGATAATGAAATCTTTTCATAAATCCGCTAGAGTGAAACAAAGAAAATATTTCACTTATTTTCAAAAATATTAATTTTCCATTGATTATGTCATTATTTACCTTTTTGCAATTGAAACCTTCTTACACAAAAAAATTATACTGGATAAAAATTACTTAGGAAAAATCATCAAAAATTATCAAAAATTGAAATTTACCTCTTTTACAACATATAAATTATTGAGCAAAATAAACTTTTTATATGTTAAATAAAATTATCTATTTTCTCAACTTGTATAATTTGTATTAAATTCATAATAATCTAGAAATTTGTGAAATTTAAAACCCAAATCCAAAATATTATTCCAAACATTATATCTGAAAATCAAAGCATTTGGAGATCAAAATATATTTTTTTAAATCAAAAACCTCTTAGGAAATTCCTTGAAAATCCGTTTCGATAACCATAACTCAAATAAATGATTACCTAAGACATATGCATAATAAACATCAATCCAAAATTTGATCCATCCTTAAACCCGAATTATAAACATAAAAAACATAGAGAAGGAGATAATACTCAACTTAGATTAGTTGTGTATGGAGATAATTGTCTTAGTTTTCTTCTTTAGCCTTTTCTTCTTCTTCTTTGTTGAATTTGTTTAAATAGAGGGCTCTTGATTTTTATATTGTGTTTTCATTTGTTAAGAATGCATGGTCAAAAATATATGAGAGGGAGGGTAGAGTATGATAGGAGAAACAAGCTAAATGTGTTATCTTTCTTTCCTTAATCTCTCTCTAATATAATTAAGGCCTTTAGTTTTCTCCCTATAATTTATTAGTCCGTTAAAGTTTAAAATTTAAATTACACTAACATGGTAATTATCCACACTATGTATATACTTTCCCATATTGTTATTTAATTATCTCTTAACTAAATATTCGAAATAATATGCTATAAATATTAGGATGTTATAGACTCCGCTCCTTAAAAATTTCGTCCTTGAAATTTTGATAAGGTATAAATAATCAAGCATAACAATCATGAAAACATGTGTCACAAGCATATAAAATCAATAATACTAAGATAACCATTATTCAAAAGCCTATACAACAATATAGAACATAAGTTAAAATAACTCAAGACAAGCCTCTCTAATCCTATCATTAGTCTCCCAAATACAGTCCTTTTCATTATCACCCCATTAGACCTTTACTGACTTAACTATCTTATTTCCAAGCCACTTCATATCTCTATCTACTATACTAATATGTTGCCTAATCATCGTTATACCATGATCTACTACTAAATCTTCCAAAACCATTAGCTCGATAATAGTCTTTGGATCATGCACATACTTCCTTAAAAGAGATACATGAAAAACATTATAGACTCTTACCAAAGTATTCGATAATTCGATGCAGTATGCAAGTTTTTCGATTCTTTTGATAATAGAGAATGTTCCAACATATCTAGGTGCCAACTTCTCAGACTACAGTGACCCGTGTTTTGCATATCGAATAATCGTAAAATATTATTATTTTATTCATGTAAGCTTGTATGATTCTAAAATTTTGGAAAGTGACTATTAGAGACATTTTCCACATTTATGATTTTTGCGGAATTTCTGTGTGATCACTTTGACCCTAAAAATCTAGTTTGGACTATAACTTTTGATCAATCCAAACTAGAATCTATAACCGATTCTGTTACTTTAGGATATGGTTTCTCGTCCCATTTAGTGGTCATAATAGAAAAACAAACTTATCGTTTAAAAATTATATCTATTTTAAGTTTCGGTTGTTGCTGGCCAATTTTAGTGGGTAATTAACTAAGCCCATGCTTGGGCCCACTAACCCACTTTGAAATTTATGCTGAGGGGATGATGTAGGAACTGATCTAGGTCATTTCCATCTTCCTTAAAATAGTTCTAAACATCCGTTAACCCTGATTTCGTCAAAAACACATTTTTTTCCTTACTAGTCTTAGCCAAATCATTGATTGGAGGGATGCTTAGTATATAGAAGCTATAAATTATCATTTTTGCTAGTTTGAAACCTTCTTTTTTGCTATTTGTTTCAGATCTAAGAGGAAAGATTGGTATTTTTGGTATTTGGTGAATGGTTCTTGACCTCTCACTCTACTATGCATGTTCATACAGTTAAAAATGATGTTTTTAATACGATTTAACCTTAAAATGATTTCTAACCTTGATCGCACTTTTATATATGTTTAAAAATGAAATTTGAAAGGTTTAATTTGTTTTTAAAGTTTTTGCAATTCCTTGTATTCATATGCATGTGTTAATGTAAAAGTTAGATCTAAGTTGAGATTTGCTTGGTTACTACATACTTATTGTATATGTGAATGGATGTTTATTTATGTTATTCCATGTTCGAATGTTGTGCTTTGTTGGTGTTTGCTAGTGCTTATATGAAGTTAGGAAATGGATGGTCGAATTAGCAAACCAAGAGCAAAGATGGTTAGAATTCGATGAAACTTGGAGGGCAGGCTCTGGACATTAGAATTGGTTCGGAGTTCAAGTCGCATTGGGAGATGGGCTAAGTAAACAAGTTGCTACCTACTTGTTCATGTTAGTACCGAGTTATATGTATTGGTCAAACAAGTCAGCAATTTTCGAAATCTCTAGAGCACGGTTAGTAGAGAAGGACCATAGTAAGAAATAGGGATTTGGCTAAGTATGGGGTGCTATACCAACTTGTTTCGAAAGTTTAAAGATCAAAGCTCTTAAAGTGGACCGATTTGTTTGGGTGGATAGGTCGAGGTAAGGAGCATAAGGGGAAAGGTGTACTAGAGGTAGAGAGAAAGACTGGACCATGATTGGTCAAGTAGTCAAGTCGGTACCGACTTGTTCATGTCGGTACCGAGTTATTCTTATGGCTTGGATCGACATGAAACTTCAAAGAAGGGAAGTGAGCACTTTACAGGCTGTGCTGAAGTTTTTTTTTGCTAATTTCGTGTTTGTCGATGACATAGTAGCATGATGATATTTTTGAGATCTGATAATAACTCGATGTTGAAAGAAGTTATGTTCCGATAATGGTGGGTCGATGTTGAATGGAGTCGTGAGAATGGTTATCCACATAGGGCGGGTTCTAAGAAAGGTGACCTGTGGATGGAACAGTTGAATAGTTCTATTGTGGAATAGAGGAATTAGCATGGTTCCTTGAGAATAATGAAAATTAGATGGAGTGAAGAAAGGGTACAGATTCTCATGTTAATGGATTGTTGATAGTCAATGTGTTTTCTGATGAGTTCAATGCAAGGATATTGTGTGGATACTCATAGGTACATTGAAAGGCTATCCCAGATCAGTTGAATGGATTCATGTACCCTAGACCGGTTGATTAGGTCTAGTATCTGCTTCAGACTAAAGAGAGTACACTGAAAACCTGGATATTCATTAGTCCCTAATAGTAGAAAAGTAGAAAAGTCATATGAGCTATCATATATTCAGAGCACATTGAGTGATGGTGATGATTGTTCTTCAGTAGTCTATCACTCCGGAAATGTCATTGGAGATAAGTATTGGAAATAGGGATACCCGGACATGCGTCATCATACATGGTTTGTAGTGTAAACTTATTGTATTCATAGAGTAGCATATTATGTAATTATGTCCTAACTCTTTGGTTGCAGGCACATGTCACGTATGATTCGTATAACCTTATTCCTTACTATATCGACTTATGTAGTATTTTGAGATTCATTTACTGCTCATACCAGACTATTGTCTGACTTGAAGTTTTATGCTTTGCTTCTAATTACCTTAGGTACTCTTAAATGGGTAGACTAGATAGCAGTTCTAGGTGCGACATAGTAGCTCTGTAGAGGACAGGCTGGATGGAGATATCTCGTATTATATATGGATTTCAATGCTTATTCCACTATGGAACATTGTGGAGCCTCAGTAGTGCTTACTTATTATTATGAGATAGTTATTTGATTTTATTTCTATTGTATAAACTCTATTGCTCGTCTTATAACTCTATGAATCTATACTCTGATATTTGAATCACTTAGATATTACCGTCTCTCCTCTTTATATATGTGATGTATATTATATTTCATTCCATGCACTGTGAAATGTAAAATAGATTCTATGATATATTATATCATTTTAAACCTTGATGAGTATTCTACATCGGCTGGGCACATCAGCAGTACACTATCTTATGTGCATTGACCAACGATAGTGTAAGGCGGTTGTACATTTGGCATCAGAGCTTACATTACACGATTAGTCTATGTTGATACCATGGTCCAGTAGAGATAGGGAAGGAGTTATCACCTTGGATTGGATCGAGAGTACATATATACGAGAGAGTATGAACTTGTTGTATATTTTGGTTTTCAAAACTATATGGTAGTATATATAGTATATAATCGAATTCACACATATGTACCATTGATACTATTTTCGTTTTGAGAGACCGGATTCTTATTGCAAATCAATAACTCGAAAAATAAGAATCACTATGAGGAACTCTGTCTTCAGCGTTGAGGAAGCAGTGGGATCGAGGTGTAACATCCCCTATCTTGAGGCCTAAAGCTAAGCGCTATAGATGCTACAGTCGTCTATAGTATAAACGTTCGACGATAAAATATGGTAATGTTAATGGTATCCATAATATTAGAAGCACATGAATATGAAAAAAAAATCACAGATTCAAAAAATGACTTTTCTGACTACATTTAACAAAATATGTTTCATATCCAATTACATAATCCCAATCGTTTCCAAGGTTTACATCAACTATAATTATTACATATACACTAAGAGTGACATATGAAGATGTCCCCTTGGTTTCAGAGTACTAAATAGTCATAATAGATTTAATACAACACAGCGGAAATCAAAAACATAACAACTCATAAATAACTAGCATCAGCCTCCTGCTCGTCTCCAGAAGCTTTGTTTATCCACCTACTAAAACCTGAAAATCTTCAATTCTCGGCTTACTCAAATCTATTTTAAGCACCTGAGAGTTTAAGGGGAAAAACATAAACTTCGAGTCAGACTTAAAGCCTCGTGTGAATAATACTATACATCTCGGTTATCTGATATTAAGTGAGACTACACCGCTTAGTGGAACGAGTTTCCCCTCACTAATATCTTTTTAAAAACTTATCTTTTTCTAATCAAAACCTGCAACCAAACTAGTTAAAACAATAATAGTAATATCATGTATGCATACAAATCAGGTAATAAATGGACTACCTATCCAAACGCTATAGTTTTGTTTGGCTAACTACTAACCTTTGGCTGACTTGGGCCTACCAGAAAAAATAAACAAATAATCTAACTTTTGTTAGATACTCCTCTTTTCGATGATCTGTTCCTAACTTACTACCTCCAAAGTCAACTGGTCCTAATGGTTTTGCGGGCTCACCAATAACCTATCCCTACTCTGTATATTCCTTTCTGTGTGTAACATTATTTTAGTCTTACCTACGACAAAGCCTTACACACTGGAATTTTGGACTTGTAATGGCTAGGGGCTACTGGCTAAAGTATTGGGAATGACCCCATACCAGTCCCATATGGTATTCTAATATCTGAGTCATTTTACTTAGCGTCATCTAACCTTAAAACTATGCTTGGAAACATTGCCCTTAAATTGATTTAACCGTTTAAATCATAATTGAACAAGGAAAATATTCTATGCTTTACTCAAATCACTTTGCCATGTTACATATACATTACATAAAACATTGTTGGTGAAAACATTCGAAACTTTTGAAAGTACCCCTTTAGAAACCATTGAAAGTACCTCTTTCGATAAAAGTAAACTACTTTGCTTTATAATCTTAGGCCGACAGCCAAAACATACTTTTCAAAACCATTTATGTTAAACCTTTCGAAAACATTGAAATTATCTCTTTCGAAAGCTTTATAAAACCATTGACATTATCTTTCAAAACACTTTAAATATGCCTTTCGAAACTATTGGAAACCTTCCATTTAAAACCTTTCGAAAACATTGGAGAACCACTCCTTCGAAACCTTTACCTTAAACCTTTTGAAAGCATTAAGTTCTTTATATAAATCAAACCTTTCGAAAGCATTTGGGTTCAAGTAAAACACGTGGAACAAACTTTCGAAACCATTCAAAACTATTCCATTCGAAACCTTTGGGTTTAACTTTCAATAGAACAAAGGGTCTTAAAACAGCTAAGTTGAAAGCATTCTTTCGAAAGAAATTTCCTAAGTAAAAGAAGTGGATGGTGTCGAAACCAATCCCTTCGAAAGCATTGGAGAAGCGGCTTAGGTTTTAAAACAAATAAATCCTTTCGAAGGCATTGCATTGAAAGGTAGGATGTGGCAGCATGTGTTTTTAACCCCTTCGAAAGCTTCTTTATAAAACAAATGTGCAACCTCTTTCAAAACCATTCTTCAAAACCATTTAACCAAGTAGAAGGCTATCTAAGTTGAAAGCATTCTTTTCGAAAGCAAAGCAGGCGCATTTCCTTTTAAACGCAAAGCCAGATTTTGACCTCTTTGAAACCCCTTGTTTTGACTATATACCTTTCGCCTATGTCCAATTCACTATGTACCAAATATTTGATAACATGTGCACTGGTTTCGATGGAGATGGAAGCGGAAGTACCTAGTCGAAAGGTAGGTGCCGAAAGTGGTGAAACAGCAAGTAAAAACTGATTTTTAACTTAAAAAGATAAGTTCTTCCCAACTAACCTGCTTTGTCTGTCAACATATGATTGGTTGCTAATTTCTTTCTAAAAATTTTCTAAAAGTACTACCGAATTCAGAGGTAAACAATTTAAATATTTGTAAAATGCCTCTCCTCCTTTTATAAATATATAAAACATTTAAGTCCCATACCTTAAATAATTTTATATACTTAATAAAACACTTAGGAAAATTCTACAAAAATTCATATAAATCACTTTTAATAAGTTTTCTAAAATATATTAATTTCTGACCCAAAACCACTATAAATTAGCGGTAATTAATTTTAAACTCGGTTAATCATTTTCTTCACTCGAAAATTAATAATAAATCCACATTAATTCAAAAAATTATGAAATTTGAAACCTATCTCTAAAATATTGTTTTTGACCTTGTCTCAAAATCGCAAGGCATTTGGATGTCATCTAATAGGGTTTTCACATTAAAACTTATCATAAAATCCATATGAAATAGCATAAATCATCAACAAGCATATATATCCATTTTAACAATAAAAAACATAGCAATATACATTGCAAAAATATTTAGATTTGATCTAGAAACCAAAAACTTCAAAAATATGAAATACGACCTATTATTCACCTTAGCTTTATGATTAAGGAGTTGAGATTTGAGAATGGATTTGATTAATCTTCTTCTTGATCCTTAGCTTTTCTTCTTCTAACTTTGTCTAATGGTGGTTGGCCTCTAGTATTTGATTTTTTTGACACGAGAATAAATGTGAGTGAGGATTTAGGGTGTAAGGGTATGACTTATTCCTACTTTGCCCCTTATCTATTTAATTTTAATTTCCCTTCAGTTCATTTGTTTCCTTAGGCACGACTACCACTTAGATATAAAAATCTCAATCCCTTAACCATTTCATTATTTCATTACATTTAACTAATTAAATGTCCTAGATAATGTTAACCAAAATTAGGGTCGTTATAGGGGCTACTAACCCTAACTTGCAAGCCATGTTCAACACAATGATGGAAAGCATGCTTCAAAACGCCTAAGCGACTGCTCCAAATGCTGTTGTTGGTAGTGGTCCTTAAGTGTAGGCATTAAGAGTTGACTTTACCAAGCTATGCAAAGATTACTCCATCTTGGGAGGCAAAATCATTCATTAGAACAGAGTTAGCTATCAAAGTGTAGGGTTGGTTGGACACCTGCGAGCGTATCTTTGGTGATATGGAAGTAGAGGATGCCATAAAAAGGAAGTTTGCCTCTAGATAGCTTCGGGGGCAGGCCATGAAC
This sequence comes from Allium cepa, assembly GCA_030765085.1. Lineage (NCBI taxonomy): Eukaryota > Viridiplantae > Streptophyta > Magnoliopsida > Asparagales > Amaryllidaceae > Allium > Allium cepa. Next base: position 143,047,780 of record CM060931.1, on the reverse strand, counting down.
AGGAGGATGCCATTGCCATCATTACACCCAAGGATCGGTTTACTTGGGATCAGTTCAAGGCCAAGTTTGAGGAGAAGTTTGTTCCAACTACTCAGAATTTGGTGCTATTTAGGAAATTTTTCGATTTAAAGCAAAGAGTATGTTTATCTTCGAATATATTGCTGAGTTTAAAGCTTTGTCAAAATACGGGATGTCTTTCATCGACACTCTGCTAAGGAAGAACGAGAATTTCTGTAACGTACGCGATTTTTCGTTGCCGAAAAACCGAATAGTTATGGGTTTTAAAAAGAATTTAAGAAAAGAGAAGAGAAGAAGAGAGAAGGTAGAAGATGGAAAAGAGAGAGGAAATAGAAATTTTTAAAATAGGAGAAAAAGAAAAGAGAGAACATAGAGAGAAACAGAGGAAAAAGAAAAACAGAACGGAACAGAAAACAACATCAGAATCTCACAATTCGCAGCGGAACAACATATAATAATAAATGAATAATCTTTAAACAAAGAACTATATCAGTTATTACATTTCATTTCATTACATCATATCATCATCAGAGTGTACAACAATATACAACAACAACAGTGCAGCGGAAAAGGAAATACTATATAAGTAATACGCCATGCCATCCAGCTTGCCTCCAGCAACTCCAGAATATCCAGAATATCCTGATAAACCTTACTCTTGACTGCCCGTGTGAAAATTGGTGGGCACCCAGAGTTTAGGAAGGAAAACAATAAACTCCAAGTCAGTCATGTGACTGGTGTGGGAACTCAAAACAGTTTATTTATCTTTAAAATCAAAATAGAGGAATATTTTTAAATTCAATTCGCAATGCTTTTAAAAATGAGACTACCATAAGGCCTCCCGCACACACACACAATGCAAACGCAGAATCGGAGGAGATTTCTCCTTATGATAGTCAAAGATGCTTGATACGCATTTAAAATAACATTTGATATTATTACTAGTGCATAGTGTAGGGGAAAAATTCATTTTGAAAGTAGAATATAAATCTTAGCCAACATACGACCATTATCGTATGCCTACTATAGCTACCATCCAAACAGTGGTGACCACCATAAGTGAATGGCAGGTCCTACAACTAATACCGTACAAGTTTCGTATTGGGAATTGGATTTCCAACAAATGGTCAGGCCAAGGAACTTCCCATTGCCACATGAAAATGCCTCTGGAAAGACATCCCCGAGAACCAAACCGGAACTCTGCCAACACAAGGCCGGGTTACCCCTAACTGGGTAACTACTAACACGAGCACGCCATTCCCCGATCGTAAACGACCTTTCTCACGGGATCCCGAAAACCAACAACCACAAAGTAATAAATTCGTAGTAACCACATAGGTTAAATATCTGGGCTCCATACCATGATACCACCTCTATCCAGAAGGAAATGTACATACCCTAAAGGGAGCTACTCCTCATAACCTTGCCGCATCTTTCCTGTTTTGACCATTTCCAGGGTGTGAGGTTCGACGAAGTCACGTCCACAAAAACATACTTTATACAAAATCCATGCTTTGGGTCAACACAATGATCACTAAGATAGACGATCAAATAAACGATCCTATCACAATAATCAACACAATGATCATTTCAGCATCACTCAGCATATCACATTACCAAATTGGGAATATATCGCTGATAACTTCAACTATATAACCTCTGAGCTCGTACGTCTCAGAGAAGGGTGTTAAGCTAAAAGAATAAATTCTCCGCCGCCAACAGAAATATATTTGAAAGAAATCTGCTTTATATCTCAACTTGAAATGTCAGACATACAATCCATACAAGTCTGTTCCGGGATCGAACAAAACCGAAGGCACTTACAAAGAAGTCCTTGCAATCCGGATATTCACAATCCTGATCGGATTTCCCATCACTTAGGGAGTCTCTATACCGTTGGAACTCAGTGCAGAGACAATCGATAGGTCATCCTATCGCTCTCGCAAATACCGGGTCTTCAACACCGATCTTCAATGCAATTCATAACGACGTATCACGTATTTGGAATGGGTTATACGACCCCATGGTCCTTTCCCAGTTAACCCGAATAGTGAGCGCTTATTCAAAAATAAGTGTAGCATTCACATTCAAACAAATCACATCAATTACCCATTCAAAGGGAAATATTGATAGTCGGTTATTGAACTATCACTGGATATGCACACATCACCAGTTTCCAAATAATTTTTCAAATTATTTATTTTCCAAAAATATCTTTACAAGATATATAATTTCAACACTTCAAAAATAAATCAATATTTACTTTTAAACAAATTCTCCTTTCCTTTATAAATTCAATAGTGAATTTATATTTCACAATATCTATTGATATACGTTTTCAATTATCCATTTTCAATTTATCTTCAAAAAGATAAATTCTAAATATTACTTCATATTGGAAAACAATTCCATACTTATTTAATAAGTAATTCACAAATTTTATTTATTTTCAACACTTGGAAAATATTCAATATACTTAAATCGAAATTAAGTATATATTTCATTCTTTAAGGAAATCATTCTCTTAAACATATTTATTTGGGCCAAAACGAATGTTGCGTAAAACATCGTTACGACGACTCAAAAATCACTAGTATAGGGATTCGAAATTAAAATAGATATATAAATCCCAATACTATACAAAACATTTCCTTTCGGAAATCATTTACTATAACAACAGTGTTATAGTCTACCATTTCCTTTTCATTTCTCGAAAATGTCTATTTCAACAATAAATGTTGAAATCTATGGTTTCGAATCTCAACACATTTTAAAACATCGTTAGATCGTTTTAATTCTATTTAAAACATTCACATTCAAAACAATTTCTTTAACGTATTATTCACTATTCAAAAACGTGAATATACTTCATTAACAATTTCATCCTTTTATTCCTTTTAATTCAAAGGGTATTCACTATTCAAAAATGTGAATATAACTCCATTAAATAAGTTATGACAATTAACTTATCAAAATAAGTTGTTTGCGGATTTATAAAACAACGTTTATAAATTCCATTTCTATTTATTTATAAAAACTTCCTTTTTATAAATTCCTTTATTAACCTATTTCAGTTTATAACTAAATTATAAACTAAACGTTCATATTATAAGTTAATTTCTTATAAAACGATTATTTTACAAAATCGTTCTTTTAAAGACTTTCCAATTTATAAATCTTATAACTTATAAGATCCATTTATTTATCCAAAATCATTATTTTAATAACTTAATAAATTTTATAAACCTACTGCTTATAAAATTCCATTTATAACTTCACCGTATAAAATTCTATAATTTCCATTCAATTATGAAATTCATTTTCACTTCCTTCAAACACTTATAAAAACTCGTTTTATAATGTCTATATTTCAATTTATAAATATCTATTTATAAATCTCTTAATATAAATCAATTTATATTATTCTTTAAAACGTCTTCAAATTCCTTTAAAAACTTCATCCTTTTGATTCATAAAATAATTAAATTTTATAAATCCTATATTTCAACTTTTCATAATAAATTCAAAAATTCCGATTTAACTATTTTATAAAATCATTAGCATCATATTCTCAAAAATCAGTTTTTACTATATTTCTCAAAAATCATAATTTTTATAACTTTAAAAATTATAACGTTTATTTATTTAAAATGAATCTATTCCAAAAATATAGTATATTTTCAAAAATCACTTTATAAATCATTTTAAAATTCCAAAACTTGGTCCAATGATGCTACACACCAAATAGTCAAATCACGACTACAACGATATCATATATCAATATGAAAATCCATCAAATATCAAAATATCTGAAATCTAATAAATACTGTTGAGGAATCCTGTTGGATCCCTCCAACCTGTTTCCTGCATTCACAAACATTAGCACAATACCAATTTCGCTCCAGTACGAAATTATCGCGGTATATGTTCTTATTAAATATTATCCGCTTAATAACGGCGCAATAGGGTCTCATCCGCTAAAAAATACGGGAAATCAACAACAGCAATATATACATATGCCAATATATATATATTGATATTATTTATAATACCAATTTCACTGTTTATGAAATATTCGCGGTATATGTTTTTAATAAATAACATCCGCTTACTAACGGCGTATAATGTCTATTTTAACAATCAATAGATAACAATCAACATTCAAACATGCATTCAAATATTTTAAATCTAACTATTTAAAATAAAATCGAAACCTATTCGATTGAGTGAGAAATTCTCACCTTGATTTTAAATTCCGTTTTAGCTTTTATTTCGAATAAAATTAAACGGACGTTTAATTTTACCCAAAATTCTCACTAACTCCAAACGATTCCAAACCAACTCCATCGCGTAGTGCTCGTCCATACGATTCCAACGCAACTGGTTTCGCGCGTTTTCGACCTCGTATGAAAAAGTTATGAATTTTTAAAGATTGTATACGATTTATATAAACTATTTTCAACATAATTATATAATTTTCAACCTTCATCAATTATTGGCCTTAGGATCCATCTCCAAGCAAATCACAGCCCTCCATCCCTTCTTCTTCCCCCACATTCACATCTCCAGGCATCACAATTTAGGCCGAACCCATCACTTATAGATTAGGGTTTCATCTTGCACTCTCATCGCTCAACTAAATTCCATCACAACCCCACCATCTTGAAGCCCTTCGCGAGCTCGACCACCACCACCAACATCATGAAGCTCGGCCCCCTATATGACCAGGAATTACGTGCGCAACCGGCCACGAATGGCCTCCCCTAGCGCCCTCCACGTCGCACCGTTTCCGATCATCTCCGTATGGAATCGAAGCTCTCGTCGAGCTCTTCGACTTACGTGTTGAACACTTCGCGTAATTCTTTACGGATTGAGAGAGATTGATGAAGAAGTGAGAGCGATTTCTGGCCATTGGTTGTATAAGTGGCGGCTAGGGTTAAAATTTAGAGATATTTATTTTTTTTATTAATGAAGGGTAGGGTGCTCCTTTTATAGAAAATCAAGCGTAAACACTATTCATTCCGGATATTCCGAACTCCGATTTAGACGCCGTAACCAGCGTTTCTAAGGTTTACCCCGCGTTCCGGACACAATGGAACAGGTTTTGGAAGCTAATTCGGACATCTGTGCAAGGTATGGCTACAAACGCTCAATTTGAATTAAACCGATTTAAGCGATTTTCTAAGCGTTTTAATTTGTACAGGACAAACCGTAAATCCAATTGACTTGAAATTTGAAACCTTACAATAATATCACATTACGGATCCGATGAAACTGGTTTCATCGAAATCCGAGACTTTTTGAAAAATGGCTATTTTAACTCGCCAAATTAAAATTAAAAATAAATCGATGCGTTTCGAGCTGCCACGATCAAACGGTAACTCCGATTGACACGAAATTTGAAATCCGGTAATAACTAACTATTACGGATCCAATGGAATTGGTTTCGTTCAATTCTGAGACTGTTCAAAAATTGACTATTTTACAGTCGATTATTAAATATTAAAATATTCAATTTTCACAAATTAACTTTTAATTCGATTTTAAAAGTTCTAAAATATTGTTCTAACTCCCATATGATAAAATAAAATTTTACAAATCATTTTCAATCATATTTAACTCTATTTTCAATTATTTCCTTAATTTAACATATTAAATTATCGATTTAATTATTCAATTAAATCCAATAATTCAAATAAAAATTTATTTGACTTATAAATTCACTTATTAATATTTAAAATTAATTAAATATTCAAATTTTAATTTCTAAAAATTCTGGGTCGTTACAATCTTCCCCACTTAAAAGAATTTCGTCCTCGAAATTACAAGTAAGAAAAATTATATAATCTATTAATTTTCCAAAATCCATAGTCAAACTTCTTACAATAACTTACTAAGTTTTTCAAATCATACTTAGTTATCTTTTCAAAAACAACTCTTATTGTTTAACTTTTAATTCCTAAATCAAAGTTAAAGTTTTCAAAATTTTCCAATTTTTCTCAAAAATTTTCTAACGCCTTAAATTTTCGGAAAAATTCGCCATAGTCTCCTTTGCGCGGCTCGATCCGAAAAAAAAATGACAGTATATATATCACAAATATACATCTCATCAAGTAATGAGGCATCCCGAAGGGAAAAAATGTAAAAGTACGATATTTAATCCGAGATATGTACCTTATATTTTATTAGCGAGCATATACGGCTAATATAGCGCAAAAGCGAGCTCCAAATGCGAAGCAAACGCGATCCGCACCTACTAATCACTCAACAAACAACATGAGAACATGCATATAGACAATAATCTCAATACACATCATATAGCAACATAATAACTATATATGTCACATAGCAAATGCAACTAAACAACAAATGCAATATATATTCAACCATCAACCAATTAGCATTCAACAAATTCATAACCAATATCAATATTCATTTATATTCTCATTCATATTCAATGAATTGGTTTTCAATTTAATTCATATTTGATTTATCAACTTTCATTCTTATTCAATTTTAATTAGTTTGCATTCACTAATTAAATCCAATTCACGTTCAATTCTATTCAAATTTATTTACTTTCAATTTGAATTCAATTACATAGCTTTCCATTTCATTAACTACTTAATGAATTATATACAATCAACTAACAATCGTATAACAACCAAAGTATATTAATTACAACCAAATTCCTTTGCTTCACTTACATTCATCTTGGTTTAACACCTTTAATTAAATTGACTTCCATTCAATTTATTCAACTTCCTAATAACATTAGATTTTAATGAATTAACACTTATATTCATTATTTCATATCAATTTAATTCACATTCAATTGATTATTATTCAAGCCATTCATTCAATTCAATTATAAAAGTTGAATTTCATTTATATAACTCAAGTTCACATTTATCACTTCATTCAACACCTCTTAAGTTATATTCCATTTACAAACATCACTTTGTTTTACTTAACTTAATTCCTACTTGTAAATAAATTCAGATTTCAATTCTAAAGTAAATTTCCATTTAACTTTAAATTCACTCTTATTTACAACTCATATTCATATAGTTTCACTTCTTATATATATAAGTTTATTTCACAATTGTAAATCACTTTAATTATAATTCAACTCTGATAATTCATTTTGCTTATACAATTATTCTTTTATTTAGATTATTCAAAAACCAAACAATCAACTTATATACCCTTTTATAATTCTGAAAAATTATTTCTTTATATATAAAATATAATCAAGGCAAAATTATTTCATTTACCCAATTTAAAACAATATTATGTCGATTTATCTTGTTTAAGAGTTTAGAAACTCCTATCTACGATAGTTAGCTAGACTACATCGACTGGAATCTATAAACAATCAACCGATAAGTCAACACAATATAAAACAATTTATATTCACTAACAAATACGCTCTCATAGCTATTATTACACTCAAACTCAATCTAGAGTACTACTGACTCTATCTCTAATGAGTAATACCCAACAGAACCATGGTTGTCACTTAACCATATGCTCTGATACCAAATGTAACGTACACGATTTTTCGTTGCCGAAAAACCGAATAGTTATGGGTTTTAAAAAGAATTTAAGAAAAGAGAAGAGAAGAAGAGAGAAGGTAGAAGATGGAAAAGAGAGAGGAAATAGAAATTTTTAAAATAGGAGAAAAAGAAAAGAGAGAACATAGAGAGAAACAGAGGAAAAAGAAAAACAGAACGGAACAGAAAACAACATCAGAATCTCACAATTCGCAGCGGAACAACATATAATAATAAATGAATAATCTTTAAACAAAGAACTATATCAGTTATTACATTTCATTTCATTACATCATATCATCATCAGAGTGTACAACAATATACAACAACAACAGTGCAGCGGAAAAAGAAATACTATATAAGTAATACGCCATGCCATCCAGCTTGCCTCCAGCAACTCCAGAATATCCAGAATATCCTGATAAACCTTACTCTTGACTGCCCGTGTGAAAATTGGTGGGCACCCAGAGTTTAGGAAGGAAAACAATAAACTCCAAGTCAGTCATGTGACTGGTGTGGGAACTCAAAACAGTTTATTTATCTTTAAAATCAAAATAGAGGAATATTTTTAAATTCAATTCACAATGCTTTTAAAAATGAGACTACCATAAGGCCTCCCGCACACACACACAATGCAAACGCAGAATCGGAGGAGATTTCTCCTTATGATAGTCAAAGATGCTTGATACGCATTTAAAATAACATTTGATATTATTACTAGTGCATAGTGTAGGGGAAAAATTCATTTTGAAAGTAGAATATAAATCTTAGCCAACATACGACCATTATCGTATGCCTACTATAGCTACCATCCAAACAGTGGTGACCACCATAAGTGAATGGCAGGTCCTACAACTAATACCGTACAAGTTTCGTATTGGGAATTGGATTTCCAACAAATGGTCAGGCCAAGGAACTTCCCATTGCCACATGAGAATGCCTCTGGAAAGACATCCCCGAGAACCAAACCGGAACTCTGCCAACACAAGGCCGGGTTACCCCTAACTGGGTAACTACTAACACGAGCACGCCATTCCCCGATCGTAAACGACCTTTCTCACGGGATCCCGAAAACCAACAACCACAAAGTAATAAATTCGTAGTAACCACATAGGTTAAATATCTGGGCTCCATACCATGATACCACCTCTATCCAGAAGGAAATGTACATACCCTAAAGGGAGCTACTCCTCATAACCTTGCCGCATCTTTCCTGTTTTGACCATTTCCGGGGTGTGAGGTTCGACGAAGTCACGTCCACAAAAACATACTTTATACAAAATCCATGCTTTGGGTCAACAAATGATCAACACAATGATCACTAAGATAGACGATCAAATAAACGATCCTATCACAATAATCAACACAATGATCATTTCAGCATCACTCAGCATATCACATTACCAAATTGGGAATATATCGCTGATAACTTCAACTATATAACCTCTGAGCTCGTACGTCTCAGAGAAGGGTGTTAAGCTAAAAGAATAAATTCTCCGCCACCAACAGAAATATATTTGAAAGAAATCTGCTTTATATCTCAACTTGAAATGTCAGACATACAATCCATACAAGTCTGTTCCGGGATCGAACAAAACCGAAGGCACTTACAAAGAAGTCCTTGCAATCCGGATATTCACAATCCTGATCGGATTTCCCATCACTTAGGGAGTCTCTATACCGTTGCAACTCAGTGCAGAGACAATCGATAGGTCATCCTATCGCTCTCGCAAATACCGGGTCTTCAACACCGATCTTCAATGCAATTCATAACGACGTATCACATATTCGGAATGGGTTATACGACCCCATGGTCCTTTCCCGGTTAACCCGAATAGTGAGCGCTTATTCAAAAATAAGTGTAGCATTCACATTCAAACAAATCACATCAATTACCCATTCAAAGGGAAATATTGATAGTCGGTTATTGAACTATCACTGGATATGCACACATCACCAGTTTCCAAATAATTTTCCAAATTATTTATTTTCCAAAAATATCTTTACAAGATATATAATTTCAACACTTCAAAAATAAATCAATATTTACTTTTAAACAAATTCTCCTTTCCTTTATAAATTCAATAGTGAATTTATATTTCACAATATCTATTGATATACGTTTTCAATTATCCATTTTCAATTTATCTTCAAAAAGATAAATTCTAAATATTACTTCATATTGGAAAACAATTCCATACTTATTTAATAAGTAATTCACAAATTTTATTTATTTTCAACACTTGGAAAATATTCAATATACTTAAATCGAAATTAAGTATATATTTCATTCTTTAAGGAAATCATTCTCTTAAACATATTTATTTGGGCCAAAACGAATGTTGCGTAAAACATCGTTACGACGACTCAAAAATCACTAGTATAGGGATTCGAAATTAAAATAGATATATAAATCCCAATACTATACAAAACATTTCCTTTCGGAAATCATTTACTATAACAACAGTGTTATAGTCTACCATTTCCTTTTCATTTCTCGAAAACGTCTATTTCAACAATAAATGTTGAAATCTATGATTTCGAATCTCAACACATTTTAAAACATCGTTAGATCGTTTTAATTCTATTTAAAACATTCACATTCAAAACAATTTCTTTAAAGTATTATTCACTATTCAAAAACGTGAATATACTTCATTAACAATTTCATCCTTTTATTCGTTTTAATTCAAAGGATATTCACTATTCAAAAATGTGAATATAACTCCATTAAATAAGTTATGACAATTAACTTATCAAAATAAGTTGTTTGCGGATTTATAAAACAACGTTTATAAATTCCATTTCTATTTATTTATAAAAACTTCCTTTTTATAAATTCCTTTATTAACCTATTCCAGTTTATAACTAAATTATAAACTAAACGTTCATATTATAAGTTAATTTCTTATAAAACGATTATTTTACAAAATCGTTCTTTTAAAGACTTTCCAATTTATAAATCTTATAACTTATAAGATCCATTTATTTATCCAAAATCATTATTTTAATAACTTAATAAATTTTATAAACCTACTGCTTATAAAATTCCATTTATAACTTCACCGTATAAAATTCTATAATTTCCATTCAATTATGAAATTCATTTTCACTTCCTTCAAACACTTATAAAAACTCGTTTTATAATGTCTATATTTCAATTTATAAATATCTATTTATAAATCTCTTAATATAAATCAATTTATATTATTCTTTAAAACGTCTTCAAATTCCTTTAAAAACTTCATCCTTTTGATTCATAAAATAATTAAATTTTATAAATCCTATATTTCAACTTTTCATAATAAATTCAAAAATTCCGATTTAACTATTTTATAAAATCATTAGCATCATATTCTCAAAAATCAGTTTTTACTATATTTCTCAAAAATCATAATTTTTATAACTTTAAAAATTATAACGTTTATTTATTTAAAATGAATCTATTCCAAAAATATAGTATATTTTCAAAAATCACTTTATAAATCATTTTAAAATTCCAAAACTTGGTCCAATGATGCTACACACCAAATAGTCAAATCACGACTACAACGATATCATATATCAATATGAAAATCCATCAAATATCAAAATATCTGAAATCTAATAAATACTGTTGAGGAATCCTGTTGGATCCCTCCAACCTGTTTCCTGCATTCACAAACATTAGCACAATACCAATTTCGCTCCAGTACGAAATTATCGCGGTATATGTTCTTATTAAATATTATCCGCTTAATAACGGCGCAATAGGGTCTCATCCGTTAAAAAATACGGGAAATCAACAACTGCAATATATACATATGCCAATATATATATATTAATATTATTTATAATACCAATTTCACTGTTTATGAAATATTCGCGGTATATGTTTTTAATAAATAACATCCGCTTACTAACGGCGTATAATGTCTATTTAACAATCAATAGATAACAATCAACATTTAAACATGCATTCAAATATTTTAAATCTAACTATTTAAAATAAAATCGAAACCTATTCGATTGAGTGAGAAATTCTCACCTTGATTTTAAATTCCGTTTTAGCTTTTATTTCGAATAAAATTAAACGGACGTTTAATTTTACCCAAAATTCTCACTAACTCCAAACGACTCCAAACAAACTCCATCGCGTAGTGCTCGTCCATACGATTCCAACACAACTGGTTTCGCGCGTTTTCGACCTCGTATGAAAAAGTTATGAATTTTTAAAGATTGTACACGATTTATATAAACTATTTTCAACATAATTATATAATTTTCACCCTTCATCAATTATTGGCCTTAGGATCCATCTCCAAGCAAATCACAGCCCTCCATCCCTTCTTCTTCCCCCACGTTCACATCTCCAGGCATCACAATTTAGGCCGAACCCATCACTTATAGATTAGGGTTTCATCTTGCACTCTCATCGCTCAACTAAATTCCATCACAACCCCACCATCTTGAAGCCCTTCGCGAGCTCGACCACCACCACCAACATCATGAAGCTCGGCCCCCTATATGGCCAGGAATTACGTGCGCAACCGGCCACGAACGGCCTCCCCTAGCGCCCTCCACGTCGCACCGTTTCCGATCATCTCCGTATGGAATCGAAGCTCTCGTCGAGCTCTTCGACTTCCGTGTTGAACACTTCGCGTAATTCTTTACGGATTGAGAGAGATTGATGAAGAAGTGAGAGCGATTTCTGGCCATTGGTTGTATAAGTGGCGGCTAGGGTTAAAATTTAGAGATATTTATTTTTTTTATTAATGAAGGGTAGGGTGCTCCTTTTATAGAAAATCAAGCGTAAACACTATTCATTCCGGAAATTCCGAACTCCGATTTAGACGCCGTAACCAGCGTTTCTAAGGTTTACCCCACGTTCCGGACACAATGGAACAGGTTTCGGAAGCTAATTCGAACATCTGTGCGAGTTATGGCTACAAACGCTCAATTTGAATTAAACCGATTTAAGCGATTTTCTAGGCGTTTTAATTTGTACAGGACAAACCGTAAATCCAATTGACTTGAAATTTGAAACCTTACAATAATATCACATTACCATCCGATGAAACTGGTTTCGTCGAAATCCGAGACTTTTTGAAAAATGGCTATTTTAACTCGCCAAATTAAAATTAAAAATAAATCGATGCGTTTCGAGCTGCCACGATCAAACGGTAACTCCGATTGACACGAAATTTGAAATCCGGTAATAACTAACTATTACGGATCCAATGGAACTAGTTTCGTTCAATTCTGAGACTGTTCAAAAATTGACTATTTTACAGTCGATTATTAAATATTAAAATATTCAATTTTCACAAATTAACTTTTAATTCGATTTTAAAATTTCTAAAATATTGTTCTAACTCCCATATGATAAAATAAAATTTTACAAATCATTTTCAATCATATTTAACTCTATTTTCAATTATTTCCTTAATTTAACATATTAAATTATCGATTTAATTATTCAATTAAATCCAATAATTCAAATAAAAATTTATTTGACTTATAAATTCACTTATTAATATTTAAAATTAATTAAATATTCAAATTTTAATTTCTAAAAATTCTGGGTCGTTACAATTTCATTATGTGTTTAGACAACTATCTAGGGAAGAAGTTGGTTAGTCATATCGATGGGCCCTTCTAAAGACATGTCGAGAAAGCTCTTTGCCATAAGAGTTTATACCCCAAGTCCAAATTAGTTTCTACTGCTAAGGAAGAGCAGAAACTGCAATAGAGCGATGGAAGCAAGAAGAAATGGAATGGGAAGACGAACCAGTTTCTGGGAATGAATGCTTAGGAGAAGGCTAAATGGGATCCCATTTGTTATGGTTGTGGAGAAAAGGGTTGCATAATCAAAGAATCCAATACTGATGGGAAGAAGAAGTGTTATTACTATGAAAAACTTGGATATGTACTGAAGAATTATCGCATACCGCCATAGCAGAGGCAAGTTGTGAAGACATATGCTTTGGATGTTGTTCCAACATCGTCGAGTGCTCCCTCGGTAAAAGAGAAAGGGAAGAGCATTGTTATTCAAGGTACGCTTTCCATTAATGATATTCTTATACATGTTTTATTCGAAACTGGGGCTTCAATTCCATCATATCTATTGATTTGGTTGAATATTAGGATTAAAACCCGAAATAGTTAACCCACCCTTAGTCGTGATGAACCTTGTTGGGGGCTCCACTGGGCTGTGCATGGTTTATTGCAGTTTGAGCTTATCGAGTAATGAATGCTCTTTTGTTTGTTATTGCTTTATTTTGAATTTTGTTGGGTTTGGGATTATCTTGGGTGTGGACTGGCTAAGAAAATATGTGGTAGTAGTGGATTGCGAGAAGTTATTGGTGATGATTAAGGCTGTGGAGTGGTGGACAGTAGTGATTGGCTTCCTACTGGAGGATGGGGTTATGGTTATCTTTCTATTTTTTTCTTGAGACTCCACTAGATGGATTGTCATTTGTTCCTATTGTTAGAGAATAGCTAGATGTGTTCAAAGAATTAACGGAATTACCGCCGCATAAAGAGATTGAGTTTCGTATAGAATCGATGAAGGATGCTAGACCAATATTTTTGCCTTTAAGGTGTATGGAACCTAAAGAGAAAAAGGAGTCGGAGGTGCAAGTGAATGACATATTGAAGAGGAGGTTCACACGTAGGAGCATATCCAAGTGGGGCGCACCTATAGTTTTCGTCACTAAGGAAAATTGTTCTTTGAAGTTGTGTGTACGTTACCGTGGGCTAAATAAGGTAACAAACAAGAATAATTATCCACTCCCATGCATTGATGACTTGTTCAATTAGCTCCATGGTGTGAAGGTGTTCTCTCAATTGAATCTTGTGATAAGATTTCACCAATTGAGGGTAGCGAAGGAGAGTTTGCCGATCACCACATTTCATATGTCGTCTCATCTCTATGATTTTTTGGTTACGCCATTCGAGTTAACCAATGCATAGACATACTTTGTTGATCTCATGAACCGCCTCTTTAGGGATCACCTATAAACAAGTTTATACTTGTATTCATGGATGATATTTTGATCTATTCCATGACAAAGGACCAAAACAATACACACTTGAGGATTGTGCTTGAGGTGTTGAGGAAGCACAAGTTGAAAGAGAAAATTTTAAAATGTCACTTCTAGAGGTAGGAAGTGGGATTCTCGAGTCATGTCATCTCGAAGCAGAGCATCGCAGTAGATCCTACCAAGGTGGCAGCGGTTTAGGATTGGAACCAACCTAAGAATGCTACGGTTATGAGGAGTTTCCAAGGTTTGGCGGGTTATATAGACACTTTATCATGGACTTCTCGATGATAGTAGCACCATTGACCAATTTGACGAAGAAGAATTAGACTTTCGCGTGGGACATGAAATGTGAACATGTTTTTGTAGATATGAAAGAGAGGTTGACAGTGCACAAGTATTGACCATCTCGAGTGGGAATGAGGATCTAAAAGTATAAATAGATGCATGTAGTGTTGGATTAGATGCGGTGTTGATGCAGAAGGGAAAGGTTGTTGCCTACGCTATTCGACAGCTGAAACCGCACGAGAAGAAGTATCCTACTCATGATTTGGAGTTGGCAGTTATAGTGTTTTCTTTGAAGGTTTGGAGGCACTACTTATTAGGAGAAAGGTTCGATTTAGTTACGGATCATAAATCCTTAAAGTACATTTTCCCCTAGAAGGATCTCAAACTTTGCCGTCATCGATAGTCAGAATTCTTGGCTTCCTATGATTTCCTTATACACCTGGTAAAAGGAATGCGGTCATCGATGTATTAAGTAGAAGACATGCCACTTTGGGAGCGATGTTTATGGAGTAGAAACTGTTAGAGTATTGATGCAGCTCAAGTCAAAGGAGTAAGTCGTACACGACTCAAGGAGGGCTTGGGTCGTCCACGACTTAAGGAAGCAGGGATAGGTCGGCCGCGACCTAAGGAAGGACTTTTGGGTCGTCTACGACTCAATGAGGATCATCCACGACTCAAGAAGTCACGGGGGAAAAGCATACGAGTTAATATAAGTCGTTTCCGACTTAAGGAGTCATGGGGGGAAGAGCTACGAGTTAATGAAGGGGACTTGAGTCGTTTGCAACTTAACAAAGCTCGGTTCCGACCTAACAACACTACCATAAGTCGTCTACGACTTATCATGAAGCAAGGAAAAACTCCATCTATTGAAGGCCTTGAGTCGGAGGAAGTTGAGGCGGCAAGGAGTTAAGTCGGCTGGGTGTTGAGTCGGTTGAGTCGTGTTGTAATGAGTCGCATTGTATGATGTGTCGTGTACCGTTTGTTTATTTCTTGAGTCGTGAGTCGTGACATATGTTGAGTTGTATGTCGTGTAATCTGTTTTGTTTGTTGAGTCGTAGTGTTTTTAAGTCGTAAGTGTTGTACTTTCTGTTGCTCTTAAGTCGGTACGCAGGTGAGTCGTATTGTGATATAATGGCTTTGAGTCGTGAGTATGTGTTATGATGATGAGTCGTTGCCGACTTAAGTAGGTCATGAGTCGGAGAGGCTTGAGTCGTATACGACTTAAAGGGGGCTGTGTTGTAAACACTATAAATACGCGTGAGTTGTATATTTGAGGAGGTGGTTGATTTTTGAATAAAATTTCTTGTTGATTGCTGTGTGCTTTCTTCTTAAATTGGTAGTTGAGTGTGATCTCCTATCTCCTCTTTCGGTTAATCGAGTGCGCTCGATTCAACGATCGTAGAAGCCGATTCACGGAATCTAGTGCGCTAGATCAACGTGCGAAGAATCGTAGATCTTTGAACACGGTATAGTGCGCTATCAACGTGTTTGAGATAGCTAGAATTCGGTATCTTCGGATCAACGAATTCGGGCATTTTGGTATTCATCAATCCACCGATTGCTATTTTCACCGATTGAAGTTTGTTTCGAAATATCCGTTGCGTCAGTTTTTGGTATCAGAGCTTGTTTTAGCCAATCATAGCTAAATCGGGTCTTGGAGCCAAGTGTTGAAGTTTGAAGTTGTTCATCGTGTTCATATTGAAGTTGCAACAAGAGGGAGAACTTTCGATCCATTCCATTTTGGATCAAAGTGTTGAAAGTGTTTGAATTTGAAGTAGGCCGTGTATACTAGTGAAGTAGCCGAGCCTAGGGAGGATCATTGGAAGCTTGTTTCGAGCTAAGAGTTAAGGCCGAGCCTTGTGAAGTTGTGTAGAAGCTTGTGAAGCCGTGATTTGCTTGTGAAGTATCACTTTGGTATCGATTTGTTGAAATTTTGTGAATTTCAATCATGCCGCCAAGGAGAGCTAACCGCCATCAAAATGTTGAAGCTTTATATCGGAGAGAAGAGGCCGATCAAATGGAACAACGTATGCATGAGAAGATTGATGAAGGCATTGGTAGGTTGGAGAAGCTTATGATTGATATGAATCAAAGTAGAAGAAGAAATTCACCTGAATCCATCCGTGGGGGTAGTAGAGTGTCATCACATTCAGAACGGGAGAGGAGAGAAAGTCAAGAGCCTAGGAGTGTTGACAATCGAAGTAGGAGGAATGTTGATGATCATGATAGACGGGATGTTGGTAGTAGGAGTGGTGGTAGAGATGTTGGAGGACGAGAACGACAACGATATGCATCAGACTTTGATAAGGAGTTTGATGGTGAAAGAGGAAGTGTTCATTATAGAGATAGAGATCAGGGACAACGTCAGTATCGGGTTATTGATGATGATCGACGTTGGGAATCAGGAATGAAGATGGAAATTCCGGAGTTTAAAGGCGGAATGGTAGCTGAGGAATTTTTAGATTGGTTGTCTAATGTTGAGGAAATCTTTGATTTCAAGGAGGTTCCGGAGAATAGAAGGGTGAAGCTAGTTGCTACTAAGTTGAGAGGGAGAGCTTTGGCATGGTGGCAGCAAACTAAACTTATGAGAGAGAGAATGGGAAAGTCAAAGATTGAATCATGGGAGAAGATGAAGAAGTTGATGCGAGCTACATTCTTACCATACAACTATCAATCACTTATGTACCAGAGGTTGCAGAATCTGAGGCAAGGGACGAAGTCTGTTTGTGATTATGCTGATGAATTTTACCAACTCATTGCCAGGAATGATATTATGGAAACGGAAGAACAACTAACTGCTAGATTCATTGGGGGATTGAGAATGCAGATCCAGGATATGGTTAATATGTTTGATCCTAGATCTGTAGCGGAGGCACATCAGAAAGCGTTGGCTTGGGAGAAGCAAGGAAGGCGTGGAGGTGGTGTGTTTACTAATTCCAATAATCAAGCGAGGGGTGTTAGTGGAAGTTCTAATGTTCCTAAACCTATCAATAAGCCAGTGGTGAAGGAGGCTGAGAAGGCGAAGGTTAGCAGTGTTTTCAAATGTTATAATTGTCAAGAGTTGGGTCACAAAAGCAATGAATGTCCGAAGCCGAAGAAGAGAGCAATGGTTGCAGAAGTTGATGAGGATGATGGTGAGGAGGCAGAGTGTTCAAATACACCTTATGTTGAGGAGGAGGAAGAATTATCTGGAGATTAAGGTTGTAATCTTATGATGAGGAGGTCATGTCTTACACCAAAGCAAGAGGAAGATTCTAATTGGTTGAGGAGCAATATTTTTCAGTCGACATGCACTATTCTGGGAAAGGTTTGCAAGTTCGTTATTGATGCTGGAAGCTGTGATAATATTATCTCTACAGAAGCAGTAAGGAAGTTGAATTTGAAAACTGAGAAGCATCCTAAACCGTACAAGCTAGCATGGTTAAGGAAGGGTGGTGAAGTGAAGGTGTGTCGAAGGGCTTGTGTTAATTTTTCTATTGGGAAGAAGTACAAAGACGAAATTTGGTGTGACGTTGTAGACATGGATGTGTGTCATCTGTTGTTGGGAAGACCATGGCAGTTTGATAGAGCAGTACAGCATGATGGTCGTGCTAATAGTTACAGTTTCATGTTTGAAGGTACTAAAATCACTTTAGTTCCTAAGAAGCAACAACAGAAGGAGAGCAAGCTGGAGGAGATTGAGGAATTGAAAACTCTGTTGACTTTGAAGGAGTTTGTTAAGGAAGTTGAAGATGAGCCTGAAGTCTATTTGTTGATTGGGCGAGAGAGTAGAGAAGAGGTTGAAATTCCAGAAGAAGCAAAGCCAGTTTTGAAAGAGTTTGAAGATGTATTTCCAGAGGAGTTGCCTAAGGAGTTACCGCCACTGAGAGACATTCAACATCAAATTGATCTTGTTCCGGGAGCAGTTTTACCCCACCGACCACATTATCGAATGAGTCCGAAGGAACATGAGGAGTTACGAAGGCAGGTGGAAGAGTTGTTAGAACAGGGACGTGTTCAGGAAAGCTTGAGTCCTTGTGCAGTACCAGCTTTGTTGGTGCCGAAGAAGGATGGAACATGGAGGATGTGCACAGATAGTAGAGCTTTGAACAAGATTACTGTACATTACAGATTTCCTATGCCAAGGTTGGATGACTTACTAGATCAGTTGAGTGGGGCTACTATCTTTTCGAAGATTGATTTGAAGAGTGGTTATCATCAAATTCGAATTAGACCGGGAGACGAATGGAAGACCGCATTCAAGACGAGGGAAGGTTTATATGAATGGCTGGTTATGCCGTTTGGTCTATCGAATGCACCGAGTACATTCATGCGAGTGATGAATCAAATTTTCAGACCGTACAGTGGGAAGTTTGTTGTAGTTTACTTTGATGATATTCTGATTTATAGTGCGAGCACAGAGGAGCATGTAGAGCATTTGAGAAAGGTGTTAATTATTCTTCGTGAGGAATAATTTTATGCGGCTACGAAGAAATGTGTGTTCATGACGAGAAGTGTTTTATTTTTGGGATATGTTGTATCTGAGAAGGGAATCCAGGTGGACCAGAGTAAAGTTGAAGCTATTAGAAATTGGCCACAGCCGAGAACTATCACTGAAGTTAGAAGTTTCCATGGATTGGCATCATTCTACCGAAGTTTTATTCCACACTTCAGTAGCGTGATGGCTCCAGTTACTGATTGCATGAAAGGGAAACAGTTTGTATGGTCAGAGGAAGCGGGGGTTGCTTTCGAACGAATCAAAGAACTTTTGACGACAGCACCAATTCTTGTATTACCAAATTTTCAGTTGTTGTTTGAGCTACACACTGATGCATCAAAGGTTGGGATTGGAGGAGTGTTGAGCCAGAGTGGGAGGCCAGTTGCTTATTTCAGTGAGAAGCTATCAGGGGCAAAGATGAGATACAGTACATACGATGTTGAGTTTTATGCTGTAGTGCAAGCAGTGAAACATTGGAGGCATTATCTATTTCAGAAAGAATTTATTCTTTACACTGATCATGAAGCGTTGAAGCATTTACAAGGACAGGATAAGATTTCAGAGAGGCATGCATCATGGATTGCTTATTTGCAGCAGTTTACTTTTGTCGTGAAACATAAATCTGGGGTAACGAATCGTGTGGCTGATGCTTTGAGTAGGAGGAGCCATTTGTTGACTACAATGAAAGTTGAGGTGATAGGGTTTGAATTATTGCCAGAATTGATTGACGAAGATCCTTACTTTGCAAAGTTCGTTGAGAAAGTTAAGGCTGGAGATACTAATGAATTTATGTTGGTTGATGGATTCTTGTTTAAAGGAAATCGATTATGTATTCCAGAGAGCAGTTTGAGAATGAAGATTATCAAAGAGTTGCACGAGGAAGGCCATGTGGGTAGAGATCGTACTTTGCAGTTAATTTCTCAATCTTACTATTGGCCGTCGATGAGGAAAGAGGTTGAAAGGTTTGTGGAAAGATGTCATATATGTCAGGTTTCGAAGGGAACTGCGACCAATGCAGGATTGTATATGCCGTTACCTGTACCATCTAAACCATGGGTTGATATCAGCATGGATTTCGTTTTGGGTTTACCTAGAACTCAAAGGGGGAATGATTCTATTTTTGTTGTGGTGGACAGATTTTCGAAGATGGCACATTTTATTGCCTGCAAGAAGACAGCGGATGCAGTTCGAGTGGCACAATTATTCTTTAAGGAGGTGTATCGATTGCATGGGTTACCAGAATCTATTGTTTCTGATCGGGATACTAGATTTTTGAGCCATTTTTGGTTAAGTTTGTGGAAGATGGTGGGAACGAAGTTGAAATTTAGCAGCGCTTATCATCCGCAAACAGATGGACAGACAGAAGTTGTCAACAGATCGTTGGGAAATTTGTTACGATGTCTTGTGAAGGATAATCTGAAAAGTTGGGACATGAAGTTATGCCAAGCAGAGTTTGCTCATAATCATGCAGTGAATCGTAGTACGGGATTCAGCCCATTTCAGATTGTATATTCAAGTTTACCCAGGGGACCATTGGACTTAACGGTAGTATCACAACCAAAGGGGACAGTTAAACGAGCTGTTGATTTTGTTGATGAATTAACTGAATGTCATAAGATCGTTCGGGAACGATTGGAAAAGTCAAATGAGAAATATAAGAAATTTGTAGATTTGAAGCGACGAAATGTTGAATTTAACGAAGGTGATTTGGTATATGCTGTGTTAACAAAGGATCGTTTTCCAGTAGGCGCTTATAACAAGTTGAAAGCCAGAAAAATTGGTCCGGTCGAAGTTGTGAAACGAATCAATGAGAATGCTTATAAGTTGAAGCTACCGGAGGATGTATACACTTCTGACGTATTCAATGTTAAGCATCTTGTGCCATATTATGGAGACGAACAATCTGGTACGGAAGAAATTACAAATTCGAGGGGGAATTTTTCTCAACCAGGGGAGGATGATGCAGCTCAAGTCAAAGGAGTAAGTCGTACACGACTCAAGGAGGGCTTGGGTCGTCCACGACTTAAGGAAGCAGGGCTAGGTCGGACGCAACCTAAGGAAGGACTTTTGGGTCGTCTACGACTCAATGAGGATCATCCACGACTCAAGGAGTCACGGGGGAAAAGCATACGAGTTAATATAAGTCGTTTCCGACTTAAGGAGTCACGGGGGGAAGAGCTACGAGTTAATGAAGGGGACTTGAGTCGTTTGCGACTTAACAAAGCTCGGTTCCGACCTAACAACACTACCATAAGTCGTCTACGACTTATCATGAAGCAAGGAAAAACTCCATCTATTGAAGGCCTTGAGTCGGAGGAAGTTGAGGCGGCAAGGAGTTAAGTCGGCTGGGTGTTGAGTCGGTTGAGTCGTGTTGTAATGAGTCGCATTGTATGATGTGTCATGTACCGTTTGTTTATTTATTGAGTCGTGAGTCATGACATATGTTGAGTCGTATGTCGTGTAATCTGTTTTGTTTGTTGAGTCGTAGTGTTTTTAAGTCGTAAGTGTTGTACTTTCTGTTGCTCTTAAGTCGGTACGCAGGTGAGTCGTGTTGTGATATAATGGCTTTGAGTCGTGAGTATGTGTTATGATGATGAGTCGTTGCCGACTTAAGTAGGTCATGAGTCGGAGAGGCTTGAGTCGTATACGACTTAAAGGAGGCTGTGTTGTAAACACTATAAATACGCGTGAGTTGTACATTTGAGGAGGTGGTTGATTTTTGAATAAAATTTCTTGTTGATTGCTGTGTGCTTTCTTCTTAAATTGGTAGTTGAGTGTGATCTCCTATCTCCTCTTTCGGTTAATCGAGTGCGCTCGATTCAACGATCGTAGAAGCCGATTCACGGAATCTAGTGCGCTAGATCAACGTGCGAAGAATCGTAGATCTTTGAACACGGTATAGTGCGCTATCAACGTGTTTGAGATAGCTAGAATTCGGTATCTTCGGATCAACGAATTCGGGCATTTTGGTATTCATCAATCCACCGATTGCTATTTTCACCGATTGAAGTTTGTTTCGAAATATCCGCTGCGTCAAGTATACTGCTGGTTATGACTTCAGACCTCACTACAAATTAGAGCCAGAGATGTTGGAAAGTTTGATTATCAAGCCTAAACTGATTAAGTAGATTGATGCTAGTCAGAGCCAAGATGTTATAACAGAGATCATGGTGAAAATAAAAGAAGTATCATCTAAAGAGAAAAAACAAAACGGAATCGACTGAGAAGGTTGGATCCGTAGGGATGGGAGATTATTTTTTCCCACTGTCGATGGATTACGAGATGAGGTGCTACGAGAGTACCACCATTCTAGGTTGACCATACATCCCGGCGGTAATAAGATATACTACAAGACCCTAGATTTTGGCCCTGTTTATTTTAATAAATATTTGATCTAATTAAATAAAAAGTAAATTGATCATATTAAAATGAATATGATTTTGGAAATAACTGCCATTTGTTCATATGGATTGGTATTTAAAAGGGGGAATTGATTTGAAAATTTGAAATAAAATATCTCAATAAAATTTATAATAAAATTTACCTTATATAATTAAATTGAAATACTTTACTTTGTTAACAATTGATAAATATATAGGTGTGAATAATAATGTTTAAATAAAATCAAAGTTTAGCAATATAAAATATAAATGTGAAATATAAGTCAAACTTATGTATATAATTTAAATAAAATACAAATAGAAATAAATATAAATATAAATATTAATGGCTAAAATATAAAATATAAATGTAAATATAGTTTATGAATCTAATTTAAATATTGATAATCAAAATATAAAATATAAATATAAATAAGTAAGCATATGAATGCAATTTAAATATTAATAGTCAACATAACTTAAAAATTTGTAAACAAGCTAAAATAAGAACAAAGTATAAAAACACAAAGTATAAAGTAAATAGAATCAAAGGTATTGTAAAACTAAAACACAAACATATGTATAAATTTCTCAAGTAAGGAGACAAATATTTATTTACGAACAATCTTCACACAAGCCTCAAGCCTACCTGCCATATGTATGTCCTCATACAAAATATCTTTATACATAGTACAACAGAATTAGACTAAGTTATAATCCAAAGCATTAATTACTATCAACTCAGCCTACTATTTGGTCTATGCAAATATTTGCAAATCTTTACTTTTCTGTAATGAAAAAAAAAATCTGATCAACATAAAACAAAATAAAGAAAATTCTTGGCTAGTTTATACCTTCCTTAAGCTTCGTGATCTTTCCTTATATATATATATATATATATATATATATATATATATATATGAATACATCTGAACCATTGGGTTCGTTCAGCAAACACATAAAAAGAAAGTAAAAGCAAGTTCAAAAATTTAATTCAAAACTGCAGTTCAAAACAAAATCTCAAGA
Organism: Allium cepa; assembly: GCA_030765085.1. Classification (NCBI taxonomy): domain Eukaryota; kingdom Viridiplantae; phylum Streptophyta; class Magnoliopsida; order Asparagales; family Amaryllidaceae; genus Allium; species Allium cepa. Next base: position 143,024,013 of record CM060931.1, on the reverse strand, counting down.
CAGATTCAAATTAGCAGTTTCAAACTTCAGTTTCAAAGCAACAGGGATTAAAGACAGTTTTAGCTCCATGTTTCAAAAGAAAAACATCAGGGCTTTCTGTTCAAAAGATTTTTCTGGTGAGTAAACAAAGATTTTAAAAGTTTAAGTTGATTAAAATAGTTCAATCTTCATTTGTAAACTGGTTTGTATATGCTTCAGTTTGCATATGATTTGTGATGCTCTATGTTCTCTGAAATCTGGTATAGGCTTCATATTTGGATCAAAACTCAAGTTATTCTTATTTAAGTCATTTTTAAGCTTTGATTCTCAACAAAACATGATGGTAAACTTAAAATAATATTTTTAAAGGTTGATTTCAATTATTTTCATCAAGCACATCACTGTAATATTGATGTACAGTTAAATCAAGTGATAATTGATAATATTTGGTTGTTGCAAAATATTGATTCAAGATTGTATAATGAATCTATACTGCAAATCATGATTTTTAAAACAAAAAGGAGGATTTTTAATTAAGAAATTCATGAACAGTTTGAAAGTGAATAAAGTTTGCATTTTTCTTAATTCCTGATAATCGAATCAATAATAATCATTGAAATTTGTTTTGAAGCAAGTTTGTATATCTGTGATGTTGGGAAAAATGTTGAATAATTTTTCGAATTCAAGAATTGATCGAACGAATGCAAATTAGGGCTTGTGTTCTAGTTTTTTTCCATGTCTGTAACATAGTGTGTTCGACCTCTTCACGTGATCGAGTTGCTTGAGGGTCCGGTGGAAGGTTGCTTAACGTATTGACGTCGTGTGGCCGAAGTTTGGGAGTCAACGGTGGCTTAGACGGCGATGGCGAGGTGTTTTACTGGAAGAGATTAGTTACAGTTTTCGACCAATTGACCAAAATTCAAATTGAAAACTTTGAAAGTGATTCGAGCTTGGGTTTCGTGCTTTCGTGGATTTTGTGGTATGCCAATGATCTTGGAAGATCATCTGAACCTCGCGCGCCGCCGTGCACATGTACGGCGGCGAGTCGTGTCAGTGTCGTCGTGGAGTTCATCTGACTCGAGTCGCGCTCGAGTGAAATTGGTGGGAGCTTCGGGTTTGATCGCTTGCGTGAGTAATGAACCTGATGCTTTAGTTCTTATCTTAATTTAAACTTAAGCTAACTACTGGAAATATATAAATAAAATAAAAGAAGGGAGAAGAAGAAGTTGAGTATAGGAAGACTCGAGGGAGATAGAGGATTGACTCAAAGTGTAACTCGAATATAACGCAGGGGAGCCTCGAGTTTTTGTTAACTGCAGTTTTATATTTTTTTAAAGTAAGTTAAGTAAGCAGTTTTTAACAAACTGTAAACACTGTTAATCTTAAAAATGTTTGACAGTTTTAAGATTAAAAAGTTAGATACAATTTAATTATTTTAGTCAATACTTTAAAATGTTTAAACTCTTAATTATTATTTTAATTAAGTAATTAATTTAGTTAAGCATAAAGTTAATTAACATTTGAATTGTAGTTAGTAATATAATTGAATTTCAAATTTAAAGAGGACTTTAAAATGTTAACTAAGTTGGTTAATTAAAATTAGATTAACTATGTCTAAAAAGTACTCAAGAATAATTACTTTACAATTATAAGTGGAGATTAATTAATGATTGAGTAATTAATAAAATTATAATCAACTACTTAAGTTAATTAATTAATGATTAATAGTTAATTAATCAAGTAATTTAATTATGAATTAATAGCTAATTAATTAAGCAATTTAATTAAGAATTAAAGGTTTATAATTGATTAATTAAGTGATTAGCAGTTAATAAATAGGTAATTAAGTTTTATTTATTAATAATTAAGATTATTAATTAATGATTAAGAAATGGGTAATTAAAGTTAAATAACTTGATTAAGAAATAATTAATTAAATAGTGTGAAATAAAATAGGTAATTAATTAAATAATTAAGAATTAATAATTGATTAAGAAATGATTTATTAAATTAATAATGTGAAAAGAAATAAGTAATTGATTGTTAACTAATGATTAATTAAACAGGGTTAAGTAATTAATTCTCAGGCAATTGTTTTAATTTGAATTAATTACAACAAGAATTAAAAGTTGATTGCTTATGGATTGTTGTATATGTAGAATATTTGATTTGTGATATTTATTTGATGATAATTCTGTGATGTTCTGTGATATGTTGTGTTTATCTATGATGATTGTGAATGATTTATCTATGATAAATGCTATGTGAATTAAATCAATAAATTAAACTGTTTAAGTTAATTGGACAACTTGGCCTTTAAAATGGTGTTTGGATTTCGATGAGACCAGGATCGTGTGTCAATTTGATATTCCGAAAACCACATCGATCCAAATTAAATGTTACGTCGTGAATTCTGAAGTGAAGATCGAGATGGTGTTTTTAGAATGCAAGGGTTATCGTCGTTGACTCCGAGGGTGATTTCAAAATGAGTGTGACGAGATAATGCCTTCGGTTTCGTTCGAACCCGGAACGAACTTGTATGGATTGAATGCTTTCAGCACATCGTCAGGCGGATGATGAGCATTCTAAGAAATATGTCTTGTAAAGGTAATCGCAGCCTCAAGCCTTATCAACCGGGAATGGCCAAAACAGGGGAGGTGCAGCAAGGTTAGGTGGGTCATGCCCAAGCAGGACGAGATATACCCCTGTCTAGATGTCCCTTCTTTTTCGACTGTGTGGGCGGTTGCTAGCTATGACCGCGGGGTTATCTTGTTTGGTATTGTACAGTAAGGAATGGTTCCGGCCTTGTGTTGTAGGGGGTCGGGAGTGATCCTCGGTACAGTGATCTAGGCCCCGTACTGTGACGGACGGACCCCAGTAGCCCTGCCATTGTTGGAAACCCATTTTCCCTATGAGACCCTACGGTTTTGATTTGTATTACCCACTTTTGTGGCTAGTAGTTGGAATTTAATAATGTAACAATTTCGGCTATTTTCTATTTACTTGAAAACCCTAGACACTATTATAATATCACTGGATTTCCTAGAAAATGTTTTGGTTAGCGTATGGTAAAAACTTACCCGTATTTATTTGTGGGGAGTCTTACTTTATACCTTTATTTTCAAATGATTTCAAAGTTAAACAACTTCAAACCATTTACTCGTACCAGACCCATGTCTGACCCGGAGTTTATATTTTGTTTTTCATAAACTCTTGGGTACTCAAATTTTTATGAGTAGCCAAGTGATAGGTTTTGGACTTTGATTTCTGGAGGAGCTTGGAGCAGGAGTTCCAAACGTGTGTATACATCTATTTAGTTCCGCTATGTTAGTTGATGTATGTTGTATCTCTGATGTATATAGTGACAGATATGTATATGACTGTCATGTGTATGATATTGTATAACTCTGATATATGTAAAACTATGTAACAGTTATGTGATATATTATATTTTTTCCCATTCCACTGTGAGATTCTGATGTTGTTGTTCTTTCTTTCCTATTTTTCTATTTCTATCCCTTTCTTTCTTAATGATGATACGTCTTTCTGGGAATAGAAGGGCGGGTCTTCATAGTTGGTATCATAGTAGTAGGTTAAGCGAATACCTAGGCTCTTGAGTGATTTCTTTCTTGAGAGAGCGTATTTGTAATTTTGATATATATATATATATATATATATATATATATATATATATATATTTCTACCTATTTGTTGGGTTACCTGTTCGGATTTTCCAATATAAGTTATAAAGGTAAATAGGGTAGTGGTGTGTGTAGCACGACTACCAATGGTTGGAATTCGAATGTTTGAGGTTGAATGTGTATTTTTCGACACTGTAGACCTATTACCGTCTCGAGTGAGCTTTGGGTAGTGTAAGGATTTCATAGATCTCTGAAGGAAACCTGTTAAGGTTCGGAGTTCATCTTTGAAGTGTAAGTTTGGATGAGCTAGAATTTGGATCTGTCGGTTGGACGGAAGCAAGTCATGATATCTTGATACCTCAGGATGTAGTAGCTGTGTGATGAGACACGGTGACTATGGATGTCTCCGAAGATGTTTCTTTGGAGCAAGTTAAAGAAGTATGTCTGCTTCGTTGTTGTGGCTAAGTTCAGTAGGGTGTTTCTGCTTGGTTCGAGGTCCGAGTTTCTCAATGAGCTTTGGATAGGAAGTCTTTGGCTTCTGGGTCAGCATTGTAGCCCGAGTGTTCTGTGTGTCGTCAAGAAGATCTTCTGGTTAGCAGTTTTTCTTGAGGTAATTTCAGGAGCAGCAGAGTGGATCCATTGCTTGGATGGATTGGCTCGATGAGTATAGGCTGTTCTGAATTGTGATGAGAAAACAGTTTCTTTGGAAACTGATTTGGGTATAATTGCCAGAATGTCGTGTGATGATTCTGGAATTCACTTGAGTAGTCTTTTACATGGATTTGAGACTTCTCAAGAGAAGATTGTAGATATCGATGTGGTCCAAGATTTCCCTAATGTATTTGAGGAAGTTAAGTGTTTGCCTCTACATCGAGAGATAGAGTTTCTTATTGATTTGATTCCAGGAGCAGTGCCGGTGATTCAGCCTAGTAGGAGGATGGCTCCTGGAGTGAGAGAAGAGTTAGTTAAGCAGACTCAGGATCTTTTGAAGAAGGAATTGTTTAGGCCCAGTTTTTCTTGTTGGGATTCAGCTGCAGTGTTGTCACCAAATCGGATGGATCGCTTAGGTTCTGTGTTGAATAAGTTTTGTTCTGGTATTCATCGAGGATATTCTGGTCTTCTATAAGTCAGAAGAAGAGCGTAAGCAGCATTTGAGGATAGTGTGTGGAGACATGTTTTGAAGGCGAGTTCTCTGAGTGCCATTGTTGGAAATCGGAGGTAAAATTTTTTAAGGCACATTGTTTCTAGTGAAGGTATCTCTATAGATCCAGCAAAGGTGGAGACTGTTCTGGAATGGAAGCAACCGAAGCCATCGACGGAAGTTCACAGTTTTCTGAGTTTAGCTGGCTACTACAGGAAGTTTATCAAGGACTATTCCAAGATTTCTTTGCATCTGACTAAGTTGATAAGGAAAGGAGCTTATTCAAATGGACATTCCAGTGTGAAGAAGCTTTTGAGAATTGTAAACGAGGCTAATCAGTGCGTCAGTGTTTGCTATTCCGGATGGGAAGAGCAAATTTGAAGCTTATATAGATGCTTGTATAGTTGGTCTGGGAGCAGTTCTGATGCAGAATGGAAGAGTTATTGCGTATGCGAGTCGGCAATTAGAGCCACATGAAAGGATTACACTACGCACGATCTTGAATTGTTAGGCATTGTTTTTGCTTTGAAGATTTGGGAGATATTATCTATTGGGAGAGAAGTTTGGGTTATTGACGGATCACAAAACCGTTGAAGGATCTTAATCTGGGAAGCAGCGATGGGTCGAATTTCTGCCATCGTATGATTTGGATATTCTGTATACCTGGGTAAAGTGAATGTTGTGGTTGATGCTCTTAGCAGGAATGCAGTTTTGTTTCTTTTGAAAGTTGTTCCATCTCTCCTGGTTAGAATCATTAGTAAGCAAATGGAGGATAGATCTTTTGAGGAACTGATTCTTGGAACTAAAGATAGTCGGTGTTCAGATTTCAAGGTGGATGATCAAGGTGTTTTAAGGATTTATGGTCGATTGTGTGTGCCTAACATAAATGGATTGAGGCAAGAAGTTTTGGCTGAGTGTCATCGCTCCAGACTGAATATTCATCCAGGAATCTCTAAGACGTATAAAGATATTGAGAAGAATTTTCTAGTGGCCGAGCATGAAGAGGGATGTAGCTGCTTTCGTTTATGGTTGTGCTATCTGTTAGCATGTGAAAGGAGATCGATAGAAGTCAGTCGGGTTGTTGCAGCCTTTGGAAATCCCAGAATGGAAATGGGAGCTGATTTCGATGGATTTCATCGACGGTTTGCCTAGAACCAAGAAAGGAAACGATGGAATATTGGTTATTACGGATCGGTTAACTAAGAGTGCCCATTCTATACCCGTTAAATAACTCGTACTGTTGTTTCTTTGCAGAGATTTTCTAGAGGGAGATAATCAGATTGCATGATGTTCCTGTTAGTATAGTAAGTGATCGTGATCCTATTTTCACCAGAAAATGTTGAAAGGCTCTACAATCAGCTACAGGAACAAGTTTGAGATTGAGTACAGCCTATCGTCCTCAAACCGATGGACAGACGGTGAGGCTGAACCGTATTCTAGAGGATATGCTGTGAGCTTGTGTTTTTGGATTTTGGTGGACTTTGGGAAGACCATCTTCATTTGGTAGAATTCTCCTATAATAACAGTTACCGAGCGAGTATCAGGATGGCTCCTTATGAAGCATTGTATGGAAGACCGTGTAGATCCCTATTCTGATGGATAGAGTCGAAGATCGTCTTGTTTTTGAGCCAAAAGCTTCTGTTAAGGTTGAGCTTATCAAGATAAGGATGTGAGCTGTTCAGGACCGTCAGAAGAAGTATGCAGATGGGAGAAGGAGACAATTGGAATTTGAGATTAGTGATTTTGTTTTTTTTTTGTCAAAGTTTCCCCGATTAAAGGAGTTATTAGAGTCGGAAAGACGAGAAAATTTGCCCCGAGATATATTGGATCATTTCGGGTTTTGGGGAAAGAGTTGGTACTGTAGCTTACAGAATTGAATTGCCAGAACGGATGTCTGGAATTCATAGTGTATTCCATGTATCCCATTTAAGGAAGTTTGTTCATGATCCATCATTAGATGTAGAACCAGTAGTTCAGGAAGATTTGGAAGTTGAATCGAATGTGACTTTGGTCAGGAATCCAGTTCGGGTTGTTGATCAAGATGAGTGGTAACTCAGGAGTTAGATAGTGAAGCTCGTCGAAGTGCAGTGGAGCGAGGATTTCAGAGATTGCACCTGGGAAACTGTGGATAGTTTTAGGAAAGCTTATCCGAATTCGTGTCCGGATAGCTAGTGATGTTTGTTAGGATAGATTGTTTGGTTGTTTGCTAATGTATGAATGATATGTATGTTTGAATAGATGGTATAATAGCTTTTAAATTATCTTTGTTTTAAATTTCGGGGACGAAATTCTTTTAAGGGGGAGGAATGTAACGACCCTGGATTTTGGCCCTGTTTATTTTAATAAATATTTGATCTAATTAAATAAAAAGTAAACTGATCATATTAAAATGAATATGATTTTGGAAATAACTGCCATTTGTTCATATGGATTGGCATTTTAAAAGGGGGAATTGATTTGAAAATTTGAAATAAAATATCTCAATAATATTCATAATAAAATTTACCTTATATAATTAAATTAAAATACTTTACTTTGTTAACATTTGATAAATATATAGGTGTGAATAATAATGTTTAAATAAAATCAAAGTTTAGCAATATAAAATATAAATGTGAAATATAAGTCAAACTTATGTATATAATTTAAATAAAATACAAATAGAAATAAATATAAATATAAATATTAATGGCTAAAATATAAAATATAAATGTAAATATAACTTATGAATCTAATTTAAATATTGATAATAAAAATATAAAATATAAATATAAATAAGTAAGCATATGAATGTAATTTAAATATTAATAGTCAACATAACTTAAAATTTTGTAAACAAGCTAAAATAAGAACAAAGTATAAAAACACAAAGTATAAAGTAAATAGAACCAAAGGTAATGTAAAACTAAAACACAAACATATGTATAAATTTCTCAAGCAAGGAGACAAATATTTACATACAAACAATCTTCACACAAGCCTCAAGCCTACCTGCCATATGTATGTCCTCATACAAAATATCTTTATACATAGTACAACAGAATTATAATATGTAGACCAAGTTAGAAACCAAAGCATTAACTACTATCAACTCAGCCTACTATTTGGTCTATGCAAATATTTGCAAATCTTTACTTTTCTGTAATGAAAAAAAATCTGATCAACATAAAACAAAATAAAGAAAATGCTTGGCTAGTTAGTACCTTCCTTAAGCTTCCTTCTCTTTCCTTATATATGTATATATATATATATATATAAATACATCTGAACCATTAGGTTCGTTCGGCAAACACACAAAAAGAAAGAAAAAGCAAGTTCAAAAATTTAATTCAAAACTGCAGTTCAAAACGAAATCTCAAGACAGATTCAAATTAACAGTTTCAAACTTCAGTTTCAAAGCAACAGGGATTAAAGACAGCTTTAGCTCAAGGTTTCAAAAGAAAAACATCAATGCTTTCTGTTCAAAAGAGTTTTCTGGTGAGTAAACAAAGATTTTAAAAGTTTAAGTTGATTAAACAGTATAATCTTCATTTATAAACTGGTTTGTATATGCTTCAGTTTGCTTATGATTTGTGATGCTCTATGTTCTCTGAAATTTGGTACAAGCTTCATATTTGGATCAAAACACAAGTTATTCTTATTTAAATCATTTTTAAGCTTTGATTTTCAACAAAACATGATGGTAAACTTAAAATAAGATTTTTAAAGGTTGATTTCAATCATTTTCATCAAGCACATCACTGTAATATTGATGTACAGGTAAATCAAGTGATAATTGATAATATTCGATTGTTGCAAAATATTGACTCAAGATTGTATATTGAATCTATACTGCAAATCATGATTTTTAAAACAAAAAGGAGAATTTTTAATTAAGATATTCAAGAGCAGTTTGAAAGTGAATAAAGTTTGCATTTTTCTCAATTCCTGATAATCGAATCAATAATAATCATTGAAATTTGTTTTGAAGCAAGTTTGTATATCTGTGATGTTGGGAAAAATGTTGAATAATTTTTCTAATTCAAGAATTGATCGAACGAGTGCAAATTAGGGCTTGTGTTCTAGTTTTTTTTTTCATATCTGTAACATAGTGTGTTCGGGCTCTTCACGTGATCGAGTTGCTTGAGGGTCCGGTGGAAGGTTGCTCAACGTATTGACGTCGTGTGGCCGAAGTTTGGGAGTCAACGGTGGCTTGGACGGCGATGGCGAGGTGTTTTACTGGAAGAGATTAGTTACTGTTTTCGACCAATTGACCAAAATTCAAATTGAAAACTTTGAAAGTGATTCGAGGTTGGGTTTCATGTTTTCGTGGATTTTGTGGTATGCCGATGATCTTGGAAGATCATCTGAACCTCGCGCGCCGCCGTGCACGTGTACGGCGGCGAGTCGTGTCAGTGTCGTTGTGGAGTTCATCTGACTCGAGTCGCGCTCGAGTGAAAATGGTGGGAGCTTCGGGTTTGATCGCTTGCGTGAGTAATGAACCTGATGCTTTAGTTCTTATCTTAATTTAAACTTAAACTAACTACTGGAAATATATAAAAAATGAAAAGGGGAAGAAGAAGTTGTGTACAGGAAGACTCGGGGGAGATACGGGATTGACTCGAAGTGTAACTCGAATATAACGCAGGGGAGCCTCGGGTTTTGTTAACTGTTGTTTTATATATTTTTTTTAAGTAAGTTAAGTAAACAGTTTTAACAAACTGTATACACTATTAATCTTAAAAATGTTTAACAGTTTTAAGATTAAAAACATAGATACAAGTTAATTATTTTAGTCAATACTTTAAAATGTTTAAACTCTTAATTATTATTTTAATTAAGTAATTAATTTAGTTAAGCATAAAGTTAATTAACATTTGAATTGTACTTAGTAATATAATTGAATTTCGAATTTAAAGAGGACTTTAAAATGTTAACAAAGTTGGATAATTAAAATTAGATTAACTATTTCTAGAAAGTAATCAAGAATAATTACTTTACAATTGTAAGTGGAGATTAATTAATGATTAAGTAATTAATAAAATTGTAATCAACTACATAAGTTAATTAATGAATGATTAATAGTTAATTAATCAAGTAATTTAATTATGAATTAATAATTAATTAATTAATTAATTAAGTAATTTAATTAGGAATTAAGGATTTATAATTGATTAATTAAGTGATTAGCAGTTAATAAATAGGTAAATAATTTTTATTTATTAATAATTAAGATTATTAATTAATGATTTAGAAGTGATTAATAAAAGTTAAATAACTTGATTAAGAAATAAATAATTAAATAGTGTGAAATAAAATAAGTAATTAATTAAATAATTAAGACTTAATAATTGATTAAGAAATGATTCATTAAGTTAATAATGTGAAAAGAAATAAGTAATTGATTGTTAACTAATGATTCATTGAACAGGGTTAAGTAATTAATTCTCAAGTAATTGTTTTAATTTGAATTAATTATAATAAGAATTAAAAGTTGATTGCTTATGGATTGTTGTATATGTAGAATATCTGATTTGTGATATTTATTTGATGATAATTCTGTGATGTTCTGTGATATGCTGTGTTTATCTATGATGATTGTGAATGATTTATCTGTGATAAATTCTATGTGAATTAAATCATTAAATTAAACTGTTTAAGTTAATTAGACAACTTGGCCTTTAAAATGGCGTTTGGATTTTGATGAGACCGGGATCGGGTGTCAATTTGATATTCCAAAAACCACATCAATCAAAATTAAACGTTAGGTCATGAATTCTGATGTAAAGATCGAGATGGTGTTTTCAGAATGCAAGAGTTATTGTCGTTGACTCTGAGGATGATTCCAAAATGAGTGTGACGAGATAATGCCTTCGGTTTCGTTCAAACCCGGAACGAACTTGTATGGTTTGAATGCTTTCAGCACATCGTCAAGCGGACGATGAGCATTCTAAGAAATATGTCCTGTAAAGGTAATCGCAGCCTCATGCCTCATCAACCGGGAATGGATAAAACAGGGGAGGTGCAGTAAGGTTAGGTGGGTCATGCCCAAGTAGGACGAGATATACCCCTGTCTAGATGTCCCTTTTTTGGGCTGTGTGGGCGGTTGCTAGCTACAACCGCGGGGTTATCTTGTTCGGGACTGTTCAGTAAGGAATGGTTCCGGCCTTGTGTTGTAGGGGGTCGGGAGTGATCCTCGGTACTGTGATCTAGGCCCCGTACTGTGACGGGGGGTACCCCTGTAGCCCTTCCATTGTTGAAAACCCATTTTCCCTACGAGACCCTATGGTTTTGATTTGTATTACCCACTTTTTTTGGCTAGTAGCTGGAATTTAATAATGTAACAATTTCGGCTATTTTCTATTTACTTGAAAACCCTAGACACTATTATAATATCACTGGATTTCCTAGAAAATGTTTTGGTTAGCGTATGGTAAAAACTTACCCGTATTTATTTATGGGGAGTCTTACTTTATACCTTTATTTTCAAATGATTTTCAAAGTTAAACAACTTCAAACCATTTACTCGTACCAGACCCATGTATGACCCGGAGTTTATATTTTGTTTTTTATAAACTCTTGGGTACTCAAATTTTTATGAGTAGCTAAGTGATAGGTTTTGGACTTTGATTTCTGGAGGAGCTTGGAGCAGGAGTTCCATACGTGTGTGTGTGTGTGTATTTATATATAAATATCTAGCTCCGTTGTGTTAGTTGATGTATGTTGTATATCTGATGTATATAGTGACAGATATGTATATGACTGTCATGTGTATGATATTGTATAACTCTGATATGTGTAAAACTCTGTAATAGTTATGTGATATATTATATTTTGTCCCGTTTCGCTGTGAGATTCTGATGTTGTTGTTCTTTCTTTCCTATTCTTTTCTATTTCTATCCCTTTCTTCCTTAATGATGATACGTCTTTCTGGGAGTAGAAGGGCGGGTCGTCACATATACCGTTGTATGAAGTAGACCTATTATTGGAAGGGGATGAAGATGAATGTCAGGACATTTATCTCGAAATGTATGAAATGGCAGTTGATGAAGGTAGAGCAATAGCAGCCAAGTGGGTTGTTGCAACCGCTTGACGTTCCCGAATGGAAGTGGAAGCAAGTATCGATGGACTTTATTGATGGACTATCGAGGAATCAGACAGGGTATGGTAGCATTTGGGTCATGGTCGATATATTAACCAAGAGTGCAGGATTTATACCCACCAAGTCAAGTAGAAAGGCAGCCAAACTGCTCGAGTTATATGTGAAATGGGTTGTACGATTCCATAGTGTGCCAAATAGCATTGTGAGCGACCGGGAACCGTTGTTCACTAGTGGGTTCTGGAAGAGCTTGCAAGAGGCGTTGGGTACCGAGCTGCATCTCAGTACAGCTTATCACCTACAAGATGATAGGTAGACCGAGAGAGTGCTTGTATCTTAGAGGATCTCTTACAAGCTTACATTATCGATTTTAGAGGCTCGTGGGATGATCACTTGCATTTAGTATAGTTTGCACATAACAATAGTTATCAATCTAGTATCAGTATGGCACCATATGAAGCATTGTATGGCCAACCATGTAACGCCCCTTTGTGTTGGTGGGAAGTGGGCAAGAAACTGGTACTTGGGCGAGACATGATCAGAGAAACCTCGAAGAAGATAGAGATCGTTCGACAACGAATGAAAGCTGCTCGGGATAGGTAGAAAAGCTGGGTCGATAGAAGACGTAGAGATTTTGAGTTTTATGTTGATGATATCGTGTTCGTGGAGACTTCTCCTTTGAGGAATTTTATTCAATTCGATAGTGAGGGGAAGTTTTCACTTAGATTCCTAGGTCCTTTTTTGATAATAGAGAGGACTGAGAACCTAGCATATAGAGTCGACTTTCCTTAGAAGCTAGCGGGTGTGCATAATGTCTTCCACGTTTCTCACTTACGGAAGTTTGCGCACGACTCAGACATGATGATTAACCAGATAACCTAGATAATATCAAGATTGAACCAGAAGCTTCAAGACCTCATAGACCGATTCGTATTATCGGACGCGATATGAAACAGCTTAGGAGGAAGAAGGTAGAGTAGTGAAGGTTCAATAGGGCAAAAGTGAAGATGATTGCACGTGGAAATCGAGGAGAGCACGAGGACCACATATCCATAGCTTTTTGCATGGTAAAACCTACTATTTATCATATTTACTTTTACCTCTGATATCATATAGGGTAGTATAGTATCTCGTATGCTAGGGTAGATTTACTTACGTTATTGATTGCATGACCGCTTGTTTGTCTTGTTCGATGGTTACACGTAATTGATAGGCATGTGGAGGTAATTATGATCGACTATACCTTGACTTATTTAGGGATTTCAGGGGCAAAATTCCTACAGGAGGGAGAACAACCCTTGTTTTACGTATCAAAGGATTGTAGAATATTGTTATTTATTTCATGCTAGGTCGTATGACTCTAAAATTTTCGAAAGTGACTCCTATGAACATTTTCCATATCAATGATTTTGCCAAATCTCTATGTGATAAATTTGACCAAGAAAATCTTATTTGGACCATAACTTTTAGATGGAGCCGAATTAGGATCTCAAACTACTTTCATTGCTTTAGGATGATGATTTCCCATTACATCTACAATAGTGGTAAAAGAAAAATGGACTTATCATTTGAAAGTTATAGCTGGTTAAATTTTGGCTGCTGTTAGCCAGTTTTAGTACAAAATTAACAAAATCCGTACTAAGGTCCACTAACCCACTTCAAAATATGTGCTAATGGGAGGCTATAGGAATGATCTAGGTCATTTCCACCTTCTCCAAAATAGTTTTATACCTCCATTAACCCCAATTTCATCAAATCACATCTTTTCCTTAATAATCTTAGCCAAATCATTAATTAGACAAGTGATTAGTATATAGAAGCTAGAGATTATCATTTTTTCTTATTTGAATCCTTCTCCTTCGTTGTATACATCAGATTTAAGAGGCAAGATTAGTATTTTATTATTTGGTGAGTGGTTCTTGACCTCTCACTCCATTATCATGTTCATATGGATAAAAATGATGTTTTTATATAACTTAACCTTAAAACGATTTCTAACCTTAATCAGACCTTTATACATGTTTAAAAACAAATTTTGAAAGGTTTAAATGGTTTTGCAATTCCTTGTATTCGTATGCATGTTATAGTGTAAAAGTTAGATCTAGATTGAGATTTGCTTGGTTACTACATTCTTATGTATTGGATATGTGAATGCATATTTATTTATGTTATTCCATGTTAATATGTTGCATTTTGATGATGTTTTCCAGTGCTTATAGGAAGTTAGGAAATAGATGGTCAAATGAATAATTTGAGAGCAAAGATGGTCAGAATTCGATGAAAATTGGAGGGCAGACTCTTGATCATAGGATGAGTTTGAAGTTCAAGTAGCATTGGGAGATAGGCTTAGTAAACAAGTTAGTACCAACTTGTTCATATGGGTATCGAGTTGTTTGTGTTGATCAAATAAGTTGGAAATTTTGGGGATCTGTAGAACATGGTTAGTAGAGGAGGACCATAGCTAGATCAGGGATTTGGCTAAGTATGGGGTGATATATCGACTTGTTTCTAAAGTTTGAAGATCAAAGCTCTTGGATTGGACCGAGTTATTTGGGTAGATAGGTTGGGGTTAGCAGCACAAGGGGAAAAGTTTACTAGAGGTCGGGAGAAAGAGTTGACCAAGATTGGTCAAGAAGACAAGTAGGTACCGACTTATTCATGTTGGTACCGAGTTGCTCCTGTGGCTTGGATCGACATGAAACTTCCATAAGGGGAAGTGGGCACTCTACAAGTCGTGCTGAGTGTGTTTGTTTGCTAATTTGGGATTTTTTGGTGACATGGTAGCACAATGATAGTTTTTGGATTTGATAATAACTCGATGATGAAAGGAGTTAGGTTCCAATGATGGTGGCTCGATGTTGAATGGAGTCGTGAGAATGGTTATCCACATAGGGCGGGTTCTAAGAAAGGTGACCTATGGATGAAACAGTTGAATGGTTCTATTGTGGAATATAGGAATGTAGAGTGGTTCCTCGAGAACAATGGAAATTAGATGGAGCAAAGAAAAGGCTCGGATACGCGTGCTACGGGATCATTGATACTCGTAGTTATTTCTAATGTACTCAAAGCAGTGGTGTTGTGAGGATGCTCATGGGTACGTTGAAAGGCTACCTCGGATCGGTTGAATGGACCCGTGTACCTTGGACTGCTTGAATGGGTTTAATATCAGCTTTGGGCTAAAGAGAATACATTAAAAACTAGGATTTCCATTGGTCCCTAACAGAGTTAGCATATATCCTAGTCTATCACTCTAGGGATGTCACTAGAGATAAGTATTGAAGATAGGGATACCCGGAAACCCATCATCACACTTGGATTGTAGCGTACCCTTATTGTATTCGTTGAGTAGCATATTATGTTATTATGTGCTAACTCTTTGGTTGTAGGGATAGGTCAGGTATGATTCATGTACCCTTGTTCCTTGCTATATCGATTTGTACAGTATTTTGAGATTCATTTACCACTCACACCAAACTGTTGTCTGATTTAAGGTTTTATGCTTTGCTTCTTATTATCTTGAGTACTCTTCAATTAATAGACTAGAAAGCAGGTCTAGGTGCGACGCGGTCACTGTGCGGAGGTTGAGCTAGATGGAGCTATTTCATACTATATATGGATTTCTATGCTTATTCTGTTGTGCAACATTGTGGAGCTTTTGTAGTGATTAGTTATTGTTATGTGACGGTTCTTTGAGTTTATATCTATTGAATAAACTCTGTTACTCATTGTATAACATTGTGAATCTGTACTATGATATTTGGATCACTTAGTTCTTATTGTCACTCATGTTTATATTTATGAGGTGTACTATGTTTTATTCCATGTGCTTTGAGATATTTGACAGGTTCGGTGATGTCTTGTTATATTTTAAACTTGATGATTTTTCTACATCTGCCGGGCATATCAACGGTGCACTATCTTATGTACATAAAGTATCGATGGTGTTAGGTGGTCGTTACACAAACTTTCCAAATCGTATGACATCCTTCTCGATTGTACTTTCATGAACCCATAATCTCCAACAGGAATCCATGTCCTTACGCATATTATCTGTGTAATGTTTCTGCCTCGATTAATTTTCCTTCATCCTTGCATGGATTTACTCAATCTTTTAATTGCTTCTTTTACCACATTTGGACCAGGCATTGATCTATCACCTGTCTCTATCCAACACCCTGGTGATTGCATGGTCTTTTGTAAAGTGCTTTAAAAGGTGCAATTCTTATACTAGTCTAATAAATATTATTATAAAAAAACTTGACTAAGTGAAAATGGTCTTCCCATGACACTCCAAAGTTTAATACACAAGCTCTTAATAAATCTTCGAGTACCTTATTAACCTTTTACCTTTGCCTACCAGTTTATGGATGGAAAGCGATACTCATCTTCCACTTGGTACCCAACACATTCAATAAGTTATTCTAGAACTCATTACTAAATAAAGGATCTTTATCACTTACAATGTTATTCGGTATTCCATGAAGTCTTACAATATTCTTCAACATCACCTGGAAGTCATCCTTATTGACTTAACATGAATAAAATGTGCACTCTTGGTTAGTTTATCAACCATGACTCAAATAATTTCATTTCCCCTATTCCAATGGCAACCGTAAATAAATACATAGATGTAGAATCCTATTTCCATAATGGAACCTATAACGGTTGAAGTAATTCATTTGGCTTTTGATGCTCAGCTTTTACTTGTTGGAAATTCATACGTTTCTTCACCCTTATGCCTACATATCTCTTTATCCTTTCCCAGCATAAACTCCTCTTCATATTTTGGTACATCTTCGTACCTCTAGGATGAATAGTAAACTGCAATCGATGATATTCTCTAAGAACTATCTTCCTTAGCTTATCTACCTTTGAAACACATAATCATCCCTTCATTCTCAACCAATCTCTTTAGTCAAGTGCAAGGTATTTCAAATCATCAATCTCGCCTCCAACTTCTTGTCTCTTAATCTGTACGACTAGTAATGGATCAACTTTTACTTAATAGAAATTCTTCCAATCAATATTGATCAAACTACTAAATAAAAGACAATTGCACTATTCTGACTAGAACTGGCTACCTACCTCATTCTAACTCCATAAGAAGTCAATGCTTCTAAATCATTACATTTGGCTAACAATATCAATACCACATTCTAATGTTTTCTACTAAGAGGATCGATAGTTTTATTCCCTTTTCCTGGCATATACTCAGTCCCAAAGTCATATGCTGCTAAAAAATCCAGCCATCTTATTTGCCTCATAATCAACTCCTTTTGAAAGAATAAATACTTCAAGGAACTTGATTCATAAACAACTCAAATCATTCTCCTAAAAGATAATGTCTTGACACCTTCAATGCGAAGATTACTACTGCCAACCCTAAATCATGAGTATAATATCGAACTTCATTAGTCGAAGCTCTCGAGAAGAAAATGCAATGACTCTACCTCTTTGCACCAATGTAGCTCCTAACTCGGTTCCATGAAATTAGATACACCACCAAGTCTTGATTTCCATCTAGCACAACCACTATGGGAAAAAACACATCAGACGATAGGTATGCTCTGTTGTCTGATTGCATATCTATCTGTCGTTAAATCCCATAGTGTCTCATTACACATTAGACTATAGATATGCTCTGTCATCTGATATGCATCGATATGTTGTTTGATATTATAGTATCATTTCAAGAATTTCTTATTAGACAACATATGAATATTGACCGATATGAATAGTTGTTCACCGAATGAAATAAATGAATCACAATTTTATTTAAAAAAATATTATACTCCAAATCAAATTCAAATACAATACAGCTTTCACTATCACTCTACTTACATTTTCAAATACAATACAACTTAAATTTACTCACACTTACTCACACTCACTCAAGTTTGTTTTTGATGTTATTCTTGATTTGCTTGCTTCAGTTTGTGTCTATCCATCTCCTATACCTGTTAAATAAACAACAATTCAATAAACTTGAAAAAAAAACAAAACTAAATTGCAAAAAAAATATTGCCTTAGTTTATGGGTTTTTTTTCTTCTCATTTTTAGATAGCGACAAATATATATATATGCACAGACAACTTATGATACGCACGGTGTATCATTATGAATATAACAAGGCTGATTCTTGATTCAATCACACAGACAGTTGCAAAGGCCAAGCTCTAAGGCTCAACTCAGTGCAAGTCGAAGCCCAAGCAAGCTCGGGCTCAACACAAGTAGTTTAATTCATCTTAAAACAGATCATGCAACTCGACAAAACCTAAGTGCACAAATAAGTTTAGTGCACATGGAGATGCACAAAGTCGAGCACTAGCAAACTAGAATCATGGAAGTATCAAGCATGGTACATAATGATATAGAATTAAGTGCGCAAATAGCACAAACAAATAACAGTATGTACGAATTTATAAAAACACTACACTTGCATCTTCTATAGTGAGAAAAACACATATACACCTATGTATATAATTTATATATGTATATATGTAACACATGTATAATTCAACCAGGAAGTGCCACAAACAAATGAACGGTAGGTAGTGCCACGAACAAATGCAGCCAGGAAGTACATGAGTTCAAGGAAGGAAGTACAAACAAATGAACATGAATCAAAAGAACATTCACACAGGAATCAAATGAGCCAGGGAATACATAGAGTTCCCAGTGCACACTGCCTTTTTCAAAACATGAAATTTAATAATTTGAAAGGTAACAAGCTATGGACAAGAAACCAAATCACATGAAAGGGATTCAACCAATGTCAAGGAAGTGCACTGCCTTGTTCAAGGCAGTGCACTAGCACAACCTTAAGAAGGCAATGCACTGCCTTGATCAAGGCAGCGTGCACTGCTTTGAACTAGGCAGTGTGCAAGTACATGGACAAGGCGACAATGCAGCAATGCAACATGTGAACAAGACCAACAACGTGGAACAAGATAAAGCAAAAACATGATTGCAACACATAGGAGGCACACATATGGAAGTTCAAAGAAAAAACATTGTAATGTTTCACACATATGTACATACATACAAATGTATGTATGTATATACATGGAAGATATTTCACAAACCAGACTCAAATGTTACAACATGTCAGTAATAGTACACATGCATGATACAAGTGAAACCATTGCATGAATTTCACAAACTAGTTCATGAAATGGTACAATATGTGCACATACTAACTGAAGATAAGAACATTCAAAAGGCAATTGAACAAAACAAGGCAGAGTTCAAGCCATTTAAGGTTCAAGTACACTCATAAGTCCAACAAAAAATTAAAACCATTCAGAGTTCAAGTACACTAACTTACATATATACATATATGTATATACATGCAGATATGTATATACATATGTGTGCAAGTACATGAACAAGGGCAACAAGGCAGTGCTACAAATTAAAACAAGGCAGTGCTACAAATAGCAAGTGCCACAAATTAAAACAAGGCAGTGCCACAAACATTCACACATATATACGTAGATATGTATGTATGTATGTATGTATGTATGTATGTATGTATGTATGTATGTATGTATGTATGTATATACATGAAAGTTCCCAAAATCGAACAATGAAGTGAAAAAATCACAAGTGCAAGGGGCAACAAAACAAGCAAGGAGCAACAAAACAAGCAAGGGGCAACCAGCGAAACAATGAACTTAATAAAGCTGAATAATGAATTGAACAAGGAAAGTAGCTCAAAATCAAACAATGAAGTGAACAATGAAATGAATAATGTACCAAGTTCAAGTTCATAAGCCACAAATTAGTGCATAAATAAGTCCAGCATGCACTGCCCTGAAAAACCAATTCAACAACCAAATAAGCGCTAGTGCCTTGCACAACTCTCATATCACCAGCTAATTCAACAAATTCAAGTCAGATATACAAATTCTGGTGAACAAGGCAGAAAGCCTGAAATCAATATATTCAACTAAGTAAAAATTTATTCGAGTATATTAGAGAACTAAAAAATTGAACGAGTCAAGGCCACAAATAAAAAACAAAAAAACAAAGCGGTCAAAAATATATGCAGTAATACAAAATCAACATTCAATGTTTAAAATCCAAAGTCAAGTCTAATTCAAAAATACCGGAAGTAAATTCCTACATAACCCATCTCATCATTGGCTCTTAAAATCTAAGTCGGGATCAATACAAAATCAAAAGGGGTAGAAATCATACCATGTATCAATCGAAGAATACTTGACAAATTGAAGCAAGCTCGAACGAATGCGGTCAAAAAATGGAAACTAATTTCCTTATCAATCATTGTTTGAAAGTGAGAGTGTATCGGCAGAGTGATTTCATTATCAAGCCAATTTGAAACCTTAATTCCAAAAGACGGGTAGAAGATAGGTTGAAGACGTGTTTAAGTTTAGGGTTCTGCAAATTTGATTTTAGGAAGAGGGAAATAAATTTTGAGAACGGGGAAAATTTTGAGAAGAAGGAAATATATTTTGAGAAGATGGAATGGAAAGAAAGTGACAAGTGAATAATTATGGGACGTGGCCACAAAAATATTGAGAGGGAAAATATGGAGACAAAACTAAATTTTTTGAAAACTTCAATCAGGCAACAGATAAAATGTTGTCTGAAGGACAAGCGTCAACATAGAGATTGCAGGATCTATTTGAATAATAGATTATTATATTCATATGTTGTGTGAAACAGTGGAAGATAGCGGGATAACAGAAAATCTACCTTATGTTGTGTAATTATTATTGCCTGATTCACTTTGTGGCATAATGGACTAACATAGGCACAGTGGTCAATAAACGTTTTAGCTTTTGAAATGCTTCTTTACATTTATCATTCCAACCAAACTTTACGTCCTTGTTAGTTTAGTTATTGGTGCAGCTATATAAGAAAAATCCTTAATGAATCTCTAGCGGTAGCTAGCCTATCCCAAGAAAATACTAATCTTTATTACCATCATGGTTCTTTTCTAATTACTAATAGCTTAGATCTTTGATGGATCCATAGAAAGCCCATTCTCCAAAACTACATGTCCAAGAAACTTCACTTCTCTTTCCCAAAAATGACATTTTGAAAACTTCGCCTTTTAGTTAATGTTGCCTCAGCGTATCTGTCACTATTTTGAGATAAATTTCATCATTAGAATTATCAAAGTGTTGCCAGTAAAAACTAACATGAATTTTACCAAATGCTTCCAGAAAATTTGGTTCATCAAGTCTACAAAGAATGCAAGTTCATTGGTTAGTCCAAAGAGCATTATTTACCATTCATGCGAACTGTTTGCACCAACAATTAACACAAACACTCAATAGAAACTTTTTGAGAGGATTAAATGAAGCATAAAATGGAAAAAGAGGATAATAACAAATCAACGATAATTAATCGAAAGAAAAGCACACACAACGATATATAGTGGTTCGGTAATGTTTGCCTACGTCCACTTTGAATAGATTGCTTTAATAATAATTTTATAATCCGAATACAAGAGGGATCGGATTAAAATCCTTATTTACAAATGAATATAAAGCAAATAGCAGTGTAAAAGTCTCGAAAATGAACAACCAAGCCAGTGTTTATAGATGAAGATGGCCAAATATCTCTCTGAAAACTTAGCGGAAAGACCTCCAAAACCATATTGGCCCATAGAAGGGGTCGCATGGCCCAATTCCCAAAGAAGAGGGATCGTTAGCGATCCCTTCTTTGGTTGAATTTTGAGGTGTAATCCCTTTAGTGGCTTCCTCATGCTAAAATATGCTTAACCTCCAAATTTCATGCCAATTGGATCGGCGGGGCTCGAGTTATTGCTTGATCTTTGCTTCTACATAGTATGCATGTTGTTTTCTACTGATCCCTTCCTAGGGAAGTATATCGATCCCTCCAACTTTGTAATCTTGTTGTGTGATCCCTAAGGTCCCCATGTCTTACTCACCAAATTTCATGTGCATTGGACTTTTGGATCTTGAGATATTAATTGTTTCCTACAAGAATGCTTCCATACCCTGAAACATACTGATCCCTCTTGTTGGAGCTAATTTTATGCCGATCCCTCTTATGCATTGAACCATATTTCATACTTCTAACAATCTACCTTGCATATCTATCAATTCCATTCAACTTTTACTTCATATTATCATATGCACTTGATTTTTGGGCCCCACATTCGGTACTCTGGAGTTACCGACCTTGATGGTAATTCAATCTAACTCGTGCAATTAGTTCAATATAGCCGGGCTAAAATGTCGGATAACACTTGGCTCAAAAAGTACGTCTTGTGATGAACATGATATGCTTGAATCAAAGCAAGTTAGTGTCATTGGGAAGAAATCCATCCAACTTCCTGAATAGTTGTCATCCCTTTGTTGAATTATTTTTCCAAGGTGTTATATTTCTCATCGATCATCAAGACGCTTGGTCAATTTCCAATAGCATAAATCCATGGGTATACTCCATTAGTTTATATATATATATATATATATATATCCAATTCTATAAGACTAATAAGCTTTGGTTATCTGGTCCAGCCTCATACTTGAGGGCTTTAAGTTCAACTTTAATTCGGTCGATTTCAAAAATTGAACTTTTTTGGGTAATGCACGTGCACATTCATATGCACATTCTTTATCATTGTCTCCCGGACGTGTTTGTACGTTCATGGGTCATCGGCAATTTTCGTTGCATTTTCTATGTTCATGATATTAATGATTTTCAAGCTTATATTTATTTGTGTATACTTTCATGATCGATCCTTCATTCTTTCTTTTTCTAAATGTTTGTAGGGGTCGGCATATGTTTAGCCGATCCCTCATTTTCGTTCCTCGTGCTCGCAGGGATCGGTATCTTCGATGTCGATCCTCCTCTCATTTTTCTTTCTTATTCACGTGCTTATAGGGATCGGTATCTTTCATGTCGATCCCTTCTGTCCATGTTTCGTGCTGAAGACATAGGCCGATCGCCTAGTCCACATATATAAATTAGCACTCCAACTTCCCTTCATCCGTACTTGCTTCATTTTCTTGCCATCCTCCAAAGCACCGAACCCTCTCATTCCTTCATCAAAAATGAAACCTCCTTCCTTTTTCCCTTAGCTCCAAATGAAATCCTTCTACAATTTAACCAACCTCGTGAACCCGCTTCATCTCACCACCTATTTCGAACATCTTCAAACCATTTTTCTATACCTTTAGCTCATACATTCAGTAGGTAGGCTTTTAACTTATAACTTTTGATTTTATAACGAGATAACGGATTCCATACCATGGGCGATTATAATGGTGCTTGATGCTACGATGATCCAAGTGGCTTAGAGGAGGTGAGTTATAGGGTGTGAAAGGGTTCGGTAGAATAAGTAAGGAGGAAGAAGAATGGAGAGTAGAGGAGGGATCGACGTTGAAGCTAGATAGGAGGAAGTTTGAAAATGGTGGAGTGGAGGGATCGGTAGAGTGGACTATCATGGAGGTAGGGATCGGCTAAGTAAGAGAGGGATCTCTATTATTCGTGAAATGAAAATAGGGGTCGGCTAAGTAGGAGAGGGATCGATATTATTTGTGAAATGGAAGTAGGGATCGGCACCCTTTGTTTGGAAAGAGGGATCGGTAAGATTAGCTTTGTAGGAGTTCGATGGAGTTGGAAAATGTGAAGGGGTTGGCAAATTTTGCTAAAGGAGAGGGATCGGCATCATTTGTATGAAGAGAGGGATCTGTACCATTGTTATGGGGTGGGGATCGGCATATAGGGTTCGACATAGAGGGGTCGGTATATAGGGATCGACATTTATGTACTTGGCCTTGATACCTAATTCATAATCACTTGTTTGAGAAATTACAACCAAACCCATTTCAATGAACTTGAACATATGACGATGATTAACAACGGGACTTACATATTTATTATTGTACTAGAAATTGAATGATCAAATCTCGAGAAATTAGAACATGAACTAAATCTAAGCATATGGACTTGAATAATAGACTTCACACTTTGATATACCGACAGTCGATCCTAAAACTTTCACAACCGATCTCTTCATTGGTTAAGACGGTCAGCGATGAAAGTCACTCTGGTCGGAATTCAAAGTCTCGTCATTTCACGTTGTTTTATTACTTTAAGCTGCTTATTTCTATAACACATCACACTGCACCACACTACATTAGCTCGCATTTAGCACGAAGTGATAGGTAAACTTTTCTAATCTCGATTATCTACTGAGTATAGTTAACATGAACTTCAGACAATCAGAACGTCTAGCTGCAATGTCTTTTGAACCAGCCTCGCAAAATGGAAATCTCAAAGCTAAGTTGAGTTCCACGACCATATCTTGTAGGCTTTCTCCTGATCATCAAACTAAACAAATGGAAATCTCTGGTTTGCCAACCAACCTTTTTTCTAATGTTCCCGTCTTCCCGGTAGAAGACATAAGTCATGTGCATAACGCTATAGAAGACACTATACTCTTAGACAACCTAATAGATTCACAAGCCTCTAGAAATTATGAGGCCACCCTTCGCAGACTATGTTTTAGACATGGAATTCCATTTGAAGACATCTTGGCTCCTTCGATAAATGATAGGGCCCACTTTCCCCCGAAGGGGTACACATCATGCAACAAATTCATGTGTTGGGACGGATGTGTGTCACCCTTCAATTCGTTTATTTAGGAAATGTTAAGATATCTTGGAATAACTCCCACTCAACTCTACCTGAACAGCTATGCCTTTCTCTATGGAACTTTTTTGCTATTCATGAGCATTTTGTTCCACCCGCCACCTCCTGAGGACATATGGTTCATTTATAATTTTAGGCGACAATCAGGAAGTCCCTCCTAAGTTTTCCTCGAGCCTTCACCTAACTACTAAGTCTTAGGTGCTTGGAACAAACTTACCCTCTTCAAACACGAGTGGTTCTACATTCGATCTTCGCCCGGCTTTGCAAGGCAATGGTTGGAAAGAAGTAAGTGTCGTTCGATGTCCGCATCCAAAGGGCAATAATTTTTCAAGAGGGATCTCCTTAATTCGTGCTACCTCTGTCGAAGACCGGGACATCAGACTCCTCATCACCGATGAATTATTAACTCTATTTGGGATACTGGAAGAAGGCCTTAGTATTGGGCTTCCTAAAAATGCTGCATAACCAAGGAACGATGTGAAGTAAGAAAGGAATATCAATTACCCTATCGTGCCCCCAATCGAGGGGAATCAGGATGACACCGAAGAAGGAGAAATCCGGGGTTCCCCGATTAATGAGCTTGGCAATGCTGATGCAGGCCCAGGCAAGGCGCCTGTGGTCGACCCATCATAGGGTGCACAATCCCACGCACCTACTAAGAGAAGATAGAAGCTTGCATATAAGCTTCGGAGGAGAAAAACTGCTAAGGATTTGTAGTTCGGTATCACTTTTATTGACGAAGAGTCGTCTTCCCAACATGTAGATAGCTCGATGAAGGGGTTCTCAAATCTCCAAATACCTAATGAGATTATGACTCATTATTTTGCCAATATCAGTATTGGAGGGCTTGATTCTCCTCACAGAAGTGGTGATGGCATTATTCCTACTAGTCAAAGAGAGAAAACACCTATAAGCAAGACTACAGCTACCAGTACGTCGGGGAGGGGGGACACTAGGACACACACAATCACATGTACTTTACCACATGCTCTTCAGTTATCTTTTGTACAATGGTTACTTATGCACTTTTGTTTTGTTTTTGTAGGTGCAATGCTCAATCTCGAGCCTTTGATCGCTTAAGGAGCTTCTCAATGCAATATGGATCCAGATGTGATTCAGAATCGGGTAGGCGTAGAGAGAGGGATGATGACCGAGAAAGAAGTCATCGCTCTAGGGAATCTTCATCTTCAAAACATAACTCACAATCTAGGTCATTCCACCAGGAAGTGCAACTTAATCTTCCTGTGCATAGTTGTGATCAGACCTCTTCTCATGGTGCTCTAGCTCCCGTACTGCCCGAGCAATATTCCAGTTCAAGCAATCTTGTGACCGTAGGTCGAGAAAATTTCAAATCATTGCTTCTAATCAATCTTTGTCGATCGCTGCTCCTGATGCTTCCAAAGTAATGAAATTAGCCGAGGTTAAGGTCATTTTTCCAAAGATATGTTTTAATAGGCTTATGTTCCTCCCCTCCATCCATACAATCCCAATGACCGTCAGAGCAAGCTCTTTTGCATGCGTCAATGATGTTTTCGTGTAGCATGAATCGTTTCAGCACTTAGCAGAAAAAATCTCCAACGTGTATTTGAGCGACAACATGACATAGATTGTCTCAAGCTAAAGGCGCTCCATGACAAAGATATAATGAAGCACCAAGATAATGAGATCCCAGAGTTGACGACAAAACTAATTAAAGTAGAAAAAGTGCCAAGGAAATATCTGAGGCAGTGAGTCATGTGAAAACTACCGACCACAAAGAACTTGATGCTGCCCTCACCCATGGTGATGCACTCGCCTTGGAGAAAAGTTCCTTGCAAAAGGAGAAAAAATCTTTGCCCGTCATGCTGAGGAGCTTGAAGAGCTTTTGAAGAAAGAGGGGGAAGAGAAGATCGAAGCTCAAAAAGAATCATAGAGATATTATGAAGAAGCTTTTGAAGTTCGGAGTTTGAAGATTAAACTTAACGAGCAACTTGCTTAGATTGAAGTCCTAAAAGAAGAGGCAAATGAAGCAGGCCGCAACGAGGTGAGAGAATAGCTTAAAGCCCAGATAGAGGATGCCAAGGAAGCTGGTCGAAATGAAATCAAGGATATGTTCGATCCCTTAATCATCGAATACAATGCTAAAGTCCTTCTCTAGTGTGATCTAAGTTTCCTTGGTAAGGGTTATATTGAGTCGCTGGCTGAGGCCTGGGAGTATATTATTGAAACGAAAAGGAGAGACCTCAGCGAAGCCGATTTAGATGAAGAGAAATTTGTGTGGGAGATCCTTCATGGAAATCCCAATACCTTGCTACCGCCAGACTCCGATATTTCAACTTTATAACATCTTCGGACAAAGGGAAAAATATCGCCGAGTCTTTGAGGTCTGATCCCAAGGGCCCCTCCTCTATTTAGGCCGCCCGAGCATCGGTTTCTTTCAGTGTAGGACAGGATCTAAGATATGATCCAGACAAACCCAGTTATTCGTCTATAGTGTTGACCCCTATTCTGGAAGAAGAGACCCAACGATGACTGAAAGTCAGCCTGCTGTAGGCATTTCGCCCTATCTTCCACTTTTCAATCAGTTTCTGTATTCATTTCCAATACTCATAGGCTTATCATCTTGTTTCTAAAAATCTACAGGTCTTCCAGATCCTGGCCAAACTACAGAAAGTGATGCCGCCATGGAACAATCAACATCAACTGAGATTCCGATGACCACCGATGCTCTAGGGCCTGGTGCTCAAGTCATTGGAGCACTTGATGAAGATAAGGTTGAAGATCCGCTTCCACTAGATGAATCTGGTGATGTTGTGATCATCGGTGCCACTAAACACACTAATGAGCTTAGTCTAAAGGAGCGCATTGAGAGGGAGGAGTTGTTGAAAAAACATGCCAAGTCTGAGCCTGTCGATGTAGATATTGATGATCCGAATCTCATCCCAACAAGTCATCCCACCTGGTGGGTCGATTTCTGAAAAACTCCCTCTACTTTTGATAGCTTACCCACTAAAGGCGGTAAAGGATCAATGAAGAAAACAGGCGAATGCTCGAATGGCTCCACTCCCGAAAAATCCAAAAAGAAGAGAGGAAAAAAGAAATATCTGTCATTTCGACCCTATTCGCACATAGTTTGTATAACTATTTTTCTCTTTATTGGCTTTCCTTGTATGGGTACAGCCCCCGTTTTTTGAATAAACTTGCATTGCAATTTTGAAGTTTATTATGTGAATAAAGGGTTTTTGTTTTCTGTTGAACCCTCATGTGAATTGTTATCTAAGTAGTTGAGCTATTACTTTCCGTTCAATCACTACGCCATAAATGGCCTTCTGCAACACAAAAAAAATGTTGGGTAAGGCCCAAAAAATGTTGCCATAGGTCTATGGCAACACTTTTCGGGTGATGCAATTTTTGTCGTTGCCTTAGACCTCAAAGGCAACATTTTGACTATCTAAGGCAGCATAAGTAATATTGTTGCAATTGAACCCTATTTGGGTCTATAGCAACATCCATATGTGTCTGTAGCAACATTCCAAAATGTTGCTATAGATATTAACTTTCTGAATTTGTGGGGTCCACAATGTAGAGCATATTTGATTTTTTAATAGAAATAAATATTTATTTAATAAAATGCAATTGCATAGAATTTGATATTCAAAAAGTAATTTATTTAAATAAATATTTTATTTCCACGTTTGAAATAGTACAAATTCCTGACTCCACTATTTTACAATTCAATGATATATAACACTGATATTCACATATGCAGTTTCAATTTATACAGACACCGACACTGACAAATATATGACGAGCCGAGTGCCGAGCCGAAGGCGAGCCGAGCAGCGGGTCCAGTCTTCAAGCTCAAGCACATTTGATTTGACTCTGTCTTCAAGCTTGTATCCAGCTGTCCAGTCTTCAATACCTGTCACATATAATTCAAAAGCAGTAATCTGGAAAATAATATTTAACTCGAACAGAAAATGAAAATATTTTTGTCATATTATTTTCCTCGGCTATTTGGGTTGTTTCTTTTCATATTTTTTTCTGACAGGGACCAAATATTTGCACAGACAACCTGTGAATGCACAAGTCAGCTGTTCACAAGTGCATAAGCCAAACATGAATGCAACACATGGATACAAGACAGTATGGAAGACAGCAAGCAACAGTTCAGGCAAAAATGCACAAAGGAGAAGCCAAGTGCACAAAGTAGTACTTAACACAGCAAGCAACATAACATGACCAAGAAATGCATGTACATGGATGAACATACATGCATCATAAGGCTTGGTACAAGAAACTACTCAAGTGCAACTACTCAAGTGCAAGTTCATACTCAAGTGCAGCCAGATATGTAGACAAGCCAAAAAAAATGGACACGGCACAAGGTCAAACCCGAGTCATCGACTGGATTCAACTCAGGGCCAAGCAACCAACAAAATAAACAAGAACCAGGTTCAGCAAAATGTAGACAGGCTAGTGCAAGAAACACAGCAGTACACATAGGCAGCCCATCAAGCAAAAACAGTGAATGCATCAGGCATGTACAAGAGAAACATAGGCAGTAATATGATATACAGAGGACTTGGAGCATTAGTTCATGTTAAAGAACAAGGTTAGCATGGTACTAGTTCAATCCAGACCAAGCAAAACCAACAAAGCTCAACACACATATGTTTGTATATATCGTGGAAACCAAAACTCAATGTTCAGATTAGTCAACAGTTTAATAAAACCAAAGATCACTTTCAAAGTTCTGATTTTCAAAAATGCAGAAGTTTTCAAGTGAAGCAGTTTTCAAGAGGACAGCAGAATACAAATACTTCAAGTTCTGGTTTAACAAATGCAGCAAGGTACAAAGGTATGTGAACAAGTTTAACAAAGGTTCAAGTTCTGCTTTAACAAATGCAGCAGAAGGAGCTAACAAGCTCAGATTAGAAATAAAAAACAAGCTAGTGAACCAAAATCCAACATACCAAATAATATCACATCGCAATTCATCATCGGCAAAGCAAAATCAAGCCAGTGGACCAAAATCCAACATACCAATACATCATCGCAATCCAACATACCAGATTTCTCAAAGTCCAACAGAAAGATTAAACTCGAGATTATAGGAAATAAAGCCTATAAATAAATCCCAATTCATCATCGGCAAAAGCGTGCGAGTGTAACCAAAATTGAGAATAATCAAGTAAACCAGAAGGCAGAAAACATACCAAATAATATCACATCGCACCCGACGACGAAGTCAAAGCAATTCGAGCAATCAATCAAGGAGAATGAAGGAGCAAGCTACCAGGAACGTTTCTTACACTAGATTCGATCAATCAGAGCATCAAAACAACTGGAATCGCGTGCCCTAGTTTTCACAGAGAGGAACGAGAAAGAAAAATCGCGTGCCCTAATTTTCACAAAGAGAGGAATGAGAAAGAAAAGTAAAGCGGGAAATGGAAATTGGTAAGATGTGGATCGATGGTGTGAATCGACGGTTGAGATTTTGTTTTAAATGGTGGTGTGGATCGCTGAGGTGTAAAAAAAATTTAAATTTTTTAATTAGAATATATCTATGGCAACACTATATAAAAATGTTGCATCGTGTTACACTTGTTTAGCTAGAGCAACACATTTTTATGGCTAAGGTAACACCAAAAATACAACGTTGCAGTAGGACCAAAATTTTATAGCTGTCGCAACATTTTAGTTAGCAACACCTTGCAAAAATGTTGCAGAAGGTCATCTATGGCGTAGTGAATGTACTTGTAATTCGTTGCTTGTTGCTTTGGATGATAATCTGTTAATTCTATCCCAAGGCATCCACGCGGTCATGGCCCTGAGTCATATCAAACATGGAGCTTTTCCCTAATGTTGTGCTATCGTATTCAAGGTTTGAGTGATTATGCTCCAGCCCCCAAATTCGGGTTAGAGGAGCTGGATGGTGGATGGCCAAGCCTCGTCCTTTACAAAGTTTATAATCCTCCTGTCGATTTTAGGCAAGAGTTTGTAGAATAGTGAGCGGTCAAACCACACTCGTCTATTTTCCTATACTCATTTCCGCACTCTGGGGATAAGAGCTAGTTAGCGTGCAGTCGAATCACGCCCAGCTTGTATTTATACTCCAGTCCGCACTCTGTAAACCATGTGACACAACTCCCCTACCTCATCAGTGCATCGCTGCATAAACAAACTCCTATAGCATATCATATGACAAAACATTTCACTGACATTATTATACTAGTTCAATCACACAACCATAGACTCCACATACAACTTAACATAACCATTCATACACCCCTGAAACCAACTTCACTAACTCTCACAGTACCATTTCCTCCTCACTGCTTCCTTCTGTCAACCTACCATACCACAAAACAAACCACCTCTCCAACAAACTACACCTTTCACCATAAACTCTCCATTCTGCCTGCACATATCAGTGCATAACACCTTCAACCTCTGTACAAACCTCTGCAGCAGCAACATATCATCACTGACTGATACAACAACAGCAAGCATTCTATCATACCACTACTGCCATTCCTTCCTCCACCTCCTCCCATCCCCACACATCAGTGAACCACCTCAACCTGCTTGCATGTCATGTTGCATCTAATCTTCACTTCATCAACTCCATATTCTTCACTACTTCACCCATACATATCACCTACTCCTCCATTAAAACTTCTCAGACCATCTATCTTCACCATACACATCTGCACAGTGCCATTACATCAACCAAAACATCCCTTTGTCATCACTTCTTCAACACTTCTTATCATCACAGTGCCATTGCTCCAACTCTAGCCTACATCCCCTGACCACAAACATACAAACACTGCACTACACATAACCATCCTGAGAATACTGCCTTACACCTAAAAATAACCACTTCATACCATTTTCCACCATCATACACTTTTTCATTTCAACACACTTCTCATCGCATTACTTCATCATATGACTGCTTTTGTCATCCATCAACTTCTGTCATCCACCTGAGTCACTGTTACTCTCTTCTCTATTTGCCTCTGTCATGAACTCCTCCAACAATTGCCAACTTATAGCAATTCATTAACAACTCCCCAATTCGACATCGAATCCACCGCGACCCCCAAAACCATCCGCAAATCGCCTCATCTCCACCAATCAGCAACCAACCAAAATTTCCTGTGATTCACAAATTGCAGCAACCCAATCAATCGCAATATCCTATTGTGAGAATATACGAAAAGAGGAGAGCTAATATAATTTCATTTTGAATTGAAATTATTTTTCATGAGAGGAGGGAATGATTTGATTTTGTGGAATTTTCAATTATACGAACAGGATTTAATCATGGTTAATCTCGGTTTGGTTTGACAATATACGATAATTCTTTGGGCTTTACTGTGACTTTTGCAATTGGGCTGGACCCTTTTTTATTTATTTAGTTGTTAGAATTGATTTAGTTTAATTCTTCTTTGATTATAAAAAAACATACAAGTCTTTGATTTCATTTGATTTCAATTGTTCTAATTTTCCTTTGCATAGTTTCTTCCTTGATATATGTGTGTGTGTGTGTGTGTAATTTTCTTTGTTGTCAATTTTCGTTTGTTGCTTCCAATTTTCTTTTATTGTTTAAATTTGTAGGTTGCAAAAGAAGAAATTCAGAAGAAAAAGACTTACTTAAAAAAAAATTCAACTTCAAAATAATTTGCTAATAATTCTGCATGCTCTGGCATCATGCCCTTATCACTTGTTTTTATTTTGATTTGCATTGTTGGTTGCGTGCAATTTTTAAAAAAAAATTCAGAAAACAAATTTCATTCGTAGATGCATCGTTAATTCACGTTTAATTCCTGCTTTGCATTTCATTTTAGAATTTGCTAATAATAACGGTTAGACATCTTAAGGGTGTCACGAGCTCACCTAGAACTTAATTGTATATTGACAAGTTATCCTCTTTCGATAATTTATTATCATAGTGTCTAGGCTACGGCAGAGCAATAATCAGTTATAAATATTATACTGATTGTTTCTTTGAAGGTACTTGAACTTTTGGCTGCATTGCTATGGCAATTCGTGGTGCACCAATATCTCTTATCCGTTACCTGGCTGAGAACTATCTTGTTGGATTAATAAAAGGTGAGATTATACAATTTTGGGTTAGGAGCTACTTAGGATAGAAATTTTGTAATTAGGTCCTTGCATTCATTTAGTTGCATTAGTTCATGCATATTTTTAAAAAAAATCAAAATCAAAACTAGAAAAAATTGTAAATATTTCTTAGCTTAGTTTTTAAATCCTTTTCTTAAGAAAATTAAATCAAAATCAAAAACCCAAAATGATTTTAAGTTAGTTTTTTTAGAAAAAATAAAAAAAATATAAAACCTTTTCAAAAACAAAAAAAATTGAAAATCCTAAAAAATAAAAATCAAATTTCAATTTCGAAAAATAAATTCCTTTTGGTAAATAGTTTTCCTTTATAAAAAATTCAAAAAAAACATTCTTGAAAATGTCTGAGTTTCCCTACTCACAGGAATATTATGATGGTTGTGAAAATCAATATAATCCATATAATTTCACTCCAAATTCTTATGTATATTTTAGTAACAACTATTGTATAAATAATTCCAATTTTAAACAACAAAGTTTTCAAAATGATGAGCAACCCTCGACTCTTAAAAATAGCATCGAAATGATTTCATCTTTACTTGAACTCTTTACACAACAAAATCAAAGGATAAATGATTTGTTTAATTCATATTTGTGCAATGATTCTAGTCAAAGTTTTCAAGAAAATCAAATTTTGAATTCATTTCAAAATTCAAATAATTTCGATTATAACTCATGTCAATATAACTTCGAACTCCAAAATGAATTTCAAAATCAAAACGAAAATGTGAACCACTTTTCAAATAATTTTGGCAATAAGAATAATCTCGACTATGGTTTAATTGACAATTTTTGTTCTCAATAATTTCGAATTGAAAATTCTCAAGTTAATAATTATATGTTTGATTTTGCTGAGCAAATGGATAAAATTTACAATGAGCATACAGATTTGTTGTTTGAAACCTACATGAAACAACGTGAAAAACAAAAATCAAATCCTAACGTGTGACGAGTCAAATAATAATCCATCTTTTAACAAAGTTGACGATTTTCAAATAATAACTTTTAAAATTGAAAATAATAACCGTAATGAAGTTGTTGAAAATTTGATAATTGAGTTGGATTTCGATTCTTTTGAGAGTATGAAACTCGATTTAAATTCGATCTTTCTTTTTCTGATTTTGAAAATTTGAATATAACAACTTTGGATTTTGAACATGATACATGCAATAAAGTTTTGAATAATTCAACAAAAGAAGAAGAATTTTGTGAACATGAATTCTTTGGACTTTTCGAAAATGAGTTGTTAAATTCTAATGGGAAAAATATAGATCACCATTTTAATTTTGAAATTGATAACTCTGAAGAAGTTTTCAGTGATAAGTTTGAATTTCAATTTGGTGAAAATAAACTTGAATTTCAACCAATTGTTTTATCTATCCCAAAAATCATCGAAGATAAAACAACTCACATGATTTTCAATAAAATGAGATTTGTTTTTACAATTTAACATTTAACTCCTGAATCTTTTATGATTTGACTTTCTGTGCTTAAGCCGTGTCTCTTGTATTTGATGAGACAAATGAATTGGTCTTTGGAAGACCGTTTCATTTATTTTTTAACAATATATTTTCTGATGTCTTGTAAATAACAATCTTTTCATTTTCATGTAAATATAGGTCACATTTTATTTTTATTTTATTTTTCTCCTTTCACTTGGGCTGACTATGGGGACACAGTCAAAATCGAGTGTAGGGGTGTCTCATCTTCATTTTATATTTTTCATGGTTTATTCATTTTCTTTCCAAAAATAAAAAAAATTCCAAAATAAATAATATATTTATAAAACAAAAAATCCAAAACAAATTTTCTTTCTAGCATTTTGACTTACTTTTAAAGAAATACTATAGGATAAGTATATGTTTTGGGTTTGCTAAATTGAAATTTTTGAAAGGTTATTTCTCTCAACGCAAATAAAAATAAAGTGTGATTACAAGTAACTATGGTTTAAACTAGTATATAGGAAGGTTCATGGATGATAATTATGAAGTATATCCTAAAAATCTTTGTTTAAAAAAGTGGTGAATTTAAAGTAAAGGATATAACATGTTTTATCTTCTAAGTTAAATGGTGCTAAAATGATTTTGCGAATATCTCTTGAAAAAAAACAAAAAAATATAAAACAAAAAACAAACAAAAATATATATTTGTGTATATATATAAACACCTAGAATCATATGTTCACGCGCAAGTATGTTCACTCACCATGCTCTGTACCTTTCTCACATCAGCCCGAAAGGCAGTGCGTGATCGGTATATCTGGCCTCAGTTTTCTAAGTTAAGCATATGTATATATTGTTGACATAAATAAATTTTTCAAAAAAAATTAGAGAGAGTAAGCAATTGAAATCCAGGCACAATTTTTACTTATTTGATTTGACTTGTTATTCAAAAAAAATGAAAATACCACTTTAATAAACTTTGAAAACCAACTAAGGATTTATTTCATATTTACACTATATTATCAACCGAAACAACTAGCCAAACTATAGTCTATTTATTATGATAACTTGATTTTTGTTGGAAATTTTGACAAGTAGAAGGACTTAAATTTCTTGATAATGACCAAAACTTATATTTAACTTGTTCACGGCATTTTAAAAGTAATTTCTTCATTTATAATGTGTTCAAAAACTTGCATTCATCCATTTCTAAATAAATTTTGCACTTAGGAATTTTTCACTTTGCATTTGGATTTTGTGGGTTGTATCCGCTGAAAACCCTCACGAGACAACACTCGTCCTACTAGGGACACAAAGAGGCTTAACGGCTTGTTGCATACGCTTAATGCAATCGTGTTTCTAATGAAATATCTTAGTTTTTCTTTATTCAAGGACGAATAAAAAGATAAGTGTAGGGGTATTTGATATGCATGTAAATATGCGTATTTTTACTTCCACATGCAATCTAATTAAATAAATGGTCTTATTGGGTGTTTTAACATGTTTTAACAAAAATTCAAATTATTTTCAAATCATCGTTTATTCATCTTCATTTAGGAGCAAAATAGTCATTTTTGTGTGTTAATTGATTTTAGAAAATTCACATGCCCATTTTATTTTTATTTGTAGGAAAATTGAATGAAAATTACAAGAGGCTTCATGAAGAAATGTGCATGCACAAGAGAAGAAAACAAATGAAGATGAAAATAATTCATTTCATGAAACATGGAGGACCCCACCTACCCACTTACCATGATGTACACTTAAGAGCTAATGCACATGCTAATGAAGATTAAAGTTACATGCACGTTTAAGTGGAGGATTAACATATGATAATGATAACTTGTTGGCCACACTTCCTCAAAGGTAGTTTGGGTAGTTCCCAAAAATAGGATTAGGATTTCAAAATATGTATAAGTACTCCATATGTTCATGTAATTAATCTCCTTCTATTACCTCCTTAGCCTCCATTTTAGTTAGTTTAGTTTGAGGCTCAAAAATAAACAAAGCTCACTTTTCTTTTTCATGGATACTTAGCCATTTTCTTTTCATGTAATTTTCTTTTTTTGCAATTTTAATACATGCTCTTTTCTTTTCTTCTTTCTTTCCTTTCATGCTAGTGGTGTAAATCTTTTTATTTATGCAAGTAGATTAGTTTGTGTTTTATTTTTATTAGCTCTCTTTTTTTCATTAGCCTGCATTTTTCTTCTTACTTTTGTTTCATATTGCAATCTACATTTGTTGGTATGATAACAAATATGAGAGGCTAAATCCCTTCAATTTAGGGGTAGTGAAGCTCTTTTAATCATGTAAATTCAATAATTTGATAATTTTTGATCTCGTTTTATGCTTAAAAGAAATGTTTGATGTGGTTAAACTTGTTATTTTAGCTTTGAATTCGATAGCTTATGTTGTTGACACCAAATAGGCTATGCATAAACAAACAAAACACTAATACAGTTTAATGGCATTCTTCGCTCCCATGAATCTTTTTCCTCCCTAGATAGTATAATCCTGATTTAATATGGCATAGTTATTGCAAGCAGCCACTTCAGGCATAGCAGCTCCCGCATTACCAATGTTAACTTTAATCACCCCAGCTGTTGCTCCAGCTTGCATCATATTAACAAAGAGCTAATACATTATCCCTATACTGGTGTAGCTCTAATACTCACATTCACATTGTTGGTTTGGTTAGCATTTCTAACATTAGTCCAAACATTTCCATTGGTTATGGTGCTTCCATCTCCCAAGCTTAGTTTTCCACTCAGGTATCCATTTCTCGTAATCTGTATAGAACTCTTCATGAGATACAGAAGAATGTTCTAAGACAGAGTGGAAAGTGTGTGTATGTGTGCATAAAGTAATTAATAGGTATGTTATCATAGCGCTATCACATTCCCCAATTTATTCTTTCTATTTCGTTTAGGTTATGTTTTTCAAAAATCTTAGTAAGTTTAATGTAAACGTGTGCTTTGATACTAAGTTGTAATAACCCACATTTTATGGCTCAAAAATAAATACTAGTGATGCTGCAGTGATCCTTAACATTACTTCCCAGTGACAAAATGAGATCGATTACTGTATCATTAACATCAAGAGAACAAAAATTTACAAATTAAAAAAAAATTCCATTTTTTAATTTACAAATTCATTACATTCCATTAAATTCAACTGCATAACCTTACGATTCCATCATGCTAAAAATATATAATAAATACAAATATAATTCCATGAGCAACATGTGAAGATGACCCCCTTAGATGATCGGACTCTTAACTACTTAGACTGTTATAGACCTTGCCATTCCATACAATCAACAACAACAAAAGCAGTTAAAACTGCATAGCAGAAATAAACTTTAATTGTAGCTTTGCCCCCCGCACATATCTAAAAGTTTATTTGTCTAACCAGAAAGCCCTACTCGTATCCTACCCAATTTCAATTGTGTACCCGAGAGTTTAGGAGAAAATCAAAAACTTCGTGTCAGATAAAAAGTCTAGTGTAAATAATATTAGTCCATCTCAAACCAAAATAGATACTTAGTGGTACTACGCTACTTAATGGAATGGATTTCCCCTCATTAATTTCTTATCAAAAAAATATAAATTATAGCATATCAGGCAACCAAAACGAATAAAACATAAATATATCATCAATATTATTATCAAGCATAAATGGACTACAATGAATAGTCCATCATTCATTAAGGTCAAGAGTCACACATTCCCATAATTATTCAATCTCATATAATAGTCCACTGAAAAATGTAGTTTCCGCTGGGTCGGTATGAACCTACTAATTTTCACATGCTAACAAAAACCTAATGGATTAACTTGGGCTAAAAGATACTAGATAATCCTATGGTCTTCTAGTCCGTTCAGAAGAGAAATTATCCAAAGCTTTGTAGGAGAAAATACCAATAATCCAATGGTCTTCTAGTCTTTTTAGAAGAAAAATTGTCCAAAGTTTGGTAGGAGAAAATACCCACGGTCTCTGAAATACAGTAGGAGAAAATAACAACGATCTCCTAAGATTCGTAGGAGAAAAATATAGGTGAGCTCCTTTGCTATGAGTTCTTTCAAATGTGTAACTCAAATTTTGCCTCGATATTGGTACAGCCTTATTTATACGAAATGTAGAGCCAACCAACCGAGGGCTCAACAGTTGGAATTTAGGGTGCGACCTTACGCAGGTCTCCACCCTTAAATTCGGTTTAAAATACCAATGATTCGTGTCTTTTGTTCCATTCGGGCATCCTAACATAATTTGACATTCACTATCTCTTAGATGCAATTATACTCACTCAGAAATTAAGTGTAATCAGACCTATTGTTGGAATAACCCTAACCAGTCATTAGTTCCCAATCCCCAAGGCCATAAATTTTAAGTGATGACATATAAAATATATGCGAGCATCTCAATAATTAACATATGCACTAATAACCGATCAAGTTACTTAATTGAACATATAACACATCATCATCCGTTACCATCAATATGTTCATATGATAGGCATTTTATACACAAAAATTACTTATACTTAAGTTATAATTTCCTTCATAAAGCTCTTTAAAAATAGGCTAAAATATATTTCCTTTCCTTTTAAAACCTTGTTAAATACTTAATAAAAACTACATTTTTGTCTACGGAAAACATTGCCCAAAATAGAGTTAAAAACTATCAAGTGTTATAAAAATAGGGTATCTCATTTCTCAAAATTCTATGCCATCGCATCTTAAAAACTCATGTTATAGCATGAATGTTGAGTTATCAAGCTTCAACCATATATTATATAGCACATCAAAAATGCATTCTACCGCATGTCAAAACATATGCCTTTGCATGCCTAAGTATCACATGCAAAAGAAAAGCTATCACATGTTTAGGATAAATGAAGCTATTGAGTGTCAACGAGCTATCGAGTTGTCAAGTAAACATAGTTATCGCATGTCTATTTTATGTTAAGCTATCGAGGGTTAACATGTTATGAAGTATCAAATGAAACAAAGTTATCGAGCACTAAACAAAATATAGTCATTAAGTGCCATATTAGCGATCGAGTACTAAGCAATACATAGTTATCGAGTTTTATAAAACATGATGCTATCCCATTATAAATCTTTAAAAAGCTATCTAATTTCAAATACTCAAAGCCATCGAGAGCCTACAATGGCATTATTGTAAATATCTGGAAAACCGACATATTTCCCAAAAAAAAATTTTTTTTTACCCAAACCAGCATTTTTGTCAAACTTTCATTGAATAATCAAATCTTTCTAGAAATCCATTACAATAAAATCGAGAAATATTTTGGCTTATTTCCCAAAATATTACTTTTCCATTAATAATGCTATTAATTACCTTTTGCAATCAAAACTTTCTATAAAAAGTAATTTATTTTAGATCAAAATTACATGGGAAATATCTCCAGATATTACGAAAAATAAGAACTTTTTACAACATACAAAAATTTCAGAGAAAAATAATTATTTTTCATAATTTAAATAATTAGAATTCAAAATTATTCATTTTCTTAACTTAGATAATTCGTATCAAACTCATAATAATTTAGAAAAATATTAAATGTAATATCTATCTCCAAATATTATTTATAAAAAAATCAAAGCAATTGGAGATCAAAGTCTACGTCTGTTACTTAGAAACCCATTTGGAAATTTCATGGAAATCATGTTTGATATTTATAACTCATATAAATGATTATCTAAGACATATGCGTGATAAACATTAATCGAAATTCCGATCTACCCCTAAGCTCAAAATAAAAACATCAAAAACATAGAGATGAAGATGTTATTCATCTTAAGTTAATTGTGTATGGAGATAATTGGCCTTCTCTATTTTTTTTCTTTCTGTTCTTCTTCTTTGTTGAATTTGTTTTAAGGGAGAGTTCTTGATTCTTATGTTTTGTTTTGTTTTGTTATGAATGTGTGGCTGAAAATATATAAGGGCAAGGGGAGAGAGTTTTTAAGGAAAATAACTAAATGTGTTATCTTTCTTTCTTTATTCCTCTCTCTATTATAATTAAGGCCTTTGATTTCTTTCCCTGTAGTTACTTACTCTGTTTAAAATTTGAAATTCAAATTATATTAACACAGCAATTATCCACACTACATATATACTTTCCCACATTATCTATTTAGTTGTCTCTTAATTAAATGTCCAGAGTAACATGCTACAAAAATTAAGGTGTTACAAAGGACATTTTTTATCGACAAACCGGGTTGAATATGGATGATATTAGAATTTTGACCATAACCAAATTCCATAAATACTAAAGTGATATAGTGTTGATTAAGAGAACATGTGAAATTATTGTTACTAAATGGTACCACTTAAGATGATATTAAATATGATTTTACTAAAAAGAATGTAAACAATAAATTTTGCTAAACTGTCTCCCCACGGCTAAGGTGATGTTTGAATGTTAATATTTGAATTATTCAATATTAACTGCTGATTGAATCCCCACCTTTGGGTCACACAACTGTAATTGTGATTTATTCAAAAAACTACACAATTTGATTAATTTATAAAATATTTTTAATTAACTAATTTAAGCAATATTTTGGAAATAAAGTTTATTATTTAATTTATTTGATGTTTCGGAGTTGTTTGTAATTATTTGAATGTATATATAAAAGTTATATTAGCGTGCATCAATATACGATATTGGTGTAACTTTGAATGATTTTAAACAAAGGATAATTGCATGAAGTGATTTATAGATATTTTGTGCCATTTAATGGCATCAATGGTCGATCATAGCTAAGAAGAGGGAGAGGTTGTAGTGAGAAAATTAAAGGATTAATTAAGGATGTTTTATATGAAAGAAAGAGAAAATTTTCTTTTTT
The DNA here is from genome assembly GCA_030765085.1 of Allium cepa. NCBI lineage: Eukaryota > Viridiplantae > Streptophyta > Magnoliopsida > Asparagales > Amaryllidaceae > Allium > Allium cepa. The sequence goes on along the minus strand of CM060931.1, from coordinate 142,983,067 downwards.
TCAAATAAAACAGATCCACTAATTTTATTCTGACTCATTCTTTCATTCATTTTTTTCTCCGCCTCTCCATAGCCATGGACGAAAATTAATCTTTCCTTTCAAAACAAAATCAACTGTCAACTGAAAACATCAAATAAAATAAAAGGTAAGTGCTTCATCCATCTTTTGCAAAGTTGAAGGTGGATCTAGTTAAAGATTTGTAACACCACGAAAATTTAGCAAAAATTTAATAAGAAAATAAAATTCAAATAAAACAAAGGCTAGATTGAAACTTTCACAAACTTTTGAATTTAGCTACAAAACTTGCATTATTGTGTTCCTAGAAATTTTTTGGATAGTTTTCATACATAACACTTCGAAATTGGAGTTTGTATGGAGAAGCTACGCATGTTTGAAAATTTAAAAATTAAATTTAATTTAAAATAAAAATTACCCAAAAAACTATACCACATCGATCGACCTTGGTAGGTTGATGGTCGACCTTAGGAGGTCGATGGTTGACCTGTAGCAGTTGACCCAGGGGCAATGGCGATCGACCTTTCACAATGAAAAGTCGAGGGTTGGAGCGAGATGAACGACTATGATAGACTTGAATATTTTACTTGGCTGCCATGTTTTTGATGAGCAAGCGAGATCATAGCGAAGATTCTCCAAGCCAAATCAATGATCCAAATTAGTTCCTAACCTCTATAAATTAACAACTAAAGTAGCCCTAAATTTACTAAAAATTTACAGACTACCGATACTCTACCGAAATTCTTCCTGTCCACTTCTAAAATTTCTTTAAAAATTAAAATAAAATCAAAGGAGAAGGACGATAGAAAATCAGATCTAGAAGAAGCAAGCTTAGGGAGGGCAATTCTCTGATGGAGCGTGTTGATAGAGCTTGGATCTAAGATGAGTGGGAATAGGTTTGATAAGTTGATTATTACAGTTAAATTTAACCTATTCTACTTGATCTCAAGGGTTAGTAATTCAAATTGTAAATTTTAGACCCTAATTATAAAATATGAAATTTGGATTAGGAATTGAAGTTGCTATAAATTTGTAAACCAATAAACCCCTTTTGAATTAAAACCTTAGAACTTGTTAACTATAGATTAAACAACTGTTATTAAATTGTTTAAAAATTGGAATATAAACTGGTTACTATAGTTGCTTAGGGTTCACTACAAATGTTGTAAATACAATAATTAATATTAATTAAATATAAAATCAAAAATTAAATGGACCTTATATTTATAATAAGCCCGGTCAACCACTCACCCTGAGCAGTCGACCGCTTGCAGTCAACCGATAGGGTTTAGTGGTCGACCAGTTATAGCCTGAAACGTAGAATAACCTTAGCCTAAGGCCCATGTTAAAAATAAAAATAATAAAAATATTAATTGTTATGCGAGCCTATTCAAGGCTGTATGTATGTATGTATGTCAGGAGCTATAGGGAAAGAAGTTCTCTATGGGATGACGCTTGGACAATACGGTATTGGGTAAACAGTCTTAACCCAATGGTGGTCGATTATTCGACTATGGGTGATTATTGTCGCATGCAAATGGAACTTAGAGGAGGTTCTCCGGTGGACGTGCAACACTGACCGATGAATTATATGGGCGCAACACAATGGGACTCCATGGTATGCACGATTCTGACGCAATGTGATACTGTGTGGTACATGGATCCCAATGTGTGCAATAAGAGGCGTACACTATAGACAAGAGGTGGACACGGATGCAAAAATGAGACAACTAACGAGTCTACATTTCGAGTTCCCCTTGTAGAATATATCGGCTTATGAATTTTGTTTGATGATTTATATATATATATATATATATATATATATATATATATATATATAAGGTGTTTGTTGTAGTACTATTGCAATATCACACAATGAGATAAACAAATCAAAATTTCATTTAAACAAATATTTCATTTAGAATTCAATTAAACGGATATTTCATTTGAGCAAACATTTAATTACAATTTCAATTGTACACATCTACGAAACATCTTCCACTATATTTTACATTTTCAAATAAAACACTATTTCACACTCTCACATACAACATTATTTCACTCGTTCTCTCAAATTTGACTTGCAATCTCCTTGCTCCAACTAATGTCCACTATCTACTATTCCTATCAAACAATAAACAACGCGGTAAAAAGGAAAAAGAAACAAACTGATCGCAAAAATAAGAATATGATTAAATGTGATATTGCCTCACTTAATTAGGTATTTTGTTTTCATATTTTAAACTGAAACCAAATTTAAATGCGCACGAGAAATATATGACATGTATATTGTATCACTGTACATGCCATAATGCCACGTGCATACACAAAATCCATTTGCATAATTTCAATTTCAGGGACAAATGCAAAGGTTAAACCGAAGACTCAACACAATGCAAGTAGAAGAATGCACACATGTCAGCAAGCCAGAATGAAGTACACAAATACGCCCGGGCAAAATAAGCAACACATATATAGATACGTGCAATGCAGACGTGCGCACATATAGAATGCAACTCATGTACAAGGCGAGGAAGTATATCAGAATCAACAATCAAGTACAAAGAAAATGCAGGAAGAAATGTGCATCACTAAAGAATGTTGGAATTCCTTAAGAAATTAAGTGAATGAGAATAAACAAAGTCCCACATCGCCAAATCATTAAAGCTATATTGGTTTATATATGGTTTTCTCATGAGGAGGTTGGGGGCCAGGGGCTCCCAAATGTATGCTCCGTTGTGAGGAGGGAGATCATGCATCTCCATCACACGCGCGCGCCGCCGCCGTCCGTCCGTCCGAACCGAACCGGGCCGGGTTTGGGTCTAATATGACACTCATATTTTTGCTGCAAACTGGACCGGGCTTTCTGACAGTCGCAGGTCATACGAACAGATGCGGATCTGTTCGGCAGCGAATGCGGGTTGAATAGGCGCGAGCGGGTGCGACTCGACACGACTTCTGAAGTGATGCGCGCGCAAACGAACAGGTGCGGAAGCGGACGCGGGTGCAGGGCAGCGATAAACAGAAGTGACTGTACGAAGAGGTACAGACGCGACTGTTTGAGCGAACGGACGCAGACACGACCGTTCGGAAGGGATACGGACTAACTATAAATAAGGAGGAAAAATGATCACTTTCCTGACTTATTTTTTCAATCCGAATCTCTCTTCTCCTCTTACGACTGCTGCTTTTCTTATAATAACAGAGTTGACATACTCATTACAATCTCGTGCAGATTACGTCTGTTGTATCCTGGGAGAGTTTTGAAATAAAATTCTTAAGGAAATTGTTACGACAAGCCTCAGACGGAATTTCCTTTATATACTGGTCAGATTCACTGTAATCTTTTCCGTTTATAGGTTGTACTATTTCTTACAATAGTATAACGTTGTTGTTGTAATTTATTTACAGCGTAACTTATTGTTACATTTATCTAATACAAAATTCCAGCGTAGTGGAATTCTAATTAATAAACTTGTGCGACGAGTTTATTGTAGTGTGCTATCTGTTTTAGTACACTAGACATATAACATCTTAAGAATTTTACTGTTTTACACTCTGTTAACAGTTGACAACATGAAAATGGATAAGTCCAACTTTTCAGCGGTTATTTCTGAATGCAATTTGATTTAGAACCCTAACCAATGGTGGGTTGACACAAGAGCTACTCGTCATGTTTGCTCTGAAAAATCCATGTTTTCAACATACCGGAAATTCGATCAGAAAGAAACACTCTACATGGGTAATTCTGCAGTTTTCATGACCGAAGGCAGTGGCACAGTTATCCTCAAGCTCACTTCTGGAAAAACTGTCAAATTGAATGACATGCTTCACGTTCCAGACATATGCAAGAATCTCATCTCTGGTACAGTCCTATCAAAGAAGGGATTCAAGATGGTGTTTGAGTCAGACAAGATGGTTCTGTCCAAAGCTGGAATGTATATCGGAAGGGGATATTTATGTGATGGCCTATTTAAGGCAAATGTAGCCGTTACCGGCAATAAATCTATGTATTCTGATTGTGCTAATAATAAAATTGAAGTCTCTTACTTGCTTGAGCACGAAATTTTACTATGACACGATAGATTAGGACAAATAAACTTTCGAAAAATGAAGAAATTATCAAACTTGGGATTGATTCCAAATTTCCAAGTAGATAAGAACTACAAATGTGAGACATGTGTAGAAGCAAAAATGGTAAAACAACCATTTAAATCTGTTGACAGAAGCACCGAACCATTAGGTTTGGTACATACAGATTTATGTGATTTTAAATCACTACCTACAAGAGGTGGGAAAAAGTATTTTATTACTTTTATTGACGATTATACGCGATATTGCTATGTATATCTTTTAAATAGTAAGGATGAAGCAATAACCGCGTTTATAAAATACAAGGCTGAGGTAGAAAATCAGTTAAATAAAAAGATCAAGATATTGAGATCTGATCGAGGTGAATAATATGAATCACCATTTGAACAGTACTGTGCCGAAAATGGTATAATTCATCAAACAACAGCTCCATATTCACCACAACAAAATGGTGTAGCGGAGAGGAAGAACAGAACGTTAAAAGACATGATTACTGCCATGCTTTTAACTTCTGGTCTACCGACGAACTTGTGGGGGAAAGCCTTAAATATGTCTAATCACATATTAAACAAAGTTCCTCACAATAAAATGGGAACAATTCCATATGAGATATGGAAAGGACACAAACCAAGCTTTAAATACCTCAAAGTGTGGGGGTGCTTGGCAAAAGTTCCAGTTCCGCCTCCCAAGAGAGTCAAACTTGGACCAAAAACCGTAGATTGTTATTATCTTGGGCCAGCCCAAAATAGTAGTGCCTACAGATTTTTGGTATTCAAGTCTGATATAAATGATATTCATGTAAATACAATCATGGAATCAAGAGATGCCTCGTTCTTTGAAGATGTGTTCCCACATAAAAGAAACGATGGAAATCCTGTCCCAAAAAGGACAAGAGATAATAGAGATGAGACATGTGAAGATGAAACTCATCAGGACAACGAGGAGGTTGAACCAAGAAGAAGCGTAAGGGCAAGAACTTCCAAAACATTTGGTTCGGATTTTTTAACTTATATGTTAGAACACGAACCTCAAACGTACAAGGAAGCAATGTCATCTTCTGAATCTTCATGTTGGAAAGAAGCAATCCAAAGTGAGATTGATTCAATTCTAAGTAATAAAACTTGGGAAATAGTTGATATTCCACCTGGAATAAAACCAATTGGCTGCAAATGGATTTTCAAGAAGAAATTGAAATCAGACGGCTCTATAGATAAATATAAAGCCAGATTGGTAGCCAAAGGATATCGTCAAAAAGAAGGAGTAGACTTCTTTGATACCTATTCACCGGTTACACGAATAACCTCTATAAGAATATTAATAGCAATTGCTTCCATATATAATCTGGAAATTCATCAGATGGATGTCAAAACAGCATTCTTAAATGGATATCTCGATGAGGAGATTTACATGGAGCAACCTGAGGGTTTTATTTCCAAAGGAAATGAAAACAAAGTATGTCGGTTAGTGAAATCACTATACGGAGTAAAACAAGCTCCAAAACAATGGCATGAAAAATTTGATAGTGTCATGATGAAAAATGGTTTTCGTATAAATGAATGTGATAAATGTGTTTATTACAAACAGATTGGACAATCATATGTGATGATTTGTCTATATGTAGACGATATGCTAATTTTTGGTCCTAATACTAAAGTAATAGAGACTATAAAGAAAATGTTAATCAACAATTTTGATATGAAAGACTTAGGAGTTGCGGACGTTATTTTGGGAATCAAAATAATAAGAACACCTAATGGAATTGAACCATCTCAGTCACACTATGTAGACAAAGTGATTGAAAAATTCCAAGAGTATGGAAATAAAGGAGTGAGGACACCTTTTAATCCATCGGAAGTACTGCATAAAAACACTGATGAGAGTGTAATGCAACTGGAATACTCTCGTGCAATAGGATGCTTAATGTATCTGATGAATTGCACAAGACCAGATATTGCTTACGTGGTAAGTCGACTAAGCAGGTATACAAGTAATCCAGGGAAGGAACACTGGAAAGCACTAATGAGAGTGTTGGGATATTTAAAGAATACCACTAATTTTTCCTTACATTATGGAAAATATCCTGCCGTCTTAGAAGGATATAGTGATGCAAATTGGATTGCAGATTCAGAGAAATCAAAATCCACAAGTGGTTATGTCTTTACCCTTGCAGGAGCAGCAGTGTCATGGAAATCTACTAAACAAACATGCATAGCTCGATCCACCATGGAATCTGAGTTTATCGCATTAGATAAAGCAGCCGAAGAGGCAGAATGGCTTCGTCAATTCTTAGAAGATATTCCATTTTGGCCAAAACCTGTGACGGACATATGTATTCACTGCGATAATCAAGCAACGCTAAGTAGAGCGAAAAACCTTGTGTATAATGGCAAATCACGACACATACGTCGTCGCCATAACACAGTTAGACAGTTACTCTCTAATGGAACTATTTCCATAGATTATGTGAGAACAAATGATAACCTAGCGGATCCATTTACTAAAGGTTTATCAAGAGAGAAAATTGACTGCGCATCGCGGGGAATGGGTTTAAAAGCCTAAACCAACAAGAGTTACCTTATACGGAAACCTATCCTAGCGACTGGAGATCCCACGGACCAGGATCAATAGGCAAACCAGTTATGAGTAACTCAAGAAGTAATGCGTTTGTCTGGACTTGGTCCTACTCCATTCCTATGGTGCAAAATATAATGCATGCCTACAGAAGTTTTAAAGGTTAAAACTATGTTTTTTAATGATGACCATATCTTGACAATAACAAGTGGAGTATATGTAGGATACTCTTAATGGTTGCGATCACCTATGTTAGTGTGAGCTGGGTCGGCTCTATGAGAATATTCAAAGGCTTTTATTCTCTAAAAACACTCGCAGAACCAAAAATTGTTCAGGACCAAAATGAACACAACCAAGAGATTGGATGAGAAGGGAATCAATGCTTCGTAAAGCTTATTGTCTGGATATACAATAAAAGCCGACGGTTCAAGATGAAATAATTCACCGATTAGCCAAGTAGATCCGATAAGTTTTAACTAGGGAAAGTTCAAAGTGAAATATCTACTTATCCACGATAAAGCATTATTCCATATGTACTCTGTGATATTTCGCTTTGTGTGGGGGATATGTATATTATCATTCATGTGGGGGATTGTTGGAATTCCTTAAGAAATTAAGTGAATGAGAATAAACAAAGTCCCACATCGCCAAATCATTGAAGCTATATTGGTTTATATATGGCTTTCTCATGAGGAGGTTGGGAGCCTGGGGCTCCCAAATGTATGCTCCGTTGTGAGGAGGGAGATCATGCATCTCCATCACACACGCGTGCGCGAGCCGCCGTCGTCCTTCCGACCGAACCGAGCCGGGTCGGGCCGGGTTTGGGTCTAATATGACACTCATATTTTTGCTGCAAACTGGACCGGGCTTTCTGACAGTCGCATGTCATACGAACAGATGCGGATCTGTTCGGCAGCGAACGCGGGTTGAATAGGCACGAGCGGGTGCGACCCGACACGACTTCTGAAGTGATGCGCGCGCAAACGAACAGGTGCGGAAGCGGACGCGGGTGCAGGGCAGCGATAAACAGAAGTGACTGTACGAAGAGGTACAGACGCGACTGTTTGAGCGAACGGATGCAGACACGACCGTTCGGAAGGGATACAGACTAACTATAAATAAGGAAGAAAACTGATCACTTTCCTGACTTATTTTTTCAATCCGAATCTCTCTTCTCCTCTTACGACTGCTGCTTTTCTTATAATCACAGAGTTGACATACTCATTACAATCTCGTGCAGATTACGTCTGTTGTATCCTGGAAGAGTTTTGAAATAAAATTCTTAAGGAAATTGTTACGACAAGCCTCAGACGGAATTTCCTTTATATACTGGTTAGATTCACTGTAATCTTTTCCGTTTATAGGTTGTACTATTTCTTACAATAGTATAACGTTGTTGTTGTAATTTATTTACAACGTAACTTATTGTTACATTTATCTAATACAGAATTCCAGCGTAGTGGAATTCTAATTAATAAACTTGTGCGACGAGTTTATTGTAGTGTGCTATCTGTTTTAGTACACTAGACATATAACAAATAAAAGCAACGCAAATGCATAAACAGTAAGCCAAAGTCAGCATAAACAAGCGCAACCCGATAGTAAGAAAATAAGCACACAAATTATTAAAGACAGCATATTGATAGCATCAGTTAGACAATTAATCTCAATGGCAATTTCACCACCGATAACAACTAATAATCAAGCACATGCATGATTTTCAATACAATTACAAACTATCAAATAAAAGTTTTAGGTCTCACAAAGCAGAAATACTTGTATAAGATTGTCTGAAAACTACATATTCCAAAAATGCACTCAAGCAACAATATTGAGACACAGCTCCTTCATATAATTCTGTTTACTATCACCTCCATATGCACACACTGGCAAGCCACACAAAGGAGGGATATACAAATGAACAAGTCAAGCATGTCAAAGCAGCATTGCTAATAAAGACGAGTACGTGCATATATAGCAAGTAAGGAAAATGGGAATAAGCATGGTTTCTGTCAAGCATCAACATTTCATAAAAATGAACAAACAGTGAAGCAACTGTAATTTCTAACTCAAGACGAAATAATTTTGAACAAGTTAAGAGCGTGATCAACAAAGTCGACCTAAACAAAATACAACCGAACATATATCAAAATTTTCGAATATATGTCAAAGACGTGAACAAGTCAAGCATCGTATAATCATTCAATCATAAATCGAAAGTAAAAAGTAAGCTTTTGAAATTCAAACCAAACAAATATATAGGGAAATATATGAAATCAATGCCTATGAAAACCCATTATCATCATCGGCACTTTTTAGTTGAGTTCGCATAAAATTGGAAAAGGGAAAAATATACACATGTGCCAAATCATCATAGCGTCGAATAACTCTACCTTTGAAGCAACAGAGAAGCACAATAAAGCAATCGATCGATCAACAAGGAAGGCAAAGCAAAAATATTTCTTTAATTGATCAACTAGATGATTCAGTAGCTTCAATTCAGTGAAAGCAATCACAACTATCAATTGCCACTAACTGAAGAACGCAATTCACAGAGAAGGAGCAGTGAAATTCGAATCTCAATTACAAGCGGCGGATTTCAAATTAGAAACCCTAATTTCAGATTGCAAGAGCAAAAAGAAAAAGAAAGACAGCATGAAGAAATCAATTGCAGGCTAAAGGAGAAAGGGGAGAACAATTTATTTGGGACGCATTTACTTTTCTTTTTGCTCAATTTAATTTGGCCATACACTATAATTAAAGGGTTTCAACACCTTTTAATTTAATTATTTTTTAAAAATTTATAAAAGTCATGATATTAACTATGTATGAACTACGGAGAATAGTTTGAAAATTCACCACTCAGAAGTTTGAGTTGTGGCAGGGTTTTAAGCATAGGATCAGAACAATCGAGTTAGAAATGATCGCAAGTTTACAGGGTTTGTAAGCGTCGATTGTTTAATTCTCTAGTAGAAACCTTTGGGACGGCAATAGACAGGTTTTGTCGAAAGTTGGGTAAAATTGTGTGTCACTTTTATTTCTGCATTTAATCTGTTACTATCTGTGCTGTAATTTTATTATTCTGTGAATTTATTAAAAACCTTATTCATCATTCCTTTAGGGTTAAATCGATTCTATAAGTGATATCAGAGCCGGTTACTAGCATAAATGTCTAGCCCTAGTTGCTGATCTAGCGAGAGTCGATCCAATGTTAGTACCTTTATTTTTGATGAAACAGATTTTTAAACCGGAAATCAAAAATGGAATTTTATTTAAAATCTATTAATTTTAAATGTTGAGATATTATTGAAAATGGGTGTGATATGGTAGAAAAGAAAAATATTTTGATTAATGCCCTTGCTATGCATATACTATATTCTATAATTAATCAAAATTAATTTAACCATATCTCCCATTGTTTAACTGCACAGAAAATTTGGAACACTCTCGGGCAGTATATGATAGAAAAGACAACAACAGCGAGAAACTCCCTAAAATCAACTCGGTTAAAGGGTTGTGCTTGACAGGATTTACAAAGTATAGTTTGGACAATGATAATAAAGAAGGCAGTGACGAAGATGCAACAACTGATGTGATAAGTGATTTTTCATTCAACGATATTGCCCTCTTGTGTCAAAATTAACTAAAAATATTGATGGCCTTGAGATGAAAAATAACAAGTTGAAAAGTGAAAAATCTCAACTACGTCAAAAAAATGATGAGTTGGAAAATGAGCTTAAAAGTATTAAGAAAATTAAAAATTCTAATTACAAAAAAGATTTGAATTACGAAAAAAAGTTTGCTCATTTTCATGAAATTTTTTAAAAGCTAGAAAAGGAAATTTTGATTTTGGCGAAAAACGAAACTGAGTTGATTTGCAAAACTGACATTTTACAGAAGGAGTTGGAAATTTTCAAGATGTCCGAAAATTTAAAATGTGCAAATTTTGAAAGAGAATTAAATGAAATCTAAAAAATTTCAAAACTCTTGAAAACGAAAACGTGATTTTGAAAAATAGTAAAAACATAATTTCTTCGAATAAATCATGAATTAGAAAAGGAGATAGAAAAAATCAAAGATTTTGAAAATTTTGAATTCGAAAAAACCAACTCTTTGAAACTGAAATGCTTGATTTAAAGACCAAAAAAAGAGCTCGAAAATGAAAATTTTATCTTAAAAGAAACGATTTTGAAAAGGGAGAGAATATTATTATTCATTGTTCTAACGAGAATAATCTTTTAAAATCCAAAGTTAACGAACTCGAGTTGATTATTAAAAAAATTCCACTGGAGAAAAATCGTTTAATATGCTATTAGGAAATCAACTCTTTGAGAATAACAGAAAAGGAGCTGGACTTGAAAAGGTATCAATATATATAAAAAATGAATAATAACACTGCTAGAGGAGGAAGTGTGGTACCCAAATGCATAAACTGTGGAAATATAGGACATAGCGATAATAGTTATCGAAATAAGAACAAACACAAAACCCTTAAACAAATATGAATTTCAAAAGGTACAAACATAAATGATCCAAAACTTTTAAAAAAATTGGTTCCTAGGGTACGATTATTAAAATTAATGGTTTTCCATATAAACAAATTTGGGTACCAAAGATTTCAATCGAAAATGAAAGTGGTCTTACATCCTTCGTTAAGCTACTCGCCTCCTCCAAATTTACATAGAAAAGCTTGCTAAGGAACAACTTCGATAGAGATAGATTTTGAGTTGCTATATGTAGTTGATGAGCAAAAATAATTAAGTTCCTTAGCATAGAAAGATGAGATGGACATCTACAAGAAGGCAATATCGAAGGTAAGTAAAGATAAGATCTTTAAACCCTATTTTCTTATTGTTAACTCTATTTCTGTTGACATTGCTACAGTATAATTACCATATCTTGAGCTCCTTAAATTTGATTTGCAAAAAATTCAAGATGCTCTAGAAAATAGATTGAAAATTCTATAAGTTTAATGTAGCTTAAACCATTGAAAACTGCAAATCATTTTGAGTGTTGTTTGAAAACTATTTCAAAATTTCTTAACACAACTGTAGTAATTTGACCATAACTTAAACATCTTTACTCCGAACTTTGAAATTCTTTAAGTTATGGAAAGCTAACCGATAGCACTACAACTTTACCATTTTGTGTTTTTGCTAATTCATTTTGTAAAATCTTGAAAACATCAATCATTTTAGTACATCACTTGAAAAGTTTCTCCGGTTTATACAAACAAGTTGTAGTATTTCAAATATAACATTTGAGCAATTTATCACTTTGATTGGAAACCAATTTTAGTGAGTAGAAATACTTGAGTATACAAAACTATCATGTTTTATGGTAAATCAAATTACAAACTAAAAGCTTCAAGTAGTGGTTTCAAATGAACTAATTTTACAAAATAAAGTTTTCCAATTGTTTTGGTAGAATGATTATCTTTCAATATCTTTTTCATGACTAACAATTAATGGTTAGATAAATGTACATGTCTTTGCTTTGATATAAATGTTTTTACTTCTATTTGATACAAATGATCACGCAAAAAAAATTTGAAAATCAATTCGAGTGATGTTGAAGAGTACATGGTCTACATTTTTAATAATATCATTTTTGGACAACTAGAGAAAAAGTGGTATTAGACATCACTTCATTTGAAATAATATGTGCATTTTCATATGAGTTTAAAATAAGCATACATTGTTTTCAAAAAACTCCAAGCAAGAGGTATATTTTATTTTCTGGATTTAGAAATTATTTGTAATAATTTAGAACTTTACTTTGATGGAAACACACTTGTTTATTTTGGTAAGAAATTTATCTGGAAAATTGGTTGTTGACTTTTTGAACGTTTTGAAACTTATCAAAATATTAATGGTTTGAGAAAGTGATGAGTAGTGATACAATTATACTTCATAGCCAGAGAAAATATATGTTAAAAAATTTCATAAAAATCAAACAAATTTTATAATATTTTTTTATTAGTACATATTCTATGATCATTTCTATCACTATCATCCTTCTTTCAATCCATATGGCAAAAATATTAACGTAGTATGCAGAAGTTGGTATTTCAAAGCAAGGAAATAATTTTTTTGTAGTACATAATTCTATCCCAAGGTGTTCACTCTCATGTAAAAGTCCTCACAGTTATGTATTGGTGAATTGTTTTAATCACTGTATATATGCTTCCATTCCCATTTAAATGCCCTTATGGGTATTCATGGATGGAACTCGTATACAAGAAAGGGATAAATATTCAAATAGTTTCTAATCTCATTTCAAAGTACTCGTGGTTATGCATGGTTAGAAAATATTTGACATTCCTTTTAAGTAACTACCAACCTCATTTAAAAGTCCTAATGGTTATGCATTGTTAGAAAGCGCTTAACATTTTCTGTATAATATTTAAAAGTATAATTTACAAAATTTTCATTTGTTAAAAAATACCACACTTCTGTCACTGTATATTTCCCCTAAACCATAATCCTATCGTCACGCTAAAGTGGAATTTGTCTCTAACTTTGGAATTTGCAATAAATATTTCTCTCTCCATATAATTTTAAGATTTTAATCAAAATTTATCACTATTTTAATTATTATTATTATTATTTATCATAACAAATGGTGGAGAGAGGTTAAGATTTTGGTGGTTGAGTAATAACCTTATCGATATTCGAGAGTGTTCTTATTATTCAAATATCATTTTTACAATTGTTTGACAAATCAATTTCTCAACCAATTTTTCATTTTTAAATTGCATGCATCTACGTAGGGGAGTCTAGTTGTAGGAGGAGTATACAAATAAGTGGATCTTGATCACAACACATCAACACATTAAACACATTTACTAGGCAGACTATCTTAATATAGGTTTGTTATCATCAATAGTGGGAGACTATAGATTATAAAGGCTTATGATTTTTTTATGATAATAAACATACTATAGCAACCTACACTTTAATGAGCCCAAATTTAAAAAACAAAAATCAAAACTCAATCCCATAAGAGTATAGATCGTGGGATTTAGTACCTGTAAATAAGCATGGACAATATCAGAGATTATAAAATCTAAACTCTAAGCGGAAAAAATAATAGGATACAAATACTGATTATGGCTACTACCTTGGAATTAACGGTATTCCTTTGATATCAGATTGCCATATCAGCACCGAGCATGAGAGAAAAGAAGACTTCTTCAACAATCAATCACATCTAGCTCCAGTGACATGTTCCTCTAAATCTATCTTGTGGGTTGTAATGAGGAGGATGTCAGAACAATGTTTTAGTGATTGAAAAATCTTTGCATTATCCATAACATAAATTTATATTGATTGATTACTATTTAATTATTATGCCTACTATTTTAAGGTTAATCAAATTAACCTAATATTGCATGCACGATTTATCTATCTGCCCTTTCCCTAGGTATAAAATATCGATGAAGCCTATCCACCATCCAATACTTCCAAATCCATTTGCCACTTGATACTTCCAACTATAAAGCGGACTCCTACTATCCTCAAGTCCATCAACTACTTAATATCCTAAAAGATAAATAGGTAGATTTTGGCCATTTAAGACCTCATTCGAGGCATACCCCATCATTTAAGACCTATCTCTAAGGTGGACTCCTAGATCGTCGTCGCTAGTCTATTAGTCTTAGTTATAGAGACTTCTGACCACCATTTAAGGCTTTATAAAATATAATAACCATACTACTAATGCATCTATCGTTATTAAAGTCTTAGCCGTTTGAGAGAATGTACCCAAGCCACATAATACATTATTAACAAGGACTAGGCATGCCTTTGCCTTTTGACACCTATTTGTAGGTAGGCACTTGTCATTTAATACCCAATCATGAGGCAGACTGCCCATTGGTACTATCTAGCTGACATTTCTTGGAATCTCATTGGGCTACTTAACACTTCTTTTATAGGAAAAGGGTAGACTCGATAATCTAACTGTTGCTGAAGATCCCAATCCTAAAGCGAACCCTTCTCGAAATATCCACTATCACTCTTAACTATTTATTTAGAATCTCACCGGGTTACTTAATACTTCATTTTAGGAGAGAGGCGGACCCTACATCCACTTAATATTTCATACCTAAAGTGAACCCCTCTAGAGATATCCCTTACCGCTCTTAATCATTAATTTGGACTATTTATTACTTTTTATTTAGGAAAGAGGCAGGCCCTCAAACAACCACTTAATCCCTCTAACCCCAAAGTAGGTACGTAGTCATGATTCCTATAATTGGTGATGTCTCACATCAGTAGCAAATGCATACAACTGCTGGTAGCCTCTAAGTGAAGGGCAGTCTCTTGTTATATGACTCCAATGACCTCGCATTCAAATCTACTAAGTCCAAATAATGACCCTAAACATATACAAAATTTAGGTCATATATCCCAGGCCTTAGTATTATTTCTAAGTTGAATATTGGACTTAGTTTACTAATCTCCTTTCTATCTAAGGCAATAAGGTTTGTTAAATACTTAATTGCCCATAAATCCACTTCTAATAATCCATAAATGTTAATTTGTCCATAATAATCCTAATGGACATTTCCTAAGACATCTATATATAATTACTAATTTCCAATTAGTAATCATTTTATAACTATTCCATTTTTATCGATCTCATTAATCCATTTACACATATTAATTGTAACTCCTAATTCGTTCCTTATTTATTTGCCCATTAATTGGAGTTACTACATTCTACGCCATATTAATTAACTGTAGTCCCCAATTCAATTCACACTTATTGCCCATTAAGTATGGTTACAATCTTTTATATCGTATTAATTATTGACAACTCTAACTTTATTATTCATTAATGGGAATCACTACCCGTCCTTGTTTCTCCTATTTGCTTTCCCATTCTATCTAATAATAATATATCCTAAGCAAATGTTACATATAAAAAATGCATCAATAAACACTATTCTTATTTATTAACGCAATAAATACATATAAACTACCTACTCTTATCCAAAATATATTCTAGTTATAAATATTTAAGTAGAATATGCTTTTCATATTTAATTTGCTGGAATTAGATTCCTTAGAAAGATTTTCCATTATAATTTCAACAAACTAGTTCAAAACAAAAGAAAAGAATGATTTTGTTTGAAATTACAAAGATTGAATATTTCTTTTTATTTGGAATAGACAGTATAAAATACGGGAAAAATCTGTACTTTACACATCTCTTCCTTTTTATTTCCACATATTCCTTGTTAAATCAAACATCGTCATTTTCTATGAAAAGTGGAGAAAGAAACAAATTATAAAAATCAAACGGATGTTCTTTCCACAAATTCACTTATGGAAAATCTACAATTCAACATAATTAGGGTAATAGTCCAAATCTTGTTAATATTTTACATCCCAAGTACAGATCTGGAATAAAACTAAACACCACTCAAATTCTAAATCTTTGGGACTAATTTTTGCATCAAGGTGTAAACACTTTTTTAAATCAGATCTAAGCAAGAATATGTAGGCAATGGTTTTCTGAGCTAGACTGAGCCTACAACTCACAAATAAGATTGATTTAGGCATAAAAATCAAACGTATTCCAATGGAATAATCAACATCATGAACAATAAATAAATTTTGCACTCACCATTTAAAAGTGATCCAAATCTCCAGATCTGAAGTAAAACCTTTGATTCATCTTCAAATTTTTTTTAATCCACGAAATATGTATAAAAAGAGTATGTACATATGTTAGAATTTCAGATCTGAGAAGAGATTTTGAATTGGAAGAGAAAATAGATAGATATATATATTACCTCAAATACACATATTGTTGATCGATTCTCTTCCTTTTCTACTAATTTCCGTTCCTCGCAATTTGTATGAATATCTTATAATTTAAAAGAATTGTGAACAAGGGAAATGGCAAAGCTTCGCTACTACCTCTAAAAAAATATGAAAAGAAAGGAGAGGATTAGGCCTGAATTTATAAGCGCTATAATTAACCACAGTCGTTGGATTTAAGATATTAAACACGGGCCGTGAAGGCTAAGCCTAACCCTATTCGTTAGTTTCCCAAACGGTTGACCACTATAAAGCACCGATCGATCGCTACATGTCGATTGGACATAATTGACCTATCGACCCATGGGTCCCGGTAATTAATCTATAACGTTAATATATGATACTCTAATTATTCCATTTCGAATTTTCTCCCATAACGCCTTCGTCTGGACTCCAATAGCAAAAATTCAAATATGAAAGTTGCTCAGAATTTTACCATGGACGCAATGGTGCAAGTTTTATGGTCAAATTCGATCGTTCATACAAATTCTATTTTTGGTGTCTATTAACTAGCTAACTAAATAAGTAACCAATGCCAAATTCGCGGTGTTACACACACATATATATTAATTGTATTTGTTATAGTACATTGCAATATCACACAAAAACATGAACAAATCAAAATTTCATTTAAACAAATATTTCATTTAGAATTTCATTTAAAAAAATATTTTATTTCAACAGACGTTTTATTACAATTTCTATAGTACAAACTTACAAAATAGCTTCCACTATATTTTACATTTTCAAATACAAAACTATTTCACACTCTTATATACAACATTATTTAACTCACTCACTAGGATTTGATTTGCTATCTTCTACTCCAACTTGTGTCTAATTTTCTACTTGCCTGTCAAACAATAAACACCATAGTATAAAGAAAAACGAAACAAATTGAAATTACAAAAATAAGAATTTAATTAAATGTGATATTTTCTTAGTTAATTAGGTTGTTTATTTTTATATTTACCAAAAATAAATGTGCACAAGCAACGTATGACATGCATAGTGTATCACTATACATAACATAAGGCCGCGCACTTACACAAAATCTATTTACACAAATTCAATTTTAGAAACAAATGCAAAGGTCAAGCTTGAAGGCTCAACACAGTGCAAGTAGAAGCATGCAAATAGGTTAGCAAGCTAGAATGAAGTGCACAAACAAGCCTAGGCAAAGCAAGCAACACACATAACTACATGCAATTCAGATATGCGCACAAGTGGAGTGCAACTCATGTGCAAGGCACGGAAGTGTATCAAAGTCAACAATCAAGTGCATAACAAATGCAGCAAGAAATGTGCATCACTAAATAAAAGCAAGGCAAATGCAAAACTAGTAAGGCAAAGTCAACATACACAAGTTCAACCCGACAACAAGAAAACAAGCACAAAAATAGCATAAAAATAAATCATAAAGGTTTGATTCGTAGTTTAATCCTTGTAGTATCCTCCACAAGTTGTAATGTAGGTGTGCGTTGGATAAAAACCCTTAAGTAATGTATGCTAAGAATACATGGACACATATAGTACACCCTATGTCACTTAGAGTAGATTTAAAGTTAACTGCACATTACCACCATATATTAAACTTGTACTCATTTACCTGACTTTTGTTTGATCCATCCTTTTTCCCTTTATTTTTCTCTAGTACTAGTGGACAGGGCAGTAGGTGACATTCTTGATACCGAGAGAGTCAAGCCCATCGTAGGAGTTTCTTTTTATCATATTTACTCTCCATATATCCATTTATCCATCTTGTCAGTTTTTTGTCTTTCCTTTACCGGACTTGGAGTGATACATTCTGTGTACTCTGTATTTGACTGGGTACTGATTTTCTAAGACTATGTTTTGGGATGTTTTCTGTGATGCGTATTTTTTAGTATTATATGTTTTGCTCCTTCCACTGTGAATTCTGAAAGTATAGCATATTTTAGATTATACATGTTATGTTAGTCTTCGTAATGTTATAAAACCAAATATCTCGTATTTCTTGGCGTGACATGAGTCCAAAAGTCACACTTGGATTTGGATTGGTATGTCGAGAGGTGTGGGTTGTCACATTGGTGTTAGAGCATGGGTTCAAAGTTCCTTCGGAATTAGGAGCATATTGAGAGAATGTACATGAAAGGTTTTTGAAAAAGATAGTTTTTTTGAAAATGTTTTAAAAAAGGTTTTCTAAAATGTTTTCAAAATGGGTTTCGAAGATGTGTGTGTATATATAGAAAAAAGTTTTCAAAAGTTTTCCAAAAATTATGTAGATCATAATCTCTCCCTTATGCGTATCTGTGTTATCTCTTATTCAAGCCTATACTATCTGTGAAATGTTGCTTATAAAGTTCAAAAATATCACATATAAAAGTTGAGCGATCCCACAGGTTCCAGCTAAGGTGACATGACCAAGGTTTCTGGCGTAAACGTTTCGATTTAGTTCCATCATTATCTTCAGGTGAGGGGACAAATAGAGCTTAATCCCACGAGAGGAACCACATGAAGAGAGACGTGTGTAGTTCCTACCCATCCACCTACCACCGATTTTGCTAAGTTATGTAAGGATTTCATTAGTCTGGGAGGGAAGCCGTGTATGAGGACAGAGTCATACATGGACTCGAGGATATGGATTCATTCCTGTGAGTGGATATTTAGGTTGTTGGGTCTTGCAAATGAGGAGAGGAGATAATTAACTACTTGGTAATTACAAGGTGAGGCTTTTAGTTGGTAGAAGGTAGTTGAGACTGAGACTGATGGCGGAGAGATCACTTGGGGAGAGTTCCGTAGATGATACGAGGTGAAGTTTCTTTCTACAGAGGAAGGTGCGTAGTTAGAAAAGTTTATTCACTTAAAGCAAAGAGACCTATCTGTAAAAGAATATTTCAATCAATTCAATGAACTAGCTAGATTTGGAAAGGGACTGATTGATAACCTACATAAGAAGGCTTAGAAGTTCGCTAAGGGGATGTACCAACATCTTCAAGGTTTAGCTCTGAGTCATACTCCCATGGGTGCTACATACGAGGGTTTAGTAGAGGTGGCATTGCTGAATACTATCCCTATGAAGGAAGCAAAAGGAGAACCCCAAAAGAATGGAGGGAAAGCGCAGTAGCAGAATTAGCGTATGGGAGACCTGGACCTAAAGGAAAAATAAGGAAGAAAGATATGCATTGTAGGAAGTGTGGCAAGAAGTGGCATTTCACCAAGTAATGCAGATCAGATGGTTAACAAGTCAAGTGCTATAATTGCAATCAGTTTCGGCATATGAAGCAAAATTGTCCAGCACATCCAAAGACCTCTACCAAGATAGTTACAGCACATGCATTGGATGTAGTACCTAGCCCGAGTGCACCATTAATTGCTGAACAGGGAAAGAAGATCGCGATCGAAGGTGTGTTGACTTTATCTGTTTTATCTATTTGCACTTTATTTGACATGGGGGTATACACTCTTTTTATCTAGTCAACTTATAGATGATATGCACTAAGACACTAGCTGTGACGACCTGCATTTTCGGAAGGTTTAAGTCAACAATAAACTACACATGTCCAACTCAAAACAATCAGAAACACGGACAATCAATGGGGTTAATTAAGAAATATAAGAAAAGAAAAAAACATACACAGAATCTCACAGCAGAATGACAAACTATAATAATTAAATAAACAGTTCACGAAGCCATTTATAATATACATTTGATTATATTTATACAAAATTTATCAGAGTTATATATACAATAGAATAATAGAATAATGTGGAAGAACAATATGATGTGGAAATAATACTAGTAATATAATGTACCAAATCTTCGTCTTCCTCCTTCAAAAAATAATCTTCAATGCACTGAAAAACTCAAGGCTAACCTGAGCATAAAGTAAAACAATACACTCGAGTCAGAACTAAAATATTCTTATGTAAGTCAAATCAATATCACATATAACATGAGTTTAACCGGGTCAGAGATGTTTATGGGGTTTCACATCTCCTATCCAGTGTATAACGTGCGTGCAATAACTCAAGAGATGTTACGAGATTTTCCATCTCTTAAGGATCCATCAAAATATCTATATATCGTAGAATACGCTATATATGTAATGTCTATCAGTAATATAAAATATTAAAATAACGTTAAGGCATTACCATTATTCCACTTAATGTGGTTCTAAGTAATGTTGAACAGCATGCATATAAAACACTAGTAAACCATTGGTGGATAGGGATGCGCCATGATACGACAATACTAAATTAAAATCATAGTAGTCTTGTATAAGAATAAAAGTATGACAAGACACGTGAGGCAATCCCCAAGGTAGGATACTACCAGTTTGCCTGATCCAGACTAGTAGTAACCCCTACCAGCCCACTGCAACACAACACTCCTAAAATCATGGGTGATCACCAATCAATAACAAAAGATAGAATACAAAGTAGTGTGTCCGCTAGAGGTAGCTAACCTCATTTGCCCGGCGTGGCTCCTATTTCAGTCATTTCAAATTGACACAAGTGTCAGGACTATCCGTCATCGTTCTCTTTCTTCAAATCCAATAAACATACACTAAATCCAACCATTTAATCCTGGAGCCTCCTCCATGTACACAGTTGTTAAAATGGTTCCAATATTCACATAGAGTATGCACGTAAGAGGCTCCGGTCTCTTTAACAACCAAACGTCGTTTTACACACCGATTGGTTCTTTTACATTTTGAAAATGATTCATACTTGATGTCAAAATATCATATTCATTTCAAAAATATTTTTATTTCAAAATCATCATATTTACTTAAAATATATTAATTTCACTTGAAATCATTTTTCACTCCAATATCTCAATTTCACTTCCAAAATCATTTCGAGTTTCAACTTAGGTTATAACTTCATTTTAACCAAATTTGAATTTAAATCCACTATTTAAATATAACGTTCCAATTTTTCATAGTTTGAAACGTTAGAAAATAGTTTGAATAATTTTAAATAGTTTAAAGATTTAAAACAGTTTGATATACAATGATTTGAGTATTGAAAACGGTTTATACAGCAGTTTGGGAGATCAAATGATTTGAATATTTAAAAAGATAAATTGTTAAACATTTTATATTAAAATAATTTATTTTGAAAATAGTTTCAAATCAAACTGCTTCTTCCCATTTCAACCAAATCTGGACCCAGGTCCAAATTTCAAATCAAGCGGATTCAATTTCAAAACTTTCAATTCAAATGACTCAATTTCGATTTAAATTCCAATCAATTCAATTTCTATTTCAATTCGAATTAATTTCAATTTCGAAACATTCATTTCAACTCCAAATTCAATTCAATGATTCAATTTAATGGTTTAAATTTCAATTCAATTCTTATTTTAAACCATTTTGATTTATATAAATTTCGAATTCGATTTTAAAATCCTGATCTAAATCACTTAAATCAATTTAAAGTTCAATATTCAATTTAAGGTTCAAATCTTTTAAAATAATTCCATTCCGAGCTCAAATTTGGAATATACATTTAAACTACTTTTACTTAGTAATATTTCAATGTTCGAATAAAAGTTCAAATCTTTTAAAAAAATCAATTTCCATAATTCAAATTATATTTCAATTCTAGCTTCAAATTTCTAAATTCAATTCTTTGAACAATTTTTGTTAACAAATTACAATTTCAACATTTCGAGCTCGACTTTGAAAATAATTCAATTTCCGTAAATCAATTATTTTATTCCTTAAAATGATATCATTTAAGTAATTTCAAAACCATAAATTTTAAAACTATTTAATTTAACTAATTCGATGTCCGTGTGTAATTTTCTACCCTATGACCAAGAAAATAGTTATTACAATTTTAATTGTAGGGATGGATATATATTATTTCAATCCAAATCAAAGTGTCATAGGTATATATCATTTCAATATATTCCTTAATTTTTTTGATATAATTCAATTTACGATTTTATATATTGTAGATAATATATAGGGTGATAACAGGATATATATATATATATAATAAATAAACATCTAATCATCTAAATATCAACCAATAGTCATCCATCACAATCAACATCCATATCAGCCAATAAATCAAAACAATTAACTAGTTATCGGTATTGGGTGTTTATCTAGCAATTTAATTCCAAATTTAACTATCGATTTAAATTCCTATCAATTCAATTCACATGTCAATTTAAACGCTAATTAAATTACCAAGCAACAGTCAATAAAAATAAATTACTTAATAATTTAAATTTAACTAACATCAGAATAATTTAGTATTTTGTGAGTGGGTTTAATTACTCAACTTTTTTTGAAATTGAAAATTTTTCAACTTCAATAAATTCCTATTCCTCTCCATGCCGTAGCCTTCGTCGATATAATCGCAACGCGGCTTGTTTTGTTCAAAACGGACCTCGTAAGAAAAAGTTACACGATAATTAGTAGAACGAGATAATTAAAAATATGATTAACTTAATTAACATAATTATCAATGTTAAACCTTCCTTCCACTATTGCTTCTCACGCGGTTTCTATAGGTCGCGCGCTCCCATTCTTTTTTTTTATTGATCGCCAAACGTGTGCCTACAGCCGCCGACCACCACATCGACGTCGCTGCTCCGGTGTCTCGACATGGGCCAACACCATCAATGTGCGCATGCAAATAATCGCTACAAACATGGAAAACTTTCGTGAACACGGAGCTCAATTCTAGCGATCTCACGCTCTTTTACCTCGATCAAACCGCATACAACGTAGAGGAGATCGAGCTCTCTATTTTTCTTTTTGGAGTTATTTGATTTCGTTGAACGGATTGAGAGAAATCGAGAGGAGAAGATAGGGCAACTTCATCCATTAAATCGCTAAAAGAGGAACAGTCGATGTTTTGGAAGTTAGGGTATGCGAAAATGAGATTATACGTGGCCTTATATATAAATTTCCGACCTGATTTATCTGCGAAAATTTCAAACCCAAATGAAGCATGCCGCCTGGCGTTCTATATGTTATACCCCTATTTTGAACATAATAGAACATGTACCGGGAGCCGATTCCATCGTATTCAGAAGATAGCTTTTCAAAATCAAATTATTTAAACTTAAATTCCTTTAATTAAATTCTACGCATATCAAGCTCGCACGACCAACCGATAAGTCCATTCGATACGAAACTTAAAATCCTATAGTAACTTACAATTACGAATCCGATGAAACTGGTTTCGTTAAAATCTAATACAGTGACCTAAAAAATTATTTTTATATGTTAATTAAGACAAGTAATTCCCAAATAGATTTATTTACTTTTGAATTCAATTTTAAAAGTTAACAATTTTCATTCTTGTTTGAATAAAATTTAACTTTGAAACGATTTTCATTCATATTAAATTCAAGATTCAATTTTTAAAATAATTTACTATATTAAATATAAACAATTTAATCATCCAATAAATGACCATATTTTAAATATAAGTTATTTAACTTATAAAATTTAACTTTTAAAACAAATTCAAATAATAAAACAGCTACTTCTATTTTACAGTACTTCAACATTTATTATTCAATCCAGCTATTGATTATAAACACATTCAATACGTAGAATTTCATTTCAATACTTGTTATTGCCAAAAGCATCGAAATTGGTTATTCTAAAATTTTACTCAAGTTCATTTTAAATAAAATACATTAATCAATCATTAAATTTTCATTTCTAACATTTTTTTTCAATAATTATATTAAGTTGAGTAATTTAAATCAGTTAAAAAATATGGGTCGTTATTATCTCCCCCACTCAAAAATTTCGTCCTCGAAAAAGGGTTAAGTAAGGAATCTAACATTTGATATATTTTATTAAAAATAATTAACTTATAAACAGTAAAATCTCATTTGAAAACCTTTACTACACTTCTAATGTGCCACTCCGATACCGGCTTTATGAAAATGACTTCTTGTTTATAAAAACAAGTTATAAAAATTTAAAATCTGAAAATTTTCTAACACCGGAATTTACGAAAAAATTCGATAGCATCTCCTTTACGCGGCTCGGTCGTAAAAATTTACAATATATATATATATATATATATATATATATATATAGACACGCACACACACACAAATATACACCTTATCTCAATGATGAGGAATCCCATAGGGAAAAACATAATAGTACGGTATGTAATCCATGAAATGTACCTTATTATTATTAATATGAGCGAGTTCGCTCACATTAAGCAAGCAAAAGCAAATCAAACAGCGTATACGTCCTAACGCTCTTCATATGTACCTATCTCAAATAAAATTTGAAATATTAGTCAATTATAAAAAGATATAGAAACATATATGAGTTTAATAGAACTATATAACATTAATTTTGAATCCAAATCATAAGTATTAGCACTAATACAAAACGCAACTCATGTTTTTTATTACTTCATAACTTAAGTTCATATTAATTCATTGACTCGCTTCATTAGTTCATTTCACTAATTCATATTATTAACTTTACTTAAGGAAATTTTATTTTTTAACTCAAATTCATATTAATAAAATTTTCTTTTTATCACAATCAATATAAGTCAACTTTTCTTAAGTTAACTTCCATCTTATAATTCGTTTCATTAACTTATTTCATTAATTCATTCCATTCAAATTGACGTAAATAAAATTTAATTTCATAATTTAAATTTCAACTTTATTATTTCATTAATCATTTCTTAAGTTATAATCATTTTATACATATGTATCTTCTTTTATAGAATATTTCTCAATTATAATTATCTAAGAAAGCTACAACTACATCTTAAAACATCCTTTACAAATTTATCTTTTTATTTACAAACAATTCACAAAGATATGATTTAATTTATTATTTGTTTACCTTTTCTTAAGTTCATATCTAGATAGTATTTTCTTTTTTTCTTTTTTATAAACATTTCTTTAAACACAATTTCAATTTGAAACATTTTTATTACTTAAGTTCAAACTTGTATGATATTCTATTACACATTCATATTTAACATTTCAACTTTTTAAACATTTTTGTAAGTTTTATATATGTTTTTAGAATATAATTGAGTGTTATACAAATTTATCTTATTCATTTTAGTTAACAAAAATGTTTAATAATTTACACATGTTTAAGTTTCCATTATCTTGAAATGTAAGAGTTATGATTTAACTTCTCATATTTCATTTGAACACATATCTTCAATTTCTTATTCCTCATTTTAGAAGTTTCCAACTATCTAAAAAATTCACTTATTCCTACTGAAAATCATTAATTAACAGGAACTTAAGAATTCAAATACCGGGTTTATTTCAAATCATTTTGAAATAATATATATACTCATATCTTATATATATATATATATATCAAATCATATTTAGAAATTTTAAATCAAAATCTGTTTATCAAACCAAAGGCATAGCAAAGCGACTAAGTGACCTCCCCCACTTTGAGACTTGAAAATGAATGTCGACGATGCGGCCGTCATCACCAAAATTATTTTCCAACGACAAAAGAGGGGAGTATAAGACTTATTTCCTTCTAATTCCTTTTGGACTACTTTTATTCGTAAATATTTTTAATTAATGCTGATTATTATATCACCCTCTTAAAAAACAATTTCAAAAGCACTGGAATTTAAGTTCTCAAATTCTCAGCATTTAAATCCTTTTTTATAAGCTATATTATAAATATACTTATACAATTCCATTACCTTATGATGAAAACATTTCATTAATTTACATCTTTGTTATTGCAAATAATTATTATTATAATTAGATTTCAATTCAATCTAATTATCGAACGCTTCATGAAATAGAGTTCACAAAATATTCGTTTTTAGTTTAATTCAACCAACAATTGATGATAGCTAAATATTATCATCTCCTTACAACTAACATCTACAAATAAATACATATTTTCATAAACCTATACGGTTATTTATGGAAGATTATTTCTTTTTATATATAAAATATTATTTAGGTAAAATTATTTCATTTACCCTATTTTAAAACAATATATGTCGACTTGCCTTGTTTATGTGTTTAGAAACCCCTATCAATAATATGGCGTCCCAGACATCGACCAGAATTCATAAACAACTTAACAGATAAGTAAACACAATATAAAACATTTTATAACACTAACAAGTATGCGCTCTCATACACACACACACACTCACACTCAAATTAACACATTTTAGGGTATTATTACCTTATCACTAATGAGTCAAATCCCATAATGTTATGGTTATCGCTAAACCTGGCTCTAATACCAATTATGGAGACCTGCATTTTCAAAAGGTTTAAGTCGACAATAGACCACACATGTCCAACTCAAAACAATCTGAAACACAAATAATCAATGGAGTTAATTAAGAAAAATAAGAAAAGAAGAAAACAAACACAGAATCTATGCAGCGGAATGACAAAATATGATAATCAAATGAACAGTTCATGAAGTTGTTTATACTATACATTTGATTATAATTTATACAACATTTTTCAAAGTTATGCATACAACAAAATAATAGAATAATGTAGCTGAACAACATGATGTGAAAATAATACAAGTAATATAATATACTAAATCTTCATCTTCATCCTTCGAAAAATAATCTTCAATGCACTAAAAAACTCAGGGCTAACCCGAGCATAAAGTAAAACAACACACTCGAGCCAAAACTAAAATCTTCTTATGTAAGTCAAATCAATATCATGTATAACATGAGTGTAATAGTGTCAGAGATGTTTACAGGTTTTATATCTTCTATCTAGTGTATAACGTGTGTGCAATAACTCAAGTGATGTTACAGGATTTTTCATCTCTTAAGGATCCATCAAAATATCTATATACAATAGAATATGCAATATATGTAATGTCTATCATTAATATAAAATATTAAAATAACATTAAGGCATTACCATTATCCCCCTTAATGCGGTTTCAAGCGTCATACAGTTTGGATACAAAACACCAATAAACCGTCAGTGGATAGGGATGCACCGTGATACGATACCACTAAATCAAAATCGTAGTGGTATCGTATAAGGATAAAAGTGTGACAAGGCACATGAGCCAACGTCTAAGATAGGAAACTACCAGTTTTCTTGATCCAGACTGGTGGTAACCACTAATGACCCACGTAGCATAACACTCCCAAAATCATGGGTGATCACTAATCAATAACAAAAGATAGAATATGAAGGAGTGTGTCCGCTAGAGGTACCTAACCTCATTGTCCCGGCGTGGCTCTTGTTTTAGTCATTTAAAATAGACACAAGTGTTGGGAGTACCAATCATCGTTCTCTTTCTTCAAATCCAACAAACGTACACCAGGTCGAACCACTTCATTCTGGAGCCTCCTCCGTGTACATAATTGTAAAAGTGGTTCCAATATTGACAGAGAATATGCCAATAAGCGGCCACGGTATCTTTAACAACCAAACGTCGTTTTACACACCGTTGGTTCTTTTACATTTTGAAAATGATTCATACATGATATCAAAATATCATATTCGCTTCAAAAATCTTTTTATTTCAAATCATCAAATTTACTTAAAAAATCTCAATTTCACTTGAAATCATTTTCACTCCAATATCTCAATTTCACTTCCAAAATCATTTCAAGTTTCAACTTAGGTTATAACTTCATTTTAACCAAATTCGCATTTAAATCCACGATTTAAAAATAACATTCCAACTTTGCATAGTTTCAAATTTCAGAAAATAGTTTGAATAATTTTAAATAGTTTAAAGACTAAAAACAGTTTGATATAAAATGATTTGAGTATTGATAATGGTTTATATAGTAAAATAGTTTGGAAAATCAAATAATTTGAATATTTAAAAAGATAAATTTTTAAACAGTATATATTAAAATAATTTATTCTGAAAATAGTTTCAAATCAAACTGCTTCTTTCCATTTCAAAAAATCTAGACCTAGGTCCAAATTCAAATCAAGCAGATTCAATTTTAAATCTTTCAATTCAATCGACCCAATTTCGATTTAAATTTATATCAACTCAGTTTTGATTTCAATTTGAATTAACATCAATTTCAAAACATTCATTTCAATTCCAAATTCAATTCAATGATTCAATTCAATGTTTAAATTTCAATTCAATTCTTATTTTAAACCATTTTGATTCATATAAATTTCGAGTTCTATTTCAAAATCCTGGTCTAAATCACTTAAACTAATTTAAACTTCAATAAGGTTCAAATCTTTTAAAATAATTCCATTCCGAGCTCAAATTTGGAATGTCAATTTAAATTACTTACACAGAAATATTTCAAAATTCGAATAGAAGTTCAAATATTTTAAAACAAATCAATTTTCATAATTCAAATTAAATTTCAATTCTAACTTCAAACTTCCAAAATCAATTCTTTGAACAATTTCTATAAACAAATTTCAATTTCAAGATTTCGAGATTGAGTTCGAAAATAATTCAATTTTCATAAATTAATTATTTTATTCCTTCAAATGATATAATTTAAATAATTTCAAAACCAAATATTTTAAAACTATTTAATTTAACCAATCCGTTGTCCGTATATTATTTTATACCCTATGGCCAAGTGAATAGTTATTACAATATTAATTGCAGGGATGGATATATATCATTTTAATCCAAATCAAAGTGTCATAGGCATATATCATTTCAACCTATTTCTTAATTTATTAAAAATAATTCAATTTATGGCTTTATATACTATCGATAATATACTTGGTGATAACAGGATATATATATATATATATATATATATATATAATAAATAAACATCCAATCATCCAAATATCAACAATTAGTCATCCATCACAATCAACATCCAAATCAGCCAATAAATCATAAGAATTAACTAGTTATCAGTATCGTGTGTTTAACTAGCATTTTAATTCCAATTTCAAATTTAACCGTCGACTTAAATTCCTATTAGTTCAATTCACATGTCAATCTAAATGTCAATTAAATTACCAAACAATACTCAGTAAAAGTAAACTACTTCATGATTTAAATTTAACTAACATCAGAATAATTTAGTATTTAATGAGTAGGTTTAATCACTCACATTTATTTGAATTGAAAATTTTCAACTTCAATAAATTCTACTTCCTCTCCATGTCATAGCCTACGTCGATACAATCGCAACGCGACTTGTTTCGGTCGAAATGGACCCCGCATGAAAAAGTTATACGATAATTAGTGTAACGGCCCGCCTTTTTGGACAGTTTAAACCGACGATCAAATACACATGACGATTCCAAACCACTCAAAATGGCAGATAGTTATTGGGGTAAATAAGAAAAGAAAAGAAAGAGAAATAAAGGAAATGGAACAACATAGAATCTCGCAGCGGAACGATAAAATATAATAGTCAAATAAACAGTTCATGAAGCTGTTTACTATACTTTGACAATTATTTATACAACATTTATTAGAGTTATACATATACAGCAGAACAATTTAAATAATGCAGCAGACAACATGATGCATAGATAATAATAGTAATAGTATACCAAATCTTCGTCTTCATCCTCCAGAATAGATCTTCAAAAATCTGAAAAACTCAGGACTGACCCGAGCGTAATGAAAAGACAAAACACTCGAGTCAGGACTAAAACATCCTTATGAAAGTTAAATCAATCGTAAATAAATATGAGTGTGATGGCGTCAGAGATGTTTACGGGGTTTGACATCTCATATCCAGTGTCAACCTGCGTGCAATAACTTAAGAGATGTTAGGGGATTTTCCATCTCTTAAGGATCCGTTAAACTATCTACTCTGTAGTAATGTACGCTAAGTAGATAATGTCTATCAGTAATATAAAGTATCAAAATAGCGTTAAGGCGTTACCACAATCCCCCTTAACACGTTTTATAATGCCATAGTCTATACAGCATCGTAAGCCCCACCGTAAACTGGTGGTTATCAGAGGGTACCCCACAGGTATAACACAAAACATAACGTTGTGGTCGCGAATAGGATAATCAGTATGACAAGGTACATGAGGCGATACCAACTAGGATACTAGTAGTTGCGTGATCCGGACTGATGTTGGGCATAGCTAGCAGCCACCCCAACACCGCGCAACAACACTCCCAAATCAAGGGGTGCACCCAAATCGCATCACAAATGTAATAGATATGGTATCGAAGAAGCATGTCCGCTAGAGGTGGCGAACCTCAATGGCCCGACGCGGATCCTGTTTTAGTCATGTCAGGGGTCATCCAATAATCGTTCTCTTTCTTCAGTCAACGTGTTCACCAAACCATCCACTTCATCCTAGATCAACACTCCGCATATAATAGTTATTAAAGTGGTTTTCGGTATCGACAGAGAGTATGTCCATATCCGATCCCGGTCTCTTTAATAACTACGTATTATTACACCGTTGGCTCTTTTACATTTCAAATCGATTCATAATTGATATCAAAATATCATATTCGCTTCAAAAATCAAATCCATTTTAAATATCATCGTATCTATTCAAATGTAAGATTCCGTTTCAAAAATCATTTTTCGCATCAATATCTCATTTCGATTTCAAAATCATTTCGAATTTCAATTTAGGTTGCAACTTCATTTAACTCAATTCGTATTTAAATTCAAGATTTAAAAATAAACATTCCACTTTATTGACCAGCTTAGAATTCTAGAAAATAGTTTTAAGTAGTTTAAAGTAGTTTAAAAAAAAATTAAAATAGTTAAAATACTTAAAATCTTAAAATGGATTTAAAATAGAAAATTAGTTTAAAATAATTTAAATTGGGTTAAGTAGATCAAAAATAGATTAAAATAGTTTAAGTATTCAAAATGGTTTATATAACAGAGTAATTTGGAAAACAAATTAAAACAGCTTCAAAACCAATCCATTTCAATTATAACTTCCTAATTCAGATAAATTTCAATTTCCAATTTACCGATTCAATTTCGATTCAAATCAATGTCAACTTTGACTTTAATTTATTAAATTTTATATTCACTTTCAATTAATTCAATTTCAATTTATATCGATTTAGAGCTTGGGTTTTTCAAAATATCCATTTATAATACTTAACAAAATTATCCATCAATTTTCGAGTTTAAATCCAAATTTCAAATATGATTCAATTCCAAGCTCGACTTCAAAATATCATTTTTATATCACTTTTACTTGGTAATATTCAAAGCTCGAATTAAGGTTAAATCTTTTAGAACGAATAAATATCCGAACTTCAATCATAACCAAATTTTAAATCTCAAAGTCTCCACTTAAATTTATTCAGCAATTTCTTTTTAACCAAAATTTTATTTCAACATTTCAAACTCCAATTATCGATAAATTCGATTTTTATAAATTGACTTCTATTTATAACTTTTAAATCAAAACATTTAAATAAATTTCAAATCGACGATTTTAAAAATTATTAATTTTGCCAATTCAGTGTCCGTATATAATTTTCTATCCTATGGCCAAGTAATTATTTATTTCAATTAAATGTCAGGGATGAATATATATCGCTAAATCAATCATAGTGTCATATGTATGCATAACAGGTTATATATAAGCAATAAACATCCAAACATTTAAATATCAACCAATAGCATCCATTGAAATAAAACATCCAATAGACAATACAATTCATAGCAATTTCATAGTTATCAATGTCAGGTAATTTCATCGCAATTCAGTTTCAATTTCAATTTAAATGTCAATTTAATTTTCAGCGGTTAATTCAAATGACAACCTCTATGACAATTAAATTATATCAAACAAAGACAACAAAATTCATATCACTTCATAATATCAATTTAACTAGCATAAAAATATTTAGTACGTTGTGAGCGTTATAAAACACTCACCTTGATTTCAATGCAGTTCCAGCGTTTTATTTCGAATAAAATTAAACGAGCGTTTAATTTTATCCGAAATTTCCACTAGTTCCAAAACGACTCCAATCCAATTCCATAGCGTAGTGCTCGTCCATACGAACCCAACGCAATTGATTTCGTCGAATTCCGATCTCGTATGAAAGAGATATGCATTTTTAAACATTTGAACGAATTATAAATATAATAAATTATAATTTCCCTTATTTATTTTAGCCCTACGAAATCACAGCCGTTGCTTTTGGTTTTGAAGAATCTGAGCCGCCTCCTTTTTTTCCTCCCTTCCTTCACGTTCGTTCGCTCCAGGCAAGAGACAACACACGCAAATAAACCCCAAGCTTCCATCTAGGGTTGAGTTTAGTAATCGCCACAATCAACTTCAGGCCGATCAACGACCTTCATTACGTTCGCCATCGTCCACTCTACACTCGGCATGAGCACGACCACTCTCGGCCCCTTCTTCCTCTTGGAAAACGCGCGCGACCAGCCATGGTTCCAGCTCCAATTGCCATCAATCCGCAGCTTGAAATTTGATCTTAACCGTTGATGTCATAGATCTCACTGTCCTCTTCGATGTTGTAGTTGACAACTTTGCGTAGATGTCGACGGATTGGAGGGAAATTGGAGGAGAAGGTGATGAAATTCTGGCCGTGGGTTATAATGAGAGGCGGCTATGAACAGAAAACCCTAGCCATTTTTTTTAATTTTAATTTGTGAATAAAGGGGCTATTTATAGGAAACGACGAATACTATTCATCCGGCTTTTCCAACTCCGAATTTCGCGCGGTAATTGACGTTTCTAGGGTTTATCCCGCGTTTCGGAAACAACGAAACAGGTTTCGGGAAGCTGATTCGATCATCTGTGCGAGTTATGAAAACAAACGATCAAATTTAAATTAAACCGATTAAATGAATTTCTACGCGTTTTGGCTCGCCCCGGACAAACGGTAAATCCGATTGACACGAAATTTGAAATCTTGCAATAATACACATTACGGATCCGATGAAACTAGTTTCGTCGAAATCCGAGACCGTTTGAAAAATGACTATTTTTAACTCGCCAAATTAATATTAAAATAATTTCAACGCGTTTCGAGCTGCCACGGTCAAACGAAAACTCTGATTTCCACAAAAATTGAAATCCGATAATAACAAACTATTACGGATCCAATGGAACTAGTTTCGTCCAATTCTGAGACTGTTCGAAAATTGGCTATTTTTCAGTTGCTAATTAAATATTAAAATATTCAATTTTTACAAATAAATTTTAAATTCAGTTTTAAAATTATATAGCATCACTATAACTCCAATATGATAAAATAAAATTTTACAAATCATTTTTAATCATATTAAACCCGTTATTCAATTTACCCAATAAATTCCAATTTTAAAATCTTATTAACTCTATTAAAATCCAAATATAACTTACATTCACTTTGGAAACCAATTTGAATCATATTAAATCAAATTTCAATTATTCACTCTATTTTCATATATTAAATTTCAATATCAAATTAATCATATCAAATTCGAAATTTAATTTATTCAAACATTCGTAATATTAAATTAACAAATTTGATTATTCTTAAATCACTGTCATTTGGAATATTCAAAACGAACTTATAAAATTTAACTTTTGAAACGAATTAAAATTATAGAACAACTATTTCCACTATACGGTTATTCAATTCCCCTTATTCAATTATTCAATAAATTCCAAATATTAAATTTAAACAATTTAATTGTTCAATATTTAACGGATTTCAATATTGGAATTTTAAATAAAATTTCATATTCAGTCGATTTACTATATTACATCAAATGAACTCTACATTATTATTAATCAACAGTTAGAGATAATGCACTCAACTAATATATGAACTTTCATTTCAATTTCAATTTGTTCATAAATTAAATTCGACTAACTAAATGAATAGGTAACTTAAATAATTATCACTGTTAACTGTTAATTACTTATAAGCTTATTATTTACAAACAAGCGTCACAATTACCTATACAATACAAATTCATTCAATTACCTTTGACTACATATCATTTCGATTGGTTTGAGATTTTATTCAATTCATAAATAATTAATTTAGATAAAATCTTGTTGCATTTCATTCTAGTTATTATTATTCCAAACGACTTACAATTTTTTTCTAACACTAAATCACGAAACCTTATTAAATTAGCTATTTTAATTATCGAAAATTTATGGTTCATTACACTCTTCCCCACTCAAAACTTTTCGTCCCCAAAAAGGGAAAAGAAGGGAAAAGGAACTAAGTAAAGAATTCAACATTTGATATATTTTATTAAAATTATCCACTTATAAACAATGAAATTCCATTTATAAAGTCATAACTATGCTTCCACTAAGTTACTCCAAACGGCTTCCTAACTTTAAAAGTTAGTAATCAAAACAAGTTATAAATTTTTTTAAAACTTGAAAAAAATTCTAACACCCGGATTTTACGGA
Organism: Allium cepa; assembly: GCA_030765085.1. Classification (NCBI taxonomy): domain Eukaryota; kingdom Viridiplantae; phylum Streptophyta; class Magnoliopsida; order Asparagales; family Amaryllidaceae; genus Allium; species Allium cepa. The sequence continues at coordinate 142,948,222 of CM060931.1, read as the reverse complement.
AAATTTCGGCAGAGTCTCCTTTGCGCGGCTCGATCGAAAAAAAAATATAACAGTATATATATCACAAATATACATCTCATCAAGTGATGAGGCATCCCGCAGGGAAAAAGTGTAAAAATACGATATGTAATCCGAGATATGTACCTTATATATTGTTAGCGAGCATATACGGCTAATATAGCGCGAAAGCGAGCTCCAAATGCGAAGCAAGCGAAATCCGCACCTACTAAACACTCAATAACTAAGTTAGAACCATGCATATAAAGATAGATCGATATACTTAGCCTACACAACATATATATATATATATATATATATATATATATATATATAACATATTTAGCTTCAAAACTGAGATTCCAATTTCAGGACAGCAAACAAATCTTAGTTTTAGGACAATAAACGAAAAAATTCGGCAACAGAATCAAAACAAAAGTGTTGCATTCATTTCAGGCTTTCCGGAATGTCCAAAATCATCGAATTCGGACCATACGTTCAAAAATTATGGTCGTTTTACTTAGAGGATACGCCTCAGCCTGGGCAATGAATTGCGCAGGTCAGCGACGTTCACCCGCGTTTTCGACCTTCTAGACGACATCAAAACACAAAACACTTAAAACAAAACTTTTAGCTTAAGTTCTTAGCTTTCCAGAAAGTGCAATATCATCAAAATCCGATAAACCAGTCAAAAGATATGGCAAAAATACTAAGGAAGTATACTACTGATTTTACTTATTTTTACACAGGACAGCGAGTAACATTCAAATTTTTAACCTAGTAGACAAATGAATTTTCTCAAGTTATCTAAACAAAAGTTGAGCTATAGTTTCTAATCTTTTCTAAAAGTCCAAGATCGTCGAATTCCGTTTAGCCATTTAAAAGTTATGGTTGTTTTCGTTTCAGCATATATTGGACAATTTTGGATTTTTTCCAAAATTTGCTTTTATTATTTCAAAGTACAAACCATCAAACTTCAAATTTTCTAAAGAACAATCGTAAAGACAAAGTCATTTATTTTCTTATTCATCCATGCAATAGGTTAACATTCAATTTGTTTCCGATTTATTCAAGTTTGTTTCATTCGCATTTTAAATTCAAGTCAATTTGCTTCAATTTAAATTGAATTCAATTATATTTAATTTCACTTTGCTTCAAATTTGAATTTAATTATTTTAAAATTTTATTCCATTTATTCAATTCCATTAACACTATGAATTCTACTTAATCAATTATCATCCATCTAACAACCAATGCATATCAAACATTAACATCCATCCAAAATCTACACTAAATCAATTATACATTTCCAAGCAAATTTTAATTTCATACACTTCCAAGTTTATTGACATTTAGTTCTATTCAAATTTTATTAGTTTCCATTTACCAATTTTACGTTTCATTAATTTTAAATTTTTATTCATTCACTTATATATATCCTTCATTTTACAGCTTAAATTTCTTTTATATTTACAACTATCACTAGATCTTCACATTTCATTATTCACTCTCACACTGGTATATTATTTCTCTACTTATCCTTATTAGCATTTTAAATCTTTTAAGTATTTGGTAAGTTATAGTTATGCAAATAGAATGTAGTTAAGCAACATACAACTTCTTTTCATTTAAAGTTGAATTTTCAATTAATTAATTCTTAAGTCATTACTTAAATTTCACTATAATTTAATTTCACATTTACATTCACATATAGTATTTCCATTTTATATTAACATAACTGTGAATCACCCTTAAATGTTAATTTAAATTCCAATTGTTTACTAATAATTTTTATTTATATTTGCAAACCATTAATTAAATGCGTATTTCATTATTCAAACCTATACTTGTATATTATCCAATTAACAATTCATATAACATTTTTGAACTTCTTAAATATTTTGGTAAGTTATATCTATGCTATAGAATGAAATTTAATACTATGCGAGTTTTACAGTTTCAATTTTATTTTAAGTTCATAATTTCCTAATTCTAAGGATTTCTACTTCAATTGATATTTTCACTTAGCTCTTAGGTTCATTTCTCATTTCACAATTCAGAAGTTCCTTAATGATTCAAGTCTAAATTCATTTCAATCATTTAAAAAAAATCATTAATTATTAAAGGACTTAAGAATTCCAATCCCGGTTTCATTTCAAATCAAGTTTTGAAATAATATATACTTATATAATTTATATATCAAATCATACTATAGAGAATACAAAATAAAACAAATTTGGATCAAAACAAGGTTTAGACAAGCTATTAAGTGGTTTCCCCCACTTGGACTCTCGAAAATAAACGCCGATGATGCGTGCACTCATCACCGAAATCATTTTCTAGCGTCAAGAGAAGGGAATATAACACATATCATTAAAAAAAAATCCTTCGAAAACAATTTCAACTCAATTATACTATCATATAATACTCATATTATATTTTTCAAATTCTTGTAAGTCAATTTCCAACACCGGAATTTAAATTCCCAAATCCAAGTTAAAATTCATTTATATTCATTATCAATTGTGTTTACAAGATTTCATTTTCCTAAATCCATTGTTATTTAATCAATTGTTGTAAATATTGATTGATCAAACAATAACAATAATAATCTAATATTATCATCTCCTAACAATCAATTCAATCAAAATGAATAAATATTCAAATAATTCTTTTATATAAAATATATTCCAAAACGATATTGCGTTGGTTTGTCCTATTCGAGTGTTTAGAAATTCCTATCGACTCCTTGGCGTCCCAAGTATCGACCAGAATTCATATATACTCAACGGAACAAAGTTAACACAATATAAAACCATTTTATATCAAATAACAAGTACGCTCTCTCATATACACTCAACTCATTCATATAGTTTACCTCTATTTCAATGAGTTATTCCCCACTAGATCCAAGGTTTATCGCTAAACCAAAGCTCTGATACCAACTGTAACGGCCCGCCTTTTTGGACAGTTTAAACCGACGATCAAGTACAGATGTCGATTCCAAACCATTCAAAATGGCAGATAGTCATTGGGGTAAATAAGAAAAGAAAAGAAAGAGAAATAAAGGAAATGAAACAACACAGAATGTCGCAGCGGAACGATAAAATATAATGGTCAAATAAACAGTTCATGAAGCTGTTTACTATACTTTGACAATTATTTATACAACATTTATCAGAGTTATACATATACAACAGAACAATTTAAATAATGCAGCAGACAACATGATGCACAGATAATAATAGTAATAGTATACCAAATCTTCGTCTTCATCCTCCAGAATAGATCTTCAAAAATCTGAAAAACTCAGGACTGACCCGAGCGTAATGAAAAGACAAAACACTCGAGTCAGGACTAAAACATCCTTATGAAAGTTAAATCAATCGTAAATAAATATGAGTGTGACGGCGTCAGAGATGTTTACGGGGTTTGACATCTCATATCCAGTGTCAACGTGCGTGCAATAACTTAAGAGATGTTACGGGATTTTCCATCTCTTAAGGATCCATTAAACTATCTACTGTGTAGTAATGTACGCTAAGTAGATAATGTCTATCAGTAATATAAAGTATCAAAATAGCGTTAAGGCGTTACCAATTAACACGTTTTATAATGCCATAGTCTATACAGCACCGTAAGCCCCACCGTAAACTGGTGATTATCAGAGGGTACCCCATAGGCATAACACAAAACATAACGTAGTGGTCGCGAATAGGATAATCAGTATGACAAGGTACCTGAGGCGATACCAACTAGGATACTAGTAGTTGCGTGATCCGGACTGATGTTGGTCATAGCCAACAGCCACCCCAACACCGCGAAACAACACTCCCAAATCAAGGGGTGCACCCAAATTGCATCACAAATGTAATAGATATGGTATCGAAGAAGCATGTCCGCTAGAGGTGGCGAACCTCAATGGCCCGGCTCGGCTCCTGTTTTAGTCATGTCAGGGGTCATCCAATAGTCGTTCTCTTTCTTCAGTCAACGCGTTCACCAAACCATCCACTTCATCCTGGATCAACACTCCGCGTATAATAGTTATTAAAGTGGTTTTCGGTATCGACAGAGAGTATGTCCATATCCGATCCCGGTCTCTTTAATAACTACGTATTATTACACCGTTGACTCTTTTACATATCAAATCGATTCATAATTGTTATCAAAATATCATATTCGCTTCAAAAATCAAATCCATTTCAAATATCATCGTATCTATTCAAATGTAAGATTCCGTTTCAAAAAATCATTTTTCGCATCAATATCTCATTTCGATTTCAAAACCATTTCGAATTTCAATTTAGGTTGCAACTTCATTTAACTCAATTCGTATTTAAATTCAAGATTTAAAAATAAACATTCCACTTTATTGACCAGCTTAGAATTCTAGAAAATAGTTTTAAGTAGTTTAAAGTAGTTTTAAAAAAAATTAAAATAGTTAAAATACTTAAAATCTTAAAATGGATTTGAAATAGATAAATTAGTTTAAAATAATTTAAATTGGGTTAAGTAGATTAAAAATAGATTAAAATAGTTTAAGTATTCAAAATGGTTTATATAACAGAATAATTTGGAAAACAAATTAAAACAGCTTCAAAACCAATCCATTTCAATTATAACTTCCAAATTCAGATAAATTTCAATTTCCAATTTACCGATTCGATTTCGATTTCGGTTCAAATCAATGTCAACTTTGACTTTAATTTATTAAATTTTATATTAACTTTCAATTAATTCAATTTCAATTTATATCGATTTAGAGCTTGGGTTTTCCAAAATTTCCATTTATAACACTTAACAAAATTATCCATCAATTTTCGAGTTTAAATCCAAATTTCAAATATGATTCAATTCCAAGCTCGACTTCAAAATATCATTTTTATACCACTTTTACTTGGTTATATTCAAAGCTCGAATTAAGGTTAAATCTTTTAGAACGAATAAATATCCGAACTTCAATCATAACCAAATTTTAAATCTCAAAGTCTCCACTTAAATTTATTCAACAATTTCTTTTTAACCAAAATTTTATTTCAACATTTCAAACTCCAATTATCGATAAATTCGATTTTTATAAATTGACTTCTATTTATAACTTTTAAATCAAAACATTTAAATAAATTTCAAATCGACGATTTTAAAAATTAATAATTTAGCCAATTCGGTGTCCGTATATAATTTTCTATCCAATGGCCAAGTAATTATTTATTTCAATTAAATGTCAGGGATGAGTATATATCACTTAAATCAATCATAGTGTCATATGTATGCATAACAGGTTATATATAAGCAATAAACATCCAAACATTTAAATATCAACCAATAGCATTCATCAAAATAAAACATCCAATAGACAATACAATTCATAGCAATTTCATAGTTATCAATGTCAGGTAATTTCATCGCAATTCAGTTTCAATTTCAATTTAAATGTCAATTTAATTTTCAGCGGTTAATTCAAATGACAACCTCTATGACAATTAAATTCTATCAAACAACGACAATAAAATTCATATCACTTCATAATATCAATTTAACTAGCGTAAAGATATTTAGTACGTTGTGAGCGTTATAAAACACTCACCTTGATTTCAAAGCAGTTCCAGCGTTTTATTTCGAATAAAATTAAACGAGCGTTTAATTTTATCCGAAATTCCCACTAGCTCCAAAACGACTCTGATCCAATTGCATAGCGTAGTGCTCGTCCATACGAACCCAACGCAATTGATTTCATCGAATTCCGACCTCGTATGAAAGAGATATGCATTTTTAAACATTTGAATGAATTATAAATATAAGAAATTATAATTTCCTTTATTTACTTTAGCCCTACGAAATCACAGCCGTTGCTTTTGGTTTTGAAGAATCTGATCCACCATCTTTTCTTCCTCCCTTCCTTCACATTCGTTCGCTCCAGGCAAGAAACAACGCACGCAAATAAACCCAAAGCTTCCATCTAGGGTTGAGTTTAGTAATCGCCACGATCAACTTCAGGCCGATCAACGACCTTCATTACGTTCGCCATCGTCCACTCTACACTCGGCATGAGCATGACCACTCTCGACCCTTCTTCCTCTTGGAAAACGCGCGCGACCGGCCACGGTTCCAGCTCCAATTGGCATCAATCCGCAGCTTGAAGTTTGATCTTAACCGTTGATGTCATAGATCTCACTGTCCTCTTCGATGTTGTAGTTGACAACTTTGCGTAGATGTCGACGGATTGGAGGGAAACTGGAGGAGAAGGTGATGAGATTCTGGCCGTGGGTTATAATGAGAGGCGACTATGAACAGAAAACCCTAGCCCTTTTCTTAATTTTAATTTGTGAATAAAGGGGCTATTTATAGGAAACGACGAATACTATTCATCCGGCTTTTCCAAACTCCGAATTTCGCGCGGCAACTGACGTTTCTAGGGTTTATCCCGCGTTCCGGACACAATGGAACATGTTTCGGGAAGCTAATTCGATCATCTGTGCGAGTTACGAAAATAAACGATCAAATTTAAATTAAACCGATTAAATGAATTTCTACGCGTTTTGGCTCTTCCCGGACAAACGGTAAATCCGATTGACACGAAATTTGAAATCTTACAATAATATCACGTCACGGATCCGATGAAACTAGTTTCGTCAAAATCCGAGACCATTTGAAAAATGACTATTTCTAACTCGCCAAATTAATATTAAAATAATTTCAACGCGTTTCGAGCTGCCACGGTCAAACAAAAACTCCGATTGCTACGAAAATTGAAATCCGATAATAACAAACTATTACGGATCCAATGAAACTAGTTTCGTTCAATTCTGAGACTGTTCGAAAATTGGCTATTTTTCAGTTGCTAATTAAATATTAAAATATTCAATTTTCACAAACAAATTTTAAATTCAGTTTTAAAAATTCTATAACATCACTATAACTCCAATATGATAAAATAAAATTTTACAAATCATTTTTAATCATATTAAACCCGTTATTCAATTTACCCAATAAATTCCAATTTTAAAATCTTATTAACTCTATTAAAATCCAAATATAACTTACATTCACTTTGGAAACCAATTTGAATCATATTAAATCAAATTTGAATTATTCACTCTATTTTCATATATTAAATTTCAATATCAAATTAATCATATCAAATTCGAAATTTAATTTATTCAAACATTCGTAATATTAAATTTAACAAATTTGATTATTCTTAAATCACTGTCATTTGAAATATTCAAAACGAACTTATAAAATTTAACTTTTGAAGCGAATTAAAATTATAGAACAACTATTTTCATTATACGTTTATTCAATTCTCCTTATTCAATTATTCAATAAATTCCAAATATTAAATTTAAACAATTTAATTGTTCAATATTTGACGGATTTCGATATTGGAATTTTAAATAAAATTTCATTATCAGTCGATTTACTATATTACATCAAATGAACTCTATATTATCATTAATCAATAGTTAGAGATAATGCACTCAACTAATATATGAACTTTCATTTCAATTTCAATTTGTTCATAAATTAAATTCGACTAACTAAATGAATAGGTAACTTAAATAATTATCACCGTTAACTGTTAATTACTTATAAGTTTATTATTTACAAACAAACGTCATAATTACCTATACAATACAAATTCATTCAATTACCTTTAACTACATATCATTTCGATTGATTTGGGATTTTATTCAATTCATAAATAATTAACTTAGATAAAATCTTGTTGCATTTCATTCTAGTTATTATTATTCCAAACGACTTACAATTTTTTTCTAACACTAAATTATGAAACCTTATTAAATTAGCTATTTTAATTATCGAAAATTTACGGGTCGTTACAATTAGTATAACGAGATAATTAAAAATATGATTAATTTAATTAAAATGATTATTAACGTTAAACCTTTCTTCTATTATTCCTTCTCATGCGATTTCTTCAGGCTGCGCGCTACCGTTCTTCTTTTTTTTCGATCAATCACCAAATGTGTGCCTATAGCTGCCAACCACCACATCGACGTCGTTGCTCCGGCCCCCCTGTCGTGCCGCCTTGACCTAGGCCAACATTATCAATGCGCGCGCCCAAATCGTCGCCACAAACTCGAAAAATTGTTGCGAGCACGGAGCTCGATTCTGGTGATCTCAGGCTCTTTCACATCGATCCAACCAACATAATGTAGACGAGATCGAGCTCTCCGTTTTTGCTTTTGGAGTTATTTGATTTCGTTGAATGGATTGAGAGAAATCGAGGGGAGAAGATCGGGCGATTTCGGCCATTAAATCACTAAAAGAGGAAGGCCGATGTTTTGGAAGTTAGGGTTTGTGAAAATGAGAATATACGTGGCCTTATATATAAATTTCCGACCCGATTTATCTATGAAAATTTCGAACTCCAAAAGAAGCATGTCGTTTGGCGTTCTATATGTTATACTTCTATTTCGTACACAATGGAACATTTATCGGAAGCCAATTCCATCATAGTCAGAAGATTGCTTTTCAAAATCAAATTATTTTAACTTAAATTCCTTTAATTAAATTCTATGCGTTTCAAGCTCGCATGGACAACCGATGAGTTTGATCGATATGAAACTTGAAATCCTATAGTAACTTACTATGACGGATCCGATGAAACTGGTTTCGTTGAAATCTGAGACAGTGCTCCAAAAGACTATTTTTACATGTTAATTAAGCTATTTAATTTCCCAAATTAATTTATTCACATTTAAATTCAATCTTAAAAGTTAACAATTTTCATTCTTGTATAAATAAATTTTAACCCAACTTTCGAAATTATTTTCATTCATATTAAATTCAAGATTCAATTATTTAAATAATTGAATCTTGAATTTAAACAATTTAATTATCCAATAAATCACCATATTTTAAATATAAGTTATTTAACTTATAAAATTTAACTTTTAAAATGAATTCAAATAATAAAACAACTACTTCCATTTTAGAGTAATTCAACGTTTATTATTCAATTCCAGCTATTGATAATAAACACATTCAATATATAAAATTTCATTTCAATATTTTTTATTGTCAAAATCTTCGAAATTGGTTATTTTAAAATTTTATTCAAGTTCATATTAATTAAAAAACATTGATAAATCATTAAATTTTTTTTCTAACCATTTTCAATAATTATATTAAATTTAATCATTTAAAATAGTTAAAATAACGGGCTGTTACACTAGCATAGTTACGGACCATGTAGTTGGGTTCAAACTCTGCAAGAGGATCGTGCTATTAGTCTATAATATGTAGGGATTTGAAGTCGTCCGTTTTAGGGGTCGAGTTCGATTGCGATGGTTTTTCCTAAAAATTTTCTAGGTTAGGGTTGATATTAAGCATAAATTGGATGATGATATATGGGGCTATATTAGACTATGATAGGAAGCTTGTTAGATTGAGTACATGTAGTAGATGTAGCATGGAGGTTTATTATGATCCCTGAGGATCAGTTATGTTGAGCTACTTATATTCTTTAGACCTATGATATAGTGAGCTAGATATAATGCATATAGTTAGAGATTATCCAGATGTCTTTTTCAAGGTTATCGATCTCCCACCACAGAGAGAGATCAAGTTTCGAATTCATCTTGTGGAGAATGCCAGACCCATCTCCTTACCATTAACTCATATGGTTCTAAAAGGGAGATGCGAGTTGAACAAGCTAGTAAATGAGTTACTGAAGAAGGGCTTCATTTGGAGGAGCATTTTGAAGTGGGGAGCACAAATCATCTTTACCACTAAGGTGGATGGTTTTTTGATACTTTGCATTGTCTATAGGGAGTTAAATAATCTGACAAAGTAGAATCGGTATCCACCGCCCCGTATAGACGTTCTCTTTGGTCAGTTGGTTGGAGCAAGGGTGTTCTTATAGCTTGACTTGGCTACTGGATGAAAATCTTGTGGATCGTATATTATCTAACTTGTGTATAATATGCAAGTGTATAAGTTAATGTAATAGTAGAAAATAAATAGTAAAGTATAAAAAGCGTGCAAACTAGGTTTTTTATACTGGTTCGAACCTCCCGTCCTACGTCTAGTCCCCAAGCTCCCCTTTGGTTTTTCCTTTAACAAAATTGCCCTTGCTTCACCCGAAGAAGTATACTAATAAAAAAGCATCTCTGACAATCTTGTATTCCAAATAGCATAGTTTTTGACTTATAGTACAAAACTTCCTATAAACTCCTTTGACTATATGAACATGAATGCTTTGAGTTGTAGGAAGTAGTTTAACCAAAATTATATTCTGCTTATAATAAATTGAGAGTATGCGAGCAACGTACATTTACAAAAGTGTTTAGAAATCAAAAGAGAAAAGAATAAATTAATTCAAGTTAGTTAATTTTTATATCTCAATCAAAGTAGTATTTATAGATTCAAAAGGGTGCAGATGAAGAGTTGTTACTATCTAAGAAGATCTATTCATTTTAATGGCTGCAAATTTTCGATGATAGGTGATATCTATTTGTTTCAAACAGAAATGTCATTTCAAAATTAATAGTTTTTACATATAATAGACGTCTGTGGAAAAAGCTCAAACGTCTGTGACTTCAAAAAAATTTAACCCGAGAATTGACACAGACGTCTATGGTTTTATTTCAGACGTCTATGGGTAATAAAAATAGTTTTCTAACTTTATTTTGAAGCATATGAAATAAAGTATGAATAGAGTATGACTGTGTATGCATGTATACCCAAGGAGACCTTAACAATAATTTACCAAAACTCTTTTATAGTGGAATAACCTTAGTAACAGTAGTATAGTCAATGAATCTTCGTTTGTCTTTGAGTCTCAATATTTTCGAGTATGGTGTCTTCTTGTAGCATATAACTGTAATCTTGATAAGGTCTATATATATATATATATATATGATTGTGTAGTTGTTATCATTGAAACATAAATAGGAGGTTCTAACAATCTCCCCCGTTTTGATGATGACAACTATACAATCAAAAATCAACTATACAATCAAAATATGGAAGTATTATTATGTTTGTTTCCCCCTATGCATGTGTATAAATTTATCCCCCTTTGTCATTATCAAAATGTAGGAAACGATATAAGGTACATAAAAATTAAATAGACATAGCATGTTATATATTAAGACCATGGAAATAAATATGGAAGTTCAAATAAAATTAAAGACAATTGTAACAGAAGTGGTAAACAGTAAAATAAACAAGCATAAGAATAGATAATTGTGAAATAAAAGAAAACCCTAATTGTACTGATTTTGTGAGTAAGATAAGCCCTTATAGTTCTCGTAATATTTCCAATAAGAAGATGGATCCTGCTTATATGTACCTGGCGATTGTGTTTGGTCATTGTACTCCTCATCTTTGTGAATTGAAAGGCCTTGAAGTTCCATGTATGATTGTTGTTGAAAATGCGAAGTATCAGACACGTACATGTCATCACTATCTTCTTCTTCTTCCTCAGGTCGTGCGTGAATAGGAGTCTTCCATCGGTCACCTCTATCGTGAGACGTACCTTCAGGCGAGGCTTGAGAGCGATAAATTGGTGTCTGAGCCTGAGGTGAAGGTGTTGGTGAAGGCGAGGATGATGAGCAAGAAGATGATTAACCACGTACTTTGCGCATAATTTTGCCTAAAGTGGAGACAACTTTGTCCAAAGTCTTCTTCATTTTCGTTATCCTTGTGGAGAAAGAATGTTCCAATCCAGTCATCTTTCTGTTTAAAGCTCGCTGGTTAGCCATGATTATCTTTTGATTTTTAAGTGACAAATCATGATGAGAATTGTTTAGCATTGGTTCAACGCGAATTTTTTGTATTTCAGATTTCGAAAAATATTCAGTAGCATGACTAGAGGAACTTGGTTGTTGTGAAGGATCGGGTTAGTAAGGCTGTTGAGGAGCGCTAGTCGGAGGAGGACCATGATGTTCTTATTGAGGCTGTTGTAGAGTCCATTGGTTGAAGGAGATGACACGATATGGGGTTTTGGGAAGTTGCATCAACGATAGATATCGTGGACCCCTATCTTTTGTTGGAATTTCTTCGTATTGTGATAAGTACGAAGGAACTCCAAGATATTACAAGATACGCATTATGTATTGAGCATATACAATTGAGCGACGATGCTGAGTCTAAAAACCTTTAATTTGGCCATGAATAAATTTTTCCCAATTTACCAGTAGGCGATCAAATATTGCATACAAAGCTCGATGGTCATTGGGGTAAATTTGCTTATGGATACCTAGACGTGGAATGATTGTGTTGGTTATCATTCTATTTAGTAGTCTAGCACCTGGTCGTAGGTAAATGGATTTTCATTGGGGCATCCTACCTTCGAATATTTGATGGGTAACTTCATCTCTGGGTAAAAGACTATGATCTGTTATATTCGTTAAGTCAATTCCCACATAAGAACATCCTAGTATATAACCAGCCATATATACATTAATTTAAATTTTTTTCCATAAACACTTGACCACAACCAACCATCCTCATTTTCCAGATTCCAAATTTCCATACTACATAAATTAGAGTAGAAAAGGCAAATAGCCAGAGGATCGATAATTACCTTGTTTGCATCATAGCTAATTAGGTTGCAGCAACCTTCATCTGGAGTGATTCCTAAAATTTCATATTCTTTCACATTTTCAAGGCGAAAGAAGGACCAGAGTGGATATTCTTTTTGGGAAGCACCTCAAATCGATTGAGCACAATGAGATTGTTGCAAAGCCATTGGTTTATGCGAACTTGTGCAACCAGGCTTTAAGAGGATGAGGAAGATTGGCCTTGTTTTTGCATTTTAGAGACGGTCATCTTCTTAAGAGCCATTGATTGATGAATTCAAAGGCTAGAGTTTCAGAAATTGGAAATTAAAATAGAAGTAGAAGTGAAGAGTAGGGTAAAAAATTATAAACAGCTGCTGAAAATTTATGGCCGGAGCAGCGACAGATGTCTAAGGGAGTCATAGACGTCTGTGACTTCATTAAAAATGAAACGGAGAGATTCGATAGATTTCTGTGATGACTCCACAGATTTCTGTTGCCGTAGAAAACTAAACAGAGAGTTTTGAATGATGTCTATGAAATCCCACATATGTCTGTGGCTATAAAAATATTTTTCCCGTAACTTTTTACAGACGTCTATGTAAATGCATAGACGTCTGTGGCATGTATTTTCTGAAATATTGGAAAAAAATTAAATAGTAATAAAATTTTATTGAAATTTTAATACAATATACATACCAAAAATTAACAAATAAACTTAATTTGTATGATGCGTAGCATAGGTTTAGTTTTTGTCAGAGAATTTAGAATTTTTAATTTGTTGTATATCCCATGAATTTAGTTCAACTTTTGTATCATCAATTAAAGGTTTCAGTGGAGACCAACTCGGATGGGCTGGAGGGTTAATCCAAGCTTGGTTTGATGATCCTGGTCTATACATATTTCTCAGAGTAATGTTATGTGCTTTTATAGGAGTTTCTTGTAATCGAGGAGATTTTTGATGTATGCAATTTTTTGTTGGTGAATAACCACAAATTGGTAGAATACATTTTTCGAGAAAATTTAGATGAGATCCTTGACGTCATTGCTTGTAATACATTTCATGTTTATGCCCACCATTTCTTGTTGATAGTGATATATTTCATCAACTTTGTCGATGAGAGATGGTGATTACAGATCAATTGAACGTTTGGCTTTCTTTTTTTAGGAGAAATGCCTATGTGCTATGTAGGTGATGCATCAATGTTTAGAGAGGCTAAACGAATTGATGTAGGTGTGAATTTAGTTTGTGATATGTAAGTTCTATCTGATAAGGGGGATTTATAGTCGATAGTCAAATAGGTGGAATCATGATCGGAAGACATTTTTATGTATTATTTGTTTTAATAATCTACTTATATTTATTTGTTTTTTGTTAGAATATAAGCTGAACTTATAAGATAAGGTTGTGTTATTTTTAGAAAATAGGTTAAGGAAAAGGAGTTAAGCCATAAATATTTAATAGAGAGTAGTTAGTTTTTTCAAATGGTTGTTATTAGTTTAATTTTTTATGTGGTTATTATTATTTCTAAGTGTATAAATCCAACTGTGCAGTAGAAAGTCTATATGAGCTATTTCTACAAATTTAAGTGAACAAAATATTATTTCTACAAATTTAGTTAACCAATTCATTGTGCAAACAAATTCCTAGATCCCATCTTAACTTAATAAAAGTTAGTTCACTTAGCCAGTTTTGTAAAAATATCAGCTACTTGATTCGATATTTACAAATTCAAGAGTTATTATTCCTTTTTTAACATTATCACTCGGAAAATGGTGACGAATATCAATATGTTTTGTTCATGAATGATTAATTGGATTTTTTAGATAAATGTATAGCACTATTATTATCGCAATATATTAGAGATTTGTTTATTATTTTTCCATAGCGTTTAAGTGTTTGTTGCATATATATTACTTAAGCGCAAGCTAAGACAGTAGAAATATATTAGGCTTCACATGTCGAAATAGAAACACAAATTTTCTTTTTACTAAACCACGAAACTAACGATTGACCAATAAAGTGACATGTGCCACTTGTACTTGTTTTATCCGATTTACATACCAAAATCCGCATAACTGTAAAATATGAGTTCAAATGAACTGCCTTTTGGATAAAATAGACCATAATTTTTAGTGTTGGTTAAATATTGTAAAATCCGTTTGACTGCCCGATGATGTGATTCCTTAGGTTGTGCTTGAAATCTTGCATATAAACAACACCCATCGTAATATCTGGTCTACTAGTTGTTAAGTATAGTAAAGATCCTATCATGCTTCGATGTCATTTTTGGTCGAACTCTTTTCCATGATCATCTTTGTCTAGATGATTAGTAGTATACATTGGAGTGTGTTTACTTGATGTATTATCCATTTCAAAATGTTTTAGTAATTCTTTACATATTTTTCTTGATTTATAAAGATTCATTTATTTAATTGTTTAATTTCGATCAATGATATTGCATTTATCTATTCCAAAATTGATTCTAAATCCTTTATTGCATAATTGACTTATACTAAGTAAAATATGTTTTAAGTTTTTAACTATCAATACGTTTGAAATAATAGGAGAAGTGGATATACCGGCATTGATGACATTTTCAATCCCAATAACATATCCTTTGGAATTACCCCCAAAAGTAACCATGCCACCATCTATGTAGGTGATGTTTGATAGCATTTGTGCATTTCCCTTCATATGTTTGGAGCTTCCGCCATCGAGTATCCATTTCTCCTTATTATTAATTTTGTTTTTGGGTATGTGCAAAATAATAAAAAGTTTTAATGGTGCCCACTTCCTCTGTTAGGGTCCTATGTGTTAGTAGAGAAGGTAGCCATACCCATGAGGGTTTGGAACTTTTAGAGATGTAATTTTCATTATGAACTGACTTTTAAGTATACATCTATGTGTTTTTGTCTACTCAATTTGTTATTTGTTTTAGGAATCTATATTTAATCATTTTTGTTCCCTTATTTTCATATTTTGATTTTGTTTTTCTAAAATTTGCATATAATGTACTATACTTCTTAAATCCTTGATTATATTAGAAACCAAATTATTTCTTGAACGTTTATGATTTTTTTCATTAAATCCTAATCCCTTCCTATTTCCTTATGGTGAAATCTTTATCAGATTTTCCACGCTTTCCTTTATTAAAATTTGAAACATTATTAGTAATTTTATTTAATTTAATTCTGAGATCAAAAATTTCTATGTTAGCTAATTATAAATTTTGTTTTAACTCATACTTTTCTTTTTCAAATTTATAATTCTCTATTCTATTATTCTCTATATCATGTGTTAGAGTAGCATTTTGAGATGGTGATTTTTTACATTCTTTTATGCTAATTCTAATTCTTCTTCAGAAATATTTTCTCATCTTTTAATAATCCAATTTCTAATTTAGCTTTGTTTAATTTTCCCACATTTTCTTTATTTAATTTTTTTAATTCTCTACACTTGTCATCTAATTCTATACTAATTTCAAAATTTTCATCATATGTTACTTCAGGGCGTACCTCATCTGTGCTATCCATGAAGCAAACATTTGCTTATTCTTAATCACTGTCTCTATCGGATGAAAAGGAAGAGCCGACGTCAACCAGGTTACTTGAAATGCTCTTCTCTGTTTCTTAAAATTTTCGAATTTGTTTTTCTTTTTATCATTGTTGAATAGTGGACAGTCCTTCTTCATATGGCCGAATTTATCAGGCCCGAAGCATTTAATTAATGTTTAATTTGAGGAATTTGAGTTGCTGTTGTTTTGAAATTTCGTCATCTTTTTGAACTTCTTGAGGATGTTGTAATTTTTGGCGATGAAAACAATCTCATCTTCTTCCAAGTAGGAGTTGTCATTATTATATTGAAATGCGATGTTTCCTTTTCTTGATTTTGTTCTTTTTTTGTCTGCAAATTAATTTCATACGACATCCAGTTTCCTATTAACTCTTTGACTTTCAGTTGGGAACGATCGTTAGCTTCTTCAATGGCTAAAACTTTTATTTCCTATTCGTTTGTCAATGGGTATAAAATTCGTATGACTAAATAAAAATCAGTGAATTCAACTCCTAGTGCCATAAGATCGTGTTGTATGGTTTGAAATCTAGCGTACATGTCAATAATTGATTCATTTGATTTCATTTTAAAAGATGAAAATTGATTTTGTAGAATATAAATTTTTATTTGCTTAACTTTTTTTGTGCATTCATGGGTAATTTGTAATGTACGCCATATATCATAAGCAGTAGTATAAAGTATGACTCGTGAAAATTCATTTTTATCAAGTGAGCAAAATAATACATTCATAGCTTTGGCGTTGTTAGTGCCTTTGCTTTTTGAGCATCAGTCCATGTGCCAATATCGGCGTCAGGTGCTTCATATTTATTTTGAGTTGCTAGCCATATTTCTAATCCATTTTCTTCCATAAAAATTTGCATGCGTGTTGACCAATAAGCATATATATAACTAATAAATAATGGAGGACGTGCGGTTGATTAACCTTCTTGAAATGTACTTGCCATTTTAATGATTTCAATTATGTGTTACTGTAGATATAATTAACCTTGCTTTGATACCAAATGAAAATCTTGTGGATCATATATTATCTAACTTGTATATAATACGCAAGTGTATAAGTTAATGTTATAGTAGACAATAAATAGTAAAGTATAAAAAACATGCAAACTAGAGTTTTTATACTGGTACGGACCTCCCGTCCCAAAGCTTCCCTTCGGTATTTCCTTTAAACAAATTACCCTTGCTTCACTCGGAGGAATAGACTAATACAAAAGAATATCTGACAATCTTGTGTTTCAAACAACACAGTTTTGACTTATAGTACAAATCTTCCTATGATCTTCTTTGAGTATATGAATATGAATGCTTTGAGCTGTAGGAAATGGTTTAACCAAAATTATATTTTGGTTATAATAAATGGAGAGTATGTGAACAATGTATACGTAAAAAGTGTTTAAAAATCAAGAGAGGAAAAATAAATTAATTAAAGTTGTTTAATTTCTACATCTCAATCAAAGTAGTATTTATAGATTCAAAAGGGTGCAGATGAAGAGTTGTTACTATTTAAGAAGATCTATTCATTTCAACGGCTGTAACCTTTCGAAAATGGTGATATCGTTTTGTTTCAAATAGAAATGTCTTTTCAAAATTGATAGTTATATATGACAGACGTCTGTGGTGAAAGCTCAGACGTTTATGACTTTATAAAATTTTAGCTCGAGAACTGTCACAGACGTCTGTGGTTTTATTTCAGACTTCTATAGGTAATAAAAACAGTTTTCTAACTTATTTTTAATGCATATGAAATAGGGTATGAATAGAGTATGAATGTGTATGCATATATACATAAGGAGACTTTAACAATAATTTATCTAATGCTCTTTTATAGTAGAATAACCTTATAAATAGTAGTATAGTCAACTCCGTTTCTATTTGAGTCCCAATATCTTCGAGCATGATGTCTTCTTGTAGCATATACCTATAATCTTGATAAATTCTATATATATATATATATATATGATTGTGTAGTTGTTATCATTGAAACATAAATTGAAGGTTCTAACATTGATTCCACTAGTTGCGTGTAGCCGAGGATAATATCTAGAAGACTGCCTTTTGTACACACGATGGACTTTATGAGTTGTTAGTCATTCCATTGGACGTACCGACGCACTCCCTACTTTATTGATTTTATCAATCGAGTTTTTAGAGGGTTGCTTAACAAGATAATCATGGTATTTATGGATGATATTTTAGTTTATTCGAGGTGCAAGTAGGAGCATACATTGCATTTAGGAGAAGTGCTCAATATACTTCATGTGCATAAGTTGAAGATAAAGTTTTTAAAGTGCCACTTTTGGCAAGAGGAGGTACGATTTTTGGGACACATCATCTTAGAAAGTGGGTTGCGGTAGATCCCAATAAAATGGTTGCAGTTCAAGATTGACATGTGCCAAAGGATGCCATGGAGGCGAATAGTTTCCTTGGTTTGGTAGGCTACTATCAGAAGTTAATTAAGGACTTCGTAAAGATTTCTGCTTCTCTGGCCTATCTTACCAAGAATAATCTAGTTTTTTTATGGGATAAAAAATGCAAAGTTGCTTTTATCAAGTTGAAGGAGGCACTGACTAGTGCATCCATTTTGGTATTATCTAATGGGACAAAGCCATTTACAATTTATACCGATGCCTATAGTGAGGTGTTAGGCGTGCTCTTGATGCAAGAAGGAAGTGCAGTGAGTTATGCTAGTCGGTAATTGAAGACATATGAGAGATCTAACCTACCCATGATCTTATGTTGGCGGTCGTTGTCTTTACATTCAAGTCATGATGACATTAACTTTTAGGGCAGCAGTTTGAGCTATATATGGATCATATGTCCTTGAGGTATTTTTTTCTCCTAAAAGGACTTGAATTTGAGGTAACAATGGTGGATGGAATTTTTGGCATCATATGAATTTGATATCTCATATACCTCGGGCGAGGGTAACGTATTGACCGATGCTTTGAGCAAACAACATGTAGTATTGAGTCCTTTGTTCTTAGAGTGTAAGTATTTGGAATTCATTTTCACATTCAACTTCCAACCATCATCAGATATTACCCTGGGATTACTAGCAACCTTAGATGTGCAGCCTACATTGATGGAGCGTATTTGGTCTAGATAGAAGGAAGATAAGGTGCTAGTAAATATTTTTGAGAGGCTTGATAAAAGAAAGCGGTTAGATCATTTGAGGCACTATGAAATTGACTCGAAGGGATGGTTACAAAAAGATTGTAGGCTTTGTGTTCCTCTTAATATGGATTTGATAGATGCAGTACTAGCTGAGTCTCACCGTTCTAGGATGACCATTCATCCTGGTGGTAACAAGATGTATCATGACAAGAAGAGAGTCTTTTATTGGCCCGATATGAAGAAGCATGTAGTGGAGTATATAGCTAGATGTATGGATTGCCAAAGGGTAAAGGTAGAGCAGAAGAAGTCGGGAGGATTATTGCTTCCCTTGGATATTTCTTTGAGGAAATGGGAGAGTATTTATATGGACTTTGTGGATGGTTTACCAAGGAGTAGGAGAGGGAATAAGAGCATTTGGGTTAGTTGATTGGTTGACCAAGTGTGCTCATTTCATACCAGTGAGGAGTACGAGGATAGCAGCATCGTTGGTGGCTCTACACGTAAGAGAGTGTTAGATTACACGGGGTCACTACTAGCATAGATAGCGACTGAGATTCACTTTTAACTAACGAATTCTGAAGTAGTCTACAAGAGGCTTTGGGAAGTAAGTTGAGCTTAAGCACTACAAATCTTCTGCAAACGGACAGATAGGCGGAGAGAGTAAATCGGGTATTGGAGGACTTACTATGGTTGTGCATTTCGGAGGTTCTTGGTAGCATCATTTGCCATTGGTGGAGTTTACCTACAACAATAGTTATCAAACTAATATTTGGATGGTAGCATTTGAAGCATTGATATGGAAGACCCTATAGATCACCATCGTATTAGTGGGACACTACAGATATGATTATTCTTTGGCCACACATGGTGATGGAGATATCAGAGATGGTGGACTTAATCTATAAGAGAATGAAGATTGCTCAGGATAAACAAAAATCCTATGTTGACAGGAGAGTACGGAGTAAGAAATCACAGTGGGAGACATGGTGCTTGTGAAGGCTTCACTCCTTAAGAATTTTATAAGATTTGGTAGATTGGGGAAGTTAAGGTCGAGGTTTGTAGGGCCTTCCACGATAGTCACTTAGGTAAGGTGGTTGGCGAATGGAGTAGAGCTCCTTGAGAAGTTGGCGGGGTGTATGATGTTTTCTATGTGTCACACTTGTGAAAGTGCTTGCACGATATAGCTACTGTGGTCGACCGGAGTCAGCTGGAGAAGGTGGTGTAGAGATGGAGTTACTTATTCGTCATGCACCCACTTATATTCTTGAGCAGGATACAAAGTGTGTAACAACCTGCATATTTTACGATTGTATATTTAAATTTTATTTAAATATAGCATCATTAGTCAGATTAAAGTCCGATATACTACTTTTCAGTCGAATTAGAACTCAAGACTACTTCCATTGAGTTCAAAACGACATTTTCGACCTTTTTGAGTATAAACATCGATATGTTTGGAGTTGATTAGAATTTTGATATTTTCATTTGGGGTTTGGGTTTAGTTACAACCCACTAACCTAACAAAGAACCCAACTCTCTATACTAACAACTCCTACTCCACTCATCTTCATTCATTCATAATATTTCCTAATACTCAAGCTAAAGGAAAAATTGTGGAAAAGATAGGAGATTAGAAATTCCTAAGCCCTCTCTCAGGAAGTTCAAGTTCTTTCTCTAAAATCAAAGAGAAGCTTAGGTAAGCATCCTCTTCATCTTCTCCATCTCAATCTCTCGTCAATTCTCAGAAATTCCGAAACCCTAACTTAAGAAAAACTTCACCTTTGATAATAGATTGAAGATTCTTGAGGTGTATTGAAGAGGAATTGGTCTTGCTTTGTTTTTAAGCCTCTCATTCGTTGTCTTTGAGTTTTAAAGGTGAGTACTTAAACTCACATCTATCTCTATACATTTCATGTTTTTAGGTATGAATTTCTAACATCTATTGCATGTTCAATTGCTTTTGATTTGAATTGATTTGGTGAACTTTCCAAATTTTGGTATTTTAAATTCAAAATCTGTAAAGATCCTATCTTGGATGTTTGGACATGTTATTTAGGGTGTATCGAGTATAAGGCTGGGTTGTCGCTTGGCATAAATCCCTAGCCTACGTCGCTCGTCCGATCGCTTCCGAATTAATTTGGCCATCATTGGCCTAGTCAAACTATTGCCCAGAATAGGCAACCAGACGTCTGGTTGGAAGGTCCAGACGTCTGATTAGGGCAGCAGACAAAAAAATACGACAGAAAAGAAAAAAAAGGCAGAAACAAAATCGAAACGTCTAGTTGGAAGGTCCAGACATTTGGTTAGTGTTCAGATATCTGGTTAGTTGTTCAGATATCTGGGAGGTTTTTGAAATATTTCCAGAACCCAAATCCAGACGTCTGGTTGAACCCCAGACATCTGGAACTGTCAGTTTTGCCTATTTTGGCTGTTTTAAGTGGATTTCCAATTTTTATCGATTTTTGTTGACCCGATTGGTTTTTGTCATTTATTATCGACTTTGATGACTTCTTTTCTGGATTTTTGGGAATATCCATTTGATTGGACTTGATATCGATTTTGGGGTTTTAATTCACGTCGTAGAATGTGAATTTTTGGTGATCGATTGTTTTTACAATCGTTTTCTGCGATTTGTCACTTTAAATATAAAGGTTTTTATACTAGTAGTAAATATTCAAACTCTTTCACAAAAATTATTTTAACTTTACTTTTAATACAGAACTCGTTTTTAAATCCGTTTTCCAATCTATTAGTATATACAAACCTTTACCTCATTCGTTCAAGAAATTCAATTAAACGACTTAACAAAACAAGTGGTATGAAACGCTTGCGTTTACTTTATCGGTTAATTCTTAGACTTGTTTGATTGAAATCTTGTGACAACTTTCGAGTGGAAATCTATAATTTGTTTGTAAATATTTAATTTAAGCCAAATGTTATGGGATATGAAACTAAAATCGTTTATTTACTAGCTTAATGTAATTCACACTTCGTATTGATCAATGGTGATCATTTCATGGTTTAGACTAGCGATATGCGATGTCTCTTTGTCCACGTAGAGGACTGTACCTCGTTTTATTGAGCTTCGTCTCATTTCTTTTATAGGCTAACGACCTATGGGTTCTTTGGAGTTTCGACTTATTTTTATGGGCCAGCGACCCATGTTCTTTTATGGAGATGGGTTCATCGGACGTACCGTTGTGGTACTACGTCATTATTCCGGCTTATTAGGTTCATCGGGCATATCGTTATTATACTACGTCATTGTCTCAAATTATTCGAGTTTTAGGTTCCTCGGGCATACCGTTATTGTGCTACGTCGTTGCATCGGCTCTATGGTTAGCGACCATAAGATAGCGACCTGTTTATGATGCACTTTGTTGGTAAGTTTTCATGCCCTTGTTTGTGATAGGCCTCCCCCATTTGTGATTTCGGGATTTCTATTGATGAATTCTAGAATTTGTGTTTCACCTATTTTTATGATATGTATTGATAAGCTTTATCAGTATTTGTGTCTTGGTGAATAAGCTAAAGAATATGACATTCTTTTTGGTGTTTGAGAAAATTTGAGATATTGTATGATTTTTTTTGTTATCTAATGTATACTTGTCACAGTATGACATTATTGTTATCGTACGTTTTTGTCATATCTCTTATCCTATCTTATTTTACATAATATTTATAGCTAGTCTGATTCGTTTATTATTTTGTTCTTAAATAATACTCGGGTCAAACCGAGGTATTTCAGATGCTTCTACTTGACTTCTTATCAGGGTCCGTCACCTGACTTTTGGCTAACGACTTTAGCTTAGTAGTTTTTTCTTTTATACATTCAAGACAGAGACTCCTCAATGTATACATATTCTTTTGTCTAGCACTTGTACCTATTCTTTTGTGATGTAGTAGATCTTATATGACCACTACTTTGATGTACACTTTTATATGTTGTATTCATATCTGTTTCCGCCTTAGTGATATGAATATATGTGACTGATTTTGTGTTATGCTTATTTTATATTTGTTTCCGAAGACCTCATAGCCACTGTGAAGTAGCTTTGATTTTTTATCAGTATGTCGAATTTCCTCTTGAAATTAAAGTGATATTTTATCTGGCATATCGGTACTCGCACAAAGCAATTATACAAATGGTCGTTCCTCAACAGCTTTATACTTCATGCTAGTCGACGGCATTACTCTGTAGTGTCCTTGGCTAGTGTGAGTATAGAGGTGGGGCTTCACAGCATAGTATCAGAGCCAAACTTTGAACCAATATAGAATAATCTAGTAAGGATCATTGTCCTAAGTCTTTCTTAGGAATCATGCCTTAGGATTTAGTTCGAGTCTTAGGAGTTCTATCCTAATTTCTTTTGTGATGCCTTGTTTTGTCAATCAAGTTTGTTTGATATTCATTCTAAGAATAACCTTTTTCCTCTTCTTTCTTTCTTTCTTTCTTAAAGAAGAGAAATGGATAGATCTGGCCGTCCAAGTGCCGGTCAATCCAGTGCTACTCCTCAGGATGGAGTATTTATGTATGCTCAGTAGCTTTTAGATCTTGTAAAGAATGCTCATGCTGCGAACCCATTCCAAAGCCTACTCATCCTGAATCTGGGTTTACACGCTTGTGTAGAGATTACACTGATTTAGGTGGAAGGCCATTCATGGGATTCGAAAGCGTTATAGAAATCCAAGCTTGGCGTAGAACATGCGACCGCATCTTTTCTCGCGTGAATCTTATATATCCACATCGAGTCCAATTGGCTTCTAGCATGCTCCAAGAAAGAGCATTAGATTGGCATAAGCTTTTGTTTGCTGAGATTATCGAAGCAGATCTTACTTGGGAGCAATTCCGAGAAAGGTTCGAGTTGAAGTTTGTGCCGGAAGCTGAAAAAGTAACTTTGGCCCGACGCTTTATTGACCTTGTTCAAGTTGGATCTTCCGTGACAGGCTATGTTGCATATTTTGAATCTCTCTCCAAATATGGGGTCGAGTATACTAATACCCCCTTGAATAAAAATAAGAGATTTGTCTATGGGTTGAATAAGAACCTCAAGAAGCCATTACTTCTGAAACTAGAAATTTCTTTTGATCAACTTGTTGATATCGCTCTTCGACTTGAAGGGGCCGATAAAAAAAAGTGATGTTGAAGTTGTGGGTGACAAACAGAACTTCAACAATAATATGAAGAGGCTTAATATGTTCAAATTCCCAATCCAAACAAGAAAGGGAAGCAAGAAACTACAGTAGCAAAGACTCCTACTTCTAGTCGTAGACAATGCTACAATTGTGGTTCTACGGACCACTATGCAAATCAGTGTCCGAAACCTCTTTACTGTCGCTTGCAAAAATTCAGGTCACCGTATATCTGCATGTCCCATACTTGAAAGTAGGAAGGAAGGAAAGCTGAATGTTGTGCAAGCCCCTAGTAACACTTCTCGTGATCAAGGTATTTCTCATTCTATATTTGATGGCATTATTATGTTTCGTGATCAACCTATTCGAGTTCTTTTTGACATGGGTGCATCCCACTCTTTTATATCAAATGAACTTGTTAATACTTTTTCTTGAAATGTTATGGGCTTGATGACTTCTTTGAAAATTGCGAATTTGGTTGGTGGATCCGCAACACTCAGTTTACTTTGTAAACATGTCGAGATTATTTTATGCGATTATGCATTCCGAACCGATTTGCATGTTATGCATTACTTAAGCTTTAGAATTGATTTTTGGGAAAGGATTGGCTTAATCATTATGAAGCCGTATCCTATGTCTCGAGAGGACTATCCATCTTCGACATTCTCAATCTGTTAAGTAGGTTTTTAATTTTTCGTAATGTTTTTTTTCCAATTCGGTGGCATCATTTTATTCTTTAAACCCACATGATGAGGGAAATGTTATTTCTCTCATTCAAGTAGTTTGTGAATTTTCCAGTATTTTTGAGCTTGTCTTAGGATTACCACCAAAGCGATCTATTGAGTGGTGCTAAGTCTTTTGCTCGACCTTGCCACCGATTTTCATCAGCAACGAGTTGTGGAGGGTAGCACCACTTACCGCATTCCGCACTTGTTATGATTCTTATGAATGACTCGTGATGTCATTCGGTTTGTTCAGCTTATTTCATCCATCTTATGAATCGAGTATTCTATGAATATCTCGATGAGTCCACCCTTGTATTCATTGCTTATGGGTGAACTTCTAACTTTAAAATTTTCTTTTGTGTTGATATACTTTTATGGTTGTTACTCCTTCTTTTCTTCTTAAGTATTACGGGGACGCTATTTCTTTAAGGAGGGGAGCCTGTAACAACCCGCATATTTTACGATTATATATTTAAATATTTTATTTAAATATAGCACCGTTGGTCGGATTAAAGTTCGAAATGCTACATTTTGCAAACCGTCAAATAGGACTCAAGAACACTTCCATTGAGTTCAAAACAGCATTTGCGACCTTTTTGAGTATAAACATCGATACGTTTGTAGTTGATTAGAATTTTGGTATTTTCATTTGGGGCTTTGGGTTTGGGTTTCAGCCCACTAACTTAACAAAGAACCCCAACTCCTCTATAATAACAACTCCCACTCCACTCCACTCCTCTTCATTCATTCATAACATTTCCTAACACTCAAGCCAAAGGAAAAATGAAGGAAAAGAAAGGAGATTAGAAATTCCTAAGCCCTAGTTCTCGTAAGAAATTCAAATTCTTGCTCTAAAATCAAAGAGGCGCTTAGGTAAGCATTCTCTTCATCTTCTCCATCCCAATCTCTCTTCAATTCTCAGAAACTCCTAAACCCCAACTTTGGAAAAACTTCACCTTTGATAATAGATTGAAGATTCTAGAGGTGTATTAAAGAGGAATTGGTCTTGCTTTGTTTTTAAGCCTCTCATTCATTGACTTTGAGTTTTAAAGGTAGGTTCTTGAACTCACATCTATGTCTATACATTTCATTGTTGTTAGGTATGAATTCCTAACATCTATTTCATATTCAATTGCTTTTGATTTGAATTAATTTGGTGAATTTTCCAAATTTTGGTGTTTTGAAGTCAAAATCTTTAAAGATCATATCTTGGATGTTTAGACATGTTATTTGGGGTGTATCGAAGAGCCTATAGGGCTGGGTTGTCGCTTAGCATAAATCCCTAGCCTTCGTCGCTCGTTCGATCGCTTTCAAATTAATTTATCCATCATTGACCTAGTTAAACTATTGCCCAGAACAGGCAACCAAACGTTTGGTTGGAAGGTCTAGACGTCTGGTTAGGGTAGCAGACAAAAAAAAATATACGGTAGAAAAGAAAAAAAAGGCAGAAACAAAATCCAGACATCTGGTTGGAAGGTCCAGGCATCTGGTTAGTGTTCAGACGTCTAGTTAGTTGTTCAGACATCTAGTAGGTTTCTGAAATATTTTCAGAACTCAAATCCAGACGTCTGGTTGATCCCCCGACGTTTGGAACTGTCAATTTTGCCTATTTTGGCTGTTTTTGAGTGGATTTCTAATTTTTATCAATTTTTGTTGATCCGATTGGTTGTTGTCATTAATTATCGAATTTGATGACTTCTTTTCTGGATTTTTGAGAATATCCATTTGATTGGACTTGATATTGATTTTTGGGGTTTTAATTCGCATCATCGAATGTGAATTTTTGGTGATCGATTGTTTTTCCAATCGTTTTCTGTGATTTGTCACTTTAAAATACAAAGGTTTTATACTGGTAGTAATCAAACTCTTTCACAAAAATGATTTCAACGTTACTTTTAGTTCATAACTCGTTTTCAAATCCGTTTTCCAGTCTATTAGTATATACAAACCTTTACCTCATTCATTCGAGAAATCCAATTAAACTATTTAGCAAAACAAGTGGTATGCAATGCTTGCGTTTACTTTATCGATTATTTCTAAGACTTCTTCGATTGAAATCTTCTGGAAATTTTTGAATGGAGCTAAACTCATTTATTTACTAGCTTAGTATAATTCACACTTTTTTATAGATCAATGGTGTTCATTTTATGGTTTAGACTAGCGATACGCAATTTCTCTTTGTCCACATGGAGGACTATACCTCGTTTTATTGAGCT
Organism: Allium cepa; assembly: GCA_030765085.1. Lineage (NCBI taxonomy): Eukaryota > Viridiplantae > Streptophyta > Magnoliopsida > Asparagales > Amaryllidaceae > Allium > Allium cepa. The sequence continues at coordinate 142,920,930 of CM060931.1, read as the reverse complement.
TCGTCTCATTTCTTTAATAGGCTAACGACCTATGGGTTCTTTGGAGTTTCGACTCATTTTTATGGGCTAGCGACCCATGTTCTTTTATGGAGATCGGTTCATCGGACGTACCATTGTTGTGCTACGTCGTTGTTTCGACTTATCAGGTTCATCGGGCGTACCGTTATCGTACTATGTCGTTGTTTCGAAATATTCGAGTTTCAGGTTCCTCGGGCATACCGTTATTGTACTACGTCGTTGCACCGGCTCTATGGTTAGCGACCGTAGGATAGCGACCCATTTGTGATGCACGTGCTGGTGAGTTTTCTTGCTCCCGTTTGTGATAGGCCTCCCCCTTTTGTGATTTCTAGATTTCTATAGATGATTTCTAGAATTTGTGTTTCACTTATTTTTTGATTTGTATTGATAAGCTTTATCAATATTTATGGCTTGGTGAATAAGCTAAAGAATATGATATTCTTTTTGGTGTTTGAGAAAATTTGAGATATTGTATGATTTTTGTTGTTATCTAATGTATACTTGTCACAGTATGGCATTATTGTTATCGTACGTTTTTTTCGTATCTCTTATGCTATCTCATTTTATATGATATTTATAGCTAGACTGATTCGTTCATTACTTTCTTCTCAAATAATACTCGGGTCAGACCGAGGTATTTCAGGTGCTTCTACTTGACTTCTTATCAAGGTCCGTCACGGACTTTTGGCTAACTACTTTAGCTTAATAGTTTTTGATTTTATACATTCGAGATAGAGACTCCTTGATGTATACATATTCTTTTGTCTAGCACTTGTACCTATTCTTTTGTGATGTAAAGATCTTGTATGACCACTACTTTGATGTACACTTTTATATGTTGTATTCATATTTGTTTCCGCCTTAGTGATATGAATATATGTGCCTAGTTTAGTGTTATGCTTATTTTATATTTGTTTCCGAAGACCTCATAGCCACTGTGCAGTAGCTTTGAGTTTGTATTGGTATGTCAGATGTCCTCTTGAAGTGAAAGTGATATTTTATCTGGCATATCGGTACTCGCACAAAGCAATTATACAGATGGTTGCTCCTCAACCGCCTTATTCTTCCTGCTAGTCGACGACATTTATCTGTAGTGTCCTTGGCTAGTGTGAATATATAGGTGGGATGTCACAAAGTGAATATGCAATAAGGAGATTAGACCTGTTAAAGTCGAATAGGGAGACGGTCTAGCAGAGAGTACATGGGAGCCTGAAGAGGAGATCCGCGCTACCCGCCGATAACTCATTTCTGATACGTTTCCAATTTAAGTCTAATAAGCATAGACTACTTTTGTATCTGACTAGCTTGATATACCCTATTAGGTAGAGGCCTTGGATGGTAGGAATGGTTGTAAACGTGTCGATATGACATGTTATGGATGATGAGTGCTAGTGGATGTATTGTTTAGATTGTTTCTTTTTCATGTTTAGGACAATATATCCTCTAGGTTGTAAATACACATTCACATTATCTCTTATTTATTATCTAACTTCTTAGATATGATACATATGGATGCTTGATTATCGTTTATCGTATTGAGTATTATGCCTATGGATGGAATAGTTGCGTATACATGTAGAATTGCAAGTTTATTTTCATATGATGTTGCATACATTTTGGATGCATGGCATAAGCATTTGCATGACATGAGGTTTACTAGATCAGAAGATCGCCTACTCTTTGCATCAGTATAGATTCATGTGCATTTCACATTGCATATATATACATAATTACATTAGAAAATTTCTGAGGATGATGATTGCCTTTGGATGATGGATGAGTAGATGCTTGCAGCAAGTGAATGTTGTGTGTATAAGTTACATTTCTCCTTCTCTGAGATTTCGGGGACAAAATCTTTTTAAGGAGGCGGGAATGTAACACACCAAATATTTAGCGAAAATTTAATAAGAAAATTAAATTTAAATAAAATAAGGGCTAAATGGATTTTCACAAACGTCTGAATTTGGCTATAAAACTTCTTCCATTGTTTTCGTAGCAGTTCTCTGGACAATTTTCATGTATAACACTTCGAAATCGGAGTTAGTACCGAGAAATTACGGACGTTTGAAAATTTAAAATGAAATAAACTTTTAAATAAAAATTACCCAAAAATTTATACTACACCGGTCAACCGATAGCTATCGACCCAGGGCAATGGTGGGCGACCGTTCTTGTTGAAAAGTCGAGGGTTCTGGAGCAAGATGAATGACTATGATGGACTCAAATATTTTAATTGGTTGCGACTTTTTTGATGAGTGAACTAGATCATAGTGAAGTTTCTCCAGGCCAAATCGTTGCTCCAAATTAGTCCCTAACTTCTATGAATTAACAGCTAGAGTAACCCTAAGTTCACTAGAAATCTTACATGCTATTAAAATTCTACCAAAATTCTTCCTTTCCACTTCAAAAATTTCTTTAAAAATGAAAATAAAATCAAAAGGAAAATAGAAAACTATATCTAGAAGGAGCTAGCTTACGTAGAGCGATTCACTAATGGAGCATGTTGGTGGAGCTTGGATCTAAAGTGAGTGGGAATAGGTTTGATTAGTTAGTTATTACATTTAAATTTAACGTATTCTGCTTGATCTAGGGGGTTAGTAATTTAAATTATAAATTGTAAACCCTAATAATAAAACCTGAAATCAAGGTTAGAAATTGAAGTTACTCTAAATTGATAAACCTATAAACCCTTTTTAAACTGAAACCCTAGAACTTGTTAACCATAGATTAATCCTCTTTTAATTAAATTGTGTAAATCAATGAAATTTGGAGTATAGACTAGTCACTATAGTTGCTTAGGCTTCATTATAAATGACGTAATTAAAATAACCAACATTAATAAAATATCGAATCAAAAATCAAATGAACCCTATTTTTTATACTACGATTAGTTGACCATTCACCCTGAGCAGTCGACCGCAATGGATTTTGCAATCAACCGGTTATGTCCTGAAATGTAGAATTTAAACCTCGGCCTTAGGCATGGGTTAAAAATAAAATTAACATAAATACTAATTGTTGCGTGATCCTATTTAGGGCTATATATATATATGTGTGTGTGTTAGGAGCTGTAAGGAAGCTAATACCCCATGAGATGACATTAGGACGTTGCGGTGTTAGGTAAATACTCTTTACCTAATGGGGGTCAATTATCAACTATAGGTGATTTTTATCACAAGTGGCACTCACATAAGGTTCTACGATGTACACGCAGCATTGATTGATGCATGATGAAGTGTGTAGGCCCAAAATAACGAGATTCCTTGATATGCACGATTCTGACGTGGTGTTATAATGTATGGTAGATGGATCTCGACGTGTGCAATAAGAGGCACATACTTTGGTCGAGAGATGGATATGGATGCAGATGATGAGACATCCCGACGAGTCGGCGTTTCATGTTCCTCCTCGACGTGTAGTTTGGATACATGTAGTCGTAATTATGAGAAATTTATTCTCTTAGCCTAGTGGTAGTGTTTCCGTGTCTATTAGCCTACTGGCAGTGGCCAATCGTTAGTTATTGAGGTTCAATTCATAAATCGATCCTTGTTGTAGCCTGCACAAGTTGTAATGTAGGTGTGTGTTGCATAAAAACCCTTAAGTAATGGCCCTAGGAATACACGAACACTTATAGTACACCCTCCACCCCTTAGAGTAGAGTTAAGGTTAACTGCACATGATTACCATATATAAAGTTTGTACTCATTTACCAGAATTTTATTTGACCGACCCTTTTTCCCTTTTTTCCCCACCATAGATGGATAGGGCAACAGGTGATTGGCTTATTCTTGATACTTGGAGAGTTCAGCCCATCACAGGAGTTGCTCGTTATCATATTTACCCTCCATGTATCCATTTATCTATCTTATCAGTACATTATATTTTCTTTATTGGACTTGGAGTGATACTTTTTGTGTACTCTATATTTGATTACGTATTGATTTTCAAAGATTGTAATATGGGATATTTTCTAAGATGGATGTTTTTCAGTATTATATGTTTTGTTCATTCCGCTATGAGTTCTGAAAGTATAGTATATCTTAGATTATATCCGTTATATTGGCCTTTGTAGTGTTAAAAAACTTGATCGCTCATATTTGTCGGCACGATGCGAGTCCGAAAATTAAACTAGGCTTTGGATCAGTGTGTCGGAAGGTGCAAGTTATCATAAGATTTGAGGAGAAATCACAAATCAAGGTGTTACAAAAAGCAATACTTGGTTTTGTTTAAAGAAACCTACTTTCATAGGCCATGAATGTAAGAAGGTCCGTCACTACCCTACCCCTTTTAACTTAGGCCCTCACAGAGGCACTTTTCGATCCTGAGATTTAACTCACTTAAGGAATTATTACATGTCTCAAAAATATCAGGCCTCTAAAGTGCGAATGCCAAGGCCCGAACCCTCTCCCTCTATTGGGAAGCTAGGAAGCCTTGCCAACCACACTAGAGCTATGGACATTGGTGTTGTTTTTATTTATACTCATTCATGATGTTTGACAATGACTTAACTCACACATATGTATATTGAATTATTACTTGTTGAATCTATTTTGGGGATTGTCATTTAAATGTAAAATCTATCTTGTGTATGATTTTTTATGTATTGATATTGTTGTTAGATTTGAAATTTATAGTTAATGTAGATTTGATTTGCTTTAAAATTTACTTTTGTTTTAACAATTAAAGTATTTAATTAATAAATTTACAATCAATTTGTGTTTGGTTTATTTTATATACTAATATTGTTTGTTAGATCTAAGATTATTGGTTTATGTATATCTGATTTGCTATAACAAAATTTTACTTTTGCTGTCACAATTTTTTAATATATAAAAACGGATTTACGGTTTAATCAGTTGAATCATGCATATATACATATATATATACACACATACACACAAGCATACGTGTGCGCATGAGCACACACATATATACAAAATCATATGCTTCAATTTCATGTTTTCATGATTGTAAACCAAGATCAAGTTAAAACCTTTGGTTGGGTTAATTTATTTTTAAATTAATATAGTTAAGTTTGTTGTCTAGTAACATATATGGTTGTGAAATTAAATCATAAATTACAATATACATATGTATGGATATGCATATATGTGGTGTTTCAAAATTAGTTGTGCAATTGATGCTATATATACAAATGTTAAATTACGACAATACTATTCCATAATTTTTTTCATGTTAATGTGTATTTTCATATTTATAATTTTTTAATTTGGATATTTTATTATCAAGCATAGAATTTCTATGGTATTGAATTTATTTTTAATTGGTGTTTGTAAAGGAGGAGATTTAAAATATCACCTTATTTCATTTCCTTTAAATTTTGATTTGATTAGATCTAGATTTAACGTGAAACTTTATCTTCTTCTTCTTCACTTCTAGTCAAGCATTTTCTCATTTTGAATTATTTAATTTTATTATATAGATTTTTTTTCATAATCTTACATATGTATACATATTGAATATATATAAATGGTAACAATATCATGCACATGTATATATATGTCTAAACTATATATATATATATATATATATGTTTGTATGTATGTACGTATGTATGTATGTATGTATGTTTATATGTATATGGTACTATGAATATCTATATAAAACCGTAGACACATATTATATTATATTAAAATGCGTGTGTATACTTAGGCATTTATATTCTTGATATTCATATGGAATTTTCATATGTATATGCAATTATAATATATATGTACATGGAATAAATATAAATCCCAATATTTATGTATATAAATATGTAGTCATACCCATGTCTATATTTCATTATGTTATGTTGTTATATTAATGAATGTATACATGATACATTCAAATAAAACATTTAGTTATATTAATCAATGTGACAGATTAATAAATATAAAATAATGTTAATTAAAAATGATTTTTATTGAATAACTAGATTGGATCTAGCGAAACCATTAGACTTCATAGTCCCATAATAATTAAAATAGGAATTTCTTTGAAATCTACCTTATTTCACTCGCTTTAGAGTATTTCGGTTCCATCACCATCAATTGGGGGTTGTGGAGGGTCATGTACCGAAGACCTCTTTTAGGATGCCGACGGGTCCTTTGAGTGGAAGGACATGCCATTTGGGCTATCTAACACTCTTACATATTTTGTTGACTTGACGAACATGTTTTCCAAGAGCAAATTAATGAGTTTGTGGTTGTGTTCATTTGTGATATCTTGGTATATGTAGAGATGATAAGGGACTCAAATTAAAGTGGCGTTGGAAGTTTTGACATAACACCAGCTGAAGGCTAAATTTTTTATATGTCAATTTTGGAGGCAAACAATGTGATTATTCGATCACATTGTGTCCAAGGATGGATCACAATAGATCCATGTAACGTAGTCGTGATGCAATATTGGAAGGTGCCAAAGACGGCCATGGAAATCCATAGTTTCCTCAGATTGGTCGGGCACTACCAGAAGTTTATTAAGAACTTCTCAAAGGTGGCTACTCCTCCTGCTCACTTGACCAAGAAGAATCAACTGTTTGTTTAGGATGACCGTTGTGAGCATTTTGTTGCTAAATTGAAAGAGTTATTGACTAGTGCACTAGTCTCTTCATTCTGAAGGGAATAAACCATTTATTGTATACATGGATTCATGTAGGGTGGGTCTCGAGGGGGAATTATGCAAGAGGGAAAAGTTGTTGTTTATGCAAGTCAACAGATAGAACAACATGAGAGAAGTTTCCAGCTCACAATTTGGATGTTGCAGCGATTTTGTCCACATTGAAAACTTGGGGACATTTCTTTTTAGGTGAATATTTCAATATTTCCATGGATCATAAATTGCTGAAGTACACCTTTTCACAAAAGGATCTAAACCTTCACCAATGAAGGTGGTTGGAGTTCCTTGCCTCTCATGATTTTGATATATTGTACACTCTCATTAAAGGGAATGTAGTGGAGATTACGCTTTGTAAAAGGCGTTCCATGTTGGGGTTTATGTTCATGGAATGGAAATGGTTGGAATTTATTATAGGATTTGATTTCTAACCCACATGTGAACTTGAGGCCAGATGTTGGCGAACATAGAGGTAATGCTTACTCTAGTTGCAGCGGTTAGATCGTGTCAAAAGCATGATGCTAAGTTGAAAGAAGTTTTTGTCCAACTCGAACCATAGTAGATTCTACTGACATGGCCCGGTTTACTATTGACCATAATAGTTGGCTAAGTAGAGACGAAAGATTGTGTGTGTCTGATGTTTTTAGCTCATAGATGAAGTGCATCGTGATGCCAATGTTCTTGGATGATTATTCATCCCAGTGATAATAAAATGCATGATGATATAAAGTGTGGCATCTCCAAAATTTATTATAAAATGCATGATTTTTCAAAGAGTCGAGATGGAGAAAAAGAGGCCACATAGCTTGATACTACCACTAGGTATTTCAGAATGGAAATGGTAGAAAATTTCCATGTCTTCTTTCGATTGGTTGCCGAAAAGTAGAAGAGGTAATATGAGAATTTGGGCCATTATTGATCGATTGACTAAAAGATCATATTATAGTAGTTAAATGCACAGGAATCACTATGGCTCTATCCACTTTGTATGTGAATAAAGTATGAGATTAAATGGAATTTAAAAGGTATTGTGAGGGATACTGACCATTATTTGCAAATGAGTTTTGGCAAAGCTTGTAGTTTACAACAACCCGAATAATGGGTCTGGAATTTTCGCAAAAATGTTAAAATCCAAGCCCATTGAAGCCCAAGTTGGGTATCTCATATCCTACAAATAGGCAAAGACAAATATATCAGTGCTCAAATACATATCTCATACTGGAACTGACTAAAATATAATAGTAAATGCTCACCAAGGTAGTAACACTTTCTAAACAAGTGTCACAAAGATGGAAAATCTCTGCCTTCTATCTAACCTGTGGAGTGTAATGAGGAGGGGATCAGAACTAAAGTTCTGGTGAATGGACAAATCATACAATTCTAAGCATAATTCTACATATACAGTTCTATTTCCATTTTCTATTATATTGGGTTTATTGGGTTTATAATACTCTCGCCTCTGTGCGTGAATCGTACCCATCTACTCCCTAGTAGATTAAAACCTAATAACATATATATATATATATATATATATATATATGTAGCTACATGCATAAAGACCGCATTGGTCCTAGGTACATCCATAGTACCTTTCGTATCCTCCTCGAAAAGGACTCCATCATCTTGCTGCTAGAGTGTACTGAAATTACATCTGTAAATGACAACTTCATGAGGCCTACAATATAGATGTTTCATCGTATGCTATGAAAACGTAAAACTGCGTCCACACTAGCTTATACTAGTGTTCGAACATCCATAATGTACCACCCAGTGCGTACCTTGAGGACTATACGTAATCGTTCTGTCTACTCTCTGAATTCCGTCAACAAGGTCTACCTTGTACGGAACTTGGTCGGGGATTTTCTTTATCTGTAAAGGACAACATCGTTAGGCCTACACTACAGATATTCTATTTGGTCTATTTCTTTTCTCATTGTGGTTATGGCCCCATAAAGCCCCCCTCAACTAATCGAAAGACCTCTCAAGAGCTAAGTGGATGTGCTCTACTGCAAACAATCTAAACATCCAATTGGTCTGTGCCTCTCATCCAATGTCTCGAGAGTAAAAGAATCATTGGCCTATCGGTTTAACTCTAGTCTTTCCCGAACTCACTCTGATTGATGATGGCTTGATCTTCGCATGTGACTATCCTTTTAGGCCCTGCCCACTAAAACCTACTCGCGAGACAGAGTACGGTTCCATACGAATATCCAACTCCATCAGCAACCTTTTGACTGCCTATAAAGGCCCGCTTCGTTAGGCCTGCAATGCAAAAGCAGTCAAGGCTACTCTCTTGACGGAACACCTATAGAACTGCCTCCGGGGGTGAAGCTTCGTTAGGCCTATCCCAAAGGGCCATTCTAGAGTACCCTCACGTTCCGTTGAAGTCTCGTACTTCATCTAGCCCAAACTAACTAAGTTGGACATGCTCTTTCTGTGCTGAAAAATCTATGGCGAACTGCTTCGTTAGGCTCTTCATCCTTTGGGCTGCGCCAAACGCATCTTACCATTTTATTAGATCCTACGTCTAATCTTTTGTTTTGCGTTTAGTTTACATTTTTTATTTTGTTGGCTACTTATTTAATCTAATCAGCAAGCCCAGTCCCACCTATGCGTGAGACCATCAGTCCTAGACCTAAAAGGGAATGCTGTCGGTATGGGCCACTTCTATTATTTTTCTTATTAACTTAATCCAAGATCCAAGTTTGATAAAATAAGCCTCTTCTATTTCTTTCTTTTTAATTATAACCTTTTTGTTACAATTACACTTGCAATTGCTACTTTTATATTATTTTCTTTCTTTTATAACCTACATGTTATAAATGTAATTGCAAGTGTCTCTTTTCTTTTCTAGTCTATCTTCTTTTATTATGATACTAAATTTTCTTTAGTTCTCTTATATTATTTGATAGTCTTAGCTTGGGACAAGTCCAACTGTCACAAACTACTTATCATAATAACTACTTTACTTTTTATTCTACTATCTGCATAGTAAACATAGACCTAGTCATAAATCCTAATTATTGTTTCTAGTCTTGTCAAATGATTAACTGATTATTTCCGTTTCTTCAATTTCTTTAACGTTTCACGTTATTCTCTTTTATTCTAGGAAGTAGTTCTATTCTATTTGGTTGGTTACAAAAAATGTGCTATAAATCCATCTCCATATTTTAATACTAACTAGTGATATAAACAATAGCTCGTAACTATAAGATATTTCTTTTATTTTTTCTTAAATCCTCCGATAATGAAAATACAGTAATGTCTTTATTTTGCACTAATTCCATTTTTCTTACTTTATTGTTGCAGTTACGTTTATCGTTATTCTTACAATATTAAACTACGGAAATGTATTCCCTTTCCTAAACCAACCAACTAATCTATCACTAACTTCCAAATCAAGCTATTAGATTTTTCTCATTTTTAATTCATTTCTCCCGTTTTAACATAATTTACTATAAATTTCTCACTCTTAGGCTTATGCCTTTCTCTACAATTTTTAAGCCTAACATTACTTATATTTAATTGGATTCCTTTCTTTTTCTAGATAAATAATATTTAAATATAAGTCCACTTCTGTTATAAAATTTACAGTTTCAACATAACTAATTAGTAGATTAATTACCAAAATAAATGTTGAATTAAATATTTAACGGGAATCTAACGATAATATATATCATAAACATAAAAGAGATATAATTTAAATCCACTCACGTGTCATCCTTAGCTTTGCTCCATGGCCATCCTAGATCCCCTTCTAAGGCGTCTAACATTTTTTTAAAAAGATACTCTCCCTAGAAATATTTCCTATTTAGGGTTCAGCATCAGGCGATGAACTCAATTGGGAGAAAATCTAATTGCGAAAAAATAGCTAGGCCTATTATGCGGCGATGAACTCAATTGGGAGAAAATCTAATTGTGAAAAAATCTAATTGTGCAATCGAATTTAGGATTGAATCTGGTGCAACAACGTAACAGGCTTACTGCGGATCGTTGGATCTAGAAAACAATGCTCGAGATTGCGTGAAAATCAAATTATAAAACGTTAACTTTTAACCGTTACCTATTAGTTATAATTAATTTCCATCAATTGCAAATTTATTTCCCTTTATAACACATGTTTATTTTGAACTCAGACATTGCTAATTAATGTAAATTAATTTCCTTTAATTACTGATTTGATTAACATTTTTTTGAAAATTGGTAAAAGACTTTATCAATAAGCCTAAAATTAAGGTTTGCCCGACCCATTACATTTGTCTATCAGTTCTCTAGTTTAACATACATCGCAAAAATAAAAAGAAATACATAAAACTGCTTCATCTTCCTTCAAGCTACCACGGAGGTATCCATCTCTTCGCCAAATGAATCTCAGTATTTTCTACTTTTAGTCCCATTCTCTGCAATGTCTCTTATTCAACAACCGATAAATCTGTAAGAGCACTTCTTCCTACTCTTTTCACGATTATTCGCACATCTCTTCTGACCATTTCACTGACTGCATGTTCATTTTTGTGGTTATTTTGAAAATTTTGTCTATTCCTCTCTTTTCACACATGCCGAATAGTAGTGGTCAGCAAAATGGAAGCATCTCTTCCCATTAAGCTTTTGGATTTCCAGCATCTAGTCAGGTAAATTGCGATTTCACCTAGATATTTATCGTGTAGATTACAATTAAGAAGTATTTTTTGTTTGTCCCAAATTGCTCTGGTATATGCACAGGAAAAAAATAGATGTTTGTGATTTTCTTCCTCCACATTATAAAGAACGCAAGTCGAATTCTGTATTATCTCCCATTTTCTTAGTTGTCCATAGTAGGTAGTCTGTGACTGAGAGCCTTGTAAGTAGTTTGAGACATTTTAGGAGTACTAGCTCTATTCCAAGCTATTTGAGCCCATTCAATTTCGTTTTCTCTTTCCCTGAGTTATTCCCAAGTATATTTCAGAGTGAATTTTTTTATTAGGTTTCCATATCCAAGAGTCTGCCACTATAGTAGTAGAACTTAGAGGAATGTTCATTATTTCCTGTTTTATCTGATTGGCGGGAGAAACATAACGAAATACCCATGAGCTATCATGGATAATTTTATCCAACATAAAATCTCTTCCTCCATAAGGAGTAAAGCAGTCATATCCTAGTTTATTTGTAACACTTTCATTATTCAACCAGGGATCAAACCAGAACTCGTGCTCTTACCCGTTGCAATTTTTCTGTGCACCGGGTTCTGAAGGTCACTTCTAGCCTTGAGAATTGTCTTCCATGTACCTGATGCATTTATATCCTCATTTTGGATCTAGAAATTATCTTTTAGATATCTGCTTCTCATCCATTCAGCCCAAAGGCCCTTTCCATTTAGAATTTTCCAAGCCAATTTGGACGTATAAGCCTTTTTCAGATCCCTGAAATTTTTGAGTCCAACTCCTCCATTTTTTGGTTTGCATAAAGTGTGGTACGAGACTTTGTGGATTCCCCCTCTCCACATAAAGTTAGCACAGGCACCAATGGATGCACTAGGGATTTGAAATGTTTGTCACCAAAATCTTACTATAGATGTAATTGTGTGTACCGATTCAATTCTACCAGCAAAAGATAATAATTTTGAGCTCCAGCTTTGTAGCTTGTTTCTTATTTTTGTAACTAGAACCCCACATTCCCTGTCAGTTATTATATTAGTTGATAATGGCACAATAAGATATTTAACAAGAAGCTAACCCTCTTCAAAATTAAGGATTGAACAAAAGGTCTCTTTGTTTTTACAATGATCATTAAATTAACATTTAGTTGTCTGCTCATTAACCTTAGTCCAACAAACTGTTCAAGTTTATGAATATTTCTTTCAAACCCATTATAGTAGTTTGATTAGCTTTATAATAAATAATAAGATCATCTGCATACCGAAGATGTGTTATTTGAGGTTCAATTTTGTATACTGGCTGTATAATGTTGTTGTGTGCGTAAATTTCCATCTGAGAGTAAAGAATTCTATTGCAATTGCAAATAGGTAAGGGGATAGAGGGTCACCTTGCCTTAGACCTCTATTACTCTTTATAAACCCTTTAGGTACACCATTGGTTAAAATTGAATAGGTGGGTGAACTTATACATTCTTTGATAAGATTCGGTATTTTTCCAGGAAATCCTATACACCTCAACATATGAATGATAAGTCTTCTATTTATTCTGTCATAAGCGTTTTGAAGATCACCTTTAAGCGTATTTTATCAGCTCCCTTCTTCTTGAAGTTTCTTATCAGTTCATGTACTAACAAAGAGTTTTCAGATATACTTCTCCCTTTAATAAATGCAGTTTGGAATTCTCCTCTGCATTCAGATAGAATAGGTTTAATCCTATAGCAAATTATTTTACTTAGAATTTTATAGGAGACATTGCAGCTTGAAATTGGCCTGTAGTCCTGGATTTGTACTGGTTTATCATTCTTTGGTACAAGACAAATGAATGTGTGGTTCATTTCTTTTATTATTCTACCAGTTTCTAGATCTTCCTGATAAGCTAATCTCAAATTTTCTTTCAGGTCTTGCCGGTGGGTTACATAGAAATGAGAGCCCAACCCATCTAGCCTTAGGCTGGAGTCATGATGAATGGATTTAACAGCTTCCTCAATTTCCCTACTTTCAATATCCCTGGTCAGCATATGGCATCCCCTTTCAGTAACCAAGCTTCTAGTTTTAACAACAGGTGAATCTACTGGATAATCTCCATTGAATAGGTTAGTGAAATAAGCTATTGCATCCTCCTCCAGCTTACTCAGATTTGTAGCCTGTTCTCCTTTTTCATCAATGACATTATAAAGATTATTATAATTATGTCTAAGAGACATTTTAGTATAGAAAATTTTTGCGCATTCATCTGCCTCAATTAACCATTTTTCCATGGCTTTTTGCTTCGAATCCATTGCCTGAATTTGTAATGCATTCTTGAGTTCGTGTTGTATTTCAAAAAATTCTTTGTTTAACTCATTATTGGTAGGATCTTTATCCAAAGTAGATTTCGGTTTTTCCAGGATTTCCTGAAGCTGTGTAATTTTGTTTATTTGCTTTTTTCTACTTTTGTTCCATTCTTTGAGTCTCATTTTAATGTATTTAAGAATCATAATCAAGATAAATGAGTTATTACCTTCAAAGATGTCTAAAGTAGAAAAACAGCTGCCATGTAATAATCTTTACATAAAGGCCAAAAATTGGCATACCTAAACGGCTTACCTTTCTCTATGTTGGCTTGAATGAGTTCAATAAGGAGAGGGGAATGGTCACTAGTAGAACAGGGAAAAATAGTCACTTTTATGTTAGGAAACAAGTTAATAGCCTCGGCATCTACAAGCACTCTGTTCAGTTTACAAGCAATTATTTTAACTTCTCCTCTTCTCCATGTTTATTTCAGTCCAGTGTGGGCAACCTCTGTCAATCTAGCAGCAATGACATAGCCATTAAATTCCTCCAGCTGGGATGCCTTCAATGTGAGACCACCAACTTTATCTTCAGCCTTTAGCATTGCATTATAATCTCCCATTATGAACCAAGGACCATCAATTTTATTTGATATATTTATAAGCTGTTTCCAGAGAGCCGAACGAGTTGATGCAAAGTTACGAGCATATATGAATGTAACGTGAACTGCCAAACCTCCAATGTTTGCAGCTTTTTGTAACATCCCATAATTTTGTTAATATTTTTAATTAACTTTTATTTGAAAACTTTAATTTTTAAATTATTTAAAATTAAACTTCTAGAATTTTCCAATGTAAGTTTGGAATTTGTTTGTAATTTATTTTCCAAATGTAGTAAAATAAACATTTCTGGAAATTTTATAATTTGGTAAAATTTTGAATTTCATTTTAATTTTTAAAATTTGAATTTTTAAATTATAATCCTTTATTTGAAGCAGAATATAATTTTGATATCCATTATGCTTTTTGTTTCGTAAAATTTCGTTTTATACCTTTTAAATTGGATAAAATACAGTGTTTACACGTAGTTATTTCTGTATCTTATTTTCTATTTTCCTATGTTCATTTCCCTAATTTATTTTCTATTTTCTATTTTTCATCTTTCTAATTTTATTTTCTTTAACTTTTATTTCTATTTTTTATTTTTGGTTGGTTTATTTTTTATAAATGGTTTGGGAAATTCAAAGGTCATAAGTTGCACTTTCTTTAATTCATAATGAGAGTTTCCTTTTCTTACCATCAAAACTCCCCCTTAGCCGTTCATTTTTCTATTCATGTACAAATCAAATCATTATCATCTCTCATTTCATTTCTAGAAAGAAATCTATGCAAATAAATGGCTTGGAGAAATTTAAGAGACATAGGTTACATGCTCTAATTTCTTGCTTTTAATTGCCTAGCCTCTTTATTTCTTACCCTATCCATTCACCTATTCTAGCCGTGTATTCCACCATCAAATCAAGCACAAAATATTCTCATTATCTCATTTCCTCATTTGCATTTGCATTTAAGAATAAACATATACGTTTCTTTTTTTTACAACTTATGCCTTTTCCGTTTTCTAGCATTTACTTCTTTGCTTGTCTTTGAAACCATCCAAATATTAGCCGTGAGAAACTTTATCAATTCACGTACAAATATTTATTTCCCGCTTCTCATATCTATTTGCATTTAAGAATAAAATATATGCAAGTTCATTTCTCCTTAGCTCATGCCTTTTTTGTTTCCCATCATTTACTCCTCCTCAGCCATTTCTTTTTTTCTTCCATCTTTAACCGTGTATTTCTTTTGATAACTCACGCACAAACAATTCTCAAAACTCCTCGTTATCATTTGCATGAAGAAAAATATATGTTCAAGCTCTAAAGTCATGGCTTCTCTTCTTTTTCCAGTTCTTTAATCTTTTTTCCTCTTTCTTTGTTTTGCTTCAAAGCTAGGCTCGGCCTCTTGCCTCTAGCCACGACCATGACTACCTCCACTCCTCCACCACCTCTATGTATGGCCAACATCACCCTTTCATCACCACAAAGGCGAAGCTGTGACCATGGATGAAGACTACATCACCAAAATTGATGCAAAGCCTAGCCAAGCACATGTATTCATCACCTTCCTCTTCACATACCTCGGCCTCAACAAATTCCTCCACCACCAAAACATTGCTTGACTCAAAACACTAATTAGCCATGCCTTATGATGTTCACTTGACGAATATAGCAATGGTCGAGCCTCTTGCTTGGTGATTGATCATCTTGCTTTGTTCTATCAAAAGGTTATGCCACTTTGTTTCATATTTTCCATTATTTTAATTTATATTCTTTTGTATTGAAATATATTCTTATATATGTTGCATTAGTTTGCATACAAGATTTGGATCTGACTCTTCATTCACTCAAAAATATAGTCGTGCTTTGTCTTGCCTTTTCATGCTTTGCGGGGTTTGGATTTAGGTTCGAATTTCATTTCTAGCTTTAAAAAGGTGAGTTATTCTGTCACAACCCGTCTTCCACTATCTAGAAAGACGCATCATGAATTAAGAAAGAAAGGGATAGAAAGAGAAAAGATAGAGAAGAAAGAAGAAACAACAACAGAATCTCAACAGCGGAACGAATAAATTATATTAATAACATAAGTATTACATAATATACAACAACTATCAGAGTTACACAGCTTATACAGCACATACTAGACAGTTATAAACACCTGTCTAGTTATTACAACTTAATACAATACAAAGAACTACTCAGAGAAAACAACAAAGCGGAATACTAGATAACTACAACGTAGAAGCCTCCTCCTCCATTTGCTCCTCCACAATTCGTCATAGCTAACCCGAATCCCTTGGCCACTCGTAAAAATTTTAGTACCCAAGAGTTCAAGAAAAACAGAAATAAACTTCGGGTCAGACATGGGTCTGGTGTGAGTAACAAGTTAAAGTTGCTTAATTTTTGAAAACCTTTGAAAAGAAAGGTATCACGTGAGACTTCCCACACATAAACATGGAAAAGTTTTTACCTTACGCTAACCAAAACATTTGATAGGAAATACGGTGATATTATAATAGGTCTAGGGTTTTCAAGTAAATAAGAAATAGCCGAAATTGTTACATTATTAAATTCCAGCTACTAGCCACAAAAGTGGGTAATACAATCAAAACCGTTGGAACTTATTGGATTTTGGATTCCATACAATGGCAGGGCTACCGGGGTACCGCCCGTCACAGTACAGGGCCTAGATCACCGTACCGAGGATCACTCCCAATCCCCTGCAACACAAAGCCGGAACCATCCCTTACTGGATAGTCCCGAACAAGACAACCATGCAGTTGGCCGCGACCCAACTGCCCACACAGCCGAATAAAAAGGGACTTCTAGACAGGGAAAATCTCGTCCTACTTGGGCATGACCCATTTAGCCTTGCTGCACCTCCCCTGTTTTAGTCATTCCCGGTTGATGAGGCTTGAGGCTATGATTACCTTTAGAGAACACATCTCTCAGAATGCTATCCGTCCGCTTGACGATGTTCTGAAAGCATTCAATCCATACAAGTTCGTTCCGGGTCGAACCAAACCGAATGCATTATCTCGTTACACTCATTTTGGAATCACCCTTAGAGTTAACGACGACAACCCTTGCACTCTGAATCTTCAACTTCACTTGAGATTCACGACCTATCGTTAATTTGGATCGATGTGGTTTTCGGATATCCAAATATGGAAACCCGATCCCGGTCTCATCGAATCCCAAATGCCATCTTTTAGGTCCAAGTTGTTTTAAGTTTAAAACAATTCAATTTAATTATCTATATACACACAGATAGATAATTCACACCATCACCATAGATGATCATCATTACCATAATAGATAATCAACATTATCATCATAAACGGATAATTTATATTATCATCACAAGTAGATAATCTATACTATCATCAATAGATAATTCATGTCACGATACAACCAAAGCATCCATATCACACAATACTATTTATCTCATATGTGAGATTCAAACCATTCAAGGAAATCTATATCATCCATATATAAACAAGGAAACTTTCAACCTGAATTTTCAAAAATCAAATTTTTATTTATTTCCGGTATCTAACGATACCAAAATTATATTCGGCTAAATTTTAGCCTTCAACGATTTCAATCACAAAGAAAATCACACAGAGATTATAAATAATCAACACACAACATTGAAACAAATTCAATTATTTGAGGAATCCAGTTGGATCCCTCCAACCCGTTTCCCTGCATCCACAGATGTTAGCACAATACCAATCCCGTTTCAAGACGGGATATCACGGTACATGGGTTTACATAAAATATTATCCGCTATTATGCGGCACAATAGGGTCTCATCCGCCATATAATGCGGGAAAATTAACTCCAAGTACATATATAATACCAACTCCACTTCAAGGTGGAATATCGCGGTATATGTGTTTAATATAATAACGTCCGCTTAATATACGACGTATAGGGTCTATTTCAATACAACCAATAACAATTTATCATCCAAACATACAATCAAGAAATTTTTAATCTAACTATTTAAAATTTAAATCGAAACTAAGTCGGTTGAGTGAGAAGTTCTCACCTTGCTTCCATTTACAATTGCAGTGTTTTATTCCAAATAAAATTAAACGCGCGTTTAACCATACCCAAAATTTTCACTAGCTCCAGTCGATTCCAATCCTGCTCCATCGGGTAGTGTTCGTCCATACGAACCCAACGCAAGTTGTTTCGTCCAAAACGAACCTCGTATGAACAAGTTACAGAGTTTTAAAGATCGAACGAATTTAAAATATATCAATTTACAATTTTTTTTAATCTATTTTATAACCTTTAATCCATCATAGCCGTTCGTTTCAATCCCTAGAATCTCGGCCGCACTATGTTTCTTCCCCCTCCTCCCAGTTCGAACGCGATATAACACGTTCGGCCGCCCCTTGCTCGAATTTTCGCGACAAATACGAATGTCTTCACGTTGATCAATTAGCGCTATTGGAATGCTCGTATTCGACTCCACCAACAACGTGAATCCGGTCGAGCTCGGTTGTTTCTTCTCCTCAAAAAATGCAAATGACTGTCGAACGTTCAAACGAAGTTGCCATTGATCGGCGACGCTATTTTCGATCACCACCGTTCATATCCTAGATCTCGTCGTGCTCTACAATGTTGTAGTTGAAGATTTCTTGTAATTATTAATGGATTTGACGAAATTAGTGGAAGAAGGAGATGCAATTTCGGCCATTAAAGAGTATGCTGGCTGCTAGGGCTTGGAACCCTAATTGCTTTGCAAAACAGAAAATAGTGAGGCCTTATATAGAAAATTACGCGACACTATTCACCCGAATATTTTTCGAACTCCAAACAAAGCATGCCACCTGGCGTTTATAATGTTTTACCCCTGTTCCGAATGCAATGGAATATATATCGGGAGCCAATTAGATCGTATTTGAAAGATAGGTTTTCAAATCATCTATTTAAATTTAAAATTCACTTAAATCGATTTCGGTGCGTTTTAGCTTGCCTCGGACAAACCGTAAATCCGATTGACACGAAAATTGAAATCTTACAAAAATTTAACATTACGGATCCAATGAAACTAGTCTCGTCGAAATCCGAGACTGTTTGAAAAATGACTATTTTTACTCGTCAATTAAATATTAAAATATTCAATTTCCACAAATTAATTTTTAATTCAATTTTAAAAGTTCTATAACATCATTCTAACTCTAATATCATTTAACACAGTTTTACAAATCAATTTTAATGACATTAAACCCAATTTTCAATTATTTATGTAATTTCAAATATTAAATTATCGATTTAGTTATCCAATTAAATCTAGATATTTGAAATATAATTTATTCGACTTACAAATTTTACTTGTTAATATTTAAAATTAATTAAATACACGAATTTCAAATGACAGAAATTCTGGGTCGTTTCAAACTTTCCCCCTTAAAAGAATTCCATCCTCGAAATTGCCAAGTAAGAAAAAGTCTTGAAATCCATTGACTTTTCAAAACCATTTGTTCAAATTAAATTTAAAATTCATTTAAACATTTTAACGTTTTCAAAACCATAGCTAAACTTCTTACAATAACTTTACTAAGTTTTCAAATCACACTTAGTTATCTTTTCAAAACCGACTATATCGTTTAACTTTTCACTCCAAAATCAAAGTTATAGATTTCAAAAATATCCAATTTTCTCAAAAATATTCTAACGCCTTAAATTTTTGAAAAATTTCGCCAGCGTCTCCTTTGCGCGGCTAGCTTGGTACGACTACAAAAATGGCACCACGACCCCCAGATTTCAAAAAGAAAAGAAAAAGCCAAGTGGCTGGACAAGAAAATCGTCAAATTTCATACTGAAATTCAAATACATACCTTTTGTCGAGCAATTCAATTTTTTTATCTTCGAAATCAAAATCCCAATTTCCTTTAACCCACCTGTATATCCTGTTAACCATAATATCCATTTTCATTCAATCTCACATTATCAATTTCATTTGAATCCAGTTTACATTTTCAATTCTATTTGGATTCAATTTACCTTCTGAATATTGAATTTTATCAATTATTTTTCATTCACAACAGATTCATCTTGCTATTTTAATTAGTTTCTTTTACTAATTCATTACAAGTTCTAACTCATTTCATCTCGCACAATTCAAAGTGGTTTCCGATATTCAGTTTTCAATTTCAGTTTTTTATTCTTTTGTTCGTTCGCAAACACAATTCAATTCATTTGTTTCTACCCCAAATTTTCCAAACAACTTCCATTTAAAACAACTTGGCAGCAATCCCTCTTTTGGAAACCCGAAAATGAACACCGATGATGCTGCAGTCATCACCGAAGTTATTTCCCAGCGACCGAAAAGAGTTTAGAGCTTTTATCCCTCCAAAAACATTTTTCCAAACCCTTGAAAACCATTTTCAAACTCAAAAAGGAATTTAATCTTTTCCAAATTGCAAACCCTTTCAAAACATTTCCCAATATTCCTCTGGAATTTTACTTCAAACTACAAATCACATTTGCAATTTATATTCTCCAATTCTATTTGTATGTGAATTTATTTCTTAACTTTAGAGTTACGATTTCATTTTCTTTTTCAACATTAATGATAATAATTGAATATCATCACTTTCTAGCAACCAAGCAATCATATATTATAATAATTCACAGAAAATTCTTTTTTGTCTCTTTTAAATATGAAAATAATTTTAGGTAAAATTATTTCATTTACCCTATTTTAAAACGATATCATGTCGAATTTGTTCTGTACAAGTGTTTAGAGATTCCTATCAATAACGTTAATTACTCGTATTAACCAGAATCCAATTTCACTCAATAAACCAATCAACACAATATAAAACAATTTTTTATATTCACTAACAGATACGCACTCATATCTATTATTACACTCACACTCATTCGAGATTACTGCTGACTCTATCTCTAATGAGTAATTCCCAACAGAGCCAAGGTTGTCTCTTAACCAAATGCTCTGATACCAAATGTGACGATAGGGATTTTCGACTTCTGAAAATCGATATTAATACGTCCACTGTATCAACTGTCGAGCAATCGAATGCCGGAAAACCGAACCCTTAGGGTTTAAGAAGAAGAAAAGATAAAAGAAGTAAGAAAGAAAGAAAAGCAATAGAACAATATCAGAATCTCACAATCGCAGCGGAACAACATATAATAGATGAATGAATAATCTTCAAAACAAAAGAACTGTACATTTTATACATTACATCAAAAGAGTCAATATACAGCACAACACATGGACAGTTATATAAACCCGTCGTTACAAGTGGATACACAGCGAAAAAGATAATATCATATACAAGTGATACGTTTCGCCACCCAGCTCGCCTCTTGAGCTCCACAGCACCTCCTGAATTCCAGAATAACCTGATAACCAGACTCTAGGCCGCCCGTGTGGAAATTGGTGGGCACCTAGAGTTTAGGAAGGAAAAAAACTCCAGGTCTGTCATGGGACTTGTGTGAGAACTTAAAAATAGTTTATCTTTTTAAAAAAACAAACAAAGAAATATTCTTTTAAAGTCGATACGCAATACTTTTAGAAAATGTAACTACCATAAGGCCACCCGCACACACACACAATGCAAACGCAGAATCGGAGGAGATTTCTCCTTATGATAGTCAAACATGCTTGATACACAGAAAGATTTCTTTGATATTATTACTATAAGTGCAAAGTGCAGGAAAAACATTTTGAAAGTAAAATATAAATCTTAGCCAACATACGACCATTATCGTATGCCTACTATAGCTACCATGTTCAATAGCAGGTTACCGCCACATTCCATGGCAGGTTATACAACTAAAACCGTACAGGGCTCGTATTGTTTCTTTGGATTTTCAACAAATGGTCAGGCTAAGGAACTTCCTATTGCCATATGGGAACGCCATTGGCGGGACGCCCCGAGAACCTAACCGGAACTCTGCCAACACAAGGCCGGGTTACCTCTGCAAAAGTAGGTAACTACTGACACGAGTATGCCATCCCCAGGTTATAAACAACCTTTATCCGAGGATCCTCAACAAACAACAATCACAAAGTCATATATATTTGTGACATCCACATAAGTTAAGTATCTGGGCTCCATACCATTATGCCACTTCTATCCAGAAGGAAATGTACATACCCTAAGGGGCACTACTCCCTATAACCTTGCTGCATCCTTCCTGTTTTGACCATTTTCGGGGTGTGAGGTCCGATGAAGTCTCGTCCACAAAGCTACGCTTTTCAAAAAAGCTATGCTTTGATCAACAAATGATCAGCAACACTTCGCATGCCACATTGCCAAATAGGGAATGTATCACTAGTAACCATCAACTACATAACCTCTGAGCTCGTACGTCTCAGAGAAGGGTGTTAAGTTAAGAGAATAAATTCTCCGCCACCATCAGAAATGTATTTGATAGAAACCAGCTTTACATCTCAAATTGTAACGTCAGACATGCATCTATACAAGTCCATTCCGGGATCGAACGGAACCGAAGGCACTTCCAAAAGAAGCCCTTGCAATTCGGATATTCCCTAATCACTTCCGGACTTCCATCACAAAGGGTGATAAAATCTCTATATCGGAGATCAGCCGATGCAGAGACATTCGATGGTAATCCTTCCGTTTCCGAAAATATCCGGTCTTCAATACCGAACTTCAAATGCTATCCATTACGACGTACTATTCAGAATGGGATTTATGACCCAAAGGTCCTCTCCCAGCAAAACCGAATAATGAGCGCTTATTTTAAAATAAGTGTAGCATTCAAATTCAAGAGAATCACAACAAATACCCATTTAAAGGTAAATATTGATAGTCGGTTATTTAACTATCAATAGATATGCACAACATCACCAGATTCCAAATAATTTTCCAAATTATTTATTTTCCAAAAATATCTTTACAAGATATATTTTTCCACACTTCAACCATTTGAAAACAAATTTCAAATCACTTTTCACCTTTACATCTTTTGAAAACAAATTTCAAATCATTTTTCCTTACGCGGAAACACTTTCAATTATTTATTCATTTTTACTGGAAATCTACCGAGTTCAAATACTTTAAAATAATTTACAACACTTATCCAAAATATATCGGGAAAACATTTTGAAATAAAACTATTTTTCTTTAAACACTTTAATTAAAATATTAGTTATAAAAATATTATACCAATATTACATATAACTTAAGTCCAAACTAATTTTCGAAATAAAATTAGTAGATAGAGTATAACTATTTTCTAAAACAATTATTCATCAAATCTTAGAAATAATCATTTCTTTAAATCAATTCAATAAATCTTTACTTAAAGGATTTCAAAATAACTTAAGAAAATGTTTTCTCTAAAATATTCTTTTAAAACTACTTTAGAACTTTTTAATTTATACTTTAAAAGCTACTTTGGAAATATACTCGGCTTTCTAGGGAGAATACTCTTTCATTTCAAAATGGTACATTTAAACCAACTAAATAAATCCTTACCGATTTACTTTAAATTTCGTTCCAAATCCGTAAATTTATTTCCACACTTCAAAAATAAATTAATGTTTATTTTTAAACAAATTTCCCTTTACTTTATAAATTCCATGTGAATTCACATTTCCAAATATCCACTGATATACGATTTTCAAATCGATTTCAAATAATCACTTTCAATTTGTTTTTAAAAGATGTAATCTCAAAACATTTCACTTCATATTGGAAAACATTTCCATACTTATTTAATAATATGTAATTCACAAATTTATTTATTTTTAACATTTGGGAAATATTCAATATACTTAAATCACAATTAAGTATATAATTTATTCTTTAAGGAAAACATTCTCTTAAACACATTTATTTGAGTCAAAACGAATGTCACGTAAAACATCGTTACGACAACCCGAAATCACTAGTATAGGGATTCGAACTTGAGATAGATATATAAATCCCAATACTATATAAAACATTTCCTTTCGAAAATCATTTACTATAACAACAGTGTTATAGTCCACCATTTCCTTATTTCTCGAAAACGTCTATTTCAACAATGAACGTTGAAATCTATGGTTTTGATACTTAATACATTTTAAAACACCTTTAAATCATTTTAATTCTATCTAAAATATCACTTCCCCAAAACATTTCTTTAATATATTATTCACCGTCCAAAATCGTGAATATACTTCACTAACCAAATTCAACATTTCTACACATTTTATTTCAAAGGATTATCCACTGTCCAAAATCATGGATATATCTCCTTTAATAAGCTATAATAATTAACTTATCAAAATAAGTCGATTTTGGAGTTATAAAAAAATGTTTATAAATTCCATTTATATTTTATAACAACTTCAACTTATAAAATTTCTTTATCAACAAATTCTATCCATATCTCATTTACACGCCAAAATCCAAATTATAAGCAAATTACTTATAATTCTCTATTTACAAATTCATTCATTTTATAACTTCACAAATCGTAGATTCTATTCTTTTATAAAATCCATTTATAACATCATTTTAAAATGTCTTTAAAACTCCTTTATAATTCCATCACTTTGATTTATAAAAATCCAATTTTTTTTAGATCTTATATATAAAGCTTTTATAATAAATTCAAAAATCACCATTTAAATTATTTTATAAAATAATCAACTTCATATATCCAAAAATCACCTTTAAACTATATTTCTCAAAACATCAAAAAAATTAATATAAACTTTCAACCTGAATTTTCAAAAATCAAATTTTTATTTATTTCTGGTATCTAACGATACCAAAATTATATTCGGCTAAATTTTAGCCTTCAACGATTTCAATCACAAAGAAAATCACACAGAGATTATAAATAATCAACACACAACATTGAAACAAATTCAATTATTTGAGGAATCCACTTGGATCCCTCCAACCTGTTTCCCTGCATCCACAGATGTTAGCACAATACCAATCCCGTTTCAAGACGGGATATCATGGTACATGGATTTATATAAAATATTATCCGCTATTATGCGACGCAACAGGGTCTCATCCGCAATATAATGCGGGAAAATTAAATCCAAGTACATATATAATACCAACTCCACTTCAAGGTGGAATATCGCGGTATATGTGTTTAATATAATAACCTCCGCTTAATATACGGCGTATAGGGTCTATTTCAATACAACCAATAACAATTTATCATCTAAGCATACAATCAAGAAATTTTAAATCTAACTATTTAAAATTAAAATCGAAACTAATTCGATTGAGTGAGAAGTTCTCATCTTGCTTCCAATTACAGTTGTGGTGTTTTATTCCGAATAAAATTAAACGCGCGTTTAACTATACCTAAAATTATCACTAGCTCTAATCGATTCCAATCCAGCTCCATCGCATAGTGTTCGTCCATACGAACCCAACGCAAGTTGTTTCATCCAAAACAGACCTCGTATGAACAAGTTACAGAGTTTTAAAGATCGAACGAATTTAAAATATATCGATTTACAATTTTATTTATTTATTTATAACCTTTAATCCATCAAAGCTGTTCGTTTCAATCCATAGAATCTCGGCCGCACTACGTTTCTTCCCCCTCCTCCTAGTTCGAACGCGATATAACCCATACAACCGCCCCTTGCTCGAATTTTCGCGACAAATACGAATGTCTTCACGTTGATCAATTAGCGCTATAGGAATGCTCGTATTCAACTCCACCAACAACGTGAATCCGGTCAAGCTCGGTTGTTTCTTCGCCTCGAAAAACATGAATGACGGTCGAACGTTCAAACGTAGATTGCCATCGATCGACGACGCTATTTTCGATCACCACAGTTCATATCCTAGATCTCGTCGTGCTCTACAATGTTGCAGTTGAAGATTTCTTGTAATTGTTAACGGATTTAAAGAAATTAGTGGAAGAAGGAGATGCAATTTCGGCCATTAAAGAGTATGCTGGTGGCTAGGGCTTGGAACCCTAATTGCTTTGCAAAACAGAAAATAGTGAGGCCTTATATAGAAAATGACGCGACACTATTCACCCGAATTTTTTTCGAATTCCAAACGAAGCGTGCCTTCTGGCGTTTATAATATTTTACCCCTATTCCGAACGCAATGGAATATATATCGGGAGCCAATTCGATCGTATTTGCAAGTTAGGTTTTCAAATCGACTATTTAAATTTAAAATTCACTTAAACCGATTTCAAATTTCAAATCACAAACACACATCAATCATATGCTATATCCAGAAAAAAATTTGGATAGAATTTCCTCGAGTTTCCCCTAGTACATGTATATCGGGATACTCGCTCTACAGAATCCAAACAATCAAAACTATGAAGCCACAGAGCTCCTACTCAACAAGATCTACAAAACTAGACAGGATATCAGACTACAGACGAGTCTGACACAACAACCAAACCTTCCTGAACTGCTGGTTCCATAACCTGAGATACACGTACTCCCTCAGAGATACGTGAAACACGCCGAATCCCTGTTATCCAAACTGGCAATTCAACCTTTGAAAACCAAAGCACTTATCTCACCAAAATACAGAAGAGATCCAAAACACCTCGGAGCTATCTTTCCAGTCTTACCAAAACTTTATAGCTCCCTCGATCGGAGAAAAACTTTTCCAAAACAAATCTCCGACTCCGGAATCCAAATTCCTTCGTCTCTTATCCACAAAACTCTTCGGATGATCCTAGGCTGCCTATAACCCTCCTAATCAGCTCAACCTTAGCTGATGCCTCTAAAAAAAAACAAGCTGGACCAAAAACAATCCAAAACAACGATCTCCTCAGGATCAACCAAGACCAAGATCACCAACTCTACTCTTCAAACATCGGAAGAACAAACTCACTTCTCCTATCCGCAAAAGATAAAACAGAAACGCTCCCAAACTGCTTCCGCTGCACAACTCTGATCTAGAGTAGAAGAAAATGCTGAAGATAAACACAAGCCTAGACTGGACAACACATTCCAAAAATATGGTTCACTAGATCTATAAAGAAAACTCCGAAGTTTCACCAAAACCCGAGCTGCTTCATCAAACATGATCTCAAGGATCCATCCTTCTACTAGCTGAACCACCGGTATCAATCCTGGAATCCAGTTGATAAGAAAACTTAATCTCCAGATGTGGATAATCCTCTGTCTTCCCAGAAGACATCCAGAAAAATCTTCAATAACTCAAAAGAACACTCAACTATCGCAGGTCTCTTTTGCGATCAACCAAGCCTAATATCCAAAGAAAATTGTTCTCTCTTTACCAATCAGAACAGCTTAAACTTATCAAGCCAATCCACCTGAGAAACAGATCCACTCTGCTGTTTCTGAACTTCACCTCCAGAAAAATTCTCAGCCAGAAAACTTCCATGCCGACATACAGAACACTTCGAGCTGCACTGCTAACACAGATGCCAAAGACTTCCTAATCCATAAGCTCTTCGAGAAACTCGGACCAACCACCACATCCTACTGAACCCAGCCAGGACACCGGAGTAGACACGCTTCCTAAAACGTGTTTCAAAAGAAACCATCTTCGGAGACAATCCATAGTCACTACATCTTATCACGCAGCTACTACTTCCTGAGGTATCAAGCTATCATCACTTGCTTCTACCAAACCGACAGATCCAAACTCAACCTATCCATCTTCAAAGATAGACTCCGAACCTTAACAGGTCTCCTTCAGAGTCTCGACAGTTACACTTCCAACCTCAAATATTCAAACTCCAACCAATGGTAGTAGTCGTGTTACACACACCACTACCTTATCTACCTTTATAACCTATATTGGAAAACCCGAACAGGTAACCCAACAGATAGGTAGAAATAAATAAATATAAATATATATCAAAATTACAAATACGCTCTCGCAAGAAAGAAAACACTCCAAAGCCTAGGTATTCACTCAACCTAGCGCTCTGATACCAACTGTCACGACCCGTCTTCCACTATCCAGAAAGACACATCATGAATTAAGAAAGAAAGGGATAGAAAGAGAAAAGATAGAGAAGAAAGAAGAAACAACAACAGAATCTCAACAGCGGAACGAATAAATTATATTAATAACATAAGTATTACATAGTATACAACAACTATCAGAGTTACACAGCTTATACGGCACATACTAGACAGTTATAAACACTTGTCTAGTTATTACAACTTAATACAATACAAAGAACTACTCAGAGAAAACAACACAGCGGAATACTAGATAATTACAACGCAGAAGCCTCCTGCTCCATTGCTCCTCCACAATTCGTCATAGCTAACCTGAGTCTCTTGGCTACTTGTAAAAATTTGAGTACCCAAGAGTTTAGGAAAAACAGAAATAAACTCCGGGTCAGACATGAGTCTGGTGTGAGTAACAAGTTAAAGTTGCTTAATTTTTGAAAACCTTTGAAAAGAAAGGTATCACGTAAGACTTCCCACACATAAACATGAAAAAGTTTTTACCTTACGCTAACCAAAATATTTGATAGAAAATCCGATGATTTTATAATAGGTTTAGGTTTTTCAAGTAAATAAGAAATAGCCGAAATTGTTACATTATTAAATTCCAGCTACTAGCCATAAAAGTGGGTAACACAATCAAAACCGTTGGCACTTATTGGATTTTAGATTCCATACAATGGCAGGGCTATCGGGGTACCACCCGTCGCAGTACAGGGCATAGATCACCGTACCGAGGATCACTCCCAATCCCCTGCAACACAAAGCCGGAACCATCCCTTACTGGATAGTCCCGAACAAGACAACCTCGCAGTTGGCCGCGACCCAACTGCCCACACAGCCGAATAAAAAGGGACTTCTAGACAGAGGAAAATCTCATCCTACTTGGGCATGACCCACTTAGCCTTGCTGCACCTCCCCTGTTTAAACCATTCCCGGTTGGTGAGGCTTGAGGCTACGATTACCTTTAGAGAACACATCTCTTAGAATGCTCTTCGTCCGCCTGACGATGTTCTGAAAGCATTCAATCCATACAAGTTCGCTCCGGGTTCGAACGAAACCGAAGGCATTATCTCGTTACACTCATTTTGGAATCACCCTCAGAGTTAACGACGATAACCCTTGCACTCTGAATCTTCATCTTCACTTTCTATCGTTAATTTGGATCGATGTGGTTTTCGGATATCCAAATATAGAAACCCGATCCCGATCTCATCGAATCCAAAAGTCCAACTTTTAGGTCCAAGTTGTTTTAAGTTTAAAACAATTCAATTTAATTATCTATATACACACAAATAGATAATTCACACCATCGCCATAGATGATCATCATTACCATAATAGATAATCAACATTATCATCATAAACAGATAATTTATATTATCATCACAAGTAGATAATATATACTATCATCAATAGATAATTCATATCACAATGCAACCAAAGCATCCATATCATACAACACTATTTATCTCATATCTGAGATTCAAACCATTCAAGGAAATCTATATCATCCATATATATATACAAGGATTAATAATCACACCCTTTATAATTAATTTAAAATGAATTAAATTAATTATTTCATCATTAATTAATTTAAAGTAAATTAAATTAATTATTCCATCAGTAATTAATTTAAAGTAGATTAAATTAATTACTTCATTCTATAAATCCTGCTTATACATCCCTTAATTAATTACAAATCAATTAATTAATCAACCTCTAATTAATCCCCTTGATTAATCATCCTTCATTAATTATCCTTTAATTACATTCAAGTAATTAATTTCACAAATTAATTATCCTTAACCAAATACAGTAATTAACCTTTAATTACTTCATTAATTAGTTAACTATAATTAATTACATTAATCCTTAATTAATTACATTAATTCATTGCTTCATTAATCACTTATCATTGATTTATTAATCTTAATTAATCAACCTTAATTACATCATTAATTATATAAATTAATGATCCCTAATTACATTTTAATTAATTAACTACTTAAGTAATTTAACCTTAATTAAACCACAATTATTAATCACTTTTGATTAATCATATTAAGTAATTAACTACCCTTAATTACTTCGTTGAGTAAATTAATTACTCCTAAATTAATTACATTTAATAATTAATTACATTTATTAATCATCCTTGATTAATCTCATTAGTAATTAATTACCCTTAATTAATTACATCACTTAATTATTTTCAAATGTCTTAATTAATCAATTCTTAAATTAATCACACTAAGTAATTAATTATTAATTACTTTTACTAAGTAATTACCGTTCATATTAATTACACAAAGCAATATGTTCTAAAACTCTTCCATACTTCAATTAATTACCTCCAGTAAATTACTTATCTTAATTACTTCTCAAAGTAGTTATTCTTCATTGATTATTTAGCAACCCATCCAATTATTATTCTAAATTAATTAAATTTAATTAATTAATTTAAACTAACCAAATTAATAAATTAATTACAATGAGTAATTAATATCTTTAATTTCTTTCATAAAGTAATCATACTTAACCAAGTTCCATAAATGGTTACCTAAATTAATTAATCCAATTAATTATCAAAATTAATCACATTTATTAATTATTAAATAATCTCAAGTTAATTATCTTCATTAACTTATCAACAATTCTTTAATTACTTATTCTTAAGTAATTAACTTAAATTAATTAATATTAATTACAAATTTAATACATCTTAATTACTTAACCTTAATTAATTTATTTAAACCCTTAATTAATTAATTAATTAATTAAATTATCTTGTTTAAATTACCTTACTAATTTAATGAATCATAATTCATTAAATCTTTGATTTACTTTAAAATAAAACATTTCTTATTAATGATTACATTATCATTAACAAAGCAATTTAAAATATTCACTTAAATTTATTTTCAAATTACATTTTAAATTTTAGCTTTAAAATGAAGTCAAACTTAACTTCAACAAAGTTTAAAAATATTTAAAAACCCTTTAAAACTTATGCTAAAAAATTTCTTATTTATAAAAGAGGTTTAAAGGAATTTAAACCCAAATTCATTTTAAAATACAAATCATATTTTAAATTACCTTAAACATTCAAATTTGTTTTAAAACAATTTAAATTTAAAAACTTCCTTTATTACAAAACTATGATTCAAATTTGGATTTGAATCCAGATTTAAACTAAGGTTGAATCTCTTTTCTTTTTTTAATTTTAAGGCTTTACTTTTAATTTCAAACTATTTAAACCCTTTTAAAGTTGTTTAAAATATTTTAATTTATAAAATTTAAATTAAATTTTAAAACTAGGATTCAAACTTAGTTTTGAATCCATACTTTAAATTTAGGTTTTAAATTCTGTTTTAAAACTTGCTTCAGATATTAAAACTAAATTTGAATTGGAATCAAACAGGTTTTCCAGAGAAACCTGTAAACACCAATATACCCGAACCCCCTTCAGTTTACATCGAGAAAAACCCTCCACCACTTCGAGTAATTACTCGAATTACTCGAGTAAAACTCGAGTCCAAAAATTCTACAACCCCAAAAAAACTTCACCTGACACACCACTGCACCGTGCATATGCACGGTGGTCCTGACCACCTTCGGTCACCACCAAGACATCGAGCATGTCGACAATCAACTCTAAATCACATCCCGATCATCAAAACCTTACAAGCATCACGAAATCAAAATCGAACACCCAAATCAGAAACTGGAAGCAACAGGCAACCCCCTCAAAACCTGAAAAACTCCTCGTCCTCGCTCTTCCGGCTATTGGAGGCTTTGAAACTCCGTCCAACCTTTCTTCAACACCTAAGCTACCATCTCCTTAAAAATTGTAGCACTCGATCACCTTCAGCGACCCTGACGATCAAAACTGCTGCACCATCCAAAAACTAGGTTTACAAATCAATTTGAACAATCACCATCACCACAGTGATCTTCCACCGCCTCCACCATTTTTCCTTAAATCATAGACCACTTCTCTTCCTCCAGAAAGAATTACGACCCCTAAGACCATCGAATTCATCATAATTTCATCAAACTTCAAATTCTGGTTAAACCAGAAATGTTCTTAAATCCCATTATTAAAAATCGTAATTTTTGTTTCAAAAATCAATTTTAAGCTTTAGCTTTTGATTCATCTACCTGAACCAAAGAATCTTGACAATTTATTTTTGATTTATTTTTAAGTTTGCTGTTGTTATTCAGTTTCCATAGGAAATACAATTTAGTTTAACTTAACCAGATTTTTAAACTTAAAACTATGATACAATAACCATAATTCATCCAATACTTAAGTCTTAAAAAAGGTTGAATAAATAGCAAGTGAATTTTGATTTGTTCTTAACCTTGGAACAAGTACAACAGCATACACATACCACTATACATTCTTACAGAAACATGCACTTGTATATATATTCTCATAACAGAATTATTTCAGATAAAATCAAGCAACCAAATTCAACTTATAATTTTTTTTAAAAATGTTGTTACTCACTTGAAACAAATGAGAACAGAGCTTTTACTTTGAAAACTGTTTTGAAGACTTGAAACTGAAATGCCAAATCTTCATTGAATTTGATAAAAACTTGAGTTGTTGATGGCTTTGATTTGCATGCAGGCTTGAACAGATTGAAGAAGAAAGAAATGTAGGCTGGTTTTGATTCTAGAAAATGCTGACAGACCTTGTATGCTTTTGAAAATGAATTTTACAGGTTTGCATGTTTGATATAGTTACAGGGTTTTAGATTTATAATTGAGGAGGATGTTGAAAATGAATTTCAGGCAATGGTTTCTTATTTGAGGAGTTGATATTGGAAACGAAATTACAGGCTTCAGATTTTTGGTTTGAGGAGAAATTTCCCGATTTTGATTTTGAACATGATTTTGGGTTTTTTTAGTCTTTGGAAACAAATTTGTCTTCAACTGAAATTTCTTCTTAACTTTGAAAAATGAAGATTTAAAAAGAATGAGAATGAAGAAAACATGCTTATATAAGTTATGATGATTAATCTTAAAATAAAAATTAAAAATAAATATGACATATGTAAAAGAACTAACATTTGTTACATTAGTCACTTAATTTAACTACACTTGTCATCTATTTTAATTAATTACTTAACACATGTCATTATACCACTTAATATATTAACATGTGTCTTATAAGTAATTTTATTTGTTTTTATTTAATTTAAAAGTAAATAAAACTCTTTTCTCTTTATTTGTTAAATACTTATATATATAAATTATTTTCATAAGTAAATGTATATGTGCATTTCTGTTTAAAGAAAATGAATTAAAACAAATTATATAAAAATGAAAGCTTTTCCAAATAATTTAAAAAATGTTTATTCTTTTGAATTTCAAAATTAATTCAAATTCAAATTCTACTTAAATTTAAAAATCCAATTTAAAGCTAATTTATATCAACATATTAAATTAAAAAAAACAATAATATTGTCTTTTATAACATATCTATATTTATACATTTATTAATATTGTTTGAAAATAACATATTTATTAATTTAAATAATTTATAAAAGAAATTATAAATTACTTATCACTTATCTTATTTAAATGCATTAATGTTTAATATATAAATGGTATTTTAAATTTTCATATATAATTTCAAATTATATTTATTAAGCTATATTCAAAAAAGAAATAAAATAAACCTTTGTTTATCTTATTTAAAATTTAAACTTATGCTTAAAATATATTTAAACAATTGAAAACATTTTCCTTAAGTATCTTAAAACCATATAGTTACTTATTAAGTAGTTTTGAATAGTTATATACTAAATAAAATAATAATTTCCAAATTATCAGAATGACTATTAGAATTTAGAAACAAGATTTTATTTGTTTATTAAACTTCAAATCAAAACTTATCTATTTACAATATATATAAATATACATATACATTATAAATAGGAAAACATTTTATTAGTTTTTAAAAGATAAAATTCACCAATTAAACATCTACTTAATTGGATTATTAAATCAAGTCAAATTTTATTAGCAAAATTTATCAAACCAATTTAATTTTAAATACAGATTATTAAATCGATATTGCCAAAATTTTCGGGATATCACATATTCAATCTAGACATTACGTACTTACATTATTGTGAAATAATGACAAGTGAATCTGTATAAATTAATATGTTATTCATATATGCCTGTGATGTGATTATATGATGTTAAATCCTGTTTACATAATTGTTGGATCATCTGATATGATATGTTATATTATACTGTTCGTTTTATTTACAGTATCATACTGCAAGTTCCGTATCACTATGGATTGAAATGATACATACCCGAATGGACTTTAGAATAAGGAAAAATCATTATGGGCTGAAATGATAGGCTCGAGTGATTTTATTGTATTTTATTTTTCTTGGGACTACGGGTTTGAAATGATAGAACCTGTATTTTTCCTTTTAAATTACGGATTGAAATGCTACATATCTGTATCACTTGACCAAGGTTAGAAAATATTATACAAGCCCATGGTTAATATTTTTAAAGTAATATTTTTCTGAAAAAGTTATTAATTATTTTGAATGTATGAAATTTTAGTTTAAAGATTTGAAATATAAACAGATATTGGTTTTTATAAGCTAAATTTTTATAAGCTGATAATTGGTTTAAAGTGTAATTTAAAAATCTTTATTTGGTTTTAAATGGCAATTTAAAGATTTTTATTTATGATAAACAAATTAATAATTAAAGTTGATTAATATGGAATTTTAAAATCTAACCTGGTAATTGCAATCAATTTTAGTTTGAAATGAATAGGGTTTGTATAATAAAAAATGAATTTTGAATTGATAAAATGAAATGCAGTTTTGATTGGATTGTCATAATAAATTTATTCAATTTGGAATCATAGTTATTTGATGCCTAAATGAATAGATTTATAAAGAAAATTTGATTGTATATTAACTATGATAAAATATTTTATTATGAAGTGGATATGTTTGGAAACTGAATAATTATGTTTTAAATGGAAGTGTTTTTTTTGAAATATGACTTAACTTGGAAAATTGGAAATTTTGTTTAAATAGAAATTTTAAGTTAAGTAAATACATGGAAATTTAATTTTATTTAGGATATAGGTATGTTAAATAAAATATTAAGTTATTGGTTGAAAAAAAGTTAAGCAATTTACAAAGTATCGACTTAACAAATGAATTTTAATTTAAATTGGATATTTACTAATAAAATGTTATTTTATTAAAATTTATAAGTTAAGTAATATCCAAATAAAGATTTTTGAAAAGTGGAATAAGTTTGATAGGTTAAAAATGAGAAAATTGAAGAAATATTGTTTAAAGGGTATAATAGAAATTATAGCGGTTCAGAAATGTTATGGTTTAATGAACTATGGCTGAAATATACTAAAGATACCTAAAACAGCATTTCTGAAGTGTTGTAATTTCTGAAAATTTGAACTATGGCTGAAATATACTAAAGATACCTATAACAGCATTTCTGAAATGCTGTAATTTCTGAATTTGAACCATGTTTTGATATATATACTAAATATACCTACCGTAGCACTTTATAAGTGCTGGTGTTTTGAAAATTTCAATGCTTTGAAATGTTGAAATGGAACGAATGAACTTAGAAATTTCTGAAGTTCTGGAAATTGGATATTTGATTTGGAAGGATAACTACTTCATATTTAAATGGTTTAAATGAATATTATTTTAAAGGTGTTCAGATTTTCTAAGTATTAAAATTTCCAAATGATAATATTCCAAAGTGTTATGATTTCAAAGTATTATGGTACCAAAGTGTTTTTGTTTTGGAGTTGTATAACTTTGAGGGTACTATGCTTTAGAAATGAAGTTATTGGGAATTGTATTAAATTTTAATTTGAAAGAAAAATATATTAATTTGAAACTTATTGAAATTAAAGATTTAAGAATATGACTTTATTAGGTGGTTTGGGTTAAGGTGATTTAAAGGAATATTTCAAGTTTAATAAATTGAAGGAAATATTCAGTGATTTGGAAACTTGGGTTTTATTTAAATAAGATATTGATTTGGTTTTTGGAATATAAAGGATATATTATTACTTTGGTTTTTGAAATGGGAAATGATATATTGGTTTGATTTTGAAAGGAAATAATATAGTATTTATTTTTGAAATGGATATGATATTTCGGTTTTAATGGGTAAATGATTTTGAAAGAAATATTAGTGGGTTATAACAACGGTTGGTTGTTAAAGAGACTGGGATCGGATATGGGCATACTCTCTTTCGATACCGAAAACCACTTTTACAACCGTGTACGCGATGGAGATTCCAAAATGAAGTAGGATGGTGGCGGTGTTCTTTTAAGGTATATACGTGGACCCAACTCCCGTGAGTTGGCTTAAGGTGGCTAAAACAGGAGCGATTGACGAGCTAATGAGGAAGCTAGCTCCTCTTATCGGACACACTCCTTCGATACCATTCTATTACTTTGTGATTGATTGAGGCGCTTTGATTTTGGGGGTGTGGCTCGAGGTGGGCGGTAGTAGCTGCTACGCGTTACCACTTGTCCAGAAGCATAATTGGTATATCTATCCTGGCATTGCCTAGTTGTGTCGTGTCACCTACCTTAGCGTGCCTTGTACGAGTTTGATTTGTGTCGTACCTATGGAGTATCCTCTGGTAGCCTCCCGATCAGGTGGTATTACGGTATTGTATTGACAACTAGCACTATTACGTGTTAAGGTGGAAAATGTAAAGTCTTAACACTAAAGTAAGTTTATTTTACTAATAAACATTATTATAATAGCAAAATATTACTGCATAATAAATAGTTTAACGGATCCTTAGAGGATGGGCAGTCCCAAGCATCCGTTAAGTTACTTGTACCTTTTATTACAGTACACTTGAGTTGTTTTACATTGTATAAGTATGTATGTCCTGGCTCGAGTGTTTTGTGTTTTGCTTTACGCTCGGGTCAGACTGAGTGATACAGCATTTGAGACTCATCTTCAGAGTTGGAGCTTTGCTTGAAGATCCAACTAGCTATTTCTTTCAGTTATCCAGTTGATTCCAGTGATGTATTCTGATTATACTTGATTATCATATCGAACTTCTGTGTATCTTGTTACTTCTGTTGTAGTTTGTTTAACTTTGATGTATTTATATAGTAGCTTCATGAAGTACTATTTCTTTCCTTCCGCTGTATTTTTATATTACTCTGTGTCTGTGATCTGTGATTTATTTACTGCATATTCTGAGCTTTTCCAAATTTATTTTTTACTATTCGGTATTTTGAGCAATTCAAGTCCGATATGTGCGGATGTGAATGGTTGAAAATATCGGGTTGCTACATTTGGTATCAGAGCTTTGGCTCTAGGCAAAATTTAGCATATATGGTAAATTTATTTACAGAATCACTTTCATTCGAGCTTGAATCTCTTCCTTTGGACTCGATTTCCTTTGAACTTTGGAACGATCCCTTCGGTTCCAAATCCATTCTTGTCTCCCCCTATTCAATTATTTGATCATCTTATCTTTTGTTTCGAATTTATCTTCAAATCAGAATTCTCTTTGATTTGAGTCCATCAAAATTTAATCCCTATCCTTGCTTTGTAAACTAATATTTAAATGTTTTATATATTGTGTTCTTTGAGTTGTTGATGTTGATTTGGGTTTCCGACCGATTCGTCTGATCAACGCTATCGATAGGATCTCAAAAGCACTCGAACAAAGCAAACCAACACGATATAGTTTTCAAATTTTGTACATGAAATAAAATTTTGTATAATTATATTGTATATGCATAAGTATAGTTTTTTTAATTTTGAAAGTAAATCGAATTGGATGTTAAGAAATAATATTTGACTTTGTATGTATTTTATAACCATTAGCTTTTGTTCCATATATAAATAAATGAACTATAAAACATGGTTATAAAATAATTTGGAAATTTAAATGAATTTAAAACAAGAAACTAAGAATTTAATTTTCGATGGTTTCAAATTTTGGGTTTAAAGTTTTAAAGGGTGTATTATTTAAAGTATTTCATGTAGAAATTGTTTCAAAGGAGTTTAATTTATAAATCAGTGCTCTCTTCTTTGTCGTTGGGAAATAATTTCAGTGATGACTGCAGCATCATCGACATTCATTTTCGAGTCTCAAAGTGGAGAGACCATTCTGTAGTTTTGTTTTGCTACAGTCTTGCTTTGTAGAATTAAATTTATTTAGATTTCTAAAGTATGACTTGATTTATAATATATGTGATATATGATTTAAAATTTGATTTGATATATCTTGTGTATATTTATTTATCTCTAAATTTATTTGGAGTTAATCAGAAATCTAATTCTGAAACGTTGTCTTAAAGGATAATGTCAAATATAAAATGAAATCAAAATTATGAATAAATATTTAAGCTTGAATAATGGAATTAGAAAATTTTATTTGTAAATATTCTATTGCATTCCAATATAACTTACAATAATTATTAGAAGTTAGCAATGTAATTGGATAATATACAATATAAAAGGATTTTATGAATAAAATTTGAGTGGTCATAATAAATGTTATACACTTAAATTTTAGTTATAAAAAGATTAATAGAGGTAAATATAATGAAAGGTTAATTGTATAAAATACCATAAAAATAGTGTTAAAGGAATTTTTAAATAAATTGGAATAGTTATAATAAATGTAATAATACTTAATATATATGGTTAGATATATTAAGTGGAATAAATTTAATAATAAATTAGAATGAAGAAGAATTAAATTGATTAAATAAATTATACGTATAATAAATGATTTTTCCAAATTCTTGATTTTATAAATTGATAATTGGATGGTAAGATAATGAAATTAGAAATAGTTAAGATTTATTTAACTTGGGTGAAATCAAGTATTAATTTAAGTTGAAATTTTCATGATTTTAAATTTATTATCTTATCTTGTTTTCCAATCTTTTTTCATCTTGTCTTAACCCTATCTCATTCTAATCTTGTTTTCTTTATTTTCCGTGCCTCGTTCCTTTTCGGGGATGAAAAGTTTTGAGTGGGGAGAGTGTAACATCCCATAATTTTGTAAATATTTTAATCAAATTCTATTTGAAAACTTCAATTTTTAAATTATTTAAAATTGAATTTATGGAATTTTCCAATGTAAGTTTGGAATTTTTTTGTAATTTATTTTCCAAATGCAGTAAAATAAACATTTCTAGAAATTATATATTTTGATAAAATTTTGAATTTCAGTTTAAATTTTTAAATTTTGAATTTTTATATTCTAGTCCTTTATTTGAAGCAAAATATTATTTTGATATCCGTTTTTCTTTTTGTTTCGTAAAATTTCATTTTATACTTTTTAAATTGGATAAAATACAGTGTTTACACGTGGTTATTTTCTGTATCTTATTTTCTATTTTCCTATGTTCAATTCCCTAATTTATTTTCTATTTTCTATTTTCATCTTTCTAATTTTATTTTGTTTAACTTTTATTTTTATATTTTTATTTTTGATTCGTTTATTTTTGATAAATGGTTTAGGAAATTCAAAGGTCATAAGTTGCTCTTTCTTTAAATCAAAATGAGACTTTTCCTTTTCTTACCATCCAACACTCCCCCTTAGCCGTTCATTTTTCTTTTGGCCGTGCATTTCACTTGCTATTCACGTACAAATCAAATCATTCTCATCTCTCATTTCATTTCTAGAAAGAAATCTATGTAAATAAATGGCTTGGAGAAATTTAAGAGACATAGGTTACATGCTTTAATTTCTTGCTTTTAATTGCCTAGCTTCTTTATTTCTTCCCCTATCCATTCACCTATTCTAGCCATGTAATCCCCTATCAAATCAAGCACAAAATATTCTCATTATCTCATTTCCTCATTTTCATTTGCATTTAAGAATAAATATATACGTTTCTTTCTCCTTAACTTATGCCTTTTCTGTTTCCTAGCATTTACTTCTTTGCTTGTCTTCCAAACCACTCCATTTCTTAGCCGTGAGAAACTTTATCAATTCATGTACAAAGATTTATTTCCCACTTCTCATATTCATTTGCACTTAAGAATAAAACATATGCAAGTTTATTTCTCCTTAGCTCGTGCCTTTTTGTTTCCCATCATTTACTCCTCCTTAGCTGTTTCTTTTTTTTCTTCCATTTTTAGCTGTGTATTTCTTTTGATAACTCACGCACAAACAATTCTCAAAACTCCTCATTATCATTTGCGTGGAGGAAAATATATGTTCAAACTCTAAATTCAACACTTCTCTTCTTTTTCCATTTCTTTTCTCTCTTATTTCCTCTTTCTTTGTTTTGCTTCAAAGCTGGGCTCGACCTCTTGCCTCTAGCCACCACCATGACCACCTCCACTCCTTCACCACTTCCATGTATGGCCAACATCACCCTTTCATCACCACAAAGACCCAGCCGTGACCATGGATGAAGACTACATCACCAAAATTGATGCAAAGCCTAGCCAAGCACATGTATTCATCACCTTCCTCTTCATATACCTCGGCCTCGAAAAATTCCTCCGCCACCAAAACATTGCTTGACTCAAAACACAACCTAGCCATGCCTTATGATGTTCACTAGACCAATGTAGCCATGGCCGAGCCTCTTGCTTGGTGATTGATCATCTTGCTTTGTTCTATCAAACGATTATGCCACTTTATTTCATATTTTCCATTGTTTTAATTTCTATTCATTTGTATTGAATTATATTCTTATATATGTTGTATTGGTTTGCATACAAGATTTGGATTTGACTCTTCATTCACTCAAAAATATAGTCATGCTTTCTACTGCCTTTTTGTGCTTTGCAGATTTTAGATTTGGGTTTGAATTTCATTTCTAGCTTTAAAAAGGTGAGTTATTCACTCTAGACGTTACGTACTTATATTATTGTGAAATAATGACAAGTGAATCTGTATAAATTGATATGTAATTCATATATGCCTGTGATGTAATTATATGATGTTAAATCCTGTTTATATAATTGTTGCATCATTTGATATGCTATATTATATTGTTTGTTTTATTTACTGTATCACACTACAAGTTCCCTATCACTATGGGTTGAAATGATACATACCCGAACGGACTTTAGAACAAGCAAAATCATTATGGGCTGAAATGATAGACTCGGGTGATTTTATTGTATTTATTTTTTCTTGGGATTGTGGGTTTGAAATGATAGAACTCAGATTTTTCTTTTTAAATTACGGATTGAAATGATACATATCCGTATCACTTGACCTAGGTTAGAAAATATTATACAGGCCCATGGTTAATATTTTTAAAGTAATATTTTTCTGTAAAAGTTATTAAGTATTTTGAATATTTTGAATATGTGAACTTTTAGTTTAAAGATTTGAAATATAAAGAGACATTGGTTTTTATAAGTTTAATTTTTATAAGCTGATAATTGGTTTAAAGTGTAATTTAAAAATCTTTATTTGGTTTTAAATGGCAATTTAAATATTTTTATTTGTGATAAACAACTTAATAATTAAAGTTGATTAATATGGAATTTCAAAATTTAACTTGGTAATTGTAATCAATTTTAGTTTGAAATGAATAGGGTGTGTATAATAAATAATGTATTTTGAATTGATAAAATGAAATGCAGTTTTGATTGGACTTTCGTAATAAATTAATTTAATTTGGAATCACAGTTATTTGATGCCTAAATGAATAGAATATAAAGAAAATTTGATTGTATATTAACTACGATAAAATATTTTGTTATGAAGTGGATATGTTTGGAAAATGAATAATTATGTTTTAAATGGAAGTGTATTTTTGAAATATGACTTAACTTTGAAATTGGAAATTTGGTTTAAATGGAAATTTTAAGTTAAGTAACTACATGGAAATTTTATTTTATTTAGGAGATGGGTATGTTAAATAAAATATTAAGTTATTGGTTGAAATAAAAGTTAAGCAATTTATAAAGTATTGACTTATCAAATGGATTTTAATTTAAATTGGATATTTATTAATAAAATGTTATTTTATTAAAATTTATAAGTTAAGTAATATCCAAATAAAGATTTTTGAAAAGTGGAATAGGTTTGATAGGTTAAAAATGAGAAAATTAAAGAAATATTGTTTAAAAGGTATAACAGAAATTATAGCGGTTCAGAAATGTTGTGGTTTAATGAACTATGGCTGAAATATACTAAAGATAACTATAACAGCATTTTTGAAGTACTGTAATTTCTGAAAATTTGAACTATGGCTGAAATATACTAAAGATACCTATAACATTATTTCTAAAATGTTGTAATTTCTGAATTTGAACTATGTTTTGATATATACTAAACATACCTACTGTAGCACTTTATTAGTGTTGCTGCTTTGAAAATTTAATGCTTTGAAATGTTGAAATGGAACGAATAAACTTAGAAATTGCTGAAGTTCTGGAAATTGGATATTTGATTTGGAAGGATAACTACTTCATACTTAAATGGTTTAAATGAATATTATTTTAAAGGTGTTCGGATTTTCTAAGTATTAAAATTTCCAAATGATAATATTCCAAAGTGTTATGATTTCAAAGTATTATGGTCCCAAAGTGTTTTCGTTTTGGAGTCATATAATTTTGAGGGTACTATGCTTTGGAAATGAATTTATTTGGAATTGTATTAAATTTTAATTTGAAAGAAAAATATATCAATTTGGAACTTACTGAAATAGAAGATTTAAGAATATGACTTTATAAGGTGGTTTGGGTTAAGGTGATTTAAAGGAATATTTCAAGTTTAATAAATTGAAGGAAATATTCAGTGATTTAGAAACTTAGGTTTTATTTAAATGACATATTGATTTGGATTTTGGAATATAAAGGATATATTATTACTTTAGTTTCTGAAATGGGAAATGATATATTGGTTTGATTTTGAAAGGAAATAATATAGTATGTATTTTTGAAATGGATATGATATTTCTGTTTTAAAGTGTAAATGATTTTGAAAGAAATATCCATGGGTTATAATAACAGTTGGTTATTAAAGAGACCGGGTTCTGATATGGGCATACTCTCTGTCGATACCGAAAACCACTTTAACAACCATGTACACGGTGGATATTGCAGAATGAAGTAGGATGGCGACGACGTTCTTTTGAGGTATATACGTGGCCCGACTCCCGTGAGTTGGGATAAGGTGGCTAAAACAGGAGCGATTGACGGGCTAATGAGGAAGCTAGCTCCTCTTATCAAGACACACTCTTTCGATACCGTTCTATTACTTTGTGATTGATTTGTCCCTTTGATTTTGGGGGTATGGCTTGAGGTGGGCGGTAGCAGCTGCTACGCGTTACCACTGGTCCAAAAGCGTAATTGGTATATCTACTCTGGCATTGCCTAGTTGTGCCGTGTCACCTACCCTAACGCGCCTTGTACGGGTTCGATTTGTGTCATACCTATAGAGTATCCTTTGGTTGCCTCCCGATCAGGAGGTATTACGATACTGTATAGACTACTGGCACTATTACATGTTAAGGTGGACAATGTAAACCCTTAACGCTATTCAAAAGTAAGTTTATTTTACTAATAGACATTATTATAATAGCGAAATATTACTACATAGTAAATAGTTTAACGGATCCTTAGAGGATGGGTGGTCCCAAGCATCCTTCAAGTTACTTGTACCTTATATTACAGTTCACTTGAGTTGGTTTACAGTGTATAAGTATGTATGTCCTGGCTCAAGTGTTTTGTGTTTTGCTTTACGCTCGGGTCAGACTGGGCGATACAGCA
The DNA here is from genome assembly GCA_030765085.1 of Allium cepa. Classification (NCBI taxonomy): domain Eukaryota; kingdom Viridiplantae; phylum Streptophyta; class Magnoliopsida; order Asparagales; family Amaryllidaceae; genus Allium; species Allium cepa. The sequence continues at coordinate 142,877,068 of CM060931.1, read as the reverse complement.
TTTGAGACTCACCTTCAGAGTTGGAGCTTTGCTTGAAGATCCAGCTATCTATTTCTTTCAGTTATTCAGTTGATTCCAGTGATGTATTCTGATTGTACTTGGTTATCATATTGAACTTCTATGTATCTTGTTACTTCTGTTGTAGCTTGTTTAACTTTAATATATTTATATAGTAGCTTCATAAACTACTATTTCTTTTCTTCCGTTGTATTTTTATATTACTCTATGTCTGTGATCTGTAATTTATTTACTGCATATTCTGAGCTTTGCCAAATTTATTTTTACTATTCTGTATTTTGAGCAATTCAAGTCTAACATATGCGGATGCGAATGGTTGAAAATATCGGGTTGTTACACTTCTACTGTTATTTGTTGATCATCCATGCTTAGCAGTTTACACTACCAAAATTCACAACACCCAGCTACTAGGATTCTTGCTTTGCGAGTAGAAGAGTTATTATGATATATACTCCAATTTTCCCCCAAAGTATAATGAAACTTATCAATATTATCGTTATTCGTTTTATTTTCAAGTAAACCAAATAATGATGGATTGTATTTATTTCTTAAATTAAAGAGGTCTAATTGTCTTTCATCACTATTAAAACCTCTAAAATTCCAGCAAATAATTATCATTGGGAGGGTGGTAACTTATTACTCCTCAAGTTTCTAGGAGCAAAGTTCTTTGGACCATGCTTACTTGCTTTCTTATTGAACTGTTCAATGTATGCCTGATTTGGTTTAGTGTAAGTACTTGTTTTTGGATCAACATTCAACTCCTCATCACTAGAAGCCAAGTTTATGTTCATTTTACTAATATCTTCCAATGATTCAGGTTCCTTTTCATTCTGATCTATCTCAATAAGCGCCTATTTCTATGCCTTATCATGGAGCAAATTGTTCAAGTTCTCCTGTTGCTGGCTTGTTTGATCATTCTTGGTGTAATCCATTTCAGAGCTTGGGGAATAATCAGAGTATATTTGACTATCAATAGCACTTTGATATACTGAATCAGTGAAACTGCTGTCAGTGTTATGTATATTTTGTCTGTCAGCTGGTTCCATGTGTATATTAACACTGTAGGTTTTTGTGGGCCTTGTCATATTCCTGGTTGATCTGATGTTTCATCTTGACTTGTCTTTATATTGCTTGATCTTCCAACTTCAACTAGATCTCTTCTCTGATCACTTGCACTTTGATCAGTCACATTCGTCTCCTTAACCCTCCATTCTTGTGTGTTACTTCTTGTACATTGCATTTGTGTGTGTCCAAGACATAGACATTGTGTACATTTTGAAGGAACAAACTCATATTCCACATCTTGTTCATATTCTTTTCCATTACTATCCTTTGCATGTATCTTGTTAGATAATCTTGAATATGCTGTAATTTCTACAAGGACCCTTGCAAATGTAAGTTTTCTCAGGTGTTTTGTATCCTCATCCATCTTTATTGGCTTACCTATAAGACTAGCAAGTTTGCTTATTCCTCTACTGCTCCACAATGCTAGGTTAAGATTCATTAATCTGATCCATATAGGGTGCGAATCTAGCATATCACGCTCCAGTCTTAAATTTTCTTCCCATCTTTTAATAAAAAGTAACTTACTATCCATGAACCATGGTCCATTGCCAATAATTTTTTGACAGTCTGATTCTAGTTCAAATTTGACCAAGTAGTAACCATTTTCTCTTAGGAAGCAAATTTGAAATTTAGTCGGGGGAAAGCTTTAGGAAGAAAATTATGAAAGTAGAAGCCTCACTTTCCCATCTTTCACTTTTGTCATCTTCTTCCTCTTTATCTTTCTCAAGTCCATCTTCTTCTGCAATACCTATAAGTTGGATTCTCCTAAGATTGAAGAGTTGATTTCAAAAATTCTAAAATAGTGATTTGAAGAAGTTGGTTTTAATTAAAATTGGGGATTTCTTCCAGCTTAGGTATGTAGGAATTATTCTCTACCATATATGATATTATTTATGCTTTTTTGCTAGTTTAATTACTTTTTAAGGTTAGGGTTTAGTAATGGGTGCTTTGCTCTTGGTTGTGTGATCGGTATTTGATTGTTTGATGAAATATGTTGGTTATATTAAATGGAATGTTAAACTGAAATAAATAACCAAGCATAAATAGAATAAAAAAAACTAACTTAAATGAAATCAATGTATGATAATATTGTGTATTAGCATTGCTTGATTGTTGTATTGGTAACGTGTTAGAGTTATAGTTAGTTTATTTCTCCATATTCTTATGGTTTGTAAGTGTTGGAGTTCTGTGATGATTTACTGACCTTTAGGTGCACTTTCCCCATGATGGATCGTCGGTGGCACAAGCTCGAACAAGGGATGTAGTTGGGGTCACAAGGTCACCATGTCATGAAGCATGGCATCGAGGAGAGGAGGGCTATGGTGACAGTAGAGCGTATTAAAGAGGTAGGATGAATTCCATTAGGGGATTCCATCCCTAAAGGTTTAGGCTAGCGCCCATAAGGGAGATTAGTCGACCGAACGGGGAGGGCCAATCGATTATTTGGGGCTGAAAATCTATTGTTTGAAACAGAAAATATTTAGGCCAAAATTAGCCAGGAATAGTAGAATGGTTGGCCATAACTAGTCGACTATCAATGGTGGGAGGAACTAGTCATAGTCGACCAGTCAATTGTTTAGCTGTAGCCAAACTTAGGTATAGAGGTAGTCGACTGATCACTTTTGATCTGTCAACCATTTGCCCAGATTAGGAGATTCTAGTGTTTTCTTTGGTGCATGATGTTTAGATGAGACTTTGATGACCGAACGAGGCTCGTGGGGTTCGGTGTGACTACAGAGTGATGTTTTGGAGTTCTTTGATAATGGAGCATATGTAACTTAGGGTGGAGACTTTAGGCATGTACTACAATGTATAGTGGCCAAAAGGCGATCAAAGATATGATTGAGGAGCGAGTCATGGATTGGGATATTCAAATGTTCTGTGCAGAAGACAACTAAGTGGTTGAGCTCGGCTTGACTTCTACATAGTTTCAACATTAGGTATGACTTCGGTTTCTAGTCATCAGGGTATCAAACACAAGCAGATTGGGGTTGAGTACGGCATAATGCAACCTACACCCGAGGCCTATAGCTATGACTTAGGTATTATTATTTTCCAATGAGGCTGCTAGGGATTAGCCAAGGCTTTCACCAAGTGTGATAGTCGGAGAGAGATGGGGACGCTCATCCATATCAGTAGTTTCCATGAGGCGGCGATGACCATTCTGTTTTATCCGCTGTATAGAAATTCAATGGAAAGGCATTGACTCCTTAGTGTTAGTTTTTGATATGTTGGTGGGTACATTACGATGTAACTATAGTCATTTTTGGGGAATGATATTGCATCACCTAGGATTTCAATTATAGGTACGATATAGTGTTACCTTGGAGCTTTCACTCATTGTTATATGCACATGGTTTTGCGTATGCTTTCGTATGACATTCTTAAAACAGCCCCCTTTGACAAGTCATGGATGGTTATATAGCACTATTATTCTATGACGGCCCACTATTTTTGACATCTAAAATTAGTGACAAACGCCATCAAAGTATGCTTGCATACAAGTCAAAAACATTAAATGTAGTTTATGAGTTTTATAATTTAAAATCTAAGATTAATGTGAGTAAAAAGAGAAAAACCTCATAATGGAATAAAAATATACATATTTTGCAATATAAACATCATGCAAGATCTAATACGTCAAATCACATCTATACTTTGCAATACATTAATCACCGTCAAATTAATAGAAAATATATCAATGATACAAAAGGAATATACTGAATCAACATCCTATAAATACAACATATATCTGAACCTTTGCTCCCATGTTGCCCCTACCCGCAAATTTATAAATACTTATGCATAATAAAGGGGGGAAATGGAGGTCAACTATGTTTGGGTTATGTCTACCCTAATACACTCCATCCAAAGGATCAAGAGATATTGCATCGGCAAAGACTACTTACGTACCATTTTAGGAATCAGGCCCATGTAGTTTTATTTCATGTTCTTCTACTGCATCCAAATATTTTTTTATTATATAACAAACATAGCACTAATGTAAGTAGAAAACACTACTTATATTAGGCTACCGTAATCAACAATCAAAGACATAAGGTAATAACAATAACAACAACATAGAAATTAAACATCAACAATATTCAACATCAACTGCAAACTTCAAATAAACCAACAACAAATACACTTACATATATTCTAATCACCAACTATTAGTAATACATCATCAACGCAAGTATAAATGAAAAAAAGTATATTATTACATCATACTAGTAACACAGTTCAAACTCATTAATGCATACTAACTAGTCAACATTAATAACACAAACATCAAATCATAAAATGTGTACTAACCAATCAACATAAGTAAAAAAAACATAATATCATTAGATGTGTACTAACATATCAACATTAGTAACATAAACATCAGTATCATAAAAATAATCAAAATGATTATTAACTACCCATCATTCGATAATAATGATATAATATCACTCACTCATCAAAATGTGGTTTCATCATCATACAACAAACATATGTGACAGTTACCTATTAATCACATATTCTACCACCATCTAAAATAATATATTTGTTATCATTGATTTCTCTTAAATAAATAAAAAAGTATTTTGTAATTGTTTATTATAAAAGCACCTTTATTTATTTTATCTCGAAAAATAATAATTTTTCAAAATCGATAATATACTTCAAAAATTATTTATTACATATTTATTACTTCGTACACTTTAAAACATTGTATTTTAATCAAAAATAGTAAATTTCATCAAATTACCTTTCAAAACAATACTATTATTATTTTACTCGAAAATAATAATATAAACTAAACACTTTAATATTTTTCAAAATCAATTTATTATTATTTAACCCAAAAATAGTAATATTCTATTTTAAACCTCAAAACTCCTTTTTATTTTATTTATCTTATAGTAGTAATATTTTAAACCAAACCACTTTGAATGCATATCATTACTATTACTACTGTTCTTCTTAAAATATCTTCTACTTTATTACTAAAGAAGTAGTAGTAGTAGCAGCAGTAGTATCTACCATAAAATTAATTATATAGCCATTTACTCAAAATGTACAATTTGACCAAAATCGTATTACTATTTGTGAAATATCACTATATTTTGTAAATAAAAATAAAATCTCCTATTTTCATTTAAAAAATTAATTTTCCATGTTAAATTCAAGATTTAAATTATTAAATAAATTTCAACAGTAAATTACAACTGTAATAAAATCCGTTCATTATTCTTATTTTCCAAACAAATTCTTTTCTTTTAACTTAAATTCTTATTATTAAATCAACAAATACCTTATGTGTTAATTAAACATAAGTTTCCACTTATTACACTCATTACTCTACAGTTAACATCTTTGCTTATATTAATTGAAATATTTAATTACACTAAATTTCATTGATTCCCAAATTAACTTCAAACGGATTTAATAATAAGATGAGAAATAGAATAAAAGTTACATCTATGTAATTTAAACATATTTATTAATTTATTGTTTACACAAGGGTAAATAAGTTTACTTACCAATAACTTATTTCATATTCTATGCTAAAACTAATTCCAATTAATATATGACTTCTCCTTTAAAACGTCATTTATTTTATTCCTTGTTAACTTTACAATTATATTCAAAATTAAACTTTACAATTATATTCCAATTACAGATAAATATTCATTTTATTCTTTTCAAGTAAAAGCTTAAATTTCGTTAAAATGTTCATTTTAATTTAATTTAAAATGTAAGTTCTTATTCAGTTCATTTTAATTTAATTTAAAATGTAAGTTCATGCGCTGAAGTTATTAATTAAAATGCACGTCTTTTCTTTTCAGTTAAAGGATTTCAACATCTCTTATTACAGTTTATATTCAATATTAGATTTCAAATGAATTCTCATTATACCACAACTGTTTTTTGTTCATTTCATATATTCCAACATTTGTTTGTTAAATTATTCCATTCTTGTATTAACATCTATTATTACAATCAATGGAACTTACATTCAAACAATTACTAAATAAATCATATTCAAAACAATATCATTAAATTATATTCTAATATACATTACAATCTTCTACCTCATTAAAATTAGTTGTTTAACGTTTATTTAAGATCACATTTTATATCCTAACAAATTTTACATTGATAACCCATAAAATCTTATTTCTAACAATTTTTAATCAATAGTTATATTAAATTTAATATTTCCAAATGGTTGAAAATATGGGTCGTTACAATCTCTCCCACTCAAAACTTTTCGTCCCCGAAAAGGAAAAAGAAAGAATTAAGAGATATGATATATTTTATTTAAAATAGTCAATTTATAAACAATTTGACTTACATGTTTAAGTTTAATATTAATTTTGAAAATAACTCAACTTCTATGAAAAAATTCTAAGTCCTAAATTTACAAAAAAAAATCGGCAACATCTCCTTTACACGGATAGGTCCGAAAAAATGACAATATCAATAATTGCATTGTATATATATATATCATATTTTAATAATAAAGCATTCCAAACCATGGGAAAAACCATAAATACCGCTACAAAACTGTACTCCAAAAACGTACCTATTTTCGAGCAACAAAACTCTATTTATGAAACCAAAAGAAATAGCTATTGCTTCCATAAATCTATATCTTACTTATATAATTCAAGAGAATTAAACATGATAAAAGAAAAATACACTAACTATTCTATCATGAATACCAATAACACACAATACAACAATCATATGCAACAAAGCAATATAACGCAACTAATAAGTATGATGTACTTCTACATGCAATTCTAATGGAATGTAACAGTTACATGCAACCATAGTAGTATAGCAATCGGAAGAAACGACCATAGCACACCATTTAATTATTAAAGTTCGTACAATGTACTTATACCATACACAATATCAATTTTGATAACTTGCTTGAGTACACAAGTTCCATTTTCGAACTAGCATTAATAACCCGACCACTCTAGTGCGTGCTCTGATTCAGTTCCTTGATTAGAAATCTCCGTCATCTTGCATAGCCATAAACTATGATAGAAAACTTCAAATTCATATCAAAAATTTATATCAAATGTTCGCCATCAAGAATCAAGCGAAAATTCTTAATTCGGACTGGTGTGAATTACTACAAATCATGTATTCAAATATGGATCAAAATTATCATGCGAATAAGATCTATATACATATTACAAATTTTATTCTATTGGTTTCTTAACTACAGTAATTGCTTCAATCATTTTTAATACTCGTTTGTTATATAAAGATTAATCTCTTACATAATTTATTTTTCATTAAATATTTAAGTCATTATTGTATCATTTCATAAAATATTACTTAAGCTTCTACTTCATTTACTTAAGTTTATAACTTAATTCGATTATATAATAAAATTTTAAAATTTTGGTATTCGTCTTTGAAGAGGAAAGAAATATTTCTGTATATCTTAAAATTCAATTAAAACATTTAACCTTATTCACTTAGTATAAATATAAGACATTTAAAATATCCTCATAGCATTGTGCAAATTTTTTCCAAAGAGTTTAAAATACAGTTAGAAATTTATATCGAAACGTTTTAACAAGATTTAAAATAAAGTTCTTTAAATCTGGTAATTTATTATACTCGTTATTTTAAAATAAGTATAAACTCAAAAATTATTAAACTGAAGCCAATAGTATAATCAAATCTTACATTAAATTTTCAAATCAAAGTATAAAATTTCATATCCTCGTAATTAGTTTTAAAATGTTTATTTTGAAATGAATATTCAAATCATGGAAAACATTTATTTCGGATTAATACAAAATTCAAATAGTAAATAAACATATAAATTTCATATTACTACTTCGAAAACTAAGTAAATATTTCAAACCATACTTCCAAACATATTACTACAAATAAAACTTCCCAGATTATTTTTTTCAAAAAATTTTAAAAAGGAAACTTTTTATATATATAGTACATTTATAATAATATCTCTAAATTAAATATTCAAAGAAACTTGTATAAATTTTATTTCAAACATTCATTTGAAAACTTCATTTGTAACTCAATCATCTTTAATACTTTACAAAAATTTATTTGTAAAGTTTCTTGCTTCATTTATAAATACCATTAAAATATTTTAAATAACATCTTTATAAATATATATAAACTATTTGAAAATAATTATTTACATCATAACTTATATTTAGAAAGGAGCTATTGAAAACCTTAAATCCATTATTTATAAATTTATTATTTTTAATCTCAAAATACTTTTCAAACATTATTAATGAACAATAATCATTAACTTTTAACTATGTTTTATTGAATTTATAACTTCTCACAATATTTACAATATTGATAATTAACTTTTAAACCATGTCGTACATAAATAAACAACATTTTAAACATTTTTTAGATAAAGTGTTTAGAAAAGAAATAAAAATAATCAAAATGTCCTTTATGTAATACTTTTATCAAAATACCTTTATAACTCGATGATTTAACAAGTTTATCCTCGTTCTTTTAAACTCTGGTCCTACGTTGATTAGGCACAAGACTAGAGATCTCCAAGTACTTAGTAGACATATTTCAACACCCAGTGAAAATACTTGAAAAACCTTTAAAACGTAAATGAAAAGTACCGCTCAAAACTCCAATGTCAAATGATGATAATCGGTTAGCAGCGGTCGTTGCTCATTCCATTGTTTATGCAATAGATATAAAACCTTCCACAAGATTCATCTACCTTCCGACTTCCAGAAGAATATCATAGCCATTTCGTAAACAAGGGACCGTTTACCCTTACCATAGTGGTAAGCTACTTCAATGATTTACACAATAGTTGCACTTCCTTCTTGGAAGATCCATAAACAACAGATCCCAAGATTGAAAGCGTATCCATTGAGTAAACTAAAGAAGCGTCTACCCTGAGAAAAAATTGAGGAACTCATGAGTTTAAGTTCGGATAACCTATATTGGTTCGACTCCTTTACTGAATTCACCCAAGTCCATTTGGGTTATCGGTCAAATCCATTCATGGATTCACCCAGGTCTATTAGGGTTCGAAGCATATCATACTATACTTGCAGAGGGTACTTCCCATATCTTAAATTTCAAAATGTATCAAAATATACATAGTACCCTTTTCAAAATCATAACTTCAAATATCACATTTATAAAAATTCCATTATATATAAGATTTCATTTCCAAATTGAGTACTTTCCAAAATCAAAAGTCTCGAATATGTCATATCATTCTTATATAAATTCTGTTATATATAAGATTTTCTCTTTCCAGATCAAATACCTTTCAAAATCAATAGTTTCGTAATAAGTTCATACTTTATACCAACCATTTTCATATAAGAATCAAAAACTTCCAAATCAGAGATTTATATAGAGTCAAAGGTCTTGGAAATCAATCCATTTTCAAATATCAGTTCAGTTTCAAATCCATATACTATCTCAACAATCATTTTTTTAATCACATATCATTCAAATTCAAAATTTTCCAAATTTCAATCAATAGTTTTCCACAACTTTAGTTTATATTTATATCAAATTTAGATAAAATCAAATTTCTTTCAAAATAAAATACTTTCCAAAATATTTTATTATAAAACGTTTACTAGGTTCAAAATGTTTCTTAAAACAAATTCCATTATAAACCTTTCAAAACTATTATCTGTATTTCTACAAGGTCAAAACTGCTTAAAAATCAATTTGTAAATAATAAGATATTGTAAATATTTACTATGTTCAAAACCTTACTTAAAACTCTTTCCATTCAAAATATGTCAAAACTAAATTTGATACTTACATAATTCAAAATAATCTTATATAATTTACTTATCAAAATATTTCACATTTTTAAACCTATTCAACTTTCTTTAGTCTTTACTTTAAAATTTTCAAAACTAAACTTTATATGCTTTCCAAAATACTTAGCTGTGAAAATTAATTCTCAATTTGGAAGTGTTCGACCATTTAAAAAAGTCGAAAAAATAAAATTCCAATTCAAAATTGGAAAGTAGCAATTAATCATCTCAACAAGATGTATAATCAATCGATCGATCAATCCTAATGCATAGGGTACATGTGTTCATAATATTACTTAATAGAAAACTCGAGAACTGAACATCGGGTTTTATTTTAAATCGTTTGAAATAAATATATACATATCTCTTTCGATTATCAAATCATACTTTAGGAATTTGAATCAAAACAGTTTCATTAAATAACAACCAAGTAGCAAGCTGCTAAAATAGCCTCCTTCACTTTGAAACTCGAAAATGAATTTCGATGATGTTGCGATCATCACCAAAATTATTTTCCAGTGAAAGAAGTGAGTTCTGGACTTCATTCCTTAAATCTTTTGAAAATCCTCTTTGAAATCATTTTCAAATCATTTACAACATTTATATTAGGAAAATACTTTCAGATTATGTGGTTATATTTTTCAAAATCTTAAAAACCAACTTCAAAACTTCTCGGAATTCAAACTCTCAAATTTCTAGTTTGAATTTCAATTTTAGTCATAAATCATATTCCTATGAGTCATTATCTTATACAATATTCATTTCAAAGATCGTAATTCTTTGTTTGGATCAAAATAAATAACTTCAATCTAAACAATCAATTTTAACCCAACATTGTCGTCGAACGCCCTATAGTCAAATTGTGAAAATTAATTCATAAGATGTTTGTTCCAACATTCCCAAAAGGTTACAATTTCTACCCTTCCCATGCGTGAAATGATAAATTACTTACAACTGATTATGCACTATTCGAAAGTCAACAACAGAAGTCAAATGCTCATAAACTGGCCGAGCACAACTAACTAATCAGTGAATATGTATAATCATATCATTCAGTCAATCAGTTAAGCGATAACAGTCGCTAATCATAAAACAATCATAAATGATTTTATCATTTTATAGAATTAATTCTTTTATATTCTATATATAATTCAAGTTAAAATCATTTCATTCATTAATTTCAAAGAAAATTAATATCACTAACAAATATGTTCTCTCATATACATATATATACTCTATGAGCTTATCCTATAGGTTTAGGTATACACTAAACTTAAGCTCTGATACCAACTATGACAACCTACTTTTTGGATAATTTAAGTCGACAATAGACCACACATGTCTAAATCAAACCATTTAAAAGGGCAGATTATCGATGGGGTTTAATAGAGAAAACAAGGAAGCAATACACAAAATCTCGCAGCGAAATAAAAATAAAATAATTAAATAAAACAGTTCATGAAGCTGTTTTACAATATGCATTTGATTACACATTTTACAACATCAATCAGAGTATAATAAACAAAGCTATCAATAATGCAACGGAAAAATAATAATAAATACGATCACCAATCTCCATCTTCATCTTCAAGGAATACCGCCTTCAAACACTGAAATACTCAGGCTGACCCGAGCATAATGAAAAAAAAACACTAGAATCGAAACTAAAATTTCCTATGTAAGTCAAATCAATATCACGTAAAATACGAGTGCAATAGTTTCAGAGATGTTTACGGGATTTTCGACCTCCTAATCAAAATTCAAAATACCAATTTAAACCATTTTAATTAAAACAAATCCAAAGTTTAAATCAAAATTTATTCCTTTTAAATTATTTAATTCTGATAAATTTACATCATATCTCTGTTTTAGCTTTAAAATTTCCAAGTTAATCCTTTAAACAATTTCATTTAAGTAGTTTCAGTTTCAACTCTTCAAAGCTCGAATTGGAAAATAATTAATTCCTATAGATCCAAATTATTTCCTTTAAAATAATATCATCCAAATCAACCCCACTTCAAGATTTTAAAATCATTCAGTTTAACCAAATTTTGCGTCCGTATATAATTTTCCACCCTATGTCCAAGTGATCATTTTTACGAATTTCAATCGTACGGGTACATATCATTTCAACCCATAATTTAAATGTCACAAGTATCCAATTTCAAATGATTCAAATGACCATATAAATGATGTCAATAATACACAAGGTGATAACTGGGATATATCAAAATAAATAAAAACCATACATCCAACATATCAATCAATAAGCATCCATTTCAAACAACATCTTAATCAACCAATATATCACAATAGCTACTGGTTATCAATTGTTGGGGTGTTAAACCAGCAATTAAATTTCAATATAAAATTGAATGTCAATTCAATTTAAAGTCAACAATCAAAAATTTATATATCACATCATAAATTTTATTTAACTTGCACTCACCTTTGATTTCTAGCCCATTAAAAATCCAATAAAAGCCCAAAATTTAAACAATCTTCAAATTCAACCAAACTAGTTTCACGTTGTCCGGAATTTCGATATGAATCCAATGGAAGACGCCACGCATCAATCGGAGTTCTTATGCAAAAGTTATTCCGGTTAGAAGTTTGAAATGTTAAATTTTAATTAAAAATAAAGTAAGGGCTGAAACGTAATTACCATCTCCTTCCTATCCCTACCCTGATCGCGTTCAACCCATACATGCATACAGCTGCCACGCTTCACAACCAAACGCCGCAGCCTCATGTGCCGATACCTAGATCCAACCTCGCCACCATCCTGCCCAAGTCCAGGGGCACCTCCTTGACCCCACGCGCGATCCTCCGCCGCCTCCTAGAGCCAACGCCGTCGCCCTCATTCCTCTGCAATTTTTGGCAAAATCTAACGCCTCTAAGAAGATCAAACCCCATGGATAAATGTTGCTCCTCCTCCTCTACACGCCAGTGTTTCCCGATCGTCGATTGGTCGACGATCCACCGTTGAACGACAACCATAGAATGGACGGCCGAGACTTCTTCGCCAATTTTTAGTCAAACCAAGACTCGATTGAAAAAATGAATTGCAAAAGCTGATTTTATTAGTCGAGAGCTTCGTAATGATATATTATATGATAGGAATTGAGCAGCTTGAATTTTTTGATTTGATTTGAAATTGGAATATAGGGTTTTGGGATATTCGCAATTGGGAAAGAGCAGATGAGATTAAGAAGTACGTGGAAAAAAATTAAATAGAAGGCTGTTAGGGTTTATAACAATATATATATATAAACAAAGATGAAATAGCAATATATGAAATAGATCAATTGGGCCAAAGCGATAACGAAGGCCCAAAACGAAAATAGGTCATCCTATATGTCGAAATATAAGTTTACAATATTTTTAAACTCAATGGAACTAATATCAAACCCTAATTCTATTGTATATAGAAGTTAGCTTTAAAAATTAACATATTATTTTAATTAAATTCATTTAATTGATTTTCATGCATTTCGAGCTCGCACGATCAAACGATAAGTCCGATCGCTATGAAAATTGAAATCCTATAATAATTCTCTATTATAGTTCCGATGAATTGGTTTCTTCGAAATCCAAGATAGTGCCTAAAAAGACTAATTTTACAAGTTAATTAAAACAATCTGTTTTAAAAATCAATTTAATCACTTTTATATTCTAAATTAAAAAAATTATAACATCATTCTTGGTTAAACAAGAATTAATAATCTTTTAAAATTTTATTTTCCATGTTAAATTCAAGATTAAATTATTAAATAAATTTCAACATTAAATTACAACTGTAATAAAATCCGTTCATTATTTTTATTTTCCAAACAAATTCTTTTATTTTAATTTAAATTCTTATTACTAAATCAACAAATACCTTAAGTGTTAATTTAACATAAGTTTCCATTTATTACACTCATACTCTACAGTTAACATCTTTACTCATATTAATTGAAATATTAATTACATTAAATTTCATTGATTTCCAAATTAACTTAATAAGAAATTATCGTTAAGGACAAAATTTCTCAGCGTTTTAGCCTTAAGGATAGACCTTCAGTATTTTAGCCTGAAGGATAATTTTCTTTAGGTATCAATTTGTACTTATTGATAACAGTTTTTAGGTATCAGTTTGTAGTTATCGGTAGCAGCTTTTAGGTATCATTTTTTAGTTCGGTAGCAGTTTTGAAAGAATGTTTGTCCTTATGAATAATTTCGAAAGGATATTTGTCCTTGTGAATAATGTTTAGGAGAATGTTTGTCCTTATAATTAAAATATTTAGGGTGTGTCCTTGAGGCTAAAAATATACAAATTTTTGTCCTTTAAATTAATTACCCCTTAACTTAAAATGGATTTAATAATAAGATGAGAAATATAAAAATTGTTACATATATGTAATTTAAACACATTTATACACAAGGGTTAATAAGTTTATTTACTAATAATCGATTTCATATTCTATGCTAAAACCAATTCCAATTAATATATGACTTCTCATTTAAAATATTATTTATTTTATTCCTTATTAACTTTACAATTATATTCAAAATTAAACTTTACAAGTATATTCCAATTATAGATAAACATTCATTTTATTCTTTTCAAGTCAAAACTTAAATTTCATTAAAATGTATATTTTAATTTAATATAAAATGTAAGTTCTTATTTCATTTTAGTATAACTTAACATGTAAGTTCATGCGCTGAACTAATTAATTAAAATGCATTAGTCTTTTCTTTTCAGTTAAAGGATTTCAACATCTCTTATTGCAGTTTATATTCAATATTAGATTTCAAATGATTTCTCATTACACCACAACTGTTTTCTATTCATTTCACATATTCCAACATTTACTTGTTAAATTATTCTATTCTAGTATTAACATCTATTATTACAATCAATGGAACTTACATTCAAACAATTATTAAATAAATCATATTCAAATCAATATCCTTAAATTATATTCTAATATGCATTACAATCTTCTAGCTTATTAAAATTAGATGTTTTAACATTTATTTAAGATCATATTTTATATCCTAACAAATTTTACATCAATAACTCATAAAATCTTATTTCTAACAATTTTTGATCAACAATTATATGAAATCAATATTTCTAAATGGTTGAAAATACGCGTCATTACAAGTTATCTTCTTTCATCTACTCATCCTTTAATGCCATTTCAAACAATTTTGAATACCCAAACACATCCTAATTTTGACAAATATGATTTTAAATCTAAAATTAAAAAATTACGATTCTAGTTTTAGTTTTAGAAAGATTTAAAATTAAGTTGAAGATTTTACTCAAAAGCCCCCTTTTAAACTTTGAGATGAAATAACACCTATATATATATAATCTTAAATTATATTTTGAATTTAAATAACAAATCTATATAAAGTTTATATTTTTAAAATGTTTTAAATCATAGATCTTAAAAACTAGCTTTAAATTAAGAAGTATTCAAAATAGGTTGGTGATTTTGCATAAAAGTTCACATCTAACTTTTCAATCAAAACAACCTTTAAACATATGTAGCCAATAACAAAAATAATTTACTTTCAAAAAAAACAAACATACAAAACAATATATCAAATTTCAAGATGGTTTCAATACTTATCTTTATGTATGTGATAAATATAATATTACAACAATTAATTGAAATTAGTTTTCAATCAAAAATTTTGTTTCTTATAAACATCTATTTTAAAAAATAGACCCGACAACCTAGGCATATATAAATTCGTTGAAGTATGATAGAAATCAAAACTATACAAACGAGATGAGCAGATAATCAGAAAAGGTACATGGGAACTAACAGTATTATCTTCATGTATTTCATCAAGTAAAATTAGAAATTACCATATATATGTAGCCAAAAATCTCACCTTGAATAAAGAATTGAACCGCTAAATCCGATTGAATTATCTCCAGATTTTGCAATGATCTAAAGGACTACCTTTTATTTACATTTGTTGATTTATATTGATTTAGTTTTAGAAATTTCATGGCTAGGAAACCATTAGTTTTCAGCCATGGAGGGAAGAGGAGGAGAGGAGGAAAAATGAACTGTCAGAAGAGTGAAGGAATGAATGAAACAAGTTTTTGTTTTAAAGAAATAGTTAAAACATTTTCAATTTCTTTCTTAAAACCTTCCATGTTTGATTCTTCATTAAATCTTAGTTAAATCAAATCATGCCCTTTAACATGCAAGTCCAGCCATAGATAGGGCCATTTGGGCCCTCAAAATTTCATAAAATCACTTAATAATTAATTGATTTAAATAAAATTAAAATGTTTATCAATATCGTATATCGATACGTACATATATAACTTTTATATATGCATTTTGTTAAATACTAATGACATTCAAACAAAGCAAAAAAAATTTAATAATTAATATATCATAGATTTTAATCAAATTAATTAATTTACAATGAATATAAATTAATTAAATCATGTGTGTTTTTGAAGTATTCATCATTATAGTTGTATGAGTCAAAGACGTAAATTTAGTCAGCGATTAATATCAAACAATTTGAATATTAACGTTTACAAATCACCTTATCCATTGGTATGACATTTTTCCCAATTTATCACTTACCCATCTTTTCCATAAAATCCAATTTTACTATTATAAGTGGTAGTCGGTGGCAACAATTATTTACACCAATTCTATTCATCAGCACTATATCATATTAGGACTTATGGAATTTGGTTATGGTCAAAATTCAACATCTTTCACATTCAACTTGATTAGTCCGAACACCAAATTCCTAGTTCAATAACAACATTTATTATTAACCGTACTTCTCTGCCTTAAGACTTTAACTCTGAGTTGACTACAATTAACTATGGTACTAATCTCATATAACCAAGGAGATGAATTCTTTAATGAATATTATTTCACTTCCAGTAATTGAACTGGACCCAACTATAGTCATTCAATGGACGCAATGCCATTATTTAACTATAATCAAAGTGGAGTGTCCACATTGAAATCCGATGGTATTCTCAAGTCTAGAGAACTGTATGATATCATCACTTTGAGGTTTTTTATTTGACCTTAGTTAATATTTATAGTAAACAATAGAAAACTCTATATTGATTCATTCCATAATTATCCAATAACTATTAGTACGTAATCCTATGGTGCCCCCAGCAGCCATGAGTAATACACTTTCCAATATTTAGAGAGAATTACGTACTTTAGTCTCAACGAATGAATCGATATCCTTTCTCGAAACATCTTAACTAGATATATTTAAAACAATATGTTATATTTCGATATTATAAAATATTCATGATCAAAACACGTTGTAATTAATATTGCATAACATCTCTTTTAGGGATTTTCTATTTTATACTTTGAAATTAACTACTTAATTGGTTATATCATAATATAAAAAGGTATATAATTGAAATCAAATGCATTTATTATGAACAAGATTGGTTATCGAGTTAGATATATGAAACAAATTACATAATTTCCCCTATAGCATACCCCTAAATCTATCGCCTAGCGTATAGGTTACTTCACCCAAGTCCTTTATGGAAAAGTACTTAGACAACCATGCTTTAACCTATTCCAACAATGCAATGTCATTTCTAATCAAGAGAAAATCGTCGACTATAGAACTAAGAACATGATAGCAATTCCTTGTTCTTTCTGAAATACGCATGCTTCCTTGGTACTCTGTTAAAAACCAAATTGTACGATTATTTTTAAAAGCACTTATTCTAACTCCTTGAAGCTTGCTTAAGTCCATAAAGTGATCTTAACAATTTTCATGCATTTCTCTTGCTCCCACTGACCTAGAATCTCTCGAGCTATGAAATGTAATTGTTCTCTTCTATCTAAATCACTATTTAGAAATGTCATTTTCTTATCCATTTGCCATATTTCATAGTCATGGAATCCGGTGATAGCAAGCGTTATCTATATGGACTTAAGGCTGACTATGGAGGCAATTTTTTCGTTATAATCAACGCCTTGAATTTGATGAGAACCTTTTGCAACTAGCCTTGCTTTATAGATCTCTACTTCTTCAGCTGCAATTAGCTTTTTTTTTAAATTCCATTTGTAGTCAGTGAGTTTTATCCCTTCATCTTTGTAAGCCAAAGTCCATACTTTGTTGCCATACATGGAATCCATATCGTGTTTCATTGATTCAAGCCAAAGTGCAGAGTCCTTACTCTGTAGTGCTTGTTGGAATGGGAGAGGAGTGTCATGTTGTAAGATGCAGTCTTCTTTCTCGCTATCCAGGAGAAAATCATCACATTTCTCTAGTGCACGTGATTACCTATTAGACCTTCTAATAAGTTATGTGTTTTTGTATAATGGTGAATTTGATTCTTCTACCAGTTCAGCCTCTATATTTACTTCTCAGATTTCACCTAAGTCTACAACTTTATTGTTAATTTTTTTTGAGAAAAATTCTTTTCTCAAAAGAATAACATGTTGAGAAACAATAACCTTTTTGTTCCTGGGTATTATAGAAAATACATCCCAATGAATACTTGGGATATCCTATAATTTACACTAAGCCAATTTTTCCTCAAGTTTATTAGAGCCAACAATTTTAACATAGGTTGGACAAACCCATACCTTCAAATGAGTAAGGTGAAGTTTCTTCCCGTGGCACATCTCATATGGCATCTTCGGCACATACTTAGTAGGTATCAAATTCAACATATGCACTATAGTTTCCGATGCATATCCCAAATAGAAAAGTGGTATATCATGGAACAAATCATATCTAATAGGATTTGATTCGTTCTTTTTGAAACATCATTGTGTTGTAGAGTATAGGATGGAATAATCTGATAGATAATCCTATTATCTTTTAAGTACCGCTGAATTTTTTGTCCAATATACTCACCTCTTAGATCTAATCAAAGTATTTTAATATTATAGTTCATCTGATTTTCAACCTCATTCTTATAATCTTTAAATTCCTCACATACATCAGATTTATTCTTCATAACATATACATATCCTAGTCTCAAGAAATTATAAGTAAAAATTACAAAGTCGAAATATCCTTTATCACTATAAGCATTGGACCATACGCATCAGTACATATGAAACCCAAGAGTTCATTAACTCTTTCATTGCACCCACTTAAGAGGTGCTTGGACATTTTCACTTTGAGACATAACTCACAAGTGTCAAATGATTCATAATCAAATGATGGTAAAAAAAACCTTCAGTCTAAGTTTTTGAAATGTTTTGTTACTAACATAATCTTGCCTATAGTTCCATAAGTAACTATTATTAATGATAATACAAGATTTATTAGTAGCACAAGTATGATTAAGATTAAGTACATAAATGCCATTACAAAACACCATTGTAGATTTAGTTTCCATTAAACAAAATGTTCATAACACTTTTGTTATAGTGAAAACTATATCGAGTCTCAAACAATTTGGACATTGATATTATTCCACAAATAAAATATTCAACACAGCAATAATTATTCAAAATCAAATAAAATCCATTTGGCAAAGCCAAGTGGTAGTTTTCAACTGCAGTTGCATCTACTAGAGATCCATTGGCAACTTGATGCTTCATTTCACTCTTTGCAACATTCCATCTACTCCTAAGCCCTTGTAACAAATGATAGATATGGGCTCAAGATCTAGTGTCTAAAAGTCAAGATAATTTATTGATTATCAAAAAAATTTAGATTGTGAACACACATCGAGGAGCAAAAGAAGCGGTTTTCTTCTTTTCTTTGACCATCTTCAAATAGTCCGAACAATTGCATTTTAAGTTCCCCTTCTTATTATAACGATGGCTTTCACTTTTATCTATGAGAGCATCCCATTTACCTTATTTAGAGCCCCATATTCTTTTCTTCAAACCTTTCAAAGGCATGGCCTTACCCTTTACAGCTAACAATGTGTTTTGATTGTTAAATGATCCCTCAGCTGACCTCGACATATTGAGTAGCTCGATGATGTTTACGCTCAACTGGTTCATATTGTAGTTCAATATAAATAGCTCAAACTACAGAGTCAGCGAGCCTAAAATCAAACTTGAAGCTCATTGCTTATTTTCACATCTAGCTTTCAAAGTTTATCAATATAGCCTTTCGATTCTTATACGAAATCCTCAACACGTTTGAACTTACTCATCTTTGTATTGAATCGCTTCTTAGCATTCTCATACCTTGTGGAACGAGTTTCTTCCTAAACAAATCTTTGAGGCTTTCGAAGATTTTGTAGACAGACATATTTTCGAGTTGCCTTGACAATGGTTTGTCTAGTATAGACAACACGAAAACTTGGGTAATTTCGAAATCAGCTGCCTAAGCATTATAAGCTTTTATTGTCCCAAGGTTAGTGCCTTCAGCGAATTTCTCTCTTAAAGTTTCAATCATAGATGACCATAAAGATTCATATGTTAGTGCAATCTTAATTGTAGTTAGCCAGTCAGTAAAGTTCGGTCCGGAGAGCTTATCATTTTCCAAAAATTATCTTATGTTGGTAATTTTGCAGCAAATTTAATTTAAATAGATTATGTTAATTTATACATAATAATTATTCTTATATCATTAGATAGGATAAATATTATGTTTCATATATCTAATAAATTCCCGCTAGACTTTTATGTTTCTCAATACCCTGAGAAAAATCATAGACATCTTTTGATTTCTCTATTAGGTGTTAGGACTCACTTTCCCAAAAGAGACCTTGAGGATGATAATCATAGGCCTGCATGTGTTGGGTAACACTTTCTGGTTGTATCATATTCATCTCCCAACCAGTGATCTTTATCCTAATCTCATCTCAACATTGAGGAATATCAACAGATTGAAAAATATTATTCATTTGTGCTCACCACCTTGCGACGGCCTAAGTATAATGCACGTACCTTGAGAAAGATCAACAAATATGTGCATGTATCATACTCATCTGGTCAACATATTTATAGTACTACACATAACATCTTTTGCTTGAGGAAGATCAATAACTAAAAAGTATGAAAGTAATCTATTAATACATAAATGGTAGAGGGAAACTTATATACTAAGGATTCATAATCTTTAATATATATACATTTTGAGTGATACCGATTTATGTAACAATGTATTTCTTATAAAATGCCTTATGATTAAAGTGTTAAGACACATTTGAAATCACGGTATAAGTACAATACATATGTGCTCGTTCCTTAAACCTAAATTGAGTTTCTTACAATTCCACTTAAGATTTATACATTCATGTTATATAATATTAATTTGTTCACAATGGTTTATCATTTAATTGGCTTATATAATACTCTTATGTATAATATTCTTATGCTCTATCTCCGTTTGAGATCGAAACAAAACCAGGTTCGTCGGTGTATAATGCTACACAGCGTGCTCTAAACGTCAATGTATAAGTGCCTGACACGAAATTCCATATGTTGCTATGAATGTCAACACTATTATAAATTCTGTTGAGCCCTTTCCTATCGGTTCTGCAGTCACTGGGTCGATTTTCAATCTCAAATGAAGGATGGTGTTGAATCTTCTTTGTGTAACTTAACTACTTGTGATGTTTCCTATTGTAACATGTTAAATAGTATGACGCTGAACATAGTATTTTCGATTAAAGCCAGAGGTATTTTAGGGATTGTCATACCAAATTCTGTAATGCCTTCTATTGTTGTTCCAGGAGCTGCTATCCCAAAAACTTGGTCCTTCTTATTTGCTAATAAACCACGTAATGCTGGAGTTTACTCCCCGAGATGTTGTGACCTTAAGACAAAGAATGGTACAAAACCCCTCCTCCTGAGGTAGTTGATGTAGGAAAATTCTTTTGGCGCGAACAACTTATTGGTTTCTTCCTAGATGACAATCCCCTTTTGCTATTGTGAAAACCCATCTAAGGAAGTTTTGGAGAATGAAAGGAAATATTACCATGTTGTTTGATAATTCTATGATTTTTTCTGTTTTCACATGCCTCGAGGATAGGTTTACATTCTTGAAGCAGAGCCAGTTATTATTCTGGGAAGTCATTTATTGTTACCAAATAGAGTCCTTTGGTTGAGACCGCATGTGAACAGGTATTCTCTACCCCTGTATGGGTCCAATTTTCGAACATCCGTTCTATTTGTCAATTGATGATTGGTATTGGTTGGTTGGCAAACTTGATTGGTGAACTAGTTTGTTTTGATGAGGCGGCGGTGAGAAGGGACGGATTAGGTTATGCAAGAGTTTTGATTGAGATAAAACCTAATAGACTTTTACCATATGTATTTGCAGTGGAACTAGCTCCTGGTCATGCCGCTTTGGTAGATGTTGGTTATAAGTTGAAACCTTGATATGTTCAAATTATAGATCTTTTGGTCATCTTATTGCTTCTTATAAGCACTCCCCTACTCCTAGGTCATTGTTTGACATGAAGGAAGTTGTTGTATAGCTTCCTGATCCTCAGAAGATTCCGCTTCCAAAAGTCATGAAGCGTGTTTGGTTTCCAAACACTCAATCTCTCATACCTATGTAGGTGCTTCCATTGGTTATGTTCTTCCTAGCTCTAGCACAAGCTCTATAACCGTCCAATTTGATTGGTACTGTAAAGTGTAGATCCAGGTCTATGATTCGATGCAAATTTGTTGTTCCCCTCTAATGGACACATAATTTAAGTTTGTCTCTAATTGGAGGGCGAGCATAGATCCCTGTTTTATCACATTTCTGGCGATTCTCTTATATTGCCTGTGGTGAACATGATAGTGAGATTCTAACGGACAAAACTTGGGACAGGCATTACATTATCAACAAGGATTCAGAGATTTTTGATCCTAAAATTGCATTACTTTTTAGTGAGTATGTTAATGTCATTGGTACTAACTTGTTTGAGGATGCGTATGAATCCTCCTTTGCAAAGGAGGATTAGTTTTTTCATAGTGTATGTAGTTTAGGCTTGTTGCCCAACTCCTAAGTTGTAGCTAGTTTATCGTTTTATTAGTTGCTGAGGCGTATCAGCTTCAAACCTGTATAATATTTGTTAAGTCGTATGATCATTATAAAACCAACTTGCATGTGCAAAATAATAATACTTTATTTTGCCAGAAAAAAATTAATTAAATATTTTTAATCAATTTTAATTTATTAATGTAATTAACTAGCTAATAAAATTATTTCAAAAATTCGAAATTTTGTCCTATTTGTCCTAAACAATTTAAGATGTATATTAACTATGATAATTATAGTTTATATACATATATCATTATATGTGTGTGTGTGTGTTATATTATTAATTAACATTTGATTAATTTATGTAATAATTAATTTTATTTAATTATAACAATTTTTTATTAAATAATTAGTAAATTCGAAATAATTTATTTATAATTTACCTTAAACAATTTAAGATAAATGTATATACTCAATTGTAACATTTATAGATATTTATATATACACATATATCAATATATATATATCTGTGTGTGTGTGTTTATTTTTAAATAATTAAATTTTATTATTTATTTATTTAATTAATTAATTAAATGATTAAATAATTTAAAAAATATAAATTTACTTTTAAAACAATTATATTTTAATTTTAACTTTTAAATTCATAACATATTTTTGAATTTTCAAACTGAATTTTAAAAATTAGCTAAAGACCCCAATCAATTTGAGCTTTTAAAATGGGGCCAACCTTTTAGACTTACTCCATCAATGAGTTAAACCAATAGCCAAGGAAGGGAGAATACTTGATTATCTAACCCCTAGCCTAGACACTACTATTCTAGACACACAAATGATAGGTAAAACTTTATTAGTTGGTCCTAAAGTTTCTAATTTAAACCATACAGACCATTAAGGCTCTGATATCATTATTGGAACCGGGACAGTCGAAAATGGAAGAAATAGGAAGATTTCAAAAATTATTCCTATTTTAAGATCTTATAAGGGCCTTTTAAGTAAAAAAAATTAATCTAATCTAAATTTGATTTAAATAAAATCTTATTTTATTTAATTAACCGATTTAATTAAATAATAGATTTAAATTTGAACATATCCAAATATACTCATGTGTCTATTATGCATGTCCTATATATATATATATATATATATATATTGTGTACATGGTTAATGTGTATATGTGTAGGTGTTCGTATTTATACCGCAATGGATACATTTACCCTTATATGCACATTATTGTCTAAAACAGTTTTAATTATGTGTGTGTGTGTCTGTGTGTGTAACCAAATTTCATTTTTTTAAATGAAAATAAATCATTCTGATACATGGCCATTGCTTGATCCTTTTGTTTGGGATGTAGGATGAAGACTTCATCAAGCAGTCCCGTGGAGCACCTTATAGCTTCTCCTTTCTTCTAGTATTTTCAAGGGTACATTGAGACAATTCCATTGAGGCGACAACCTTTCTTTTAGAGTTAGCCTAACTTTCGAATCATGAACTTCTAGAGAGTCAGGGAAGCATGGAAGCGCACTTTCTTTCAACTCGAGTCACAGCAAATCAACCCCATTCCTAGATAACGTCGGCCCATGACTGATTAATAGCCAGCATTTTTGTTAAGAAAGAGCATTTAGTGACCAAAGCTCTATCTTTTGCACAGATATTTTAAACTAAGATTTTAGGAATTTTTTATAGTTGGAATAAATTTATTGACCAGTTCGACTGATTCGTTTCAAATTCGTTTTGTCTATTTCTTTCCTAGTTCTTTTATGGCACAAGGTTGAAGAGCCATCAAAATTGGAAGTTGTCTTCTGATCCCCAGTATAATAGTTGCCAGCCATGCTCCATTAGCTAGAGTTGGATATTTACCTTCTTTATCAGTGTTATTTTCTGCCTTTGCTCATACCAGGCTTCCACATCATGCATAACCCAACGTTATATCTACTATGATTCGGTTAGTGCTTATGCTTTGCTTCTCTTCCCTTTACTCGCTATTCCCTTGCTCAGAAAGTAAAATAACAACAACAACAACAACAACAACAATAATAATAATAATAGTAATAATAAATTTATAATTATATAATTTTGAAATTCAATATTCATTTCAAAATATATAATTTGTTTACTTAGTAAAATAGTTCAAAAACTATATCCATATCTATAAATTTAAAATAAAATGTATGTATAACATACTAAAAATTAAAATTAAAATATCATAATATTTTATAATAAATGATTAACGAAAGTAATCTTTTTACATAAATATATATGTGTTTATTTTTTAATTTACACTAAAACGATTATTATATATATAATATATATATATATATATATAATAAAATACTACTCAGTATGGTTTTTTTATCCATATGTAATAAAATGAAATATAATTTTACGAAATTAAAATTATTAATTTATAAATATACAAAAATATTAATAAAATTATATTACTTTGAAAACATTTTGCGCACACATAGACAAAAAAATAATTAAGTCTCAAAATTATCTTTTTTGTCAAATATAATTTGATGCATAAAGTAATTTAAAATAATTATGTGTATATTTCCATTTAAAACAAATTAAAATTAGTTTTAATCTTTAATAAATAAAAAATAATTAAAAAATCCATGCACTATTATAAATAAAAATTTCCTTTTTAAATTTCAAATAAAGATGAATACATAGACGGAGAAAGTTGCAACTCTATGTGTGTATGTGTATTTAATTGTGTAAACGTATATTGAAAGGGGACAAAAGCTATGCATATAAATTCATTCAAACAATATTACAGATCTAAAATAACATGACATAACATATAAACAAAAGAATTATACCCAGTTGGATGTTGCCTTTAAATGCGATTTAGTTGATTGAGCAACTCCTACATTCGTCTAGAATTACCTTCGGATGTTGCAAAGATCTAGAATACCATGTATTTATTTTTATTTAATCTAGGTTGGAGCTAGAAATTTTCGACCAAGGGGTTTAGGTATACATGATATAGTGGAGGCAAAAGTGAGGGGATAGAAGAGAGAGATCTCAAATAAAGAGATCTCAAATAATGAAGGCTTAAGGCAGCTTTTAAAGAGAAAGCTAAGGAGAACTATTCCCCTTAATTTTCTAATCCACCTTTTACCAAGTTCAAAATCTAACATTTTAAATTTTTGAATCTTCCTTTACCTCCAATCTTGGTTGGGGTATGCATATGGCATCTTGGGCCCTGAAATGTTCCAAACTCGTTTAGCAATTAATCACATTTAAATTCCATTTAAATGAATACCAGTATCATATATCGATTTGTACATACATAACTTTTATCGATACACCCGGTTAAATATTATTGACACCTAGAAATTAATAATGGCACCAATACATCAAATAAATCAATAATATTTTGTAAATATTAGTTAATTTAATTAATTTACAACATTTAATAATTAAGAAAACCATGTGGTATTTTGGAGTATTCATCAATATGGTTATGTGACTCATGCATGTAAATTCAATCAGTGATTAATATTGAACAATTCAACTATTAATGTTCACGCTTTATCTTTTCTAGTGGTGGACGGTTTGATAGAATTTATCGTTTACGCATATTTTCGGTAAAACCAATTTTACGGTATTAAGTGGTACTTATAAGTAACATTTACTTTCACCAATTTCTTCGTCAAAATTATATCACTTTAGGACTTTTGAAATTTGGTTTTGGTCAAAATTTCAATATTGTCCACATTCAACTTGGTTTGTCTAAACACAAAGTTCTTGTTTTAATAATAACAATTATTATTAACCGCGCTGCTCTAGCCAGAGATGAAAGTCTATAGGATCTTTTTAAAGTAATGCAACTTATATATATAAGTGTGAGAGTGTATATTACTAACTATATTAAATAGAGAATAATAATTGAATATAAATAAGATAAATAATAAAAGCGATCACACCAGATATTTTATACTGGTTAGGACCTTTGGTCCTATATTTAGTCCCAAAGCTCCCCTTTGGTATTTCCTTTAACCAACAAACCCTTACTTCACCCAAAGTAATAGGCTAATACAAAAGTATATCTTTAACAATCTTGTGTTTCAAATAACACGGATTTTGACTGATAGTACATCCCCTTTGAGTATGTGAATGTGAGTACTTTGAGTTGTAGGAAGTGATATTGTAACGTACGGAATTTTTGACTTACAAATTTTACTTGTTAATATTTAAAATCAATTAAATATACGAATTTCAAATGACGGGAATTCTAGGTCGTTACAGATTTAACCAAAATTATATTTTGATTATGATAGATTAAGAGTATGTAAGAAATGTATGCACAAAAGAGTAAGAAATTAAGAGAGAATAGATTCCATTAATTCAATTCAGTTCATTTCTAAATCTCAATCAAGATAGTATTTATAGATTCAAAAGATGCAGATGAAGAGTTGTTACTGTTAGATAAGTTCTCTTCATTTTAATGGTTGCAACCTTTCGATGAAGAGTTGATTTCTATTCATTTAAAGAAGTGTATATTCAGAGTATTGCATTTTTTCAAATGATAGACGTCCATGGGGAAACCTCAGATGTTTGTACCTTCATAAAATAATTTTTTTGAGTATTGTCATAGGCATTTATGGTTTTTCCTCAGACGTCTGTGGATGATAAATCCAGTTTTCCAATTTATGTTAATGTTTATGAAATCATGTGTATATTTACTCAAGAAAACCTTACAATGTTTTATCTAAGACTCTTAATACACTAGAATAACCTTACTGATCATAGCATGGTCCATAGATCACTATTTGTCTTCGAGTCCTAATATCTTTGAGCATGATGTCCTCTTGTAGTGTATACCTGTAAGCTTGATAAGATGTATAATATATATGATTGTACAGTTGTTGTCATTGAAACATAGAATGGAGGTTCTAACATTCTCTCCATTTTTGATTATGACAACGATACAATCAAAACAGAAGAAATAATGTAGTCATTCGTAATAGAGAATGTTCTCATAAAGTAGATTTTGTCTCCCTCTATGTATATGCATACATATCTCCCCCTTTTCCTTTATCAAAATTGAAGAAAAGATAGTATGTATGCATTCTCATACTATGTGTAAGATTCTAGTATGTTATAGATATGAGTATGAATAATTGAAAGTAAATATGGACAAGTAAGGCCAAGCAAAAAACAGAGACTAAAGTATTGCGGTAGGAGTTAAAAGTTAAATAACAAGATTCGGTAAAAAGAAATAAGCATAAAAAAAGCTATATGATTGAAAAAAAGGTGCCAAACATAAACATAAATAAGCATAAACATAAAATAGCTGGAAAAGAAATGCTAGTTGTACCAATCGGAAGAATAAGAAAGCTCACCATAATTTTCATAGTACTCCCAATATGATGAAGGATCTTGGTCATATGCTCCTGGCTAGTTGGTTTGATTGTTGTACTCCTCATTTCTTGAATGGAAAGTCCTTAGAAAGACATGTATAGTTGATGCAGAAATTGTTGAGGATCAGACAAGGACATATCATCAATATCTTCTTCCTGCTCCTCAGGTTGTTCTTGCATAGTAGTCTTCCCTCTGTCGTGAGAAATTCCTTCAGGAGAAGTATGAGATGATAAACTGGTGTTCGTGCTTGAGGAGGAGGTGTAGGTGAAGGTGTAAATGAAGAGCGAGAAGACGATCTATAATGACCCTAATCTTGACTAACGTTATTTAGAGCATTTAATTAGATAATATGGTTAAGGGATTGAGATTTGCTGGTTAATAAGGGGTCGTGCCTTAATATATATAAGCAAAAGAGAATAAAAATGGAGTAAGTAGGAGGAATATGATAAGGGCAAAATAGGAATAGGCAGTGTTCTTATACCATAAACCCTTCTTACCTTCATTCATTCCCTACTCATTTCAACATTGCAATAAAACTAAAACCCTTATAAGCTTGACTGGCCACTATTAAGAGACACAAGAAGAAGAAAAGATAAGATTTAAGTAGAAAGCCTAAGCAAATCAATCAAAGGACAAATCTCAACCTTTTTAACACCAAGCCAAGGTGAATAATGATCTTACATTTCATTTTAATGATTTCAGTTTCTAGTTAGATCTGAATTGATTTTGCAAATAATATGCCATGATATAATTGTTTAAAGGGATATATATGCTTATTGATGATTTATGTTACTTCATATAGATTTTATGATAAATTTAGATTTTAAAAAAACTATTAAATGACATCTAAATGACGTGCACTTTTGGTATATGATTGAAAACATTATTTTGAAGTGGGTTTTAAGTTTCATAATTTTATGAGTTACGGTAGATTTATTATGAATTTTCTATGAAATAAAATGGTTAAAATTGGGTTTAAAATTATCTTCGGCAATTATATATTGATTTTTGGTCTGAAATTTAAATATGTTAGAAGACATATTAAAAGGGAATTTTATTGATTTTTGGGGAATTTTCCTAAGTATTTTTTACTAAGTTAAGAGACTAAAATGTTTTATATGTTTTTACCAAGGAGAAAGGCTTATTTATTAAAAAAATTCAAGACAATTTCTAAATCTGGCAGCACTTTAGAAAAAAGATTTTTTTTTATATAAAGTAATGGAAATCAACTATGTTTGGACAAAAAAGGCAGGTTAGGTGACAAGAAATTGCTTTTAAAGGATAAAAATTAGTTTTTGTTTGGACTAACTGCTTCGCCACTTCCATCTAGTGCTTTTGACACCATAGCTCCGCTAGAAACTATTCAAAACCAAAGTAGATGGTACCAAGTAATTGATATATGGTGCATTGGAGAAAGACGGAAGGCGCAGCATCGAAACCTAGCTTTCGAAGGGATAGAGGCCACCCTTATTAACTTTGAATTACTTCTGTTTATAAAGGATGCTTTTGAAGGGGTTGTATTAGATTTCGACTTAACCGACTTGCCTTTGTTTATACAAAAGAGCTTTCGAATGAGTTGTTTCCTTTATGTCATTAAAGAAGCTTTCAAAAGGATAAAACCATGTAGTCGCATTCTACCTTTCGAACTAGTTGAGGCCGCTTTCATACAGCGTTAACACAATGGTTTTGAAAGGGTGTTTTCGCCTTTATACTTTGAAACTGCCTTCTCAATGCTTTTGAAATGGTTGGTTTCGAAACCATCCTCTTTCTTTTTTTTACGACCAATGCTTTGACCTCTGTTCTTTTATGACTCTTAGTTTCATTAATTGCTAAACCCAATGGTTTCGAAAGAAATAATTATTAAAGGTTTCGAAGCAATGTTTCCACAATCCTTTACTTGAACCCAAGGCTTTCAAAAGGTTTATAATATTTTTTCAGGAGATCCCCAATGTTTTTGAACGGTTTTGAATATTTGAATGGAGGGTTTCTAATGCTTCCAAAAGGAAAGTTTGAATGTTTTAGAAAAGAGGATGTCTAATATTTTAGTTAAGCTTCTGAAAGGGTTATTCTTAATAATTTTGAGAGGCGTTGTTTAAGGTTTAAAGGTTTCGAAGGTATTGTTTGGCTTCATGTCCTAAAAAATTTTAAGTTAAAAAGGGTTTTCAACTTACTTGGATGGGATAGATAACCTTATTGATAAAGTTTCATCAACATTGTTTTATGTGAAGTATATATATCATGGCATAAGTGTATTGAGTAAAGATAGTATAAGATTTCGTTATTTTATAAAGGTATGATTTCAGAGGTAAATCATTTGCGAAGACTATTTACAAGGAAATGAAATTGTAACAAGGTAGTTAACTCTAAGGCAGGAAATAAAACATGAATAGGGTAGTTAACACTAAGTTTATGAATCGGATATTAGAAGACCGGATGGGATTGGTGTAAGGTTGAGCCCTATACTTTAGATATTAGCCTCCAGCTAAAATAAATCCAAAATTCTAGTGTGTAGGGCTTGTCACAGGTGGGACTAAATTGAAGTTACAGACAAAAGGGAATATACAGAGTAAAGATAGGTTTTTGGTGGGCCAGTAAAACCATTAGGTTCAATTGACCCTAGAAAAAGAAAATTAAGGGTAATTAGCCTAGAATTATGCCTAATAGAAGTTGGATTTTGATTATGTCTAGTAGGCTCGAGTCAGCCAATAGTTAATAGTTAGCTAAGTAAAACTATAGTGTGGATAGATATTCCATTGATTTCCTGATTTTTATGCATATGTGTATTTGTTGTTATTGTTATAATCAGTTTGATTGCAGGTTTCGGGTTTGGAAAAGATATGCTTTTTAAAGGGATGTTAGTGAGGAGAAACCTATTCCGCTGTGCGGCATGGTCGCACTTAATATCAGTAAATCGAGATGTAATAATATTATTCACACTAGGCTTTATGTCTGACTAGAAATTTATGTTTTCCCCCTTAAACTCTCGGGTGATCAAAATTTGATTTGAGTAAATTGAGAGTTAAGGACTTTTCAGGTTTAGTAGGTTAGACGAATAAGCTTTTGAAGATGTGTAGGAGGCAAAGCCAGCTATGTAGGAGCTATTTAGTATTATTTTCGTTGTGATGTATTAAGACTGATATGTCTATTTAGTACTTGGATCATCCACGGGGACATCTTCATGTGTCGCTCTTGGCGTAATTTGTAATAATTATATTTGATCAAAGCCTGAGAATCATTTTGGAATTATGTATCTGAAATATTGATTTGCAATGTAATCAGAAAAGTTGTTTTGAAATCTGTGTTGGTTTTATTTCATATTCATGTGCTTCAGATATTATAGATACCATTAACATTACCGTATTTTGTCCTCGAAAGTTAAAATTATGGATGACTATAGCATCTGTAGTGCTTAGCTTGAAGCCTCAAGATAGGGGATGTTATAACTTGGTATCAAAGCATAGGTTTATGAAAGCCTAATAGAAATTTCAAACTTAAAATGATTTTGAAAACATAATCCTAAGGAATGATAGAAAAGACTGGGCTATGGGATAATACTATAGTAACAAACTTGTATTTGCTAGATATAAGCATATGCATTATCTATATTCTTCCATCTTTCTTAGCCGATTCTTCTATATCTTACAAAGACTCGAATGTGGAATTTAAGGACGTAAGATATGGATGCTAGGAGTGGAAGAGTTAACATCGGTGGAGGAAGTGCCATAACCAACGGAAATGCTTGACCCAACAGGAGAAACCCAGATCGGCAGGAAAATGCTAATCCAAATGCAAATGCCAATGTATGTGTTGGAATCCCACTAGTAGATATGGGGATGATATATCATTTCTTCATCAATCTGACGCAAGCAGGAATAGCAGCGGGTTTAGTCGGAGGAAATGTGGAAGGAGGAAATCAGGGGCTTTGGGAAGAAAGTCGTTTATTAGGACTGAGGACACAATTGAAGTGGAGAATCGGTTACTTCATTGCAAAAGGATCTTTGCTGATTTAAGACTTAATGATGAGCAGAAGAGGAGGATTGCTTCTAGACAGTTGCAAGGAGCAACATTATACTTGCAGAACAGAGTTACGGTGGGAGTTAATGAGAAGATCATGACTTGGGCTGAGTTTGGAAGGAGGTTTGAGGAAAGATTCATGTCGGAGATTGCTAAGTCAACTCTGCTCAGGAAGTTTATGGAGTTGAAGCAGGGAGACATGATAGTGCTTGAGTATGCAAATAGTTTGAGGAGTTATCGAGATGCGGATATGCTACGGTTGATACGGTTATCAAAAGCAATGAGAAGTTCATCCGCGGATTGAAGCTTGAACTTGCTAAAGCTACTTTGCTACATATCAGGGATCTGTATGATGTAGTTGTTGAGATGGCTTTGAAGCAGGAGGAGACTCTTGCATTTCATGGTGGTTATAAAGTAGAGGAAGCTCAATGTGGGCAGAACCAGAAGAGGAAGTTTTTCCATAAGAAGGTCGCTCGAAAGGGAGAAGCTGCCAAGAAGGCAAAGGCTAATATAGTTTGCTTTAAGTGTGATGAGAAGGAACACTATGCTCACTAGCGTTGAACAGGAAAAAGGAAGAAAGCTACCGATAAGAAAGAGGTAAGGTGATTTAACTATGATTAGATTGGACATTATAAGAACCAGTGCAAGGAACTAGCTAAGGATGGAAAAGACAAGATGTTTGCATTGGAACCAGCTACCTCAAGACCAACAGCTGAGGAGAAAGGAAAACCTTTTTTGGGAGATACGCTTTTGATTTGTGGTGTATCAGTTAAATTTCTATTTAATACTGGTGCATCGTAGTCTTTTATATCTCATTATTTGGTAGGTAAGCTTAACCTAAAACCCTCGTATCCAGTTACTTCCTTAAGGGTTGCAAAATTGATAGGAGGTTATGAGACTTTTGGGATGAGATGTGACCACTTAGAGTTTGAACTATTGGGTCATATATTTTCTTGAAGTTTGCATGTATTTGATTTCGTGGGGTTCGGAATTATACTGGTATGGATTTGTTAAGTAAGTATGATGCTAGGACATTTTTCCATGATAGAAAAAAATCATTTAGACACCATAGCTATAGTGAACGGATTATATACTCCGCAAAAGAGCCTAGTTTTGAGGTAAAGATCTTGCTGGGTATTATAAAGGAAGAAGACGAGTTAAATCAAGTTTTTATTATTAGAGAGTTTGCAAACATCTTTGACCCCGTAGTAGGACTGCCGTCAAAACAGGCTATTGAGTTTTAGATAGATTTAGTATCAGAAGGAGAATCGGTGAGTAGACTACCAAGTAGAATGACACCTATTGAGATGAAGGAGCTAAAGGTGCAGTTGGTGGATTTAGAAAGTAAGAACTTTATCATACCAAGTAGTTCGCCTTGGAGAGTAGCCGTAGTGTTTACAAAGAAACCAGACAGATTGTTAAGGTTGTGTATCAATTATTGTAAATTAAATGAGAAGACGATAAAGAATCGATATCTGTTACCTAGAATTGATGATTTGTTCGACCAGTTGAGTGAAGCCAAAGTATTTTCCCAGTTGGATTTAGCAACAGGGTTCCATCATCTTAGAGTAGCAGAGGATAGTATTCCTTTGACGGCATTTAGAATAAGATATGGATCATATGAATGGTCACTAATTCCATTCGGACTAACTAATGTGCCGGCATTTTTTGTGAAATTGATGAATAGAATCTTTCGGGAGTATTTGGACAAATTTCGTATTAGTATTCATAGTTGACATTTTGATATACTCTAAAGATGAATGAGAGCACGAAGTTCATCTTAGAGTGGTGCTTGAGATGTTGAGGTAGCATCAACTGAAAGCGAAATTTTCGAAGTGTCATATCTGGAAGAAGAAAGTGAAGTTTCTAGGTCATGTAGTCTCAGAAAAAGGGTTGTCTGTAGATCCAGTTAAGATTGAGGTGGTGAATAGTTTGAAAGAGAACTGAGACAGTGACTGAGATAAAGAGTTTTCTTGAATTAGCGGTTTACTATTGCAGATTCATTAAGGATTTCTCATGGATAGCGGACCAATGACTAAGCTAACACGGAAAGATATAAAGTTTGTATGGACTGATAACTGTGAGGAGGCATTCTAGAAATTGAAATACTTATTGACTAATGCACCTGTATTAGTTGTTCCAGAGGGGAATCATGACTTAGTGGCGTACACGAATGCATGTGGAACAGGGTTAGGAGCTGTGTTAATGCAAAGAGGTAAAGTGATTACCTACGCTTCACGACGGCTTAAACCGCATAAAGTTAGATATCCAACCCACGATTTGGAAATAGTTACGGTGATTTTCATGTTGAAGGTGTGGAGACATTTCCTTTTGGGAGAGAGGTTTGAGTTTTATACGGATCATAAGTCACCGAGGTATTTATTCTCTCAAAAGGAGTTGAATATGAGACAGTAGAGGTGGTTAGAGTTTTTAGCAGCTTATGATTTTGGTATTGAGTACACACTGGGAAAAGGGAATAAGGTTGCAGATGCACTTAGCAGGAAATATCAAAATGCAATATTAGCAATGATAGCTGAGTGGAAAGATTTAAAAGCATTAATTAGATGTAGAATACAGTGGAGATCTGAAGCTAGTTCTAGTAAGGAAACTGCTATGTTGTCATATTTAGAAGTACGACTAGTGATGATCGAAAGGATTGCTTCTAAGAAAGGAGAGTATCCATTATTGGCTGAATGGATCAGAAAACTAAGGAATGAAACTAAGAGTGATGACTTGAAATATTATTATCTTGACCAGAATGGGTGGTTGAGGAAGAAAGGACGATTATGTGTTCCGAATGTGAGAAATATTAGGAAGGAAGTTCTTGGAGAATGCAATCGTTCAAGGTTCACCATTCGTCCAGGAGGAACTAAGATGTATTAGGACATGAAAAGAAGTTTCTTCTGGGAAGGCATGAAGAGAGATGTAGGCTTATGGGTGAAGCAGTGTTTGAACTGTCAATGGGTAAAAGCCGAACATCAAAAACCAAGTGGGTTACTTCGGTCATTAGATGTTCCAGTTTGGAAATGGGATTCGATTTACATGGATTTTATAGACGGATTGTGTAACAGTCCGAATTTTTCGCGTTCGAAAATCGACATCCATACTTTACATTGTACTCGAATGTCGCAGATTCGATCGTTCAAATTCGAGTCGCCGGAGCTTATAACACATTAAGCAAATAACACAGCGGAAGAAATGAATAACATACATCAATGTACAACATTTGATACAATATCTGATACAACAGAATGATACAATGAACATCAATATACATCAGAGTTACAAAGAATAGCAGCGGAAATAAAAGATAACACTAGCAGCGGAACAAAATCTCCAATGTAGCTTCAAGAAAGAACTCCAGCTGTAACTCCATCTCCAAGGCATCAATCCAGAAATAGCGAGAACTCCCAAATCAAGATGAAGAGAAGCAACTCGATCCAAATGCGATTGCCAAATCCTAAGGCTGGAAGCTATCGAATCTACACCTACTACTGATTATCTGAAAATCCCAACTCTAGACTGCCTGTGTGGGAAAATAGTGGGCACCCAGAGTTTAGGAAAGGAACAATAAACTCCAGGTCAGTCATGGGACTGGTATGAGCAAACAAAAACATTTGGTCTTTTAAAACAAACAACAGAATTTAAATTTGAAATCCGCAATGCTTTTTGAAAAATGAAACTACCATAAGGCCTCCCGCCACACACACAATGCAAACGCAGAATTGGAGGAGATTTCTCCTTATGATAGTCAAAAATGCTTACTACGCAAAAATCAAATCATTTTTGATATTATTATTAGTGCATAGGGTAGAAAACAATTTCGAAAGTAGAATATAAATCCTAGCCAGCATAGACATTCCGAACTATGCCTACTATAGCTACCATCCAAACAGTGGTGACCACCATAAGTGAATGGCAGGTAATACAACTAAAACCGTACAAGGCACGTATTGGATGAATGGATTTCCAACGAATGGTCAGGCTAAGGAACTTCCTACTGTCAATGGGATCGCCTCTGGCGGGACGTCCCGAGAAACTAACGTTACGGTTAGATCTCTGCCAACACAAGGCCGGGTTACCTCTGTAACTAGGTAACTACTACACGAATATGCCATCCCCCGGTCCTTTGGGACCTTTATCCGAGGCGCCTCAAAGCAACAACCACACAGTAAATGAGATTGGAGCAACCACATAGGTTAAATACCAGGGCTCCATACCTGATACCACCCTTTACCAGAAGGGAATGACACACCCTAAAGGGAGCGACCCTCATAACCTTGCCGCATCTTTCCTGTTTCGACCATTTCCGAGGTGTGAGGTCCTGATGCAGTCTCGTCCA
This sequence comes from Allium cepa, assembly GCA_030765085.1. Classification (NCBI taxonomy): domain Eukaryota; kingdom Viridiplantae; phylum Streptophyta; class Magnoliopsida; order Asparagales; family Amaryllidaceae; genus Allium; species Allium cepa. The sequence continues at coordinate 142,840,498 of CM060931.1, read as the reverse complement.
CAAAGCTACGCTTTGGCACAAAGCCATGCTTTGGGTCAACAGATGACCAAAGCAATGATCACAAAGATAAATGATCAAACAAATGATCCTATCACAAATGATCAACCAATGATCATCACACAGCAACACTCAGTATGTCACATTACCAAGTTGGGAATATATCACTGATAAATATCAACTACATAACCTCTGAGCTCGTACGTCTCAGAGAAGGGTGTTAAGCTAAGAGAATAAATTCTCCGCCACCAAGCAGAAATGTATTTGATAGAAATCAGTTAACATCTCAAAGTGTAATGTCGGACATACAACCATACAAGTCTGTTCCGGGTTCGAACAGAACCGAAGGCACTTCCGAAGAAGCCCTTGCAAATCCGGATAATCCCTAATCACGTCCGGACTTCCCATCACATATGGAGATCTCTATACCGGGGATCAGCCAGTGCAGAGACAATCGATGAGTTATCCTTTTGTTTTCGAAAATATCCGGTCTTCACCACCGGTCTTCAATTGCTATCCATAACGTCGTATCACTATTCGGAATGGGCTATATGACACTAGGTCCTCTCCCGGCTAAACCGAATAATGAGCGCCATATTTTAAAACATATGGATATGGGATTTTAGTTAAGTCACAACTTATAAAATCCAAAACTTTTCTTTCAATGGTTAAACAAATTACCATTTTAAATCTTTAAACCAAAAGATTTATTTCACAAAGTTTCACCTAGTTTCACAAAGATCTATTCATAGATTCAAAACAACTTCCATTCCAATTGGATTAACTCAATAAACCTTTAAATTAAAGATTTAATTTATAGCTTTCAAAACACGTTCCAAAGATTTATTTATAACTTGGAATACCATTTTCATTTCAACTTAAATTCCTTTTAACACACATTGAAAATCCATTTCTTATATGAAAGCTTCTATTATTGGAAAACAACAGTTTTCGTTTCAGGATTTATACAAGTTGAAAATCTTGGGTTAAATTTAAATTCCAAACATCACTTTTTAAAATGGTTTAAAAACCCCATATAAATCCATTTATAAGTTGGATAACTTTTTTAAAACCCTAGTTTCCAAATCATAGAATTCAATTCAATTATTGAATTCAAATTTAACTCAAATTATTTAAATTTCAAAACTCAATTAAGTTATTCACATAACTTTTATTTTTTGAAATTCATTTTTTTTCAAAAAACTTCAATTCTAATTCCAAAACTATTTTGGATTCAAAAATTCAAATTTTTAAACAATTTCAAAATCTGTGACTTAACCCATTTCCACGTGCAATCCATATTTGTGTGTGTATAAGTGTGGTCTAGGGGTTCAACACAATAGTGCACAACATCATCATCACAGATTCAATCATAAAGATAAGCGGTATAACCCATAACGCTTATCTATATTAACAGATTCATAGATAAAGTAAATTATCAATCACAAAAATTCACTAATATGATTCGATGTGGGTTTCGGATAACCAACTGGAATTCGACTCCCTGTCGCATCGAAATTCAAATGTCGTTTTACGGGTCAAAGGGTTTCATATTCATACAACAGTATATTCATCACAAATATAGCAGATCAGCACAAAGTATCACATAGCATCACATCACATACCAAATATATCAATCCCTCACACAACATTCAATAACAATCAGCATCTACAATTAAGATGAATAAACTGGGTGGTTTTAAATTTATTACCTACATGATTACTTTCATTTATTATTCCTAATTAATTAACTATCCATATTTATTCAATTGATAAATCTTCAATTAATTAATTTAAAATCTAATATCATTCAATTAATGATTTCTTAATTACAAATTAATTATTCTAAGAAAAATTAATCTTAAACTTTAATTAATCAAATTAAAACCCTTAATTACTTTAATTAATTATCCATTTCATTAATTAATTAATTATATTAATTATCCATTTGTACTACCTTAATAATTAAATGAATTACAAATCATTATACTTTTCTTTATCTTTAAATAAACATTCCTTATTTAAATTATGCATTAAAAAAAACAAAATGTTTTTAAATTTACATTAAATTCCATTTAACATTTTCTTTAAACTCAAGACTCAAATTTGTCTTAAATAAGAGTTTAAAACAATACACAACTTAATCTTATATGTTTAAAAGAAACATATACTTTATTAATAAGTTGGAAAGAATTTAAATTTCAATTCAAATCAAATTCAAATCAATTTTAAAAAATTGCTTTTAAAATCTCAAAATTGAAATATAGCTTCCATTTTCAATTTAGTTTAAACTCTTTAAAACTCTTTCTACCATTTCACCTTCAATTCAATGTAAATCATTTTAAAGCAATTTAAATTTAATTCTTTACTTTAAAACTGAAGTTTAAAAATTTAAATCCAGATTTAAAACTCAGATTGAATTCATTTTAAACTCCTAGTTTCAAATTCTTAACCTTCCAATTCAAATGCCAAAACACAATGCATTCACACTTGAGAGTTTAAAATTAAATTTAAATTTAAAAGCCATCAATGATTTCAAATTCCAGACAAATCAAATTTGAATTCATATTCAAATTCAAACCAAAACTCAGTTTAAAATCTTCACCTGCAAATTTAAACTTTATCTTTACATATGAAACAGAAAACAGTTTTTCTGTATTATTAAAAAAAAAAACTTTGAATTTCCCAGAATTCAAACTATTTCAAAGAAAACAGAATTTAAACTTATTTAAATTCATATTTGAATTCAGTTTTAACATCCTAAGTAAAACTTTAGTTTGCATTTTTTTTTTTCAAACTTTAAAATCTGGAAACAGGCTCCCTGTTTCTCTTTTTTTTTATTTTAAACCAATTTGAATTACTGCTTTCAAATTATTTCAACAACAGAATTCAAACATTTTGAATTCATCTTCAGATTCAAGATTTATCCTAAGTTCAAATTTCCAGTATGAATTTAAAACTCTACTTTATAAATTTCAAAAAAAAACAGATCAGTTCTGTTTAATTTGAAAACCTGAAACAAAAAGTACACCCGAGCAAACCCATATTTACTTCGAGTAAAAAATCCTTTTGCTTCGAGTTTTCCCCTCCATTTACCCTATACCAACCCGAGTAAAAATCCCTGCAACCCTGAAACATCAAACCCTGCACAACACCATCACTGTGCACCACCTACCCATCTCAGGCCATCTCTGATCATCTTCTCTAGCCATACCCCTACGACCACAATTCCCAACAAAACACTCCAACACTCAAGAATCCAGAATTCTACTTGAATTTAAATTCAAGTTTTTAAACCCAAAACCTGAAATATTAACTTACTACAGTGCCAACCTGTCATCACTAAACACTTCCATCTCCAGCCACCATTACACTCCATACTCCGGCGACAACTCCAATATTACACCATCTACCATTACCCACAGGATCATTGAACTCGATGCACCCTTGAAGCCATACTCGAGCAAACAAAGCAACCCAGTGAAACTAGGGTTCATGACAGGAATTCCCAAATTACAAACTAAATTTTGAATTGTAAATCAATTCAATGATTTACTTATGATCTAAGATAGATAAGCACTTCCAGAAACAATTTTACTTAATTCAAATGCAAGGATCAAAGGATCCTGATCAAAAATAAAATACAGTAAACATGAAACTATATTTTTCTCTTTTCACTGTAAATTTAAAATTTAGTTTTAAAATTCTTGAAATTTACTTACTGATTTTATTAGTACTTATGCTATTCTAAAACATCATGATTTAGTCAAAGCTGAGTAACAACAACAACAAAAACAAGTCAAAGCAAAATCCAAATATTAAACATCAGTTGAAATTTTGGAAATCACACATGCAAAATCAAAATCATGTTCACAAACACATACTTGCAGATCAATTCATAGATATTTATCTGAAATTCATAAGCATGATTAACTACCTATTAAACAATTTTAAAAGTTTGAGTTACTCACCTTTATTTATAAAATGCAGAGCACATGTCAACTTGCAGAGTACCAGATTTGAAGTTTAATGCATGCAGGGCTCTTTATTTCCAGATGAAAAGAAATGCAGTAGCTTGAATGCCTTTAAAATCTTGATCTATAAATGATGCTTCCAGAGTTTATGAGAATGAATGCATGCTAAAGTCTGTTGCATGCAGATAAACTTGCTCCCAGATTATGAAATGCAGAGCCTTCTTACTTGATGAAGATTAAATTGCAGGCTTCAAATGGATGTGCAGGCCTTCTATGATTGTTGCCTTTTTAAAACATGCAAGCTTCTACTTGATGCTATTAGGTTTTACATGCAGGCTTTAACTTGATTAATAATTGATGCATGCAGGTTTGAATTTGAAAAGAGGAGCTACATGTTTGATTTCAAGGTTGCAGATTTGAAAATGTAGTTTTGAATATTGCAACTTGATTATGGATGTGGATGAGATTTGAGATGCAGGTTGTAATTTTGGAAAGAGGAGTGTTTACTGATTTGGGAAATGAAACTTTCATGGTTGATGCAGGTAGGAATTTGGGATATGCAGACTTGAATTTGGAGGATGCAAATTGTACATGGATGTGAGCATGTAATTTGGGTTTGAGGAGTTGAATGCAAATTTGGATTTTGGTTGTGAGAATGAGATTGGTTTTGAGAATGAAGATTTTGGGTTTTTTTTTTTTTTCTTATCTTATGTTTTGAACAGCTTTATGGTTTTGAAAGATGTGAAGCCAAATCTTTTTCTACTATTTTTTTCAGATTTTCTAAGATACTATATGATGGCATATGGGAAGATGTGAAGTTTCTTGTATTTTTTATTCAATTATTTTATTTAATTAATTGCATTGAAGGCCACTTGTTAGAAATCATCATGATATAAAGTTTTGTTAATCTCTTCACTCCAAACCCATGTGCATGTATGTATATGTTTACATTTGTATACATGTTTTCTTTGTTTTAACCTTTGTTTTAAGTTAAATACTTATGTTCATCTTTAAACAATTTAAATAGTTTTAAACATAACTTTATATTGTATTTATTTTCAATACATCTATATTTATAAACTTAAGATGTTCAACTTATTAACAAACACTTATTTTTTTAAAACTTTCATAATTAAATTCACAATAAAATCTCAAATCTTTTAAATTCCAAATTCAATCTAAAAATGCATATTATTATTTATTCTGTAAATCTTCCAATTGATTCAACTTTTAATTCTAAAAAATTAAAAATTAACTACAAAAATTCCATAATTTAATTCCAAAAATTAAATAAATTGTCAAATTATCTTGTTCAAAATTCAGGAATGTTACAGATTGCCTAGGTCAAATCGAGGAAATGAAAGTATGTGAGTAACAGTGGATAGGTTGACCAAGAGTTCCTATTTCATTCTAGTTAAGTCGACAAGGACGGCACCTGTTTTGGCTTAATTATTCATGAAGAATGTAGTTAAGCTGCATGGACTTCCTAGTAGTATAGTAAGTGAAAGAGATTCCTTATTCACTAACAAGTTCTGAAAAAGTCTACGGGGGACTTTGGGAACCAAGCTCAAGATGAGTACCGCTTACCATCCGTAGACAAATGGACAAACAGAAAGAGTTAGCAAAGTCATAGAGGATTTATTAAGAGCTTGTATGCTAGATTTTAGAGGGTAATGGGAAGACCACCTGCACTTAGTCGAGTTTTCTTATAACAACAGTTATCAGACTAGTACAGGGATGGCATCGTTTGAAGCTTTGTATGGAAGGCCTTGAAAGACCGGGTATAGGTTATTTCTTGGTCTGGATTTGGTTAGAGAAGCTGCATAAAAGATTGAGTTAATCCGAGCAAGAATGAAGGAAGCTCAGTCTAGGCAGAAGAGTTATGCTGATAAAAGATGGAAAGACTTAGAGTTCTCAATTGAAGATCACGTTTTCGTTAAGATACCACCGATGAAAGGTGTAATCCGATTTGGAAAATCAGGAAAACTGTCACCGAGATTTGTTTGGCTATTTCATATTATAGAAAGGACTGGGAAACTCACGTATAGAGTAGGGTTACCAAACTGTTTAGCAGGAGTCCACAATGTTTTTCATGTTTCTCATCTAAGGAAGTGTATTCGAGATCCAGAAACTACTATAGCACCGACCGTGTTAGATGATTTAGTAGTGGAACCAGAAATGACTATAGTTAGAAGACCAATCCGTATAATCGTGAGGGATGAGAAAAGACTAAGGAACAAGTCAGTAAGATTAGTCATAGTCCAGTAGAGTGATGACGAGAGAGACTGTACTTGGAAACTGTGAGTATGACTAGAGATACTTATCCCGACTTGTTTCATGGTAAGTTTTACCTTTATATTTGAATGTTATGAGTACCTTATCGAAATTTCAAGGACGAAATTCTTTAAGGAAGAGAGTCTGTAATGACCCTAATTTTGACTAGCATTATTTAGAGCACTTAATTAGATAACTAAATGAAATAATATAGATGGTTAAGGGATTGAGATTTGTTGGTTAATAAGGGGTTGTGCCTTAATAAATATAAGCAAAAGAGAATTAAAATGGAGTAAGTATGAGAAACATGATAAGGGAAAATAGGAATAGGCTATGTTCTTATAACCCAAATCCTTCTTACCTTCATTCCTTACTCATTTCAACTTTTGAAAACAAAACTAAAAGCCTTTAAGCTCGGCCAGCCACCATTAAGAGATTCAAGAAAAAGAAAAGAAAAGATTAAAGCAGAAAGCCTGAGCAAACCAATCAAAGGACAAATGTCAACCTTCTTAAGACCAAGCAAAGGTGAATAATGATCTTGCATCTCATTTTAATAATTTTGGTTTCTAATTAGATCCGAAATAATTTTGAAAATAATATTCCATGATATAATTGTTTAAATATATATATATATATATATATATATATATGCTTGTTGATGATTTATGTTGCTTCACATAGATCTTATGCTAAGTTTAGATTTGAAAATTTTTATTAAATGACATCCAAATGACATTCATTTTTGATATATGATCAAAAGCATTATTTATGAAGTGGGTTTTAAGTTTCATAATTTTTTAAGTTATGCTGGATTTATTATGAATTTTCTATGAAATAAAATTGTTAAAATTGGGTTTAAAATTATCTTCGACAATTATATATTGATTTTGGGTCTGAAATTTAAATATGTTAGGAAACATATTAAAAGGGAATTTTGATGATTTTTGGGGAATTTTCGTATGTATTTTACAAGGATAATAGTTATTTAAGTTAAGGGACTTGTATGTTTTATATGTTTTTACCAAAAGAAAGGCTTATTTATTAAACATTTTTTAGACAATTTCTGAATTCGGCAACACTTTTAGAAAATGGTTTTTTATAAAGTAATGGCAACCAATTATGTTTGGACAAATAGGGTAGATTAGGTGACAAGAAATTACTTTTAAAGGCTAAAAATTAGTTTTTATTTGGATTAATTGCTTTGCCACTTCCATCTAGTGCTTTCGACACCATACCTCTATTAGAACCTATTCCAAACCAAAGCACATGGTACCAAGCAATTGCTACGTAGTGCATTGGAGAAAGGCGAAAGGTGCAGCGTCGAAAACTAGCTTTCGAAGGGATAGAGGTCAACCTTGTTAACTTTGAATTACTTCTGTTTACAAAGGATGCTTTAAAAGGAGTTATGTTAGCTTTCGACTTAACCAACTTGCCTTTTTTTATATAAAAGAGCTTTCAAATGAGTTGCCGCCTTTATGTTATAAAAGAAGCTTTCGAAAGGATAAAACCATGATGCCGCATTCTACCTTTTGAACTAGTTAAGGCCACTTTCATACAGCCTTAAAGCGATGGTTTCGAAAGGGTATTTTTGCCTTTATACTTTGAAACTGCCTTCTCAATGCTTTCGAAAAAGGGTTGGTTTTGAAACCATCCTCTTTCTTTTACTTTGGACCAATGCTTTCGAAAGTAATGCTTTCACCTCTATTCTTTTATGACTCTTAGTTGTATTAAATGCTAAACCCAATGGTTTCGAAAGGAATAATTATTAAAGGTTTAGAAGCAATGTTTCCACAATCCTTTACTTGAACCCAATGCCTTCGAAAGGTTTATAATATTTGTTTCGAAAGGGAGATCCCCAATGGTTTCAAAATGTTTGTTTTGAATATTTGAATGGACGGTTTCCAATGCTTTGGAAAGGCAAGTTTGAATGTTCTAAAAAGGAGGACGTATAAGGTTTTAGTAAAGCTTTCGAAAGGTTTATTCTCAATAATTTCGAGAGGCATTATTTTAGATTTAAACCGAGGTTTTGAAGGTATTGTTTGGCTTCATGTCCTAAAATATTTTAAGTTAAAACGGGTTTTTAACTTATTTGGAAGAGATAGACAATCCCATTGACAAAGCTTCATTAACACTATTTTATGTAAAGCATATACATCATGGCATAAGTGTTTTGAGTAAAGCAAAGTATATGATTTCCTTGTTTTATAAAAGTATGATTTGAGGGGTCATTTGTAAAGACTATTTACAGGGAAATGAAGTTCTAACAGGTAGTTAGCATTAAGACAGGAAATGAAACATGAATAGAGTAGTTAATCCTGAGATTATGATTCAGATATTAGAAGACTAGATGGACTTGGTGTAGGGTCGCACCCTATACTTTAGCTATTAGCCCCTAGCAAAAGTGATTCCATAATTCCAATGTTTATGGCTTGTCATAGGTGGGACTAAATTAAAGTTACACACAGAAGGAAAGATACAAGGTAAAGATTGGTTATTGGTGAGCCCGTAAAACTATTAGGTTTAGTTGACCCTAGAAAAAGAAAGTTAAGGGCAGTTAACCCAGTATAGCGTCTAACAGAAGTTGGATTTTGATTATTTCTGGTAAACTCGAGTCAGCCAACGGTTAATAGTTTGCTAAGTAAAACTATAGCGTGGATAGATAGTCCATTGATTTCCTGATTTTTTTGCATATGTATATTTGCGTTTATTGTTATAATCAGTTTGATTACAGGATTCTTATTTGCAAAGGATATGCTTTTTAAATGGATATTAGTAAAGGGAAACCCATTCCGCTAAGCAACATGCTCTCACTTAATATTAGTAAATTGAGATGTAATAAATTATTCACACCAGCCTTTATGTATGACTCGATGTTTATGTTTTTCCTTAAACTCTTGGGTGTTCAAAATTTGATTTGAGTGGATTGGGAGTTAAGGACTTTTCAGGTTTAGTAGGTTGGTCAAATATGCTTCCGAAGACGTGCAGGAGGCAAAGCTAGCTATGTAGGAGCTATTTGATATTATTTCTGCTGTGATGTATTAAGACTGATATGTCTATTTAGTACTCCGATCATCCAAAAGGGCATCTTCATATGTCGCTCTTGACGTAATTTATAATAATTATATTTGATCAAAACCTAGGAATCATTTTGGGATTATGTATCTGAATATGAAATATTGATTTGAAAGGTAATTAGAAAAGATATGTGAAATCTTTGTTGGTTTTATTTCATATTCATGTGCTTCTGATATTATGGATATCATTAACATTACCGTATTTTGTCATTGGAAGTTAATATTATGGATGACTTCAAGATATGTGGCGCTTAGCTTTGAACCTCAAGATAGGAGATGTTGCACAATCTGCCATGGACTTTTCTCATAACTTTCCCTAATGTAGAAACTACATTTTCTAAAGTCTTTTCCATTTTATTCATCCTCCTCGAAAAAGAACGCTTCAAACCGTCATATTTTTTTTCAAAGCCCGCTGGTTGACCTTTAAGTGCTAAATCACAAAGCAATTTGTTTTACAATGGTTCAATGCCAGCTTCTTGAATTTTCAAATTCGAATAATATTCGGTACAATGACTGGAGGAGGTAGGTTGTTATGCAGGACGAGGTGAATACGTATGTTGAGGAGTAGAAGTTGGCGGTGGACCATGATGCACTTGTTGTTGCCGCCATTGTACTAGGAAGACAATTGGCGGTGGTCGTTGGGGAAGGTGCATTAAAGGTAAAAATATTATTCCGCTTTCTTTAATCGGGATTTCTTTAAAGTGAGAGATATAAGAGGGTACCCCAAGGGCATTTAAGAGACGCATAATATATGGAGCATATATAATAGTGCGTCGGTGATGAGACCAAAAGCTTTTCATTTCATCATGAATGAACTTAGCCCAATTTATTTGTAACCCACCAAAAATAGCATAAAGGGCTTTATGGTCGTTCTCGTAGATTTTCTCACGACTTCCTAGGCGTGGAATTATCGTATTGCTAATCATATGATTTAACCACCTAGCCTTTGGACGTAAATAAACTAATTTCCAATGTGGCATTCTATCTTCCCAAATTTGATGAGTTATTTCATCTCGTGGTAAATTCCTATGGGCAGGCACTTCTTCTAAATTGATTTCGGATGAAGAACAATTAAGTATACGATTAACGGTATTTACGGTAATCTTTAAAACATGTCTGTAAACACTCGTCCATAACCAACCATCGTCAGGAGTCCAAATATCACTACTACAAGAATTAGTGTGAAAAGGAAAGATTGCCAATTGATCGATTTGTACCTCGTTTTCGTCGAAATTGATTAAATCTCGACATTCGAAGGTGACAGTAAAGTCTTGAATGCCATATTCACCAAACTCGCATAATCTATAGAATAGCCTGAAATGAAGCTTCTTTTGTTTGAGCTCGTCAAATCGCTTGTTAGCAATTATGCTATTGGGAAACCATTCTTGAATGAGAGCATCAATGATTAAGGAATTGTGAGAAGAAGATGATTGACCTTTCTTGGAACGTTTGTTAACCAAAGTTTTTGTTTGGGAGTCATTAGTGAGAAATTTGAGATTTTAGAAACAAGGGTTTACGTGTAAATTTAGAATAGGCTAGTGAAAAGTTGAGAAAGGGATAAAATTATACATATAAGGCTGCTGAAAAAGGAAGTTCAGAGCAGCGACAGACGTCTATGGGGGTGCCATAAACGTCTGTGCTTTTAGTAAAAATTAATCTGAAATATATGACAGACGTTTGTGAGTTTCCACAAATGTATGTGCTTTCAGGAATAAGTTTCCTAAAACATGTGACAGACGTTTGTGGGATATCACAAACGTCTGAGGTTTAAGAAAAATGTTTTCCTAAAACCTTTGACAAATGTCTGTGATATTGTCACAGACTTATGTGATCTGTTTTCTCAAAAAATTTGCCTTAAAGTTTAAATAACAATCTTTATTTGTCGAAATATCAAGAGAATAAGACAAAATATATATTAAAAATTACAAAAGAAACTTATTTTGATAAAATACCTAGCATAAATTTAGTTTTTTTCCAGAGAGGTCGGAGTTTTTAATTTGTCGTATATCCCATGAATTCGGTTCAACCTTTGTGTCATTACTTAATGGCTTCAGTGGAGACCAACTTGGATGAGCTGGTATGTCAATCCAATCTTGGTTTGATGGCTCTGACTTGCATAGATTTCTTAGAGCAATGTTATACGCTTTTATATGAGTTCTTATAATCAAGGAGATTTTTGATGTATGCAACTTTTTGTTGGTGAATGATCACAAATTGATAGAATACATTTTTCGAGAAAATTTAAGTGAGATCCTTGACGATGTTGCTCATAATACTTTCACATTGAACCCCTATCATTTCATGTTGAGAGTGATATATTTCATCAACTTTGTTGGTGATAGATGTTGATTATGGATTAATTGACCATTTGGCTTTCTTTTCCTTAGGAGAAAAGCCAGTGTGATACTAGGTGATGCAACAATGTTCAGAGAGGCTGAGTGAACTGATGGAGATATGGATTTAGCTGGTGAAACATAGATGCTATTTGACATGGGCGATTTATAGTCGACAATTGGAAAAGTGGAGTCATGATTGAAAGACTTTTTGAATAAAAATGGTCTTAAAAAATAATTTGTATTTAGTTAGGAGAAAAACTGATTTATTTATAAGAGAGTGTTTCACTAAACATAGAAGTTTGTTAGAATAATAAGTTTAACCATATAAAATGAACAAAAGGTAGTTAATTTTTATGTGGTTAAAAATTATTTTATTATTAAGTGTACAAATCCTATTTTGTGTAGTTTATATGAGTTAAAAAATTTAACTGTACAAATCTAATCTTATAGATTTAGTTTACCAATTTATTGTAAGAACGTATTTCTAGATCTCGTCTTAATTTAATAAAAGTTAGTTCGCTTAATGGTTTAGTAAAAATATCAGCTATTTGATTTTCGGTATTTACAAATTCTAGTGATACAATTCCTTTTTCTGCATTATCTCGTAGAAAATGGTGACGAATATCAATATGTTTTGTTCAAGAATGGCTAATAGGATTTTTTTTTTGATAAATTTATGGCACTCGTATTATCACAATATATAGGAGGTTTTGTTATGATTTTACCGAAATCTAGAAGAGTTTGTCGCGTATAGATTACTTGTGCACATGTAAAAGCCGCTGAAATGTATTTGGCTTCACATGGTGAGAGCGAAACATGGTTTTGCTTTTTACTAAATCATGAAACTAAAGACTGACTAATAAAATGACATGTACCACTTCTGCTTTTTCTATCTGTTTTACAACCCCCGAAATCGGCATCACTGCATGATACGAGTTTAAACGAGCTTCCTTTTGGGTAGAAAAGTCCGTAATCTTTAGTTTTTGTTAAGTATCTTAAGATTCGTTTTACCGCTCGATAATGTGATTCATTTGGTTGTGCTTGAAACCGAGCACATAAACATACGCTCATCATAATATATGGTCTACTAGCTGTTAAGTATAACAAAGATCCCATCATACTTCGATATAATTTTTGGTCAAAATCTCTTCCATTTTTATCGTTATCTAATTGTAGAGTAGTACTCATTGGTGTCGGTTTACTTGAAATATTTTCCATTCCAAAACGTTTTAATAAATCTTGACAGTATTTTTCTTGATTTATAAAAATTCCATTTTCTAGTTGCCTTATTTGCAAACCCAAGAAATGGATTAATTCACCCATATGTGACATTTCAAATTCATTTTTTATTATGTTAGAAAATTTAGAACATAATTTTTCATCAATGGATCCAAAAATAATGTTGTCAACTATTTGTACAGCTAAAATATTATTGTTTTCTTGTTTTATGAATAAAGTAGAGTCAATTTCACCAATTTGAAAACCGGAATTTTGTAGATGTATTTTTAATCTTTCATACCAAGCACAAGGTGCTTGTTTTAATCATATAAGGTCGTTTTAAGTTTAAATACATGATCGGGATATTTCTCATGAAAAAATAAAGGAGGTTGTGCAACATACACTTTTTCCTTTTTATAAATCCATTTAGAAATGCACTTTTTACGTCCATTTCAAAAGATTTAAAATTATGATGACATGCAAAAGCTTGTAATGTTCGTATTGCTTCGAGACGTGCTATAGGAGCAAATGTTTCTTCATAATCAATTCCTTCTTCTTGATTATATCCTTGAGCTACTAACCTTGCTTTATTTCATATAATATTTCCATTTTCATCTGCTTTATTTTTAGAAACCCATTTCGTTCCAATTATAGATTGATCATTTAGTCTCGGTACAAGTTCGCAAACATCATTTCTTTCAAATTGGTTAAGTTCATGCATTGAAATAATTCAAAAATAATATTTTGATGCTTCTTTATAATTTTTTAATTTACAATTTGATACAAATGCAACATGACCCATTTGATTTAACTGTTTTTGGTTGATATTCTTGTATTTAATTCCCCGATAATATTATTAATAGGATGGTCTCTTAATATTCTAGGTAATGATGCTATCATGTTATCGTTATTGTTATTGACATTATTATTATTATTTTCATGTTTAGGTATACTGGTTTTATTTATAATTTCTTCATCGTCGTCATTTATATTATCTTTAAAGTTTTCATCAAATGAGACAGGAAGACTTTCTTCTATAATATTTGTTCATTTATTAAAGATTCTATATGCTTTACTTCGATTCGAATAACCAACAAAAATTCCTTCCTCGGGTTTAGAATCAAATTTTCCTAGATAATCTTTAGTGTCTAAAATGAAGCATTTTGATCCAAATACGTGAAAATACGGCACAAGCAATTTCTTGTTAAAATATATTTTATAGCATGTGTTTTTAATCACTGGTCTATGTGTTACACGATTTAATATATAACAAGCAGTAGCAACGGCTTCAGCCCAAAAAAATTGGGTAGGTTACTACTATTTAGTAGAGTCCGTGCACATCTTGTAAAGTTCGTTTTTTTCTTTCTATAACATCATTTTGTCCTGATGTTCGAGGAAATGAAAAAATGTGACTAATTCCCTTTTTGTTACTAAAAATTATAAATAGTTCATTTTCAAATTCACCTCCTTGATCACTTCATATACTTTTAATTTTTAAATTCATTGAAAAAATTATATATTTAGCAAAAAAAATTAAACATTTCAAAAGCTTCACTTTTATGTTTTAAAAATAATGTCTAGGTATATCTTGAAAAATCATTAATAATTACAAAAAAGTATTTGTAATGATTTATTGAACGTACTTGAGTTGGCCCAAACAAATCTAGATGGAGTAATTCGAGAGGTTGCTTTGTGGAAATTTCCTTTCTAGATTTAAAGGAACTTTTCTTTAATTTACCAAGTTGACAAGCGTCACACAGGTTTCAATCTTGTAGTAGATTTTTTGTAACCCTCTAACTGATTCATTTTTAGCTAGTTTGTTGATATTCTTAAAATTTATATGACGAAAACATTTATTCCATAACCATGGATCATTATGATTCGCGGCTAAGCATAAATTAGTATTTTTTTAACGTTCATGTTTAAAATATATGTGTTTCAATTTCCAAATCCTTCAACATTAAATTTTATTTTGACAAAAAATATTGCATTTATTTTTCTCGAAATCAATTTTAAATGCTTTATCACATAATTGACTTATATTTAATAAGTTATGTTTCAAATTTTCTACCGATAAAACATTAGTAATTATAGGAGAGTTAGAAATACCGATATTGATGACTTCTCCTATACCAATGACAAATCCTTTTGAGTTATCTCCGAATTTCATAGTTCCACCATCGATATATGTTATATTCGATAACATATTAGCATTTTCAGTCATATGTTTAGAGCAACCTCTATCGAGTATCCGTTTCTTTTTATTTTATTTTAATTTTGGATACCGCATCAATGTGATCCAAAAAACACACATTTGCTTGTTCTGAGTCGCTTTCTCTATCACTATCTGGAGAAGAAGACGAATCCAAATCGTCTCATGTTACTTGAAAAGCTCTTTTCTTTTTCTTAAATTTCTCAAATTTTCTTTTCTTTGTATCATTATTGAGCTATGGACAATCCTTCTTCATGTTGCCAAATTTTTCACACCTATAGCATTTAAATGTTTTATGATTTAAGGAGTTTGGTTTGCTACCATTTTTAAATTTGGTCATCTTCTTAAACTTCTTGAATTTGTTGTAGTTATTAGCAATAAAGACAATATCATCTTCATCTAAGTTTGAATCTTCATTATTTGCTTGGAATGCTATGTTTTTCTTTTCATTATTTTGATCCATTCTAGCCTGCAATTTAGCTTCATACGACATCAGATGTCCCATTAGCTCTTCGAATTTAAGTTAATAAAAATCATTAGCTTCTTCAATGGCTGAAACTTTTTTTTACCATTTAATTGTCAAAGAGTTTAAAATTCGCGTGACTAAATCAAAACTGTGAACTTGACTCTAAGTGCCATAAGATCGTATTGAATGGTTTGAAATCTTGCATACATATTAATAATTGATTAACTTATTTTCATTTTGAAAGATGAAATTTGTAAAATTGAAATTTTAGTTTGCTTGACTTTATTTGTGCCTTCATGTGTGATTTGTAAAGTGTGTCATATATCATAAGCAGTCTTGTAGAGCATGACACGTGAAAACTCATTTTCGTCAAGTGAGCAAAATAATACATTCATAGTTTTGGCATTGTTAGATGCTTCTACTTTTTGCGCATCTGTCCATATGCCAATATTGGTGTCAGGTGCTTCCATTGTTGTTTCTAAACAATTGGCTTCCATAAAAATTAGCATAAGAATAATTAGAACCAGCAAATAGTGGAGGACAAGCATTTCATTGACCTTCTTGAAATGTGCTTGTCATTTTAATGATTTTTCAACTACATTTTACTATAGATTGAAATGACCTAGATTTGATACCAAATGAAAGTCTATAGGATCTTTTTTAAGTAATGCAGCTTATATACATATACGTATAAGAGTGTATATTACTAACTATAATAAGCAGAGAATAGTAATTGAATATAAATAAGATAAATAATAAAACGATAACACTAGATATTTTAAACTGGTTCGGACCTTCCATCCTAAGTTTAGTCTCGAAGCTTCCCTTCGGTATTTCCTTTAACTAACTAATCCTCGCTTCGTCTGGAGGAATAGGCTAATACAAAAGTATATCTTTGTCAATCTTGTGCTTGAAATAACATAGATTTTGCTGATAGTACAATCCTCCTATGATCTCCTTTGAGTATGTGAATGTGAGTGCTTTATTGTAGAAAGTGATTCAACCAAAATTATATTTTGGGTATGATAGATTGAATGTATGTAAGCAATGTATGCATAAGAGAGTAAGAAATTAAGAGAGAATAGATTCAATTAATTCAATTTGGTTCATTTCTAAATCTCAATCATGGTAGTTTTATAGATCCAAAAAGACGTAGATGAAGAGTTGTTGCTGTTAGATAAGTTCTATTCATTTTAATGGCTACAATCTTTCGATGAAGAGTTGACTTTTATTCATTTAAAGAAGTGTCTATTTAGTGTTTTGCAGTTTTTCAAATGACAGACATCTTGGGGAAACCTCAGACATCTGTGCCTTCAAGAAATAATTTTCTTGAGTATTATCACTAACATATGTGGTTTTCCCTCAAACGTCTGTGAATGGTAAATCCTGTTTTCCAATTCATGTTAGTGTATATGAAATCATGCGTGTGTATATATATATATATATATATATATATATATATATATATATACACACACTCCAGAAGACCTTACAATGTTTTATCTAAGACTCTTAATACACTAGAATAACCTTACTAATCATAGCATAGTCCATAGATCTTTATTTATCTTCGACTCCAAATATCTTTGAGCGTGATGTTCTCTTGTAGTATATTCCTATAAGCTTGATAAGATGTACAATATATATGATTGTATAGTAGTTGTCATTGAAACATAGAATGGAGGTTCTAATAGGAGACTTTGACTTTGAGTCTATTGTGATCCTAACCTTATATAACCGAGGAGACGAATTCTCTATTAAATAGTGTGTAACTTCATGCAACTAAATATGGCTATGTTAATGGTATCTATAATATCAGAAGCACTTGGATACGAAACAAATCACAGATTACAAAATAGATTTTCCATTATATTTCAAAATAGATGTTCCATATTCAGATTACATAATCCCAAAAGTTTCCTAAGCAACGAAAAAAATACTTATCACAAAGTATGGCAAGAGCGACATATGAAGATGCCCCTTTGGATGATCAAAGTCATATAGTCAAAACTGACTTAATACATACACAGCGGAAATAAACAACAAAACAAATAACTTCAACTCTTAAATAGCTTTCTGTTAGCCTTCTGCTCGTCTCCGGTTGCTTTATTCGTCATCCTACTAAAACCTGTAAGAACCTCAACCCTCGGCCTATTCAAATCAATTTTGAGCACCTGAGAGTTTAAGGGGAAAACATAAACTTCGAGTCAGACATAAAGCCTGGTGTGAATAATACTATACATCTCGGTTATTTGATATTAAGTGAGACCACGCCGCTTAGTGGAACAGGTTTCCCTACACTAATATCCTTTTAGAACATATCTTTTGCAAACATTATCCTACAACCAAAACTGGATAAAAATGTAAAGCATCATTATGTAAACATACATATATATCAGGTAGCAAATGGACCATCTATCTGAACACTATAGTTTTGTTTGGCTTGCTACTAACCTTTGGTTGACTCAGGCCTACTAGGAAAAATAACAAATAATCTAACATCCATTAGATACCTCTTATGGGCAGTTTTCCCTTAAATATCTGTTAAATACTTCTCATCTAGACGATCTGTTCTTAACTTAAAATCTCCTAGGGTCTCCTGATCCTAATGGTTTTGCGGGCTCACCAATAACCTATCTGTATACAACATATATTCATTTCCATGTGTAATCAAAAATTTTGGCCAACACACTGAAATTTTAGAATAAATTAGCTGGGGCTAATAGCTAATGTATAGGAAGCGACCATATACCGGTCTCATCTGGTATTCTAATATCTGAGTCATTTTACTTAGGGATACCTTCCCATAATTTTCCTTGAAAACCTTTTCACTTGAAATTTATTTAAAATCTTTTAAACCAAACTTAAACAATACTCAATGCTTTACTCAAAATTACCTTTCCATCCTATATATACTTTACTCAAATCTTTGTTGATGAAAGCCTTTAAACATTTGAAAGTAACCCTTTCGATCCTATTGAAAGTACCCCTTTTGAAACCATGCAAAACCCTTTCTTTTATTTAGGCCGAAAGACCAAATATTTCTTTCGAAACCATTCATATAACCTTTCCAAACCATTGAAATTCTTTTTCCTTCAAAAGCTAAAAACCTTAGACATCTCTCTTTAAAGCATTGAACATTCCTTTCGAAACCATAGAAAAAACCTTTTCTTTAAACTTATTCAAAACCATTGGAAAAACCTTTCCTTTAGACCTTTCGAAACCATTAGAAAATAGAATCTTTCGACTCCTTCGAAACCCTCTGGGGAACCACCCCTTCGAAACCATTTTCAAAACCTTTCGAAAGCATTAAACCTTTAGAAACTCAAACCTTTTAATAGCACTTGGGTTCAATTTAAAACATGTGGATTTCCTTTCAAAATCAATCAACACTATCTTGTCGGAACCTTTGGATTATTCTTTAAAAATCAATAAGGGTCACAAGCAACAGGGTCGAAAGCTTACTCTTTTGAAAGCTACAACTTAAGTAGGAAAGTGATGGTGTCGAAACCACCCCTTCCAAAAGCATTGGAGAAGCGGCATACTTTTTATAAAACAAAACGGTCCCCTTCAAAAGCTCTGTTTCAAAAGGTAGAAAGCGGAAGGGCTTCGACATAGTCGAAAGCTATCATTTAAAAGCAAAGGTACAACTATTTCAAAACCAGCCTTTAAAAGCATTAACTAAGGCGAAAGCTGACTTAGTCGAAACCTATTACTTAGAACAAAGGCCAACCTTAAAACCTTTTCTATAAACCAATTGACCTAGTCGGAAGCCAACTAAGTCGAAAGCAAAGCAAGCGCTTTTCTCTTTTAAAACAAAAGGCGCTTCAACCCCTTTGGAACCCCTTGATTTTGACTCTTACCTTCCGCCTTTGTCCAATTCACTGTGTACCAACATGTTGATACTATGTGCATTGGATTGTGGAAGGAGGCGGAGGGTCTTAGTCGAAAGCTACCTGGGCGAAACCAAAATAGGCAAAACATAATTTTCACATGAAGTTTGATTTTAATCTTTTAAGTAAACTTTTTAACTGACCTGCCTTGTTTGTCAAATTCTTATTGGTTGCTAATTTTCTTTTCTAAAAGTACAGCCATAATTTTAGAATTTATTTATTTAAATCGTTTGCAAAATACCCCTTCTTTTTAACTAAATATATAAAACATTTAAGCCTCATACCTTAAATAATTTTATATATTCATTAAAACTCTTTGGAAAATTCTATAAAAATTCCAAAAAATCCTTTAAATATATTTTCTAACATATATAAATTTTAGACCCAAATCAATTATAATTTAACTATAAATTATTCATAACCTAATAAATCATTTTCTTCACTAGAAAATAAATATAAAATCCACATTTATTCAGAAAATTATGAAAATTGAAATTCCTCTTTAAAATAACATTTCTGGTTTATATCTAAAATCGCAAGGCATTTGGATGTTATTAAATAAGGTTTTCATATCACAACATATCATAAGATCCATATGAACAAGCATAAATCATCAACATGTATATATAAACATTTTGCTCTTCAAAATCATGGCTAAAGCATGCAAGATAAATTCGGGTTTCGCCTTAAAACCAAAATCATGTAGAAATGAGAGATGTAGACATTATTCAACTTAGCTTTGTGATTAGAATGTGAGATTTGATCTTGATTAATTGGTTTACTTCTTCCTCCTGAATTCTTAGCTTTATCTTCATTTGAGATCGAAAATGATGGCCGACCTTAGAGTATTTTTGTTTGAGAATAATGAAATGAACGTATGTTTGATTTCCTAATGGTACAGGGTATAAATTTAATCATTTTCCTATTTTTCCCTTCCTTATTTCTTAACGCCTTAACCCCATATTAATTCATTTATTTATCCATTCATATGGCATGGCTACCCCTTAATTTTAATCAAAAATCTCATCCAAAATCAACACATTATTTTATTTAATTTATCTAATTAAATATCCTAAATAATGTCACTAAAAATAGGGGGTGTTACAATCTCTCCTCTTTAAATAATTTCGTCATCGAAAATGCGATAAGGAATACAACAAATAATCAAAAGTAAAACATACTATCGAATAAATCAAGATAAGCGTCTCTAATCCTGCTCTCAGTCTCCCATGTATAGTCTCTAGCATCGTCACTCCACTGGACCTTTACTAATCTGACTGTCTTGTTCTTCAACTTCTTCTCATCTCTCGTGACTATTTTGATAGGCTTCCTAACTATAGTCATGTCTAGTTCCACTACTCAATCTTCTAACACAGTCGGTGTTATAGCAGTGTCTGGATCCCTAACACACTTCCTCGGATAAGATACATGGAAAACATCGTCGATACCTACCAAACTGCTCGATAACTCAACTCTATATGTGAGTTTCCTAATATTTTCTAAAATAGGAAATGGTCCTATGAATCTCGATGCTAACTTTCCTGTCTTCTCAAGCCCGATAATACCTTTCATTAGCGATACTTTGATGAAAACATGATCTCCAACAGAGAACACTAAATCTTTCCATCTTCTAACTGCATAGCTCTTCTACCTAGATTGAGCTTCCTTCGTTCTCGCCCTTATCAACTCAATCTTCTCTATGGCATCTCTAACCAAATCTGGACCAAGTAGTAATCAATCTTTGATCTCTAACTAACAAACTGGAGATTTACATGGTCTTCCATATAAAGCCTCAAATGGTGCCATCCCAATGCTAGTCCGATAACTGTTATTATACGCAAACTCGACTAGATGAAGATAGTCTTCCCATGATCCTCTGAAAGCCAATACACAAGCTCTTAACAAGTCCTCCAAGATCTTGTTAACTCTTTTCGTTTGCCCACCAGTCTGTGGATGCTCAGCGGTACTCATCTTGAGCTTGATTTCTAAACATTCCTGTAGACTCTTCCAGAACTCACTAGCGAATAAGGAATCTCTGTCACTAACAATGCTACTAGGAATTCCGTGAAGTCTAACTACATTCTTCATAAATAACTTCGCCAAAATAAGTGTCGTCCTAGTTGACTTAACTGGGATGAAATGGGCATTCTTGGTCAATCTGTCCACTAGTGGCCCATATATTTTCATTCCCTCTATTAGATCTAGGCAACCTGTCTATGAAATCCAAAGAAATAGAATCCCACTTCCATACTGGAATATCCAATGGCTGAAGCAATCCACTTGACTTCTAATGTTTGGCTTTTACTTGCTGACGGTTCAAACACTATTTCATTGATAAGCCAACATCCATCTTCATGCATTTCCAAAAGAAACTTCTCTTCATATCTTGATACATCTTCGTTCCTCCTGAATAAATAGTGAACTTCGAACGATGACATTTCTCCGAAACTTCTTTTCTTATGTCTCCCACATTTGGAACACATAATCTACTCTTCTTTCTCAACCACCCATTCTGGTCAAAACTAAAGTTCTTCAAGTCATCGCTCTCTGTTCCATCCCTTAACTTTCTGATCCTTTCAGCTGACACTGAATCCTTTTCCTGTATAGAAGCTATCTTCTCAATCAATACTAGTCGGACTTCTAACCAAGACAACACAGCAGATTCTCCACTAGACCTAGCCTTGGATCTCCATTGCACTTTACAATCTGCTAATGCTTCCAAATCTTTCCTCTTAGCAATCATCGCTAACACTGCATTCCGATGTTTCCTGCTAAGTGCATTTGCAACCTTGTCTTCTTTACCTGGTGTGTACTCTATTCTAAAATCATAAGCCGCTAAAAACTCTAACCACCTCCGTTGTCTCATGTTCAGCTCCTTCTAAGAGAACAAGTACTTCAAACGACTTATGATCCGTATAAAGCTCAAACATTTCTCCCAAAAGATAATGCCTCCACACCTTCAAAGAAAAAATAACTACAGCTAACTCCAAGTCATGTGTCGGATACCTAACCTCATGTGGTCTAAGCTGTCTAGAAGCGTAGGCAATCACTTTACCCCTATGCATTAGCACAACTCTCAATCCTATTCCACATGCATTAGTATAAACAACTAAATTCTGATTCCCCTCCAGAACCACCAACATTGGTGCATGGGTCAATAAGTGTTTCAAACTCTAGAATGCTTCCACACACTTATTGGTCCACACAAACTTCACATCTTTTCGTGTTAGCTTGGTCAATGGTGCGGCTATCCATGAAAAATCTTTTATGAACCTCCTATAATATCCAGCAAATCCAAGAAAACTTCTTATCTCAGTCACTGTTTCTAGCCTCTTCTAGCTATTCACTATTTTGATCTTAGTTGGATTTACTGCCAATCCTCTCTCTGAAACTACATGACCAAAAACCTTCACTTCCTTTTTCCAGAAATGACACTTCAAAAACTTCTCCTTTAGATGATGTTCTCTCAAAGTCTCAAGAACCGCTCTAAGATGAACTTCATGCTCTTTCTCATCCTTGGAGTATATCAGAATTCGTCTATGAACACCAACACAAATCTATCCAAGTGCTCTCCGAAAATTCGGTTCATCAAGTCTACAAAGAATGTCGGCGCATTAGTTAGTCCGAATGGCATAACTAACCATTCGTACGATCCATATCCGATCCTAAACGTCGTCAAAGGTATACTATCTCCTGCCTTCCTAAGCTGATGGAAATCTGTAGCCAAATCCAACTAAGAAAATACCCTGGCTCCACTCAACCGATCGAACAAATCATCAATTCCAGGCAATGGGTATCGGTTCTTTATTGTCTTCTCATTCATCTTACGATAACGATATATAACCTTAACGATCCGTCCTCCTTCTTAGCACACACTTTAACTGCTCCCCAAGATGAGCTACTCGGTCTAATAAAACTCTTACCTTCCAAGTCTACCAACTGCACCTTCAACTCCCTCATTTATGTAGCTGTCATCCTGCTTGGTAGCCTACTTACTGGTTCTGCTCCAGGCACCAAATCAATCCAAAACTCAATAGTTTGTTTCGATGGCAATTCAACTACAGGCTCAAAGACATCCGTGAATTCTCTAACTACAAAAATGCGATTTAACTCATCTTCTAACTCCACGACACCTAACAAAGCATTCACCTCACAACTACAGTTTTATGTAGTATAAACAATCTGATCACTACAATCAGGGTGTCTAAGAGACATTTTCCTATCCTGGCAAAATATCCTAGCATCATATTCACTTAACCAATCCATACCCAATATAATACCGAACCCTACAAAGTCAAATACATGCAGACTGCAAACAAAGGTGTAACCTAGCAAGTCAAACTCTAAGTGGTCACACTTCATCCCAAGCATCGCATACCCTCCTATCGTATTTGCAAATGAAGTAACTAAGTATGTGGGTTCTAGGTTAAGCTTATCTACCAACATCAAGATATAAAAGAGGGTGATGCACCAGTATCAAACAAAATGCTAACAGACATGCCATGGATCTGAAGCGTACCTCCCACTACTACTTTTCCTTTCTCCTGCACCATCGGCTTTGAAGTAGTAGGCTCTAATGAAAATACTTGGTCGTTTTCTCCTTTAGCTGGCTCCTTGCATTATTTCTTGTAGTGCCCGATCTGATCACAATTAAAGCATCAAACTCCTTTCTTCTCAGCAGCCTTCTTTCCTTTGCATGTCCGGCACTCATAAGCATAATGGTCTTTCTTGTCACACTTATAACAGACCACTTCAGACTTTCCCTTCTTCGCTGCTCCTCCCTTCTGAGCATTCTTCTTGTGGAAAAACTTTCTCTTTTGGCCCTGTCCAACCTGGACCTCCTTTTCCTTCTTCTTCCCCAAACAAGCTAAATCTCTTCTTGTCTCAATACCATCTCTACTACCACATCACATGGATTTCTGATGTGTGGTAAGGTAGCCCTCGCCAATTCTGGCTTCAAACCTCTATTGAACTTTTCATTTCTTTTCGTCACCGTGTCGATAGTGGCATACCCATACCTAGCAAATTCTTCAAACCTGCTAGCATATTCCAGAACTGACATTTCTCCTTGTTCCAACTCAGCGAACTTCCTAATCAATATAGACTGAGCCATTACTAACATGAACCTTTCCTGAAATCTTCTCCTAAACTCAGCTCATGTCGTCTCCTCTTCGTTTACACCAGTTGTCACACTATTCCACCAAAACAAAGCCGCCCCTTGAAGCTGTCTCGAGGCAAGCTTCCTCTTATGCTCGTCATTGAGCCTTAAATCAACAAATATCCTTTCATAGTGTAGCAGCCAGTTTTGTACCTCGATAGCATCCTCAGTCCCAATAAACGGCTTTCCCCCAAGCCTAGTATAATCTCTGCTCATGTTAGCATACTGGTTGACCACTGGAGCTTCCTAAAATCCTCCCATAGCATTTCCACCAACAACCCTAGCAGCAATCCCAGCTTGAAACAGTTTACGAAAAACTGATACATGGCTCCTATATCCACTTGTGGGACCCCAACATCAACTTTCTCAGCCTGAGCCTAACCTTGACTTCTTCTAGCATTTGGTCGGGCATTTTCATTTGTGGTGGTGTTGTCTCCTCCTAGGTTAACTTTTCCTCTTCTTTCGTCCATATCTATATTCAAGCCTCGTGAGATACAAAAGAGTATCCTAATAAAGATAGAAGACTAGAGATAAAGCATATATTTATATATATAGCAAATACAAGTATATTACTATAGCGTTATCCCATACCTCGATCTTAACTCTAATTATGTTTTCAAAAATCATTTGTAGTTAAAGTATTTCATAAACCTATCCTCCGATAACCAAGTTATAACATCCCCTATCTAGAGGCTCAAAGATAAGCGTTATAGATGTTGTAGTCATCTATAGTATTAACTTCCGGCGACTAAATATGGCTATGTTAATGGTATCTATGATATCAGAAGCACTTGAATATGAAACAAATCACAGATTTCAAGACACATTTTCCATTACATTTTAAAATAGATGTTGCATATTCAGATTACATAATCCCAAATGTTTCCCAGGCAACGAAAAAATACTTATTACAAAATACGCCAAGAGCGATATATGAAGATGCCCATTGGATGATTAGAGTCATATAGTCATAACTGACTTAATACATACACAGCGAAAACAAACAATAAAACAAAGAATTGAAACTCCTAAATAGCTATCTATTAGCCTCATGCTCGTCTCCGGTAGCTTTATTTGTCATCCTAAATAGTTTCAAGTCGAGAGAGTTATGTAGCATCGTCACTTCGAGGTCTCTTGTTTGACCTTAGTTATACTTACCAACAAGAAACTCTCGAGTAAGTCATTTCATAGTTATCCAATAACTATTAGTACGTAATTCTAATGTTCCTAACAGCTATGAGTAATACACTACCCAACATTTAGAGAGTGCTACATACTCTAATCTCAATGGATGAATCGATATTCCTTTTTAAAACATCTTGACTGGGAATATTAAAACAATGTTACTTTACAATGTGATAAATTTTTCATAATTACAATACTTTGTAATTACTGTCATTTAACATATTTTTTAAGGATTTTCTATTAAATATATTTAAATTAATTACTTAATTAATATATCACAATATAACAAATATATAATAGAAAACAAACATCTTTTATTCAAATGAGATTTTTTTATGGAGTTAATAATTTACAATAAATTACAGAATTGTCATTAGGGCATAATCCTAACTTTATCATTATTAAATTGTACAAGATCTTATTTTGTTTTTATGTGTTATTCTAAATCAAATTTAGTATTTTTTCATTAAAATTTTAGTCTATTTAATTTATTAAAATATAGTTTCAATGGTTAAAATATTATCATTATTTTAATTTTAATTTAATTTAATAATTTAGTTTTTTAATTTTATATTGAATGTGAAATTCATATTCAAAATACGAACATCATAAAAATATTAAAATATAAACTACCTTAGGAGTATAATGAGAAAATTAGCCATCGTTTTATGCGGTCAAAAATGTTATTGTGATGAATTAATGTCAAACAGGATGATCATATACTTTATGTAGTTAAGTTTATATCCACATCAATATTAACTAATACACACATATGCACATGCATATTTATTTGGCAATACGCTTAATTAAAATCCACTAATATAACATGTCTGTGTGTATGTAATATAAATGCATATGAATAAAGGTTTATTAAAATATAATTTTTTATCATAAATAAATATATGTATACATAATTTATATTTAAATAATTCATTGTATATATAAAAATATATGTAGTTCGGGTTCATTTAAGGTATATGTTTAAAAATTCTAAATCTAAATTTAAATAACTTCGACTGGTTTGAACATAGAATCTAAAATATATTTAAATAAAAATATATTTTATTATTTTTAGGACAAACACAATTGCAATCAAAATAATTTTTCTAAACCGTTTGAATATATAAATACACACACACACATTCAAATATGTCAGTGTGTGTGTGTGAAAAATTCAAACATTTCAAAATTCAAAATTTATCACTTTTAAATAAAAATAAAATTAAGTGGTTTTTTTGTTCCAGCCGAAAGCAATATAATGATATTTTTTTTGATTTCCCTATGAAAACCATTATAAACACACACTTATGTTAAAAAATATTTATTTGATTTTTTGAAATGAAATTGACAATAAATAAATTTATATATATTTGTGTTTACACGCACACCCTCCTATATGTTAAAATCCAATGTATATTTATGTATACAACGTATATAAATAAAAAGGTATGTGTATGTATATATCTGTGCAGTTAAAGCGCTTAGCATAACTATAGCAGTGGAAGTACAAAAGGTAATAGCGATGAAAAGGCGGCGATATAACGGAAAATAGCAGATGCGCAAAATTCTTCATTATATATGAAACCATATATTTAAAGTTAATTTATTCTTATTCTCACATCATTTGTAGGAAAAAGAAACATTGTTTAATCTTATATAACAAAATCAGAGAATACCATAATTTATGCATACCAGATTTTATGATTACAACAGATTTCTAACTTATATTGAGCACCTATGCCTTAAATTAGATCTTTACCTAAGCTTAGTAAATGTATTTTAAAAGTGAACCATTCAAATCATTCTTTGTATACTAATTTTGTTAAAGTGGGTGCAAAAAAGCCTTGTTTTGGCGGGTCAAGCGAAAAATAGCTAGGCGTAAAGCGGATCCACTGTTTAATAGCGTTAAATTGAAATATCGTAGCAGTTGGAGACCGCTATGGGCTATACCGGGAATTTTGCGAGGCTATAGCGGAACTTTAATTTCACAAGTGTGTGTGTATAGTTAGAATTTTTTTTTAGAGAAACCCAAATCGTTTATATGAAATAATATACATACGTATGTGTTTAAATTATGTATACACATTATCTGTAAAAAAAAATTTATAATATTTTTTACAAATGGCCAAGATGTATATAGGCATAGAGAACCGTATATATATGTATATGATGAATATATGTACCTTTCACCATTGATATCTTGCTCATTGTCTAGCACATTGTTTGCTGGTCGTTTTCTCATTGATCCTCACGTTCTCCTCCTCGATTTCAAGAAAAGAGGTGGAAGCTATTTATTCCACAGCAAATATCTCCCTTTTTTCTTTAACCCTAGAAGACTAGGCTTCAATTCCTCATTCAAACTGTATGGTTGGCCTGTGAGTTGACCGAGCATGATCAAAATGCCTTTGACTCTTATTTGAGTCAATATTTTAATTATTTAATTCTAGCCTTTGTCAGATCGAATTGATGTTTTATATATCATTTTGATTGATTTTAAGCTTAAATAAATAATTAATAATATCATAATATATTAATATATATTTGTATTAACTTATTAATAATTTATTAATAATTTATAATATTTATAAATTAATTTTACTGCTAGTTGAGTTCAGAAATAACTAACAATGCGGTTGTGTTGGCTCTTCGACGTGAATTTAGTCCTTGGTTAATATTTAAATAATTTGAATACCCTAATATAGTTGTAACAAGGTCGTCATGCCAAGTATCTAACCTTAATCAAACTATAGCCTAACTTCTTAAGACCGACAATACCCTCGGATCAGAAGACTACTTGTACATCGTTACCGTAAGATCTTCTATTTGACTTGGTTGTATTAACATATATAAGACTCTATCGAGTCACTATGATTGTTTAAAACAACCAAAAATACGTAATCGCTTTGCGCTCCTAACAGCCACGAATAAACACTGTCTTGCATTACATACACTAATCCCATAAGATATATCGATATTCTTTTTCTCAATACAGCTTAACTAGAAATATTTAAGAAGTTAGTCTTTTTTGTGTATACCGATTTAACACTCATGGTTATGAGTAGGCATGTCAATGGTACGAGTTTCGGTACGGATTTCGGTCGAGTCCACCCCGAACTTGACCTATTAATGCGGGTATGGGTTTCGCCTTTTATTACCCAAGTCTGACCTGGTTACTATTAGGATCGGATACGATTTATCAAACCACAGGCCGGTTAAGGCCCGACCTGACTATTAGTTTTCTGTCATATTAAAACATACAAATGTATGTTACATATTTACCATTTTATTTGTTTGCGTGTATATGTTTTTGCATACTTTTGTTGTGAAATTGACTACATCATTGTCCAATTTATACGTTAACATTGTTTGTTTACAAATTTAGTCAAAGTTACTTTAACATAAATATTCTGGTTAGGTATACGGGTATTACCCAGTGGGTTTAAAAAGTCCGATGGACCAGGTTCGATTATTGAGTTGAAATACTCTACGAGTTCAGACCGGGTTTGGAATTTAACTATTGTAATCGGACTCGGATCCGGTTTGATGATTCCTGGATCAAACCCGATCCATTAACAGGTCTAGTTACGAGCGTATTTGTAATGTGTGGGATGGAATTATAAAATTGTATGAACACATAGTATTGTGAAATATACTTCTGAGTGTGTTTGTTCTGTATCAATCCATGGCACCAAGTGGATGCAATCTCAACCATCTATATGCTTCAACGCTCAAGATCACTCAACTCATTGATGCAGATTACCACCTCAACGGGCTGAACCATCCAAGCCCACTTATTCTTTCTTTATAAATACTTGTTGCAGTCATTGTATTGAAGTATCTGTATGACAATGAAAAAAAAAATTGTGCAATCTGTAATATCAATTCAAAATATCAATAAAGGATATATCGATTATATTTTTCATCATCAATTTCTAATATGGTATCAGAGCATCTCAATAGCCTAACGGCAAGAGTTTGAGATCTGCAAATTTCTTTGCATCATTTCTCCCTTTTCAAGATTACTCTTTTCTCTTCTCAGTTAAACTTCATCATCGAAGAGTTATACCCTTCCTAACTCAAGTGTATCTGTACCATCAGCTATTTCTCATCAATTCATCGTTCCACACCAAACAAGAACCTGAACAAAGTTCAAATTCTTGATTGGTTGCAACAATTCTTGGGCCTCGCCAATATTGATCGGCTGCACCACATACTTCTCGTGCCTCGCCAACATTTATTGGCTGCATTTTTTCAAGAAACCAGATTAGTCACCTATAAATATGGCAGACAAAGAAGCAGGCGATGAAGATCATCAACCACTTCAAGAAATGAAAAAAAAAGAAACTGCTGCATCAGAAACAGCATTAATCAAACCCAAAAGTCAAATCATCACCATCCCACTGGATGAGGACAACTACATAGTTTGGAAATATCAGATTGAAACAGCCTTGAAAGGCTATGGCCTTCAAAATTATATCAAGGGGACTATAGCCACACCACCTGCAGTCATAGAAGAAGACAATGGAGTGACAGTTAGCAACCCAGAATACACAAGATATTTACAGCAAGACAACTTACTAGCGTCATGGTTGCTATCATCCATCAGCTCAAGCCTATTATCACAAATAGTTGGCTGCAACTCATCATATGAGATTTGGTCATCAATAGAGCAGATATTCAGTTCACAATCGGCAGCAAGAATCATGCATTTTAAAAGACAATTGCAAAATTCAAGAAAGAATGACATGCCAATGAGAGAATATCTTGCAAAAATCAAATCTTTATGTGATAAACTCAATGCAATTGGTCATAAAATTTCTGAGAGCGAGCAAATTCTCACCATAACAAATGGACTTGATGATGAATATGAATCAGTGGTAACTTTCATAGCATCACAACACACTCTACCAGATCTACAATCAGTCCAGTCTGCTTTACTTGCCCATGAGGGCAGAATTGAACATAGAAGAACCATGCAAAGTGAATTGTCAATCAATTATGCTAGCAGTCCAAGAAACAGAATACAACAGGGCAACACAGCAAATCAAGGAAGCAAGCAGGATGGTCAAAGAAATAATTACACACAAAGAGGAAGGGGAAGAGGAAGGTGGAACAACAATAATAGAGTAAAATGCCAAATATGTGAAAAATTTGGTCATATAGCAAGCAAGTGCTATTTCAGATTTAATAAAGACTTCACTGTCACACAGCAACCCCAAAGGAATCCCAATGTCAACATAACACAACTTGATCAACAGCAGAAAAGCAGCAATGAAGGTTCAAGAACTCAACCAATCAGTTCAGATGAAACCAAATTAGACAACACAAATCTGGATGATTGGTACCCAGACTCGGGAGCAACTAATCATGTAACAAGCAACCTTCAAAACCTCAATTTAGGCAACAAAAATTACACAGGTACGCAAGCTATACATTTGGGTAATGGTGAAACAACAAGTATATCACATGTTGGTATAGGAACTATTCAAGGTAAAAGAGAATTATACTTAAACAATTTACTGAGAGTTCCCAAAATTAAAAAGAATTTAATTAGCGTATCCCAATTTGCTAATGACAACAAAGTATACTTTGAGTTTCACCCAAAATTTTGTTTAGTTAGAGATTTGCTAAGCAAAGATATATTGTTGCAGGGTAATTTGAGTAAGGGACTATACAAATTTAGTGCTGTGAAGAAATCTGAACCAGCAGTGAGAAAGTATTGGTGCAACAGTATTCATACCAGTGATCAAAACAAAAATAACATTCTGGATCATTGGCATTGTAAACTAGGGCATCCTAGTATGAAAATTGTAAAGAGATTTTTGTTGGATAATAAAATTTCTTTCCAAAGTAATGATATTTCTCATATATGTACACATTGTCAATTAGGAAAAAGTCATAAATTACCCTTCAGTAATTCTGAAACTATATATGAAAATCCTTTCGAATTAATAGCTGCAGATATATGGGGACCTGCCCCACTAAGTTCCATACAAGGACACAGGTACTACTTATCTCTTGTTGATGCATATACTAGATACTCATGGATATTTTTTCTCAAATCAAAATCTGAAACTCATGATGCCTTAGTTCAATTTATTTCACTTGCTGAAAAACAATTTAACTTTAAAGTAAAAATTGTGCAAACTGACGGTGGGGCTGAATTCTATCCACTTAAAAAATATTTTCAAAACAAGGGTATTTTGCATAGAATCACTTGTCCTTACACATCTGAACAAAATGGGCTTGTCGAAAGAAAACACAGGCACATAGTAGATACTGGCCTAATATTATTATCTCAAGGATCATTACCCTTAAAATATTGGGAAGAGGCATTCACCACAGTTGCTTATCTCATAAACAGAACACCAAGTAAAATACTTGATTATAAATGTGCTTATGAAAAGCTATTTGGCATCAAACCTGATTATGACATTCTAAAAACTTTTGGGTGCTTATGTTTTCCCTATCTTAGACCTTACAACAAACATAAATTAAGTTTAAGATCAAGTCCATGTACCTTTATAGGATATGCTACAAATCAAAAAGGATATAAATGTCTTAACAGAAATGGTAAGATTTATATATCAAGACACGTTGTGTTTAATGAAAGTGATTTTCCTTTTGCAGGTAAAAGACTGGCAAAAAACAAAGACACAACAAATCAATAAACTGAACATGTCAAGCTATGTCTACCTACCATACCAGAATTAACATTCAAGATGAGCAAGGAAACAATAAAAGACTTGAAAGATTAGAATCAATTGCAGAAACAAAATCTGATTATAGTGCAAGTGATACACATGAGTGGTCAGCACAACAAATCGAAGAAAATAATGAAGCACAATCACCTGACAACTCAACACCGAGTAGTAGCATACCTGTAGTCACAGACATCACACATAATATGCAAGAAAAAGGGCATCATATGATGACAAGGTCGAAAAGTGGCATTTTTAAACCAAAAATATTCAATACAAGCACAGACATCATAGAACCAGTGACATATGAGCAAGCAGTTAAAGACATAGAGTGGAGAAAAGCCATGAAAGATGAGTATAAAGCATTACTAAAAAATCAAACATGGGATCTTGTATCACCTCCAAAGGATAAAAATATCGTTGGATGCAAATGGACATATAGGATCAAAAAGGATGGTAATGGTAAAATAACAAAGTACAAAGCAAGGCTGGTTGCTAAAGGCTACTCTCAACAATTTGGGTTTGATTTTAATGAAACTTTTTCACCAGTAGTGAAGCCCAATACCATCAGAATCATACTTAGCATAGCACTAAACAATCAATGGAAAATTAGACAGCTAGATGTACAAAATGCCTTTCTCAATGGAGATTTACAAGAAGAAGTATATATGCATCAACCAAAAGGATACATCTCAAAGGAAAGTGAAGATAAAGTCTGCAGATTGCATAAAGCCATTTATGGCCTCAAACAAGCATCAAGAGCTTGGTACGAGAAGCTCAAAGCAACATTAACAAAATTAGGATTCAAACCAGCCAAAGCAGACAATTCTTTATATACCAAAACCACTAAAAATGCAGTCATGTATGTATTAGTGTATGTTGACGACATCCTCATTACTGGAAATAAGGAGAATGAGATCATTAAAGTTATACAACTGTTGGATGAAAATTTCGCTATTAAAGACTTGGGAGCACTTGATTATTTTCTTGGAATTCATATTACCAGACCATCTCAAACAGAAATGTTTTTATCTCAAAGACAGTACGCTTCAGAAATTTTGACCCGTGCCAATATGGATCAGGCTAAGCCTCTACCCACAC
Organism: Allium cepa; assembly: GCA_030765085.1. Classification (NCBI taxonomy): domain Eukaryota; kingdom Viridiplantae; phylum Streptophyta; class Magnoliopsida; order Asparagales; family Amaryllidaceae; genus Allium; species Allium cepa. The sequence goes on along the minus strand of CM060931.1, from coordinate 142,806,909 downwards.
CTATGGTTAGCAACTTACGATTATCGAAAACCGAGGGGGAACCTATTGACAATGTTAAACAATATCGGAGCATCGTAGGGGCATTACAATACTTGACCATTACTAGGCCGGATTTATGCTATAGCGTCAACAAGGTTTGCCAGTTTATGCAAAACCCCCTAGATAGCCACTGGAGGGCAGTTAAACGTATCTTAAGGTATATAAAAGGTACACAGAACTATGGCTTGCTGTTAACTCAAAGTAAAGAAACAAATATACAGGCTTACAGTGATGCTGACTGGGCTAGCGACGCTGATGATAGACGGTCCACCTCAGGGTACTGTGTTTATGTGGGTGGTAACCCAGTCTCTTGGTGTACCAAAAAGCAATCAACTATATCACGTTCGAGCACCGAAGCAGAATACAGATCGCTAGCCAGTACAGCAGCTGAAATAATGTGGGTTGAAGCCCTGATTCGTGAGTTAGGGCTTGAGGTAAAAGGAAAGCCGCTAATTTGGTGCGACAACCAAAGCACTGTCTCCTTGTCCTTAAACCCGATTCAACATTCTCGCACCAAACATATAGAGATCGACCTATTTTTTGTGAGAGAAAGAACTGCAGCAGGAAAATTGGAAATCAGACATGTTCCTTTCTTCTACCAACGGGCTGACACTCTTACAAAATCTCTCTCTCTCAAGAATTTTGCTCGACTCAGAGAGGAAATAAATATTGTTGATGGGAGCAGATTTCATGGCGGCTGAAGGAAAGGAGGTGGAAAACCCTAGCTTCGTTTGAAGGTGGGTATTGTGAAATATACTTCTGAGTGTGTTTGTTCTGTATCAATCTATGGCACCAAGTGGATGCAATCTCAACCATCTATATGCTTCAACGCTCAAGATTCACTCAACTCATTGATGCAGATTACCACCTCAACGGGCTGAACCATCCAGGCCCACTTATTCTTTCTTTATAAATACTTATTGCAGTCATTGTATTGAAGTATCTGTATGACAATGGAAAAACAATTGTGCAATCTGTAATATCAATTCAAAATATCAATAAAGGATATATCGATTATATTTTTCATCACCAATTTCTAATACATAGTATTGCCTTAAAATTTAGTTTGGAACTATTATTGTTATCAACTGCATCATCAAAAGCAGTATCCATTTATCTTTCCAAAAAAAAAAAAAAACAGTAACCATTTGACACTTATTAATGCGTTACGAAACATAAGAATTGTTACGGCGGTTAGATGAATGATCATAGCAACTGTAACACGACTACAGTCTTTATATGCTACATTTGATTCGTGACCTTAGTTCCAAGAGAGTAATTAACAAAGGGACTTCTTTAATCGTTTCCTCTTTCAACTCATAATACTGTAGCAAATACTTAAAACGTTGGGGTGCTTGTCATAAAACAACACGCTTTCTGTCTTCATCTACAAAGCACACTCTTCCTCCCAACAAATCATTTCGAAACTCTCAGTCAAAATCAAATCAATAATTCCCAAACTTCAACCCTCAGCTTGCTAAAACAAGGAGATGCAAGACCTAACCCCGCAATCGCCGCGATTCTTCTTCTCGAACGCCGCTGCTGCCGCCCCATCCAACGCCTCCCACCGACGCATCGCGATTGCCGTTGATCTCTCCGACGAATCGGCCTACGCTGTGAGATGGGCCGTCCAGAACTACCTACGGCCAGGAGACGCCGTGATCCTTCTCCACGTCCGACCTACCTCCGTCCTCTACGGCGCCGACTGGGGCCCCCTTGACTCCACCCACTCCGATTCGGACGAATCGAAGCAGAAAGTAGAGGACGACTTCGACGCCTTTACGACTACCAAAGCGCAGGATCTAGCCCAGCCTCTGGTTGACGCGAATATACCGTTCAAGATTCATATCGTGAAGGACCACGACATGAAGGAGAGACTTTGCTTGGAGGTGGAGAGGTTGGGGTTGAGCGCGGTGATTATGGGGAGTAGAGGTTTTGGGGCTTCTAGAAGGAGTAATAGTAAAGAGGAGAGGCTCGGTAGCGTGAGTGACTACTGCGTGCATCACTGTGTTTGTCCGGTTGTTGTGGTCAGGTTTCCGGATGAGATGGCAGCAGCTTTGACCATTGCAGAGGAAAAGGAGGTGGAGTTTCATGATGCCGACGAGGAGAAGTTGAAAGGTGAAATATGCTTATTACATGATTATTTATGTCAAATTTGTGTTTTGATGTGCAAAAACTGGAAATTTTGACTGATTGTTTTACTTGTTTTATCATAATTTTGTTTGTCATTAGTCATGACTTCCAGATACTAGATAATGGTCTGAGTTGATGAGGTTGAAAGTATCTTGATGTGTTCTTGACATGTTATATGCATATTAGATTACACAATTAAATGAAAGATATTTTTAGGTACATTTTGGTAGTAATTATCTTTAGAACAGAAGGGGACTGGTCAATTGTAACATTTAAAACTAGGAGTATGGATGGTTGATTAACATATTGTGCTGAATGAATATGAACGAGTTGCAGAATTGAGTGTTAATTATTTTAAAAAAAAATAAGCGTTGCTTAGGTATCATAGGTTATGAGATGAGGTATGATAGTTTTAGCAACACGCTATGCTGATATGCTAAGAAAAGTGGATAAATGGTTGAAAGGTTGATAAAACAACCTTCATAAACATGTAATCATTTCTATGTTAAGATACGGTAATGAGAGTTATGGTTGACAATTAAGGATTATGGGTAAATTTATAGTTTCAATGATAAATGTGAGTAGAAGGAATGATGCCATTTTCTGTATGGCAACTAAACTGTAAACATGCCAAGAAATCTAATTAGAGACTATTAGATTATCTTGTTGATTGCACAATGCATCGCAACTAAAAAAGAGTGTAGAATAGAAAGATTAGGATCATGAACGTTTAAATTATTGTGATTAGTAATAGGGAACAAAATGACTGGTTGAGGTAGCTGTAATTTTTTTAACAGAGACACTATCTTGTCTATTCACATGCATATATTGTTATACGGTACAGGTCAGTAAATATGTTATCTTTATTTGAAAACTACAAACATGCAAACTTAAATTATTGGACGATCAACTTCATCCGGTTGCATTTGAAAAAAAATGGTACAAGTAGAAAGATCAGAAGAATACGATTATTTGATTTTATGCTTGAATGATTGTGATTCAAGAGTAGGTAAGAAAAAGATTGGTTAGGGTAGCTATTAAAAATCGGCTAAAACACTACAATTAATGTAAGTGCCACCATTTTAGTTGACTCATGTACAATAATGCAATAAGTAAGGAAGGGTGATAAAGGATCAGCAATAAGTGCAACTATGAAATATCCAAAGAGTAGTTTTAGTAGTATATTTGATAGACCAAAGTTGTATCTGCTTTGTAGTAGGCTCGGATGGCTTTAGACAATGGTTACTCTGGCAAATTGATGTTATTGTGTGTGTATATTAAGCCATTGAAGTTAAATTGATATACATAAGTCAATGATCAATATGAAGTGAATGTGAGGGAGCATGATGATGATATGATAAGCCTAGTACAGTTCTGGTTAGTATAGCTGCCTTGCTTGTTATCTGTGCTCAAATTTGAGATGAAGATAATTGGGTGTTGCTTTGCCAATAACTTAGAAGTCGGTATTTGTTCTGATTTATTATGCCATATTTGTTATGTTCTACCTCCACGAAACTACCTATATTGTGCTTATAGCATCCTTATTGACTTGCTTTTGCAGAAGCTTAAAGAACATGTGTCATTGGCATTATCTTCTTATGTCAAGGTAACATGTACACTCTTTTTTATCGCCATATCAATAGAAATATAAAACTGTTAGTTATATGAAACGTAACGTAAACTTTGGTGCAGATGGATGGAAGGAGAAATCGAGCTATGTGTAGAGTGTATTAAAATTGTGGTTGTAGCTGCTGCTTTTATTTACTATCATCTGCATTCCATAAGATGTTGGTTCTCGTTGTAATATTTGAACCCTTGGGATTTTCATGATTACCTTTGCATGGTTGTACTTGTGTATGCCATATTTTTATGTTTATCTGAATTCCAAAGTTTGGCTTATTTATGGAAGTCATTTGTTGGTTGTATTTGCTTTTTGCTTTTTGGTAAGAAGACGGAAAGCTTTGCTTATGTATGCGTGCATTCATTATATGCCTCTTCACTAGTGATAGATTATTTTACCTTAACTTTGAAATTTATCATTTTGGAACGCTAGCATTAGCGGTTTTTCCCTCTCTTTTTTTTTCCCTCTTCTTCGTGCTCTGCTTCTGCAGTTGTCAGAAGTCGTAACGGCGTACCCGTTGTATGTGGCCAGTGTTGGAATTCCTAAAGAATAATTGAATGAAAAATACTTTAAGTCCCACATCGTCAAAAATACTAAAAAATCTAAGTATATTAATAGATTTCTCAAGTGGAGATTGGAGGCCTGGGGCTTCCAAATGTATGCTTCGTTGTGAGTAGGGAGATCAAACATCTCCATCACACGCGCACGCGCCGTCGTCCGCACGTCCAACTGAACCGGGCCGGGTTTGGGTCTAATATGATACTCGTATTTTTACTGCAACTGGACCGGGCTTTTTAACAGTTGCAGGCTATACGAACGGACGCGGATTGCTGAGGAGGTGCGACTTCTGAAGTGAGCGGGCTGAATAGACGTGAACATTAGCCGGTGCGACCCGTTAGAAGCAAACGGGTGCGAACCGATTGAAACGGACATGGACGAACAGATGCGGCGCAAGCGGGTGCGACCCGACTGAAGAGGCGCGGGCGAAACAGTACGAGCGGGCGGGTGCGAAACAGATCCGTTAGAGGGCAAAACAGACAGATATGACCGTACGAAGAGGTACAGACGCGACTGTTTTAACGAACGGGTGCAGACACACGACCGTTCGGAAGTTATACGGACCAATTATAAATAAGGAGGGAAACTGATCACTTTCCCCACTCACTTTTTCCAATCCGTATCTCTCTTCTCCTCTACTAACTGCTGCTGTTCTCATATTCAAATCACAGAGTGATATACTTATTACGATCTCGTGCAGATTACGTCTGTTGTATCTTGGGAGAGTTTTGAAATAAAATTCTTAAGGAAATTGTTACGACAAGCCTCAGACAGAATTTCCTTTATATACTGGTTAGATTCACTGTAATCTTTCTCGTTTATAAGTTGTACTATTTCTTACAATAGTATAACGTTGTTGTTGTAATTTATTTACAACGTAACTTATTGTTACATTTATCTAATACAGAATTCCAGCATGGTGGAATTCTAATTAATAAACTTGTGCGACGAGTTTATTGTAGCGTGCTATCTGTTTATAAGTTGTACTATTTCAAAATAGTATAACGCTGTTGTTGTAATTTATTTACAACATTCGTATTGTTTAAATAATTACTACAGAATTCCAGTGTAGTGGAAATCTGAGTTGTAAACTTGTGCGACGAGTTTATAATTGATTATTCTCTGTTTTGGTACATTAGACATATATCATCTTAAGAATTTTACTGTTTTACACTAAAACAGAGATGTTAACAGTTGACAACATGAAAATGGATAAGTCCAACTTTTCAGCGGTTATTTCTGAATGCAATTTGATTCAGAACCCTAACCAATGGTGGGTTGACACAGGAGCTACTCGTCATGTTTGCTCTGAAAAATCCATGTTTTCAACATACCAGAAATTCGATCAGGAAGAAAGATTCTACATGGGTAATTCTGCAGTTTCCATGATCGAAGGCAGTGACACAGTTATCCTCAAGTTCACTTCTGGAAAAACTGTCAAATTGAATGACGTGCTTCACGTTTCAGACATACACAAGAATCTCATCTCTGGTGCAGTCTTATCAAAAAAGGTATTCAAGATGGTGTTGAGTCAGACAAGATGGTTCTGTCCAAAGCTGAAATGTATATCAGAAGGAGATATTTATGTGATGGCCTATTTAAGGCAAATGTAGCAGTTACCGGCAATAAATTTATGTATTCTGATTGTGCTAATAATAAAATTGAAGTCTCTTACTTGCTTGAGCACGAAATTTTACTATGGCACGATAGATTAAGACACATAAACTTCCGAAAAATGAAGAAATTATCAAACTTGGGATTGATTCCAAATTTCCAAGTAGATAAGAACTACAAATGTGAGACATGTGTAGAAGCAAAAATGGTCAAACAACCATTTAAATCTGTTGACAGAAGCACCGAACCATTAGGTTTGGTACATACAGATTTATGTGATTTTAAATCACTACCTACAAGAGGTGGGAAAAAGTATTTCATTACTTTTATTGACGATTATACGCGATATTGCTATGTATATCTTTTAAATAGTAAGGATGAAGCAATAACCGCGTTTATAAAATACAAGGCTGAGGTAGAAAATCAGTTAAATAAAAAAGATCAAGATATTGAGATCTGATTGAGGAGGAGAATATGAGTCACCGTTTGAACAGTTCTGTGCAGAGAATGGAATAATTCATCAAACAACAGCACCATATTCACCACAACAAAATGGTATAACCGAGAGAAAGAACAGAACATTAAAAGATATGATTAATGCAATGCTCTTAACTTCTGGTCTACCGACGAACTTGTGGGGGGAAGCCTTTAATATGTCTAATCACATATTAAACAAAGTTCCTCACAATAAAATGGAAACAATTCCATATGAGATATGGAAAGGACACAAACCAAGCTTTAAATACCTCAAAGTGTGTGGGTGCTTGGCAAAAGTTCCAGTTCCGCCTCCCAAGAGAGTCAAACTTAGACCAAAAACAGTAGATTGTTATTATTTTGGGCGAGCCCAAAATAGTAGTGCCTATAGATTTTTGGTATTCAAGTCTGATATAAATGATATTCATGTAAATACAATCATGGAATCAAGAGATGCCTCGTTCTTTGAAGATGTGTTCCCACATAAAAGAAACGATGGAAATCCTGTCCCAAAAAGGACAAGAGATAACAGAGATGAGACATGTGAAGATGAAACTCATCAGGACAACGAGGAGGTTGAACCAAGAAGAAGCGTAAGGGCAAGAACTTCCAAAACATTTGGTTCGCATTTTTTAACTTATATGTTAGAACACGAACCTCAAACGTACAAGAAAGCAATGTCATCTTCTGAATCTTCATGTTGGAAAGAAGCAATCCAAAGTGAGATTGATTCAATTCTAAGTAATAAAACTTGGGAAATTGTTGATATTCCATCAGGAATAAAACCAATTGGCTGCAAATTGATTTTCAAGAAGAAAATGAAAGCAGATGGCTCTATCGACAAGTATAAAGCCAGATTAGTAGCCAAAGGATATCGTCAAAAAGAAGGAGTGGACTTCTTTGATACATATTCGCCGGTAACACGAATAACCTCTATAAGAATGTTAATAGCAATTGCATCCATCTATAATCTAGAGATTCATCAAATGGATGTAAAAACAGCATTATTAAATGGAAATCTCGATGAGGAGATTTACATGGAGCAATCTGAGGGATTTATTTCCAAAGGAAATGAAAACAAAGTCTGTAGATTAGTCAAATCATTATACGGACTAAAACAAGCTCCAAAGCAATGGCACGCAAAATTTGATAGTGTCATAATGAAAAATGGTTTTCGTATAAATGAATGTGATAAATGTGTTTATTACAAACAGGTTGGACAATCATATATGATGATTTGTCTATATGTAGACGATATGCTAATCTTTGGTCCTAATACTAATGTAATAGAGACTATAAAGAAGATGTTAATCAACAATTTCGATATGAAAGACTTAGGAGTTGCGGACGTTATTTTGGGAATCAAAATAATAAGAACACCTAATGGAATTGAACTATCTCAGTCACACTATGTAGACAAAGTGATTGAAAAATTCCAAGAGTATGGAATTAAAGGAGTGAGTACACCTTTTAATCCATCGGAAGTACTGCATAAAAACACTGATGAGAGTGTAATGCAACTGGAATACTCTCGTGTAATAGGATGCTTAATGTATCTGATGAATTGCACAAGACCAGATATTGCTTACGCGGTAAGTCGACTAAGCAGGTATACAAGTAATCCAGGGAAGGAACACTGGAAAGCACTAATGAGAGTGTTGGGATATTTAAAGAATACCACTAATTTTTCCTTACATTATGGAAAATATCCTGCCGTCTCAGAAGGATATAGTGATGCAAATTGGATTGCAGATTCAGAGGAATCAAAATCCACAAGTGGTTATGTCTTTACCCTTGCAGGAGCAGCAGTGTCATGGAAATCTACTAAACAAACATGCATAGCTCGATCCACCATGGAATCTGAGTTTATCGCATTAGATAAAGCAGGCGAAGAGGCAGAATGGCTTCATCAATTCTTAGAAGATATTCCATTTTGGCCAAAACCTGTGACGGCCATATGTATTCACTGCGATGATCAAGCAACGCTAAGTAGAGCGAAAAACCTTGTGTATAATGGCAAATCACGACACATACGTCGTCGTCATAACACAGTTAGGCAGTTACTCTCTAATGGAACTATTTTCATAGATTATGTGAGAACAAATGATAACCTAGCGAATCCATTTACTAAAGGTTTATCAAGAGAGAAAATTGACTGCGCATCGAGGGGAATGGGTTTAAAAGCCTAAACCAACAAGAGTTACCTTATACGGAAACCTATCCTAGCGACTGGAGATCCCACGGACTAGGATCAATAGGCAAACCAGTTATGTGTAACTCAAGAAGTAATGCATTTTTCTGGACTTGGTCCTACTCCATTCCTATGGTGCAAAATATAATGCATGCCTACAGAAGTTTTAAAGGTTAAAACTATGTTTTTTTAATGATGACCATATCTTGGAAATAACAAGTGGGGTATATGTAGGATACTCTTAATGGTTGCGATCACCTAAGTTAGTGTGAGCTGGGTCGGATGTATGAGAATATTAAAAGGCTTTTATTCTCTAAAAACACTCGCAGAACCAAAAATTGTTCAGGACCAAAATGAACACAACCAAGAGATTGGATGAGAAGGGAATCAATGCTTCGTAAAACTTATTGTCTGGATATACAATAAAGGCTGACGATTCAAGATGAAATAATTCACCGATTAGCCAAGTAGATTCGATAAGTTTTAACTAGGGAAAGTTCAAAGTGAAATATCTACTTATCCACGATAAAGCATTATTCCATATGTACTCTGTGATATTTCGATTTGTGTGGGGGATATGTATATTATCATTCATGTGGGGGATTGTTGGAATTCCTAAAGAACAAGTGAATGAAAAATACATAAAGTCCCACATCGCCTAAAATACTAAGAAATCTAAGTATATTAATAGATTTCTCAAGTGGAGGTTGGGGGCCTGGGGCTCCCAAATGTATGCTTCGTTGTGAGGAGCGAGATCAAACATCTCCATCACACACGCGCGCGCGCCGCCGCCCGTCCGACCGACCGAACCGGGCCGGACCGGGCCGGGTTTGGGTCTAATATGATACTCGTATTTTTACTGCAACTGGACCGGGCTTTTTAACAGTTGCGGGCTATACGAACGGACGCGGATTGCTGAGGAGGTGCGACTTCTGAAGCGAGCGGGCTGAATAGACGCGAACATTAGCGGGTGCGACCCGTTAGAAGCAAACGGGTGCGAACCGATTGAAACGGACACGGACGAACAGATGCGGCGCAAGCGGGTGCGACCCGACTGAAGAGGCGCGGGCGAAACTGTACGAGCGGACGGGTAAGAAACAGATCCGTTAGAGGGCAAAACAGACAGATATGACTGTACGAAGAGGTACAGACGCGACTGTTTTAACGAACGGGTGCAGACACGACCGTTCGGAAGGGATACGGACCAATTATAAATAAGGAGGGAAACTGATCACTTTTCTCACTCACTTTTTCCAATCTGTATCTCTCTTCTCCTCTACTAACTGCTGCTGTTCTCATATTCAAATCACAGAGTGATATACTTATTACGATCTCGTGCAGATTACGTCTGTTGTATCTTGGGAGAGTTTTGAAATAATCTTAAGGAAATTGTTACGACAAGCCTCAGACAGAATTTCCTTTATATACTGGTTAGATTCACTGTAATCTTTCCCGTTTATAAGTTGTACCATTTCTTACAATAGTATAACGTTGTTGTTGTAATTTATTTACAACGTAACTTATTGTTACATTTATCTAATACAGAATTCCAGCGTGGTGAAATTCTAATTAATAAACTTGTGCGACGAGTTTATTGTAGCGTGCTATCTGTTTATAAGTTGTACTATTTCAAAATAGTATAACGTTGTTGTTGTAATTTATTTACAACATTCATATTGTTATAATAATTACTACAGAATTCCAGTGTAGTGGAAATCTGAGTTGTAAACTTGTGCGACGAGTTTATAATTGATTATTCTTTGTTTTGGTGCACTAGACATATAACAGCCAGAAATTGATCCCTTGACGTTTCTAATGTCAAATGGTTAAAAAAATTGTCTAGCGGGGCAGAAATTTCTTCTCTCCTCTTTACTCCCCCTACCGTCCACCTCTGAATAAAAAGTTCTTTCTTTCCCTCTACAAGTAACATATTCAAATCAGTATATCGTAAAAAACATCATAAAGTATGATCTACGACGACAAGGATGTATTTTCTTCGATGCGCAACTGATGCATATGAGGCCGTTGGCAATAACAAAAAATGAGTGTAGAAAAAATAGGGGCAGCGCTAAATGTATTGAAGAAATGTTCTGGAGAACCAAAGATGACGGATGATCACATCCAACACAAATACGAAGCGTTTAGAAAACAACGTTTGGCTTGCCAAAGTTCGTGCAATAAAACGATGTCAATTGAGGTTTGTTAAGAGAACCAGTTGTATGGAGAAATGATGGGCTGATCCTGTAAAGATAAATATCTTTTCTGTAGTTTTAAATAAATTATTTCTAGAAGATTTGCTTCTAACTAGTTTTTATTTTAAGAGTGGTAATAATATTTTTGAAGTATCGAAAATAACCGATCGAACATATGTAACTACTGCAAATAGTATTTCCAAGTACACATAACATACGAAGACGTGTCTTTGGACATTCCACGATCTTTTCCATGTTGTCAAACGTTTCAGATCTAACATGAGAATTCGATGACATGTACAGTCGAAGATGTTCACGAATTTTTTCCTGGTATGAGACAACAATCTATGGCTCCACCATCTATGACCTCACTTTCTATGGCTTCGTCTTCTATCGCTCCGCCTTCCATGCCTACACTACATTTCAATTCGAAATCAACATTTGAAAGTCGTTGGGGGACAAGTAGATAACCCCTTGCTGACGAAACCTGATGAAATAGAAGATATCTACTCCCATTGATCAGATATATGAGAGGCAGATGAAGAAATCTCGTCCAGATACGGAAAGGCCTAACACTAATCCAAGTTCAAACATGTAGACACTATCAGTTCATTTTTTTCATACGTCGCTCTTGCTAATCGGATGAAGATAATTGGTCATCTTAACTTAAGCGAAACATTAACTATTCTTATGGACAACGATAAAAGAGAAATGTTTACTGCCTCGGACGATGATGTTGCAAGGGGTTAATTGACAGTTGAGATAGCATAGATAAAACATAACATTCAATACCGGTAATATTTGATCAATAAGACCACCCTAATCCATATTATTTTAACTTTTTGTTTGGATTGTCCGTTTACTTTTTTTTTAGCTTATCTACTTTTTTTAAATGGTAACAATTCTGTTTTTTTCAATGTATGGTTTTCCCACGTTAGCTTCTAATTTAATATCGGTTATTAAAAATTATTCTATAATAATTAAAATAAATAAAAACCAAACATACAAATATAATAACGATTATTCTTCTTTTCCATATCTCATTCACAACATAAAAACACAATCAGCTTCAGTTTGTGCCTCACGCTTTATGTGTTATTGAAAATTGAGCAACGTTGGTGTAATGAATTATTATATAGGGGATTTAATTTAATGGACAAAAATTTGTATATTTTTAGCCTCAAGGACATAACCTCAATATTTTAACGATAAGAACAAACATTCTCCTAAAAATTAATCGTAAGGACAAACATTTCTTCAAAATTATTCATAAGGACAAACATTCTTCCAAAACTACTGCCGAACAAAAAAGTGATACTTAACAACTGCTGCCGATAACTACAAACCGATACCTAAAAACTACTATCAATAACTAAAAACTGATACCTAAAGAAAGTTATCCTTCAGGTAAAAATACCGAAGGTCTGTCCTTGAAGCTAAAATGCTGGGAAATTTTGTTCTTACAATAATTTCCTTTTATTATAAATGAATTTCTTTTCAGTTTAGCCCATTTTTCAGATTTTATGACAATATGACGCATCTTTCTCATCTAAACATATTATGAAAACAAGGAATGCTGCGAACTCCTCATATGATTGAAAGATGATAAAAGAAAAGTCTCCTCCTCATATGATTGAAAGATGATAAAAGAAAAGTCTCCTTCAAAAAAGTTATCAAAATTAGATCTCTATTTTTAGTTTTTGTTAATTTATGTTTTTCGCCCTTGAATTCAATGTTGAACCGATTTTCTACGAGGGGACAATTGGTAAAAAAATAACTAAACAGGGATCAAATATACATGAGTTTACGAGTAGAGACTTTTTATGTATAGACTTTAAGAATAGGGACCTTCGGTCCAAGCTTACAACATTAGCGTTTGGAGTAGCACGGAACTCATGTTTGGTAAAGCTATACTACATTTGCACGTGTACTTTGTATAGGTTGTGAGTATTGTACAAGCTGATACCCTTTCGTGAAGTATGAGTAGCAAGACGTACGTGACCTCTAATCGGTTATTGGAAAATGAGCGATCGGTAACAAATGTATATCCAAAATTACAAATATACTTGAAATTATGCTCTCGATCAAGTGAAAGGGTTTGGAAAAATGAGATTTTGGAAGGAGCTCAAATACCAAAATTCCGACATAAAGAAGTGAAAGGGTAAAGATTGTTTATTTTCGTTGAAAATAATATACTCTAAATTAAATGATATTATTTGTTCAATATCAAGTTAACTATATTGACTTGATACTCAAATAAAAAACAGTACACTTTTTTTTAACAAGACAACTAGAAATACGATTAATATAGCAAGAAAAACCAATATAATCGATCGAAATTAGGGATGACAATGAGGCAGGTTGGAATGGATTTTTTATGCTCCAAAATCCCCCCCCCACCCCCCCACCCCAAAATCCAGTGCGAGTCTGGATTTTCACTCCGAGCCAGAAACCCATACGGATCAGAGTAGACTCGTCTCGTCCCAAGATCCGATTAGGCTTTACCTATTCATTCAAAAAATTTTATTAATACATATATATATTTATTTATTTTATCCGTAAAAGATATTGTTATTAAATGATACAATAAATATAGATATCAATGTGTTTACTATAATAAGTAAGATAATAAAAATGAGGTGTATGATAACGGTTCAAGAAAAACCTACATATGTTATTATATAATTATTAGTGATGCAACTTAATACCATAAAAATCATATAACTTATTGAATGGAACATTAGAATATTCATGTTATAACCACTCATGTATAAAAGGATTAACAAATCATCATTATATTAATTAATAAAGAGATTTTATGAGATCTCAGTGGTGCGGGTCGGATTGGGACGACCCGACCCTAGACCCAAAGCTCTTAAGAACGGATCATGGGTCTACCCATCCAGATGACCCAATACGGCAGGTCTTGACGGATCAAAACATGGACGGATCTATCAAGTTTAAACCCTAAACACGCCCTATTGTCATCTCTAATTGAAATAATACTTTCAACCAACAAAAAGAGAATGATAATCGCTTCGATATTGCTTGAGATCGGACAACTTCATCTAAAATTGATGCTATTGCAAACGAAATTTGTTTTAGCTCAACTTTCACCAGTTTCTACTTGTATCATCATCCACATCATCGTACAAATTCTTTTTTCCTAAGCATCATAGGAACTGTTAATGCTTTGCCAATGTTAATTCTTTTAATTCTCTTTAAGAGAGTAACAAAATACGTCGATTTGAACTCGAGTTCATATGTCCATTTTGGAACTATATTCCTTTTGTTTCCTCTCATATATCAAATCAATAAGCTATGTCAGCTTCTTTTCGGTCTTACCACGATGTTTTCTACTTTCACCGCAACCTTTAACACTGAAAATGAGCCATGTTCCCCTTGAGGTGTTAGATTGATAGGTGATTTCCAATTTGAAGTACGCAGTAACAATCCGCAATTTTAATGATATGATTAATTTAAATATTTAATCGTTAATAAACAAGTCGTCCATTATACTCAAATTTTCGAAAACGGATGAATTGGATCTCGAGACACCAGCAGTTGAGGTCTCTTTTCCGACGCGAGAAAAATGAGTATAAACTTGGCTGCATTTGAAGTCGATTAGTTTTTGAAGTGAATAGTGATTGAAACATCCTACCCTGCTCACTATCCATGAGTATTACTAGGTGATACTGTCAGATAATATGAAAAATGAGGCAGTATTGGGCTATCACACATGAGTATTCCCTTGGACTGACACTAGTATGTATTTTAAAAAAAGGGATAAATAACTTACATACGTACACAATATCGACATAAAGAAATGTAAACGTGCATCTCAGAACATGCATGGTATAATAATATCATAAACCACATCAAAAGAACTCAAGACAACAATCATCATGACACCAAGCATAAAGATTCCATCATCGATATAAAATCATATCAAATAGTAGCAATATCAACTGGGTGAATCATCCATATCCAAAACTATCATCAAAATCCAAAAACCATCAATATTTGAGATATTATCAAATATAGTCAGGCTAGCACATAATAATGCCCAAGTATATCTGTCAATCTCAAGTGATAAAATATCATCATCGAATCACAGAAATCAATAAGAAGGATTAGGCAAGCACACAACAATCCCCTAAATGAATATAAAGTAGACATCCCTAGGTCCGTCAAACTCATAAAGATATTATAAATAACGTCTGTATATTTAATCAATAAAGAATAGACCGTCTGCTTGAAAAGGATAGGTCGTCTGTCCAATAATCATATAGATGTAAGGTATGAAATTGACCATACATTGGACATGGTCTTAAGTATAATCACATCTCATCATCTCAAGTAGGAATATAAATAGTATATGTCTATCTACCATACATAGAAGAACTGGACCGGAGATTGACAACACGTCTTCTTGCTCCAGGATCAATATCTATGTCCATCTGACACGACTCCTGCACTCTTCAATTACCTCCCCTTGGTATCATGATAAGATCCACATGTGTGATCATCAACGTAAGTACTCAACTTGATCATGACCGGACACATGCCCCTATGGTAACAGACTACTGGGTTAGGTGACACAGGGGCGGATGCACACAGCGCAACTATAACTATAGAGTGTCACAGATTCAGGACGCAACCTCGCAATCAAGCCGCCAGAGTGGATACTGGACAATCCGGTCCACTCTCGAATCATAAAAGGAGTTGGATAAAGATAGGCAGATACAAAGTATCTAACTCAGTGGCTAACACATGGCTCTATACATATGCCGACAAATGGCTCTATACATATGCTGACATATGGCAAAATGCACAAAGCCTAGCTTACTGCAACGAGCTCCACATCATAGTCTCATCGTGCTTATGCCTATATGAATGTCATCCACGAGCAAAGAATAATCGAATAAATATCACAACGACAGACCATATCACCGCGTGTTACTAATTTGTTTATTCAGTGCTCACAAGTTACACTCACTCCATTATATATTCTATATCATTAGTCATAAGAGTAACCAGAAAAATATTTCCAAATGGTATTACTAATCCGTTGACTCGGATTCCTCATTGTGTAGAATCTGTACCATATTATTCTATATAACGAGTTCAAAGAATAACCAAAGATTTATTATGGAAAGTCTCATGCTAGACGATATTATAACTCTGTTTGTTCAGATTCCTCGTTAAATGGAAATTATATACAATCATAACATACAAAGAGAATTTCTAAAGAAACTAAATTTTTATCGATATTTTAAACTTCTTAAGATATAGATACATACATACATATGTCTGTGTTCAGATATATATACATATATACATACATATATGTATGTATGTATGTATGTATGTATGTATGTATGTATGTATGTACATATGTATGTATGTATATCAAATAAGACATTACTATCTTGTTTATTCAGTTTTAAAATAAAAAAATTAACTCACTTCCATAATCTCTTTTCCATAATCCAACCCTTAAAAGGGTTACTTTTGAAGAAATCAGTTCTCAGTTTTTTATAATTAAACGCTTCATTATAACAAATTTTATAAACGATAAGATAACTTCGTTAATTCCAAACTATAAAATATAATTCAAAACCATCACTTTATACTTAAAATCATTAATAATTCATATTAGAAGTCCCTTAACAACATTTAGAAACCTCTTATAATTCTATAAAATAAAATAGGATATCAAACGAATATATAATACCAAATACAAACGTCCATTCATTTAAGTACTCGTATATACATACATATTTACATACATATGCACATAACTATTTTGGCACGTGCAATACATGTGCATTTAAAAGGATAAGCGTAAAAAAGCCTATGAATAGAAAAAATTAATTCGAATATATTTTTAAAATTCTAACAAATATATAATCCTGGTAACAAAATTATGCAACGCACTCATCTAACAAAATTGTCAAAATTATCGCGTAAACATTATTATATGCATGAATGTGTAATAAAATACGCATTTATTGAATTTGAGAAAAAATTGTTTTCTTTTATTATTTCCAATTTTTTCTAAATATTAGTTTCTTATATTATTGCTTATCAAACTTTTCCATAATATTGTAGTTGAATTGATTGTTATCTCACTCCTACTTCATTCTCAAAGTGGCAAGCTCAAACCATGGTCAAATTATGTGAGACTCTTAGCTAGAATTGGATCAAAACTTCATATTTCATCAACATACCCTAGAGTGAAAGAGTTATTCAACCAAACTCATTGATTCTTTGACCATATCAAACATTATATCCTTTGATGTTAACTCTCTGTTGCTACCCTGGAGATCTTCAAACCTTGGTACACGGTCATGGTTACTGTTTGAAAATTATAACATTTTTCTCGTCATTAAATTCGACTGCTTGTTTGAAAATTATAACCATTTTCTCATCAGTGAATTGAACTGCTTAAATGTAACCAAGGTGACCCAAAAAGGTAAACCAACATATATGCCTTTTGTAATTCCAAACTTTGATCATGTTGTTATTGCCTACAAAATATAGTAAACATAAATTAAGTAGTTTGCTAATTTAGAACCAATGAATGCAATGATTCAAATAAGCATCTGTGTATACACTTTGCTAGCCACTCTACCTCAAAAGCAGTCAATCTTTCCTAAACCATTGACGTAAATAGTCCATATTTCATAATTAGGGCGATTTAAAAATTATAGACATTTGACTATTAATATTTGAGATATTAAAATTGCATATTTCGTATCACTTTTATCACAGTAAGAATGTTTAACACCAAACTAAAATTATGGCAAGAAATTTACTAATAAAGCTAAAATTATGCTAAATATATTTATTATGGAAGCCAAATATGGCCAAATATTTCGTTAGCAAGGCTAAAATTATAGTCAAGAGTTATATGCATTGACTATATCGGTGTCAAATATCTAGAGTATGTCATAAATCACTTATACTCGATATAGGGTATAGTGAGATATACACAAGTTCGATCAAATTGGATGCGGCTTGGGGTCTATGGTACAACTATCTATTGAATCTCTTTATTTTAGGCCCTACATAGGGATCATTGAATCATGGTTAATGTGCACCTTAGACTACACTCCTCGGCAATGATGAGTATTGATTTACACACTATTTGTTGTATATCGTTAGGTTGTAGACAACACATAGTCTAGTAGTTAGCTGATATTGTAGGACATGCTTATATTGTGATATTTATATTACCTCTGCATTTATATATTAGGTTACCTTTATCATACTATACTGTCACGTATCAGTTACACTATATTAGTTGTGCGGACTCGCTGATTATAGGAGAAGAGAAGGTTATGGTATGATTCTCTACTTTTGTGATGAGTTTACTTTACTTATTTATAAACAGTCTAGATTACCCTCAAGCCACATTTGTGGAGAGGACCAACTGTACCTTAGTGGTTCCTATCCTATATATATAGTTATAATATATAGTATTTTGATATAGTTTCCTTCACATCAGGCTTTATGTATGATCCGCATTTTGTCTTTGTCTGTTTATTTCATGACAACTCTTAGGTACTCGATAGTGTAGTTTGGAAGTCAGGTGCTGTTAAGGTACGCTATCAAGATGCGCAGTTGAAGCATTTTGGAGACATGGCATTGTTATTTTGGATATATGTGTGTGTGTGTGCGTGCGCGCGCGCTTGATATTTTAGTGATACGCGACAGAGCTGTTATTTGTATATGAGAACTGTTGTATCGTATATTTATTCAGAACTCCATGTTATTGGAGGTTGATGTATTCTGACTTTTTGTATTGGTATTTATTTATCAGTTACTTCTGCTAGTGTGGTCTCTTATATATTATCATCATGTTCTGTTCATGTATATTCAGTGTGTTATATGTTATCGTTCTATTGTGAGATCCCAACGATGTCTTGGTTTAGTATCTTGTTCTGCTTTTACCCCGACAATCTATCTCTTATGGTATTCAAAAGTTAGTCGTCGATGCGAGACGATGATTTTCGGGTATTATGGAGGACATGATACTATAGTACATTTTTAACGGGGATTCTTCCTCGATTCCAGATGTGGGTTTGTGTGAAGCTTTGGTGCAGCTTCGAGAAGGCTTTGGGAAACTAGGAAAAGTGGAATGCAAGGAGAAGCTTGGGATTTAGATGCAATGTATAGTGATATGTATGCGATCAATAATGATCGAATATGATATTGGTGCAGTGGTTGGTTGCACGGTCACATTAGGTGAGCGTGTACGATAGAGGAGAGTTAGTTCGTACCACTTGCTTTTGAGGTTGAATACATGTGTTTGATGAATGATATCGGTTTTATGTTTATGACCGGTCTTATATTAATGATCATACCTTGCATTGGCCTTATATTATGACCATACCTATTATTGATCTTATAGTAAAGGTCATCTATATTGATAGATGATGATAAGATATCGATCTTTATTTATGATAGACGTATTTGATTATGTGATGTTATATACATACATACATACATACATACATACATACATACATACATACATACATATATATATATATATCTTTAAGACGTTGGTGTTCCTTTGTGATCTCGGTGGCATATTATACGGGATATGCCTGTCGTTCTCTTCTATTAAAATGTTTTGCAAATTTGGTTAGAAATCCACGATGACTAAGAGAGAGATGATGAAGATCATCTATGAGTGGGTCATTATCACTTAAGCTCATTATAGGGGTACGATGAGAACCACACATGTTTTAGATATCTAGAGCAGGTCAGTTATCACTCATGCTTGATATATGGTTCGGTGAGACCACACGAGTTTGATAAAGCTAGATGCAGATCAAGGTCTATGGTACATATAGGTACCGAATCTATTTATTTTGGACCCTCAATGAGAATCATTGGATTGCGAATTGATGTCTACAGTACAATTCAGTACCGACTCTATTTATTTTAGATCCTAGATAGGGATCATTGAATCGATCAGTGTCCATAGCGGACTCCAACCATCAATAGTGATGGGTATCAATTTATATTATTTGTCTATCGCTTATTGTTATATTGTGCATGTTACATTAGTTGATTGATGGTATGTTTTTTTAATCTAGGATATGCATATATTATGATATTTATATTATCTCTGCATTTTCATATCGGGTTACCTTATTATGGTATTCTTTTATGTATTAGTCATATTATATAACTTGTGTTGATTCGTTGATTACAAGAGAAGAGCAAGTTATGACATGATTCTCTATTTTTGTGATGAGTTTTTTTACACTAGTCCAAGGGTTGCCTAGATTATACTTGAGCTATATTTATGGAGAGGACCAAATGTGCCTCATTGTCTTCCTATTTTATATATGAATATAGTTTTGATATACAATATTTTAAGATAGTTCCCCTCACATCAGGCTTTACATCTAACCCGAATTTTTTATCTGTTTATCTCATCACAACTCTTAGTTACTCAATTGAGTAGTTTGAGAGTTAGGTGCTTTTGGGGACACATGTCAGAGTGGCGCATCTGGAGCTTTGGAGGCAAAGACGATACTTGGGTACATATACTTGATATTGTAGTAGTACATGATGGATATGTTATTTGTATATGATATTCTATTCTAATTTTCTGTATTAATATTTACTTATTGGTTACTTCCGCCGCTGTAGTCACTTATATGTTATTCATCTTATTCTATTTACATATATTCAATATACTATATGTTAACGTTCAGATGTGAGAATATTGTTATGCCTTGGCATAGTGTTTTGTTTTTATCTTCTTTCTTTCGCTTTCCCAATAAGCTATCTTTTGAAATATTCAGGAGTCCGACGTTGTTATTCAACGTGGATTTTTGAATTTTACAAAGGGTGGTTAATTACATTTGGTGTTAGAGCTTTGGTTAAACAATCAAGACCAAGTAGACCAGTTTAAGTTAAAACAACCTGGTAGAAGAAGATACGTGAGAGAGCGTGTAACGACCCGTAAAATTTTCAATAATTTAATTTGTTAAGTTAATAAATCTTGGTAATTTAATATGGAAAAAAACCTTATTAATTTAAAATTGAACGATGGAAATCACAACTAATTAGTAACAATTGAAATGAAATTACAATTTAGTGAAGTAATGAAGATTGTTATACTTGGCTATAAATTAATGTAAGAAAACTAATGCAAATATTTTAAATTTATAAAAGGAATAATATGAAATAAATGACTCCTGAATAAAGATTGGGTATATAAGAATGGTAACTTTTGTTGTGAACAATGAAATCACAAGTGTGAATGTTGAATCATTAATGAGATAATATATGATTAATATAAATTGAAGTAAATCGGTGTTAATTCAGTGTTAATTAATTAAGTTGCTTGTTTTATTTATTTGTTGTCTTTTTCTTTTATCGTGCCTTTCCATTTGCATAGCCAATTACTTCCCACATTCATAGCCGTGAATTCTTCTCATAATTCACGTACGTATTGTTCCTTAAACTACTCTTTTCATTGCGTGCAAACAAAGGGAAAATTTTTAATAAATACATCAAGTAATTTGTTGCCTTTTTATTTCCCAAACCATTCAAACTCCTGCCTTTTATTGCCTAGCCTCTTTATTTCTTGCCGTTTCTTTCTTTTGGACATGTATTTACTAAAACGTAACTGCCATCTATTTTTTCACGTACAAAGTTTCTCATCTCCTCGTCTTATTCATTTGCGTGAAGAAAAAAATATACAAGATCTAAAGTCATGACTTGCTTCTTCTTTCTCTTCCTTTTTCATTTTTTTTTCTTTGTCTTCCTTCAAGTTAGGCTCGGCCTCCATCTTCTCCTAGCACCTCTAACCATCATCTTAACCATCATGACCAAGCAACATAAGATGATGGTTGAATCCATATGTGGTGTAGCCAAGCCATTGATTGATTAAGGCAAGTTATGCCACTTTAATTCGTTATTTTTCCATTGTTTTAACCTCTATTCTTTTGTATTGAATCATATTCTTATGTATGTAATATTTGTTTGCATACAAGATTTGGATCTGACTCTTCATCCACTCAAGTTTACATTGTGCTTTGTCGTGCTTTATCGTACCTTGCGGAGTTTGGATTTCTATTCTGAATTTGTCAATTCTAGCTTTTAAAAGGTGAGTTATCACTCTAGACTTAGATACTTATATTACTGTGAAATGATGACAAGTGAATTGTATAAATTAATATGCTATGTTCATACATGCCTGTGACATATTTATATGATGTTTAATGCTGTTTGTATAACTGTTACATTATCTAATATGATATGTTATATTGTACTGTTCATTTTATTCACTGTATCACTACTTGTTCCCTATCACTATGGGTTAAAATGATACATATCCGAACAGACTTTAGAATAAGGAAAACCACTATGGGCTGAAATGATAGGCTCGAGTGATTTTATTGATTTTTATTGTATTTATTTTAGTTAGGATTGCGGGTTTGAAACGATAGAACCCGGATTTTCTTTTAAATTACGGATTGAAATGATATATATCCATATCACTTGACCTAGGTCAGGAAATATTATATAGGCCCATGGTTAATATTTCCCTAAAAAATTATTAAGTATTTTGAATATTTAGAAAATATGAAAATTTAGCTTGAAATTTGATTTAATGATTTAAAATACAAAGAGATATTGGCTTTCAGCAAGTTAAAATTTTATAAGTTGATGATTGGTTTAGATTGTAATTTAAAAATCTTTATTTGGTTTTAATGGTAATTTAAAGAGCTTTAATTGTGATAAATAACTTAATAATTAAAGTTAATTAATATGGAATTTTAAAGTCTAGCCTGGTAATTGCAATCAATTTTTATTTTATGAAATGAATATGTTTGTAAAATAAATGATGTCCTTTGAACTGATAAAATGAAATACAGTTTTAATTATACATTTTGTAATAAATGTATTTAGCCTGAAATCATAGCTTAATTAATGCCTAAATGAATAAATTTGCAAAGAATTGATCGTTATATTTACTATGATAAATTACTTTATTTATAAAATGGAAATGTTTGGAAATTGAATAATTATGATTTAAGTAGAAAAGTGTATTTTCAAAACATGACTTAACTTGATAATTGGAAATTTGGTTTTAATTGAAATTGTTAAGTTAAGTATATAAATGGAATTTAGTCTTGCTTATGAAGTGGATATTTTAAAATAAAGTGGTAAGTTATTTGTTGAAATAAAAGAAGTAAAAGAATGTGTTTTTGACTTAATAAATGAATTATAGTTTAATTTGGATATTTACTGATAAAAGTTTATTTTATTAAATCATGAGTTAAATGATATCCAAATGAATATTTTGAAGTGGGAAATTTGTTTTTTATAAGTTAAATTGGCTAAAAATTGAAATTTTAATGTAGCTGAAATATACAATGTCTTTGGAAAGTTTATAATTGAATGAATAAACTTATAACTGCTACAACTTTGAAATGAATATTATTTGACATTAAATTTAAATGATTAAATGAATCTTGTTTGGAAGATATTAACATTGAATTTAGATGGTCTGAATAAATATGTTTCAAAATGTTTGGTTTCAGAGTTGTTATAACATGAAAGTAATATGGCTTTGGAAATGAAAATTTTGGAAATTGTATTTAATTAAGAATTGTCTTTAAATATATAAACTTGGAACTTATTGGAAATGGAAGATTTAAGAATATGACCTTATAAAGTGGTTTAGATTCAGGTGATTTAAAGGAATATTTCAAGTTTAATATATTGAAGGAAATATTCAATGATTTGGAAACTTGGGGTTTATTTAAAGGATATATTGATTTGGTTTGGAATTCAAATGATATATTATTGCCATTTTTGGAATGGAAATTATTTTGTAATGAAAATGGATATTATTCTGGATTTGGAAATATTACCAAAATTTTGAAAATGGATATTATTTTGGAAAGTAATAGTATGCGATTTTAAATGGTTTTGGAATAGAAAAATTTTAAATAAATATCCATGAGTAATAATAACGTTTGGTTGTTAAAGAGACCGGGATCGGAAGTTGTCATACTCTCTACCAACTCTGAAAACCACTTTAACAACCATATACGCGGTGGAGATTCCAAAATGAAGTAGGATAGTGGCGATGTCCTTTAAGGTATATACGTGGACCCGACACCCGTGAGTTGGCATAAGGTGACTAAAAAAGGAGCAATTGACGGGCTAATGAGGTCGCTCCTCTGATCGGACGCACTCCTTTGCTATTATATTCGGACTTTGAGATTGATTCGGTGGTCACTTCTGATTCTTTTGATTTAGGGGTGTGGCTCGAGGTGGGCGGTAGCGGCTGTTACGCGTTACCACCGGCCTGTAAGTGTAATTGGTATATCTACCCTGGCATTTCCTAGTTGTGCCGTGTCACCTACCTTAGCGCGCCTTGTACAAGTTTGATTTATGTAGTACCTATGGAGTATCCATTGGTAGCCTCCCAATCAAGAGGTATTACGGTATCGTATAGACTATTGGCACTTTTACGTGTTAAGGGCTATATAGGTAATCCCTTAACGCTATTTAAAAGTAACTTTAATTCACTATAGGCATTATTATAATAGAGAAATATTACTACATAGTAAATAGTTTAACGGATCCTTAGAGGATGGGCAGTCCCAAGCATCCTTTGAGTTACTTGCACATTTTATTATAGAGTTAGTATACATTGTATAAGTATGTATGTCCTGACTCGAATGTTTTGTTTTTTGCTTTACACTCAGATCAGACTGAGTGATACAACATTAAAGACTCACCTTCGAAGTTGGAGCTTTGCTTGAAGATCCAGCTATCTATTTCAATTTTAGTATTCAATTGATTCCAGTTATTCAGTTGATTCCAGTGATATGTTCAGCTTTGTACTTGATTATTGTATTAAACTTCTATTGTACGCTTGTTTAACTCTGATGTATTTATATAGTAGCTTCATGAACTATCTCTTTGCTTTCGCTGCATTATATTACTCTGTGTCTGTGATCTTTGATTTATTTATTTGCGGTATATTCTGAGTTTTACTAAATTTAAATTAACAATTCGGTATTTTGAGCTATTTAAGTCCAACATGTGTGGATGTGAATGGTCAAAATAGCGGGTCGTTACATTTGGTATCGGAGCTTTGGCTCTAGGCAAAACTTAGCATATATGGTAAATTTATTTACAGAATCACTTTCATTTGAGTTTGAATCTCTTTCTCTTTGACTCTATCCCTTTGAATTTTGGAACTTTCCCTCGGTTCCAAAATTCATTCTTGCCCCTCACTCTTCGTATTCTTCTGAATTCTGGAGCATCCTATAGCTCCACTGAATGATTTGTAAAGGGGTGAAACTTCTTTACAATGGCATTGATTCATTGAAGATTTCAGGATCCTTGGTTTAGATGCTAGTATCTCTTGTATCCTGAATTCTATCTCTTGAGATCAGATGTAGATTTGCCTTAGGATTCTGCATCGATCTAATTTCGAAAGTCGTGATTGATCCGGTTAAGGTTGCCCGCAATTTATATGAGCTTATCCATTTCCTTGTTCAGTTAGTTAATCATCCCATCTTTTGTTTCCAAGTTATTTTCAAATCAGAATTCTTTTTGATTGAGTTAATCAAATTTAATTCTCTATCCTTTCTTTGTAAATCTATATTTGAAATGTTTTATATAGTGTGTTGTTTGAGTTGTTGATGTTGATTTGGGTTTTCGATCGATTCGTCTGATCAACACTATGATAGGATCTCCAGAACACTTGAATAGAGAAAACAGACACAATATTGTTTTCGAATTTAGTAAATGAATAAATTTTGTATAATTATATTATATATGCATAAGTATAATTTTCTGAATTTTGATAGTTAATTGACTTGGATGTTAAGAAATAATATTTTACTCCATCTTGTAACTATTGGCTTTGGTTTCATATATAAATAATTGAACCAAAACATGGTTATAAATTAATTTGAAAATTTAAATGAATTTAAAACAAGAAACTAAGAATTAAATTCCGATGGTTTCATACTTTGTGTTTAAAGCTTTATGGGTGTATTATTAATGTATTTCAAGTAGAAATTGTTTCAAGGAATTTTAATTTGTAAATCAATGCTCTTTTCTTTGTCGTTGGGAAATAATTTCGGTGATGGCTACACCATCATCGACTTTCATTTTCGAGTTTCGAAGTGAAGAGATCCTTCTGCAGTTTTGCTACAGTCTTGCTTTGGAGAATTAAATGGATTTGGATTTCTAAAATTTGATTTGATATATATTGTGTATATTTATTTATCTCTAAAATCGTTCGAAGTTAATCGAAAATCTAATTCTTAAACTTTATCTTAAAGGATAATGTCAAATATATAATGAAACCAAAATTTTGAATAAATATTTAAGCTTAAGATAATTGAATTAGAAAATTTTATTTGTATAATATTCTATTACATTGCAATATAATTTACCTTAATTATTAGAAGTTAATAATGTAATTGGATAATACGCAATATAAAAGGGATTTTTATAAATAAAATTTGAGTGTTTATAATAAATGTTATACACTTAATTTTAGTTGTAAAAAGGACTAATTGAGGTAAATAGAATAAAAGGTTAATTGAATAACTTACAATATAAAATGATGTTAAAAGAATTTATAAATAAATCGGCATATTTTATTCAAATTAATTAATTTTGTAAATTTATTTGTTTATAAAGTTAGTATTTGAATAAGATATATTGATTAGTTAATTCTTTCTTTTTTCCTTCTTTTCCTTTTCGAGGACGAAAAGTTTTGTGTGAAGGAGAGTGTAACGACCCATAAAATTTTCAATAATTTAATTTATTAAGTTAATAAGTCTTGATAATTTAATAGGAAAAAAACCTTATTAATTCAAAATTGAACAATGGTAATTAGAACTAATTAGTAATAATTGAAATGAAATAACAATTTAGTGAAGTAATGAAGATTGGTATACTTGGCTATAAATTAATGTAAGAAAACTAATGAAAACATTTAAAATTATAAAAGGAATAATATGAAATAAATGACTCTTGAATAAAGATTGGGTATACAAGAATGGTAACATTTGTAGTGTACAGTGAAATCACAAGTGTGAATGTTGAATCATTAATGAGATAATATATGATTAATATAAACTGAAGTAAACCAGTGTTAATTAAGTAATTGTAACATTTGATTTGTAAACAATAATGAATTCATTGGTGTGGTGTATAAATAAATGAATTAGTACAATTAATAGTAATTGAATGAATTCAATATTAGGTAGGAAATTATAATAATTATTTGAATATAATAACCTTAATTGTAAATTTAAAGGTAATGGTAACAGCTATTATAAGTTGCCTATTTAGTTTATAAAATAAATAGGAAATCTTTAATGTCATTAATGAGAATTAATGCAGTAACGGGAGGCGTGAATGTATGAATTAAATAGAAAATTTATTTATAAAGTAATAAATTGGTAAAAGGAATGGAACTAAGTTAAATTAATTAATTGGTTTTAAACCTTAATTAATGTGTACAATTGACAAGATGTCACATTTAGAAATGTAACATTTAATACAAATTTTATATGAAAATAGGAGTAGACTAGTGTAATTGAATATAAGACTAATGTAACTAGGTATATAGGGTAATAATGGATCTAGCATAAAGATTGGCAATTAAACCAAATCAAATTATTAGAAACAATTTTTATTTAGTTGGAATGTAATATATAATAAAATGGATTATTATAGGTAAATGAAATTTATTACTATGTTAATTGAAATTTGGATGAATTTGGAAGTTATTAATGTATTAGTATATAAACCAATGTTAATATTACCCATAAAAGGATAAGTTAATAGTTGATCTAATAACAAAATTGAGAAATCAAATATATGGATTTATCGGGGATTTAAACTTATACTTTTTAAATTAGATAAAATACAGTGTTTACACGTAATGACTTTCTATATTTTATTTCCCTATGTTTGTTTCTTTAATTTTTATTTTCTATTTTATTTGTATAAACTTTGGATATATATTTGATTTTTGATTGATTTTATTTTTAATAATAGCTTAGAGATTTCAAGAGATATAGGTTATTTGTTTTGTTTATTTGTTGCCTTTTTCTTTTCCCTTGCCTTTCCATTTGCATCACATTCATAGCTGTGAATTCTTCTCATAATTCATGTACATATTGTTCCTCAAACTCTTCTTTTCATTGCGTGCAAATAAAGGAAAAGATTAATAAATACATCAAGTTATTTGTTGCCTTTTTATTTCCCAAACCATTCAAACTCCTGCCTTTTATTGCCTAACCTCTTTATTTCTTGCCCTTTCTTTCTTTTGGACGTGTATTTACTAAAATCTAGCCGTCATTTATTTTCTTCACGTATAAGTTTCTTATCTCCTCATCTTATTCATATGGGTGAAGAAAAAAAAGATACAAGATCTAAAGTCGTGGCTTCCTTCTTCTTTCTCCTCTTTTTTCATTTTGTTTTCTTTGTCTTACTTCAAGTTAGGCTCAGCACCCATCTTCTCCTAGCACACCTCTAACCATCCTGACCAAGCAACGCAAGATGATGGTTGAACCCATATGTGGTGTAGCCAAGCCATTGATTGATCAAGGCAAGTTATGCCACTTTGATTCGTTATTTTTCTATTATTTTAGACTCTATTCTTTTGTATTGAATCATATTCTTATATATGTAATATTTGTTTGCTTACAAGATTTGGATCTAGCTCTTCATCCACTCAAGTTTGCAATTTGCTTTGTCGTGCTTTTTCATACCTAGTGGATTTTGGATTTCTATTCTGAATTTGTCAATTCTAGCTTTTAAAAGGTCAGTTATCACTCTAGACGTACATACTTATATTATTGTGAAATGATGACAAGTGAACTGTATAAATTAATATGCTATGTTCATACATGCCTGTGACATATTTATATGATGTTTAATGCTGTTTGTATAACTGTTACATCATTTGATGTGATATGTTATATTGTACTGTTCATTTTATTTACTGTATCACTGCTTGTTCCCTATCACTATGGGTTGAAATGATACATACCCGAATGGACTTTAGAATAAGGAAAATACTATGGGCTGAAATGATAGGCTCGAGTGATTTTATTGATTTTTATTGTATTTATTTTACTTAGGATTGCGGGTTTGAAATGATGGAACCCGGATTTTCTTGCAAATTACGAATTGAAATGATATATATCTGTATCACTTGACCTAGGTTAGAAAATATTATACAGGCCCATGGTTAATATTTTTAAGGTAATATTTTCCTAAAAATTTATTAAGTATTTTGAATATTTGGAAAATATGAAATTTTACCTTGAAATTTGATTTAATGATTTGAAATATAAAGAGATATTGGCTTTCGGCAAGTTAAAATTTTATAAATTGATGATTGGTTTAGATTGTAATTTAAAAATATTTATTTGGTTTTAATGGTAATTTAAAGAGCTTTAATTATGATAAATAACTTAATAATTAAAGTTAATTAATATGGAATTTTAAAGTCTAGCTTGGTAATTGCAATCAATTTTTATTTTATGAAATGAATATGTTTGTAAAATAAATGATGTCCTTTGGATTGATAAAATGAAATACATTTTTATTTGTACATTTTGTATTAAATCTATTTAGCCTGAAATCATAGTTTAATTGATGCCTAAATGAATAGGTTTGCAAAGAATTGATCGTTATATTTACTATGATAAATTACTTTATTTATGAAATGGAAATGTTTGGAAATTGAATAATTATGATTTAAGTGGAAAAGTGTATTTTCGAAATATGACTTAACTTGATAATTGAAAATTTGGTTTTAATTGAAATTGTTAAGTATATAAATGGAATTTAGTCTTGCTTATGAAGTGGGTATTTTAGAATAAAGTGGTAAGTTATTTGTTGAAATAAAAGAAGTAAAAGAATGTGTTTTTAACTAAATAAATGAATTATAGTTTAATTTGTATATTTATTGATAAAATTTTATTTTATTAAATCATAAGTTAAATGGTATCCATATGAATATTTTGAAGTGGGAAATGTGAGTTTTAGAAGTTAAATTGGCTAAAAATTGAAATTTTAATATAGCTGAAATATACAATGTTATTGGAAAGTTTATAATTGAATGAATAAACTTATAAATGATACAACTTTGAAATGAATATTATTTGACGTTGAATTTAAATAGTTAAATGAATCTTGTTTGGAAGATATTGACATTAAGTTTAGATGGTCTGAATAAATATGTTTCAAAATGTTTGGTTTCAGAGTTGTTATAACTTGAAAGCAATATGGCTTTAGAAATGAAATTTTTGGAAATTGTATTTAATTAAGAATTGTCTTTAAATATATAAACTTGGAACTTATTGGAAATGGAAGATTTAATAATGTTACCTTATAAAGTGGTTTGGGTTAAGGTGATTTAAAGGAATATTTTAAGATTAATAAATTGAAGAAAATATTCAGTGATTTGGAAACTTGGGGTTTATTTAAAGGATATATGGATTTGGTTTGGAATTTAAATGATATATTATTACCATTTTTGGAATGGATATTATTTTGGAAAGAAAATGGATATTATTCTGGAAAGTATATGGATTTGGACATATTACCAAAATTTTGAAAATGGATATTATTTTGGAAAGTAATAGTATGCGGTTTTAAATGGTTTTGGAATAGAAATGATTTTAAATAAATATCCATGGGTAATAATAATGTTTGGTTGTTAAAGAGACCGGGATCGAAAGTTTTCGTATTCTCTGTTACCTCCGAAAACCACTTTAACAACCGTGCACGTGGTGGAGATTTCAGAATGAAGTAGGATGGTGGCGACGTCCTTTAAGGTATATACGTGGACCCAACTCCCGTGAGTTGGCATAAGGTGGCTAAAACCGAAGCAATTGATGGGCTAATAAAGTCGCTCCTCTGATCGGACACACTCCTTCGCTATTATATTCGGACTTTGAAATTGATTCAGATTCTTTTGATTTCAGGATGTGGCTCAAGGTGGGCGGTAGTAGCTACTACGCGTTACCACCAGCCCGGAAGTGTAATTGGTATATCTACCCTAGCATTGCCTAGTTGTGCCGTGTCACCTACCCTAGCGTGCCTTGTACGAGTTTGATTTGTGTCGTACCTATGGTGTATCCTCTGGTAGCCTCCCAATCAGGAGGTATTACAGTACTGTTTAGACTATTGGCACTATTACGTGTTAAGGACTATATGGGTAACCCTTAACGCTATTTAAAAGTAAGTTTATTTTACTATAAACATTATTATAATAGCGAAATATTACTACATAGTAAATAGTTTAACGGACCCTTAGAAGATGGGTGATCCCAAGCATCCTTTAAGTTACTTGCACATTTTATTACAGTTCACTTGATTTAGTTTACATTGTATAAGTATGTATGTCCTGACTCGAGCGTTTTGTGTTTTGCTTTACACTGAGGTCAGATTGAGTGATACAACATTAGAGACTCATCTTCGGAGTTGGAGCTTTGCTTGAAGATCCAGCTATCTGTTTCAATTTCTGTATTTAGTTGATTCTAGTTATTTACTTGATTCCAATGATGTATTCAGCTTTGTACGTGATTATTGTATTAAACTTCTGTTGTACCCTTGTTTAACTCTGATGTATTTATATAGTAGCTTCATGAACTACTATCTCTGTGCTTCCGCTGCATTATATTACTCTGTGTCTCTGGTCTATGATTTATTTATTTGCTGTATATTTTGAGTTGTACCAAATTTAAATTAACAATTCGGTATTTTGAGCTATTCGTGTCCGACATGTGTGGATGCGAATGGTCAAAATAGCGGGTCGTTACAGAGCATACTTGATATTTTTTTCCTACTATATAATATTGTGTAAACCACTTATTTTCTCAACTTTTAATTATTTTCATTGCAAGTTGCTAAGGTATCTTTGTTCAGGCTGTCAGTATGGAAAGATAGAATACACGTGCACTGCGGTAGGTGTTGAGGGTGGTGTAATGACCAAGTGTATTATAATTCTAACCTAATACATGAGCTTTCGAGTTGAATCTGGTTGGTCAATGAAGTTTGACCTAGATTTATGTCCAAGTTGAATTCAAGTTGGCCAATAATGAGCAAAGATCGAGCGAGTGGATTATTAACACTGTGCGTGGAGTTATTCATGTTTGAATTGTTTTTCCTTGTGTTTGTAATAGGTTATGGGAGTAATCCCATGTGCTAAAAGGGTATTTTCCAAGTATCAATCCAATCATGTATCAATTCCTAATCACTAGTTTGAGCGTAGGGTTTCTAGGTGACTTGCACGATTGGGTAAGGATTTTTCACTCGATTCTTAAAGACGAGCAGTTGAGTCGGATTCTTGAGGAGACTGAGAGATTTCCAAAGTGCGACTCTAGTTGTGCTAGGGAATTTCAGTGGTCTAACCAAGGAACCAGATTAGAGTTCACATGAGAGAAGTCAGGTGGCCGACCCTAGTTTGACAAAGAAATCATGTGAGCAAACAAAGGATTATATCGAGCATCGTATGTTATTTTGGATGATCTATATTCGTTGTAAAATTATTTATACTATAATCATTTAGGATATCTTGGGATAGTTTAGGGAAGGACTTCACGACTAGTTTTATGATTACTCGAATAATCTCCTAAGTGGTGATAGAATACTTGCCTTGATGAGCATTGTGGTACACTTAGTATATTATCCTTATTAATATTGTGCAGTTGACATGAGCTTGAACCTTAGGGAGCCCAAGCATATGTAAAATTTTCATTTGGTAATGATTTAACTAGTAAAGTGTTCTCATTTGGAGCATGATTTCTGTTCGAAAGGAAAGGAAAATTGAGGCTTAGGTTGCTGGGTTTATTCGAGTGTTTTACGACTCGATGATCTAGCATATCATAGAAGTTTTAATTTTATAGCAGGAGGAGTAACAGTCTTTCGTGTATTGTATTCACAAAAGAAGTTATAGCACTTAAGCATTTTGTCCATCTTGGAAGTCAAGCAGGCTCAAGGGATTTTATAGTTTGACATGCATTGTGATGCCCTACCCCGAGACCCATATTAATAAAAAGAATTGCATAGTAATCCTGTCTGCTAATGCAGAAAATATGGCTGGTTAAGGGCGACCATCTATAATCTTATCTTAAACATCTACTGCATACGTCGATAAGTGATCTATATATATATATATATATATATTTATTTATTTATTTCAAGTGGATCAACATATCCAATAAATGCTTAATGCAAAAGTTTAGGTGGCTAATGGATCTATTAGAACAAAATACAATAACAGAATATATATCACATCACAGAACAGTAATCATCATATATATAAATACATATACATAGATACATCCTAGTATGATACAAAATGATACACAAAAGTGGTACAGGGACCACGTTATATACATCTAATCAAATACATATCAGAGTCAAGCGGAAAGAAATATAAACTACACAAAAGTGCTAGGCTAATATCCAAGTAGATGCATCAAAGCTAAGTCCTATAACTGATAGCTAATCTGAAACAACTCCGTCTGACACACGGGTCAGTCTAGCTAAAACAATCAGTTAATGAGGATAGACGATAATATTAAGCATAAGATACAAAGTGATGATTCTTTTCGAATGAGAAGAGGCAACAAAAAGAATACAACCTATGACTTAAGTGAAACAAAGTCACTTAAGTATACAAAGACCTCAAAAGAGGTAAAGTCAACAATAACACTCAAATAATATAAACAGTCGCCTCATGTCATCAACCACATCCCAAAATGTCTACATGGTTTTCATAAACCATTTCTCCTCAAAAAGGAGAAACATCAATACAAACTCTTGCCAAAATGGAAAACATAAAACATTCTCAAATAGGATGATCCAAAACTCAAATATAGAAGAATCTTCAAATTCAATTATACCTCATCTCATCTATATAAATGTATATAAATCTCAATCTCAACTCGCCAAAATGGAAAAACCCAGAATATCCTATAAAATAATGAAATCATCCAAACTCACAACTCAAGGAACTCGATAAGAGTTCGAAACATCATAAATGAAATCACCATATATATAACATCTCATATAGCACTAGGCAATCGATGTAATAAAATATCTTAAAATGGTGAAATTACAATAAAACAGAAAATTCAGAAAACCAGATTGGCCAAATCCCCAATTGCAATGCCGAAAAAATGATGCACGTGCTAAACTCAGATGGCCAAAGCCTCTGACAAGGTTGCTAACACCTCCCAAAGCAGTTCGCCCTCATGACAAGGTCGCTGACATCTCTCCAAGCCGTTTTGTCAGTCCTAACAAGGTCGCTATCACCTCCTAAAGCAGTTCGTCCTTATGACTAGGTCGCTAACACCTCTAAAAGAAGTTCTGTTAGGTAAACATCGTAAATGTGTCACAAACTCACGGATAGAAACCCAAAAAGTGTTAACGTGTGTCTCATACCATACGTTCGCACTTAGCGGTTTACTAGCCCCTAGTCGATGCCACACTATGAACATCATAAAACTTAGAAAATCATATCTCGCCTCGTCTCGTTGGTGAGTGATAAAGAGACACCATACTCGTCTCATTTCATCGACAAGTATTAAATGGCATCGTAAATTGTCTCATCTCATCGACAAGTGAAACATTATGATGGTTCCTCATAAACCATAAATCTCAAAGTAGAAATCTCAAACTATAAAACTCATCAAATATTGGCCTTCCCAGATAATTCCTAAAGATAGGAATTATAACCTCAAAATCCCGCCATAAATTGGCTAAATAACTTAGAAATCAATAACCCAAATAGTTTCGATCGTACAAGTCCGGAATTAACCGAAATAGTAAACGCACATGTCCCATACCACGTGTTTTACTAAATCGTTTAATTCTCTTTCTCATACATTCGAATAGTGAAAAAGTGTATGTTTTATATTTAAAATAGTTTACTAGAGAAAACAAGCTTTTAAAACTTTGTCCCGAAAAGATTAATAAAACTAAGGTTGTTATGGTAACGGCAAATTTACCATTACCACACCATTACCGATAAATTGGTTACCGATTACAAAATAAAATGGTATACCAATAAATTCGGTATGGTAACGGTAATTTTACCGTTACAAGCGGTAAATTATTGGTAAATTTTTTTTGAACCATCGATATCGGTAATTTACCGACAAATTGATTTGTTTCAAACCTTCTTATATTTTGTTCCGTTGGATCATGAACTTTCAACATCTAACGCTGCTAAGTGCTAGGGTTTTATATGTCTAAGATAGAAAATAAGAAATATAACACAACCGCAAGCCGCTCCTCTATTAGTATTTTTTATCTTCTTCGTTCTTACTTCTCTTTATTTCTCATTTTCTCCTCTGCCGATCAGGCGAATCGGTGATTATCGACTTATCTTGGCTGCCGCAAGGCCGCTACTCTGTCCTCTCCTTTCTCCTTGTTTCAATTGCCGACTAGAGGTTTTTGAGCTTTGATTGAACCAGATCAATCGAATTGGTACATTTTTAAATTTTAAGTTTCTTAGTTGTTTTTGTAGTTTTGAAACTTCAACGAGGTGCATGCCAAAAATTCCCTAGCGAGAACACCAACTCTGAAAAGCACCCATCACTGTTATAATTTTATTTATGGTTTAATGAAGAGCAAAAAAACTATCAAATAGTTCTTCGCCCTTGATGATTATTACTGTTTAAGTACTCTTCGTGATGTTTTGATCAATCAATCGAATGAGTAAAATAGATCAACGTCAAAAATGCGTTTCGCAATATTTTTAAACTTTCGATTTTGTGAAGCGATCTCATTAGAAGTTGAAAGAACGGTTGTCTCGTCATCTGTTATGGCATTTACAGAATATATCAACTCTGATTTCAGACGAAATAAATAAAGTGGTAGCATATTACAGTTGTTATTGACTGATAAGGTGAAATTTTACAGGTAAAGAGATCAAATATTCAATATTACTATTCATAGAAAAAAGGTAGGTTTATATTTCAAATGTTGTTATAGGAAAAGTTGATTTACCAATATGCAAATTAGTTCTTAGTTTCTGAAATTCCGAATGCTTAAGGAGGCAACTTCCACTTCTTGAAAGTTAACCTATGCTTTTTGTGAAGTTTCTTGAAGATTGTAATAAAGTTTCTCGAAAATTGTAGCAATTTCTTTTATATCAGTTAAAAGATGAAATCTTGAGAAACTGTATAGTTCAATAACAACTAGGTATACTTACAGAAATATGAAATCGATTTTTTTAGTCACTACAAAAGCAAATATATATGTATGCGTATGAAAAATAAAATCTATCTTATAAAAAATCAAAACAATCCAAAAAATAAAGTGCAATACGTGCATAGTGTAAAACCACTCATGTGTATAATGTATAACTCCTTGCAAATAATACAGTTTTAAGTCAACCTTAATTATTTTCAAGTTTCGTTGAAGACTGAAGAATAATCCTCTTACAGCTAAATTGCACCATTTTAAGTCAACCTTAATTATTTTCAAGTTGTCAGCACCATTTGTGGTTCATTTATGTTTAAGTTTCATGCTACTTCTCTTACAGCTAAATTGCACAGTTTTAGAATTGAATTTGATTTAGAAATTGTTCATATTATATTTTTATATTAAAACTTGGTTAGGATCATTTCTTCAGTTCAATATCGATCAATGAACAAAATGAAAATATTTATATTACTGGTCATACTACAAGCTAATTTTTTACTTTCTTCCATTCAAGTCTATTTTTTTCCAATTTGTTCAGATAGGTAGATCATGTACAAATTTTAGTTGATTCATGGACATGGTTTTATGGTTTAAAAATAGTTTATTGTATTTTCATATGCCCGCTCCAT
Organism: Allium cepa; assembly: GCA_030765085.1. Classification (NCBI taxonomy): domain Eukaryota; kingdom Viridiplantae; phylum Streptophyta; class Magnoliopsida; order Asparagales; family Amaryllidaceae; genus Allium; species Allium cepa. Next base: position 142,770,201 of record CM060931.1, on the reverse strand, counting down.
CGTTTGCGCAACAGGTAATATATGTTTATCAAAGTAATAATGCTTGTAATATTGCTTCATGAACAATATTAAAACATCAGTTCGGCACCTATGCCAGTTTTATGCACCTATGTGCTATGTTAGTAATAACTAATTTTGTGAAAGTTGTATATACACACGCACACTTACTTAGCTTACTTTTTTTTTTACAAACTTGAACACATATAACCATAAATAATTAAAACACCACTTTAAAATAGATTATGAAATGTTCACTTTCAAAGTTTTCAATATTTGTTTGACTTAAGTAAGAAAAAAACTTCATGGGTATGGAAATATGCTGATAAAGAAATAAGAAAAGATACAAATGGTAAAGAATACCATGTCAGTGTTTGTAGAACATGCAAGAAAGAAGTGTAAGCGGATAGCAAGGCATATGGAACTACCGGACTTGCTAATCATTTGTCAAAACAATGCCCAAAATGTCCTGCTTTTGGACGTAATGCCAGTGCAAAAGGTCAACCTACTCTTTCATTAGATAGCGGCGCGGTGGGGACTTTAGTCCCGCATACTTTTAATCAAAAAAAAAATGTGAAGAGAAGTTAATTAGGTATATTATCTTGGATGAAATGCCTTTTAGGGTGGTCGAGGGTAAGGGGTTTAGAGAATTATTAAAGGAGTTATGTCCTTGTTTTTTCATACCTTCAAGACAAAAAATTGCGAGTTTAGTATAGGAAGTGTATACTTTGGATAAGGGTCTGATAATGAGTGTGATAGGGGAAAGAAGAGTGAGCATCACTACCAATACTTGGACATTCGTTCAAAACATAAATTATATGGTTGTTACCGCTCATTTCATGGATAGTGAATGGAAGTTGCATAAAATAATAATTAATTTTACAAAAATAACGAGTCATAAAGGCGATGATATAGGAAGATGTTTGGAGATGTGCTTGAGAAGTTGGGAATTGAAAAAATCTTTAGTATTACGATCGATAATGCATCCGCAAATGATGGGGCTATTGGATACATGAAAAAAAGATTGAGTGATATGGATACTTTATTATTCAATGGTGAATACTTACATATGAGGTGTGCATGTCACATAATTAACTTGATTGTTAAGGATGGTTTGAAAGATCTATATTGCTTAATTGAATGTATAAGGAATTGTGTTAAGTTTATTCATTCATCCCCCACAAGATTGGACAAGTTTAGGGTATATGCTATTATGTTCAAAATGGATCAAATGTCAAACATACCCATGGACATTCAACCTAGATGGAATTCAACTTATAAAATGCTTGAATATTCTGTAAAGTATAAGAAGGTGTTTGATAGAATGACTAACGAAAGTGCTCCTATTATAAGTTATTTCAATGAAAAACATAAAGATGTGTTAAACAGAGTTGGACCAACAAACGATAATAATTGGGAGAAGTCTAAGGCCTTTGTTCACTTTTTTTAAAAAATTTATGATGCTACTTTATCATTAACTGCAACTAAATCTTGCACATCTCCTTTAATGTTTGTGGTTGTGTCCGACCAATTTATTGACATTGAAATGAAAATTAATGATGATGGTAATCCGATTTTGCAAAATGTTGGGAAATCTATGGAAGTTAATTGGGATAAATATTGGGGAAATTTTAAGAGTGTGAACAAGATGATTTATGTAGCTCATGTTCTCAATCCAAGATATAAACTTGAATTGCTACAAATTTCCTTTGACGATATGGGAGAAGATAGTCATGCAATAAAAAACATTATCCATGAAATAAAAGAATGTGTTCTAAAGTTATATAATGAATATAAAGGGGTTGATGAACAAGCACGAATATCTATCATAAAGGAAACTACCTCTAAGGGCCACGTAAATATTAGTTCTCAATCAAGTGGACTTTATCATGTTGAGATGCGACTCAAGAGAAAGAGAGAACAAATGGAAATTAGAGAAATTAACAATGAAGTAGACAAATACTTTTTGGATCCTTGTGTAATGACCCGGAATTTTGGGTAATATAAATTTAATAATCTGCATTAATAATTTAACTGGTTTGATAATTTTTCTTTATAATATTAATTCAAACTGATAAATTTATTCTTTTTAAGGTTAATAAATATTTAATCTGGTAGTTGTGGTCAATATCTCTTTAACGATTTAAAATGGATAAGATTTATTTTCCAAAGCTAATAAATTTTATTCTGTTTATAATATATATATATATATATATATATATTTTTGATATTTATTGTGATTAGAAGATCTTTTGTTTTAAATTAAAGATGAATTTTCAAATTGTAATATATATGTTTGTATATGTTATAATTTGAGTTATTTTTAAATTTAATTTAATCAATTGATAATTTATAATGTATGGATATTGTAGATTGAATCTTTGTTTTAGAATCAATGTTTTCAAAAGTTAATTTAAAGATTAATTCATTTGTTTTAAAATATAAGATAAACAATTTGTTTTTAAATAAGATAGTTTAAAAAGGTTTTAAACAAAGTTTTGTTTTGTCTTTCTTTTAAAATATTTAAAATATGATAGTTTGAAAAGAATTTAAACAAGCTTTGTTTTGTTTTCTTTTAAAAAATGCTTATTATAAAATGGTTATAAATGATAAATATAAATGTTAGATTTTAAATAACATGTATAAGAATTATTTGCACTTTTATTACTGTCAGAATATTTCTTTTAAAAGTAAACTTGTATTTATTTATAAAGTAAATTTGATAAATAAGTTTATATTACATTTAAATTAAATGAAAAGAAATTTATTAAAAATTTGCTTAAGACATGTGTAAACATGTAAACATATCTTTATAACACTTGTTAATCATGCAAATTAGTTTAATGACAAATCTAAATGGTTGAAGACAAGTGGCAACTTATAATTTTTATTTTTGATAAATATTTTTAAGAAAAAAATATTTTATTAGTTTTCTTTCAAAACACTTTTATTTTCCTTGTCTTCTTTTCTTGATTCAATTCAATGGCAACCTGTTTTTTTAAAAAGAAAATCTGCAAAATTTAAGTTCTTCTCAACAAATCAAAATCTGAGTTCAAATTAAAAACCTGCAAATTAAAAACTACAACACAAATCTTCAATCTGGAAATTGGGAAACTGCAGTTCAATTTCAACCTGCAATCCATGAAGTTCTTCACTTTAATTCAACCTGCAATAAAATGGAATCAAGTTCAACAAAATTTGAAGCATGCATGCATTCATTTCATCAACAAAGATAAATCAGAAACAATTTCCAGATTCATGTTCAAGAGCCTGGAACTAATATGCCCTGCAATCAAAATATGTGAGTAAACTATATTTTAAAAACAGTTTTGATTTAATTTTTAATTGAATGTTGCATGCAAATGGATTTGAGTTTGATGATGTATTTTAGTCTACTTGAATGTATGTTTGTTAAATAAAAAAAAATATTGAATGCCTGTATAATAATACTGTTATTTTACAGGTTTGATTTTCTCTTTTAAATTCAATAGCTTAATTTTGAATACAAACTGGATATTGATTTGTAGATGTAAGTTGTTTGTAATCAAGTGATTTATCATCTAAAAATAATTATAGGGTTTAAATTTGAAAGAGTTACTCAAAATTTTCAATTTACAGTAGAAAATCAAATTTTGGCAAAAATTTGTGATTTCAATTTCTAGTTTTGAATTTATAATCGAATTACAGTAGGAAAGTTATGATTTTTGGAGTTGGTATCATAATATTTAATTGTGGATTTAAGTTGAATTTTTGGTTTGAAGAATTTAGGGATTTTTATGAACTGTGGATGTTATACTTGATAGTTTGAGTTGATTCTTGGATCGTAGCTAGAATGTATGTTATAGATTATAGGAAAAATACCTTTGATTTTTTTTAATGTGTAATTTGATCGTAATTAATCAAATTAGGGTTTAGTTTGTATTGGGTTTCAGCTTGGCTGCAAGGGATACCGCGATGAACGTTGGTGGACCGTTGTCTTTCGCGTTTGGGAAGGATGGTGTTCAGGATCGTGGCGTATCGATAGTGTGGTCGGCGAAGGTAATCATTGTCGTGATGATCACCGGCGGTGGAGTTTTGGTTTGAGCTGCTGTAGTTTTCGAGTCGATATGATCAAATTTCGATTCGATTTTTATTTCTTCGATCTGGGTTTATGGTGGAGCTCGCATGTGATCCTGTGACCGTGATGGGTCGTCGCCATGAACGATGGTGGCCGGCGGTGGAGGTGCATGTGCACCGTGTTAGTGGTGTGCATAAGTTTTGGGTCTGGAATTTTTGAGATGGGGAAGATGATAGAAACCCGAAGGGAAGTACGCGTGTGTTTCGGGGGCGACTCGAAGGAGATGGGGTTGGGTTGGCTTCGAGGAAAGCACGAGGTTTTCCCGGGTTGGTACTCGAGTTTGTTGCTTTACTCTGTGTATGGTATATGCAGATAAGAATGTTTTGTATATTAGTATTAATCAAGTTAAAACTATAAGAACAAGTTTATGAAGGAAGTGGAAAATAAAGATAAACTTGTTATTTTAAAAATGGAAGTAAATCAAACATTTAAAGGTAAAAATTGAATTTATATTTCAAATGTAAAAATGTTTTAAGAGGTTTGTTTAAAAAAAAATTATTTTAATTAAGTTTAAAAATACAAATTTAAAAGAGTGATTTGGATTTAATTATCAACTCAAAATTTTAAGTTAAAGTTTGAAATAAAAATTTAATAACAAATTTTCAATTTATATTGAAATAAATAAGTTTAAAACTTGATAATTTAAAGTGTTTAAATTTGGGAATGATTTACAAATGCTTTATCTCCAAGTAAGACTATTATTATGATTTTGTAAACCAAGTTTAATAAAAAAAATTGAATTAATAAGATTTAAATAATTCAAATAATTTGTTTATGGAAATAAATAAGGTTAAATTATTTGGGATAATTATCCTAAAAATACTTATTTAACATGATTTGTTAAGTTTAATTAAGAATAATGTTTTCTTAATTAATTAAGGATTTTAGATAAAATAAGTAAATTAATTAATTTTAAATAATTAGTTAATTGTTTATTTAAATTTAAATAATCACTTAATTATGGATAAATTAAGTGTGATTACTTAAGAAGGTAATTAATGGTTAATTATAGAATGTAATTAAGAATGATAATTACTTTTGGAAGTAATTAGACAGATTACTCGTAGGGATAAATTAATGAAAATGATTATTGGATAATCACCAAATGATATTAATTAAGAAATTGATTAATATAATTGTTGAAGTTAATTAATTATGAAGTAATTAATTAATAAAAGAATTAAGGATTTGGTTAATGATGGAAGTAATTACTTGTTAAGTAATTAATTAAGAGAGTAATCAAGATTTATTAATAAAGTAATTAGAGACAATTACTTGTTAAGTAATTAAGAGTTAATTACTTAATTATTTAGTTAATTAATTAATGTGATTAATTCATTAATTAATGAATTTAACTTAAGATTAATCACTAAGTGTAATTAATTATAATTATAATTAATTAATAAAATAATTAATTAAGGATTTATCTATTTAATTGTTTAATAATTACTTAATGAAGTAATTAAGGATTAATTAGTTGGACTAATTAATCAAGGATTGATATAATTAATTTAGAAGTTAATTAATTAATTAATTAATTAATTAAGATAAGTAATTACAAATTGTTAATTACTGATTATGATTAATAGAATGATTAATTATAAGTTAATTATTTAATTAATTAAAGTAATTATTAATTAATAAGGACCATTTGATAATTAATCAAGGTTGATTAATATAAGTGATTAATGTAAGTGTGATTAATTAATTGTAATTAATTAAGGTTTAATGTAATCAATTATAATTGATTAATTAATGAAGTAAATGTAGGATCATTAATTATTGTAATTAACGACAGTAATTTAAGGTTAATTACTGATTATTGTTAAGGATAATTACTTGATTGTAATTAAAGTATAGTTAATCAAGGAAGATTAATTAAAGAAGATCATTAGAGATGATTAATCTATTTATTTGAAATAAAAAAAATGAAGAAGGATTTAAGTAATCCAATTGATTAAGAGTTAATCAATTCTGTTTATGGATGATTGGTTTATATTGGTTGATTGATTGATATTGGTTGATCAATATTTGGTGATTGATATTGGATGATTGATATTGATTGACACTAGATATCTCTGTTATGTGATATGCTATTGAGAGATGAATGTTGTTATGAATTATCTATTGTGACAATGTGATTCATCTATCTGTTTATATATCACCCTGAATATAAGTTTAACTGTTTAAACCCTTAAGTACAACTTGGACATTAAAATGGCATTTGGTTTCGGTGAGACCGGGATCGGGTTTCCATATTTGGGATGCGAAAACCACATCGATTCCAATTAAACGTTAGGTCGTGAATCCAAGTGGATCTAGTGAAGACTCGAGGTGTAAGGGTTATACGTCAGTATAACTCTGTGGGTGATTCCGTAATGAGTTGACGGAATAGTACTTGTAGATTCGAGATGGTGATTTAGAGTGCAAGGGCTATGGTCGTTGACTCTGAGGGTGATTCCAAAATGAGTGCAACGAGATAGTGCCTTCAGTTTCGTTCGAACCCGGAACGAACTTGTATGGATTGAATGCTTTCAGAACATCATCAGGTGGATGATGAGCATTCTAAGATAGATGTGTTCTATAAAGGTAATCGCAGCCTCAAGCCTCATCAACCGGGAATGGCTAAAACAGGGGAGGTGCAGCAAAGCTTCGTGGGTAGCCCCCACTTAAGAGTGAGATTTACCCCTGTCTAGAGGTCCCTTTCTATTTCAGCTTAGTATGTGGTTGGTCGCACCAACTACGGGTTGGTCTTGTTCGGGAATGTCCAGTAAGGGATGGTTCCAACCTTGTGTTGCAGGGGAGTGGACGTACTCCTCGGTACGGTGATTTAGGCCACATACTGTGACGGGCGGTACCCCAGTAGCCCTGCCATTGATGGAATCCAAATCCAATAAGTGCCTTTACGGTTTTGATTGTGCCCAACTATGTTGGAACGTGAGATGTAAGCATTCCAGCTATTTCTGTATTTTATTTTGAAAACCCTAGACACTATTATAATATCACTGGATTTCCTATCAAATGTTTTGGTTAACGTAAGGTAAAAACTTTTCCATGTTTATGTGTGGGAAGTCTTACGTCATACCTTTTCTTTTCAAAGGTTTACTAAAGTTAAACAATTTTAAACCGTTTACTCACACCAGACCCCTGTCTGACCCGAGTGTTTATTTTCTGTTTTATTAAACTCTTGGGTACTCATATTATGTATGAGTAGTCAAGTGATTCAGGTTTTCTTGACGAATTCTGGAGGAGATATGGAGCAGGAGGCTTCCACGTGTAGATATATTATGGTTCCGCTGTGTTGTTTGGTATTTGTTTCTGTTGTATTTGAGTTGTATAGTTAGACAGATGTTTATAACTGTCTAATATCTGTTGTTTTAAGTTGTGTACTCTGATGTAATAAGATACTATGTAATATTTTATGTGATATATTACTTTTTATTCGTTCCGTTGTGAGTTCTCTGATGATGATCTATTTCTTCTTTCTCTTTCTTTTCTTTTCTATCCCTTTCTTTTTTCAAGATGATGCGATTTCCTAGAGATAGGAAGTTGGGTCGTCTCATTTGGTATCAGAGCATTAGGTTGAGTGAATACCAAGGCTCTGAAGTGTGTCTTTCTTTAGGGAGCATTAGGTTGAGTGAGTACCTAGGCTCTGTAGCGGTGTCTTTCTTGAGAGAGCGTATTTGTAATTTTTATATATAACTTTATATATATATCTACCTGATCTGTTGGGTTATATGTTCGGATTTTCCAACATAATTTTTAGAGGTAGATGGAGTAGTGGTGTATGTGTAACACGACTACCACTGATGGAAGAGGTCCATATGTTTGAGGTTGGAAGTATTTGTCGAGACTGTAGACCTAATACTGTCTCGAGTAAGATTTGTTGTCGGAGTAAGGATTTCTCTGATATTCGAAGGAAATCTTTTAAAGATTCGGAGTTCATCTTTGAGGTGTAAGTTTGGATTTCGCTCGGGTGAGCAAATTATTCTTGAGTTTGGATCTGTCAGAAGTACAGAAATAAGTGATGATATCCTAATAACTGCGTGATGAGATGCAGTATCCATGGATATTTTCAGAAGATGTTTCCTTTTGAAGCAGTTTTAGTAGTAGTTGAGGAGCAGTCTTTACCTTCCGTAGAGAAGATTCATCTGTGTAAAGGTGATCTGGATCTTTGGCATGGAGGTTAGCTGTTCTGGAATTTGAGACTAAGGTCTATGAGTTGTTTCGCTTCAGCATGGTCTCATTTGTCATTTCTTAAGGACAGCGAGATATTGATGCTTGGTTTGGAGCCCGAGTTTCTTTTGGGATGTCTGCCATCTCGGAGGTCCGTTGTGTGGATTGTAGATAGTTTTAGGTTTTGGAGAAGCCTTTGGATTAGAAGTCTTTGGTTAGCAGTGGTTACAGTTTCAGCTCGAAGTATTCGGTGTACTGACGAGAAGGTCTTTTAGCTTCACAGTATCATCGAGGTAGAGTTTGGAAGCAGCAACGTGGTTGTTTCTCCGATGGTTCAGGAAACTTGGTGGTTCTTCTTTCAGCAACCCGGGGAAGTTGGAGATGTTTCTTGAAGGGTTAACCTTGTTTGGAGAAGTTTAGAACTGTTCTATTTGGTAAAGAGAGGACGGTTTCTTTGGAATCCGAACTAGGTAGGATCGCAAAAGTGACTTGCGATTAATTTGGAATTTTCTTGGGCTATCTTTTGTTTGAGACTGAGGATTCTCATGTGAAAGTAGGAGCTACTAAAGTAATCAGAAGTTGGTCTGCATCTGGAGTTGAGTTCCATATTGTTTTGGTTCCAGAAGTGATTTTGGTAGCTGGCCTGGTTGTAGGATGGTTCTTGGAGAAGGTAGAGTTAGTGTAGCAGCTCAGAATATTTTTGGAATTGAATTTGGTCTGATCTAGTTTTTGAGTTGGATTCTGTAGTAAGGTTGTGTGACTGAGTCAAATGAGCCAGATTTTATGGATTTGATGAACAAAGCTTTCCCGGATATATTGGATAAGTTTGTACTCGTGTTCATCAACATATATTCTTATCTATTTCAGAATCAGAGTTGTGCAGCGGAAGCAAAGTAGCAGCTGTGCAAGAAAGGAAGCAAGCTCAGATTGCTATTGCTTTGGAGTAGAGCATGTGTTCTGGATTTCGATGGATTTTGGAAGACTTTTCTGTTGAATATGATCCAAAAACTGGTTTGCTTTGGTCTAGTTGTTTCTGGAAGCATCAGCATGGGTTGAGATGATCAGGGAAAGTTTGGCACCCCAGGATTGTCTATTGAGTTATGCAGATATGAGATAAGGAGTTTGGAATTCGAAGTTGGAGACTTCATTGTTGTTCAGATTTCTCTGGTTAGGAGAGAGCAGTAATTGGGTTAGATTGGTTGGCTAGTGCTGAGGCATTTGAAGATTTCTTATCTGTGTTTTGATAGGATAAGATTGAATTGCCAGTTTGGATAGCTGGAATTCATTGTGTATCACGTATCTCCGAGGGAGTATGTGTATGATTCATTGTTGGTTGTTCAATCTGTGGTTCAGTTAGATTTGGAAGTTGAGATATACTTGAGTATAGTCTAATGTTCTGTTCAGATTGATGGATCTGGAGATGAGAGGAGCTCTGGATTTTGGTAGTGTAGTTAGTTTGTTGAGCTCTTGTAGAGCGAGTCTCCCGGTGATTTATACTTGGGAAACTCGAAATAGTATTAGATATTTATTCCGATTTGTGTTAGAATAATTAGTTAAGTTTGTTTGTTTATTTAATTACTATGGTTGTTAGTAACTGGTTGTTAGGAATGCTTTACTGTTTGAAATTAAAATCTTTCTGGGTTATTAAATTACCTTTGCTTTTAAATTTCGGGGACGGAATTCTTTTAAGGGGGAGGATTGTAACGACCCGGAATTTTGGGCAATATAAATTTAATATTATGCATTAATAATTCAACTGGTTTGATAATTTTTCTTTATAATATTAATTCAAACTGATAAATTTATTCTTTTTAAGGTTAATAAATATTTAATCTAGTAATTGTGATCAATATCTCTTTAACAATTCAAAATGGATAAGATTTATTTTTCCAAAGCTAATAAATTTTATTATGTTTATAATATATATATTTTTGATATATATTGTGAATAGAAGATCTTTTGTTTTAAATTAAATATGAATTTTCAAATTGTAATATATATGTTTGTATATGTTATAATTTGAGTTATTTTGAAATTTAATTTAATCAATTGATAATTTATAATGTATGAATATTGTAGATTGAAGCTTTCTTTTAGAATTAATGTTTTCAAAAGTTAATTTAAAGATTAATTCATTTGTTTTAAAATATAAGATAAACAGTGTGTTTTTAAATAAGGTAGTTTAAAAAGGTTTTAAACAAAGTTTTGTTTTGTCTTTCTTTTAAAATATTTAAAATATGATAGTTTGAAAAGAATTTAAACAAGCTTTGTTTTGTTTTCTTTTAAAAAAATGCTTATTATAAAATGGTTATAATGATAATTATAAATGTTAGATTTTAAATAACATGTATAAGAATTATTTGCATTTTTATTAGTGTTAGAATATTTCTTTTAAAAGTAAACTTATATTTATTTATAAAGTAAATTTGATAAATAAGTTTATATTACATTTAAATTAAATGAAAAGAAATTTATTAAAAATTTGCTTAAGACATGTGTAAACATGTAAACTTATCTTTATAACACTTGTTAATCATGCAAATTAATTTAATGACAAACGTAAATGGTTGAAGGCAAGTGGCAACTTATAATTTTTATTTTTGATAAATATTTTAAGAAAAGAAATATATTAGTTTTCTTTCAAAACACTTTTATTTTCCTTGACTTCATTTCTTGATTCAATTCAATGGCAACCAGTTTTTTAAAAAAAAACTGCAAAATTTAAGTTCTTCTCAACAAATCAAAATCTGAGTTCAAATTAAAATCCTACAAATTAAAAACTACAACACAAATCTTCAATCTGGAAATTGGGAAACTACAGTTCAATTTCAACCTGCAATAAAATGGAATCAAGTTCAATAAAATTTGAAGCATGCATGCATTCATTTCATCAACAAAGATAAATCAGAAGCAATTTCCAGATTCATGTTCAAGAGCCTGGAACTAATCTGCTCTTCAATCAAAATAGGTGAGTAAATTATATTTTAAAAACAGTTTTGATTTAATTTTTAATTGAAAGTTGCATGCAAATGGATTTGAGTTTGATGATGTATTTTAGTCTACTTGAATGTATGTTTGTTAAATAAATAAAAAATATTGAATGCCTGTATAACAATACTGTTATTTTACAGGTTTGATTTTCTCTTTTAAATTCAATAGCTTGATTTTGAATACAAACTGGATATTGATTTGTTGATGAAAGTTGTTTGTAATCTAGTGATTTATCATCTAAAAATAATTATAGGGTTTAAATTTGAAAGAGTTACTCAAAAAATTTAATTTACAGTAGAAAATCAAATTTTGGCAAAAATTCGTGATTTCAATTTCTAGTTTTAAATTTATAATCGAATTACAATAGGAAAGTTATGATTTTTAGAGTTGGTATCATAATTTTTAATTGTGGATTTAAGTTGAATTTTTGGTTTGAATAATTTAGGGATTTTTATGAACTTTGGATGTTATACTTGATAGTTTGAGTTGATTCTTGGATCGTAGCTAGCATGTATGCTATAGATTATAGGAAAAATACCTGTAATTAATCAAATTAGGGTTTAGTTTGTATTGGGTTTCGGCTTGGCTGCAGAGGATACCGCGATGAACGTTGATGGACCGTTGGCGTTCGCGTTTGGGAAGGATGGTGTTCAGGATCGTGGCGTTTCGATAGTGTGGTCGGCGAAGGTAATCATTGCCGTGATGATCACCGGCGGTGGAGTTTTGGTTTGAGCTATTGTAGTTTTCGAGTCGATATGGTCAAATTTCGATTCGATTTTTATTTCTTCGATCTGGGTTTATGGTGGAGCTCGCATGTGATTCTGTGACCGTGGTGGGTCGTCGCGATGAACGATGGTGGCCGATGGTGGAGGTGCATGTGCACCGTGTTAGTGGTGTGCATAAGTTTTGGGTTTCAAATTTTTGAGATGGGGAAGATGATAGAAACCCGAAGGGAAGTACGCATGTGTTTCGGGGGCGACTCGAAGGAGATGGGGTTGGGTTGGCTTCGGGGAAAGCATGAGGTTTTCCCGGGTTGGTACTCGAGTTTGTTGCTTTACTCTGTGTATGGTATATGCAGATTAGATTGGTTTTGTACATTAGTATTAATCAAGTTAAAACTATAAGAACAAGTTTATGAAGGAAGTGGAAAATAAAGATAAACTTGTTATTTTAAAAATGGAAGTAAATCAAACGTTTAAAGGTAAAAATTAAATTTATATTTCAAATGTAAAATGTTTTAAGAGGTTTGTTTTAAAAAATAATTATTTTAATTGAGTTTTAAAAATACAAATTTAAAAGAGTGATTTGGATTTAATTATTAACTCAAAGTTTTAAGTTAAAGTTTGAAGTAAATTTTTAATAACAAATTTTCAATTTATATTGAAATAAATAAGTTTAAAACTTGATAATATAAAGTGTTTAAATTTGGAAATGATTTATAAATGCTTTATCTGCAAGTAAGACTATTATTATGGTTTTGTAAACCAAGTTTAATAAATTGATTTTGAATTAATAAGATTTAAATAATTCAAATAATTTGTTTATGGAAATAAATAAGGTTAAATTATTTTGGATAATTAACCTAAAAATACTTATTTAATATGATTTGTTAAGTTTAATTAAGAATAATGTTTTCTTAATTAATTAAGGATTTTAGATAAAATAAGTAAATTAATTAATTGTTTGATTAATTTTAAATAATTAGTTAATTGTTTATTTAAATTTAAATAATCACTTAATTATGGATAAATTGAGTTTGATTACTTAACAAGGTAATTAATGGTCAATTATAGAATGTAATTAAGAATGATAATTACTTATGGAAGTAATTAGAGAGATTACTCATAGGGATAAATTAATGAAAGTGATTATTGGATAACCACCAAATGATATTAATTAAGAAATTGATTAATATAATTGTTGAAGTTAATTAATTATGATGTAATTAATTAATAAAAGAATTAAGGATTTGGTTAATGGTGGAAGTAATTACTTGTTATGTAATTAATTAAGAGAGTAATCAAGATTTATTAATAAAGTAATTAGAGATAATTACTTGTTAAGTAATTAAGAGTTAATTACTTAATTATTTAGTTAATTAATTAATGTGATTAATTAATTTATCAATTAATTAATTTAACTTAAGATTAATCACTAAGTGTAATTAATTAAAATTGTAATTAATTAATAAGTATTAATTAAGGATTTATTTATTTAATTGTTTAATAATTACTTAACGAAGTAATTAAGGATTAATTATTTGGATTAATTAATCAAGGATTAATATAATTAATTTAGAAGTTAATTAATTAAGAAGTTAATTAATTAAGATAAGTAATTACAAATTGTTAACTGCTGATTATGATTAATAGAATGATTAATTATAAGTTGATTATTTAATTAATTAAAGTAATTATTAATTAATAAGGATCATTTGATAATTAATCAAGGCTGATTAGTATATGTGATTAATGTAAGTGTGATTAATTAATTGTAATTAATTAAAGTTTAATGTAATTAATTATAATTGATTAATTAATGAAGTAAATGTAGGATCATTAACTATTGTAATTAATTATAGTAATTTAAGGTTAATTACTGATTATGGTTAAGGATAATTACTTGATTGTAATTAAAGTATAGTTAATCAAGGAAGATTAATTAAAGAAGATCATTAGAGATGATTAATCTATTTATTTGAAATAAAAAATGAAGAAGGATTTAAGTAATCCAATTGATTAAGAGTTAATCAATTCTGTTTATGGATGATTGGTTTATATTGGTTGATTGATTGATACTGGATGATCAATATTTGGTGATTGATATTGGATGATTGATATGGTTGATACTGGATATCTCTGTTATGTGATATGTTGTTGAGAGATGAATGTTGTTATGAATTATCTATTGTGATAATGTGATTCATCTATCTGTTTATATATCACCCTGAATATAAGTTTAACTATTTAAACCCTTAAGTAGAACTTGGACATTAAAATGGCGTTTGGTTTCGGTGAGACCGGGATCGGGTTTCCATATTTGGGATCCGAAAACCACATCGATTCTAATTAAACGTTAGGTCGTGAATCCAAGTGGAGCTAGTGAAGACTCGAGGTGTAAGGGCTATACGTCAGTATAACTCTTTGGGTGATTCTGTAATGAGTTGACGGAATAGTACTTATAGATTCGAGATGGTGATTTAGAGTGCAAGGGCTATGGTCATTGACTCTGACGGTGATTCCAAAATGAGTGCAACGAGATAGTGCCTTCGGTTTCATTCGAACCCGGAACGAACTTGTATGGATTGAATGCTTTCAGAACATCGTCAGGTGGATGATGAGCATTCTAAGATAGATGTGTTCTATAAAGGTAATCGCAGCCTCAAGCCTCATCAACCGGGAATGGCTAAAATAGGGGAAGTGCAGCAAGGCTTCGTGGGTAGCCCCCACTTGAGAGTGAGATTTACCCCTGTCTAGAGGTCCCTTTCTATTTCGGCTTAGTGTGTGGTTGGTCGCGCCAACTACGGGGTGGTCTTGTTCGAGACTATCCCGTAAGGGATGGTTCCGGCCTTGTGTTGTAGGGGAGTGGGCGTAATCCTCGATACGGTTATCTAGGCCACGTACTGTGACGGGCGGTACCCTAGTAGCCCTGCCATTGATGGGATCCAAAATCCAATAAGCGCCTGTACGGTTTTGATTTTGCCTAACTATGTTGGAACGTGAGATGTAAGCATTCCATCTATGTCTGTATTTTATTTTGAAAACCCTAGACACTATTATAATATCATTGGATTTCCTATCAAATGTTTTGGTTAACGTAAGGTTAAAACTTTTCCATGTTCGTGTGTGGGAAGTCTTATGTGATACCTTTTCTTTTCAAAGGTTTTCTAAAGTTAAACAATTTCAAACCGTTTACTCATACCAGACCCCTGTCTGACCCGAGTATTTATTTTCTATTTTATTAAACTCTTGAGTACTCATATTATGTATGAGTAGTCAAGTGATTCAGGTTTGCTTGACGAATTCTGGAGGAGATATGGAGTAGGAGGTTTCCACGTGTAGATATATTATGGTTCCGCTCTGTTGTTTGGTATTTGTTTCTGTTGTATTTGAGTTGTATAGTTAGACAGATGTTTATAACTGTCTAATATCTGTTATTTTAAGTTGTGTACTCTGATGTAATAAGATACTATGTAATATTTTATGTGATATATTACTTTTTATTCGTCTGCTGTGAGTTCTATGATGTTGATATGTTTCTTCTTTCCTCTTTCTTTTCTTTTCTATCCCTTTCTTTCTTCAAGATGATGCAGATTTCCTGGAGATAGGAAGTTGGGTCGTCTCACCTTGTGAGAAACTCGATGGTGAATCTTTTGATCTTTTGAATTGGTGGAAGGTGAATCAAGCGTGGTATCCAATTCTTTCATTAGTTGCCAAAGATTTATTTTCAATTCCAAGTTCAACCATGGCTAGTGAGAATGCTTTTAATTTGGGAAGGAGAATTGTTGATCCTTTTAGAGCTTCATTAACTCCAAAGATGGTTGGGGCGTTGGTTTGTACAATTGATTGGCTTAGGGGAGATGAATTCAATTTCTATAAGGAGCCGAGCGAAGATGATGTCTCTTTCTACAAGGAACTTGAAGAATTTGAAACAAGTAAGCGTTTG
The DNA here is from genome assembly GCA_030765085.1 of Allium cepa. NCBI lineage: Eukaryota > Viridiplantae > Streptophyta > Magnoliopsida > Asparagales > Amaryllidaceae > Allium > Allium cepa. Next base: position 142,754,255 of record CM060931.1, on the reverse strand, counting down.
TTAAATTTTATCAAAAAATTTAAGGTAAAACATCTATTATCTAATAACAACCAAGGTGGTTAAAACTAGAAAGATATCTTAAAACTGTGCATTTAGTTCATATATAGTTCATATTGCAAACTATACATTTTCTTAAGGCAGAAATTTGCTTGTTGCTTTGGACAACTCAAAGGTCAAAACTGGCACTGCTAGTTATATAATAATACGGTCTTGGGTTTGTATGTTTAACTATATAATTTGACTAAACATGAAGAAATCCTAATGTGAATTTTGTTAATAATGATTAACTGATTAAATTTTGACATTTACAAGAATACTTACCTCAAGTGAGTATTTTGTTAAACAACATCCTTTCACATATAAAACAAAAGGCTTGTTATGCACTGGCCACTGAATAAAATAAAGCTGGCTTATGTTCTTTAAGCTAATCTTTTGATCTAAACAATGGATGGAAATAAAATTGGCTTTAAACTCTTTTAATCTACAGTCATTGTATATCATGTACTGTATGCAGTGATCATCCACATAATGCAGTCCTTATAATCTACAGTTTAGATATGAAAGGCAGTCCCAAACATTGGGACGATATGATATATCATGCCCTATATGCAGGGATCGTCCACATAATGCAACCCTTATAATCCACGTAATGCAGTATTAGTTAATTAGCTATTGTTGTTCCTTGATATGCCTGCATTATTAGTTATTTACTGATAAACTAACAGTGAGAAATATATACAGATGTTGTGCTAGACTTCAAATTCTTTTCTTCTTCTATACATTACTTACATGAGAAAATGTTTTTCAAATTTTTACCTTCATAGGCTTGAATGATAAAGCTCCACCTTCAGATTGACCATCTTCCTCCAATTCAACTAGTTGACTACACTTTGAGAGACACATCATATTATCATACAACAGATGAAAAAACAGGGACATCCATGGTGGCTTATTGGCTTCGTTAACTCTATTTAAAACTGTTTTTCTAGTTTTTTTGCTACTAAAATGATCTGTAATCCTAAATTTATATACCATATATGTGCTTGTTATTTCACTTGAATTGCTGACAACTTGATATACATGATGTTTTCAACCCGTGGAGATTTATTTCCATTTTACATGTATTTTTACTTTCTATTTCACTTAAACTGTTCATTATTGTTCGAATTGTATGTTTCATTTTGTTGTTTTCTACCAGCGAGATTTAAAACTGATATGAAATAGCATGTATGTGATGTATTTGCTATTTAACATGTTTATTGATTTATTCTGCATGATTTGGTACATGTTCGTACCTTTGATACATGATCTAGTACAGCTACAGAAGTATAATATTTACTATTTTCAAGGAGCGGTAATTTACCGTTACCGACAAAATGGTTACCGACATATCGGTATACCAACAAAGCGATTACCGACGTATCGGTAATGGTAATAGTAAGCGTTTTTTATTTACCGAAAAAAATGGTATGACAACGGTATTTGTATAACGGTAACGGTAACCGTTACCATAACAGCCCTAAACAAAACCAATATTTGAAATTTCTTTATATAGGAAATAAATAGATTTTATATTTGAAAAATAATTTTAAAATACTATGTAATAATAATTTGAAATGTCCATTTATTTCAAGAAATAATTCAAAATGAATTAGTGAAAATCGTGCTCGAAAACAATGAAAAACAAGAAAGATAACTCAAGACCGATGAATTGAATTCAATACGAATTCAATTCAAACTTAACCCAAAATTAATTCAAATTCTATTTAAATTTGAGTTTCAAATTCTCCAAATATAGCTAGCCTATTGATAGGCATCACAGCTCTCAAAATCTCAAAAACAACATGAAAATCGATCAAAAATGAGACCAAGAATAAGCTAATACAATTCTCAGTTCAATGATCGTTATTGCTGTCGTTTTGGTCATATCTTTCACCTTTTTTTGTCTAAATTCATTAAATATAGATGTTATGGAAAGTTTAGACTTTGGGCTAGAAGCTTCATGTTTTGAGTTTTCGAAAATTTTGATGTTAGCTTGGTCAAAACAGTATTTGTTTATTGCTGTCCCGAGAGCAAAACGACAGCAATAACAATCATTGAACTGAGAATTGTATTAGCTTATTCTTGCTCTCATTCTTGTTCGATTTTGATGTTGTTTTTGAGATTTTGAGAGATGCCTATCAATAGGCTAATTATATTTGGAGAATTTGAAACTCAAATTTAAATAGAATTTGAATTGATTCTTGGTTAAATTTAAATTGAATTCGTATTGAATTCAATTTATCGGTCTTGAGTTATCTTTCTTGTTTTTCATTGTTTTCGAGCATGATTTTCACTAAACCATTTTGAAGTATTTATTGAAATAAATGGAAATTTCAAATTATTATTACATAGTATTTTAAAATTATTTTTCTAATATAAAATCTATTTATTTCCTATAATAAAGGAATTTCAAATATTGGTTTTATTAATCTTTTCGGGACAAAGTTTTAAAAGCTTGTTTTTTCTAGTAAACCATTTTAAATATAAAACATACACTTTTACACTATTCGAATGTATGAGAAAGAGAATTAAACGATTTAGTAAAGCACATGGTATGGAATACTAGATTGAACTTTCGACCATGTAAACAATAAAATTTAACAAAACTCAAAACATGAAATTCGTAGCAGATAATCTAAGCTTTCAGGAAAATCAAGAATCGTCAAATTCGGACATTAAACGAAAAAATATGCTGAAATTACCAACAACACTTAGCACAGAAAGTCACGGTTTTTGCAGTGACAGGGCAGCGAGTTTGAATTGGGTTTTTCGACCATCTATGTTCAAAATTTTCGAAAGTGTTCAACATGAAAGTTGTCCTATTCTTTTCAAGCTTTCTAGAACTTCAAAAAAATCAAATTTCGATTTAAAATGAAAGAGATATTCACAATTTATTGACAACGATCCATAAATAAACATGCAACAAACAGAATTGAGATTTCTTACCTCGAAAACTCAATCAAAGCTAGAAATTGTGAGTTTCGATACTCACCTTGCAATTCATGGAGATTAACACAGAATAAATTTGGCCAAAAATGAAGCAAGGTGAAGGCTTTTGGTAATAGAAAGCTTCAGCTACCTGTAGAAACTTAGAAATAGAATATGCGAAGAAGAAGAACTAGTAATTAACAGATAACCCAAAAACAAAATTGAAATTTGGTGAATTCTCTCTGATTTGAAGTAGATTGCCTATTTGATATTAGCTTTTAATTGATTAAAACATCAAATCCATGAAGAAATTAGGGGATTGAAGGCCATTAATTGAAAAGGGGTTTCTTTCTTTTGTTTACTGGTTAGAGGAAGGAGACGAAAATAGTTAGGTATAGTAAAATGGGCTTTTGGACCCAAATAGAGAATAAATTAATTAGCCTAAGGATTTAATTCACACCTAAATCAATATGCACATATTTATATTATGTTATAATAATAAAACAATGCATTTTCTCCCAAGTTTCTACACACAAAAATGTGTACTTATATGCACAAATAAAATAAAATATTTTACATCATATAAAAAGTTTAATTTTAATTTTAAAAACATTTTTATTTTAAAAACCCTTATTTTTCATAAATACACAATTTGCACTAATAAATGCATAGCTCCATATTTTCAACTCCAAAAATTCTACTAAAATATTTCGCTTGTTTAGAAAAATATGACAAAGCATTTTAAACTTAATTTTATAACCAAAATTCATTTTTAAATCAAATTCCATCTATTTGTTTGAATAAACAATCTTTGAAAATTAAACACTTCCTTTAAAAATTATTAAAAGAAGTAATTAGCAATAATTAATAAAATTATTGCATTTTCTCCAAATAAAAACCATTTTCCATTCGTTATTAGCTCAAACAAAATAAAATAAAGTTCCAAACTTTATTTTTCTTATTTTATTTTCAAAAATTCATTGTTTATTCCAAATGAACAATAAAAATTTCAATGTTATTGTAATTCACAATATTAAATCATAACTACCGTTATACTTTAATATTTACAGGTAATCTCCAAAACCAGGGTTGTTACAGACTCCTCCCTTTGCAAAATTGTATCCTCGCAATTTATAGAGAAGAGTTGTATTCAAATCATCTATTTCATCGATCAAAAGAAGGGTAGACCATCATGAAATTAAAATTTCTCACTATCAACTTAATATGATAGAAGACCAATATAAAATTGCTCAATAAATTCTATGATTTCCTAAGTATAATTACTGGAATTAGCAGACCATTGAATTTTCTCGAGCAATACATTATGATTTCAAAGACGTCTCACCTTCAAAACAAGTATACAAATAGAATGCTACACAAAAGATCGATCGAGTGAGATTGATTTCTCAGAAGCTTCTTGAATAGAGTCATGATTTTAGTGTCACTTTATCCCAGACTCCAATCAACAAGATCATTATTGATATAACTTTCTATGTATCACTACGGAAAGAGCCATGTTGATTTATTATTGACGACAATAGAGATAAGAAAATTTCACGAGAGGTGGTTCTTCAAATGTGTAACGATCCAGAATTTCTTTCATTTGAAATTCAGATATTTAATTGATTTTAAATATCAACAAGTAAAATTTATAAGTCGAATAATTTATTTTTCGAATATTTAGATTTAATTGGATAATTAAATCGATAAATTAATATTTGAAATTGCGTAAATAATTGGAAACTGGGTTTAATGTGATTAAAAATGATTTATAAAGTTATATTAAATCATATTGGAGTTAGAACAATGTTAGTGAACTTTTAAAATTGAATTAAAAGTTAAATTGCAGAAATTGAATATTTTAATATTTATTTGACGAGTTAAAATAGCCATTTTTCAAACAATCTTGGATTTCGACGAAGCCAGTTTCATTGGATCCGTAATGTTATATTATTGCAGGATTTCAAATTTCGTGTCAATCAGATTTACGGTTTGTACGGGGCAAGCCAAAACGCGTAGAAATTTGTTTAATCGGTTTAATTTAAATTTGATCGTTTATTTCCGTAACTCGCACATACGACCAAATTAGCTTCCGAAACATATTCCATTGTGTCCGGAACGTGGGGTAACCCTAGAAACGCCAGTCACCGCGTGAAATTTGGAGTTCGGAAAATTTCGAGTGAATAGTAATTTGAGAATTTTCTATAGAAGGACTCAACAACTTCACTTTTTCCCATAACCCTAGAGCTAGGTCATAGCCGCCAGTTACAAACTTAATGGCCGAAAATCTCCTAATTTCTTCCCTTAATTTCTTCAAATCGACACGCTGATTCAACAAACTTCCAACTGCAAACTTGTAGAGGGCATCGAGATCTTGAAGATCAACGATGGAGATTGGGTTTGGAGCGTCGAGGTGGTCGCTAGGGGACCGCGTCCTCCTTCCGTTCATGCACGAAAAATGAGGCAAATAGGCGACCGAGCTCTGCAATATTCTAGCCGAAGGTGGCTCGCGTGAAGCTCTTCAAGATGGAGGTAGTTGATCGTCTTCAAGCGGCTCGTAGTGGTCGTGAAAATTTGTAAACAAGTGGCAGCCGTGGGGCTCTTGCGACCTGGAAAGAAACGTGGGAGGAAGAAGAAGGGTTGCGGCCTGGATTGCATCAAGCAGGGATCTACGATCCATAATAATTTGGGTTAGAAAATATAAAAAAAGTTGTAAATTATTTATATATAAATTCGTTTAAACTTTAAAACTGCATATCTTTTTCATACATGGTCGGAAAATTACGAAACAAATTGCGTTGCAATCGTTTTGTCGAGCACTACGCAATGGAGCTGGTTTGGAGTCGTTTGGAGCTAGTGATAATTTCGGGTAAAATTAAGTGCACGTTTAATTTTATTCGAAACAAACGCTACAACTGTTATCGGAAAACCAATGTGAGAACTTCTCACTCAATCGAATTATTTCGGTTTAAATTTTAAATAGTTAGATTTAAAATTGCTTGATTGTGTGATTGGATGATAATTATTATCTGTCGTATTGAAATAGACCCTATACGCCGTATATTAAGCGGATGTTATTTATTAAACACATATACCGCGATAATTCCAACTTGTATGGAATTGGTATTATATATGTATTTGGAGTTGATTTCCCGCATTATATAGCGGATGAGACCCTATTGCGTCACATAATAGCGGATAATATTTTATAAATCCCATATACCGCGATATTCCGTCTTGAAGCGGAATTGGTATTGTGCTAACATCCGTGGATGCAGGGAAACAGGTTGGAGGGATCCAACTGGATTCCTCAAATGATTGAATTTGTTTCAATATTGTGTGTTGATCTATTTATAATCTGCGTGATTATCTTTGTGATTGAAATCAGTAAAGGCTAAATTTTAGCCGAATATATTTTTGGTATCGTTAGATGCCGAAAATAAATAAAATTGGATTTTGAAAAGTTAGTTGTAAATTTATAATTAAATTTATTTTTTAGAATCATATAAATTTGAAGGAAGGAATTTCTAAAATGATAAAGTTTTATTTTTATCTTATTGAATGAAATTCCAAAATATGGTAAAAGGGCGTAATAAATGGATTTTCGATAATATTGTTCGATGATTGAAAATTTATTCAAAATATGGATTTTAAAGTGTTGGAAAATAAAAGAATTTGTATTCTTTAAAAAGAATTTTTTTTGAAAAGAAATAAATTTAGGAATCCATTTGGGAATTGATTTGGTAATTGAAAATAGATCTTTTGGAAATCCATTTGGAAATTTGTTTGGTGTTTTGAAATGAATTTGGAATCAAATTGGAAATTGATTTGGGGTTTAGTAGAAATTGATTTCAATTTGAAATTTGAATGAAATTCACTTAGTGTTAAATTTCTTGGAAAATCAATATGGAATTTGATTTGGTGTTTTTGGAAATCAATTGAAACTGATTTGGTGTTGAAAGTGAATAATTGAAATCGATTTGAAACATCGTATAAAAAGTGAATATTTGGAAATGTAAATTCACAATGGAAATTTATAAGGGAAATTTGTTTTAAAAATAAACATTGATTTATTTTTAAAAGTGTGAAAATAAATTTACGAATTTGGAACGTAAATTTAATAATCGGTATGGATTTATTTAATTGGTTTGAATGAAACATTTTGAAATGAAAGTGTATTCTCCCCGGAAAGCCGAATAAATTTTCTGAATAGCTTTCGGAAAAATATATTATTCATATATATAAAATTCTAGTATTGGGTTTGAAAAGGATACTTTGAAGAAATTTACCTCTTAAATTATTTTAAATCCTTTAAGTAAAGATTTATTAAATTGTTTATAGAAATGATTATTTCTAAGATTTAGTCAGTAATTGTTTTAGAAAGTAGTTATTTAAATAGTCATACTCTATTTACTAATTTTATTTTTGAAAAATTAGTTTGGGTTTAAGTTTATGTAATATAGGTGTAATATTTTATAACTAATACTTTAAGCAAAGTGTTTAAAGAAAAATAGTTTTATTTAAAAGAGTTTTCCAAATATATTTTGGATAAGTAATATAAATTATTTTAAAAATATTTGAAGTCGGCAGATTTCCAGTGAAAATGAACAACCGTTGTAAGTGTTTTCCGCTTAAGGAAAATGATTTGAAATTTAATTTCAAAAGTTGTAAAGTGAAAATTGATTTGAAATTTGTTTTCAAATGGTTGAAGTGTGGAAATTATATCTTGTAAAGATATTTTTAAAAACAAATAATTTGGGAAATTATTTGAAATCGGGTGATGTTGTGAATATTGATTGATAGTTAAATAACCGACTATCAATATTGACCCTTAAAGGGCTATTTTTTGTGAATTGGTTGAAATTGAATGCTACACTTATTTTTTAAATTATTGCGCTCGTTATTCGGATTACCCATTCCGAATAGTGATACGACGTAATGGATAGCATTGAAGATCGGTGGTGAAGACCGGTGGTGAAGACCGGGTATTTGTGAAAACGATAGGATGACATATCAATTGTCTCTGCACCGTTAGCTATGGTATGGAGATTTCCTTTGTGATGGGAAATTCGATCGGGATTGTGAATACCCGGATTGCAAGGGCTTCTTTTGAAGTGTCTTCGGTTCTGTTTGAACCCAGAACAGACTTGTATGGTTACGTGTCTAACATTACATTTTGAGATATAAAGCAGATTTCTTTCAAATACATCTCTGTTGGTGGCGGAGAATTTATTATTTTAGCTTAACACCCTTCTCTGAGACGTACGAGCTCAGAGGTTTTGTAGTTGAAGGTTATCAGCGATCTCCCAATTTGGTAGTGTGGCATGCTGATTGTTGCTATGTGATGATTATTTATTAATCATTTGTTGATCAAAGCATGGCTTTGTGCCTAGCTTTGTGGACGAGACTTCGTTAGACCTCACACCCCAGAAATGGTCAAAACAGGAATATGCGGCAAGGTTATGAGGGTCGCTCCCTTTAGGGTATGTCATTTCCTTTTGGAAAAGGGTGGTGTCAGGTATGGAGCCCTGATGCTTAACCTATGTGGTTGCTCCAATCTAATTTTTTGTGTGGTTGTTGCTTTGTGATCGAGGGCCCTCGGATAAAGGTCCTGAAGGACCAGGGAGTGGCGTACTCGAGAAGTAGTTACCTAGTTACAAAGGTAATCCGGCCTTGTGTTGGCAGAGATCCGGTTAGGTTCTCGGGACGTCTCGCCAGAGGCGATCCCATGTGGCAATAGGAAGTTCCTTAGCCTGACCATTTGTTGGAAATCCAATTCCCAATACGAACCCAGTACGGTTTTAGTTGTATAACCTGCCATTTACTTATGGTGGTCACCGCTGTTTAGATGGTAGCTATAGTAGGCATAGTTCGAAATGTCTATGTTGGCTAAGATTAATATTTTATTTTCGAAATGCTTTCATCACTATGCACTAATAATAATATCAAAAATGATTTGATTTGCGTATTAAGCATCTTTGACTATCATAAGGAGAAATCTCCTCCAATTCTGCGTTTGCATTGTGTGTGTGCGGGGAGGCCTTATGGTAGTTTCATTTTCCAAAAGCATTGCGGATATTTTTCACTTCCCTTTTTGTTGTTGTTTTAAAAGATAAATAACTATTTTGAGTTCTCATACCAGTCGCATGACTGATCTCGAGTTTATTGTTCTCTTCCTAAATTCTAGATGCCCATAATTTTCCACACGGGCAGCCTAGAGTCAGGTTATCAGGTCATTCTGGATTCAGGAGTGCTATGGAGCTCAAGTGGCGAGACGTATTACTTGTATATGATATTATCTTTCTGCGGTAAATTCACTTGTAAGGACATGTCTATATAATTGTCCATTGTTGTGTTGTGTTGTATATTGTTGTTGTACACTCTGATGATGATGTGACGTAATGTAATAACTGAGATAGTTCTTTGTTTTAAAGATTATTCATTTATCTATCATATGTTGTTCCGCTGCGATTGTGAGATTCTGATATTGTTTCTGCTGTTCATCTTTGATTCTGTTTTCTTCTTCTATCTTCTACCTCTTCTTTACCATAACAGTTCGGTTTTTCGGCATTCGATTATGCGGCATTTGATACAGCGGACGTAAGAATGCCGACTTTCGGATCCCGATAAAACCGATATGTTACAAAATGCCACCAAACTTGGAGGACCGCATAACTGCAAGTCGTTAGACCATTGCACTAAGGCAAGGTAAACACAAGGAACCAATATATATATATATATATATATATATATATATTAATTTACAATAAAAAATTCTTAGAGTTTCGAAACTCATTATCTATATAATCACAATTTTCAATACCTGAAAATTTACAAAACTCTTATTTAAATTTAAATTTAAACTCATTACTCTTTATTTAGAGTAAATAAAATTTAATTTATTTATTCTCCAACTCTTCCACAAATATATTTTAATTTGTAACACATATTTTTCCACATTAATAATCAATTTCAAAATAATTTCAAACAAGACTTGAAAAGTACTTATAATTACATCCTTCATCGATGGCTATTTACACATAGCTATCTCCCTCATCCGTTTATTACTATTATGGACTTTGAGTCTTACACAAATCATTTAGGAGATAAAAAACTACTCAAAAACCCTTAGAATTTTTTTTTTCAAATTTATTTCTCAAATTTTTCTAAGTGTTAATTTTTTTTCGGAAAACTCGATGGAATCTCCTTTGTACGAAGGAACATTTACAATATTACAAAATGATTTGTATAACATCGACCGTTAGGTTGGAAACACAACATATATCAACATTAACACTTAAAAATTTAATCCGAAAACGTACCTTTCTTTTTAGCATTTTAAAGCGAGTTTGCATAAACTTGTATATAATCTTTTTGGCTTAAAATATAGCTCAACCATCCTTTTTCACCTGTGCTTAACTCAAATAGATGATATTAATTTGTGCTCATAAATAAGAAGGGCTATACTTAACAATTAAGGGGAAATAAATCAAATTCATTTCTAACCTGCTGTAAAGAAGACTTGTTTTGACCTAGCAACCAACAAAATCTGAAGAACTTTATAAAATGGAAGTTTTTCTTCTCAGTCTAAGATTTCCAGAAATATAAAGATCATCAAAATCGGATTTATGGTTTGAAAGTTATGTTAAATTTACTTCCAGCTTAATCTTAAATAATTTTGTAATAGGCAGAACTGTCTATCAACATTCAAACTCATTTTAGACCTAGTAAAAGGCAAAATATTTAAAAGTGGTAAAAAGAAACTTTATAGTGCTGAAAGCCATTTCATTTTCAAAAAGAGTGAGCTCATTTGGATGTATAAATCTCTAGTTATCGTTGTTTTAGTACAGCACTTTTTAAATGAAATTTCAGCTTTCAAACAAATTTGAAATTTGAAATTTTTCCTCAAACCATTTCAACTTTAAACTACATTTCCAAACAATATTTTTGCTAAATAATTTAATAATTGATCTTATTTTTCCCGAAAAGTTAAGACATACAAAATTATGATCAACTCTGTGTAATCATCTTTTAAAAGAAACAATTCACTAGTTGGAAACACTTTTATCACTTTACACAAACAAGTTTTTTTTCTTTTCAAACAACTAACTTTGAAGACTCGTTTTGAAAGAGATAACTAATCTTTTTCATTATCAAAAGATAATTATCCATCCAAAATAAATTTTAAATTTACTTATTAATTTTTAAGTTGTTGTCACAATTTAAAATGATTGCATTTCATGACTTATTCATTTATTAAACCTTGCATCTCTTAATATAGTATTTTAAAATAAATGAACCATTCAAATTCATAGTTCCTTTTGTCACAAAAATAAATTTCCACATTTTTATCAACATAAAATTAATTAGAGTTGATAATTAACTCAAACTTATTTTCAAAAGAAATTTACAATTTTATTTCAACAATCCTTAAGATAAAATAATTTAAATTTTGCTACTCTTTATTTTCAAATACCCGAATTCTCAAAACAAACTCCATCTTCAACATGTATAACTCATTTTAAAATATTCAATAAAAAATTTACTTTTCAAACAAAGTATTATCTCATCTCAGATACATCATTTCAATAAAAAAACAGAACTATATGCCATTTCATAAAATTTCAATTATCATAATGGCAATGCCCCACCATAGGTTTATAATAAATAACCCTATCGAATGGCTGTCGAGTTGACCAAATGATCAAAACTACCTCGCCACTCATCCAACCAGCATGGATCCATGGCTGCATATGTCATCCAAATAAAATTAAAACCATTTTAATTTATTCTCCACTTAATTTATATTAAAATTCAAATTTTCATGTCTGATTGTCTCATCACAGCGTTTAGGAGATTCCTATCGATAACGTTGGCCAAACGCATCGATCAGAATTCTTAAAGCACGGGATGGACAACCCAAAACAAAAATTCATTTTCTTTAAAAAGAAATATCACATATATAATACCCAAAATATTCTTTGTTTTTCTCAAAAATCCAATTTCACCAAAAAACATATCTTCAATTTGAAAGATTTGAAAACTTAATTACAACTTATACTCAAAATCAAAAACACAAGAAGAACCCATCAAGATATTCCTGTAATACTCGATTCACAAGACTGATGGAATAGACTGGAGCATTTGTTATTCCAAACGGCATAACGAACCACTCACAAGAACCATACGAGTTTGGAATGTGATAAGAGTAACGCTATCCTCCGCAAATCATAGCTCATGAAAATCGGTGTAAGGTCAAGCTGAAGAATGGCCCTAGCACCACTTAATGGATAAAAAAAGATTAACGAGATATAAGAGTAAGGTTAAGATATCTTCTCGAATGAGAAGAAGAACACTAACAACATATCATTAGTTCGAGTGAAGTGATTTCACAAAGTATATCAACAACTGAGTATCCAAAGAGGATATCTCAAAAGGAGGCAAGAACGACAATATCAAATAAATTCAATGAATCATCTCATTTCCCTAGTGGACATCCTCGTGGGAGGATGATTGAAAGGCTAAGAATCGAGAATGAAGTCAATACAATATTCAATTTCCCTATTGGGTGTCAAACTCAAAACGGACTCACCGAAATCAACAGAGTCAGAACGACTGGAATTCGAGATATATCATGAACATCTCGTAACACAAGAGTGAACACTAAGACTTCGGAATCGTTACTAACATTCTGAAGAACAAGAGACAAAAAATCAACTAAATTAGGATACCAAAATATAGTATCGATTGAATCTCAGAATGTGGCTTGATAATATGCAAGTCACTCCATCTCAAATCATTCCAAACTCAAGATAGAAAATCTAGATAGAAAATCTAGACAGAAAATAGCATGCCAATGCACATGAAAATATCAGCTACAAGGAACACCCATAAAATTCTCAAACATCTCACCCAAATATTGTGGATCCCCTCAATAGGATTTGAAACCCTCAAAGAAGAACAAGACAAGAACCAACGAAAGCACCAACAAATTCCTCCGATACGGATGGGCGTCAAGCACCCATAACATAGAGGACTCAAATAGAATAATCCTAATGGATTACTCTTAAGATAAGGTATCATCAATTCAATTTGGGAAAACTACGGAATAAAATATATTCCTAGACATATCCTAATTATCAACGTCAAAAGATATAAAAAGGCTAAGGACCAGAGATTAAGGAATTTGTAAGAATTGTACTATACTTGGATGTATCATTATATATGCTTCTGTTCTGTGTTTATCATATTTTGTTCTGAACCTCGCTCTGATATCAAGCTGTGATGTCCTACCCCGAGACCCACATTAACAAAGAGAATTACATAGTAATCATGTCTGCTAATGCGGAGAATAGGGCTGCGACCATCTATAATCTTGTCTTAAACATCTACTGCATACGTCGATAAGTGATATATATATATATATATATATATATATATATATATATATTTCAAGTGGATCGACATATTCAATAAATGCTTAATACAAAACTATAGGTGGCCAATGGATCTATCAGAACAAAATACAATAACAGAATACATATCACATCACAGAACAGTAATCATCATATATATAAATACATATACACAGATACATCCTAGTATAATACAAAATGATACACAAAAATGGTACAGGGACCACACTATATACAACTAATCAAATACATATCAGAGTCAAGCGGAAAGAAATATAAACTACACAAAAGTGCTAGGCCGGTATCCAAGTAGATGCATCAAAGCTAAGTCCCATAACTGATAGCTAACCTGAAACAACTCGTCTGACCCAAGTACAAAATACATGGGTCGGTCTAGCTAAAACAATCAGTTAATGATGATAGATGATAATATGAAACATAAGATACAAGGTGATATTCTTTTCGAATGAGAAGAGGCAACAGAAAGAATATAACCTATGGCTTAAGTGAAACAAAGTCACTTAAGTATACAAAGACCTCAAAAGAGGTAAAGTCAACAATAACACTCAAATAATATAAACAGTCGCCTCATGTCATCGGCCACATCCCAAAATGTCTACATGGTTTTCATGAACCATTTCTCTCCAAAAAGGAGAAACATCAATACAAACTCTCGCCAAAATGGCAAACATAAAACATTCTCAAATAGGATGATCCAAAACTCAAATATAGAAGAATCTCCAAATTCAATTATACCTCATCTCATCTGTATAAATGTGTATATATAAATCTCAACTTGTCCAAATGGAAAAATCCAGAACATCCTATAAAATTATGAAATCATCCAAACTCACAACTCAAGGAACTCGACAAGAGTTCAAAACATCATAAATGAAATCACCTATATATAACATCTCATATAGCACTAGAAAATCGATGTAATAAAATATCTTAAAATGGTGAAATCATAGTAAACAGAAAATTCAGAAAACCCGAATTGGCCAAATCCCTAATTGTAATGCCGAAGCAATGCTGCACATACTAAACTCAGATGGCCAAAGCCTCAGATAAGGTCGCTAACACCTTCCAAAGCAGTTCGTCCTCATGACAAGATCGCTGACACCTCCCCAAGCCGTTTTGTTAGTCCTAACAAGGTCGCTATCACCTCCCAAAGTAGTTCGTCCTCATGACTAGGTCGCTAACACCTCTCAAAGCAGTTCTGTTAGGTAAACATCGTAAATGTGTCACAAACTCACGATAGATACCCAAAAAGTGTTAACGTGTGTCCCATACCACACGTTCGCACTTAGCGGTTTACTAGCCGCTAGTCAATTCCACACTAAGAACAACATAAAACTTAGAAAATCATATCTCTCCTCGTCTCATTGGTGAGTGATAAAGAGACACCATATTCATCTTGTCTCATTGACAAGTATTAAATGGCATCGTAACTTGTCTCATCTCATCGACAAGTGAAAACATCGTGATGGTTCCTCATAAATCATAAATCTCAAAGTAGAAATCTCAAACCATAAAACTCACCAACTATTGGACTTCCTAGATAATTCCTAAATATAGGAATTATAATCTCAAAATCCCGCCATAAATTGGCTAAATAAATCAGAAATCACTAACCTAAATAGTTTCGATCGTACAAGTCCGGAATTAATCGAAATAGTAAACGCACATGTCCCATACCACATGTGTTACTAAATCATTTAATTCTCTTTCTCATACATTCGAATAGTGCAAAAGTGTGTGTTTTGTATTTAAAATAATTTACTAGATAAAACAAGCTTTTAAAACTTTGTCCCGAAAAGATTAATAAAACCAATATTTGAAATTCCTTTATTATAGGAAATAAATAGATTTTATATTAGAAAAATAATTTTAAAATACTATGTAATAATAATTTGAAATGTCCATTTATTTCAACAAATACTTCAAAATGGTTTAGTGAAAATCGTGCTCGAAAACAATGAAAAACAAGAAAGATAACTCAAGACCGATAAATTGAATTCAATACGAATTCAATTCAAATTTAAAACAGAATAAATTCAAATTCTAGTTAAATTTGAGTTTCAAATTCTCCAAATATAGCTAGCCTATTGATAGGCGTCATAGCTCTCAAA
This sequence comes from Allium cepa, assembly GCA_030765085.1. NCBI lineage: Eukaryota > Viridiplantae > Streptophyta > Magnoliopsida > Asparagales > Amaryllidaceae > Allium > Allium cepa. The sequence continues at coordinate 142,738,738 of CM060931.1, read as the reverse complement.
ATCTCAAAAACAACATGAAAATCGAACAAGAATGAGAGCAAGAATAAGCTAATACAATTCTCAGTTCAATGATTGTTATTGCTGTCGTTTTGGTCATATCGTTCACTTTTTTTATCTAAATTCAATAAATATAGATGTTATGGAAAGCTTAGACTTTGGGCTAGAAGATTCATGTTTTGATTTTTCGAAAATTTTGATGTTAGCTTGGTCAAAACATTAATTGTTTGTTGCTGTCCCGAGAGCAAAACGACAGCAATAACAATCATTGAACTGAGAATTGTATTAGCTTATTCTTGCTCTCATTCTTGTTCGATTTTGATGTTGTTTTTGAGATATTAAGAGCTATGATGCCTATCAATAGGCTAATTATATTTGGAGAATTTGAAACTCAAATTTAAATAGAATTTGAATTGATTCTTGGTTAAATTTGAATTGAATTCGTATTGAATTCAATTTATCGGTCTTGAGTTATCTTTCTTGTTTTTCATTGTTTTCGAGCACGATTTTCACTAAACCATTTTGAAGTATTTATTGAAATAAATGGACATTTCAAATTATTATTACATAGTATTTTAAAATTATTTTTCTAATATAAAATCTATTTATTTCCTATAATAAAGGAATTTCAAATATTGGTTTATTAATCTTTTTGGGACAAAGTTTTAAAAGCTTGTTTTCTCTAGTAAACCATTTTAAATATAAAACATACACTTTGCACTATTCGAATGTATGAGAAAGAGAATTAAACGATTTAGTAAAGCACCTGGTATGGAATACTAGAATGAAATTTCGACCATGTAAATATTAAAATTTAACAAAACTCAAAACATGAAAGTCGTAGCAGATAATCTAAGCTTTCAGGAAAATCAAGAATCGTCAAATTCGGACATTAAACGAAAAAATATGCTTAAATTACCAACAACACTTAGCATAGAAAGTCACAGTTTTACAGTGACATGGCAGCGAGTTTGAATTGGGTTTTTCGGCCACCTATGTTCAAAATTTTCGAAAGTGTTCAACATGAAAGTTGTCCCATTCTTTTCAAGCTTTCTAGAACTTCAAAAAAATCAAATTTCGATTTAAAATGAAAGAGATATTCACAATTTACTGACAACGATCCATAAATAAACATGCAACAAACAGAATTGAGATTTCTTACCTCGAAAACTCAATCAAACTAGAAAATGTGAGTTTCGATACTCACCTTGCAATTCATGGAGATTAACACAGAATAAATTTGGCCAAAAATGAAGCAAGGTGAAGGCTTTTGGTAATAGAAAGCTTCAGCTACCTGTAGAAACTTAGAAATAGAATATGCGAAGAAGAAGAAAAAGTAATTAACAGGCAACCCAAAAACAAAATTGAAATTTGGTGAATTCTCTCTGATTTGAAGTAGATTGCCTATTTGAATTAGCTTTTAATTGATTAAAACATCAAATCCATGAAGAAATTAAGGGATTGAAGGCCATAGATTGAAAAGGGGTTTCTTTCTTTTGTCTACTGGTTAGAGGAAGGAGACGAGAATAGTTAGGTACAGGAAATGTTTTCTCATTTCCTTATCTTCTTGTTCTAGCCTAATGGGCTTTTGGACCCAAATAGAGAATAAATTAATTAGCCTAAGGTTTTAATTCACACCTAAAGCAATATGCACATATTTATACTATGTTATAGTAATAAAACAATGTATTTTCTTTCAAGTTTCTACATAAAAAATGTAAAATTAAATACATAAATAAAATAAAATATTTTACATCATATAAAAAGTTTAATTTTAATTTTAAAAACATTTTTATTATTAAATCCCTTATTTTAAATAAATACACAATTTTACACTAATAAATGCATAGCTCCATATTTTCAACTCCAAAAATTCTACTAAAATATTTTGCTTGTTTAGAAAAATATGAAAAAGCATTTTAAACTTAATTTTCTAACCAAAACTCATTTTTAAATCAAATTTCATCCTTTTATTTGAATAAACAGTCTTTAAAAATTAAATATTTCCTTTAAAAATTATTAAAAGAAGTAATTAGCAATAATTAATAAATTTTTTGCATTTTCTCCAAATAAAAACCATTTTCCATTCATTATTAACTCAAACAAAATAAAATAAAGTTTCAAACTTTATTTTTCTCATTTTATTTTCAAAAATTTATTGTTTATTCCCAATGAACAATAAAAATTTTAATTTTATTTTAATTCACAATATTAAATCATAACTACCGTTATAATTTAATATTTACAGGTATCTCCAAAACCAGGGTTGTTACATGCATGCTTCAACCATTATTGGTTACCATGAAAGTTGGTATAGACGCTTTTTGTATGCTAGTTATTTTTGCTTATATTATTTGTTATTGCTTTTTGATTGATTGATTGTTGAGGTTTGTTATTGCTTGTTGCTACTTGATGATTGATTGTTGTTTGTTGATCGATTCATCGATTGGTTGACTTCTTGATTTTATTGCTTGTGTTGCTTTTTGATTGATTGTTGGTTGATTTTTATTGATTGTCATTACTTGTTGTCACTTGTTATTTCTTATTTTTGATTGTTGTTGTGTGCTATTGTTTGCCATTTCTTGTCGTTGCTTGTTAATTTCTTTATGTTGCTTGGTTGATGGACTGATTATTATTGATTGTTGTTACTTACGTTGTTTTTATCAATTATTGATTGATTTTTGTTGACTTTTTTCATTTGTCACTACTTGTTTTTTGTGTCTAGTTGCTCGTATGCTAGTTATATTAACATATTGTAGCATATTTGGAGAGAAATAGTAATAGCTATTTACGATAGATCACATGTAATCCATGGCCATTTTAGGGGTTGAGATGAGATTTATAAGTGCAGACTACATTTTGGTATGACTCGGAGTCTATGGTACACTTGGACGCCAACTTATTTTAGCTTACTCTCTAATAAATAATCATGTATGGCTGTGATGGTATCGGTTACAATGCTAAAATTATACATGTTTTAATTGTATGTTGATATAGAATTGGTGATAATCCTCTTTGTATAGTACAATTAGGTACTTAAGAGATGAAATTTAGTTATTTAAATGCTTATTTGTTTAAATTTGCATTTAAATAGTGATGATTTTTCATAAAAGGAGGGTTTTACTAAAGGAAATGTGGGATAATGTAGTTACCGCGTATTTCCTAAGGTATGGGATGCATTTTTATCTAGGATTTTTGATAATGTTTATTGTTTAAGGGAAGTACTGGTAGAATTTTCGAGGTCTAGACTCAGGAATTTTGGTTAGTCCTATTAGTTTCTCGTACTCATATGAATTTTATGGATGAAATTCTTTTTAAGGAGGGGAGAATGTAACAACCCGCAATTTTAACGACTAAATATTTAAAAGATTAATTTAAATACTTAATTGTTAATTAACCGATCGTCCATTATACTCGATTTCTCATAAACGGATGAATTAGGTCTCGAGACACCCGTAGTTGAGACTGCTTTTCTGACGCAAGAAGTATAAACTTGGTTGTGCTTGGAGTTGATTGGTTTTCGGAGTTAATAGTGATTTTTGAAGAAAGAACAAATTAGGCCAGGGCCCATTTGCTAGCCTATAAAAGGCTAACCTCTTCATTTTCATTTCAATCTGTCATTTTCACATTACTTCTACTCTTCCTCTCCTAATTTTTCATAATCACTCCTTAATCCCTTCTTAGTCTCCATGCCCCAGCCCCTCTAAAACACATTCCTAAATTAATGAAAAAATAACCGTAATTCCTCTCCTTACAATACCCACGATGAAACTAGCATGAAGCGAAATCTAGATGGAGATCTTAGATTTAAAGAGAGCTTAGATTTGGCTTTGGCGATTTTGAGAATTTAGAGAAGAAGAGGTGAGCGAGATGATTCCCTTACTTAGTTTAGTTGTTTACTTTATAGATTTGTTTTTTTTGTGATTATGAAGTGATATGCAGTGATTTAGAGAATTCTATGCTAGTTTAGGCATGTATTCATGGTATAAACATGATTATATCATCTCATTATTAGTTATAAAACTTAATTACTAAATTTGAGAAAGTTGGTAAGCTATGTAATGAGTGTGGGGTTAATTGGATAATTAAGTATGATGTTATGGTTTGATTTGTGATTAGTTAAGTGATATAATGATGTATATGTCATTAGAAAGTACTAACTAAATCATTTGAATTGATTTAAAAAAGTTAGTAAGCAAATTAAGTGAATTAGGATCTCCACACTTATTGTGAAAGTACTTAGAGGACTGATGAAACTTAATTAGCATTTATAAATATAATTTTAAAGAAGGAATGATTTCATAAAATAATGGAATATTTTATAAAATAAAGTTGGTAAGCTAATAATCAAGTTATGAGCTCTACACTTATTATTAAAGTGATTAGAGGTTTAAAGAAGCTTAATTAGTACTTATAGACATTATTTAACTAAAGAAATAATTTTATAAGTTAAAGATATATTTTATAAAATAGAATAAGACCTTATAAAGTAATAAAGATATATGTTATAAAATGGGAGATTTGAATTTACTGAAAAGATTTTGTAAATAAAAGTAAGTATTGATTTAAGTAATAATTGAAAAACTTGTTTAAATATACATGTGTGTGTGTGTGAGTGTGTATGCATATGGGTAAGTATACGTATACATGTATTTGGGGTTATATAATAAACAATACTATTCAAGTATTGTAGGTAGAATTGTTGAATGGTTTGGATTGTTGATAATAATTATTTATTTGTGTGAAAAATAGAATATGCATATGGAAATATCCATACGTGTGCGTAAGTAAGTTATGAGCGATCTCATATAGCCATAGCGACTATTGGGTGCGACAAGCAGTATGAAAGAATACCAGGTCGAGAAATTTCTCCAATGAAGCTTGAAACATGGTTTGTGTAGTGGATCAGTGTTTTTGTGCATATGTGTGCACAAGTAGGTGCCTCGATAAACATACGAGCATACGTGAGGTGAGAAGGCCAGTCGGGTTCATTTTGACATGTTAGAGGAGGCTGAGTGGTTGGAATCGTATGATAGATTTCTACACATAAAGAGTGGATTTTCGTATCACAATTGATTTTTGAATACACAAGAAACCACTTCCAAAATATCAATCAATGGACTTTGAAAGCAGTCTAATGCGGTGTAGACATGTTAGGAGAGCTTGGTGACACATCAGGCGAAGCAAAGGAGAACATAGAGCTTGAATCAACGATCAATGGCATGGTTGCACCTACCCTAAGCTTTACTGCCTAGGAAGGCCGCTGATACCTCAGTTATTGATTTTGATGATAACAACCTTGATAAAAAAATACATTCATATAAAATATAGATACTAATATACATGAAAACTCATGAGTATAAAGACTAAGATATGAAGATCTCAAGACTATATTATATGATATAGAGTCGTAGAATATTGTTAAAGTCCCTAGTAGCAATCTTTGATCTCTATTTCCCATTTTCTTATTCTTTATTTTTAAAACAAAATATATTTTTAAAATATATTTAAAAATATTTTATAAAAGTTTTTCAAAGTTTAAAATGTTTATAAACTATGATTAAATTATTTTACAAAGTATCAAAATATTTTACAACGCAAAATATTTTCAAAATATTTAAAAACAAAAGAATTTTCAATTTTCAAAGGGATGTGTCGACATATACCCTATGAGTATGTCGAGGTGCATGTCGCAATTTGAAATTCAAATTTTAAAATGAAGTGCCTATTCATTTTTACTCTTTGACAATGGACATGTCTATTTATCCTCTATAAATAGAGGGTTTCAAACGAATTATTTAATGACTAATTTCTTATTTATTCTCTCCTCTTTCTCTACCAAAATTTCTAATGAAAAATTTATTCAGATATCTTCAAATTCAATTAGAATCAATTCAATCTTCAATTTATTGATTCTCTATTATTTACTCTCTAATTTCAAACATCTCTCTCTCAATTCAAAATCAAAGTGCTACTAAAGAGGCTATAGGATCCACTATATCCAATGTTCAAGAAAGTGTCTTTGGAAGAACCAACAAACTCTAGTTGTACTTGCTTTAGTGTGATTGTAGCCCGTTCAAATAAATTAGGTGTTCTTTGTAGCCCAGAAATCCGAGTGGGTGTACCTTGAGCTTGGAAAATCAGGAGGATGTGTCTCATAGCCTTAGAATCGAAATTGTAATTGGGTTTGCCTTCTGGCCGTTTGAAGACTGGAATTTGAAAAGAAATTCGTACAAGCAATTGTATGGGACTGTATGCAGGAGAAATCCAAACCAGTATAAAATCTTTGGTGTCATCTCTCTAGCTCTCTACTTTACTTTGCCGCTTTTACTTTATCTATGTTTGCATCTGTGATTGATTGTTGATACAATTCTATGTTGAAAACCTATGATTTAACATTAAACTCTAAAGATGTTTAAAAAGATTTACAAAAGTAAGAAAATACTATTCACCATCCTATAGTATTTATTTAGCCTTAAAATCCATAATTCCGCAACCCACAAAGGCCACCACCGGTGGCTTACCACCAATGCACCGGTGGTGCATTGGTCTGAGCACTATAGCCTTGGTAGTATGCATTTTTAATGAGGATTCTTCCTTAGCTCTGGATAGGTGATTTTGTGAAGCTTTGGCACGACTTTGAGGAAGCTTTGGGCTACTCGGGAAATGGAATGTAAGGCGTCACTCAAGATTCAGATGCAATGTATAGTGATATATGGGAGATCAATAATGATCGGATACGATATGAGTGAAGTGATTGGTTGCATAGTAATACTGCGTAAGCGTTTACAATTGAGCCGAGTTAGTTTGCACCCCTTGGTTTTGACCTTGAGTACATGTGTTTGATGAATAGTATCGGTCTTATATTTGTGACCATACCCTGTATTGGTATATTAGTGATCATACCTTGCATTGGCCTTATATTAGTAGTCATGCTTATTGGTCTTATAGTAGAGGCCATCCGTATTGATAAACGATGACGATATATCGGTCTTCATTTGTGATAGAAGTATTTGAATACGTGAAATTATATATGATATATATATATCTTTACATTATTGGTGTTCCTTTGCGGTTCCCTTCATATTATACAGGATACGTCCGTCATTTTTTTTATCAAGACTTTATGCGAATTTGTTAAGAAATCCATCATGCCTAAAGGTGAGATGATAGCGATCATCTACAAGTGGGTCATATATCACTTATGCTCTTATAGGGGTACAGTGATATCCACATAGGTTTCAAATATCTGGAGTAGGTCAGTTGCCACTTATGCTCAACATAAAAGTACAGTGAGACCTACACGAGTTCGCTCAAGCTGGATGTGTCTCGGTGGTTTATGGTGTAGGAACTAGGATAGTCAGAAGCAAGTGAAATATGTAGATTATGAAAATTTTACTGTTTTGGATCTATTGGTCCTATAAAGTCTAAATGAGGTTTTAGATCTAATCCAGAATATTTCAAATAAATTTTTTATTTTATTTAATTTTTTAAAGGATTTATGTAAATTTAAAGTTTACAGTAAATTAGAGTATATCAATTGTACTCATATATATTTGTATGTAACTGTTACTTGTTTAATTTAATATGGAGAAAAAACCTTTCGTTTCTCTCTCTTAACTTATTCAATTAATGAGGGGAGATTTGGTTTTATATAGGGAGAGAATGCTTTCATTTCTCTCCCTTTAATTTGATTGATTGATTGGTTTATTAAATGACATAATGACCATAATTATACTCAGAATAGATTGTAAGTATATTCAATTATACTCTAGCGTAAAACATGAAAGTGCAACATGGAAAAATATAGTTAATATATACCTATATAGATGTTGGAATTTGCATCTATAACGTATGTGTTGCCCATTTATATATGCAACGATTGTCACAAAAACAATATAAATCATACTGAAATATATATATATATATATATATATATATATATATATATATGAAAATTAAGTTGTGTTAAATGAAATGAATAATCTAATGTTTGAATTGATTTGAAGCAAAAGGTACAAATGAATGGGTAATGGTGCATTTAAGTTGGATTAAAAGAAATAGTAAAAGACATTTATGTTGCAATTAAGGAGATGTAAAGATGGAAATCTTTTAGTCTTCTTTTGATCTTTCCTTAGCTTGTTTTCAAAACATTTTATACTTATTTGTGCGTGTGTATGTATATGTGTGTGTATATGTATCAAAATTAATTTATATAATAAGTGAAATAAACCATTTAACCTATTTTAATAGATCTGGCTAGGTCGATAAAATAAATTAAAATTTTAAATCTAAAACATTTAATTTTGCTAAGTAAATAATTTTAGTATCAAATTGAAAACAATGAAATATTATTGATATTGAAAATATGAAAAATTAATACATACACACACATACATATATCTGTGTGTGTATACATATTTTGTAACATAAAAGTAGCCTAAACAATGTCATCATTATTTTAAAAGCGCAAACTTTTTGAGATTACATAATGTGTGAAATGTAAATATAGTAATAAAGTTATCAATGTTCAGAGAGAGAGAGAGAGTGTGTGTGTGTGTGTGTTAGCTAATTTGGCCCTAATTTTTTTTAATGCAAAGGTCCAACAATAATATTTGAAACACATTAAAGATTCAAGTACATACATACGTACGTACATACATACATACATACATACATATATATATGCAGATTCTAACGGTTATGGGTGACAACATTTGCACATATAAAATAATTGTAAAACATAAGGGATATAATCTACACCAAAACGATGCGATGTATAATTAAAATTGAGATTAAATCATTAGATTAACAAGTAGCCTAAGAAATACACCTTGAATGAAGATATCTTCTAAGATCTTCAAGACTCACACCCAATCCTTGCAAGAGATGGATGAACCAATTATGTTTCATTATTTTTTTGACGTTTGAATTTGATTTGGAGTTGATAAAACTTAGGAATTTTTTTTTCTTTTTGTTTTCAGCCATAGAAGGTTAGGGGAGAGAGGAGAAAAGTGAATGAATAAAATAAATGAAAATTGTCTCTAGGAAATGAATTAGTGGATTTATTTTAATTGAAAGATTGAAAATTTTCTCATTCTTTAATTAAAACTTTCTTAATTAATTTCCTTGACTACCGCTTCTCTGTTTTCCTCTCTCTTCACATCGTATTGCTCAAAACTACATACCATCAAATGACATAAAACTTTTAGAAATCACTTCATGCAATTATCTTTCATTTAAACCTATTTAAAATTACATGGATTCATATATCGATGCACGTGAATATAACTTTTATAATTGCATTTAAATAAGTGCAAACAACTTCCAAATATCAACTAATTAAATTAAATAATAATTAATAATTATTAAATATTAGTTAAATTAATTAATTGATAACATTTGACAAATCAACTATATCATGTGATTTTCCAAAGAATTCATCATTATAGTTATGCGATCAAAGGTGTAAATTCAGTTAGCGACTAATAGCGAACAATTCGAATATCAACATTCACAAGTTAGCATAGCCAGTCGTATGACATTTTATCTGAATTTATCGCTAACATATCTGTTGGTAAAATCCAATTTTAGTTTTATAAAGGGTGTCAGGTAGTAATGATTATTTATACTAATTCTCTTTGTTAAAATTATATCACATAAGAACTTATGGAATTTGGTTTGGTCAAAATTCCAACACCGTCCACATTCAACATTGCAAGTGCAAACACAAAATCTTTAGTTCAATAATAACAATTATCATTAACCATACTACCATGGCCGAAGACTTTGACTTTGAATTGACTTAAGTTAACCTCGTGATACTAACCTCATATAACCGAGGAGACGAATTTTCCCTTGAATAGTGTTTCACTTATAATGCTTACACTTGACCTAATAATAGTCATTCAATGGATGTCATGCCATAGTTTAACAATAACTGAAGTGGAGTTTCCTCATTGAAGCTCGATAGTATTCTTAAGTCGAGGGAATTATGTAATATCATCACTTCAAGGTTGTCTGTTTGACCTTAGTTATATTAACCAATAAAGAACTATCAAGCGAGTCATTCTATAGTTGTCAAATAACTATCAGTACATAACTCTTAGCACCTCCAGCAGCCATGAAAAATATATTGCAAACATTTATAGAGCGTTACATGCTCTAGTCTCAACAGATAAATCGATATCCTTTCTCAAATCATTTTGACTGGGTTATAGTTAATTAATAAATGAAGTAAATGTATGATCATTAATTATTATAATTAATGATAGTAATTAAAGGTTAATTACTGAATATGGTTAAGAATAATTACTTGAATGTAATTAAAGAATAATTAATCGAGGAAGATTAATTAAGGGAGATCATTAAGAGATGATAATGAATTCGTTTTGTAATAAATCAATAATCCAAGTGATTAAAGGATAGTAATTAATTTAATTAAAAGGTTAATTAAATTGATAATCAATCCTGCTGTGGGTGATTGATTAATATTGAATGACTGATATTGTATGTTGAATGATATTGGGTGATCAATATTTGGAGATTGATATTAGATGATTGGTTGATATTGGATGTTTGATATTGGTTGATACTGGATATCACTGTTATGTGATATGCTATTGTGAGATGAATGTTGTTATATATATTGTGGTAATATGATTCCTCTATATGTTATATCATCCTGAATAAGTAAATTTGTAAAACCCTTAAGTACAACTTGGACATTAAAATGGCGTTTGGTTTCGATGAGACCGGGATCGGGTTTCCATATTTAGAATCCGAAAACCACATCGATTTCAATTAAACGTTAGGTCGTGAATCCAAGTGGAGCAGGTGAAGACTCGAGGTGTAAGGGCTATACGTGAGTATAACTCTGTGGGTGATTCCGTAATGAGTTGACGGAATAGTGCTTATAGGTTCGAGATGGAGATTAGAGTGCAAGGGCTATGGTCGTTGACTCTGAGGGTGATTCTAAAATGAGTGCAACGAAATAGTGCCTTCGGTTTCGTTCAAACACGGAACGAACTTGTATGGATTGAATGCTTTCAGCACATCGTCAGGTGGACGATGAACATTCTAAGATAGATATGTTCTCTAAAGGTAATCACAGCCTCAAGTCGCATCGACCGGGAATGGCTAAAACAGGGGAGGTGCAGCAAGGCTTCATGGGTTGCTCCCACTGGAGAGCAAGATTCACTCCTGTCTAGAAGTCCCTTTTTATTCGGTTGTGTGGGGCGGTTGAATTCCGGACAACCGCCGCGGTGGTCTTGTTTGGGACTGTTCAGTAAGGAATGGTCCTGGCCTTGTGTTGCAGGGGAGTGGGAGTACTCCTCGGTACGGTGATCTAGGCCATGTACTGTGATGGGAGGTACCCCAGTAGCCCTGCCATTGATGGAAACCCATTCTTCCTATGAGACCCTACGGTTTTGATTGTATTACCCACTTTTGTGGCTAGTAGCTGGAATTTAATGAATGTAACAATTTCAGCTATTTCATATTTACTTGAAAACCCTAGACACCATTATAATATCACAGGATTTCCTATCAAATGTTTCGGTTAGCGTAAGGTAAAATTTTTTCCATGTTTATGTGTGGGAAATCTTACATGATACCTTTTCTTTCAAAGGTTTTCTAAAGTTAAGCAATTTTAACCCGTTTACTCACAACAGACCCCTGTCTGACCCAAGTGTTTATTTTCTGTTTTATTAAACTCTTGGGTACTCATATTATGTATGAGTAGTCAAGTGATTCAGGTTAGCTTGACGAATTCTGGAGGAGTAATGGAGCAGGAGGCTTCCACGTGTAGATATATTGGTAGCTTGACGTATTCTGGAGGAGTAATGGAGCATGAGGCTTCCACGTGTAGATATATTGGTTCCGCTGCATTTGGTTGGTATCTGCATCTTATATACTTGAGTTGTATGAATTAGATAGATGTTTATAACTGTCTAATATGTGTTGTATAGTTGTGTACTCTGATGTATTATGATACTATGTAATATTTTATTTGATATATTATATTTTATTCGTTCCGCTACGAGTTCTCTGATGTTGTTATGTTTCTTCTTTCTCTTTCTTTTCTTCTTCTATCCCTTTCTTTCTTCAAGATGATGCGATTTCCTGGTGATAGGAAGTCGGGTCGTCACATTACGCTTGGTTATAAATTGAATATAAGAGAACTAATATAAATATTGAATAAATTATTGAAATAGTTTGTAATAAATGGTAATTGAGTAAAACCAGTGTTATGTAAGTAATTATAATATTGGTTTGTAAATAATAAACTTATAAAAGTGTAATTGAGAATTAATGGCAACAATTATTGTACGTTACCTATTTCATTAGTCTGTTAAGTTTAATTTGAAATCAATTGCAATTAATTCACTTAGATATTGCAGTTAATATGGATTAAATTGGTAAGTGAAGAATGTCGATTCAATAAGATGTAACCAATGTAAATTCTATTCATAATATGATGATTGATGTAATAAATAGAATAAAACCAAGATGGAATAAATAATTGAGATTTTTAAATTTTAATTAATTTGTAAAATTGACAAAATTCCAATATAATTGAAATATAGTGATTAATACAAATAACAGACGAAGATTAGAAGATATTAATATAATGAAATATAAAATAATGTTAACTATGTTAGTTGAGTAATAATTGATTGAATATTAAGTTTGGAATCAAACAAAATCAAATTTATTGGAATTAATTTGTAATTAAATGGATTAGTTGAAATTGACATTTGGACACTGTATTTATTGAAATAATTAACGCTAAATTGATATATGAATTTGCTTTAAATTATTATAAATATCTAAGGGATCAAAAATGATAAAAATCTACTAGTTTATAAATATTGAATTAAAAGGTGATTAACTAATTTAATATTAATTTATTTAATTAATGTGAAAATAGCCATTTTGGCCACTGTCTCGGATTTCGACGAAACTACTTTCTTCAGATCCATAACGGAGAATTATTGTAGAATTTCAAGTTTCGTATCGATCGGACTTATCGTTTGATCGTACGGGCTTAAAACGTCTAGAAATCAACTTAAATGAAATCAATTGAAATCAGTTTGAAATAAGCTGATTCTAACATAACTTCTTCATACAATGGAATTAGGACTTGAAACCTGTTCCATTGTATTTAAAATTATTGAAACATCTGTTTTAATATAAGGGATGACCCATTTTCGTTTCGGAGACAGAACGGGCTTTTCGGGTCATTTATCGTTCAACGTGCAAATCAAATGTAACGACCCAGAAAATTTTAACAATTTTAATTGATTCTATAACGTATTTAATTGAATATTTTTGAAATCTTATAATAATTGAATTTTTAAATAAAATGTTTATATATTTAGAATACGTATATTTAAATATAGCAGATTGTAAATTTTCAAATAATTTTATGGAAGTTTATTTAATTGAGAAAACGTGCTGTCCAATTCAAGCTATTAATTGCTTTAATTGATTTCTGAATCAGTGCGTAACGGTTTCTTTTTACTACCGTTAAAGATTTCTATTGCTTAATACTTTTCCAATTCAGGTAGACTTTTCCATTCGTAACCATTAATAAATTTGAGATCATCGACCTTGCTTTTATTATTCCTTGTAGTTTCGTGCACTGACTTTACCTTTCCCACTACCCATAATTTTCTCTATACGTTTCTTTTGCAATTGAAGCGTATATTTATATTTATGGTGGTGCGTTTATTATGGTCTCTCTTTATTTTTGTTTTTAACGCTTGAAAGAATCTCAAATCATCAAGCTAGTAGCATCCGTTCCTTCCCTCGCTTTCATAAGGCTTATAATATATAAACCACTTGCTTACAGATCTGAACACAACTTTGTCATCAAATTTAATGTGCCTTCCTCTCCCTATTATTTCGGTTCCAACCTTCCTAGTGAATGGCTTTAATAATTTTTGGCTAAATCATAGCTACGGACTTTTCAAATTTCTTTCATTTTTTTATTTTTTTCCAATTCCTTCATTTGCTTCAAAAATTTTGAACGTGCCTAATCATCTCAGCATGTATATATAATGTAAGCCTACCTTTCCTTGGAAAGCTATTGCTCACAAAATTTCCTAATTTCTTTCCTTTTATCCATTTTTATATCCTTGACTTTCAAAACTCATTATGTGTTGTACAAACAAACAAAAATTTATTGCCTTAAGTGTATAGCTAAATCAACTATTGACCGTTACAATTACTTTTATTTTTATATTCATTTCAATTTATTACTTAAATAACGTTTTGATGAATTAATGGACAGCTTTACGTTTCTTTTGCTTTTGAAAACTTTATATTTATAGTGTACGTTTCTTTTGCATTTCAAAAATTTGAAACATGCTGCCCCATTTAAGCCATTAATTGTTTTAATTATTTTTCTTAATCAACATATAAACGTTTCTTTTTATTATTCCAGGATTTACATCCATACTTTAATCTCTGCTGTTCCATTTATTTCATTTGAAATCTAAATTTATTTACCATTCATTTATACGCCTCTTTCTCTTCCCTCTTTTACCTCTTCGTTTCCGTGTTTCTAGGAATATATATATATATATATATATATAGCATAGATTGCATCTTCTTTTCTCTCTGTAGGCTATTCTTTTGCCCTCAAATTAATATTAAAAGAGGAGAGAGCTTTGTAAATATTATATAAAGTCATATAGCACGTTCACATATCAGATGCAGACCTACCTTTATGTTTAAGAAACTAGCATTTTCTCTGTTGCCTGAAGAATGCCCTTCGCCATGTCATGTTTCTTGAATCACGCATGCATTCTTCCTTTAAAAATCGCCTGTTCTCATCTCCCCTCCATCTTTTCTTATTTCTTCCAAACCTGAGCATGAGCTCTCTCTTTTCCTTGGCCTGCCTCCTCCCCATGGCCGCATGCATTAGTTGGCAAAACATTTCCTCTCTGGTTTTTAAAAGTAAGTACGCATTTTATTTGATATAAGTCTATTTTATATATTAAGGACAGTATAGATTGTGCATAAGTTTTGTTTTATATGTTTACTGCAACTATGTGGATTTTGAATTCCCTAACAGTTGAACTTTAAAAATAATAATATATTTCATAATAGTATATATATGATAATTGTTATATTTATAAACGTGTATATAAATATTTAACTTCTGTTCATATATAAAGGTTAGTATATATTTATACCGTATTATGTATATTATTTTAAGATTTTACGATATAGTTTTTTACTTTTGTTAGCATATAGTTATCGTACGGCTTTTAGATACGTATGTTTTACTAACTAGTTGATAAGTTAAATATATATATATATATATATATATATACGCGTTTTATTTTACTATTGATAGCTTACGGTATATATGGTATAAGTTTGGCAGCCTTCTATTAATATACGTATTTTTATATGTTTTATATATTTGGTTATAACAGTTTCAACTATAATAAAATATGTTATTTTATTAGCTTTCATATGTTAGATATATAAAATATAGTATTTCAATTTTCGTTACTGTTTTGGTATATATATTATATAAAATTGGTGGGTACAAGTTTGATAGGTCAATTTATAATATATATATTTTGATGATTGTTTTAGTATTTTAGAGTCTACCGTACTATATTTTATTTTATTTTCAACAATTTACATAAGTTATATTTAAAATGTAGGTATATATATAAAATTTTCTATGGTACTTTTACAGTATAAGTTATATCAATATTTTATAATTTCAACAGTATATGCTTTCAAAAGTTTATTTCATGTCAGCCTTAAGGTTGTTTGCACTGACTGATATACGTTGGATTTTTTTTTTTTTAGGATGTGTATTTTGATTTCAAGTATAGTCATATGTATAGTCATATACAAATTGGTAGAGGAAATGTTATATAGTATATATGGTTATATTAATATAGTCGGTCTGCACACCTATGTATATATATTAACCGAGGTATGCATATTTTGTTGCATATTTTATAAACTGTGTCTGCATATGTTGGCTAGTTGTATATAAGCTCACTTATCCTATTTATCTTTGTTGATCCAATTCTGATTTGAATTCGTCTATTCCTATTATCAGCTTTGATCATTGAACCGTGTCCATCTAGCTTTGTTTTGGAATTCGAATCTGGATTTCATAACTCACTTCTTTTTCTCTGGCCTCGAAAGGTGAGAAATCACTCACAGTTAACGTTCTTTTATTTACTAAATTTGATTTCAATTGGGACGACAATTGAAATATGAGGCTGTAGTTATTTAAATTGTTATATATGCTATTATCTGTAAGTATTCACTTATGGGATATGACACCATATCCTATTGTTTATATATTTATTTTGATGATATATGCCTGTTGTTATTATTATTTACATATCTGTTATCACTCTGCAAGTTCCCTGTTAGTATAGAAATCACTATGGGTTGAAATGATACATACCCGAACAGACTTTGGAATAGGAGAAAATTGTTATGGGTTGAAATGATAAACCCAAGCGATTTTCATTTAATTGAATTGGGATTACGGGTTGAAATGCTATCCACCCATATACATTTAGTGTACGGATTGAAATGATAAATATCCGTAACACTTGACCATATGATAAGAAATATATACAGACATCGTTGGTCCATATATATAAATATTTTGAAATTTAATTCATTGTTTTGGAAAGAAATATATGGTCTTATTAAATGTTAATCCTTAAAATTTTTTTATATATAAAGGGTAAAGATATATAGATTTAATAATATTTAATTTGGTCAAAATTTGATTTAATACATAAATTATGTTAAATATTTATGTAATATTTATGCCAAAAAGTATTCTGCAATTTACTAAGATTGGGAGATAAATGTGGGTTTATCTAAATGGTATTTAAATAAGGATTTATTCAATTAAATCAATTTGAAATTATTGAATGGGAAATTTAAGGGTATGATTTTGTAACTGGATTTTTATTTAAGTGATTTAATGAATATTTCACGTTTAAATAAATTAAAGAAAATATTGAGTAAAATGTAATTTAAGGTTACTTAAATGATATTGTATCTAATGAGGGATTAATTTAAGACTAGATAATAATGAGGTTAAATCGAGATCTATATGGAACTATTAAATTGAACATTTAATTAAATATTAAAGCTTTGAACTATATTGGGATTTAAATGGTTTATTTTGAGATTCGGATATGTATTTGGAATCAGTATAGTTGAATTTGTTATTTAGAAACTAAATTGATTAAAAAGTTAGTTTGAAACGTTGAATACTTAAAGTTTTGAAATATATTGAATATAAAGGGTATTTTTGTGATTTCAAATCCGAATTTGAGATCGATAAAATTGAAGTGGTTATTTTAGAAATTGAGTTGAATTTAAATTAATACATTGAGATTGAAATAGATTTAAATGGGATGGTCGGGTTGATGTTAAACGATTTGTTAAGTAGAGGGAATTGAAATTACTTTACTGTACAAATTATTTAATATATAAAAATACTGTTTGGGAAGTATAGAGATATTTGAAGTGAAAATGATATTTGGTTTTGAAGTACAAATTAAGTTGAAAAGACTACGGTGTTATAGTGTATATTTCTATCTTTTAGATAGTTCCATGGACCCTTAGAGGATGGTTATCCCAAACATCCTCTAAGTTAATTATATTGAGTTAGATTTATAGATATAAGAATGTTAATCCTGACTCGAGTGTTTTGTGTTTTGCTTTACGCTCGGGTCAGACTGAGAGATACAGCATTTGAGACTCACCTTCGAAGTTGGAGCTTTGCTTGAAGATCCAGCTATCTATCCCTTCAGTCATCCAGTTGATTGGTTCAGAGAAGCCATCTGTTGCATTGGAGACTTCATGGCATTTGAACAATTCGGTTGTATTTTATTTCTAACTCTGAGGTATATAGTAGCTTCATGAACTACTATTCTTTATCTATTCCGCTGCATTGTATTACTCTGTGTAAGTGATCTATGATTGATTTATTTACTGTATATTTTAAGTTTTGCCAAATTTTATTAACAATTCGGTATTTTGAATTATTCAAGTCGGACATGTACGGTTTTATTGTCGATTTGAATTGTCCAAAATAGCGGGCTGTTACATCAAATCTTGTCCATCCATCCTATTTCAGCATTGTCTATAAATAGCCCATTATAAACCCTATCCCATCCTCATTTTCATTTGTCTGTACGTACATTTCAGTCTACTCCTCCTTCTTAATGGCAGACAAACCTAACAAACTTTCCAATTCAATTGCAAACCAAAACCAAATCCAAAATTTCAAACTCCACAAACTATATCGAATTATATATCGATTTGAAGCTCTCAACGGGCGCATCTCAGATCTATAATTCGTTTTCCAAATTGAATCTCTATCTGCCTAGAAATTGATAAACTATTCTCGACCATTCGTTGATCGTCGATCAACTTTGTCTGACCGACAAATCGAAGACATGGTCTGGCAGAGAGGACCGAGGGGAGTTCATCGACCTGATTCATTCTTCGATTCGATGGTTGGATCGCTTGCAATAATTCGACCTAGGGATAAATTACGGCAATGGATGCTCGTGTTTTGGAGATCGATCGGCGACTTGGTGGTCTGGGCGATGGTCATAGTTGATAACGAAGGTCTAAGGCGGTGTCGAGCAGGCCGCGATAGGCAAGGGCGGTGGCGTTCATCGTGGTTGATGGGGGAAGCGCATATTGGTTTCGGGTACATTCAAGAGAAAGAATACGTGTCAGGGAGTAAGTGACATGGCATGGTACTATTCGTTTTTTTTATTTAAATTGAATTTCAAACTTCTAACGATTATAACTTTTGCGTACGAGGTCTAATTTATGCACGGTTTGTTCCATTAGGATCGTATCGGAATTCCGAATATTTTGACGCTAGTTTGGATGAATTCAAAGACTATTTGAATTTTTGGCTTACTTGGATTTAAATTCGATTTAAATTCAAATGAGAGTGTTTTGACCCACTCACAACTTCTAAAATTTCTTATGTTTTTTAAATAAAATTTGTGATGTGACTGGAAATTATTTATCACTGTTTGGTATATTTTAAATCATCATCTCAATTAATTTGAATTTATTTGAATTAAATTGTCATTTAATTTATTTTTGAAATTAAATTTCCACTTAAATACCTGTTATTGTAAACTAGTTGATTGTTGATATTTATTTGGTTGATTTGGACGATGATTGTCATGAATGCTTTATTGTTGATATTGGATGAATGGATGTTGTATTTTATCATTATGAACTGCAAGTTCACTATGGATTGAAATGATACATAACCAAAAGATCAATAGATTAGGAAAATATTGTTATGGTTTGAAATGATAGACTCGATCGATTTTATGGATTTTATTGTTAAATTCGAGATTGCGGTTTGAAACGATATATAACCGTAAAATTTTAAATTGTGGATTGAAATGATAAATACCCATATCACTTGATCGTAAGATAGAGAATTATATACAGACACCGGATTTGGTTAAATTTAATGATTTTAAATCCTTGATATCGAATCCAGTTAAATGATATTTGGAAAAACAATTTATTTATATAAACTGAATTATTATTGGAAATTCAAGTTTTATGTTGAAAAGTGAATTAATTTAAAGGACTGCTTTAAGAAATTAAATTGAAGGTTTAAAGTTGTATTTTTGAAGTATAATTGAAATTTACCAGAATTTAGTTATTAAAAATCATTTGAAATATAACTTTGAAACGTATTGAAATTTGAGTACTTTTAATTGATATTTCAAACGTGGATTGGAAGTGATTTATGTTGGGAACTGGAGATAGTGGTTTTGATGACAACAACCTTTGTAACTTATTTTATTATAGCTTACATACTAACATTATTGTCTAGATAGATATGAATGTTATTATGCAGGAAATATATAAGGCAGGTATTAATTATTGAAGACTGTATAGTATAAAGATCAAGAATGAAGAAATCAATTTTGAAGACTCATGAGTATCAAGATCAAGATTTCAAGATAAGTGTCTAGTTTTGTTAAAATTTAATAATAACATGGAAATCTTCATTCCAAATTTCATTTGGGATGGAACTCATTTCTACCCTCTTAGTGCCTTACAAACCCACGACAAGTAGCTTACAAACCAACGACAAGTGGCTTACAAACCCACGAACATTCTGGTTTTGTACAAGTTCTCGAGTCCTGAAGTGATGAGATATTCTGCAAGAGGAAGCTTGCAAAACTACTTCAAAATGGTTTTTCAAAATGATTTTCAAAACTGCTTCTGAAAATATTTTAGCCTTACAAATTATCTTTTCAAATTATTTTCAAAAGGTTGTTTTAGCCTTAAAATATTCTTTGTTTTTGTTTTTATATAAACTCTTGTTTTGAACTTTGTTTGTTTTTTAAAACTGTCTTCTAATTTTTAAATATTCTTTATAATATATATATATATATATACTTGAGATTTAAATCAAATTATATATACATTTTAAAAATATTTTTTCTACTCTTCTTTATTTTAAAACATGGGAAAATTAGTTTATTTTACTCCAGAATCATTTAATCTTGTTTTCATTTCAATACCATTTTCAAAACAAATTTTACATTGTTTTAACTAAGAGATGTCGACATCATGGGATACCCCATGTCGACATAGTGGTCGTTAAATTCAAAAGTTTCAATTTTCAAAAGAAGTGTCTATTCGTTTAAATCTCTTCACGAATGGTTATGACCATTACTGGTCTATAAATAGCCTTCACAAATGAATTTTTTAACTAACTATTTTCTTATTTTCTTCACTCCTTCCTCTCCACAAATCTATATTCTAAAATTTTCATATTTTTAAGATCGTGATGAAATTCTACCGAATTCTTAAGTGAATCAAATTAAAATCTTATTCTTTTTTTATTCTCTGCCCTCTCTCGAAGATCAAAGTGCTATTCAAAGTTATAGGATCAATTTGTAATCAAAAGTTTATCGAGTCTCTCTATAAGGTGTGGTTGTGCTTGGAAATCAATTGGGTGATCTTGTGTCCCGTAAATCAAGAGAGTTTGCCCCCGAATCAAAGACAGGAGGGTACCACAAGGCCTTTAGAAATTGAGGATTGTAATCTCGACATTGGTATAATAAAAATCTGTACGAGGTGTTTGCCTTGGTGCAAGACTGGATGTTGGGTAACTCCGAGTCAGTATAAAATTCGGTGTGTTCTTTCCTTTTTCTGTTTTTATTTACTTTCTGCATTTGTGTTTGATTCTGTGATTGTTCTGTGATTAAGTTCTGTATTTATTTATATCATAATTTTTAAATTAGTCATATATTTCTTAGAAACCATTAAACACTATTCACCCTCCTCTAGTGTTAAATTAGCCTTAAGATCCTTAATCTGCACTCCCTTTCAATTGGTATCAGAGCATAGGTTTTCATAGTTTTCATAATCTGAAACTTGAAAAGCTAAAAATGGCATTTTTAGGAAATTTTGTAAATACTAGTTTGAATTTATGCATTTCATCAAAGTATCATAAGTCTGCATTTAGTTTTTATGAAAAATCAAGTTGTCTACGGAATTAGTTTGTTATGCAGGAACAAACATGTTACATGGCTTTTGAAGAATCAACAACCAATGGACAAACTGTGCAAATTGAGAAAGATAAATGGATATTTGATAGTGGCTGTTCAAGGCATATGACTGGAAATCCTGAGATACTCATTGACATTATGTATTAAGATGGTGGATTGATCAACTTTGGAGATAACTCAAAATAATATATGATTGGCATGGGCAATGTCTGTAATTCTAAAACTCCTCTTATTTCTGATATTTTGCTAGTTAGGAATTTAAAACATAATTTTCTTAGTATAAGTCAACTATGTGATAAAGGATTCAAAATTAAATTTGAAAAAGATAAGTGTTACATCGAAGATAATAAGTCAAATATTAACTTTGAAGGAATTAGGAAGAAAAATATTTACACCCTCAGTATGAAAGTTTCACATGATAACTTATGTCTTTTGGCTAATACAAGTGACACTTGGATTTGGCATAAAAAATTTGGTCATCTAAATTTCAACTGTTATCTGGGTTATCAAAACTTGACTTATTTAGAGGTCTTCCCAAGTTAAACTTTAAAGTAGATAGTATATGTGATGCTTGACAATTTGGAAAACTTAAGAAAAGTTCATTTAAACTAAAAGATATGATTTCTATTTCTTAACCTCTAGAATTACTTCATTTATGTTTATGTGGTCCATCTCAAGTTCAATCAACTAATCACAATAAATATGTTTTTGTAATTGTAGATGATTATTCTAGATATACTAGAACAATTTTTCTAAAACTTAAAAGTGATGTTTTTGAATTATTTAAAAAAATATCTAAAAAAATTCAAAATCAACTTTCTTTAAAAATAAAACTATTCGTATTGATCACGATGGAGAATTTGAAATTGAAAATTTTGGGAATTTCTGTAATCAAAAATGAATTACTCATAGTTTATCTTTTCCAACAACTCCACAACAAAATGGAGTGGTTGAACGTAAGAATAGAACGAATCAAGAGTGTGCTAGAACAATACTTTCTGATAGTAACTTACCTAAAAACTTTTAGGCCGAAACAACCGCAACAGCTTGTTATATATTAAATAGGATTTTAATTAGACCATTAACTAATAAAAAACCATATGAATTACTTTACAATAAGAAACCCATAGTAACTTATTTTAAAAAAATTGGTAGTAAGTGTTTTATTCTTAATATAAAAGCTAATTTAGATAAATTTGAACCTAAATCCGACAAAGGTATCTTCATGGATATTCTAATAGAAGTAAAGCATTTAGAGTTTGTAATTTAAGAACTAAATAATGCATGTATCTTTTGATGAAATTTTTAAAGATGCTGTACAAATAGAAGATGAAGATTTTGTAACTTTAAATAATGAACCTAATGAAACTAATTGTGAAATAATTCAACCTTAGGCTATTAAAAAATCATTCTATAGAAAATATACTAGGAAATATTTATTCTATAGTTAAAACAAGAAATCAACTAAATAGTATGAGTAATGTAGCTTTTATATCAAATATTGAACCTAAAAATCCAAAGGAAGCATCATCTGATGATTCACGAATTCTCGCTATGCAAGAAGAATTGAATCAGTTCACCAGAAATGATGTTTGGGAACTTGTTCCTAGACCTGAGATAAAAGTATGATTGGAAAAAAATGGTTTTATAAAAATAAAATGAATGAACTTGGTGAGGTCATGAGAAATAAAGCTCATTTAGTCACGCAAGGTTATTGTCAAGAAGAAGGAATTGATTATGACGAAACTTTTGCACCCATACCAGGACTAGAAGCTATCAGGATTCTACTTGCTTTCGCAAACTACAATAAATTCAAGTATATTAATAAATGTTCTTCTAAAAACAATCTTTGGTGTATAAAATCTTGAATTCCATTTAATTTAGGATTCTATATTTCACTTATACATAGTTATTATTCTTATGTCATATATTTGTTTATCTCATTTTCTATTAAGTTCAAGGTTTGTAGGTTATTTTTTTGTTGGTGACAAAGGAAGAGAAGTTATATAAAATAGTAAGCTTGGAGTAAGGGGGAGTTGTTGGTGTAAGGGGGAGTTATGGTATGATTGAAGTGGTAAGTATATATTACAAGGTTGTCATCATCAAAACGGGGGAGATAGTTAGGAACCGGAGAGAGTGGTTTTGATGACAACAACCTTTGTAACTTATTTTATTATAATTTATATACTAACACTATTGTCTAGATATATATGAATGTTGTTATGCAGGATATATATAACCAGGAACTGATTATTGAAGACCGTACAGTATAAAGATCAAGAATGAAGAAACCAAGTTTGAAGACTCATGAGTATTAAGATCAAGATTTCAAGATAAGTGTCTAGTTTTGTTAAAACTTCATAATAGCATGGAAATCTTCATTCCAAATTTCATTTGTGATGGAACCCATTTCTACCTTCTTAGTGGATTACAAACCCACGACAAGTAGCTTACAAACCTACGACAAGTGGCTTACAAACCCACGAACATCCTAGTTTTGTACAAGTTCTCGAATCCTGATGTGATGAGATATTCTGCAGGAAGAAGCTTGCAAAACTACTTCAAAATGCTTTTTGAAAATGATTTTCAAAACTGTTTTCAAAATACTTTAGCCTTAAAAAATATCTTTTCAAATGATTTTCAAAACGATGTTTTAGCCTTAAAATATTCTTTGTTTCTGTTTTTAAATAAACTCTTGTTTTGAACTTCGTTTTTTAGAACTATCTTCTGATTTTTAAATATTCTTTATAATATATATATATATATATATATATACTAGAGATTTAAAATCAAATTTATATATACATTCTAAAATATATTTTTCAACTCTTCTTTATTTTAAAACATAGGAAAATTAGTCTATTTTACTCCAGAATCATTTTTTCTTGTTTTCCTTTCAATGCCATTTTCAAAACAAATTTTACATTGTTTTTAACTAAGGGATATCGACATCATGGGTACCCCATGTCGGCATGGTGGCCGTTAAGTTCAAAAGTTTCAATTTTCAAAAGAAGCGTCTATTCATTTAAATCTCCTCACGAATGGTCATGACCATTACTGGTCTATAAATAGCCTTCACAAACGAATTTTTGAACCAACTACTTTCAGGAAATTACTGCGAAGGACAAAAATTTTCAGCATTTTAGCCTCAAGAACAGACCGTCGGTGTTTTAGCCTGAAGGACAACTTTCTTTAGGTATCGGTTTTTAGTTATTGATAGCATTTTTTAGGTATTATTTTGTAGTTATCGGTAGCAGTTTTTAGGTATCATTTTTTAGTTCGGTAGCAGTTTTGGAAGAATGTTTGTCCTTATGAATAATTTTGGAAGAATATTTGTCCTTTTGAATAATTTTTAGAAGAATGTTTGTCCATGTGGTTAAAATATTGAGGTCGCGTCATTGAGGCTAATTTATACGAATTTTTGTCCTTTAAATTGATTTCCCCAACTATTTTCTTCACTCCTTCCTCTCCATAAATCCATATTCTAAAATTTTCATATTTTTAAGATTATGCCGAAATTCTGCTGAATTCTCAAGTGAATCAAATTAGAATCTCATTCTTGTTTGATTCTCTACCCTCTCTTGAAGATCAAAGTGCTATTCAGAGTTATAGGATCAATTTGTAAGTTTGTCGAGTTTCTCTATAAGGTGTGGTTGTGTTTGGAAATCAATCGGGTGATCTTGTGTCCGGTAAATCAAGAGAGTTTGCCCCGGACTCGAAGACTGGAGGGTACCTCAAGGCTTTTAGAAATTGAGGATTGTAATTTCGACATTGGTATAATAAAAATCTGTACGAGGTACTGGATGTAGGGTAACTCCGAGCCAGTATAAAATCCGGTGTGTTCTTTCCTTTTACAGTTTTTTATTTACCTTTTGCATCTGTCTTTGATTTTGTGATTATTTTGTGATTGAGTTCTGCATTTGTTTATATCATAATTTTTAAATTAGTCCATATATGTCTTAGAATCCATTAAACACTATTCAACCCCCCCCCCCTCTAATGTTAAGTTAGCCTTAAGATCCTTAATCTGCATTCCCTTTCAATTTAGAATTAAATATTTTATTGAGAATTTAATTTGGGAAATTTGAAATTGGGTTTTGGGATATTGAAATGGTCCAAATGTAGTAGAATGAAATAAATAGTTTAAAATCGATATAAATTTCAAATTCATATTTTAATATAAACTGTTTTAAAAATATATTATTTTAAAGACTTAATTATTAAGAATTTCAAACTTTTAAACTAATTAACTCATTTTAACTTATTTTAAATCTAATTAATCAATTTTAAGCTATTAAAACTATTTATAACTATTTACACTATTTTCTAAATTTTTAGACTAAGTAGAGGGAAGTGTTTATATTCAAAATCCATTGGTTTAAAATCAAATACAGTTACACGATGTTATAACCTAAGTTGGGATTTAAATGTTGTATTTAATTGAATACAATGATTTTGAAGTAAGGATTTAACCTAATTTGGAAATATGACTTTTGAATGAAATCATGATTTCGGGGAAATGATATGGTTTCAAAGTGAATATGATTTCGAAACTGACATGGTTTCGAGAATATGATATTTTGATATAAATTATGAATTGACTTTTGAAATGTAAAGAACCATCCGGTGTGAAATAAGCATTTGGTTGTTAAAGAGACCGGGATCGTATATTGTCATACTCTCGGTCAATACCGAAAACCACTTTAACAACTATGTATGTGGTGGAGATTCCAGAAATGAAGTAGGATGGTTTGGCGAACGATTTCTGTATAAGGTATAATGTGACCCTGACTCCTGTGAGTCAGCATAGATGTGACTAAAATAGAAGCTATACCGGGCCAAGTGAGGTCATTCCTCCTAGCGGGCACATTTCTTCAATACTATACTTTGACTTTGTGATTGATTTTGGTGGCCACCCCTCGATTTTGATTTGTGAGGGTGTTTTGAGGTGGGCGATAGTAGGTGTTATGTGTTACCACCAGTCCGGCAGTGCAATTAGTATATCCACCTTGGCATTTCCTTGAATGTCATGTTCACATGCCCTAGTGCGCCTTCTACGAGTTTGTTTTGTACCATACCTTTGGAGTGCCCTTTGATGTCCTACAGCTTATGGAGGAATTACATTACTGTATAGACTATGGGAATATGTAAAAATGTGTTAAAGGGGATATGGGTAATGCCTTAACGCTATTTTAATACTTTATATTATTGTCGACACTATTATAATAGCATATTGTACAACATAGTAGATAGTTTAACAGATCCTTAGGAGATGTGAATCCGAACATCTCTTGAGTTACTGCACTCACGTTAGACACTGGATAAGAGATGTCAAACCCATAAACATCTCTGATGCCATCACAAGCATATTTACCATTGATTTTAACTTACATAAGATCTTTTAGTCCCGACTCGAGTATTTTGTCTTTTCAATTCGCTCGAGTCAGCCTGAGCATTTTAGGATTTGAAGGCTTTTTTCTGGAGGACGAAGACAAAGATTTTATTATTATTTACTATATTACTCGACTGCATCATACTGTTCTGATGCTTTATCATTTACTTATCTTTGATATGTGTGTAACCCAAATTTTGTGTTGTATAAGTATAATCAAATGTTTTGTAAATAGCTTCATAAACTATTATTCGATTATTATATTTTGTCATTCCGCTATGGGATTTTGTATTTGTTTTATTTCTTTTTCTTATTTACCCCAATAACAATCTGCCTCTTTGTATGGTTTGAGTTGGTATATGTGTCTGCTTAAAGCTTCCTAAAAGGCAGGTCGTTACATGTTGTGTCACGACCCGATTTTTCGACATCCAAAAAACCGAACCATGAGGGTTAAAGAAGAAGAGGTAGAAGATGAAAGTAGAAAACAACATCATAATCTAACCATCGCAGTGGAATAAAATATAATAGATAATAACAGATCTTTACACAAAAGAAGACTATATCTGTTTTATACATACATTACCAGAATACATCATCAGAGTTCAACAACATCGATAACATACAACTGGACAGTCATATAGACTTGTTCTCAAAACTAAATACAAGCGGAATAATAATCAAATACAGATGTACGTCTTGCCATCCAGCTCGTCTCCTGAGCTCCACAGCATCATACCCTGTATTATGTAATACTCGGTCTGACACGAGCATTATAGTTAAATAACACCTGAGTCAGTCTGGAATACCAGCGTGAGAAAACCACACTCAAATTGATTATTAAAGTTTCAAAATCCTTTGAAAACAAAAGCATCTCGTAAGACCACGCCACAAATAAATATGTCGGGTTTTTACCTTACGATAGCCAAAACACTTTTTATCAAAATCCTCTGATATTATAATAGTGTCTATAAAAAAGTAAAATAGAATCTAGCTGAAATGCTTGCATCTCACATTTCAACAATAGTTCGCACAATCAAAACTATACAGGCACGTAGGGAGAATGGATTTCCAACTAATGACTAGGTACTGGGGTACCACCTATCACAGTACGTGGCCTAGATCACCATATCGAGGATTACTCCCAATCCCCTGCAACACAAGACCGAGACTACCACTTACTGGATAATCCCGAGTAAGATCACCCCACGGTTGGGACCAGCAACCGCACCACTAAGCTGATTAAAAGGGACATCTAGACAGGGATGACCTCACCCTAATGGGTGCTACCCACTTAGCCTTGCTGCATAACCCCTAATTTTCAGTCATTCCCGTTTGATGAGACTTGAGGCTAAGTGTTACCTTTTTAGAACATATCTCTCAGAATGCTCACCGTCCACCTGACGATGTTCCAAAAGCATTCATCCATACAAGTCCGTCCCGGGTTCGAACGGAACCGAAGGCACTATTCCTACTACATCCATTTTGGAATCATCCTCAGATTAGTAGCGACTAGCCCTTGCACTTCACTGCTCCATCTTCGAATCCAAACTCGTCTTCCTCATGAAAACGTACAAACCGGATCAAAGTGGTTTTCAAGAGATAAACCCAGATCCCGGTCTCTTCGAAACAATCAGCGCATTGGCCAATATTGATAGTGGGTTATTTAACTATCAACTAACATTCACAACAACCATCAATCAATAAAAAAATTCCCAAATTATTTATTAACCCCAAAATAACTTTGCAAGATATATTTCCATTTTCAACCCTTTTGAAAACAGTTTTCAAACCACACTCTTCTCATGGGATGAATTCCTAAATATTTATTTCCACTGAAAACACCAAGTACATTACTTTAGATTTTTAAAATAATTTAAAACACTTTATTATAAAATATACTTTAACACTCAAAGTGAAAACTACTTCAATACTTTATTAAAAATATATACTTTAGGAATATTTAAAATGAGGTTACTTTATAAATATAAAACTAGAATTTCTCCTTTAAAACAAAATACCAAGTCACCTTTAAATAATTACTACGATGATAGATTTGAAAAGTACTTACTTTAGAATTTAAACATTTAGAAATAATAAATTTTCTAAAACATGCTTTTTAAAACAACATTAAAACTTTTGACTTATATTTAAAAATTTGCTTTGAAAATGTACTTAGCTATCTGGGGAAATACGCTTCTCCTTCACATCCTTTTAAAAATAAATCACTATTTATTTTTAAACAAATTTACCCATTCTTTTAATAAATTCCCATTGTGAATTTATTCTTCTAAATATCCACTGATATATCACTTCGCTTTTATAAACCCAGTTTATAAATTCCAAAGTCTCTCTTCTCCTTAAAAATTCCAATTTCAACACTTACATCAAATTCCAAATTGATTTTCAATTTACTTCAATTTGAAATAAATTCCTTTACTTATTTAATTTATTCAAAAATCTATGAACTTCGAATTTTTAATTCTTACTTATGATTTAAAATCTTTTAAATAAAAAATATCAATTTTAGATTTCCTAAATTCCTTCTTTATCCTTTTAAATAAATTCAAACCTTGGATTTTAAAATAAATCCTTTATTTCTTGAAATAATATCACTTGAGTTTAAAAATAAATTTACTTATTACCATTTATTCAAAATCTCATTTTTCGCACTTGGAATTTTATTTGTTAGAATTCAAAAATCACTTTTTATTCTTTTCCAATTCATTTTTAATTTATTCAAATTTCCATGATTATTTTACTCAAAATTCACTATTTTATTTCCTTTTCAGAACTCCCATTTCTATAGATTTTGATAAATCAGTTCACTGAAATATTTTAAATCAACCATAGTATCCAACATTTCCAATTACCAATATAATTCATCACAGGATAGCAAATAATTATATCACAGAATATTTTAACAAATCCAAATATTTGAGGAATCTAGTTGGATCCCTCCAACATGTTTCCCTGGACCCACAGATATTAGCACAATATAATGTGCCAATTCCACTTCGAGGTGGAATATCACAGTATATGGGTTTTAAATATAATATCATCCGCTATTATGTGGCACATAAGGTCACATCCGCTATATAATGCGGGAAATCAATCACTCAAATATATACTCTATACTACTATATATAATATAGCACATCAAATCAATTCAATCATTCAACCAATTATTTAAATTTATCCATTTAAATTTAAATAGCAACCCAAAACAGTGAGATTAACTTACCTTTGATTTTTGTTTGCAACCCATTTCCATTCCGGCTTGTTTCTTCACAATATTAGACCTTTTATAAACAATTATACTATTCATAAATATTCGAAATAATCGAATAACCAATGTTTCGTTTGGTAATTTCAGTTATCCAATGATTTTATTTTAAAACAATTTCTTTTAATGAATTTATTTAACAAAAATTAAATTTAAAACTAAATTTCCTCTTAAATGAATTAACCAAAAAAAATCAGTTTAAGCAAATTTTCCTTTTTAAAAAATGTCTTTTAGTAACTAAAAATAATTAAATAAGTTAATCTAATAATTTAACCACTATAATAAATTAGTAAATTGTATTTTATTTTTATTTTCCATTTTTTTTCAAACTACATATAAAAATAAGCTATATGGGTTTTTTTTATAAAAATCTTATCTTTATATAAACCCTACAACATTTACAATTTCTATATTTTCTCAAAGTCTTACATATGCATAAATTTATTGTTCCCATATATATACATATATATTTAATTTAAAATAGAATAGTATTTCACCTTTCCGTAATTATATTATTATTATTTTGAATAAATTAAAATATTAATGAGTTAACAACTTATACTTTTTCACAAAAATTTAAATGCTCAGAAGAGAAAGAAAGAAAAACAGAGGTTACCAGCAAGAGGCCTGATTAACGATGGTGACTCTACCTCCTCACTCGTCGAAGACGAAGACCGCCTCGTCGCTCGCCCTACCATGCATGCTCGAGCCACCCATCGCGACTCCGAACCCTCCCTGACCTCACTATCGAACGCAATCACGCCTTGCAACCCCCTGCTCTAGTGCAACCCCGCACCCCAAAACGCAACCCCCTTATCTCCCCTGCTCCAGAAATTGCTGTGTCTCCACCACGAAAACTCCACCCTTCGCTGCTTCATTGAGTTTGCTAACATCGCGAGATTCGACCCAAAATGTATGTGTGCCTGGTGCTAGACGAATCGAGTGAATTCGATTTTTTTTAGGGCACGGACTCGATTCGAATCCAAATCAGAGGAGGGAGAGTAATTTGAACAAAAGGAGGCGCGATAACTTGTTGGGAAGAAGTGGACGCGACCATTTTTAACTTGACTTTTTATTTTAATTTTCATGTCTGAAATTTTGGGAGAGGTGAATGATTTTATTCCAATGAAAAAGAAGATGGTATGCTATTTCTTACGGCCATTTATTTTTATGAACATGATTTTGAAATTTGAAGATGGGAGCACAGCCTCGTGTCTAAAAGGAAGAAGGATAAGGAATCGTATTTGAGAAGGCAAAGGAAGCGTGTTTGAATATACTTGCTACAGTAGTCTGAAGTGAAAATAAAAACAGCTGATGTGAAATTTTGTCTAGTCAAAATATCATATTCAAATTTTAAATTTAAATTTTAAATCGACTTGAATTATCAACTTAAAATCTTGACCTCCTATCGAGGCATGCCGCTAGGCGTTTATAAGGTTAAGCCCTATTCCGAACACAATGGAAAAGGTTTCAAGTCCTAATTCGATCATATGGAGGCGATAGCTTTTAGACTCAGTTATATATTAAATATTCGATATAAATTTCAGCACGTTTATATATCATACGCTCACACAACAACTCCGAACATTAAGAAAATTGAAATCTGGTAATAATGCTCTATTGCAGATCCAATGGAACTGGTTTCGTCGAAATCCGAGACTGTGTCTTGAAAGGCTATTTCTAAATATCAATTTAAACGATATATTTTTAAAACCGAATGAATCACTACCAATTTCAATTTAAAAGATTTTATTATCTTCAGAACTATCAATATAAATTTTACAAGCCTTCAAATTATTTTTAACAGGCTTAAAACTCAAGATTAAATATTTTACCCAATTTATAATTATTATATTCAATAATTTAATTATCAAATAAAAAGTGATATTTCAATTCAA
Organism: Allium cepa; assembly: GCA_030765085.1. Lineage (NCBI taxonomy): Eukaryota > Viridiplantae > Streptophyta > Magnoliopsida > Asparagales > Amaryllidaceae > Allium > Allium cepa. The sequence goes on along the minus strand of CM060931.1, from coordinate 142,706,581 downwards.
GTTAAAAATTAACTTTCAAATATCTAAAATCAATTAAATATTCCGATCTCAACTATCCAAAAATTCCGGGTCATCACATGTTGTGTCCTTGAAGCCTATTTTTTCTAATACTATTTCCCTTATTAAGGATATGCTTAAAGCTTCTAATGTCTTTCTACAAGAAGAAGCCTTACCATGCATCTTTGAAAATTTTGATGTAAAATCAAATGTCGAGGTATGTTTTAATTTGTATGCAAAAGTTACTTGCATCCGAGACATCGGATGGTTGTGAATTCGGCTGTTATTTTCTTTAAAATGCCCTCGCTTTTGAAATCCGGATGCTATTTTCTCCTACCATGCCCTGAAATCTTAACTTAAACATTTCATTTGAAAATCCTTCTCAAAAAAGATTTTTTTTCTTTATTATTTAACAAATAACATCCCTCCTATATTTTTGATTTATCTCAAACACTTAAGTTAATGTTCTAAATGTGTTCACCTAGGATAGTAATATTTAAGAATTGAGGGGGACATGGGTGTGAGTATGTGCGCATACACACACACGTTTTTGTGTGGAGCAATTATTGAAACAAAATCTGATACAATATGGTTTAGACATTTGATCTTATTGTGTTTATATAAAGGGTTGAATTTGGTGGGAAATTCAATGATTCGGTGTTTGTGATTTGCTGTGACTGATTTGTGTTTTAATAGGATTCACATATGTATGTGTTCTTTCTCTCAGCGAGGTACCTTTTAACTATATATTGTTGAGACTTGGTTTTCATTTATGACACAAAGCTATCATCTCTAACATACATATTTGACGACTACTATGACAAAAAGAGAATATATACTACATGGAGACAAGACATCAAAGCCGGTGCATCAATTTTATTATTATTATTTGATTTTTGAGTCTTAGGTCGACATTGTTAAGATCGGCTTGGCAAATTCGATTCAAAATGTGACGATGGGATATTTCTTGGATATTCGAATAGGAGCAAAGCTTATCGAATTTTTAATAAACGAACAAGTACTATCGAAGAATCACTCCATGTATCTTTTGATGAATACGGTAAAACTGTTTCTACGATATCATTTATGAAGAGAAGATGAAAACATTGTTTATAATCAAGAAAATAGAAATACTACTAATACAATAAGATCTCCTCGAAGAGTTTTACGAAATCATCCTACAGAAAATATAATTGGAGAAATAAATTCAAGTGTTTGTACTAGAAGTCAACTAAATTTAATGAGTAATGTAGCTTTTATCTCTACTACAGAACCTAAAAATACTAAAGAAGCATTATTCAATGAAAATTGGATTATTGCTATGCAAGAACAATTAAATCAGTTTGAACGAAATGAAGTTTGGGAATTAGTACCTAGACCGACTGATCAGACGGTTATAGGAACTAAATGGGTTTATAAAAATAAAGTAGATGAATTAGGAAATATAACTAGAAATAAAGCAAGACTAATAGCACAAGGATATAACCAGGAAGAATGAATAGACTACGAAGAAACGTTTGCTCCAGTTGCTAGACTAGAAGCAATACGGATCTTATTGGCGTACACATGTTTTAATAACTTTGAACTTTATCAAATGGATGTTAAAAGTGCATTTTTAAATGGTTATATTAAAGAAAATGTTTATGTTGAACAACTTCCTTTATTTGTTCATGAAAAATATCCAGATCATGTATATAAACATAAGAAAGCTTTATATGGATTAAAGAAAGCACCATGTGCTTGGTATGAACGTCTTAAAAGCTATTTAATTAATTCTGGATTCGAAATAGGAAAAGTAGATCAAACATTATTTATAAAACGATCTAAAAATGATATATTAATAGTTCAAATATTTGTCGATGACATTATATTTGGCTCAACTAATAATGAATTATGTAAAGAATTTTTTGAAATAATGACTAGAGAATTTGAAATGTCCCATATGGGAGAATTATCATATTTTCTAGGACTATAAATTAAACAAGTTTCAAATGTAATATTTATTAATCAAGAAAAATGTTGTAATAATCTTATTAAACGTTTTGGAATGGAAAACACTTCCGCCAAACCAACTCCTATGAGTACAACAGCACATCTTGATAAAGATGAAAACGGAAAAAGTGTAGACCAGAAATTATATCATAGTATGATAGGATCACTACTCTATTTAACAGCAAGTAGACCAGATATTATGATGAGTGTATGCTTATGCGCACGATTTCAAGCAGACCCGAAAGAATCATATCTACATGTTGTAAAACGAATACAACGTTATCTTAGTAAACCTATAAATTTTGGACTTTTCTATCCAAAAGAGTGTTCGTTCGAATTAGTATCATACAGTGGTGCTAATTTTGGAGGATCACGAACAGATAGAAAAAGTACAACTGGTACGTGTCACTTCATTGGTAAATCGTTAATATCTTGGTTTAGTAAGAAACAAAACTATGTCTATCTTTCAACTTGTGAAGCAGAATATATTTCTGCAACACTAGCTTGCACACAAGTAATTTATATGCAACAGACGCTTAAAGATTTTGGAATCAACCTATCAAAATCAGTAATTTACTGCGATAATTATAGTGCAATAAATTTATCTAAAAATCCAGTAAATCACTCAAGAACTAAACATATAGATATTAGACATCACTTTTTACATGATAATATAGAAAAAAGATATAATAAATCTAGACTACGTACCATCAGAAAATCAGTTAACCGATATTTTTACTAAACCACTATTAGAGAATATGTTTATAAAATTGCGACTTGAGCTTGGGATAATCTCAAATAAGGATATATAAATAAAAATATAAAATTTTCTAAACTAAAAAAAGTTCAAAAAATTCAAAATTCTAACCATGTTGAGACTCGAACTCATGGCCTATTGTGAATAGCCCAGATGTCTTAACCACCTGAGCTATTAATGTTTCCTATTCTAATCTCTAATGGCTGTTTTATTATATAGTTACATGTATTTTATACTACTTTATATGTCGCAATTATCTTTATAATTTACATTGTTAATTTTATAAATATTATAACTGATCAGATTAGCTCAGCCATCAGAATACCCATGTCTCTACATGCTTTTAGGCAGAAATTAATATAATCCACAAATTATATCCTATTTTCTCTAGAAAATAAAACTATAAATAGGTACATATTCCTATTCCTATGCACTCAAAAACAATACATCATTCGATTCTCTAAAATAAATAAAAAAATCAATTAATATCAGCTTTTAAAATAATGTCAACTTCATTTATTACCGACTCTATCGAAATCTTTCCACGCCCGACTCCCCAAAAACAACTGACCATAAAGGTTCACCATCATCGGTTTACCACACCGGATACACGTCGGACAAGAAAAAAGGAAAAAAGACCGTTGACCTTTCACCAAACACAAAACAAAAGATCGACGATCTCCATCATTATCAACAAGAGTTTCTAATGCTTCAACGGAAGATGTATTATGAACAGAAAATTAACTCCATATATAAAGGTATTATCGAGCATATAGCAATGAAGTTCTACGGAGCTTCGTCACACCCGATAGACGAAAATGCCGTTTCGCCTATCCGACGCCCTTCGACTTCGTCTCCTCCGCAACCACCATACTCACCAAATTCATGGGATCGCAACGAGCTTCGAACGTTCGTCGTAAACAACTGAAAGAATTCAAGACACGAAGTCCTAAGAAATAATCATTGTATTTAATGATTTTTTATTGTATGTTTAATAAATTTTCTATCTATGTATACATTTGTATATATGAAATAAAATTATTTTCGGTGCAGTAAACAACAATTTAGATGTAAAAATTATTCACATTTAACTGCAAAATAAAGTTAATTCTATATCATTCGGTTAAATAAAATTATTTATATTTACAGAATAAATAAAATATAAATATTTCATATCATATAACAATTAATTGTGCAAAAAGCTACAGGTCAGTCGACTGGACATGCAAATCAGTCGACTGACACTGCAAAATTTTAAAAAAAAATAAACATGGCCAGTCGACTGTTACCGGGCCTCAGTCGACTGGACCAGAAAGTTGAAAATAATCAACTTTCAGCTTCAGTCGACTGACGCCCATAGCCAGTCGACTGACGCTGCAATATTGACAGTTATATAACAGGCCCAGTCGACTGTTGTAGGGCCTCAGTCGAATGGACCAAAAGGTCGAAATTTCATAACCTTCAGCTTCAGTCGACTGAAGCCCTGAACCAGTCGACTGAGCCGTAGATCTGAAGGGCTTTTCACCTTTTCACCTACCCCCTTTACCCCTTTATTTATCAATTTACCTTCTCTCCTCTTTTACAATTCAGTTTTTCAATATCTTCAAAACCCTAAGCTCCCCAAAAATCAAATTTTTCTCCTCAAAATCAAAATTAAATGGCACCAAAACGTAGAGGTCAAGCATCTTCCTCGTCTCAACCTCCTTCTAATGAACAAATTCAATGGTGGCTATTTGACGACACCGCAATGAAGAGATGGAGATGGATGCAAGATTCAAGAATATTTGAAGGTTCCGTCGTCAAATTCCCTGATTTTTCACCTTATCATATTCAAGAATTAGCCCACCATAGCAATTTATAGTCGTTAATTGATATCGACGATAATAAACACAAAATCAACCAAATTATGGTTAAGTTGTTCTACGCTAATCTCAACTTGGGTCACCAAGATGTGCCAAATCAGGAAGATTGCATATAGAGTCTCGTATGTGGTAAGCCCGTCTTCTTTTCTCTAGATCGCATGGCTAATATTCTAAAAATAGAAAATGATGGAGTTGAGTTGGCTACTATTGATGTTGATTTGGTTGTTCGAGATCGCATAAGCCATTTATTTCTTGAAGACAATATGCGTCAGTTAAAATCAATGACTTTATGGCCAAAGGCACGAATAATTCATCACGCCTTAATGAAAACCGTAACTCCTAGAACCGAGAGTTATGAACTCGTCTACGAACATAATTTTCGAGCCTTGTATGCAATTTCTGGAAACATCAAAGTAAACTAGCTTTGTTTAATACTTGAAGAACTTTTAAGCTTTAACAAAGGAAAGATGAATATAATTTATCACAACGAATATATTATGCGTCTTCTCAAAGCTTGTGAAGTTCCGTAACCAGATTCACCGGTTTCTACTGTTGGGTATTTGAACGCTCGAACCTTAGCTTTAATGAAATTACCGGTTGCCCGACCCCCTCCTATAATATCTTTTGAAGAATGGACACAAAGGAAAACAACTCAAGTCCAACCACAACAAGGCGAGCCTTCACACCAACCATCTCGTCAAACATCAACTCGATATCAACAAGAAGAAATTACGATTCCAAACGAAGGTCTTCTACCACGTGAGGCCATCAATATCATGTACCGTAATCAACAAATTCTTCAATCAAACATCCTCAAAGTTGATAAGAAGATCGATAAAGTCAAAGGATTTTTCAGAAAATTGTGGCAAGTTATATCGTGCTCTTCCGGTACATCTACTTCTACCATAGGCGATCTGGGTAAGCAACCCGTATTTACATGGTCTTCTTCCTCTTCTTGAGACGATCAAGCTAGTAGTGATGATGATGGTAATGAAGGAGATGGTGGTAGAGGTAAGGGTCCGATGGAGTAAGCTATTCATTTTTCTTTTGATTCAAGACATTTTTTTAATTAATATGGATTGTACTTAAATGGCCATTCTAGTTTATTTGTTTTTAAACACTATTGTCTATGGATATTAAGTGTGTGGATGATTGTTCTTGGTTTTATTTCATGTTATCTTTCACATTATAATATCATGTTACTTATTCCTTTTTGTCGATGACAAAGGGGGAGAAATATTATTGCTGCTAATAAAAATGCAGGATATAGAGCATCAGAGATTCAGGGGAGTAAGTATTTATGTTGTTTTATATACAGTCGAAATCTATATCTATCTACAAGTTGTCATCAATCAAAAAGGGGGAGAATGTTAAGACTTGGTTTTGATTCGTGACACAAAGCTATCATCTACAACATATAGATTTGACGACTGCTACGAGAAAAAGAGAATATATACTACATGGAGACAAGTCTTCAAAACCGGTGCATCAATTTTATTATTATTTGATTTTTGAGTCTTAGGTCAACATTGCTAGAATCTCTCCTCTGTTACATATATATTAGCCTATATATTTTTTCATCACTCTATTGACAAATTTTTTTCTACACATACATAAGCATATAATTAATTTACAGAAGTTTGAAAGTTATTTATATATGCAAACTGTGCATATTGCACAAAATACACCAGGTCAGTCGACTGGCCCAAGTTTCCAATCGACTGACACTAGAGAAAATGTGCAACATGCACAGTGCACGAATATATGAATTTAAATATTTAAATTAGTTTGAATATTCAGTCAACTGACCCTAAAGTCCAGTCGACTGAAATTCTATAACAGCCATATTTTTGAAAGGACACGACTTTTGTGAAGAGTTGCGTACCTTTAACTAAAAGATTCGGATGCAACACTTCGATCGAAACTCTTCACCAACGGTCGTAGCTTTCTAACTCTTATAAATATGAACTCCAACTTCATTTCAAATCACTAAATTACAATTGATTTCTCTTATTCACTGATCTAACTTTCTGAAATCCATTCGCTATCATACTTTCAATTCTGCATTAAAGCAATACTATACCTTTCTATTTTTCATATACTTCAAATATAAACAATTATACTCGAGGAGAAGATTATAGGAAGGGTGTACTACAAGTGACAAATCTATGTTATCAGAACATACATTAGTCAAACTATTTTATGTATTAGTTGAAGTCCTGTTCTGCTGCTCAGGCGAGTGAAGTCCTCTTCGGCTGTTGAGGCGAAATCCTGTTATGCTGCTCAGGTCCATGTTCGGCTGCTCGGGATATAAACCTGTTCCTCCGGGTTAAGTGAGGGTTGTTGTTTTAGTGAAATTCCAAAAGGATTCTAGGACTGGATGTAGGACGGTGCTCCGAACCAGTATAAAAAACTCTGGTGTCATTTTACTATACTGCTTTTTATTCTGCACTATTTACAATATTATTATCATCATTATACTCTGCATTATCATGTATCCATATTACACGATCCATAGCACACTTTCATACATCTCCCTCCATTTCTCTGCACAGAGGAATGCCACAATAGCAAGATCATCTAGTGGAATTCGTTCGTGGAAATATGGCATAAGTTTGGCACCCGAGGTCTGGTCAGCAATGTGGATACAGATGTTACTGAGACCCGATGCTCATAAATTTTTAATGGAGTGTTTTCATCATTTGCTCTTCATTCCACATTTAAACTTCCTGCAACATTTTGGCTTTGTATTTCCAAATTTCTTCATTGGTTTGAAGATAATAATATATGAAAATGACTGAATTTTTGACATTTTGATGAATCGATTTATATTAGGTATGTTTTACCTTTTTGTATAATCTTTTTTTGAGAGAAATCTTTAATATGTAGTATGAATTAAAAATGGTTCTTAATTTTTGGTACAAACATTAAGATTAGAAAATGTCATAATTTCCTTTTCAATTTTACCCTTTAGCGTTTGTTTCCTGCTACCTTAAGGCCATCTCCAACCAACTCAAAAATAAATTATGCCCTTAAAAACTTTGTTGCCTTAAGGTTCACCATCCATGCCTTCACTTTGTAGACTTTGAGTTAGATCTTACGTATGTACATATTGAACGACATAGAGAATGATTTGTGGAACCACTTTTTTATGACTTTCCATGACACATTGGAGAAGCCATCGGTTTATGCTTAGCTTCTACAAAACTTTGATGAGGATAATATCGACGGTGGGACTGTCAAGCTCACATACCTACAACAGCATATTGCCAATAGATGTATCATTGAGGGAGCGTCCATGTTCAACCACTTACCACTAACTGGGTTCAGGATGAGCATATGGAGACCCGTCGGCAATAGAGTGACAGTGCCCTATAGCACATTTGCTTCGCAACCTTCATAGCACACACAGGATCATCCACAGCATAACCAGAGCCAAGTTTTGGGACTTCCCATGCCTATGGTTCATTGATCGACTGCCCGTTAAAGCATCCACCTGATACTAATGTATCAGACGTTCCTTTCTTCACCAATATGATTCACATGGTAATTAATTTTTCATCTAAGTACTTTAAACATCTTATGCAAAAATATCATGTGAATCTTAGAATATTTTTGTTCGTATGTCATTCAACTGTCCTTGACGAGGCTACATGAGATCTAGCTGCTTATTCACGTACGTTGTCTCAATGCCACACCACTTATAAGATTTTTGAAATGCATGTTTGACGGTAGTAAGATGTTCATCATTGATAGCAGAATCGTGGTTGTAATTGTGTTTGATAATGGTATGATAAATTTTAGTCGATTAGGGTTTGCTAAAGCCTAACGTTCTTATGGATCGATCGAATGATAGAATTTAAGTATTATTTCCATTTCCAACAATATAAGGAAAATAAACTAAAAAAACAGAGGAGCGATAAAGCTTGAGTATTATAAAAAAAATTAGTTTTATGACTATCCTTGAGTTTTCTCAGGTTGCTTTAGGTTTAGTTTACTGGTAATAGCACTGTCAAATCTACTTTAAGGTGTACAACTATAAATGCATGCACATTGCGATTAAATGCAGACCCATCTGGACGTGCATATGTATTTATGTATAAAAAAAAATTCATGTCTAGGTATCAGGCTTAGTGAGATTGCATCAACTGAATTTTTGCGTTCTTTTTCCTTTATTGAATTGTTTTGTGATTATAGCCCATTATCAAATTAACCAATTCTCTTTCGTTGATTTTTCTTGAAATGCTTTGTAATAGGAAGAAAACAAAGGTTAGGAATCAAGAATACCAATAACTGCATCAATCTATGCATTATACATCACGTGCTCATGTTGAAACTTGAAATAGCATCACAAATTTTTTAGCAATTCTTTATAGTAAACAAAAGTACATAATATCCGTAATATAAATGTATTTTCTAGTAAGTGATAAGTTGTTTTGATAAGATGGTTTTCTTGATAAAATATTTGTGAAATAAAACTGCATTATACGTTTATGTAATTGGTTATTATTGACCTCAATTTGTACTACTAAAAAGTTTATGTAATACAAAATACAGGATTTTCATACGGTGATTTATAATCTATTAGTCAGCATATGCATCTGAGTTAACTGCGTATGGACTCTAAATATTTAAATGCAAAATAAAATTATATACATAAATTAAAATAAAATCAAAATACACAGAAAAAGAATTTGATAAAATAGTTTGACATAAGCTCATGTACAAAATAGTTTGACAAAATAATTGGTTTGAACTAAAGGGGTATATAGAAAATAATTGATTTAAATCAATTCAAAGGGCAATTGGCTATATTTGAACGTGTTGATATGGAAAGCGATCATTGCACCAAGTTTTTGTCATTTTTAATAGTTACTAAATGATGTTGAAGCACAGTTGGGTAATTATATGTCAAATAAAAATGAATTAGAATGATGAGATTTTATAAGATTCCTTTTTAAACTACATGGACTAAGGTCTACATGCAATTTTGACTCACATCACTATATTTCTATTATACAAGGATATCGTATATTTTGACAAAGCAACTTTTAGATAGATAATAGGTCTTAGATGTGAGATTTAAAAAATCGATGCAAGGAATTAAGGCCAAGCAGTTTGAACATCGATTCTGGCTATATTTGATGTACAAGTATAGGGGAAAGGCCAGAGCATATTAATCGGCAAAAATCCCTTTATATGATCTTATTGTTCATGCGCACTAAACAAATTCATGAGGCAATTGACTATATTTGAATGTATTGATATGGCAGACGATCACTGCATTGATTTTATTTCCATTGTTTTTTAATAGCTATGCTATAAAAATATGGCTCATTGATTAAATGTAGGTTCAACTGGACGTGCATATATACTCGTAGTAAAAAAATATTCTACTGGCTTTCGACATTGTCGAAGGGTGTGTTCAGATGCCGTTATTCCATCCTCCCTTTCGATACTGTCGAAAGCTTAATGAATTTCATAAATCTTATTAGCTTTAACCCCTTTCAAAGGCGAGGAAACATATGCTTCGGTGGATATTTGAGCCATTGCAATAGGCTTTCGACACAATCAAAAGGCGTTAATAGTGAAATGAATTATAAATTTAATGAAATTATTTCACCTGGCACGGTCATGGGTTTAAAAAGAGCCTCCAAGAAATCAAAAAAGGATATAGTTTTAGAACTAGAATCTTTCCCAAAGAAGACTGAAGCTGTTTCAGGGCATTCGTTTATATCTTCTCAAGATGAAGAAAATGCAATCCTTAATGACTTCGGAATCACAGGATTGAAGTTACTCCTCCTGGAGATAATGATACCATCTAAAATCCTCCCGAGGGATATTTCTCTTACACTACCATCCACATTTGGCATGGAGGTTTCATTCCATTTCCTGAGTTCTTGTCAAGATTTCTGAGTCAAGTTGGCATAGCTCCTATCCAATTATCGCCAAATGTATATACATATCTCATCTCCTTAGAGCTCATGGCCTTAGAGTTGGGCATTCCTTCTCTAGGTGCTGAAGTTCTCAATTACTTGGTGCATCTTGTCGAGTTTAGCAATTTGAACTGCCAAATTTTAAAGGCTAACCCTCACAAGAAGTTAGTTTCAAAGGGAGTAAACAGGTTTAAAGATTGGGAGATGCAATTCTTCTATGTCAAATGCTTTCAAGTATTAGTGGAGCTTTCTCTTCTCCTCCTAGGTAGATCATTACCACTATTTTTCATTAATTATTTTCTTTTTCTGAATTACGTTTTCTTATTAGGCCCTGCTCCCAAGGATCTGGAGGTGACGAAAAAAATAATTATGAAGTTGTTAAACGCTGCCTCAAACAGTATTAGGAATAGGCTCACATTACTAACCCCCAGCGATCTTCCGAAATATTCTCTCCTTCTAGAAGGCCAGATGATTCTTGGACAACCTCCTTTTGTTCAACATACTTCCAAAAGAAAACACTTCTTATCCTTAGGCGATCCCAAAATAATTTCATCTTTGTCTTCGATTTGTCCTGACCAACCTGGTAAACTTAAGTGTACCATTTGTAACTTACCATTGTGTTACTCTTTAGATTATTTTGCTAACCTATGCTTTTTAGTTTTAATAGCTGCTCCTTCTTTTGAACTATCCACAAGAGAGCCACTCCCTCCACCTTTTGAATCTAGTGCTTTAGCTCTAACCGAGACCACTTCTAGGTCGAGAATGATTGCAAAAAGAAAACTGAGCAGAGCGACTGCTGTAGGTCCTTCTTCCAAGAAAATTTAAAATTGTTGATGTCTAGTCTTCTCTTCCTCCAAAAGATAGTGAACCTGTTGATGTAGGAAAAGCTCTAGATGGTCCTACTCTTGATGCCACTTCCGACTAACCCAGAATGATTCCTTCAAAGGATGATTTCATGCCTCACATAATTGTGTCTGATTCTCCAAGCGTCATTGAGACGATGCAAAAGGATTTAGGTACTTAAACTCCCTTCCAAGAGTTGAATCTCTCTAGACCCCATCATCGGTGTCTCCTACTGATTCTGAGAAGATTGTACAATCAATTATGAATTCTCCATCATTGACTTCTATTCAACCGCCTTCCTCTGTACCCGATCCGACAAGTCATTTTCGATCCCTCATTGAACAACAACTTCTGGTATGTTCCATACTACTTTATTTTATTATTACCATATTATATTGAATCTTGACTTATGTTTTAGTTTTCCTTTCAGATCTCCAAATGATGGTACTTCCTTCAAGAAATCGTTTCAAAGTCTTCTGCTGAGATATCTAAGCTCAAAGAAGATGTCTCAACTCTAAGTAACCAGATTACTCCACTCATTACTGCTAAAGATAACGCAGTGTGGGAATAAGGAAAATTGAGCATTTCTCTTGTTCAAGCGGAATCTACAATTTCTGAAGAGAGGAAGGTTAAACAAAGCTTACTCGATAAGGTTTTGGCTTTGAAAATGACTCTGAAAGAGTTGGATAACGAAAAGGCCAGGATGAATGCTAAACATTTTTCTCTTAAGAAGAGATGTACATTTTTCAAAAAGAAACTAGAGAAGAAAAATAATTCATTAGCCATGGCCATAAAAACCATTTCCGAGGCTAAGCAAAAGGTGTCTCAATCTCCGAGCACTTTTCTGAACGATATCACCATAAATTCTTATGAAGATGCACTCATACTAATTTACTCTGATAATATAGAGAAGTACCAAGATTTAAGCTTTCCTTCACTCGATCATGTATTAGTTAAAAAATTTATGGAAAAAATCAAGGAAATGGAACAAGGGATTAAGGTCCCTAATAGAGAAGAAATTGATGCTTCAAAGCTCTTATCTTTCGAAGTCCCTTCTATAGAACCGAATCAGACGAGGAAGGAGACGATGTGGATGATGAAGTCGTTGTTGCAGAAGGCAGCAACGACGATGACAATGATGATGATAGCGCTGATAATGATGATAGTGGTCAAGGTTCTAGTGGTAATAGGGGCGATCATGATGACTCGCGCGGAGGGGGTGACAATGACACTTCCAAGGCTTCAAATAAAGTCCTCCCTGATCCTAATGCCCATGAAATGGGTCAAATTGAATTTCCCGAACCCTTCGATATCCATGAATAAGACCACTGGTGTTGTAGAGAAAGTGGAGAAAAACCAGACCCTTTAAACTTCAATCCTTGTTTCTCACGTAGGTATTCTTTGTCAAAATGATTTTCACTTCCAAGATAACATTGGCTAATATCTTTCCATTTTATATAAGGAAGAAATCCATTCATCTTTATAAAACAAAGCTTGAAAGAAAATAGGCAGAAATAAATAGCTTGTATATGGAGTTAGTAAACAAATAAAAGAACATAGTGCACTCTTTGACAAGTATTATAGGCTTAAAAAAGTGTTGCAGTATTAGCATCTTTTAAAGATTAGGAAGCGACCCCTCGACTGAAAAGGGCATGCCTTTACTATGACTAGCTCTTAGAAGAGAACACAGAATCGACAGCACTCTTATGGATGTTGATCGAGGACAGATATATTCTGGTAGACTTCCTATATAAAGCTTATTGCATGCATCCAACTGTAGATTTTTAATACCAGGGCGATTTAAGAGGGGGACTACTTAGATATCAACATAGGAGGTACTTAGACGAATTTGGATCTGATCATTATTCGAGGGCTTACTGGAATTTACCGCGAGTCAACTCAAATCCTCACGTATTACCTTTGGAAAAACTCAAATATAATAAGATAAATTCATTTCTGAATTATTCAAAAAATAAATCTTGCACGAACCCGATGAAAATATGTAATTATGTAATCATATTGATCTGTAAATTTTCTAGATTAGTTTTCTTTCTTACGTAGTCATATTTTATTACGTTATTGCAGAGTAAATGTCTCTCAAGCAGCCTTGTTTCTAGGGAATACTTAGGCAAATACATCAAATTAAGAAGAGATTACTTAGAAAAGGACTCGCTCTTGAAATCTTCAAGATTGGCCAGATACTTTTTTTCTTAGGTATTTGTAGGAGCTTTGTATGCAACATCCCCCACCTTTGCATTAATCTTCTAGGCAGAGAAAAGGAGAGGCTCCTTAAGGAAATTCATACATATCATACAAAATTGATTTGTGGCCGTGATAGTCCTCCAGACGGGGAATAATATTATAGCAAATATCCTACGGTTATTACTCCATAAGGATTTAATACCACTTTTGGATCGTCCATCACTCTTTTGGCTAATTCTTTGAATAAAGTTAAAAATGCTATTTATAGACTTTAAGTGTGATAGGGAAAAGCAAGTATTTGACTATATCATTGATATTGTACCATTTTTTTAAGTTCTTTTTGAATTATAACCTCTTTTATAATAATAAAAGAATTTTTTTCGCTGGGTATTAATTTGTTTTTTGTTTATTTGAATATGAATTACAGTTATCACACCACTCTCACTAGATCCATTATCTCGTTTCACCGGTATTAGAGATAAGTTGGTGGTAGATATTTAGAAGAGAAGCCTAATTAAAGATCCTTTGTCCATTCGAATTCAAAGGTAATACTGAAGCATTGGAATGGCGTAGGAAATTTTTGCTTCAAAAGGCGATTATTAGAGACCTTAATGATAAAATCACTAGTCTCGAAACAGATATCAAGAATAAAGATGATACAGTTTCCCAACTGAAATGCCAAATTAAATCAAACCCTTCGATCGATTTTGATCATGAGATGTCTAAGCTTTTCCAACAGGTAAGAGATTTGGAGATAAAATTAATAGATAGTTAAGCTCAATGTAAATCTTTGGAATTTATCATGGGAAGCAACATTCCAAATATCAATTTACCAACTTCTCCCATCACCTCATCTTTTGTGAAATCGACAAGGTTTTCGTCTTTAGCTATTCAAAAATTCCCTGCTACAACAAACTCTCTCCCAGGTTTAGAAGAGAAAGAGGTAGGTGAATGGTATAGAAAGGTTAAATTTGAAATGTTGAGATATTTTGACGATCAATTGAAAGTGAGGTACGCGCAACGCATCAATGAATATGCCGTCAAAATTCAAAGGCTTGAACATGAAAAATATCTTCTTCAAAAGCATATTGTCGATTTAGAAAGACAAAATAAGACCCTTAAAGGTGATAATAATGCTTTCAATCGTGCATTGAAGACTCTTATTGAATCTATTGATAATGCCGACGAAATTAAGAAGAAGAAAAAGAAGCTCAAAGAAATTCTTTGCATAGCGATTCGCCATATAGTTGACCTTTTAATTTCTGAGAAATTAGATAAGGTTGTTTAAGATATTTTATGTATACACTATAGTCATATTATATTCTTGTAAATAATTCTTAAATTATGCAAATATCACCTTGTTCGTTGTCCTTTTATGTACTCGTAATGTTGTTTACAATTTGCCTCTTGATAGCATTGGTTACGGTTTTCTTTTATGTTTCTTGAATCATTTGGTCTTCCTCATCAATCTTTTTTTCCTACAAAGTATAAATTAGGCAACATTCCTTATCATCAGTTTGAGGTTTATGCAAAAATATGTCCAGTAGTTTGCTCAGAACATTATTGGAGACAATATTAGAATTTCTAATAATAAAATTCCAAAATTCTAATTTCGAGAATAATGGAAATTAATAGATTATAATCTCCAGATAATAAGTGGCAAGAAACCATAGTTGGGAATAATATTGGACCAGAAATTCTCGTCCGACAATAATAGAAGCCCCATATCCAGCTTTGATAATAATGAGAGAAGTTTAAAATTTCAGCTCTGGTTGTATTAATAGAAGACCGGAAATCTGATTACAGAAAATAATAGAGGACCAAAAGCTTAGATCAAGCATCAATAATAGAAGTTCATAAATCATCTTTTGGAAATAATAATAAAAGATCCAAAAATCAGATTTGTGTAATGATTCGATAAGCGAAGCCTAAAAGTTAATAGTTGTAGACCCAAGACCCATATTCTGGTATTGAGAGAGATCCAGAAATTATTATTTAAAATTAATAGAAGACTAGAAGTCCAGAAAACTTGAAATAACATGAGAACCAAAACCTAGATTCGGGTACTGGTGAGTGAAGTCTAGAAATCATCCTTTAGAAATTAGCCAAAGGCCTTAAATTCATGGTCCGAGAAGTATCGTTCGGAAGTAGTAGAAAACTAGGAATCTATTCCTCTCTTTGAACTAGTCCCCTCTTTGCCTTTTGATTATTTTGACACGTACCATCCTTTAGGCTTTAAATTGCCGTTACAGTTTTGTATACCACTTCTTAGGGTCGGTAGTCCGTCATTTTCTAGTGCACTTGGTTAGCTTATCCACAAGCAGGACCCAAGGACTTACCCGACCTCCCTCCAGGAGGCACTCCAGCCAAGCCTTATAGACGGGACTGAAGGCTTGTTTGGTGCCTTGACCAGGCCATAGCGTGGCTGGATCAAGGGTTTACTCCATCCTTCCTCTAGGAGGTGCTCAAGCTAGGCCTTATAGGCGGGACTGAAGGTTGGTCGATGCATTGACCTGATATAGCGTGGCGCGTTCAAAGGCTTACTCTGTCTCCCTCCGAGGGCACCTTGATCTGGCCATAGCATGGCATGTTCAAGGGCTTGTAGATAATTTAACCAGGTCATAGCATGGCATAGATAAAGGATTACTCTAACCTCCCTCCAGGAGGCGCTTTGACCTGGCCAACTCGGCGTGGACAAAGGCTTATAACCGTTTAAGGTAGTTTCCAAGTTTTAGAAGAATTCTACTCCTGACCATGTAGATTTTTCTTAGAAAAGAGGTGCTTTATTGAATTCGATAGGATTGCTTTACCAATCTATTGATTTTGCCTTGTCTGAAAAAGTTAATAATCATTCCTTCGAGAGCTCTACATCAATTGGTTTTGTGCCCATTCATCATATGATAGTGAGAGTAAGATCCTCCCATATTCCTTTTATATTTAAGCTTTTTCTTTTTAGATGGCCAATATTTAAGTGCCTCCCTTGTTATTTTGTAGACGTTCTCGATTGATGTAGTCAAGTTGCACTCTTTAGGGAGTCATGACTTGAAGCTTGTCATTTGAAGTTGATTTATAGCTTTTTTATTGCTTGATTCGGGAACTTCATTCTCATTGATCAATTTCCTTTTTAAAACCTTTCGTAGCTCATATGTAGGCAACTGTGCAGTTAATGCCCCGTTATTACCCCGCTATAACCCTGTTATATCTCATGGCAGATTTCTACCGCTACGATTATTCAATATAGCTCTAAATATAGCCTTTCTGCTTTAAGCCCCGTTATTTCTGCTATATCCCATTATTCCCGCTATATTCCGCTGTTTCTGCTATATCTTCTTTAAAAGAAATGAATCTAAAAATGACACTTAAACATTATAAAAATTATGAAATTAATTTATTTAATTGAATTTTTAATTTATTTTCAGGAATGAAAATACTCTAATATTCTACAAAATTCAAGTATGTTATATAATAGTTTTACGTTGATTTACAGTATATTCGCACATGTTTTTATTTAAAATTATTTATTTATTAATTATAATTCAATTGAATGTTAATTTTCCATTTAATTACCATTTATGCATTTGTATAAATATTAAGTACGAGTTTTATATGCTATTTTAGAGTCATCCGCTATATCCTCGTTGTATCCCCTCTATGACTTTTTACACATCCACCGCATTGAAACCGTCGAGCGCTTTATCTACACAAGTAGGTAATGATCCACTAGTCACTAGATGCCATTTTTAAGCAAAGGTGCAACAATCGGTCATTATTCCTTCTTTAAAGATAGTCCTTTTGCATAGCACTAGATAGCCTTCTTCAAGCGAACAAATTATCACCTTTCATCTTGCTTCTCCTAAAGCAAAGATGGGTGTAGGACCAATGTGGAATGGGTTTAGGCTCCAGTTGGTTGGATCATAAGATTCATCTCTCTTCTTTTTCATGACTCTTAAAGCTTCCAATCTTGACATTTGTTCTTCATATAGCCTTGAATCTTCAATAATTTTATTAGAGGGCCTAGTTAAGTATGGTTTTGAAGATCCTTGCTAGGATTTTTTTGACTTTGCTAGGAATTATGATGTAGGGTCTAAGGTTAACTTAAAATGAATATGGATAGAGGAAAGCAAGGTTGGTAATTCAACAAAGTAGGAGGTTCGATCCCTCCTTCTAGTGTCAAAATTATTAACAAGAAATTTTGTTAACACCCCAAAGTAGGATTAAAGTTGAGAACAACCTCTTCGAAACCACCTTCCTAATCAATCAAGTTGATTTAAGACTTCTACGAACCTTCAAAATGGTTGAGGTAAGTAGGATTAAAAGTGAGAATGACCTCCTCGAAACCACCTTTCGAATCAGCCAAGGTAATCTAAGACTTCTTTGAAACCACCGTTCAAAATGGTTAAGATAATTGAAGATTGTGACCTAATAGTGTCTAAGGGTTTTAACTATGTTGGCGGGTTTTATTCCTTCGAAAGATATCCTTTCGATAAGCTTTAATGTAAGCATTCAATAGTCGAATCCATATATGACACTGAATCAGATCCTATGTATTTGAAAACACCATGCACTTGCTTTTTTAATAATTTTTCAAGAATACAAGTGGTCTAAGTATTACAAAGAAGTTAATATCCAATTTGATTTTAAGGATTTAGGGTTTACAAATTTAAGAAAGGATCAAGAATAGAGTGAATGAATTCAGATCCCTAAAACCGTACCCTTAAGATCTTATTTAAAGGCGCAGGTTGGACCCTTTCATCGGTCCTTTCGACTTAGTCGATAGGTTGCCTTGAGACCTTTCATCGCTGTTGAATTCAAAGCGCCCTTTTAACTTCTCCTTTGAATGGAACTTGGGTGCTTTCAACTCCATCGAAAGGTGTGAAAGCGTCCTTCACCTTATTGTTGTTGTGTTGGGTAAGTAGGAAAGGGTGTTGGCTTTTGACACCGTCGAAAGGGATATTTTTGGAGCTTCGAATGATTTGAAGCATAGTAGAAGGCTTAGTCGTGGAAGGTAGCTTTCGAAAGCACTGGTTAATGCAGAACCTCCATCTTCCGGTGTTTGAGGAATCAATATTGGTCATATGCGAGATCTCCTTCATATTCGGGGAGTGTTTCAACCGATTCGAAAGGCTGATCTATGCTTTCGAAGGGGTCGCTTTGGCCAAATGTTCTTTTACGGAAGATAAACAATAGCGAAACCAATTGTTTCGAAAGGTTTGGCGCATATGCTGAAGCTTGTTCGCTAATACCTTCAAAAGGGGCTTATAACTTATACGAATCTCTTTTATGCATGCGGAAACAACTATTTCGAAAGGGATTATCTGAAGCAAATGGGTAGCCTTGTCCCTTTTTGACCTCTTTGAATTCCATTTCTTATCCAATATTTTGTAAAAGCATCCCTTCGACTCTTTCGAAAGGTTTTGCAATTCCTCTTATTCTTCGTGAATCCTTCCTCTGTATTTTTTAAGGTTTCGACAAAGTTGAAGTGATTTCTGATGATAACATAATTTGAGATACAACTCACAAGCACGGTATGATTCATAATCATGTGATTAAAGAATAATTTCTCAAATATGGCGTGGTACATTATTCAAAACATAATTGTTAAATATTTTAGATATTTATGTATTTTTTATAGCGAACACATTATTATTGTTATGGAAATAAATCATCGTCAAAATATCAAAAATAGATTTATTTTTTAGCGATTATTCATAATATTCATATTAAATAAAACTATATCTACTTTCAATCAACAGTTATTATTTTATAAATAGCACTTGTATACATGAAAGTAATTTTTAAAACATGATGCATCCACTAGCAATTGTTATATGGTACTCTTCCACTATTTCCACTATTACAAAAATATGAATCTCCATTCAATTATTATCGGCTATTTATTTATTCTACTGTAATCGTTTTACAGTTGAAGTTTCAGATCAAGTATCTCGAATTAATTTTTTTATAGAGAATAGTTTTCTATAAGAAAAATAAATTTGGAATAAAAATCATATTTCATGTTCCTTATTAAGTGTTTATAAATATTTTACACAATTTGGCTTTTGACATCCCTTCATAAAGCAAATGAGATCATTCACTTCTTCATTCCAACTTTGCCTATGTTACGTCCACACTTAGAGTTTCACTTTCTGTTTTAAATATTCGAATTTTTTAAAGGAGAAACCCTTTACTACAAGTCTCCATTGAATTTCTTTAGAATAGTGCATTCAGTCATCTTTAACATGTTAAGGATATCGAATAAGTTGTACTTAGTTAAATAGATCAAAACCGACATTTTAATAACTGAATTCCCAAGTTTACTTGTAGTCACAGGTATAGTGTTGTTTTCAATATAAATAATCCTAATTGTATTTTATTGAACTATGATCTCACATTATGGTTTACTTGCTTATTTTAAATGAAATAATTTCATTGAAATTTTGTATATTATGAACATGGCTGTTTACTAGACAACTAGTGTATGTGATGAAATATGGATCTAATATCCATACTCTTATATGGCTTTTGCTCTCAATAAAATTTTCATAGTTTTGCAATTTACTCAAATAAGAGGAATTGGATTATAATAAACAGAAACAGATCAATAAGTTTGGAAAGTTTCAAGATTGAAGAATGAAGAGAACTAAGAAAATTTGGGTAAGATTTGGACATACAAAACCGATCGGTACCGATTGGTCAAAAGGGATCAGTACGGATCAATACGAAGCCAGAGGGACCCTCTCTAGACTATGGATGATCCTACATGCAAACTTTAAAGGAAATGAAAAGTTTTATAGGAGCAAAACCAATCGACACTTATTGATCCTTGATGGCGATTTTCTCAATGGAGATCCAAAACTTGAAGATTTAAGAAAATACTAAGAAAGATTGAAGAAATGAGCGAGAGAAACAAATTGCCACCGATCAAAATCGATCTTCACTTATCGAAACCGATTGGTACTGATCGATTAGGTTGTTGAAATTTATCAATTTGACAACTTATTTATGGCTGAAATTTTAGGTTTGGTTGATATTTACTTGTTTAAACTCGTTATGCCGACAATGCTAGAGGAGTACGCCTATAAAAGGCCTTCTCTTTCACTTAGAATGGACTTTTGGATCACTTTTTGGATTTTTGCATTAAATTATTGCCATTTTTGAAACCACGCATTCTCTTGTTCTGAAATCGTTGTAGAATTGGTTGTTCTAGGAAGAATAATCGATATAAACATTAAAGTGGACGCAGGTCAAAGATATATCAAACCACTTCAAAAACATTCTATTTCTGTTCTCATTTTTCTCCTTAGTTTCTTACATTTTTGTTTATTTACTTTGTTTCCACCAATTTGGGGTGTTAGCACAAAAAAATGCTAATATTTTCGATGCTTTCACCAAGAAGATGGATTTGATTCGTTGAAGATGAAGAAACCAAAAACAAGGAAGATTGCAATTGAAGGAAACCAATCAGAGCACGGGGGAAGCCAAGAAGTTTCCTCTTGTAACAACCCACCATCTACGATGTCCCGACCCATGTCTAAAAGTGGCACTGGCATCAGAGACCTTGTAGAGGCGGACTATTTTAAGGTAAAATATAAAACAAATCACAATGCTATCTGTAATATTATACACTTTTTGAAACTCACAGTGGAATGACTAAAATATAATAATCAGTAATATAGTAATCCTAAACGAATAAAATAATATGGTATCAAATAAACTTCACTTACAAAATTTCTCTATACCAGTAACCAAAACAGCCTAATGTCCGAGAATAACTGAGATAAATTAGTTGATATCTAATAGACAAAGAAATGTGCATCTCTGTCATGCCATCATGCCTCCAAGTCATCGTCGGTCCTCTTAATCAACCTACCGGTATATAACTACAGGTTTCTGAAAGATGCTTGTGTAGGAGGGGTATGTGGGGACACCCACCCGGATTATGAAAATTCTGATCCTTATGTGGATGGACTACCCTGGGCCTTATGTGGATGGTCAAGTCCTTAACTATATAGAGTGGTAGGATGCGAATATTGAGAAACAAAGACTTTCCCATTGGTCTTTGGCTTATGTGGGTGCTATTCGAGCCGTCTTATATCCTAAGCACATTAAGTGATAGTGAGGTTTGCTTGATGGATGCTATGTTTTCTTTGGTTTCTTTAGTTATTGATTGTCACTCTAAGGATGCCACACGATGTGGGTATTGTGGATGTGGATACCTAGGCACCCAACATTGTACTTAGGATGCAGTACATATAGATGGTGAAGTAGCATATTATAGATGTTATGTACTAATTCTTTAGATGTAAGGATAAGTAGGTATGATTCTTATACCTTTGTTCCTTACTATATCGACTTATTTTGAGACTTTGTATCGCTTATACTAGATTGTTGTTTGATTCAAGGTTTTATACTTTGCTTCTTATTATCTTGGGTACTCTTAAATGAGAAGACTAGATAATAGGTTTGGGTGGTACGTTGTGTAGTGTATAGGACCAGCAAGAGATGGTTCTTTCTCGTATCAATATCTGGTTTACTTATGATTATTCTGCTGTATGGAAATTTGAAGCCTAAGAAGTGTCTGCTATATTATTGAGACAATTATATTTGAGTTTATTTACAGTTGTATAAACTCTACTTCTATTTTATATAACTTTGTGAATCATGCACTCTGATATTTGTAGTTATTTACTTATTGCTTTCCCACTGGTTTTACATCTAAGATGATTATTATATTTTATTTGATGCACTGTGAGATACACGACAGGTTCTATGATGTTTTACTTACTTTATCACCTTTGACAATCGTACTATACCGACCGGGCATCATAGCATCGCACTATATAGGTATATTGGGTGCTGGAGGTGTAGGTGGTCATCACATTAAGTATATGATTTTAAGCGTCTCATATGTGTATTACGTAAGTGCAACATGTAAATGGTGCAAAGTGTTAATGTGTATAGATGCTGGGATTTATATCGCAATAGACACATTCACCCTTTACATACACCTTTTATTATGCATAGTCATGTAATCTTGATAATAATAATTATTATATATTTTTTAATTAAAATTAATTTTGACTAATTCAATGTATTTTGAAATTGAAATTAACATCCTAAAATCTAGCTTCGACTTAGAAAATTTTAAAATCGGATCTACGATTTTTTAAACAAAATATCTATTTATAATTTTTGAATTAAAAAATATATATATAACAAATATAATTATGTAATCTATTTTACATTCCAAATACACACACACGCATGTACTTATATTCAGTTTTATAAATTAGATTTATTTATAAACTTTATAATAATATTATTGAAATAATTTTATATTAAAATATATCAATTATTCATATTCGGCTATAAAAGATTTAATTATAAAAAAATTATAAATCCATGTGGATTTGTTTAACATGTGTATATATTCATATGTTTAGGAATGATTTTAAAATTATTCATTAATTAACAATTTATGGAAATAGATATAATAATTTTCTTTTAAGCCTAAAAATATATATATTGCTGAAATAATTTTTAACAATTTGATATGTGTAATATTTATTTATGTATTTAATATGTTAAAATTTATTTATGTATTTAATATGTTAAAATTTATTTAACATAATTAAAATTAATTTTAAAATCTAAAAATTATTATTTATTTTGAACGTATTATGGTCAAAACTTATACTTATTATGATGAAACTGTTATGTTTTTTTGATTTCTAAATCAATTTGGATACACATATTAAATTGAACAACATAGGCATATATAAATTCATTGTAAAATACATGAGATTTAATCTACATAGTCATAATGAGTATGTGACTAATATTGAGATTGAAAGATTAACTAAAGAAGTCACATATGGTTTGCACCATGAATGAATAAAGGACTCTAGATTCAATTGAACCAGCTTCCATAAATTACAACGATTTGAACCTTTGTTTTAATTTTGTTTGATTTTTTTTTTGTTTTTTCTTTTAAAATTTTCGACTATGGTGCTCCAAGAACTCACGACCAAGCTTGTGAAAAGAAATGAGCAAAAAGTGATGTGAAGTGAGTGGTTTAAGTGGCATTAAGAAGAGAAAAAAGACGAGAAAATATCTCCTTTTACTCATTCTTTGCTTAACATTTCAAAACTAATTTTGAAATCTTAAAAACCTCTCCCATGCACCTTAGGCCGGCTATCTTTGGGCATAAATGGTTTTTCAAAAATCTTAAGCCCATTTAGAAAATAATCGTCTTAAATCAAATTTAAATTTCCATCGATATCGTATATCGATACATACATAACTTTTATATACGCATCTAATTAATTACCAATGGCATTCAAAATCCAATAAAATTTAATGATAATTAATTATTAATTAATTTACAAAAATTGTAAATTAATTAAAGCATGTTGTATTTCAAAGAATTCATTATTACGGTTGTGCCACTCGTAGGTGTACATTCAGCCAACAATTAATATTGAACGTCTCGAATATTAATATTCACATGTCACCTTAGCCAGTGGTGTGACGGTATGGCCGAATTTATTGGTTACACATCTCTTCGGTAAAATCCAATTTTACTTTTTTAAGTAGTACCCTATAGTAACGATTATTTACGTCAATTCACTTTACTTTATCAAAATATATAACTTTTAGTACTTATGGAATTTGGTTTTGATCAAAATTCCACTATCATCCATATTTAACTCAGTAATTAGTCCAAAAGCAAAGCCCTTGGTTCAATAATTTTTAATATTATAAACCATACTACTCTGGCCAGAGATTTTGACTTTGAGTTGATTGTAGTTGGTCGTGTTACTAACATCGTATAACTAACAAAATAAATTCTCTATTGAATATATTTCTTTCAGTGCTTTAACTTAGACCCAACTGTAGTCACTCGATAGTCGTCATGTCATGATATAATTATAATCAAAGCGGTGCTTCCTCATTGGTTTAATAGTATTCTTAAGTCAAGAGAACTGCGTAATATCGACACTTCGAGATTCTCTGTTTGATCTTAGTTATATTAACCAACAGAACACTCTCGAGTTAGTCTTTCCATAGCTATGCAATAACTATCGGTACATACCACTTGGGACCCAACTATTATAATCAATATACTGCCCAACTTTTAGAGAGCATTACATAGACTAGTCCTGACGGATGTATCGGTGTCATGTCCTGAAACGTCTTTACTAGGAATATTTTAAATAAAATGCTATATTAATTAGATAAATTTCTTATGATTACAACATGTTATAATTACTGCTACATAACATATCATTTTAGGATTTTCTATTCAATATATTTAAATTAAATATTAATTAACATACGATAGTATGACAATTATATAATAGAAAGAAAAACAACTCTTATTTCCAACGAGATTTTATTACACGGTTAATAATTTACGGAATTGCTCGTAAGGCATACCCCTACCTCCATCAGAAACTACCTGAAGGTAGCCATAGTTGATGTCATCTACAATTGGAAACCACCTATTTGTTCTACTTTTCTTTCCTGCGGTCACTTGGATTCTAACTACAAGCATCCACCCATAGCTCCAGCGCATATTCAAAAAAAAGTGGATGATATAGATTTTCCTATTCGAAAGAAGATTCCATTGCCCAGACATCCTATTATAAAGTGGATCTGCAAAGTGTTTCCTCCATTTATATCACTGACAAATGCGATGTTGGTCTTGACTAAGTTATGAAACATGATGCTATAAACCGACTTTCTATAGTCAAAGCTTCGCCTTTCGAGCCAAATGGCCTATCAGGTGGAATAAACCTGAAAACTTATGGGTTCATTTATCCATATAATTTAGATACTCCACTACAAGTGACACATGTTGAGATTCTAGGATTCAAATTATATGTCATTTTGAGGAGGATTATGTGTTCTTCACTATGAACCAGACGGGAGGTGGTTGAGGCATCGAGGAGGAAGTTGTGGTAACAAAAAACTAATCACGTTTGTTAATTATTTTTAATATGAAAATGCATAAATTATTGGATTGCATTTGCATGATATGGCCGGGAAATAAATACAAGCACACGTTATGAAATAAAATATATGCAAAAGGATATGCTTATTATTTCTTTTGTAGCAA
Source organism: Allium cepa (assembly GCA_030765085.1). Taxonomy (NCBI): domain Eukaryota; kingdom Viridiplantae; phylum Streptophyta; class Magnoliopsida; order Asparagales; family Amaryllidaceae; genus Allium; species Allium cepa. The sequence goes on along the minus strand of CM060931.1, from coordinate 142,680,871 downwards.
ATGCATTGCTTTGGGATTATTGATTTCCACCTTTGCTAATTAAAAGAATGAGTGAATTACTTGCTATGTTTGCACCATTTGTTAGCATTGTAAATTGCCTCCATTATCTTCTTACCATATCTTGGTAATTTAATCGATGACTCTCATGGAATTGCACTGGCTATATATTGAAGGTAGACTTCATTGTAAACTCATCCTGGCATTCATCCAGAGATCCCCTAATAGAGTGTCACTTCATGTTAACCCTAATTTAGTGCTTTTGTAACGGCCCGGAATTTCCGAACCCGAGAATTCCAGATAGTTATGAAAAAGAAGAAAGAGATAGAAGAAGAAGATCAGAACATCAATATCTCACATTTGCAGCGGATAAAATATAATAATAAATAATAATAGTTTACAAAGCTTCTGTATCTGTTAATTACATTTATAATACATCAGAGTTTCACATATACACAGTCACTGAATATGCACAATTTTCATGTCACAGATATATAGAAATAAAATACAGCGGAAATACTCCATACGTTCTTTCCATCCAGCTCGCCTCCTGAGCTCCAGAACGTCCTTACCTGAAAATATGTAATACTCGGTCTGACTCGAGCATTGCACCAAAGTAACACCCGGGTCAGGCTGGAAACCAGCGTGAGTAAACTCATCCAACATGAAATACAAAGCATACAACTTATATAAAACCTGGGGTAACTCATTTCAATTCACAAAGCCACAATTTATTATAGACATCACTTATTCCATACATCCATTTTCTAAGAACCATGGTTTAGATTTAAATAGTCCAATTCCTTTAAATCACCTCATTCCAGCCTATAGGTTTCACATATCAATCTATAAAAATTCGAAGTGGTTTCGGGTATTTTCTAATACCTGAACCCGGTCTCTTCGAGTCTCATGGCTTCCTAACCCAAGTTATCCAAATAAAATACACAATATTTCATATCAGAGATATCAACTCATTCAAAGCATCCGATACCATTTAATCATCCATAAGCAAATTTGATCACTTCCAAATTAATTCAATTGATTCTAATTGAATTTCTAACCTCAATCACTTAGATTCCTTCATTTAAATTAATTAATTCCAAATCAATTAATTAGTCAGCCCTTCATTATTCATCTTAATTAATCACCCTGGACTGATTATTTTTCAATTACATTCAAGTAATTATCTTTATTTAATTTCACGATATTAATTATTCTTAACCAAAATCAATAAGTAATCTCAATTACTTCATAAATTAATTAACTATTTTAATTACATTAATCCTTAATTACTTATATTAATTAATTAATTCCTCATAAGTCACTTATAACTGATTAACTCATCTTAATTAATCAATCTTTAATTACATCGTTAATTATATAATTTAATGATTTCCAATTATATTTCAGTTTATCCTAATTTAAACTAATTACATTAATTAAACCACAATATTAATCATCCTCGATTAATCTCAACCTGTAATTAACTATCTTTTATTTACTTCATTAAATAAATAAATTACTCGTTTTATAACAGAAACTTAAAGGAATTTAAATCCAAATTTTATTTTAAATTCAAATCAATTTACAAATGCACTTTAATATTCAAGTTGTTAAATACTCAATATTTAAAACTTTATTTGTTATAAAAACTGAGATTCACTAACTCAAATGCCAGATTTAACTTTGATTTAAAACTTGTTTTTAAATCCCTACTTTACAATTTAGCTTCAGTTTTTGAATATCACTTTCATTTCTTTCCAATACATTCTTATTCTATAATTATTTCACTTTCAAAATTCACCCTTATATTCCTTTCAAGAATCCAATTTTATATATTTCGATAACTCAGGGTACCGAAATATTCAAGCAAACCACAGCATTCAATATTCCAATTACCAATAATATCCATCACAGAATATCAGTCACTCCAATATATATATATATATATATATATATTATACTACTATATATAATATGGCACATTAAAACAAACCAATCATACAACCAATTATTTAAATTTAACCATTTAAATTTAAATAGAGATCCAAAAGCATGAGGTTTACTCGCCTTTGATTTTGCAATCCAAATCTGATCTCGATTCGTTTCCTTCAGATTTAAACATTGTATAAACAGTTATACAATTTATTAATATTTTAAATGATCGAACAGTCAATTTCGTATAAATTTAATTAACTATTATCTTAGCTTTTAAACATAAATTAAAATAGGCATGTATAAACATTTTCCTTTTCACAAATGGATATTTTCTTCACTGTAACATATATATATATATACACACACATATATATATACATATATATATATATTAATTAAATTTTTTAATTAAATTTTTTTACATAACTAACTAAATTAAACACTCAGTAATTAAATCAATTACCTCGGTTAAGAGAAAAACAGGCCTGAACAAACACGACTCGAACTCCACTATCCACACGAACCCTAACCGACATCGAAAATCCCTAGCTTCGTTGCCTGCTTTCGAACACACCACCAGAACAAAAATCGAACGTTATAATCGAACCTTCATTTCCATCGAAGACCACGATGCACAGTCTTGTGCCGTCATCAGTCCATGTCGCCACCTCCACTCATCACTGTCGCAGCGACGCATGGAGTCGATAACACTCCTAGCTAGCATCCTCGAAGAAGCCTAGGCGAGGGATTTCGCAAATCGAGTTTTGTTACTCTCGTGAATTTCGAATTTGGTTTCGGAAATTTTGGGAAAAAGAAACGCACCATAGGGTTTCGAGATTCTAAAGGTGAATGCAGCCATTGATCTTGCACGAATGAATTAGAAGAGGGAAAAAAGTCACCATTTTTTTTTTTAGTTTTATGAGTTCGGTTTTTTTTCTGCTTATAGATTTGAGAGGAAAACGGGGATAAGATATAGGTTGATGGAAGGCTTGTTGAGTACGAGTATTGGTTTTAATTTTTATTATATTACAAAGCTTCCAAAATGCCCCGTTAATTGCTACTAAAATTTTGAACTCCTCTTAAGGAATGCCGCTAGGAAATTATAAGGTTTTACCCTCGTTCCGAACACGATGGAACGTGTTTCGAAAGCTAATTCGATCATATACGCGAGTTACGGAAGTAAACGATCAATTTTAAATTAAATCGATTAAAATAGTTCTAAGCGTTCTGAGCTGCCAGGGTCAAACGACAACTCCGATTGCTACGAAAATTAAAATTCAATAATAACTAACTATTACGGATCCAATGAAACTGGTTTCGTCAAATTCCGAAACTGTGACTCGAAAGAAATATCGATTTAAACGATATATTTTTAAAACTGAACGAATCACTTCCAATTTCAATTTAAAAGATTTTATTATCTTCAGAACTATCAATATAAATTTTACAGGTCTTCAAATTATTTTTATCAAACTTAAAAACTGAAGATTTAATAATTTACCCAATTTCAGTTTATTAAATCCAATAACTCAATTCCTAAATAATAATAATAATTGAATTCAAGTTAAAAATCAACACTTAAATATTTAAAATCAATTAATTATTCCAATTTAAATTTTTAAAAATTCCCGATCGTCACATTCCACCCCCTTTAAAAGAATTTCGTCCCTGAAATTACTAGTTAGGAAGAATGGTCTAATACTTGTTTACCTTTCCCCCAAAACCAACAGTTTTATCAACTTGCCACAATATATCTTTTATAAAAGACCCATTATCATTCTTACTAACTTCCCAAACTCTCCCACGGTTTTCAAACAATACCCTTTTGATCAATCATTCAAATTTCAATTTAAAACCAAATTTGAAATTATCAAAATTTTCTCAAAACTTTTCCAACTCTTTAAATTTCTGAAATTTTTTGCCAACGTCTCCTTTGCACGGCTAGCTCGGTATAACTACAAAATGCCTCTACGGGCTCCCAAATTCAAAACAAAAGCCAAGTGGCTAGATCAAAAACCCAATCCAATTTCATACCGAAATTTAAATGCATACCTTTTAGTCGGGCAATTCAAATTTATCTTTTGAAATCAAAACCAAATTTCCTTTCCTTTTAATATACCTACATATCAAACTTAGCAATAATATCCAATCGTAACTTTTAAAGTCATTTTATACATTTCCTTACAGAAGTTTTTTCCATTTCCATATGAATTCAATTTGTCTTCAATTCTGAATATTGAATTTTATTTTCCATTTACAACTGATTCATATTAGTTTCATCTACTAAGTTATTTCAGTCTTATATTTAAAATCGTTTGGTTGCTAACAAAATCTTTTTCCAATTTTTCCAAAAATTTTCTAACTCCCAAAATTTTCGAAAATTTTTGGCAGAGTCACCTTTGTACGGAGGAGCTTTTGCAATTTGACAAGTGATATAAATATATATACATCGACCCACACGGTCGGAAAAGCAAAAACAGTTCGTATTTCCTATTTTTATTGCGTAGGCGTACCTTTATTTAGCATTTTAAGCAAGCGGCTTATTTATTTTAGCAATTAACGCGTCCAAATCCAGCCAAACGGCCTTCAAGTACTTGTACTTACTCAATTTAAACATGTAAGCACTATATATATGAAGTTTATAACATTTCTCTTATTTAAACAACTATAACACTTCAATTCTAAAAGAAATGCATTCAAAATAACTTCGACGAGCAATTTATATGTTTTCAACACTAATTCAATTTCTTTCAACCAAACATATACCATTCTGTTCAATTTTAAAAACAAGAAGGATCATAAGACATTTTAATCGACTAATGCATGAATATTTATAGCTACACTTAGTTGAAAACTAAACTGACACTTATCTTGGTTTACAATCTAAGTCTCCTTATATATTTTAAATTTAAACTTATAAATATAAGTATATGTGTTTTTAAACTAAGGTAAAATCCATTTTTAACAAAATGTAATATGTTTTGCAGTTAAGTTATCGTTATACATAAGAAAGCATATCACATATTCATTTAAGGGCTGCTAATAAAACATGCACTAAGTCAAGCCATATAAATTAAAGACCTGAATAGTACATCCTTTAAATGGAAAGAAAATAGGCAACTAAAATAAAGTCCAAGTCAAAGAAAAAGAAAATTCACATATGGTACTATGCCATTACATAAAAATGCCAGGCTATTAGTTTATACATAATCATAAACGAGGATTTACTACACAAACAAAAGTATGGACAACACACTTCCTTTCAAGTATTTGAGAAATATAGGTTGCTAATAATAATATATACTAAGTCAATGTATATGTATACTTTGTTATTTTTTATAGGCGCTGTCAGGTCAAGATCTAGATCATGCAACATTTCAAAACTCATATATACACTGTTTTGGAATTATAACTTAAGATTATTATACTGTCCCAAACACTTATCACAATCCAAATGAATATGCAAGACATAAGGTCTGATCTCTATTGCAAGGTGACTGGCATAAGCAACAGGAGCACATATGTGAGCAAACATAGCTTCAAGTTAGGACTTCAAGTGTACAGACTAAATTACTAGTTCGAGCATAGGGGTAATGGTCAAATCAAAACAACCTGTTAGTCTAAAAACACAAAGATCCAAACATGGCAGCAAACACAAGACATCGCAAAACAATGGATTTCCTAATAAATTTTTATTATTAGTTTCTAATCATGTGTATACATAATCATGAATTTGATAGCTAGAAAGTGGAATTTTAAACAACAACACTCTAATTCCAAGTAATAACAAGTATAGTAACAAATATATGAATTATAGAAATAGATTCCGTGAGTTAATATATATATATATATATATATATATATATAATTCAATTAATCCATTTATTCACCCCATTTTAAATTTTAAATTCACCTACTTAATTCATTTTCGAGTTTATTTTATTAATACAAAGCCATTTTCAATTTATTTCTACTTACCTGGGTTTTGTTTGCAATTCAAACCATGCTTATTATAATTCAACTCTATTTCATTCGACAACACTTCCATTATATCTAATTTACTAGCAAATTACGTTAAATATTATTTAAATCACACTTGAATTTTATTTGTAATTCAAACCATCACTATTTCGATCCAACTCTATTTTATTTTTATTTTTACAACATCTCTTCTTATTTAATTTATTATCAAATCCAAGTCGAATTATATTCACAATTCGAATTCATTTCCAAACTCCATTATTAACTTACAATCCATTTTATTTAACCGAGTTAAATTTTATTAACATACTCTATCAAATAATTATTTAGCTAATTAGCTTACTTCCAACTTTTAAATCAATATTCGATTTTATTACAAAAAATCACTTTATTAAATTTTCCTGGATTCAAATTTTGTTTTTCATATTTCCAGTTTGGATTCTCTTTCATTTTCCAAAAATTCCAACTCTTTTATTTTAAAATTTTAGAAATGCTTTTAAATTCACCTCATACTATTAAAATAGATATTTATAAAAATATTTCTTATAACTCGATGTCTCAACCAGTCCATCCTTGTTCTCACAGAAATTCAGTCATACGTTGATCAGGCGTAGGACTGAAAATCTGTAAGTACTTGGTAACCCCGTTTTCAACATCCAGTGAAAATACTTGGAAAATAATTTTATTGAAAATATAGAAAACAGTTTTTGAAAATAGAGGAAATATCTTTGTGAGAATGTTCTAGAAATCATCACCCCCATCCATGGTCACAGTTACATCCTGGGTTACGTCGCCATCGCAGCAAAAGTCCATGTAACTGTAGGCACTCCGTGCCCCTCGCTTACGCCATGGAACCCACAACAGATCGCAGTTACATTCCAGGATTACGTTGCCATCGCAGCAAAAGTCCATGTAACTATAGGCATCAGCGCCCCTCGATTTTCGCTGTCAAAAATGAAACCTCTCGACTCCTACATAGGTCGCAGTCTACCGATGTAAAATCAAACGCAGACTGTTGGCTCTCAACAGCACACACGACTTCTGCTATGTTACCATAGGTCGCAGTCTACCGATATAAAATCAAACGTAGACCGTTGGCTCTCAGCGGCACACACAACTTTCGCTATGGTATACACTACTCATAATCCTTAGGAACTAGTTTTGTCCAGACTCCTCGCAGGATCAACTTTATAACCCTCCCCCCCAATGGGGCTCAAGGCAGCACCACCGGGTGGCACTCCTAAGAAGTTCATTTCAAGGGAGCGCCTTTTTCCCTAGAGCCATCATCAAAACACTTTATACTATACACATATAATATCTTTCAAATCATACACCTAGTATGATCTCATACAAAGCTCCTTTACACAAAATTGATTATCCCAAAATCGATAATTCTCAAACTAGGCTTTCTAAATTTCAATATTGATTTTACCCAAAAATCAAAAGCCTTTCCAAATCCAAAGGTTTCCAAAACGTTTTTCCAAAATCCTCATAAGATCCTTTATAGATATATACAGATATATTAATTTTTAAAAACTTTGGATCATTTCAATCTTGTATAAAACTCCTTTTATACTTCAAAACACCTTCAAAATCCTTTTCTTCCGTCAATTGATACAACATTGGGAGATTTATCTTATATAACAAAGATATATAACTTTGTTTATTCAAAATCAAATATTCAAATTTGATTACTCTTTCCAATATCAATTTCATTCAAAACTGTACGATGTACACTTATCATCCGTACGCTATACCAATCTAATCGCTCACTCGATCACACAATTTCACTTCCGAACTAGTATCGTCCACCCGACTTCCTAGTGCGGACACAGATCTGGTTTCTTGATCAGAAATCATCATTCTCCTTGCATAGCCATAACTATGATAGAGAATACCCAGAACCAATCAACAATCCATATCCAGGTTCGCCGTCGAAAATCAAGTGAAAAATCCCAACTCGGATCGATAAACTATCTCGAAATTCTGTGCTCGAATCTGGATCAAATCACTATGCGAATGGAATAATATATGTACATCCTACGTATTTAACTTCATTGATTATTAACTAAATCAATTTCCTTTCTATTCACATTCCCTTTATTTTCTATCTACATATTTACACTTGCTTCAATTCCATTGAATTATCCCTTCAATTCTTATCTCGGTTGGGTATTTAAATCAATAACAGTTTGAACTCTGACCTGTTTATTTTTAGAAAATAGCTAGAAAATTTTAAAAATAGATAAATAGTTGAAAAATAATTATTAGTTTGCAACATATCTGTAAAATAGCTAACTAATTGTAAAATAGTTGAAGAATAGTTGAATAGTTTCAGAAATTTTAGACAATTACAAAATAGTTGTAAAATAGTAATTAATTTGTAAAACAGTTTGAAAAATTGTTAAATAGTTCCAAAAATAATTTAGCTTTAAAATGAAAGGTTAAAGGTTGTATATATTAAATAGCTTGGAAGAATAAGTTTATATTAAAACAATTTATGTTGAAATTAGTCCAGAGTCAAAATTGTTCACTTCCCCATCAATTCAATTTAAATTTCCATTTCTATTTAAATTGACTCAATTCCAATTTGAATAACCTTCAATTTCCATTGAAATTGATTTAACCCTAATTCAAGTTGGATCAATACTGATTTCTTTCCCAATTTAAATCAAATTCCATTTGATTTTAAACCTGTTCAACTTTAATTATAATTTCAAATTATTCCAATCAATTTGGACTAATATCAATTGAACTCACTTCAATTTCAAATCATTCCAATTCAATCCAATTCAATTTTTCATTTATCCATCTTCAATCACAAATCCAATTAATTTAAATCAAATTCAATTTTGAACTAATTCAATTTCAATCTCAATTTTAAACCATCTCGAATTATATAAATTCGGGTTAAATTCTCAAAGATTGGTTTAACTTTTTAAACCAAATTAACCTTTATTTAAAGTTTTTAAACAATTTAATTTCTGAGATCTAATTCTAGAATTTCATTTCAATTAATTTAATTTTTAATTTAGTATTATTTCTATTACCACTTAATTTAATTCCAATTCAAGATTTCAGTTTGGTTGTATTTTATACTACTTATTAATTTAATTCCAATAATTTAACAACCAATCACCTTAATATTTATTAGAAGGAAATATTGCTTTATATATCAAAATATATTTTTATATAAAATCATTTAAAAAATTTATATAAGAAAATAACAAGTACGCGCTCATATATATGCTCAACTCATTCTAGAGTGCTACGGACTCTATTAAATGAGTAATCCTCACCAGAGCCAAGGTTCTCGCTTAACCTTTCAGCTCTGATACCAACTGTAACGACCCAGAATTTCCGAACCCGAGAATTTCAGATAGTTATGAAAAAGAAGAAACACATAGAAGAAGAAGATCATCAGAACATCAACATCTCACATTCGCAGCGGATAAAATATAATAATAAATAATAATAGTTTACAAAGCATTTTGTATCTGTTAATTACATTTATAATACATCAGAGTTTCACATATATACGGTCACTAAATATGCACAATTTTCATGTCACAGATATACGGAAATAAAATACAGCGGAAGCACTCCATACGTTCTTGCCATCCAGCTCGCCTCCTGAGCTCCAGAACGTCCTTACCTGAAAATCTGTAATACTCGGTCTGACCCGAGCATTGCACCAAAGTAACACCTGGGTCGGGCTGGAAACCAGCGTGAGTAAACTCATCCAACATGAAATACAAAGCATACAACTTATATAAAACCCGGGGTAACTCATTTCAATTCACAAAGCCACAATTTATTATATACATCACTTATTACATACATCCATGATGCAGCTCAAACTAGAAGAAAAGAGATAAGTCGTACACGACTTAAGGAGGAGTTAAGTCGTCCACGACTTAAGATGGAAGATATAGGTCGCTCCCGACCTAAGGAGTCGCGTGAGGAGGAGCTGCGAGTTAAAAGTCAAGGACCTAGTGATCTGCCGCATTGTTGTAGTGAAGACTTAAGTCGGCTGCGACTTAAGGGCTTAAGTCGGATATGACTTAACAAAGCAAGGGGAAAGGAGCTGCGACCTAAAGGTTAGGTCGGCAACGACCTAGAGTAAGTCGTAAGTGATGTAATATATTGTCATTCGTAAGTCGTTCTGTATTGAGTCGTTATGTTCTTGAGTCGTAGGTCGGCATAAAGATAAGTAGGCCGAATGTTGTGATGAGTCGAATGTATTGTAACAGGTTGAGTCGACTATTTGATAAGTCGTAAGTGGTGTACTGGACGAGTTGGGTTGATTGAGTCGCTGTATATATGTGTTGTGTTGTAATTGAGGCGTGTGGTATATGTTAGGTCGGCAAAGACCTAGTTAAGTCGTGACGTTATAATTTGTTTGTTTCTTTTTCTTGAGTCACTGAATGTTGAGTCGTGAGTCGTGAGTCATGAGTCGGTAACGACTTAAGGGGAGTTAAGTCGGCAACGACTTAAGAGTTAGGGTGTAAAAATGCTATAAATAGGGAGTGTGTTGTAACTTTTTAGGTGGTTGATCTTTGAATAAAATTCTTGTTTGATTGTTGTGTGCTTTCATCTTAAATTGGTAGTTGAGTGTAATCTCCTATCTCCACTTTCGGTTAATCGAGTGCGCTCGATACAACGATTGTTGAAGCCAATTCACGGTATCAAGTGCGCTTGATCAACGTTTGAAGAATTGTAGATCTTCTTTCACGGTATCGTGCGCGATCAACGTGTTGAAAATAGCTAGAATTCGGTATGTTTGTGATCAACGAATTTGGGCATTTCAGTATCTTCAATCCACCATTTGCTACTTTCATCGATCTATATCGTTTTGTTATTATCCACTGTGTCAGTTTTTGGTATCGGAGCTAGATTTAGCCAATCATAGCTAAGCCGAGTCTTGGAGCCAAGGAGTTTGAAGTTGGTGTTCATCGTATTCATCTTGAAGTTGCAACAAGTTAGAAGTTTTCGATCCATATTCTTTTGGATCAAAGTGTGGAAGTTGTTTGAATTTGGCCGTGAGATTTTTAGCGCGCCAAAGTTTGAAAGTAAAGGGTTTGAAGCCGTGCTTGTTGAAGCCGAGCCGACCTAAGCCTTAGGTCATTACCTATTGCTGAGTTAGTGGGAGGCCATGACTTGTTGTTCAAGTTTGGGTTGAAGATTTGTGAAGTTTTGAAGATTGTGTTGAATCAATCATGCCGCCGAGGAGAGCTAATCGTCATCAGAATGTTGAAGCGTTGTATAGAAGGGAAGAAGCCGAACAAATGGAACAACGCATTAATGATAAATTTGATGAAGGCATTGGAAAGTTAGAATAATTTATGAATGATTTGAATCAAAATCAAAGGAGGAGATCACCAATCTCGAACCATGGAGGAAACCGAGTTTCGCCATCGGTTACGGAAGCGAGAAGGGTATCACCGCAATCTTTTAGAGAGAGAAGAGAAACATCAATTTTATCGAGAAGAGATCACCATGAATATAGACATGAAGAGAGAAGAACTCCATGTGAGTTTGAAGAGGAGCCATATCGAGATGAAGAGAGACCTAGTAGAAGAGACATGCGTGATCAAAGGGATGTTGATGGTCGAGATCGATATAGACGTACATTTGATTATGATGAAGAGGGTGATAGAGCTAGCATTCATTATCGAGATCGAGACCAAGTGCGAAATGTATATCGGGATGTTGAAGATGATCGTCGATGGGAATCGGGTATGAAGATGGAAATTCCAGAGTTCAAGGGTGGAATGGTAGCTGAAGAATTCCTTGATTGGTTGTCTAATGTTGAAGAGATTTTTGACTTTAAAGAGGTTCCTGAGCATAGAAGAGTGAAGTTGGTTGCTACTAGGTTGAGGGGTAGAGCTTTGGCATAGTGGCAGCAAACTAAACTTACACGGGAGAGAATGGGAAAGTCGAAGATTGAATCATGAGAGAAGATGAAGAAGTTGATGAAGGCTACCTTCTTGCCTTACAATTATCAATCACTTATGTATCAGAGGTTGCAGAATCTGAGGCAAGGGACGAAGACTGTTAATGATTATGCTGACGAATTTTATCAAATGATTGCTCGAAATGACATCATGGAGACGGAAGAACAGCTGACTACTAGATTTGTTGGAGGATTACGAATGCAGATCCAGGATATGGTTAATATGTTTAATCCAAGATCTATGGCGGAAGCACATCAGAAAGCGTTGGCTTGGGAGAAGCAGGAAAGTCGTGGAGGTGGTGTGTTTACTAATTCCAATAATCAAGTGAAAGGTGCTAGTGCGAGTTCCAGTGTTTCCAAAGCTGTTACAAAACCAGTTGTACAGGAGGTTACAAAGGCGAAGGTCAATAACAGTTTCAAGTGCTATAATTGCCAGGAAGTGGGTCACAAGAGTAATGAATGTCCGTTGCCGAAGAAGCGAACGATGATTGTTGAAGTTGAAGGTGAGGATGTTGATGAAGGTTATTCTAGTCCAGTTGAGGAGGATGAACAGGATATTGTGTCAGGAGATGAAGGATGTAATCTAATGATGAGGAGGTCTTGTTTAATACCGAAGCAAGAAGAAGAAGCTAGTTGGTTGAGGAGTAACATCTTTCAGTCAACATGCACTATTCTGGGAAAGGTTTGTAAATTTGTGATTGACACTGGAAGTTGTGACAATATTATTTCTATTGAAGCTGTGAGAAAGCTGAAGTTGAAGACGGAGAAACATCCTAATCCTTACAAGTTAGCGTGGCTGAGAAAAGGAGGAGAAGTGAAGGTGGATAGGCGAGTTCGAGTTCCATTTTCTATTGGGAAGAAATATAAAGACGAGATTTGGTGTGATGTTGTGGAGATGGATGTTTGTCACTTACTTTTGGGATGACCATGGCAGTATGATCGAGCAGTACAGCATGACGGTCGGACCAATAGCTACAGTTTTATGTTTGAAGGTGTTAAAATCATTTTGGTTCCAAAGAAGAGACAGCAAGGAGAGAGCAAGTCAGAAGAGATTGAGGAGCTGAAGACTTTATTGACTTTGAAGGAATTTATTGAGGAAGTAGAGGAGAGTCCAGAAGTGTTTTTGTTGATTGGACGTGAAGCTACTAAATCTGTTGAAGTTCCTGAAGAAGTAAAGCCAGTATTGGAAGAGTTCAGTGATGTGTTTCTTGAAGAGTTACCAACGGAATTGCCACCGTTGAGGGATATTCAACATTAGATTGATCTTGTGCCAGGAGCAGTATTACCACACATGCCACATTACCGAATGAGTCCAAAGGAACATGAGGAGTTGCGAAGGCAGGTGGAGGAGTTGTTAGAACAGGGGCGTGTTCAGGAGAGCTTGAGTCCTTGTGCAGTGCCAGCCTTATTGGTGCCAAAGAAGGATGGTTCGTGGAGAATGTGTACGGATAGTCGAGCTCTAAACAAGATCACTGTGAGATATAGATTTCCTATGCCGAGGTTTGGTGATTTGATAGACCAGATGAGTGGAGCTGTTGTGTTCTCAAAGATTGACTTGAAAAGTGGATACCATCAGATTCGTATTAAACCGGGTGATGAATGGAAGACTGCTTTCAAAACCAGGGAAGGTCTATACGAATGGTTGGTTATGCCGTTTGGTTTATCGAATGCACCGAGTACTTTTATGAGAGTGATGAACCAGATTTTCAGATCATTCATTGGGAAGTTCGTGGTTGTTTACTTTGATGATATTTTAATCTACAGTGGGAGTATGGAAAAGCATGTACAGCATTTGCGAGAAGTACTGTTGATTCTACGACAAGAGCCGTTTTTTGCAGCAACAAAGAAGTGTGTGTTTATGACGGACCGTGTTCTATTTCTGGGGTATGTTTTGTCAAAGGAAGGTATTCAAGTGAATGAAAATAAAGTGGAAGGTGTCAGAAGTTGGCCACAACCGAAGACAATCACTGAAGTACGAAGTTTTCATGGATTGGTATCTTTATATCGAAGATTCATTCCACATTTTAGTAGTGTGATGGCACCTATAACCGATTGCATGAAGGGAAAGAAGTTTGAATGGTCAGAGGAAGCAGGGGTTGCTTTTGAGAAGATCAAGACGCTATTGACGACAGCACCAATTCTAGTTTTACCGGATTTCAGTTGTTGTTTGAATTACATACTGATGCATCGAAGGTTGGGGTTGGTGGAGTTTTGAGTCAGAAAGGAAGATCAGTTACTTATTTCAGTGAGAAGTTATCCGGAGCTAAGTTGAGATATAGCACTTATGATATTGAGTTTTACGCAATTGTTCAAGCTGTGAAGCACTGGAGACATTACCTGTTTCAGAAGGAGTTTGTTCTCTATACTGATCATGAAGCTATGAAGCATTTGCAAGGGCAGGATAAAATTTCAGCTAGGCACGCTTCATGGGTCGCGTATTTGCAGCAGTTTACTTTTGTTGTTAAGCACAAATCAGGGGTGACGAATCGTGTAGCTGATGCATTGAGCAGGAGGAATCATTTGTTGACGACAATGAAAGTTGAAGTGACAGGGTTTGAATTATTTCCAGAGCTTATTGAAGAAGATCCTTACTTTAAGAAATTTGTTGAGAAAGTCAAGGAGGGAAGTTCTGATGAATTTGTGTTGATTGGTGGTTTCTTATTTAAGGGGAATCAATTGTGTGTACCGGATTGTAGCTTGCGAATGAAGATAGTAAAGGAACTTCATGAGGAAGGACATGTGGGTAGAGACCGAACATTGCAGTTAATCTCTCAATCCTACTATTGGCCATCGATGAGAAGGGAAGTTGAAAGGTTTGTGCGTAGATGTCATGTTTGTCAGGTTTCGAAAGGGACAACTACAAATGCGGGATTGTATATGCCATTACCTGTTCCTACAAAACCATGGGTAGACATTAGCATGGATTTCGTGTTGGGATTGCCGAGAACTCAAAAGGGGAATGACTCTATATATGTTGTGGTGGATCGCTTCTCGAAGATGGTACATTTATTGCGTGTAAGAAGACGGCGGATGCTGTTCATGTTGCTCAGTTATTTTTCAAGGAGATCTATCAACTTCATGGATTGCCAGAATCTATTGTGTCGGATAGGGATACTCGTTTTCTGAGTCACTTTTGGTTAAGTTTGTGGAAGATGGTGGGGACGAAGTTAAACTTTTGTAGCGCTTATCATCCGCAAACAGATGGACAGACAGAAGTTGTCAACAGATCGTTGGGAAATTTGTTACGATGTCTTGTGAAGGACAATCTGAAGAGTTGGGACATGAAGTTATGCCAAGCAGAATTTGCTCATAATCATGCAATGAATCGTAGTACGGGATTTAGTCCGTTTCAGATTGTATATTCTAATTTACCCAGGGGACCGTTGGATCTAACGATAGTACCACAAACGAAGGGGACGGTTAAATGAGCTGTAGACTTTGTTGATAGGTTGACTGAATGTCATAAAATCTTTCAGGAGCGATTGGAGAAAGCAAATGAGAAGTATAAAAGATCTGCAGACTTGAAGCGACGAAGTGTTGAATTTAACGAAGGTGATTTAGTCTACGCAGTGTTAACGAAGGATCGTTTTCCAGTGGGCGCTTATAACAAGTTAAAAGCCAGAAAAATTGGTCCTGTAAAAGTTTAGAAACGGATTAATGAAAATGCTTATAAGTTGAAGCTGCCGGAGAATGTATACACTTCTGACGTGTTCAATGTTAAGCATCTTGTATCATATTATGGGGATGAACAATCCGATGTGGAAGAATTTACAAATTCGAGGACGAATTTCTCTCAGCCAGGGGAGGATGATGCAGCTCAAGCTAGAAGAGAAGAGATAAGTCATACACGACTTAAGGAGGAGTTAAGTCGTCCACGACTTAAGATGGAAGATATAGGTCGTTCCCGACCTAAGGAGTCGCGTGAGGAGGAGCTGCGAGTTAAAAGCCAAGGACCTAGTGATCTGCCGAATTGTTGTAGCGAAGACTTAAGTCGGTTGTGACTTAAGGGCTTAAGTCGGCTACAACTTAACAAAGCAAGGGGAAAGGAGCTACGACCTAAAGGTTAGGTCAGCAACGACCTAGAGTAAGTCGTAAGTGATGTAATATATTGTCATTCGTAAGTCGTTCTGTATTGATTCGTTATGTTCTTGAGTCGTAGGTCGGCATAAAGATAAGTCGGCCGAATGTTGTGATGAGTCGAATGTATTGTAACAGGTTGAGTCGACTATTTGATAAGTCGTAAGTGGTGTACTGGACGAGTTGGGTTGATTGAGTCGCTGTATATATGTGTTGTGTTGTAATTGAGGCGTGTGGTATCTGTTAGGTCGGCAACGACCTAGTTAAGTCGTGACGTTATAATTTGTTTGTTTCTTTTCCTTGAGTCGCTGAATGTTGAGTCGTGAGTCGTGAGTCATGAGTCGGCAACGACTTAAGGGGAGTTAAGTCGGCAACGACTTAAGAGTCAGGGTGTAAAAATGCTATAAATAGGGAGTGTATTGTAACTTTTTAGGTGGTTGATTTTTGAATAAAATTCTTGTTTGATTGTTGTGTGCTTTCATCTTAAATTGGTAGTTGAGTGTAATCTCCACTTTCGGTTAATCGAGTGCGCTCGATTCAACGATTGTTGAAGCCAATTCACGGTATCAAGTGCGCTTGATCAACGTTTGAAGAATTGTAGATCTTCTTTCATGGTATCGTGCGCGATCAACGTGTCGAAGATAGCTAGAATTCGATATCTTTGTGATCAACGAATTTGCGCATTTCAGTATCTTCAATCCACTGTTTTCTACTTTCATCGATCTATATCGTTTTGTTATTATCCGCTGCGTCGGTTTTTGGTATCGGGGCTAGATTTAGCCAATCATAGCTAAGCCGAGTCTTGGAGCCAAGGAGTTTGAAGTTGGTGTTCATCGTATTCATCTTGAAGTTGCAACAAGTTAGAAGTTTTTGATCCATATTCTTTTGGATCAAAGTGTGGAAGTTGTTTGAATTTGGCCGTGAGATTTTTAGCGCGCCAAAGTTTGAAAGTAAAGTGTTTGAAGCCGTGCTTGTTGAAGCCGAGCCGACCTAAGCCTTAGGTCATTACCTATTGCCGAGTTAGTGGGAGGCCGTGACTTGTTGTTCAAGTTTGGGTTGAAGATTTGTGAAGTTTTGAAGATTTTGTTGAATCAATCATGCCGCCGAGGAGAGCTAATCGTCATCAGAATGTTGAAGCGTTGTACAGAAGGGAAGAAGCCGAACAAATGGAACAACGCATTAATGATAAATTTGATGAAGGCATTGGAAAGTTATAGAAATTGATGAATGATTTGAATCAAAATCAAAGGAGGAGATCACCAATCTCGAACCATGGAGGAAACCGAGTTTCTCCATCGGTTACGGAAGTGAGAAGGGTATCACCGCAATCTTTTAGAGAGAGAAGAGAAACATCAATTTCATCGAGAAGAGATCACCATGAATATAGACATGAAGAGAGAAGAACTCCACGTGAGTTTGAAGAGGAGCCATATCGAGACGAAGAGAGACCTAGAAGAAGAGACATGCGTGATCAAAGGAATGTTGATGGTCAAGATCGATATAGACGTACATTTGATTATGATGAAGAGGGTGATAGATCTAGCATTCATTATCGAGATCGGGACCAAGTGCGAAATGTATATCGGGATGTTGAAGATGATCGTCGATGGGAATCGGGTATGAAGATGGAAATTCCAGAGTTCAAGGGTGGAATGATAGCTGAAGAATTCCTTGATTGGCTGTCTAATGTTGAAGAGATTTTTGACTTTAAAGAGGTTCCTGAGCATAGAAGAGTGAAGTTGGTTGCTACTAGGTTGAGGGGTAGAGCTTTGGCATGGTGGCAGCAAACTAAACTTACACGGGAGAGAATGGGAAAGTCAAAGATTGAATCATGGGAGAAGATGAAGAAGTTGATGAAGGCTAACTTCTTGCCTTACAATTATCAATCACTTATGTATCAGATGTTGCAGAATCTGAGGCAAGGGACGAAGACTGTTAATGATTATGCTGACGAATTTTATCAACTGATTGCTCGAAATGACATCATGGAGACGGAAGAACAGCTGACTGCTAGATTTGTTGGAGGATTACGAATGCAGATCCAGGATATGGTTAATATGTTTGCTCCAAGATCTGTGGCGGAAGCACATCAGAAAGCGTTGGCTTGGGAGAAGCAAGGAAGACGTGGAGGTGGTGTGTTTACTAATTCCAACAATCAAGTGAAAGGTGCTAGTGCGAGTTCCAGTGTTTCCAAAGCTGTTGCAAAACCAGTTGTACAGGAGGTCACGAAGGCGAAGGTCAATAACAGTTTCAATTGCTATAATTGCCAGGAAGTGGGTCACAAGAGTAATGAATGTCCGAAGCCGAAGAAGCGAACGATGATTGTTGAAGTTGAAGATGAGGATGTTGATGAAGGTTATTCTAGTCCAGTTGAGGAGGATGAACAGGATATTGCGTCAGAAGATGAAGGATGTAATCTAATGATGAGGAGGTCTTGTTTAATACCGAAGCAAGAAGAAGAAGCTAGTTGGTTGAGGAGTAACATCTTTCAGTCAACATGCACTATTCTGGGAAAGGTTTGTAAATTTGTGATTGACGCTGGAAGTTGTGACAATATTATTTCTACTGAAGCTGTGAGAAAGCTGAAGTTGAAGACGGAGAAACATCCTAATCCTTACAAGTTAGCGTGGCTGAGAAAAGGAGGAGAAGTGAAGGTGGATAGGCGAGTTCGAGTTCCATTTTCTATTGGGAAGAAATATAAAGACGAGATTTGGTGTGATGTTGTGGAGATGGATGTTTGTCACTTACTTTTGAGAAGACCATGGAAGTATGATCGAGCAGTACAGCATGACGGTCGGACCAATAGCTACAGTTTTATGTTTGAAGGTGTTAAAATCATTTTGGTTCCAAAGAAGAGACAGTAAGGAGAGAGCAAGTCAGAAGAGATTGAGGAGCTGAAGACTTTATTGACTTTGAAGGAATTTATTGAGGAAGTAGAGGAGAGTCCAGAAGTGTTTTTGTTGATTGGACGTGAAGCTACTAAATCTGTTGAAGTTCCTGAAGAAGTAAAGCCAGTATTGGAAGAGTTCAGTGATGTGTTTCCTGAAGAGTTACCAACGGAATTGCCACCGTTGAGGGATATTCAACATCAGATTGATCTTGTGCCAGGAGCAGTATTACCACACAAGCCACATTACCGAATGAGTCCAAAGGAACATGAGGAGTTGCGAAGGCAGGTGGAGGAGTTGTTAGAACAGGGGCGTGTTCAGGGGAGCTTGAGTCCTTGTGCAGTGCCAGCCTTATTGGTGCCAAAGAAGGATGGTTCGTGGAGAATGTGTACGGATAGTCGAGCTCTAAACAAGATCACTGTGAGATACAGATTTCCTATGCCGAGGTTTGATGATTTGATAGACCAGATGAGTGGAGCTGTTGTGTTCTCAAAGATTGACTTGAAAAGTGGATACCATCAAATTCGTATTAAACCGGTTGATGAATGGAAGACTGCTTTCAAAACCAGGGAAGGTCTATACGAATGGTTGGTTATGCCGTTTGGTTTATCGAATGCACCGAGTACTTTTATGAGAGCGATGAACCAGATTTTCAGACCATTCATTGGGAAGTTCGTGGTTGTTTACTTTGATGATATTTTAATCTACAGTGGGAGTATGGAAAAGCATGTACAGCATTTGCGAGAAGTACTGTTGATTCTACGACAAGAGCAGTTTTTTGCAGCAACAAAGAAGTGTGTGTTTATGACGGACCGTGTTCTATTTCTGGGGTTTGTTCTGTCAAAGGAAGGTATTCAAGTGGATGAAAATAAAGTGGAAGCTGTCAGAAGTTGGCCACAATCGAAGACAATCACTGAAGTACGAAGTTTTCATGGATTGGTATCTTTCTATCGAAGATTCATTCCACATTTTAGTAGTGTGATAGCACCTATAACCGATTGCATGAAGGGAAAGAAGTTTGAGTGGTCAGAGGAAGCAGGGGTTGCTTTTGAGAAGATCAAGACGCTATTGACGACAGCACCAATTCTAGTTTTACCGGATTTTCAGTTGTTGTTTGAATTACATACTGATGCATCGAAGGTTGGGGTTGGTGGAGTTTTGAGTCAGAAAGGAAGACCAGTTGCTTATTTCAGTGAGAAGTTATCCGGAGCTAAGTTGAGATATAGCACTTATGATATTGAGTTTTACGCAATTGTTCAAGCTGTGAAGCACTGGAGACATTACCTGTTTCAGAAGGAGTTTGTTCTCTATACTGATCATGAAGCTTTGAAGCATTTGCAAGGACAGGATAAAATTTCAGCTAGGCACGCTTCATGGGTCGCGTATTTGCAGCAGTTTACTTTTGTTGTTAAGCACAAATCAGGGGTGACGAATCGTGTAGCTGATGCATTGAGCAGGAGGAATCATTTGTTGACGACAATGAAAGTTGAAGTGACAGGGTTTGAATTATTGCCAGAGCTTATTGAAGAAGATCCTTACTTTAAGAAATTTGTTGAGAAAGTCAAGGAGGGAAGTTCTGATGAATTTGTGTTGATTGATGGTTTCTTATTTAAGGGGAATCAATTGTGTGTACCGGATTGTAGCTTGCGAATGAAGATAGTAAAGGAACTTCATGAGGAAGGACATGTGGGTAGAGACCGAACATTGCAGTTAATCTCTCAATCCTACTATTGGCCATCGATGAGAAGGGAAGTTGAAAGGTTTGTGCGTAGATGTCATGTTTGTCAGGTTTCGAAAGGGACAGCTACAAATGCGGGATTGTATATGCCATTACCTGTTCCTACAAAACCATGGGTAGACATTAGCATGGATTTCGTATTGGGATTGCCGAGAACTCAAAAGGGGAATGACTCTATATATGTTGTGGTGGATCTCTTCTCGAAGATGGTACATTTTATTGCGTGTAAGAAGACGGCGGATGCTGTTCATGTTGCTCAGTTATTTTTCAAGGAGATCTATCGACTACATGGATTGCCAGAATCTATTGTGTCGCATAGGGATACTCGTTTTCTGAGTCACTTTTGGTTAAGTTTGTGGAATATGGTGGGAACGAAGTTAAACTTTAGTAGCGCTTATCATCCGCAAATAGATGAACAGACAGAAGTTGTCAACAGATCGTTGGGAAATTTGTTACGATGTCTTGTGAAGGACAATCTGAAGAGTTGGGACATGAAGTTATGCCAAGCAGAATTTGCTCATAATCATGCAATGAATTGTAGTACGGGATTCAGTCCGTTTCAGATTGTATATTCTAATTTACCCAAGGGACGTTGGATCTAACGATAGTACCACAAACGAAGGGGACGGTTAAACGAGCTGTAGACTTTGTTGATAGGTTGACTGAATGTCATAAAATCGTTCAGGAGCGATTGGAGAAAGCAAATGAGAAGTATAAAAGATCTGCAGACTTGAAGCGACGAAGTGTTGAATTTAACGAAGGTGATTTAGTCTACGCAGTGTTAACGAAGGATCGTTTTCCAGTGGACGCTTTTAACAAGTTAAAAGCCAGAAAAATTGGTCCTGTAAAAGTTGAGAAACGGATTAATGAAAATGCTTATAAGTTGAAGCTGCCGGAGAATGTATACACTTCTGACGTGTTCAATGTTAAGCCTCTTATACCATATTATGGGGATGAACAATCCGATGTGGAAGAATTTACAAATTCGAGGACGAATTTCTCTCAACCAGGAGAGGATGATGCAGCTCAAGCTAGAAGAGAAGAGATAAGTCGTACACGACTTAAGGAGGAGTTAAGTCGTCCACGTCTTAAGATGGAAGATATAGGTCGTTCTCGACCTAAGGAGTCGCGTGAGGAGGAGCTGCGAGTTAAAGCCAAGGACCTAGTGATCAGCCGCATTGTTGTAGTGAAGACTTAAGTCGGCTGCGACTTAAGGGCTTAAGTCGGTTACGACTTAACAAAGCAAGGGGAAAGGAGCTACGACCTAAAGGTTAGGTCGGCAACGACCTAGAGTAAGTCGTAAGTGATGTAATATATTGTCATTCGTAAGTCGTTCTGTAATGAGTCGTTATGTTCTTGAGTCGTAGGTCGGCATAAAGATAAGTCGGCCGAATGTTGTGATGAGTCGAATGTATTGTAACAGGTTGAGTCGACTATTTGATAAGTCGTAAGTGGTGTACTGGACGAGTTGGGTTGATTGAGTCGCTGTATATATGTGTTGTGTTGTAATTGAGGCGTGTGATATCTGTTAGGTCGGCAACGACCTAGTTAAGTCGTGACGTTATAATTTGTTTGTTTCTTTTCCTTGAGTCGCTGAATGTTGAGTCGTGAGTCATGAGTCATGAGTCGGCAACGACTTAAGGGGAGTTAAGTCGGCAACGACTTAAGAGTCAGGGTGTAAAAATGCTATAAATAGGGAGTGTGTTGTAACTTTTTAGGTGGTTTATTTTTGAATAAAATTCTTGTTTGATTGCTGTGTGCTTTCATCTTAAATTGGTAGTTGAGTGTAATCTCCTATCTCCACTTTCGTTTAATCGAGTGCGCTCGATTCAATGATAGTTGAAGCCAATTCACGGTATCAAGTGCGCTTGATCAACGTTTGAAGAATTGTAGATCTTCTTTCACGGTATCGTGCGTGATCAACGTGTCGAAGATTGCTAGAATTCGGTATCTTTGTGATCAACGAATTTGGGCATTTCAGTATCTTCAATCCACCGTTTGCTACTTTCATCGATCTATATCGTTTTGTTATTATCCGCTACGTCAATCCATTTTCTAAGAACCATGGTTTAGATTTAAATAGTCCAATTCCTTCAAATCACTTCATTCCAGCCTATAGGTTTCACATATCAATCTATAAAAATTCGAAGTGGTTTTGGGTATTTTTTGATACCCGAACCTGGTCTCTTCGAGTCTCATGTCTTCCTAACCCAAGTTATCCAAATGAAATACACAATATTTCATATCAGAGATATCAACTCATTCAAAGCATCCGATACCATTTAATCATCCATAAGCAAATTTGACCACTTCCAAATTAATTCAATTGATTCTAATTGAATTTCTAACCTCAATCACTTAGATTCCTTCATTTAACATTAATTAATTTCAAATCAATTAATTAGTCAACCCTTCGTCATTCATCATAATTAATCACCCTGGATTAATTATTTTTCAATTACATTCAATTAATTATCTTTATTTAATTTCACGATATTAATTATTTAACCAAAATCAATAAGTAATCTCAATTACTTCATAAATTAATTAACTATTTTAATTACATTAATCCTTAATTACTTATATTAATTAATTAATTCCTCATAAGTCACTTATTACTGATTAACTCATCTTAATTAATTAATCTTTAATTACATCGTTAATTATATAATTTAATGATTTCCAATTACATTTCAATTTATCCTAATTTAAACTAATTACATTAATTAAACCACAATGTTAATCATCCTCGATTAATCTCAACCTGCAATTAACTATCTTTTATTTACTTCATTAAATAGATTAATTACTCGTTTTATAATAGAAACTTAAAGGAATTTAAAACCAAATTTTATTTTAAATTCAAATCAATTTACAAATGCACTTTAAAATTCAAGTTGTTAAACACTCAATATTTAAAACTTTATTTGTTTTAAAAACTGAGATTCACTAACTCAAATGCCAGATTTAACTTGGATTTGAAACTTGTTTTTAAATCCCTACTTTACAATTTAGCTTCAGTTTTTAAATATCACTTCCATTTCTTTCCAATACATTCTTATTCTATAATTATTACACTTTCAAAATTCACCCTTATATTCCTTTCAAGAATCCAATTTTATATATTTCGATAACTCAGGGTACCGAAATATTCAAGCAAACCACAGCATTCAATATTCCAATTACCAATAATATCCATCACAGAATATCAATCACTCCAATATATATTATGTACTACCATATATAATATGGCACATCAAAACAAACCAATCATACAACCAATTATTTAAATTTAACCATTTAAATTTAGATAGAAATCTAGAAGTGTGAGGTTTACTCACCTTTGATTTTGCAATCCAAATCCGATCTCGATTCGTTTCCTTCAGATTTAAACCTTGAATAAATAGTTATACGATTTATTAATATTTTAAATGATCAAACAGTCAATTTCATTTAAATTTAATTAACTAATATCTTAGCTTTTAAACGTAAATTAAAATAGGCATGTATAAACATTTTCCTTTTCACAAATGGATATTTTCTTCACTGTAACATATATATATATATATATATATATATATTAAATTTTTTTAATATAACTAACTAAATTAAACACTCAATAAGTAAATCAATTACCTCGGTTAAGAGAAAAACAGGCCTGAACAAACACGACTCGAACTCCACCATCCACACGAACCCTAACTGACATCAAAAATCCCTAGCTTCGTCGCCCGCTCTCGAACACACCACCAGAACAAAAATCGAACGTTGCAGTCGAACCTTCATTTCCATCAAAGACCACGACGCACAGTCTCGTGCCGTCATCAGACCATGTTGCCACCTCCACTCATCTCTGTCGCAGCGACACATGGAGTCGATAACACTCCTAGCTAGCATCCTCGAAGAAGCCTAGACGAGGGATTTCGCAAATCGAGTTTCGCTACTTTCGTGAATTTCGAATTTGGTTTCAGAAATTTTGGGAAAAAGAAACGTGCGATAGGGTTTCGAGATTCTAAAGGTGAACGCGGCCATTGATCTTGCACGAATGAATTAGAAGAGGGAAAACAGTCGCCCTTTTTTTAGTTTTATGAGTTTGATTTTTTTCTGGTTATAGATTTGAGAGGAAGACGGGGATAAGATATAGGTTGGTGGAGGCTTCTTGAGTACGAGTATTGGTTTTAATTTTTATTATATTATAAAGCTTCCAAAATGCCCCATTTATTGCTACTAAAATTTCGAACTCCCCTTAAGGAATGCCTCTAGGAAATTATAAGGTTTTATCCGCGTTCCGAACACGATGGAATGTGTTTCGGAAGCTAATTCGATCATATGCGCGAGTTATGAAAGTAAATGATCAATTTTAAATTAAATCGATTAAAATAGTTCTAAGCGTTTTGAGCTGCCAGGGTCAAACGACAACTCTGATTGCTACGAAAGTTGAAATCTAATAATAACTAACTATTATGGATCCAATGAAACTGGTTTCGTCAAATTATGAGACTGTGCCTCGAAAGGCTATTTTTAAATATCGATTTAAATGGTATATTTTTAAAACTGAACGAATCACTTCCAATTTCAATTTAAAAGCTTTTATTATCTTCAGAACTATCGATATAAATTTTACAGGTCTTCAAATTATTTTTATCAAGCTTAAAACTGAAGATTCAATAATTTACCCAATTTCAGTTTATTAAATCCAATAACTCAATTTCTAAATAATAATAATATTTGAATTCAAGTCAAAAATCAACTCTTAAATATTTAAAATCAATTAATTATTCCAATTTAAATTGTTAAAAATTCTGGGTCATCACAGCTTTGGTATGTAAACTATTATCTTGTAATTTCTTGTAACTCTCTCACGTGTAATAAAATCTCTCTCCTTTGGACTGGACGTGCACTATCTTGATGATAGTGGAACCAGTATAAATATTGTGCGTCTTTTTTTCTTCTTTATAATTACTTACTATTTATTTGGAGTAATAGAATAAGTGTTGTTAGATTGAGTGACGTTCAAATTGGCAAATTTAGATCTTGTTTATTATTTTTCCGCATTTGAGCAGTAGATTTTTCTCAACTGATTGGTATAAGAGCAAGGCGATCTGTTTAAATTTGTGCATCAATGGCTTCTCGAAAGAGCGGTTGATCCTGTGGTAATTATGATATTACTCATTTTGATGAAAAAGGAGATTTTGGCATATGAAAGATAAAGATAGAGGAGATTATATTGAGAGAGAAGAGTATTCTAGCCTTCGAACTTTGGTGATAAGGAGTTTAGTGTATTGAAGGGACATCTGGATTTGGAAACATGTATCTGCTTCATGGCTCAATGCTGATGTGTGAGTCTAATTTTTGCGGAAAATTTGGGAGATTGGAGATTGCAAAAGGAGATTTCATTTTTTTGGTACACCATATTTGTAATGCACTTGGTTCTTCGAGTATTAAGGCGGTTCTCATAATATTGAAGAGTTCGGCTGATGTAGCTGATTTTGGTGACGGATTTGGCACCATTGAGGTTTGTTGACTTGTGATGTCGTCTTGGAGAGTTCAGATCATAGAGCTGATCTTTGGCGGATTTGGTGTTGTTGAGGTACATCATCGATCTTATGTCCATTGGTTTTTGTTTTTTTAGATTGGTGATAGAGAGAATTTTTTAGCCTTAGTGGCATTGAGATTATTTTGGTATCTACCTTCTTTGATTTTGGATATTTGCAGTATTTTGTTGACGGGTGGGGACATTGTCTGAGCTCGTTAGCTCGTTAGCCTTAGTGGCAAATCCGTACCCCTTGAATCAACACTATTCTACCTCTATTAACTCAAGTGGCACAGAAATACGAACCATTAGGGTTAAAGAAGAAGAGATAGAAGAAGAAGAAACTAAAACAATATCAGAATCTCACAGTCGCAGCGGAATAAAATATAATAGTAAATATAGAACTTTACACAAAATGAAAACTGTATCACTTTTATACATCATATCATCAGAGTGTCTCATACATCAACAATCACAAATCAGACATACCATGCAATCATAGCAGCGGATATATATATATATAGGTACATATAATACGTCTCGGACTCCAGCTCCTCTCCTGCTTCATAGCATCCATCACAAAATAAATAATTCCCAAATTATTTATTTGCTTCGAATATCTTTAAAGGATATATTTCCAAATTTTCTAACTCATTTGAAAACAATTTCCAAAGCTCTTTCCTTTACAAGGTAAATCCTTTACCAAATATTCCCATTGGAAATAACCAAGTTCAAAACAACTTAGTTTGAAAACATTTAAAAACATTTTATATTAAAATATACTTCAAAATCGTAAATTCACTTCTAGTTACTTACTCAAAATAAGATTCAAAATATGTACAATAAAACCATTTATTAAGATATCAACTTTGATTTAACTAAATTTAAAAGTGGTGTTTTAATAAGATAAATACTAATTTCAAATGACTTAAGTCCAAAACTAGTCTTTTAAACAAATCCATTTGTAAAAATAATTATTAAGGTATTTATAAAATTTACTATTGCTAATTATTAATAATTATTTTAAAATAATAATTTCCAAACACACTTTTAAACAAGTTTGAATTTTTAAAACTTTCTTTTTATAAAATCAGTTTAAACTCGAACTTGGTTATCCCAAGGAATCTCATTTCCACTTAAACATCACAGAAATCCTTCTCACGATTTCTGTGGATTTATTTCAATTTAGTTTTATAGTTTAATAACATAATTTTACTTTCACATTTATCAATTGATAACATAAATTTTCAATTTCCATTCTAAATAGATTTCAAATTTTAATTCTTTAAAATTCATTATTTAACAATATCTTTATTTATCTAGAATTCAATTCCTCCATTTATAATTAATTATGGATTTATAATTTTCTCAACAATATTCCAATACAAATTTCATTCCAGTTTTCCACCCAAACAGATTCTAATTTTGATATTCCTTTAAATTCCTTATTTATAAATTTTCTTAAATTCTTTTAAAAATCCAATTTAATTTCTTTAAAATTAAAACTCCAAATTTCTTTATAATTTAACATCCTGGGCTTATAGTTTATCCCACAATATCACAATGCAATTAAATTCCAAATTTATCAATCACAATATATAAACAGGCATCATCATCAACTATAAAAATATTACTACATTGTGAGGAATCCAGTTGGATCCCTCCAACCTGTTTCCCCTGTATCCACAAATATTAGCACATCACATATTTAAATATCAATCCAGACTGATAATAACAATAATATGCAACCAATCACACAGATTTTTAAATATTTATTATTTAAATCAGCCAATATCCAGATGTGAGTGAGAATAACTCACCTTGAGTTTCGGCGAGCGTTCGAAATTTAAATTAAACCGAACGACGTTCGATTTAACTCAAATTTCTACTTGCCCGGAATGGATCCGGATCTGCACCATCGCGTAGTTCGCGCTTCTGCGATTCCGGCGTTTCCTGTTTCGTCTGAATCTGATTAAGTATGAGACAGTTATTAAGTTTTAAAGATTTGAATTAAATTTAAAAGAAAATTTTCTTTTTTTCTTTTTTTTTTTTTTTACCAAACAACTACAGGCCGTTCTCTCCCTCAACACGCAAGCTTCAGGAAAACACGCGACTTCCAGGCATAAAAGAACCCAACTTCGCACGATCTAGGGCTTGGTGTCGCACCTCCCACCTTTGTCGAAAACAAGATCCAGTACCACCACTCCGAAGAGCACGTCGACAAGCCCCCACGGCCAGGACGTGGCCACGCTCGGCAGCCCTTAGGCGTTCGAAATGGCACACGAACGGCCCGCGTTCAAGCTACGGTCACCGTCGATTCACCTCGCTAAAACCCATCACATCCGTACAGAACGTAGATCTCGTCGAGCTCATCAACTTTCCCGTTGAAAGTTTTGGAAAATAATGAGTGGATTGATTGCAAATTGGAGACAAAGTTGGGTGATTTTCGGCCATGAACGTAAGAAAGCGGCGGCTGAACGAAATATCTAGAGTTTGCAAAGATATTTGTGTGTATATAATATAATTTAATATTATTTAATTAATAAAATTCTCAGTTTAACAACTTATGCAAACGGACTCCAATACTCACGTTCCGACAGGCGATTCTATGGTTTTTCCGCGTTCCGGACACAATGGAATAGGTTTCGTAAGCTAATTCGATCGTATGTGCGGGTTACGGAATTAAACGATCAATTTAAAATTAAACCGATTAAAACGATTTCGATGCGTTTCGAGTTGCCGGGGTCAAACGACAACTCCTATTGCTACGAAAATTGAAATCCGATAATAACGAACTATTAAGGATCTAATGGAACTGGTTTCGTCGAATTCCGAGACTGTGCCCCGGAAGGCTATTTTAGCTCGTTTATTAAATCCAGCGATTTTCGAAATTATCGAAATCACTCAAAATTTTCACTTTTAAAATTTTATTAACTTAACAATAATTCATATAACATTTATAAGCACATTAAAAATCATTTTGGCTCATTCCGGACCATAATCAGATTATTTGCATTTTAATAATATTAAATTCATTTTTAAATTATTATAAAATTTTAGTTAATAACTTATTAACTTTTTAATTTATCCAAAAATCCAATAGTATCGTTTATGACCAATTGAACTTAAAAATACATTTAAACATCATTTTTATACTCATTCACATCCAATTCCTCAAATTCTCTCAGTCCAATATTCAATTATTATTATTCCATTTCAAATTATATTCCGGCCTTAGCAATTATAACTTGTTATTATAATTTAAACTAATTCCTTTAGTTCAAAATAAATCTTAAACCCATAGTAAACATTTAAAATGCATTAAATGTTCACAAATCCCGTGTTAAAAATTCCGGGATATTACATTGCCAGAACCCACTGGGTAAGTATTCATTTTTGGTATCTATCTTGGTAAAAGATTTTGGTTGAAGGTGGAGTTCGACTTAAAAGGTTTTATGCTGAAAAGAGAATTTGAATCGAGGTGGAGTGTTGAGATTCTACGATTCAAATTATATGTCATTTTGAAGAGGATTATGTGTTCTTCACTATGAAAGAGACAGGAGATCGTTCGAAGCATCGAGGAGGAAGTTATGGCAACAAGCAAAGTAATCACGTTTGCTCATTATTTTTAATGGAAATGCATAAATTATTGGATTGCATTTGCATGAGAAGGCAAAAAAATAAATACAAGCGCACGTTATTGAATAAAATATATTTTTCTCAATAAACGCATTGCTTTGGGATTATTTATTTCCACATTTTCTAATTAAAGGAATGAGTGAATTACTTGCTATGTTTACACCATTTGTAAGTATCGTAAATTGCCTTCATTATTTTCTTATCATATCTTGGTAATTTAGTCGACGACTCCTATGGATTTGCACTAACTATATATTGAGGGTAGACTTCATTGTAAACCCATTCTAGCATTCAGCAGGGATCCCCTAATAGAGTGTTTCTTCTTGTTAACCCTAATTTAGGGCTTTGGTATGTAAACTTTTATCTTGTAATCTCTTGTAGCTCTCTCATGTGTAATAAAATCTCTCTTTTTTGAACTACACGTACGATATCTTGATGATAGTGGAAAAAAATAT
Organism: Allium cepa; assembly: GCA_030765085.1. Classification (NCBI taxonomy): domain Eukaryota; kingdom Viridiplantae; phylum Streptophyta; class Magnoliopsida; order Asparagales; family Amaryllidaceae; genus Allium; species Allium cepa. The sequence continues at coordinate 142,650,669 of CM060931.1, read as the reverse complement.
AAATATTGTGCTTCTCTTTTTCTTCTTTATAGTTATTTACTATTTATTTGGAGTAATAGAATAAATGATGTTAAATTGAGCGATGTTCAAATTTGCATATCTAGATCTTGTTTGTTGTTTTTTCCGTGTTTGTGCAATTTTTGCACAACAATACGTACTTCAAGTTTGTGGATGATGTAGACGTAGAATAGGGATATTTGTTCAATCACATGGATAAGAGCGCTTTGTTCCTCATCTTTGATGGTGATCTAGGGAAGAACAACCAATAAATCTTACAAGATGATAGTCGGGACATGAGTTTTATTTATTATGTTGATCTTCTGGTTATGTACCACATTTCGCCATACTATTTTCTATGTCAATGTTATATGCCATCATCGATTCTTGGTTTTAGCAACTCTTCCTCCTCGAAGGAGGACCAGTTTTATTCTAACCTATTTCTCACGTTCTTCATCGTTGTGTTCAAAGTTGTCGATGTTTTTAGCCCCACGGTTATTTTTATATTTATAAAACAGCGGACTTTTATATTTATAAAACAGCGGACGGCCCACTATAAAACTGGTATACTTCGGGAAAAAAAACGTTTCGGTATATGATCTAGCATTACATGTTTGTCTCAAAACAAGTATAACAGATTATGTTCCAACTATATTCAAGTATTTATGATAAAAATAAATTATCTGCAAATGTTAGTAATTTTTATTTGCACAAAGTTGGGCTAGTTTGAAATTTCAGATATGATGATTTGAAGAATTCATATTGATGCAAGCTTTATTGCAAGGGTCCATGTTATGGGAGTAAATTGGCATATATCTACTTTCACTCACTCAAGAAGGGACACTGAGATAAACTACTCTGGCCAAGCGATCTTAGTTTGATAGGATCATAAATCATAATCGCTGGCTACTAATCATAATTATAATCACTTTACTCAAGTAAGCTCGTTTTCCCCTTTTCTTTCCCATACATCCACTCAAACTCAATTGCTAATTTTATTCCTGTCAATTAGGCCCAAAAAGTCCTGTGCAAAATCAGTACTTTTTATCGCTTAACTTGCAATATTTTATATAAGTTGAAAGATAAAAGGTTCCCAGCAGAATACAACATACTCAAATTTTCTCAATTCAAATAGAAGTGAACTCTCGTATACTCATCAAAAGTTGAGATTAGAGCTTCCACTCATTAATATGATACTGGCAACACAAAATCAAAATCACTCATCTTAAAATTCAATTACAAGGCAAGAAACATCCATTCATTGCTTCAACATGTAAAACTGACCTTATCATAACCGATAAGAACACTCATAAATTAAAACACACAAAGATAAAAATTACAAATACATCAAACAAGCTCAATTATTTTAGGTTCCAATCCCTAAACATGAATATTATTACCAACCAACAATAATTTAAAAAGGAAAAAAAACCAAAATAAATCAACAACATATATCAAACAACGCATAAACTAAAAGACATTTTTTAACTCAATTACTCAACCTCTCTTCTCCATGGCCAAATCGTCAACAATTTGACTCTCGCTTCTGTTACGCCTCATAGAACCACTCGACCTCAAACTCGACTTGGCATACGCTTGTCTGCTTCTTGACCCAATAGCCTGACTCGACTGCACTTTGGTCAATGCCAACTTATGAAGGTTCGAACTGTGAGACCCTCTTCGACTTAATTTTTGTTCAGCTCTCGATGCTGGAAAATCAGATATGCCTTTTGTGGCGTTCGCCTTAACCGAATGCTTGTTGAAGTATATAAGGTTAGGAACAATAGTGAGTAGGTACTTCTTTATTTGTTCGTCTCCTACGTTTTTCTGAGCAGGGTTTCCTTCCAGATTGATCGCTTGTAAAGACTTGTTGTTTGCTGCTAGTTGTGAAAGACCTTTTGCTGTGGAGATTTTATTGCCTCGGAGGTCTAGGATTTGGAGTTTCAGGAGTCGGTGTAGGCCATCTACGTCGCTGATTTTGTTGTTGGATAGGTAGAGTTCTTTTAGCGAGGAACATGAAGACAAACCTTCAAAATTTTCAAATATTTGCGTAGTTCAGATTATTGAATTAAGTATAACATGCATGTTACCTCAAGAAAAGGGATGCTAAAGAGAAAGCTTTCGATAATTAGTTTAGGTAGGAGATGGCAATATTTTCAAAGCTTGACTGTGTGTAACTGGCAATATATTTTCACAAAAAGAAAGCAAGGTTCAGCAATGCATTTTGTTTTCAGAAGTTCCAGAAAAAAGTGGCTTGATTGACTTGTAGGTTTTGCATCATCCATCAATTATCACATGTATTTAAACAATCCATGTACAAAGAATGAAACTACGTGTTCACGTGCGAATGTTAACCCCCGTGATAAAGTCATAGCTTCAGGGGATGTGGCTAATGCATGCTAGTATATATTTTTCCTAATTTTCCCAGCAGGTCACATCCCAAAATAACTTGTGCCAATGAAAGAGCATACTTACAAACTTTGATACTAATTGAAATTCGTAGAGAATATTGAGTGAAAGATTCTAATCACAAATTTAATTTAATGATACTTGTCATCTCATGTAGTGGCAAAGCCAATGGGCCACACCAATGAAAGGGGGCCAGCTGACCACTCAAGTTATTACCCTTCAGCAATAAGTATACACTTTTTTTTCCAAAATGAGCCCTCTTCAAATTTCAAGAATCCAAGGGTTTCGGACTACTAGAACAAACAGCATAGTGCAATATTGACACCTACACCTTGAAATTTATAATATGTTTTGAGCGCTGAATCATCTCCCTCACATAAAGTGGGACTGGAACTAATTTGTCATGTTATCTAGGGTTATCAGGGGATACCATAAAATCCGAAATTCCCCTCGCATCTGTATTTGAAAAATGGAGAATATCCGACATAAAAAAAGGGAAAAGAATATGATGGTATCCACATACAAAAAATATCAACTTATTTTTTACCAAGATTATGTGTGTAAAATTTGAATTTTAATAAAATGAATGATTGAAGTTTTATACTTTTTGATTATGTTTCGACAAAATATTGTTGTTGAACAATAACTTTATTATAATATTATTCAATTTTTGTATTCTTTTAAAACTGACATTTAAATGGTTTTGTGTTGGGCCATATTTGTATATTTATTTTTTAGTTCTATCAACTATCAGCAAATAGCCGACAATCCCAGTCCACTCTCCGAGGGTATAGATAGCCTGTATTCGAAAATGCTTCGGGCACAACAATGGGGGAACTAGCCCATAATTTGAGATAGGGCATAGCCGCATTTTTAAAAAATAATGTCAAACAGTAAGACGAAAACCCTAAAATTGATCGAGAACAGAATTTATTTACTGTCTTATTAAGAGCATCCAGTTTCTTTCTTCCTAATACCATAAAGAAAAAAGCAATAAAATTTGTGTGTTTTCTAATACCAAAGTCATTTCACACGGCAATCAACCATACTGTAAAGTATTTTTGCACATGGAACAACCGCCGACCAACGCCATAACACAACAATGGTGTTGATCGACGGTTGTTTACCGTGCAAAAAATATTCGAAAATGATGCCTTTGGTTACCCCTTAAAAAGTCCGGTATTGTGAAGAATATAGTGAAAAACTTTGTGGTATTTTTTAGCAATGGTGTTAGAAAGAGAAAATTGAGTTGCTCTTAGCAACACATTTTATTTATGTGAGATGGGATAAACATTCATATTGAGATACAGCCAAAATGAAAAAGACTTTTTGTTAAAAGAAATATATAAATTAAGGTGGGGTCATGGTCTCTTGCGGCTTGCATTTACCTCCGTCCATATTGCACCATCTCTGCATATAAACTTATCCATTGACATTCCCATGTGATCTCCAAAATTTGAACATTCTGATGACCAATATTTGATATAGTTTTTTCTTGTCTTTGAGAAAACAGATAGCTGTTAACGAATTGTTTTGTTTGTTTTATATGCTTGAAAAGCTTAGTTGGACTATCATGCTTAGGTATGAGGTTCAGGTCAAAACCTCGGTATTCAGGCCATCCCGGTTCAGCTCCGGCCGGAGATGGAAACAAACTAGGGCAAAAACCCGTCCCGCTTAAACTCGGTAAAAAAACCAAAGAAAAAAATTGAATCTATGTGGTAGGAAGAGATCAAAAACAACAAAAGCAAATCAAAATACAACTGAACCAAGAAATTAAATAAATAAATCAATCAATCAATTACCTCCAATCGAAATCAAGCAGGCATCATTGAGCAATTAACATTTTATTAAAATAAAATCGGAAAGCCTAATTGAGTTAATGTTGATTCAAGTAGAATGCTCGTTTATTTTTGTTAATATTTTTTTTAATCGACATCAGCTCGGCGAAAAGTCGAAGATGAGAGGCTTGATTTTGAGAAAAGACGAAGATGAGAGCGTTTTAGGAAGGGGAATTGTGGTTTTGGAGTTAGATGTTGGATAGAATGTTAATTGGGCCTGCTAAAATAAATAAAATATAATACAATTGGGCCTGCTATGTTAAATTAAATGTAGTGTTCATTCTAGTTAGTTAGGCCTGCTGTGCTTTGGTAATTTAATTATAATGCTTCATTTTAATTTAGGTTTTGGTAATTTAATTATAATGTTTCGTTCTAATTTAGGTTAAGTTATAAATTACGATATACAGTTTAATTTTAATCTTTTATACTTATTTTTTTATTCTTATTCAATTGTAGGTATGTTATAGCAAATCAAATAACATTCTGATAACTAAGACCGAAACTTCTGAAATCGAGCGAAGCCATGAAAATTTCAAATGAATGGATTCTTAAAAAAAATTCTAGACAATGTGAAGCTATTTTAATACCTAGGAATGGTTTTTGAAGGGTTCAGACAACTTTAAGGCATTTACTGCGATCAAACTCGTTTTTGGTTTAGACCCTATGCAAATATCCAATAACTTGCTTTTTGTTGACCCCCATCATCTCGGTCCCTTGCTTCCCAGCAATTCTATTTCATGTGAAAACCAATGAATTTGAGGAAAATATATTTTTTCTTAATAAAGATCTTGTGCTATTTTATATTATACTCAATGTAAAAATACAACACAACGAATCATTAAAAAGGTTATTTCTTGATTGACATACCAAAAAAACACATAATTAAAAGATCATAAGATGACATACCATGGCCAATTCTAATGATTCGATTACAACTCAGATCCAAGATGCGAAGGCGGGTGAGATCGCGTAGACCTTCAATACTGACAATATTATTCTTCGATAAATTTAGCATGTGCAATCCTTTTGGAAGAGAACCTGGAGTTATGCGACCTGCAAATAAAAATTTGTTCTCAAAATATCTTAGCAACAACACTATTGGCATTTCTTATAAATCCAAAATGCATACCTATAAAATTTCCTGATAAACTCAAAACCCTTAGGTTCAGGAATTTGCTAAGCAGTGGAATACACACCAGCCCAAGGTTAACCAGTTGTGCAGATGATGATGTGCTAACCAGAGAAGAAATATAATTGTTAGCGATTTCCATGCCCAGATTGTTTTTAGCATCAAATTTTGTGCAATCATACGCTTCAATTTGTGGTTCAGAGATAGAAGACTGACTTGAGCATTCCCCGGTTTCTTCCACAGTACAATTTTCAATATCAATTCGGTTAATCCACTCTTTAATCATTCTAGCTTTGAATTCTCTAGGATTCAATTCATGGACTACACCTATCTCAACACTTTCTTCGGACGAGGTATGATTGTGTGATTCACATTTGTCGCTATTAAATTTTACATCATGGTCAAAATCGTCATTCCAACACTTTTCATTTCCTTCAATCACATTGTCACTTTCATCTGAAATGCATTCTTTTCCCTTTCTACCATCATCGGATTCTTTAGGAAAATTATTATATTCTGAGGCGTTGTTATAAGGATGTACATTAGTATCAAAAGATTCCAAAGAGTTATTATGACTATTCGTCATGTTATCATGACTACAAAGCTCTGCGGAAGTAATTTGACTGATTTCAACACATGAAGCACCATTACTTTTATCGATGCTCTCTTCATGTGAGCATTTGGATGACAAATGTTTTTCTGCTTCCTCATCTTCTGAAAGGACTCTATTTTTGTCGAAAATGCTTCCAAGCGACTGACTTTTTTTTAATTGCAGCATACTAGCAATCTTTTTACTTTCTACAAAATCCAATAATTCTGACTTATTGCAACCTCCCATTGAGGATGAAAAGGTAATTTGCTCCATAGAGATGTCCAATTGATTGTTGTTATCAAAATTTTGATTCCTTGCTTGATCTTCCAATTTATGCAAACAAGTTGAGTGTCTTTTATCACTCAAATGTAGATTCTTCTGGACAAATGTTATGGTTTTAGTATGAAATTGGAATAATTGAAAATGACTATAAATAGATTTCTACATACCTTAGATTTTTGAAGGCTCGGAGAGAAACATAAGCAGCTAACCATTATAATAAGAGACTAGGAATTTTATCCCGCAGAACAAGAAAACGTTAAATTACATAATATAACTTTTCTTATGATACAGTTTCTCAAACTGACTTATGATATCCAAGTCTAACATTAACCATAATCCAGGAAAAGACCTTCTAGAACTCGACTTGATTTAGATCCATGAAGAAATGATAGGACTATCAGGTTATTATTGTAGGCCCACACCTGTTTAAAGGTGCGAGAATTTTGCAGATATTTCAGAGCGGCCAGAGTGAAGGAGAGCTTTATCTAAAAGGATGCTTCAGATATGCACGCATAAAGTGAATGCAGACCTGTAACATATATTTGGATTATTATTAAACAATGATAACAATTGCAGAGAATGAGAATGCTATTAAAATAAAAGAATTTTAGACTAAAAAACAAGAGAAATATCATAGATTAATATTATTGGTGATCATAATCTCAAGCATGAATGTGTGTATGTATGTGGTTTATGTTGATTCGTTGTTATTTAAAGGACATACTCAGATTGATTAATGATGTTTATGTTACGATGTACACAATACAATATGTGTGATCAGGTTGATTTATACATGAAGAAAATCACTAGATATAGCAGAATACATATGCTGATTCAATAAGCAACTAAACTCTCTGCATTTCGAATCATCATACATAAAATTAGACTCTTGTCCTCTACAATTCAACTGTTGTCATATCTAGCCATTTTTTCCTTGGCAAAGACAATTAACTTCCTACGGTGAAATCTTCATTATCTCCATAAAATTCTCCACGAGCTTATGTTGAATATTTAAATTGTTTCGATTATTTTGAACTATATACTATCATAACTTTGTCAATAAACTACTTCAATCCATATAATATCTGCCCTTGTTCTGTCACCATGACCCAATTCCACCTCCTGTGAAATCCAAAATCTTAATCTCCACCTGAAACCTTCGTTCTATTCCTCACTTACAACAGATGATCTCCTCCATCAAGGTTCTAGGAACTCAATCCATCTAACATTGCCGAGTTTGGCTTATTTTCTAATGTTAATAATTGAAATATGCTTCTGCTATATGAGTTTGATTACTGATTTTATTTAATTAAGCCTGTGGACTATGGGGAAATTGAATTAATATGCGAAGTACATTAAAAAAATACAAGGAGAATATGAAACAGTCAGTAGGTTTCCTATTTTTAAAGAGCCACTTAGAAGCAAAATTGAAACAAGTTAACATTATATATAGGTAAGGTAACAGTTATAAATAGAAAGATGCACCAAACAAAGAAATTATTACAATCGGGTTGAGATTTAATTAAATGTGATGGAGTGTCATGAAATGCTAATTTTTCTTGTTTCCGTCCCCTCTTCAAGTCGGCCTCTGTTATGTTTTTCTACTTGTGTATGAATGGATTAAACATAAGGACGTACGGTCCAAATGCAATGTTTAAAGTTTTTAAAACAAAATAATTTTCATTTTTGATTAAATCTAAATTTTAATATTGTTTGTGCTCAAGTAAATCCATACACAAAATAATCTTATCAGACTACACAATAAACAACATATCCCTCTAACAACATGCTTTATCTTCATTAGATGTGTGATGAGCCATGGGTAGCATGAATTTTTTGATACACGGACATTTACAACAGAAAATAAATGGAAATCGATAAACCCACTCCCCATAGATCTCTCTTGCTTGGTACTGCAAATTTTATCCACAATTAAATGCTTTCATTTGTGCAATTAATTTAAATATTGTATGTTCGTTTCTCTACTTCAAAATTACACTGAATTGTATAGTGCAATTAATCTAAATGTTGTATGTTCATTTCTCCACTTCAAAATTGCACTAAATTGTATAGCTATCTACAATTATGACAGAGTATCAAGGCAATCTTCAAGTTCAAACACTTAATTACTAATATCATAATATATTAGTGTATCATTGAATATAAATGTAATGTTGGTTACAGTGCTAAACTTGATCATCGCAACAAATTGATAATGTGAACACTATTGCCTTTTTAACCTTTCCAGTCCATCAAACCATAAGAATGAGTATATGGAATGATACTTTACAGGATAACATATTCAATCAGTCAAACCATTATTATAAGTGGCATCCTAAATTAACATTTTTCGCAGAGGAAATAAAATAAAATAAAAAATGATTACATCCACTTCCAAATAATGATTTTAATAAAAGTAAATGAGTAGCAACCAGGGCCTAAGTTATATTGGATTGTGATCCTAGATAGTGATGGAAAAAACCCAGATGTTTAGTTCAAATTCCAAATTGGATGACAAAGGTTTTTAGCCGAGGATTCTAACTCGTAAATTGTAAAGTTCAATTTACACCAAAATCAGACTTAAATCGTATATCAAGTGGTTGGTATTTTATTGTGTGTAATTATTTGTATTATAAGCAATTTTTCTCTAAGTACGCACACATCATCAAATGACATTTATGTATATAAAAGCATTTATTTCTTTTTCATACCGATAATTGTATCAGTTAAAATCATTCTGATACTTGGGCTACTCATCTAAGTCCAGGCAATACGTTTCTCTTCTGTTCAAAACAAATTTTGACCGTATATTCTAGTAAGTATTTTGAAATTATTGTTTAGACCAGCATGGATCGAATGATTTTTTCTATCTTTGACATTAAAATAGTTTTGAATCAGGCTTAATCAGAGAGATTCAAGATGAAATGGTATTCAAATCTTATGATATTAAGATTTTTGATAACAACCTTTTATAGATAAGGATGGTGATAACATGTTGTTTATGAGTTTCAAAAGCTGTTAATGCTAAATAGAAACACAACACTAGTTACAATAGATGTTGGAGTATTTTATGACTAATAAGTACCGAGCACTTGTTTAATCCTTAAATTACATTATAAAACCATCCCAGGAGCACGCACATTTGATTGCAATAAAAAAGTCTAAAAAATATCAGCAATAAACAATCATGCTTTAAAGGAAGAGCTAATAAAAAGATAACCTAGAACCGATGCATACGTCAAAAAACATTGATGCATACGTCAAGAAAAAACTGCCAATGAGAATGTCAGACTCTGGAAACAAGGTGGACTCCAATCCATAAATAAAAATTGGAATCCAATTAGTAAAATTCAAAGGTCACACAAACTTCGATCACTAGTTTGTCGGAATCGCATTGAAAAAATTAATCTCACTTATGCTGCATGAATAATACAAAAGATCAAACCTTTACAGCCTTAAGAACAAATTACAAGCGTGGAAAACGAATAAAATAGCAGCTGCATCAAATTAGAACAATAATTTTGCTCATGCAGATCAATATTGATCCATTCACTGAAGCTATCAAGGCAGAATCCGATTGGTTAAACGGTCCGAAAATGAGAGACGATGCCAGCTTTTCTGAATATATATAATATAAATAAAATAAAATTAATTACCTTAACGCAGTAGAACGACCAATTATTCAGAAGTATATTTGAAGAAAACGAATTATTAAATTAACTAATGGCGAAAATTTTTTGCTTAAGGAGGCGGAATGAAAATTAGGATCGGGTTTGGTTTTATATGGGAAGATTGCAAGCTCGATGCTCATGTGTATACCAGAGAAAAGGAACTATGTGTGGGCTCCACTAACCCTAGGGTCTGTTATGTCATTTTACGTTGCAACTGTTAGATCAGATGTACATTCGTATACCAATTTTGTATGTTGTTATTGGAATTGTGATAAATCAACATGTGAATGTCTTTTATATCCATCTTTCAACCCATCTTTCCTCTTTTCAGGAAGACAAAACAATTGTTTGGAAACAAGTGATTCTCCTCGTTTATAAAATGTCAAATTTGATGGTGTGTGTGAAGATTTTCTTTCCTAAAGAAAAAGTATTTTATGAAACGTTATGTATGATTCTAGGATTGAAATAAAAACTCAAGATAATTGCGAGGTAGACTTGTTAGAAAATAACTCAACCTACTTTCGGAACTCATCAACTTGTTCGCAAATGAGTTGGATCAACCAATTTATGATTATTTATTAAAATGATTATAATCATTTATGATCCTTTATTAAAAGAGTCGTATATGAGTATTTATTAAAAATTTGGATTTCGAAAATTTTAAAACTTTAAGAAATGAATTTTTTAACTCTAAGTTTAAATATTAAAAATTGGATGAATATTAAAATTTGGATATTGAAATTTTGAATTTTGTAGTTTGGAAATTTTATACTAAAACGACTAGGCACAACTCGTTATTTTTTCGTTCAAACTACAATAATTTCTACATACTAACATGGAATCATGAGAGACTTTGATGTCTACATTATGGACAATATGAAACACTTAATACTTCTTATTCTGAACGTAAATTGTAGTTTCCATAGTGACAAATAGTTGTACTTAGCAAAAGCAGGCTATATCCTCATAACTAAATTTTGACTAGGCAGATTTCTTTTTTTTTCTCAAACTATAGTAACTTATTCAAACTAACTTGGAATAAGGCGAAACTTTTACTAACGAACTTGCATCTACATTACGAACAACGTGGATTGCTCAGATGCTTCATATTTTGAATATACATTATGGTTCTCCATGTTGAAACAGTTGTACTTGGCAAACAACATGCTACATCCCTAAATCCAAACTTTGACTTTAACAATACTTCAAATTCATTCACTCTAAATTCACTGGAAATTCCTGCAGAAATTGTTAACGATTTGCATTTCTACGTATCGGCGGATCGTAAAATATATTATTTTCATAATCAAATTGGATCCGATTAGGTTTTAGCTCTTGAGAATGTTGAGTATTAACATTTTTGGCTCTTAGAATAAATTATGGACAGTTTTGGCACTGAAAAATTATAAGAGCAGCTGAATTAGGGTCAAACCACTTCCGAATGAAAGATATAATGGTTTTTCTTTCTATAATGTGGTCATAATAGTTTTTAACTTTATGCTCCAAGAGATATAACCATTTGAAGTTAGATATTTTTGGATAGATTAGCAGATGATTAGACAAAGCCCATAATTAGCCCACTAATTCATTTGGGATTGGAGCTAATTAGACCTAATGGAAAGGCCCTAATCACTTCTCCACTTTTCAAAAACCTCCATTAATCATCTTCTTATACAAAATCCTAAATATTTAAAATCTGATCAAGCAATCAAATGGTGATTAGCATAGAGACTAACAAGTGAGCTTTCATGATTCTGAATCAGGTTCTTTTGGGATTTGGGCTTGGATGTGTAAACCAAATCTACCTCAATTTTTGTGTCATTTGTTGATTAGGTGGGTGATTTACCATCTCTCGCTACTTTTAAATGTTTTTAAAGGATAAAAATGTGTTTTTGAAATGTTTTCTAAGTTAAAACGAGATTTCTAAATGGTTTAAACTTACAAATGTTTTAATAATGATTTTATGTGTTTTTAATTCATTTTACATTGATTTGATATGAATTTCTATGTATTTATATGGCATAGTTGATGTGTGGATTATGATACAATATATGGATATGGATGTTTTATCTTATGTTTACTGTAGCATGACGCTTATTGGTTGTTGTTTGTATGTTTGTTTACTTAGGATAGGTAATGATTTATCGGTATGCATTTTGAGTATGGGTTAGCACTAGGGAGATTGAAGATATATCGATAGAGTTTAGAGTTTGCGCTCGGATCGGAATGGGAAATAGGATGACGAAGATGCAAAAAGGAGTCAAATTAACTTAGTAGCCGTGGGAGATTCTTTGGCCCTGAATCAGGGTGTTCAAGAGGAACAAGTTGTTCCAGCTCGATAGCGTCAATAATTTTTGGCTATTGCATATGAACAGATTCATTTTAGAAGTATTGTTCCTTTTCAATATATTTCTATTGGAGCTTCCCAGAAAAAACTGGTGCAAGCATATCATTCGGCATCGATCGACCTCATGGATCAGGACTGAATAATAGAAGTATGGCTATATGCAAAAGTTACAAGTTCGTGAAGCTTTGGGCGTTGGCTTAGGTCCACACAAGGGATTCACAAGCAAGGCTTTGGGCTATTTGAGCAAAAACGCGGAGGAACTTTGAAGTCGTCTACCCCAACCGGTCATGACCAAATGAACGCTGTCGTGCTTGGATCGAAGTATGATCGATAGGGGAGGTTTAAGGTAATGAAATTCAAGATTTTAGCCAAAGGTTTGGCGGATATGGCTAAAAGATGATCGATGTAAAATTTTGAAGCAAGTGTTGTGCAAACACAAGGAGGCCATGGATTTTAGGCCCTCGAAAATCGACATTAATATGTCCAATGTATCACGTGCCGAGCAATCGAATGCCGAAAAATTCGACTGTTAGGGAAAAAAGAAGGAGAAGATAAGAAGAAAAACTAAACAACACGAAATCTCACAGCGGAACAAATAATCTATAATATACCACAAATTTTTATACAAAAGGAAACTATAATATGTGTATATACAGACATCAATCAAATTATACTAAACTTGTTTAGCCTAGACAGTTATAACAGCATGTCCTCACAATTGCTGATAAACACAACAATAAATACAACAAAAAATAACCATCTACGTGAATACGTCTCTAGGCCTCCAACTCGTCTCTTGAAGCTCCAAGCATCCAAACTAATATGTAATATGCTCGGTCTGACCCGAGAATTATAATAAAATAACACCTGAGTCAGTCTAAAAAACCAGCGTGAGAAAACACACCCAACTGGATTTAAAGTTATATAAAACCTTTGAAATCAAAGTATCTCGTAAGAGCACGCCGCACATAAACACGAACGGATTTCTACTTTACGATAACCAAAACATTTTTATATAAAATCCATTTATATCATAATAATGTCTAGGGGTCAAAGTAAAATATAAATATAGCTGAAATGCCTACATCTCACGTTTCAGCACAGTTGGGCACAACTAAGTCTGTACGGTGCTTATTGGAGAATGGATTCTATATCTGTCATGGTGCATCTCTAGATAAAATAACATCGAGGACCTCGTCTGGATCCCCTACCAACACAGGACCGACCTACCCCTTGCTGGATAGTACCGAATATGATCACCTCTCCGTTAATGGGCCTCAAAGCATACAATTGAGAGATAATAGCGAATTTAGATAAAGATGACCATACTCTACTTGGGAGCGACCCACTTAGCCATGTAGCATCTCCCGTGTTTTAGTCATTCCCGGTTGATGAGGCTTGAGGTTAGGATTACCTTTCAAAAACATTTACACTTAGAATGCTCATTGCTCTTCGATGGCAATGTGCCAATAGCATTCATCCATACAAGTCCGTTTTGGGTCTGAACGAAAATGAAGGTACGATTCCTATTACATCCGTTTTGGAATCACTCTTAGGATTAGTTGTGATTAGCGCTTGCACTTCACATTTCTATCTTCAATTCTATGCACTTCACGACGTCTTTTATTCGCAATGCTTGAGTTGGATCGAAGTGGTTTTCGGATAACATATCTGATCCCTGTCTCTTTGAAACAACGTTCGATAATTCCCGAAAAACTCAACCCCGGTTCTTTAGGAAATAAACAGTCGAAGATAAGGTCAGAGATCACCGCCTAACCGTTAGTGGATGGATTTCCTTATAATTGTCCTAGAATAACGAAACGAGATTTATACGCACAATACAACATCATCGAAGATGACTGTGCCATATAAGTTGCGTATTTCTCCTAGTTATTTCTAAAATTACGTTTGAGTCCAATTTCGATAGTCGGTTAATGAACTATCGAATAACAAGCATTCAATCGGGGATTTATTTCATAGAGAAAACCAACATTGGTCCAACGTATAAGCAATCACTGGCCTCGTGTCCTTTGAACAGTCTAATGACTACTGGATGATTGCACGCTGGGAAAAATTCAGTTTTGCAAGCGTATGGAATGAGGTTAGACTACATGCTCAAAAAGACGATGTTTATGAACTCATATGGTTTTACAAAATTGCAAGAAAATTCTGTTACACAACTTATATGGCATATATTCAGCGTTTGCCGCCTTCTGATAGACTAAATGCGTGAGGAATGACCGTAAGTACACAATGCGAGCTTTGTAATCAATATCAGGAATCTCATAATCATCTATTCATAAAATGTATATATAGTATTTATCTGTTGAAATCTTTGCTGACCAAATTAGAATTTCACCCCACAGTGGATAGCTCGCTGAGAACACAATTTTTGACACTTCGACGGAGCTTTGCACATAAATCAGATGCTCAACACCCGACTTATGTAGCGGCAGCTACAACCACACATCACATTTGGATGGAGAGGGTCAGGCATTGATTTGAACGGAAGAGATGCTCGATGGAGCAAAGAAGAAAACTCATCGAAATCGATGTTCGCTCGCAGCTACGAAGACAAATTTGCCGTTACAACTTGACATCATCTGAGCGGCAGAAGTTTTCGAAGTGGAGAATTGACCCGAATGATGCTGGATAATGAAGTTGGTGGCGTTGAAGAGTTGAGACTAGGTTTATTTTTGTACGCAAAATGTTTGGGCCGGTTCGGGTTGATATACTTGGAAGAGGGGATGAGTTATTTCCCTATGTGGGTCGGTTTTCATTATATTTTCTTTCTTTTGGTTTGGCATTTGTATTTGCTTATATATTGCTATTTTGTACTGTATTAGAGATGTCGTAATAGAGGATGTCGTGCTTTCTTTCCTTACTACAATGGTAAGGTTTTTTAAGGAGGCGAATCCTGCTATTGTCTGGTTCTTAGCTGTTATTAATAAAAAGAATCTTTTCTTTCAAAAAAAAGATCTTATTTTATTTTCCGCATAATCTGTTCGTCTAATCTAAGTACCAAGGTAGGTTGTATATATCTTAGGACTTATGTGCAAATAGTTCGATCATGTCAGAGAAAGAGAGAAAGAGGATCATGAAATACATGGCTTGTGAAAAAAGTACTAGTTTGATACCAAGGCCTTTAGTTTAGGTCACCTCGACAGCATATAAATTAATCTTTTCAAAAGATCATCATTTCAGCTCTTAATGATTTACCTCTAGCTAAATATAAGGGATAATGTTCAATTCGTGGTTCAGGAATGTTAATTGGGTTTTTAACACAACAAAATTTAGAAGGAGTTAGAACATTCAGATTAAGTTAGAACGATTCAAAACTTAATCCGAAGGCCTAAAAGTACAAGACAAAGAAAATATGAAGTTTGACCCTGAATTACGCTAACTTTTCAAATCGGTGCCAATCCGATCCAATAGGATCGGCATTGATCCGAAATATTGGCTTGTACTTCCTTCTAACCACTTGCAATGCACTCCTACGCCTCTACTAAGCTCACCTATCAAGTTTGGTAATATTCCAAGTAACCTAGTTTAAAGTGAAGACTCATTTGATCCATTCAAATATCTACCCATTTTTGGATCGGAATAACTTAAAATGAACCTACAGAACTCATATGAACTTGGATTGACTTGAAATTTGGAAGGGACACTTAAAAGGTATAAAAGAAGGCTCACACCAAAATTGAAGTCATTTGGCCAAGCCAATTTGGATCAGCACCGATCCAAACTCATTGGATTGACCGATCTAATTATGGTGGGCCCCACCACCTGCGATCTATAGTTTAGATCCCACACATCCTCTAGAAGCTTGCTGCAAAGTTTCATCTGATTCCGATAAGTATTGAGTGAGTTATGGATGGATCTCCTTCAAATTAAACTAGTTTGACGGATCAGATCCGACCCATCTAAAATGGGACCCAACTCATAAGATCTGATTTCAAGGCTCTCCTACTCATGTATATTGCATGTATGAAGTTTCGTGTCATGAGGTTAAGCACTGAGTAAGTTATGGCTTGATCTCCTACGACCCAGAAGAAGATTCAAAAATAAGCTAAGGGTTTGGATCACCGTCGATCCGACTCAATTGGATCATCGCCAATCCAAACACTTAACTTGGATCCTCATGAGATCCGCTTTGGAGTCTCTCCACTCATATGCATTGCATGTATGAAGTTTTGTATCATATAGTTAAGTATCGAGTGAAATATGGATGGAACTTCTACAAAGATATGGATTGGATGATCTATGAAGATGGATAATCAAACTAACTTCAAACGACTTGATATTTGGACAAGACACTCAATTATGTGATAGGAAGACAACCAAATTGGGAAGACTCAAAAATTGTACAACTTTTCGGATCGGTACAGATCCGAAAAGTTAGCTCCAAACACCTCAAACTTCCTGAGCGACCTCTGCATGAAGACTACAGACTTTTGGTAAAGTGGCTGTGACCTACATGCTCTCTAACTCCTATAAATATCATCCTATCTACAATAATAAAAGAGGATCTGATCTCTACTAAAGCTTTGCCATTATTTCTTCGTTTTTCTTCTGCTATATAATAGCCATCAACGGACAATTGAGATCCTTTTTTTTTCTAACAATGATGGCTTAATCTAATCTAGGAAACGAGAACTATCCGTAATCTAAACTCCTTTGTAATAGCAGTTGATCAATAAAAGAATCTATAAAGTAGACGTGGGCTTTATTAATAGTCGAACCACTATAAAAATCTCTTGTCTTTTGCTATTACTATTTTTATTTTATTTGCCTTGATAAACATGGCTGGTGCTTTCACACTCAAAGCAGGATGGTGATCCTTTTTTCGGGTTAACAAGGAACTTCAACCTTGACTAAGCACTTGTATTTTAATTGTGCTAAACCAAGCTGTCAAAATATAAGCATCTGATTCAAGGAATAACCGTCTATATTTTGACAGTTCCAAATTAGTATTACAGCACAGCATTGGAAAACCGACCATTTGGTAGAATAGTTTAAAAAAATAATTATTTGTATATTTCATTAGTTTCAACTATACACGCAATGATAATATATTCAATAAAAAGTTGATTACATAGTCGAAGAATGGTTTCCTGGCTACATTCATGAACAACATAATTTAGATACGTTTACTGTTTGGGCAAACATTCATGAACTGGATATGGATCTATGGTTTGATAATGCAATTTCCAGCATGGTAAGTTATACTGGATATCATTCCAACTAGATGATATCACATCGCATAATTTTTTTCATAAATTATGCCAAAGTCCATTTTCAAATTGCAGTACAACCAGTTTTGCCGAAAGTTACGACCGTCAAATTATTCAATGGTAGCACGAAACAGTTCAAAATCTCTAATGATTTTATTCCTTCAAAATGCTCAACATGTAATGCTTGGGCCATTCTACAAAATTTCACGATTTCACCTCCGAGCCAAAGTCGGTGCCAAAATCTTCAAAATCGACACAAAACACAAAGCCACGGACTTCTTCTCCACAAATGAGTCAGAAACTTTTGCTATGCCACAATCGCAAACCACCACAACAACAACAACAACAACAGCTTCAACAGAGAACTCTGTTGCCCAGAATTTGTGAACGTAAATAAAATACATAAAAAATCAAAGTTCAGGATTGAATACAAGGTTTAAAAAAATGACAAGAACCTTTGTTGCCCAGAATTTTGGAATATGCAATATGTTACTTAATTCAAGTAATACATGGTTTTATAAAAACCTCCCACATATATGCATATACTACATATAAACTCTTCTTACACCATGTTTTTTTTTAAAATAGAAACTTATAAGGAAATGCTTCTGAATAAATCCGTTGTATAAAACAACCAAGTAACATTAGAGATTTTGCAGTATCTCAAAAATTGATTGTATAATGTATCCACCAAAACATCTAAGCATAATGTAAGACACAAATACATGGACATGGAACAAAACCTGAGCATAAAGATATAATCTATATCTTGCGAATAACATAAACCCTAAGATCTAGAATTACATGATTATCACATATGTAAAGAATTAATAAAACATACCTCCAGACATCTTGTATACGAATCAGCAATGGATGTTGTCGAAAGCTGTTTCAATTGAGAAAGGAAATGGTTTCTCTCTCTTTTCCTATATCTTTCTTTATGTGTTTTCTATATATCCTTTGTGATTGGCAAAGGTTAATATTTATAGGTAGAGAGAGGACCAAATTTCCAGATTTATAGACTTAATCTTGATCGTCCATCAAGATCAAGACGAGAGAAATTAACGCTCTAGATTATAACCGTTTTATTTATTTAGCATATTAATAGGAAAAACCTTTTAGATTCTATTGACCACATAATGAGGAAGGAAACGTTTGAGGAAAGAAACGGTCCATTAATGCACCACATAATGAGGAAGGAAACAGTCCATTAATATACCACATAATGAGGAAGGAAATGATCCGTTAATGTTTTCGCATTAATTTCCTTACAAAACGGTCAAATTTCCTTAAAGTCTCCCACTTGGTCAATAGTAAAATCTATTATTGTTTTCGTATTAAGGTCATAAGGCGCGCATGATATGCTAAACTTTTCTTTAGTCGGTTATCATAAGTGTCTTGGCTAATCTAGTGGTCAATGGAAGTCATGACGTGTACACGTTATTTTGCAACATGCTTACTTCCATGTACTATGACATTGACAACTTTCATAACTAGACCGTAGATGAGCATAACTTAATGGTCACATAATGTCTTGAAGCAAAAGATTATTTCTGTTATCATTTATCTAAATATAAATGTGTACACATTATAAAACAGAAATAAAAGATGTCCAAATTATTAAGAGCTCAATAATTATTATGTCTAGATAAGTACAAAATAAATGGCATAATAAGAAGATAATTAGGAACTATCTGCAAGACCCATGCTATCAGTATGTCTTTGAAAGGTCTTTGGAGGTATTCCTTTCGTGAATATGTCTGCCACTTGTAAGTCTGTACTTATTGATTCAACAATAATTTTCTTTAGTTTAACATCTTGCTTCAGTAGTAGGTATTTAAGGTCCATGCGTTTGGAACCTTTGGTTATCCTATCATGCTTGGAGAAAAAGGTTGCAGCTTCATTGTCGCAGTAGACAGTTAGTGGCTTAGAGATAAAACTTAAAGTGTCAAATTGTGAGACAAAATTACACAGCCATGTTCTCTGAATTGAAGCCTCATAACATGCTACATATTCAGCCATCATGGTGGATCCGAAAAGCATCTCAGATTTTTGGCTTCTCCATGATATTGCACCTCCACATAAGAGGTACACATAGCCAAGAGTGCAGATCCTAATGTCAGGACATCCGGCAAGGTCTGAATCAGAATAACCAGTTACCTGTAGGTAACTTGATTTTCTATAGGTGAGCATGTAATTCCTTGTTCCCTTTAGGTATATTAGTACCTTCTTTGCAGCTTTCCAATGAGCGATTCCTGGGTTACTTTGAAATCTACCCAGCATACCAACTGCATGACTGATATCAGGTCTTGTACAGACTTGTGAATATATCAAACTCTCTACAAGAGATGCATAAGGATATTTGGTCATTTCTTCTCGTTCCATAGGAGTCTTTGGGCACTGCTCAAGAACAAGTCTGTCTCCTTTCTGCAGTGGGATAGGACTAGAGGAACAATTCGTCATGCCAAATCTCTCAAGAATTTTATCAATATATGCTTTTTGAGACAATCCTAGAATTCCTTGTGATGTATCACGGAATATTTCTATTCCTATCACATAGCATGCCTCACCCATATCTTTCATTTCAAAGTTCGTTGAGAGACAATCCTTAGTTTCACGTAATAAACCAAGGTCGCTGCTAGCTAATAATATGTCATCAACATACAGAATCAAAAATATGAACTTGCTCCCACTGAACTTGAGGTATATACAAGGGTCAACTATGTTTTCTGTGAAATCGAAAGCGGTAATGATTTCATGAAACTTTAGATACCATTGCCTAGAAGCTTGTTTCAGCCCATATATTGATTTCTTAAGTTTGCAGACCATGTCTTCCTGTCCTTCAATTATGAAGCCTTCAGGTTGACGCATGTAGACTTCTTCTTTCAAGTCTCCATTTAGAAAGGCTGTTTTCACATCCATTTGATGTAACTCGAGATCATAATGAGCTACTAATGCCATGATAATTCTAAGAGAATCTTTGCTGGAAACAGGAGCAAAAGTTTCATTATAGTCAATGCCTTCTTTCTGATTAAAACCTTTGAAAACAAGTCTAGCTTTATATCGTTCAATTTTACCATTGCAGTCACGTTTGGTCTTGAAAACCCACTTACAACTGACTGCTTTATGTCCTTACGGTAATTGAACGATTTCCCAAACTTGATTATTATCCATAGATTTCAATTCACTTTCATGGCATCAATCCATTTAATAGAATTAACATCCTTAATGGCTTGTGAATAAGAAATTGGGTCCGTAGTTCCTTCAGATTCTATTAGATAAAGCATGTAATCATCAGGAATAGCAGATCTTCTTTGTCTTTGAGATCTTCTTAATGCTAGTTCCTGTGGTACTTCATCAACATTATGATTGGTGATAATTTCATTATGGAGTTGTTGATCATTTATTGGATTTTCCTCATTGTGAACATGTTCAACAATAGGATGATTCCAAATATCTTTCGAAATAGAGGGTAAGATAATGGGTACCCTTATTTCATGAATGACCACTTCTTGTTGTTTTGTACTCCCACTGATTTCACCATTCTCATAGAATTTGGCATTTTCGGTTTCAACAATTCTTGTACTATGGTCAGGACAATAAAATCTATATCCTTTAGATTTTTCTAAATAACCTATAAAGTAACCACTGACTGTCTTAAAATCCAATTTCTTTTCATTTGGATTGTACAGTCTAGCTTCAGCTGGGCAACCCCAAATTTGGAGATGTCTTGAACTAGGTTTCCATCCTTTCCAAAGTTCAAAAGGAGTCTTTGGAATGGCCTTACTTGAAACTCTATTTAAGATGTAAACAGCTGTTCGTAATGCATCCATCCATAATGATATAGGTAAATTTGCATGACTCATTATGGATCTAACCATTTCCATGTATGTACGATTTCGCCTTTCAGCTACACCATTCTGCCATGGAGATCCAGGCGTTGTGTATTGTGCAACAATTCCAAGTTTTTGAAGAAGTCTAACAAAAGGTCCAGGATGTTGTCCCGTTTCATCATACCTTCCATAGAATTCACCACCCCTATATGACCTAATGATTTTCACTTTTCTTTCTAATTGCCTTTCGACTTCAGTAATGAACACTTGTACAACGTCCACTGACTGAGATTTTTCATGCAACAGATAAAGAAAGCAATAACGTGAAAAATCATCAATAAAAGTGATGAAATATTTCTCTCCTCCAAAAGTTGGAACATCAAAAGGTCCACAAATATCTGTATGTAATATTTCAAGAAGTTGTGTACTTCTTGTAGCTCCTTTCTTTGTGTTTTTTGTTGTTTTTCCTTTAATACAATCAACACATGCTGTAATGTTAGCGAAGTCTAGGTCCGATAGGACACCATCTTTCACTAACCTCTTGATTATTTCACTGGATATGTGACCCAGTTTTTTTATGCCACAAGAAGTAAGAATCATTCTTGGATGACTTTCTTTTAGTTTCCTTTCCATGGAGGGTGAGTTGAATTTCAGCATTTTGTTTAAGATGAAGTTTATAAAGTCCATCAATTAATATTCCAGAACCAATAAGACTAGAATTTTTTAAATAAACTAAAATTTTCATTTCCAACTTCAAAAGAATATCCAAATTTATCAAGTACACTCATAGAAATCAAATTACGGGAAATAGACGAAACATAAAGAGTTTGGCATAAATCTAACTGATAACCGCTATCTAAAATAAGACGAAAAGTTCCAATAGCTTCAACTGGATCTTTATCTTTATTCCCCATTAAAATGAAATTCTCACTTGGGTTTGTGATTTGGATCGTAATGAATCTCTGCATAGAATTCGAAACATGAACATTAGCAGCAGTATCAATCCACCAAGTAGAAGAAGGTACATTAGTAAGATTTGATTCGAAATGACTTACGAAACCCATTGGGTTACCTTTCTTTTCGAACCATGCTTTGCGCTTAATGCAATCTGCCTGGAAGTGTCCAGGTTTCTTGCAGAATTTTCAGACATCATCCTTCTTTTTCTTCTTGGATGGTTGAGTGGCGTCATCAGATTTGGGTGGTGCTCTTTCATGCTGTGAATTGTTCTTTTTGCCAGCTTGTTTTCCAACCCCTTGAGTGAAATAAGCAACTTTAATGCCTTGCGAGCCTTGCCTAGATTCCTCTTGAACCAGTTTGTTAGTCAATTCATTTAGACTTCACTTTTCCGTAATAGTGTTGTAATGAATTTTGAATGGTTCATACTGAGGAGGTAAGCTAGTGAGCATGAATTGGACGAGAAAAGCATCGTCCATAACCAATCCCAAGTTCTTAAGTTTGGCAGCAAGGTTAATCATTTCAATGACATGAGCGCTCATTGAGCGAGAACCATCAAACTTCATGATTACAAGATCTGCCATAAGTTTCCTAGCAAGGGATTTGTCTGCAGTCTTGAACCGATTTTCAATGGATTGCAAATATTCTTTTGCGCTTTCCGTTTTGGGTAGGGAGGTTTTGATGTTGGTATCAATCACCATTCGCATAAACATCATGCTGAGCCTATTAGATCGTTCCCAATCATTATGGAGTTTGTTTTTCTCAGGCGTACTTGTGTCAGTAAGTGGGGCTGGCTTTTTCTTAAGGAGAGCCATGTCCAGTTCAAGTACGCTTAAAGAAAACTCAACTTGCTCTTTCCATTCTGAGTATTTGGTTCCATTGAGTTTGACGATAGATATAGCATACGAATTAAGGTTTGAGGGCATTGCAACTACAGATATAAAAGAAATGTAGGCTTCTTTATTAGGATAAAACACATGTCATAATAAGAGGTTAGGTTTAGCGCCTCCTGTGGGTAGGCAGTAAAACCATACTCATGAAAGAATGATAAACATTAATGTTTCATGCGTTATTGTGCAAGCAGCGGCCGCCTGTGGACGGGACTGCATGCATCAGACCAGAGAAAAGAAGGAATTTAAGCACGGAAGCGTAAAATAAAACAAGAGAGAAAAGAGATAAAAATTAATGTTTTTTTTGCATAAACATTTGTCATTCTTTCAAGTAATCCACAACAAGGATAATAAATGTCTAGTAACTCCAAGTAAATTCCATACATGAATTTAACATATAAATAATTATTTGCAAATCATATATAGACAATTATCTTGCAAGTTCCAGGTCATGAAATTAATGTCAAACTAGAAAACAACTGTTTTCAATATGTACACTTTCTGAAAAGTATTCGCATACACTAAGTTGTTCCATATTATACAGTAGGTCAAATATTAAAGTAGAAAAAAATCAACTTTTGCGGAAATATAAACTTTCTAGATCTAGATTTAAGAATACAGTAAATAGAACAATATCGATAATCATGATTACTGTAGCAACTTAAATAATATGAATATTAAACTTGAATCATATTAAAATTAATAATCATTATCATTATCATAGTAAAATTACAAACATCACATCAAAGATCTATGGTAGTTTCGTTTATATATTGATGGATAATCATGAATTCTAAAATCTTGCTCTAATACCACATATAATCTATATCTTGCGAATAACATAAACCCTAAGATCTAGAATTACATGATTATCACATATGTAAAGAATTAATAAAACATACCTCCAGACATCTTGTATACGAATCAACAATGGATGTTGTCGAAAGCTGCTTCAATTGAGAAAGGAAATGGTTTCTCTCTCTTTTCCTATATCTTTCTTTATGTGTTTTCTATATATCCTTTGTGATGGGCAAAGGTTAATATTTATAGGTAGAGAGAGGACCAAATTTCCAAATTTGTAGACTTAATCTTGATCGTCCATCAAGATCAAGATAAGAGAAATTAACGCTCTAGATTATAACCATTTTATTTATTTAGCATATTAATAGGAAAAACCTTTTAGATTCTATTGACCACATAATGAGGAAGGAAACGTTTGAGGAAAAAACGGTCCATTAATGTACCACATAATGAGAAAGGAAACGGTCCATTAATGTACCACATAATGAGGAAGGAAACGATCCATTAATATTTTCGCATTAATTTCCTTACAAAACGGTCAAATTTCCTTATAAAAGAGTCTATATATATAAACACACTAATCGATTATCTTGATTCAAGCGCTGTAGTGCTCAATTCACCATAACAAAAATACATCTGTTATAATTTTATTAACTAAAAACTAAAATAAAATAAAATAATATGTTCAGTAAACGCTGGAAAGATATAATGAAAATAGATATTGATACAAAATGGCAATGAGAAATCATATGCTAAATTTAATTTTGATTTTGATTCATTAGACTGGAATACCCTAATTTTAATTTTGGTGTAATACTTGAATATAATTTGTTATTCAACTCTAATTGATTAATAGTAAATTTTCATAAGAATAAAAACTGGAAAAAAACACTAAGGCTGCGTTTGTTTTTAGAAAAAAAAATGGCTTAATGCTTAACTAAATAAGTGATAAGAGCCTGTTAGATTGTTTGTTTTTAAATAAGTGGTTTCATTAAGCTCTTTTATTCACTTAATTGAATAAGCAAAATTTTAATGCTTATTGTAAGTGCCGATCACTTATTGCAGTGCAATTTTCAATTATACCCATATGCGACATAACATGTAACTGTTTTACAAAGTTTTTTCTAATTATATCAAACAATTAGTAAAGTTCATGTATAACATCAATTTTTTTCTTAATTCTATCCCCTTCTACGGTGAGGTAATTTTTTCTCATTTTGTTTTGATTTTAATTTTATAACATAGTTTTCAATCAGTAGAAATATACTAAAAACCAGTGATAAAAAAATTGATGACATCCTAGCAACGTTTGCATATAACTAGAAGTTAAAATATGATAATTTATAATTTTTTTAATAAGAATGAAAAAGGAAAAAAAATGAAATATGTAATACAAGTGTGAAAAAATATAAATAAATAATTTCGACAAGTTGAACATTAACGATTTATATTAAGATATATGAAAACTCAAATAAAATATGCAATACATATATGGAAACTCAACATTTTAAATAAGTATGAAAAGTTGGACAAAATCGTTTGATGTTTTTATAATAATTTATTTCGGTATGTATAACATATATATACACACACACACACATACATATATGTATATAACATATATATACACGTATATATACATTCATATATATATACACACACACATAAATATATATATATATATATATATATATATAGCGCTGAAAACATTAATTAATAATCCGAACATCACAAGCTTCAAATTTATTGTAATAAAATAAAATATTTCCTTCTCAACCAAACTTTTATAAAATATATCTACGTCATCAAATTTACTATTTTCCATATGTTCTATAGATTTGATAGTACTTATACATGTGAGCATTTGTTTTTACATAAAAATATAAGGTATAAAATAAGATGATTTATTGTGCTTTGTATGGCAGTTACATGAATGAATAATTTATTTTATCTTTGAAGGGTAATATCGTAAAGTATTAAGTTATGTTCACAAAACAAATTCCCAAACAAACAATATTTTAAGTATTTAGCCATCAGCATTCAACAATTGTTATTCAGCGTCCAGTGTTCAGCCTTCACTATTCAACATTCATCATTTTAAACAAACTATACCTAAATACCTTTTATTATAACAGTGGAGGAAAATCGGACGGATTGTCGGGGGGCGTTATAGATGGAGAGGTGGGTCTATGCGAAGCTTACTGGAGGAAAATCCTTTCCATGGGCGGCGTTGGTGATGGAGGCGCGGACCTGCAGCCACTATGGTGGTGGAGGAAAAAAGGGTTTGATTTTTGTTTTGTAGTCCATAAAAACTAACAAATATGATTTTGATTTGCCTCAAGTAAACGCAATTTAGGTCAAACCAGAAATGGAGCTTGGAGGTGCCAGTGCAAAAGGGAGCGGCGGCGCTAAAGAAGACGGCTGGTGGCAGAACTGAAGGAGGCGACGATAGCGGTTGGTGCTGGCAAATGGCGATGAAATTGAAACCGAGATTTGAAACTAAGTTTAGTAAAGAAGAAGAGAAGCAAGAAGATAGATCAGATTTCGAGGAGAAGATCTCGTGATACAGTAAATAAAAAAAATACAAAGAAACAAAATCCAGCTATGAGTTCGTATCATAATTCAATTATAACCCTTAAATCACACTAAAAAAATCCAGTTTTCCTGATCAGTCAATTTCGCATGTATAGTTGTATAGTTGAAGGGGATCAATCAAGTGTTGAGTGAAATCCGAATCTATCATCACTGGGAGCTCATGTAAACCAGTAAATAACGATGAAGAAATAAATTATGAAAATTTACAAAACTATGGAGCAGTGTTTTCATAACCCGACTATTTCAATCCGACCTCGAATAATTCTGAACCTTAAATCACCATGGTCTGAAACTCAATAGACCTCGGTCAAGCATAAACTATGGTCAGACCTTCAAATCAGCAGTCCAACAGTCAATTTTACCTGTTTAAATCGCGTTTTATTTGTTTTTCTCCACTTTCTCAACGTGTAATTCACTCGTTTTCATATTTTGTATTACTTTGAAGAAAACAAGTAAAATAAAGAGGGGGTAAATTGAGGGGGTTGCTATAAAGATTTATGCAAAATAACTAAAATGTTTTGTACAATGTCTTGGATATATATGCCAAAAGCAAATCCAGAGTTGAACTTTATCGTGTATGTCAAAATTTCTATGATACTTTGTACGATAGTTAGTTTTTTATTCATCTTGGTTACCCTACTGGCAACTTGAAGGTGTTAAAACCCAAGGGTGCAGTAAGTAGATTAGTAAAATAGGAATTAGGAACCCATTTCATTTTGTTTTGTTCAGAGTCTTCTAATTTTTGTTTTACCATCTTGTAACTGTCCTCTTTAATAAAATTCATTGTACATATTACACTCATCTGTCAAGGACAGATCTAGTTGGCTGTCTAGCCATCTGTTATTTTCATCAAGAATAGATTGCCTGATAATATTATAATTTTCTTCACAAACTAGATCTACCATCCTGTTTGTGACTTTTGTTTCTATATAGTAATGGGTATTCATTAAGTTTTTCATAATGTTAGTTTTGTCCAACTTTGATTCATCTGAAAGTTCTATAATGTTTTTAGCATAATCATGTTTGTAGATTTTGGCTATGTTATATTGTTGGTCTATGTTCATGTTTGTTTGTTTTAGGATAAAAATTATTTTTGTCATAAATTTTTGTTCTAAGAAATTTTATAATGATTCTATGTTTTCAAATTTTGAAAAATTGTTCATCTTAGTTTTCCCAATTGTTCTTTTCTGTGATTTTGTAGTTAGGTTCATTTTTTTTAAACTATCCATTTTTTCCATTCTATGTAGAAATCTTTGCAAAATCTTTCTGTTATTATTATTTTTCCTGGTTTTTGGAGGTAATTAAAATTGTTAAATATTTGTATGAGATCTGCTTCACAGTCATATATGTTTATTAGTTCATGTGTATATTTTTGTTTAAAAATTGTTATTATTTCATTTTTTTGATTTTCTATTGTACTTGTATTATGTTTTAGAATATTTATCATGTTCAACATAAATTTGTCTTCTAGATATTTTTGTAGATTTTCCATGATGGTTTTCCCTTTTTTATAACAAAAATTTTTAAATTTATTTGTTTGTAATAGGCTTTTTCCTTTTTAAGGAGAGTAGTCAAAGCTTTCTGAAAGTACTTAGATTATTTCATAAGCAGCAAGGCTTTTTTTATTATTATTTTTATTTTGCTTAAACTAATCACCGAAATTGGCAAATCATTTTTACTAGAACACTCCTTCTTTAGCAATTAAAGGTTTTAACAAATCGTGTTATTATTATTCTAATTCCTCACCTTGTTATCCTAAAGAGTTTCTTCCCCTAAACATCTAACGACTCCTTGTCTAAACGGCTCCAATGGGTACTTATCTCTGTCAAATGGATGTACGTCTGTTGGAAAATAAATCTAACTCTTTTTATAAAACCTTTAAAACAAAGATTTAAGGTGTCATAGAGTCAAATAACTTTTAAAGTTTCATAATCAGTTAAGCAATTTCTAAAATAAATATGAAAGCTAATCATAAAAGAGAAAAATTAAAAGAGCTTACATTTCTTATGAAGATTAACCTGTTACTTTCTCGAGCTTTGACTTATGGAGTTTAGCTAGAGATCATCTGAGCTGAGGCCATTAAAAATTTCAGAAAAGAAATTTTTTATTTATGATGGAAGGTTTACAATGGAAGCTTATGATACAATGGCTTATGATACTTCTTATTATATCTTACAGACCATACTACTTCTCCTTATATAGATGGAGAAGGGATATAAGAACCAGACAGTTGTCTGTTAATATCTAGTGGAGATATATTCTCCATCATCTAAAGAGACACGTAATTTACATTTGTTTTATAAAATGATAGCCACCACACTACATCTTTTTTAAAGTAGATTCTTTCTTCATCATAAAGAAATCTTTGTGCTTTGTCTTCTGTATTCCACTAAGAGAGTGGAGAATAATCTCTCAGCGTCAATCATCTGTAGACATGGTAGTTGATTCCACGTCATCTTTTTCTTCATTGCTTTTCTTTCTCTGTCTTCCTTTTTTGTAGCTTTGTATCAAGGACGGTTTAGGATGGAATATGTCAAAACTTTTTTGGTGGATTCCTTGACTTCTTAATATATTTGTGACAAATATTTTTGTAGTGGGAGTTTCTGTATAAAGGAATTTATTCTTTGTATCCCACTCATCTTCTTCGACGATTTTTGTGGCCCTATACCTTTCATAGGCTTGTTCCTTGATTTCTTTGTATTGGATAGTTTCTGGTTTATAGTCTTCATCCCAGTCTACGTAATCTGGGTCAAGAAATTTTGCTTTAACCGGTACTACATGTTTTGTTGGTTCAAAAATATGTTTGCCAAAGTGAGGAGGTATTGATTTGAAATCCATGTATATATCTGTAGCCAATATGTTTGTAAGTTGTTCTAGGGTGGTTCCAAATGGTTCGGGGATGTCATCTTGGATCCATTCTTCTGCATAAATTCTCTTAACAAATCCAAAATTTATTAGTACCATGGGATCTAAAACTATATTTTTGTGGATTAGATATTTGTATCTGCTGAGGTTCAATGTAATTGGTGGGATTGCACATGTAATTGTGCAAGGACAATTTATGTTTGTTTGTAAACACTGGGAATGCTTTTATGTACAAGGTATGTTGGAGTTCCTCATTATTTCTCAATGGATTTGTAGGCCTTTATTCGGAATGTAAGATATTTGTGAGAAGAATTCACAAATATTGTTGAACATACTTGGAGATTGTTTCTGGATATGTTATATGAATTGTAATTCCCTAGTCTTTTGTTCAGGGAAGTTTGGTAAGACAATTTTTTGTCGAGATTTGATTTAAGGAGACGGAGGTTGGAGATTTGTTTTGGGTTGTCCCAGATTTTTCATTTTTGTATTAGTAATTTTTGTTGCTAATGCATAAGAGGCTTGTGGCCTTAGATTTATCGAAGAAGAAGAAGTTTCAGGAACTTCTTCCTTTGCAAATTTCCCCATAGAGATTTTTTGTAAACTTTGTATGTCATCAGAAATAATAAAATCATCTCCAAAGTTTTTTTGTAATTTTGTAATTGCTTCATCATAAGTATTGAAGCCTTTGTAAAGTGGGTTCCCATATCTAGGATTTTGTTTTAGAAAGTTTATTTTTACTATGATCTGTTCCCATGAGGCATATAGGCCTGCATCAGGACCTGTAAAAAGACCATAATAAAGGTATTTTTTGTCTTGTGATTTTGAAAAAATCTGTAAGAGTGTGTATAGGACACTCAGCTTTTGTTTATTAGATTCCCGAGGAGTCTTCATGTTCCAAATATTATCTAGAACCATTTGTTGTTCCTCTGTGACTTTTGTCTTTGTTTGGAACTTATTTTGTTTTGAGTATGTTTTGAGATGCATAGAAGGATCTTGCTCTCCCATGTTCATCTTTGGTTTTTGTCTTTCTACAATCTGCATAAGGAATGTTAGTAGAAAGCAAAGGGTAGAGTTTATCTTAATAACCTAGAAAGTTTATCTGGTAAAAAAATGTCTTTACCCTTCATATGTTCCCAAATTATATTCGTTTCACAATTTGTTACGGCATTCTTGAATTTAAGCCATCTATTGTTTAATATTCCTTTGTCCTTTTTATTTTCTGTATATTTGACTATGTATTCACAGTCGGTTCTAAATGTTATTTCTTTCTGTGAAATTATGAAAAGTTTGAAGGATTCTAGGACATTGATTATGGCTAGAATTTCATAATCTAGGGATGTCATATATCCTTTTCTCTGTATATACCAGAGGTGTATCTGCATATTTTTTCTGTTATTTTGTTTTCATATTTGTTCTTTTTAATTAATAAAATACCACCCCATCCTAAGGATGATCTGTCTGTTTCTATTATCAAGTATTCAATTTGTAAAGGTAAACTTAAAGGTTGTAATTTGCTTGCTATTTCTTTTAGTTTCTGTATTTGTTTTATGTCCTCAAAATTGAAGTCTCTGTTTCCTTTTGGGCTGGCTTTATTATATAAAGGCCTAGTATATTTTGAAAGATTTTTAATATATGGTCTTGCATAATTAACAAGTCGAAGAAAAGCCTGTAATTGTTTAAGGTTTTCTATTTTGTCTGGAAATTCTAATATTTTCTTGTTATATGAAGTTGTAATTCTATAGTTCCTTTACCAATTTTGGCTCCAAGAAATTCTATAGTGTTTTTTATCAATTCTATTTTCTTTTTTGATATGATTAGTCCATGTGCTTCAATTAGTTTTAAAACTGTGTATAAGTGTGATATATGTTCTTGCTTTGTTTTAGAGAAAACAAGGATATCATCAATGTAAACACAAGTATATTTATTACAATGTTGAAAAACATTCTCCATTTTTGTTCGGAAAATTTGTGGTGCATTTTTTAAACCGAATGACAGGACGAGCCATTCATAATGGCCTTCACTGCATGTGAATGCAGTCCAAGGTATGGAATCTGGGTGCATTTTTACTTACCAGAATCCTGATTTAAGATCAAACTTGGAGAACCAGTTTGAACCTTGTATTTTATTGATGAGAACATCTTTGTTTGGTATACAATATCCATCTTCATGGATATTGTCATTAAGTCTTGTATAATTCATGATCATTCTGGACTGGCCACGTTTTCTTTCAGATTCTTTTTGTACGATAAACGCTGCCGTTCTATGTCTTGAATCTGTTTTTCTTATGATATTTAAATAAGTGAGTAGTTTGATATGCATTTTAAATTCATCCATGATCCAATTATCATATTTAGGCGAACCAGTTTTTATTGTTAAGTCTGGGTTTATTATGTTCAACTTACATTGTATTTTATCTTTATCCCAAATTTTAATGGTTTTTCTCTTATGATTTCTTTTTTTTCTAATTTAGAAATCATTTGGTCAATATCATCTTTTGTTAGTAATAGTTTACTAATATCTTGTGGATTTATCATTTGTAAATATTTTGTTAAGTCTTTTCTTTTATAAACATAATTCTTTATTGGAGGAAAATCATAATTATTTTGCTCAAGTTCAATTGTTGTTTTATTTTATGATTTAGGTTTTTGCACTGGCCAGGAATTGGGAAATTGCAATTTTCCAATTTTTCTGAATATGTTGGTGGTGTTGGTTTATTATTTCCACCACGCTTTTCAAGCGCAGACTCTGATAATATGGGTGTAAGCGTTGTTTTCTTAGAAATTTGTATATAATCTTTATTAAATGAAAAGCTCCCATTATCATTTAGTAAAAAATCTAAACCAAGGATTTATTTGATATCCTGTAGGTTTAATTCTAAAACCCAAAGTTATTTTATATTATAATATGGGGACCATTCTCCACATGTATTTGTAAAACATATATTTATATTTTTGACAATATCTGTTATTATAGTTGTTGTTCCATCAAGCTGGATACTTTGTTTAGGTTTATCTGCTTTTGTAACATGTTTGTATAGAATAAGGCTAGAGCAAATAGTAGAACTAGTTGCACCCGTATCAATAAAAGCTTGAACTTGTATATCGATTCCTTTGATATTTAGTTTTGTTGGAATGCGTAGTTCTTTTAAACTTCCAGTATTACAAATTAGTGGAATCTGTATTGGTTTATCAATACTATTTAAACGAGCATGATGTTCATGGTCATTACTTGGGTAATATTGTTTAAGTTTATTTGTTCTTGGTTATAAACTTGTTCGTTTAATAAATCATTGCTATGGGTGATTATACCTTTTCCTTTGTCAATAGTTAGTAGTTTATTTTTTAAATCTTCTAATTCTATTTCTATGTTGTTTGTTCTTTCTTCAAGAATTTTTATTCTGTCTTCATTTATTTTATTTTTATCAGTATAAATAAGTTTTATTTCCTTTGGAACTTATATAGCAAAGTTGTTTGTAGCACAGATTTGGCAAATCTCGATTGTGCAAGTTGTATATTTATATCTTTTGTCAAAGCAGGGTATCAAGGACAAAACTCACATTTTTTTGTGTCAGTTCCCATTTTATACTTGAAATTATGGGTACAAATTTCTTTATTCATTATGTTGAAAAAAGATTCATTTGTTAAATCTTCTTCAAATGTTGTTAGTTCATTATTAGACCATAATCAGATGAACTTACTTGTTCATGTTCTTCTAATCCTTCAAGAGAGATTATGGAGTAGATTGTTGATGTTTCCGAAACATCAGAAGCAATTTCTATTAGGTCTTCTATGACTGAATCAACAAGGTTTGATTCTCTTGTATATAGTTTTTGTTTTTTTGGACACGAGGATGATAAATGTCCTTTCTCATTACATGCAAAACATGTAATTGTATTTGCGTATGTTTTTTTGGATTATATTTCCTAACATGTCTATCTTTATTTAAGTATGGTTTTCTAGCATTTGATCTTCTTAGGTAATATTTTTTCGTATATTTCTTTTTGAATTTTGGTTTATTCTCAATCTTATGAGAACCATATTGTTGTGGTGTATATATTTGTCCACAAAACCCATAATTTTTTTGTTTTAACTCCTTTTGGATTTTTATGTAAGTACATTTCTTTTTTAATTCTGAAATGATATGTGTAATTCTTATCCCAATGTTATTATAACTTGGAGGTAAGTTTTCTGGTTTATCTTGATAATCTGTTATCCGAGATCTATGTATTTCTTTTCACAAATCACCTGGTAATTTAGAAAAAAGTCTGTTGCCTACTTCAGTATTAAAATAATTTCCTGAAATTGTAGCGTAGTGAAAATATTCTTTTAGGAATTTTATTATGTATCTCCAGTCTAGGAGTTGTATTTGTTCAAGATCGCGCATTGCTTCTTGTTGTCTTATTATTATTCCTGTGTTCATATCTCTTCCAGCTAAGATAGTATGTATGGAATAAGCAAAGTTATAGATATTGTTTCCTTGGGCGATAAGGTTTGCAATATCTCCTGGAATTTTTTTTGTATGAATCCCATATTGCTTTGGCATTATCACCTAAGTAATTTTCAGCAATTCTGACCATTTCTTCACAGAATTGATGTTTAGATGTCTTGCTGAATAGTCTCTGGCTATTGCGGCAGTCCATTATTCTAGATATGTATCTAGCAACTGGGGATGACATTCAGTTATATTTAAAATTACTGAATTGTTTTGGAAATAAGATTTCTCATCGGGTAATCTTTTTCCTATTGTTCTTAGATTTGGATTTTTATCTGTATATGTACCGTATGCCCTC
This sequence comes from Allium cepa, assembly GCA_030765085.1. NCBI lineage: Eukaryota > Viridiplantae > Streptophyta > Magnoliopsida > Asparagales > Amaryllidaceae > Allium > Allium cepa. The sequence continues at coordinate 142,616,443 of CM060931.1, read as the reverse complement.
CTAGGAGGTTGTCCTACTTCATATGGCATTGTTTGGTCTTTATTTCTATCTGGATATTTGTGACTAATTCCTGATTCAGCACTTGTTTCAGGATCAGCTAAATCCATATGTTCTGTAAATTCTGAAATGATATTGTCAAGAATATCATTTTTATGAATTTCTGTAGATAGAACCGAATCGTTTAGGTAATTACTAATATTTTGTATTTCTCTCATTCTTACATTGTTTTCATCATCAATATAAATAAAAGTGTCTCGGGTTATTTGTCTTGATGATTTTAAACTTTGTTCGAGATTAAATATGTCAGATGGTTCAAGAACCATCCCAAGTTCTTTTGGATAAATGATTTTATCCATTTATTCTTTTGCTTAATTCTTCGGTTTCATCATCCGTTTCAACTTCTTGTTGGTTTGATGGACCATAATCTTTAAATCTTATGGATATAGATTTGTTTAGATTATTATATGTTACAACGTTGTTTGGTCTTATTGTTGCAGCTGTTTCATTTGGATTTGTTATATTCCATTCATGACCAGCAAGAACAGAGGAATCAATTTCCATAGGTTTTATGAAATTTATTCCAGTGGAGTTTAATGTTTCAATGATTTTGTCTAATTTTATTTTTATTTTAGGAGCATGTCTGGACATACATTTTCCCAAAAATGTTATATCTAGTAATATATTTTTTCCTTGGAAATTTTCATATCATTTAGTTTGTATGACTAATTTTACATGTTTGTAAAAATCGTTTATGTCCATTGTAAAGTTTGGGGCGATATAAACAATACCAATATTGTTGTTCATATCAACTTCCATGGTTCCAAATATAGCTCTATCCAAGTCTTGATGTTTGTCATCTATTAGTATTAATAGAAGTTTTGCTCCTATTTTTTGTCTTGTTAAACCTCTCACTCCTATGACAATAAGTCCTAGGTGGATCATTTTATATTTTTATATTTTAAGTTGGTTTATGGCTTCTGGAGTCATAAGATTTATTATTTGTTGGTTTCCATCTGGAACAGCAAACATCTGTTCTCTGTGGTGTCTGTATAATCCTATTATTACCGTAAATACACCAGTTCTATATATTTCTCTAGGATTTAACGTATTTAGTTGGTTATTTGAAAATATTTCAATATCTCTGTTTAGATCAATTATTTCTTCTAATTGAGTCTGTGTGTTTGTACTTCTTCTAAGTACATTATTTATCCATCCTAATGATGAGATAGAATTTGTTTCATTAATCCTGTTAGATCTGTCGTCTGTTAAGGTTCTAGAGGGGCCACTAAAAGATAGTCTTCTATTCATATTTTATCTAGTTTTTTGTACATAAGAAAATTCATTTTTGATTTTTTTACTTATTATTGTTGTTGTAGGATCATTTGGTCCTAAATTCATTTTTTGTAAACTTTCAGCTAATTTATTTATTTCATATTCTTGGCCTTTACTTGTGTGATCTATGTCAAACATCTTGTTTTGAATATTATCAATTTTGTTTTGTACTTGTGTTAACATAGCTATTATTGTATTATTTTGTAGTATTTGTATTCTATCACTTTTTCCTAGAAAGTCGTCTTTATTATATCCAACATTTATAGTAGCATCACTAAATCTATAGTTTGACTCTACGTATTTAGTTGCTTCTTGGAAATATTTATTTTCAAAACTCATTAACTTAAAATTAGAAGTTTGATTTATTTTAACATTTCTTCAATTTGTTGTATTTGTTTATAAAATTGATTTTTATCCTTTTCCATTTGTTCTTTTAATTTTATTATTAATTCTTTAGAATGTATTTCTATGTCTTTTGGTTTATTTTCTTCAATTAAATTTTTTAATTGGATTATGTCTTTTTTGTTAGGGAATTCTTTTAATTTTATCACTTTGAATTTTTCCGATAGTTTTTTCATGGTTAATTCAAAATTATCTATTTTATATAGATTTGTTTTCAAGTATTCTTGGTTGTTTGAAATTTGTTTTAGTAATTTATTTTTTCAATTATCCCATCAATGACTAACTGCATTAAGTTAAAATGTTTTTCATTATAGAGATTTAAGTTCTCACTTAGTTTTATAATTAAATCTGTTAATGAATTCATGTGTTCCAATTAAAATGAATTATAAAAAATTCAATTTTTTGGACACGAGGATGATAAATGTACTCCATAATCTCTCTTGAAGGATTAGAAGAACATGAACAAGTAAGTTCATCTGATTATGGTCTAATCAACGAACTAACAACATTTGAAGAAGATTTAACAAATGAATCCTTTTTCAACATAATGAATAAAGAAATTTGTACCCATAATTTCAAATATAAAATGGGAACTAACACAAAAAAATGTGAGTTTTGTCCTTGGTACCCTGTCTTTGACAAAAGATATAAATGTACAACTTGCACAATCGAGATTTGCCAAATCTGTGATACAAACAAATTTGCTATACAAGTTCCAAAGGAAATAAAACTTATTTATACTGATAAAAACAAAGTAATTGAATTTTTTATAATTCATTTTAATTGGGCCTAGTAATCTTTAGGCTTTGATACCAAAAATAAAGAGGGGGTAAATTGACGGGGTTGCTATAAAGATTGATGCAAAATAACTAAAATGTTTTGTACAATGTCTTGCATATATATATGCCAAAAGGTAATCAAAAGATGAACTTTATCGTATATGTCAAAATTTCTATGATACTTTGTACGATAGTTAGTTTTTTATTCATCTTGGTTACCTTACTGGCAGGTGTTTAAAACCCAAGGGTGCAGTAAGTAGTGTAGGATCGATTTCACCCTAGAGGGGGGGTGAATAGGGTGATAGTGTTAATTATAAAAATTATTGTGGAAGTGTATATTAATTTTAACACAGATCACAGCAGAATAAACACAGCACAGAGAATAATAAAATGCAGAACAGAACAACACAGAATTTACCCAGCTTCGGCAAAACCCTGCCTACGTGCTGCCCCCAAGGTTTCTACTAGAAATTAGAAAGTCCCTCGCTTACACACGTGAACTCGTTATACCCGCTATTGACTATCCTAACTCTACGCTCAAAACCCTGGCCACAACTCAGCCACCGAGTTGCGAATTCTCAAACTACGACACGTAGTTTGTCCCCTAGTCACACGACTAGAATTTAAACGGTTTAAAAAGAAAATACAACTTAAAAACAATTTAAAACAAAATAACCCTAATTTAAAACCAAAACCCTATTTTATTTTTTTAACAAGGCCGGCCTCTTTTTTTTTATATTAATTGGCCCGTTCTCTTTATTTCATTCATTTGTGAAAAATGGCCGCCGTTGTTAATCTCGTTCGTTCCTCTTTGCAACTGAATTAGGGCTTGCGTCCTTGATCCAAATTAGGGCTGTCGAAGAGCCGTTATTACTTCGATCGAATCTGTGGTTGTTCGAGAGTTGCCTTGCTCGATCGATTTCTCGTTGCTCACCGCGGCTGCTTCGTTGATCGAATTCCTTCCTTGCTTCGGTATGTAATTATATGTTTTTGCTTTTACTGATTATATGCTTGCTTGAATTCGATGCCATAAAATTGCCGATGATGATATCAATTTATAGGGTTCGATTCCCTGAATTCTCATCGTATATACTTTATTTGAATTTGTCAATTGCTTTATCTCGGTCGTATGATTTTTCTTTGATGCTGATGATTTCTCTGACTTCTTCAATTCATATAATGTTGTTGCTTGATATTCACGGTGTTGATTCGTGACTTGGTCAAATTACTTGGTCGCTATGGTTTAATTGTTATCTGACTTCGGTCTTGATTTGTTCAACTTGAAATTCATTTGTGAATTCATGTGCTTGTTCATTAGCTCTCGATTTTGCACTGCAGTTGTCTTCGATGTGATCTTATACATCTGATGGCATTTAATTTTGCAGTATTGCATATCAATATAAACTTGATGTTGTCAATGAGAGTTGTTGGATTGATGTTCTTCATGTTGTTTACTGCATATGGCTTCTCTTCACTTGATCCGTCCATTCAAGTCTGCATTGTGTCTTGTTTGATTTTGATGGTTGCTGCTGTGTATAACATTGTTGTAGTTTCCTTTCCATGAGTCACTTGTGCCCGGGATCACTGTACAATGAAGCATTCTGGTTTGATTTGCTACTTGTCTCGGCCTATAGTGTTTACTTGAGTGTTGCTGAGTTTCATCATGATTTGCATTTTGATGCTCTTTGAGTTGCAGTGCTTCATTTCTAGTGACTTGTGCATTTGTCTTTGCACTTGCATACTGCTGCTTGTTGCAGTTTGGTTACTTGTGTACATACTTTGTCGAATTCATTTGAGTAGTTTGGTTATTTGATTTTCACTGTCCACATGTCACTGGTCTTGATCAATGCTCGGCCATGTTGCATATTGGACATGTTTGGTTCACCAGTTTACTGTTAGTCGAGTCTTGTTGGCATGCCTGCATATCCATGTCTACTTCATATTGCTTTGTTCTGACCAGTTCATTGATACTCCTTTCTTGATGCTGCACTGTTCACTGTTGCACACGATCATATTGACTTAAGTTGTATTTCTTTGAGATGCTTACAAGCTTGGTCCATGTATACATAGTTGTGTTGCATTGCAGTTGCTTGTATCACTGGTTGGTCTGAATTTTTGTTGCAATCTTTATTGAGCTTGTACACCATGTTGCATGCATTGAGTGACTGGTTTTGGTCGAGACTTGATTCTTTGTTGGCACTGGCTGTTGTCTTTGTGGTCTTCTCATTCATGTTGCAACTGGTTTGGACTTTGAATGCATTCACGTTGATTTTTGAAATTTCACTTGAGTTGAATCCAGTTTCAAAAACTCGGGTTTGACTTTGTGCTCGTGTCGTGATTGCACGTGAGTTGAACCCGGCTTTTCATTTGGGTTTGACCTGTGCTCACCTGTTCCTGTAAATCGATCAAGTGTATATCGATGTGCACGGCCTTGTGGCATGTACAGTGATACACTGTGCATGTCACACTGTTCGTGTGTGATGAATTCAAATGTACATGATGACGAGCAACCCAAATAACTGAGGCAAATTATATTTTCAACAATCATATTTCATTTTATATTGCAAAAATGTTTCTTTTTCAATTTTACTGCGTTAGTGAATATTTTTGCAGATTGCTCAGATGCTGCATTCAAAAACTGAAAAGAAGTTGAAGATAAAAATACGAGTGTGAGTGATATGTAGTGAGGTCAACGGTAAATGTAAAATAGTGATGTAATTGAATTTGTATCAAAGTTGTATAGTGAATAGTGAGAGCTTGAATTTGTACTATTCAAAATTGTAATAAATACTTGTTTGAATAAAATTTATGTTTGAATTCAAAATCTGTGTTATTTATTTTATTCAGCAAATATTTATTTAATCTGTGAAAATAAATAATATATTAACAAATACATTTAAATGAATGTATATATGTTTATTATCATCAAACAAAAATCATATAAGCGCATATTCAACAAGTAGATTAGTATTGAAACTAAGTTTAGTAAAGAAGAAGAGAAGCAAGAAGATAGATCAGATTTCGAGGAGAAGATCTCGTGATACAGTAAATAAATAAAAAATACAGAGAAACAAAATGCAAATTTTGGTTCCTTCCGTTTTGCTATCTTGCGGTCACCAGCGTTCGGTTTGATTAACCACCCCTTTACTCGTTCCACCAGCTATGAATTCGTATCATAATTCAATTATAACCCTTAAATCACACTAAAAAAATCCAGTTTTCCTGATCAGTCAACTTCGCATGTATAGTTGTATAGTGGAAGGGGATCAATCAAGTGTTGAGTGAAATCCGAATCTATCGTCACGAGGGCTCATGTAAACCAGTAAATAATGATGAAGAAATAAATTATGAAATTTTACAAAACTATGGAGCAGTGTTTTCATAATCCGACTATCTTAATCCGACCTCGAATAATTCTGAACCTTAAATCACCATAGTCTGAAACTCAATAGACCTCGGTCAAGCATAAACTCTGGTCGGACCTTCAAATCAGCAGTCCAACTGTCAATTTTACCTGTTTAAATCGCGTTTTATTTGTTTTTCTCCACTTTCTCAACGCGTAATTCACTCGTTTTCATATTTTTTATTGCTTTGAAGAAAACCAGTAAATTTATATTTCAAAAATCATAATTTTTCCAAGATCTAAATCACAAAGTTCACCACGTCATTCTTCACTGTTGTAAACTCATTTAATACCACTCATGATTTGTCAAGTTTTCCAACATTAAACTTTCATCGTTGTGCACTTCTTCACTATATACACAGTTGTAGTGTTGGTGCAGTCGTGCACTCCAATAGTACACAACTTTGGTTGCAGACACTGAAGAACTTCTACAGCTCGTGTACGTAGCATTATTATTTCAATATTTTTGTATATAGCTCATAGTAAAATGTGAAAAATTTTCAAAAAAAGAAGTCATCATTCCAATGGTATGACCGTTTGAACCATCAAAACCTTAAATCTTGAGTCGACGCGGTAAGGATACGAAAGCTATGCTATGTAATCTAGGGGTGGGCGTGGGTCGGTTTGGTGCGGTTTGGAGTCCAAACCGCTTCCGTACCGCATCAAACGGTTAATCAAAAATGCAAACCATTATACCAATCCTTTAAACGATTCGGTTTCGGTCCAGTTTGAGTGTAACACGGTTTGGTTTCGGTCCAATCCGGTTTGAACCCATATTGAAATAAAATAACTACTTCCATCAACAATCAATTTACAAAGGCAACCATGTGAAAATTTTATATTTAAAGGTTAAAACACACGATGTTATACTGAAATAAAAAATTAGTTCTTAATTGTATGAATGTTTCAATTTGACATTACCCACAAGTAAGATTTTTTTGGTAGATTAACCAAACATCAACATTAACGAATGCATAATTATTAAGGAAAATGACTAGAATAAAACTATAATTAGTATTTATTCACAAAAAAAATGAGATGAAAAATATTATATCAAAACTATATGTCAGCGATTATTATTAATATAACAACAACATACGCTGAAAATAGAACGTATATCGTTAGAATCTAAAATAAGATAGGTGTCGCTTTTTTTATTATTATAAGATTACCAATATAAATTTTCGCTTCGGTCCGGTTTAATATGGTTGGTTCAATCGTCCAAACCGCAACCGAACCGTATCGATGCGGGTCGGTCCGGTTTGAAGTATCAGATTTGGTTAAAAGATTCGGTGTGGGTTTCCGCACCGCTTTTACAGTCCGATTTGGATGGTTTTCGTATAGCGGTGCGGTTTATGCCCAACCGTAGTGTAATCATCTTAGTGCATTACAACTTCAAGTAACTGATCCAACCTAACATAATAACTAGGAGAGATAGAAATCTAGAATAAGCTTATAATGATGAATGTATCTTTGTATCATAGTATCAATTTATCTTTATTACCTGTTATCAATGCTCAATGCTATTTTAACTTCAAATTATTTTGTATAAGTTCATTATTTCTTGTTTAATTTATCTTAAACATAGTTCAAAAACAAATACGTTAGTACACGCTAACCCTTTAGCATTCTTAACACTACTTCATATGCATACTTAGAAAGCAAGCGTAAATAAAAATGCATGGGAATATATAAATATAACAGATACCATATTTAAGCTTGCATTAACCGCTTCCATACTCGTCCTACAATTTGGATGACTATAGTAAACTTAGAATAGGGTAGAAAGTTTGATTCAGGGATGCATCCTTACCAATCCTACACTCTGTCTTGGTATATGATTTTATTAAAACTAACAAATCATGTGGCAATCAAAGGTAAACTCACCACTAATTTGATGAAAAAATATCTTTATATTGGTTTTATATTGTGAATTGTGTGAATCAACCTTATTTTATATATATACAATTTATAGTTTAAACTTAGCTGGACAGTATTGCCCACGAGAATCACCTGATTTGTACTAGTGATGGGGTTAGGTCAAATTAGTTCTTTTGGTATTGATTATATAACAATGATGGATCTTCAAATATGTAGCAGTTTTAGTAGCAGCGCTGATTCACATCATTTTGCAATGGGAACTAGTGTGGTAGTAATTGGGCACAACAATTAGAAATTACTCAGCCATGCAAATAATCTTTCTCCCTTATATAATTGAACTAAGCAAGAAACTTACAGAACAACAAAATGATATTAGAATTTGAAAAATTACTCATTTCGTAACCTGTTAAATACACAATCCGAACAGTGGTCCTCCATCAGAACCAACATGTTTAACATAAAATAATAACAGCAATCAAACAATGAACGTTATCATTTCCAGGTTAAGGCGTCCATGTTTGTCAGCAAGACACTAATGTTGGATATCGACATTACTATACCAATATGCGAGGAATGGTTGTTCCTAACGAATTGATCGACCATATTGTGTAGAAGGTGAATAACTTGAACATATCCAAAGCCAGGCCATGCAGAAGTACCAAGAGTTGACCAATCACCGTGACGTAATGCTTCCAAAATACCATTAATTATTTGATGACATTTGGAAGGATGATGAATATTTAATGTGATGGAAAGTTGACGTTGTCCTGGAAAATGAGGTGTTGAACTCGAACATTTTAGATAGCGGGGTAAACAGGTCAGACCGAACGGTGGTATGTCTGTGTCCTGTCTTATAAGAAATTCTAATGGACATCGATCAGGCATGATTTAAGTTCAAACTTTTTTATACGAATCAGACAACAAAAGGACAACGTTCGGCAATAAAAAAACATCATGTAATTTCTAGCGAACATATTTTCATATATTTTTTTTTTTCTAATTCATGTCCTTGATGAGAATCGTCAGACAGATATCAAACATCTTACAGCCTCGGACCGAGTCGGATGTTGAACGATCGTATGAAATTTACAACCCTAATTTTAGATAGCTTAATGATCATGATCAGATCAAGAGTTGCGAGAGCCTTTTCTTAAGGCTTATGACATCAATGTCCCAAAGTATTATTTGTATTTCTATTTATCAGGTTCTAGAAAGTTTTATATTAGAGAAGTACAGGTCGGCTCAATATGTAGGTATAATAGACAACTGCCTAGGGTCTCACATTTCACAGAACAAACATAGATAAAGGTTGAGAATATATAGTGAAAGAGTGAGCATTGGCCGAGAGGAGACTTTACCATATATGAACAATACCAACACTTTGGTAATTTAGCTAGGATACTACCGTATCTTGACTTAAAAGATAAAGATGGATTGTCGTCTGGGCTTCAGATTAGAAGTGGTTATACTAGACAAGCAATTGCTGAATTAATAGATGATTACAGTGAAGAAAATAATTTAGAGATTGCTCGTATTTTTATTCTTTTCACGACAGCAAACACTTTATTTTCAAATCCACCAGACATGTTGCCGGCTGGACAAGTTGTTGATCTTGCAGAGTAGACAATTTACCTGTTGGACATGTTGTTGATAATGAGAGTTGTCGGTTGATACTCCCACTAGATATGAGCGGAGGACTCCTATATTAGCATATTTGTATTGGTCTCTAGATCATTAATGTGTAAAAAGGCCCAAATCCACATCGATTAAAGATCTTTGAGAGATTAATATTGCTACTAAGAGTATTTTTGCAATTTTACATACCTAGCAATAGACTCCACACTACCTTTATTCTTCCCCCGAGCGAAAGCGTAGGCTCATGGGAACCATAAAATAGTGCAAGGAGTCAATGCCCGTCAGATATTTGTTGTGGTTAGAAATCAGATTGAGTTACAGATTGGGTTCTCCTTTTTTGATCGATGAAAACGTACTGAATTTCTATCTATGAGACATTTCCATTAGTATCTTCTCCTCTCACCGGCGGGTGTTACTAGTTCCCTGGCGAATGTAGTTGGAGACGGACCATGGATGAGGATTTTGTTTCTGATTATCCATAACTAGATGCACCATTTTTGAAGGTGTATCCCAACGTTGATTTACAGCAGCATGCAAAAGATTGGTGGCCGGCTAAATACTTCATCATCAGTGATTTAAATTACGCATCGTTTTTGCAACAACCCACCCTTCGTAATATCCTAAAATCAACACTGAATGAAAACGTCCAACTTCTGAGTACACAAAAGACAGATAATGGGAAAGAAAATTTAAAACAAATATTATACTAAAACATACCGATAGAATTTCACAGCGGAATGATAATATATAATATATTGATTATACATAAATAGAACATAATTACAATATATAAGAGAGTGCACTGGAAAAAATAATTGATAAGTAAATATCAATAAAGAGAGTCAGAATAGAACATCTGATACAATAAGTCTCATGTATAGATACCATCTATCATGTACAACTACAATATCAAGTATATATACGAAGTAACGACCTCATCTCCACATAATGCTCTAGTTGTCCTGAAAGAATATTAATCTTAAAAGCACTTGACTCCAAAACTACTCAACCAAGTACCCAGAGTTGTCATGACATAAGCTAACAAAGATAAAACGTGAGTCAGACATAAAGCCTGGTGTGAGGTGAACTATCTCAAAATACTGTATACAAAACTGTATACAATAAACAGGAACTACGAATGCACAATCGGTGTCATCCATAATCGTGGCTCAGGAATAATGCAAACTGTTCATAAACAAGTAAAGTAAACATATCCAAAAGATAGAAAATCATACCATAATATGCTCTTCTTTTGTAATCAACGAGTCAACACAACTAATATAATGTGTCTGAAACGTAACAGCATATTATGATAAAGGTAACCCGACATTAAAAAGTAAGGTAATCATAATATAAGTCTATCGTGGAGTACGTAATGATAGTAAATCCAGCAACACAACAACAGCCAACTAGTAACATGCGTAACATAACAATGAAAGATAACTAAGTAATACAATCCCATCACTACTGATGGGTGGAGTCAACTATGGGCATCTATCGCGATCCAATGATTCAAGATAAATAAAGTCAGTACATTAACGTACCCAAACATTTATAATGATCCAATAATTCATATCATGATCCAATGATTCCCTTCAAGAGTTCAAGATAAATAGAGTCATTATCTAAATATACCATAGACTCTGAGCCACAAGTCTCGTGTAGATCTCACTGTACCCCTATAATGAGCTTAAGTTATGATCTAATCTATTTACTTAAAACCTAGTCCCAATAGTAATTAGAATCATTGTACCCTTATAATGAGCATAAGTGTTATTCTTTCTACTCTAAATACCTGTGACCTTTGCGGATCACACCATACCTCTATAATGAGCATAAGTGTTCTATGATCCCATAGTAGATGATTTATAACATCCCTCATTTGAGGCCTGAAACTAAGCGCTACGGATGCTGCAGTCATCCATAGTATTAATTTTTGGTGATAAAATTCGACTGTGTTAATCACATCAGTAGCATCAGAAGTACATGAATATGAAATCTTTTAAACACAATTTAATGGAAAACTTACACATTTCATTTAACAAATAATATTCCATATTCATTATATAATCCCATTCGCAATCCCACGTTTAGAGAAAATATAATTATTACAAAATATTCAAGAGCAACATATGAAGATGCCCCCTTGATTGATCAGAGTCTAACACTTGACAATTATATAACTTGCCATTACATCCATACAAACAAAATCAAACAACACATCAGATTAGTTAACAACTCCTAAATAACTAGATTTCCTTCTGCACGTTTTCGAAAGCTTATTCATCCTACTAAAACTTGAAATCCCTTACTCCCGACCTATTTAATTGAGTACCCGATATTTTAAGGGGGGAAACGAAAAACTTCGGGTCAGAAAAACAACCTGGTGTGAATAATAACATACCATCTCGAATCAAAAATATATATATAGTGAGACAACGCCGCTAAGCGAAATGGGTTTTCCCCCACACTAGTATCTTAATCAAAACACATTAACCATATACCGTGCTCTCCTGCATCCACAATGGTTAGAACATAGAAAAAAGTATTTGCGGTCATGCAACATATATTGGACTATCCATTCCATTTTTTGTTAGACTAGCCGTCTTAATTCTCATCTGACTATCTGTCTTAATTACAATTAATTATCTTTCTTATATTTATGTGGACTAACCATTTTACATGTAATTATTTGGATTATCCATTCCCTTACCATATGGACTATCCACCCCACAAGTTTTATTATCAAAGTTATGTGAACTATCCATCTCACGTACAAACAATTTTATGGATTATCTATCCTCTCCCATATGGATTTCCATCACATATGGTTAGTTTATTTAAAATGATATGGACTATCCATCACAAATCTCATAGTATTCCTAGGATAACTATGAACCCTTCAATAAGCATATGGAGACTATCCATCTCCGACATGATGTGGACTATCCATCTCGTATCCTAGAGTTTTCCTAGGATGACTATGGACACGTCGCTTATTAATTTAATTCATGTTTACACCACATGTTCAGCCTATGTCATTGGTGTCCCCAATTAGGTTGTCAAATTCCTAAAACAATAGTATCAAAATGATATACATTATTATCTCCAATGAACAGCGAAGAACTTCTAAAGCATATATCATGTTAACGGTACCCTACATTGGTACCCCTAATGAATAATGTCGAAATGAAAGCATAAGACAGTCCACCGTTAATACAGAAGGTAGGTGGCATTCATGCCACACCATACAATATAGAACCTCTATCCAAGGTTAGGAAACTAAATTTAAATCTTTTAACAATAAATTTTATGTCGATAATAGGGCTGTCGGCATACATATGTTATGGCTATCCCGCCATTTTAAAACACAGCTTAGGGTTTGTATAAATTAAGGCCTAACTGGCAATGTATTAAAGAAATGTGACATCAATGCAATTTGGCATCGCTGCCAAAGCAACGATTTAAAAAAATTATGGATATTGATGAATAGCAGCATCAAAACTAGCAGCATCAGTATAAAAGCATCATACTTAGCATACTTCAGCTATTATGCCGCCTAATATACAAGGTCGAAGTTAAAAACAGGCGGCATCAATGCCTCTATATAGATGATATCAAAAACAATAAAAATGGTGGTATGCGGTGTCATTTAGAACAATGGTAAAAATATACAACATCAATGATTGTGACGTTAAGTTTTAAAAACTTAAATGAATTATGAGGTTGCAATGCTGCCAATAATAGGTTGCTGACGAGGTCCACTTCGATCTGGTTGGAATCATTCCATAACTACCTAAATAGTTATCATAAGCTTCCCTCCATTTCGACGCATACTCTTGTAGCTGTGGCGTATCTTTGCTTCGGTATGGATAAGGGAGGCATGACATTAACGTAATTATTGTGAAAACTGATTTATTACTACTAAAAGTAATTTCTTTTCACAAAATCATAACTCTTGTCCAATTTCTTTTGGATAATAAGATATCTTTTCCAATTCTTTTCAGAAATACCGCCGCATCTAGTTTTAAAGTTCCAAAATGATTTGCCAGCTTAATTAATAATATCCCTAACCAATTATTGGTTTAAGTGTTTATCTAGCAAAATAAATTCATAATAATTACAAATCACTTGCAAAAAATCCCCAAAAATCATACAAATTCAGAAATATTATATTCTTTTTCAAATGCAAATTTCAAAGCCAAAAACTATATTTAATTATTTTTAATAATTAAAACCCGAAATAAACCCAATTTCCACTTTAGGAGATTCATAAAATATTCAGTTTAGCTTAGAAAATTATGAAATTAAAAACATATCTTCAAATAATGTTTTATACGACATACCAGAAAATCAAAGAAATTAGAGATTTAAAAATTAGGATTTACCCTTAAAACCCATTCAAATAATTTCACAAACATTTCATAAATCATTATTCTATCCAAACAATAACTATATAACCATAACATGGAAAAAAAACTATCAAAATAAAGCGGATACTACCTATAAACGAATCCAAGAACAAGAAATAGAGATGGCTACTTATTATTCCCCTTAAATTTGATGTTGGAGTTGAGATTTGATAAAGCCTTTAATTCATTTGGTTTTGAAAGTGTACGTGTAGTACTAAGGATCGTGTAATATGGTATATAAATGCGAAAACTGATAATAGCAGTAAAATAAAAATTAAAGTAAGCACACCAGGAATTTTTATGCTGGTTCGAACTTCCCGTTCTACGTCCAATCCCAGAATATCCTCTGGATTTAAACTAAACCCCTCATTTAATTCGGAGGTATAGGTATACGACACCTGAGCAGCCGAACAGGAATTTTTCCGCCTCAACAGCCGAAGAGGACTTTAACTTCAATACAAATAGTTTGTTGACGAATGTGTTCTGAATAACACTGATTGTCTTTTGATAGTACAACTTTCCTATAATCAAATCCTCAAGAGTATATATGTGTGTGAAGATTTAGAAGGAAGATAATCACGTAGAATCGAAGTTTATGATTTAAATCAAGGATTCTAGTGATATTAAATAAGAATGAATGCTTTTATTTGCAGAAATAAATAGAGAATAGATTTCAGAATTATAAACAAGAATCGGTTATTGTAGAAGTGATTTGAACATGTTTATATAGTTGTAGAATAGTTACAATCTTTCATGAAGAGTTTCAATCAAAAGTTGTGTCCGTATCTCTTGGATTGAGGGACATTCCTCTTCATGAAACAATCGCAACTCTTCAGAAAACTAGCCGTTATATGCAGGTCGGTCGACCGGAAAAACTGGCCGGTCAGTTGAGTTTGAAATCATGTACAAAAACAGAGAGTATCTGTGCACTGACTACAGGGTCGGTCGACCGAAGATCCTGGTCGGTCAGCCGACCTGTAGTTATATGCACAGTGCACACTTATTTGTGTATAAATTAATTCGTGTGTGTATGTGACTACTTGAGGAATGATTTTAACAATATTCTAAGACTAAATACATTAAAATATTCATAATAAACTCTGGATTGTAGTCTTGTCTCCTTTGTAGTGCATAATATACACTTATTCTCTTTTTATCGGTTTCGTCGTATGATATATGAAGCTTGTGTCATGAATCAAAACTCTTGAATCAACATTCTCCCCCTTTTTGATTGATGACAATACCTATGTGACGAAGTAGTATATATTGTAATTCTCCCCCTGAATATATGGCGACATTTCTGCAAAAATTTGTTAGCTTGCATATATTTCTCCCCCTTTGTCATCGACAAAAAGGAATACTTAGTGGATGTTTAAAAAATATGGAATATGTGACAAAACATAAGAAAACATCGATTTTTTAAATAATACATACTCAAAGCAAATAGGAATATTACTGATGTTTTACTGTAGTACACAACATCTAAAAACAGAATACTAGAAATTATGAGATAGCAAATTGTAAAACAATATGATCACTCCTCATCATCATAGGAATCCCCAAATTCTGGACGGATATTTTCGTCCGAAGGAGCATGTTTCTTACCACGTCTTTGAGTGTTAGAAGTGTGAGTTCCCGATGTACCGGAACTTGTATTCTCCGAAGTTAAAAAAGAGAAGTTTGGTGTTGGCCTTTTTCCGGGAGCAACATAAGAGGCACTGGCTTCGGTAGTACATGATAAGGCATCCCATAAATTCACGAAGAAGCCCTTGATTTTCTTAAAACGACCGTCAATTTTTCGAATGCGGGCATCTAAGGCTATTTGATTTTGAGCCAAAATATCAATAGCCGCCTCTGTACTCATTTCGGGAGTTGGTCTTTGAACAGAGTGTTGACCTGTTAGACGCTCCGGAGCATGAGTTGATGGGTGAGGTGTAGATTGACTACGGCGTAGTTGTTCTCGAGGAGTACTCTGCCATTGGTTAAAGGTTAAAAATCTAGGTGGTGCATCGGGCAACTTCATTAGTTTTATGGTCCTTGAATCATAAGAACAAACTTTGGAAGTTTCGGATTCCGAAGCATGTTGGATAAAGCTATTAATCAATATCATTATATATTCTCCATAATAGATATGAAGCATCTTTCCTTGATTGAATGTAAGAAATTCATCCATGAGTAATTGTGCCCAATTCACTTGTGTATTTGAACACAAAGCATATAAAGCTTTAAAATTCTCAGGATACACTAAGTGGTAGGAGCCACCTCTTGGTATAATTGATTTCATCATGAAATGATGAAAGAGTCGAGCTTTGGGTCTAAGTGATGAAGTCTGTCTAAAATCTGTAGCATCATCTTCGAAAAATAAATGACTTATGTGGTCACGACTTGATATATTACAGTCTACGTCGTGTAATGAAATTCCACCCGGTCTAGCATCTAATATGTGGTTAATTCGATCAATGGAGAGAAAGATTGAGGTGCCACAAACCGATGTCCAAACACAATTTTCAGTGTTTCTAGGTGGATTGACAAGATTTAGGTTAGCCAAAAATAATTTAACCATAATGTGGTTAATTTTCAAATTATTTTTTCGGTAGTCTAGAAAAGCATCTAACCCACTTCTAATTGCGGCATCTTCAATTCTATAGGTAACGAAATCAGGATAACTTACGAATGATTCTTCAAAGATTTTGGCATCTTGAAGTCGTATCCATCTTTGAAGTGCTACATTATTAACAAGCCATGAGGCGATTTGAGTATCTAGGGAGTTGATGAAGATGAGCCACCGGTAGTCTTTGTTTTTTACTTTGGAGCCATTGTTTTTGAAGAAAAAATAATAATTTGAGAGAATTTGAATGGGGGCTAGAATAAAAACCGAAATTGGAAAAGTAGAAGTGAAGAGGTAGGTTGAAAAGGTGAATAGATGGGATATTAATATGAGATAAAAATTTGCAGATTTCACGATCGGTCGACCGAAAATACTGGGTCGGCTGACCGATTTGATAAACAGAGAGTAGGTGAAACTCTCGGGAAGGGGTCGGCTGACCGACTCAGGAGTTTCGGTCCACCGACCCTGTTAAAAAATGCACATTTTTGCTTTCTGGATGGTTGCGGCTGACCGACTCAGATTCTTCGGTTGGCCGATACTGTTAGAAATGCACATTTTTGCTGTTACTATAAAAACAATGATAGAAATTTAAATTTTATTATTATTGCATTATATTTATACATCTTATTGAAAACACACACACACACACACACACACACATATATAAGTTTTAGCCATCGTTTGTTAAATTCTACGTTCCCATGAGTTTGGGGACGGAACATCTTCTATAGGTGACCATCTTGGAGCTATTTGAGTTTGAACAGGATTTGAAGAAGATGGAGTTTTATAGGAAGGTTCAGCAACATCATCCTTTTTCGATGAACAAACTTTCATGGCAATTTTTTCTAGAAAACTTAGACGTCTTGCTGTTACTTTCTGTTCATAGTAGAGCTCCCGTTGCATATTCATTTGTTGTTGTTGGTAATGGTGTATTTCATCAATTTTTTGCTTTCCCTTTTTTATTGTTAGGTGTATAGCCTGTATGAGAATCTTCCCATGGTTTCCACCCGTGTCTGGGATCTTTATCCGGAGAAGAGAAATCAAGAACACGATTAGGCATTGGAAAAGTTGGATAAGGGCCATTCTCAGGAATGCGGTCGGAACCATCATCGTCTGGAGATGAGAATGATAGATGGGAGTTGTCGGAATTATAGACTTCATTGTTTGAAGACATTTTTATTAATTTTTTTTATTAAATACTATTATAAGCATAGTATTTATAATCGTATATTTGCTGAAAAATATGTGGATAAGGATTGTTTTCAAAGATTATCACAAAAAATTGAAGAATAAAACGGTTGTTAAGAATAGTATTTCTGAAAAATAATACAAGTAAAGCAAAATTTAAGGAAAGCTAAGACAAGAAACATCTATAACTCAAGTGGCTATAATATAACATCTATCAAACTAGTTAGAGATCATGAGTTCGAGTCTTGCTTTGGTCAGAAATAAAACAATTTTTGTTTTTCAATATTTTTGCATATTTGTATTTATAAATCTTTTAAAGACATTATACCTAAGTCACGTCTTAGTTTTATAAAAATATTTTCATTTAACGGTTTAGTAAATATGTCAGCAGTTTGATTTTCAGTACTAATAAGTTCTAAATTTATTAAACCTTTTTCCAAACAATCACGAAGAAAGTGATGACGGATATCAATGTGTTTTGTTCGTGAGTGATTTACTGGATTTTTAAAAAGATTTATTGCACTAGTATTATCACAATAAATAATAGATTTTTCTAGATAACAATTAAAATCTTGTAGTGTCTGTTGCATGTATACGACTTGTGCACATGCCAAAGTAGCAGATATATATTCTGCTTCACATGTTGATAAGGAAACACAATTTTGTTTCTTACTAAACCAAGAGATTAAGTAACGTCCAATGAAATGACACGTTCCGCTCATACTTTTTCGATCCGTTCGACTTCCTCCAAAATCAGCATCGCTATAGGAGACTAATTCGAAAGGACATTCTTTCGGATAAAATAGACCGAAATCTTTGGTTTTAGTTAGATAACGAATAATGTGTTTAACTGCTCGCATATGTGATTCTTTGGGATTTGCTTGAAATCGAGCACATAGACAAACACTCATCATAATATCAGGTCGACTTGCTGTTAAATATAATAACGATCCAATCATACTACGATATAGTTTTTGATCAACGCTTTTGCCTTCTTCATCTCTATCGAGATGAATTGTTGTGCTCATTGGTGTTGGTTTGGCAGAAGTGTTTTCCAGACCAAATCGTTTAATTAAATTATAACAATATTTTTCTTGATTAATAAAAACTCCATTTTCTATTTGTTTAATTTGTAATCCAAGAAAATATGACAATTCTCCCATATGAGACATTTCAAATTCATTTGTCATTATAGTTGAAAAATCCTGACATAGTTTTTCATTTGTTGAACCAAAGATGATATCATCAACATATATTTGAATTATTAGAATATCTTTATTAGTTTTCTTAATAAAAAATGTTTGATCTACTTTACCAATTTCAAAACCAGATTCTAATAAATAGCTTTTAAGACGATCATACCACGCACGTGGTGCTTGTTTTAAACCGTATAAAGCTTTTTTGAGTTTATAAACATGATCTGGAAATTTTTCATGATTAAAAAGTGGTGGTTGTTCAACAAAAACATTTTCTTTTATGTAACCATTTAAGAATGCACTTTTAACATCCATTTGATACAGTTTAAAATTATGAAAACATGCAAACGCTAATAGAATTCGTATTGCTTCAAGTCGAGCGACTGGGGCAAACGTTTCTTCATAGTCTATTCCCTCTTCTTGATTATATCCTTGTGCAACTAATCTAGCTTTATTCCTAGTTATATTTCCTAGTTCATCTGCTTTATTTTTAAAAACCCATTTAGTACCAATGACTGTTTGATCACTAGGTCTAGGAACAAGTTCCCAAACTTCGTTTCGTTCGAATTGATTTAGTTCTTCTTGCATGGCAAGAATCCAGTAGTCATCAGTTGAAGCTTCTTTTATATTTTTAGGTTCTATGTTAGAGAGAAAAGCTACATGACCAACTTGATTTAATTGATGTCTGGTTTTAACATTCGTATTTACTTCTCCAATTATATTTTGCATAGGATGATGTCGTAAAATTTTAGGTGGAGATTTTATTATATTAGTAGAAATATTCTCACTTTCAGTAATATCATGATCATTATCGAAAGTTTCTTCGGTATTATTATTTTCATTCTGAGTAGTTTCATCATCAGAATCAATAATAACATTTGGATTTATATTTTTAAAATTTTCGTCAAAAGAAACATGTAAACTTTCTTCAATAATTTTAGTTCTTTTATTATAAATTCGATAAGCCTTGCTTCGTTCCGAATATCCAACGAATATTCCTTCATCGGATTTTGGATCGAATTTACTAGTTGATCTTTAGTATTTAAAATAAAACATTTAGAGCTAAAAACTTTAAGATATGAAACATTTGGTTTTCTTCCATTTAGTAGTTCATATGGAGTATTCTTAGTTAATGGTCGAATAGAAACATGATTTAATACATAACAAGCAGTAGCTACAGCTTCTGCCCAAAAGTGTTCCGATAAAGTGGTTCCATTTAATAAAGTTCTTACACATTCTTGTAACGTTCTATTTTTTCTCTCTACAACTCCATTTGTTGTGGTTTTCTAGAAAACGAAAAATTATGGTTAATACCTTTCTTGTTACAAAATTGTTCAAAAGCTTCATTTTCAAATTCTCCTCCATGATCACTTCTTATATTTTTAATTTTCAAACTTTTAATATTTTGAATTCTTTTAACAAAGATTTTAAAATTATCAAACGTATCACTTTTATTTTTCAAAAAGAAAATCCAAGTATATCTAGAAAAATCATCTACAATAACAAATACATATCTATTATGATTAATAGATTGCACTTGAGTTGGACCAAAAAGATCCATGTGTAAAAGTTCAAGTGGTTGTTCTGTAGATATTACTTTCTTTGACTTAAAGGACGATTTTGTTAATTTTCCTAATTTACATGCATCACAAAATATATTAGTTTTAAATTTTATGTCAGGTAATCCTTTAACTAATTTATTTTTAGCTATCTTATTAATGGTTTTAAAATTGATGTGACAAAATCTTTTGTGCCAAAGACATGAATCATTTTCCTTAGCTATTAGACATAAATTTGAATCATTGTTAACATTCATATTTAAAATATAAATATTTTTATCTCTTATTCCTTCAAAGATAGTGGTATGATTTTTATCGAGAATATTACATTTATTTTCAGAGAAATTTATATTAAAACCTTTGTCACATAGCTGACTAATACTTAATAAATTGTATTTTAAATTTTTAACTAATAAAACATCAGTAATGAGAGGTAAATTAGAGATACCGCTGCTACTGACATCGCCTTTGCCGATGATATATCCTTTTGAGTTATCTCCGAAGGTGACTGCTCCTCCATTTGAGTATATAATGTTTGACGACATTTCTTTGTTTCCAGTCATGTGTTTTGAGCAACCGCTATCCAAAATCCATTTTCCTCTCTTCTTATGTGGTACCTGCAAAAACATTTATAAAAAGTTGGTACCCGTTTCTTTTTAGGGTCCTAAGAGTTAGATCTTAGGAAGCCAAACCCATACGGGTTCAGAATTCCCTTTATAAATATAGTTTTTGTTATTATGAACAGTTTCCATGAACATTTTTATATGTTTATTCCTTATCAAAACATTATTAGTTTTTGGAATCCATATCTTTATGGTTTTAGTATTTGGGTAAACTGTTTCCTTAATATCCTTCTTAATATTATCATTAATCCTACTTTTAGTAAAATTATTTTGTTTCTTAAATCCTATTCCAGATTTATTGTTAGAGGATTGAGAATTTTCTAGTATATTAGAAAGATTCTCTCTTCCTTTATTGAAATTAGATACATTTTTAGACATATCATCAAATTTTATTTTAAGACTAGATTTTTCTAACTCTAAATCCTTAATCTTAGAGTTTAAACTATTATTTTTGAAAAGTAAATCATCATTTTTATACTTTTGAATTTCTAGTTCTTCAGATATTGACGAAATTTGAGAGGATAAGTTAGAATTTGATTGTTGAGAACTTTCAAGTTCTTCTTCTAATATTTTCTTCTCATCTTTCAGCATATCTACTTCTAAGAATGTTCTATCTAATTTTCTTTGCAACTCCTTATTTTTCTTTTTAAGTTGCTTTGTTACATTTACTAATTCAGAATTTATTTCAATTAAATCTTCAAAAGTAAAATCACTTACATCGTCTGATGAAGCCATGAAGCACACATTTGCTTGTTCATTATCACTTTCACTCTCTGAAGAGGATGATGAGTCAGTGTCGTCCCAAGTGACAGAAAAAGCTCTTCATTTGGTTTTGTCCTTCTTAAAATTGCTCTTTTTGCGTTCTGGACAATCTTTCTTCATGTGACCTTTCTTGTGACATTCATAACATTCCATTGCTAAAGATGATGGTTTGCTGTTATTAGAATTGTTGTTGGAGTTATTTTTGTTTCCCTTGAATTTGTTTCTGTTGAATTTCAAAAACGTTTTGAAATTTTTAGCGATCATCGCCATATCTTCAATATCTGAGTCGGAATCGTCTTTTTCTGCTTGAAAAGCCACATTTTTCTTTTCTTGTGCTCCATTTCTTTTTGCCTGCAAATTTACTTCGTAGGACATTAGATTACCTATCAATTCTTCTGGTTTTAATGTTGACAAATCACTTGCTTCTTCAATGGCTAAGACTTTTCTTTCCCATTCGTCCGTTAAAGAATTCAAGATTTTTGTAACAACATCAAAATCAGTAAACTTTTATTCTAGTGATAATAAAGCATGATAAATATCCTGAAATCTAGAGTACATGTCATTTATAGATTCATTTGGCCTCATTTTGAAATTTTCAAATTGATTTTTCAACATAGAGATTTTGCTTAATTTAACTTTGTTTGTACCTTCATGGGTTATCTTAAGTGTTCTCCAAATTTCATAACCTGAAGTGCACATGCTAACTCTATTGAATTCATTTCTATCTAATGCACAAAATAAAATATTCATAGCCTTTGCATTTGATGTAGCATCTAGTTTTTGTGTGTTACTCCAAGTTGAGTATTCTCCAGTAGGAGTTATGTATTCTCTTTGTATAATATTCCAGATATCAAATCCACTAGATTGTATATAGATTCTCATTCTAGTTGACCAATAATTATAATTTATACCATTAAAAAATGGAGGTCGTGAAGTTGATTGACCCTCTGTGAAATTAGTATTAGTGTTAGTGCCAAAATCGTTAGTTTGTGTCGTTGCCATATTACTAGAAATAAATATCAAATAACTTTATGACGGTTATAGGATGACCTTGCTCTGATACCAAATGAAATTGTATGTAGTACTAAGGATCGTGTAATATGGTATATAAATGCGGAAACTGATAATAGCAGTAAAATAAAAATTAAAGTAAGCACACCAGGAATTTTTATACTGGTTCGAACTTCCCGTTCTACGTCCAGTCCCAGAATATCCTCTGGATTTAAACTAAAACCCTCACTTAACCCGGAGGAATAGGTATACGACACCTGAGCAGCCGAACATGAATTTTTCCGTCTCAACAGCCGAAGAGGACTTTAACTTCAATACAAATAGTTTGTTGACGAATGTGTTCTGAATAACACTGATTGTCTTTTGATAGTACAACTTTCCTATAATCAAATCCTCAAGAGTATATATGTGTGTGAAGATTTAGAAGGAAGATAATAAAGTAGAATCGAAGTTTATGATTTAAATCAAGGATTCTAGTGATATTAAATAAGAATGAATGCTTTTATTTGCAGAAATAAATAGAGAATAGATTTCAGAATTATAAACAAGAATCGGTTATTGTAGAAGTGATTTGAACATGTTTATATAGTTGTAGAATAGTTACAATCTTTCATGAAGAGTTTCAATCAAAAGTTGTGTCCGTATCTCTTGGATTGAGAGACATTCCTCTTCATGAAACAATCGCAACTCTTAAGAAAACTAGCCGTTATATGCAGGTCGGTCGACCGAAAAAACTGGTCGTTCAGCTGAATTTGAAATCGTGTACAAAAACAGAGAGTATCTGTGCACTGACTACAAGGTCGGTCGACTGAAGATCCTGGTCGGTCAGCCGACCTGTAGTTATATGCACAATGCACACTTATTTGTGTATAAATTAATTCGTGTGTGTATGTGACTACTTGAGGAATGATTTTAACAATATTCTAAGACTAAATACATTAAAATATTCATAATAAGCTCTGAATTGTAGTCTTGTCTCCTTTGTAGTGCATAATATACACTTATTCTCTTTTTGTCGCTTTCGTCGTATGATATATGAAGCTTGCGTCATGAATCAAAACTCTTGAATCAACAGGTTTCTCCTTTGATTTTCCTTGATTTTCCGCTTCTAGTTTCCCTAGTATTGGCCGGCCTCTTCCCTTAGGTTTTAGATTGTTTTAATGTTGTAAAATGAGAATGAATGAGAGGGTGAGGGTTTTAGAGGTAAAAGGTAGATCTATTCTTAATATACCCTTCTCATCTGTTCCCCCTTAGCTCAAGTTTAAATAATCTTGCTTAATTGATTAATGATAGCTCGACCTTGTAAATTTTCAAATCCCATCTCCTCATCCCACTACATTATTTAATTTAATCTATCCAATTAATTTTTTTGAATAATGTTAAATTAAAATTAGGGGTGTTACAGGCTCATTCCTTAAAGAATTTCGCCCTCGACATTCGGTAAGGACTATATAATAAGCATATCAAACATGCAAGCAATGCAAGTATATCCTACTAGCTACTAAGTCTATGTACAACAAATATAGAACGTACTATTATAACAGTGTAGGATAAATATCCCTAATCATTTCCTTTGTGTTGGGCGAATTCTCACCCAGAAGATCTCAAAACCAAGAAGCCACAGTTTCACTCGGGTTCGCAATCTCCACTTCATTCAGCACGACCAATCACCTTCCCATTCGGCCTTGACTCATCCGGCCTTAACACATTCGGCCTCCACCTCATTCGGCCTTGACACATTCGGCCTCCACCTCATTCGGCTTCCTTTCCACCACCGGTCCAAGCAGACAACACCGAACCAACTTCCAAAGCCACCACCGAATCAACATTCCCCTCTACTGCCGAACCAGAGGGATGCTGCCCCATGCCGAACCAACCCATCAACAAGGCCACCACCGGACCAAACGAGCACCGAACCACCTAACTACCACCGGTCCATACCTACCACCGATCCAAAGCCCAATGCCGAACGAAGCTCTGCCGAACCAGGTGATTGCCAGTCCAGATTGTCTCAGCCCGGGCCCACCAGCAGCTATATACCTCCAAGACCCCTGCCCCCTGCCTCATTCTATAAATAGAGGGGTAGGGGTACAACAATGGCGGACAAGTTTGAGAGCTCAAGCAAGGAAGGAACTTTAAAACTACTTTCATATACTTATATACGAAGCATTGTACTTGTAATCTGAAAGAAAGAAGATAATAACATATAAAGTGGACGTAGGCACATTCTGGCCGAACCACTATAAATCCGCGTGTCTTTTACATTTCAGCCCCTACTTCTTTTATATTTACATACTCATCTAAAATCATTGAAAATCACATATAATCAACTAAATAATACGACTTGGAGGTGTTTGTCCATTTTTTGTGCAAACATTTTTTGTGCTTTCACTGAGAGTTGAACTCAAGCTTCAGCTTCTCCCACTCAACCTTCTTCTTAACAACATCGCTCGTTACTTAGAAATCATGCCTTCCAAACAGAGAAAGGATGTTAACAAAGGAAAGAACATCACAACTAGCAGCCTTCCAGATCCAGCAATCGCAGATCAGCCCACTTCAACAACAGTACCAGATGAAAATCAGGAAAATCCAACTGGTCCCGCAACGGAACAACCAATCACTAGGGCAGATCTGGACAGGGTTGTGGCTGAAGTAACTAACCGCTTCACATCCCAACAAGAAACTTTGGTGGACCAACTCATGTCACGCTTAAGGGATGCTGAAGAGCCCAACCGCAACACTGAATCATGGGGTGAATCCCAATCTGGAGGATCTCGGAGGCAACAAAGGTCTTCCCTCTTCGAAGAAGCTATCAACAGGAACAACAATGATAGGGGCCGCGCCCGGACTCAGCCCGAATTCTGACTCGAGGAAGCGCTTGGAACCGAACCCAGTGGGGGAGGCACCAGGCGAGGATCGGATGTAGCTGAGCCAGTCATGCCACCTAATCATAGAAACCCCGCTGAACGGAGCCGAGCTAGGACCCAGCCCGAAGTTGACCCCATGGATATGCTCGAAACAGAACCCCACAGGGGAAGATCAAGGCAGGGAGCAACTGTAGCTGGTCCTAGCGTGCATCCGAGCAGCCAGAGACAACCACTGGATAATGCTAGAAGTGATAGACTATACCATCCCTACAGGTCATCTGGACGAGATAGATCCCGCAGGGAAGAACCAAGCTCGTTTTTGTCCGCTCCAAATTCTGACGAACGAATGGAACGATTATTCAGAGAATGTGTCCAACGGGAGCAAAGGGACCGGGGAATAGGCGCTAGGGTCACCAGCCCCTTTACCCGAAACATCGAAACTGCCATCACTCCCCGGGAATGGAAAATGCCAACCATGGAACCTTACAAAGGAACTTCCGACCCCATCGTACACTTACAGAGATACACCCAGCATATGCTCATGAGTGGAGCAACAGAAGGAGTATTATGTAAATGCTTTCCGCTATTCCTAGCAGATCTAGCTACCTCCTGGTTCTGCCATCTACCCCAAGGATCCATCAGCTCATGGGAGATGTTGAAAGAAAGGTTTATTAGCCAGTTCCGCATCCATGTGGAACAACCCAAGGATGCTTATTCTCTATCCAATGTCAAACAGAAATCCGGAGAGACGCTGCAACAATATCTAACACGGTTCAACGCCGCAGCGGCAGCAGTTCAAGATGCCGATGAAAAACTCACTCTAATGGCCCTCTGTAGTGGTGTACATCCAGACACCAAGTTTGTCAGAAGATTAACTAAGGAAAAACCAGCTACCTTGCCTGATTTCTTCCATGAAGCTGGAAAGTATATGAGACTTGAAGACGCTGCTACGGAGAGGCAGTCAGGGCAACAAGGCAAGATAGTTCAGGACAAGGTTCCCACTGCGGCTAAGGACGCTCGAAGAAATGAATCTAGAGACAATGCTGGGGGCAGGAAGGTCGAAAAGCGCCAATATCGACCAGGACCGAGATTTGACTCCTACACTCCTTTGAATGAAACAATCGAAAACATCTTCCTAGCCACTCAGGGCGAACTCGGATACAAGCGCCCCCCGCACAAGAAAGAATTAGATAACGCACTCAAGTCTGGAAAGTTCTGTCGCTTCCACGAATCCCACGGGCATGACACCAATGAATGCCACCATCTTCGGGATTTGATCGAAGAACACATTAGAAGAAGAAGGCTGGAACGCTATGTGAAAGGTCAGAACAGGACTCCAACTCCTGTCAATGAGAACTCAAAGCAACCCCTCCCAGAAGTAGGCGGAGGGAGTCGCAACAATCACAACACCAGTGGCTCTAGTCAAGAGAAGATAGTGGTCCTTACCATCTCGGGAGGACCACACATCGCCGACAGAAGTTGGGCAGAGATGGAAAGGTATGGCAAGTCGCTTAGAAATGCAGAATGCTATGTTAACTCCATCACGGAAGAACGCCACCCGAAACGAAAAGAGAGCGACGACATCATATTCAGTAGGCGTGATTTGGAAGGAAGACAGTACCCACATATGGATCCTATGGTCATCTCTGCCTGGTTCGGTCCAGCTAAAGTTTTTCGGATTCTAATAGACACAGGAAGCTCCGTAAATATCCTATTCAAACATGCTTTCGACAAAATGAAGTTATCAATGAAGGATGTATCCCCCTGTGACAAACCACTGCACGGTTTCACTGGAGATGCAAAAATGCCCCTCGGGCAACTTGACCTCTTCGTCGAAATAGGAAGTCATCCCCGCTCCGTTGTGCGAAAACAAACGTTCGTACTAATAGAAAACCACTTGGCTTACAACGCCTTCTTGGGAAGACCAGCCTTGTCTGACTTCCAGATTGTATTAGCCCCCTGGTGCCTGAAAATGAAATTTCCAACAGACAACGGAGTAGGAGAAGTAGAAGGAGATCAAGATGCTGCCCGAGACTGCTACGTAACTGAACTTCGCAATAACCGCAGAAAGAATAAAGGAAAAGATGCAGAGACTACTCTCTGCATGAAAAGCTTGGAGGCATAGCAACTAAAGAAAGCCCCTCCTCTTCGATACACAAGCGATCCCTTCAATGAACTAGACCCCAGGGATAAAGAGGAGGAGGCTACCGCCGAGCCTGCAGAGGCTATGGAATTCGTATCTGTAGACAAGCACGATTCAAGTAAACTATTAAAAGTCGGATCTCAGCTAAAAACGGAGTTGAAAGATCAACTCATTGACTTTCTCCGCCACAACTTAGATGTATTTGCGTGGACCCATGCCGATATGACAGGAATCTCCCCCGACATAGCATGCCACATGCTGAACATCGATCCCACCAAGGTACCAGTAAAGCAGAAAAAGAGGAGCATGGGGGCAGAGCGATCGGCAGCCCTTGATGAGGAAGTAAAGAATCTACTTGCTAATGGCTTCATACGGGAAGCCATCTACCCAGAATGGATCGCTAACCCAGTGCTAGTAAAAAAGGCCAATGGAAAGTGGCGAACATGTATTGACTTCTCCAGTCTGAATGACGCTTGCCCAAAAGATTGCTTCCCACTTCCCCGAATTGACCAACTTGTGGACAGCACAGCCGGACACGAACTCCTATCTTTTATGGATGCATACTCCGGATATAACCAGATTCCCATGCACGCTCCTGATCAAGACCACACTAGCTTCATCACCGACCGTGGACTATATTGTTACAAAGTCATGCCTTTTGGACTCAAAAATGCTGGAGCTACCTATCAGCGCCTCGTCAACAAGATGTTCGCGGAACTAATAGGACGAACTATGGAAGTGTATGTGGATGACATGTTGGTAAAGTCCAGGAAAGCCGACGACCATGTAAGCCACCTGGGCGAGATGTTTCAAGTACTTCGCCGATATGGAATGAAGCTGAATCCTCTAAAGTGCTCCTTCGGAGTATCTTCGGGAAAATTCTTAGGATTTATCGTCCACGCCAGAGGAATCGAAGCAAACCCTGAACAAATCCGGGCTCTAAAAGAAATAAGGATACCCTCCACTCGAAAAGAAATGCAGAGCCTAAACGGAAAGGTGGCCGCCCTAAGCAGATTCATTTCCAAGGCAACTGACAAGTGTGTCCCTTTCTTCGAAGCTCTCAAGAAAGACAAAGGGAGATTCGAGTGGACCGATGAATGCTTAAAAGCCTTCCTCAACCTAATCGAACACCTTCAGAGACCACCAGTACTCTCAACTCCAAATGAAGGTGAAGTGTTATACCTATACCTCGCTGTATCATCTCATGCTCTAAGCGCCGCCTTGGTAAGAGAAGAAGACCGCACACAACGCCCGGTTTACTTTGTAAGTAAGAGATTTACAGGGGCAGAGGCCAGATATCCTAAACTAGAGAAATTAGCATATTGTTTATTGATCGCGTCACGAAAACTGCGACACTACTTCCAGTCTCACTCCATCAGGGTTCTAACCGATCAACCGCTAAGACAAGTGCTCCATCGTCCTGACACTTCTGGGCGACTCCTCAAATGGTGCATCGAACTAAGTCAGTATGATATCACCTACCATCCTCGCACCGCTATCAAAGGACAAGCCATGGCCGATTTCATTGCCGAATTCACTACCAACGAAGGCAAGGAACAATCCGAAGTAGCAAAAAACATCAAGTGGAACCTCTTTGTAGATGGAGCATCGAACGAACAAGGCTCGGGGGCAGGAATTGTGATCATCACCCCCAGGGGAAGAAAGTTGTACTATGCATTAAGGTTGGAGTTCACGGCCACTAACAACGATGCTGAATATGAAGCAGTAATAGCGGGATTGGAGCTTGCCCTGGAAATTGGAATCAATTCCTTATTTCTTCATAGTGATTCTCAGCTTATCGTAAACCAGGTACTAGGAGAATTCCAGACTCGAGGAGAACGACTCACAGCATACCTAAAGAAAACCAAACTGCTGCTCGATCAATTGGACCACTATCTAATCAAACATATTCCTCGAGAAGAGAACCAAGAGGCAGATGAACTTGCAAAGCAAGCTAGTATGAAGAATAGCACCATTTTCGGAACACTAGCCATCTCAAGGCAGCTAGCCCCAAGTTTCAAACCAGTAAATCTGGTAACTGCAATCGAAGAAGGAACCTGGATGACTCCCATCCGGAAATATTTGCAAGATGGCACACTGCCCGACAGGCGTGACGAAGCCAAGAGGATCTTGAGGAAAGTTCCCCACTACACGATACAAGAAGGCATCCTCTATCGGCGTGGCTTCTCTGGCCCCTTATTGAGATGTGTCGCTGGAAGGGAAGCCAAGGAGATCTTATCAAACATCCATCAGGGAGGATGCGGAGATCACACTGGGGGGCAGACTTTGGCAAGGAAGATACTCCGATATGAATATTACTGGCCCACACTAAACAAAGACGCTCTAGACTTCGTCAAGAAATGCGACAGATGTCAGAAATTTGCCAAGATTCCTCGACTGCCCACAAATGAAATTACTCAAATGACCAGCCCTTGGCCCTTTGCTGTATGGAGAATTGACTTAATTGGCGAACTGCCAACGGGCCGAGGCGAAGCCAAATATGCTGTAGTGGCAGTCGATTATTTCACCAAATGGGTGGAAGCAGAACCTCTAAATAAAATATCTTCAACAAAAGTTATAAACTTCTTGATCAAAAATATTCTGTGCAGGTACGGAGTCCCACTCAAGATCATATCAGACAACGGACTCCAGTTTGACAGCGAAGAATTTGCCGACTGGTGCCAAGAGCATGGAATTCATAAAAGCTTCTCATCAGTAGCTTATCCTCAGGCAAACGGACAAGTTGAAGCTGTCAACAAAATTCTCAAAACCCTAATCAAGAAGAAACTTGAAAAGTCAAAAGGCGCTTGGGTGGACGAACTTCCTACGGCACTATGGGCATACCGCACGTCTTTCAGAACATCAACGGGACATACTCCTTTCTCCTTGGCATATGGATCGGAGGCAATGCTCCCAGTTGAGACTATTGTGCCTTCCCACCGTAGGATCCACTACAACCCAGAAGAAAACGAAGAACTCCTCCTCATGTCTTTGGATCTAATTGAGGAAAGGAGAAACGATGCAGCACTTAAAGCAGCAGCTCACAAACAAAAGGTGGCAGCGCTATACAATTCCAAAGTCAAGCATCGCAGCTTACAAGAAGGAGATCTTGTCCTCGGGCGAATCTTTCCGCGCCCCGGGGCACTAGACCCCATCTGGGACGGACCGTATGTAATTCATAAAGATCTCCACAACGGAGCTTATATTTTGTCAACAGTGGACGGAGAGGTGTTCCAGAGGGCATGGAACATCCGACACCTCCGTCGATACTTTTCTTAACTTGTACTGCCCATATGAAGTGAATTAACAAAGAGAATCAGTGGACGTAGGCACTTTCGTGCCGAACCACTTTAAAAAATCTTGTCTCTTTTTAGCTTGTTCCTTTATGTCTTGGCTACTTGTTAAGTTTTATCCCTTTCTGTTGAACAAAATCCTATGGCATCTCCACTCAAGACGCGCCGCGGCCTCATCTGGACTAGGCCTAACAGGTACGCTACGATTCTATGCACTCGCCAATGAGACACTTTTGCTCCAGCATCCCTCTGCTGCGGGTTAACTCATTGCGCGCCTGCCCTCAAAGCCAACTGTAATGAGCCGATTATAAGTCATCATAAAGGCCGACTATAGCCGATGGCAGCTCATTACGGCGTTCGGCTCGCCGGCAACTGTGAACCTACTTTAAGCCCCAACATAAGGTGTGGCCAGCCAGGGGTAGTTCACGGCCAACGGCACCCATGCTAGCCGGCCACGGTAAATCGAATAATACCCACGATTACGGACCATAATGGTTCGGGTAGTTACCGTGCGCGATCTCGGCTCCGATGTGTCTTAAGTGCGGCTGTGGTAAAAAAGAAAACTCTCCGCGGAGGCGTAAGATGGGTGACAAATGTCTCCAAGACCCACAGCTAGGGAAAGTGACTACAAAACCCGTTTGCCACGAACTTAAGCACATCGACGGCCTTCCGTGACTGGAAGTTTTACTTTTACTATATTTCCATTTCATTTAAATACTTTTATCCTATCCTGTATAACAAACTCTAAAGTACAGGAAACCAAATAGGAAGCATTCGCTCATGAGAAACTAAGTCTGCATACTGGGTGGCAGGGTACTCAGCTATATCCGTGAACAGTTACATAAGACACTCTAAGCTACCGCCTGCGAATGAAACATAAAGGGCGGTACTCTCTTTTCTTGTACATAAATACGTAACTATAGCTTGTTCGTACAATAACATTGCAACACATGAAATTATATTTCTAGCAAAAAACTTAGCATCAAACACAACTAGAATCACAGGCATATACATAGTTATATTTCTCACGCAGCACATCAAGATGACAACAACATTTAAACATAACAACATCAGCTTATATTATAAAATCACACGAAGTTATTCTTTGCAAATAATATTATTATAGTTACATGTCAATGACTAACGTAAACGGTGATAAAAAGAAATAAAAAGGTGGCAGCCGCGTCCACACTCCATCACCAACTTCCCCAGTCTACTTAGCCGCAGGATCAGAGCCCCCAGCATGTGGATCAGGAGTCCCACCTGTCCAGTTCAGAAGAGGAATTCATTAAACGAACGATCAAGTTATGAAAACACGGAAAGGAAAGAAAGGGAAAAGAATAACTCACCAGCATCCGCCGCTTGATCCTCATCATCCAACTGCACGCCCGCTTCCTCTGCAGCAAGCAGCCGCATCCCCTCCTTCACCGCCGCTTGCTCCTCCTTCGAGAACTGGGCAGTAACCGCATCCAAATTGAAAGCCTCTCCGCCTTCCTTACCCGCGTTCACCCTGGCCTCCTCTAAAGCCTGGAGATACACCTTGGCCATCACCCGAGGGTAATCGTCCATCCAAGACAAGCCGCCCTCCTTCCAAGTGTGGAAGTACATGTCCTGCAGCATCTCATCCATCATCCCCTCATTCTCCTCAAACTCCCTCACCCGGGCCTCGGAAGCTTGCAACTTGGCGACGGCAATGTCCCTCTCTGATTGGTATCTCAAGCAGTCAGCCTGGAGAGACCTCCTCATTTCCTCCTCCTTTAACTTGAGGGACCTCCTCATCTCCTCCATCTCCTCCTTCAACTCGGCCTGAGCCATCTCCGCAGCCTCGAGCCTCCCAGACAACTCCTCTACCCGCTCAAGATCCGCATTTCGAACCTCGTCCACCGTCGTAATGGCCATGTTAATCCGTTCCCTGCAGGCGACCTCCATCTTCCGTAATTCCGCCCTATTGGCCTTCTCCATCGTCTCTTTCAGCCGCTTGGAGGCTTCCTCATGCTAGGAAATCTGGATGGCTTGATCGGCGAGCTGCTTGGCCTGATCGGCAACTTTTAACCTCAACCGAATATTAGCACTCCCGATCTCTTCCCCGGCCTTGGCCAATTTAGCATGATGCTCCATTAACTTCTTGGTCTCTGCGGCCACCCGATCGATGTTAGCCTTGGCTTCGTCCCCCATGGTGACTACCCGTGTAGTAAGTAAATCAAGATCTAAAGACTTGGCCTCGTCCAGCACTCTTACCATGGGGTTGCGGGGAAGGAGGTGCTCGCCCGTGGCCTCATCAAATGAGATATCCTGAAAGCTCGGATCTAAATCAGGATGACCGGCAAAAGGGTCACGAGGCACGGGGCGAGGCACATCAGGACGCCTTATACGAATAACAGTTGGGCTCTTGAAAGGAGGATGAGGGGGGCCGGATTCCGTGCTCTCCTCCGTAGTATCACGAGGAGGCTGAGTAGGAAGCTGCGAACCAGGGGAAGACTCAAATAAGGAACGGCTCCGCTTCTTTTTCCGAATGCCCTCTTCAATGACCCCAAGAAGAGGGCGATAACTGACTACATCCCCAGTGCGACCAGTAGAGGGTTTCGCAGAAGCTCTCCTCGACTTAAACTGCTCAAGGCGGTGTCGAACGTCCGACGTTTTAACCACTTGGCCTGCCCCTGGAATAAAGAACAAGTGTTACGAACATACAATAATCCACAGTTCGAAAAATGTGTTAAGTTAAAAGGAAAGAAAAGTGAGAAGACACATCTATTATACAAACCCGGCGGAGGAGTGGGATACTGCAATAAGTCCTGGATCTCATTCCAGGACGGAAGTGAACCGTAAAAAATTTCTAAGTCCCTATCGAAAATGGAATCGGCAGAGGACAAAAGTTCACCTTGCATCGCCGGAATCGCCCTAGCCGAGGAACCCTTAGAGGATGGGTCAGTGCCAGCCACAGCTTTGCCGGTTTCCTTTG
Source organism: Allium cepa (assembly GCA_030765085.1). Taxonomy (NCBI): domain Eukaryota; kingdom Viridiplantae; phylum Streptophyta; class Magnoliopsida; order Asparagales; family Amaryllidaceae; genus Allium; species Allium cepa. The sequence continues at coordinate 142,582,390 of CM060931.1, read as the reverse complement.
CCTTCTCCGTTTCCGACTCTCCCTCCGACTCCCCGAAGGCCCGACGGAGAGCCTCATCCAGTTCAAGGTCTTGCTCAGAGGTTAGGGCACCGACGCCACTACCACCTTGACCGTCGCCATCTCCTCCACCCTCCGACCCTTCTCCAACCTCGCCTCCTTCCTCCTCTTCTACACCTTCCTCCTCCGGGACAGTCGGAAAAGTACTTGGAGAAGGGCCATCAGACTTCTTCAGTTTCTTCCCCCCGACAACGGGACGCTCTGCAAAAGGCTCCCTCTTACCGCTCTTCACCATAGCCCCCTCCTTAGCTTTAGCAGCCTTCTCCTCAGCCGTGTCTCTTTGCTTAACCACGGACTGGTGCGGTAAGATCAAATTATACTCCAAGAGGGTTGCGTTCCTGATCAAGAAGGAGGCCGACCGGTCCCGTGCCGGAATAGCCTTTAGTTCAGCAGCCATTCGCACCAAGGAATCATCCTCCACGACTGCAATACCACCTGTCGCTAGCCAGAAATAGAAGCATGTCAGAAAAGACACTACAGTCAAAACATGGAAAGTATAAATGAAATCCATCTTACAGCCGGAAGTGAAAAGGCGGAAAGAAACAGCATCGTCCTTGATGAAGAACCACTCTTTCTTGAACATGGTAAACTTGGAATATAAGTACAGGACTGGTTTGAAGGGCACGACCGCTTCCAAACTAATATACGGAGACCCCTTCTTATAGCCTCTCAGGTTGTACAAATATCGAATTTCCCGGTTAGAAGGAGGACGCCCGTACCTCCTCTGGAAGATAACAAAAAGGCTCATCAGAATGACATAAGAGTTAGGCTGAAGTTGGAAGGGAGCCACCTTCAAATACGTGGTGAAGCTTACTATCCAAGCGTTGATAGGAGGGATAGCACCGCACATGCAATGGTATCTGCTATAAGCAAAGTAGCCTTCGGGAGGATTATACGGCATCACTCCATCTCCCGGCAGCAGCATAAGAGCCCTGTCTATCCCGAAGGAACGGGATATGACGTCAAGTTGCTCCTCCTTTAGGGAGCTAGGAAAGCAATCAGGGGGGGAGATCAGAAGTTCCTGTGGACTATATCCATCCACTAATGACCTCGGAACAGGTCGATGTTGCCCGGATCCTGGTTGGGCTGGGGGCACAGAAGAAGGCTCTCCCTCATCCTTGGATTTCCGTCTGTCTGATCGTGTTTCTGCCTTACGAGTCATTTATCTGCATGCACAAAAGTGAAAAACATGACGTTAGAACGAAAGTATAAGCAAGCAAGCATACATAAGTCCAGAATACGAGGTTCATTCGGCACTGGGGTCCTAAGTCCATTCGGTAGTACAAGTCTTAAGTTCATTCGGTGGTACATGTCCAAGTTCATTCGGCACTAAGGCCTTAAGCTCATTCGGCATTTGAGATCTTACGTGTGCATTCGGCATTCTGAACCATTCGGTAATAAGAGGCATTCGGCAATAGGGTACATACCTGATTCGGTAGAAGATTGGTTAATTGGTTCGGCAGAAGATTGGTTCGGCAGAAGACTTGGTTCGGTAAGGAAAAACCAAAGGGGGGTGTAGCCTCTATATATAGGCGAGCTCAGGACCGCCGAACCAGCTGGTTCGGCCCACCGAATAGAAACACCGGACCAATACCAAACATACCGAACCAAACGAATACCGAATGAACCCATCCATGCCGGACCAACCAAAGGACTGAATGAAGCTATCTCCACCAGCGAAAACCAGGAACAGGGGGCACGCAGGCTCCTCACTCAGATAAGTACCGAACTCTAGAACTAGCTAATAAAATAAGGATTATGATAACAATGAATAAGTCGTAAAACTCTCACTAACATGGATTAATCGTTTACACGTGTACACGACCACGAATGGTCCATAGGCACGCTCCGAATGGTTATTAACCCTATCGTCGTGGGAATTTACACTTTGACACGCCTTTTTAAACTCATAGATGAAACGAATATTTGATTCTGGTAATTATGAAATGGCTAAGCTACTTACACATGTACGGGGTCGCGAACGATCCCTAGGCATGCTCTGAGCTAGCGATAAACCATCTTGACAAACGATCCAAGGATCCACTCTGACATGAACCTGGCATCGATGATGCTAAGCCCCTTCGGGGCTCACTCTCCCGTCCCAAACGGCTCAGTTCAATTAAAATATTCCGATCACGAACGGTTGTTATTTAAAATCACACTAAAACTGTAAATTACTTTGCAGGACATCAGCAGGATACGAACATCCAGCCCATGGCGTTACCAAACAAGCCTTTCTACCACAAGGAAACAAAGCGCGACACATGCGAGCACGTGCCCCACTTTGGGGGGCAAATGTTGGGCGAATTCTCACCCAGAAGATCTCAAAACCAAGAAGCCACAGTTTCACTCGGGTTCGCAATCTCCACTTCATTCAGCACGACCAATCACCTTCCCATTCGGCCTTGACTCATCCGGCCTTAACACATTCGGCCTCCACCTCATTCGGCCTTGACACATTCGGCCTCCACCTCATTCGGCTTCCTTTCCACCACCGGTCCAAGCAGACAACACCGAACCAACTTCCAAAGCCACCACCGAATCAACATTCCCCTCTACTGCCGAACCAGAGGGATGCTGCCCCATGCCGAACCAACCCATCAACAAGGCCACCACCGGACCAAACGAGCACCGAACCACCTAACTACCACTGGTCCATACCTACCACCGATCCAAAGCCCAATGCCGAACGAAGCTCTGCCGAACCAGGTGATTGCCAGTCCAGATTGTCTCAGCCCGGGCCCACCAGCAGCTATATACCTCCAAGACCCCTGCCCCCTGCCTCATTCTATAAATAGAGGGGTAGGGGTACAACAATGGCGGACAAGTTTGAGAGCTCAAGCAAGGAAGGAACTTTAAAACTACTTTCATATACTTATATACGAAGCATTGTACTTGTAATCTGAAAGAAATAAGATAATAACATATAAAGTGGACGTAGGCACATTCTGGCCGAACCACTATAAATCCGCGTGTCTTTTACATTTCAGCCCCTACTTCTTTTATATTTACATACTCATCTAAAATCATTGAAAATCACATATAATCAACTAAATAATACGACTTGGAGGTGTTTGTCCATTTTTTGTGCAAACACTTTGTCTTCTAAGTATAGTCTTTCTCATTGTTACTCCATTGGTCTTTCACTAATTTAACTATCTTGTTCAACTCTTCTCATCTCTGGCCACAACACGAATAGGTTGTCTCACAAAAGTCAGATCTATTTCCACTAGTAAAACTTCTAATGCAGTCGGAGCAATTGTAGTCTCTCGATCATGTACATGCTTCCTAAGATGAGAAACATGAAAAATATTATGGACTCTTGTCAATCTACAATATAACTCTACCGTACACAAGTTTCTCGATCTTCTTTATAAAATGGAACGGTCCAACATATCTCGGTTCCACCTCCCTGACTTTTCAAATCGTACCACACCCTTCATCGGTGATACCAAAATGAAAACATGATCCCAAACTGAGAACTCTAAATCTTTACGCATTTATCTGTGTAACTTTTCTGCCGAGACTGAGCTTCTCTCATCCTAGCTCGGATTAACTCAATCTTTTCTCTAGCCTCTCCCACTGTAAACAACTTAGCCGATATAGGCCGTCCTAGTTGACTTAACGGGGAAAGAAATGTGCACTCTTGGTCAGTCTATCCACTATGACCCAAATACTTTCATTTTCCATGTTCGATCTTGGCAGTCTGTCACAAAATCCATGGATATCGAATCATTTCCAAACCGGCGCATCTAAAGGCTAAAGCAAACCATTTGACTTCTGATGTTCGGCTTTTACTTGCTGGCAATTTGCAAATTACTTCAACCATAAGCTTACATCTCTTTTTATACCTTCTTAGAAGAAACTTTTTTTCATATCCTAATACATCTTAGTTTCTAGGATGTATAGTAAACTTCGATTGATGACATTTTCAAAGAAATTTCCTCCTTAGGTCACCAACATCTGGAACACACAAACGTCCCTTCTTCCTTAACCATCCTCTCTGGTCAATACTAAAACCTTTTAGATCATCAATCTTAGTTCCACTTTCTAATCTTCTAATCCTTTCAGCTAACAATTGATCAACTCCCTTCATCAATCCTCTTGATCAATACTGGTCAAACTTCCAAGCAGGACAACATGGAAGTACTTTGACTAAAACAAGCAGTAGCTCTTAACTGAACACTACAAGTAGTCAATGCCTCTAAATCCTTCCATTCTTCCAATATAACTAGCACCATATTATGTTGTTTTCTGCTTAGTGCATCTGCCACTTTGTTTCCTTTCCTTGACGTATACTCAATACCAAAATCATAAACTGCTAAAAACTCCAGCCACCGCTGCTGTCTCATATTTAAATCTTTCTGAGGATAAATACCTTAAAGACTTATGATCCGTATACAATTCGAATCTTTCTCCTAAGAGGTAGTGTCTCCACACTTTCAATGCAAAAAATCACCGCTTCCAACTCCAAATCATGAGTCAGATATCTAACTTCATGTGGTCCGAGCTGCCGAGAAGCATAGGCAATTACTTTACCTTTTTGCATCAACACAGCTCCCAATCCTATTCCACATGCATCTGTATATACAACTAAATCCCGATTACCATCTAGCACAACTAACATAGACAAGTTAAACAAATGCTTTAACTTAAGGAATGCTTTCTCACATTAATCAGACCAAACAAACTTTAAGTGCTTCCTAGTTAGTTTGATCAGGGGTACTTCTATCCATGAGAAATCCTTTATAAATATCTAGCAATAGCTAGCTAATCCAAGAAAACTCCTTATCTCGGTCATCGTCTTGGGTTTCTTCTAACCGTTACAGCTTTTATTTTAGATGGATCAACTAACAACACTTTTTTTTAAAACTACATGACCAAGAAACTTCTTTTCTTTATTCCAAACTGACATTTTGAAAACTTCACTTTTAGTTGTTGCTATCTCAATGTCTCAAGCACTGTTCTAAGATAAATCTTATGATCTCTTTTATCCTTAGAATATATCAAAATGACATCAATGAACACCAACATGAACCTATCCAAGTTCTCTTAGAGAATTCGGTTCATTAAGTCCACAAAGAAAGCAGGCGCATTAGTCAATCCAAATGGCATTACTAACCATTTGTACAAACCATATCTCGTTCAAAATGCCATTAATAAAATACTGTCTTTCACCACCTCAATTGATGAAACCCTGTCACCAAATCCAACTGGGAAAATACTTTGGCTTTACTCAACTGCTCGAACAAATTATCGATTCTCGAAAAAGGATATCTATTCTTTATCATCTTCTCATTCAGCTTAAAATAATCATTACATAATCACAATGATACATCTGATTACTTCACAAATGGGTACCACGGCTGCTCTCTAGGGCGAACTACTTGGTTTAATATAACTCTTTCCTTCTAAATCCACTAGTGCCATCCTACTAGGTGGTCTATTAACAGGTTCAGCTCCATGTACAAGATCTATTTGAAACTCAATAGCTTGTTTCGATATACTCCTGTAACATGCTCAAAAACATCTGTAAATTCTTTTACAACATAAACCCGATCTAACACATCTTCCACTTCTATGGCACCCAACAAATCCCTAATTTATGAACTCGAATTCTTGATCGAGCGTATGATTTGGTCACTATTATAAGGGTGTCTCAATGATATTTTCCTATCCTGGCAAAATATCATAGCATTATATTTTCCCAACCTATCCATACACAAAATAATCCAAAAACCATAAAATCAAACACAAACAAACTGCATGTGAAAGTATAACCTAGCAATTCAAGCTCTAGATAGTCACATCTCATCCCAAGAGTTGCATAAACTCCTATTATATTAGCTACCCTTAAGGAAATAACAAGGTATGATGGTTCTAAATTTAACTTATCTATTAAAAACTGTGAGATAAATGAATGTGATGCTTTAGGATCGAACAATACTCTAACTTATATGCTTTGAAACAAAAGTGTAACTTCCATCATTGACTTTTCTTTCTTAGCTGTAGTCGGTCTCGCTACAGATGACTCAAAAGCGAACACCTTTCCCTTTCCTTCCTTAGCTGCTTCTAGACATTTGTTCTCGTATTGCCCAGTTAAAGCAGTTCACATTCTGGCTTCCCACAACCACCTTACCATCACCAGATCGACATTCATTAGCAGAGTGGCCCTTCTTGCCATACTTATAACAAACGATATCCACTTTTCCCTTTTTGGCAGCTCTACCCTTCTAAGCTCCCTTCTTCTTAAAGAATTTCCTCTTCTTACTCTGGGAATCTTGAGTCTCCACTGACTTTTCCTTCCCGAAGGTCGAAAGCATTTCTACATTCCTAATAGCCATTTCCACTACCACATTTGATGGATCCATGAAATGTGGCATAGTTGTCCCAGCAATCTATGGCCTCAAACCTCGGATGAAATCCTTATTCCTCTTGATCATGGTGTCGATGGCAGCATATCCATACCAAGACTATTCATCAAACTCAGCAGTCCAGCACCGACAATTCCCCTTGCTCCAATTTCATAAACTTCCTTAGCAGGGCAGACTTGGTTACCTCAAATAAAAATCTTTCCTCGAATCTCCTTTGGAATTTAACCCAAGTCATTTCCTCTTACGGTACACCTATGGTTACCTCGTTCCACCAGAATAAAGCAGCTCCTTGCAACGTCTCGGAGCCAACCTCCTTTTCTGCCTGTCATTTAGACTAGATCAGCAAAAATTCTTTCATAATGCAACAGCCAGTTCTCCACTTAAATATTATCTTCAGTTTCAAGAGAAGGCTTTCCTCCAAGACTAGTATAATCTTGGCTCAGCTTAGCATAGTTATTATCAACAGGTACTATAAGATTAACTCCTCCCGCATTTGTCGCATTTCCCCCATCCACTCTTACAGCTGCTCCATCTTACATCAGGTTGACGAAGAACTGATATATAGTCCCCATACGTACTAGTGGGGTTCAGTAGCTACATTAGCATTTTCGTTTTGATTAGCATTTTCCTGTCGACCTTGGTTCCTTCTAATATTAGGTCGAACATTTCCATTGGTTGTAGTATTTCCTCCATCTAAATTCACTCTTCCGTTCGATGGAATTTATCTAAGATACGGATCAGTGTTGGCGTACCAGAGTATGGAATTCGCATTCAAGTTCATTCAAGACTATATGTTACATGTTCAAGTTCAAGTCATGTTCAAAAGTATGCGACTTTGGGTTCCAATGATTTAAGCCATATAAGTCCAAACATTCACATTCTAAGTCATATGCATTTATTCCAAAGTATTTGAATTCGAGGTCATATGCAAGTCTCTAGTTCAAGTTCAGGTTTATGGAAAATGTTCATATGTATATAATTAAGTTCAAGTTCAAGTGTTCACTCAGTCGAAAAATGACTAAGTCTCCCTAGGCAAGGGGATCGTATCTAATCCCACACCCAGGAAATCTCGCCTTGTCCGATTTCAAACCCCATTTGCCTACCACTGATCCCTCTCCTAACTGATCCCTACATTTCAACAATTAACCGAATCCTTCTTCTCATACCCATAGCCATTCCGCCATATTTGTTTGCTTCACTCCACTTCACAAACAATCACATCACATTGTCGATCCCTCCTTATCACTTCATCTCCTCCACATCAACACCTATCACCATTGGCCAATCCCAATATTTGTCGCTCTTCCATTCCACCAACACATAAAAGCAACTTAAATTCTATCGCAATTCCAACCATTCAACTCCATAATTCCTTCTGAACCCTAGATCTACATTCCCCAACATGAATAATCCCACCGACTCATCATCTTAAAACCCTTAAATTATGTATTACAAACCCAAAAACTCATCTATGTATGCAAAGCTACACATGAACATGGGTCAAAGAAGAGGATATGCACGGTTCAGGTTCAAGCTTGGATCTAAAATTGAATTTCCAAGATCGAAAGGAGAATTGATTTGGGTAAAGGCGAGGGCATCTAGCAAAGTAGAAGATGGAATTACATGAGGAATTGGATGGACAGTGGAAAATGTGGTGGAAATTTTATGTTTGAAGATGAAGTTGTTAATGGTAGAGAGGAGGAGGTAAAGGGGATCGGTTCGGTTGTAAAGAGAATGAAATAAGTGAAGTGAAGAGAATACGCTAAGTATTAGCTTATATATGCTTGGGTGTGGTCCGTTTTCTCAAAGCTCGAAATTGGTTAAGTCCAACAAGATGAAGGGATCGAATCTGATCCCCCACCTAGGGGCTTCATACCGATTGCTAAACAATGTTTAAAAACAGAGAAGAAATGTGAATGGATGATGAAGAACATAACAAGGAAAATATATTTCAACTACATGATATTGGCATCGACCCATGAACGTGCACGTGTAAATATCTAACGTTCGATTTCTTGAATCGACAGAGGCTGAGTTCTCACCTGGATTTCTCAAAAATGAAGTCACCATAGATAACCGAAGCCTTCTAACTCGATTGACAAGCTCGATGGAACCGAGTATAGATAAAGACGGGGGATTATACTACAAAATTATATTGACAAATATCGACTAAGCATCATGACGAATGGAGAGAGATACGACTCTTCGAAAAGACAATTCTACGGGAGGATAACGACCATTCACGAAATTGAATGGAATTCTTTCCGATGTTTCTAACTTGCTTCAATTCAAAGCATGTCATGTTCGAAACAAGACGTACTTTGGGGTACAAGTGTTATACGATATTTTGACCTGGTAATATGCACGTAAAAGTGCATATTTTTACTTACATATTTAATCTACTTTTATTTAAATAAATGAGCATATTAAGGTATTTTACATGTTTAAACCAAAATTTTAATTATTTTCAAATCATCATTATTTCATCTTCATTTGGAGGGATAAAATGGTAATTTTGTATATGATTTAATTTGAGAAAATTTATTGGTAGGAACTGAAGTGTAAATATGAAGATGGTTCATGGAAGAATGCATGCACATATATTGAAGGCAAATGAAGACTGGAAATAAATGAATTCATGCAACATGGAGGAGCCCACAAACTCACTACCATATGATCCATAACTAAAAGCATATTCACAAGTTAATGGAGGCTTAAAGGCATGTTAGTGGGGATAAATTAATTCCCTAATGATTATATGGAGGTTACACTTCTTAAATGGCATTTTAGCTAGTCCCCTAAGATATGAATTAGAGTTTTAAGCATGTATAACTACCCCTTATGTCTCATGTAATTATCTTCTTACCTTCATGCAAATTGTAGCCTCCAAAATGAATGAAAATAAATCTACTCCTTAATGGCTTCTTAGCCATTTATTTTCTTACATGCACCTTCTTTTTATTCTTTTTCTTATTACATGCTCTTTAATTATGTTAGTTTATGTCATGTTCATTTATGTTAGTTTATGTCTCTTCTATGTTATATTAGTAGCATAGATTTAATTCATGCAATTAGTTTAGATTTACTTTATGCAAGTAGTTAATTGCCTTTTCTTTGGATTAGCCTTTTCTTTCCTTCATGTTTCTGTCAAAATCATTTTATGTTAACATAAATTCAATTATGTGTAGATAAACCTCTTAAATTTAGGGATGATGAAGCTCTCATGATTCATAATGAATCATCAAAATGAATTCATATCATGATCTTCCTTTTTGTGCTCAATGACATGTTGATGTTTATGTGATTTTATGTTTAATATTGAGTTTGATAGCTATATTGTTCAAAACAAGCAGGCTATGCTTAGGTATAAGAATCACCAATTACCTCATTATCTACATATGATTATGCTAATGAAAATATAATTAGAATCAAAAGTTGATACTTTATGTTACTAATTAAATAGTAAATAAGTCATGCTTAAAATAGATTCTACTTTTAATTTCGTATCATTTTCATTAAAGTTGGTAAGTGGTTTCGAGGGTGCATTAAAGTCCGATGATTTAAGTGTGCTAACTAATAACACAATTAGGTCATGGTTATGATAAATGAATCAATTAATTCACAAATGACAAAAAGAAAAGAAAAGAACGTAGAATGTTGATTTATATGATCATTAGAGTAGATTTGCTCTTAAATTGCTTTTAATCTCATACTTAGTTTTCAAACTTCTTTTATTAGTTTTTTTTAGTAATTTTAGTTAATATATCTTCAAACTTTTGTCTAGTTTGATTGAGTAGAATTTAAAATTAATTCATTTTCCCACGGATCGATCCGTACTCGCATAGGTACGATAATGTACGTCGTGCACTTGCGGTTTATAACGATATAATTTTTAACGGTGATTTTCTAACCGATAGAAATTTCCACCATTATTAACCAGTTTTTGACGCCATTGTCGAAGATAACAATTTAAATTTATTTTTCCTCTTCGAATTATAATTTTTTAGTTAGTGTTAGTTTTCACAAAAAAAATTGCTTTGTATTTTTTTCTCCATCCATTTTTCCGGTGTTACTTGTTTAATTTCTCTGCCCATTTTTTTCTCTTTGTTTCAAGTGTTCTTCTCGGTTACATTTTTCTGTCAACAAGTTAATTTTTTTTTAAAAAAGGAACAACCTGCTATAAAAAAAATTGTTCGATCTCAGTTCAATTTTCTCTTCTCTGTACAACCATTTACAAACATTCTCATACAAAAAGAAAAGAAAAAAACAATTGCATTTCTTTGTATAACCATTTACATACTCTCTGTTACAAACTTTCTGCCCCTCCTCCTACATCATCTACTTTATTACCCACCTGCCTGCATCTCTGCCACTTCTTCATCTCTGCAACACAATACATACCACTGCACAATCACTGCATACTTCTACTGCATACATTCATATCAATTTTCTCTGCCTTCTTCCTTCCTACCTCACTTCACAACTACATGCACATCAACTGCACAACTCAACCTTCAACACTTAAACCATCACGAACACCTCCACAACCAAACTTCACCCATCATATAGCCTTCAACCATCTTCAACTTCCTCTGCCACAATCACCGATCCTGCTTGCAGCTAGAACGAGACTAAACAATCACCTGCTGCAACCAACCATCCATCTCCCTGCCCATCACTGCCTCGTCAATTTCATCACTCAAACTCCTCAAACATCTTACAACACCCAAATTCTACACATTGCCAGTACCACTCCACTTCACTCTCACTGCTTCCAGACCACACAGTAACCATCAATTCAACTAAATTTAACCTTCCTCCCTGCCATTTGAACCACTCTCCATTTCCTTGACCTCTTCAACCATACACGTAGCCTTCAACCACTGCATCACGATCACTGTTGCACCATATCAACTTCACTTCTGCACACTTCAACTTCATCACCGCCTCCCCAAACCCATTGCCACTTGCAACAACCTTTAAAACCCCACCATCACCATCCAAACAACCAACTGCCGTCAACCAAGCACAGCGGCAACCAAATTATCCCATCGACCACTCCCTATCATCAAATACCCCTACTGTCACATCTCCAAATAACCCACTCGGGCATACTACCACCTCCTCTACCAACCACCTCAACTGCTAAATACACATCACCTCCCACCTGTTCACCCCACTACGTCCACTTCAAACACATCCAAGACCCTAAAACCAATCAACATCCACAACACAACCCACAGCAGCAACTCCAGCAATTGCCTCCATAAAACACCCTCTTGCAAACATTTATCTCATACCTAAAATTGTCCTGCTTCAACGAACCACCCCCAGCCTCTAGCATAAGCAACACTGCCTTCAAACTTGGAATCACCTACCCTTCCAATTGTCGAATCACCTACCCTTCCAATTGTCGAATCACCTCACTCATCAACAACTCACCTATGCAATTCCATCGCGACAATACCCAAATTCGAATGCATCCTCGAAATTATGACTACCAAATCAAACCCTCCATCGCCTCACCCCAATCCGATTCCTGCAGCAACAAATCAACTCCTCAAAATGCCACCGCAATCATCGACTAGAAACAACTCACAACCGCAACCAAGTCCAAGTCCAACGAGTAGAAAGCGTGATTTGGAACTTTGGTTTTAGAATTAGGTTGGGTATATTTGTTTAATTCGAAAGCGTTGTTTGCTGATGTATTTAGGCATGCGTTTGGGGGAGGAGTAATATCTATACTTATTTAATTTGGAATTGATTTTGGCCGATTCAAGTTTTGGGCTGTACGTTTTTGATAATAATTTTTTTTAATGTAAATTATTTGTTTTATTCTCTTCCCTAAAAAAGCTTTAGTTTGTTTTGTTCAATTCTTAACAAAAAGAGCAAAGAAAAAAAACTCTTTAAAAAATATATATAATACAAAGTTGCCTTTGCTTGCTTTTTTTTGTATTATCCTACTATAAATCAAAAAAAACAAATTCTTGTTCAAATTTTCAGGTTGTAAATTACAGGAAATTAAAAAGGAGAAGAATTGCTTGCTAAATAACTGCATTGATTGCTTGCTTATAAAAAAAATCACCGCTTTAAAATAAAATTGCCAATAATTCTGCAAGCTCTGATATCTTTCTCTTATCTCTTGTTGTTATTTTCATTGCATTGTTAGTTGCTTGCATTTCAGAAAAAAATTAAAAACAAAACAAAATTTCATTCGTAGTTGCATCGTTACTTCACATTTGTTTTCATTTTGCATTCATATCATCTCTTTTTTTTCTACGGGCAACACCCAAATCCACATAAGGTGGGTGATTTCATCAACTTTTTCTTGGCCCACAAATTGCATATCATCATACAATTTGCTAATAATAACGATTAGATTTGTATTTAAGGGTGTCACAAGCACACCTAGAGCTTAATTGTATCTTAACAAATTGTCTTCTTTCGAAAATTTATATTCTTGGTGTCTAGACTAAAGTAGAGCAATAATCATATATAAATATTACGGTGATTTGTAAATATTACAGCTATTGTTTCTCTGAAGGTACTTAATCCTTTGGCTGCATTGTTACGGTAATTCATGGTGCACCGATAACTCTTATCCGTTACATGGCTAAGAATTATTTTGTTGGATTGAGGCAAAGTGTAATTATACAATTTTGGGTTAGAAGCTACTAAGGACAGAAAATTTGTAATTAAGTCCTTACATTCATTTAGTTGCATTGTTCATGCATATATATAAAAAAATCCAAAACTAATTTTTTTTTTTGCATTTAGTTAACTTAGTTCTTTTTTTAATCCAAAAGTTAAAAAAAAAAATCTTTTTAAAACCTTTCCTAACAAAAGAGGAAAAAAATTTCAAACAAAATCAAAAATCCAAAAAGAAAGCAACAAGCATTTTACTTAATTTTTTTTTTTAAAAAAAAAATCTAAAGAAAGTCTTTTAAAAGAAACTAAAACTAAAAAAAGAGCAAAAACATATAAAAAAGGAAAAAATTAATGTCATAAATCCAAAAAACAAAACAAAAATCAAATCTCCCTTTTGAAAAATAAATACCTTTTGGTAAATATTTTTCCTTTTAATATATATATATATATATATATATATATATGTATATATATATAACAAAACATTTTTTCACTCCATTTTATAAACCTTACTTCATTCTCTTAAACTCGATTCTCACATCTTTCTCTTCTTGACTTTTCTTATGCATGAGTACTTGGACCCGTGACACAACAACAAATCGTCTAACTCAAACAAACAATCCTCCAACGATGGCAAACGAAAATGCCCCACGTACTTTCATGGATAGAATCTTTTCCGATAGAGTTTATATTCCTTCTTGCATCATATTACCTGCCTCAATAGGTAATCATTTCGAAATTCATTCCAATCATATTGTCGCGCTCCTAAAATTTAGCGATTTTGAACACGATGACCTATACATTTTCTTAAAAAAATTTGAACAAGTTTGTGCAACCATTAAACCTCAATAACTTTATGACGATGGAGTCAAACTTTGGTTAATTCCATTTCTCTTATCGATTACGCTTGAAAAATGGCTGTATAGCCTACCATCGAACTCGATTAAAACTTGGAAAGAATTTGTTAAAGTTTTCTTAAAAAAGTTCTACCCCTTGAAAAAAACAACTAAAATCGAAACGATATTGTCAATTTTCATCAATTCAGGGGTGAACCATTTGGAAAATATTCTGAAAGATTTAAGGAGCTTTTGATAAATTGTCCACACCATAATTTTGAAAAATGTTGTCAATCTAATATGATGGACTTGAATATAGTTCACGAACCATGCTTGAATCGACGTGCCAAGGAAATTTTCTCACCCAACATCATGACGATGCGTATAAATTCTTGAAAATCTAGCCGAAAAGTCAACCCAATGGGAATGTTCTAACAAAAAATCAATTTACTCACAATCTAGTGCACACTCGATAGGATCATTTTTGGCTTTGGAAGCTAAGGTAGACGCAATGGTCAATAAATTCGACAATATTTTATCATCCAACTAAATGAACCAAGCTCCAATACGTTATAAATGCGACGATCTTAATCAAATAGCAAATCAGTGCCCTAATTCGATAGAAGTCAATGCTTTCGATAAGGGTAAGAATGACTTGTTTTCTCCAACGTACAATCCTGGTTGAAGAAATCATCCGAAGTTTGCTTGGAACCAAAATAATTCCAACACGAATTTGGTTCGTCCTAATTTTCAAGCGTTTCCAAACAATGCTTCGAATCCTCCCTTTCAACCCAATCGTTTTCAATAAAATTTTGCGCCTCCATCCCAAAATCAACCGCAACAGTCTTTTGCTCCCCAAGACGATATATTAGATTTTGGCTAAAGCAACCACTCAAAGTCTCCAATCAAATAGTAATTTGCAAAATTTCTTAACTTCGTACACGCAGAATACGAGTCAATTGACTGCTAAACCTGAAATGCAAATGATTCAATTAGCCATGTCCGTGGATGAATGTGAATGAGGCATATTCCCAAGTCAGCTAGTTCCGAATCCCAGAAATTAAAACACGAATTCAAATCAAGCCCATGTTGTTCAAGATAGAATCGTAACCCAAATGAATGCTAAAACTACTTTGTGTTTCAGTAAACAAATCGATAATCAAATTGCTAATCCAAATGATTCACTGGAAATTCCTCTTGACACTTTGAAAACAACTAGCGAATCTGAACAAAACATTGATCCAAACATCGAATCAAATTCCAATCCAAATTCTTCTTCTACTCAAGTAGACCGACCTACTGAGTATCGTGTTCCATTTCCACATCATCTTCGACCTAAGAAACTCTGATCAAATGGAAAAAATGTTGAAAATTTTTAAACAAGCCAAAGTAAACATTCCTCTTCTTGATATCATTCAAGAAGTCCCAACTTACTCTAAGTTTCTTAAGGACTTGCGTACTCAAAAACGATACATTCATGTACCCAAGAAATTTTTCTTAATTTCCAGTCTTAGTGAAGTTTTGTCGCAATCAATGCCCATCAAATACAAAGATCCTGGATGTCCGACGATCTCTCTCACGATAGGAGACAAAATGATTAATAAGTGCTTATTAGACTTGAGTGTGAGTGTCAATTTGATTCCTTATTCAGTTTACCAGCAACTTAGCTTGGGTGAACCAAAACCGACGAAAGTAACTCTTTAATTTGCTGAACGTTCGATAAAGAAACCCGTGGGAGAAATCGAGGACGTACTCATCAAAATCGGTCAATTCATATTCCCCGTTGATTTCATCGTTTTGGAGACCTAATCTATGAATAATCCGATGAGTCAAATTCCATTAATTTTAGGCTAACCCTTCTTGGCTACTTCAAATGATTTAGCCAATTGTCAAAACGGTTCGATAAAAAGCATTTGAAGTAGCCAAGAAGAGTCAGCCTAAAATTAATGGAATTTGACTCATCGAATTCGATAAAAATTTCTTTCGAAAGATGACTATTGATCTTAACATTTTCAGTCTTGAAAATCAATCGAACAAACCACGTGACCAAATGTTGGAAGTTAGCACCATTCAAGAAAATTTTGACTATGAAACAGTTGACCTTAAACGAACGCGAGACCGAATACGAACAATTGTTTCAAGACGAGCCTAACAAAATTGAAAATGCACTTCCATTTGAACCCCTCACTGTTGAGTCAGAACTTCAACCAAATTCTTTGATTGAGCAACCTCCTAGGTTGGACCTTAAACCCCTTTTCGATCACCTTAAGTACACATACTTAGGTGACAAAGAAATGTTTCCTATCATAATATCTTCAACTCTCTCTCTCGATCAAGAAACTTCCTTACTTTTAATTCTGTCGAAAAACAAAGAACCAATTGGATGGTCGATTATTGATATAAAGGGAATTATTCCCGCTCTTGTTCAACATCGCATCCATTTAGTTGATGATTCCAAACCTGTTCTTGATGCACAACGAAGGCTTAACCCAGAAAATGAAGGATGCGATTCAAGACGAAATTTTTAAACTTCTTGATAACATAATCATATACCCAATCTCAGATAGTTCATGGGTCAACCCAATTCGTGTCAGGCCTAAAAAGTCTAGACTTACCATTATCAAGAACGACACAAACGAATTCATTCCAACTCGTACTCAACGGGTTGGCGTGTTTTCATTGATTGATGAAAACTAAATGCTGCAACACGTAAGGATTACTTTCCTCTTTCTTTCATCGACCAAATGCTTGAACGTTTAGCCGGCCATGTATTATATTGCTTTCTTGATGGTTATTTCGGTTATAACCAAATTCCAATCGCCCCCGAAGATTAAGAGAAAACAACTTTCACGTGTCCCTTTGGCACTTTTGCGTATCGATATATGCCTTTTGGCCTTTGCAATACTCCTACTATGTTTAAAGATGCATGGTCAGCATCTTTTTCGATACGATCGAACGCTTTCTGGAATTGTTTATGGACGATTTTTTCATTTTTGGAAACTCTTTTTCCGAGCGCTTACACCATTTTGAGTTGGTTTTTAGTCATTGAAGTACGAAAAATTTACTTTAAACTGGAAAAAAATGTCATTTCCTAGTCAAAAATGGCATTGTTCTTAGGCATGTCATTTCAAACAAAGGCATTGAGGTAGATAAAGCAAAATTTGATGTAATTGCAAATCTACCCATTTCCAAATCTGTTAAGGACATTCATTCATTTTCTGGACATGTTGGTTTTTATCGATGCTTTGTGAAAGACTTCGGTAAAATTGCATGACCTCTTACGACTCTTCTTGGAAAAGACGTTCTAATCGACTTTAATTCTGATTGTGGTTCTGCTTTCGAACGTCTCAAAAATGAAATCATTTCCGCTCTCATCATTTGCTCAACCAATTGGGATCTTCCTTTCTAAATAATGTGTGACACTACTAACTTTGTAGTTGGTGCAGCCTTAGGAGAACACATCAACTAAATTCTTCATGTCATCTACTATGCTACTAAACGATGTTCAACACAATTGCACAACCACTGAAAAAGAGCTTCTAGCGGTAGTCTTTGCGCTTGAAAATTTCCGACCTTATTTGATTGGCTAAACATTACTGTTTACATCGACTATTCCGCTCTTAGGTACCTTTGTGCTAAAAAAAATGATAAATCTCGTTTGATATGTTGGGTCCTTTTACTTCAAGAATTTGACCTTATGATCTAAGACAAAAAAGGATCTGACAATGTCATTGTTAATCATTTGTCACGTCTTTCAAACGCACCGTCTTCTTTACCGATCAAGGAGAACTTTCCAATTGAACAACCACTTTCTGTTTCTGTCGTTCCATGGTATACCGACATAGTGAACTATTTAGTCACTAAGGGAACTCCTTTATTTTGGTCGAAACAAGATAAATATAAATTTCTTTCCCAAATCAAGTAATTCTATTGGGATGATCCATACTTGTTTAGGTACTGTTCGAACCAAATTATTTGACATTGCATCCTCGATTGTGAAATCAAGAGTGTCCTTCTGTTTTGCCATGACCAAGCTTGTGGTGGTCACTTTGGTCGGAAGAAAACTGCAAAAGAGATGCTTCATTATGGTTTTTACTTGCAAACATTTTTCAAAGATGCATTCGAGTTTTGTAAAACTTGCAATCGCTGCCAAATGTTAGGAAGAATCTCTTGACGAAATATGATGTCTTCGAATCTCATTTTTACGATTGAAATCTTTGATGTTTGGGGTATTAATTTTATGGGACTATTTCCCAATTCTTTTGGAAATCTATATATTCTTTTTGCCGTTGATTTCATCTGTAAATGGGTTGAAGCCATTCCTTGTAAAACAAATGACCATAAAGTTATTGTGAAATTCATAAAAGAAAACATATTTTTGAGGTTTGGAACACCTCGCACAATAATAAGCGATAATGGAAACCATTTCTATAGTCGTTTATTTGAAATTCTAATGAAGAAATACTCAATAACACACAAGTTATCCACTAATTATCATACTCAAACTTATGGTCAAGTTGAAGTTTCAAATCGATAAATTAAACAAATTTTTGGAGAAAACTGTAAATAAAAATCGAAAAGATTGGTCACAAAAATTGACAGATGCGCTTTGGGCTTACAGAATTGCATATAAAACCAATCTTAGAATGTTTCCTTCTAGGCTTTTATATGGTAAAACGTTCCATTTGCTCGTTGAACTCGAATATAAAGTGTTGCGGGTGACTAAGAACATAAACTTTGATCCTGAGAAAGCCGACGAAAACAGAAAATTGAAACTCAACGAATTATAGAAGATTAGGAACGACGTATATGAAAATGAGAAAATTAAAAAAAAAGAACAAAAGTTTTTCATGACAAATCAATCCTAAGGAAAACATTTTTGCCAAATCAAAAAATTCCTTTGCATGGCCCTTGACTTCATTTGTTCGCTGGAAAGTTAAAATCAAGGTGGACAACAAGGAAAATGGCGAATGATTCGAAGTATTCGCGAGTTCAAGAAAATGGCGATAGATTTAATTCTTTCCCTTTCTTTTCTCTTTCCAACTACAGATTTGCTTCTTTCTCGCAAGGTCATGAGAAACCAATATTCAACTCTAGTTCATTTAATGGAAGAGATGGGTCTTCATTCTTTAAAAATCAATCTCATAAGCCTTGAAATTCAGATTGGAAAAGGGATTTTTCCTGCTATCGATGTAAGGATAAAAATCAGAAGATTTGTCCAAATCCAATTCATTGCTTTAAATGTGGAGTGATTGGTCATAAGAGAGCGTCGTGCCCTTTGTTGCTCAACCCATTTCTCGATTCAAGGTTTGCTTTTCCTGATTCTTATCCAATTTTTTTGAAACCCTTGAGTCCTAAAGATCACCATTATTATTTCATCCTCGAATTCTTGAGATTAAAGGGAATGTTTGTCGATGGCTGTGCAGGAAATTTTGAGGAATGTAGCTATCTCTTCAACAAAGTATTTTGGCACTTCGATTGCTTAACAGCCGATAATATTGGTAAGTATTCAAACTCTGATAATTGGGAACGGTTTCAATTTAAAGATTTTTCTAAATTAATAATGTTGTTCATGATTTTGTGATTTCACAGTGGATTGATATAGAGAAATTATATGAGAACGATTGGATTTGGGATATTCATGCTGACAATTTTTTAATGGATCCGGATGTTAAAGACTGTTGTTTTCCTAAATATAAGTTAGTGGATAGAAATGCTGGTGATTTAGTTGATTCAGAAATTAGTGGGAATGTAGACAATTCTCCTCAGCGTGATTGTTTGATTAAGTTATTCGAGTTAAAGGATAATAAGGCTGTCATGGGTGATTGTGTTCTTGAGCTGGGGGAAACTGTTAATATCAAGATAAGTTCAGAATTTAAAATGTTTAATAATTCTAATTACAATCTAAAGTTTAAAAGTTTTGAGGTTTCGCCAGAGTCTGATGTTGATGGTAAAATAGAGGTTGTCAAATTGTCGGTTGTAGATGGACATCATTTAAATAGCATGGCTGTTTCTTTTTGCGTTGATGGTTTATTAAAGTAAGGATTGTATCACTACAAAAATAGTTTATTTTCTTAGCATAATTAAATGGCCTTTTTTAAACAGTTGCCATTAAAACATAAATTAGCGCTAAACTTACGAACCCTAGCGAGGTAGGAGCTCTACTTTTTACTTTCCCTCCCTTCATTTTCTTGAAAACCAAAAAACTTCCCCTAAATTTCTAATTCCCAGTCCAAACAAAGCTAAAAAAATTCAATCGACAACTTCCTCAAAAATAAAATTTCTCCCATGTAGTTCGTTAGCAAATCGGTGCCTTCATCATCATTTTGGTTGCACTCGATTGGCTTCCTTCATCCTCATCCCTTTTGCAGTCGATCGACAACCATCATCTCCAGCAGCTATTACCCATCGTCGTCATCGAAGTTTAAGAGTAAGATTAGTTTAAGTCCATTAGATATGAAATCATGCTATTTAGTATTTTTTTTGTTCCAGCTCTTCTAAAATCTGTTGCATCTAAACTGGTCTCATAAACTATCCTGACGTAATTTCTTATTTATTGTTGATGATTGAGTTGGTTGATTGCTAGATTTATTATTGAATTATTCTTACTTCTCGGTCCATGAGTATAGATCATATTCCAAGCCGACTGAATCACGTTATTGAATATGGATCTAAGATTACATGTAAATATATATGCGTCATTAAATCCAAATGGGAACATACAAGTTAACATGTTCTTTGGGTATTTCTTATGTTCGAATATTAGTCAAAATTATTTTCTTTTGACTCAAGTTTCAGGTAGGCCATGACGTGCTTTAAAAAATGCAATAGTAACAAAATGATGCGTTACATTCTTTTTCCTTGTGTTTCTTTATCTTGAAGGGAGAATGCACAAATATTTTTATACATACAAAATTATCAGTATGCAACAACTATGCATGTCTAATATTCCAAATTTTTGGTCCAAATCAATTGTTATACATATAGAATTATTAGTATTTATATTTCTAATTTTTTTCTGCTTTTTTTAGGAAGCATATGTCATGGTGATTGGATAATGAAATTTAGAAAATCAGATCTAACGAAACGAACAAGTTGTATATCAATATGGTTCAAGCTTAATATACTTACTAAATTTTGTTTTATTTTCTGGTTTCTATTGAAGAAGCATCGACAAAAGTCACTTGAATGCAACCAAATTTAAAAATATGCTTGGAAAGTATTTGTATTCATCTATGGGGTTGCTAGGTCGGGGAAACAAAAATTACTTTAAACGCATGAATTGAAACCTACTGCGCATTTTTTTAGGACTAACTTTATGTTTTCAACCTTTTCCTAAACAATGAATTTTCTAATCCATGATTTTTTTTATTGATATGTTTAATATTGTATTTTTTTCATTTTTGTGTATGTGATTTTGAATTATCAAAACAATGGCTACAAAAAACCAATTTCAATGAACAATCTTTTTCAGCGAGGCATATTTAATAGGAGAAGGAGGTTTCAGTTTTGTTCAAAGGATGAAAGGATGTGTTGATGATAGATGGTAATATTTGTAAAAGTTTTAAATTTAGATATTAAAGATGTCTCAAATAGTTTTTTTAAGAAAAATATCAAAATTTAAAGACAAGATGGTTAGATATAGGAATCTGATCAAAATAATAACTGCCTGTTCTAATAGTGAATTTCTTAAGTTAACACAAGAAGGGAGTTTTGTTTGTTAGTTCGTGTGCAATTAAATCCTAACATTTATTACTATTGATCATAATTAGTGTTTCTTCAATCTCCTTGCAGGCAATAGATCCTCCCCAAGCTTGCATCCATGATTTTGTGACTCCCATCATCTTTTCATTCACTTGTACCTAAAATTTTTGCCAAACCATGAAAGTTTTTATTGTATCCCTGACGTTATGTTTTCATGTCCTCGCCTTCTACTATTCATGCCAGGTTATAAATTCATGTAAACTGTGAAGGGTATAATCTTTGTAAAAGATTAAAAATCATTTAATGAAGAGGAGAAGAAGGAAATAAAGAGGCCGAGAGTAGAAATCAACCTCGATATTACAGCTTGTGAACTGAAGCTTGAATGCTACTATTATGTGGCGTATATTTGCACCATGGTAAATTTTATCTGACTGGCTTTATGTGTGTAATACATATGTATATCATCTTATATATTAATTAGCATGAGGAAATTGCTAGGTATTGAACCTGGAAAGTAACAATGTGAAAGCCTTGTAAGCTCCATACCGCGGAGACTGACATGAAGAAACCGTCGAGGACAATCTATAGAATAGGTATGTAGCATTTTCCCTCCTTTCAACTTTCAATGCACACACCATTAGATCTTTATTTATCATATTTATATATTTCATTCAATTTAGCGAAGTGGAATCTGGAATTGAAAGCATTCAAAGAAGAAACTTAATATATTGCAGTGCAACTTTTTAATGCTTTTTCTAAATGGTTTATTTTTGTAGTTAATAATATCTGGTACTTGGGAAATATATCAATTGAAAGTATAGTTTTTAACATGACAAATACTCCATAATTCATGCCCAGTTTCTTTGACCCCAGCCATCTTGAGTTCATCAAGAGCAAATACCGCACCTTATCTAATTTTCATATTGTACTTCTGGTTTTGCAGTGCATAACCAGTCTTGTGAAAACATTGGGTGCTTTCTTCAGTCTTCAATTCTTCTCCTACTCTTTTTGGCGGTTAATAGAACCATGTCTTCACATGACCCTACTAGCACTGCTTATACCGACAATTAGGGATAGCATTATTATGCTTCGTATTTACCTTCCCTACAGAGATGACCAAACCTTAGTTGTCTCAAATATGTTTGCTTTTGGTTGGAAGTGGTTTGAATTGGATATTATTCTACATATGCTATAAATGGAAATATATATAGCTTTAATAATTTTCTATTGTAATAAACAAATATACTTATTCATCCCATTTGATTGCTTTGTTTTTATGTTACTGGCCTCTACAATTTTCAGTTCTATGGAATATAGAACATCACTTGTCTTTACTTTTGTAAATATAGAACATCTTTGTATGTGTATACACAGGAAAAATAAGAAGCTAGAGTTGCCAAGCTACAGGATGAAGGCAAGGAGATCACACAAGAAGAAGAATATCATAAATTTGAAGAGCTCGTCTCAAGTGGAGAGACGGGATCGAGTATAAAGTGGACCGGTAGGCCTAGTTTTGGCGATGTTCCCTCGGTACAAAATTTATCTCTAACGCATGATATCAGGTAGTTAAACGGATAATGTCCATTGATTGAAGCTTGGACTAGGAAAATATAAGTAAATACTAAATAGTATGGCAACTACAAGACTGCTCCATGCATAAAGGTTCAAAGATTTAACATTAGTTACTATAACAATCACAAGCAGGAAAATGGTTTCTCGATTATAAAGTACTTACAGATTGCTTATTAGTTTTGATATAATTACATATTTAATTTGCCAAAATAATTTGAAATCTTATTAGATGCCGATGAAAATTATTACTCGAAAGGCATTTTAATGTGCAGTTTTGATATTTTTTTTAGTATAGTAAAAATTTACAGTTCCGGTTGGAACTCGAAGCAGTAGCTGAGTTCTGGCTAGAACTCGGAGTTGCAACTTATTTCTAGTCAGAACTCGGCAAAGCAGCTGAATTCTGGCCCAACTTAACCGCTTGGAACTAAATGCATTGTCCTTGTAATTTTTGTATATAGCAGCCGAGGGGGCATTTTACGTCAAGCTTCTCTCTACCGGTTTGTGAGACTATTTTGCCTGATGTACTATATATATATATATATATATATATATATATATTCTTTTATCTCTTTGCTCTATAGTTCAGTCTTGTGCCTATATTACTCACATTCTAGTCTTGTTTAATTTAGCCGTATACATTACAATTCGATACAATACAAATGTTGCTCACATTCCAACCACTGCAACAAAGTTTATTTTCTCAGCGCCGTTATAACATAAATTAGCACAATTGGTAGGTCGCACTGATGCTCAATGCTTGCATAGATGGAAGAAGGTTTTAAACCTGAACTAGTTAAAGGAGCTTGGTCTAAAGAGGTATATAGATTTTCCCATATTTTAATATAATTTTGCATGAAAGAATATGCATATTAATTAAAATAAGACTGCATGATGTACATTGTTAATATGTTATGTTTCTTTGTTGCAATGGGTTTTGTTTCATTTACTATTCAGGAAGACGAAGCTCTTGTTGCAATGGTAAATAAATTTGGACCAGATAAGTGACCAAAAATTGCAAACGTTTGCACGTACGCATTGGGAAACAATGTCGTGAGAGGTAGCACCATTCATCTAAACTTAACGTTGTTTGCTAAGCTTGTTTTTTACTTGTTACTGATACATACAGAACTTCAATTCTTACTACTGCCTACAAATGCCTCCTTAGCTATGAGTAATCGTATTTTATAATGTTGAGTTCCTTTTGAGCTACCACTACGTGATATTGTCCTACATGTCAAGGAATTAATATGATGAAAACCAGGTATAAATACAAGGACTTTGGTTAGATTCTAAATTTAATCATCACTCAATATTATTGGGAACATCTTTTGGTTTCAAGTAAAGAATAAATGAAATTATATGATATTTACGTATCTCCTCCCCAAATCGAATTTGCCTAAACACACAATTCATTAATCTTGGTTTTCCTTTGTTTATTCATGATGGTAATGATGATAAAGATGTGTATGTGCCCGCACGTGCACGCGAGCATGTGCGTGCCTATGCATGCACATTGAGTTATATTTATGTTTTATTTTGATCCGAACAATATCTAGTGCAAGGATTTAAATATTGTAATATACATTCTAAACTATAGACAGTTGTTAAAAACATGAGTTTGTACTGGTTTTGCAAAATCTATTTGTATTTTTCAAAACTTGCTTTCATTTTAGAAGGCCAATTTAGAAAAACTAATTAGAGAAGCCATATCAAACAGGCCTTTTATTTGAAAAAAAGGAAAAAAGAAGGATTTTTTGTTTTGTTTGTTAAATATAAACTGCAAAGAAAACTTAACTACTAGTATTATGGTTCAAGCTTCCAGCCGGAATTCCAGAATCCTGGAGATTTTGTCTCGGTTCCAGCGTGGACCGGACCGTGATGCGTTATATTTTGGCCAGAACCGTCGTTTGTGGAATTGAAGGAGAAGCAGCAACGTTTGGGCCTTTGGGTGTTTTAGTCTAGGTTTTAAATTTGGCAGAGAATAATAAAATAAATTACATGGGTATATAAATTTGATTAGTGATTTGGATTAATAATTAAATAATAATTAGGTTAATAATTTTAGTTTAAGTTCATTTCAATAAATTTATTTTACATAATTTGTATAAATTTTGTCTAGTATTAATATTGCATATTTGTTGGCGTATGTAGAAAAATTGAATTAGAATATAGAAACCCAAATCAAAAGGGAATTTTTGAAATAGGACCGAAAATTTAGAATTTTCCAGACCGAAATGGAAACTAAAGACTGAATTTCAAACCTTGACTAGTATAATTGCACACTGAGTCTATCTGTAACATAGGTTTTTATTTATGTTTGGTTCTATTTACAGAGTTGTTATTCTTTTATCTACAAAGTTTGCACTGTATTTTAATTATTAAACAAATCAGTAAAGAAAATTTAACCACTCTGAAGATACGAACAAATTGATGTACTTCTTAAATTACTCTACTTCACTTGTAAATGCTACTTGATTTTATGGCATGTTGTATTCTTTGTATTAGTCAATCACTTAATGAAATAGTGTGATGAATATTTAGTGTTTGCATTATGAATCCTATTTAACTTTGTATACACTTTTTTGATGAATTGATTCTCAAGCATTACTTTTTCTTTACAGGTAGATAGATGACCGTGATGCAAACAAAGTTTGCAACGAGTTATGGATCGAACTTATTTTTATTGCTAGAACTACTTTTTGATTTTAACGTATGTACAACTTGCTTTTGTTTTTGCTATTGCTACTTGTTCTATATTTTGTTTATGAACTATTGATGACGAACTATTTATGTTCGGTGTAAGAATATTATGTATTTTGATTATGAAATTTCATACGTTGGTTATCAAATATGTGTCCAAAATGTGGTATTGATACAATATGTTGATTTTGAAATGTGGTATTGGTATAATATGCTAATTTTGAAATGTGGTATTACACACATTGTGACTAATGTTTACTGAATGGAATTTACAGAAAAGTAGAAAAAGCCTAATTGACTTAGCTTTGTATATAATTTAACGGTGTTTTTAAAACGTTGTTAAAACATTCAACGGTGTTCAACGCCGTTGAATGTTTTAACAGCGTTTTAAAAACGCCGTTAAATTATATCTAGAAACATAAAGCACGATTTATTGCAACAGGTAAACGCTGTAAATAAATATCACAACAACGAAAAAACGCTATAAAAAAGAACATTTAACAGCGTTTTTAAAACGCTGTAAAAAAAAGTTCTACTAAATTAGACCAAACGCTGTTAAATGAATCATGACACCAGGGAAATGCTGTAAAAAAGGACATTTAACAGAGTTTATTACTTGTTGTATATCTCTGACAAATAACGTCATGTCGATATACAACGTATGTAAAAACGCTGTTAATGGATTTTATGGCGTTTTTGAAACGCTATTAAAGGTCATGTTTGTTATAGTGTATAAATGTTGTAGTTCTTGTTGATGGCTTCGATACAGTTAATTGTTTAAATGTCATTTGCATGCATAATGATAGTTTAGTGACCGGTGACGATTTTCAGAAATATTGGTGGTTGTAGACTCTGGCATCCATAAGATTTACGATGATGGTGTAGTAATTTTAGATTCTATTCGTAAAGTCAATGTAGATGGGGATTTCGCTAACAAGTCTGTGATTAGTTCATCTGGTTCAGAAGATTTATTGGTCTGTGTTGGTGGAGTGGCTGTGAGGAGGCTATCTTGGGTTGGTTTGTATATTTTCGTGATGATGTTGCGTTGAGAGTTAATATTTTCCCTTTAGCCACTGTCTATTCTTTCCTATGGCTGATGTTGAATTGGTTAATACTGATTTAGATGAGGAATATTTTGAGTGACGTTAAGAATGATGTGTGTTCTTCTTTAACCGGGGATGTTGGTTTTGATCGAGTTGTCTATTATTGTATCGGGGATTTTGAATTTGTCACGTATTATTTTCTTGTGGCTCTAGGTGAATTTACTCATTCTCCTGCTCATGCTAGAGAATTAATTCGTGAAGCCAAATTGAGGAGAAGAAATAAAATGAGATGTTCAGTTGATAATATCAGGAGAAGTCCTAGTTTAAATCATAAAGTTTTTAAGTCTTTTGTTTGACGGTTGTCGAGTAATTGGGGGATTTTGTGTTTATTGTTGTTTTGGAGTTAGTTTGGGGTTTGTGTGGATGTTGTATATTGGGTTGTCTCAGCTTAGTTGTTGAGGTTGCGGTTGCGGATGATTTTTCAGATGGCTGTTGCTCTTTTGGTGTCGCTCTTGGTCTTGGTTTCTAGATGGTTTTGTCTCTTTAGGGTTGATTTTTAGTTTCGTGGGAGTTTGGGAGGGTTTGCTTTTCCTTTTTTGTACAGGGGGTTCTTTTGCTTTCTGCCAGGGTTTTTGGCAACTCCTTTATCATTGTTGTTATATATATATATATGTACATGTATGCTCTCTCTTCTGTAGAAGATCACACATTTTTCTCAAAAAAATCAAGATGGACAAGACCATACATTTTACGTACTATCTTTCCAAACTGTGCCATTGAAATAGAAAACCCTAGAGATGGTTCAATTTTTAAAGTCAATGGTTATCGTTTAAAGCCTTACTTAGAGTTAGCGAGTGTTCGAGAGGAGGAGCTCGTGACTCTTCATGAGCCATACTACATCAAGTAAGAAATGTTAACCCTCTCTTATAAATATGTATATATTTTTTCCCCGTTACACTCATTATATCATGCATTGATCGTGGGGACACAGCCAAAATTAAGTGTGGGGGAAGTCTCACGTTCGTTTTTGATTTTTCATGGTTTATTTTTTGCATTTTCTTTTCAAAACTCTTCATCAAAAAAAGAAAAAAATTCCCTTAAGATATTGGTTTACTTTTGAAGAAACACTATAGGATAAGTATATGTTTTTGGTTATTAAGTAGAAATTTTTGAAAATTTATTTGTCTCAACAAAAATAAAAATAAAGTTTGATTACAAGCAACTATGGTTTAGCTAGTATATAGAAAGGTTCATAGGTGATAATTATGAAGTATATCCTAATTGAAATCTTTGTTTAAAAGAGTGGTTTATTTAAAGTAAAGGTGATAACATTTTTGATCTTCTAAGTTAAGTGATGCTAAGATGATTTTGAAAAACTCTATCTTTATAAAAAAAACAAACAAAAAGGAAAAAAAGCTTATATAAAAATAAAAACATCTAGAGTCAGGTGTTCACACGCAAGTGTGTACACTCGGCATGCTCTGTACCCATCTCACGTAATCCCGAAAGGCGGTGCATAATATGTATATCTAGCCTCAGTATATCTGAGTTAGGTGTATGTAAACAAATTTAATAAAAATTACCATCTAGGGTCATGTGTTCATATGCAAGTGTGTATACTCGCCACGCTCTGTATTCTTCTCACGTAAGCCCAAAAGATAGTGCATGATCGGTATATCTGGACTTGCTTTATCCGAGTTAGGTGTGTAAATAATAATGTTAATACTTTTCAAAAAAAAGAGCAAGCAATTGAAATCTAAGCACTATATTCACTTATTTTATTCTACTTGTTATTCAAAAGAAATAAAAATACCACTTTGAAAAACTTTAATAATTAACTAAGGATCCATTTCATAGTTGCACTATGTTATCAACCGAAATAACTAGCTAAACTAGAGTCTAATTGTGATGATAACTTAATTTTTGTTGGAAGTTTTAACGAGTAAAAGGAATTAAATTTCTTAATAATGACCATAACTTATATTTAATTTACCTGTGTCAATTTAAAACTAAATCTTCATTTGTAAATATTTTAATAAAAATCATCATATGGAATCTGCATATCGCATTTGGATTTTGTGAGTAGTATCCACTGAAAACCCTCACGAGACAACACTCGTCCTAAGGACACCTAGAGGTTTAATGGTATGTTGCATGCGCTCAATGCAATCGTGTTTCCTACGAAAACGGATTTATCTTAGTTTTCGTTTATTCGAGGACGAATAAAAAGATAAGTGTGCGGGTATTTGAGGTGCATGTAAAAGTGCATATTTTTGCTTTCATATTTAACTTACTTTTATTTAAATAAATGAGCATATTATGATATTTTACATGTTTAAATCAAAATTTAAATTGTTTTCAAACCATCATTTTTTCATCTTCATTTGGAGGGTAAAATGGTAATTTCGTGTATGATTTAATTTGAAAAAAAATTATTTGCACAATGTTTTTTTATTTGTAGAAAATGAAGTGCAAATATGAATAGATGGTTCATGGAAGAATGCATGCACATATGTTGAAGGCAAATGAAGATTGGAAATAAATGAATTCGTGCAACATGGAGGAGCCCACAAACCCACTACCATATGGTCCATAATTAAAAGCACATGCACATGTTAATGAAGCTTTAAAGGCATATTAGTGGGGATTAACTAGTTCCTTAATGATTACTTGGATGTTACACTTCTTAAAGGGTATTTAGGTAATCATAAAATATGAATTAGGGTTTTAAGCATGTGTAACTACACCTTATGTCTCATGTAATTATCTTCTTACCTTTCATGCAAATTGTAGCCTCCAAAATGAATGAAAATAAATCTACTCTTTAATGGCTTCTTAGCCATTTATTTTCTTACATGCACCTTCATTTTATTCCATGTTCATATTTACATAGCCTATCATTATGTTATTTTATGGCATGTTCATTTATGTTAAGTTATGTCTCTTTTATGTTATGTAGTAGTTTAGATTTAATTCATGTAATTAGTTTAGATTTACTTTATGCAAGTAGTTACTTGTCTTTTCTTTTGATTAGCCTTTTTTTTCTTCATGTTTTTGTCAAAATCATTTTATATTAACATGATTTCAACAATGTGTAGCTAAACCCCTTTAATTTAGGAGTGATGAACCTCTCATGATTCATAATGAATCAACAAAATGAATTCTTACTACGATCTTTCTTTTTGCGCTTAATGACATGTTGATGTTTATGTGATTTTGTGTTTAAATTGAGTTTTATAGCCTATATTGTTCAAAAAAATAGGCTATGCTTAGTCATATGAATCACTAATTATCTCTTCATATACATATGATTATGGTAATGAAAATATAATTAGAATCCAAATTTGATGGTTTATGTTATTAATTAAATAGTAAAAGCCATGCTTAAAATAGATTCTACTTTTAATTTCATTACATTTTCGTTAAGTTAGGAAGTAGGTTAGAGGATGCATTAAAGTTTGATGGTCTAAGTGTTTTAATTAATAAGGCAATTAGGCCATGCTTATGATAAATGCATCAATTAATTTATAAATGACAAAAAGAAAAGAAAAGATCATAACTTCATGAATGTTGACTTATATGACCATGAGAGTAGCTTTGCTCCTAAATTGCTTTTAATCTCATACTTAGTTTTCAGGCTTCTTTTGTTTGTTTTTTAGCAATTTTTGTTAACACATCTTTAAACTTTTGTCTAGTTTGATTGAGTAGAATTTTAAATTAATTCATTTCCCTACGACCCACGTTTGCATACATACTGCAATTGTACGTCCTAGCTTGCGGTTTATAAAGATATAATTTTTAACAGCGATTTTCTAACCGATAGAAATTTCTGCCGTTATTGACGATATAATTGTATGTCATGTTCGAAATAAGACATCCTTTGGGGGGCAAATGTTATACGACCTTTTGATCTAGCTATTTGCAAACCAATTGGACAAGTTAAACTCGATGTTAGACAAGGCAAGCACTCCTGAGAGGTTATCACAGAGACTAGAGATCAAGCATTGACAATAATGTGAAGCAACGATCAAGCGAATCCAAGAGATAGACTCTTCAGAATATTCTAAGTATGGATTTGTGTCTTTCCCTAGGTAGTGGAATAGATCGGATCACTGTGGTATGAATAGCTTGAACCAACAGTTCAACTCAATGGGAATCGATCGATATCTCAAAGAACATGAAAACAACTATGCAAACAACTTGGGTAACATGAAGCATCATAAAGAGGGACTCACCTTGGCGATCGCATGGCCAACATGGCAGGGAAGAAAGATCATCCCCGATCACTTCATGTTGGGAATTGGACCTCGAAATTTTCTGGGTGATCTCGTCTACATCTGGAGATTTCGCCAATGAATATTTAGGAAGATATTCGATCGTCTATCCCTATAAATACAGGGCTCATAGCTCATTTGAAGGACCTTTAGGCTATTGTTTTCTTTATACTCTATTTCAGTTATGGATTCTAATCTTGACCATCTTGTACTTAGAAATTTAAGGGAACAATAAAGCTATTTCATCGAAGTGGACATACGCGTTCAATGCCAAACCGCTATAAATTTGTTTGTCGTTGTTTTTACTTGTTTTCTGCTTGTTTCTCCTGTTTTAATTTTTTTTCTTCATTTATTTCTCTACGCATAATCTATTAGGTGTTTGTGCCTACTTTTGGTGCAATGTTGCTAAAGAATCACATTGTATTTGTACTATTATGCATACAGTCTCTCATAGTTCTCCTACTGTTTCAAACACAAAGGAACGGGTAGGTAATTGTTGTTACACCAGATTGGAAATTAATGATGAATATAAATTGTTCAGTTGAGGGATGGAGGATTAAATTAGTTCAGTGTCTACTGCAAAGATCGGGTATTGCAAATATGAATGCTAAGGATAGGGAACAAAACTTAATCATTAGCACAAAATTTAAGCAATAAAAAATTAATATGTACTCCAACCTGAAGGATTGGACAATGTGGGTTTTGCAATGTGATTGAGGTATTGATATTTTAGTTTGAATTATTTTAGTTGTGATGGTGGTATGCAGTCGGATAATAAAGTGAAGGATATGGATGAGTGCAATAATTCAGGACAGGCAAACTAAAATGATATGGACATGTGCAATATTTTAGGGGAAACAAACCAAAGAGTTAATTCTAGAAATAATGTGAAGAGAAGGAAAAAATGATAGTTGCGAGATGATGGTATGAGCATGCAATTGATCTGACAGCAGCAGCAGTTGTAAATGAAAAGTATGCAAAAGTTTGGTCACATGACAATGTAAATTTTGTGAAAAGGGCTGTTTATCTTAGCATGGGTAGTGGTGCTTGTGATAATATGGATATTACTATTTAAATTGAGCCTTTAAAATTTACTTTGTACCGTTGCCTTGCATCTTTAAGAAGATCTACATCTCCTCATATCCATGCTTGTGATTCTACTCATATTCCCAAATATGGTAGGAGAAAAATAAGAAGTAATTCAGCAGTTAATATTAGAAGAAGTCCTAATTTGAAATTTAAAGCTTCTCGGTCCTATGCATGAGGGCTTATGGAAATATGGGGGAGATAATATGTGTTAGCACCAGAATTGGTCACCAATACCCTTAAGAGAGATTGTGTAGAGAGATTAATGAAGAAAGTAAGTTAAGCAGAGGATAATATGCAGATTTAAATGCAGGAAACACAAACACCAGATTTATAGTGGTTCGGCGTAATTGCCTACGTCCACTTTGAGATTAATCTTTATTGATTTTCTCGTTAATCAATTATAGATACAATCCGTATATCAATTATATTGAATACAATTGCTAAGAAAAAAAGATAAGTCTTGAATGAGTCTTGAATGCGGCAGAGTCTCCCCAGTGTTCTCGAAAAAGGGTCCATATCACTGTGCCCCTGCCCCACTATTTATAGATGAAGATGGGTTGGTCTTCTCTGGTGGGCCTGGTAACTGAATACCTTGGCCCAAATGGAGTAGGCTCTGCGTGCCGACCCGAACATGCCGAACGGCCAAATGCCGAACCATCATCTTCATGCCGAACGATGCGATGTGTTGAGCTAGGGGTGCAGGCCGATCGAGAATCGATGTCGAACGAGGGAAAAGCCGAACGAGGCTGGAATGCCGAACAGTCCAGGAATGCCGAGTGAAGCATGAGTGCCGAGCGCTCTCGAAGCCGAACGCTCTTAAATTCCATTCGAACCAGTCGTGCCGAGCGTCCCTGGAATGCCGAATGCCCCTGAATGCCGAACGTTTATGGATGCCAAACGTACCTTGTATGCCGAACGTTCCGTTATGCCGAACGTTCGTTGTATGCCAAACGTTCCTTGTATGCCGAACGTTCCTGACTGCCGAACCATTTTGTCATGCCGAACGGCCTTCAATGCCGATCGTCCACAGGTGTGGGACGAGATTGCTGGGTCCTTAGTTGCCTGGTCAGACCTCCAGGTAACACTTGCCCCCCAAAGTGCATCACGTGATCGGACGTGATGTGCTTTGAACCATTAATCCACTGCCTTTGCTTCGAGATGTGGTTCAGTTTCCTCAATAGTATCTTAACTTGAATACTAGATGAAATGATGTATGCTGAACGTCATGCGAATGCCGAACAACCTAGTTGAAGACGAGTAACCGGGATGCCGAACGAACCAAGACAACTGATGCCGAATGATATTGTCTTGACCGGTTCTACCGGTCATAGCCTCTTCGACTTCCCTTCTTCCCTATAAAACCCGGCATTTCCCTTCTCTTCCACTTTTCCACTTTTTACCTCCGTGACTTTCCAAGAACATACAACCTACTTCCCTTGAGTTTCATTCACTCCTTTGATCTTTCCTTCCTAGTTGGTATCCATCGCGCCCTTTCAATCCCCAATCCTAAATTTACAGACCCCCTAGTACCTGCCGTACTCTTAGGTAAGAATTTTTTGATCACTCTCTTAGATTAGGAAGTATCACTCATTATTGATGAATTGAGGTCCGGGTGCGCTCTAAGGTTGAAACTTAGTATGCTTTCAGATGACCTTGAGGTGGATGGATTGGAGAAGAGGAAGATGGAAGATGCACTGCAGTGGCTCGACATGATCCTTTAATGCCGAGCGATGTTGGAGGGAAGAATAGAGGAGGAGTAGGAGTTGGTTAGAATGCCGAAGAACACGGTTCGGTATGACTTTCCGAATGGCTCGTTCCCGTCGTTTGGCATGGATGGAGGAAAAAGACAAAATCGTTGTTAAGGATGTAGCGCCGAGCGTTGGGACTCGGCGTAACTTTGGTTCGGCATGATTCGTCACATGCCGAGCAGTAGAGTGGAAGGACAGGAAGGAAGCACGAATTAGACAGAGTGCCGACTGATAACAGCGCTTAGGCCGAACGTTAGTTTGGCCGAACGGTATTTCGGCCGAACAATACTTAGGCCGAACAATCATGAATGCCGAACCATACTTCAGCCGAACTAGTGCTTTGGCCGAACAATCATGAATGCCGAACCATACTTTAGCCAAACTAGTACTTAGGCCGAACAATCATGAATGTCGAACCATACTTTAGCCGATCCATACTTTGGCCGAACCAGTACTTAGGCCAAACACTTATTCGCCTTGCTTAATCATATAACAAAACAAGGACAAGGACCCCAGCATACTAGCATATCGAATTAGTCTGGACCGATCACTTCCTAGTTTCAATAACCACAAGCCTGAACTTAAATCGACAAGAAAAGATAAAAGCTTTTAACACGTAGTGCCAATGTCCGAGTCTAAAATTGAAAGCATTACAAGGCTGGTTTTCGGAGATGGTCAGCGATGACGGTCTTCGAAGGCGACAGTTCAAAGCTCAACTTTATATCATCAATTCCGTGACTTATAATTTCTCATCACTTACACACGAATGATCGCACTAGTTCACACACCACATGGGGGCAATATTTACGTTGTTAAGTCTAACGTCGATCATTTTTCAAGTATAGTTCAAACAGGTACTCTATTGGATTCAATTTCTACCAAAGATGTCTAAGAAATCCAGCTCCACCACAATCTCAGATAGACTTGGGCCATCTTCTAAACAAGGGGTCGCAAATACTTCTAACCCGCCGATTTTCCTTGCTCATAACTTAGCTCCCGACGCCCTGGAGGCATAAATTCTCTTAGACTACCTGGTCGATTCACAGGCTTCGAAGATCAATGAAAGTGCACTCCGTCGGATATGCTCCGTCCACGGAATCCCTTTTGACGATGTATTAGTTCCATCGAGGCACGATCGTCCACACCTGCCCCCAGTTGGGTATACTGCCTGTAATAAGTTTATGTGCTGGGTCGACAGTGTGCCACGTTTAACTTATTTCTTCGGGACATGCTGCAATACATCGACATTGCCCCGTCACAATTGCACCCAAACAGTCACGCCTTCATCTACGGTACCTACATCCTTTTCATGATCGTTCTCTCCAGGCCTCCAACCCCGGGTGACATCAGATATATATATATATTATATATATTATATTATATATATATATATATGATCAAGAAGCGGAGAGATAGACCCTCTTTTCTGTTTCTCAAGCCGCTCCACAAATGCCAAATCTTGACTGGAGCATGCAGCAAGTTCGCCCTGTATAAACAGGAATGGTTCTATGTGCGTTGCCCTCCTGGTTTCGCAAGGAGATGGGTGGAAGGAAGTAAGCCTTTTCTATGGATTGATGTTCATACTTGATCAAAGCCATGCCTCTTCTAATTATTTTCTCCATCTTTCCAGGTATCAATCCACGTCCTAACGGTCGCGGGTATTCTGAGGCCGTCGAAGCCATTAGATCCCTTCCTACCGACAAATGGGACATCCGAACTCTCATTTCAAATGAGTCACTATCGAGGTTTGGACTATTAGCAGAAGGTCGTCGAATAAGCCTTCCTGAGGGCGTTTCCATACCCATGCCCGCCTTCGATAAAGGGAGAAAACAAGCCGAGTCTTCATCACGCGACGCTCCTGGTGCACTAAAAAAGGAGAAATCAAATAAAATGAAACACTCGAAGCACAAGATGAGAATGTTGGGCCTACTCAGGACCCGCCAGTTGAAGTTCATGACATCGAAACGTCATCCTCCCCTTCGAAGAAGAAAAAGAAACTGGCGTACAAGATAAGGAGGGAAAAAGTTGGTTCAACCTCAAAAATTACTCTTATTCCGACAGAGAAAGAGGCCTCCTCACAATGTTTAGAAAGTTCTTTAAAGGGCCTCTCGAACCTCTCGATTCCTGACAATCTACTTAATTACGATTTCGATGATCCGGAGGTGCTTAAAATTCACTTGCCCATCAGAGGCAATGCAGGCGTTCA
The DNA here is from genome assembly GCA_030765085.1 of Allium cepa. Classification (NCBI taxonomy): domain Eukaryota; kingdom Viridiplantae; phylum Streptophyta; class Magnoliopsida; order Asparagales; family Amaryllidaceae; genus Allium; species Allium cepa. The sequence goes on along the minus strand of CM060931.1, from coordinate 142,546,139 downwards.
AGCCCACACTCAGAAAGAAAAAACTCCCATTAATAAAGCAACTGATCCATCGGGGGAAACACTAGGACACACATATACACACGCACTTCATCTTGCACTTAATTTTCCGTCGTCATATTGCTCTTTGCCAATTCGTTGTTATTTAAATTCTATGCAGGTGACATGGGGCGTACACACGGAATTGATCGCCTCCGCGGGTCATCTGTCTTCCATCACTCTGGATTTGACACAGGATCTGAGAGACGTCGGGACAGAGACGATGATGGCGACAGGAATTATCATTCCCGGGACTCATCATCTCGGAAGAAAACATACTACCAGCCCAAGTACCACCAAAATCCCTACTCTCACTTGGAACAAAGCAAGGATAAGCACGGCTATAAGGGATCGCAATCCAATGTCCCCCGTGGCCAGCACTCCGATTTCTCTTCCACACGACAATTCCGGGATCCTCACAGGAAAGCTGAACTTTCAAAGCCGTCTCCTCCTGTGCCCGCAACAGATCCAACGGTATAAGAGAGACTGGCCGAGCTTAAAGCTAAATTTCCAAAGATTTGCTTTGATGGTCTAAATTTCCTCCCGGCAATCCACCATATACCTGGAGATGTTAAGCAGAGCACCATCGCCTACACCAACGACGTCTATGTTCAACATGATGCGGTTGTTCGTTTGGCTGAGAAACTTTCAGAAGTCTCCATGGAGCGCCAACATGAGATCGATCGCCTGAAGCTTGAGGCAATACACGACAAAGATATCATTAAAGCTCAAGACAAAGAGATTACGACTTATAAATTTGAACTTGAGGCCGCCCAGCAGAGCGCCAAGGATACCGCCGAAGCCGTAACTTGCCTGGAATCGACTCACAAAAAAGAACTCGACGAGGCAGTACAACGCTGTGGAGCTTTGGCTTTGGAAAAAGATTCGGCGCAAAAAGAGAGGGATGCATTCTGTCTCTGGGTTAAACAACTTGAGGTGCGACACCGCAAAGAACAAGAGGAGAAGGTTGCTGCCCAAGAAGAGTCGCAACGGTATTGCGACGAGATTGTCGCAACGCGACTCCTAAAGGCGAAACTTGAGGGCAAGCTTTCTAAAGTTGAGGCGCTGAAGAATGAAGCCCACGAAGAGGGCAAAAAGATAGCCTCTGCGGAGATCGACTCCCGTATTGAGGCGGCCAAGGAGGAGGGTAGAGAAGAAATCAAAACCATGTTTGACCCGCTTATTGCCGAATTCAATGCCCACATTCTCATGCACCAGGACTTAACTTTTCTGGGCGAGGGCTATCTCGAATCTTTGGTCGAGGCGTGTGAGACTTTAATTGAAATCAAAAAGGCCGAACAAGGTATCGAGGAGGTTGATGAGGAGGCCTTGATAAAAGAATTCTTCAAGGGAAATGAGCCTTCGAACCTATCAGCGGCTAAAGCTATTTATTACAAAGGCTCCCCTTCAGCAAAAAAGAAAGAAGTTATCGCCGGTCATCCGGGATTGATTCTCCAGCTTGTGTGCCTATCCAGCCGAGCAGTCGACCGATACTTGATCCTTTTAAACAGCACATCGGCTATGATTGGAAGGACCCCGACCTTGGAGTTCATGTTTTGTCACCTATCCTAGAGGGCGAGCCCCCCTGACGGTTGAGAGACACCCGGAACCTGGTAGGCAACTCTTTTGCTTTAACATTCCATGAGCTTTCGTTTTTCACCAGAAGTTATCGTATTCTAAACTTGGTTTTCGTGTTTTTATGCAGGCCATTCTGATCTTGGGCCCACTCCGAGGAGCGATGTCACCAAGGAGGTTAGGGAAAAAATGAGTGAAGCCGCTCAAGCAGGAGAGGCTCCCGGTCCCGATGCTCAAGTGATCGGAGCGCTTGATGGAGACAAATCTGAGACTTCCTCCCCCATCGATGGGAGTTATGATGTTGAAATTACAGGCATCTCCAAGGACATGTCCAAATTGAGCATGAAGGAGCAGCTTGATAAGGAGAAGGAAAAAACGATTAAGATCAAGGTCGAACCTCAAGCTGTGGATCCAGACGACCCTTTGAACAAGCCATTGAAGGTCATTCTCCCAAGCGGGTCCAAACCCATGGATGTTCCTCATACTTCATCGACTGTCACTCCCCCGTCAAAGAAAGCCGTCAAGGGTAAACGTACCGAGGAGGAGTCATCGGGCAAAAAGTCGAAGAAGTCAAAGAATAGTATTCGCTCTCGTTCAACAAGAGCTAGTTTAAATTTTGTAATTATTTTTGTTTTCATAGTTCATGTAAATAAACTTTTGACTCCAAGCTTCATAGGAGTTGTAGTAGAAACTTATTTTTGATGAATAAAACTTAGTTCTTTTTACCTTTCTGAAGATTTCTGTTGTCTAGGTTTCGGTATAATCATGGTTGGAACCCAAGCTATTGCGAGTTACATAAGCTTCTTGATTCATCTTCAGATAAGTTGATAATCATTAGGCATTGCACATTCTTTTGTCCACGTTCCGGGTACTTAGAATATTTTCTAGTCTGTGTGCCAAGGGCTCAAATGACTTCAAGTCATCTACATCCAATCCGCCTTCAGGGGACGTGGACATTTAGATCGTTTATACTCGAGTCCGCGCTCGTGGGACTTAGAGCACTCCTGCCCGCACTCCGGGGACTTGGAGATTTCGAGTCGTTTATACCCGAGTCCGCTCTGGGGACTTAGAGTACTACAGTTCGAACTCCGGGGACTTAGAGGTTTTGAGTCGTTTATACTCGTTTCCTCACTCTGGGGACTTAGAGTACTCCAGTCCGCACTCCGGGGACTTGGATGTTTTGAGTCGTTTATACTCGAGTCTGCGCTCTGGGGACTTAGAGTACTCTAGTCCGCACTCCGGGGACTTGGAGGTTTTGAGTCGTTTATACTCGAGTCCGTGCTTTGGGGACTTAGAGTACTCCAGTCCGCACTCCAGGGACTTAGAGGTTTTGAGTCGTTTATACTTGAGTCCGCGCTCTGGAGACTTAGAGTACTCTAGTCCGAACTCCGGGGACTTGGAGGTTTTGAGTCGTTTATGCTCGAGTCCGCGCTCTGGGGACTTAGAGTACCCCAGTCCGCACTCTGGGTACTTGGAGGTTTTGTGTGATGCCCAACCTCTATACCCACTCTAGCCAAGGACACTGCGGGGTAATGCCGTCAATTAGCACGGAGAATAAGGCTATTGAGGAGTGACCATCCGTGTAATTGCTTTGTGCGAGCGTCGATAAGTCAGATAGTATAACATGCATTTCATTTCAAGAGAAAATCCGACATGCCGACACAAACTCAAAGCTACTACACAGAAGCTATAATATCTTCGGAAACAAATATAGAAATAAACATAACACAAATCAGTCATAGAAGATCGTATCTCAAAGGCGGAAACAGATATGAATATTACACATAAAAGTGTATATCAGAGTAGTGGTCTAACAAGACCCACAATATCACAAAAGAATAGATACAAATGCTACACAAAAGAATATGTATACATCAATGAGTCTATATCTCAAATGTATACAACAAAAACTACTAATCTAAATTAGTTTTCCAAAAGTCATATAAAGGACCATGATAGGAAGTCAAGCAGAAGCACCTGAAACATCTCGGTCTGACCCGAGTATTATTTAATAAGAAAATAATAAACGGTTTAATCTAGCTATAAATATCAGATGAAATGATATAGAATAAGAGACATAACCATAATGTCATACTGTGATAAGTATGTATTGAAAATCAACAAGAGATTAATCAATATCACAAGAATCTTCTCAAAGATAAAACGAAATGTCGTACTCTTTATTTCATTCACCCAACCATAAATATTGATGATTATATCAATGCCAATTACAAAAGTTAATGACACACAAATTCACCAATGCACAAATATTGATAAAACTTACCAATGTAAATCACGAAAATTGGTGAAACACAAACTCTAGAAATCAATCAATAGAAAGCCAGAAATCACAAAAAGGGGGAAAGAGGCCTGTCACTAGAACGGGAGCATGAAAACTCACCAACATGTGTATCACGAAACGGAACGCTATTCCATGGTTGCTAACCATTAATTTTGAGCCAAGGCTCCACTAAAACAACCCGAAGACCATGAGCCGAAGCTCCACTAAAACGGCCCGAAGACCATGGGTCGCTACCCCAACAAGCCGAAGCTCCACTAAAAAGGGGGTTTAGTCTCCCTCGCAGACAAAGAGACATCGCACATTGCTAGTCTAAATCACAAAATGATCATCATTGATCGATAAATGTAAATTACACTAAGCTAGTAAATATATAAGCTTAGCTTCATGTCCCATAACCACTAGCTTAACTTAAATATTTACGAACAAATTGTAGATCTCCACTCGAAAATTGTCACAAGAGATTCAATCGAACAAGTCAAAGAATTAACCGACGAAGTAAACGCAAGCATTTCATACCACTTGTTTTACTAAGCCGTTTAATTAAATTTCTCATACGAGTGAGGTAAAGGTTTGTATATGCTAGTAGATTGGAAAATGGTTTTATAAACAAGCTTGATATTGAAAATAGAGTTGAAATCATTTTGATAAAAGAGCTTTGCTATTTACCACTAGTATTGAAACCTTTATATTTTTAAAATGACAAAGCATAATAATGATTGTAGAAACAATCAATCACCAAAATTCACATACGAAGACGTGAATTAATTCCAAAGAAATCGATATCAAATCCATCAAAATGGATATTTCCAAAAATTCCATATTAGAAGTCATCAAAGTCGAATAATTGATAGCATCGACTAGGAATCAAAACGAATCGATAAAAATTGGAATCACAACCCAAATAGGCAAAAATAGGCATAATAGGCATTTAAGAGCAGGTCAGTCGACTGGCTCATTGAGTTCAGTCGACTGAACTCAGTCCCGGAATATTCGCGGGATGTTGGTCAGTCAACTGGACTCAGTACACCAATCGACTGGACCAGAACCTGAGATGTGCTCAGGTAGCAGGTTAGTCGACTGAACCAAAAATCCAGTCGACTGGAACCTGTTTCCTGCACTTATAAGCCCATGTAATGAAGGCTATTTCCTTCCAAATTGCAATCACTCGAGTCACGATACTAGGAATTTACGCGAATCAGCTACCTAGCCCAATAGGCTCTTCGTTGCATCACCAAAAGCATGTTCAAACAACAAAGTTATGATTTTTGAAGATTTGAACTCAAAACACCAAAAATTGGAATATTCACAAAACCAATCCAAGTCAAAATCAAATGCACATGAGTAAGTTTTAGGAATTCATACTTAACAATCAAAGATAATCATAGACTTAGATGTGAGATAAAGATCTCACATTTTCACAAAAATAAGGAAGGAGAAGCTTGAATGCAAAGGAAGAATCAACCACATTTCAACACAACCCAAACAAGATTGAATCTAAACTCAAAAGAAGAACATTCCCAAAGTTAGGTTTAGGAATTTCTGAAATTCAAAGGAGAATGAGTTGGAGAAGAAGAAGATGATGCTTACCAATAGCTTCTCTTTGGATTTGGAGTTAGAACTTGATTTGCAAATGAAAACTAGGACTTGGAGTTTTAATTTCCCATTCCTCTCTCCGTTGTTGCTAAAGCTTGAGTATTAGGAAATAGAAATGAAGCAATGAAGAGAAGAGGGGTGAAGCTTGGGTCTAATGGGCTGAAACATAACGAAAGCCCTTAGTGAAAAAGTAGCAAAATTCCACTAACTACAAACATATCAAAGTTTATACTCAAAAAGGTCGCAAACGCCATTTTGGGCTCAATGAGGATGGTCTCGGGTCCTAATTCGACTGTTTGCAAAAAGTAGCTTTACGGACAATAGTTCGACTAACGATGAGTATTTAAAATAAAATATTTAAATATTCAATCGTAAAATATGCGGGTTGTTACAGACTCCCCTCCTTAAAGAAATTGCGTCCTCGCAATCTTAAGAAATAAATGAATCAAAAATAACAACCATAAAAGCATATCAATACAAAAGAAGAATTTTGGAATAAGAAGTTCACCTCAAGGAGCACGAGAAAGTAATTCCGGATGGGTTCGCTCGATGAATTCTCTAAATTCCCAAAAACAATCCTTAAGATTTGAGGACCATTGAATTTTCACAAGAGGAACATCCTTATTTCGAAGGCGTTTAATCTCCGAAGCTGTGATACGAATAGGATGTTGCTCATAAGTCAAATTAGGCAAAACTTCAATTTCTTCCACAACACCGGGCTTAAGAATAGAATTGGAATCTCGAAGGCATTTCCGAATTAAGAAACGTGAAACACGTCATGAATAGCATAAAATTGAGCCGGTAATAAGACGCGATAAGCCTCGGAACCAATACGTTCGGTGATAGAAAATGGACCAATGTAACGAGGTACTAGCTTTCCTGATCAACTGAAACGCACAACACCCTTCATAGGCGAAACACGAACAAACACAAAATCTCCCATGGAAAATTCTAATTTCCTTCTTCGGTTATCGGCATAGGATTTTTGCCTACTTTGGGCTTCTTTCATTCTATGACGAATGAGATCAATCTTTTCTGTGGAGTCACAAATAAAGTCTAGACCTAAAACCAGCTTCTCACCGGCCTCAAGCCAACAAGACGGAGATCGACATGGCCTTCCATAGAGTGCCTCGAAAGGTGCCATACCAATACTAGATTGGAAGCTATTATTATAGGAAAACTCAACAAGGGAAATATGATCTACCCAACTTCCACCAAAATCAAGAACACATGCACGAAGAAGATCTTCAAGAGTTTGATTCACACGCTCGGTTTGTCCATCAGACCGAGGATGATAAGCGGTGCTAAAATTAAGCTTCGTTCCCCAAGCTTTTTGAAGACTCTTCCAAAATCCACTTGTAAACAATGGATCACGATCACTAATAATAGAAGTAGGAACTCCATGTAATTTAACAATTTCTTTAATAAAGAGCTTGGCCAAAAGAGGAACGGTTCGATTGGACCGAACGGAAATAAAATGGGCGGATTTAGTAAATCTATCAGCTATCACCCATAAGCAATCATGACCCAAACCAGAACGGGGAATGCCGTCAATAAAATCCTTGGAAATTTGATCCCCCTTCCAAAGAGGAATTTCTAAAGGTTGCAATAACCCACCGGGCCTCTGGTGCTCGGCCTTGACAAGTTGGCAAGTCATGCAATACTTAACAAACTTAGCAATATCAGATTTCATTCCCTCCCAATAATAAAGTCGCTTCATATCCGCATACATTTTACTATTACCGGGATGAATGGTAAATTTAGAATGAGGAGAATCTTCTAAAATGCCTTTACGAAGATCACTAATATTTGACACGATAAGTCTACCAAATTTTCGAATGTCGCCACGAGAATCAATATCAAAGTCTTTCAAACCTTCAATATCAATTTGATCCCTAAAATTTGGGCCAAGAAGAGCCAATTAGGGATCTAACCTTTGGGCTTCAAGAATGCGGTCTATAAGAGAAGGATGAGCCTCAAGGCTACATAAAACAAGAGATGAACATAAATTGGAAACACGATCTCGAATCTCGAAAATGGATAAAACCCTAAGATCATTCCATTTGGATATCATCATAGAAACAACCGCTTGTTGCTTGCGACTAAGTGCATCGGCAATACGATTTCCCTTTCCGGAAGTATAAAGAATATCAAGATCATAAGATGCAAGGAACTCGAGCCAACGTTGTTGACGCAAATTAAGTTCTTTTTGGAAGAATAAATACTTCAAAGATTTATGATCGGTATAGAGAACAAATTTCTCTCCCAAAAGATAATGACGCCAAATTTTAAGAGCCAAAAAATAGTCGCGAGCTCTAAATCATGAGTGGTATATCTAGTCTCGGCTGGCTTCAATTGCCTAGAAGCATAAGTGATAACACGTTCTCTTTGCATAAGAACGGCACCCAAATCAACGCGACTAGCATCGGTATAAACAACAAAATCTTCATTCCCGTCGGGAATAACAAGAATAGGAGCATCAAAAAGGAGTTCTTTTAATTTCTAAAAAGAAGCTTCACATTTGTCCGACAAAATGTATTTAACACCTTTCTTTGTTAAGCTAGTAAGTGGCACGACAATTTTAGAAAAGTCTTTAATAAAACGACGGTAATAGCCCGCCAATCCAAGAAAACTACGGATTTCCGTCACATACTCCGGTCTCTTCCAGTTTTGAATCGCTTCGATCTTTGAAGGATCCACGGCAATTCCGGATTCGGAAATAATATGACCAAGAAACTTCACACGAGATTGCCAAAAGTGGCATTTAGAAAATTTTGCTTTCAATAAAGATGAGAACAAATCGATCGAGGAAGTCTTTGAAAACTCTATTCATAAGGTCAACGAAATAAGTCGGAGCATTCATTAAACCAAATGGCATAACAAGCCATTCATAAGATCCATAACGAGTACGGAACGATGTCAAATGAATGTTATCCTCTGTAGTACGAAGCTGATGAAAACCGGTTGCTAAGTCTAATTTTGAAAAGACTCTAGCACCACTAAGCTGATAAAATAAATCGTCAATCCGAGGTAAAGGATATTTATTCTTGATAGTAAGATCGTTAAACTTGCGGTAGTTAACGCACAGCCTAAGTGTACCATCGGATTTCTTCACAAAAATAGCCGAAGCACCCCAAGGAGAGGAACTAGAGCGAATAAATTGCTTCGTCTTCAATTCGATAATTGTTTTGCACATCTCCTCATTTTCTTTATTGGACATACGATAAGGAGGACGAGTGATAGGTTGAGCTCCAGGGATGAGATTAATTTTAAACTCAATTTCTCGCTTAGGTGGTAATCCTAAAACGGGCTCAAATATGTCGGAAAATTCATAAACAACGTGAATAAGAGAAATGACATCTTCCTCATCATCATCATCATCATGAGGATTTAAAGAATATAAATATGCTGCCAAGATGGAATCCGAAACTTTAAGATCAATAGAAATCTGCTTAACAGATTGAGGATGTCGAAGATGAATAGTCCGCTCAGGACATAGGATTTGAGATTCATAATGGTTAAGCCAATCCATTCCCAAAATCATTCCAAAGCCTAAGTAGCGCATAACGTGCAAGTCGGCTCGGGAAGAAAAATCACATAAAATAATCTCGACATCTTTACACAATAAACCGATTGTTGGGGATCCACCAACCGAATTCGCAATTCTCAAAGAAGTCATTAAAGCAACAACACTTAAAGAAAAAGTATCAACAAGTTCTTTTGATATAAAAGAATGAGACGCACCCGTATCTAAAAGAACTCGAATAGGTTGATCACGAAATAAAATAATGCCATCAAGGATAGGATGAAAAATACCTTGACCACGAGAAGTGTTACTAGGAGTTTGCACCACATTAAACTTTCTCTCCTTCCTGCCTTGAAGTTTGGGACGCGAAGATATATAATGGTCCGGGCCTTTGCAATAGCGACAAGCACAGGGCTTTGAACACTTATTCACATAATGGTCCTTAGAACCACAGTTGTAGCATTGCCCACCACTAGAGGTAGAAGTCTTAGTTGCCGGAGAGGCCTGCTTCCCTTTCTTATGGTTGGGATAAGGACCTTTGAACTTATTAGGCCTTTTCTTACCGGTGAAGTTCGGTTTAGCACTTCCAACCACAACATCACTTACTCTATCAGCCTCTTCAAGTCGAAGAGCGATATCAATGAGTTGGTCAAAAGAAACTTCTAACTTTAGAAGTAATGGCTTCTTGATATTTTTGTTCAAGCCATAGACAAATCTTTGGTTCTTCTTCAATAGGGTGTTTATGTATTCGACCCCGTATTTAGAAAGCGACTCGAAGGATGCGACATAATCTGCCACAGAGGATTCACCTTGAATAAGGTCAATGAAACGACGAGCCAATGTTACTTTCTCAGCTTCTGGCACAAACTTTAATTCGAATCGTTCCCGGAATTTCTCCCAAGTAAGATCCGCTTTATTTATTTCAGAAATCAGAAGCTCGTACCAGTCTAATGCTCTTTCTTGGAGCATACTAGAGGCCACCTGAACTCGGTGAAGATCGATAAGATTCATGCGAGAAAAGATTCGATCGCATGATCTTAGCCAAGCCTGGACTTCAATAATGGTTTCAGAACCTTTGAATGGCTTCCCACCCAATTTGGTATAATCGTTGCACAAACGTCCAAATCCGGAATTAGGGTGAGTAGACTCCGGATTAGAATCGGCTGCTTGAGTATTCTTTGCTAGATCAAGAAGCGGCTAGGCAGACATAAATACTCCATCTTGGAAAATAGCACTAGATTGACCAACGCTGGGACGACCAGGTCTAACCATTTCTCTTCATTAAGAAAGAAAGTAGAAGAAGGAAAAGGTTATTCACAAATGAATATCAAGCAATAATGATTGATAAAACAAGGAATCACAAAAGAAAATAGGATAGGACAGTTCGAAGACCCGAATAAAATCCTAAGGCACGACTCCTGAGATGGACTTAGGACGATGATCCTTGTTAATTATTCTACGTTGTTCCGAAGTTTGGCTCTGATACCAACCTGTGACGCCCCACTCTATACCCACGCTTGCCAACGACACTACGGGGTAATGCCGTCAACTAGCACGGAGAATAACGCCATTGAGGAGCGACCATCCGTGTAATTGCTTTGTGCGAGCGTCGATATGTCAGATAGTATAACATGCATTTCATTTCAAGAGGAAATCCGACATGCCGACACAAACTCAAAGCTACTACACAGAGGCTATAATATCTTCAGAAACAAATATAGAAATAAACATAACACAAATCAGTCACAGAAGATCATATCTTAAAGGTGGAAACAGATATGAATATTACACATAAAAGTGTATATCAGAGCAGTGGTCTAACAAGACCCACAATATCACAAAAGAATAAGTGCTACACAAAAGAATATGTATACATCAATGAGTCTATATCTCAAATGTATACAACAAAAACTACTAATCTAAATTAGTTTGCCAAAAGTCATATGAAGGACCATGATAGGAAGTCAAGCAGAAGCACCTGAAACATCTCGGTCTGACCCGAGTATTATTTAATAAGAAAATAATAAACGGATCAGTCTAGCTATAAATATCAGATGAAATGATATAGAATAAGAGACATAAACATAATGCCATACTGTGATAAGTATGTAATTGAAAATCAACAAGAGATTAATCAATATCATAAGAATCTTCTCAAAAGTAAAACGAAATGTCGTACTCTTTATTTCATTCACCCAACCATAAATATTGACGATTATATCAATGCCAATTACAAAAGTTAATGACACACAAATTCACCAATGCACAAATATTGATAAAACTTACCAATGTAAATCATGAAAATTGGTGAAACACAAACTCTAGAAATCAACCAATAGAAATCTAGAAATCACAAAAAGGGGGAAAGAGGCCTGTCACTAGAACGGGAGCATAAAAACTCACTAACATGTGTATCACGAAACGGAACGCTATTCCATGGTTTCTAACCATTAATTTTGAGCCGAGGCTCCACTAAAACGACCCGAAGACCATAAGCCGAAGCTCCACTAAAACGGCCCGAAGACCATGGGTCGCTACCCCACCAAGCCGAAGCTCCACTAAAAATGGGGTTTAGTCTCCCTCGTAGACAAAGAGACATCGCACATTGCTGGTCTAAATCTCAAAATGATCATCATTGATCGATAAGTGTAAATTACACTAAGCTAGTAAATATATGAGCTTAGCTTCATGTCCCATAAGCACTAGCTTAACTTAAATATTTACGAACAAACTGTAGATCTCCATTCGAAAATTGTCACAAGAGATTCAATCGAACAAGTCCAAGAATCAACCAACGAAGTAAACGCAAGCATTTCATACCACTTGTTTTACTAACCCGTTTAATTAAATTTCTTATACGAGTGAGGTAAAGGTTTGTATATGCTAGTAGATTGGAAAACGGTTTTATAACCAAGCTTGATATTGAAAATAGAGTTAAAATCATTTTGATAAAAGAGCTTTGCTATGTACTACTAGTATTGAAACCTTTATATTTTTAAAATGACAAAGCACAAAAATGATTGTAGAAACAATCAATCACCAAAATTCACATACGAAGACGTGAATTAATTCCAAAGAAATCGATATCAAATCCATCAAAATGGATATTTCCAAAAATTCCATATTAGAAGTCATCAAAGTCGAATAATTGATAGCATAAACTAGGAATCAAAACAAATCGATAAAAATTGGAATCACAACCCAAATAGGCAAAAATAGGCATATAGGCATTTAAGAGCAGGTCAGTCGACTGGTTCACTGTGTTCAGTCGACTGAACTCAGTCCCGTAATATTCGCGGGATGTTGCTCAGCCGACTGGTCTCAGTACGCCAGTCGACTGGACTAGAAACTGAGATGTGCTTAGGTAGCAGGTCAGTCGACTGGACCAAAAATCCAGTCGACTGGAACCTGTTTCCTGCCCTTCTAAGCCCATGTAAATGAAGGCTATTTCCTTCCAAATTGCAATCACTCGAGTCACGGCACTAGGAATTTGCACGAATCAGCTACGTAGCCTAATAGGCTCTTCGATGCATCACCAAAAGCATGTTCAAACAACAAATCTATGATTTTTGAAGATTTGAACTCAAAACACCAAAAATTGGAATATTCACAAAACCAATCCAAGTCAAAATCAAATGCACATGAATAAGTGTTAGGAATTCATACCTAACAATCAAAGATAATCATAGACTTAGATGTGAGATAAAAATCTCACCTTTTCTCTAAAATAAGGAAGGAGAAGCTTGAAAGCAAGCGAAGAATCAACCACACTTCAACACAACCCAAATGAGCTGAATCTAAGCTCAAAAGAAGAACATTCCCAAAGTTAGGTTTAGAAATTTCTGAAATTGAAAGGAGAATGAGTTGGAGAAGAAGAAGATGATGCTTACCAATAGCTTCTCTTTGGATTTGGAGCTAGAACTTGATTTGCAAATGAAAACTAGGGCTTGGAGTTTTAATTTCCCATTCCTCTCTCCATTGTTGCTAAAGCTTGAGTATTAGGAAATAGAAATGAAGTAATGAAGAGAAGTGGGGTGAAGCTTAGGTCTAATGGACTGAAACAAAACCAAAGCCCTAAGTGAAAAAGTAGCAAAATTCCACTAACTCGAAACATATCAAAGTTTATACTCAAAAAGGTCGCAAACGCCATTTTGAACTCAATGGGGGTGGTCTCGGGTCCTAATTCGACTGTTTGCAAAAAGTAGCTTTTCGAACAATAGTCCGACTAACGATGAATAATTAAAATAAAATATTTAAATATTCAATCGTAAAATATGCGGGTTGTTACATTTTGAGTCGTTTATACTCGAGTCCGCGCTCTGGGGACTTAGAGTACTCCAGTCCGCACTCCGAGGACTTTGAGGTTTTGAGTCATTTATACTCGCGTCCGCGCTCTAGGGACTTAGAGTACTCCAGTCCACACTCCGAGGACTTGGCGGTTTTGAGTTGTTTATACTCGAGTCTATGCTCTGGGGACTTAGAGTACTCCAGTTCGCACTCCGGGGACTTGGAGGTTTTGAGTCGTTTATACTCGAGTCCACGCTCTGAGGACTTAGAGTACTCCAGTCCGCACTCCGGGGACTTGGAGGTTTCGAGTCATTTATACTTGGGTCCGCGCTCGGGGGACTTAGAGTACTCCAGACCGCATTCCGGGGACTTGGAGATTTCGAGTCGTTTATACTCGAGTCCTCGCTCTGGGGTCTTAGAGTACTCCAATCCGCACTCCGGGGACTTGGAGGTTTCGAGTTATTTATGCGCGTTCGTACATTAGACAAAGTAATGTATCTCTTATTTGTTAAAGCATTATCATACATAGAAATATCAACAATTCATGGGAGAAGGAAATGGCTTCACATGCCGTAAACTAAGAAATAAAAACTTGCTAGAAATAAATGCAACTAAAATATGATAGAAATGAACTAAGTGTAATAGTGCCGCATATGTTCACTATTCCATGCTCGAGGAAATGTTGCACCACCAACGGTCGCTATCTCGAAAGTTCCTTCTCCAAGCTTCCGTTCAATGACGTATGGACCTTCCCATGTGAGGCTCATGTGTGACAGAACCGGGAAAACTCGTTTCAAAACGAGATCACCCACTCCAAAGATTCTCGGTCGGACTTTTTCATTATAATATTGAGCAACTCGGTGCCTGTACGTGGCCGCTCTTAAATTAGCTTCTTCGCGTATTTCATCAATGAAGCCCAAAGATTCCAGCAAGAGATCTTGGTTTGACTCTGGGTCATAATAAATTACCCGATGTGATGGGAGTTCAAGTTCCAGGGTATGACAGCTTCCATGCCATATGCCAATGTGAACGGAGTGTGGCCAGTCGCGGACTTATGGGTGGTTCTGTAAGCCCAAAGTGCTGTTGGAAGCTCATCCATCCACTTGCATCTAGCCTTTTCCAGGCTTTTTTTCAATATGGATTTGATTATCTTGTTTACGGCCTCCACTTGTCCATTAGCTTTCGGGTGAGAAACTACTGCAAAATTTTTCTCAATGCCATACTTTTGGCAAAACTCTTTGAACTCTTTGCTTTCAAACTGAGTTCCGTTGTCTGTGACAATGGTTCGTGGAAGGCCAAAACGGCATATAATGTTTCGTACAACGAAATTAATGACCTTTTTGGTGGTGATAGTGGCCAAAGGTTCTGCTTCTGCCCACTTGGTTAAGTAATCGACTGCAACAATCGCGTATTTGCACCACCTTTGGATAGAAGCAAGGAACCGACTATGTCTCCCCATATTACAAATGGCCAAGGACTAACCATTTGTGTGAGTTCCGTCGGTGGAGCTCTTGGGATTTTCCCATGCTTCTGACATTTGTCACATCTTCTCACGTAGTCTGCGGCATCCTGATTTACAGTTGGCCAATAGTACCCTTAGCGGAGGATTTTCTTTGCTAACGTCTGCCCTCCAGTATGGTCGCCACATTCACCTTCATGGACTACCTTCAGGAATCGTTTTATCTCATCATGGGTAATGCATTGGAGTAATGGGGTCGAGAATCCCCTCCGATACATTATTCCATCCTGCATTACATAACGAGAAGCCTTACGAATGACTTGTCGTCTTTCGCTCCTTCTTTCGGGCACGGCCCCATGTAACAAGTACTGCTTGAATGGGGTCATCCACGACTCCCTTTCGATTTTTGCTTCTAACACAAAATCTACCTCCATCACATTTATACTCGGAACATGTAAGGTATCGACAGGAAATAATCCCATCTGTTGCGCATCACCAGTGCTTGCGAATTTTACCAATGAATCAACTGCCATGTTCTGCTCGCGCGGAACATGTGAAATATCATAATATTCGAGATTTGCTAGGAGCTCCTGAACTTGGGCCAAATATGGGGCAAGACTCGGCCCCCTTGGTTGGTAGTCTCCACGCACTTGATACACCACCAGTTGCGGGTCGCAAAAGATTTCAACCGATCTTATTCCCAGTTCTTTGACGAGTCTTAAGTCGGCAATCGATGCTTCGTACTCGGCTTCATTATTTATTGCTGTGAATTTGAGCTTCAAAGCGTAGAAAACTGATCGGTTTTCAAGAGTTACCAGAACTATACCAACCCCCGAACAACACTCGTTAGATGCCCCGTCGGTGTACATCTTCCATCGGACGGGAGGTATGACATCGCAGCCATTTGATTCATCTGTCATGGTGAATTCAGCGATGAAATCTGCTAGCGCTTGTCCTTGTATGGCCTTTCACGGTAGGTATGTAATATTGAGTTGACTTAATTCGATATTCCACTTTAACATCCTTCCGGAAGTTTCCGGTCGTTGGAGTAGCTATCGCAGGGTTTGATCAATGTAAACACTAATTGAGTGTGCCTGGAAGTATGAGCGAAGCTTGCGTGATGCAATCACTAAGCAATAAGCTAATTTCTCGATCTTGGGATAATTTGTTTCTACCTCCGCCAAGCGTTTACTGACATAATATACTGGCTTTTCAACTCGGTCCTCCTCACGAACCAAAGCCGTACTGATAGCGTGCTGGGATACTGCCAAGTATACATACAGCATTTCATGGTCGATTGGTTTCGATAGCATCGAGAGGCTCTCCAAATGCCTTACCATAGCTCGACATGCTTCCTCACAGTCGGATGTCCACTCGAAATTCCTTTTTCCCTTCTTTATCACGTCAAAGAAGGGAATGCATTTATCTGTGGCTCTGGATATGAATCGGCTCAGTGCTGCCACCTTTCCGTTCAAGCTTTGTACTTGCTTTATAGTTCTGGGCACTTGTATGTCCCGAATAGCCTGAATCTTTTCCGGTTTAGCTTCAATTCCACATGCATTAACAATGAAACCCAAGAACTTTCCTTATGCCACGCCAAAAGAGCACTTCAAAGTGTTGATCTTCGTTCCATAATGTCTGAGTATATCAAACATTTCTGCTAAGTCTCGAATGTGGTCATTTGACTGCCGTGACTTCACGAGCATGTCATCCACATAGACTTCCATCGTCTTACCGATCTGGTCTTTAAACATTCGATTCACCAGACGCTGATAAGTTGCTGCCGCGTTTTTCAATCCAAAGGAAATTACTACATAGCAATATAGCCCCATATTCGTGACAAAACTAGTGCTCTTGGTCTGGAATATGCATCAAATATGATTGTATCCTGAGTACACATCCATAAACGACAATAATTCATGTCCGGCGGTAGAGTTGATGAGCTGGTCGATTCTAGGTAAACGGAAACTATCCTTCGGGCATGCTTTATTTAGATCGAAGTAATCAACACAGGTTCTCCACTTTCCATTTTCTTTCTTCACTAGCACTGGGTTAGATACCCATTCAAGGTAGAGGGCGTCGCGGACGAACCCATTGGCTTTTAGTTTGTCCACCTCCTCTTAGAGAGCCGCAGACCTCTCCGGGTCCATACCTCTCCTTTTCTGTTTTACGGGAACGTGTTTCGGGTCTACGTTCAACATATGACTCGCAATTGCTGGAGAAATCATGCACATATCAGAATGTGTCCAAGCGAAAATGTCCAGATTCGCTCAGAGGAAATCAGTAAGATCCTCGGCCACTGAGGGGTCAAGTTGTGATCCTATCTTAAGAACTCGTGATGGGTCATCCTGGCTGACTGGGATGTTGATCGTTAGCTCAGCCGGTGCAGCATTCGTTTTCCTGGGTTCCCCATCATCATCTCTCGGATCTATGTCTCTAAGGATCCGAGAATGCTGCCCGAGCCAGGGCTCGGGCACTATTTGTCAATCATAAGTCTTTAGGATGCGGACGGAGCTGTCCACAACCTTTCCCTTCTCTCTCCGCCGAGCTTCTCTCAGTTCCGCCACATAACATGCGCGACCGATCGCCTGATCGCCATGTACAACACTGACTCCTTTGTCTGTCGGAAATTTTAATGTCAGACACCATAGGGCCAAAGCAGCCCTAAACTCTGCCAAGGCTGGACGACCCAAAAAGACATTGTATAGAGAGTCAGCATTCATTACTGTAAACGGTAGGACTCGCACTCTCCTACGTTCACCTTCTCCCAGTTCAACTGGTAGCTTTATATACCCCCATCGCATCGGTTGCAACACCGTTAAAGCCGTGGATACGGGCTTTGCATGTTTCAAACCTTTCGTTTCCATCTTCATTTGGTCATAAGCCTTCTTGAAGATGATGTTGACATAGCTTCCACAATCAATCAAGATTCTTTTGACATAAGCTGGCCCGATTGTTGCAGATATAACCATCGGGTCAATAGTAGGGGCCTCCACCTTGTCCGCATCTCGACTCCTAAACACTATATCGTCAGTCATCATGCGTTTGTTGCTTTGTGGGGGTTCCATCTTCCACATTTGAACAACATTCATAATCCGCATGCCTTAAGGAGGTAGCATACCGTTCCATCTCCTGCCAATTCTTGTCTGCAGGATGATGTCCTTCGACAATAGTGTTTATAATCAATCTACCCATAGTCTAAGCAGGTTGTTCTGGTTGGCGTGGAGCCGGCCCGCGTCTGGGGTCTGACGTTTCTTGCCTTCCATCTTGCGGGTTTTTGACAAATTCCTGCAATTTTTTCTGTCTGATTAACTTTTCTATGGCATCATGGAGGTGTCTACACTCCTCAGTATTGTGCCCAAGGGTCTCACGGAAGCGACAATACTTCCCTGTCCGTTTCTGTTCTTCAGTGGACTCCTTTGGGCGTGGCTTTCTGTATTCAAAGGTGTTACAGGTAGATAGATAAATGTTTTCAAGGGATGTATTCAGCGGGGTGTATTCATTGTAGGTCGAAATCCTTGACTTCCATTTCCTGTTTCCCTTTTCTTTTCGAGATTTCCTCCTTCGGATCCTTTGGACTACCCAAGCTTGTTCTGGACGTTGACTTGAACCATTCCCGAACTATCGCCGGACTGCTTCACGGCGATGTTACTTTCACAATCTCCTGAACAGGCCTTGGTGCCTTATCTCATCTCATCCATCGAGCCTCCTCCCTTCGTATGAACTGATGAGCTTTGGAATTGAATCGTTCCAATGTAGCTAGAGGCTTTCCTGCCAACCAATCTTCAAACTCCGAGTCTGGATCTACACTTCGCATTACCGCTATCAAAATCGCGTGGTCGTTAGGATTGCTAACTTCAGTGGCGGCAACATGAAACCTCTGTAAGTATGCTTTCAAAGACTCTCCCGGAGCTTGGATTACGCTTAATAATGACATAACGTCCTTTGGACGGGTAGTATGTATCCTGAATTGCTCAACAAATTTCTTCGCCAACTCGTCGAAGTTGGATATAGAGCGTGGAGGAAGCCGAGTAAACCACATAGTGGCAATTCCGAATAGAGTGACTGGGAAACACCTACACTTAGTTGCATCATTTTCCCTTGCCGAATCCATCATCCATTCGTACCTCATCACGTGTTGCCTTGGGTCAATCTTCCCTTCATAGGCTGGAATAGTCGGCATATTGAATTTCTTCGGGTACTCAGCCTGTAGGATAACATCTGTGAAGGGAGTATGACTCCTAGACACTCCCCAATCTTCGTTGGTCAGGCCTTGGTTCTCTCTCATCAACTGCCTGACCATGGCTAATAAATCTGAAGCTTGTATGGAGGGTGGGAGGTTGGGTTCCGTTCCACGGGACCGTGCGGGTTGATGTCTCGCTTGATTTGGGCCTTGGCGATCCGGGCGTCTGGTCTCATCACGTGCCTGATCCCTGACGGATCGATCGGTAGCACCTGCTCGATCAACTTCATCCCTACGGCGTCTATGCCTAGGAGGTTCATCAGCTGAGGTCGAGCTATCAGATTCAGAATAAGGAGCAGGAATACTTCTAGCATTCTGATGTTGCTGTTGGGTAAGTTGAGTCATGAGATTAGTATTGGCTTGGATCTGCTCAACAAGTTGCCTTCTACTTTCCCTGAGTTCTCTTATCAAGTCGTTAAACTCTATTTAGGAAACAACCTCCTCTTGGTTCTGGATGGAGGTTCCTGCGCCTTGAATTACTGGTTTTTTGCTAGGTCCTATCTGTTGTACACTAGCAGTTTCGTTGGCATCTGCGTTGTGAGAGGCCGATCTAGTTCGTGATCTCCCCATGGTAGAGTTGTTGGTTGTAACTCTGATTAGAATCTACAGATGTCTTGCGAATGATTTGGATCTCCTTCAGGGGATTTTTCAATCCAATAGCTGCAAAGTAGATCCTATCGTCCTGAGAATTCGATTCTCAGTGAAAGCAGCAAAATGTTAGCACCAGAATTGGTCACTAACACCCTTAAGAGAGATTGTGTAGAGAGATTAATGAAAAAAGTAAGTTAAACAGAGGATAATATGCAGATTTAAATGCAGAAAACACAAACACCAGATTTATAGTGGTTCGGCGTAATTGCCTACGTCCACTTTGAGATTAATCTTTATTGCTTTTCTCGTTAATCAATTACAGATACAATCCGTATATCAATTATATTGAATACAATTGCTAAGCAAAAAAGATAAGTCTTGAATGAGTCTTGAATGCGGTAGAGTCACCCCGGTATTCTTGAAAAAGCGTCCATATAACTGTGCCCCTGCCCCTCTATTTATAGATGAAGACGGGTTGGCCTTCTCTGGTGGGCCTGGTAACTGAATACCTCGGCCCAAATGGAGTAGGCTCTGCGTGCCGACCCAAACATGCCAAACGGCCAAATGTCGAACCATCATCTTCATGCCGAACAATGCGATGTGTTGAGCGAGGGGTGCAGGCCGACCGAGAATCGATGTCGAACGAGGAAAAAGCCGAACGAGGCTGGAATGCCAAACAGTCTAGGAATGCCGAGTGAAGCATGAATGCCGAGCACTCTAGAAGCTGAACACTCTTAAATGCCATTCGAGCCAGTTGTGCCGAACGTCCCTGGAATGCCGAATGACCCTGAATGCCGAATGTTTATGGATGTCGAACGTACCTTGTTTGCCGAACGTTCCGTGTATTCCAAACGTTCCTTGTATGCCGAACGTTCCTTGTTTGCCGAACGTTCCTTGTTTGCCGAACGTTCCTGACTGCCGAACCATTTTGTCATGCTAAACGACCTTCAATGCCGATCGACCACAGGTGCCGAACGAGATTGCTGGGTCCTTAGTTTCCTGGTCAGACCTCCAGGTAACAATATGGTGATTTTTATAATGGAGGCTGTATGCGGCTTAAGTAGATGCAGTGTGATTTTTAAGGCTTTGTCAGGTGTTGATGTTAAGGATGAGGTTGTGGGAGATGATATAGAATAAAATTATTTGAATGTTCTCCTCCTTGTGGGGATCCCTCATTTTCCTCAAAAAAATATGCCTTAGTAACAAGTGACTATTGTTGTATATGTTTGTTAGTGAACCATTAATATAATTGATTTCTATCTTAATAACTTGTGATTATTTAGAGTGCATGTATTACGAATGATACACATGTATATACAAGAAGTAAAAGATGTTATTTAATATCTTAGTTATATGTTTTGTGGATTATAAAGTTCTTTGAACTACTAATAGGTGTCAATGGAAATAAAAAATTAAATGATATCGCTGAACAGTTGATAGTAGAGGAGCCTCATAATAAAAGGAAAACGACAAAGGAAAATTAAGTTTATTGATTAGTCGGTTGGAAATTACAATTCATAAGTTCAAAAATAAAGTAGATAAACTAAGGAATGAAAACACATAATTAAAGAAGAAAGTTGCTAAGGCAAATGGTTTATTATTAGAGAAGACTGAAGAATGTGATGCATTGCGAAAAGAAAGAGATGACTCAAGTGTTGAGAAAAGTAAAGCTAATAATGAAAATAAAATGAATAATTTAGAAGTTTTGTTAGAACACATACATTATTCATATTCCTCTTACAAAATAGTTTAACTAACCAATTCCTCTTACAATGTCTGCCAAGTTTTTCTTTTAATTTTTTCTCATATGATAAACACATGTCGAGGGGATAAAGTTGGAATTATATGAGGAACACTAGAAGAAGTCCATAATGTATATCTGAAATAAATGCCAAATCCCTATCTTCTTCTAACATAATTTTCGAATGTTCTAAAAACCAAGACCAATTATTTGTGTCTTCCACTGTTTTAGATCTTATTCATCTCGCCCGAGATCTCGCTTGAGATCTCATTTTTGAACTTGAGCGAGATGAGATTTAGCAAACGAGACATTAATTCGTGTTTATTTACTATTTGACACTCATCTCGTCCAAGGTAGTGAAATTTGAGGTGAGATCTCAATAGAAGATCTCATATGAAGTTATGTTTTCTCATTTACATATTTTTTACCTTTTATGCGAGTCCACAAGAAATTACACTCCAATGACTTTTTACTTACCCATGAATTCTTCTTTTAACGTTTAACGAGTGAGATTTTTTTTTTTTACTTTAATATTCAAATGAGCGTGGAATCATTCAGTTAATATCAAATCAATTATGTTATCACTCTATCTAAAATGTAAAATTAATATCACCATTTTACATAAATTATATATGTTAAAAACTTTTATATATAGTTAACAATTATTACAATAATCTTAAAAATATTGAATTTAGACTTATGTTACTCAGACATTGTCTTGAGATGGACTTTATATTCCAAGATGTCAATATGAGATGTACACCCGAGATACACCCATGTCACCCGAGATCTCGTCTGATACGAGATAATGTGTGTAAAATTTCTTAGACGAAACGTGACCGAAATCCAAGATTTAAAACCTTGGTGTTTTCTCCTAAACTAATTGCTATTTCTAGTGGATAAAAACCTAGAAAAAAATTGTAGTGGATTATGGTGAAATGAAAACAAAAGAATAACGGTACATATAAGTATCAAATGGAACAATAATGATACTTATATGTATCGAGTAAAAACTAATATTGATATATGTAGGTATCATAGCTTCCATATTAGATGGTGCCGATTTCCAGTATCATTGTCTTTTTGATTCTCTTTAGTTTTTCAGGTACTTCTAACACCTTAATATCGGGCGGTGGCCATGCCGGAGCTCGATATTGGGGGTGTAATGATAAGTCGCTTTGCCGGAGCTCATTATAAGTGTACTTATGTTTTTCCTTTGATACTTGTACTTATATTTGTTACCTGACAGGCATGTTGGCAGCGCCTTGCTATGTGTTATATATATAGTTACATGTATGCTCTCCTCTATTTCTAGAGGATCACATTTTTCTCAAAGGATATATGTAGGTATCATAATATAATATTATACTAATATTTATAATTGTCATAATGGATGTGAAAATAATATTTACCAGAAATACAAGGTAGCTGATAATGATATGTACACAAGCACGCGCACATACATACAAGCTAAAACGAAAGATAGTAATTAATATATACATGCAGCAGTATTGATATCTATCTTAACTATCGGGTGTATAACATTAATACCTTGGTTGTCATTTTATTCCGTTCATATAGAATACATCCAAGCCTTCCTTTCCAAGATGTTCCAACTAGAAATATCATAAGATGACTGTTGTAATTTTCAACACCCCTTCATATCTCCACTATACATGCACTTCGTTTAGAATGGAAGAGGCAAGACCATCGAACGAGGATCTTTTAGTGCCAGTGTCATAATTGGATATCCTTACATCCCCTTAGAGCGCATATATTGTAACACCCTATGACAAGCCGAAATTTTTGGATGTTTGAAATCAGAATATTTAATGGATTTTAAATATTTAAAAGTTAATTTTCAACCTGAATTCAAATATTACTTCTCTTTGGCAATTAAGTTATTGGATTTAATAAACTGGAAAACTGGGTAAATTGTTGAATCTTTTGTTTTAAGCCTGTTAAAAATAATTTCAAGGCTTGTAAATTTTATATTGATAATACTGAAAATAGTAAAAGTGCTAACATTGAATTTGGAAGTGCTTTGTTAAGTTTTGAAAATATATCGTTTAAATTGACGTTTAAAAATAGCCTTCCGAGGCATAGTCTCGGAATTCGACGAAGCCAGTTCAGTTGGACCCATAATATTATATTATTATCAGATTTCAATTTTCGTAGTGTTTGTAGTTGTTGTGTGAACGTACGATATATAAACGCCTAACAGTATGCCTCGATTGGAGATCGAGGTTTCGAATTGCGTAATTGTAACAATTTAAATTTATTTTTGAATTTAAAATGATATATTGGTATATTTAATATAATATTGTTTTCAAAAGATAAATTACACGTTTTATTTGTTTCAACACTTGGCAAAAACTTTTACACGTGTCTTTCTTCTTCTAAAAGCCAAAGTCGTGCATAAATAACAATAAAAAAGTCTTCGTTCAGAAAAAAAACCCTCTTTCCTCGTTCGAATTCAAGGTAATGGCTGATCCCCCTTTTTTGTCAAAATCAATCTCGTTCCTTTAAAAAAAATCAATTCGAAATCGAGAGTCGATTTCCTTTCGAAATCGTTACGAGGGAGTGGGAATCGAGGCACGAGCAAGTCGATGTAAGGAAGACTTGGGTCGATGGCCATTTAGGGTTTGCGAAGGGTAGTCTCGCGTAGAGGTGACGACGCGATCGTGGGTGGCTCGAGGTCGGCATCGTGCGAGTTGGAAGTAGGCATGGCGATGGTCGAAGACAGGGACGAAGTCGCGAAGGCGGGGAGGTCTGGCGATGAGGGTCGCTTGATGTTTGATTTGAGGGACGGTGATGGACTCGCGACAGCTCGGTTGTGGTGGCATCGACGTCGCATAGTTAGTGGCAGTCGAAGGTAAGGTTCTCTTCTTCTGTTGTTTTTATTATTATTGAATTTGTATTTTTTTAATTTAAAAATAAATGGGTCACTGAAGTAAGTTAAAAAAATTTACAGTAAGGTAGATAAGCTGTTCTATTTTTAAAATTAAATCAAATAAATACATATTGAAATATATATGAAGTTAAAATAGAAAATCTCTTTTATATAGGAAGACTTTGAAAAAAATAAATAGGAATTTTTAAGTGTAAAGTTATGTAAAATCAGTTTTTCTCTGTAATTTATTTTTAAGTATATATGTATATGTGTTTTCAAAATGGAAATTAAAATAAAATAACCATACCTATATATATTTTTAATCTACTAGTATATTCTAAAATAATGTACTCAGGTGACTGGTTTTGGTTAAATTAACTTATCTAAATTATTTAGTTATTAAAAGACGTTTTAAAAAGGAAAATTGGTTTGAACTAAACTGTTGTTAATTAAATAGTAATTAACTGATTGATCAATTCAAATATTAATAAACCATAAAATGTTTATACATGGTCCGGAAGTCATGAAATCAAATCGAGAATGGAGTGGGTTGCAAAACAGGAATCGAAGGTGAGTTAATCTCACTCATCTAGTTGATATTTATATTTAAATAGTTAAATTTAAATAATTGATTGGATGATTGAATTATTTGATGTGCAATATTATATATAGTAAGATATATCTATATAATATATCTTGGAATGATTGATTTCCTGCATTATATACCGGACGAGACCTTATGCGCCGCATAATAGCGGATGGTATTATATTTAAATCTCATATACCGCGATATTCCACCTCGAAGTGGAATTGGTATTTTATATTGTGTTAATCATCTGTGGATGCAGGGAAACATGTTGGAGTGATCCAACTAGATTCCTCAAAATTATTTATATTGTTTAATATTCCCTGTTATGAATATTCGATATTCTGTGATGAATATGATGGATAATTGGAATATTGAATGCTATAGTTTACTTGAGTATATTTAGGTACATTGAGTTATCAAAATATATAGAATTGGATTTTTGAGAAAAAATTAAAAGAAGAGAATTTGTAAGTGAAATAATTATAGAGAATTTAAATAAATTAAGAATGAACCGGATAAGAATATTGGTGGTTTTAAAATTCTAATTAATAAATTCCGTATATGAAAAGGGGATTTTGAATAAATAGGAAGGTAATGAATTTTAAACTTCAGTGTCATTATTTAAAAGAATAAAATATTTATTTTAAATTTAATATTTTAAATTATTGAAAGGAATAAAGAAGAAATTTGAAAAATCTGAAATTGGTATGTTTCAGTCAAAGGATTTAAAATCAAAACGAAAATAATAATAAAGTCTATAATTAATGGATTTTGAAATGAATTGAGTAAGTAAAGAAATTTATTTCAAATGGAGTAAATTGGCAATCAATTTGGAAATTGTTTTAAATATTTGAATTTGGAAATTTAAAAGAGAATGTGACTATGAAGTATATAAACTGTGTTTATAAAAGTAAACCGATATATCACTAGATATTTGAAAGAATAAATTCACGGTGGTTTGGGAATTTGTTAAAGGAATGAGAAAATTTGTTTAAAAATAAATAATGATTTATTTTAATGATGGAAAGAGAAGAGTATTTCCCTGGATAGCCAAGTACGTTTTCAACGTAAATTTTTAAATATAAGTTATGTTGTTTTAAAAAGCATGTTTTAGAAAATTTATTATGTTTTTAAAATGTTTAAATTCTAAAGTAAGTATTTTTCTCAAAATCTATTATCGTAGTAATTATTTAAAGGTGATTTGGTATTGTTTAACAGAGAAACCTAGTTTCATATTTTATTAAGTAGCCTCATTTAAATATTCCCAAAGTATATATATTTTTAATAAAGTATTGAAGTAGTTTTTAACTTAAATGTTTTAAAGGATAATTTATAATAAAGAGTTTTAAATTATTTTTAAAAATCTAAAGTTTCGTGCTTGGTTGTTTCAGTGGAAATAAATAGTTGGAAATTTATTTTATGAGAAAAGTATGGTTTGAAACTCTTTTCAAAGGATTGAAAATAGAAATATATTTTGTGAAGATATTTTGAGATAAATAAATAATTTGAGAAATTATTTATGTTTGATGGATGTTTTGAATGTTAATCGGTAGTTAAATAACCGACTATCAATATTGGACAATGCACTGACCGTTTTGAAGAGACCGGGATTGGGATTAATTTCTCGAAAACCACTTCGATCCGGTTTGTATGTTTCGTGGAAAACGAGTTCAGAGTCGAAGATGGTACAATGAAGTGCAAGGGGTTTGTATGTTTCATGGAAAACAAGTTCAGAGTCGAAGATGGTGCAATGAAGTGCAAGGGCAAGTCGCTACTAATCCCGAGGATAATTCCAAAATGGATGTAGTAGGAATAAAGCCTTCGGTTCAGTTCGAACCCGGGACGGACTTGTATGGATGAATGCTTTCGGAACATCGTCAGGTGGACGATGGGCATTCTAAGTGAAACATTCTAAAAAAAGTAACGCTTAACCCCAAGCCTCATCAACCGGGAATGACTGAAAATCAGGGTTTACGCAGCAAGGCTTGGTGGGTAGCACCCATTTCCGGTGAGGTCATCCCTGTCTAGATGTCCCTTTTATTTCGGCTTAGTGGTGCGGTTGCTGATCCCAATCGTGGGTTGATCTTACTCAGGATTATCCAGTAAGGGGTAGTCCGGGTCTTATATTGCAGGGGGTCGGGAGTGATCCTCGGTACGGTGATCTAGGCCACGTACTGTGACAGGTGGTACCCCAGTGCCTAGTCATAAGTTAGAAATCCATTTTCCCTATGTGCCTGTATGGTTTTGATTGTGCCCTACTATTGCTGAAACGTGAGATGCAATCATTTCAGCTAGATTCCATTTTACTTTCTATAGACACTATTATAATATCAGAGAATTTTAATAAAAAGGTGTTTTAGCTATCGTAAGGTAAAAAACCGACATGTTTATTTGTGGCGTGGTCTTACAGTTGCTTTTGATTTTCAAAGGATTTTTGAAACTTTAATAATCAATTTGGGTGTTGTTTTCTCACGCTGGTATTCCAGACTGACTTGGGTGTTATTTAACTATAATGCTCGGGTCAGACCGAGTATTATAGAATACAGGTAAAGAAGGTTGTGGAGCGTAGGAGACGAACTGGATGGCGATACGTACTTCCGTATTTGTGTTACATATTCCGCTGTGTATTCAGTTGTGTGAGGACAGGTTATGATTACTGTCCCATTGTGTTACGTGATTGACGTACTCTTATGATGTATGTATAAATAGATATAGTATTTGTTTTTGTGTAAAGATCTGTTATTATCTATTATATTTTATTCCGCTGCGATGGTTAGATTCTGATGTTTTTTTCTACTTTCTTCCTCTATCTCTTCTTCTTTAACCCAAAATGGTTCGTATTTCTGTTCATCTTGAGTTGGTAGATGTAGAATAGTGTTGACTCAAGGGATTCGGATTTGCGGGTCATTACAGTTGGCATCAGAGCTTAGGTTAGTGATAACCTTGGTTCTGGTAGGAATTACTCATTGAAAATAGAGTCTGTGGTACTCTAGAATGAGTTTGAGCGTATTAATAGATATGAGCGTATATTTGTTAGAGAATATAAATTGTTTTAATATTGTGTTGGCTTATTGGTTGGGTGGAATATGAATTCTGATCGAGTAAGTTTGCCGCTATTCGAGAAGAGTTTATAAACACCTGACACGATAAATTGGCACAGTATTGTTTTAAAGATGGGTGAATGAAATAACTTTACCCAAAAATATATTTTGATATAAAGAAAAGTTTTTGTAAACTATTTTAGCTTATATATGGTTGCTTGGAAGTTAGGAATGATAATATTAAATTATTATCATTGTTGTGTAACAATTTAACGAGAAACTGAAAATATAACCAAAGATTAAGGAAATAAAATCATTTATAAAATGAAATTTATAAATGTGTTATAAATGTGATTTATAAATTGGAATATGATCAAATGGGAATTTGCATGAGCATAAATTATACAAATGAATTATAGTTAAAATTCGATTTAAGCCAGAATTTAAAATTTTAAAATCCCAGAGATTTTGAAAGTGTTCTTCGAAGTTTTTTGAAGACAAATAATAGCATTATTGTTTTAAAGGTATTTCTGAAAGGTAATTGTTTCAAGTAGATTTTGGGAAGGGATATAGCATTGAACTCACTTCAGTCGCTGGAAAATAACTTCGGTGATGACTACAGCATCATCGATGTTCATTTTTGAGTTTCTAAGTAACGAATTGCTGCCAAATTGATTTGTTCAGAAGAACCAGTTGTTTTTGAAATTTCAAAGGAAACTTGTTGGGAATAAAAACTAGGATTGGTTAAATTTTTGATAAGTGTGATTTTGTGATGTTGGAGATTTCAAAATGATTTGAAAACTAAAAGCTGGGTGTTTAAAAAAATCCTGTGAGATAGGTTGTAAGCTTATAAATTGAGATGATTTTTAAATCAAGAAGGAAACATGAGCTTTGAATGTTGGAATTTAAATTTAAAGTGAAAGGTTAAAAATGAAATTAACCTGGATTGGGGAGGAAAATTTAATTGAATTGAATCAAATAAATCTGAGTTAAAATAGAATTGAATTGGAATAAATGTTCAGTTGAGTGATTGAATGGAATTAGATTCTTACTTTAGTAAATGGAAGTAAGTTGGATAAGAAATAAGTTGGATAAAAATTGGATTGGAATAAATGAGTTAGAATAGCTTATAGAAGAAAAAAAATCCATGGAAAAATTATATGCTTGGGTTATAAATAAGCGTGAATCTTGAGTTAAAAATAAAAGATGAATATATTCAAGCCTAGAATGAACGGAAATGTGTAAAGTAATAAGTTGTGACTTATAAAATTAAAAAATGGAATAGAAAACCCAAAATAAATATTGTTTGATGATTTGGGAAAACAAAACAAAAATCCAAACTTGAATTATAAATAGGGGAAGAACTAATTAGACAATAAATTAGTTAATGAAATATGTAAATGGAACCTAATGTAGTTAAACAGAGGCTGAATTATAAGCTAATAATGAAGTTTGGAAATAAAACTCGAGTTATAAATCAAATTCGACTTGAATTGTTAGTGAAGTAAATATAATTGAAAATGTTTCCAAATAAAATGAAATTGGATTAAAGTAGGGATGGTTTTAGTTGTAAATAAAACCCAATTGAGTCGAAATAAATGGAAAATGGCCTTGTAATCAATTGAATGAATTGAATATGAAAATTTAAAATTTATAATAACTAATCAAATAAATTGGTAAACTGAAATGAGATTTGATTGAAATAGAATCAAGTTAAATTGAAAAGAAAAATTTATGTGTAAAATGGAAATGGGCTTAAGTATGAAATTTGAATAATTTGAAATAAATTAATTTAAGTTTAAAATTAGTGGAAGCTTGGCTTCAAGTAAGGGTAAATGTCCATTAAATAAAAGCTTGAGTAAATTTAAATTAGGGAATGGTTATCAATATATAAGCATGAAATGGTTCAAGCTTAATAAAATGGTCTCAAATGAAATAAAGGCAAATATGGAACGAAACGTCGATGAATGGATCGTGAATAAAATTAGAAAGGGATAAAATTGAAATTGATGCGTCGAACTAAATAAAGTCGTTGTAAATGAATTAAGATAGAAGGAATTAAATAATAAATTGAGTTGGAATCAATTTAAAATGACTATAAGTTTAAGTAATTGTTATTTGCATGAATAACATCAAATGTGCACAGAAAATTTGTCATTCTATCGTAAACGAAAGTAAATGTATTAACAGAGGTGAATAGAATTGATTTTTAAATCAATTGGAATAATACGGGTTTGTTTAAAATTAAAAAATGAATTGAACGTAAGCAAGTGGATTGTAAACCATTCAAATTGAATGAAAATGATATATGAATTAAATTGAAAACAGTTGAATTAGTATTAAAACTATATAAATTGCTTACGGAAAGTGTTTACTGTGCATTGCTTTTAGAATTCATGTGTTTAACTATTGCAAATAAGTGAAATGTTGTTAAACTTCATATATATGACACTTACATCTTTTAGTTAAGTAAGTACAAGTTTAGGGAAGTCGTTGGGCTGGATTTGATTGCGCTAACTGCTAATTAAGTAAGCCGCTTGCTTAAAAATGCTAAATAAGGTACGCCTACGCAATAAAAATAGGAAATATGAACTGTTTTTGTTTTTCTGACCGGGTGGGTCGATGTATATATATTTATATCTTTTGTCAAATTGCAAAAGCTCCTCTGTACAAAGGGGACTCTAACAAAAAATTTCAAAAATTTTGGGAGTTAGAAAATTGGTGAAATCTTTTTTTTTGGGAAAATTTTTGTTAGCGACAAAACAATTTCAAATTGAGAATTGAAATAAATTAGTAAATGAAACTAATTTAAAATAATTATATGAATCAGTTATAAATGAAAGATGAAATTTTATATTCTGAGTTAAAGATAGATTGAATTCATATGGAAATGGGAAAAACTAAATTGAATAGAAGTAGATACGAAAACCTCTGCAAGGAAATGTATAAAATGATTTTAAAAACTATGATTGGATATTATTGCTAAATAGGATATGCAGGTATTATAAAGGGAAAGGAAAATTGGTTTTGATTTTAGAAGATAAATTTAAGTTGCTCGACAAAAAAGTATATATTTAAATTTATGAATGAAATTAGATTGGGTTTTTGATCTAGCCACTTGGCCTTTTGTTTTCTTTTGGAATTTGGGAGCCCGTAGAGGCATTTTGTAGTTGTACTGAGCTAACCGCGCAAAGGAGACGCTGGTGAAATTTTTCGAAAATTTAAGGAGTTAGAAAAATTTTTGAGAAAATTTTGACAATTCAAAATTTTGTTTCAAATTGAAATCGGAACGATTGAACAAATAGTATTGTTTGAAAACTATAGGAGAGTTTTGGAAGTTAGTAAGAATGATAATGGGTCTTCTATAAAAAGATGGTTGGTAGGATGTTAAATTGTTTGGTTTTGGGAAACAGAAACGGGTATTGGACCATTCTTCCTAACTAGTAATTTCGGGGATGAAATTCTTTAAGGGGGGAGGAATGTGACAACCCGAAATTTTTGGATGTTTGAAATCAGAATATTTAATGGATTTTAAATATTTAAAAATTAATTTTCAACTTGAATTTAGATATTACTATTATTTGGCAATTAAGTTATTGGATTTAATAAACTGGAAAATTGGGTAAATTGTTGAATCTTTTGTTTTAAGCCTGTTAAAAATAATTTGAAGGCCTGTAAATTTTATATTGATAATACGGAAAATAGTATAAGTGTTAACATTGAATTTGGAAGTGCTTTGTTAAGTTTTGAAAATATGACGTTTAAATTGACGTTTAAAAATAGCCTTCCAAGGCATAGTCTCGGAATTCGACGAAACCAGTTCCATTGGATCCGTAATATTATATTATTATCGGATTTCAATTTTCGTAGTGTTTGGAGTTGTTGTGTGAGCGTACGATATATAAACGCCTAGCGGTACGCCTCGATTGGAGATCGAGGTTTTGAATTGCGTAATTGTAACAATTTAAATTTAATTTTGAATTTAAAATGATATATAGGTGTATTTAATATATATTGTTTTCAAAAGATAAATTACACGTTTTATTTGTTCCAACACTTGGCAGAGTCTTTCTACTTCTGAAAGCCAAAGTCGTGCATAAATAAAAAAGTCTTCATTCAGAAAAAAAACCCCTCTTTCCTCGTTCGAATTCAAGTTAATGGCCGATTCCGCTTTTCATTTTCAAAATCAATCTCATTCCTTTAAAAAAAATCAATTCGAAATCGAGAGTCGATTTGGTTTCGAAATCATTACGAGGGAGTGGGAATCGAGGCACGAGCAAGTCGATGGAAGGAAGATTCGGGTCGATGGTCATTTAGGGTTTACGAAGGGTAGTCTTGCGTAGAGGTGATGGTGCGATCGAGGGTGGCTCGAGGTCGGCATCGCGCGAGTTGGAAGTAGGCATGGCGGTGGTCGAAGACAGGGATGAAGTCGCGAAGGCGGTGAGGTCCGGTGATGAGGGTCGCTTGATGTTTGATTTGGGGGACAGTGATGGACTCACGACAGCTCGATTGTGGTGTCATCGAAGTCACATAGTTAGTGGCAGTCGAAGGTGAGGGTTTCTTCTTCTGTTGTTCTTTTTATTATTGAATTTGTATTTTTTCAATTTAAAAATAAATGGGTTGCTAAAGTAAGTTAAAAAAAAGTTACAGTAAGGTATATAGGTTGTTTTATTTTAAAATTAAATCAAATAAATACAGATTGAAATATATATGAAGTTAAAATAGAAAATTACTTTTATATAGAAAGACTTTGAAAAAAAATATAGGAATTTTAAGTGTAAAGTTATGTAAAATCAGTTTTTCTCTGTAATTTATTTTTAAGTATATATGTATATGTATTTTCAAAATGGAAATTAAAATAAAATAACCATATTTATATATATTTTTAATCTACTAGTATATTCTAAAATAATATGCTCAGGAGACTGATTTTGTTTAAATTAACTTATCAAAATTATTTAGTTATTAAATGATGTTTTAAAAAGGAAAATTGGTTTGAACTAAACTGTTGTTAATTAAATAGTAATTAACTGACTGATCAATTCAAATATTAATAAACCATAAAATGTTTATACAAGGTCTGGAAGTCGTGAAATCAAATCAAGAATGAAGTGGGTTTAAAATTCTAATAAATAAATTCCGTATATGAAAAGGAGATTTTGAATAAACAGGAAGGTAATGAATTTTAAAATTTAGTGTTATTATTTAAAAGAATAAAGCATTTATTTTAAATTTAAGATTTAAATTATTGAAAGGAATAAAGAAGAAATTTAGAAAATCTGAAATTGGTATGTTTCAGTTAAAAGATTTAAAATCAAAACGAATAATAAAGTCTATAATTAACGAATTTTGAAATGAACTGAGTAAGTAAAGGAATTTATTTCAAATGGAGTAAATAGGCAATCAATTTGGAAATTGTTTTAAATATTTGAAATTTGAAATTTAAAGGAGAATGTGACTATGAAGTTTATAAACTGTGTTTATAAAAGTAAAGCAATATATCAGTAGATATTCGAAAGAATAAATTCATGGCAGTTTGGGAATTTATTAAAGGAATGAGAAATTTTGTTTAAAAACAAATAGTGATTTATTTTAAAGATGGAAAGAGAAGAGTATTTCCCTGGATAGTCAAGTAAGTTTTCAACGTAAATTTTTAAATATAAGTTATGTTGTTTTAAAAAGCATGTTTTAGAAAATTTAGTATTTTTTTAAAATGTTTAAATTCTAAAGTAAGTATTTTTCTCAAATCTATTATCGTAGTAATTATTTATATGTGATTTGGTATTGTTTAACAGAGAAATCTAATTTCATATTTTATTAAGTAGCCTCATTTAAATATTCCCAAAGTATATATATTTTTAATAAAGTATTGAAGTAGTTTTTAACTTACATGTTTTAAAGGATAATCTATAATAAATATTTTTAAATTATTTTTAAAAATCTAAAGTTTCATGCTTGGTTGTTTCAGTAGAAATAAATATTTGGAAATTTATTTTATGAGAAAAGTATGGTTTGAAACTGTTTTCAAAGGATCGAAAATAGAAATATACCTTGTGAAGATATTTTGAGATAAATAAATAATTTGAGAAATTATTTATGTTTGATGGATGTTGTGAATGTTAATTGATAGTTAAATAATCGACTATCAATATTGGACAATGCGCTGATTGTTTCGAAGAGACCGGGATCGGGATTAATTTCTCGAAAACCACTTCGATCCGGTTTGTACGTTTCGTGGAAAACGAGTTCAGAGTCGAAGATGGTGCAATGAAGTGCAAGGGCTAGTCGCTACTAATCCTGAGGATAATTCCAAATTGTATGTAGTAGGCATAGTGCCTTCGGTTCTGTTCGAACCCGGGACAGACTTGTATGGATGAATTCTTTCGGAACATCGTCAGGTGGACGTTGGGCATTCTAAGTGAAACGTTCTAAAAAAAGTAATGCTTAGCCTCAAGCCTCATCTATCGGGAATGACTGAAAAACAGGGGTTACGCAGCAAGGCTTGGTGGGTAGCACCCATTTCCGGTGAGGTCTTTCCTGTCTAGATGTCCCTTTTATTTCGGCTTAGTGGTGCGGTTGCTGATCCCAACCGTGGGGTGATCTTACTCGGGATTATCCAATAAGGGTAGTCCGAGTCTTGTGTTGCAGGGGGTCAGGAGTGATCCTCGGTACGGTGATCTAGGCCATGTACTGTGACAGGTGGTACCCTAGTGTCTAGTCATTAGTTGGAAATCCATTTTCCCTATGTGCCCGTACGGTTTTGATTGTTCCCAACTATTGCTGAAACGTGAGATGCAAGCATTTCAGCTAGATTCTATTTTACTTTCTATAGACACTTATTATAATACCAGAGAATTTTAATAAAAACGTATTTTGGCCATTGTAAGGTAAAAACCTGACATGTTTATTTATAGCGTGGTCTTACGAGATGCTTTTGATTTTCAAAGAATTTTTGAAACTTTAATAATCAATTTGGGTGTGGTTTTCTCACACTAGTATTCCAAACCGAGTCGATGTTATTTTACTATAATGCTCGCGTCAGACTGAGTATTATACAATACAGGTAAAGAAGGCTGTGGAGTGTAGGAGACGAACTGGACGGCGATACGTACTTCTGTATTTGTGTTACATATTCCGATGTGTATTCAATTATGTGAGGACAGGTTATGATTACTGTTCCATTGTGTTATGTGATTGATGTACTCTGATGATGTATGTATAAACAGATATAGTATTTGTTTTGTGTAAAGATCTGTTTTTATCTATTATATTTTATTCCGTTGCGATGGTTAGATTCAGATGTTGTTTTTTTCTACTTTCTTCCTTCATCTCTTCTTCTTTAACCCAAAATGGTTCATATTTCTGTTCATCTTGAGTTGATAGATGTAGAATAGTGTTGACTCAAGGGGTTTGGATTTGCGGGTCGTTACACACCCCGAAAATTTGAATGAAAATTCAATAAAATATTTAAATTAAAATATAATTAGGGCAAAAATGAAATTTTTGAAAATATCTGAATCTGATTAAGAAACTTGCACCATTGCATTCGTAGTAATTTTCTGGACAATTTTCATGTATAACATTTTGAAATCGGAGTTAATATGGAAAGTTATAAACGTTTGAAAATTCACAGTCAAAATTAATTAAATAAATAAAAAAGGAAATAAACATTAATAAATAAGGAGACCCACCGGTCGATAGATTGATTAGGACCGGTCAACTGCAAGCGATCGACTGCCCTAATTAATAACGATTGATCGATCGAGTTATATCGGCTTGGGTTTTATGCGGCCAACGGCCTAAATCATATATTTTTCTTAATAACGAAGTATATGATTAGTGATTAGGATTTAAATAAATATTTTCCAAAGGTCGATCAGTGGTCCATTTTGCTTTGAATCCCTATAAATACACAGCTAGCTAAAACCCCAATTCACAAAATATTATTCAAAATATCCAGACTCCGTCAAATTCAAACCCATTGCTCAGGTCACAAATTTCTTTAAAAATAAATAAAAATGAAATAGAGGGATTAGAGAAATTAATTCAAGCGGAGAGCTAGAAAACGGAGAGATCTCAGGCACGATTCGGAGGAGATAATTGGATTTGAGGTGAATGGGTATATTTTTAATAAGATGATTTATATAGATTAAATTCTAGTATACCCTATCTCAGTTTGATTGTTAGAGATTAAAATGAGAATTCGGTTGTTTAGATCTAAAACTAAATAATAAATGTAAATTGGTGAATCTGTTAAAAAGGAATTAATTTAGGTTACACCTCTTTTCTAACCTAGATTTGCTAACATAAATCGATAAACCAAAGAATTGACATAACCTATGAGGTTAATAGTCATATAAGGTCAAGCAATTCTTACTGTAGATATGTAAATTGAACTTGAATAGGAAGTACTGATGATTGCAAATTTAGGTTCACTATAATTGCTGTAAGATGAAATTTTAGGTTACCATAATTGAAATTTGAGAACGAACGTGATTATCTAATAATTAACAAATAAAACATTAAACAATAATGACCGGTCCATTGCTCTTACTGGAGCGGTCAACAGTAAGGGTCGACCGATCTAGCGTATAGTGGTCGATCGCTCTAGCATATAGTGGTCGACCGTTTGGCGCTTTTTAGAGCATGGTATAAACCTTGGCCTGAGGCCCAGGTTATAAATAAAATAGTTAGTAGTGTATATTATATGTGTGTGTGTGTGTGTGTGTGTGTGTGTGTGTGTGTGTGTGTAGATGTTAGTATAAGTAGGGATGCTAGTTTCTACGAGGTGACACTAGGATGTTGTAGGGATGGGTAAATGCTATTTATCTAGCAGGGGTTGATATTCAACCAAAGTGCTGTTCTATCGCAAATTGCATTCATAGAAGGTTCTACGTTGGACGCACAACACCGGTGATGATGCCTGATTGAATATATGGCCTAGCACTAATAAGAGTTCCTTTGTATTTACGGATGACGTGACGTGATGCTGTGATGTTTTTGGATCTCGATGCGATGCAATAAGATGTGCTACATTAACATTAAGAGGTGGACACAAATGGAGATGATAAGACACTTCGATGAGTTGACATTGCGAGCTACCCCTCAATGTCTAACTAGGTTATGTGTAGTCGTAGATGTGGAAAACTTACTCCCATGGTAGAAATTGTAAGGAAACCTATATTAGAATAGTTACGTGTAGTCGTAATGTGGTAAATGGTAGGGTAATCCTATGTGGAACAGTTCCAGTAGCTATCAGTCGATCATTAGTTGCTAAAGGTTCAATTAGTTGTTCGATCCTAAGTTTAAGCCTGCACAAGTAGCTAGCGTTAGTGTGTATTAAGTTATACCCCTTAAATAAAGAAAACGAGCAACTCACAAACACTTGTAAGGCATTCTAGGTCATATAGACTATTGCTAAAATCAAGTGCACGTGATCACCATATATTAATAGTGTACTCATTCACCAGACTTTTTTCATACCCACCCATTTTCCTTTCCTTTTCCCCATAGAAGGACAGGGTAGTAGGTGATAGGCCCGACGTGGAGAGGCGAGCTCATCATTGGAATTACCTATCATTTTATATTACTCCCTATGTAACTCTCTATCTTATTTAGTACTTAGTATTCATCAGACTTTGTATCGTATTTCGATGTATTCCAAATTTGACTACGTACCATTTTCTGAAATTGTGTTTTGAGATATTTTCTAAGATGGTTACTTTCTATATTTATATTTTGTTGTCTTCCACTATAAGATTTGAAAGTGTAGAATGTCTTAGATCATAACTGTTTATTCTTAGTCCTTGTAATATAAAAAAACCTAAGACAACTCGTACTTCTTGGTACTAACGTGAGTTCAAAAGTCAACCTAGGCTTTGGATCAATGTGTCGGGAGGTATGGGTTGTCCAGTTGGTACCAGAGCCTAGGTTTGAAATTCCTTAAGGATTAGGGGCTATTGAGAGAACGTGCTTGAAAAGGTATCTCAAAAGAAATGTTTTTCGAATGTTTTCTAGAATAGGTTTTCGAAATGAGTTTCCAATGTGTGCATTTATGTATGTATGTATGTATAGACAAAAGTTTTTCATAAAGTTTTCTAGAGATTTTATATAATTATATTGCGGATAAATCTTTATCTTATTCTTGCTAAAACCATCTATGGAAAAAGTGGCTAATAAATGCCTAAATCACAGATAGAAAGTGAGCAACCTTGCTGATTCAGGCTCAAGTGATGCGATTGAGATTCCAAGCATGAATGTCCCAATTTGGTTTCGTCGGTATCTCAAGCAAGAGGACAAGCCGAGCTTAATCCAAATAGTGGACCCACATAGTGAGCGCCAAGTGTGATTCCTGCCCACCCATCTGCCATCGATTTTGCTAAGCTGTGTAAGGAATTTGTGAGCCTGTGAGGGAAGTCGTATATCAGGACTAAGTAATGTAGATTCGAGGACATGGATCCATACTTGTGATAGGATTTTCGTATTGATGGGTCGTGCTGATGAGTTAAGGAGACAGCTTGCTACTTTGCATTTACAAGAGAGACCCTGAATTTGTAGGATGCGTTAGAGGCAGAGACTGATGAAGAAGATCACATGTAGGAGTTTAAGAGACATTTTGAGATGAAGTTTCTTTTCAGAGCATAGGAGGGAGTACAATTAGAGGATTTTATTCATTTAGGTAGAGAGAGATGTCAGTGAAGGAGTATGTTAATCAATTTTGATGAAATGGCTAGGTTTGGATGGAGTTGATCAATACCCCTCATAAGAAAACTCTGAAGTTCACTAAGGGGCTGAATCAACCTCTTCAATGTTCGGCTCTTAGTCATAATCCTATGCGTGTGATTTATGAGGGTTTGGTAAACATGTTCTTACTTAATACCGTCTCCATGGAGGAAGTGAAGGAAGAACCCAAGAAGTTTGAAGGAAAGGCGCCACAGCAGAGTCAACCTAAAAATGGAATGGGACCCTAAAGGAAAGATTAATAAGCTATACATGTAGTATAGGAGATGTGGTAAAAAGTGGCACTATGCTAAGGAGTGCAAGGCGGAAAGTTCAAAGATTAAATGTTACAACTGCAATCAATTCGGGCATATAAGGAAGGAGTGTCCTGCACCTTAAAAGCCTTTACCCAGGTGGTTTAAACTTATGCACTGGATGTAGTTTCGAGCTTGATGTGCCTCTAATAGCGGACAAGGGGAAGAAGGTCGTGATGAAGGTGTGTTAACTCTATCTAGTTTATCCATTTGTACCTTATTTGATAATGAGGCATTATACTCTATTATTTTCAGTACATTTGTAAATGAGTTACACTTAGACACTAACATAGTTAAAGACGCTGTTGTTGTATCAAACCCTATTGGAGGATCGGCTTATTTGTCTACGTGTAGGGGTTTAAAATTGTTTATTTTGGAGGTAATTTTCGATTGCAATGCTTTTATATTGGGGTTTTCTGGGTTTTTGTTGATTTTAGGCATGGATTGGATGACGATGTATGAGGCAGTTCTAGGTTGTGATAGGAAGGTTGTTAGGTTGAATACTTATAGTGGATGCAGTCTATATGTCTATTGCGATCTTAGAGATTCAGTTATTTTGAGTTGCATATGTTCATTAGACCTACATGACGATTTAGATTCAGTGCATGTAGTTAAAGATTACCCAGATATCTTTTCTGAGGTTACCAATCTCCCACCTCAAAGAAAGATCGAGTTCCGAATTTATCTTGTGGAGAAACGCAAGATCTATTACCTTACCCTTAAGGCATATGGCTCCAAAGGAGAGATGCAAGTTAAATAAGTAAGTGAATGAAATTTTGATGA
The DNA here is from genome assembly GCA_030765085.1 of Allium cepa. Taxonomy (NCBI): domain Eukaryota; kingdom Viridiplantae; phylum Streptophyta; class Magnoliopsida; order Asparagales; family Amaryllidaceae; genus Allium; species Allium cepa. The sequence continues at coordinate 142,506,447 of CM060931.1, read as the reverse complement.
CAGGCTTCATTAGGAGAAGTATGTCAGAGTGGGGGGGGGGACCAGTTGTTTTTACCACCAAGATAGATGGTTCTTGAGGCTTTGCATCGACTATAGAAAGCCGAATAATCTGACAAAGAAGAACCGTTACCCATTGCCATGTATAGACGATCTCTTTGATCAGTTGGTTGGAGCAAAAGTGTTTTCACGGCTTGATTTTGCTACCAGATTCCATCAGTTGCATGTAGTTAAGGATAATATTCACAAGATTGCTTTTCACACATCTGCGGACTTTAAGATGGTTAGTCAAGCCCTTAGGACTGACCAATACACACACCTACTCTGTTGATTTGATGAGTCGAGTATTTAGAGGGTTACTTAATAAGCTTGTGTTGGTATTTGTGGATGATATATTGGTCTATTTGAAGAGCGAGGAGGAGCATAGGTTGCATTTAGAAGAAGAGCTCAACGCACTACGTGAGCATAAGTTGATGGCACAGTTTTCAAAGTTTCACTTTTGCCATGAGGAGGTGCGCTTGTTAGGATATGTTGTCTCGAAAAGTGAGCAGGCAATCGATTCTAGTAAAGTAGCTACAGTGCAGGATTGGCATGTGCCAAAGAATGTCATGGAAGTAAGGAGTTTCCTTGGTTTACAGCTACTGTAGGAAGTTCATTAAGGACTTCGCTAAAATCACTGCCCCTCTAACCCTCCTTACCAAGAAGAAGTTAGTTTTCTCATGGGACCCGCAGTGTGAGGATGATTTAATTAAGTTGATGGAGGCATTGATTAGTGCACCTGTTCTAGTATTACTTGATGGCACGATTGCATTCACAGTATGTACCAATGTTTGTGGTACGGGTTGGGCACGGTGTTGATGTAGGAAGGGAAAGTAGTGAGTTATGCCAGTCGACAGTTGAAGGTCTATAAGAGAAATTATCCTACATCCGACCTTGAGTTGGCGGCCATTGTCTTAGCACTCAAGTTATGGAGACACAATCTTTTAGGAGAGTGGTTTAAGCTATATACAGATTATAAGCCTCTGAAGTATTTAGTTTTCCAGAAGGATTTGAACTTATGGCAGCAGAGATGGGTGAAGTTTTCAGCATCATATGATTTCGATATCTCCTATACTCCAGTCAAGGGTAATGTTGTAGCCGACACCTTAAGTAGGAAGCATGTAGTGTTGAATTCTTTGTTCTTTAAGTGGAAGCATTTGAAGTTCATTTCTACATTCGATTTACGACCATCATCAGATATTACTCCAGGATTGTTATTAGCTGTGGATGTGCAGCCAATAATTTTGGACCACATAGAATCAAGTCAGAACCAAGACAAGTAGCTACTGAACATTTTCGAGTGGATTAGTAGAGGAGAGCAGTCGAGTCACTTGAGGCGTTCTGGCATTGACTCGAGGGGATGGTTAAGGAGAGATGGTAGATTGTGTGTTCCTCGAATTATGGATTTCATTGACATGGTGCTAGCCAGTCTCATCACTCTAAGATGACCATTCATCTCGGTGGAGACAAAATATACCATGACATGAAGAGAATCATTTACTGGCCTGGTATGAAGACGTACATGGTGGAGTATGTAACTCGATGTATGGCTTGCCAAAAGGTAAAAGCGGTGCAGAAGAAGCTAGGAGGATTTTTGCAGCCTTTATATATTCCTTAATGGAAGTGGGAGAGAATTTCTATGGATTTCACTGACGGACTGCCTAGGAGTAGGAGGGGGAATGAGTATTTTGGTTATGGTCGACCGACTGAAAAAAAATGCTCATTTCATTCTGGTTAGGAGTACGGGGACTGCTGCATCTTTGGAAACATTATATATGGGGTATGTAGTTAGGTTACACGGAGTTCCTTCTAGCATCCTTAGAGATGGAGACCTTCTTTTCCACTTATGAGTTTTGGAAGAGTCTATAGGAGGCCTTAGGCATCGAGTTGAGGTTGAGTACCATATATCATCCGCATACGGATGGACAAACGAAAAGAGTGAACCAGGTATTGGAGGACTTACTTTAGATGTGCATACCAGATGTTGGAGGCTCTTGGGAGTATCATTTTCTACTAGTGGAGCTCACCCATAACAACAGCTATCAAGCGAATATTAGGATGACACCGTTCGATGCATTATATGGGAAATCCTGTAGATACTGTTGTATCGGTGCACACTATGGATAGGATTATTCTTGGATTGGATATGGTGAGCGTGACATCAGAAATGATAAACTTGATCCGTAAGAGGATGAAAACCACGCATAATAAGAAGAAGTCTTACGCTGACAAGAGATGCACGAAGTTAGAGTTCGCAGTGGATGACATTGTTTTTGTGAAGATCTTAAGGCTTAGGCATGTTATGAGATTTGGTGGTTCGGGAAAGATAGCACCGAGGTTTGTAGGGAAGTTAGCTTATAGGGTGCAGCTTCATAAAAAGCTAGCAGGAGTAAATTACATTTTTCATGTATCACACTTGTGAAAGTTCTTACATGATACAACCACCATAGTTGAGCCGAGTTAGCTAAAGGAGGCTGAGTAGAGAGAGAGAGTCACTCATTCATTGTACACCCATTTATATTCTTGAGCATGGTACAAATAGAATCCGCAACAAGGTTATAAAGCTTGTTAAGTTTTAGTGGGGAGACGGTTCAACGGAGAGTACATAGAAGCATGAGGAGAAGATCCGAGCTACCTATCCACGACTCTTTTTTGGTATGTTTCAGTTTTAGATAATTAAGTATAGGTCACTTGTGTTTTTAGGTTCTAGCTTGGTGCATCCCATGGTAGAGACAATTGGATTGTAAGAATGCTTATGAATGTGTCATTAGGACATGCTTTGGATGATGGATGCTGGTGGATGTATTTATTGAATTAGACTTTTCCATACTTAGGCAAGTATATTGTTTTGTTAGTATACACACTTTCACCATCACTTGTTCTATTTTATTGAGTTATATGCATATGGATTGAATGGTAGCGCATTTATATAGAATTGCAAGTATATTTACATAGGATGTTGCATACATTTTGATACATGACATAAGCACTTGCATCTAAAGAGGTCGCCTAATCTTTACTTTAGTATAGGTTTATATGCATTACATGCTTACATGTACATTAGAAATTTTACTAAGGATAATGGTTGCCAGTGGATGATGGGTGAGTAGATCATTGTAGTTATTGATTTTTGTACTCATCAGTTACATTTTTCCATTCTTAGAGATTTCGAGGACAAAATCCTTTTAAGGGAGAAGAATGTAATAACCCAAAAATTTAAGTGAAAATGTAATAAAAGAATTAAATTTAAATATAACAAGGACAAAAATGATTTTTTTTTTTTCAAACTTCCAAATCTGGCTATGAAACTTGCAACATTGTGTTCATAGCGATTTTCGAGAGTTTTCCTATATAACTTTTTGAAATCGAAGCTAATATGGAAAAGTCATAAACGTTTGAAAATTCGCAGTCGAAATTAATTAAGTAAACAAAATGGGAAAACCGCAAGCGGTCGACCGCCCCAATCAATAGCAGTCGACCAGTTGAGTTATATTGGCTATGGCTTTGAGTGGCCAATGACCCAGATTTGATCGTATATTTTTCTTAACCGCAAAGTATATGCTTAGCGATCAAGATTTAAACAAATATTTTCCAAAGGTCGATCAATGGTCCATATTGCTTTGAACCCCTGTAAATACACATGTAATGAAAACCCTAATTCACAAAGTACTAGTCAAAACATCTAGACTTATCAAATTCAAATCACTTCCTCATATTACAAACTTCTTCAAAAATATAAAAATAAAAATAAAGGGATTGAAGAAACTAATTCAAGCGAAGAGTTAGCAAATGGAGTAAATCTTAGGCACGATTCGGAGGAGATAACTTGGATCTGAGGTGAGTGAGTATATTTTTAATAAGATGATTTATATAAAGTAAATTTTAGTATATCCTGTTTATTTAGATTGTTAAAGATTAAATTGAGAATTCAGTTATTTAGATCTGAAACAGAATAAGAAATGTAAATTGACGTAACCCGTTAAACAGGAATTGATTTAGGTTACACCTCTTTTCTAACCTAGATATTTTAACATAAATCGGTAAATCAAAGAATTGACATAACATGTGACGTCGATAGCAATCCTAGGTCAAACTTTTCTTACGATAAGTATGTAAATTGAATTTAAATAGGAAGTTTTGATAATTGCAAATTTGGATTCAATGTAATTCTGTAAGATGAAATTTTAGGTTACTATAATGGAAATTTAGGAATGAACATGATTAACTAATAATTAAAAGACAAAAATAACAATAATCCATAATTAAACAATAACGACCAATCGAGTGCTCTTACTGGAGCGGTCGATAGCAATCGATCGACTGCTCCAGCATATAGCAATTGACTAGTTCGCCTTTTAAGAGCGCGGTATGTACCCTTGCCTGAGGTCCAAGTTATAAATAAAATAGTTAGTAGAGTATATTATATATATATATATATATATATATATATATATATATATATGTGTGTGTGTGTGTGTGTGTGTGTGTGTGTGGATGTTTGTATAAGTAGGGAAGATAGTTCCCTATGAGACGACACTAGGACATTGCGGGGCTAGGTAAAATGTTATTTATCCAACATGGATCGATATTCGACTAGGGGGGCATTGTATCACAAATTGCACTCACAAGAGGTTCTAAAGTAGACGCAGATGGTTGCTGATGATGCCTGATTATGTATGTGCCTATCACCAACGAAAGTTCCTTGGTATTCACGGATGACGCGACATGATGTTGTGTTATTGTTAGATCCCGAAGCAATGCAATAAAAGGCATTACATTACCATTGAGAGGTGGACACAGATGTAGATAATGAGACATTTCGACGAGTCGGTATTACGAGCTCCCCCTAAATGCATAATTAGGGTATGTATAGTTGTAGCTGTGGGAAACTCCAACAGTATAAATTGTAGGGAAACCTATGTTGGAATAGTTACATGTAGTCGTAATGTGGGAAATGGTAGGTAATCCTATGTGGAATAGTGCAGTAGCTATCAACCGATCATTAGTTGTCTAGAGGTTCTATTAGTTGTTCGATCCTAAGTACGAGCCTGCACAAGTAGTTAGTATAGGTGTGTATTGAGTTAAACCCCTTAAGTAAAGAAAAAAAGTAACCCACGAACACCTGTAGGACATTCTAGGTCACACAGAGTATTACTAAAATAAACTGCGTGTGATTACTATATATTAATATTGTACTCATTCACTAGACTTTTGTTTGACCTGCCCCTTTTTCTTCCTTTTTCCCTACCATAGAAGGATGGGGTAACATGTGATCGGCTCAAGATTAATGCGTGGAGAGGCGAGCTCATTAATAACATTACGTGTCATTTTATATTAATCTCCATGTAACTATTTATTTTATTCAATACTTTGTATTTATCAGATTTTGTATCATATCTATATGTACTCTAGATTTGACTGTATGCTATTTTCTAAGATTATGTTTTGAGATATTTTCTAAGATGGTTATTTTGTATATTTATAGTTTGTGTCCTTCTACTGTAAGATCTAAAAGTGTGGAATATCTTAGATCATATCTGATTATTCTTGGTCTCTGTATTTAAATAAAAAAACCATGATAACTCACACTTCTTAGCATCGACACAGGTCTGAAAGTCATCTTAGGATTTAGATCGGTGTACCAAAAGGTGCGGGTTGTCACATATATGTTTATGGGAACATTTTTGTAACAAAAGGAAATGTTTGTTGCTACATGCCCATAACATTCAAAGCATTAGACATCAATGTGACAATATTAGATAGGCGAATAACTCTTTATATTTAAAATTGATAGCCGAGCCACTCAACGATAGCCTAATTCAGACATAAAAGGCAAATACTCAGCTTCTTGATCTATGCTTAATGCAGAAGCCTTAGAAAACCATCAGAAGGCTAAAACTGGGTGGTTCTTCGTGGAGACCAAACAAGCAAAATTTTCCACTCTAGAATGTCGTAAAGACAAAACAAACTTGCTTTATATAGTTTACTAGATGAAAATGGTCATCCTATTTCAGACCCTAGTAGACTAAAAGATGAAGCCATTCAATATTTCATGAGGCTATATATAACACAGACTCTTCTACAACCAGTTTCCAGAATCAAAACTTGATATGCAAAAAAAATTGGTCGTAAAATTCCTAAAGGAAACTTCTAATACCTATCAGCATGAAGGAGTTTAGGAGCACTACATTTCAGATAGACGACAATAGCATCCCCGAACCCGATGGATTCAATTCTAAATTCTACAAGCTTCATTGGGAGCAAAATAAGAAGGAACTTCTAGTTGTTATGAACTATATTTTTGAAAAAGGGAAGTTTACAAAATAGTTAAATCACACTTTCGTTACTATAATCCCAAAATCTCAAACAGTTAATAACATGAGTGATTATAGGCTTATATCATGTTGCAATGTATTGTATAAAATATTATCAAATATTATGTGCAACATGATGAAAGGCTTAATGAACGACCTTATTTCTATTAACAGAATGCTTTTATTCCAAGTAGAAACATCTCTGAATGCTCTCTATTAGCATATGAAATGGTTAGATGTTGTAACAGGAAAAAAATAAAAATCCACGTGTCAAAGTTGATCTAAAAAAGCATGTGATAGAATAAACAGAGATTTCATCATTCAAATTATGGATAAAATGGGAATTCCTCCTTAAGTCACTTCCCTCATCTGATGGTGCATAACCACACCTTCTTTTTCTATCACCATCAATGGCACCCCCATGGATTTATTCAGAGTAATCGAGAAATCAGACAAGGTAATCCTCTTTCCCTATACTTATTTGCAATAGCAATAGAGTCCTTATCCACCACCTTAGACAGTGAGCTTCTAAAAGGTAACTTAAGCCTATCAAACAACATAGATCCAGTGCTAAGGCATTTGATCTATGTTGATGATATGCTGATTTTCTCTAAAGCGAATTCTGAAAGTGCATTTTCAATTAAAAAATCTCTTGATGACATGGAAAATTTTGCTGGACTAACTGTTAACACCTCCAAATCAAAAAATATTTAGAAAAGGTGTAACAGTTAAGAACCTGGTATCTCAAATTATTGGGGTACAAATTGGTAGTCTACCCATTAAATACCTAGGAATTCCCCTTTTAGCTAATAAACTCAAGATATCAGATTTTGAGGAATTAATAAATAAGATTAATGGTAGACTTGACGCTTGGAGTTGTAAGTTTCTTAACACTAGTAGTAGATTGGAACTTATCAAAATTACAATCTGCCCCCATTATCCAATTCTGGATGCAAATTTGCTGAATTCTAAAAACAATTCTTCATAAAATAAAACAGCAATGCTCTACTTTCATTTGGAAAGGAAACCATCATAAAATAAATCGGGCTGCTATTTGTAAACCAAAAATTAGGGAGGCTCAGGCCTAAGAAATCTCGAGGAGCTGGATCAGGCATACGCTATCAAATTAGTTTGGAATTTCCTTCAGCAAAATACTTTGTGGGCAGAGTGGACGTTTACGAGATACTGCATGAATAAGAATTTCTGGAAAATTACTTTAGATAATAATGCTTCATATACGTGGAAACTCATGCTTCGGACTAGAGAAACCTGTAGCAAATTGTTCGAAAGGAAAATTGCAAATGGGAGACACTAGTCTATGGTTTGACCCCTGGGTAAATGGGAGTTCTCTATCAAATTTAGTTGGTTGGTCGTATGTGTCACATTTTAATACCCATGACACAGATATAAGCAGCATCATAAACTAGGGAGAATGGGATTTCTCTGGAACAAACTTGCCAGCAAATGTTTGTAATAAAATTCAGAACATCAAAATACACAACAACGTAAACAAAGATGAATGGGAATGGAAGGCCAATGGGGAAAACTCTCATTAAAATCTTCTTGGGAGCTATCTAGAGTAATTTCGACAGTTATTGATACCCAAGTCTATCAAAGCACATATCGTTGGATTTGATACCTGCAAATAAGCATGAGCATTATCAGATATGGGTAGAAATCTAAACTCAAAGCGGAAACAGCAATAGGATAAGAATACTAATTATGACCACCACCTTGGAATTAATGGTATTCTTTGGATAGCAGGTTATCACATCAGCATCGACCATGAGAGAAAAGAAGACACTCCAACAACAAAGCACAAATCTATCCCGTGGGTTGTAATGAGGAAAGGGTCAGAACAACGTTCTGGTGACTGAAAATATAAACTGTCCATCACATACATATATACCCGATTGGTTTTCATTTAATTGTTATGTCCACGGGTTATCTTATCTAACCTTGTATTGCACATACAATTACTTACCTACCCATTCCCAAGGTACAAAAAACTGATTATGAAGTCTTATCAACCACTCAATGCTTCCAAACTTATTTGTCACATAATACTTCTAAATATGAAGCGGACTTCTGCAATACTTTTAAAAAGAGAAATAGGCAGACTCTGCCATTTAAAACCTCAATGAAGGTAGACCACGTCATTTAAGACATATTTCTAAGGTGGTTTTCTAACAATGTCTTCAATGGTCGATGGGTTCTAGCTACAAAGACCACTAACCACTATTTAACACTTCTAACATTTAATGTCCAACTATTACCGCATTTACGCCGATAAAATCATAGCCATGTAATAAACAGTACCCAAGCCACTTAATACATTCTATTGAAAAATGGGCAGACTTTGGTCATTTAAGACCTTGATTAACGCAGAATCCATCATTTAATACATATTCACAAGGCGTGCTCCTCAATGGTGCTGTCGTTATGACGGCTTTAGCAATGTGAGAGACTGTCCGCAATCTACTTAATACCTTTTATTGAAAGACGGACTCTGCTTATTTAACACCTTAATTAAGATAGACCCCATCATTTAAGATCTATTTCCAAAGCAGACTCCTCACCGGTACTATCTAGCTAACATTGCTTGGAAATTTCATTGGCTATTTAGTACTTCTTTTATACAAAAGAAGTGAACCCTTCAGTCATTTAAGACCTCAAACCTGAAGCGAACCCTTTCCAAGGTAACCACGATCACTCTTTAATTATAAATATGGAATCTCATTAGGTTATTTCTTTCGGTAGGAAGGTGGACCCTACAGCCACTTAAGATCTCAACATTGAAGTAAACCCTTTTAGAGACATCCTTATTTATTTGGAATCTCACCAAGTTACTTAATACATCCATTTAGGAGAGAGGCGGACCATATAACCACCTAAGACCTCAAACCAGTAGCGAAACCCTACGGAGATATCCCTCACCGCTCTAAATTCCAAATTGGGGACCATTTAATACTTTCCAATTAAGAAAGCAAACCCAATCTCTCACATCGTCACGGGTTCTATGATTAGTGATATCTCACATCAGTATTAAGTGCACCAGACTATTGGTAGCCTCAAAGTGAAGGGCAATCTTCCGTCGAGTGACTCTACCGAGCTCGCATCACTAACCCACTAAGTCCAAATAACCATCCTAAGTCTACTTATATTGTATTAGGTAGACATTGGACCTAGCTTACTAATTCTCTTTTTATTTAAGGCAATAAAATTTACCTTAAATATTTATCTACCCATAAATCCCCGTTTAATGCTCATAAATGTCAATTTGTCTATAAAATCCTAACGGACATTTCCTAAGAAATTCATGTACGGTTACTATTTTCAAATTAGTAACCTTTTTATACCTATTCCATTCTTATTAATTCAACTTCTTTATTTATCAGTCTCATTAATCCATTTACCATATCAAATTATTGCAACTTTCATATTTTTTACCATTTACTTTCCATTTATTAGAGTTACAACCTTTAAAATTCTTTTTCCATTAGTTAATTATCCTAAATGCGAATATTACGCGCAAGCACCATATTAGCTTATTATTTTATTATTATAAGCGTAGTAAATTACGTATAAATATCTACTTTAATCAAATGTATTCTAGTTATATATCTTCAATAGAATATTATACTCCATGTCCAATTGTTGGAATCATATCTAAAAGATTATCCGCTATAATTTATATAAATTAGTCTAAACAAAAGATTAACTTTAAAAGATTACATTATTTGAAATTACAAGGAATAATCGTTTCTTTTTATTACTAAAATAGACAGTGCAAACTATGATGAATTCATACTTTACACGTCTCTTTCTCTTATTATTTGCATCAATTCCTTGCTAGATCAAATATTATATCTTTCCAAAAAGGGAAAGAAATCAACTAATTTATAAATATTAAGCGGACCTAAATTCCAACAATATCAAATATAAAAAAGTTTATATTCCAACAAGATTAGGGTAATAACTCAAATTTATAACATTATTATATAACTTATTTTAGATCTGGAATAAATTTCATTCAAATCAATATTCTAAATTCATACTTCTAGGACTGACTTCCTGATCTTGTAAACAATTCTAAATCAATTCATAAACAAGAATATGCAGGCAATATTTATTATATTCAGATAATATTCAATTTGTTGCCTACAACTCATATACGATTATCCAATTAGGCATAAAAATCAAATAAACACCAATGGGATAATTTTCATATTATAACAATTTATAAATTTTCCCACTCACCTTTTAAAAGCAATCCAAATCTCCAGACCTGAAGTAGAACCTTTGATTCATCTTTAAATTCTTTTTAATTCAAGAAATATATATAAAAGGGTATATACATACATAATAATTATGGATCTGAGAAGAAATTTGAGATTAGAAGAGAAAATAGATACAAATATATAAATTGCCTCAAATATGTGTATGGTTGATTCTCTTCACCTCTTCTATTCATTTGATTTCTATTCTTCTCCAATTTGTATATATACAAATATCTTATTTTTATAATTTAGAAAGAAGTAAAGAAGGAGAAATGGCAGAGCTTCGCTACTGCTACTAGAAAAATATGAGAAGAGAAGGGAGGGTTGGACTTGAATTTATAGACGTAAGAATCAACCGGAACCATTAGATCGAAATATACTAAATCTGGACAGTACTTGGCCTAGGTTTACTGGAGCCGCCATGCACGAAGCGGTCGACCGGCCCTGGTCGATCGCTCCAGTATGTGGGTCGACCTGTGTCCCCTGCTAATTAATTAAAAACGTTAGGGCCTGTTTGGTTTGTAATTTTCAATTTTGGATTTTCGTATGATAAAATACATTGTATTTTCAAAAACGATCAATTCAGAAAATTGTTTTAACATATAAAATTGGAAACAATTTTTTTTTTTGTTTTCCGTTTTTTCTCTTCCTCTTCTTTTTTCCCCTCCCCATAACGTCCACGTCCTCCACTCCACTCCCTTCCATGTAGTCCTCATATTTCACACCTTTTTGAATACATATTGAAAATACAAAACTCAAAATTCTGTTTTCAAACCAAACAGGACCTAGTTTTTTCTTATTTATTTCGTTCCAGATTCTATTTTCGTTCATAACTTCTCCGTTTGGACTCCAATCGCAAAACTCCAAATATAAAAGTTGCTCAGAATTTTGCCCTGAATAAAATGGTGCAAGTTTGTGGTCAAAATCCATCGTTTGCACAAATTCCATTTTCAGAGCCTAATTAATTAACTAAGTAACTAATTAAATAACTAACACCAAATTACAGGCTGTCGGAACAAATTTTGCAGCGTAATAAAATCTGGAATCAATACTCTGCACCTAAAATGTCCCTTAGAACATATTTTGCTATTCGGAATAGACTTCCTACCAAAGACAGAATTCAACAATGCACTATCATCGATAATCCTACTTGTTGTTTATGTAATTCAGAAATTGAAACAAGTAAACACTGTTTTAACTGCCTCTACTCGAAATCGATATGGGAAAGTCTAAATGCTTGTCTAGATCTACAATTTGATATTTCTAACAACACAGACCAAGTCTCTGCAATAGATGGCAATGCAAGTGCAAATTTGTCTAATAACTTAAGAAACGATTTGAGGGATATATTCATTACTACAGTTGTTTGGCACATTTCGCAGGAGCGCAACCAGTGGGTGTTTAAGTCAAGAAGCATACCTAAAGATACCAGATTTAATATTTTGCTCACGGATGTCAACCTGCTAGCCTCAAAGTTAAAATTCATGCAGGAGACATTGCCTTATAGTGGTTACATCAATACCGCCATAGAGGCGGAGTTACGATCTGCCAACTTCTAAGCTGATCTGGGTAAAGATATGGGATGTTAGGGTTAATTTGGAGTTTCCTGCCGCCATCATTGTCATGTTTTTTTAAGTGGAGCAGGGGCTTATTATTGAATGAAGCTGGTAGGATATTAATTTTCCTACTTTTAGTGTACGCAGTTAGAATAGTGCCACCCCTATGAGATTTTTATCTTTGCTTTTGTAGTAGTCTATATGATGTTCTTATTTTGGATGGTAATATTTCCCTGTATCCAAACTTGTTTTTCCATCATTTGTTAATAAAATACCAATTTCTAAAAAAATACAATACAAAACAAAGTATTTTATAAAATAAGCACCTACATATGCACAGAAGCAGAAAATATCGAAATGAAAGCAGGGATGTTGTGTAGTAAAATAATAATTTTTTTAAAATGCAAGAATAGACAAAGTGAACATGTTTTATTGTGAACAAAATTTGAAGATATATTATTCATTCTTTCACTAAAATCATAGACAGAACTTGTATTTGAATTATGTGCATTAAATACCTTCATTATTTTCCATAAATTTTTTTAATAATAATTTACTTAATAAAAACACCTATCATATCTCTCATCCTTCATCAAACCAATATCACTTAATACTCTACTCAACATTCAAACATATTTTTCATTTAATTTCAATTTTTTAATTCAATAATTTCTTATTTTCACCTTATCCTTTTGTTTTATTCATGGCTACAAACATTAACCTAAGTTTTCATTGAAAATCCAACTAGAAATTGAAATTAACAATTTTTCATGTATTAATCCAATATCGATACTAATGCTTTCAATATTATTCATTTGTGCATAAAAATATTCACACCAAATCAATATGTTATTCAAGTAAGGTGATTTATATAATCATTTCCCATAACGTATATAATGTATAATATTACTATTAACTTGCTTTTAAACTAAAGCAGATTTCAACTGGACTTAGAAGATCAAAACCAGGACAAAATAATTCACGAACTTGGAAACACGATCAGAAGGACAAGAGAATTGAACACCAGGAGTTTGATTGAAAATTGGCTAAGGGAAAAACTCGGCCTCGAGTTGTTTAGGTCGGTATCGACCTATTCTTTCCCCTTTTTTGCTTCCCAAACACCATATACCTCTCGTGCTACTTCGATAACTCATAGTCAAGTGATTTTCCAATGATTTGGACAAGTAGTCCCGAGGATTAACGAGTAGAAATTAAGTAAAGAAGCAACTATCAGAAAGACCGTCCGAATCAACTCAAAGTCGACGGAAAAGGACTTAGAACAACTCAAGAAGGAAACAAAAAATCTAATGAATGGACAACTTTCAATTTGGACGTCGGCACCGCGTTATTTGACTCGGTGTCGAGTTATTCTATTGAATCATGGGTCTTCTGTTTCACTTGTGCAACTTCGAGCTGCCTTTTGGACTTCAGTTCAAGCGAGCTTCTAATTTCATACCAATGTTTTCCTTATAAATACCGGTCTACCTGCAACAAAAAGGGGATCTTCTCTAGTTCCCTAACTTTTGGATCTGGAACTCCTCTTTCTTCTCTCATATCCTCTACCTCAAAACACTCTAGAAACTCCATTGTAAATCTAAGATCCACTAGGTTGTGATCAGATTTGATATAACTAGTTGTAATCTAGAGATTGAACGACTGATAACAAAGATTGAAGTGGATGTAGGCCGGATACTACGCTGAACCACTACAAAATTCTTGTGTCTCCTTTTACCTTTTAGTTTATTTATTTATTTTTATAAGAACTAGTGCTTTCACCTAATTTCTGGGTGTTGATCCATTTTCTATGTTAAAATTTTAGTGCTTTCACTATGACAGAACTAGATCTAAAGATTTGAAGCTTGAATCAGAGATTTGGAGATGATAAAGTGGCATACAACCTGATCTAAGGCCGGGGGAAGCAGCCAGAGCCTAAGGGCAGCCAGGAGGTATCCCCAGTTCTCATTAATATATCTATGCAACCATAGAAGAGATGGAAAGAATGATGTAGGAGATGCATGATGAAATGATAAGTAGACAATAGGAAATGCTGGACGGATTCTTCCAAAGGATGGGACAACAAGGAATAGTTTGACCTGTAGGAATTCAAAACCAAGTGCCACGAACCAATGCAAGAGCATCTAGAGTTAGAGGAGTACGTGCTAGAGCTTCCTCATAGGAATAGAGGACAGAATGAAACTAGTGGTGTAGATCAAACTCCCGACGCACAACCAGAGGAGTACGTGCTAGAGTATATGTTGAAGTTCCTCCATAGGAGCAGAAGGAAGAATGCACCTGATGGTCTAAGATTCCTGTTAGACGAAAATAACATGATAGCTGATGTGATCGGAAGGATAATTAAGGGCGGACCCCCAGATCAAAACTTAGAGGATGTAAGCAAGAATTTGTTCACTTTTAATATCTAGAATGTGTGGAATCCTCTTGATTTTAAGCTTTCGATACTGGAAATGTAGCAGACACCGACGGTCCATCTGATGAGATATATCTGACATATGGAGGAGTTGGGTATTTCAGAGAACGTAATGGGGTGGTGCTTTCCATTATACTTAACGGACTTAGTGGCAATATGGTTTAGACAATTGGAGAATGGGTCCATCAGCACGTGGATCAAATTGGTGAACAAATTCTTAAGATAGTTCAGAGTTCATGTCTCACGACCAAAGAATGTGATAACACTGTCAAGCGTGAAATAAAGGCTTAAAGAGACCTTGAAAAGCTACTTGACAAGATTCAATGCAGTAGCATCCACAGTCGACAAGCCGGATCCATCAATAATCTTAATGGTGGCAGTATCTGAAGTCTTGAGTGAGAGCGACTTCAAAGTTGCACTAGAAAGGGGTCCATTGATGGATCTTGTGGGATTCTACCATGAAGCCGAGAGATATTTGCATCAAGAGGACGCGGAAGACGAGGATGATGAAATTAATGTTGTGGATGACAAAGGACCGTCTATAGTAGGAAACAACAAAGATTAAGGAAACCGAAGAGCTCATGATAACTTCGGAGAACCGGAAAAACAAAGTAGGGAGTTGAAATTCTCTTCCTACACTAATCTAACTGAGACTATAGAGAGGATATATCTAAACACTAGGAGGTAGATCTCCTATCGAAAGCCATCTAGGAGAGAACCCACTGATCGTGATAGAATGTCCGAAAAGTTTTGCATCTTCCATGAACTGGAGGGGCATGAAACAAACGAGTGCCAACACCTTCGTGATCTGATGGAGGAAATGGTTTGGAGCAACCAGCTACAATAGTATATGAGAAACCAAACTGCGATGGTGTAAGCGAAGCAACCACCATCTATGGTTAAAGTGTCAAGGAGCAACCATGGATTTGGATCCGAAATCGTGATCCCATGATCGGGATGGACGGGATCTAGATTCGTTTCCAACGCTTTGCTTTTTTTCAATTTATACAGCTAAGTTAATAATAACCTCAAATCGCTTACACGTGTACGAGCCCTAGATTGATCTCTAGGCATGCTTTGAGTCAAATGTTTGGGATGACTATTTAGGACAATAATAATCTTGGACCATTTACATGTGTATGGGACCTAGATTAGTCTCTAAGTATGTTCTGAGACAGATGTCTGGGGTGGATAATTAGGATTTCTACTTGTTTGCTTTACTTTGAATACTTGGCCCTTGAAAAATTCACATTGCATGTGATGACCGACATTGATCGCTTTAAGTCTTGTCTGGAGAGATGGGACCTGAGTGCAGGGTACAAGTTCCCTTGCCGGAGAGCGAGCGGATGGACTTATACGATACTATTCACTTTAAGTCCCGTTTGGAGAGATGGGATCAAAGTGCAAGGTGCAAGTTCCCTTGTCGGAGAGCGAATGATTGGACTTGTACGATATTGATCGCTTTAAGTTCCATCATGAGTGGTGTACCAAAGTGAAGTGGTGAAAACTCACTTACCGAAGAGCGAGTGGATAGGATTGTACAAAAGTAAATCCCCTCACCGGAGAATGAGTGGATGAGCTTGCTTGGTCATTGGATCCCTTCGTTGGAGCGCGAGCAGATTGGACTCAGCAAGAATCCAGAGAGATTGAAACCCTAAACGATCCAGAAAGGTCAAAGCGTAGATTGGAAGTTAAACGGTCCAAAGAAATTAAATCCTAGATTGGATTAGGAACGATTTAGAGAGATCGAAACCTTATATTGAATGTAAAACCATCTAGAGAGATCAAATCTTCAAACAGATAAAGATTAGATAAAAGGATCGCCTTGTAATTAAAATAAAACAGACAAATCTCCTATGAACATGGGACGATTTTAATATGTGATGAAGTAACTACGAATGATTATCATGTATGAATAACACTTAAGCAAGGGCTAGAGTTGTTAGCTATAACAGGTCTGGACGACCACTGATTTGCTAAAGAATTCGAAGAAATTGGATGATTCACCTGGACTTAAACAAACGGAGAGCTCAACAACGGGAGACTGATTTTTGGAACTTGTTCTCAAGCAAAGCACACCTTGCCTTCAAAAAGCGTACTTTGGGAGGGCAAGTATCATCAATTCGACATTGGTGCATTTTGAGAAAGTAGCATCTACGACGAAAAGAAAAATTAGTCTTTAAATACCTAGTGAAAATAACTTAACTAAAGTGTTAAAATTATCACACCAACGGCAAGATCCCAATAAATTAATATGTGAACAAATTTCATGTGAGAATGAATTTGTAGTTAGTTTCATATGGAACTGAGAGTAAAAGTGAATTATATTAAAGATATTTTCTAATTCAAAATAATGTAGAATAATTTACAATAAGAATTTGTGATATATTTGATTATAGAATAAGTTCTCCTTAATGCTAGTTAAATGAATTAATTGCCTCTAATTTGGGAATTCAATTACATATGATTAACTGAATTTAAAAAATGAAATAAAAATAAAAATACACATCACATTGAAACTTAGCCTGAAATCATCACATTCATCCCAAATAACAAACACGTAAAAAATTAAATGAACCAAATTACATAAATTCTCTAATAGTTGTACAATTTATATAAAAAAACTCAAATGCACTTTTCCATAGTGTTAAAATTGACTAAAGTTGGAAGTAAGAGTTTTAAAAAACTTAAACTTTTTAACAAAAAAATCAAAAATAACATTATTCTTAAAAGTGAAAGATAGATAATTAATGCTTTCAGCAATTTAAGTTTACAGATGTTTTATTAAATTCATTCTACACTAAGATAATAAAAGGAAATAAATAATCATATAAAACTCATCCTAATTTGTAGATTATAAAATCGTTTGTAATTATTTCACATACATAAAATTATAAAATTTAATATGCTTATATTTACTATGTTATATTTTAATCAGAAGAGAATTATTATTTGTATTCTGATATATTTCCTTTTGTTTTGATTTCATATTTTCAATTAAAGGATTAATTACACATTAATCATCAAATTAATTCTCTATGATGCTAATTTAATGAATTAGTTATCACTAATGGGCGTATTCATTCAATTACAATCAAATAACTAAACACTATTGAACAAAAGTATAAGCATACTCATTTTAACTATTAACAACTAAATAATAAACATGTTATCAAATTTTTAAATCAATTAAATTGCACATCTGTAGGATCGATTTTACCAAAGAGGGTGAATAGGGTGATATTAAAAATAATAAAAATTAGTGTGGAAATATATATAATAACTGCAGCACAAATAATAATAAAATAATAAAAGCAGAAATAGAACAACACAGATTTACCCAGCTTCGGTAAAACCTTGCCTATGTGCTGCCCCTAAGGTTTCTACTAGAAATTAAATAGTCAGACGCTTACATACGTTTCGCGACACCCACTATTGACTAACCTAACTTTACACTCAAAACTCTGCCATAACCTAGCCACTGAGTTGCGAATTTTCGAATTACACCACTGTAGTTCGTTTGCTAGTCACATGACTTGAATTTTACAAAAGTTTAAAAGAAAAAATAGAAAATAAAAACAAACGCAAAACTCCATATAAAATTAAAGCCCAACTAAAAATTATAAAGGCCGGCCACTTTAATTTATATTACAAGAAATAATGTCTCCCTTAATATATCTTCAGCTCCAATATGAAACGAGATGACTTCAATACTTCGGCCGACATTGTTATTTGCTTCGTGAGTCCAATGGTTGCTTCGTTCCTCTTTATAAATTAGGGCTTCGTGAAACTAAGACCGCCGCTTGAACTTGACGTTCAAATTGAATTAAACTTTGCTTCTGATTCCTTCGTCAAATGATTCGTTGGCTATGATTTGCCCTCGGCTTTGAAATGCTTGTGGCTGCTCATAGAATTTGAGCTCGAAACTGTGAATCTGGTACGTATATTTTGTCGTTTACCCGCTCTGTTGTTTTGCTTTGATTCGAACTCGATTCGTGTTATTGATATGGTATTTAATTTGGAATTTGGCTTTGTGATTTTTTTGCTTAAACTCGAATGCACAATTGCCGATGATGTTAATGGGTATTTATAGCGATGAAAGCCCCATAACTACGTTCATACATTTCGTTTGAATTCTTCACGTTGTTTACATTTGTCCATTCAATTTTGCTTGATTGCTTATGATTAATCTTGACTTGTTTAATTTATCACCGGTTGAATATGTTTCCGATATAGTTAGATTTGTTTAAACACATTTGAATTCCTCCGTTCTTTACCGCCAATGACTTGTTTAATACTTCATTCGCTGTTCCATATGACCTCTGATGCATTTGCATTTGCTCTGTGAATTGCTTTGGTTTTCTTTGAGTCGGTTTCGTTCTTTTCTTCTATGAGTTCGGCCATTTGATTAATTGATATAAACTTGACTTATTCACGCTCGTGACTTTGTTCCAATTTTTGTGTTACTTTCTGACTTTTTCAGCCTGATCAATTTGAGAAACAAAACCGTTGCTTTTCTTTGAACTGTGATTCGCAACTTTGTTTACTATAAACATATAAATATGTATATACATACATATATGTATGTATGTGTACGATTGCTGCCTATCCACTTGGTTTCATTGATTGTTCATGATTGAATGCTTTGTTGCACTTGTTCGATTGTCGCTTGATCACTGTCACTGCTCGCTTGAAGTTCTATGTCCAGTAGCTTGCATTGGTTTCCACTACATACATACATACATATGTATGTACGTATGTATGTCTACATGTGTGTTCATGTATGTATATATGTATGTTGTGATGCCTTGTTCTGCTTGATTTACATTGATATTCAAGTGTGTCTGGTTGCAGTGTTAGTAGTCTTGTTGTTGTGTTCATTTGTTTGAAGTCTAGTCTGGTTTCACTAGCTTGTTAGTGTGATTCCTTTATGCTTTGCACTCCTGTACATATGCACTGAATTATGGTCTCATGTCTTTGTATATTTGAGTTGTTGTTGGTTACTGATCTGGTTGCACTTACTATTGGTCTGGTCTAGAGCTTGTTGTCATTTTATTACCTTCGTTGTTTGGTTGAGTTCAAGTGTCATTGACTTGCCTTGTTGCCTATCACTGTTTACTGATCTGGGTTGGTAGTCTATTGTGGTTGAGACTTGAACTGTATGTATGTTAATTGCATATGTATACATCCACTGAATCCATCTTCATGTTGCATTACTGTGTGCCTCTGGTCTCTATTTTAACACTGTGTTTACACATATGTGAAGCTGCTTTTTTTTGTTTGCTGCCTGATCTATATTGATGTATGTTGATCTGCTTCCATTTTTTGCTTGTGTACATTTCACTCTTATGCCCATGTTTATGTGATTCTCCTGAGTCTGCAATTGGTTTGCTTCATTTTGGAGACTGGGACTTTTGTACTTCAAGTGTTCACGCTGGTTGCATACATGTCTAGCTGCTTTATTCTCTTTCATGTGCATTTCCAATCTGGCTCATGTTGGTTTGTATTGCACCTGAGTTGAGTTCAGCCTCGGCTCGGGTTTGACCTTGTGCTCACATGTCCCTGCAGTTATATTAAGTGTATATCAGTGTGCACGGCCTTGTAGCATGTACAGTGATACAATGTGCATGTCACAAGTTGTATGTGTATGATGGATTCAACGAAAATGACGACGAATCCAAATAACTGAGGCAAATAATATTTTCAAAAACGCACATTTTATTGTACACTGTGAAATATTTCTTTTTTAATTTTACTGCTTTAGTGTTTATTTTGTAGATAGCTCAGATGTTGAATTTATACTGGAAAAAAGTTAAAGATAAAATACGAGTGAATGAGTAATATGTAGTGAGGTGAACAATGTAAAGTGAAATTTGTGATGTAATCGAAATTGTATTGTAATTGAGAAATGTATATATGTAGTGAGAGTTCAAATTTGTACTATTCAAAATTTTACTAAAATATTTGTTTGAATTTAAATTCTGTATTATTTATTTTATTCAGCAAATATTTATTTAATTGTGTGAAAAATAAAATAGTATGGTAACAAATACATTTACATATATATATATATTGTGTGTGTGTGTGTGTGTATGTTTATTATCATCAAACAAAAATCATATACTGGCATATTCAACACATACACTTTGGTGAATTTATAAAAATAATCTTTTTTTTCTAAGCCAAGCATTTAGGTTCAAAAAATAAAAGCGTAATAAAAACCTAACATTATTTTTTGAAATTGAGAGCATAAATGAGAATTAATAGTTTCACAACTTGACCTATTAACTTTACGAATAAAATATCATTCATTAACAAATCATTTTAGTATATTGGCTTTCGAAAGAAAATTGACTTGTGAACTATACATCTTCCAACTACGATGATTCCAATTGCTTGAATATAATCATGGTTTGTTAGAAAATGTGCAAATAACATGAATAGGAACAACACAACATGATTTAATAACGATACAATTTGAGAATGTGTAATTAAGTAGAAATAAAAAGCTAATATGATAGAAAAATTATAATTATACATTGTATTGTAGACGGAAACAAGAATGTTGTAATGAGAAACATATGAAATAAAGAGCTAACCATAATTTTGTCACTATTTAATGCAAACCGGATTAGAAAATATTATTTTAGTTTAAAATATAATATTTTTTAATACATACAGCATAACATAACATGATAAATGCATATAAAACAAAAACCTTATGTTGGCTTATTTAAGGAACAACCGAATAAAAATTCATATACTTCAAACATATATGTAGACGTAATAAATGAAACAATACAAAAATTAAAATAATTTAAAGCAAAATAATGTATCACTGTAAAAATTTACTTGTAAATACACATGAAAATACCAATAGTAAGGAATTACTTATGGAAATCACTATAAGGAATTAGATGATTATAGTTTAATTCTATAATATAATAGTATTAAAGAGAAGCAACGTGTAACTAATTTTATCACTAAATTGAATTACAAATAGAATATAATTTATTTTAGTTGACTCTTTAATTACTTTGAATTCAATCTTGTCAAAATCAAAAGAAATTAATTTGTTTAATAATTGAATAGTAAGAATATTCGATATTATCCGACCTATTTTAAATTAGTTCAATTACAAACATTATAAATAATTACAACTTCAATGTATAGTTATGAATGAATATTTCTATTTCCATAAAAATTAAAAATATTATAGGTTAAAAAAACTTCATAAAAAACCATAGATAATTTCCTCATCATTTCTTAATATCACTAAGAATTTGGTGGAAACAATGAATGTGAGTTTTTGTGAATATTTCATAATATATTAAACAATAATGGTGGAAATGTGTATAAAATGCAGATTAGTTAAGAAGAATAATACCAAAATTTCCAAAAAGTAAGTTCAAGTGACTAAGACTACAAAAAGAATTAAAAAAAAGGTAAATTTGCAATATACGTAGTTAAAAATAAACTTGCACAAAATTTTAAAGTTGCCTATTCAGTACATCTGAAAATGTGTTTGTGCATTTATATTTTTTTCCTAGACTATTTTATGAAAAAATATTTTTTACATTTTTTTTTTACTTTAGTATAGATTTTTTTCTCGCAACTTGATTTTTGTACATATACTTATGTTTAAGAAATAAAAAGGGACAAACTTTAGCTCTATTTATTATATAGAACAACTTAAGGTCTATTGTTATGCATATGTTAATAAACATAATAATTCTTCGCAAAATAAATGAAAGATCAAAATCATAATCTTCAACAAAAATCAAATGAAAATGGATTTTGATACAAAATGTAAGGAACAAAAAATAGTTATTTTGCAAAGTAACAAAATTAAAAGAAAATAAACGAATATTCCAAAATGTTTATGCATTGATAAATCCTATAAAAACCCACAAAATAAATGAAGAAAACTAAATTCATAAGCATATTCAAAACAAAAATAAGAGAAAACGGAATTTGGATCAGAAAATTTAGGATAACAACAAATTCAAACATGAATTATAAGAAAAATATGCTATAAAATAAAGATCTAACCTTTAATTCGAGCTCATCGATCCAGTAAAACAAGGTTTATGACGGTTTTTAGATATATTTTTCATAAATTCTAGTGCCTAAATGCACCAAGTAGAAAAACAAAACTGCAAAACATGAATATAATCAAAAGCGAGCATACAAAGTTGAAAAACTATAAATGAATTTAATCAAATTATTGTCATGAAGATAATTATGATATTGATATATAAATTGATTTGAAAGGAACCCTAATTTTCCATAATCAAGGAGGAAGAAGAAAGTGAAGATGTGGAACAATGAGAAAAAAATTTCTTGCATTGAAAATAAGGAGAAGAGAAAGAGAATGTGGTTAGATTATTTAAGAATAATGCATGCAGGGAGTGAGGTATATAAGAAACTAAGTTACGTTTTACGACGATAAATGAATTTTTACCTTTGAATTGATGAGATAAGAGTATTTTGAGTGAGGGTAAATGAGAGATAAGAATGGCAAAGGTCAATTATTCTCCTTTATATATAATAGAATAGATACTCTTCCGTTGGCTTTTTCCCCTTGCTAAGAAAGCACTGGCCGTAGTTTTGTTTTCCAAATGTTATCGTTGCAAAACTGAAACAAAGTTGTTATATCTTATTTCCAAATTGGGGAACAATCTTTATTCAAAAAAAAGGGAGAACAATGATTGATATACTTTTTAACAAGAAAATCAAAAACAAATCATATACTTTCCAAAGATTAAGGCACCGTTCGCCATCATTCTTTGTCAAGCTTGTGTTGCCAATGTGTCGAACGCATCTGCCGCCGCAACGGTTCGTTTCCGCAAATAGACCAATGTGTCGAATGGTGAAAGGTGCGTTTGCGTCCGACGCGTATGATGTTTGGTCCACAATGGCTACTTTAATTTGAGAATTCAAGAATTTTTACTGGTCAATTTGATTGTCTTTTCAGCTATATTCTTACATTTTTATGTATATTTTGTTCGTATCTATAACATATATTTTTTGAAATTTTTTTGCTTACTTTTATAATTTTCAATTTTCATAATGTCACGCGGGCCGTCTGCTTCTGCTTCCATTCAGCCTATTGCTTTATGGACGCCTGAAAGACTTTTCATCTTTCGTAGAATTTTCGCTTGGAATTTTTGCCTAAAAGAAAGACTTCTATCAACTCGTTTCATGTGTCGATGACAAATGCTTTAAACGGCGTAATGAATCTCAATTGGTCGAAAATACAAATCAAAAAGTCGTTAAAAATCACATTTCGAATCCTATGCTCAAATACACTAACCTTCATTAAATATTAAATACACATAAAATTACATTAAGTTCTAATGGTTGAAATTTAATTGCTTGAATATATGTTCCAACAGTCTTTCTAGTTTCCATATCACCTTTACAGTCTCGTAAAGAAAATTTCACAGATCAGATAGGTAACAACCCCAAATACTATTTTGTGGACGAATAACATAGTACATGAAAATGTAGTTTATATTACATTAAAATATAGTACAATTATATCCAAAAAAACCCAAGATCAATAGAACCATTTATTTAGCACCATTTGTAGTCCTAACATATCATACGCAAGTTTATATTTAAATATTTAATTTATGCACAAAGAAAAAAACAAATATTAAACCAGAATCTAGTGGCTGATATTAAAAACTATGCAATGGTGCTAAACAAAATGTGCTATTAATCTTTTCTATGCATAGCGCACATTTCAAATATGAATTCAAATTATTTGGTCTCATTTTTCACCGTCTCCGTAGAAAAAATAAATTTACACAATTTATCTTTTACTTTTGAGTTATTGAAAACTAAAAAAAAAGGAAATGAATGGGTGGGTTTGAAGTGGTCCGGGGCTTTGAAAAATTGGGATAAGGTAATTATTTGCCTTCAAATATGCTTTATGTTGCATTAAAATTGCAAATATAGACATGCTTTCGACAAAATGCAATCAAGTAGCTAAAAATGTTTAATGGTGGACCGAGATAGGTTGCTACGACAGTTTTAAGGATTTTATTTTCTGAACTTTACCTCTGAAAAATATGCTTACACAGAACGTCTGATAAGAAAATTGAAATGGACTATTAATGTTAACCTGCAATCAAAATTCTTAAATTTTCCACCTTGTTCATCACCAATTGTAGTATAGCATGAGATTGGACAAACGAAAACTTTTAAGGGAACCAAAATTCATCTTTGCAACTCCATTATGTCAGTCAAATCCGGCTGCTAATCCATCAAGACATTTCTTTCTTACGCGCCATTTTTTCCATTCCATACAGAAAAATGCATAATGGTACCAACATTTGCTTATTACTGACTTAGTCAAATATAAATTTTGATATAGTAAAGATACGTGCCGGGTTTTCTATCATTCATTCATTTTTTAGCAGAAACAAATATTAGTCTACTCAATAACTTTAACCTAACCTTCTCATTCTCACAGTTTACTCTCTAACCATGGCCATCATCTTCTTTATATTAATAATAATCCTATTGCCTAATCCATCCACTGCTTCAGATTTTATTTCTTTTAACCAGTCAATTTCCGGAGATCAAAAACTGACATCAAAAAATGGAGATTTTGAGTTGGGTTTTTTTAAACCAGGCAATTCTTCATACTACTACATTGGAATTTGGTACGGTCTCAAAAAAGTACCTCAACTTACATCTGTTTGGGTTGCAAACAGAGAAACACCATTATTGGATTCATCAAAAACGGAGCTTAAAATATCAGAGAGCGGCAACTTGGTCATTGCAAACAACTCAAATCCTACGGTTTGGTCTACAAATGTCACCAATATAGCTTCCACCACAACCACAGTTGCTATACTTTTAGGTAGTGGAAACCTTGTTTTAAAAGATAGTGCAAACGGCAATTTTACTTTATGGCAGAGTTTCGATCATCCTACTGATACCTGGTTACCTGGTGCTAAACTTGGCTTAAATAAAGCAACGAAAGAGTTTCAGCGTTTGACTTCATGGAAAAATCTAAATGATCCTGCACCTGGAAGGTATAGTGTAAGTATTGATCCATATGGTTCTAGCAACTATTCCATATATTGGAACAGTTCAATCATTTTCTGGTCCAGTGGTATTTGGAATGGTCGTACCTTTAGTTCTGCTCCAGAAATGACGGCCAATGGTGAATTCATTTTTAAATATGTGACTAATGCAAATGAATCTTACTTCATATACTCAGTAAAACCCGACGATCCAGTAACATATAGGTCGACAGTTGACATGTCTGGGCAAATAAAGCAAATGGCTTGGGCAAAATATGGCGGGGTGTGGAACCTATTTATGTCTCAACCTATTAATCAATGTGACGTCCATGCTTTTTGCGGACCTTTTGGTGGTTGCGATGACAATGCTATACCTTACTGCAACTGTGTAATTGGATTTGAACCTGAATCGCCTGCTGAATGGAATGAGGGTGATTACACACAAGGCTGTACCAGAATGAGTCAGCTGCAATGTGGTATTAATAGTTCACGCCATTTAGTAGAAGACGGGTTTGTTTCCATGAATGTCGTAAGGTTACCTGATAACCCACTAAGTCCGAACGATGAAGATGTTTCAGACTGTGAAGGATATTGTTTAAGCATTTGTTCATGTAGTGCTTACTGCATGTTTGGTAATACGAGTTGCTCTTTCTGGAATGGAGACCTGCTTAATCTTCAATATGCGTCTAATATGTATGGCAGTGGAAATTTCTTCCTACGTTTGCCAGCATCTCAACCTCCTGATCCGAAGACAAATAAGTGTAATCTTTCTTATTACCTATAATACAATGTTTTGGGAACCATAGTTTTGGACATTGATGCTCGGCTAACATAACTGTAATTACTCACAGCTAGGAAAGCAACAGTCATAATCATGGCGAGCATTGCTGGTGGAGTGCTGCTATTAGCCTGTGTAGTTTGTTTTTTATGGAAAATGAAGAAAAGAATTAGAAGAATAAAAATAAAAAGTATGTACACCCTTGTGATATTTTCATGATTGAATGCAATGTAATATGAATAGACTCGTGCATAACATATAATATAACGATTAGATTGTCAATGCAGTTACCTTAGAAGCAACTTCTGGGTCCAATGAACATTCAACTAACGGACAAAGGGAAGACAACATCGAACTTGCTTTGTTTGAAGTTAGCACCATTGTTACTGCTACTAATTACTTCTCTGCAGCCAACAAGCTTGGAGTAGGTGGATTTGGACCAGTGTACAAGGTAAATAATATTGTTTTGATATACTTGTAAATATTGCTAAAATGTGAAATCTTCTTTTTTTAGGGAATTCTTGGACCCGAACAAGAGATAGCGGTGAAAAGACTCTCCAAGACGTCAATGCAAGGAGTGGAAGAGTTCAAAAATGAGGTTACCCTTATTGCTAAACTTCAGCATAGAAATCTTGTTCGGCTTCATGGTTGCTGCATTCATAGAGAAGAGAGGATGTTAATATATGAGTACATGTCAAACAAAAGTTTAGATGCCTTTCTTTTTGGTACGTTCAAGCATGAATCTAGTACACATCTTCTTTAGCACGGTACTAATGTTCATTTTACACTATTTTGACTCAAACCGGACTTAGCTGTATGGTTTTTTAAATATCTTTTATTCGCAATAAACTGATTTACACTGACAATATTTACGTCTGCAAATATGTTATCTAACGCCAAGCTAAAAAAAATGCATGAGTATAAATTCAATTCATCTACAGTTGGCGCATTTTCCATGGGGTTCAAATAAGTCGGATAATATGAGAATATTTTGACTTAATCTCAGTTTGCAGTAGATGCTAAATAGATGCTAAAAAGTATGTGAAACATGTAATTAATTTTAACTATGAAACAAGAAATTGAAGCACATAAAAGAAGACCAGCTTAAGTCCTCTTGTATAGTTTAATAAACAAAAAAATTTAATTAGGATTTTTTTATTACATAAGGCACAGCAAATAAGAAGACAGAGGAGTTAAACTTCAAGCAGACCAAGTTTGAGCATATTAAATACAATTTTACCCATCTTGTTTCTAAAATAATATTATCAAACCAATGAGTACAGTTGTAAGACTCCAGATTGTCGATATAGAAGGCCGTGAATAAAAATTTATTGCATCATTAACTAAGGTATGAAAAGTTAATAATGTCAAATAAGCCATTTAGCAATAAAATCAACCATGGTTTATAAACTAATACGTATCGATCATACGACCTTTTGACTATAGCTCCTTGGCCCCATATGGTGGTAAAGCATGACATGCTGACTACAAACTTTGTTTTTTCCACAATTGTAGAGAAAAAAGGTCCATTGCTTGATTGGAAGACTCGATATCAAATCATTTTAGGGGTAACTCGTGGACTTCTCTATCTTCATCATGACTCCAGACTAAGAATCATCCATAGAGATCTCAAAGCCAGCAATATTCTTCTTGATAAAAATATGAATCCAAAAATATCCGACTTTGGACTGGCCAGAATTTTAACTGGAGATGAGACGACTGACTTTAACACAAGAAAAGTAGTTGGTACATAGTAAGTTCAGGTTTCGCATGTATTTTATAAGATTAAGACATAGTTCACAAGTTCACCTTTTGATGCATTGGTGATAATTACAGTGGGTATATGTCTCCTGAATACGCTATGGAGGGTATTTTCTCTATGAAGTCAGACGTATTCAGCTTTGGGGTTTTATTGCTCGAAATTGTAAGCGGAAGAAAGAACAGAGGAAAATATACTTGCTCCATGCATCTGAACCTTGTAGCTCACGTAAGTAAGAGTCTGCAGTTAGCTGATCAGCTGCGTTATATTTCAGGCAAAACTTGACGCTTCATGGTGTTTCTATTTTGGTTGTAGGCATGGAGTTTATGGAATGAAGGGAAGAGCTTACATTTGGTCGATGAAACATTGAGTGATTCCTATTCTGAAGTGGAAGTGATGAAGTGTATAAAGGTAGGCCTATTGTGTGTGCAAGAACATGCTGCAGATAGGCCTTTAATATCATCTGTTATTGAATTTTTGGCAAACGCAAGTGACATCGCATCTATCCCAATGCCTAAACGTCCTGGCTTTATTTCAACGACAATCCCCATTGAAACAGACTCAGTTTCAGAGATTCATGAAGAATGTACTTCTAATGACATAACTGTGTCCTTGGAAGGAAGATAACGAGTTGATACTATATCCTGCTGCCAAACAATTTTTTTTGTCTCCAATTTAGTTGGTAAAATAATCATAAAATAGTTATTGACTTATTCTTACCTATTCATGCATACAGTAGATTGCTTCCAGTAGTACACTCATTATTGATAAAGCATAAAATTTAACTTCATTTTACCTTGCGTTATATGACAAAAATCACTGAGTGGCCAAATAATATCCCTGGTTAATGCTTGCATTACAGTTTAATTCATTGTGGTTTGGTTATTCATACGTTCAATTCTTACGTGCTCATTTCCCGTCTTATGTCACCATTTTAATAGTATTGTGGGTCCTAATAATAAATTATACGATCAGATTAAATTGAGCATACGGAACGAGAGAAACGAGGACAGAGGAGTTGAGTTGTTATACATATATCTTTTTCTCATTACAGTTACCTATGTACATGATGGATCGCATTGGACTTTGAATTCAAACCGGGTCTAAATTTTGAAGCCATAATATAATTTATCCACAAACTCTTTTTTATATATAACTCACTCCATGACTATAAATCATCTAAAGAATTGTTACTTTTGTACCGAAACCCTTTTACAAGCAACCATGGCTTAAATACGCATTCTTTCATAGACGGTGATGCATCTCCTAAAACTTAAAGCCTTGTTTGGTTCGAAGGTTTCATGGGAAGCTATATTCATCTTTCTTGATGGAAATGATAGTCTCATATCAGTGAATACAAAGGCAAGATCCTATATAAATGCAAAACGACTATTGTTCGCATCGATCAATTGATTTTGACAATAACTAAATAGTTCTCTAAATAAAAAATGCTAATAGTGGTATGAGAGCTGATTACATAACTAATACGTAAGTGTTTAACAACCATGCGTGTTTCACGCCATCCGAATACTATGATTACGTAGTTAGCTCAGATACGTTACACGTGAAAGGAGCCCGATGAAAATAATAGTTCCACATCAGAAAATATACAAACAAAGTCCTATATATATATATATATATATATATATATATATATATATATAAATATAAAGAGACTATAGTTCACATCTACCAATTGATTTGTGAATAACTAATTATTCTACAAATTAAAAAAAGTCTAACACTTCCTCTTCCTTTTGTTTTAATAGTTAGGTCTTCTCCACTTCTTCCCCTTCTCTGACAACTTTTGAAATACATATTAAAAATGCAAAATACAAAACTTAACGTTCAAACCAATGAACCTTAATCTTTCCATCCGTTAAATTCATCGTGCCATTTTAATGGATCTCTCAATTTCTCACTATTAGTCAACTCCATCTAGCAGCAGGTAAATTATATATACATACATATATGCGTTTGAATATTAAAATATATGCATATGGTTTGGTATGCACATATATGCGTGCGCGCGCGCACACACATATATAATATCATCTTTTGGAATTGGACACTTAGTTAGTAATACATAGTGGTATCACAGGTCAACATATGTTCAGTGGTTCAAATCACGTTATGCCTGATTCGAACCTTTGATCTCCTGACTAAAACCGAAGCATCAAACCTGGAACAGTGGTTTTGGACAATATAATATTGTGTGTGTGTGTGTCTGTGTTTGTGTGTGTATTGTGTGTGTGTTATTTCAAACACAGACAAAAATTAAATATGGTTCATAATTTAAAATCTCCACTTTATATTATATATGTATATATTTACATATTTAAACAACTATTTTATTCATTTAAGTAAATACATAACATTTATATTTAATGATATACACATACACATGTATTATAATAAATCCAAGAATGTCATATACATATATACGTTATAAATCAAATATTACTATATATTTACATATACATAATTTACATTTGTACTATAAAATATATTTATGGTTTAATCAACTAATATATGTATGTACAATTTAGATTGTATTCAATTATAGTCGTAGTCCAAATCATTCAAAACTATAAATGATTCAAAACATGCATATACATACATATTAATAAAGATTTTCATTATAGCCAATAGGATTGGCTTGGTTGGTTGGTAGTTTAGACTACGAGATTAAATGTCATAAGTTTGATCCTCGAGATCAACACTTGTTGGCATTAATGAACCATGTTCGAAAAAAGAATTTCCTTTATACCAAACTCTATACAATTTGCAATTGTATAAATAACTTTAAACGATATTATGTTGAAACTCTAAACAAGTATGCAATTGTATAAATAAAACACTTTGAACAACATTATATTGAATATATAACATATCTATTTATGTGAATTCCTTATTGTATACATGCTGTGTATATAACCAGATCCATTTATAAAAATATACAATGTTGTGTAAACTCTAGTCATGAGTAAATATGATTTTATTTGGGATTTTGAATTGTTTAGTTTAATATAAAATTGTTTATGGAATTAAGAAAATAAAATAAAATGGGTAAATGATTTATTTTATAGCCCACCGGCCCATACTCCAACTCAAAAGGAATTAACTCCTTTCTTTTCTCATTTTCTCCACTATTCTAGAATTTTCGTTCATTCTCTTTAAGTTAAAGAATGTATCTCATTTCTTCATTTAGAAATCAAAAACCCACCTTATCTTCCTGTTTGAAAAAAATATAACAAATAAAATAAAGTTCTAAAATTAATGAAATTCAAGTATGTGCTTCTCAACCAAGAACTATAACCTTAAAAGCCATGAGGATGGAGTTTTGAGCTAGTTGGACTTTCCAATGGAAGAAGAAGTAATCTTGGAGGAAGCAGTGAAATGTCTGTGCATGCTATTGCTAAGGTCAGTGGTCTCGACTCATAAAATCTATTGTCTATAATGTGTTTGTTTGGATTGTTTTTTTTATATTTTGTTTCGTCCTTCTTCTCCGTGCAATGAACCCTCTCACAATATCTCAAAGCCTATGTGTTTATTTATTTATTCATATTTATATATGGTTGATGCTTATTAGTTGATGTTTGGGTGTTAGAAATATATTAGGATGGTGGGAAATGAAGTAATAGAGGGCTAGAGATGAAATTAGTAAGAGGAGAGCTCGAAATTTTGCATATCCTAGAGCATCTCTTCCCAGGTCGTCACCAGCGGTCGACCATTGGTAGCCTGGGGCAGTGAATACTCTAGCAATGTGTGCTTTTGTGAGTATAAAAAAAATTATCTTGAAAAATAAATAATATTTTGACTTTAAAAAAGAAAATTAGACGTTTTCCAAATATGCAATTAATTTTTGGAAAGTAGTTACTTTCGTTAAATATTAATTATTAATAGATTTAGTTGCTTACATTAAATAAAACTGATTTTTTTCTTTTAAAACTCATTTAAAAATCCTGCATAATTATAATCAATATTATTTGATTTCAAAAGGGTTATATATGATTATTGAATACAAGGAAAAGTTCTACCTTTTATATTATGATTCAAAATAAATAGAAATTGACTCTGAGCTTTATAACTACATTTAAAAATTATATTTACTTACAGAAAATTATAGAATGAGTTTTATAGTAAGTATTTGTTTTTTAAAAGAGATTTCCATGATTTTTAAATACAGAAAGAGAACTAGAATTCATTATAAGGGTCAGAATTATTATTTTCGGTTTTGAATAAAATATATAGGAAAAATGTATTTTTGACTTTTTTAAAGGCATCTAGAAGTTTTCATATACTTTTCTATAAATAAAATCTCTTTCTATGAATTGTGTGCTTTGTTTGATTATAATCTCTATGTAGCAAGGAATTTGAATTAATGGAGTTATAATACCATGTGGCATGTGACTTTTGGTAATATCTCTTAGGACTTGTTACATATAATAAAATGTGTTGGTTGAGTATAATTTATGAACATTAAGTAACCGGGTGAATAACACCTAGCGATATGGGAAACCTATGTTGATATCCTTTTGGTTGCTTCTTGTAAGTAAATGTCACTTATCTTTGTTTATGCGGGTTAATGTCTAGAGGTATGTATCTTGTGTTCTTACCAAGCATGATGTGTGCTTGCCACGTGTTATCGTGTATTAGTTGGATGTGTGCCTTATGACTAGTTTATATGTGGCTATTGGTTGTGTGCCTTATTTATAGTGTAATTATGTCCTTTGGCTATGTGCAATATTTGCCTTTTGCTATAGATGTGTGCTATTAGCTGGTGTCCATATCCTAGTGACTAATAGAGGGATCGCACCCGAATACGTGACATCTCTATTTTATGAACGTGTTCTGTGCTGTCTTTGTTGTGTGCTGAGTGTTATTATGCCCAGATGTCACAAAGGCATGCGGTTTGTTACCATTGGGTAGTAGGCTCGTAGTCATGCAATTGTAGTCATGCAGCATGCTATGGAGTGCAGATGGACACATTGTCATGATGGTAGGGAATAGCATAAAACTTTAGGGGTATGTTGTATGATGTGTGTTGTGATGTAGACTCCTAGAGCAGTATTGCATGTCGTTAGTCTCCCATCTAAATTGCAACACCCCAAAAATTTAAGCGAAAATTTTAATAAAATAATTAAATTTAAATATAATAAGGGGACAAAATGGAATTTTCACAAATGTTCGAATTTGATAATGAAACTTGGACCATTGTGTTTATAGCAATTTTCTAGATGATTTTCATATATAATATTTTGAAATCTAAACTGGTATAAAGAAGTTAAAGATGTTTTAAATTTTGAAGAAGGAAATTAATTAAATAAGCAAATAAGGAAATAAAAATGTCCTAAAATAAATTGCTCCACCAGTCGACACCTATATTTGGATCGGTCGACCACTAACGGTCGACCGGTTGATGTGTCGAACGAATTTTTTTAATGATGACGGCCCAGATTTGATCGCTATAGTTTACTTACGAATGAAGTAAATGGTTAACACACAGGATGTAAGCAAAGATTCTTTAAGGGTTGATCAATGGTAAATACTAATTTAAAACCCCTAAAAGTACATAGTTAACCTAAGCTCTAATTCACTAGAAATCTTGTCTGAGTACCAAACTCTGTCAGTTTTTTTCTCCTCAACTTATAAGAATCTTCAAAATAAATAAGAAAAAAAGGATCTAGGAAGATCATATCAAGCAAACAACGAACGAATAAGGGGGAGATTTCTAAGCGAAATTCAAAGGAAAGCTTGGATCTGTAGTGAGTGGATATATTTTTAAAAAGATGATTTATATATAGTTTATTTTAATATACCCTATCTGCTTTAGGTTGTTAGAAAATAAATTGTGAATCATATTGTTTGGATTTGAGAATTAATAACGATTAAACTAATGTAAACCTATTAAATAGAAATTGATTTATGATTAAACCCTTTTTCTTATCAAGTAGAAATTCCTATAATCGGTTAGCATTTCCAGAACATAATCTGGACATCGGCCTAAGGCCTAGGTTATAAATAAATTAGTTTGTAGTTTATATATATCATATATAAAGATGTTAGGAGTAGGAAAGCTAGTTCCCTATGAGGCGATGCTAGGACATTGTAGGACTGAGTAAATGTTATTTATCCAACAGAGATCGATATTCGACTAGCGACGATTATATCGCACATGGCACTCACATGAGGTTCCATGGTGGATGCGCATAATGATGGATCCCTGAAGAAGTGTGTGGCCTGGCACGACGGAAGTTCTTTAGTATTCATGGATGATGTGACGTGCTGTTGTGTTATTATTGGATCCGAGCATGTGCAATAAAATGTGTATGCTACGATCGAGAGCTGAACATGGATGCAAACGATGAGATACTTTGACAAGTCTGCATTGCGGGGCCCCCAATGCGTAGCTAGGGTACATGTAGTCTTAGTTTGGGAAATTCAGTCCCATGTGGAAATTGTAGGGAAACATATGTGGAAAAGTTACGCTAGTCGTAATATGAGAGATTTAGTCTCATAGAGGAAATTCTAAGATAACCATTTCTTTGATAAGCTCTTGTAGCTATTAGCCGATCTTTGGTTGCTTGGAGTTCGATTAGTTGGTCGATCCTTGTATGAGCCTGCGTAAGTTGATAGCATAGGCGAGTATTAGGTTAAAAACCCTTAAGTAAAGAAACCTAGTCGTCCATGGATACTTGTAGAACACCCTAGGTCACATAAAGTATTATTAAAGCCAACTGCATATGATCACCACATATTGATAATGTACCCATTCACCAGAATTTTGTCTATCCCACCTATTTTCCTTTCTTTTTTCTCGTTACAAGAGAAGGGGCAGTGGGTGATAGGCCCATGACAATTGGAGTTTCTTGTTATTCTATATTACTCTACATGTAACTATATATCTTGTTTAGTACTTAGTATTTATCTGACTATGTATCATATTTCTGTAAACTCTAGATTTGATTACGTACTGCTTTTTGAAACCGTGTTTTGATAAATTTTCTAAGATGGTTATTCAATATATTTATATTTTGTTGTTTTCCGCTGTGAGATCTAAAAGTGTATAATATATTGGGTGATATATGTATATCTTTAGTCTTTATAATGTTTTGAAAACCTCGATAGGTCATATTTCTCGGCATCGATGCGAGTCCGAAGGTCGTCTTAGGCTTTGCATCGGTGTGTCAGGAGGTGTGGGTTGTCACAGTTGGTATCAGAAACTAGTTTTTGAAATTCCTTAAGGATTAAGGGTGTATTAAGAGAACTTACTTGAAAAAGTTTTTCACATGGTTTTTTAAATACTTTCAAAAGGTTTTCAAAATAGGTTTCCAAGATGTGTGTGTATATATATGTTTTTCAAATATTTTATGTTAATGTAATCTCTTTCTCCTATTCTTGCCTATAATATTTATGGAAAGTTGCTAATAAATTCCTAAATCGTAAAAAGAAGATGAGCGATCCTGTTGGCTCAGGCTTAGGTGATATGGCTTAGACTCTGAATGTGAACGTCCTGATTTGGTTATGCTGGTACCTTCAAGCAAGGGGACAAGTCGATTTAATCCTAATAGAAAACCCATGGAGCGAGCGCCGGATGTAGCTACTGCCCTCCTACCTGCCATCAATTTTGCTAACTTCTGTAAGGACTTTGCGAGACTTAGTGGAAAGCCATACGTAGGGATGAAGTCATATGTAGATTCGAGGACATGGATTCGTACATGCGAGAGAATTTCTGGTTCGATGGGTCTAAAGGATGATGTGAGGAGACAGCTTGCTGCTTGGCATCTATAGAGGGAGGCGCTGAATTGGTGGGATGTGGTGATTGCTAAGATTGATGAGGAAGAGATTACTTGGGTGAAGTTCTGGAGATGTTTTGAGATTAATTTTCTATCTAGAGCTAAATAAAGGGTGCAGTTAGAGAAGTTTATTCATCTGAAGTAAGGTGATATGTCGGTGAAAGAGAATGTTAATAAGCTCAATGAGTTGGCTAGGTTTGGGATGGAGTTGACCAATACTCGATACGAATAGGCTCTAAAGTTTGCTAAAGGGATGAACCAACCTCTTTAAGGTTTAATTCATAGTCATATTCCCATAGGTGCGACGAATAAGGGTTTGGTAGAGATGGCCCTGCCGAATACCGTCTTCAAGGAGGAAGCGAAGGAAGAACCCAAGAAGTCTGGAGGAAATGTGTCATAGTAGAATCAGCGTAGGAGAGGATTGGGACCTACGAGGAAGATCAAGAAGAAGGACATACAGTGCATAAAGTGTGGCAAGAATGGGCATTTCACGAAGGAGTGCAAGGTAGATGGTTCAAAGATTAAGTGTTACAATCGTAATCAATACGGGCACATTAGGTGGGAGTATCCAACACCTCAAAAGGTCTCTACCTAGGTGGTTCTAGCTTATGCACTAGACGTAGTTC
This sequence comes from Allium cepa, assembly GCA_030765085.1. Taxonomy (NCBI): domain Eukaryota; kingdom Viridiplantae; phylum Streptophyta; class Magnoliopsida; order Asparagales; family Amaryllidaceae; genus Allium; species Allium cepa. The sequence continues at coordinate 142,469,829 of CM060931.1, read as the reverse complement.
CTACCTCGAGTTTGCCTCTAGTAGCGGATAAGGGGAAGAAGATCATGATTGAAGGCATCTTAAATCTATCTAGTTCATCCACCCGTACTTTATTTGACAAGGGGGCATCATACTATTTTATTTCTAGTAGACTTATAAATTAGTTACACTTAGACAGTAACATAGTTACATACCTTATGGTTGTATCAAACTCTGTTAGTGGATTGGCTTATTTGTTTATGATATGTAAGGGTCTGAAATTGTTTATTTTAGGTGTAAGTTCAATTGCGATGCTCTTTTCTTAGGATTATTTGGGCTTAGGTTGATTTTGGCCATGGATTGGATGATGATGTATGGGGCTATCCTAGATTTTAATAGGAAGGTTGTTAGGTCAGGTACTTGTAGTGGAAGCATTCTAGAGGTTTATTGCGATCCCAGAGGTTCAATTATGTTGAGTTACCTATATTCATTAGACCTATCATATAACGAGTTAGATTCAGTATCTGTAGTAGATATCACCCAGATGTCTTTTCGAAGGTTATCGGTCTCCCACCCTAGAGAGAGATTGAATTCTGAATTTATCTTATGGAAAACGGTAGACTAGTTGCCTTATCCTTGAGGCATATGGCTCCGAAGGAGAGACGCGAGTTGAACAAGCAAGTGATGAGCTATTGGAGAAGGGCTTCATTAGAAGGATTATTTCAAACTGGGAGCACCAGTTGTCTTTGCTATCAAGGAAAATGGTTCTCTAAAGCTTTGCGTCGATTATAGGGAGCTAAATAAGCTGACAAAGAAGAATCGTTGTCCACTTCCCCATATAGACAATCTCTTTGATCAGTTTGTTGGAGCGAAGGTGTTCTCATAGCTTAACTTAGCTAACGGATTCCACCAGTTGGGTGCAGTCGAGGATAGTATTCAAAAGACTACTTTTCGTACACCCGACAGACTACATGTGTGGTTAGTCATGCCCTTCAGACTGACCAATGCACCTACTTACTTTTTAATGAATCAAGTTTTTAAAGGATTACTTAATAAGTTCGTTGTGGTATTTGTGGATAATATATTAGTCTATTCGAAAAGCGAGGAGGAGCGTGCGTTGCATTTAAAAGAGGTGCTTAATACACTCCGTGAGCATAAGTTGAAGGCAAAGTTTTCTAAGTGTCACTTTTAGAGTGACAAGGTATGCTTTTTTGATACACATTGTCTTAGACAGTGGTTTGGCAATTGGTTCTAGTAAGTTTGCTGCAGTTCAGGATTGGCGTATGCCGAAGAATGCCACATAAGTGAGGATTTTCATTGGTTTGACGGGCTACTACAAGAGTTTCATTACGAACTTAAAGATATCTGCCCCTCTGACTTGCCTCCCCAAGAAGAATTTATTTTTCTCATGGGACATTAAGTGTGAGGATGCTTTTATTAAGCTAAAAGAGGAGTTGACCAGTGCACCTATTTTAGTATTACCAAATGGTCGAGGGCATTTATAGTATATAACAACACTTGTAGTACGGGGTTGGGTGCAGTCTTGAAGCAGTAAGGGAGAGTGGTGAGCTATGCTAATCGACAATTGAAGGTCCACGAGAGAAACTATTCTACCCATGGTCTTGAGTTGGATACTATTTTCTTTGCGCTCAAGTCATGGAGACATTATCTATTAGAGATCGGTTTGAGCTATATACAGATCATAAGTCTCTTGAGTAATTATTCTTCCAAAAGAACTGGAATTAAAGGCAACAGAGGTGGATGAAGTTTTTGGCATCGAATGACTTTGACATCTCATATAATCCAGGCAAGCACAATGTGGTGGTTGACCCGTGTGTGGCAGCATGCAATATTGAGTCCTTTGTTCTTAGAGTGGAAACATTTGGAGTTCATTACTACATTCGATTTTCAACCATCATTAGATATTACTCCAGGATTATTAGCAGCTTTGGATATGTAGCCCACACTTATGGACCTCTACAATAGCCCGTATTTTACGCATTAAAGGATCATAACATATTTTTATTTTATTTGCTTGAGGTCATATGATTCTACAATTTTTGGATATGACCCGTAGAAATGTTTTACACGCTTGTAATTTTTTTGAATTTCTATATGACCATTTTAACCCTAAAAATCTTGTTTGACCCATAACTTTTAATAGAAGTCGAATTAGAGTCTCAAACTGGTTTCATGGCATCAAGATGATAGTTTCCCTTTCCGTAGAGTGGTCATAATAGAAAAACTGACTTATAGTTAGGAAGTTATGCTTGTTTTAAGTTTTAAAAGCTACTGGCCAAAATTAGTATGTAATTAATCAAGCCCATTAATCTAATTGGAGAACCACTATAAATAGAGGACTAGAGAGTCAAATTAAAACTTTTCCTCTCATTCCAAATTAGGTCTAAACCGTAATTAGTCCTAAATCCATATTAATTCATCCAAATCTCTCTCTAAATCAAACTAGGTTATCGATTAACGATTAATAATTAGATCTTCGATTAGATGCTAAAGACCATCAATTTAGCTGACTATGTTTGGATTGGATCTATATTCGAATTGGTAGAATTTGGTAATTGGTAAGTAGTTTATACCTTCTCACCATACTATGCATGTTTATATGGCAGAATTATAGCATGTAACATGTTTTAAATTTATTTTTGGCCATAATACCTTTTCTAACTCTAATTACATGTTAATCTATGCATATGATATACATTTATCAGAAATCCTATTTTTTATGTCCATATATTCGTGCTTTATGCAGATCTATGTTAGAGATTGATTTATTTATCTTATTTCCATGGATTGCATGTGTGAATGGATGAAATTGCTTATTGTTTGATATTTGTATGATGTGATTTGATGCTGTTTGTTAATGTTTTGGATATTATCAATATAAGTAGTAGAATTGAGAATATCGGAGGCAAAGATGATCGGAATTGGACGAAACTTGGATAGGAGGCTCTGGAGTATGGGAAGAGTATAGGGTTCAAGCCGTGAGCTCCAATTCATAAAGTATACATGTCGTTACTGCCATGAAGAGATCGACACCGACATGTTTAGATCAATCATATGGGTTAGAGACTTTGGTGAGGCTAGGATCAAGGCTAGTGGAGGTTGTCGAAGGTGATGGATTGGTGATTGACTAAGTGATGGAAACTATGATGACTTGTTTCTAGAAGACGGAGTTGAGTGCTTTAAAGTGAAGACTTATTCCTATGACAACTTATTTTGGGTTGATAGGTCGAGGTCAAAGCATCTAGGCATGAGGTATTGGAATCAAGGAAGGAGTGGAAGAAAACTTAGCCATTAGTTGGCTAAGTGGAGAGATCTGCATTGACATGAAAAGGTTGGTACCTACTTGTCATGATAAGTCCAATGGGAATGGACTTTTAGGGAATGGTGTATAGGTTCTGTAGATCGTTCTGGAGGTGTTGGCTCATTCACATCAGGGTAGGATGGCGATGTAATAGCATGATGAAAAACTAGAATCTTCGAATGTTGGATCGTATTGGGAGTAGGTTTCGAAGATAGCGGCTCAGTAATAGAGGGAGCCATAGGATCGGGGAATGTGGAAGGGTTCCTCATGAATAATAGAAACTGGATTGAGTAAGAAGGGCTTGGTGTCCAAAAGGAGCATATGAGAGTTCGAATAAGTATGCGCTATGGAATCAATGATGCTTGGAGTGTTTTCTTAGGTACTCGAAGTTGGGGTGTTATAAGTGGGGACGCCTATGGAGTGGTAGCGAGGATCCGAATACCTTAGACCAGTGGCTTTGGGTCTAGTGTCTAGCTTTGAGGATATGAGACACATATCGATCTTTTGGCTGCGTGATACGAGAGTACACGGAGAACCAAGATTTTCATTAGTCCCTAGCAGTAAGGAGGCCATATGAGTTATCATATATTTAGAGCACAGGGATAAGTGATAGCGAGTCTTGTTTGATGGATGCTATGGTTGCTTTCCTTTATTGGGCTATCACTCAGGGATATCATTGGGAGTAGGTACTGGAGATAGGGATATTTGGACATCCACTATGGTATTTTGTATTGTACCCTTATGATATTATAGAGTAGCATATTATACTATTATGTTTTAACTCTTTAGTTGCAGGGACAGGTCAGGTATGGTTCGTGTACTCCTGTTCCTTACCATATTTACATGTATAGTATCTTGAGATTTAATTGCCACTCATACAAGACTGTTGTCCGACCCAAGGTTTTACGTTTTACTTCTTATTATTTTGGGTACTCTTAAATGAGTAGACTAGATAACAGGTCTAGGTAAAGCAGTAGCTGTTCGGTGGACAAGCTTGATGGAGCTACCTTGTATAATATACTTATATCGAGTCTATGCTTATTCCACCATGCAGCACTAGAGCCTTAGCAGTCACTGCTTACTATTTATATTGAGATAGTTATTGGGTTTATTCCCGTTGTATAAATTCTACTATTGATGTATAACTCTATGGATATTGTACTCTGATGATGATTGTTCACTTTGTTATTACTGCCTCTTCTGTTGTATATATGATATTATATTTCATCCATGCATTGTGAAATATACGACATGTTATATGCTGCATTTGTTCATTCTAAACCCTGATGATTATCCTATATTGGCTGGGCAAAACTACAGCGCACTATTTATACTCTATTGGTGCGGTCGTGGGGCGGTGGTCACATTTTGTATTGGAACTTTAGCTACGTGATTAACCTGAGATGATACGATGATCCAGTAGATATAGGGAAGGATCTAGAGTGTATATGTATGAGAGAGTGTGTGTTTGTTATAAGTTTGGTTTTCAAAAGTATATAGTAGTATAGTATAAGTCGCATGCACATGATCACTATAGACACAGTTTTCTTTATAAGGGACCGATCATCTTGTTATAGATATGGATGAGCTAGCATTAGAGAAATACTTTGAGATCGGCTTCAGGAGTGGAGGAAGGAGAAAAATCAAGAGCTACTATGCCTAATTTCTAAGCAATGTCCAATGCTATGATGGCTAATATGATAATACTTTTGGAGTTGTAATAGAAGGAGGTGCTCCAGTGCAAATGCCTAGGGCTGATTTTGCCAAGTTAAGCAGGGATTACTCGATTTTGGGATTTGAAAGCCATTCAATGGAACAGAATCAGCCATAGAAGTACGAGACCGGTTGGATGCTTGTAAGCGCATCTTCACTGATATGGAGGTGGAAGATGCTATGAAAAGAAAGTTAGCTTCCAGCTAGCTTCAGGGCCGAGCTATGAATTAGTTGAATGATGTCACTATTGCTACTTTAGAAAACCAGTCTTCTTAGGATCAATTTCGGATGGGGTTTGAAGAAAATTCATTTTGGCTGCTCAGAAGTTGGTATTGTTTAGGAAATTCACTGATCTCAAGCATGGAGAGAAGACAGTTTCTGAATATGTGGCATAATGTGATGCTTTGTCTAAGTACGGGATGTCATTCAGTGTTACTCCCTTGAGGAAAAATGAAAAGTTCATCATAGGATTGGATGACTATCTAGGGGAGAAGCTAGTGGACCATATTGATGAGCCGTATGAGAAGCTGGTAGAGAAGGCGCTTCGCCGTGAGAACCTATATCCCAAAGCTAGGACTGCTATTGTTGTTTCTGTTGAAAAGAAGGAGCTAAAGCCACAACATGGCGGCGATGGAAAGAAGAAGTGTAATGGAAAGAAAAAGCAGCCCTGGGGCAAGGGTGGCAAGAAGAAAGGTAGATGGTAACCCATTTGTTATGGGTGTAAAGAGAAGGGTCATTTAATTACGGATTGCAAAGTGAGTGATAAAAAGAGGTGCTACAACTGCGATAAACTAGAGCATTTAAAGAACGATTGTGCAGAACCGGTGAAGTTTAAGCATATGCTTTGGATGCAGTCTCGACTTCGTCAAGTGCTCCCTCGACGAAGGAGAAGGGGAAAGGAGTCGTCATTCAAGGTATGCTTTCTATTGGTGATGTTCCTGTTCGAGTTTTGTTTTATATCGGTGTTTCACATTCATTCATATGTAGCGACCTAGTAAACAGATTAGGATTGGGATGCAAAATAGTAGACCGACCATTGATCGTGGAAAACCATGTTGAAGGCTTGACTAGCCTGTGCATGGTTTGTAGCTGTTCATTTTATCGAGTCATGGATGCTCTTTTGTTTGTGACCGCTTTGTTTTGAATCTCGTTGGGTCTGGGATTGTCTTGGGAATGGACTGGCTAAAGAAGTATGTAGCTATAGTAGATTGCAAGAAGCTATCAATGACAATCGAAAATATGGATGGGAAAATGATAGTGATTAGCTGCTTACCTGAGGATGAGGTGATGGTCAGATTTCTATATTCGCTTGAGGTTTCACAAGAGGGGTTGTCATCTACGCCGATTGCTAGAGAGTATCCGGATGTCTTTGAGAAAGTGAGTAGATTTTCATCACAAAGAGAGACCGAGTTTCTGATTGACTTGGTGAAGGAAGCCAGACCTCTAGTTATGCCTTTAAGGTGTATGGCACATAGAGAGCGGAAAGATTTGAAGGTGCAAGTGAATGATCTATTGAGGAAGGGGTTCACTCAAAGAGGCATATTTGAGTGGGGCACACTTGTTGGATTCACAACTATCGCTAATGGCTCTTTAAGATTATGTGTGGATTATCATGAGCTGAACAAGTACCCAGTTCCACATATCGATGACTTGTTCGATCAACTGCATAGTGTGAAGGGGTTCTCTCAAATCGATTTGACAATGGGATTTCACCAGCTTAGAGTAGTGAAGGAGAATGTGCATATTGATGCGTTTTGCATGCCGTTAGGTTTTTATGAGTAGTAGGTGATGCCATTCGAGGTTACTAATGCTCCAACATACTTTTTGGATCTCATGAATCGAGTTTTTAGATACCATCTAAATAAGTACATGCTTGTATTCATGGATGATATTCTGATCTACTCCAGAACTGAAGAGAAGCGCAAGATGCACCTGAGGATTGTGCTAGAGATATCAAGGAAGCATAAGTTGAGAGCGAAATTCTCTAAGTGTCACTTCTGGTGGGAAAAGGTGAGATTATTGGGTCATGTCATTTTGGAATATGGTATAGTGGTGGATCCTGTGAAGGTGGAAGCAGTCCAAGATTGGAATCTACCCAAGAATTCTACGGATGTGGGGAGTTTCCTATGATTGGCGGGATATTATAGATGCTTCATCAAGGACTTCTCGAAGATAGCGGCATCGTTGATCAATTTAATAAAGAGGAATCAACCTTTTGTTTTTGGATGCAAAGTGTGAGCATCTATTTGTGATTTTGATGGGGAGGTTGAAGAGTGCACCGGTGTTAACCATCCTAAGTGGGAACAAAGAGTTGACCGCTAGCGGTCGACCTCCCCTATATATAGCGGTCGGTCGGTTGAAGTGTCCGAATGGATTTTTTTACTGATGAATGACCCTAATTCGATTGTTATAGTTTACTTAGAAACGAATTAGCTAGTTAATGTATGCAGGCAAAGATTATCCAAGGGTTGATCAATGGTTACTACTAATCTAAAACTCTATAAATATACAGCAAATCTAAACTCTAATTCATTAGAAATTTTGTCTATATACCCAAACTCTGCCAGTTCTTTTCTCCTCAACTTATAAAAATCTTCAAAATAAATAAGAAAAAATAAACAAATCTAAGAAGATCAAATCAAGCAAACAACTAACGAATGAGAGGGAGATTTCCAGATGGAATTCAAAGGAAAGCTTGGATCTGAGATGAGTGGGTATATTTTTAATAAGATGATTTATACATAATTGATTTTAATATACCCTATCCGATTAAGATTGTTAGAAAATAAATTATGAATCATATTGTTTGTATTTGAGAACTAATAACAAATTAAATCGATGTAAACCTGTTAAATAGGAATTGAGTTTGGAATAAACTCCATGAAGTGGAAATTACTATAACATATGAATCAGATGCTAATAGTAATCCTGGGTTGAACTGTTTTTCTGAAATCTATAAATTGAATTTAAATAAGGAATTTTGATAATCACAAATCTAGGGTTTACTGTAATTGCTCCAACATCAGTCACTGTAACGGAAATTTGATAAGGAAAATTAATTATTAATTAAAGAATGAAAATGTATTAAAAATCATAAATTAAAACCCGTAATCAATGACGGCCGATCAACCGCACTATCTGGAGTAGTCGACACCAAGTGTCGACCACTTCAGTAGCATGCGGTAGATCGATTAGCGTTTCTAGAATGCAATTTAAACCTTGGCCAAAGGCTATGGTTATAAATAAATTAGTTAGTAGTTTATAATATATATACTAGTATACAACGCACGTATGTGCATATAATATCCAAAGATGTTTACCTTGGAATGATATGTGTTTTAAGTGCAAATGTTTTTGTAGTCACAACACATTTCAAGTTGTTTTGTTGGTGATACCGATGACAAAATGACAGTAAAATTTCGTTGATGGGTAGACGGAAAAGGTGGTGAGATTTAATTAACGAATGGGGTAATTTTGGAATTTCAAAATGACGCCGTGTAAATCATGTTGATTGAATTCTCATTAATGGTAGAGAGTAGAGATGTGATCTCTTCATTCTTACTGATAAATTTATTGATGATAATTTTAGTATTATTATTCTATTGTGACTTATTATTGAAACTTGTTAGCAACTTGCTTACTGGAAAGGCCCAAGCTGAATGCTTACTTCTTACATTCATCACTAATTTTTTATTATCTACATAATATACTCTGTGTATCAAAGAGATTTCCTTTTTCTTTGTAGAGCTTTTGGAATGGGCCTACTAAATTATGTACTGACCATATCATGTTAGATTCGATACATTTCTAAGAGGATTCTCACTTGTTTTCTTGTTTTAACAATGAACTATGATTGTGTAGGCCACAACATTAGGCTCATCAAAGTAAGAGATGGTATGAATTAAAGCTGAAGAGTAGATTAAGTAAATGTTCTATATTTCACCCTCGTTATCAATTTGCGTCGTAGGCGTGCATGTAAATATTTGATGAAAATGAATACATGTACAGGAATGTCTATTCAATTTACAAAACAATGATGTTGTGTCCTTCGCAATTTTATTCATCTGCTCTTTCTTCAGCATAAAGGAGCATGACCCCTTATATAACCCAAGCTATTGTAAGAAAGTAGTTGTAATATATTAAACACATTCTAATTGTTTTAATTTGTCCCACATCGTCAAAAATGCATAAATTGTTGCTTTATATAAGCTAAGGAATGAAGAAGGAAGTTGTTCCAATGACATCTAATTGAGTTAAGATGATGCCGTGAAATTTAATAATACATCCCATGAACATTTGACATGCAAATTGAAAAACAAATAATTTTAGCCACTATGGAGATGTAAAGGGTATTTTAGAAAATTCAAGAAAACACGGTTGATTCATATTCATAGAATTATCATTATTAATAGCATTTATATATATGAATGTTAGGAGCAGGGATGCTTTTTCCTTATGATGCAACACTTGGATGCTATGGGATTGGGTGAAAGCTATTTATCAAGCAGGGGTTGATATTCGGTTGAGGTTGATTCTATCGCAAATGACACTCAAAGGAGGTTCTACGATGGACGCGCAACACTGATGAATGCTTGACGAAGTGTGTGACTTAGCATAATGGTTGTTCCTTAGTATTCATGAATGACGCGATGTGATGCTGTGTTGTTGTTAGATCCCGGCTAGTTAGCATAGTGGGTTACCCCTTAATGTGTAGCTAGGGTACATGTAGTTGTAGGAAATTTTGTCCCGTGTGGAAATTGTTGGAAAACCTATGTGGAATAATTACGCTAATCATAATGTGAGAGATGTATTCTCATAATGGAATTGTAGGATAACCCTATGTTGGAGAATTTATTGTATATATTAGCCGATCATTGGTTATTTGGGGTTCGATTAGTTGTTTGATCTTTGTATGAGCCTACTCAAATTGATATTATAACTGTGCATTAAGTTAAAATCCTTTAAGTAAAGAAACATAGTCATCCATGGACACCTGTAGAACACCCTAGATCACATAGTGTATTATTAAAGCTAACTACATATAATCACCATATATTAATGATGTATTTATTGACCAGACTTTTGTCTGACTCACCCCTTTTTCTTACTTTTTCCCCATCACAATAGGATAGGGCAGCAAGTGATAGGCCCATGATTAGTACGTGGAGAGGCGAGCTTACCATTGGAGTTGCTTGTTGTTCTATATTACTTTCCATGCAACTATCTATCTTATTTAGTACTTACTATCTATTAGATTATTTATCATATTTCTATGTACTTTGGATTTAACTACGTACTATTTTCTGAGACCATGTTTTGAGATATTTTCTAGGATGGTTATTTACTATATTTATATTTTGTTTCCTTTCACTGTGAGATCTTAAAGTATAGAATGTCTTAGATCATATCTATATATCTTTAGTCTTTGTAATCTTTTAAAAACCCCAAAAACTCGTATCTCTCCACACCGATGCTAGTTCAAAAGTCACCCTACGTTTTGGACTGGTGTATCGGGAGGTGCGGGTTGTCACACAAATCGTTTATGATTACAAGGACACTCATTATTTATATACCTTTACTAAACGTCTATTCAGTGGTGAGAGCCTTATAACCCACGAGACCTGTTGTGTGCTTATCCATCCTTATGTCTGGTTGTTTGCTACCAATTATTAGGACTTGTTATGTACTCATCCGTTGTATGTTATTATTGTGTAATTATTTGCTGAACTAGTTGTGAGCTCACCAATGTCTAGACTTGTTGTGTCTTACCTATTATCTAGTACCGTGTTACTTGTTCCTCGTTATTGTGATTTATGCATACTTGATAGTTAGATAACATGTGCTGTGTGCTCATCTGCGTTATATTCTATTTTATTATTCCACCTAACTTTGACACTTATTCTGTTAGTGCTTATTTTTACATGATTTTTTTTGGGTGACTATGTTAAGTGCCAACTTTGACTAGTTTTATAATGCATTTATGTTGGGTATGCTTATTTTATATATCACCCTTTAATACACATGCTTGGTTTGATGTTCTCTATATTTGGATACTACTGTAGTTGATGATATATGCGCATGGTTTGAGATATGTCATTACAATTAAGATGTTTGTATGTGCAACACACATAAAATTTAATAAGAAATTTAAAAGTTAAAATAAATTTAAAAATGGAAATTTTGTAAATGTCAGAATTTGGTCATAGAAGTTGCACAATTACATGTGCGACGATTTTATAAACAATTTTCATATATAATATGTTGAAATCGGAGTTAAAATGGAAAAGTTATGGATGTTCGAAATTTTTGAATTTAAGATAATTCAAAAGAGTTTAAATTTAGAATTTTAATATTTAAATCCGAAATTTTGCAGCATTGGATATTTAACGTTTGAGCTAACCCGGTTAACAGATGAATTAATTGAGTAATTAATAAATTAAACAGGGTAACTAATAAAAATTAAATGGAAGAAATATTCATGGTCAAAACAAAAAGACAGGTTGACCTCTTGTAGATGAGCGGTCGACTGGTGAGAGTCTGATGTGGCTAGGGTTTTGAGAAATTGAACATATCAGATTTAATTATTTAAATCTGATGGTTCTGGTTTCTTCTCATCTCTATAAGTAGACCCTTAGACCTCCTCACTTTTCTTTATTAAATTTGGCGACGACAGCAAAGCTCTGCCAGATTCCTTCTACTTCTTCTTCTTTAGATTTCAGAAACAGTTAAGATTTTAAGGTAAGTGTAATACCCCATATTTTTATTAACATTATTTAGGATATTTAATTAGCTAAATTAAAAAATGTAAGGTGATTAATGGATTGAGATTTGTGATTAATAGGGGTAGCTGTGCCAAGTTCATGAACAAATCAAAATGAGGTAACATGAAATAAAATAAATAGAGGGTTAGGAAGTTGGCAAGGGCAAAAAGGGAACAAGGAAAATCCTTATACTCTAAGCCTTAAATCCCTTAGCCGTGTATTCTCTTATTCATTCTCATTTGCAAATTTAAAATATAGAGACCAGCCACCATTTTAGAGAACTAGAGGAAGAAAGCTAAGGAAGAAGGTTAATCAAAACAAAAGCTATTCAAATCTCAAATCCTTAATCTCAAGCTAAGGTGAATAATGAGTACATCTCATTCTCTTAAATGTTTTCGGTTTTAAGTTAAATCCAAGGTGGTTTGTTCCATGTTTTTAAATGATTAAATGCGTATATATGCTTGTTGATGATTTATGCTTGCTCATATAGATTTTATGATATGTTTTGATAAGAAAATCCTATTAATGACATCCAAATCCTTGCAATTTTAGATTTATATCAGGAATGATATTTTAATAATGGTTTTCAATTTTCAGAATTTTCTAAATTACTGTGGATTTTATATAAATTTTCTAGTGTAGAAAATAATTATTTGGGTTATAAATTATTTACAGCTAAGTAATCATTTATTTGGGCCTGAAATTTATATATGTTAGAAAGCATATTGAAAATGATTTTCTGGAATTTTTGTAGAATTTGTCCTAAGTGTTTCGATGAATATATAAAATTATTCAAGGTATGGGACTTAAATGTTTTATATATTTATAAAAGGAGAAGGAGTATTTTATAAAATAAAATTATTGTTATTTCTGAAATCTTGGCAGCACTTTTGAAAGAAAAGAAATTCAATAATCAATGAAAATATAACAAACATAGCAGGTTAGTCAAAAAGTATTTCTCTTTTAAGTTAAAGATCAAATTTACTTGTTTTTAGCTTGTTTCGCCACTTTCCGCACCAGAGGTTCCGACCAAGAGGTTTTACCGTCATTGCTTTCGAAACCAATGCACATGGTATCAATATACTTTGTACGTAGCAAACTCGATGAAGGCGAAAAGTATAGGGTCGAAACATATGGTTTCGAGAGGGTTAAAGCATGCCTTTGTTTTAAAATGAAGTTGCTCCTGCTCTGCTTTTGACTTGGTCAGCTTTCGACTTGGTCAAATTGTCTTAAAAAAATGGTTTCGAATGGGTTGCACTCTTTTATCTTAAGTTATGCTTTCGAAGAGGTTGAAACCCTAGCTGCCACTTTTCTTACCTTTCGAAGTCAATGGTTTCAGAAGGTATACTTTGTTTTAAAAACTTGGTCACTTCTCCAATGATTTCAGAAGATTGGTTTGGACACCATCACTTCTTTACTTAAGAATAGCTTTCGAAAGGAATCCTCTCGACTTTAATGGGTTTTGGATCCGTTTGCTATACTTGAAGGCATAATCCAAATGGTTTCGACCGAAACTGTTTTCAAAGGTTTTGAAGTGGTAAACTTTTAATGGTTTCGTAAGGTTTCCACATATTATAATTGAACCCAAAGGCATTTGAAAGGTTTAATTTTTTATTGCTTTCAAAAGGGTTTTAAAAGTAGGTTTCAATGGGGTAGTTCCCCAATGATTTTGAATGATTTTGAAGGAAGGTTTTCCAGTGGTTTTGAAAGGTCTAAGAGGAAAGGTTTTTCTAATGTTCTCGAAAGGCAATTTTAAAGTGTTTTAAAAGAAAGATGTCTAAGGTTTCAAAGCTTTCGAAAGGAATGTTTTTCAATGGTTTCAAAAGGGTTCTAATAATGGTTTCGAAAGGAAGGTTTGGCCTTTCGGCCTACGTTGAATAAAAAGGTTTTACTTGATTTTAAAAGGGGTATTTTTAATGGATTCAAAAAGGGTACTTTCAAACGTTTATATGTTTCATCAACTAAGATTTGGGTAAAGTGTGTGTGCTTGTGTGTCTATATATAACATGGCAAGGTGATTTTGAGTAAAGCATAAAGTATATGCATTTTTCTCGTATGAGTTAGATTTAAAAGTTTTCATGAAATTTTTTAGGAAGGTTCCCTAAGTAAAATGGCTCAGATATTAGAACACCAGATGGGACTGGTATAGGGTCACGCCCTATACATTAGCTATTAGCCCCAGCTAATTAAGTCCAAAATTCTAGTGTGTAGGGCTTTGTCACAAGTAAGAATAAAGTTATGATTACATATAGAAGGGAATATATGTTTGTATATAGATAGGTTATTGGTGGGCCCGCAAAACCATTAGGATCAGGTGATCCCGGAAGATGTTAAGTTAGGGACAGACCATCTAGAAGAGAAGTATTTAAGTGATAGTTAAGGATAAATCGTCTAGAAGAGGTGTGTCTAACAGATGTTAGATTATTTTATTATATTGTCTGGTAGGCCCAAGTTAGCCTAATGATAGTTGTTAGCCGAACAAAACTATAATGTTCGGACAGATAGTCCATTTGTTACCTGATATGTAAGTTTACATAAAATCCCTTTACAATTTTAACCAGTTTTGGTTACAGGATTATGTTTTGCAAAAAATATGTTTTAAAAGGATATTAGTGAGGGAAAATACATTTCGCTAAGCGTCATGGTCTCACTTAATATCATATATCCGTGATGTATAGTACTATTCACACCAGGCTTTTTGTCTGACTCGAATTTTATGTTTTTCCCCTTAAACTCTGAGGTGCTCAAAATTGATTTAAATAAGCTGAGGGTTGAGGTTTTATAGGTTTTAGTAGGTTGACGAATAAAACTCGTGGAGACGAGTAGGTGACCGACGGATAACTATTTAGGAGTTGTTGTTTTGTTTTGTTTTATTCTGATGTGTTGTATTTAAGATAGTTATGTCTATATTGTACTCAGGACAACCAAGGGGGCATCATCATATGCCATGTGAAAAGATTTTTTTTGAAATCTTTGAGTTTGTTTCATATTCAGAAGCTTCTGATATTATGGATACCATTAACATAGCCGTATTTAGTCGCTGAAAGTTAATGCTATAGATGACTGCAACATATGTATCGTTTAGCTTTGGGCCTCTAGATATGGGATGTTACAACTTGATATCAGAGCATAGGTTTATGGAAAAATTTAATTAAAAATGATTTTTAAAAAACATAATCCTCAGAAATTAGAGTTAAGATCGAAGTATGGGATAACGCTATAGTAACGTACTTGTATTTGCTATATATAAGTATACGCTATATCTCTATTCTCCTATATCTGGCTATTCTTTTCTATCTCACGTGGCTTGAATATAGATATGGATGCAAAAAGAGGCAGAGTTAACCTAGGAGGGGACAACACCACCACCAATGGAAATGCCCGAGCCAATACAAGGAGGACTCTAGGTCATGCTCAAGCTAAGAATGTTGGTGCTGGAGTCCCACAAGTGGATATGGGACCTATGTATTAGTTTTTTGTAAACATGATGCAAGCTAGAATCACTACTGGAGTGGTTGAATGAAATGCTGTGGGAGGAGTTTAGGAAGCTCCGGCTGTCAACCATTATGCTAACTTGAGTAGAGACTATGCTAGGCATGGAGGGAAGCCGTTTATTGGAACTGAAGATGCTATAGAAGTGGAGAACTGGTTGCTGCACCGTGAAAGGATATTTGCTGACTTAGGGCTCAATGACGAGCACAAGAGGAGGCATGCTTCGAGAAAAATTCAAGGTGCAGCTTTATTTTGGTGGAATAGTGTGAATAATGGAGTAAATGAAGAGGAGATGACATGGGCTAAGTTTAGGAGAAGGTTCCAGGAGAGGTTCATGTTGATGATGGCACATTCTGTTTTGGTCAGAAAGTTTGTTGAGTTAGAACAAAGAGAGATGTCTATTTTGGAGTATGCTAGTAGGTTTGAAGAGTTGGCTAGATATGGTTATGCCACAGTTGATACAGTGATGAAGAGGAACGAGAAGTTCATAAGGGGTTAAAGCCTGAGTTGGCAAGGGCTTCCTTACGTGGTAGTGGAGATGGCATTACGACATGAAGTGATGCTTGCCTATTTGGAGAAGAAGAAGGAGAAGGAGGTCCATTTTGGGCAAGGTCAGAAAAGGAAGTTCTTTCACAAGATGGGAATTTAAAAAAAGTGGAGTAGCGAAGAAAGGGAAGTCTGAAGTGGTTTTTTTTAAGTGCGACAAGAAGGGGAATTTTGCTCATGAATGTCGTACTGGAAAGGCTAAGGAAGTGATTGGGAAGAAGAATATCAGGTGCTTCAATTACGATCAGATTGGCCACCATTAGAATCAATCAAAGAGCCTGCTAAGGATGGGAATGGCAAGGTGTATGCATTGGAGCCTGCTACTTCGAAGCCGACAGTTCAAGGGAAAGGAAAGGCAGTTTTGGGAGGTACACTTCTGATCCATGATATGTCTATTAGCGTTTTGTTTGATACCGGTGCATTGCATTCTTTTATATCTTAATGTTTGATAGATAAGATTAACCTAGAACCCACATATTTAGTTACCTTATACCCTAAACCTTAAACCCCTTACCCGTGTATTCTTTTATTCATTCTCATTTGCAAATTAAAAACATAGAGGCCAACCACCATTTTAGAGAACTAGAGGAAGAAAAAGCTAAGGCAGAAGGTTAATCAAATCAAAAGCTGTTCAAATCTTAAATCCTTAATCTCAAGCTAAGGTGAATAATGACTACATCTCATTCTCTTAAAAATTTTTGGTTTTAAGTTAAATCCGAAGTGGTTTGCAAGTTTATGCCATGTTTTTAAATGATTAAATGTGTATATATGCTTGTTGATGATTTATGCTTGCTCATATAGATTTTATGACATGTTTTGATAAGAAAACCCTATTAAATGACATCCAAATGCCATGCAATTTTAGATTTAGATCAAAAATGATATTTTAGTGATGAGTTTCAATTTTCGGAATTTTCTGAATTATTGTGGATTTTATATAAATTTTCTAGTGTAGAAAATAATTATTTAGGTTATAAATTATTTACGGCTAAATAATTATTTATTTGGATTTGAAATTTATATATGTTAGAAAACATATTGAAAATATTTTTCTGGAAATTTTGTAGAATTTTCCTAAGTGTTTTGATGAATATATAAAATTATTTACGGTATGGTACTTAAATTTTTATACATTTATAAAAGGAGAAGGGGTATTTTATAAAATTAAATTATTATTATTTCTGAAATCTTGGCAGCACTTTTGAAAAAAAAAAATAGTAATCAATGAAAATTTGACAAACACAGCAGGTTAGTCAAAAAATATTTCTCTTTTAAGTTAAAGACAAAATTTACTTGTTTTTAGCCTATTTCTCCACTTTGAGCACCAGGGGTTCCGACCTAGACGTTTTGCCATCATTGCTTCCGAAACCAATATGCATGGTAGCAATATCTTGGTACGTAGCAAATTGGATGAAGGCAAAAGGTATAGGGTCAAAATGTATGGTTCCGATAGGGGTGAAGGGTGCCTTTGTTTTAAAATGAAGTTGCGCATGCTCTGCTTTCGACTTGGTCAGCTTTCGACCAGGTCAAATTGTCTTAAAGAAATCGTTTCAAATGAGTTGTTCTCTTTTGTCTTAAGTTATGCTTCCGAAGGGGTTGAAACCCCTAGCTGTCGCTTTTCTTACCTTTTGAAGTCAATGGTTTCGGAAGGTATACTTTGTTTTAAAAACTTAGCCACTTCTCCAATGCTTTTGGAAGATTGGTTTCAACACCATCACTTCTTTAATTAAGAATATCTTTCGAAAGGAATACTTTGACTTCAATGGGTTTTGGATCCTTTTGCTATACTTGAAGGTGTAATCCAAATGGCTTCAACCGAAATGTTTTAAAAGGTTTCGAAGGGGTAAATTATGAATGGTTTCGGAAGGTTTCCACATGTTTTAATTGAACCCAAAGGCTTTCGAAAGGTTTAATGTTTTATTGCTTTCAAATGGGTTTTAATTCAAGGTTTCAAAGGGGTGGTTCCTTAATGATTTTGAAAGGTTTTGAAGGAAGGTTTTCCAATGATTTTGAAAAGTCTAAGAGGAAAGGTTTTTACAATGTTTTTGAAAGGCAATTTTAAAGTGTTTTAAAAGAAATATGTCTATGGTTTCAAATCTTTCAAAGCTTTCAAAAGGAAGGTTTTTCAATGGTTTCGAAAGGTTTCTAATAATGGTTTTGAAAGGAAGGTTTGGCCTCTCGGCCTAGGTTGAATAAAAAGGTTTTACTTGATTTCGAAAGTGGTACTTTCAATAGATTCGAAATGGGTACTTTCAAAGGTTTATATGTTTTCATCAACTAAGATTTGAGAAAAGTGTGTGTGTGTAACATAAAAAGGTAATTTTGAGTAAAGCATAGAGTATATGTATTTTCCTTTTGTGAGTTAGATTTAAAGGTTTTAAATTAGTTTGAAAAGGTTTTCAAGGAAAATTTTAGAAAGGTTTCCCTACGTAAAATGAATCGGATATTAGAATACCAGATGGGACTGGTATATGGTCGCACCCTATACATTAGCAATTAGCCCCAGCTAATTAAGTCCAAAATTCCAGTATGTTGGGCTTTGTCACAGGTAAGACTAAAATTATGATTACACATAGAAGAGAATATATGTTTGTATACAGATAGGTTATTGGTAAGCCTGCAAAACCATTAGGATCAGGTGACCCTGGGAGATGTTAAGCTAGGGATAAACCGTCCAGAAGAGAAGTATTTAACAAATAGTTAAGGACAGATCGTCAAGAAGTGGTGTGTCTAACAGATGTCAGATTATTTTGTTATAATGTCTGGTAGGCTCGAGTCATCCAAAGGTTAGTAGTTAGCCAAACTATAGTGTTCAGGCAGATAGTCCATTTGTTACCTGATATGTAAGTTTACATAAAATGCTTTACAGTTTTAACCAGTTTTGGTTGCTGGATTATGACTTTCAAAATATATGTTTTAAAAGGATATTAGTAAGGAGAAACTAGCTCCGCTAAGCGGCATGGTCTCACTTAACATCATATATTCGAGATGTATAGTATTATTCGCACCTATAGCAAAAGATCAACTTGATTATAATCAACTTGGAAACTATCAAACATCGAACCCTCATGGAAACTTTCAATCTTAAAATGAAGATGATGCATAAATGTATCATGCTTGTTAGCTTCTCAAATGTCAAGGAAATCAAGCATGCTATATTAAAAACTTGCTGTATGACTTTGCTTTTATACTTTTATTCTAGGTTTTCTTTTGTTTGAATTTGTTGCAGAACTAGTTTGTGATAACGTTAGAATGGATATAACTCAAACATATTAGTTATAGTTATGGCATGTGTAGTTTAGATGCTATGTATTTTGTTTTTCTAAAAAATGACAATTGGTTATTTCTTTTTCTGTATGTACTGAGAATTTATCCATTCTTTGGTTACATGTTAAGTTTGACATCATATTTTGTTCTTTCATTGATCTATGAAGAAACTGAAATGGTATTACGTTGTATACGCTCTCTCCAATTGCTTTATTATAACAACTATATTAATGACTGATTTGACACCTTGAATACGGTCTCTGTTGTTATGCAAGAGTCCCACAAAATTATCTCTACAGGTTTCTAATCTAAAATTGCCTTTATAAGTTTTTAATCTAGACACTTTTTTGAGACCATCAAGTGAGATTTTTAATATTTTAGAGACAAATGGTTGTTGTCTCTATTTGTCTAGAAACCCATTTTTAAAGAGAATATTATTTGCCTTAAGTGGATCACAAATATAAACTAGAGACAAAATAAAGGAGTCTTTAACAAACCTTTTTTTAGTAATCAATTCATTAATGAATCACAAACAAAAAGATCAATTGCTTGTTGTGGAGCCATCCATGCCAATTCTGCAAATTCGAGTTTTGGGATCCCATCACATTATAGATTAATAGAACATTCATCAAACTTCTATTCAGCAGTAAATTTGATTTGATAACAAATGATGTCAGTTCAAGATCAGTATATGGCTAAGACAAGCAAAACAATATGCTCTTAAGGTTCATTGCAAACTTTGCATGGTATAAATGACAAGGAACATGAAGCTATGCCGCCTACGTTGTAACAAACAATTCAAAACTGTATTTCACTATTTCTAATAACTTAAGGATAGATTCATTATGTTCACATCGATTACATGGTCTAAACATGAATGTACAACAACAACAAAAATCACTAGGAATTACATTGATATTGATCTGGCATGCAAAACATTACCATGTTTTGGATCTAATGGGAAAAAAATCAACAAATAGTGGACAAGCTGTAAGCATAAATGGGTTAAAAATAATTATACTCTTAATGCGAATGAGAGTATAAACGGCTGCTGCTATTATCACAAAGCAAATATAACGAAGAGAATGCAAGTTGCAATAGTGGAATTGTATAACCAGTCCAAATCAATGTATATTAGTACATTATAAATAGCAAGCAGATATATAATGTAACATATTCATTTCATTCTTCAATTAAAGGAAATCTGCTTCATTATAATCTCTCATTTTATATATTTTCATTCTCTGAAATTCTAATTATCAGATGTCAAATATCACGAGTATCTAAAACATTAATTTGGTATCAGGGTGAAAAGCTTCGCAGCAATAAAACCGAGTATCATCATATTCTGTTTCATCATTTAATACTCAGATACTCATCTGAACAGATTCATCATCTGAGTTTTTTGAATTCACTCATAAAGCCATCAAGAGAACAAGTTCCATGCCAAAGATTTAATAGCATTCTGGCTACAACAAGTTCTCCATTGAAAAACAAGTAAATTCATATTAGAAATCCAGAAAAGTGAAAGCAGAGAGCAAGAAAACCATCAAAAAGCATCAAGAAAGTTAGTGCCGTGCCAAGAACCTATCAGAACAAATTCATCATCTAGATTCTTGGCTGCAACAAACTTGGTTGTCTCCTTTTAGAATTGTCTTCTTACAATCAGAATTATTTTCTTGAAATCTATATGTTTCAGAACAATCAAAGGTGTCTGATCAAATCTTATCATCATGCCTCAAGGCAGTGAAACCTTTGAAAATACAAAAAGCACTCATTAGCAATTAGTGATAGAGAACTTGATCAAAATCATGGTCAATCTCCAAAGCCAACTCATCACTGTTCATCTGGATAAAGGCAATTATCTCCTCTAGAATTTTCAAGTTGAAACTGCTATAAGAGGATATGGTCTGGAAGGATTCGTTCTTGGTACACTCGCAGTCCCACCGAAGTTCACAGATAATCAAGAAGGCAAAACTATAAGAAATAGTGAGTACACAAAACATCATAGATAAGATAGTTTAATAAATTCATGGTTATTACCTTCGATAAGTACCAATCTTTTGCCTCAATTGGTGGGATGCAAGTCATCCAATGAAATCTGGACCATAGTAGAGCAAGGTTTTAATTCTCAATCTATAGCTAAAGTAATGTACTATAAGAGACAATTGCAAAATGTTAGAAAAGACAATATGTCAACAAGGGAGTATTTGTCAAAGATTAAGACTACATGTGATCTATTAGAAGCTACTGGATATAAAGTTTCAAAAACAGAATGAGTACTGACAATCTTGAGTGGCCTTGATGAAGAATATGAAGCAGTAGCGACAGTAGTATCTTCCAAAGAAACATTACCATCAACACAATATGTGCATTCAATCTTTCTAGCCTATGAGGGAAGAATTGATCAAAGAAAGCCACAAGATTTTGAACTGTCAATTAAATATGCAGTTAATCACAGAAATAAGAATAAGAACTACAGTAAGAGTCAGTAATCTTATCAAAGAGGGTGACAATCTTCCAAAGGAAGAGGTAGAGGAAGGTACAACAATAATAACAGACCCAAATGTCAGATATGTGTGAAATTTGGCCATACAACTACAAAGTGCTACTTTAGGTTCGATGAAATTATGCACCAAGTCAGAACTCAAATATGTAGAGAAACAATAACCCTAGTGCTAACATGGCACAGGTGTAGCAAAAATTAGGCAATCAATTAGATAATACAAGAAATCATCACTTGAATGAAACCACCAGACCTGAACACATTCAAGATGAGAGTTGCAGATTCTGGAGCAACCAATCATATTTGAATCTAGGAAATAAGGAGTATAACGGTAACGAGTCTATACATATGGGAAATGGTGAGTCTATTAAGATAACTCATACTTGAATTGCTTGCATTAAAGGAGAAAGGCAACTTTATCTTAATAATTTATTAAGTGTGCCTCAAATAAAGAAAAATATCATGAGTGTATCACAATTTGCAAGTGATAACAATGTCTACTTTGAGTTTTGTCCTAAATATTGTTTAGTTAGAGACATTCTAACTAGAGAAATTCTTTTGCACGGTGTGTAGTCAAAGGGATGTACAAGTTCAATCTTGTTAAGTCTAGAAATTCTGGAAAAGGAGAAAAGTGTTGTAATTTCTCCGCAATTTCTCAAATAGAGAGAAGTATGAGTAGCTTTGATACATGGCATTATAAAATAGGTCATGCTAATGTAAGTATTGTAAAGAAAGTTTTAACTGATAATAAATTTTCATTTGAAAACACCACTGCACCTATGTTTTCATATACTGTCAAATGGGTAAGAGTCACAAACTTGCCTTTTCTGACTCTTTAACTAGATATAATAAACCCCTAGTAATGGTTGCAACTGATTTTTGGAGTCTTCTCTTGTTAGTTATGACTATGGATTTAAGTATTATATATCATTTGTTGATGCTTATTCTAGATACATTTGGATTTATTTCTTAAAACAAAAATAAGAAACTTATAACGCAGTAATACATTTTGTAAGTCAACATGAAAAGCAAACCAACCATCCAGTCAAAATTATACAACAGATGGTGATATTGAGTATAAACCACTCAGTAATTTCTTTACTAGGAAGGGAATGATTTATAGGACCACTTGTCCTTACACATTTGAACAAAATGGGTTAGTTGAGAAGAAACACTTACATATAGTTGAGTCTTTTCTTACACATTTAGCTCAGGCCTATCTTCCTTTGAAATTCTGGCCTACTTCCTTTAATACTGTAGTTTACTTGATCAATAGATTATAACAAAGGTGCTAGAACGCAAGAGCCCATTAGGGAAAACAATTAGTGTAAAACCTGATTATCAAGCGCTAAAAACTTTTGGGTGTTTGTGTTTTCCTTGCCTAAGGCCATATAACACTCATAAATCAAATTTCAAGTCTATATCTTGTACATTTTTAGGATATATGAAAAATCAGAAAGGATATAAATGTATGGATAGTTATGGAAAAATATTCATAAGTAAGCATGTTGTATTCAATGAACATGTGTTTCCTTTTTCTAGTACAGATGTGAAAACAACTCAAAAAATTTATAACTCAAGAGTTACTATACCACCAATACCTTTGTACTTTACTGAGTGGAATCGGCCAGGAGACGAAATAAATCCAAAAGACTCTATCCCACAACTCACAATGCCCAATGAACCAGGTCATAAGCAAGGAGAGTCCTCTGAATATCTCAACCAGTCTCCTAACCATTCAACCTATCAACCACAAAGCATCGGTCAAGGAAATTCAAACATATAGCGGAATCAACAAGGAAGTAATACAAGTCGAAGTAGACTTCAGCATCATCACATGATGAACCACAGGCTAAAGATGTGCATCACATGATTACTAGAGCAAAAAGTGGATATTTAACCAAAGGTTTATACTGCAGTTGCTGAATCAAAGGATCCGGATCATTTGATCAAGCAATATAATATAGAAACTAAAAAACAGCAACGGATGAAGAGTATAATGCTCTTATAAGAAATAAAAGATGGGACCTTATTCTTCCACCTAAGCATAAGAACATTGTGGGATACAGCTGGACTTATAAAATAAAGGAAAATCCAGATGGAACAATTGCAAGATACAAAGCAATGCTAGTTGCTAAGGGGCTACACACAACAACATAGGTTTGACTTCAATAAGAATTTCTCTTCAATGGTGAAGCCAACAACTATCTGAATTATTCTCACTACAGAACTACATATAAATTAGGACTTAAGGCAATTAGATGTCAATAATGCCTTTCTAAATGGTGATCTACAAGAGGAAGTATATATGGAACAGCCACAAGGCTACGAACAAGACAGAATATATGTGTCGTAGCTAAAAAAGACTATCAATAGCCTTAGGAAAGCACTTAGGGTTTGGTTTGATAAACCGAAAACCACCATATGTAATTTGGGTTTCAGTCTACCAAATCAGACACCTCACTGTTTATTAAAATGAGCAAAATCTCAACTGTTTATATTTCAATATATGTTGATGACTTGATTGTTACAGGTGATAATGAAGCAAAAATCAACCATCTCATTCAATACTCAGACAAGCAATTTTCAATTAAAGATCTTGGTAATCTAAACTACTTTCTAGGAATTGAAGTTAAAAGGAAATTAAAGTTAGAAATTGTCTTATGCCAATGAAAGTATATTACAGAACTGCTAGTCAAAGCAAAGATGGATTGTGCCAAATCACTACCTACACCTATGATAAGCAGTCAACATTTCTCAAAAAACAAGGGGGAACTAATATTTAATGATAAGCAATATAAAAGCATTGTTGGTGCTCTACAATATGTAACTATCAGTAGGCCTGAAATTTCATTTAGTGTTAACAAAGTGTGTCAATTTATGCAAAATCCTCCGGATGAGCATTGGAAAGCAGTGAAGAGAATATTAAGATACTTAAAGGGAACTGCAAAATCATGGATTAACACTTAAAGCATGTAAAAATCTAAGTATAATGGGATACGTTGATGCAGATTGGGCCACAAATCCTGATGACAGAAGGACAATTATAGGACACTGCATTTACATTGTAGATAACCTAGTATCAAGGTGTTCCAAGAAACATGCAACTATCTCTAGATTAAGTACAGAAGCCGAATATAGAAGTATTGCAAGTGGAACTGTAGAGATTATATAGATACAATCACTACTAAATGGACTAAAGGCCAATACAAACAGTAAACCAATCCTATGGTGTGACAACCTAAGTGCAATTTCACTCTCAGCAAATCCTATTCTTCACTTGAGAACAAAACACAAAGAAATTAACATATATTTGGTTTCGGAACAAGTTGTACAAGGAAAATTAGAAGTGAATCACATACCTGGCACTTACCAAAGAGCAGATATACTCACCAAAGCATTATCCGTAAAGAATTTTACTAGATTGAAGCATGAATTAAAGATCGAAGAAAGCAACCAGAGCCTGAATGAACAAGTAGCAGCTAATCTCACTAAATCAAAGCATGCTTCAAGGACCGAAGAAGGAAATCAACGCATCGATTGAACAAAAAAAAAAAAGCAAAGCAACAACCAATTTGGAAGAAAGCAACCAATGCTCGAATGAACAATCATCAACCAATCTCACTAAATCAAAGCATGCATCACAAACTGAAAAAGGCAACCAAAGGATCGATTGAAAATTTTTTAAGCAAAGCGACAGGCGATTTGGGAGAAATCTCAAAACCCTAATCCTAGTTCGGTTTGAAAGGGGGTAATGTGAATGAGAGTATGAATAGATGCTGCTATTATCTCAAAGCAGATATAATAAAGAGAATGCCGATTGTAATATAGGGCTTGTATAACCAGCCCAAACAATGTATGCTATTACATTTTAAATAGCATGCAGATACACAATGTAACAAATTCAGTTCATTCTTCAATTAAAGAAAATCTACTTCATTAAAATCACTCTCATTTTATAACTTTTCATTCTCTGAAATCCTAAGTATCAGATATCAAATATCATAAGTATCTGAAACATTAATTATTCTACTTTTTAAACTGATGGAAAACATGAGTAATATGATATTACAAAGGCATTTTCGGGTTTGTCGTTCCTATTTTTTCATTACTCAAATGACAATATAGGTAAATAGTAAAAGTCACCCTTTGAGCACTATAAAATGCAGGTTTTGCTACGTATTCTCATGTGTGACGCATATGTACACAGCCTAAAAGATAAATGCATAAGGTACATAAACATGACAGGTCAAAAAATTTACATGGTAAAACCATATATACAGTAAAGTAAACTA
Source organism: Allium cepa (assembly GCA_030765085.1). Lineage (NCBI taxonomy): Eukaryota > Viridiplantae > Streptophyta > Magnoliopsida > Asparagales > Amaryllidaceae > Allium > Allium cepa. The sequence goes on along the minus strand of CM060931.1, from coordinate 142,443,969 downwards.
TTCTAGTAAATATAAGATCCTAAAGTAACAATAGAATTTCAAATTTCTACAAGTGTTTAAAAAAGTATACAATTTTGGTTTTATTCTTCAACTATTTAAGTAAAATATCAAGAATATTGTACTAATGTTGTTTGGAATATATTTTATAATATTATTGAAAAATCTTATCCATGATTCTTTTTTTAAACAACTTGATATATGCTATGATAGGATTTTATGAAATATAATTTAGTACTTAAAATGTATTCAACATTGCACTTACATCAAATAGTTTTGGCACCAACAATATTAAAACTATATGTATTTAGAATTGGTACTTTGACACATCTAATACACATGTGTAAAAAAAACTCAGCAGTGATGATTTTAAATAAAGTTCTTCATCATATATTTCAAATGTTCTAGTATATGCATATAACAATTCTATATACATAATTCATATGGCTTATTACTATCAATAATGGCATTCAAACTTAATTCACTACAGAACAAAAATAATATGAAATTTAGAGTTTAAGTGAAATAATTAAAGCTTGAATTTAAAACGCGTAAACAAATACTCTCTAACATACAAAGCAAAATTAGAGTAGTTTTTCATCAAGTTCTAAGATAACAACAGCTATTTAATCATGAAATGAATATGATTATGTAAAATATATTGAAATTTTAAGTGAACTAATTTTTAAAAAAATTAATGGTAATAAAATTCGTAATGAACGACTTGTATAATGGTAATATATTTATAAGCTATTATTATTGAACTGTTGCAAAAATTAATAGTAATAAAATTCATAATGAATGACATTGTATTATGATACTATATTTATGAGCTATTATTATTGAGTCATTGAAAAAATTAATAGTAATAAAATTCGTAATGAATGACAATAATTTAAGATCCATTAACAATCTCTCATTTCAGTACCCATACATTTTCATTCTGCCTATTTAAATGATAGATTGGTAGAATTTGAAAAACAAAAGGCAACAGACAATCTTATTCTTTTTCTTCCTCTATCATTTCTCACTCTGTAGAATTATTCCAAGTAATTAAATTAGAAAATGCTAAATTTAGAATGATTTGCTGTCGTACAAAGTACAAATCACATGATAGCAAATCGACTAAATTTTAGAGGTTGTTTCATCCTGGAGACCGAGCGGTTGATAACTAGCCTTGCATCTTTGGCCTATGCCGCAAATCATCTTAAAGAAACAAACGAAGTATGCGACACAACCATTTCCATCGGTCAGATCCAAAAATTTAAGACGATTCCACCTGCCGCAAATGACCAGGACCGACGATTTTACTGGAAGGGTACTGCCAAACACCAACAAACCCTTTAGATTCGAGGGGCTACATTTAAAATGATGGAGGCAGAAGATGCAATTTTTCCCGACAATGAAAAAGGTGGTCTATGTTTTGACCACCGACAAACTGCCACTGTCTAATCCAACCACCGAAGTAGAAAGCAAGGAGCAGCAATCCTAGATCGAGCACGACTACCAGTGCAAATCCTTCATTTTGAATTACCTCTGCGATGACATATATGACTACTACAACGCATAGGACAAATCAACTAAGGAGATCTATGAGGCATTGTAGAATAAGTATGACACAAAGGAAGCTTAACCAAAGAAATACATAGTCAGCTGCTACCTCAAAAATTAGATGTCCAATGACATCAATAGAGAAGTAGTCTCATAAGCTTTAGAAAAATAGCTCATGAGATCATCTTCAGAGGTATAACTATTGACGAACAGTTTCAAGTTGCAATGCTTATTGATAAATTTCCCCTAGTTGGAAAGAGTTCAAAAATAAGCTTAGACATAAAACTAAATAATTTTCACTTGAAAATTTGATTATTAACCTCCGAATTAAGGACAAATCCAAAAAAAAGGACATAAAAGAGGAAGTGTTTTTTGTTTCCAGTAATAGTAAGAAGGCCGCGATTCTGGAACATGATCCCAAAAGCTTTAAGAATTAGAACCTTAAGCCTAATCCAAACCGCGACAAAAATAGAAACCTTCAAAGGAACCATACTACATCACAACAACAACCACCCTCAAAGAATGATTTTGGTTAGTTTATTTGTTATAACTATAACAAATAGGTTATATGGTACGAAAGTGTCGGAACATGCTTCGTTCTGCTCCTTAGGAGAACCTAACTGAAGAGTAGCCGGTAACTGCTATGATTACAGAGATCAATCTTATAGGAGGATCAAAAGAATGGTGAGTAGATACCGGCGCTACACGTAATGTCTACTTGATTATGCTATGCTCAAAACATACTCGGATGCCGAGGACAGGAAAGTGCTGCTAGGGGACTCTCACACCACTATTGTTGTTGGGATTGAAAGCGTTGAGCTAAAGTTTACCTTCAAAAAAACTATTATACTGAAGGACATGATGCACACTCCAGAGATGAGAAAGAATTTAGTTTAGGTTATCTACTTAATAAGGCTGACTTTACTCAGACTATAGAGACTGATTTGTACACCATAACTATGAATGGTATGTTTGTGGGTAGAGGTTATGCTACTGATGGCATGTTTAAGTGGAATGTTGAATGTAATAAAGCATCTCCTTCTTCTTATATGTTGTGTTCTTTTAATAAAGCATCAATAAAAGTGGTAGAGGCTCAGTTAACTCTGCTGGCTTTGCCAAAAAATGTGGCATGCTAGACTTTGTCATGTTAAAAAACGTATAATAAAGAATATGAGTAGCTTAAGATTAATTCCTAATATGTCTTTAAAAGATTTTAAAAATTTTAATAAAGCCAAAGTTACAAAATCTCCATATAAATATGTAATGGAGAATCTAAAACTTTAGAGTTGATTCGCTCTAACATTTGTGAATTAGATGGAACATTGACTAGACATGGACATCGCAATTTTATCACATTAATTGATGACTACTCTGGTATGCTTAATGAAAAATAAGTGATAGATTTGAAATGTTTAAATCTTTTATAAACTGAAATTGAAAATCAGTTTAGTAAGAAAGTTAAAAGATTCGTAGTGATAGAGTGTAACATCCCGCCTTTTTTGCACGTTTTAAATCGACACACGTGCCAATTCAAACCGTTCAGATGGGTGGATTGTTATGGGGTAAATAAGAAAAATGAGAAAAAATAAAACAAACAGAATCTCACAGCGGAAGGATAAAATATAGTAATCAAATATACAGTTTATAAAGCTGTTTAAAATATTCGATTATACTTATACAACATACATCAGAGTTACACATATCATATAGAAGGCAGCAGAACAATATGAGTGTAGTGGAATATAATAAATAATAATAGAAATCTCCATCTTCGTCTTCCAAAGCTAAAGTCTTCGATCCTGAAATGCTCGGACTGACCCGAGCGAATTGAAAAGACAAAACACTCGAGTCAGAACTAAAAGATCTTATGTAAGTTAAATCAACAGAAATAAAATGAGTGCAGTAACTCAAAAGATGCTCGGGATTCACATCTCTTAAGGATCCGTTAAACTATTTACCAAGTAGTATATTTCGCTATTATAATAGTGTCTAATTGTAAAATAAACTTACTTTTTTCTTAGCATTAAGGGGTTACCCATATAGCCCTTAACACGTAATAGTCCCAGTTGTCCATCCAATATCAGCGCGTCTCCAGATCGGGAGACTACCCTAAATATTCCATGGGCTACGGGAGAAAACCAAACTCGTACAAGGCGCGATAAGGTAGGTAACATGGCACAAATAGGCAATGCCAGGGTAGATATACCAATTACGCTTCCAGGTCGGTGGTAACGCGTAGCCGCAGCTACCGCCCACCTCGAGCCACACCCCCAAATAAAAAATTAAAAGTGGCCACCGAATCAATCCAAAAGTCAAAGTGTAATATCAAAGGGATGTGTCCGATCAAAGGTGCTACCTCAATTAACCTGTCAATCGCTCCTGTTTTAGCCACCTTATGCCAACTCACGGGAGTTGGGTCCACGTATTTACCTCAAAGGAAATGCCTCCACCATCCTACTTCATTCTGGAATCTCCACCGCGTACACGGTTGTTAAAGTGGTTTTCGAAGTTGGCATAGAGTATGACAACTTCCGATCCGGGACTCTTCAACAACCAAACGTTATTATAACACCGCGGTTATTTTAAAATAATTTATACTTTAAAAACCAGGATATAATATTCATTTCAAAACCATAAAATTTCGATATCATTTCCCATTTTAAAAACCAAATCAATATCATATCTTTTCAAATATATCCTTTTCTAAAACCTTAACAATTTCAAAGTTATAATATTTCTAAAACAATGCTTGAAATATAGTCTTTCTTAAACATAAACTTGAATTTCATAACTTGGAAATATAACCACACCACTTAAATGGTTAAATATAAATTTTCTTATAAAATAAAATAGTTTCTTCACCTTCACAAATAATTTCCAAATAAACCATTACAATCTCCATATATTTCAAAGGTCTAGATATTCCATCATTTCAAGAACGAATTCTTTGACAATTTCATAAATATCAAATTCAATTACCATTATTTAGATTTGAAAAATGTTTACTTAATAAATCCAATAAAATTTAAGTAAACTTTTAACTTCAGACAACTGGATAAATATTTTTCAATTTTATTTAACTTGATAAATTCAGTTATTTCAACTTTACATTCAATTTAAATTCTTTTAAACTAAATCAAGTTATAAGAATCATACCCTTTAAAATCATCGCATTTATTTAAACTTCAAATCAAAGTTATTCAAGTACAATTCTTAAATAATTCAATTTAAAGCAATTCCATATTTATCTTTCAACTTAACTTCATATAAGTCATTTAACACTCTATATATATACAATATCTTAAATAGATACTAAACCATATAATATAATACAAGCAAACTCCATTTTTTAAACTCATTTTTATTAATCAATTTTATACATATTTAAATTCAAGAATTCAACTTATATATATATATATATATATATATATATATTAGTACTTACATAACACCAAAAATTAATATTTATTAAACCGTATTTCCTTTCCAAAACCATAGAAAAAATCACTTCAAAATATTTTTATATATAGACCGCGGTGCCTGTATATAATTTTCTATCATATGGTCAAGTATACGGATATTTATCATTTCAATCCGCAATTTAAAAAAATAAAATTACGGTTATATATCATTTCAAACCGCAATCCCGAATGCAATAAAATGCATAATAACTTGCAGTTTTATAACAATATAAAATACAACATTCATTCATCCAATATCAACCATCAACCATTTATCACAATCATCATCCAAATTCAAACAATACATCAATATATAACGGGTGATAATAACAGGTATCAATTATCAGTTTATATTCAAAAATAAATTATAACGGTTTACTTGTAGTTTTAAATGCAATAAATAAATAAATAACAATTTAACTGGCAGTTTTATATTCAAAAATAAATAAATTTAACTAGCAGTAATATGCAATATTAAATTAAATAACAAGTAAATTAAATGAATTGCCAAATTAACTGAGATAATGATGAAATATATGCCAAACAGTTATAATTAAATTTTTAAACACATCATAAATCAATTTAACAAACATAAGAAATCTTAGAAGTTGTGAGTGGGTTAAAACACTCATCTTTGATTTTAGCCCATAAAATCCAAACAAAAACCCAAAACTCAACAATCTTCAAATTCAACTAAATCAATTTCATGTTGTCTGGAATATAGATTTGAATGCAACAGAAGAAATCGCGCGTGAATCAAAGTTTATATGCAAAAGATATTCATGTTACAAGAAATATTATTAAAATAAAAATTAGTACGCGTTAAAAATATATATAAATAAACAAATTTTAATAGTTACGTTTTCTCAAGATGAGGCTTTAGGAGAAGATTGAAGAACAACTAAGATGAGAACAGGAAGTGTACGAAAATTGAAAAAAAATATTTTTATAAAAGAATGCTTTTGGATTTGCAAGAATAAGGGCTTTTGAATATGAGGTATTAGGAGAAATAAAATGTAAAAGAAGAAATAAGATGTAGGTTATTTATAATTAGGAAATGAATGTGGAGGGACAAAAATAAATGTCACGTTTTATTAGTTTGATTCTAAATTAATTAAGTGCTAGATACAGAAAAGTTTGAATACATCATATATATTCATACTTTAACTGTGTGTTAAAATTGCTACATATATCAAGTACGATTAATTGGTGACAATATATAGGAATAAACAAGAATAAATGTAGATGCAATCACATAAAGATCTAATAGGGAAGGAGATAAAAGGTGACGACATTGATTAATTCCACTTTCTCACTTTAGCCAATTTTATTAATACGACATTTAATTATCATGCAAGTTGTATTATGACTAGAAACAGAAACAACAAATAATAAATTAATATGTATATAATATTACCTCACTTTTAAATTGTTTGATAATAATAATAAAAATTAAATCATGCTTTAGCAATTTGAAATTAAAATATTAAATGTTTATATGTATACACATGCACACAAACACACATACATGTGTATAAAGATTAAACCAAAGCTTATTAATTAATTCAAAGCATACTTCCATACCACATTAAATTGTCTAATGCATTTGTAAACTTATGTATACTTGAAGTCAAAAATACATATATACATATAAATTAAACCTTTTTACCTTAATGAAATTTATTTATTTTTTAATAAACAAAAGTGGATCACAACAAATTAAGCAATATAGTAACAAACCTTTAAGATCCTTAAATAAGGACATTTGAGATAATAAATTAGGTAACAAATTTAAATATTGTTGTAATCAAAATCAAAGCTTAGATTTATCATCTAAAAATTGTTAAGCATATGTAAACTTCTATTATAATTTATTAGATTAAGAACAAATAATTTATTCAACAAAGTATTCAAATTTCATGATATTTTCAATTCAAGATAAAGTGACAATATGTGTATACAATATTTCTGTTTCAACATAAATGCAAATTATATGTATATAAACTTTCAGATCTAAAAAAAAATGCAATTTGGTTTAAGAGTTTAAAACATGGATCTATAATTAAAACATTCTTTTAGTATATATATATATAAAAAAATTTGTAACGTATCCAAATTAACTTCATTAACTCAAATAATATTCAAATTTGTATGCATTTAAGTTTTTATCTATGCATAATAAAATATTTATACTTACCTTAAAAATGAAAACATTCAATTTTGTTTTCTCAAATGATCTTTTATTTCCATTAAAACATCCTTTTTGTTTAACAAAAACGTGCGTTTCTTTTATTAAATCTATTAATTGCAATCAACGTTTCCTTTCCTTTTAATTGAAATATTTGAATTACATTAATTGCAGTTACTTACAAAGTTAAATTTTAAAACAGACAACTAGAATGGATAAAAAATAGAATAATTGTTTATTTAAACATGTTTATAAATTTATTGTTTATATACAAGAGTAATAGATAGATTATTTTCCTATTCTTGAAATCAGTCTGTAAGTTAAAACACAGTTCAAATAAACATATATTTCCTTCTTTAAAATCAATCTTTCTATTCTTTATTTTAATGAAATTAAACCTACATTTACAAATAAACATTCATTTTATTTGGTGTAAATTTTCTTTTTATTAAATCAAACTTTCCCTATATTTTCATGAAATATATGCTGCTTTTATTTACACCTATTAATTTACAATTAGTATTCTCTCTCCTATTAATTGGAAATTTTCAATTACATTAATTTCAATTGATTAAGTTTCAAAATGGACTAAATGAATGTAATGAGAAGTATAACAATTATTTCTATCTAATAGTAATTTAAACAGATTAATACACTATTGGATACAAACAGTAATTATATATTTCTTACTATAATAATAGTTTCTCATCTCTACAATCAATCTTTCAGTTGCCAAACATTTTTACAAAATGAATGTTTACTCTTTTACTAAACTTATTCATTCTTATTCTCTATTAACATTTATTATTAGAATCACCGTTATTAATTACATTCAAATAATGTCATTAAATACACCTGACGTATGTTATCATTTTTTTATCTTACTGTAATACATGTTATTAGTAGAAGTTCAAATTAAGATCACAAACATATCTCTTAACATATGTTAACAAAAATAAAATCATAAATTTTTATTATTCTACCACTTATATTCCTCAATTATATCCTTATTACAATTAGCCTTTGGTATTCCTATCCATTAATTACACAAATAACATAGTTAATATTTGTTTGTCTTTCACTACATTAATACTATCCAATTTTAGTCTTTTATTTATATTAATTACTATATTTCAATTCAATTGATTTTTTTTCAGTTTTACATATTAATAAAATTTAAAATCCCAATTAATTATTTTATCTTGGTTTCATTCTTTTTATTACATCAATTGTTAACTTATGAAATAAAATTAACATTTTTATTCATTTTGTTACATTCATAAATTTCAGTTATTGTCTAGATCTTATTAGTGTAACATTAAAGTTCATTTAATTGTAATCTTGGAAAAATTCAGTTATAAATATCATATCTTTTAAAATTTCAAGTTTAATACATTTACATCAACTTATGGGGTTAAATTCTTAAATACCTCTCAATTTTAATTTATTTCCATATAAATATTAAATTGTTAGCATTTAATTACAGTTGCTTCATCAAATTTCTACATTCGCTCTAATATAAACTTTAAGACTTTTATTTCTTTCTAAATTAAATTAGAAATCCTATTAAATTAACTCTTTTAAAATCATCGAATTTTACGGGTCGTTACATAGAGGCACTGAATTTGGATCCATTATGTGAATTGAATTGCATAATTAATATGGTATAATAAATGAATGAACTGCACCTTACTCACTTGAAATGAATGGTAAAGTTGAAAGAAAAAAGGACTTTAACTGAGTTAATTGTAGCTATTTTACTTAATCCTGGTGCAGCATCATATTGGTGGGGGGAAATCTTGTTAACTATATGTTATGTGTTGAACTGAATTCCTAAATCTAAGAGAAAGGTTTTTCCCTATGAGATTTTACAAAATCATAAACCTAATGTGTCATATTTTAGAATTTGGGATTTTTTAGCTCATGCTTGTATACCTGGCCTTAAAAGAATTAAATTTGCAAGTAGTGCATACTAATGTATATTTATTGGCTATGCTATTGATAGAAAAACATATAAATTTTATGATCTAAATGCACATGTTACAATAGAATCTAATGACATTGATTTTTATGAACTTAAATTTCCATTTAAATTAAGGAATAGTAGGGCCACATCTAATAATATTTTCGTAACAAATGAAAAAAATAACTCTTTTGACAATGAACCTAGGAGAAGTAAAAGAGCTAAAATTGCAAATAGTCGTGGCTCAGATTTTAATGCATACACTTTAGAAGAGGACCCCTTAAACCTCCAAGAAGCCTTATCTTCATTAGATGACTATTTTTGAAAAAAGAATATAAACTATGAGATGGATTCTCTTAAATTTGATAAGACTTGGCACTTATTTGATTTACAACCTGGTTGTAGGACCGTAGGCTGTAAATGAGTCCTTAAAAAGAAACTAAAACCCGATGGAACAGTTCATAAATATAAAGCCTGTCTAGTAGCTAAGAATTTTAAGCAAAGAGAAAATGTAGACTTGTTTATACCTTTTCACCTGTAGCTAAAATTACATCTATTCAATTATAATTTCACTTGTTTCTATATACTAAATGGATGTTAAAACTACATTTTTAAATGGTGAATTATCAAGGGAATTTTGTAAGACAAACCTGAAAGTTTTATAATACACGGACAAGAACATACGGTCTGTAAGTTAGATAAATTTTTATATGATCTAAAACAAGCACCTAACAATGACATAAATTTTTTGACAACTTGATTATTTCACATGGTTTCAAAGTTGATAAGAGTGACAAATGTATTTATTATAAATATGAGAACGACATTTGCACTATCATATTTTTGTATGTAGATGATCTACTTATTTTTGGTTCAAATATCCATGCTATTAATACAGTTAAATCTCTTTTAAGTGCCAACTTCGATATGAAAGACGTAGGAGAAGCAAGTGTAATCCTTGGTATCAAGATCACTATGTCTAATAAAGGAATTTCTTTGGATCAGTCTCACTGTATTGAAAAGATATTAATGAAATACAATTACTTTGACTGTAAACCTGCTTTTACACCGTATGATCCAAGTGTAAATCTATTTCAGAATACTGTTGAAGATGTAAGACAGTCTGACTATGCAAGCATCATTTGCAGCCTTCAGTATGCCACTGATTGCACTAGACCCGACGTAGCATATATCATGTGATTATTATGTAGGTTACTAGTAGACCTAATATTGAGCGTTGGCATGCTATTGAAAGGGTCGTGAGATACCTAAAACGAACCAAGAACATTGGATTACATTATGGAAAGTTTCCATCCGTACTTGAAGGATACACCGATACAAACTGGAATACTTTATCCAATGATTCGAAAGTAACCAGCAACTATATATTTAGCATAGCTGGTGGGGCTGTTTCTTGGAAATCCAAGAAACATACTATTTTGGTTCAGTCAACTATGAAGCCTCAGATGATAGCACTAGTAACAGCTAGTGAAGAAGTAAATTACTTAAGGAATCTGCAAGCTGAGATTGCTTTATGAGAAATACCTATAACAGCTGTGTTGATCCATTGTAATAGTACCGTGGCTATTGCAAAAGTTCAAAACCGTTATTACAATGCTAAGAGACGACAGATACGTCATAAGCACAACATTGTAAGAGAGTTACTCTCTTTAGGTGCTGTTAGAGTGGATCATATTCGCACTGATGAAAACTTGGCAGATCCTTTGATAAAAGGATTGGCCAGAAAGAAACATCTAAAAGGATGATACTATTGCCCTTTGGCACTCACAATGGTAACCTAACCAATACGACCGGCGATCCCAAGAACTAGGTTCAATGGGTAAAAAAGTTATGAAGTTATAAGAGATGAACATGCTATATTATAAATTGTTTAGAAGCATGTAATCTTATAATGATTAGAGGATGAGGTAATAGAAATTTTTAATGAGATCTATACTCTACGTGGAGTGGGGTACCTAGCTATAGTAGTACTCCTGATAGACTTACCTTTGTGAATGTGAGAATGAGGCCGTTTCCTATGAAAACTTTGGTGGCAAAAATTTTCTAGAGCGTTCACTAAATCGGGATAGATATGCATGACCATTAATGCACGGGCTAGTTGAAAGCACTTTAGAAAGGTTATGTGTGGTTTGATGTTAGAGATAGAGTTCAAGACTACGTGTCACTCTAGTATATTCTGAATCTTACTCACTATGCAATGTTCAAATCAAAAGATACATTTGCTTATGCACAATCCTATATTTTCAAAAATTGCTTGGAAATGTTCTTTTAATAATTCAAACGGGGGATTGTTGGAATTTTAAGTGAATTAATTTCAAAAAAAATTAATAGTAATATAATTTGTAATGAATGACGTTTTATAATGGTAATATATTTATGAGCTAATATTATTAAGCTGTTGCAAAAATTAATAGTAATAAAATTCATAATGAATGACAATAATTCGTAATGTAATGGATTGTTCAGAATGGTTATGCTAATCTTAAGTTACACTTTAAGTGTATTTCCAAATTAGAAATTTTGCTGCTCGTGTTGTAGTCTTATCTGAATATGATATCGTGACACTTGAGATATGTAAATCATGGTTTATGACATAATATACTCCATTTGCGAAGCATTTTAAATTTGTACTGAATCTATATGATGAATTATGTGTGATATGGATGTTTATATATTATATTCATTTGCTTTAAGAATTTTAATATTACTCGTGCCAGAACTATGTAAAATCATAATTTTATATTAGCAACGCTTATATATGTTAGCAATATTTTGATTAGCAACGCCTGTAATGTCTCAAAGCAAATGTTAGGTAGTGTTATAGTAGTTACCAATAGCATTGCAACTATGTGTTACCAAATCTACATTTTGCAACGTATATAAGTGATACTAAATACTCAGTAGCAACACTTATAGGGTTACTAAGATGTAGTACGGTAACACTTATAAGTATGACAAATTTGTCAACTCCATTCCTTACATGCCATTGGTAACACTTAAAAAGTGTTATCGAAATTATTTGTCATACATATAAGTGTTGGGAATTGCCCGTTTTGTTGTAGTACCCGTTAGCTTTTTTTCCTTGTTAAGAAAGCACCGATGATTTTTTTGTTTTCCTAATGTTATTACTGCAAAACTGAAACAAAGTTGCAGCGTCTTATTTTCAAATGGGAGAACAATGGTTAGCATGCTTTTTAACAAACAGATTAAATACAAATGCTACATTTTCCAAAGGTTAACATTTCTCAAAATCCGTTTAAGCAAATATTACCCAAGGAATGGCTATGAAGATATAAATATCGATAGACTTGATGACAGCAATGTCTTTTTAACCGCGAGCCTTCATTAAATGTTAAATTCAAATAAAATTACATCAAGATCTAATGGTTGAAATTTAATCTTATGTGCCTGAAATTATGTTCCGATAGTCTTTCCAGTTTCCATATCACCTTTACAACTTCATAAAGAAAATGTCACAAATCAAATAGGTAACAGCCCTAGATACATTAAGATCTAATGAATTTTATTGTCTAAACATTACCACCAAAAAATATGCTTACATAGGATGTCTGATAGAAAAATTGAATTGAACTGCTGATGTTAACCCGCAACCAAAATTCTTAGGCAGAGATAGGTTAAAAAAAAAAAGTTTGGTATTTTGCGGTTTCAATATTTGTACTGGTAGAAGTGGTGAGTTAGAACAAGCTAGTCAGTCCAATAAAAGAAAGAAGTGATGAGAGAATACAGATTTTGATACTTTTCAAAATACGAAAAAGGCATATTCAAGTTTATACGGTAAAACCAATTTTCAATTCAATCGTTTTCCATCTTTTGTGTATTTTAAAGCACATATTAAAAATGCAAAATACAAAACTCAATTTTCAAAGCAAACAGTACCTTACCTTTTCCACCTTGTTCATCTCCAATCGTAGTGCAACTACTTGGGATAAGACAAAAGAACACTTTTAAGGGCACCAAAATTCGTTTTTGCAACTCCATTAAGTCAGTCAAGTCTGACTGCTAACCCATTCAGACTTTTCTTCCTTGCGCGCCATTTTCACCATTCCAAACAAGTCGTTCCATCCCAACATTTCTTATTGGTGACTTGGTAAAATATAAACTTTCATCTAGTAAAGATATGTGCCAGGTTTTCTATCATTCATTCATGTTTTTATCAGAAACAAATATTAGTCTACCCAATAACTTTAGCCTAACCTTCTCATTCTCACTGTTTGCTTTATAACCATGGCCATCGTCTTCTTTATATTAATCATAATCCTATTGCCTAATCCATCCACTGCTTCTGATTTTATTTCTCTTAACCAGTCAATTTCCGGAGATCAAAAACTGATATCAAAAAATGGAGATTTTGAGTTGGGCTTTTTCAGACCACGCAATTCTTCATATTACTACATCGGAATTTGGTACAGCCTCCAAAAAGTACCTGAACTTACATCTGTTTGGGTCGCAAACAGAGAAACACCAATATCGGATTTATCAAAAACGGAGCTTAAGATCTCAATGAGCGGCAACTTGGTCATTGCAAGCAGCTCAAATCCTTCAATTTGGTCTACAAAAGTTACGGGTATATCTTCTAACGCAACCACAGTTGCTATACTTTTAGATAGTGGAAACCTGGTTTTGAAAGATGGTTTAAACAATAATTTAACTTTATGGCAGAGTTTCGATCATCCTACTGATACTTGGTTAGCCGGTGCAAAACTTGGGTTAAATAAAGTAACAAAAGAGTCTCAGCGTTCGACATCATGGAAAAATCTAAACGATCCTTCAGCTGGTAGGTATAGTGTAACCACGGATCCACTTGATTCTGGCCAACTTGTCATACAATGGAATAATAAAAAAACTTATTGGTCTAGCGGTAACTGGAATGGTCGTATCTTTTCAGCTCCTGAGATGACAGCCAATGGCCTAGTTGATTTTGATTATGTGTCTAATGAAAATGAAGCTTACTTCGCATATTCAGTAAACCCCAATTATCCATTTATATTAAGGTGGATAATTGACATGTCAGGTCAAATGAGGCAAATGATTTGGATAGACGATGTTGCAGGATGGAGTATGTTTTGGTCTCGGCCTATAAATCAACTTGACGTTTATGCTTTTTGCGGACCTTTCGGTATCGGTAATGACAATGCTTTACCGTTCTGCAACTGTACAATTGGATTTGAACCAAAATCGCTTGATGAATGGCTTGAGAGTGATTACGCACAAGGCTGTAAGAGAAAGAGTCAGCTGCAATGTGGTTTTAATAGAAGCCATTTAGAAGTGGACGGGTATCTTCCCATGGATGACATTAGGTTACCTGATAACCCACTAAGGTTATACGTTGATGATATTTCAGATTGCAAGAACTATTGTTTGAGCAATTGCTCGTGCAGTGCTTACTACATGGTTGATAATTCAAGCTGCTCTTTTTGGATCGGAGACTTGCTTAATCTTGAAGATCAATATGCATCTGACATGTCAGGCAGTGGAAATTTCTTCCTCCGTCTTGCAGCATCAGAACTTCCTGATCCTAAGACAAATAAGTGTATATTTTCATATTACCTATAATAAAATGTTTTGGGTACAATAGTTTATGACATTGATACTCTCGGCTAACACAACTGTAACTCACAGCTAGGAAAGCAACAGTCATAATCAGGGTGAGCATTGCTGGTGGAGTGCTGCTATTAGCCTGTGTAGTTTGTTTTTTATGGAAAATGAAGAAAAGAATTAGAAGAATAAAAATAAAAAGTATGTACATCCTTGTGATATTTTCATGATTGAATGCAATGTAATATGAACAGACTCGTACATAATATATGATAATAACTATTACATTGTCAATGCAGTTACCTTAGAAGCAACTTCTGGGTCCAATGAACATCCAACTAATGGACCAAGAGAAGACAACATCGAACTTGCTTTGTTTGAAGTTAGCACCATTGTTACCGCTACAAATTACTTCTCTGCAGCTAACAAGCTTGGAGTAGGTGGATTTGGACCGGTGTACAAGGTAAATATTGTATATGTGTGTGTGTGTATGTATATACATATACATACATATACATATACATACATACATACATACATACATATCTATCTATATATATATATATGTATATATGTATATATGTATATATGTATATATGTATATATATATGTATATGTGTGTGTATATATATATATATATATATATATATATATATATATATATTGCCGGAAAATGTGAAATCTTGTTCTTTAGGGAATTCTTGGACCCGATCAAGAGGTAGCTGTGAAAAGACTCTCGAAAGCATCAATGCAAGGAGTGGAGGAGTTCAAAAATGAGGTTACACTTATTGCTAAACTTCAGCATAGAAATCTTGTTCGGCTTCATGGTTGCTGCATTCATAGAGAAGAGAGGATGTTAATATATGAGTACATGCCAAACAAAAGTCTAGATGCTTTTCTTTTTGGTACGTCCAGGCATAAATCTAGCACCTGCACAGTACAAATGTCCATTCGTACAATATTTTGACTCAAACTAGACTTAACTATATGGCTTGATAAATATCTTGTATTCACATTGGATATATTTACAGTAACAATATTTACTTCTGCAAATATGTCACCGAACGCAAGCATATTTTTAAAAAATTGCTAGAGTATTCATCTACAGCTGGCCAACTTTTCAAGTGGTTCAAATAAGTGGGATAATATGAGATTATTTTGATCTCAGTTTGTAGTAGTTGCTCAATAATATGTGAAACATGTTACTAATTTTAATTTTGGAAAAAGAAATTGAAGCACATGAAGTAGACCACGTTTAGCATATAATATACAATTTTATCCATACCGTTTGAATATTAATTTTATCAAACCAATGACCACTAGTACAGTTTTAAAAACTCTAAATTGTTGATTGGGATATCAAATTTTATTGACATCATTAACCAAGGTTTGAAAAGTTAACAAAATCAAATGTTATCAAACCAATGACTACAACCTTTGTTTTTTTCCACAATTGTAGAGAAAAAAGGTCCATTGCTTGATTGGAAGACTCGATATCAAATCATTTTAGGGGTAACTCGTGGACTTCTCTATCTTCATCATGACTCCAGACTAAGAATCATCCATAGAGATCTCAAAGCCAGCAATATTCTTCTTGATAAAAATATGAATCCAAAAATATCCGACTTTGGACTGGCCAGAATTTTAACTGGAGATGAGACGACTGACTTTAACACAAGAAAAGTAGTCGGTACATAGTAAGTTCAGGTTTCACATGTATTTTATAAGATTAAGACATAGTTCACAAGTTCACCTTTTGATGCATTGGTGATAATTACAGTGGGTATATGTCTCCTGAATACGCTATGGAGGGTATTTTCTCTATGAAGTCAGACGTATTCAGCTTTGGGGTTTTATTGCTCGAAATTGTAAGCGGAAGAAAGAACAGAGGAAAATATGCCCACTCCACGCATCTGAACCTTGTAGCTCACGTAAGTAAGAGTTTTGCAGTCAGCTGATCAGCTGCGTTATATTTCAGGCAAAACTTGACACTTCATGGTGTTTCTATTTTGGTTGCAGGCATGGAGTTTATGGAATGAAGGGAAGAGCTTACATTTGGTCGATGAAACATTGAGTGATTCCTATTCTGAAGTGGAAGTGATGAAGTGTATAAAGGTAGGCCTATTGTGTGTGCAAGAACATGCTGCAGATAGGCCTTTAATATCATCTGTTATTGAATTTTTGGCAAACGCAAGTGACATTGCATCTATCCCAATGCCTAAACGTCCTGGCTTTATTTCAAGGACAATCCCCATTGAAACAGACTCAGTTTCGGATATTCATGAAGAATGTACTTCTAATGACATAACTGTGTCCTTGGAAGGAAGATAACGAGTTGATACTATATAGTTATTGACTTATTCTTACCTATTCATGCATACAGTAGATTGCTTCCAGAAGTACACTCATTATTGATAAAGCATAAAATTTAACTTCATTTTACCTTGCGTTATATGACAAAAATCACTGAGTGGCCAAATAATATCCCTGGTTAATGCTTGCATTACAGTTTAATTCATTGTGGTTTGGTTATTCATAGGTTCAAATCTTACGTGCTCATTTCCCGTCTTATGTCACCATTTTAATAGTATTGTGGGTCCTAATAATAAATTATATGATCAGATTAAATTGAGCATACAGAACGAATTGAGCATACGGAACGAGAGAAACGAGGACAGAGGAGTTGAGTTGTTATACATGTACCATTTTAATAGTATTGTGGATCCATACGCATTGGACTTTGAATTCAAACCGGGTCTAAATTTTGAAGCCATAATATAATTTATCCACAAACTCTATTTTATATATAACTCACTCCATAACTATAAATCATCTAAAGAGTTGTTACCGAAACCCTTTTACAAGCAACCATGGCTTAAATTCGCCTTCTTTCATAGACGTTGATCCTTCTCCTAAAACTTAAAGCCTTGTTTGGTTCGAAGGTTTCATGGGAAGCTATATTCATCTTTCTTGATGGAAATGATAGTCTCATATCGGTGAATACAAAGGCAAGATCCTATATAAATGCAAAACGACTATTGTTCACATCGATCAATTGATTTTGACAATAACTAAATAGTTCTCTAAATAAAAAATGCTAATAGTGGTATGAGTGCTGATTACATAACTAATACGTAAGTGTTTAACAACCATGCGTGTTTCGCGCCAACCGAATACTATGATTATGTAGTTAGCTCAAATACGTTACACGTGAAAGGAGTCCGATGAAAATAATAGTTCCACATCAGAAAATATACAAACAAAGTCTTATATATATATATATATATATATATATATATATATATATATAAAGAGACTATAGTTCACATCTACCAATTGATTTGTGAATAACTAATTATTCTACAAATTAAAAAAAGTCTAACACTTCCTCTTCCTTTTGTTTTAATAGTTAGGTCTTCTCCATTTCTTCCCCTTCTCTGACAACTTTTGAAATACATATTAAAAATGCAAAATACAAAACTTAACGTTCAAACCAATGAACCTTAATCTTTCCACCCGTTAAATTCATCGTGCCATTTTAGTGGATCTCTCAATTTCTCACTATTAGTCAATTCCATCTAGCAGCATGTAAATTATATATACATACATACATATATGCGTTTGAATATTAAAATATATGCATATGGTTTGGTATGCACATATATGCATATATATATATATATATATATATATATAGTATCATTTTTTGGAATTGGACACTTAGTAATACATAGTTGTATCACAAGTCAACATATGTTCAGTGGTTCAAATCACGTTATGCATGATTCGAACCTTTAACCTCATGACTAAAACCGAAGCATCAAACCCGGAGCTGTGGTTTTGGACAACATAATATCGTGTGTGTATTGTGTGTGTGTGTTATTTCAAACACAGACAAAAATTAAATATGGTTCATAATTTAAAATCTCCACCTTATATTATGTATGTATATATTTACATATTTAAACAACTATTTTATTCATTTAAGTAAATACATAACATTCATATTTAATGATATACACATACACATGTATTATAATAAATCCAAGAATGTCATATATACACACACGCGCGCGCGCGCGCGCACACACACACGTTATAAATCAAATATTACTATATATTTACATATACATTATACATAATTTACATTTGTACTACAAAATGTTAAATTTGGATGATTCAAATGTTTGTTAAAGAGGAAAGAAATTGATTAATTGATTCATTCAAACCAATTAATTTAGCTGCTATATGGAAGGATATTTTGAAGGAAAATAATTAATGAGTCAATCAATTAATTAGTCAATATATTTGCTATATGAAGAAATAAATGATTAGGCATGGAGAATAAACCAATCAAAGGAAAAATATGAAAACCAAGATTACGCCATCTTTTTGTACTAAAATCAAATCATGCAATTTGGAAAGATATCTGGGTAATCAGGAAATTGATTTTCTTAATCTCCAAGCAACCTTCATTATCAAGTCTATTTAAATGAAAGAATTTCATCTTCGTATGCAAGCAAGTGTGTGAAAGTATCAACCATTATTCTTCTCTCTCTTTTGTACTCTTTTCTTTAGTGAAATAAAAGAAGTTGTTGGGTCTTCGTGGACGTATGATATTCATATCCGAAACACGTTAAATCTTCTGTGTCTCTTATTTTTTTATTTCTGTGAGACTGCATAATTTTTTTGAGTATCATTGGTATCTAAATAGGCAATACTGGATCCTGATCAAATAATTCGCTTCCGTCCAAATTAAAACAAAATTCACGACAGTTTGGTATCAGAGCTAGTGTTATTGTTCCTGTTTGGATATTAATGGCTACTTCTAGTAAGTCTGTTGGTAGATCTGGTGTCAATTATGGAGTAACACGTTTTGATGGAAAATGAGATTTTGGTACTTGGAAGATGAAGATGGAGGCTGTATTAAAGAAGGAGAAGACTTATAAGGTTGTTTCTGCGTCTGAGAAATTAAAAGGCATTGATGCAGCTGATTTGGAAGAGATGGAAGATGAAGCTCTCACAACAATTCAGTTGAGCCTTTCAGATGAAGTTCTTAGAGAATTCTCTTAGAAGAAGACGCCGAAGTAACTATGGGATGCATATCAAGACAAGTCTCTCATTAATCGGATTATTCTTCAGCAACAACTCTATTCGTTCAAGATGAAGCTTGGAGCTAATCTCATGGAGCATGTAGATGCTTTGACGACTTTGATTATGAACCTGAAGACAGCGGAAGTTGATATTACAGATGAGGCTCAAGCTGTGATCCTCTTATGTTCCTTGCCCGTAACAACCCGTCTTTCATTCCACAGAAAGACGAATCATTAATAAGAAAGAAAGAGATAGAAAAGAGAAAGAAAGAGAAAGAAAGAGAAGAAAGAAAGGCCAACATCAGAATCTCAACAACGGAACGAATAAATTATATTAATCACATAATATATTATATAGTATCATATACATCAGAGTTACACAGCTTATACATCATATACTAGACAGTTATAAATACATGTCTAGTTATTACAACTCAATATACAATACAGATATCAACACAGAGATCAACATAGCAGAACCATTATATATTTACAACGTAGAAGCCTCCTGCTCCATATCACCACCAGAATTCATCAAAGCTAACCTGAATCCCTTGGCTACTCGTAAAAATTTGAGTGCCCAAGAGTTTAAGAAAACAGAAATAAATCCGGGTCAGACATGGGTCTGGTGTGAGTAAACGGGTTAAAGTTGTTTAACTTTGAAAACCTTTAAAAAAAGTTATCACGTAAGACTTCCAGCACATAAACATGGTAAGTTTTTACCTTACGCTAACCAAAACTTTGATAGGAAATTCTATGATATTATAACAGTGTCTAGGGTTTTCAAATAAATAAGAAATAGCTGAAATTGTTACATGATTAAATTCCAGCATACTAGCCACAAAGTGGGTTATACAATCAAGTCCGATGACACTTATTGGAGATTGGATTTCCATACAATGGTAGGGCTACTGGGGTACCGCCCGTCACAGTACGTGGCCTAGATCACCGTACTAAGGATCACTCCTGATCCCCTGCAACACAAAGCCGGAACCATCCCTTACTGGATAGTCCCGAACAAGATAACCCCGCAGTTGTTTCGAACCAACTGCCCAAACAGCCGAATAAAAAGGGACTCTAGACAGGGGTAAATATCGTCCAACTAGGGTGCTACTCACTTAGCTTTGCTGCACCTCCCCTGTTTTAGCCATTCCTGGTTGAAGAGGCTTGATGCTACGATTACCTTTAGAGAACACATCTCTTAGAATGCTCATCGTCCACCTGCCGATGTTTTGAAAGCATTCAATCCATACAAGTTCGTTCCGGGTTCGAAGGAAACCGATAGCATTATCTCGTTATACTCATTTTGGAATCACCCTCAGAGTTAACGATACTAACCCTTGCACTTTAAATCTTCATCTCTACACAAAGTATTATCTCCGTTAACTCGTTTTGGAATCACCTTTAGAGTTAACGACCATAGCCTTTCCTCTAAATCTTCAATTGAGATGTCATGACCTTACGTTTAACTTGGAACGATGTGATTTTCGGATAATCAAATTTGATACCCGATCCCGGTCTCATCGAAATCCAAACGTATCTTAAAGGCCAAGTTGTTTAAGATTTAAACAATTCAATTCAATTCAATACTTGAATTCACACAACATTCATCACAGATAAATATCACACACTTATCACATCAAATATCATATCACAGAATATCATAACATATCATCCAATAGATATCAACCAATCCAGACATTCTACTCAAACAATCATCCATAAGCAACCATTATTAATCCATATTATAATTAATTTAATCTTAAATCAAATTAATTACTTAAGAATTAATTTCCTAACCTGCTTAATCAACCATTGATTAATTACAACCCATTTAATTAATTAATCATTCCTATAAATATCCATCTTAATTAATCATCCTTGATTAATTATTCTTTAATTACATAAAGTAATTAGCCTTAATTAATTTATACAAATTAATTATCCACAAACAATTGTAGCAATTAACCCTTAATTACTTCAATAATTAATTGTAATTAGTTACATTAATCCTTAATTAATTACATTAATTAATTATACTTTAATTAATTACTTTCATTAATCAACCTTAATTAACCATAACAGTAATTAACTATCCTTAATTACTTCTACATAAACTCTTAATTAATTTTTATTTATCCTTTGATTGATTACACCAAGTAGTTAATCCTTAATTACTTTTACCAAGTAATTATTCTTTTAAATTACTTCCCATTATGTAATTTCCCTTATATCAATTACATTCAGTAATTATTAATTACTTACAATAAGTAATTACACTTATCAAATATCATTAAGTAATTATACGTAATCAATTACCAAGTGACTATTTTTAATTAATTAACAAACTAATTAACTTAAATTAATCACATTCATCTCATTAATCACAATTGAGTAATTCGTCCCTTAATTACCCTTTAAACAAATTAATTAATCCTCAATCACAGATTAATTATTCTTTATTAATTAATAAATCTTAATTATTAATCAATATCCTTTAATACTGTAACAACCCGCAAATCCGTACACCTTGAGTCAACACTATTCTACACCAATCAACTCAAGATGAACGGAAATACGAACCATTTGGGTTAAAGAAGAAGAGATAGAAGAAGAGAAAACAGAAAACAACAACAGAATCTTACCACCACAGCGGAAATAAAATATAATAGATATTCAATATTCCTTACACCAAATCAAATACTATATCTCTTTATACATACATCATCAGAGTACATCATCAGAGTTCCATATCAATAACATACAACTGGATACACAGCGGAATAATAATCAAATACGGAAGTACGTATCGCCATCCAGCTCGTCTCTTGAGCTCCACAGCATCTTATCCTGTATCCTATAATACCCGGTCTGACCTGAGTATTATGGTTAAATAACACCCGAGTCAGTCTGCAATACCAGCGTGAGAAATCACACTCACATTGATTATCAACGTTTCAAAAATCTTTTGAAAACAAAAGCATCTCGTAAGACCACGCCACAAATAAACATATCGGGTTTTTACCTTACGATAGCTAAAACAATTTTATATTAAAATCCTCTGATATTATAATAGGGTCTATATACAAATACTTTTTAAAATAGCCGAAATTGTTACATCTATTAAATTCCAGCTACTAGCCACAGAGTGGGTAATACAAACAAAACTTGTAAAAAGCGCGTAGGGAGAATGGATTTCCAACTAATGACTAGGCACCGAGGTACCACCTGTCACGGTACCTGGTCTAGATCAACGTACCGAGGAGCCACCCTAACTCCCCTGCAACACAAGGTCGGGACTACCCCTTAATAGGTAATCCGGAGTAAGATCACCCCACGGTTATGATCAGCAACCACACCACTAAGCCGAAATAAAAAGGGACATCTAGACAGGGATGACCTCACCCTGAAGTGGGTGCTACCCGCCTAGCCTTGTTGCATAACCCCTGATTTTCAGTCATTCGCGGTTGATGAGGCTTGAGGCTAAGCGTTACCTTTTAGAACATATACCTTTTTATGCCCATCGTCCACCTGACGATGTTCCGAAAGCATTCATCCATACAAGTTCGTCCTGGGTTCGAACGAAACCGAAGGCACTACTCCTACTACATCCATCTTGGAAATATCCTCAGGATTAGTAGCGACTAGCCCTTGCACTTCACTGCTCCATCTTCGACTCCGAACTCGTTTCCCCACGAAACGTACAAACCGGATCGAAGTGGTTTTCGAGAATTTAATCCCGATCCCGGTCTCTTCGAAACGATCAGCGCATTTGGCCAATATTGATAGTCAGTTATTTAACTATCAATTAACATTCACAACATCCATCAAACAATAAATAATCTCCCAAATTATTTATTATTCTCTATATATCTTCGCAAGATATATTTCTATTTTCAACCCTTTTGAAACAGTTTCAAACCATAGTTTCCTCATAAGATAAATTTTCAAATATTCATTTCCACTGAAACAACCAAACACAAAACTTAAGATTTTTAAAAATAATTTAAAACTCTTTATTATAAATTATTCTTTAAAATATTTAAATTGAAATTACATTAATACTTTATTAAAAATATATACTACAGGAATATTTAAAATGAGGCTACTTTATAAAATATAAACTAGATTTTCTCTTTAAAACAAATACCAAGTCACTTTTAAATAACTACCATAAAAGATTAAAAGAAAATACTTACTTTAGAATTTAAATATTTAAGAAATAATAAATTTTCCAAAACTTGCTTTTCAAAATAAATTTAAAACTTTTAACTTATATTTAAAAATTTACTTTAAAAATGTACTTGGTTATCCAGGGAGAATTTCCAATTTCAATCACTTAAATAAATTTTCCAAATTGATTTCCAATTTACTTCATTTGAAATAAATTTCTTTACTTACTCAATCCATTTCAAAATCCATAAATTATAGACTTTATTATTATTTTTCGTTTGGTTTTAAATCTTTTAACCGAAACATTCCAATTTCAGATTTTCTAAATTTCCACTTATTTCTTAATAATTTAAATCTGAAATTTATAATAAATGCTTTATTCTTTTAAATAATAAAACTGAAGTTTAAAATTCATTATCTTCTTGTTTATTTAAATTCCCTTTCATACAATGAATTGTTTATTAGAATTTTAAAACCACTAATATTCTTATCCAGTTTATTTTTAATTTATTTAAATTCTCGATAATTATTCCACTTACAAATTCTCCTCCTTTTATTTTCAAAAATCCAATTCTATATATTTTGATAACTCCGTGTACCGGAATATATTCAAGTAAACCATAGCATTCAATATTCCAATATAATTCATCATAGAATATAAAATAATCACGACAGAGAATATTAAATAATTTAAATAAATGTTGAGGAATCCAGTTGGATCCCTCCAACCTGTTTCTCTGCATCCAAAGACGTTAGCACAATACCAATTCCACTTCGAGGTGGAATATCGCGGTATATGGGATTAGTATAAAATATCATCCGCTATTATGCGGCACATAGGGTCTCATCCGCTATAAAATGCGGGAAATCAATCATTCCAAGATATATTATATACTACTATATATAATATTGCACATCAAATCAAATCAATCAATCAACCAATTATTTAAACTTAACCATTTATATTTAAATAATTCAGATGAGTGAGATTAACTCACCTTTGATTTTTGTTTTGCAATCCACTTCAATATTGCCTTGGATTCCCTGATGTTTGACCTTAAATAAACAATTTATATAATTTATTAATATTCGAAATAATCGAACAACCCAATTATCCTTAAAAAAATATTTATTTAAATTTTAAACTAATTCTTTTCTATAAAAATCCTTTAGTAACTAAAAATAATTAGATTGGTTAATTGAACAAATAAATCATCAAAACCATTTTTTTATTTTTTTTAAATATCTAAGTTCTTCATAAACCCCTCAACATTTTAAAAAAAAATCCCGTTTCTTTCAAACTTTGTCAATCCAAACAAATTTTGTTTCCTGTATATAATAACACGGTATATATATATCTACTGTATTTTCACTCCCTTATAAATCTATGCATACATTTATTAATTGAAAAATAAATAATAATAAAAATACAAAAACCTTACTATTATAAAAAAAATTCTTTCTTTTCTGACTTCTGACCATTCAATTTTAAACTGAAATGCAAATTGAAATTAAACAAGTTGTAAATTTATACCTTGTTGGAATAACACACTCAGGACATCCACCTTGTTCGTCACCATGAGATTCCACCAAGCTCGAACACCATGAAACCCTACGGTTGCAGCTCGAGCTTGAAATTCCAATTTCGATCCAAACGGCTATACTTCTCTGTGCGACTCGAGATAGAAATCTTGCCGCACCACGCCGCGTAATCTTCGCGAAAGATGCCGACTCCCTTGCGTGGTCCTCCCTAGCGTCGAAGCGAAAACGACTTCGATCTGAGCTACACGAAGGCTCGATCGAACTAAAAGAAACAACGCGGCTGTTTTGAACATGGAAGTTCGATGCTTCACGAATTAACATGGAGGAAGGGAATCGATTCAAACGAAGACATGGCCTCCCTGGCTTGCGACCACAATAGCAACTTGCGACCGACATATGATTCGGCTAAGAATCGAAGTCGATTTTCAACGAACTAGAAAGCTTTGATTTTCGAATTGGAATCTACAGGAATGAGCCGTCATTATCCTTTTTTTTCAAAGAAGATAAGGATGGAACGGATTGATTTCGTAGGCCATTATTTTATTTGACTGAAGATAGTATAAAAAAGAAGAAGGCCCGGCTTTTTAAAAATGAGAAATGAGGCGTATTGAAGAAGGGATAGGGTAGCGTATAGGGCGGGCTACAGAGTAGGAAAAACGTTGATGGTGAAAGAATTTCGGCTGAAGAAAAATTTGACAATTAAGAATATATTATATTTGAATTTAAATTTAAATCGTTCCGATTTACGTAGCCTAAAATCACGAACTCCTATCGGGGCGTGCCGCTAAGCGTTTATAACGTTATACCCTTATTCCAAACGCAATGGAAAATGTTTCGAGTCCTAATTCGATCGTATGGAGAAGATAGCCTTTTAGACCAGTTATTTTATTAAATTTTCGATATAAAGTTTCAGCGCGTTTGTAAATCGTACGCTCACACAACAACTCCAAACACCACGAAAATTGGAATCCGATAATAATTCAATATTACGGATCCAATGGCACTGATTTTGTCGAATTCCGAGACTGTGCCTCGGAAGGCTGTTTTTAAATTCAATTTAAACGATAAAATTTCAAAATTGAACAAATCAGTGTTAAATCCAAATTTTAAAACTCTTATTATCCTCAACACTATCAATGTTAATTTTATAAATCTTCAAATTATTTTTAACCGGCTTAAACTCCAGATTCAATATTTTGCCCAACTTCCAATTGTTAAATTCAATTATTTAATTATCAAATAAATAGTGATATTTGAATTCAAGTTAAAACTAACTTTTAAATATTTAAAAATCAATTAAATATTCTAATTTTAAATGCTCAAAAATTCCGGGTCGTCACATTCCTCCCTCCTTAAAAGAATTTCGTCCCCGAAATTACTGGTTAGGAAGAATGGTCCAATACCCGTTTACTTATCTCCAAAACCAAACAATTCAACATCTAACCAACTATCTTTTTATAAAAGACCCATTATCATTCTTATTAACTTCTCAACTCTCCCATAGTTTTCAAATATTATTACTTGCTCAATCATTCAAATTTCAATTTAAAACCAAATTTTGAATTATCAAAATTTCTCAAAAAATTTCACCAGCGTCTCCTTTGCGCGGCTAGCTCGGTACAACTACAAAATGCCTCTACGTGCTCTCAAATTCCAAAAGAAAACAAAAAGCCTAGTGGCTAGATCCAAAAACCCAATCAAATTTGACAGAAATTGAAACACATACATTTTTGTCGAGCAATTCAAATTTATCTTCTGAAATTAAAATCAATTTTCCTTTTCCTTTGTAACACCTGCATATCCTATTTAGCAATAATATCCAATCACAACATTCCAAAAACATTTTATCAACTTCCTTATAAAATGTCAATATTTATTCATTCAAATATTAACCTAGAATATATTTGTAATATCAATTTCCAATTAAGAATTCACCATTCCTTTCTTAAGTTTAGTATAAGAATTTTATATGCTTCTTATATTTATTTTCACCTTACCACTTTAGTTTATATCTATTTCTATTCAAATTGATTCTTTCATTTCCATATGAATTCAATTTATCTTCAACTCTGAATATTGAATTTTATTTTCCATTTATAGCTAATTCATGTCGTTATTTTAAATTAGTTTCATTTACTAATTTATTTCAATTTCCAGTTTGAAATCGTTTTGTCATTAACAAAAAAATTCCCAAAAATTTTCTGACTCCCAAAATTTTCGAAAATTTTTGGCAGAGTCTCCTTTGTACGGAGGAGCTTTTGCAATTTGACAAAAGATATAAATATATATACATCGACCCACCCAGTCGGAAAAGCAAAAACAGTTCATATTCCTTATTTTTACTGCGTAGGAGTACCTTATTTAGCATTTTTAAGCAAGCGGCTTATTTAATTAGCAGTTAGCGAAATCAAATCCAGCCCAATGACTTACCTGGACCTGTACTTACTCAACTAAAACATGTAAGTGTCATATATATGAAGTTTAACAACATTTCACTTATTTGCAATAGTTAAACACATGAATTCTAAAAGCAATGCACACTAAACACTTTCCGTAAGCAATTTGTATAGTTTTAATACTGATTCAACTATTTTCAATTAATTCATATACCATTTTCATTCATTTGAATGGTTTACAACCCACTTGCTTATATTCCATTCATTTTTAATTTTAAACTAACTCATATTATTCCAATTGATTTTAAAATCAATTCTATTCACTTCTGTTAATACATTTACTTTCTTTTACGATAAAATGACTAATTTGCTGTGCAAATTTGATGTTTTTCATGAAAATAACAATTACTTAAGCTTATAACCATTTTAAATTGATTCCAACTCAATTTATATTTATTTCCTTCTATTTTAATTCATTCACAACCATTTTATTTAGCTCGACACATTCCATTTCAATTTTATTCACGATTCATTCATCTGTGTTGCATTTCTTATCCGCATTCATTTGAAACCATTCTATTAAACTTGAAAACATTCTATTTTTCTTATTATCTCTAAGTTATTTCAATTCCTTAACAATTTAAATGGTTTACAATTATTTATTTAAGAATTTCATTCCATTAAATATTATCTGTAACTCACCGAATTTTATTTCGATTCAAATTTATTTTCACTTGATTTAAATCCAACCCAATATCATTAAACTTAGTTTAAGTTGAATTCAATTCAACTCTCTTCCATCTATTTAGCTTAAGTTAATTTACTTCAATTTATTCAAATTTTATACTTAAGCTCATTTTCATTTTACAAGTAAAATTTTCTTTTCTATTCAACTTAATTCTATCTCAATCAAATCTCATTTTAAATCTACAATTTTATTTGATTAGTTATTATAAAATTTTAATTTTCAGATTCAATTCATTCAATTGATTATAAGGCCATTTTCAATTTTATCCCAGATTCATCTGGGTTTTGTTTGCAACCAAAACAATCCCTACTTTAATCTATTCCCAATCATATTTGCTTCACTAACAATTCAAGTTGAATTTAATTTATAACTTGAGTTTTATTTCCAAACTTCATTATCAACTCACAAATCCAGCTTCTATTTGACTACATTAGGTTCCATTTACACATTTTATTAACTAATTTATTATCTAATTAGTTCTCCCCCGGTTAAAATTCAATACTTGATCTTTAATTCCAAATATCACTTCATTTAATTTTCTTAAGTTTAATTTATTTTATAATTCAAGTTTGGATTTTTGTTTTATTTTCCAATTCATCAAAAATATTAATTTTGGGTTTTCTATCCCACTTTTCAATTTTATAAGTCACAACTTATTATTTTACACATTTCCATTCATTCTGGGCTTGAATATATTCATCTTTTATTTTTAACTCAAGATTTTTCGCTTATTTATAACCCAAGCATATTTTTATTCCAGTTCAATTCTATTTTAACTCAGATTTATTTAATTCAATTCGATTTAATTTTCTTCATCAATCCAAGTTGACCTTATTTTTAACTTTAAATTTAAATTCCAACATTCAAAGCTCATATTTCCTTCCTGATTTAAAAATCATCTCAATTTATAAGCTTACAACCTATCTCATCAGGATTTTTAAACACCCAACTTTTGGTTTCAAATCATTTTGAATCTCCAAAATCTCAAAATCACACTTCTCAAAAATTTTAAACAAATCCTGGTTTTTATCCCCAACAAATTTCCTTTGAAATTTTCAAAAACAACTAGCTTTTCTGAACAAATCAATTTGGCAGCAATCCGTCACTTAGAAATTCGAAAATGAATACTGATGATGCGGCTGTCATCATCAGAATTATTTTCCAATAATCCAAGTGATTTCAATGCTATATCACGTTCAAAATCCATTTTAAACAAATTTCCTTTCAGAAATATCTCTAAAACAATAATGCTATTATTTATCTTCAAAACATTTCGAAAAACACTTCCAACATCTCCAAGGTTTTAAATTTCCAAATTCTGGCTTAAATCAAATTTTAACTATAATTCATTTGTATAAATTCCCATTTGATCATATTTCAATTTATAAATCACGTTGTTAATTTATATTTATAAATTTCTTTTTATAAATGAATTTATTTTCCTTAACCTTTGGTTACATTTTCAATTCTAGTTAAATTTCCACTCAACAATGATAATAATTTAATATTATTCATCCTAATATCCAAGCAACCATATATTAGCTAAAATAGTTTGCAAAAACTTTTCTTTATGTCAAAATATATTTTTGGGTAAAATTATTTCATTCACCCACATTTAAAACAATACCGCGTCAATTGTTCTATTCAAGTGTTTAGAAACCCCTTCGATACAGTTGTCCAGACTGTGCCGACGAAGGTTCATATGCCACTAAATAAACCAATCAACACAATATAAAACCATTTTTATATCCACTAACAAATACGCTCTCATATCTATTAATATGCTTAAACTCATTTTAGAGTACTACAGACTCTATTTGAGTAATTCCCACCAGAGCCAAGGTTATCACCAACCTCGCTCTGATACCACTATAACAACCCGCAAATCCGTACCCCTTGAGTCAACACTATTCTACATCAATAAACTCAAGATGAATGGAAATACGAACCATTTGGGTTAAAGAAGAAGAGAAAACAGAAAACAACAACAGAATCTTACCATCGCAGTGGAAATAAAATATAATAGATATTCAATATTCTTTACACCAAATCAAATACTATATCTGTTTATACATACATCATCAGAGTACATCATCAGAGTTTCATATCAATAACATACAACTGGATACACAGCGGAATAATAATCAAATACGGAAGTACGTATCGCCATCCAGCTCGTCTCTTGAGCTCCACAGCATCCTATCCTGTATCCTATAATACTCGGTCTGACCCGAGCATTATGGTTAAATAACACCTGAGTCAGTCTGGAATACCAGCGTGAGAAATCACACTCACATTGATTATTAACGTTTCAAAAATCTTTTGAAAACAAAAGCATCTTGTAAGACCACGCCACAAATAAACATGTCGGGTTTTTACCTTACGATAGCTAAAACAGTTTTATAAAATCCTTTGATATTATAATAGGGTCTATATACAAATACTTATTAAAATAGCCGAAATTGTTACATCTATTAAATTCCAGCTACTAGCCATAGAGTGGGTAATACAAACAAAACTCGTAAAAAGCACGTAGGGAGAATGGATTTCCAACTAATGACTAGGCACTGGGGTATCACATGTCACGGTACCTGGTCTAGATCAGCGTACCGAGGAGCCACCCTAACTCTCCTGCAACACAAGGCCGGGACTACCCCTTACTGGATAATCTCGAGCAAGATCATCTCATGGTTGTGATCAGCAACCGCACCACTAAGCCGAAATAAAAAGGGACATCTAGACAGGGATGACCTCACCCTGAAGTGGCTGCTACCCACCTAGCCTTGCTGCATAACCCGTGATTTTCAGTCATTTCCACTTGATGAGGCTTGAGGCTAAGCGTTACCTTTTAGAACATATCCCTTAGAATGCCCATCGTCCACCTGACGATGTTCCGAAAGCATTCATCCATACAAGTCCGTCTCGGGTTCGAACGGAGCCGAAGGCACTACTCCTACTACATACATTTTGGAAATATCCTCAGGATTAGTAGCAACTAGCCCTTGCACTTCACTGCTCCATCTTCGACTCCGAACTCATTTCCCTACGAAACGTACAAACCGGATCGAAGTGGTTTTCGAGAATTTAATCCCGATCCCACTATCTTCGAAACGATCAGCGCATTTGGCTAATATTGATAGTCGGTTATTTAACTATCAATTAACATTCACACCATCCATCAAACAATAAATAATCTCCCAAATTATTTATTATTCTCTAAATATTTTCGCAAGATATATTTCTATTTTCAACCCTTTTGAAACAGTTTCAAACCATAGTTTCCTCATAAGATAAATTTTCAAATATTCATTTCCACTGAAACAACCAAGCACAAAACTTAAGATTTTTAAAAATAATTTAAAACTCTTTATTATAAATTATTCTTTAAAACATTTAAATTAAAAGTACTTTAATACTTTATTAAAAATATATACTACATGAATATTTAAAATGGGGCTACTTTATAAAATATAAACTAGATTTTCTCTTTAAAACAAATACCAAGTCACTTTTAAATAATTACTACCATAATATATTAAAAGAAAATACTTACTTTAGAATTTAAATATTTTAGAAATAATAAATTTTCCAAAACTTTCTTTTTAAAACAACTTCAAAACTTTTAACTTATATTTAAAAATTTACTTTAAAAATGTACTTGGTTATCCAGGGAGAATTTCCAATTTCAATCACCTAAATCAATTTTCCAAATTGATTTCCAATTTACTTCATTTGTAATAAATTTCTTTACTCACTCAATCCATAAATTATACACTTTATTATTATTTTTCGTTTGATTTTAAATCTTTTAACTGAAACATTCCAATTTCAGATTTTCTAAATTTCCACTTATTTCTTAATAATTTAAATCTTAAATTTATAATAAATGTTTTATTCTTTTAAATAATAATACTGAAGTTTAAAATTCATTATCTTCCTGTTTTTTTAAATTCCCTTTCATACACGGTATTGTTTATTAGAATTTTAAAACCACTAATATTCTTATCCAGTTTATTTTTAATTTATTTAAATTCTCGATAATTATTCCACTTACAAATTCTCTTTCTTTTATTTTCAAAAATCCAATTCTATATATTTTGATAACCGCGTGTACCGGAATATATTCAAGTAAACCATAGCATTCAATATTCCAATATAATTCATCACAGAATATAAAATAATCACGACAGAGAATATTAAATAATTTAAATAAATGTTGAGGAATCTAGTTGGATCCCTCCAACCTGTTTCCCAGCATCCACAGAAGTTAGCACAATACCAATTCCACTTCGAGGTGGAATATCGCGATATATGGGATTAATATAAAATATCATCCACTATTATGCGGCGCATAGGGTCTCATCCGCTATAAAATGCGAGAAATCAACCATTCCAACATATATTATATGCTACTATATATAATATTGCACATCAAATCAAATCAATCAATCAACCAATTATTTAAATTTAACCATTTATATTTAAATAATTCATATGAGTGAGATTAACTCACCTTTGATTTTTGTTTTGCAATCCACTTCAATATTGCCTTGGATTCCCTGATGTTTGACCTTAAATAAACAATTTATATAATTTATTAATATTCGAAATAATCGAACAACCCAATTATCCTTGAAAAATTTATTTATTTAAATTTTAAACTAATTCTTTTCTATAAAAATCCTTTAGTAACTAAAAATAATTAGATTGGTTAATTGAACAAATAAATCATCAAAACCATTTTTTTTTAAATATCTAAGTTCATCATAAACCCCTCAACATTTTTTTAAAAAAATTCCTGTTTCTTTCAAACTTTGTCAATGCGAACAAATTTTGTTTCCTGTATATAATAACACGGTATATATATATCTACTGTATTTTCACTTCCTTATAAATCTATGCATGCATTTATTAATTGAAAAATAAATAATAATAAAAATACAAAAACCTTACTATTATAAAAAAATTCTTTCTTTTCTGACTTCTAACCATTCAATTTTAAACTGAAATGCAAATTGAAATTAAACAAGTTGTAAATTTATACCTTGTTGGAATAACACACTCAGGACATCCACCTCGTTCGTCACCACGAGACTCCACCAAGCTTGAACACCACGAAACCCTACGGTTGTAGCTCGAGCTTGAAATTCCAATTTCGATCCAAACGGCTATACTTCTCTGTGCGACTCGATATAGAAATCTTGTCGCACCATGCCGCACAATCTTCGCGAAAGATGCCGACTCCCTTGCGTGGTCGTCCCCAGCGTCGAAGCGAAAAAGACATCGATCTGAGCTACACGAAGGCTCGATCGAACAAAAAGAAACAACATGGCTGATTTGAACATGGAAGTTCGATGCTTCGCGAATTAACATGGAGGAAGGGAATCGATTCAAACGAAGACATGGCCTCCCTGGCTTGCGACCACAGTAGCAGCTTGTGACCGACATATGATTCGGCTAAGAATCAAAGTCGATTTTCAACGAACTAGAAAGCTTTGATTTTCGAATTGGAATCTACAGGAATGAGCCATCATTATCCTTTTTTTTCTAAGAAGATAAGGATGGAACGAATTGATTTCGTAGGCCATTATTTTATTTGACTGAAGATAGTAAAAAAAAAAAAAAGGCTCGGCTTTTTAAAAATGAGAAATGAGGCGTATTGAAGAAGGGATAGGGTAGCGTATAGGCTGGCTACAGAGTAGGAAAAACGTTGATGGTGAAAGAATTTCGGCTGAAGAAAAATTTGACAAATAAGAATATATTATATTTGAATTTAAATTTAAATCGATCCGATTTACGTAGCCTAAAGTCACGAACTCCTAATGAGACGTGCCGCTAAGCATTTATAACGTTATACCCTTATTCCGAACGCAATGGAAAAGGTTTCGAGTCCTAATTCGATCGTATGGAGAAGATAGTTTTTTAGACCAGTTATTTTATTAAATTTTCGACATAAAGTTTCAGCGCGTTTATAAATCATACGCTCACACAACAACTCCTAACACCACGAAAATTGAAATCCCATAATAATTCAATATTACGGATCCAATGGCACTGATTTTGTCGAATTCCGAGACTGTGCCTCGGAAGGCTGTTTTTAAATTCAATTTAAATGATAAAATTTCAAAACTAAACAAATCAGTGTTAAATCCAAATTTTAAAACTTTTATTATCCTCAACACTATCAATATAAATTTTATAAACCTTCAAATTATTTTTAACTGGCTCAAAACTCCAGATTCAATATTTTACCCAACTTCCAATTATTAAATTCAATTATTTAATTATCAAATAAATAGTGATATTTGAATTCAGTTAAAACTAACTTTTGAATATTTAAAAATCAATTAAATATTCCAATTTTAAATTCTCAAAAATTCCGGGTTGTCATAAATACAAAGTAATCAATCATTAATTACTTTTATAAATAATCAATTAACCTTAATTAACTAATTAATTATCTCTTAATTATTAATTAATAAAATTTAATTATTAATTAACAATCCTAATTACAAATTATTTAATCCATAGTTACCAATTAATCAGTCCTTAATGACAATTAATTAAAACTTAATAATAGTTAAATAATTCTTAATTAACTTTAATTATAGATTTATAATCTCTTAAATATTAATTAAGAAAACCTAATTATTACTTAATAAAACTTATTAAGTACTTCTTAATTACCAGTTTAATTTACCCTTAATTACTTAATAAATTAATTTCTAATTACAAATTAATTAATCTCTAATTATTAGTTAATCAATCATAATTATTAGTTAATTAAATTAATTATTCTTAATTAATTACTTAATTAATCCTTATCAATAATTAATTAAATTAATTAATTAAACTTCAATTTTCTTAATTAACTTAATTAATTTCAACTCCTTAAAAATCTTAATTAACCTTAAGATAAAACATTTTCTTTACTTATCATTAAAACATTTTATCTTAGTAATTAACTTTACTTAATCAAATCATTAATTAAGTTTTAAAATAAAATAATCATTAATTTCTTATCTCTAATTTATTAATTAACAATCCTTAATTTACAAGTTAATAAATCACTTGAAACCCTCAACTGTTAATTAATTTATCCTTAATCATTAACTAATTTAATTAATTAATCACTCTTTAATTATTTAATTAATTATCAAAATTTAATTAAGTTTTTAAGATAAAAAACAATTCCTTTATTAATTACCGAATTACATTTCAAATTAAGTTTGAAAATAACTTAAGGATTCAACTTAATACATTTAAGTTAAGTATATCTTACAACTTAAATTTATTCAAAACATTCATTACAAAGAAATGAATTTTCAAGAAATTGATTTAACTTAATTATTTAAAATTTAAAAAACTTACTTTTATTTAAATTTAAAAACTTGTTTAAACATTTGCTTTGGGTTTAACCCATATGTACTTAAATCAAAACCAAGTACATCATCTTCTTTTTCTTCTTTGTTTTAAAACAGTTTGTTTCAAATTTTAAAACTGTTAAAACTTAACAGTTCACTCAACTCTTGCATACGACCCAAGGAATAACTCGAGCCAAAAGAAAATCCACGCGAGTACCTTCCCGAGGCAACTGCCATTCCCAAAACCTTAACACCAACTGACATTCCTGTCATCTGTGCACCCTGCACCATCCACGCTGAACTTCTGACCACCACCAGAACTTCCCACACGTCGACGATTGCTCCAGCAACTCATCAAGATCATCAAACCACAACCACAAACCATGATTCCAAATCGAGCTATTCAGTTGAAACTGGAACCCAAACCACTGCCAGAAAATGACTTGCCCAATCGATTCTGACCACCGAAGGTAGAGCTACCTCGTCCACACCTTGCCGAACTCCTGCGCAACCAATCCCCGCAGCCTCGAGCCACTCGATCACCCAGACGACACCGTCCCCTAAATTCCGATCACAACCCAATTTACGGTTTAAAATTAAATCGAGCAATTCCCAACGCCACGGTGGATTAACCACCTTCCAACCATTTTGCCGATCACTTCAACACCCCGACCTCCTCCAGTAATTACCTTGACCACTAGAAATACACTGGCAACCAAAAAATCCCAAAAATCCATATTCTGGTCATCGATGCACAACACTCTCAATATCATTTTCAAAATTGTGATTCTTTCCTTAAAAATCATATTTTCCAAGATTGATTCAAATTAAATACTTGAATCAGCAATTTAAGATGATTGATTTTTAACATGTTTAAAATATTTACTGCCTTTTTCAATTTTTCAGATGATATTCCCACTTTTCTTACTTAATGATATTTTCAAAACTTAGATTAGGATTAAACAAACAAATCTTGTTTGAATTCAAAAATCTGACAGAGAGCAGATGATACTATTTTGAATTTTTTATCAAACTTAAAATGTGCACTATAAACAAGGGTATAATGAGGAAATCAAATATGCATGCTTAAGCCAGATACATATATACAGAGGTTATACTTAGATACACATGCAACTCTTCATCACAGAAATTCATATTCAACAAACATTTTCCTACTTAACTTTTAAATAAATGTTTACTTACCTTATAAAGATGAACAGAGCTTTGAAAAACTGGAAGCTTTGAATTGCATCTACTTTGATTTCTTTAAAAACAGGTAAGCTTGCTTTAAAAACTGAAATGCTTTGAAAACTTTGATTTTTGCTTCATATTTTCTTACTTGAACTCTTGAAAATGGTTACAGGCTTGAAGAATAAATGGTTACAGACTTGATTTGTTTACAGGACTTGATGTTTTGAGGGCTGATTTTAGGTTTTGTGTAAAAGAAAATGGTTACAGGGATAACATTGCAGATTTGGTTTTGAACTTGTGAAAAGTTTTACAGGTTATTGATTTTTGATTAGAGGAATGTTTTAGATTTGACATGGTGGATTGGTTTTGAATTTTTATCTTTGCAAATGTGAAAATAAACAAAAAAATGGAAGAGAGGGAAGAGATAAATTTATATAGATTCATTAGGATTTGTTTTAAAATTAAAGAAAATAGAATTGAATTATGACACTTGGCATTACAATCTTTGATTACCTTACACATGTTATAACAAGTATTATAAAATTAACACTTGTAATTATTTACTTTTATTTTATTTTTAAATGATTTATAACTTTTGAATTAAATTTCCTAATTAGTAAATATATCTTAAATGCATTTTCTAAATTTATATACATAAAACTTTTTAAAAGAAATAAAATAAAAACTAATTAGATTCTAAATAAAATCACATACAAATATATTTAATCCATTTTTAAACGTCAATATAACTTTTGTATTTATTTACTATTAAATAAATACTTTCTAAATTTATATAAATAATATCTTTAAGGAAAATAATATAAAACAAAATCTTATTTAAATAAAAAACTTTATTCATACATTTCATATCAAAATATATTAGAATAATTATCTTTTAAAGATTAAAATTTAAATCTGGATTAAAATTCAAATTTTACTTTTAAAAATCCAATTTAAAAATCGATTCAAATATATATATTTTAAGTAAGCACATTATTAAGTTTGTAATTGATTATTTTATTTAAAAAACAACTTAAATACATATATATATTTAAACAATACTTATTAATTTGAAAATAATAAGTCTATTTATAATCAAATTTATAAAATAATGCAAATTAAATAATTATTCTATCAATCTATATCTATGTTTAAAAACATCATATTATTATTATTTGAAAATATCAAACTTTACCAATTTTAATTAATCAATTAAGAGATTATCACATTTTAAATTCCTTAAAATTCTAGGATATCACATTCCTCCCCCTTAAAAGAATTTCGTCCCCGAAATTTAAAACAAAAGATAACCCAAAGGTTTTTAATTTTTTTTTAACAATCCAAGCATACACATCAACCATACACTATCAATCAAACAACCATTCATCCAAACAAACAATTCCTCTTAAGATCTACCAAATTCAAGGACACAAACTCTATTGTCATCAGTAGAAAAATAACTTCTCCTATTCAAAAAAGACAAAATAGATGCACTTGCCAATCTGACCCTCAGATCCTGAAAAACTTCATGTAGAAACCCCTAATCCCAACACTACAACTTTCGGTTGCTTCCACTCTAGAACAACTGCTACAAAGCTTCCGCTGCACAACTCTGATCTGGAGCAGATGAGAATGCCGTCGATGAACACGAGCACAACTTGACCAACCCATCCCAGAAAATATGGTTTCTCAGATCCATAAAGAGAAAACATAGAAGTCCCACAAAATCTTGACCTGCTTCCCCCAAAACCTCTTCCCAGAAGACCTCCTTCTACCTAGCTGATCTACTGGTAGCTCCATGAACCAAGTCGATGCGGAACTCAATCTCTAATGCGGACAAACCTCTGTCTTCCTTGAAGACATCCGAAAAATTTCCTGCTAACTTAAGAGAATCACTCAAACCATCGCAAGTCACTTTTGCGATCAACCCATCCTAATTTCCAAAGAACCCTCTTTACCAATCAGGACAGCTTATGCTTGACTAACCAATCCATTGAAGAAATGGATCCACTCTACTGCTTCTGAAATCTGCCTCTAGGAAACTGCTAAGCCAAAAGATCTTCCAGCTGGAACACACAACATCTCCCAACCGCGCGCTGCCACAGATGCTAAAGACTTCTTAGCCAAAGCTCCTTGAGAAACTTGCACCTCAAACTAAACACAACATCCTACTGAACTCGGCCACATCACCGATGCAGGCACACTTCCTTAAACTTGCTCCAAAAAAACATCTTTGAAAATAATCCATAGTCACTGCGTCTTATCACGCAGCTACTCCTTCCCAAAGTTGCCAAGATGCCATCACTTGCTTATGCTTAACCGACAGATCCAAACTCTACCCATCAAACTTCAAAGATGTACTCTGAACCTTTTAAAGGTTTCCTTCAGAGATTGATGAAATCCTCCACCACAGCAAAGCTTACTCGAGACGGTATTGGGTCTACAGTCTCGACACATACTATTCCATTGGTAGTAGTGCTACACACACTACTACCCTTTCTACCTCTAACACTTGTATTGAAAAACCAGAACAGGTAACCCAACAAATCAGGTAGAAATATATGTATATATATATGTATGTATGTATATATATTTCAAAATTACAAGTACGCTCTCTCAAGAAGAAATCACTGTAAAGCCTTGGTATTCACTCAACCTAGTGCTCTAATACCACATGTAACAACCCGTCTTTCACTCCACAAAAAGACGAATCATTAATAAGAAAGAAAGGGATAGAAAAGAGAAAGAAAGAGAAGAAAGAAAGACCAACATCAGAATCTCAATAGCGGAACGAATAAATTATATTAATCACATAAGATATTACATAGTAACATATACATCAGAGTTACACAGCTTATATATCACATACTAGACAGCTATAAATACCTATCTAGTTATTACAACTCAATATACAATACAGATATCAACACAGAGATCAACACAGAGATCAACACAGCGGAATCACTATATATCTACAACGCAGAAGCCTCCTGCTCCATATCTCCTTCAGAATTCGTCAAAGCTAAACTTGTTTAACTTTGAAAACCTTTGAAAACAAAGGTATCAGACATGGGCCGGTGTGAGTAAACGAGTTAAACTTGTTTAACTTTGAAAACCTTTGAAAACAAAGGTATCACGCAAGACTTCAGACACATAAACATGGGTAAGTTTTTACCTTACGCTAACCAAAACTTTGATAGGAAATTCTGTGATATTACAATAGTGTCTAGGGTTTTCAAATAAATAAGAAATAGCTAAAATTGTTACATGATTAAATTCCAGCATACTAGCCACAAAGTGGGTTATGCATTCAAGTCCGGTGGCACTTATTGGAGATTGGATTTCCATACAATGGCAGGGCTACTGGGGTACCGCCCGTGTAACGACCTTGGATTTTGGCCCTATTTATTTTAATAAATATTCAAATCAATTTAAACAAAATGTATACTTATCCATTTGAAACGGATATGATTTTGAAATAATTGCCATTGTTTATATAAATGGTATTCTTAAAAGGGAAATTGATTTGAAAGTTTAAATAAATTATCTCAATAATATTCATAGTAAAATTGTCTTATATGATTGAATTAAAATACCTTACTTTGTGTATATTTGGTAAGTATACATATGAATGATAATGTTTGAAATGAAATCTAATTCTATCAACATAAAAATAAGTATAACATATGAATATAACTTAATTATTGACAAAATACAAATAGGAATGAATATAAATAAACCGTATTGAATATAACTTAAATATTATTAGTGAGAAATAAAAAAAAATGGAAACAAGGATTAAACATACAACATAATCTGAAGTTAATTAAAACACAATTGTATAAAACTAAAATAAAAACAAAGTATAAAATAAAATAACAATAAACAAGCATACAACATAAACTGTTAATTTGAGAGCGTAAAATAAAATAAGCATAATGTATAAAATAATAAAACAAATTAACTTCATATACACATGAATATCTACCTGCAAAAGTTATGCACAAACAAAAATAACAAAACAACTTATCTTCACTTACAAGACACAAGATATAAGTAAATCTGATAACCATGTATACTGAAACTAATAACAGAACAAGTATTCATAAATATAATAGATCAAGTGTTTCCTGTAAGTACAAACTAGAAGCTGTCAAAACAAATATTTTTATACAAATGTCTTCATAAGGCAAATCTATTTGTAAATATAAACAGAGAAACACAGGTCATATAACCTACCTGCAAGTATATACTTTTACATAAATATCTGTGAGCAGCAAATATTTTAAAAATTATGCAAACTATTTAAGATACAAAGCAAATATGAACAAATGAATAGCTTCATGTACAAGCTTTGTTGGCCTGCAAAATGAAAAGGAACAAATCAATATCTTTATGCATAGTACAACACAATTGTATACGAATATTTATGTGCAACTGAATATAATGAGTACGTAAACCTATTTGGTAAACAAAACATTTAATGCTAATATCTCAGCCTACATTTTGGTCAATTCAGAGATTGTGCAAATCTTATAAAAAAAAATCTGGTCAAAACAAACAAAACAATAAGAAAGTGTTTGTCCAGTTATCACCTTCCTCTACATATCATTTCTCTTATATATATATCTACACCTTTCTTTAGTTCGAGCAAGAAATAGTAATACCTGAGAAATAAAGATTAGAAGAAGAAACAAATTCAAATAAAAAAAAGGGGCAGATTCATGAAAAACCCAGGCAGTTTTCATCTGCAGTTTTCAAAGCATCAAAAAAGCTTGTTGTTCAACTGTTATTTGAGGTGAGTAAACTTAACTTTTCAAGCTTAAGTTAATCAAATCAGTAAGATAATTCATGGGATTTATATATGTGTTGTATATGCTTTATCTTGATATGTATCTGAGATTTCATACAAGCTGTAATAGGAATATTGTAGATGCTGATTCTCTGCTATGTGTTACAGGATGAAAACAATTAAACTTTGAATTGTTTTCATTTGATTATAGTAAGTTTAAATTTGTTTTCATCAAAACTTGTTGCTTGAACTTCAATCGTAAATTTTTTGTAAAACCTTTTCCAACATATTAGTAACTTTTATTTTATTTTTTTCTGTTTACAGTCAATGAAGGAAACATAGGTAAATTCAATCATATGAAAAGCTAATTTAAATTTATACCTTGAATTATGACTAAAATTTATGATTTTTAAAAATTGAATGAGGATTTTTAGCTTAGTATTTCAGGAGTAATTCGGTGTCGAATAAAAATTTAATTTTTATCAAATTCT
Source organism: Allium cepa (assembly GCA_030765085.1). Classification (NCBI taxonomy): domain Eukaryota; kingdom Viridiplantae; phylum Streptophyta; class Magnoliopsida; order Asparagales; family Amaryllidaceae; genus Allium; species Allium cepa. Next base: position 142,401,442 of record CM060931.1, on the reverse strand, counting down.
CGAATTTGATTCAATATAAAATGCTGAAATTTAAATTGAAGTAAGTACAAAGGATAGTGATCATAGGAAAAATATTCACTGATTTTTCCATTGCGTAGAATTTGGATACGAGATCGACATAGGGTTTTACTGCGCATTTGTGTTCATGCCAGTAAAATATGGGATTCGACTCGTACACGTGATCGAGTGATTCGAGGCTTGGTTGGAGGTTTGCTGGGTACGTTGACGAGGTGTGGTCGAGTTTGCATCACCTCCGGTGGACCGTGCTTTGGTGGCGTGGCGTTTTGTTGCAGTGAGGTCGTTCGTCTTTCTTTCGTTCAAACTGCCTTTTTTCGAAATAAAATATTTAAGGGTTACTTGAGTTTAATTTTTCCAATGTCGTGCTAATTGGGATTTTCTCGAAGCCTCGGAAGCTCGCCGGAGCCACGAGCGACGCTGTACACGTGTACGACACGGTAGCGTATCAGTGTTTAATGGGGGGGCACAGTCTCGAGTCAATCTCGAGAATATTGGATGTTTGCTTCGGTTTCTTTTGAGTTTGAGTGCGAAAATCTTCTGATGTTTATCTTTTAATTAAGTTTAAATGGAAACTTGCTGTAAATTAAAAAGAGGGAAGAAGGTGGAGTTCGCATACCTGGGTTGGTGACTCGGGAGAAGGGGGCGATCTACTCGAAGCAGCGATTGAATGTTATAGGGGAGATCTCGTGTTCTTTGTATTTGAGTGTAAGATTTTATAAAATTTGTTAGTGAATAAAGGTTTCAGCAAAGTTTCACAGTAAAGTGAATACTGTTCAAGATTTAAGTAAAAATTTAATTTAAGTTTTGATTATCATAGTTAAGGTTTATTAACAGGTTAACTCGTGATTAATTATTTTAAATTAACTAATTATTTTGTTAAAGCTTAACCATGTTTTTTAAATCTTGTTAATATTTTAATAAGTAATAAATAAAGTAAAATAACAAAAAATGTTTCAGTTAGGAATATAATTGATATCAAATTTTAAGAAGACTTGAATGTTAATTAAGTAAATAATCAATAGTAATTGATTGGGTTCAGAAGTAATTAAGAGTAATTACTTTGTAATCTTAATTAGTAGTGTATTATAGGTAATAAGTGAAATTGTAATTAACCGCTTAATTAATTGATGAACGATTAGTAGTTAATTAATCAAGTGGTTTAATTAAGAATTAAGGAAATAATTAGCAGTAAATAAACAGGTTATCCGTTTCATTTAGATTGTTAATTAATAATTAAGAAATAATTACTGAAGTAATTAAAGTTAGATAACTTGATTAAGAACGTAATTAATTAAATAATGCGAATAAAGTAATTAAGTAATTAAGCAATTAAGACATAAATATTAATTAAGAAATGATTTATTGATTAAATAATTTGAAAGAAGATAAGTGATTAAACAAGGTTAAGAGATTAATTCTCAAGTAATTAAATTAATCACAATAAGAACTTAAGATGATTGCTTATGGATGTTGTATGTGTAAAATATTTGTTTGTGATGTTTATTGATGATATTCTGTGATGCTCACTGATATGCTATAATATATCCATGGCAATTGTGTATGATTTATCTGTGGTAAATGTTATATGAATTCAATTATTGAATTAAACTGTTTAAGTTAATTAGACAACTTGGCCTTTAAAATGGCGTTTGGATTTCGATGAGACCGGGATCGAGTGTCAATTTGATATTCCGAAAACCATATCGATCCAAATTTTAAACGATAGGTCGTGAATTCTCAAGTGAAGATCGAGATGGTGTTTTCAGAATGCAATGGTTATCGTCGTTGACTCTGAGGGGATTCCAAAATGAGTGTAATGAGATAATGCCTTCGGTTTCGTTCGAACCCGGAACGAACTTGTATGGATTGAATGCTTTCAACACATTGTCAGGCGGACGATGAGCATTCTAAGAAATATGTCCTGTAAAGGTAATCGCAGCCTCAAGCCTCATCAATCGGGAATGGCTAAAACAGGGGAGGTGCAGCAAGATTAGGTGGGTCATGCCCAAGCAGGACGAGATATACCCCTGCCTAGATGTCCTTTTATTTCGGCTGTGTGGGCGGTTGGATATGCGCACCAACTGCGGGGTTATCTTGTTCGGGACTGTTCAGTAAGGAATGGTTTCGGCCTTGTGTTGTAGGGGAGTTAGGGTGGCTCCTCGGTACAGTGATCTAGACCACGTACTGTGACGGGCGGTACCCCAGTAGCCCTGCCATTGTATGGGATCCAATTTCCAATAAGCGCCGTACGTTTTGATTGTGCCCAACTACGTTGGAATGTGAGATGTAAGCATTTCAGCTATTTCTGTATTTTACTTGAAAACCCTAGACACTATTATAATATCACTGAATTTCCTATAATGTTTTGGTTAGCGTAAGGTAAAAACTTACCCGTATTTATTCGTAGGAAGTCTTACGTGATACCTTTGTTTTAAAAGGTTTTCAAAATTAAACAATTTAAACCGTTTACTCATACCAGACCCATGTCTGACCCGGAGTTTATATTTTGTTTTTCATAAACTCTTGGGTACTCAAATTTTTACGAGTAGCCAAGTGATAGGTTTGGATTTTGATTCTGGAGGAGCTTGGAGCAGGAGTTTCCAGACGTATGTAGATATCTATCTAGTTCCGCTGTGTTAGTTGATGTATACTGTATTTTTGATGTATATAGTGACAGATGTATGTATGATTGTCATGTGTATTGATATTGTATAACTCTGATCTATGAAATCAATGTAATAGATATGTGATATATTATATTTTATTCCGTTCCGTTGTGAGATTCAGACGTTTTGTTTCTTTCTTTTCTATTCTTTTCTATTTCTATCCCTTTCTTTCTTAATGATGATGCGTCTTTCTGGTAGTAGAAGGGCAGGTCATCACACTTGGTATCAGAGCGCTAGGTTAAGTGAATACCTAGGCTCTTGAGTGATTTCTTTCTTGAGAGAGCGTATTTGTAATTTTGATATATATATATATATATATACATTTCTACCTATTTATTGGGTTACCTGTTCAGGTTTTCCAATATAAGTTATAAAGCTAGATAGGGTAGTGGTGTGTGAAACACGACTACCGATGGTTGGAGTTTTGAATATTTGTAGTCGAAGTGTATCTGTCGAGACTGTAGACCTATTACCGTCTCGAGTGAGCTTTGGGTGATGTGAGGATTTCATTGTTGGAATGTAATTTTGGAATGAGCTTGAGTTTGGATCTGTCGGATGGACAGGAGCAAATCATGATATCTTGATGTCTCAAGGTGTAGTAGTTATGCGATGGGACACAGTGATTTTGGGTGTCTCCGGAGATGTTTCTTTGGAACAAGTTAAGGAAATATGTCCGTTTCAGAATTGTGACTAAGTTCAGTAGGGTGTTTTTGTTTGGTTGAGGCTCGAGTTTCTCGAAGAGCTTTGAATAAAAGTCTTTGGACATCGAGGTTAGACATATAGCTTGAAGTGTTCTGTGTGCTGTCGAGAAGGTTTGTTGATTAGTAGTTTTCTTGAGGTGATTTCAGAAGTAGCAGAATGGATTCATTTCTTCGATGGATTGACCCGAACAGTATATGGCTGTTCTGGATTGTGAAGGGAGAACAAACTTATTTGGGTAGAATTGCCAGAGTGTTGTGCGACAATTCTGGAATTCATTTGTGTAATCATTTACATGGAGTTGAGCTTTTCAAGAGAAGATTTAAGTTATTGATGTGAACCAAATTTTTCCTGATGTATTCGGGAAGTTAATGGTTTGTCTTCCCATCGAGAGATAGAGTTGCGTGATGGTTTGATTCCAGGGTAGTGCTGGTGATTCAGCCTAGTTGAAGGATGGTTTCGAGAAAGGAAGTAGAGTTAGTTGAGCAGATTCAGGATCTTCTGGGGAAGAAGTTGATCAAGTCTAATTTTTCTTGTTAGGGTTCTGTGACAGAGTTGTCGCTAAATCGGAAGGATCGATAAGAGTATAAATAAGTTTGTTTTGGTATATTCTAAGTTTGAAGAAGAGGTCAAGCAACATTTGAAGATAGTGTTGGAGACACTGAGGGAACATGTTTTGAAGCGAGTTCTCTAAGTGCCATTTTTGGAAATCGAAAGTTATTTTTGGGACACATTATTTCGGTGAAGGTATCTCTGTAGACCCAGCAAAGGGAGAATCTATTCTAGAATGGAAGCAACTGAAGCAACCGATGGAAATTCATAATTTTCTGGTTTAACTGGCTACTGCAGGAAATTTATCAAAGACTATTCCAAGATTTCTTCACATCTGACTAAGTTGACAAGGAAAAGAACTAAGTTCAAATGGACACCCGGTGTGAAGAAGCTTTCTAAGAATGGAAGACGAGGCTAACCAGTGCTCCAGTGAGTGTTATTCCGGAAGGGAAGGGCAGCTTTGGAATCTATATGGATGCTTGTATAATTGGTTTGGAAGCAGCGTTTATGCAGAGTGGAGAGTAACTGCGTATGCGTGTCAGCAATTAAAGCAACATGAAGGGAACTACGTTACGCATGACCTTGAGTTGTTAGCCATTGTGTTTGTTTTGAAGATTTGGAGGAACTATCTGTTGGGAGAGAAGTTGGGTTATTCATGGATCATAAACCATTGGAATATCTTTTCTCTCTAAGGGAATGTTAATCTATGGCAGCCGTGGTGAGTCGAATTTCTGGCCTCATATGATATGGATATTCTGTATACCTAGGATAAGCGAATGTTGTGGTTGATACTCTTAGTAGGAATGCAGTTTTGTTCTTTTAGAAGTTGTTCCTTCTCTCCAGGGCAGAATCATAAGTAAGCAAAGGGAGGATAGATCTTTTGAGGAATTGATTCTTGAACTAAGGATGGACGGTGTTCAGATTTTAAGGTGGTTTAAGGATTAATGATCGTTTGTGTGCTTGATATAGATGAAATGAGGCAATAGGTTTTAGCTGAATGTCATCACTCCAGACTGAATATTCACCCGGAATCTTTAAGATGTATAAAGATATGAGAAGAATTTTTGGAGACCGAGCATGAAGAGGGTGTAGCTGCTTTCGTTTATAGTTGTACTTTCTATCAGCAAGTTAAGGTGATCAATAGAAGTTGTCCAAGATTATTGCAATCTTTAGAAAATCCCAGATGGAAGTGGGCAATGATTTCGATGGCTTTCATTGACGGTTTGCCAAGAATCAAGAAAAGAAACGATGGAATATGGATTACTGTGGATCGATTAACTAAGAGTGCTCATTCTATACCAGTTAAGGTAACTCGGACTACAGTTTCTGGCCAAAATTTTCTTAAGGAAAATAGTAAGATTGCATGGTGTTCCTGTTAGCATAATAAGTGATCGTGACCCTATTTTTCACCAGCAAATTTCTGGAAGATTTTGCAATTGGCTTTGGAACGAGTTTGAAATTTAATATAGCCTATTATCCTCGGACGGACAGAGAGACTGAACCGTATTTCAGAGGATATGCGGCAAGTTTGAGTTTTGGATTTTGGTAGATCGTGGAAGACTGTCTTGTGTTTGGACCAGTTTTGATTTGTGAAGTTTTTGCTTAGGTTGGGCTTATCAAAGGAAAAGATAAGAGCTTCTCAAGACCGTCAGAAAAAGAAGTACGCAGATAAGAAGGAGACAATTTGAATTTGAGATTGGTAATTTGTTTTTGGCCAAAGTTTCCCGATTAAAAAGGAACTATTAGATTCGAAAGGCGGGAAAACTTGACCCGAGATATATATTGGACTATTTCGGATATTGACAAGGATTGGAGCTGTTGCTTGCAGAGTTGGGTTGCCAAAACGGATGTCTAGGATTGTTAGTTAAGATGAGAGGCAACTCAGGAGTATATTAGCGTAGCTTATCATAGTGTAGTGGAGCGAGGATCCCAGGGATTTCACCCAGGAAACTCTGTATAGTTTTAGAAAAACTTATCTGGATTTGTGTCCGGATAGCTAGTGATGTTTGTTAGGATAGATGCTGGTTGTTTGTTAATATATGAATGATATGTATGTTTGAATGGTTGATATGACAACTTTTAAATTATCTTTGTTTTAAATTTCGGGGACGAAATTCTTTTAAGGGGGGAGGAATATAACGACCCTGGATTTTGGCCCTATTTATTTTAATAAATATTCAAATCAATTTAAACAAAATGTATACTTATCCATTTGAAACGGATATGATTTTGAAATAATTGCCATTGTTTATATAAATGGTATTCTTAAAAGGGAAATTGATTTGAAAGTTTAAATAAATTATCTCAATAATATTCATAGTAAAATTGTCTTATATGATTGAATTAAAATACCTTACTTTGTTTATATTTGGTAAGTATACATATGAATGATAATGTTTGAAATGAAATTTAATTCTATCAACATAAAAATAAGTATAACATATGAATATAACTTAATTATTGACAAAATACAAATAGGAATGAATATAAATAAACCGTATTGAATATAACTTAAATATTATTAGTGAGAAATAAAAAAATGGAAACAAGGATTAAACATACAACATAATCTGAAGTTAATTAAAACACAATTGTATAAAACTAAAATAAAAACAAAGTATAAAATAAAATAACAATAAACAAGCATACAACATAAACTGTTAATTTGAGAGCGTAAAATAAAATAAGCATAATGTATAAAATAATAAAACAAATTAACTTCATATACACATGAATATCTACCTGCAAAAGTTATGCACAAACAAAAATAACAAAACAACTTACCTTCACTTACAAGACACAAGATATAAGTAAATCTGATAACCATGTATACTGAAACTAATAACAGAACAAGTATTCATAAATATATAGATCAAGTGTTGCCTGTAAGTACAAACTAGAAGCTGTCAAAACAAATATTTTTATACAAATGTCTTCATAAGCCAAATCTATTTGTAAATATAAATAGAGAAACACAGGTCATATAACCTACCTGCAAGTATATACTTTTACATAAATATCTGTGAGCAGCAAATATTCTAAAAATTATGCAAACTATTTAAGATACAAAGCAAATATGAACAAATGAATAGCTTCATATACAAGCTTTGTTGGCCTGCAAAATGAAAAGGAACAAGTCAATATCTTTATGCATAGTACAACACAATTGTATACGAATATTTATGTGCAGCTGAATATAATGAGTATGTAAACCTATTTGGTAAACAAAACATTTAATGCTAATATCTCAGCCTACATTTTGGTCAATTCAGAGATTGTGCAAATCTTATAAAAAAAATCTGGTCAAAACAAACAAAACAATAAGAAAGTGTTTGTCCATTTATGACCTTTCTCTACATATCATTTCTCTTATATATATATATATATATATATATATATATATATATATATATCTACACCTTTCTTTAGTTTGACCAAGAAATAGTAATACCTGAGAAATAAAGATTGGAAGAAGAAACAAATTCAAATAAAAAAATGGGGGGGTAGATTCATGAAAAACCCAGGCAGTTTTCATCTGCAGTTTTCAAAGCATCAAAAAAGGCTTGTTGTTCAACTGTTATTTGAGGTGAGTAAACTTAACTTTTCAAGCTTAAGTTAATTAAATTAGTAAGATAATTCATGGGATTTATATATGTGTTGTATATGCTTTATCTTGATATGTATCTGAGATTTCATACAAGCTGTAATAGGAATATTGTAGATGCTGATTCTCTGCTATGTGTTACAGGATGAAAACAATTAAACTTTGAATTGTTTTCATTTGATTATAGTATGTTTAAATTTGTTTTCATCAAAACTTGTTGCTTGAACTTCAATCAGAAATTTTTTGTAAAACCTGTTCCAACATATTAGTAACTTTTATTTTATTTTTTCTGTTTATAGCCAATCAAGGAAACATAGGTAAATTCAATCATATCAAAAGCTAATTTAAATTTATACCTTGAATTATGACTAAAATTTATGATTTTTAAAAATTGAATGAGGATTTTTAGCTTAGTATTTCAGGAGTAATTCGGTGTTGAATAAAAATTTAATTTTTATCAAATTCTCGAATTTGATTCAATATAAAATGCTGAAATTTAAATTGAAGCAAGTACAAAGGTTAGTGATCTTAGGAAAAATATTCACTGATTTTTCCATTGCGTAGAATTTGGATACAAGATCGACATAGGGTTTTACTGCGCGTTTGTGTTCATGTCAGTAAAATATGGGATTCGACTCGTACACGTGATCGAGTGATTCGAGGCTTGGTTGGAGGATTGCTGGGGACGTTGACGAGGTATGGTCGAGTTTGCATCACCTCCGGTGGACCGTGCTTTGGTGGCGTGGCGTTTTGTTGCAGTGAGGTCGTTCGTCTTTCTTTCGTTCAAACTGTCTTTTTTCGAAATAAAATATTTAAGGGTTACTTGAGTTTAATTTTTCCAATGTCGTGCTAATTGGGATTTTCTCGAAGCCTCGGAAGCTTGTCGGAGCCACGAGCGACGCTGTACACGTGTACGGCACGGTGGCGTATCAGTGTTTGATGGGGGGCACGGTCTTGAGTCAATCTCGAGAATATTGGATGTTTGCTTCGGTTTCTTTTGAGTTTGAGTGCGAAAATCTTCTGATGTTTATCTTTTAATTAAGTTTAAATGGAAACTTGCTGTAAATTAAAAAGAAGGAAGAAGGTGGAGTTCGCGTACCTGGGTTGGTGACTCGTAGAAGGGGGCGATCTACTCAAAGCAGAGATTGAGTGTTACAGGGAGATCTCGGGTTCTTTGTATTTGAGTGTAAGATTTTATAAAATTTGTTAACGAATAAAGGTTTCAGCAAAGTTTCACAGTAAAGTGAATACTGTTCAAGATTTAAGTAAAAATTTAATTTAAGTTTTGATTATCATAGTTAAGGTTTATTAATAGGTTAACTCATGATTAATTATTTTAAATTAACTAATTATTTTGTTAAAGCTTAACCATGTTTTTAAAATCTTGTTAATATTTTAATAAGTAATAAATAAAGTAAAATAACAAATAATGTTTCAGTGAGGAATATAATTGATATCAAATTCTAAGAAGACTTGAATGTTAATTAAGTAAATAATCAATAGTAATTGATTGGGTTCAGAAGTAATTAAGAGTAATTACTTTGTAATCTTAATTAGTAGTGTATTATAGGTAATAAGTGAAATTGTAATTAACCGCTTAATTAATTGATGAACGATTAATAGTTAATTAATCAAGTGATTTAATTAAGAATTAAGGAAATAATTAGCAGTAAATAAACAAGTAATCCGTTTCATTTAGATTGTTAATTAATAATTAAGAAATAATTACTGAAGTAATTAAAGTTAGATAACTTGATTAAGAAAGTAATTAATTAAATAATGTGAATAAAGTAATTAAGTAATTAAGCAATTAAGACATAAATATTAATTAGTAAATGATTTATTGATTAAATAATTTGAAAGAAGATAAGTGATTAAACAAGGTTAAGAGATTAATTCTCAAGTAATTAAATTAATCACAATAAGAACTTAAGATGATTGCTTATGGATGTTGTATGTGTAGAATATTTGTTTGTGATGTTTATTGATGATATTATGTGATGCTCACTGATATGCTATAATATATCCATGGCAATTGTGTATGACTTATCTGTGGTAAATGTTATATGAATTCGATCATTGAATTAAACTGTTTAAGTTAATTAGACAACTTGGCCTTTAAAATGGCGTTTGGATTTCGATGAGACCGGGATCGGGTGTCAATTTGATATTCCGAAAACCATATCGATCCAAATTTTAAACGATAGGTCGTGAATTCTCAAGTGAAGATCGAGATGGTGTTTTTAGAATTCAAGGGTTATCGTCGTTGACTCTGAGGGGATTCCAAAATAAGTGTAACGAGATAATGCCTTCGGTTTCGTTCGAACCCGGAACGAACTTGTATGGATTGAATTCTTTCAACACATTGTCAGGCGGACGATGAGCATTCTAAGAAATATGTCCTGTAAAGGTAATCGCAGCCTCAAGCCTCATCAACCGGGAATGGCTAAAACAGGGGAGGTGCAGCAAGGTTAGGTGGGTCATGCCCAAGTAGGACGAGATATACCCCTGTCTAGATGTCCCTTTATTTCGGCTGTGTGGGCGGTTGGATATGCGCACCAACTGCTGGGTTATCTTGTTCGGGACTGTTCAGTAAGGAATTGTTCCGGCCTTGTGTTGCAGGGGAGTTAGGGTGGCTCCTCGGTACAGTGATCTAGACCACGTACTGTGACGGGCGGTACCCCAATAGCCCTGCCATTGTATGGGATCCAATTTCCAATAAGCGCCGTACGTTTTGATTGTGCCCAACTACGTTGGAATGTGAGATGTAAGCATTTCAGCTATTTCTGTATTTTACTTGAAAACCCTAGACACTATTGTAATATCACTGGATTTCCTATAAAATGTTTTGGTTAGCGTAAGGTAAAAACTTACCCGTATTTATTTGTGAGAAGTCTTCGTGATACCTTTGTTTTAAAAGGTTTTCAAAATTAAACAATTTAAACCGTTTACTCATACCAGACCCATGTCTGACCCGGAGTTTATATTTTGTTTTTCATAAACTCTTGGGTACTCAAATTTTTACGAGTAACCAAGTGATAGGTTTGGATTTTGATTCTGGAGGAGCTTGGAGCAGGAGTTTCCAGACGTATGTAGATATCTATCTAGTTCCGCTGTGTTAGTTGATGTATACTGTATCTCTGATGTATATAGTGACAGATGTATGTATGATTGTCATGTGTATTGATATCGTATAACTCTGATATATGAAATCAATGTAATAGATATGTGATATATTATATTTTATTCCGTTCCGCTGTGAGATTCAGACGTTTTGTTTCTTTCTTTTCTATTCTTTTCTATTTCTATCCCTTTCTTTCTTAATGATGATGCGTCTTTCTGGTAGTAGAAGGGCGAGTCATCACAGCCCGTCACAGTACATGGCCTAGATCGCCGTACCGAGAATCACTCCCGATCCCCTGCAACACAAAGATGGAACCATCTCTTACTGGATAGTCCCGAACAAGACAAACCCCGCAGTTGTTTCGAACCAACTGCCACACAGCCAGATAAAAAGGGACTCTAGACAGGGGTAAATCTCATCCTACTTAGGTGCTACCCGCTTAGCCTTGCTGCACCTCCCCTGTTTTAGCCATTCTCGGTTGATGAGGCTTGAGGCTACGATTACCTTTAGAGAACACATCTCTTAGAATGCTCATCGTCCACCTGACGATGTTCTGAAAGCATTCAATCCATACAAGTTCGTTCTGGGTTCGAACGAAACCGAAGGCATTATCTCATTACACTCATTTTGAAATCACCCTTAGAGTTAACGACAATAACCCTTGCACTTTAAATCTTTATCTTTACACAAAGCATTATCTCCGTTAACTCGTTTTGGAATCACCCTCGGAGTTAACGACCATAGCCTTTCCTCTAAATCTTCAATTGAGATGTCACGACCTATCGTTTAACTTGGATCGATGTGGTTTTCGGATAATCAAATTTGATACCCGATCCCAGTCTCATCGAAATCCAAACGTATCTTAAAGGCCAAGTTGTTTAAGATTTAAACAATTCAATTCAATTCAATACTTGAATTCATACAGCATTCATCACAGATAAATATCACATATTTATCACAGATATATTCAAATATCATATCACAGAATATCATAGCATATCATCTAATAAATATCAACCAATCCAGACATTCTACTCAAACAATCATCCATAAGCAACCATTATTAATCCATATTATAATTAATTTAATCTTAAATTAAATTAATTACTTAAAAATTAATTTCCTAACCTGCTTAATCAACCATTAATTAATTACAACCCATTTAATTAATTAATTATTCCTATAAATATCCATCTTAATTAATCATCCTTGATTAATTATTCTTTAATTACATAAAGTAATTAGCCTTAATTAATTTACACAAATTAATTATCCATAAACAATTATAGTAATGAACCATTAATTACTTCATTAACTAATTAATTGTAACTAGTTACATTAATCCTTAGTTAATTACATTAATTAACTATACTTTAATTAATTGCTTTCATTAATCAACCTTAATTAATCATAACAGTAATTAACTATCCTTAATTCCTCTTAATTAACTCTTAATTAATTTTTATTTATCCTTTGATTAATTACACCAAGTAATTAATCCTTAATTACTTTTACCAAGTAATTATTCTTTTAAATTACTTCCCATTATGTAATTTCTCTTATATCAATTACATTCATTAATTATTAATTACTTACAATAATTAATTACACTTATCAAATATCATTAAGTAATTATACTTAATCAATTACCAAGTGACTATTTTTAATTAATTAACAAATTAATTAACTTAAATTAATCACATTCATCTCATTAATCACAATTGAGTAATTCATCCCTTAATTACCCTTTAAACAAATTAATTAATCCTTAACTACAGATTAATTATTCTTTATTAATTAATAAACCTTAATTATTAATCAATACCCTTTAATACAAAGTAATCAATCCTTAATTACTTTTATAATTAATTGATTAACCTCAATTAACTAATTAATTATCTCTTAATTATTAATTAATAAAACTTAATTATTAATTAACAGTCCTAATCACAAATTACTTAATCCATAATTACCAATTAATCGGTCCTTAATGACAATTGATTAAAACTTAATAATAGTTAATTAATTCTTATTTAACTTTAATTATAGATTTATAATCTCTTAATTATTAATTAAGAAAACCTAATTATTACTTAATAAAACATTATTAAGTACTACTTAATTACTAGTTTAATTAACCCTTAATTACTTGATTAATTAATTTCTAATTACAAATTAATTAATCTCTAATTATTAGTTAATCAATCATAATTATTAGTTAATTAAATTAATTATTCTTAATTAATTATGTAATTAATCCTTATCAATAAGTAATTAAATTAATTAATTAAACTTAAATTTTCTTGATTAACTTAATTAATTTTAACTCATTAAAAATCTTAATTAACCTTAAGATAAAACATCATCTTTACTTATCATTAAAACATTTTATCTTAGTAATTAACTTTACTTAATTAAATCATTAATTAAGTTTTAAAATAAAATAATCATTAATTTCTTATCTCTAATTTATTAATTAACAATCCTTAATTTACAAGTTAATAAATCACTTGAAACCCTTAACTGTTAATTAATTATCTCATTAATCATTAACTAATTTAATTAATTAATCACTCTTTAATTGTCTCATTAATCATCAAACTTTAATTAAGTTTTTAAGATAAAAAAACAATTCCTTTATTAATTACCTAATTACATTTCAAATTAAGTTTGAAAATAACTTAAGGATTTAACTTAATACATTTAAGTTAAGCAAATCTTAAAACTTAAATTTATTCAAAACATTCATTACAAAGAAATGAATTTTCAAGAAATTGATTTAACTTAATTATTTTAAATTTAAAAAACTTACTTTTATTTAAATTTAAAAACTTGTTTAAACATTTTCTTTGGGTTTAACCCATATGTACTTAAATCAAAACCAAGTACATCATCTTCTTTTTCTTCTTTGTTTTAAAACAGTTTGGTTTAAATTTTAAAACTGTTAAAACTTAACAGTTCACTCAACTCTAGCATACGACCCAAGGAATAACTCGAGCGAAAACAAAATCCACGCGAGTACCTTCCCGAGGCAACTTCCATTCCCAAAACCTTAACACCAACTGACATTCCTGTCATCTGTGCACCCTGCACCATCCACGCTGAACTTCCGACCACTGCCAGAACTTCCCACGCGTCGACAATTGCTCCAGCAACTCATCACGATCATCAAACAATAACCACAAGCCATGATTCCAAATCGAGCTATCCAGTTGAAACTGGAACCCAAACCACTGCCAGAAAATGACTCGCCCAATCGATTCTGACCACTGGGGGTTGAGCTACCTCGTCCACACCTTGCAGAACTCCTACGCAACCAATCCCCGCAGCCTCGAGCCACTCGATCACCTATAGACGACGCCGTCCCCCAAATTCCGATCATAACCCAATTTACGGTTTAAAACTAAATCGAGCAATTCCCAATGCCACAGTGGATTAACCACCTTCCAGCCATTTTTGCCGATCACTTCAACACCCCGACCTCCTTCAGTAATGGCCTTGACCACCAGAAATGCACTGGCTACCAGAAAATCCCAAAAATCCATATTCTGGTCATCGATGCACTGCACTCTCAATATCATTTTGAAAATTGTGATTCTTTCCTTAAATATCATATTTTCCAAGATTGATTCAAATTAAATACTTGAATCATCAATTTTATGATATTCCCACTTTTCTTACTTAATGATATTTTCAAAACTTAGATTAGGATTAAACACACAAATCTTGTTTGAATTCAAAAAATCTGGCAGAGAGCAGATGATACTATTTTGAATTTTTGATCAAACTTAAACTCTGCACTATAAACAGAGGTATAATCAGGAAATCAAACATGCATGCTTAAACCAGATACATATATACAGAGGTTATACTTAGATACACATGCAACACTCTTCATCACAGAAATTCATATTCAATAAACATTTACCTACTTAACTTTTAAATAAATGTTTACTCACCTTATAAAGATGAATAGAGCTTTTAAAAACTGGAAGCTTTGAACTGCATCTGCTTTGATTTCTTTAAAAACTGGTAAGCTTGCTTTAAAAACTGAAATGCTTTGAAAACATTGATTTTGCTTCAGATTTTCTTACTTGAACTCTTGAAAATGGTTACAGGCTTGAAGAATAAATGGTTACAGACTTGATTTGTTTACTGGGCTTGATGTTTTGAGGGATGATTTCAGGTTTTGTGTAAAAGAAAATGGCTACAAGGAAAACATTGCAGATTTGGTTTTGAACTTGTGAAAAGTTTTACAGGTTATTGACTTTTGATTAGAGGAATGTTTCATACTTGATCTGGTGGATTGGTTTTGATTTTTATCATTGCAAATGTGAAAATAAACAAAGAAAAATGGAAGAGAGGGAAGATATAAATTTATATAGATTCATTAGGATTTGTTTTAAAATTAAAGAAAATAGAATTGAATTATGACACTTGTCATTACAATCTTTGATTACCTTACACATGTTATAACAAGTATTATAAAATTAACACTTGTAATTATTTACTTTTATTTTATTTTTAAACGATTTAAAAGCTTTTGAATTAAATTTCCTAATTAATAAATATATTTTAAATGCCTTTTCTAAATTTATATAAATAATTTTTTTAAAAGAAATAAAATAAAAACTAATTAGATTCTAAATAAAATCACATACAAATATATTTAATCCATTTTTAAATGTCAATATAACTTTTGTATTTATTTACTATTAAAAAATACTTTCTAAATTTATATAAATAATCTCTTTAAGGCAAAATAATATAAAACAAAATATTATTTAAATAAAAAAAATTATTCATACATTTCATATCAAAATATATTAAAATAATTATCTTTTAAAGATTAAAATTTAAATCTAGATTCAAATTCAAATTTTACTTTTAAAAATCCAATTTAAAAATCAACTCATATATATATATTTTAAGTAAACACATTATTAAGTTTGTAATTGATTATTCTAGTTAAAAAACAACTTAAATACATACATACATACATATATATAAACAATACTTATTAAATTTGAAATAAATAATAAGTCCATTTAAAATCAAATTTATAAAATAACACAAATTAAATAATTATTCTACCAATCTATATCTATGTTTAAAAACATCATATTATTGTTATTTGAAAATATCAAACTTTACCAATTTTAAATAATTAATTAAGAGATTATCACATTTTAAATTCCTTGAAATTTTGGGATATCACATTGCTTAAGGAATATATTGCTTTTGTTAATTCCATGATTTATGGCCGCGGTAAAATTAGCCTGTCTGATGTAAAGGCTGGTCTTCATAATGAAGTATTAAGAGGTAGATGGTGAGCATTAGCTTGGATAGTGATACCAAAGGCTTATTTGTTCAGAGAGGTAGAGGCCAAAGCAGATCGAAGAAAGGTGGAGTATAGAATTCTTCACGGTCTCAGTCTAGAGGGCCTATGAATTTGACTTGTCATTATTGTAAGAAACCAGGGCACTTCATTGCACAATGTCCCAAGCTTGAAGGTAGAAGAAAAGATCCAAAGCAAGCCTCAGCTTATATAGTAGAGAAATCAGATACAGAAAGTGATGCCGATGTATTTACAGCTTCTGGCTCTTCTGGAAAGAGCAACTTTTGGCTGATTGATTCTGGCGCATCCTATCATATGACACCTGATAGGAACTGCTTTTCCACTTACCGTGAAATTGATGGAGGAGAATTTCTGATGGGTAATGATGCTTCTTGCCGTATGGTGGGTGTTGGTAGCGTGATGGTTAGGATGTTTGATGGTGTTATTCGTACGATCACCGATGGTAGACATGTACCTGATTTGAGGAGGAGTTTGATCTCTATTGGGGAATTGAGTAGACTTGGCTTGAAGATTATAGTGGAAGGAGAGAAAATGAAGATATCGAAGGGTTCCATGATTGTTATGAGAGGTATGAGGGCAGAAAATCTTTATCTATTAAAGGGCACTACTGTAATTGGTGAATTGGCTTCAATTACATCGGTTGATTCAGATTCTTCCAGATTATGGCACTTACGGATGGGTCATATCGGTGAGCGTAGCATGGATGAGTTGAGAAAACGAGGATTGATTGATGGAGTTCATCATTCAAAACTTGATTTTTGTGAAGAATGTGTTCTTGGAAAGCAGATGAAGATTTCTTTTGGTATGGGAGAGCATAAAGCAAAAGTTGTCTTGGAGTATGTTCATACAGATGTCTAGGGTCCCTCCCCTTATCAGTCTTTAGGTGGAGCCGGATATTTTGTTTCATTTATAGATGATTTCTCTCGTAAATTATGGGTATACTTTCTTCAGTTAAAGAGTGAAACCTTTGCCAAGTTTCAAAAGTGGAATTCTATGGTTGAGAAGCAGTCAGGGAAGAAATTGAAAGTTCTCCGTTCAGATAATGACGGTAAATTTTTATCACAGGAATTCATCTATTATTGTGAGTCTGAAGGCATTAAGAGGCATTATACTACACCAGGCAACCCCCAGCCTAATAAAGTTGCAGAAAGGATGAATCAGGCATTATTGGAGAGAACAATATGCCTCAGACTGACTGCTAAATTGAAGAAGGGATTTTGGGCTGAAGCTTTATCTATGGCGGCTATCCTCATCAACCGTACACCTTCTACCACCATAGATATGAAGATCCCTGAAGAAGTATGGAAAGGAGAGCCTGTTTGCTATTCATTTCTCAAAATGTTTGGTTGCCCAGCTTATGAGCATGAGAGCAAAGGCAAGCTGGAACCTAGAGCTCGCAAGTGTATTTTTCTAGGTTATAGGAGAGGAGTGAATGGATATAGGTTGTGGTGTCCTATTAACAAGAAGATCGTTATGAGCAGGCATGTGACTTTTGATGAGATGGCTATATTGAAGGTGGAGCCTTCCTCATCGGATGACAATGAGAGGACATGTGAAGAATACCAGACACAAAGCAAGTCATCTGTTGATTCTTTCCATAGACGTTCAAATGGTGTTTCCGATAACACCGTGGTTGATGAGGATAATATCAATGTTGGTATAGAGGATCAAACTCAAGGTGGAGCTCATTCAGTACCTAGGCCTATCAAACAAAGAAGAAAGCCTAAGTAGCTTGATGATTTTGTTGGATTGAGCACCGAAGATATTAACTTCGATGATATGGCAACATATGCTTTGAATGTTTTCCATAATGAGCCCTGTGACTATAGAGAAGCTATCACATTAGTTAACAGTTCTAGTTGGTTAGTTGTTATGGAGGAGGAAATTGAATCATTGCAGAGAAATCATACTTGGGTTTGGTGCCTCTTCCCACCGTCAAGAAAGCTATTGGATGCAAGTGGATCTGTAGAGTGAAAGATGGTGGAAATGGTAATCTTAGATACAAGGCAAGATTAGTCGTAAAGGGGTATGTTCAGAAGAAGGGGATAGAGTATCATCATATCTTTGCTCCAATGGTTAGGCATACTTCTATTCGTATTCTTTTGGCGTTAGTTTCTCATTATGATATGGAATTAGAGCAACTAGATGTCAAAAATGCATTCTTGCATGGTGATCTGGATGAAGAGATTTACTTAAAGCAGCCGGAAAGGTTCATTGATAGTAGCAGACCAAACTATGTTTGCAAATTCAACAAATCTCTATATGGACTGAAGCAGTCTCCTAGACTATGGTATAAGAGGTTTGATAAGTTTATGCTTTCACAGAGATACTCCAGAAGTTTCAAAGAACAGTGTGTTTATTTCAGGAGATGTGATGGTGATATGATTTATTTGTTGTTATATGTTGATGATATGTTGATTGCATCTCGGAATATGGCCAGAATTAAGGAGTTGAAAGCGGAGCTCAGTAGAGAGTTTGACATGAAGCATTTGGGAAAGGCACAAAGAATATTAGGTATGGAGATAAGCAGAGATAGAATGCAGAGAGAGTTAAGACTCACTCAAGCGCAGTACATCGAGAAAGTCCTCGCTCGATTTGGAATGGAGAAAGCCAAACCGGTTGGCACTCCATTAGGCTCTCATTTTAAGTTTTCAAAAGACTTATCTCCCTCATCAGAAGAAGACAAGAGGTATATGGCTGATATACTTTATTCCAATGCTGTTGGTAGCCTTATGTATGCGATGGTGTGCACAAGACCTGATTTGGCCCATGTAGTAGGTGTTGTGAGCCGATATATGTCTAACCCAGGCAAAGAGCATTGGCAAGCTATGAAGTGGATTCTTAGATATCTTCGAGGCACTTCTTTGGTAGGCTTGTTATATGATGGAGTGGATGGTGACATCTTTCTTAGAGGATACTGTGATTCTGATTATGCTGGGGATAGAGATGCTAGGAAGTCAGTGTCGGGCTATGTTTTTACACTTGGCATAGGCTCGATTTCATGGAGATCAAAGCTCTATCGTAGCTTTATCGACTATCGAAGCAGAGTTGATATCGATTGTGGAAGCAACAAAGGAAGGATTATACTTACTCAGTTGTTGGATGATCTTTCAACGGTGCAGCGGACAGTAGAGCTATTTTCAGACAGTCAGAGTGCGATTCATCTTGTTGAAAATCAAGCTTATAGTTCATGGACGAATCACATTGATGTTAGAAGTTTCTTTCTTATGCTTGAGGAAGAACGAAGCAAGATCAAATTATTGAAGGTGAGTACTTTGGATAATCCTTCAGATATGATGACTAAGTCACTTCCAAAGGACAAGTTTGAGCATTGCTCAAACTTGATCAGTTTGATACATGTTACTTGAGCGCCATGGGGAGCTATACCCAACAACTTCTATGTTGATTGCTTGATGATAAAGTGATGAAGAGAGGTTGTTATATTTGAATCAAGGTGGAGTGTTAAATTTGGACGATTCAAATATTTGTTAAAGAGGAAAGAAATTGATTAATTAATTCACTCAAATCAATTAATTTGGCTGCTATATGGAAGGATATTTTGAAGGAAACTAATTAATTAGTCAATCAATTAATTAGTTAATATATTTGCTATATGAAAAAATAAATGATTAGGCATGGAGAATAAATCAATCAAAGGAAAAATATGGAAACCAAGATCACGCCATCTATTTGTACTAAAATCAAATCATGCAATTTGAAAGATATTTGGGTAATCAGGAAATTGATTTTATTAATCTCCAAGCAACCCTTCATTATCAAGTCTATTTAAATGAAGGAATTTCATCTTCATATGCAAGCAAGTGTGTGAAAGTATCCACCATTATTCTTCCCTCTCTTTTGTACTCTTTTCTTTAGTGAAATAAAAGAAATTGTTAGGTCTCTATGGACATAGAATATTCATATCCGAACCACGTCAAATCTTCTATGTCTCTTATTTCTGTTATTATTTCCGTGAGACTGCATAATTTTTTTTAAGTGTCATTGGTATCTAAATAGGCAATACTAGATCCTGATCAAACAATTCGCTTTCGCTCAAATTAAAACAAAATTCACTACATAAAATACATTTATGGTTTAATCAACTGATATATATATATACATGTACAATTTAGGTTGTATTCAATTAAAGTCGTAGTCCAAATCATTCAAAACTATAAATGATTCGAAACATGCATATACATATATATTAATAAAGATTTTCATTATAGCCAATAGGATTGGCTTGGTTGGTTGGTAGTTTAGGCTACAAGATTAAATGTTAAGAGTTTGATCCCCGAGATCAACACTTGTTGGCATTAATGAACTGTGTTCGAAGAAAAAGATTTTCTTTATACCAAACTCTATACAATATGCAATTGTATAAATAACTTTAAATGATATTATGTTGAAGCTCTAAACAAGTATGCAATAGACAACACTTTGAACAACATTATATTGAATCTATAACATATCTATTTATGTGAATTCCTTATTGTATACAAGCTGTGTATATAACCGATCCATTTATAAAAATATACAATGTTATGTAAACTCTAGTCATGAGTAAATATGATTTTATTTGGAATTTTGAATTGTTTAGTTTAATATAAAATTGTTTATGGAATTAAGAAAATAAAATAAAATGGGTAAATGATTTATTTTGTAGGCCACTGGCCCATACTCCAACTCAAAGGGAATTAACTCCTTTCTTTTCTCATTTTCTCCACTATTCTAGAATTTTCGCTCATTCTCTTTAAGTTAGAGCATGTATCTCATTTCTTCATTTAGAAATCAGAAATCCACCTTATCTTCCTCTTCAAAAAAATTATAATAAATAAAATAAAGTTAAAATTAATGAAATTCACGTATGTGCTTCTCAACTAAGAACTATAACCTTAAAAGCCATGAGGATGGAGTTTTGAGCAAGTTTGGACTTTCCAATGGAAGAAGCAGTAAGCTTGGAGGGAGCAGTGAAATGTTTGTGCATGCTATTGCTAAGGTCAATGGTCTCCGCTCACAAAATCTATTGTCTATAATGTGTTTGTTTGGATTGTTTTTGGTTTTATTTTGTTTCGTCCTTCTTCTCCATGCAATGAACCCTCTCGGAACATCTCAAAGCCTATGTGTTTATTTATTTATTCATATTTATATATGGTTGATGCTTATTAGTTGATGTTTGGGTGCTAGAAATATATTAGGATGGTGGGAAATGAAGTAATAGAGGGTTAGAGATGAAATTAGTAAGAGGAGAGCTCAAAATGTTGCTTATCCCAGAGCATCTCTTACCAGGCCGTCACCAGCGGTCGACCATTGGTAGCCTGGGGCAGGGAATGCTCTTGTGGTATGTTTTTTGTGAGTATAAAAAAATTATCTTGAAAAAATAAAAAAAATGACTATAAAAAAGAAATTAGACGTTTTCCAAATATGCAATTAATTTTTGGAAAGTAGTTGCTTCGTTAAATATTAATAGATTTAGTGGCTTAAATTAAATAAAACTGGTTTTTTTTCTTTTAAAGCTCATTTAAAAGTCCTGCATAATTATAAAAAATTATAGAATGATTTTTAATCAATATTATTTGATTTCAAAAGGGTTATATATGATTATTGAATATAGGGAAAAGTTCTAACTTTTATTCTATAATTCAAAATAAATAGAAATTGACTCTAAGGTTTATAATTACATTTAAAAATTATATTTAATTATGGAAAATTATAGAATGAGTTTTATAGTAAGTATTGGATTTTTAAAAGAGATTTCCAAGACTTTTAAATACAGAAAGGGAACTAGGAATTCATTATAAGGGTTGGAATCATTTTTTTCGGTTTTAAATAAAATATATAGGAAAAATTTATTTTTGACCTTTTTAAAGGCTTCTAGAAGTTTTCACATGCATTTCTATAAATAAAATATCTTTCTATGAATTGTGTACTTTGTTTGATTATACTTTCTGTGTAGCAAGGAATTTGAATTGATGGAGTTATAATACCATGTGGCATGTGACTTTTGGTAATATCTCTTAGGACATGTTACATATAATAAAGTGTGTTGGTTGAGTATAATTTATGAACATTAAGTAACCGGGTGAATAACACCTAATGGTATGGGAATCCTATGCTGATATCCTTTTGGTTGCTTCTTGTAAGTAAATGTCACTTATCTTTGTTTATGCGGGTTAATGTCAAGAGGTATGTATCTTGTGTGCTTACCAAGCATGATGTGTGCTTACCATGTGTTATCGTGTATTAGTTGGATGTGTGCCTTGTGACTAGTTTATATGTAGCTATTGGTTGTGTGCCATATTTATAGTGTGATTATGTCCTTTGGTTATGTGCCATTTTTGCCTTTTGCTATAGATGTGTGCTATTAACTAGTGTCCATATCCTAGTGGCTGATAGAGGGGTCGTGTCCGAATATGTGACATCTCCATTTTATGTATGTGTTCTATGCCGTCTTTGTTGTGTGCTAAGTGCGAGTATGCCTAGATGTCACAAAGGCATGCAGTTTGTTACCACTGGTTAATAGGATCGTAGCCATGCAATTGTAGCCATGTAGCTTGCTATGTAGTGCAGATGGACACATTGTCACGATGGCAGGGAATAGCATAAACTTTAGGGGTATGTTGTATTATGTGTTCTGTGATGTAGACTCCTAGAGCAGTACTGAATGTCGTTAGTCTCCCATCTAAATTGAAACACCCCAAAAATTTTAGCAAAAATTGTAATAAAATAATTAAATTTAAATATAACAAGGGAACAAAATGGAATTTTAGCAAATGTCTGAATCTGGCAATGAAACTTGTACCATTGTGTTTAAAGCAATTTTCTAGATGATTTTCAGGTATACTATTTTGAAATCGAAATTGGTATGAAGAAGTTAAAGATGTTTTAAATTTTGAAGAAGGAAATTAATTAAATAAGAAAATATGGAAATAAAAAAGTCCTAAAATAAATAGCTCCACCAGTCGACACCTATATTTGGACCGGTCAACCACTAACGGTCGACCGGTTGATGTGTCGAACGAATTTTTTTAACGATGACGACCCAGATTTGGTCGCTATAGTTTAATTAGGAATGAAGTAAATGGTTAATGCAAAGGATGTAAGTAAAGATTCTTTAAGGGTTGATCAATGGTAAATACTAATCTAAAACCTCTAAAAGTACATATTTAACCTAAGCTCTAATTCGATAGAAATTTTGTCTGTGAACCAAACTCTGTCAGTTTTTTTCTCCTCAACTTATAAAAAGTTTCAAAATAAATAAGAAAAAAAGGAATCTAGGAAGATCATATAAAGCAAACAATGAACGAATGTGGGGGAGATTTCCAAGTGAAATTCAAAGGAAAGCTTGGATCTTTAGTGAGTGGGTATATTATTAAAAAGATGATCTATATATAGTTTACTTTAGTATACCCTATCTGATTTAGGTTGTTAGAAAATAAATTGTGAATCATATTGTTTGGATTTGAGAATTAATAACAATTAAATTGATGTAAACCTATTAAATAGGAATTGATTTAGGATTAAACCCTTTTTCTGATCAAGTAGAAATTCCTATAACCTATGAATATGGATGTTAATAGTAACCCTAGTTGAAAAGTTTTTATAAAATATGTAAATTGAATTCAAGAAATTTTGATAATCATAAATCTATGGTTCGTTGTAATTGCTCTAACATCAGTCACTGTAATGGAAACTTGAGAAGGAACAATTAATTATTAATTAAAGAATAAAAACAAATTAAAGATTAGAAATCAAAACCCTTAATCAGCGACGATCTATCGACCACACTATTTGGAGCATTCAGCTTTCAACTGCTCCATGAGCAGGTGGCCAACCGGTTAGCATTTCCAGAACATAATCTGGACATCGTCCTAAGGCCTAGGTTATAAATAAATTAGTTAGTAGTTTATATATATTATATATAAAGATGTTAGGAGTAGGGAAGCCAGTTCCTTATAAGGCGATACTAGGACGTTGTAGGACTGAGTAAATGTTATTTATCCAGTAGAGATCGATATTTGACTGGGGACGATTATATCGCACATGGCACTCATACGAGGTTCTATGGTGGATGCGCATAATGATGGATGCCAGATGATCCGAGCATGTGCAATAAGATGTGTATGCTACGATCGAGAGCTGAACATGGATGCAAACGATGAGACACTTTGACAAGTACGCATTGCGGGCCCCCATGCGTAGCTAGGGTACGTGTAGTCATAGTTCGGGAAATTCAGTCCCATATGGAAATTGTAGGAAAACATATGTGGAAAAGTTGCGCTAGTCTTAATATGAGAGATTTAGTCCGATAGAAGAAGATAACCCTTTCTTGGACAAGCTCTTGTAGCTATTAGCCGATCATTGGTTGCTTGGACTTCGATTTGTTGATACACGAAGATTTTGATTAATGACAATGTGCTTCAACAAACAAGGAAGAAATATATGCAATGCTAAAGGAAGATCGATGAAGACCAAACAAACATAGGTATGTTTTTTATATAGGTCTTAGTCTAGATTTATTGTTAAAATCTATCCTTAAGAGGCTTGCACGAACACTAGAAAACATTTTATAAACTTCATTTTTATTTAAGTTTTCACTGTGCATATTTTATAAGTTCAGTCGACTGAACAGGAATAGCCAGTCGACTGAAACTGGAACAAATATATAAACATGCACAGTTTCAGTCGACCGAATTTGCTCCCGAAAATTTTACTTCATATTTTCAGTTGACTGAATTTCCTGCTTAATCGACTGAATTTGAACCTGTGAATTTTCTCTAAAAAGACACGTTCTTCCTCCCAAGAGTTGCAACCATTCATCAATGGAAATGGAAGCATCTCTTGTTTGCAACCTTTGACAACAAATGCACCTCTTCTACAAGTATATATACATGATTCTAACATCATTTAATTCACCGAATTCTCTTGCTTTAATCTTACTATTCTCTTGTTCATATTCTCTAGATATTCTCAAATCAATCACCAATCTATTGCTTGAATCACTATTTTTTGTTTATAACATTCTTTTGATTCATAGCAATTCACATTTCCTAAATCTTCACAAACACATTGCATACTCTCAAGGATAAGATTATAGGAATATTGTACTACATTAGACTCATTAGTGTTGATAAGAACACAACAAGTCGAATATTGTATTTTAGTAATTGAGTTGAAGTCCTCCTCGGTAGTTGAGGCAAGAAATCTCGTTCGGTTGTTCAGGTAAGTTGTAAACCTATTCCTCCGGGTGAAGTGAGGGTGTTAGTTAGTGAAATTCCTAAGTGAAGCTTAGGGACTGGACGTAGGACTAGAGGTCCGAACCAGTATAAAGTCTTGGTGTCTACTATACTTATTATCGTTATTTATCTATATCATTCCGCTATTCCATATTACACGATCCTACCGCGCCCCCTCTTTCAATTGGTATCCGAGCAAGGCCGTCCTATAACCATAACACCGTTATTAGACATATTGATAATATGGAAAATAACGCAAGTACAAGCACAACATCTGCCTATAGTTCTACATTTGCGGAAGGACAATCTACCCAAAGACCTCCCCTATTCAATGGACTAAACTACAACTACTGGGCTACAAGGATGAGGATTTATATGCAAGCAACAAGTTTCGAAGCCTGGAATGCTACTCAAGCAGAGTTTGTTGTACCCACGACCGATTATCCAAAATGGACACAAACTCAGAAGAATGAAGCTAGTGCAAATGCCAAAGCTATGAATATGCTATTTTGCTCCCTGGATAGAAATGAATTCAACCGTGTTAACATATGTATTACTGCATATCAGATATGGGAAACACTTAAAGTCATACAAGAAGGCACAAACAAGGTTAAACAAACAAAGATATCCATGCTAAAGAATTAATTCCAAAATTTTAGAATGCAACAAAATGAATCCATCAATGACATGTACTCAAGATTTCAAGACATTCATCATGCTCTAATCGGACTAGGAGAAAGATACACGGATTTTGACATTGTTTCTAAAGTTCTAAATTCAATCACTGATGAATGGGAGAGAAAAGTACTAGCAATCGAGGATGCAAATGATCTATCTACAATGAAACCAGAAGAATTTATTGGAAATCTTATGTCGTATGAAGTAAATATGCAAGCTAAGAAAGATCAAGCTCAAGAAAGAAAGAATGTTGCTTTTCATGCGGAAAAAGAAGAATCAGAGTCTGAAGATGAGGATCTAGCATTTATAGCCAAAAATTTCAAGAAATTCTTAAAGTATAGAAAAGGAAACAAAAACGGATTCAAAAAGAATTTCTTGAACAAACCTTCATCCTCAAATATAGAATGCTTCAATTGTCACAAGAAAGGACACATGCAAAAAGATTGTCAAGAACAAGTGAAGGAAAATCAGAAAAGCTTCAACAACAAAAACAAGAAGGATAAATTCAAAAAGAAGGCATTTTCTATAACATGGGACGATTCAAATTCATCTTCATCCGAAAATGATAGTGATAGCAACAATGAACAGGCAAATGTATGCTTCATGGCTCAAGATTCTGAGGTAAGTAATTTAACTTTTGATGATTAAATTGAAGTAAACACTGAACTTTTAAGCACAATAAAAATTCTTAAAAAGAAAATTAAGGAAATTCGTGAAAATCAAAACAAAGCTGAGTTTGAAAGAGATATGTTAAATAATGAAAAGAAAATTCTTGAAGAAGAACTTGAAATAGTTCAAGAATCTTATTCAAATTCGGAAACTCAATTATCACTTTTAAGTCAAGAAATTGAAACTCAAAAGGAAAAGAATGATGTATTTGTTTCTGAAAATCACGAGTTAAAAATTAAGATTAAACATGTTGAATTAGAAAATAATAGTCTTCAAGCTAAATTAGATGACATCACTAAAAATGTTTCTAACTTTAACAAAGGAAGAGAAAATTTATCTAAGATATTAGAAAATTCTCAATCATCTTCAAACAAACAAGGTTTAGGTTATAAAAAGGAGTCAAAAATTCCTAATAAGAAACTTAACATGAATATTGATATAAAACAACAAATATTGCTAAAGAAACCTATTAAAACAAAAGTAGAAAATAAGGTAGTTAAAATTCGGGTACCAAAGACTAACAACGTATTAATAAGAAATAAATATATTAAAACATTTATGGATAATGTTCATCACAATGAAAACTATATTTATAAAAAGGATACTAAACCAAATTGGGTTTTTTCCTAAACTCTAACTTTTTAGGACCCTATTAAAAGGTGGGTACCAA
This sequence comes from Allium cepa, assembly GCA_030765085.1. Classification (NCBI taxonomy): domain Eukaryota; kingdom Viridiplantae; phylum Streptophyta; class Magnoliopsida; order Asparagales; family Amaryllidaceae; genus Allium; species Allium cepa. Next base: position 142,374,167 of record CM060931.1, on the reverse strand, counting down.
TAATTTCATATTTATTTTCAGGTCCCACTTAAAAAGAAGAAATGGATATTAGACAGTGGTTGTTCAAAACACATGACCGGAGACAAAGATATGCTTACAAACATCATATACTTTTATGGTGGCTCGGTTACCTTCGGAGACAATTCAAAAGGCTATATCATTGGCAAAGGAGATGTGAACAATTACGGTACATCAAATTTACCTTTTATAACAAATGTTTCATTAGTTGAAAATTTAAAACATAATCTACTTAGCATAAGTCAACTGTGTGACAAAGGTTTTAAAATAACTTTCTCGGATAATAAATGTAGTATTTTTGATCAAAACCAAAATCTTGTTTTTGAAGGAAATAGAGATAGAAATATTTATGTTAAATATGAATATTAATCATAAGTATGTGTTTACTAGCCAAAGATAATGATCCTTGGTTATGACACAAAAGATTTTGTCATATAAATTTTAAAACTATTAGAAAACTTTTTAAAAATGAATTAGTAAGAGGTTTACCCAAAATAAACTTTAAAATAAATAATCTTTATGATGATTGTCAAAAAGGAAAATTAACGAAATCATCTTTCAAATCTAAGAAAAATATTTCGACTTTACAACCATTAGAATTACTACACATAGATTTATTTGGACCAACATAAGTTCAATCCATTAATCATAATCGATACGTATTTGTAATAGTTGATGATTTTTCAAGATATACATGGACTATTTTTATGAAAAATAAAAGTGACACTTTTGAGCATTTTAAAACATTTGTCAAAAGAATTCAAAACACTAAAGATTTGAAAATTAAAAATATTCGAAGCGATCATGGAGGCGAATTCGAAAATGAAGCTTTTGAAACTTTTTGTAAAAAGAAAGGAATAAATCATAACTTTTCATTTCCTAGAACTCCTCAACAGAATGGAGTTGTAGAAAGAAAGAATAGAACATTACAAGAATGCGCATGAACATTATTAAATGGATGTTCTCTACCAAAACATTTTTGGGCAAAAGCCGTTGCTACTGCATGTTATGTATTAAATAGAATATCAATTAGACCATTAACTAAAAATACTTCTTATGAACTATTTAATAATAAAAAGCCAAATATATCTTATTTTAAAATATTTGGATCAAAATGTTTCATTTTAAATACAAAAGATCAACTAGGAAAGTTCGATCCAAAAGCCGACGAAGGAATTTTCGTAGGATACTCAGGACGAAGTAAAGCATATAGAGTATTTAATAAACGAACAAACTTAATTGCAGAAACTTTGCATATATCCTTTGATGAAAATTTTAATAAAAAATTAAATATAAAGGATGATGAAGAATTGATAAATATAGAAGAAACAAACCTTGAAAATAATAATAATGAACTAAGATCTCCTCCTAGAATATTACGAGATCATCCAACTCAAAATATAGTAGGAGAAATAAATTCTCAAGTTAGGACAAGAAATCAACTAAATCAAAAGGGTCATGTAGCTTTCATTTCATCAATAGAACCTAAAAATCCTAAAGAAGCATCAACAAATGATTATTGGATTATCGCAATGCACGAAGAATTAAATCAATTTGAACGTAACGATGTTTGGGAATTAGTTCCCCGTCCTAATAATCAATCAGTAATAGGAACAAAATGGATTTACAAAAATAAAGTAGACGAACAAGGTAATATAACAAGGAATAAAGCAAGACTAGTAGCACAAGGGTATAATCAAGAAGAAGGTATTGATTTTGAAGAAACCTTTGCTCCCGTTGCAAGACTTGAAGCAATATGTATACTATTAGCCTTTGCATGTTTTTACAATTTTAAACTTTATCAAATGGATGTTAAAAGTGCATTTTTAAATGGTTTTATTAAAGAAAATGTATATGTAGAACAACCTCCTTTATTTATACATGAAAAATATCCGGATCATGTATTTAAATTAAAGAAAGCACTATATGGTCTTAAACAAGCACCTCGTGCTTGGTACGAAAGACTTAAAAGTTATTTATTAAATTTGGGTTTTAAAATTGGAAAAGTAGATCAAACGCTTTTTATTAAAAATACTACCAAAGATATTTTAATAATTCAAATATACGTAGACGATATTATTTTTGGTTCAACAAATGAAAATTTATGTAAAGAATTTTCAAATATAATGACTAATGAGTTCGAAATGTCTCATATGGGAGAACTATCATATTTTCTCGGACTTCAAATCAAACAACTAACAAATGGAATTTTTATAAACCAAGAAAAATATTGTGCTAATTTAATTAAATGATTCGGCATGGAAAACACTTCTGCTAAACCTACTCCTATGAGTACCACTACACATCTCGATCGAGACGAAAATGGCAAAAGTGTAGATCAAAAATTGTTTAGAAGTATGATAGGTTCCTTACTTTACTTAACTGCTAGTAGACCTGACATAATGATGAGTGTTTGTTTATGTGCACGTTTTCAATCTAATCCTAAAGAATCACACTTAAGAGCGGGAAAACGAATTATACGATATCTTAACAGCACTAAAGATTTTGGTCTTTTCTATCCAAAGGAGTGTTCATTTGAGTTAGTGTCATTCAGTGATGCTGATTTTGGTGGATCTCGAACAGATAGAAAAAGTACAAGTGGTACTTGCCATTTCATTGGAAAATCACTTGTATCTTGGTTTAGTAAGAAACAAAATTGTGTCTCGCTTTCCACCTGCGAAGCAGAGTATATATCAGCCGCTTTAGCTTGCACTCAAGTTATATACATGCAACAAACATTTAAAGATTTTAATATAAATTTAACAAATTCTACAATATACTGTGATAATACAAGTACAATAAACTTATCTAAAAATCCGGTTAATCACTCTCGTATAAAACATATAGATATTCGTCAACCTATTCTACGTGACAATATCAAAAAAAGAATAATTAATTTAGAACATATTTCTACCGAAAATCAAATTGCCGATATATTTACTAAACCTCTACTAGAAAAATCCTTCATAAAATTATGAAGAGAGTTATGAATAATGTCTTTTAAAGATATCATATAGAGAAAAATCTACACAATTCAGTCGACTAACACTATCTGTTCAGTCGACTGAATAAAGAAAAAAATGGGATTTTCAATTCATTTTTCAAATATGTTACATAATATATTATAAAATAAAAGTCATTTGTAAACGATACATTTTTAACTGAATTATGGTAACCATTAAATGATTAAGTGGATGAAAAACTTTAAAAATTATAACCACTATATATTTAGAAAATTCCTACTATAAATATATCTTAAAATATTACTTTTTCACAACTCATTCTCACGAATAAAAGCTTGAAAAATTCATTATAAAAATGTCGTCCAACAACTCTCTTTCCCCGATCAACATTACCTCCTCAGTCGATAACACTCCAACATCTCCAAAACTTCCCACTCCAACACCGACACATGAGCCAGTTTACAAATGGAACAATTATCGTACTGGCTACACACCAGAATCCAAGAAAGCGAAACACGGACTCTTTATTTCTCCAGACACAAAAAGAAAGATTGATGAAATTCATCACTTTCAACAACAACAAATAGATCTTCAACGAGAATTATACTTCGAACAAAAAGTTACGGCTAGACGATTAAGCTTCCTAGAGCAAATCGGTTTACGCTTTTGTGGATCAAAAATGAACGAAGTGGCTGAACCCCTACCTCGCCCTGTTAGTTCACTTGATCCGTCTTCATCTTACCGTACACCAGTCGATCCTGTGAATCCTTGGATGTCTCCTAAGACTCCTCAATATAGTCCAAATTCATGGGATATAATTTATATGAAGAATGAAGGGAAAAAGACTCCGAGTTCATCCACTAAGAAATATTTAGTTTTGAAATCTATTTAGGGTATTACATTTATATAATTGTAATTATTTCCTTGAATAAAGAGTTTACCTTCAAAATTAACAATGAACAACAAAATACATGGGTCAGTCGACTGAAACCCCCTGTTCAGTCGACTAAACTCAAGGCAGACGGCAAATTTTTTTACAATTCAGTCGACTGAATCCTCTGCACAGTCGACTGAAATACTAACAGAAACTTTCAGGCAAATATTCGGTCGACTAAAAACCCTGTTCAGTCGACTGAATTCGGCCCAGAAAATTTTCGGCCTTCAATTCAGTCGACTGAACAGTGTATTCAGTCGACTGAACGCCAATTTTCAGGCAACTTTCCCCTTTTTAACCACCAATTTTTACCCTATCCATTCACTTTTTACTTCCTAAAAACTTTCTTCCCCAATTTTTTTTGGAACCCTAGCCCCCAATTCCTCAAAATCCATTCAAATCTCACTCAAATGGCAACAAAGAGATCAAGAGCTTCCTCTTCTTCATCCTCTGAGCCAATTGATGCTCAAATAGCGCAATGGCTTTACGATGGAACAGCTGTCACTAGATGGAATAAGATGAAGAATTCCCGAATTTTCGAGCATTCCTTCGTTGATTTCCAAAGCTTTCAAACCTACAACATCTAAGCATTAACCGATCAAGCAGGTTTAACTTCTCTTTTGGATTTGAAAAGAAATGACCATGCCATAAATCATGTAATGGTCAAATTATTTTGTGCTAATCTTAATATTGGACACCAAACTCCAAGAAATCCAACAATAGTGTTTGGAGTATGGTATGTGGAAAGAAAGTTTGGTTTTCCTTGGATAGAATAGCACACAGTCTAGAATCACCAAATGTCGGGAGAAAGCTAGAGGAGATAGAATTCAATCCACATGTTCGCGATAACATAAACCATCGATTTATGGATGATAATATCAACTTTAGAGATTTTAAGTCCACCTCTCTTCGGCTTATGGCAAGAATCCTTCACAAAGCCCTAATGAGAACAATTACTCCTCGCACGGGCTCGTACGAAATTGTCTACCCAAATAACTATCGAGCTCTATATGCTATTTTTGGCAATATACAAGTCAATTGGGTACAACATATTCTTGATGAGTTTCTGACTTTTAATAATGGAAAAATACGCACTATCTAATTTGGAGAATACATCATGCGACTTCTCCTCAATGTCGATACGCCATTACCCGAGTCAGAGAATACAATGGTCCAACAAATTAATCACCGGACCATAAGCCTAATGCAACTCTCATCTCGACCTCCTCGCATAATATCACTCGCCGAATGGGAAGCAAGGCATCAAGAACAACAACAACAACAACCTCCTCAACCTCACCACGAAGAACATATCGAACAAGATGATGAAATTCGTCTTGTTGACCCAAGCTTTACTACCAACCATTCATTGGGGATATTGTCAAGAAATCAATAAATTCTTGACACTCGTCTTAAAAAGGTAGATCACAAGCTTGACAAAATCAAAGGATTCTTCAACAAGCTATGGGATGCCATCTCATGCTCAAGCACCACTACTGCTTCGACATCTCGCGGCAAACGTCCGACACCTACGTTTACATGGACGACATCCGAAGAGCATACAAGTAGCAGCGCAAGCGGAGCTAGTTGTGGCCAAGGAGGAAGAGCGTACAGACCACCAACAGGAGGACCCGTCATACGTGAACCAACAGGAGGAAGAGAAGGTTCATATGACTGGGATAAAGATGAGTAATTTTTATGGTTTGATGTTTATTTATAACTTTCTAATGGCTTGTATAAATAGCTATTTTGTGCTTGTTCGTCGCAACATTTTTAACTTTTTCTTAAGCCATGGTTATGCAAATATTCAATTCTCTATGCTTCAGTGATTGTTTTGATAAAATATTTCTACTGTTAGTTCTTCCTTTTTGTCGATGACGAAGGGGGAGAAAATCTATAGTACTAACTTTGTATTGTAGGAAAGATAGTGCATACATTCAGGGGGAGAAAATAAGTAAATACATCTCTAGAATAAATCGGTATTGTCATCAATCAAAAAGGGGGAGAATGTTGATACGCGAAGATTTTGATCAATGACAACGTGCTTCAACAAACAAGGAAGAAATATATGCAACGCTAAAGGAAGATCGATGAAGACCAAATAAACATAAGTATGTTTTTATATAGGTCTTAGTCTAGATTTATTGTTAAAATCTATCCTCAAAAGGCTTGCACGAACACTAGAAAACATTTTATAAACTTCATTTTTATTTAAGTTTTCACCGTGCATATTTTATAAGTTCAGTCGACTGAACAGGAATAGCCAGTCGACTGAAACTGGAACAAATATATAAACATGCACAGTTTCAGTCGACTGAATTTCCTGCACAGTCGACTGAATTTTCTCCCGAAAATTTTACTTCATATTTTCAGTTGACTGAATTCCCTGCTCAGTCGACTGAATTTGAACTTGCGAATTTTCTCTGAAAAGACACCTTCTTCCTCCCAAGAGTTGCAACCATTCATCAATGGAAATGGAAGCATCTCTTGTTTGCAACCTTTGACAACAAATGCACCTCTTCTACAAGTATATATACATGATTCTAACATCATTTAATTCACCGAATTCTCTTGCTTTAATCTTACTATTCTCTTGTTCATATTCTCTAGATATTCTCAAATCAATCACCAATCTATTGCTTGAATCACTATTTTTTGTTTATAACATTCTTTTGATTCATAGCAATTCACATTTCCTAAATCTTCACAAACACATTGCATACTCTCAAGGATAAGATTATAGGAATATTGTACTACATTAGACTCATTAGTGTTGATAAGAACACAACAAGTCGAATATTGTATTTTAGTAATTGAGTTGAAGTCCTCCTCGGTAGTTGAGGCAAGAAATCTCGTTCGGTTGTTTGGGTAAGTTGTAAACCTATTCCTCCGGGTGAAGTGAGGGTGTTAGTTAGTGAAATTCCTAAGTGAAGCTTAGGGACTGGACGTAGGACTAGAGGTCCGAACCAGTATAAAGTCTTGGTGTCTACTTTACTTATTATCGTTATTTATCTATATCATTCCTCTATTCCATATTACACGATCCTACCGCACCCCTTCTTTCACGATTAGTTGGTCGATCCTTGTATGAGCCTGCGCAAGTTGATAGCATTGGCGAGTATAAAGTTAAAAAGCCTTAAGTAAAGAAACCGAGTAGTCCATGGATACTTGTAGAACACCATAGGTCATATAGAGTATTATTAAAGCCAACTGCATATGATCACCATATATTAATAATGTACACATTCACCAGAATTTTGTCTATCCCGCCTCTTTTCCTTTCTTTTTTCCCACTACAAGAGAAGGGGCAACGGGGATAGGCCCATGACAATTGGAATTGCTTATTATTCTATATTACTCTACTTGTAACTATATATGTTATTTAGTACTTAGTATTTATCTGACTATGTATCGTATTTCTGTATACTCTAGATTTGACTACCACTGTTTTTCGAAACCTTGTTTTGATGAATTTTCCAAGATGGTTATCTACTGTGTTTATATTTTGTTGTTTTCTGCTGTGAGATCTAAAAGTGTATAATATGTTGGGTGATATCTGTATATCTTTTGTCTCTATAATGTTTTAAAAAACTCGATAGGTCATATTTCTCGTCACCGATGCGAGTCTAAGGTGACTTGCATCGGTGTGTCAGGAGGTGTGGGTTGTCACAGTTGGTATCATAAACTAGCTTTTGAAATTCCTTAGGGATTAAGGGTGTATTGAGAGAACATACTTGAAAAAGTTTTTCATATGGTCTTTTTAAATATTTTGAAAAGTTTTTCAAAATAGGTTTTCAAGGTGTGTGTGTGTGTATACATATATATGTTTTACAAAGATTTTATGTTAGTATAATCTCTTTCTCGTATTCTTGCCTATAATATCTATGGAAAGTTGCTAATAATTTCTTAAATCACAAAAAGAAGATGAGCGATCCTGTTGGTTCAGGCTTAGGTGATATGGCTTAAACTCCGAATGTGAATGTCCTGATTTGGTTATGCTGGTATCTTCAAGCAAGGGACAAGCCGATTTAATCCTAATAAAGAACCCATGGAGCGGGCACCGGGTGCAGTTACTGCCCGCCTACCTGCCATCAATTTTGCTAATTTCTGTAAGGACTTTGCGAGACTTAGTGGAAAGCCATACGTGGGGACGAAGTCATATGTAGATTCAAGGACATGGATTCGTACATGCAAGAGGATTTTTGGTTCGATGGGTCTAAAGGATGATGTGAGGAGATAGCTTGCTGCTTGGCATCTACAGTGGGAGCCGCTAAATCAGTGGGATGTGGTGATTGCTAAGATTGATGAGGAAGATATTACTTGGTCGAAGTTCTGGAGGTGTTTTGAGATTAAGTTTCTATCTAAAGCTAAATAAGGGGTGCAGTTAGAGAAGTTTATTCATCTGAAGAAAGGAGATATGTCGACGAAAGAGTATGTTAATAATCTAAATAAGTTGGCTAGGTTTGGGATGGAGTTGATCAATATTCGATATGAAAGGCTCCAAAGTTTGCTAAAGGGATGAACCAACCTCTTTAAGGTTTAGTTCTCAGTCATATTCCCATAGATGCGATGAAGAAGGGCTTGGTAGAGATTGCCTTGTCGAATACTGTCTTCAAGGAGGAAGCGAAGGAAGAACCCAAGAAGTCTGGAGGAAATGCGTCATAGTAGAATCAGCATATGAGAGGATTAGGATCTATGGGGAAGATCAAGAAGAAGGACATATAGTGCAGAAAGTGTGGCAAGAATGGGCATTTAGCGAAGGACTGCAAGGTAGATGGTTCAAAGATTAAGTGTTACAATCGTTATCAATACAGGCACATTAGGCGGGAGTATCCAACACCTCAGAAGGTCTCTACCTAGGTGGTTCTAGCTTATGCAATAGACATAGTTCCTAGCTCGAGTATGCCTCTAGTAGAGAATAAGGGAAAGAAGATCATGATTGGAGGCATCTTAAATCTATCCGGTTTATTCACCCGTACTTTATTTGACAAGGGGCGTCATACTATTTTATTTCCAATAGACTTAAAAATGAGTTACACTTAGACAGTAAAATAGTTACAGACCTTGTGGTTGTATCAAACTCTATTGGTGGATTGGCTCATTTTTTTATGATATGTAAGGGTCTGAAATTGTTTATTTTAGGTGTTAAGTTCAATTGTGGTGCTCTTTTCTTAGGACCTTTAGGGTTTAGGTTGATTTTGGCCATTGATTGGATGACAATGTATGGGGCTATCCTAGATTGTGATTGGAAGGTTGTTAGGTCTGGTACTTGTAGTGGAAGCATTCTAGAGGTTTATTGCGATCCCAGAGATTCAGTTATGTTGAGTTACCTATATTCATTAGACCTATTACATAACGACTTAGATTCAGTGTCTATAGTTAGATATTACCCAGATGTCTATTCCAAGGTTATCGGTCTCCCATTCTAGAGAGAGATTAAATTCTGAATTTATCTTGTGGAAAACGGTAGACTAGTTGCCTTACCCTTAAGGCATATGGCTTTAAAGGAGAGACGCGAGTTGAACAAGCAAGTGATGAGCTAATGGAGATGGGCTTCATTAGAAGGAGTATTTCAAAGTGCGAGCACCAGTTGTCTTTGCTACCAAGGCAAATGGTTCTCTAAGGCTTTGTGTCGATTATAGAAAGCTAAACAAGCTGACAAAGAAGAATCGTTGCCCATTTCCCTATATAGACGATCTCTTTGATCAGTTTGTTGGCGCAAAGGTGTTCTCATAGCTTACGTCTCATAGCTTACGTTAGCTATCGGATTCCACCAGTTGCACGTAGCTGAGGATAGTATTCAGAAGACTGCTTTTTATACACCCGACAGACTATATCAGTGGTTAGTCATGTCCTTCGAACTGACCAATGCACCTACCTACTTTTTGATGAATCAAATTTTCAAAGGATTGCCTAATAAGTTCGTTGTGGTATTTGTGGATGATATATTAGTCTATTCAAAAAGCGAGGAGGAGCATGTGTTCCATTTAAAAGAGGTGCTCAATACACTCTATGAGCATAAGTTGAAGGCAAAATTTTCTAAGTGTCACTTTTGGAGTGGCAAGGTATGCTTTTTTGAGACACGTTGTTTTAGATAGTGGGTTGGCGGTTGATTCTAGGAAGCTTGCTGTAGTTCGGGATTGGCGTATGCCAAAGAATGCCACAGAAGTGAGGATTTTCATTGGTTTGACGGGCTACTATAAGAATTTCATTTCGAACTTCGTGAAGATATCTTCCCCTCTGATTTGCCTCACAAAGAAGAATTTATTTTTTCTCATGGGACATGTAGTGCGAGGATGCTTTTATTAAGCTAAAGGAGGAGTTGACTAGTGCACGTGTTTTAGTATTACCAGCTGGTATGGGGCATTTACAGTATATAATAACATTTGTAGTATGAGGTTGGGTGTAGTCTTGAAGTAATAAGGGAGAGTGGTGAGCTATGCTAGTCGACAGTTGAAGGTCTACGGGAGAAACTATTCTACCCATGGTCTTGAGTTGGATACTATTTTCTTTGCGCTCAAGTTGTGGAGACATTATCTATTACGAGATCAATTTGAGCTATATACAGATCATAAGTCTCTTGGGTACTTATTCTTCCAAAAGAACTGGAATTTAAGGCAATGGAGGTGGATGGAGTTTTTGGCATCAAATGACTTTGACATCTCATATAATCCAGGCAAGCGTAATGTGGTGGTTGACCTTGAGTGGCAGCATGCAGTATTGAGTCCTTTGTTCTTAGAGTGGAAATATTTGGAGTTCATTACTACATTCGGTTTTCGACCATCATCAGATATTACTCCAGGATTATTAGCAACTTTGGATATGTAGCCGCACTTATGGACCTCTGCAATAGCCTGCATTTTACATATTAAAGGATCATTAAATATTTTTATTTTATTCACTTTAGGTCATATGATTCTACAATTTTTGGTATGACTCGTAGAAATGTTTTACACGCTTGTAATTTTTTTGAATTTCTATATGAGCATTTTAATCCTAAAATCTTGTTTGACATATAACTTTTACTAGAAGTCGAATTAGAGTCTCAAACTGGTTTCTTGATATCAAGATGATAGTTTCCCTTTCCGTAGAATGGTTATAATAGATAAAACAGACTTATAGTTAGCAAATTATGCTTGTTTAAAGTTTTAAAAGCTATTGACCAAAATTAGTGTGTAGTTAGTCAAGCCCATTAGTCTAATTGGAGAACCACTATAAAAGAGGACTAGAGAGTCATTAAAACTTTTCCCTCTCATTCCAAATTAGGTCTAAACCGTAATTGGTCCTAAATCCATCCTAATTCATCCAAATCTCTCTCTAAATCAAATTAGATTATCGATTAAAGATTAGTTCTTCGATTAGATGCTAAAGACCATCAATTTGGCTGACTAGATGTGCTTTTCATCGTTGTTTGGATTGGATCTATATTCGAATTAGTAGAATTTGGTAATTAGTAAGTAGTTTACCTTCTAACCATACTATGCATGTTTATATGGCAGAATTATAGCATTTAACATGTTTTAAATTGATTTTTTGGCCATAATACCTTTTCTAACTCTAATCACATGTTAATCTATGCATATGATATACATTTATTGGAAATCATATTTTTTTATGTTTATATATTCATGCTATATGCAGATTTATGTTAGAGATTGATTTTTTTATCTTATTTCTATGGATTGCATGTGTGAATGGATGAAACTGCTCATTGTTTGATATTTGTATTATGTGATTTGATGTTGTTTGTTAGTATTTTGGATATTATCAAGATAGGTAGGAGAATTGAGAATATCGGAGGCAAAGTTGATCGGAATTGGACGAAACTTGGAGAGAAGGCTCTGGAATATGGGAAGAGCATAGGATTCAAGCCAAGCACTCCAATTCATAAAGTATACATGTCGTTACCGCCATAAAGAGCTCAACGCCGACATGTTTAGATCAATCCTATGGGTTGGAGACTTTGGTGAGGCTCGAAGCAAGAATAGTGGAGGTTGCCTAAGGTGATGGATTGGTGATTGGCTAGTGATGGAAACCATGACGACTTGTTTCTAGAACATGGAGTTGAGTGCTTTAAAGAGAAGACTTATTCCTATGATAACTTATTTTTGGGTTGATAGGTCGATGTCAAAGCATCTGGCCATGGGCTAATGGAATCAAGGAAGGAGTGAAAGAATACGTAGCCATTAGTTGGCTAAGTGGAGAAATCGACACTGACATGAAGAGGTTGGTATCTACTTGTCATGATAAGTCCAATGGGAGTGGACTTTAGGGAATGGTGTATAGGTTCTGTAGATCGTTCTAGAGGTGTTGGCTCATTCACATCAGGGTTGAATGGTGTGTAACACCATGATAAAAAGCTAGAATCTTCGAATGTTGGATCGTATTAGGAGTAGGTTCTGAAGATGGACACTCGATAATAGAGGGAGCCGTGGGATCGGGTAATGTGGAAGGGCTCCTCGTGAATAATAGAAACTGGATTAAGTAAGAAGGGTTCGGTGTCCAAAAGGAGCATATGAGAGCTTAGATAAGTATGTGCTAAGGAATCAATGATTCTTGGAGTGTTTTCTTATGTACTCGAAGTTTGGGTGTTATAAGTTGGGATGCTTATGGAGTGTAGCGAAGATCCGAATACCTTAGACCAGTTGCTTTGGGTCTAGTGTCTAGCTTTTGGGATACAGGAGACGTATTGATCTTTTGGCTACGTGATACGAGAGTACACATAGAACCAAGATTTCCATTAGTCCCTAACAGTAAGGAGGCCATATGAATTATTATATATTTAGAGCACATAGATAAGTGATAATGAGTCTTGTTTGATGGATGCTATAGTTGCTTTCCTTTATTGGGCTATCACTCAGGGATATCATTGAGAGTAGGTATTAGAGATAGAATATTTGGACATCCACTATGGTATTCTATACTATACCCTTATGATATTGTACAGTACCGTATTATACTATTATGTTTTAACTCTTTAGTTGCAGGGACAGGTCAGGTATGGTTCGTGTACTCCTGTTCCTTACCATATTTACGTGTATAATAACTTGAGATTTAATTGCCACTCATACAAGACTGTTGTCCGACCGAAGATTTTATGTTTTACTTTTTGTTATTTTGGGTACTCTTAAATGATTAGACTAGATAACAGGTCTAGGTGAAGCACCAGTTGTTCGATGGGCAAGCTTGATGGAGCTACCTCGTATAATATACTTATATCGAGTCTACGCTTATTCCACCATGCAGCACTAGGGATCCTTAGCAGTGACTGCTTACCATTTGTATGTGAGACAGTTAATGGGTTATTCCCATTGTATAAACTCTACTATTGATGTATAACTCTATGGATATTGTACTCTGATGATAATTGTTCACATTGTTATTACTGCCTCTTCTGTTATATATATGGTATTATATTTTGTCCATGCATTGTAAAATATACGACATGTTATATGCTGCATTTGTTCATTCTAAACCCTGATGGTTATACTATATTGGCCAGGCACAACTGCAGCGCACTATTTATACTCTACTGGTGCAATGGTGGGGCGATGGTCACATTTTGTATTGGAGCTTTAGCTACGTGATTAATCTGAGCTGATACGACGATCCAATAGATATAGGGAAGGATCTAGAGTGTATATGTATGAGAGAGTGTGTGTTTGTTATAAGTTTGGTTTTCAAAACTATATAGTAGTATAGTATAAGTCGCATGCACATGACCACTATAGACATAATTTTCTTTATAAGGGACTGATCATCTTGTTATAGATATGGATGATCTAGCATTAGAGAAATACTATGAGATCGGCTTCAGGATTGGAGGAAGGAGAAGGATCAAGAGCTACAATGCCTGATTTCCAAGCAATGTTCAATGCTATGATGGCTAATATGATAATACTTCCGGAGTTGTAATAGGAGGAGGTGCTCCTGTGCAAGTGCCTAGGGCTAATTTTGCCAAGTTAAGCGGGGATTACTCGATTTTGGGATTTGGATGCCATTTAATGGAACGGAATCATCCATAGAAGTACGAGACCGGTTGCATGCTTGTAGGCGCATCTTCACTGATATGGAGGTGGAAGATGCTATGAAAAGAAAGTTAGCTTCTAGGTAGCTTCAGGGTCAAGCTATGAATTTGTTGAATGTTGTCACTATTGCTACTTTAGAAAACCAGTCTTCTTAGGATCAATTTAGGATGGGGTTTGAAGAGAAGTTCATTTTGGTTGCTCAGAAGTTGGTATTGTTTAGGAAATTCACTGATCTCAAGCATGGAGATAAGACGGTTTCTGAATATGTGGCAGAATTTGATGCTTTTTCTAAGTACGGGATGACATTCAGTGATACTCCCTTAAGGAAGAATGAGAAGTTCATCATAGGATTGGATGACTATCTAGGGGAGAAGCTAGTGGACCATATTGATGAGCCGTTTGAGAAGCTGGTAGAGAAGGCGCTTTGCCATGAGAACCTATACCCCAAAGTTAGGACCGCTATTGTTGTTTCTGTTGAAAAGAAGGAGCTAAAGCCACAACGCGGCGGTGATGGAAAGAAGAAGTGTAATGGAAAGAAAAAGCATCCCCGGGGCAACGGTGGTAAGAAGAAAGGTAAATGGTAACCCATTTGTTATGGGTGTAAAGAGAAGGGTCATTTAATTAAGGATTGCAAAGTGAGTGATAAAAAAGGTGCTACAACTACGATAAATTAGAGCATTTAAAGAACGATTGTGTAGAACTGGCGAAGGTTAAGCATAAACTTTGGATGCAGTCTCGACTCGAGTGCTCCCTCGACGGAGGAGAAGGGGAAAGGAGTCGTCATGCAAGGTATGCTTTCTATTGGTGATGTTCCTGTTCAATTTTGGTTTTATATCGGTGTTTCACATTCATTCATATGTAGTGACCTAGTAAATAGATTGGAATTGGGATGCAAAATAGTAGGATGGCCCTTGATCGTGAAGAACCCTATTGGAGGCTTGACTAGCCTATGCATGGTTTGTAGTGGTTTAGTTTTATCAAGTCATTGATGCTTTTTTGTTTGTGATTGCTTTGTTTTGAATTTCATTGGATCTGGGATTGTCTTGGGAATGGACTGGCTAAAGAAGTATGTAGTTATAGTAAATTGCGAGAAGCTATTGATGACAATCAGAGATATGGATGGGAAAATGATAGTGACTAGCTGCTTACATGAGGATAAGGTGATGGTCAAATTTCTATATTCGCTTGAGGTTTCACAGGAGGGGTTGTCATCTACGCCGATCGCTAGAGAGTATTCGGATGTCTTTGAGAAAGTGAGTAGATTTTCATCACAAAGAGAGGTCGAGTTTCTAATTGACTTGGTGAAGGAAGCCAGACCTATATTATGCCTTTAAGGTGTATGGCGCATAGAAAGTGGAAAGAATTGAAGGTGCAAGTGAATGATCTATTGAGGAAGAGGTTCACTCAAAGAGGCATATTTGAGTGAGGCGCACCTATTTTATTCGCAACTATCGCTAATGACTCTTTAAGATTATGTATGGATTATTGTGAGCTAAACAAGTACCCAATTCCACGTATTGATGACTTGTTCGATCAACTGCATGGTGTGATGTGTTCTCTCAAATCGATTTGGCAATAGGATTTCACCAGCTTAGAGTAGTGAAGAAGAATGTGCATATTAATGCGTTTCGCAAGCCGTCGGGTTTTTATGAGTAGTTGGTGATGCCATTTGAGGCTACTAATGCTCCAGCTAACTTTGTGGATCTCATGAATCGAGTTTTTAGAGACCATCTAAATAAGTGCATGCTTGTATTCATGGATGATATTCTGATCTACTCTAGAACTGAAGAGAAGCACAAGACGCACCTGAGGATTGTGCTAGAGATATCGAGGAAGCGTAAGATGAAAGCGAAGTTCTCTAAGTTTCACTTTTGGCAGGAAAAAGTGAGATTATTATGTCATGTCATTTTGGAATATGGTATTGTGGTGGATCCTGTGAAGGTGGAAGCGGTCCAAGATTGGAATCTACCCAAGAATTCTGCGGATGTGAGAAGTTTCTTAGGATTGGCGGGATATTATAGATGCTTTATCAAGGACTTCTCAAAGATAGCGGCATTGTTGATCAATTTAATAAAGAAGAATCAACCTTTTGTTTTCGGATGCAAAGTGCGAGCATCCATTTTTAATTTTGAAGGGAAGTTGATAAGTGCACCGGTGTTAACCATTCTAAGTGGGAACGAAGAGTTGACCGCTAGCGGTCGACCGCCCTTATATATAGCGGTCGGCTAGTTGATGTGTCAGAATGAATTTTTCACTGATGAACGGCCCTGATTCGATCATTATAGTTTACTTGGAAATGATTAACTAGTTAATGGATGCAGGCTAAGATTATCCAAGGGTTGATCAATGGTTAATATTAATCTATACACAAAATCTAAACCCTAATTAATTAGAAATTTTGTCTATATACCCAAACTCTGTTAGTTCTTTTCTCATCGACTTAAAAAACCTTCAAAATAACTAAGAAAAAATAAAGGAATCTAAAAAGATCAAATCAAGCAAACAACTAACGAATGAGGGGGAGATTTCCAGACGGAATTCAAAGGAAAGCTTGGATCTAAGATGAGTGGGTATATTTTTAATAAGATGATTTATATTCGATTTAGATTGTTAGAAAATAAATTATTAATCATATTGTTTGGATTTGAGAACTAATAAAAAATTAAATCGATGTAAACCTGTTAAATAGGAATTGAGTTTGGAATAAACTCCATAAAGTGGAAATTACTATAACATATGAATACAAGTGTTAATAGTAATCCTAGCTTGAACTGTTTTTCCTGAAATCTATAAATTGAATTTAAATAAGGAATTTCGATAATCACAAATCTAGGGTTTACTATAATTTCTCCAACATCAGTCATTGTAATGGAAATTTTGTAAGGAACAATCAATTATTAATTAAAGAATGAAAATGAATTAAAAATCATAAATTAAAACCACTAATCAATGACGACCGGTCAACCGCACTATCTGAAGCAGTCGACACCAAGTGGTCGACCGCTTCAGTAGCAGGCGGCAGATCGATTGGCGCTTCTAGAATGCAATCTGAACCTTGGCCAAAGGTTATGGTTATAAATAAATTAGTTATTAGTTTATATTATATATATATATATATGAATGTTAGGAGCATGGAAGCTTGTTCCTTATGATGCAACACTTGGATGCTGTGGGATTGAGTGAATGCTATTTATCAAGCAGAGGTTGATATTCGATTGGAGGTGATTCTATCGCAAATGGCACTCACAAGAGTTTCTATGATGGACGCTGTTAGCACCAGAATTGGTCACTAACACCCTTAAGAGAGATTATGTAGAGAGATTAATGAAGAAAGTAAAGTTAAACAGAGGATAATATAATGAATTAAACGCAGAAAATAAGAACACCAGATTTATAGTGGTTCGACGTAACTGTCTACGTCCACTTTGAGGTTAATTTTTATTGCTTTTCTTTATAATCGATTATAGATGCAATCCGTATCTCAACTACTTGATTACAATTGTTGAGCAAAAAAGATAAGTCTTGAATGAGTCTTAAATGCGGTAGAGTCTCCCCAGTATTCTCGAAAAAAAGGTCCCTTTCACTGTGCCCCTTCCTCTCCATTTATAGACGAAGACGGGTTGGACTTCCTTGGTGGGCCAGGTAGCTAAGTAGCTTGGCCCAAAAAGAGTGATCTCTATGTGCCGATCCACAGATGCCGAACGGCAAAATGCCGAACGATATCCTCATGCCGACCAAAGTGATGCCGAATGATATCTTCATGCCGATCGAAGTGATGCCGAACACTCTGAATGCCGAACGAAGCATTTGTGCCGAACGACTCTGGAAGCCGACCCAGGTTGTTGTGCTGAACGACCCTGGATGCCGATTGATCTCGAATGTCGAACAAGATTTATGCCAAACGAAGCGATGTGCCAAATAACATTTGGATGCCGAGTAGTATGGAATGCCGAATGACTCTGCCATGCCGAACATCCATAGATGCCGAACGATATACAATACCGAACGGCTCTCAATGCCGAATGCTCTTGCACGCCGATCGTCCCATAGATGCCGATCGAACATGAGTGTCGAACAAACCATTTATGTCGGACGAATCTGGAAGCCGAGTGCTTTCTAATGCCGAACGCTCCTAAATGCCGAGCGTTCCTGAATGCCGAGTGCTCTCTAATCCGAACGATCTGGATGCTAAACGACACGTAAATGCCAAACAGTACGCAAATGCCGAGTACTTAGTTGCCTGGTCAAACCTTCAGGTAACACTTGCCCCCCAAAGTGCATCATGTGGTCGAACGTGATGTGCTTTGAATCATGAGTCCACTGTGCTTTGTTTCAAGCTGTGGCTTAGTTTCCTAGATGGTGACTTCCCTTGATTACCAGGTGAGGCGATGTGTGCCAAACGTCATGCGAATGTCGAATAGTACAGCCGAAGCCGAACTGTCCATGTATGCCGAACGATCTTGAATGCCGATCGGGAGAGATGGAGGGAAAAAAGGCAGATAATGTTAAGGGCAAAATTCCAAGCGATATGGCTCAGCACAAACACGGTTCAACATGATTTGTCGCGTGCCGAATAGCCAAGAGGAAGGGTTGGAAGAGTGATACTTATGCTGAACGACGCTTGTATTTAAGCCAAGCAGAACGAAGGCCGATCAATATTTAGGCCGAACGATACTTGGGCCGAAAAACTATTCACTTTGCCTAATTTTATGACAAAAACAAGGATAAGGACCTAAGCAAACTAGCATATCGAACTAATCTAGACTGATAACTTCCTAGTTTCAGTAATCACAAGCCTGAACTTAAATTGACAAAAACGGATAATTTCCTTTAACATATCGCGCCAATGCCTGAGCCCGAAATTGAAAACATCATAGGGAGGGCTTTTGGAGACGGTCAGCGATGACGGTCTTCGATGGCGATAATTCAAAGCTCAACTTTATACCATCAACTCTGTGACTTTCAATTTCTCAGTACTTATATTTGAATCATCACACTAGTTCACACACCACACGGGGGGAATACTTGTGTTGTTAAGTCTAACATCGATTGTTTTTCAAGTATAGTTAAAACAGGTGCTCTACTAGATTCAATCTCTATCAAAGATGTCTAGAAAATCTAGCTCCGCCACGATTTCAGATTGACCTGGGCCGTCTTCTAGACAAGGAGTCACAGATACTTCAAACTCATCGACTTCCCCTGCTCATAACTTAGCTCTCGACGCCCTAGAGGCATCAATTTTCTTGGACAACATGGTCGATTCACAGGCTTCGAAGATTAATAAAAGTGCACTTCGTCGGATATGCTCTGTCCACAGAATCCCCTTTGACAACATAATAGTTCCATCGGGGCACGATCGTCCACACTTGCCCCCAGTTGGATACACAGCTTGTAATAAATTTATGTGCTAGGTCGGCAGCCTGCTACTACCGTTCAACTCATTTCTTCGGGACGTGCTACAATACATCGACGTTGCCCCGTCACAACTGCATCCAAACGGACATGCCTTCATTCACGGTACCTACATCCTTTTCATGAATGTCCTCTCTAGGCCTCCAACCCTGGGTGACATGAGATATATATATCATCAAGAAGCGGAGAGATAGCCCTTCTTTCATGTTTCTCGAGCCGCACCACAAATGCCAAATCTTGAATGGGACATGTAGCAAGTTTTCCCTATACAAACAGGAATGGTTTTATGTGCGTTGCCCTCCTAGTTTCGCGAGGAGATGGGTGGAAGGAAGTAAGTCTTTTCTCTGGATCGATATTCATGCTTGGTCAAAGCTGTGCCTTTTCTAACTCTTTTTTCCATCTTTCAGGTATCAATCCACGTCCTGACGGCCGCGGATATTCTGAAGCCGTCGAAGCTATTAGAGCCCTTCCTACCGAAGAACGGGACATTCGTACTCTCATTTCGAATGAGTCACTTACAACGTTTGGACTATTGGTAGAAGGCCGTCGGATAAGCCTTCCTCAGGGTGTTACCATACCCAGGCCCGCCTCTGGCAAAGGGAAAAAACAAGCTGAGTCTTCAGCACGTAACACTCCTGGCGCATTAGAAGAAGGAGAGATCAAGGAAACCGAAACACCCGAAGCACAAGATGAGAATGTTGGTCCTACTCAAGACCCGATAGTCGAAGTTCACGACATCGAAGCGTCATCTTCCCCTTCAAAGAGGAAAAAGAAACTGACGTAGAAGATAAGGAGGGAAAAAGTTGGCGCAACCTCTAAAGTTTCTCTTATTCCAACAGAGAAAGAGGCTTCCTCACAACGTTTAGAAAGTTCTTTAAAGGGCCTCTCGAACCTCTCCATACCCGACGATCTGCTTAATTATGATTTTGACGACCCGGAGGCACTTAAACTTCACTCGCCCATCAGAGGCGATGCAGGCGTTCAAGCCCACACTCAGGAAGAAAAAACTCCCATCAGTAAAGAAACTGGTCTGTCGGGGGGAAACACTAGGACACACACAAACAATGCACTCCACCTTGCACTTAAATTTCCATCGTCACACTACTCTTTGCTAATTCATTGTTATTTAAATTCTGTGTAGGTGACATGGGACGTACACACGGAATTGATCGTCTCTGTGGGTCGTCTATCTTCAATTATTATGGATGGGACTCGGGTTCCGAAAAACATCGGGATAGAGACGGTGATGGCGATAGGGATTATCATTCCCGGGTTCATCATCTCGGAAGAAAACATATTATCAGCCCAAATACCACCAACATCCCTCTTCTCACTCGGAGCAAAGCAAAGATAAGCACGACCATAAGGGGTCGTAATTCGATGTTCCCCGTGATCAACACTCTAATTCCTCTTCCACACGACAGTCCTGGGATCCTTACAGGAGAGCTAAATTTTCGAAGCCATCTCTTCCTGTTCCTGCAACAGATCCATCAGTATCGGAGAGACTGGCCGAGCTTAAAGTTAAATTTCCAAATATCTGCTTTGATGGTCTGAAGTTTCTCCCGACGATCCATCATATTCCTAGAGATGTCAAGCAGAGCGCTCTCGCCTGCACCAACGACGTCTATGTTCAGCATGGCACGTTCGTTCATCTTGCTGAGAAAGTGTCAGAAGTCTCCATAGAACGCCAACATGAGATTGATCGCTTGAAGCTTGAGGCTATTCATGACAAAGACATTATCAAAGATTAGGACGAAGAGATTGCGTCTTACAAATCTCAGCTTGAAGCCGTCCAGTAGAGCGCCAAAGATACCGTCGAAGCCGTAACTCGTTTGGAATCAACTCACAAAAAAGAAATCGACGAGGCGGTACAACGCTGTGGGGCTTTAGCTTTGGAGAAAGACTCAGTGCAAAACGAGAGGGATGCATTCTTCCTCCGAGTCAAAGAACTTGAGGAGCGACTCGCAAAGAGTAGGAAGAGAAGATTGTTGCCCAAGAAGAGTCGTAACGGTATTGTGACGAGATCGTTGCTATGTGACTCCTAAAGGCGAAACTTGAGGGTGAGCTTTCTAAAGTTGATGCGCTGAAGAATGAATCCCATGAAGAGGGCAAAAAGATAGCATCTTTGGAGATCGACTCCCGTCTTGAGGCGACCAAGGAAGAAGGTTGGGAAGAGGTCAAAAGCATGTTCAACCCGCTTATTGCCGAATTCAATGCCCGCGTTCTCATGCACCGAGACTTAACTTTTCTGGGCGAGGGCTATCTCGAATCTTTGACCGAGGCATGGGAGACCTTAATTGAAATCAAGAAGGCCGAACACGGTATCGAGGAGGTTGATGAGGGGGCTTTGATAAAAGAATTCCTTAAGGGAAACGAGCCTTCGGACCTGTCAGCGGCTAAAGCCCTTTATTGCAAAGGCTCCCTCTCAACGAAAGGGAAAGAAGTTATTGTCGGTCCATCGAGGATCGAGTCTCCAACTTGTGTGCTTACCCAGCCGGCCGGTCGGCCGATACTCGATCCTTTTGAATAGCACATCGACTATGATCCGGAGGACCCCGGCATTGGCGTCCACGTTTTGTCCCCTATTCCAGAGGATGAGACCCTCCTGACGGGTGAGAGCAAGCCGGAACCTGGTGGGCAACTCTTTTGCTTTAACATTCCAAGAGTTTTCGTTTTTCACCAGAAGCTATCGCATTCTAATACTTGCTTTTCGTGATTTTTTGCAGGCCGTTCTGATCTTGAGCCCACTCCGAGGAGCGATGTCGCCAAGGAGGAGAGGAAAAAACGAGTAAAGCCACCCACGCCGGAGAGGCTCCCAGTCCAGATGCTCAAGTGATCGGAGCGCTTGACGAGGATAAATCTGAGACTTCCTCTCCCATCAAGGGAAGTTATGAAATTGAAATTACAGGCTCCTCTGAGCACACATCCGAAATGAGCATGAAGGAGAAGCTTGAGAAAGAGAAGGAAAAGACGGTCAAGATCAAGGTCGAACCTCAAGCTGTGGACCTGGACGATCCTTTGAACAAGCCATTGAAGGTCATCCTCCTAGGTGGGTCCAAACCCATGGATGTTCCTCGTACTTATTCAGCTGTCACTCCCCCGTCAAAGAAAGCTATCAAGGGTAAACGCACTGGGGAGGAGTCATCTGGCAAAAAGTCGTAGAAGTCAAAGAAGTAGCCCTCGCTCTTGTTCAACAAGAGATAGTTTAGATTATGTAATTATTTTTGTTTTCATAGTTCATGTAAATAGAATAATTTGTGATGAATAAAACTTGGTTCTTTTTCCTCTTAGAGGACTGTAGTTGTTTAGTTTTTAGTATAACCGTGGTTAAAACCCGAGCTACTGCGAGTTACGTAAACTTCTCGATTCATCTTCAAACAAGTTAACAACTTTTTTAGTATTGCACATTCTTTTATCCCACGCTCCGTGGACTTAGAATATTTTCCAATCCGTACGCCAAGGGCTCGATGACTTCAAGTCATTTGTATCCAGTCCGCCCTCAGGGGATTTGGACATTTAAATCGCTTATACTCTGATCTGCACTCTGGGGACTCAGAGTACTCCTGTCCGCACTCTGGGGTCTTGGAGATTTTGAGTCGTTTATACTCGAGTCCGCACTCTGGGGACTTAGAGTGCTCCAATCCGCACTCCGGGGACCTGGAGATTTTGAGTCATTTATTCGAGTCCGCACTCTAGGGACTTAGAGTACTCCAGTCCGCATTCCAGGGACTTGGAGATTTTGAGTCATTTATACTCGAGTCCGCACTCTGGGGACTTAGAGTACTCTAGTCCGCACTCCGGGGACTTGAAGATTTTGAGTCATTTATATTCGAGTCCGCACTCTGGGGACTTAGAGTACTCCTGTCTGCATTCTAGGGACTTGGAGATTTTGAGTCGTTTATACTCGAGTCTGCACTCTGGGGACTTAGAGTACTCCAGTCCGCACTCCGGAGACTTGGAGATTTTGAGTCGCTTATACTCGAGTCCGCACTCTGGAGACTTAGAGTGCACCAGTCCGCACTACGAGGACTTGGAGATTTTGAGTCGGTTATACTCGAGTCCACATTCTGGGGACTTAGAGTACTCCAGTCCGCACTCCGGGGACTTGGAGATTTTGAGTCTTTTATACTCGAGTCCGCACTCTGGGGACTTAGAGTACTCCAGTCCATACTCCGGGGACTGGAGATTTTGAATCGTTTATACATGTTTGTACGTCAGACAGAGTAATGTATCTCTTAGTCATTTGTTACAGCGTTATCATACACAGGAACATTGACAATTCATGGGAAAAAGAAATGGCTTCAAGCCTTTATTAATGCAAATAAGCTAAATTGTCTTTTTACATGCCTTAAACTGGGAATAAAAACTTGCTGGAAATAAATGCAACTAAAATATGATAGAAATGAACTAAGTGTAATAATGCCGCGAATGTTCACCATTCCATGCTCGGGGGAGTGTCGCACCATCAACCGTCGCTAGCTTGAAAGTTCCTTCTCCAAGCTTCCGTTCAATGACATATGGGCCTTCCTATGCGGGGCTCATGTGTGATGGAACTGGGAAAACTCGTCTCATAACGAGATCACCCACGCCAAAGATTCTCGGTCGGACCTTTTCATTATAATATCGAGCAACTCGGTGCCTGTACGCAGCCACTCTTAAATTAGCTTCTTCGTGTTTTTCATCAATGAAGTCCAATGATTCCAGCAAGAGATCGCGATTTGACTCAGGGTCATAATAAGTTACCCGATGTGATGGAACCTCAAGTTTCACGGGTATGACAACTTCCATGCCATATGCTAATGCGAATGGAGTGTGGCCAGTCGCGGACTTATGGGTGGTTCTGTAAGACCAGAGAGCTGTCGGAAGCTCATCCACCCACTTGACTCTAGCCTTTTCCAAATGGTTTTTCAATATGGATTTGATTATCTTGTTTACGGCCTCCACTTGTCCATTAGCTGTCGGATAAGCAACTGCTGCAAACTTTTTCTCAATACCATATTTTTGGCAAAATTCCCTGAACTCTTTGCTTTCAAACTGAGTTCCATTGTATGTAACGATGGTTCGTGGCAGGCCAAAGCATCATATGACATTTTGTACAACGAAATTAATGACTTTCTTGGTGGTGATAGTGGCCAAAGGCTCTGCTTCTACCCACTTGGTAAAGTAATCGACCGCAACAATCACGTATTTTGCACCACCTTTGGATAGGGGTAAGGAACCGACTATATGGATCCTCCACATTGCAAATGGCCAAGGACTAACCATTTGTGTGAGTTTCTTCGGCGGAGCTCTTAGGATTTTCGCATACTTTTGACATTTGTCACATCTTTTTAAGTAGTCGGCGGCATCCCGGTTTACAGTTGGCCAATAGTGTCCATAGCGGAGGATTTTCTTTGCTAACATCTGCCCCCCGTATGGTCGCCACATTCACCTTCATGGACTTCCTTCAGGACTCGTTTTATCTCATCATGGGCAATGCATCGGAGTAAGGGGGTTGAGAATCCCCTCCGATACATTAACCCACCTTGCATCACATAACGTGAAGCCTTATGAATGACTTGTCGTCTTTCGCTTCTTCTCTCGGGCACGACCCCGTGTAACAAGTACTGCTTGAATAGGGTCATCCATGATTCCTTCTCGATTTCTGTTTCTAACACGAAATCTACCTCCATCATATTTATGCTCGGAACATGTAAGGTTTCGACAGGAAACAATCTCATCTGTTGCGCATCACCAGTGCTTGCGAATTTTGCCAATGAATCGGCCGCCCTGTTTTGCTCACGCGGGACATGTGAAATATCATAATATCGAGATTCGCTAGCAGCTCCTGAACTCGGACCAAATGTGGGGCGAGTCTCCGCCCCCTTGCTTGGTAGTCTCCCCATACTTGTACACCACCAGTTGCGAGTCGCTAAAGATTTCAACCGATCTTACTCCCAATTCTTTGATGAGTCTTAAGCCGGCAATCAATGCTTCATACTCGACTTCGTTATTCGTTGCTGTGAATTCGAGCTTCAAAGTGTAGCAAACTGATCGGTTTTCAGGAGTTATAAGAAATATGCCAACCCCTGAACAATGGTCATTAGATGCCCCATCGGTATACATCTTCCATCGGACGGGAGGTATGACATTGCAGCCGTTTGATTTGTCTATCATGGTGAATTCAGCGATGAAATCTACTAGCGC
This sequence comes from Allium cepa, assembly GCA_030765085.1. Taxonomy (NCBI): domain Eukaryota; kingdom Viridiplantae; phylum Streptophyta; class Magnoliopsida; order Asparagales; family Amaryllidaceae; genus Allium; species Allium cepa. The sequence goes on along the minus strand of CM060931.1, from coordinate 142,348,626 downwards.
TTGTCCCTGTATGGCCTTTCGCGGCAGGTAAGTAATATCGAACCGACTCAGCTCGATATTCCATTTTAACATTCTTCCAGAAGTTTTCGGTCGTTGGAGTACCTGATGCAAGGTTTGGTCGGTGTAGACACTGATCGGGTGTGCCTGAAAATATGGGCGAAGCTTGCGTGATGCAATCACCAAGCAATAGGCTAATTTCTCGATCTTGGGATAGTTTCTTTCTGCCCCCGTCAAACGTTTACTAACATAGTAAACTAGCTTTTAAACTCGGTCCTCTTCATGAACCAGAGCCGTACTGATAGCATGCTGGGATACTGCCAAGTATACATACAACATTTCATGGTCAATCGGTTTTGATAGCACCGGGGGGCTTTCTAAGTGCCTTACCAGAGCTCGGAATGCTTCCTCACAGTCGGATGTCCACTCAAAATTTCTCTTTCCTTTCTTTATCACATCGAAGAAAGGAATACACTTGTCTGTAGCTCTGGATATGAATCGACTCAGCGCAGCCACTATTCCATTCAATCTTTGCACCTACTTTGTGGTTCTGGGCACTTGTATATCTCGGATAGCTTGAATTTTCTTCGGGTTAGCTTCGATTCCCCGCGCATTCACAATGAAACCCAGAAACTTTCCCGACGCTACGCCAAATGAACACTTCAAAGGATTGATCTTCATTCCGTAATGCCTGAGTATTTCAAACATCTCCGCTAAGTCTTGGATGTGGCCGCTTGACTGCCGTGACATCACGAGCATGTCATCCACAAAGACTTCCATCGTTCTACCAATCTAGTCCTTAAACATTCGATTCACCAAACGCTGATAAGTCGCTCCCTCGTTTTTCATTCCAAAGGGCATTACTACATAGCAATATAGCCCCATATTTGTGACAAAACTGGTGTGTTCTTGGTCTGGAATGTGCATCAGGATCTGATTATATCCTGAAAACACATCCATAAATGAGAATAATTCGTGTTCGGCGGCAGAGTCGACAAGCTAGTCGATTCTGGGTAAAGGGAAACTTCGGGCATGCTTTATTCAGATCAGAGTAATCAATACAAGTCCTCCACTTTCCATTTGCATTTTTCACTAGCACTGGGATAGATACCCATTCAGGGTAGAGGGCGTCGCGGACGAACCGATTGGCTTTGAGTTTGTCCACCTCCTCTTTGAGAGACGCGGACCTCTCCGGGTCCATACCTCTCCTTTTCAATTTTACAGGAACGTGTTTTCAACATATGACTCGCAATTGCAGGAGAAATCCCGCACATATCAGAGTGTGTCCAGGCGAAACGTCCAGATTCGCCCGGAGGAAATCAGTAAGATCCTCGGCCATCGAAGGGTCGAGTTGTGATCCATTCTTAAGAACTCGTGATGGATCGTCCCGGCTGACTGGAATATCGATCGTCAGCTCAGCCGGTGTTGCATTCGTTTCCCTGGTTCCCCATCATCATCTATCGGATCTACGTCTCTGAGGATCCAAGAATGCCGCCCGAGCCAGGGGTCGGGCACTACTTGTCAATCATCAGTCTTTAGGATGTGGATGGAGCTGTCCGCAACCTTTCCCTTCTCTCTCTGCTGAGATTCTCTCAGTTCCGCCACGTAACATGCGTGACCGGTCGCCTGATCGCCATGTACAACACCGAATCCTTTGTCTGTCGGAAATTTTAATGTTAAACACCATTGGGCCAGAGCGGCCCTAAATTCTGCTAGGGCTGGACGACCCAAAAATATGTTGTATGGAGAGTCAACATCCATTACTATGAACGATATGACTCGCACTCTCCTACGATCACCTTCTCCTAGTTCAACTGGTAACTCTATGTACCCTATTGTGTCGGTTGCAGCACCGTTGAAGCCGTTAATACGGGCTTTGCATGGTTTCAAATCTTTTGTCTCCATCTTCATTTGGTCATAAGCCTTCTTGAAGATGATGTTGACAGAGCTTCCACAATCAATCAAAATTCTTTTCACGTAAGCTGGCCTGATTGTTGCAGATATAACCATCGGGTCGATAGTAGGAGCCTCCACCTTGTCCGCGTCTCGACTCCTATGCACTATATCGTCCGTCATCATGCGTTGTTGTTTTGCGGGGGTTCCATCTTCTACATTCGAACAACATTCACAATCTGCATGCCTCAAGGAGGTAGCATATCGTTCCATCTCCTGCCAATTCTTGTCTGCGGGATGAGGTCCTCCGACAATAATGTTTATGGTCAATCTACCCATAATCCGAGCAGGTTTTTTTGGTTGGCGTGGAGCCGGCCCGCGTCCGGGTATGACGTTCCTTGTCTTCCATCTTGCAGGTTTTTGACAAATTCCTGCAGTTTTTTCTGTCTGATCAACTTCTCTATGGTGTCATGGAGGTGTCTACACTCCTTAGTATTGTACCCATGGGTCTCATGGAAGCGACACTACTTCCCTGTCCGTTTCTGTTCTTCAGTGGACTCCTTTGGACGCGGCTTTCTGTATTCAAAGGTGTTACAGGTAGATAGATAAATGCTTTCAAGAGAAGTATTCAGCGGGTTTTATTCATTGTAGGTCGGAATCCTTGGCTTCCATTCCCTGCTTCTCTTTTCTTTCCAAGATTTCCACCTCCGGATCCTTTGGACTGCCCAGGCTTGTTCTGGATGTTGACTTGAACTTTTCTTGAACTATCGCCGGACTACTTCACGGCGATTTTACTTTTCACAGTCTCCTGAACAGGCCCTGGTGTCTTATCCCGTCTCGTCCATCGAGCCTCCTCCCTCCGTATGAACTGATGAGCTTTGGAATAGAATCGTTCCAATGTAGCTGGGGGCTTTCCCGCCAACCAATCTCCAAACTCCGAGTCTGGATCTACACCTTACATTACCGCCATCAAAATTGCGTGGTCTTTAGGATTGCTAACTTCAGTGGCGACAACATGAAACCTCTGTAAGTATGCTTTCAAAGACTCTCCCGGAGCCTGGATTACGCTTGATAATGACATTACGTCCTTTGGATGGGTAGCATGTATCCTGAATTGTTCAACAAATTTCATCGCTAACTCGTCAAAGCTGGATATAGATCACGGAGGAAGCCGAGTAAACCGCATAGTGGCGATCCGGACAGAGTGATTGGGAAGCACCTACACTTAGTTGCGTCATTCGCCCTTGCCGAATCCATCATCCATTCGTACCTCATCACGTGTTGCCTAGGGTCAGTCTTCCCTTCGTAGACTAGGATAGTCGGCATATTGAATTTCCTGGGGTATTCAGCCTGTAGGATAATATCTGTGAAGGGAGTACGGCTCCTGGACACTCCCCAATCCTCGTTGGTCAGGCCTTGGTTCTCTCTCATCAACTGCTTAACCATGGCTGATAAATCTAGAGTTTGTATGGACGGTGGGAGGTTGGGTTCCGCTCCACATGACCGTGCGGGTTGATGTCCCGCCTTCTGGTGGTCGGTCAAACGTGTGTCCTGAAGGCCAGCTTGATTTGGGTCTTGATGAGCCTGGCGTCCGGTCTCTTCACGTGCCTGATCCCTAGCAGATCGAACAGTGGCACCTGCCTGTGTAGCCTCTGTCTTGAGGCGTCTACGCCTAGGAGGTTCGTCAACTGAGGCCGAACTATCAGGTGAAGAATAAGGAGCATGACTACTTCCAGCATTCTGATGCTGCTGCTGGGCAAGCTGAGTCATGAGATTAGTATTGGCTTGGATCTGCTCAGCAAGTTGCCTTCTACTTTCCCTGAGTTCTCTTATCAAGTCGTTGAACTCTGTTCGAGAAACGACATCCGCTTGGTTTTGGGTGGAGGCTCCTGCGCCTTGAATTGCTGGTGGTTGCTAGGTCCTATATGTTGTACACTAGCAGTTTCATTGACATCTGCATTGTGAGTAGTTCGTGGTCTTCCCATGATAGAGTTGTCAGTTGTAACTCTGAGTAGAATCATATGATTGCGAATGATTTGGATTTTCTTCGAGGAATTTTTCAATCTAGTAGCTACGAAGTAGATCCTATCGTCCCGAGAATTCGATTCTCAATGAAAGCACCAAATGTTAGCACTAGAATTGATCACTAACACCCTTAAGAGAGATTATGTAGAGAGATTAATGAAGAAAGTAAAGTTAAACAGAGGATAATATGCTGTATTAGACGCAGAAAATAAGAACACCAGATTTATAGTGGTTCGGCGTAACTGCCTACGTCCACTTTGAGGTTAATCTTTATTGCTTTTCTCTATAATCGATTACAGATGCAATCTGTATCTCAACTACTTGATTACAATTGTTGAGCAAAAAAGATAAGTCTTGAATGAGTCTTGAATGCGGCAGAATCTCCCCAGTGTTCTCGAAAAAAAGGTCCCTTTCACTGTGCCCCTGCCTCTCTATATTTATAGACAAAGATGGGTTGGACGTCCCTGGTGGGCTAGGTAGCTATGTAGCTTAGCCCAAAAAGAGTGATCTCTGTGTGCCGATCCACAGATGCCGAACGGCAAAATGCCGAACAAGGCATGAATGCCAAACGATATCCTTATGCCGACCGAAGTGATGCCGAACGATATCTTCATGCCAATCGAAGTGATGCCGAACACTCTGAATGCCGAACGAAGCATTTGTGTCGAACGACTCTGGAAGCCTACCCAGTGTGTTGTGCCGAAAGACCCTGGATGTCGATCGATGTCGAATGCCGAACGAGATTTATGCCGAACGAAGCGATGTGCCGAACAAGGTTTGGATGCCAAACAGTATGGAATGCCGAATGACTCTTCCATGTCGAACGATATACAATACCGAACGGCGCTCAATGCCGAACGCTCTTGCATGCCGATCGTCCCATAGATGCCGATCGAACTTGAGTGCCGAACGAACCATTTGTGCCGGACGACTCTGGAAGCCGAGCGCTTTCTAATGTCGAACGCTCCTAAATGCTGAGCGTTCCTAAATGTCGAGCGCTCTCTAATGCCGAACGATCTAGATGCCGAACGACGCGTAAATGCCGAACAATATGCAAATGCCGAGTACTTAGTTTCCTGGTCAAACCTTCAGGTAACAGACGTGCAACACTGATGAATGCTTGATGAAGCGTGCGGCTTAGCATAATGGTTGTTCCTTGGTATTCATGAATGGCGCGATGTGATGTTGTGTTGTTACATCCTGGCACGTGCAATAAGAGGTGTATCTACGATTGAGAGACGGACACGAATGCAAATGATGAGACACTTCGACCAGTTAGCATTGTGGGTTCCCCCTCAACGTGTAGCTAGGGTACGTGTAGTTGTAGTTGTAGGAAATTTTGTCCTATGTGGAAATTGTTGGAAAACCTATGTGGAATAATTACGCTTACCATAATGTGAGAGATGTAGTCTCATAGTGGAATTGTAGGATAAACCTATGTTGGAGAATTTCTTGTATATATTAGCCAATCATTGGTTATTAAGGGTTCAATTAGTTTTCTGATCCTCGTATGAGCCTACTCAAATTGATATAATTGTGCATTAAGTTAAAATCCTTTAAGTAAAGAAACATAGTCATCCACGGACACTTGTAGAACACCCTAGATCACGTAGTGTATTATTAAAGCCAACTACATATAATCACCATATATTAATGATGTACTTATTCACCAGGCTTTTGTCTGACTCACCCTTTTTTCTTACCTTTTCCCCATCACAATAGGATAGGGCAGCAAGTGATAGGCCCATGATTAGTACGTGGAGAGGCGTGCTCATCATTGGAGTTGCTGCTTGTTCTATATTACTTTCCATGCAACTACTTATCTTATTTAGTACTTACTATCTATCAGATTATTTATCATTTTTCTATGTACTCTGGATTTAACTATGTACTGCTTTCTGAGACCATGTTTTGAGATATTTTCTGGGATGGTTATTTACTATATTTATATTTTGTTTCCTTTCGCTATGAGATCTGAAAGTGTAGAATGTCTTAGATCATATCTATATATCTTTAGTCTTTGTAATCTTTTAAAAACCCCAATAGTACGTATCTCTCAACACCGATGCTAGTTTGAAAGTCACCCTAGGTTTTGGACTGGTGTATCGGGAGGTGCATGTTGTCACATAGATCGTATATGATTACAAGGCCACTCATTATTTATATACCTTTACAAGATGTCTATTTAGTGGTGAGAGCCTCATAACCCACGAGACCTGTTGTGTGCTTATCCATCCTTATGTTTTTTGGTTGTTTGCTACCTATTATTAGGACTTGTTATGTACCCATCCATTGTATGTTATTATTGTGTAATTATTTGCTGATATAACTAGTTGTGATCACACCAATGTCTAGACTTGTTGTATCTTACCTATTATCTAGTACCGTGTTACTTGTTCCTCGTTATTGTGATTTATCCATACTTGATAGTTAGATAAGATGTGCCGTGTGCTCATCTGTGTTATATTATATTTTATTATTCCACGTAACTTTGACACTTATTCAGTTAATTCTTATCTTTACATGATTTTTTTGGGTGACTATTTTAAATGCCAACTTTGACCAGTTTTATAATGCATTAATGTTGGGTATGCTTATTTGATTTATCACCCTTTTGATACATATGCTTGGTTTGATGTTCTCTATATTTGGATTCTACTGCAGTTGATGATATATGCGCATGGTTTGAGATATGACTTACAAGATGTTTGTATATGTAGCACCTATAAAATTTAATACGAAATTTAAAAATTAAAATAAAGTTAAAAATGGAAATTTTGTAAGTGTGATAATTTGGTCAAAGAAGTTGCACCATTGAGTGCACAACGATTTTATAAACAATTTCCATATATAATATGTTGAAATCAGAGTAAAATGGAGAAGTTATGGACGTTTGAAGTTTTTGAATTTAAAATAATTCAAACAAGTTTAAATTTAAAATTTGAATATTTAAATTCGAAATTCTACAACATTGGATACTTAACATTTGAGCTAACCTGGTTAACATTTGAATTAATTGAGTAATTAATAAATTAAATAAGGTAACTAATAAAAATTAAATGGAAGAAATATTCATGGTCAAAGCATAAAGATAGGTCGACCTCTTGTAGACGAGCGGTGGACCAATGAGAGTTTAATGCGGCTAGGGTTTTGAGAAATTGAACATATCAGATTTAATTATTTAAATCCGATGGTTCTGGTTTCTTCTCATCTTTATAAGTAGACCCTTAGACCCCCTTACTTTTCTTCATTAAATTTTGGCGACGACAGCAAAGCTCTGCCAGATTTCTTCCACTTCTTCTTCTTCTTCAAATTCAGAAAAAGTTAAGATTTTTAGGTAAGTGTAACACCCCATATTTTTATTAACATTATTTAGGATATTTAATTAGCTAAATTAAAAAGAAATGTAAGGTGATTAATGGATTGAGATTTGTGGTTAATAGGGGTAGCTGTGCCATGTTCATGAGTAAATCAAAATGAGATAACATGAAATAAAATAAATAGAGGGTTAGAAAGTAGGCAGGGGAAAATTGGGAACAAGGAAAATCCTTATACCCTAAACCTTAAATCCCTTAGTTGTGTATTCTCTTATTCATTATCATTTGCAAATTAAAAACATAGAGACCGACCACTATTTTAGAGAACTAGAGAAAGAAGGTTAATTAAATCAAAAGCTATTAAAATCTCAAATCCTTAATCTCAAGCTAAGGTGAATAATGACTACATCTCATTTTCTTAAATGTTTTCGGTTTAAGTTAAATCCAAGGTGGTTTGCAAGTTTATGCCATGTATTTAAATGATTAAATGTGTATATATGCTTGTTGATGATTTATGCTTGCTCATATAGATTTTATGATATGTTTTGATAAGAAAATCTTATTAATGACATCCAAATGCCTTGCAAATTTTAGATTTATATCATAAATGATATTTTATTAATGGTTTTCAATTTTTAGAATTTTCTGAATTATTGTAGATTTTATATAAATTTTATGTTATAGAAAATAATTATTTAGGTTATAAATTATGTACAGCTAAATAATCATTTATTTAGGTCTAAAATTTATATTGTTAGAAAACATATTGAAAATGATTTTATGGAATTTTTGTAGAATTTGTCCTAAGTGTTTTGATGAATATATAAAAGTATTCAAGGTATGAGACTTAATTTTTATACATTTATAAAAGGAGAAGGGGTATTTTACAAAATAAAATTATTGTTATTTCTGAAATCTTGGCAGCACTTTTGAAAGAAAAGAAATTTAATAATAAATGAAAATTTGAAAAACATAGCAGATTAGTCAAAAAGTATTTCTCTTTTAAGTTAAAGACAAAATTTACTTGTTTTTAGCTTATTTCGCCACTTCCCACACCAGAGGTTCCGACAAGATGTTTTACCATCGTTGCTTTCAAAACTAACACACATGGTATCAATATACTTTGTATGTAGCAAATTCGATGAAGGTGAAAGGTATAGGGTCGAAACGTATGGTTTCGAGAGAGGTGAAGCATGCCTTTGCTTTAAAATGAAGTTATGCCTGCTCCGATTTCGACTTGGTCAGCTTTAGACTATGTCAAATTGTCTTAAAGAAATGGTTTCGAATGGATTGCACTCTTTTGTATTAAGTTATGCTTTCGAAGTGGTCGAATCCCCTAGCTACCACTTTTCTTACCTTTTGTAGTCAATAGTTTCGGAAGGTATACTTTGTTTTAAAAACTTGGCCACTTCTCCAATGATTTTAGAAGATTGGTTTAGACACCATCACTTCTTTACTTAAGCATAGCTTTCGAAAGGAATTCTCTCGACTTTAATGGGTTTTGGATCCTTTTGCTATACTTGAAGGCATAATCCAAATGGTTTCGACCGAACGGTTTTCAAAGGTATTGAAGGGGTAAAGTTTAATTGGTTTCGTAAGGTTTCCACATATTTAATTGAACCGAAAGGCTTTTGAAAGTTTTAATGTTTTATTGCTTTCGATAGGGTTTTAAAAGAAGGTTTCAAAAGGTAGTTCCCCAATGATTTTGAATGGTTATTAAGGAAGGTTTTCCAGTGATTTCGAAAGGTCTATAAGGAAAGGTTTTTCTAATGTTCTCGAAAGGCAATTTTAAAGTGTTTTAAAAGAAAGATGTCTAAGGTTTCAAAGCTTTCAAAAGGAAGGTTTTTCAATGATTTCGAAAGGTTTCTAATAATGGTTTCAAATGGAAGGTTTGGCCTTTCGGCCTAGGTTGAATAAAAAGGTTTTATTTGGTTTTGAAAGGGGTACTTTTAATTGGTTCGAAAGTGGTACTTTCAAAGGTTTATACGTTTCATCAACTAAGATTTAGGTGAAGTGTGTGTGTGTGTCTATATACAACATGGAAATGTGATTTTGGGTAAAGCATAGAGTATATGTATTTTTCTCATATGAGTTAGATTTAAAGGTTTTCAAGAAATTTTTTAGGAAGGTTCCCTAAGTAAAATGACTCAGATATTAGAATAAAGATGGGATTAGTATAGGGTCACGCCCTATACATTAGCTATTAGCCCAGCTAATTAAGTTCCAAAATTCTAGTGTGTAGGGCTTTGTCATAAGTAAGACTAAGGTTATGATAACATATAGAAGGGAATATATGTTTGTATACATATAGGTTATTAGTGAGCCCGCAAAACCATTAGGATTAGGTGACCCCGGACGATGTTAAGTTAGGACAGACCATCTAGAAGAGAAGTATTTAACTGATAGTTAAGGACAAACCGTCTTGAAGAGGTGTGTCTAACAGATGTTAGATTATTTTTTTATATTGTCTGGTAGGCTTGAGTCTGCCAAAGGTTAGTATTTAGCAAAACAAAACTATAATGTTCGGACAGATAGTCCATTTGTTACCTGATATGTAAGTTTGCATAAAATCCCTTTACAGTTTTAATCAGTTTTGGTTACAGGATTATGATTTGCAAAAGATATGTTTGAAAAGGATATTAGTAAGGGGAAACTCACTCCGCTAAGCGGCGTAGTCTCACTTAATATCGTATGTCAATGATGTATAGTATTATTCATAACGGACTTTATGTCTGACTCGAATTTTATATTTTTCCCCTTAAAATCTCGGGTGCTCAAAATTGATTTGAGTAAGCTGAGGGTTGAGTTTTTATAGGTTTTAGTAGGTTGACAAATAAAGCTTCTGAAGACGAGCAGGTGACTGACAGATGGCTATTTAGGAGTTGTTGTTTTGTTTTGTTTTATTCTGATGTGTTATATTTAAGATAGTTATGTCTATATTGTACTCAGGACAACCAAGGGGGCATCATCATATGTTATATGAAAAGATATTTTTTGAAATCTTTGAGTTTGTTTCATATTCAAATGCTTTTGATTTTGTGGATACAATTAACATAGCCATATTTAGTCACCGAAAGTTAATACTATGGATAACTGCAGCATCTTTAGCGTTTAGCTTTAGGCCTCTAGGTAGGGATGTTACAACTTAATATCAGAGTATAAGTTTATGGAAAACTTTAACTAAAAATGATTTTTTAAAAAACACAATCGTCAGAAATTAGAGTTAAGATCGAGATATGGGATAACGCTATAGTAACGTACTTGTATTTGCTATATATAAGTATACGCTATATCTCTATTCTTCTGTATCTCTTAGGTTATTCTTTTGTATCTCACGAGGCTTGAATACAAAAATGGATGCAAAAAGAGGCAGAGTTAACCAAGGAGGGGACAACACCACCCACCAATGGAAATGGCCGACCCGATACAAGGAGGACTCTAGGTTATGCTCAAGCTGAGAATGTTGGTGCTGGAGTCCCACAAGTGGACATAGGAGCTATGTGTCAGTTTTTTGTAAACATGGTGCAAGATGGAATTACTACAGGAGTGGTTAGATGAAATGCCGTGGGAGGAGTTTAGGAAGCTCCAATTGTCAACCATTATGCAAACTTGAGTAGAGGCTATGCTAGGCTTGGAGGAAAGCCGTTTATTGGAACTGAAGATGCTATAGAAGTGGAGAACTGGTTGCTGCACCGTAAAAGGATATTTGCTGACTTAGGGCTCAATGACGAGCATAAGAGGAGGTTTGCTTCATGACAGCTTCAAGTAGCAGCTTTATTTTGGTGGAATAGTGTGAAGGCTGGAGTAAATGAAGAGGAGATGACATGGGCTAAGTTTAGGAGAAGGTTCTAGAAGAGGTTCATGTCGGTGATGGCACAGTATGTTTTGATCAGAAAGTTTACTGCGTTAGAACAAAGAGAGATGTATATTTTAGAGTATGCTAGTAGGTTTGAAGACTTGGGTAGATACGGTTATGCCATAGTTGATACAGTGATGAAGAGGAATGATAAGTTCATAAGGGAGTTGAAGCCTGAGTTGGCAAGGGCTACCTTACATGGTTGTGGAGATGGCATTACAACATGAAGTAATGCTTGCTTGTTTGGAGAAGAAGAAGGAGAAGGAGGTCCAGTTTGGGCAAGGTCAGAAAAGGAAGTTCTTGCACAAGATGGGTGCTCAAAAAAGTGGGGCAACGAAGAAAGGGAAGTCTGAAGTGGTTTGTTTTAAGTGCGACAAGAAGGGGCATTTTGCTCATGAGTGTCGTACTGGAAAGGCTAAGGAAGTGAACGGGAAGAAGAATATCAGGTGCTTCAGTTGCGATCAGATTGGCCACCATTAGAATCAATGCAAAGAGCCCGCTAAGGATGGGAATGACAAGGTATACGCATTGGAGCCTGCCACTTTGAAGCCGACGGTTCAGGAGAAAGGAAAGGCAGTTTTGGAAGGTACCTTCAGATCCATGATATGTCTGTTAGCGTTTTGTTCGGTACTGGTGCATCGCATTCTTTTATATCTCAATGTTTGGTAGATAAGCTTAACATAGTACCCACATATTTAGTTACTTTTTTAAGAGTTGTAAATCTGATAGGTGGGTATGCGACACTTGGATGAAGTGTGACCACTTAGAATTTGACATGCTAGGTTACTCCATTGCATGCAGTTTGCATATAAATAACTTTGTAGGTTCGGAATTATATTGGGTATGGATTGATTAAGTGAGTAAGATGCTAGGATATTTTGCCAGGATAAGAAAATATTACTTAGACACCTGGAATGTAATGATCGGATAGTTTATACCGTAGAAAACCCTAGCTATGAGGTGAATGCTTTGTTGGGTGTTGTGGAGTTAGAGGATGATTTGAATCGCATTTTCGTAGTTAGAGAATTCATAGGTAATTTCAAGCTGGTAGTTGGATTGCCACCGAAACGAGACATTGATTTTCGGATAGATTTGGTGCCTGGAGTAGAACCGATGAGTAGACTACCAAGCAAGATGACGCCAACAGAAATAAGGGAGTTGAAGGTTCAGTTGGTAGATTTGGAAGATAAGAGTTTTATCAGACCGAGTAGTTCACCTTGGGGATCAGCCATAGTATTTGTTAAGAAGCTGGATGGATTGTTAAGGCTATGTATCGATTATTGTAAGTTGAATGGGAGAACGATAAAGAATCGATATCTATTGCCTAGGATTGACGATTTGTTCGATCAGTTGAGTGTAGCCAAGGTATTTTCTCAGTTAGATTTAGCAACAGGTTTCCATCAGCTTAAAGTAGTAGAAGATAATATACCTTTGATGACTTTTAGAACAAGGTATGGATCATACGAATATGTCGTTCGGACTAATTAATGCACCGACATTCTTTGTGGATTTGATGGGCCAGATTTTTTGAAAGCACTTGGATAGGTTAGTGTTGGTTTTCACAGATGATATTCTGATATACTCTAAGGATGAGAAGGAACATGAGGTTCATCTTAGAGTTGTGCTTGAGGCTGAAGTAGCATCAGCTAAAGGTAAAGTTTTCAAAGTGCCATTTTTGGAACAAGGATGTGAAATTTCTAGGTCATGTAGTCTCAGAGAAAGGGTTTTCTGTAGATACGACTAAGATTGAACCGATGAATAATTGGAAGAGATCCGAGACAGTAAACTAAAATAAAGAGTATTCTCGGATTGGCTGGATATTACAAGAGATTTGTTAAGGATTTCTCGAGGATAGCAACACCAATGACCAAGCTAACGTGAAAGGATGTGAAGTTTTTGTGGACTGATAAGTGTGAGGAAGCGTTCCAGAGCTTAAAACACCTGTTTACCCATGCACCTGTGTTAGTGGTCCTAAAGGGGAACCAGGTGTTAGTCGTTTATACAGACGTGTGTGGAGCTGGATTAGGCACTGTGTTGATGTAGAGAGGTAAAGTGTTTGCCTAGGCTTCTAAACAGCTTAGACCGCATGAGGTTAGATATCCAACGCATGACTTAGAGTTAGCGGTAGTTGTATTTGCATTGAAGGTGTGGAGGCATTACCTTTTGGGAGAGTGGTTCGAGCTTTATACGGATCATAAGTCATTTAAGTACTTATTCTCTCAGAAGGAGCTGAACATGAGACATTAAAGTGTTTAGAGTTTATAGCTACTTATGATTTTGGGATTGAGTATACCCCAGGGAAAGGAAACAAGGTTTCAGATGAGCTTAGTAGGAAGCATCATAATGCAGTGTTGGCTATGATAGCAGAATGGAAAGACTTGAAGGCGTTGTCGACTTGCAGAGTGCAGTGGAGAAACGAGATTGGGTCTAGTGGAGAATCTGCTATGTTGTCTTGTTTAGAAGTCCAACTGGTATGACTGAGAAGATTGCTTCTAAACAGAAAGATGATCCAGTGTTAGCTGAAAGGATCGGGAAATTAAGTGATGGAACGAAGGTGAATGACTTAAAGGATTTCAGTCTTGACCAAAGTGGATGGTTGTGAAAGAAGGGTAGATTATGTGTTCCAGATGTGGTAAACATAAGGAAAGAAGTTTTGGAGGAATGCCATCGTTCAAAGTTCATTATTCATCTAGGAGGAACAAAGAAGTATCAAGATATAAAGAGAAGTTTCTTTTGGGAAGGAATGAAGAGAGATGTTGGCTTATGGGTGAAATAATGTTTGAACTATCAGTAGGTGAAGGCCGAACATCAGAAGTCAAGTGGGTTGCTTCAGCCATTGGATATCCTGGTCTGGAAGTGGGATTCTAATTCTATGGATTTCATAGACGGGTTGCCGAGATCTAATAGAGGAAATGAAAGTATATTGGTCATAGTGGACAGATTGACCCAGAGTGCCCATTTCATTCCCGTTAAGTCAAATAGGATGGCCCCTTTATTGGCTAAGTTATTTATGAAGAATGTAGTTAAACTTCATGGAATTCCTAATAGTATTGTTAGTGATAGAGATTCTTTATTCACTAGTGAATTCTGAAAGAGCCTACATGAAAGTTTACGAGACAAGCTCAAGATGAGTACCGCTTACCATTTGCAGATAGATGGGCAAATGGAAAGAGTTAACGAGATCTTGGAAGACTTGGTAAGAGCTTGTGTATTAGACTTCGGGGAACATGGGAAGACCATCCACACCTACTCGAGTTTTCGTATAACAATAGTTATCAGACTAGTATAAGGATGATACCGTTTGAAGCTTTGCATTGAAGACCATGCAAATATCCCGCAGGTTGGTTAGAGACCAGAGATAGATTAGTTCTTGGTCCTGAATTGGTAAGAGAAGCAAAAGAGAAAATTAAGCTGATAAGGGCAAGAATAAAGGAATCTTGGTCTAGGTAGAAGAGCTATACAGATAGAAGATGGAAAGATTTAGAGTGCTCTGTTGGAGATCATGTCTTCGTCAAGGTATCACCGATGAAAGGTGTTATCAGGTTTGGGAAGACAAGGAAGTTAGCACCGAGATTCGTAGGACCATTTCCTATTTCAGAGAGGATCGGAAAACTTGTGTATAGAATATAGTTACCAAGTAGTTTGGCAGGATTCCACAATGTTTTCCATGTATCCTATCTGAGGAAGTGTGTTAGGGATCTAGACACTACTTAGTAATGACTATGTTAGAGGATTCAGCAGTGGAACTAGACTATAGTTCGAAAGCCTATCCGGATAGTCGAGAGAGATGAGAAGAAGTTGAGGAACAAGACAGTCAGAATAGTAAAGGTCCAATGGAGAGACGATGATAGATACTATACTTGGAAGACTGAGAGCAGGATTAGAGACGGTTAGCATGATTTGTTTGATGGTATGTTTTACCTTTGATTGTTTTGTTGTGCACCTTATCACAATTTCGAGGATGAAATTCTTTAAGGAAGGGAGATTGTAACACCCCACATTTTTAGTAACATTATTTAGGATATTTAATTAGCTAAATAAAATAAAATAATGTAAGGTGATTAATGGATTGAGATTTGTGATTCATATGGGTAGCCATGCCATGTTCATGAGTAAATCAAAATGAGATAACATGAAATAAAATAAATAAAGGGTTAGGAAGTAAGCAGGGGCAAAATGAGAACAAGGAAAATCCTTATACCCTAAACCTTAAACCCCTTAGCTGTGTATTCTTTTATCCATTCTCATTTGCAAATTAAAAACATAGAGGCCGACCACCATTTTAGACAACTAGAGGAAGAAATCACTAAGGCAAAAGGTTAATCAAAGCAAAAGCTATTCAAATCTTAAATCCTTAATCTCAAGCTAAGGTGAATAATGAATACATCTCACTCTCTTAAATTTTTTCGGTTTTAAGTTAAATCCGAAGTGGTTTGCAAGTTTATGCCATGTTTTTAAATGATCAAATGTGTATATACACTTGTTGATGATTTATGCTTGCTTTTATATATTTTGTGATATATTATGATAAGAAAATCCTATTAAATGACATCCAACTGCCATGCAATTTTAGATTTAGATCAGAAATGATATTTTAGTGACAGGTTTCAATTTTCAAAACTTTCTAAATTATTGTGGATTTTATATAAATTTTCTAATGTAGAAAATAATTATTTGGGCTACAAATTATTTACGGCTAAATAATTATTTATTTGGATTTGAAATTTATATATATTAGAAAACATATTCAAAATGATTTTCTGGAAATTTTGTAGAATTTTCCAAAGTGTTTTGATGAATATATAAAATTATTTAAGGTGTGGGACTAAAATTTTTATATATTTATAAAAGGAGAAGGGGTATTTTATAAATTAAAATTATTATTATTTTTGAAATCTTGGTAGCACTTTTGAAAAAAATTATTAGTAATCAGTGAAAATTTGACAAATATAGCAGGTTAGTCAAAAAATATTTCTCTTTTAAGTTAAAGATAAAATTTACTTGCTTTTAGCCTGTTTCGCCACTTTCGGCACCATTGGTTTCGACCTTGACGTTTTGCCATCATTGCTTCCGAAATCAATGTTCATGGTATCAATATGTTTGTACATTGCAAATTGGAAGAATGCAAAAGGTATATGGTTGAAATGTATGGTTCCGATAGAGGTGATGGATGCTTCGTTTTAAAATGAAGTTGCGCCTACTCTGCTTTGTACTTGGTCAGCTTTCGACCAAGTCAAATTGTCTTAAAGAAATGGTTTCAAATGAGTTTGCTCTTTTGTCTTAAGTTATGCTTTCGAAGGAGTTGAAACCCCTAGCTGCCGCTTTTCTTACCTTTCAAAGTCAATGGTTTCGGAAGATATACTTTGTTTTAAAAACTTGGCCACTTCTCCAATGCTTTCGGAAGATTGGTTTCTACACCGTCACTTCTTTACTTAAGAATAGCTTTCGAAAGGAATACTTTCGACTTTAATGGGTTTTGTACCCTTTTTCTCTACTTGAAGGTATGATCCAAATGGCTTCGACTGAAATGGTATTAAAAGGTTTCGAAGGGTAAATTTTGAATGGTTTCGGAAGGTTTCCACATGTTTTAATTGAACCCAAAGGCTTTCGAAAGGTTTAATGTTTTATTGCTTTCCAATGGGTTTTAAGTCAAGATTTCGAAGGGGTGGTTCCCCAATGATTTCGAAAGGTTTTGAAGGAAGGTTTTCCAATGATTTTGAAAAGTCTAAGAGGAAAGATTTTTCCAATGTTTTTGAAAGGCTATTTTAAAGTGTTTTAAAAGAAAGATGCCTTAGGTTTCAAAGCTTTCAAAAGGAAGGTTTTCAATGGTTTCGAAAGGTTTCTAATAATAGTTTTGAAAAGAAGGTTTGGCGTCTTGGCCTAGGTTGAATAAAAAGGTTTTAGTTGGTTTCTAAAGGGGTACTTTCAAAGTTTTATATGTTTTCATCAACCAAAATTTGAGTGTGTGTGTGTATATAACATGGCAAGGTGATTTTGAGTAAAGCATAGAGTATATGTATTTTCCTTCTGTGAGTTAGATTTAAAAGTTTTAAATACGTTCGAAAAGGTTTTCAAGGAAAATTTTGGGAAGGTTTCCCTATGTAAAATGATTCGGATATTAGAATACCAGATGGGACTGATATATTGTCGCGCTCTATACATTAGCTATTAGCTCCAGCTAATTAAGTCCCAAATTCAAGTGTGTTGGGCTTTGTCACAAGTAAAACTAAAATTATGATTGCACACAGAAGAGAATATATGTTTGTATACCGATAGGTTATTGGTAAGCCTGTAAAATCATTAGGATCAGGTGAACCTTGGAGATGTTAAGTTAGGGATAGACCGTCCAGAAGAGAAGTATTTAATAGATAGTTAAGGACATATCGTTAAGAAGTGGTGGGTTTGAAAAATGTTAGATTATTTTGTTATGTTGTCTGGTAGGCCTGAGTCAGCCAAAGGTTAGTAATTAGCCAAACAAAACTATAATGTTCGGATACATAGTCCATTTGTTACCTAATATGTAAGTTTACATAAAATGCTTTATAGTTTTAACCAGTTTTGGTTGCAGGATTACGACTTTCAAAAGATATGTTTTAAAAGGATATTAGCAAGGGAAAACTCATTCCGCTAAGCGGCATGGTCTCACTTAATATCGTATATTCGAGATGTATAGTATTATTCGCACCAGGCTTTATGTCTGGCTCGAAGTTTATGTTTTTCCCCTTAAACTCTCGGGTGACCAAAATTGATTCGAGTAGACTGAGGGTTGAGGTTTTATAGGTTTTAGTAGGTTGACGGAAAAGTTTCCGAAGATGAGCAGGTGGCTGGCAGATAACTATTTAGGAGTTGTTGTTTGTTTTATTTTGTTGTGTTTTATTTAAGACGGTTATGCCTACATAGTGTTCTGGACAACAAAGGGGGCATCATCACATGTCGCTCTTGGCGTATTTTATGTAATAATCATATCTTGTGTAATTCGAATGCGAAACATGAGGTTTGGAAATGTAATGTGAAAAGATGTTTTTTCAAATCTGTGATTTTAATTCATATTTAAATGCATCTGATATTATGGATACCATTAACATAGCCATATTTAGTCGCCGAAAGTTAACATTATAGATGACCGCAACATCTGTAGCATTTAGCTTTGGGCCTCTAGATAGGGGATATTATAATAAATGGTTAAGATGTTTATTTATTTTAATTTCTAATTCTATTCCTCTCTAGTTTTTGATTCTAAATCTAATTTCTTTATACAATTCATTATATTGTATATTCCAAAAAAGGGAGATCTGAAAGGGAATTGGGCGTGGTGAAAATAAAATCCAATTAGGAAGCAAACAATTCTCTTTCAGTGGAAATATCAAGTTTTTCACATTTTTGTAATTGAATTGTATTTATTTGGATTTGTTTCATGCCTAGGGAAATTTCGGTAAACGAAAAAAAAACATCTAAAACCCCCAAAATTTCCTTAAATAAATGTCAATACCTCGCCATGATCTATCATCAATGTAGCATCACGTCCTTGCTGTCGTGCATACCAAGGAACCCTTGTTGTGCCTAATAATGGCACTACAGCTATTTAGCTGTATTCTAATTGTTTTACATTACATCGTGGACTCGGCTCCACAGACTATTATATTAATTTGAAAGACCTCCATTATAGGGTTATCTAACCTTGCCTCCTAACAATAAGCAAACTAATAAACAACTATGACGTGGTGCATGTCCTAAACATGATCTACACTAGTAGAAGGCATAGCCCATCCAAGCATAATACTATCTTTCCATCGACCGCTCATCACCGATGACGATCTCGACCTATTAAAATGGCTCCTATTCCTCATATATATACAATACCATCTCACTGTCATAGCGCCAATGTGAAAACCTAGATTTTTATGCATCAGGTAATTGGATAATTATCTGATTTTAACTATTTAAAACACTAATTTATAAATTGAACAAATAAATCTTATAGTAGATATTTATATCTGGGTAAATATTTATTTGATATATATATATGTATGTATGTATGTATATTTATATGTATATGCATTGTGGTTTGGAAGTTATATTTGAAATTTAATATAGTAATTTTTCAAGAACTATTAAGGGTTAAAATTCTTATATATATGTTTATTTATTTATGTAATTAGTTTTAAAATCATTTTTTCTTAAGAATGCATAAATATCTATAAAAGAGAAATGCATTTATTAAAAATATATTTAAAACATAAGATTTATATATAAAACTAAATTGAAAATAATATAAAAATTGTATAAAACATATTAATATATGATAATTACAAATGTAAACATAAGTTCTTTCAATATAACAAATGTGAATCAATTATAACATGCAAATGACATTTGTAAGCAAGTGTCGTTATTTTATTTTTATTTTTAAATAATAAATAAAAGATAAAAGAAGATATATACATCTCTACTCCTTTCTCATTTCTCTTTTATCTTCATTATCAAAGAAACAAAGTAAAACAAAAGCTGTAAACAAACTTGAAAACAAGAGAAAATCAAAAACCTGCAAACAAAAGGTTAGCAAAATAGAAATTAAATCAAAGCAATCAATTAAGCAAGCTTCCAACTAAATCAAAGCCTAGATCATCTCAGCAAGCAATTTTAGTTCAGTTTCAAATCAAGATCATCTCAGGTTTTTTAAGGCTTCAGATCATCAGGCATTTTCCAGCATTCAAGTTTTCAAATTAAAAACTGATACAAGCTCTGTTCAAACATTTTTATAGGTGAGTAAACAATCATCTATTATATAAATTCTGCTTGTGATTGACAATTGAAGTTATGTTTGCATGGATAAATTAAGTATTTGTGTGTATATATAGATATGATTTAATCAATGCATGCCGTATAAATGTATATATATGTCTCTGTTTGAATAACAAAACACATGCACATTCAAAACAATTCAATTCCTCTCCATATGTTCGATTTTAGGTTATAATCCTCAAAGGTGAATTTTTAGTAACAACTAAATTTGATTTTTAAAAATATTCTTAAGTTTAATTAACAAATAAGTTTACGGGAATCAGTAAAATCACTGTAGAAATCAATTCCAATCAGAAAATCAAGTGTTAGGTTTCAAGTTTTTGATTGGGTATCTGGATTTGAGCTTCGAATTGATGAATTTTAGTGATGGTATCTAGATTTTTAAATGGGTAGCTAATGGGAATTGTCGAGTTGAACGGAGATGGTATTTTGATCAAATTCTAGCAATCAGCAATGTGTTGGACGTCGGGGCTGGTACTAGAGGTGGCTGATAGTCTGGTGGTCTATGGAAAAATACTAGGTGATTTTCTCAAACGTCGTGGTGCACGGAGAACTAGGGTTTTAGGCGCCTGTTTGGTCAATGTTGTATGCGACGCATGTCACAACCTACCATTTCGTACCATTCAAATCGAAAATAATCCATACATGTCGGACTTGAATGATGCGAAATAACAGATTGTAAATAAATTTGGAGCAAATGAAATCAAATACACAGAATCACAGACACAGAACGATCAGAATAACTCGCAGCAAAATATAAAAAATACATAGTAGTTTATGAAGCTACTATAACACAGTCTCAAACCAAATACATAATACAGTCTGAAAACAACATAATAGAAATCCCAAATACATAGAAGTTCACAAATACATGAGATAAACTAGAACAGCTCAAACAGAAATAGATATAAATGTAGATAGGCTGAAACTCCAACAAAGACCAGCTCCAGAAAGAGAATCCAAAGCTGTGAATACTCAAGCTGACCCGAGCGTAAAGCAAAACACAAAACACTCGAGTCAGGACAACATATATACTTATATAATGTAAACCAACTCAAGTGAACTGTAATAAGGTACAAGTAACTTAAAGGATGCCTGGGACCGCCCATCCTCTAAGTATCCGTTAAACTATTTACTATATAGTAATATTGCGCTATTATAATAATGTCTACAGTAAAATAAACATACTTTAAAATAGTGTTCCGGGCTACCCATATCACCCTTCATACATAATAGTCCCAATAGTCCATCCAGTATCAGCATATCTCCAGATCGGGAGACTACCCTAAATACTCCATGGGCTACGGGAGAAAAACAAACTCGTAGTAAAGGCTCGGTATGGTAGATGGCACGACACACAAGGCAATGCCAAGGTAGATATACCAATTACACACACGGGCTGGTGGTAACACAGTAGCCACATACGCCTACCCGAAAAACACTCCAAATCAAGGGGTGCTCCCAATCGATCACAACAGTAATAGCATGATATCGAAGAAGTGTGTCCGGCCAGAGCTGCTACCTCCTTTGGCCCGAGATCGCTCCTGTTTTAGCCACCTTAAGCTAACTCACGGGAGTTAGGTCCACGTAATGTACCTCAGGAACGCCGCCGCCATCCTACTTCATTCTGTAATCCCCACCGCGTACACAGTTGTGAAGGTGGTTTTCGGTATCGACAGAGAGTATGTCCATATCCGATCCCGATCTCTTTAACAACCAATCGTTATTATAACCCGTAGTAATAATTTTAAAATGGTATTTATTTCAAAAATCAAATATCATTTAACAATTAAATATCATTTCAAATCAAATTCAAAATATCCAACTTATCATATCATTTCAAAACCACATTCATTTTATTCAATTTAAAATACCATTTCAATTCACATCTCAAAATAGTTTATATTTCAAATCGAATTACTTCATTTAAATCATTAAAAATGAAGCTATTACATCTAATAATTAAATTATCGAATTAACAAAATTTTAAACTTTCAAAGTTCATTTATTCACTTAAATTTATCAAAACAGTGAAAATTCACCTTTCGCGGCATTTAGAAAATGCTATGGAAAAGTCACATTCAAAACAGTTCATTTAACCACAGCTTTTAAAAAATGCGGTAATAGGGTTACATTAGTTTCAAATAAAACTTAGTTAAATTCAACAATTATAGCACTTACAAAATGCTATAATAGCCTTTAATTAAATTTGGCCATTTGGTTCATTATTATCAACTACAGCATTTACAAATGCTGTATTATCATTTACATTAGAAATAATAGCATTTCAAAAATGCAGTTAATTAACTTCAAATATTCAATATAATTTCACAAACAATTATATTTTATTTAAATCATTTTTAACTTATCAAATCACATATTTTCACTTTTATAACCATCATTTAATTTTCCTTATATTCATGATTTTATAAAGTTAAATTTCCATTCAAAAAATCAATGTTTAATAATTATTCACTTATTAAATTCCAACATTCAATTTTAAATTCATTAAATTAAATTTTGACTTAACACTTAAGTTTAAATTTCAAATATAACTTAATTTCATTTTATTTACTTACTTCTAAATTCACTTTTAAACAAAATTCATAAATTCCAATTTAAGTTATATTTCCAATTTCAACTTAAATGTTCATTCATTTCACATTTTAACTTTATTCACAAATCATTAATATATTATAAAATCATTTTAAATTCATTTCAATTTAAAATTATCATAAATTTATCATATTTTCATATTTAATTTAAATTCCATTTATAATTAAATCAAAATTTCCAAAATAACTTACATTCAAATTTTCCGACCATTCCATAATTTATTTCACTTATAAATTTTCAAAAAATCAATAATATTTTACAAAAATCATTTTTAATTAAGTTTAAATCAAAATATTATGATATTTACATTTCTAAAATATTTTAAATTTTTTAGGAAAACATATTTTAACTACGGGTCTGTATATAATTTTCTACGCTAGGTAAAGTGATACGGGTAATATATCATTTCAACCCGTAATTTACAAAGAAAACCCGGGTTTTATCATTTCAAACCCGCAGTTCCAAGTAAATGAAATAATTGAAAATCGATCAGGCCTATCATTTCAGCCCATAACGATTTTCCCCTATTCTAAATTCCGTTCGGGTATGTATCGTTTCAACACATAGTGATTCTAATCTAAAGGGAACGTGGAGTGTGATAAACTGATATAAATAAAAGAACAGCATAATATAACGGTAACATATGATATAACAGGTGTTTAAGCATGGGTGAACATCATATAATCATAGCATAGCAGATATAATATGGTGATGCATTTTACAGATTCAAATGAAATTAGTTTACAAGTTATATAAGTATAAATCTTGTCTGGTGAGAATAACTCACTGGTATAGGCTGGAGATGACAACTGAAACACACAAATAACGATCTTTAGAGGCACAAAAGCACGAAAAAGATTGGAGTGGGAGGGCCAAAGATTAATTTCCTTGAATACAATTCAAACAAAACAATATAACAAATATAAGCTTTCAACTCAAAATACGATTAAATAATGCTAGAATTAACTGCATAAAACAAAGCTAAAAGCTTTGCACTTTCTTTCAACCTTCCTTAGGCTCGGCCATAGGGTGGAATACATGGCTAAGGCATGGTTTTTGATCTGGTTGTGGATTCAATTGGGTCAGCCAAACATGTATGGTGATGGGGCAAAAGTATGGTGCATGTGAAACAACACAAAACAAGGCCACTACAAGGTTTTCAATCAAATCAAGGCCACAGCCAAGGCCATATGGGAACGGCCATCTCTGGTAGGGTTAAGGGGTTGACATGGCAGAGGGGTCAGGTCAGGTTGGAGGTGATGGTGTAGGTGGCGGCTAAGGGGTGTTGAAGGTGGTGGATGCATAGATGTGCTCGGCTATGCTATATAGTTGGAGTTTTATGTATTTCTAAGGTGGATCTTCACATGAATGGCGCACGGCCAGGCTAGGGGTTGTAGTGGAGGTGGTGATGATGGATTCAAGTGGTGGTGGAGGTGACACAACTGATGGAGGAGGCAGTGCCGAACCTAGAAGAGGGAGAAACATGTGCAAATCAATATAAAACAAGCATGAAATGAAAAGGAAAAAGAAGATTTACCAATGTTTTTGAACAAGGAGAGGCCGAAATTTTTTCTCAGGTTAGAGGTGAGCATTCACATGAAAAAATGAAATGAGATAGTGGTGGGCTGAAGAGGAAGTGATATGGCAACAAAATTGAATAGGTGTTGGTTGGAGTTGAAAAGGTGAGAATACAAAGAGGCTTAAGCAAATAAAAAGTCACAAAACCTTTCAAATTCTCTTATTTCTTTTTATAATTTTAAATAACCAATATATATATATATAAATTCAGTTAAAATACGAAAATATAACAAATAAACAAAATATAAATAAATAAATATTAATTATATATAATTAAATCAAGAAAAATAGCAAAATTTGCCAACTAGGCTAGAAAATTTGAAAACAAATGAAATAAACTTGGTAAAATTTGTATGTACATGAAAAATAATTATAAATAAAGATAAGAATATAAAATAAAAATGCATTCACAAAAATAATTAAATAAATTCTAGTTAAATATAATTTAAATGAAGAAAATAGCAGAAAAATAGAAACTAGCCTTTAAAAATAGAAAATAAATGCAATAAATTTTGGAAAAATTTTATGATCACTTTAAAAATATTTAGAAATGAAATCTCACAAATAAAACAAATTTAAAATAATTTCAAAATGAAATTAAGTCAAAGTTAAATTTATATTCAAAAATCTAGGGTTGTTACACTCTCCCCCACTCAAATCTTTTCGTCCTCAAAAAGAACGGGCAAGGAAAAATAAAGAGAAACAAGATAGAAAAACAAAATAGTGCCTGAAATGAACAATTCCGGATTCGAAGCACGAATGCTTTCCTCCGTTTCCCAGGTACAATCTCGATCGTCAGTACTCCACTGTACTTTGACTAGATTAACAGATTTCCTTCTGAGATGCTTCGTATCGTATCTCTGTCGACAATACGAAGTGGCTTCCTCTCAACAGTCAAATTAGGCTCAATATCCAAACTATCAAGAACAGAAGGCTGGACAATAAGAGATGGATCATGAAGATGACGGTGAAGATGCGAGACGTGGAATACATCATGCACTCTAGAAAGCTTGCCGGGCAAATCCAAACGATAAGCCAAAGAACCAACTCTTTCCACACCGAGGAAAGGACCAATGAACCTAGGAGAAAGCTTCCCTTTACGACCAAAGCGAATGACATTCCTCAAGGGAGAAACCTTAAGGAACACCTGATCACCAACAAAAAATTCTAAATTCCGCCTACGCCTATCAGCATACTTCCTCTGCCTATCCTGAGCGGCTCTCAACCTCTTCTCAATCTCCTCAACTTTCTTAGAAGCTTCCAAAATGACATCAGGACCAAGAACCAAACGATTACCAGATTCAATCCATCAAGATGGGGATCTACAAGGTCGTCCATATAGAGCAGCAAACGGAGACATTTTGAGACTGGCGTGAATGCAAATATGGAATGAGATAGATAAAAAGATTAAGAATAGACTGAATAACAGAAGATAAGATTATACCTGATAGCTATTATTGTAGGTAAATTCTGCAAGATGGAGAAAATCTTCCTAAGATCCTTCATAATCAAGCACACAAGCACGAAGAAGATCCTTGAGAATCTGATTCACTCTTTCAGTTTGACCGTCGGTCTATGGATGGTAAGCAGTGCTCAGATTCAAACGAGTACCCAGAGATTCCTGAAAAGTCTTCCAAAATTTATGGATAAAGATAGGGTCACGATCACAAACAATACCGAGAGGAACACCATGGAGACGAACGATCTCTCTCATGTAGATCTCAGATAAACTAGAAGTAGAATGAGTAGACTTGACTGGAATGAACTGAGCGGACTTGGTCAGTCTATCCACAATAACCCAGATACTCTCATTACCCTTCCGAGTCCTTGGTAAACCATCGATGAAATCCATGGAAACCTGTTCCCACTTCCAATTGGGAATCTCAAGGGGCTGCAACAAACCAGGGGTCTTTTGGTGATCAGTTTTGACTTGCTGACAAGTCTCACACCGACTAACAAAGATAGAGACATCCCTCTTCATCCCCTTGCACCAATAAAGCTTCTTCATATCCTGATACATCTTCGACACACCAGGATGAATAGAAAGCCTGGATCGGTGATTCTCCTGAAGCAATTCCTGCCTTAAACCATCAACATTCGAAACACAAATCCTGCCATTAATCCTCAAAATCCCCCTTTCATCAATCTGAGCTCCACCACTACCACTACTACCACCAACCCTGCTACGAACACTCCCCTTCATCAATCTAAGCATCTCATCCTTATCCTGCTTAGCCATGATACGATCCAGAAGAGGAGAAGAAGAAACAACAAGCTGACAAAACAAAGCCTTCTTCCGACTCAAAGCATCGACCACAACATTAGCTTTACTGAGAGTATAGCTAATATCGAGGTCGTAAGAAGCTAGAAACTCAAGCCAACGAACTTGCCTCTGATTCAAATCCTTCTGGGAGAAGATATATCTCAGAGACTGATGATCGGTGAAAAGCTCAAACTTGGTTCCAAGAATATGATGCCTCCAAAGCTTCAAAGCAAAGACAACAGCAAGCAACTCTAAATCATGAGCAGCATAATTTGCCTCGTGTGTTTTCAACTGACGGCTGGTATAGGAAATGACCCTACCATCCTGCATGAGAACAGCACCCAAACCCTCACGACTAGCATCAATGTATACGTTAAATCCATCACTTCCGTTCGAAACGGTAAGAACTGGTGCAGAAGTTAGTTTGCTCTTTAACTCATTGAATGCAGCCTTACACTGATCACTCCAGATAAACTTGGCATTCTTACGAGTCAAAGCTATGAGAGGTGCAGAAATCCGAGCAAAATTCTCAATGAATCTCCGGTAGTAACCGGTAAGGCCCAGAAAACTACGAATATCAGATGGAGTCTTTGGAGTTTCCCAATCCTGAAACAGAATAGGGAGAACATAAGGACAACAGAAAATATAGAATTATAAAATGATAAAGAAGAAGAGAAAGAAAGAAAGACTTACATTGATCACTTTGATCTTGGCTGAATCTACTGAAACTCCATTACTAGAAACAATATGCCTGAGATATCGGACTTCATCCTTCCAGAAATGACATTTAGAAAATTTAGCCTTCAACTGATGATTTCTGAGAGTCTCTAGAACATATTTCAAATGCGACTCATGCTCTTCCTTGGTCTTAGAGAAGACAAGGATAATATCAACAAAGACTAGCACAAATTTATTAAGCACGGCACGAAAAACATAATTCATCAAATCAACAAAGAAAGCACGAGCATTAGTCAAACCGAAAGGCATGACTAACCATTCATAAAAACCATTCTCAGTGCGGAAAGCAGTCTTAGGAATGCTATCCTCGACAACCCAGAGCTGATGGAAACTAGTGGCAAGATCAAGCTGAGAGAAAACAGTAGCACCATAAAGCTAATCAAACATGTCGTGGATACAAGGCATTGGATATCTGTTTTTCATAGTGAGCTTGTTCAGCTCCCTATAATCAACACATATCCGAAGAGAACCATCTGACTTGTTGGAAAAAACCACCGCGGCTCCCCATTCAGAAAAACTAGGCCTAATCAGACCTTTGGAAGACAAGTCCTCAATTTGCTTTCCCAACTCAACCTTCTCGCGGGGTGCCATTCTTCTAGGAGGAAGAACAACAGGTCGAGCACCAGGAATAAGATCAATCCGAAAATCAATTTCCCGCTTCGAAGGTAAAGAAGTGACTTCACCAAATACATCGGGACATAATCTAAACACAGGAGTCGAATCAAGATCACCGGGAGAAGAATCCAGAGAATAAATAAAGTTGCCAGCAAAATCCTGAGGCAAGCGGCACTGAATAATCAAGGAATTCCCTTGATCATCAACAAGATGAACAGTTCGGGCTTTGCAAGAGATATGAGCATCATGATGACTAACCAATCCTGACCAAGCAATAAATCAAAACATCAAATCCCAGAACATAAAAATCACCACAAAAGCGATGATCGGAATGGAGAAGTTTCACTTGCTTACAAATTCGATTAAGGCTAGCAAGACCCCCAATAGGATTTGAAACACATAATGAACAGAAGCATACTCAAGAGAAAGGAGATGCTCAAACTTATCACACACAAATCAACAGAAATAAAACTGAGTGAAGCTCCAGTATCAAACAACACACGAACAGGATGATGGAATAAAGTAAATGAACTCTGGAGAGTCTTAGTCATCACTAGGAGCAGGAGCAGGTGGAGGAACTAGAGATGAGACAGAAGTGACAACAAATATACCAGAAGGCGTACCCCTCTGCTGGGTAGGGCGGTCCTTCTTAAAATGAGCAGGCTGGAGACAGATATGGCAAAGATCACGTTTAGCCAACCGAGCAGGTGGAGGAATAGCAGCACCAGATAAAGTAGGACAACTATTGGCATAGTTCCCCTTCTGATCACACCTAAAGCAAGTGATGGAGGAGAGATCAACTGGTTGCCTCTGAGCAGGAGCAATTGATGAAGATCCTAAACCAGAATGCTTCTACCAATTCTTCTTCTGCTGCTAGAGATTAGGATTACGCTTCTTGGAATTAGCAGATGAAGGCTGAGCACCTGAAACAGTAGGACCTTTGGATGTGGGATTCTCATAGCGAATAGCCATATCCATAAGCTGGGTGAAAGAACCATGAACATGAGAAATGAGGCAACTATAATACTCTAGACGAGCACCAACAATAAATTTCTCATTTTTCTTGAGAGGGGTATCAATCAGGCTAGGACCGAACTTGGAAAGTTCGTTGAACTTCCTCTCATACTCAACAAAAGACATGCTACCCTGCTTAAGATCCATAAACTCACGATAAAGCTGAGATTTCCCGGCTTTTGGCATCCATTTTTCCATAAAAGCCTCTCTGGAAAAGAGATACAGAAAACAAGCTTAAGATAGATTCAAAGAAAAGGAAAAAAAGGAAAAAAAAATAGGAACAAAATTCAGGATAACACAAAGGATACCTAAACTGCTCCCAAGTGATATCAACCTCGACGATGTTAGCCGTAACGGACTCCCACTAATCTAAAGCAGAATCACGCAACTGCCAAGCTGCTAACTGACGCTTCTGGGCATCAGTAATATCAAGACCAATAAATATCCTCTCAAGACTCCGCAACTACCGCTGAGCCTCAATGATGCTCTCTGAACCGGTGAATGGGGTTCCATCAAGTTGAGAGAATTCCTTACAAAGAACAGTAAATCGAATAGGAGCACATGCTGAGGAGCTGGGGAAATACCATGACCCCTACCTTTGGCATTTCCTCGATTTATCCTGAAAAATATCAAGAATTAATTTAGGACAAGATAAAGACAAGCCAAAGATAAATTAAGATAAGACAAGAGAATTCACTTGGATGAATATCCTAAAGAAAGAAAAATTTAACAAGGTAGATACGAAAGAAAGGAAGTTAGAAAACATTTGAAAATCCATTAAAACAAGAAAATTTTTATATATCAAAATAATCTTTGAAAATCTTTTTGAAAACATTTAGAAAATCATTTTATACTTTGAAAATACGTCTCTCACAAAGATATAATTTTGAGATTGATTTCACTCATTCTAGGGTAGAAATACCCTATCTCTAATGAGTTTTTTCTCCGCAGAGGCAATGATTTGCCAAAAACCAAAGCTTTGATACCAACTGTCACAAACCGCCATTTCGTACCATTCAAATCGACAATAATCCACATATGTCGGACTTGAATGATGCGAAATAACAGATTGTAAATAAATTTAGAGCAAATGAAATCAAATACATAGAATCACAGACACGGAACAATCAGAATATCACGCAGTGGAATATAAAAAAATACATAGTAGTTCATGAAGCTACTATAACAGAGTCTCAAACCAAATGCATAATACAGTCTGAAAACAACATAATAGAAATCCCAAATACATAGAAGTTCACTAATACATGAGATAAACTAGAACAGCTGAAATAGAAATAGATATAAATGTAGATAGGCTGAAACTTTAGCAAAGACCAGCTCCAGAAAGAGAATCCAAAGCTGTGAATACTCAGGCTGACCCGAGCGTAAAGCAAAACACAAAACACTCGAGTCAGGACAATATATACTTATATAATGTAAACCAACTCAAGTGAACTGTAATAAGGTACAAGTAACTTAAAGGATGCCTGGGACCGCCCATCCTCTACGTATCCGTCAAACTATTTACTATATAGTAATATTGCGCTATTATAATAATGTCTACAATAAAATAAACATACTTTAAAATAGCGTTCCGGGCTACCCATATCACCCTTCACACATAATAGTCCCAGTAGTCCATCCAGTATCAGCATACCTCCAGATCGGGAGACTACCCTAAATACTCTATGGGCTACGGGAGAAAAATAAACTCGTAGCAAAGGCTCGGTATGGTAGATGACACGGCACACAAGGTAATGCCAAGGTAGATATACCAACTACGCACACGGGCTGGTGGTAACACAGCAGCCACATACGCCCACCCCGAACAACACTCCAAATCAAGGGGTGCACCCAATCGATCACAACAGTAATAGAATGGTATCGAAGAAGTGTGTCCGGCCAGAGGTGCTACCTTCTTTGGCCCGAGATCACTCCTGTTTTAGCCACCTTAAGCTAACTCACGGGAGTTAGGTCCACGTAATGTACCTCAGGTACATCGCCGCCATCCTACTTCATTCTGGAATCTCCACCGCGTACACAATTGTTCAGGTGGTTTTCAGTATCGATAGAGAGTATGTCCATATCCGATCCCGGTCTATTTAACAACCAATCATTATTAAAACCCGTAGTTATAATTTTAAAATGGTATTTATTTCAAAAATCAAATATCTTTTAACAATTCAATATCATTTCAAATCAAATTCAAAATATCCAACTTATCATATCATTTCAAAACCATATTCATTTTATTCAATTTAAAATACCATTTCAATTCACATCTCAAAATAATTTATATTTCAAATCGAATTACTTCATTTAAATCATTAAAAATGAAGCTATTACATTTAATAATTAAATTATTCAATTAACAAAATTTTAAACTTTCAAAGTTCATTTATTCTCTTAAATTTATCAAAACAGTGAAAATTCACCTTTCGAAGCATTTAGAATATGCTGCGGAAAAGTCACATTCAAAATAGTTCAATTTAACCAAAGACATCATTTAAAAAATGCTGTAATTGGGTTACAGTAGTTTCAAATAAAACTTAGTTAAATTCAACAATTATAGCACTTACAAAATGCTATAATAGCCTTTAATTAAATTTAGCCATTTGGTTCATTACTATCAACTACAGCATTTACAAATGCTGTATTATCATTTACATTAGAAATAATAGCATTTAAAAAATACTGTTAATTAACTTCAAATATTCAATATAATTTCACAAACAATTATGTTTTTATTTAAAACATTTTTAACTTATCAAATCACATATTTTCACTTTTATAACCATCATTTAGTTTTCCTTATATTCATGATTTTATAAAGTTAAATTTCCATTCAGAAAATCAATATTTAATAATTATTCACTTATTAAATTCCAACATTCAGTTTTAATTCATATTTAATTTAAATTCCATTTATAATTAAATCAAAATTTCCAAAATAACTTACATTCAAATTTTCTAACCTTTCCATAATTTATTTCACTTATAAATTTTCAGAAAATCAATAATATTTTACAAAAATCATTTTTAATTAAGTTTAAATCAAAATATTATATTATTTACATTTCTAAAATATTTTAAGATTTTTAGAGAAACATATTTTAACTATGGGTCTGTATATAATTTTTTACGCTAGGTAAAGTGATACGGGTAATATATCATTTCAACCCGTAATTTATAAAGAAAACCCGGGTTTTATCATTTCAAACCCGCAGTCCCAAGTAAAATGAAATAATTGAAAATCGCTCAAGCCTTTCATTGCAGCCCATAACGATTTTCCCCTATTCTAAAGTCCGTTCGGGTATGTATCATTTCAACCCATAATGATTCTAATCTAAAGGGAACGTGGAGTGTGATAAACTGATATAAATAACAGAACAACATAATATAACAGTAACATATGATATAACAGGTGTTTAAGCATGGATGAACATCATATAATTGTAGCATAGCAGATATAATATGGTGATGCATTTTACAGATTCATATGAAATCAGTTTACAAGTTATATAAATCTTGTCCGGTGAGAATAACTCACTGGTATAGGCTGGAGATGACAACTGAAACACACAAACAATGATCTTTAGAGGCACGAAAGCACGACAAAGATTCGAGTGGGAGGGCCAAAGATTAATTTCCTTGAATACAGTTCAAACAAAACAATATAACAAATATAAGCTTTGAACTCAAAAATACGATTAAACAATGCTAGAATTAACTGCATAAAACAAAGCTAAAAGCTTTGCACTTGCTTTCAACCTTCCTTAGGCTCGGCCATAGGGTGGAATACATGGCTAAGGCATGGTTTTGATCTGGTTGTGGGTTCAATTGGGTTGGACAAACATGTATGGTGATGGGGCAAAAGTGTGGTGCATGTGAAACAACACAAAACAAGGCCACTACAAGGTTTTCAAGCAAATCAAGGCCACGACCAAGGCCACATGGGTACGGCCATCTCTTTTGGGGTCAAGGGGTTGACATTGCAGAGGGGTCAGGTCGGGTTGGAGGAGGTGGTGGTGGTGCAGGTGGCGGCTAAGGGGTGTTGAAGGTGGTGGATGCATAGATGTGCTCGGCTATGCTATATAGTTGGAGTTTTGTGTATTTCTAATGTGGATCTTTACATGAATGGCGCACGGCCAGGCTATGATCACTTTAAAAATATTTAGAAATGAAATCTCACAAATAAAACAAATTTAAAATAATTTCAAAATGAAGTAAAGTCAAAGTTAAATTTATATTCAAAAATCTAGGATCGTTACAACGCAATTTTGCCATCGAGGGTGCATCGAAAAGGATCAGAGGTGGGGGATTAGGAGTATAGGCAAGTGACATTGTTTTGGGTGGGATGGCGATGTCTTAGATGGTCGTAGGCGGCGGTGCGGGAGATATTTGTTGATCGGGTTTGGTGTTCCTGTGGGTTCTGGGTTGATCGATTTTGATTCGCGTCGAGATAAACAGTGTTGGGTGGTTGGAGCACTAGCGAGGGTTGCCGACGACTGGTCGAGGATGCGAGAGTTGGTTGGAGGAGTATCTGACCAATGTGCATGTGCATGCGTGCACATTTGTGTCAGGGTTGAGAGTGGCTATGTGTTTGAGTTTGGGAAGAAGCATTTTTTCCGGGGTTAAGTTCGGGACGTTTGCGTGATTGACTCGAAGGGATGAAGTGAGGAGATGAGTTTGCGAATGACGCAGGGTTAGCTCGGTGATTTGTTGGATTTGCTCGAGTTTTATCTGATAGGCTTGGGTGTTGTTTTGATTTACAACCTGGTTTTAAAAAGTAAAAATCGAAACAATTTTATAAAGGAATAAGGTACAAAGTTTTTAAAAGCAAACAAAAATAAGTTTGTTAGCTTAAGTATTTATCAAATTCCAAAGTAAAATGTTCAATCAAGTTTTAAAAGTTTAACATAATGAACAAGTTTTAAAAGAAAATATAAACCAAGTTCTAAAGCAAAGCATTAGCTAGTTTAAGCAAGTTTTCAAGTTTCAAAATGTTTTTTAAAAAACAAAATTGTTTGTTTAAAGGTAATTATTATAATAGGTTAATTCTTAAATGTTTTTCAAAGATGATTTAAATGATGTAATTAAATAAGGGATTATTTATTTAAATATAAAAGGATGGTTAATTTATTAATGTAATCAGTTAAGGGAATAATTAATTAATTTAATTATTAAGATAATTAATTAAAGGTTAATTAATTTGAGTAATCAATTTAAAGGATTGATTTATTTATGTGATTAATTGAGGTAATAAATCAAAAGATGATTAATTTATTAAAGGTTAAATTACTTAATGTAATTAATTAATGATAATTACTTAATGAAAGTAATTAGAGAATAATAACTTAATGTCATTAATCAAGGTGGGTAATTAGTGGATAATTACTAAATGTGATTTATTAAATAATAATTACGTAATTATAAGTAATTAAAGAATTAATTGTTAAGAGTTAATTAATTCAAATTAGTAATTAGAGGATAACTAATTAATAATTAAGGTTAATTAATTGAGGATAATTAACCAATGGGATAATTACTTAATGAAAGTAATTATGGATATTTAATTTAGATTGATAACTAAAGAATGGTGTAAGTAATATTAATTAAGCAGGGTTAGGTAATTAATTTATTTGATTTAAATTGATTGTGTGATTAATTTACCTTGCTTATGGATGACTGGATTATATTGAATGCCTTGAATTGATTGATATTTCTGATATGAAATGTTTTGTGATATGATATGTTTAGGTTGAACAGTGATAATGTGGTTATCTAGCGATGATGAATTGCTGTGTAAAAATGACATCCTGTATTTAAAATTGAATTGTATTCACTCGAATAGCTTGGGTTAAGTTGACAATGGATTCAAAGAGACCGGGATCGGGTATCAGTAAATACCCGAAACCACTTCAATTTGTAATCTACAATAATTCTTTACAGTTTTGATATTTGAAATCAATAGGCTGGAATGGAATAATTTAAGTAAGCTAGACCATTGAAACTATGTAGTGGTACTTAGATATTGATGTGTGAAATCATTGTTTACTATAACAAGTTATGAACTTGTAGTGAAGTACGAGTCACCCTAAGTTTTGAATAAATTTTATGCATTGGAATTTGCATGTTACATGGGTTTACTCAACGCTGGTTTCCAGCCTGACCCGGGTGTTACTTTGATATAATCCTTGGGTCAGACCGAGTATTATAGATTTTCAAGTTAGGAGGTTTTGGAGCTCAAGAGGCGAGCTGGATGGTAGGAACGTATGGAGTATTCCATTGAGTATTATTGTTGTTTCTGGGACATGTTAATTTTAACTGTCCAGTTTATTGTGATTGGATGTAATCTCTGATGTAATGTATGTAAATTAACAATTACAATTTTTTGTATAAATGCTAATATTCTGATATTATATTTTGATCCGCTGCGAAAGTGATATGCTATTGTTTTCTGTTCTTCTTCTTCTTATCTTTAGCAATCTGAAATTTCCAATGTTCGAATTTTCGAGGTCGAAATTTTGGGTCGTTACATTTTGGTATCAGAGCAGAACGTTAAGTGAGAATGTAACAACCCGATTTTTAGGGATACTAAATTGGGAATCAACTAATAATTGATAATTAATCTTTTAACAATAACAAAAAATTAATTATTTAAATATTTAAGAAAAAAAAGAAAAGAAAGAAATAATGAATAAATGAAAACAAAAGAAAATGAAAATTTAATGTTAATAGGGTTGAGAGGAAAGTGAATGGTAACGAATTCATTTACTTTTATTCGACGTTAAAAATTATGTCTTTTTATGAAATTTATTGACCCAATTATTTGCAAAGTTAAAAATTGAGAATGATATTTTTTTTATGAAAGAAAGATAATTAATTAAATGAGATAAAATGTGTTTTATGTATGAAAAGTTTAGATGAGATTTTTTTTGTTGATTTACAATTAGGTATAAAAGAAAAAAAGGAAAAGTAAATAATAATAATAATAATAATAATAATAATAATAAATTATAATATCATTTTTATAATGTCATGTAGGAAAGAACTAGAAAGTGAATAAAATAATGTTAAGCAAAAGAAAATTCTAGAATGAGGACAAAATAAAATGAATACTTTGTATTAAAAAAAAGAAAAAAGTAAATAGAATAAAGGGTTAATTGGGAGAAAATTCTAGAGGAGCGGCTTTATAATAAAAAACACCATTCCCTCTCCTCAATCTCCTCTTTACTGTACGTACAGTAGTTGAGAAACAGAAAGGAAAAAAAAGAAGAAAGGAGAAAACCTAAAACCTAATTTCAAATCCTCCCATTCAAACACAAATCTCTCTTTGCAATCAAAGGTTAAAAGAAAAGATTCCCAATTCTAAGAGTAAGTATCCCTAAATCAATTCTATTCCATCTCTTTCTTTTTATTTTTATAAATAGCTATTTAGGGTTTTCTCATTTTGTTAGCAATAGGAAGGTGGAAGTCAAGCAATCCAAGGGCTAGCTGATTTAGAGCTTGAAGATTGCTATTTGGAGTTTTGTCGGTTCAAAAATAAAATAAAATTTTATTAAGGAAAATTGGAAAGATTTTGCCTATTTACAATGCCTTCGGCATTTCGAGATGACTTGTTTGTCAAAAAATAGAGAATACATGAAGTAGTTTCAAATGAAGTAACGGCGGAGTGATTCGCTGTTCCATGCCCTAGGAATTTTGGATTCTGTCGACTGTTGTTAGCTTGAAAGTTAAGTCTCTTAGCTTTTGATTGTCGACGTATGGTCCCTCCCAGTTTGGTCCAAAGGCCCCGAGAATGGGTTAGACTCGCTTGAGCACAAGATCTCCCACTTCGAAGGTTTTACTGCGAACTTTGAAGTTGAAGTGTCGTGCGACCCTTTTTGGGTGGGTGGCGATTCTCAACTCGGCTTCTTCCCTTCTTTGATCGATGATATCTAGCAATTCGAATAGGAGATGCTCATTTTTCTTTTGGTTAAAATATTTCCTTTGGTGCGAGGGGACGTTAATTCAATAGGAATCATCGTTTCTAAGCCATATGCTAGAGTGAAAGGGGTGTGGTCGTTGCGCCTTGTGGGTGGTTCTATAAGCCCCCAGTGTGAGTGGAAGTTCATTAACCCCGTTTCCTTTTGCTCCAGTTAGTCGCTTCTTAATGGTTGACCTGATCTTGTTTACTGCTTCCACCTGCCCGTTTGCTTGCGGACGAGCCATCGCGGAAAAGCTCTTCTCAACTCGGAAGTGTTTGCAGAAGTCTTTGAACTTGGTGCTTTCGAATTAAGTTCCATTTTCGGTGATAATTTTTTGTAGCACACCAAACTTGCAAATAACATTTTTAGTGATAAAATTAATGACTTTCGTTATGGTTATGGTGGCCAACGGTTCCGCTCCGGCCCATTTTGTGAAATAATCTATGGCTACCATAGCAAATTTGGCTCCTCCTTTTGCAATCCGTAGAATGCCAATAAAGTCCATTCCCCATATTGCGAGTGGCCATGGGCTGACCATCTGCATTAACTCTATTAAAGGAGTTATTTTTGATTTTGCTGAATACTTGACAGCGATCACATCTTCCGGCGTAGTCTACAGCATCGTGGTTTATTGTTGGCCAGAAGTATCCGTACCGGAGGACTTTCTTTGCAAGGGTTTGCTCCTCGGTGTGGTTTCCACATTCACCTTCGTGCATTTCCTTTAGGATTGCCGGGCTTCGTCATCGGACACACACCTAAGAAGGGGGATCGAGAATCCCCTTCGTTAGAGTATTCCAACTTGTATCACGAATTAGGCTGCTTTATGTAGAAGCCTTTTTCGTTGATTCTGGTACGTTGGAAGAGTCCCTACAAGTAAATATTCCTTTATCGGTGTCATCCACATATCTGGTTCAACAGTGGTCTCGAGGATCTAGCCAATGTCCATTTCATCTATGCTTGGATTAGTTAGAGTCTCAATTGGGACCAGCTTTAATGACCGAGCTTCTTCGAAACTCGCTAGTTTAGCCAAATAATCTACCTTAGTGTTCTGCTTCAATGGAATGTGACTTATGGTGCAGTGTTTAATGCCTCTTAGCACTTCTTGCATTTTGGACAGGTATGGGGCAAGATTCTCCCCATGAGCCTCGTATTCTCCTTTACTTGACAGACGACCGGTTGGGAGTCATTGTATATGTGAACAAATTTCATCTTGAGCTCTTTCATAACTTTCAGTCCTGCAATCAGTGCTTCATATTCCACTTCATTATTTATAGCAGGGAATTGAAAGCGCAAAGCATAGCTAATGGCTCGTCCTTTAGGGGTTTCAAGCACTACTCCTACCCCTCAATAGAGGTCGTGTAGGATCCATTTCACCCTTGAGGGTGGTGAATAAGGTGATATTATTAATTACAAAAATTTAATGCGGAAGTATATAAAATATTTCAACACAAATATAGCAGAATAATAGTAGCACTGATAATAGCAGAATAATAAATGCAGAAATAGAATAACACAGATTTTCCCAGCTTCGGAAAAACTCTGCCTACGTGCTGCCCCCAAGTTTTCTACTAGAAATTAAGTAGTCAGATACTTACATACGTAAACTCGCGACACCTATAATATTCGTGCTTTTTGGAACCCGAATTGGAATTGTTTTCACGTGTTTGGGTCTATACCAACAAATATTTTGATTGTGTCCAATTTTTCCACATATTGTGTACTTTGAGTTGACTTGATTAATTACATTTCTAGCACGTTCAGATTGATTATACCCAAGTCCTTGTCTAACAGGACCGACGGTTTGTTTCCCTAACAGCATATTCAACGATTTTTCACTTTTGGAAAATTTTCCTAAAGTTGTAGACAACTGTTGGACTTGTGTTTTGAGAGATTCATTTTCGTTCAATAATTGTGTGCACTCTTTAATGGAATTTTATCTCCTTGTATTTTCACTTTCTTTCAAAATCAAAATATCATTTTCAAGTGATTTAATTTTAATTTCTGATTTTTTTAATTTTTTCATCAAATGATGGACACTTATCACACTTAGGACTCTTGCTTTGATAGTTTTTCTCCAACTGATCAAGCTGTTTATTTAAATCTATCAAAGTATCTCTTTTGTGATTCTATTTTAGCATATTTCTCCATAAGTCATTCGAAATAGCCATTTACTTCATGATAATATATAAATAATTCTGAGTGAGTAAGTTTTGATACATTGCTTGGCTCGTCATCATTGCTATCAGTTATATCACCTCGAAGGCACAAATCTGCTTTCTCACTCTCACTGCTAGTGCTTTAATTATCATCATCACTTTTATTCCACTGGCTGCAAAACTTCTTCGTTTTGCTTTCTTTTCTTAGCCGAGTCGATTTCGAAGACAATTAGGCTTGATATGACCGGGTTTATTGCACTTGTGACAAATGATCTCGTGCTCTTATGAGTTTTCTAGTGCTTTGTTTATTCTACTTTTTAGTTTTCGATTTGGAGCTGGATTTCTATATTTGTGGTTCCACTTTTTGAATCTCCTTATTAGTAGCGCCAGCTCAGCTGCTCCATCATCATCATCACTACTGTCTTTTGTCAATCCTGTTAAGCATGTTCCTAAGTCGATTATGGGAGATTTCTCACAGTTATTGACTTTTGCACCATATATTGCATCAAAAGTATTCCAGATTTCCTATGCATTTTCACAATGAGAGATAAAGTTAAAATGATTTTGATTAATATGAGAATATAGTATATGCATAGTAAGAGCATTTATCGAAGTATTTTTTTTCTCATCTATTATATCACACCCGTTTTTAATAATATCCCAACATTTTGCATTAACAGATATTAAATAAAATTCCATTTTTAATTTCCAATCCGAAAAATCCGTTCCATCGAAAACAGGAGGAATAATAGTGGACCGACCTTTAGTAAAAGCATTATTAAAAGAAGCCATTTAAAATTCAAATTTGTAAATAAAAAATTAATTGTTGAAAAAACAATTTTTTAAAACAAAAATGGGTTTTGTTCCTAGCTCTGATACCACTTATTGGATCTATTTCACCCTAGAGGGGGGTGAATAGGGTGATACTATTAATTATTAAAATTTAATGCGGAAGTATGTAAAATATTTTTAACATAGATATAGCAGAATAATAGCAGCACAGATAATAGCAGAATAATAAATGCAGAAATAGAACAACGCAGATTTACCCAGTTTCGGCAAAACCCTACCTACGTGCTGCCCCTAAGGTTTCTACTAGAAATTAAGTAGTCAGACGCTTACACACGTAAATCGTGACACCCGCTATCGACTAACCTAACTCTATTCTCAAAGCCTTAACACAACTCAGCCATTGAGTTGTGAATTCTTGAACTGCACCACCGTAGTTCGTCTCCTAGTCACACGACGAAACTTTACAATAGTTTACAAAGAAATACAAATTTAAACAACAATTTGAAACCAAAACCCTAATTTTAAATAAACTAAAGCCCAAAAGATTTTAGACCAACCCAAATAAAAATTTAAATGTGAATCTCCTTTTCCCTTTTCTTTTAATCCTTCGGCCCGATTCCTTGTTCGTTTTTTATGATGGCTGCTTTAATTTTCATTCGTTCCTCTTATTTCCAAATTAGAGCTTCTAGAAAATTAATGTCACCGACTGATTATAAGTCGATTATATGGGCTATTACTTTGATTTGTGTCAGCAATCGACTGTTTCTTCACTTTGCTCATGGTTCTTCGAATTTGATCGAGTTCAAGTAAAATGGTATGTGATTTATTCTTTTTTGCTTTACTGGTTAGCTTGCTTGAACTTGATGATCCTGAAAGCCAATGATGTTATGGTTTATATAGGATTCGAATTCTTCATTCGTATACATCTTGTTTGAAATTGTCAATTAATTCAGCTTGGCCATTTGATTTTGTATGAATGCTACGATTTTTACTGACTTGTTCAAATTCATATAATTCTTTGTCATTTGATTTCCGTGGCTTCAATTTTGACCTTGCTTGAGTTCCTTGGCCACCACGATTTTGATTTGCAATTGAACTTGTTTTTGTTTGTGACTTCAACATTTCTTTGAACTGCAGTTGTCTTTGACTTGGTTTGAAACTGTAACTGTTAGTCTTCATGTAGCTTGTCTGCTTGTGACGTTCATCATAAACTTGGCTCTGTGATTATTACTGAAATCGAATTATCTCACTAGGTGTACACATGTATATATGTATGTAATGGTTGGCTTGTTGAGTTCATCCTAGCTCCTATGTTCATATGGTTTGTATATTCATGTTGTATTTTCATGTTGTATTTTCATGCTTGAATGTTGTGGTATAATAATTGATTCCATATGCCTGCATTCATATAGTAGTTGGACTTTCTCGAGTTGGTTTGGTTCGATATTGAACTACTTCATCTGGTGGTAATTGTTAGCATGGTCTGTTGTGTTTGAAACTTGAACGTGATTTTGTTCTCGAGTCATGTAGTTCACGTGTACTTAGTTCTTGTGATCTTGAGTCTTTCTTGGAGCATTTTGTTGCTAGTCTTGTGTTTTGCATATCAGGTTCACTTGAGTCTGGTTGTCCCTACTGTGTGGTTCGATGTACTTGAATATGTACTTGTTTGTCTGGTCTCTAGATATCTGATTTTTCATTTACTTGTATATTTCATGTAGATTTTTGAAATCCCACCTGAGTTGAATCCAGCAAAAAGCTCGGTTTTGACCTTGTGCTCATGTCATGACATTATTTGTATTGCACTTGAGTTGAACCCGGCTTTTGATTGGGTTTGACCTTGTGCTTACCTGTCCCTATAATTTTATCAAGTGTACATCGGTTTGCACGGCCTTGTGGCATGTACAGTGACACACTGTGCATGTCATAAGCTATTCATGTATGATGAATTCAAAAATAAATGATGACGAACAACCCAAATAACTGAGGAAAATATTATTTTCAAAATACACATTTTATTTTATATTGCAAAAATATTTCCTTTTCAATTTTACTGCGTCAGTGTGTATTTTTTTCAAATAGCTCAGATGCTAGATTCAATCTAGAACAGAGTTGAAGATAACTACGGTGAATGAGTGATATGTAGTGAGGTGCGTTTGTAAGTGAAAAATTGTGATGTGATTGAAATTCTAATGTAACTAAAATTTGTGTATATATAGTGAGAGCTCAAATTTGTACTATTCAAAATTGTAATAAATATTTGTTTGAATAAAATATCCATTTGAATTTAAATTCTATGTTATTTATTTTATTTAGCAAATACTTATTTAATTATGTAAGAAATAAAATAGTACATTAACAAATACATTTAAATGAATATATATATATATATATATGTTTATTATCATCACACAAAAATCATATACTTGCACATTCAACAATCTCCCCATTTTGATGATAACAAACATATATGTAAGTTTTGAGTTTGTTAAATATATTTGATCATTCTATTTGCTCCCCCTATTTGAATGCTCTCTCTCTACACAAAGCTCCCCCGTCATATATGCATGTAAATAAATAAAAATGAATAAATGAACCTAGATGCATATAGAACATACAAAATAAAAATATTTGACCTTTATTCGCCAAAATAGTAACATTTCTTTCCCCCTATTGTTATCAATAAAAGAGTAATAGTGTTAAAAAAATAAGCGATAAAGTGATCGACATTAATACAACATTAATACCCAATCGAGTATAAATATTAAATTTCAATAAAAAAATCATAAATACTCTATTAGGTGCATATTCCACTTGTAGAATGATAGGGATGATGCAAAAACAATATAGTTGTGTCTATTTATGGTATATTTATATCAGGAATTTGAATATCTAATAACCATGCATAACCGTTAGGACTTTTAAATGAGATTAATAGTATTCCATTTTTTTGAAATAAATTCAAGTATCTTCTAACCATGCATAACCAGAATTTTAAATGGTATTAGAATCAACTTGTCTATTCAATTAACCAATTTTGATATGCGTTCAATGCATGCATAACCGTGAGGACTTTTAAATGAGCATGAAAGCACATAATCAAAAATTCCAAGTAATTCGCCCATGCATAACCATGAGCACTTTAAATGAAAGTGAATACTTTGGATGTTTTTATTGCTAAAAATATAATGAAATGAAAAATAAAAGATTTCCAGTTTGAAATACCACATATTGACATACTATATTGAATTTTGATGAGTGATGGTTGATAGAAATATGATAGAAATAGAAATGGTCATAGAATTTTTACCAACAAAAAGTTTTTATAACTCTTGTTTAAATTTCTAAAGAAATTTACTAATTATACTATCTCAAGTTATAATATATGATTAATATCAACACTAATCATTTTTTCAATCACTATTTATCTATTTGATAATCAACAGGGAGTCATATTAGTTAATGTAGTCATTTAAAATCAAATCCAAAAATAATTATAAAATCAAATTTTCCAAAATGACTAATCTGAAACAAGGTCAACAAAAATGATTTTCTAAAAGGGGTTTTTAAAAGAAAAATGTCCGCTAATTGAAAATTATTTGAAATAAAAAATGTCCAGATTTTTTCTTCGAAAAAATGCGATGCAACTAATGAATGTCTGTACATAAATCATGTTCCACTAGTAATTTTTCTATCAACTATATTACCAGTGCAGTCTGCATCTGAATTTTTCAAGACTCAAGATTATCATTAATCAAATGTTACAAACCAAATCGTGAAGTTGCAACAAATTCCTTAAAATCATTTTTACAGCATTTAAATGGAATTGAATTGAAGCCGTGCATAATGTCAGATCCAGAAACAAATATATCAATGTGTATCAAGAGTAATCATCAAAACATCATCATTAATCCAAACAAATCTTTATGAATCAGTATAAAGTCTCTAGAAATACTTATTGTATTTTTGGCATAAAATTATAATCGGCAATTGTTTTTTGAAAAAGTCAGAATCATTATCAACATTCATATCACGTAACTGGCTGATTTAATTCAGATTATGGTGTAGATTATCACATTTAATAAATCATTCAAAATGAATACATCGTCACCTGTTTACCTTACGATAATTTTTCGTTGTTGCCTGTTGTGATCCTGTCACCATTGTACTAGGCAAAGGAACTTTGATTTAATTCGCTCGTTGTGTGCCTGAAACAGCCAAAACCCAAGTAGCACTATTGTTGTTCCTTAGCCTACCACCACACCTACACGAGAAAAGATTTTTGTGACCTATTTGTTTTTATAGGTCCATGATTGGTAGTGGCAACAGATTTTGAAAAGTAAGTTTGTGGAGACCCAAAATCATTTATATATGTTCCTTTCGGCACCCAGATTTGTTTAACTTTGAGGGATTTTATATTCGTGCCTTTTGGAACCGAAATTGGAATTGTTTTCACGTGTTTGGGTCTATATCAACAAATATTTTGATTATGTCCAATTTTCCCATATATCATGCACTTTGAGTTGACTTGATTAATTACATTTCTAGCACGTTCCGATTGATTATACCAAGTCCTTGTCTAACATGATCGACGGTTTGTTTCCCTAACATCATATTTAACGACCTTTCACTTTTGAAAAATTTTCCTAGAGTTGTAAACAATTATTGGACTTGTGTTTTGAGAAATTCATTTTCGTTCAATAATTGTGTGCACTTTTTAATGGAATTTTCTCTCCTTATATTTTCACCTTCTTTCAAAATCACAATTTCGTTTTCAAGTTATTTAATTTTAGTTTCTGATTTTTTAATCTTTTCTTCAAATGATGGACACTTATCACACTTAGGGCTCTTTCTTTGATAGTTTTTCACCAATTGATCAAGTTGTTTATTTAAACCTATCAAAGTATCTCTTTGTGGTTCTATTTTAGCGTATTTCTCCCTAGGTCGTTCGAAATAGCCATTTACTTCAT
This sequence comes from Allium cepa, assembly GCA_030765085.1. NCBI lineage: Eukaryota > Viridiplantae > Streptophyta > Magnoliopsida > Asparagales > Amaryllidaceae > Allium > Allium cepa. The sequence goes on along the minus strand of CM060931.1, from coordinate 142,304,027 downwards.
GAAAATATATAAGTAATTCTAAGTGAGTAAGTTTTGATACCTTGCTTGGCTTGTCATCTTCGCTATCAGTTATATCACCTCAAAGGCACAAATCTTCTTTCTCACTCTCACTGCTAGTGCTTTTATTATCATCATCATTTTTATTCCATGTGGTTGCAAAACTTCTTTGTTTTGCTTTCTTTTCTTGGCCGAGTCGATTTCGGGGACAATTGGGCTTGATATGATCGGGTTTATTGCACTTGTGAAAAAAGATCTCGTGCTCTTTTGAGTTTTCCAGTGCTTTATTTATTCTACTTTTCAGTTTTTGATTTGGAGCTGGATTTCCCTATTTGTGGTTCCACTTTTTGAATCTCTTTATTAGTAGCGCCAGCTCAGCTGCTCCATCATCATCATCATCACTACTGCTTTTTGTCAATCCTGTTAAGCATGTTTCTGAGTCGATTATGGGGGATCTCTCACGATTGTTGACTTTTGTACCATATATTGCATCAAAAGTATTCCAGATTTCTTGTGCATTTTCACATTGAGAGATAAAGTTAAAATTATTTTGATTAATATGAGAATATAGTATATGCATAGTAAGAGCATTAATCGAAGTATTTTTTTCATTTATTATATCACGCCCGTTTTTTTTTTTTGGAAAAGCAATGGGCTAAGGGAGCCCTGCCCTTTTATTAACAATCACCAAAAAGAACATAGAGAATACATGATCCTATGCTAATACAACTACAAAACAAAACAAAAATTTAACACAACAGCAAAACAATTTCAATATACAACTTAAAATCATCTCAGCTTTGCAACCCTTCTTCGAATCCTCTTATGCATCTTACTGAATAACACATCTTCATTCTCAAATTTCTGATCAAAAATTCTACTATTTCTTTCTCTCCAAATTTCGTAAACAAAGATCTTTAGAACTATCAACAGAATTTCAGATTTAGCACACTTCCATCTTGTTGCCTTAAAGATATTATACCATTCTATTCTTGAATTTCTCATTGGTCTATAAAAATTTCCATTGGCAAGCAATCTATTCCACACTTTAAATGTAAAATTACACTCAAAAAATAAGTGTGTATTTGTAACGACCCAACTTCCATACTCCAGAAAGTTGCATCGTTAAGAAGAAAGAAAGGGATAGAAAAGAGAAAAGAAAGGAAAGAAAGAACAAACAACATCAGAATCTCACAGCGGAATCGAATAAATTATAATATATCACATAAAACTTTACATAGTATCCTATACATCAGAGTAATACAGCTAATACAACACAAAACTAGACAGTTATAAACATCTGTCTAGCTATTACAATCCAAGTACATCAGAGAGAATCAATACAACACAAACACAGCGGAACTACTACATATATCTACACGCTGAAGCCTCCTGCTCCATTATCTCCTCCAGAACTCGTCAAAGCAATCCTGAAACACTTGACTACTCATACATAATATGAGTACCCAAGAGTTTAATAAAACAGAAAATAAACACTCAGGTCAGACAGGGGTCTGGTGTGAGTAAACGGGGATAAAAAGTTGCTTAACTTTAGAAAATCCTTTGAAAACAAAAGGTATCACGTAAGACTTCCCACACATAAACATGGAAAAGTTTTTACCTTACGCTAACCAAAACATTTGATAGGAAATCCAGTGATATTATAATAGTGTCTAGGGTTTTCAAATAAATAAGAAATAGCCGAAATTGTTACATCTATTAAATTCCAGCTACTAGCCACAAAAGTGGGTAATACAAACAAAACCGTAGGGTCTCGTAGGGAAAATGGGTTTCCATCAATGGCAGGGCTACTGGGGTACCGCCCGTCACAGTACGTGGCCTAGATCACCGTACCGAGGAGCCACCCTAACTCCCCTGCAACACAAAGCCGGACCCGTTCCTTACTGAACAGTTCCGAACAAGACCACCCCGCAGATTGGTCGTCACCAACTGCCACACAGCCGAAATATAAAGGGACCTCTAGACAGGGGTAAATCTTGCTCTCAAGTGGGGGCTACCCACGAAGCTTTGCTGCACCTCCCCTGTTTTAGCCATTCCCGGTTGATGAGGCTTGAGGTTACGATTACCTTTATAGGACACATCAATCTTAGAATGCTCATCGTCCGCCTGACGATGTGCTGAAAGCATTCAATCCATACAAGTTCGTTCCGGGTTCGAACGAAACCGAAGGCATTACCTCGTTACACTCATATTGGAATCACCCTCAGAGTTAACGACAATAACCCTTGCACTCTAAACCACCATCTCGAATCTATAAGTACTATTCCGTCAAACTCATTACGGAATCACCCACAGAGTTATACTGACGTATAGCCCTTACACCTCGAGTCTTCACTTGCTCCACTTGGATTAACGACCTAACGTTTAATTGGAATCGATGTGGTTTTCGGATATCCAAATATGGAAACCCGATCCCGGTCTCATCGAAACCAAACGCCATTTTAATGTCCAAGTTGTACTTAAGGGTTTTAAACAAATAACTCATTTCATTATTATCTAATTCACATAGATAAATAAACCACATCTAACAATAGATAATCACATTCATATCATAAACAGATGATCTGTATCATCCATAAACATATAATCATCACAACCAGATAATCCATACTATCATACTTTAACTAAGCATCCATATCCTATAGATACTACTCATCTCATTACTGAGATCACAACCATCCAATCAATAACATCCATAAGCAATGATTATTAACCATCATTTATAATTAATTTAAAATGAATTAAATTAATTACAACCATCTCTAATTAATTTAAAATAAATTAAATTAATTACTATATTTAAATCTTGCTTAACATCCATTAATTAATTAAACTAGTTAATTAATTATCCACTAAGTATTTAACTTGATTAAACACTTTGATTAATCATCCTCTAATTACAATAAGTAATTAGTCCTTAATTAATTTTATAAATTAATTAACCTTAATCATAAGTAATTAACATTTAATTACTTCATTAATTAATTATAATTAATTACATTTATCCTTAATTAATTACAATTAATTAATCACTTAATTAATAATTATTACTTAATTAAACAATCCTTAATTACTTCATTAATTATATTAATTAATGATCCCTAATTAATATTTAAATTAATTACTTTATTAAGAATTAATTACCTTTAGTAATTAATTCTACAATTTAAAATTACAATTATTAATCACCTTGATTAATATTAAATCCAGTAATTAACTATCATTAATTACTCATTAATGAATTAATTATTCCATAATTAATTATCTACATTAATTAATCCCTTGATTAATTATAAAAGTAATTATCTAAATTACTTTATTATAAATTATCTTCACTAATTACATTTAAGTAATTATCATTTATTACTTCCTTAAGTAATATTGCTCCACTAATTACATTAAGTAATTATTCTCATTAAATCATTAAATGATTTATTTAAATTAATTAAACTAAATTAATTAACTTAATTAATCTCATTATCATAATTAATTACTATAAGTAATTAATTCTTTAATTACTTTTATCAAGTAATTATGCTTAACAAATTACAATTGATTTTCTTAAATTAATTAATCCAATTAATTAATAAAATTAATCACATTAATTAATTACTTAATTATCCTTAGATAATTATCCTTATTAACTAAATACATTTTCTTTAATTACTTCCTTTAGAAAATTTATCTTAGATTAATTATTCATTAATCATTTCTAATTAAAAATTAATCTAAGTCATTACTTAAAATTAAATAAATAAGTAAGTTCCTTAATTATTTTAATTATTGCTAAAATAATTCATTTACTTATTAATGACTCCTTAACATTCAAAATGTATTTAAACAATACATTTCTAAATTAAATTCAAATTCCATTTAAAAAATCTATTACTTACAATGTTTAATTATTTAAACATTAATCCAGATTTCAAATCTTTAATTCAAATATTAAAAGAAATAAATTTTTCTAGTTTTGAAACTTACTTGAAATCAATTTCTTTCAAACCTTTAAATAAGTCAATATCACAAACTGTTTGAAATAAAATCTGGGTTAAAGGATAAACCTGAAACTGTTTTATATACGGATTTAAAACCAAATCTTAAATTTTGTTTTAAAACATTTAAATCTGATCAAAATTTAAAAACTACAAATCTGTTTTAAATCAAAAATCAGATTTTAAAAAGTAAACCTGAATCTGTTTTAAAATCTTGATTCAAAGCTAAATTTGAATCTTGTTTTAAATTTAAGATTTTACTTTTAAAAACTTTAAATTCAGTTTCAATTTCCACATAAATCAAACCCTGCACTAGAATTTGAATTTCATTCAAATTTTTAAACTGCAAAATAACTCTCAGGTTTAAAACCTGAAAACTATTTTAATTCTTGCTTTAAAACTTAATTTAAATCTTGTTTAAATTTAAAACTTCCATCTTTAAAACCTATGATAAAAAAATTATTAAACTTAAATTTAAATACCTGTTTAAGATCTCAGCTTAGAATTTAAATTTCATTTAATTTCAAAAAAACAAACACTGTCAGATGTTAAACCTGTAACATCTCCCCTACCCGAGACAAAACCAAATTACTTCGAGTTTTCATCCAACTTGCTTCGAGTCAAAAGCACAAAAACCCGAGGAATACCCGAGTCAAAATACCCTGCACACCCCAAATGTTCACCAGACTCTTGTGTGCATGGTGCATATGCACCAGCACTCTGGCGAACTCCAGCCACCTTGACTATCTTCACCAAGTTACTGACCATCACCACACCTGATCTCGACCACCAAAAATCCCATAGCAACTTGGAAAAACAAAAATCCAGAAAATCCAAACAACCTGGAAACAACACTGCAACCCCTGTGCAACCTGTCAACATCTTGCAACCAAATCACCGATCACCAGACCACTTACAACTCCGGCTATAGCTCCATCTACAACCCTTCTGCAACCTCCCAAATTCCCCTCCTACTCGATGCAATAGAGTGAATGTGCAGACCCTCAAAACTTCAACACTGCAACCCTTAAAACCAAGGTTTTGAAACCTGGAAACACTCAAATATCATCTCCTCCCCTTCTGATCATCCATTACCAATTTCCCTAACATACTTACATCAAAACTCCACTACAGTAGCCACCTTAACCCCTAAATTCCACTAGGCCATCAGATACCTCTAAAATTTCCACTTCTGTTTAAAACAGAAGTGTTTCTCCAACAGTTTATTTAAAACTATAATTTTTGTTTTAAAATTCCTAATTTCAAACATACATTCTAATTTATACACTTGTTCTAATAATTTAAGATGTTTGATATTTGTTTTATTTTCAATGATGACTGATTTTGGTTTTTTTTTCTTTCTTTTTCCAGAGGCAACAGATTATACTTAAACTAAAATATAATTTATAATCCTAAATCTATACTAAACAAACACATTTTGTTCACAAAACAAATCCTAACTGAGAATCAATCAAGAGGAAATGGGTTTTATTTAAAGATTCTAGTTTTCTTTTTTTTTTTAAAACAGAAACAAGTATCAGGCAACATACTTATGTGTACTTGTACATATATACGCAGATTTTTATCACAAAACAATCATACAAACCTGACTATTTTTATCAATAATCATGCAACATATAACTCAAACCCTTTTGCATTTGTGAGATTACTTATTTAAAAGAAGACAGAGCACTTTATCTTTTATCTACAGCAGTTTGATATTTTTTTTTAAATAATAGTTTGTTTGAAACTTGAGTTTTAGCACATTGCTTAAGTATTAATTTTAAAGGAAAACTCTGTTTTTAAAATAGAAGTTTACTCACTTATTAGAAGAATGCAGAGATCAAAATCTGATGCATTTGCACTTGAATTCCAGAGATGCATTTTACAACCCTGGAACTGATTTGCACTTGCATGCTCAAGAACTGATTTGCACATGCTTGCTTCCAATTTGATTTACTTGCTGATGTAGTTGCTTGCAGTTGTATCACTTGTTGTATGTGTGCATGCAGACTTTATCTCCCTTTGCTCAGGTTCAACTTGAAGTTTAAATTCCAGTTTTGATGTTGAAGATTTGAACATATGCAGATTTTCAGATTTGAAGATAATGGTTTGAAGATGATCTTTGTATGGATGTTGAAGATAAGACTTTGGATAGATTGCAGATTGAAGTTGTATGCAGAGGTTAAAACATGCATATTGATGCTAAAGCTACATGCTTTGAATAGATTTGCATTGAAGAATTTAAATGCAGATAGGTTGTATGCAGATTTGAAGAAATTGATTGCAGATTTGAAGAACTGAATTTGCAGATTTTAGAACTAATTTGGGTTTTTCTGAATTGATTTTGCAGATTCATTTAATCTGATCTCAGATTCAAATGAAGATAATGTTTTAAACAAATGAATTGTTAAGTTTCTTTTATCTAAAATAATAAATTTCAATAATAAACAAACATGCCACTTGTTGTATTAAGGTGTAGATAAATTTACAAGTGTCTTCTCTATGTTAAGATCTTAACACATATGCATTTTAATAAATAAAAAGAAGATTCTTAATTTATAAATGTATTTAAATTTATTCCTAAACCATTACTAATTTATTTTAGCATGTTTTCAAATGTTTATTAACATTAGCCTTACATGTTTACATATAAATTACCTTTATAAAATTACTCATTTAAATGTTTGCTTGATTATTTTAAAATAATATTTTAAAACAAATTTTCAAAAGAGAAGATTTAAAAAGAAGAGAATGTTGAATTCATTTTACTTCAAAGTTTCCAAACTAAAATATTATACTCTAATATAAATGAACTAAGTCTATTTCAAAGAAAGCAATTTTTAGAATAAAACAAAATAAACTTTTATTATAAAACAAAATTTAAACTATTCTATTTTTTATAAACTAAAAAAAATATTTACTTATATTTTTAACTTTCAAAAGAATAAGATTCTCAAATTAAAATTATCATTATAATAAATTTTGAAAAGAGTATCATTTAACAAATTAAATAATTATAAATTTTCAAAAGATAAATTCTATTTGAATTAAATTATTAAACCAATATTTCACATTTTACAATAATTATTAATGAAATTATTAAATAAATATTGCCCAAATTTCCGGGACATCACATTCCTTCCCCCTTTAAAGAATTTCGTCCCCGAAATTTAAAAGCAAAGGTAATTTAATAATTCTATACAGATTTTAAATTTTAAAAGAGCAATCAAATACTATCAACCAAATACTAGCAATCATAGCAACCAATTCAAAACAAACAATTCTAATTATCCAGACAAAATTCTGGATAAGATTCCCTAGAGTTTCCCAGGTACAAACACCGAGACCCTCGCCCTACAGAATCTAAAATAACTAAACCACTCAGATCTAGAGCTCCTATATCTAGATCTACAAATCTAAACAGAATACAGGATTACAGACACGTCCTGATCAACTCCCAAATCTTCCAGAACTGCTGATTCTAAAACCAATGATAAACCATACACGTACTCCCTCAGAGATACGTGAAAACAAAATAAATACCAGCCATCCGGACTGGCAATTCAATCTCGTAGAACAATCACTTAACTCTTAAGAGAAAACAGAAAGATCTAATCTCATACCCACACAATCTTTCATATCGATCTTGGGCCGCCTTCAACCTTCTAGATCAAACAAAATCTACCACACAAACTCTGCTACAAAAATCAGAAGACTTCAGACAAACAACTCTATCCGGGAAACAACAGATACAAAACAATCAAGTCTTCAGATCCAAAATAAATTTCCTGTAGAAATCCTTTGATCCAAAACAAAACTCAAATTCCCAAAGAATCGGGTGCTCCTATTCTGGAATAGCTGCCACCATGCTTCCACTGTGCAACTCTGATTCGAGAATGCTGTTGATGAACACAAGTATAAACTTGATCAACTAATCCCGGAATATTGTTCATCAAATTCCATAAAATCTCAGTGACCTATCCGATTCAGTCACAAACATCACAACAAAATTCAACCAGAAAACTAGATCTGATAAATCCTACCAACTTAAACAGATCACTTTCAAAGAATCTCCTACAATGCTGAACCACTGGTAAAGCTTCAAGAATCAAGTCGAAACAGAACTCAAATTCTCGACGGATGCAAATCTTAACTCCTTCGAAGATATCCAGAAAATACCACTTCGATAATTCAAACATCCTCCAAAGATGCTCCAATCCAAACAAAGATCACTTAGAGAAATTCCGAACCGTCGCAAGTCACTTTTGCGATTCCACCTAGTTCAGATCCCAAGAAATCATTCTCACTGCAACAATCAGAACAGCTAAAACCTTCAAAAGAAGAAACTAGTGGTCCACCTCTTAACCACTAACATCACTCCCAACTGAGCTTCCAGAAGAAATGGACAAGCTCCACCATCTGCCCGGACTACTGACAGAAGAATCACAAAGACATCAGAACCATCGAAGAACAGGTCACTCACTGCTGCTACTGCTGCCAAAACTTTCTTAGCCAAAAGCTCATCAAACCTCAAACTACACCAGCCTCTTCACAAAAGAGCCTTCCAGATAGACAGATATCTCTCAGGAAACTCGCTCCCAAACCAAGCTCAAAACTTTTTGCCATACTGAGTCTCAAACTCAAAAACAGACAGAACTCCTTCCTGAAGTTGCCAAGATACCATTAGCTGGCTTCAGAACTTCTTACTAATCCAAACTCAAGAAAATCTACTCACACGAGTGCAATCCAGCTTACAATCCAAAAATAAACTCCGAATCTTGAAAAGATTTCCTTCAGATATCAGTAGAATCCTTCACACCAAACTGCCAAACTACTCAAGATACCCAACACTGCCCTAGCAGACCACTTCCAATCTCAAACACTCGAACTCCAACCATTGGTAGTTGTGTTAAACACACCACTACCCTATCTACCTTTATTACTTATATTGGAAAACCTGAACAGGTAACCCAATCTAATAGGTAGAAATAAATATATATATATATATAGATATATATTCAAAATTACAAATATGCTCTCTCAAGAAAACACCACTACAGAGCCTAGGTATTCACTCAACCTAATGCTCTGATACCACGTTGTAACGACCCAACTTCCATACTCCAGAAAGTTGCATCGTTAAGAAGAAAGAAAGGGATAGAAAAGAGAAAAGAAAGGAAAGAAAGAACAAACAACATCAGAATCTCACAGCGGAATCGAATAAATTATAATATATCACATAAAACTTTACATAGTATCCTATACATCAGAGTAATACAGCTAATACAACACAAAACTAGACAGTTATAAACATCTGTCTAGCTATTACAATCCAAGTACATCAGAGAGAATCAATACAACACAAACACAGCGGAACTACTACATATATCTACACGCTGAAGCCTCCTGCTCCATTATCTCCTCCAGAACTCGTCAAAGCAATCCTGAAACACTTGACTACTCATACATAATATGAGTACCCAAGAGTTTAATAAAACAGAAAATAAACACTCAGGTCAGACAGGGGTCTGGTGTGAGTAAACGGGGATAAAAAGTTGCTTAACTTTAGAAAATCCTTTGAAAACAAAAGGTATCACGTAAGACTTCCCACACATAAACATGGAAAAGTTTTTACCTTACGCTAACCAAAACATTTGATAGGAAATCCAGTGATATTATAATAGTGTCTAGGGTTTTCAAATAAATAAGAAATAGCCGAAATTGTTACATCTATTAAATTCCAGCTACTAGCCACAAAAGTGGGTAATACAAACAAAACCGTAGGGTCTCGTAGGGAAAATGGGTTTCCATCAATGGCAGGGCTACTGGGGTACCGCCCGTCACAGTACGTGGCCTAGATCACCGTACCGAGGAGCCACCCTAACTCCCCTGCAACACAAAGCCGGACCCGTTCCTTACTGAACAGTTCCGAACAAGACCACCCCGCAGATTGGTCGTCACCAACTGCCACACAGCCGAAATATAAAGGGACCTCTAGACAGGGGTAAATCTTGCTCTCAAGTGGGGGCTACCCACGAAGCTTTGCTGCACCTCCCCTGTTTTAGCCATTCCCGGTTGATGAGGCTTGAGGTTACGATTACCTTTATAGGACACATCAATCTTAGAATGCTCATCGTCCGCCTGACGATGTGCTGAAAGCATTCAATCCATACAAGTTCGTTCCGGGTTCGAACGAAACCGAAGGCATTACCTCGTTACACTCGTATTGGAATCACCCTCAGAGTTAACGACAATAACCCTTGCACTCTAAACCACCATCTCGAATCTATAAGTACTATTCCGTCAAACTCATTACGGAATCACCCACAGAGTTATACTGACGTATAGCCCTTACACCTCGAGTCTTCACTTGCTCCACTTGGATTAACGACCTAACGTTTAATTGGAATCGATGTGGTTTTCGGATATCCAAATATGGAAACCCGATCCCGGTCTCATCGAAACCAAACGCCATTTTAATGTCCAAGTTGTACTTAAGGGTTTTAAACAAATAACTCATTTCATTATTATCTAATTCACATAGATAAATAAACCACATCTAACAATAGATAATCACATTCATATCATAAACAGATGATCTGTATCATCCATAAACATATAATCATCACAACCAGATAATCCATACTATCATACTTTAACTAAGCATCCATATCCTATAGATACTACTCATCTCATTACTGAGATCACAACCATCCAATCAATAACATCCATAAGCAATGATTATTAACCATCATTTATAATTAATTTAAAATGAATTAAATTAATTACAACCATCTCTAATTAATTTAAAATAAATTAAATTAATTACTATATTTAAATCTTGCTTAACATCCATTAATTAATTAAACTAGTTAATTAATTATCCACTAAGTATTTAACTTGATTAAACACTTTGATTAATCATCCTCTAATTACAATAAGTAATTAGTCCTTAATTAATTTTATAAATTAATTAACCTTAATCATAAGTAATTAACATTTAATTACTTCATTAATTAATTATAATTAATTACATTTATCCTTAATTAATTACAATTAATTAATCACTTAATTAATAATTATTACTTAATTAAACAATCCTTAATTACTTCATTAATTATATTAATTAATGATCCCTAATTAATATTTAAATTAATTACTTTATTAAGAATTAATTACCTTTAGTAATTAATTCTACAATTTAAAATTACAATTATTAATCACCTTGATTAATATTAAATCCAGTAATTAACTATCATTAATTACTCATTAATGAATTAATTATTCCATAATTAATTATCTACATTAATTAATCCCTTGATTAATTATAAAAGTAATTATCTAAATTACTTTATTATAAATTATCTTCACTAATTACATTTAAGTAATTATCATTTATTACTTCCTTAAGTAATATTGCTCCACTAATTACATTAAGTAATTATTCTCATTAAATCATTAAATGATTTATTTAAATTAATTAAACTAAATTAATTAACTTAATTAATCTCATTATCATAATTAATTACTATAAGTAATTAATTCTTTAATTACTTTTATCAAGTAATTATGCTTAACAAATTACAATTGATTTTCTTAAATTAATTAATCCAATTAATTAATAAAATTAATCACATTAATTAATTACTTAATTATCCTTAGATAATTATCCTTATTAACTAAATACATTTTCTTTAATTACTTCCTTTAGAAAATTTATCTTAGATTAATTATTCATTAATCATTTCTAATTAAAAATTAATCTAAGTCATTACTTAAAATTAAATAAATAAGTAAGTTCCTTAATTATTTTAATTATTGCTAAAATAATTCATTTACTTATTAATGACTCCTTAACATTCAAAATGTATTTAAACAATACATTTCTAAATTAAATTCAAATTCCATTTAAAAAATCTATTACTTACAATGTTTAATTATTTAAACATTAATCCAGATTTCAAATCTTTAATTCAAATATTAAAAGAAATAAATTTTTCTAGTTTTGAAACTTACTTGAAATCAATTTCTTTCAAACCTTTAAATAAGTCAATATCACAAACTGTTTGAAATAAAATCTGGGTTAAAGGATAAACCTGAAACTGTTTTATATACGGATTTAAAACCAAATCTTAAATTTTGTTTTAAAACATTTAAATCTGATCAAAATTTAAAAACTACAAATCTGTTTTAAATCAAAAATCAGATTTTAAAAAGTAAACCTGAATCTGTTTTAAAATCTTGATTCAAAGCTAAATTTGAATCTTGTTTTAAATTTAAGATTTTACTTTTAAAAACTTTAAATTCAGTTTCAATTTCCACATAAATCAAACCCTGCACTAGAATTTGAATTTCATTCAAATTTTTAAACTGCAAAATAACTCTCAGGTTTAAAACCTGAAAACTATTTTAATTCTTGCTTTAAAACTTAATTTAAATCTTGTTTAAATTTAAAACTTCCATCTTTAAAACCTATGATAAAAAAATTATTAAACTTAAATTTAAATACCTGTTTAAGATCTCAGCTTAGAATTTAAATTTCATTTAATTTCAAAAAAACAAACACTGTCAGATGTTAAACCTGTAACATCTCCCCTACCCGAGACAAAACCAAATTACTTCGAGTTTTCATCCAACTTGCTTCGAGTCAAAAGCACAAAAACCCGAGGAATACCCGAGTCAAAATACCCTGCACACCCCAAATGTTCACCAGACTCTTGTGTGCATGGTGCATATGCACCAGCACTCTGGCGAACTCCAGCCACCTTGACTATCTTCACCAAGTTACTGACCATCACCACACCTGATCTCGACCACCAAAAATCCCATAGCAACTTGGAAAAACAAAAATCCAGAAAATCCAAACAACCTGGAAACAACACTGCAACCCCTGTGCAACCTGTCAACATCTTGCAACCAAATCACCGATCACCAGACCACTTACAACTCCGGCTATAGCTCCATCTACAACCCTTCTGCAACCTCCCAAATTCCCCTCCTACTCGATGCAATAGAGTGAATGTGCAGACCCTCAAAACTTCAACACTGCAACCCTTAAAACCAAGGTTTTGAAACCTGGAAACACTCAAATATCATCTCCTCCCCTTCTGATCATCCATTACCAATTTCCCTAACATACTTACATCAAAACTCCACTACAGTAGCCACCTTAACCCCTAAATTCCACTAGGCCATCAGATACCTCTAAAATTTCCACTTCTGTTTAAAACAGAAGTGTTTCTCCAACAGTTTATTTAAAACTATAATTTTTGTTTTAAAATTCCTAATTTCAAACATACATTCTAATTTATACACTTGTTCTAATAATTTAAGATGTTTGATATTTGTTTTATTTTCAATGATGACTGATTTTGGTTTTTTTTTCTTTCTTTTTCCAGAGGCAACAGATTATACTTAAACTAAAATATAATTTATAATCCTAAATCTATACTAAACAAACACATTTTGTTCACAAAACAAATCCTAACTGAGAATCAATCAAGAGGAAATGGGTTTTATTTAAAGATTCTAGTTTTCTTTTTTTTTTTAAAACAGAAACAAGTATCAGGCAACATACTTATGTGTACTTGTACATATATACGCAGATTTTTATCACAAAACAATCATACAAACCTGACTATTTTTATCAATAATCATGCAACATATAACTCAAACCCTTTTGCATTTGTGAGATTACTTATTTAAAAGAAGACAGAGCACTTTATCTTTTATCTACAGCAGTTTGATATTTTTTTTTTAAATAATAGTTTGTTTGAAACTTGAGTTTTAGCACATTGCTTAAGTATTAATTTTAAAGGAAAACTCTGTTTTTAAAATAGAAGTTTACTCACTTATTAGAAGAATGCAGAGATCAAAATCTGATGCATTTGCACTTGAATTCCAGAGATGCATTTTACAACCCTGGAACTGATTTGCACTTGCATGCTCAAGAACTGATTTGCACATGCTTGCTTCCAATTTGATTTACTTGCTGATGTAGTTGCTTGCAGTTGTATCACTTGTTGTATGTGTGCATGCAGACTTTATCTCCCTTTGCTCAGGTTCAACTTGAAGTTTAAATTCCAGTTTTGATGTTGAAGATTTGAACATATGCAGATTTTCAGATTTGAAGATAATGGTTTGAAGATGATCTTTGTATGGATGTTGAAGATAAGACCTTGGATAGATTGCAGATTGAAGTTGTATGCAGAGGTTAAAACATGCATATTGATGCTAAAGCTACATGCTTTGAATAGATTTGCATTGAAGAATTTAAATGCAGATAGGTTGTATGCAGATTTGAAGAAATTGATTGCAGATTTGAAGAACTGAATTTGCAGATTTTAGAACTAATTTGGGTTTTTCTGAATTGATTTTGCAGATTCATTTAATCTGATCTCAGATTCAAATGAAGATAATGTTTTAAACAAATGAATTGTTAAGTTTCTTTTATCTAAAATAATAAATTTCAATAATAAACAAACATGCCACTTGTTGTATTAAGGTGTAGATAAATTTACAAGTGTCTTCTCTATGTTAAGATCTTAACACATATGCATTTTAATAAATAAAAAGAAGATTCTTAATTTATAAATGTATTTAAATTTATTCCTAAACCATTACTAATTTATTTTAGCATGTTTTCAAATGTTTATTAACATTAGCCTTACATGTTTACATATAAATTACCTTTATAAAATTACTCATTTAAATGTTTGCTTGATTATTTTAAAATAATATTTTAAAACAAATTTTCAAAAGAGAAGATTTAAAAAGAAGAGAATGTTGAATTCATTTTACTTCAAAGTTTCCAAACTAAAATATTATACTCTAATATAAATGAACTAAGTCTATTTCAAAGAAAGCAATTTTTAGAATAAAACAAAATAAACTTTTATTATAAAACAAAATTTAAACTATTCTATTTTTTATAAACTAAAAAAAATATTTACTTATATTTTTAACTTTCAAAAGAATAAGATTCTCAAATTAAAATTATCATTATAATAAATTTTGAAAAGAGTATCATTTAACAAATTAAATAATTATAAATTTTCAAAAGATAAATTCTATTTGAATTAAATTATTAAACCAATATTTCACATTTTACAATAATTATTAATGAAATTATTAAATAAATATTGCCCAAATTTCCGGGACATCACAGTATTTGATTCAGAGGAGGATTGACAGAAAACACAATCATCATTATTAAGCAAACCAAGTTTCAATAGCTTCTGTTTAGTATTAATTGCATTAGCCATTATTTTCCAGAGTAAAAGATTTTCCTTTGCTGATGACTTACTTGACCATACTCGAGCTGCCCAAGGAAAAGAATCCACATTTTCATTATTCAACAAAGCCTTGTATACAGTACATATTGCATGCTTTTTTCCATTTACAGTCCAAAGAACTTTCTCATTTTTATTATTCAGTGGCAATGATTCTAAATACTGCCATAAATCTCTAACCTGTTTAGAACTGCAATAAGGAAGATTAATAAAACCATCACTAATATAAGTTTTGACTTTTGCATTCAGTGGAATACCAGTGAGCAACTGCAGAGGATAAGAAATAATTTCCTGAATTCTCAATCCTGTCTTAGCCCATGGAGAAGTCCAGAAATTTAACTCATTATCAACCATAGGATTACATTGTATAATTGGTAAAAACTTTGATCTTAACTTCAATAGATTCCTCCAACTCCAGCTGCACAATTGGGGTATATTGATAGACCAGAAATCTTTACCCTTTAATAAGTTTTTCATTACCCACTGAGTCCAAAGATCTTGATTATTAGATAATATCTTGTCATAGTAAATGGACATAGCAGCTACATTCCATAATCTAATATTTGTTATCCCCAGTCCACCTTTATTCTTTGGAAGTTGAATTTTCTTGAATGAAATTGGGATTAATTTTTTAGAAAAGGGATCTCCATGCCAAAAAAATCTATTCAAAGCACTATTTATCATTGATACAAGTTTACATGGAAGGATATAATGTCTCATCCAATAATTGACCATGGCAGTTGCAATACTTTGAACAATTATTAATCTCCCAGCTTGTGATAGCTTTGTGTTAGGCCAGACTAGCAATTTTTCAATTATTCTCTCATAAAGTGGCATACAATCTGTAGTAGTTATTCTTGCTTTGATGATAGGAAGACCAAGATATTTTTCATTTGGTTGCATTTCACTAAGTCCAGAGAATGTAATAATTTCTCCCTTAATCTTATCATTTGTACCCGCAATCAGAATATGAGATTTCTTAATATTAATTTTCAACCCAGTGATAGTGTAGAATTTTTCCAGAACCTCAATTATAGTGGAAATATTAGACATATTTGGCTTTGTAAAAATGATTAGATCATCAGCAAATAAGAGATGTGTAATTAGAGGCTCTTTACATTTTGGATGCAGCTCAAACTTCCCATTATTAACTTGCTCAATAATCAAAGCATTTAATACCTCCATTACAGTAATAAACAAATATGCAGAGATAGGATCACCTTGCCTAATACCTTGCATACCTTTGAAAAAACCTTTAGAACATCCATTCCTAACTATTGAGTAATGAGGGGTAGAAATACAAGTATAAATCCATGCAAGCATTGGCTTTGGAAAGTTCATTCGAGAAAGAATTGCTATAATAGAGCACCATGAAACAGAGTCAAAAGCTTTCTGTATATCAAGTTTGATCAAACATCTAGGAGAGATACTTTCAATACCATAACCTCTTGTAAGTTCTTGAGTAAGAAGAATATTATCACTTATATTTCTGTTTGGAAGATAAGCAACTTGATTGTTGGATATAATAGAAGATAGAATATTCTGAATTCTATTTGCAATGATCTTGGAGATAATTTTATACAGCACATTGCAACAAGAGATTGGTCTAAAGTCAGAAACATTTCTAGCATTAGTACATTTTGGAACAAGGGCAATATTTGTTGCATTAATTCCCATAGGCAATTTATTATGAGAAAAGAAATATAGAATTGCTCTGTTAACATCTTCCTTTATAATATTCCAAGAATGTTGATAGAAGAAAGAACTAAATCCATCTGGACCTCCACTACTGTCAGGCTTTAAAGAAAAGACTGCCATCTTAATCTCTTCAGGCAGAACTTCTCGAATTAATTCATTTGCTTGCCCAGAATTCAAAAAAGGTAACTTCACAGAAAATAGAGGTGAAAGGTTAGGAGTCATTGGCAAAGGGTTAGCAAGTATAGATGAGAAGTATTCAATAAAAGCACCATTAATAGAATCATCATTCTCTTTAAGATCTCCATTCTTATCAAATATACTCGTAATTCTTTCTTTACATTGTTTAATTTTGATAGAGTTATGATAAAATCTTGTATTCCTATCACCATGTTTATCAATAGTTTCATGAAGTTGTTCCTTTTTCATCATAGCTTCAAATTCTAATGCCTCAAGCAGTTCATTTGACAAATCCGCTTCCTTTTTAGCTAAAGATGCATTCAGATTATCAATTTGTAGTTGCTTCTGAATAACAAATAATTTCTCTCTAATTCCATCAGATATTTTTAACCCATTCCAAAATTTTCTTTTGCCCAGATTCTCAAATTTGCCTTCAATTTCTGCAGCTTTGACTTAAGAATAAAAAGAGGATTGCCAAAAAAATTCTCCTGCCATACCTGCATCACAATGCTTAAAAAATCCTTATGATTAGTCCAAGTTTTATAAAATTTAAAAGATGGATTCCTACTAATTGCCTTCTACCCCAAGATAAGATGATAGGTGAATGGTCAGAAATAGAAGGATTAAGGAATTTGCAAATGAGGTTTGGCCAAAGATTTAAAGAGTGAATATTATAAAACGCATGATCAAGTTTGCAATAAGTTCTAGGACCACATTTACTTTTATTATTCCAAGTAAACACTGCACCAGAGGAAGGAATATGAACAAGAGATGAATTTAATAAAGCTTGATTCAAGGGAGAAATGTCTTTTAAGGAGAGAGGGATACCTCCCATTTTTTGATCAGTTGAGTACATACAATTAAAATCTCCAAAGATAATCCACGGTAAAATTGTATGAGATAAAGAAACAAGATTGGAAAGAAAAGACAGTCTTTTAGCAAGATTGTTTTGAGCATAAACAAATGTAATCAGAAAAGAACAATTAGAAGACAAAAGAGTTGCACTGAAATGAATAAATTGATCACTTTCTTGCAACTTTGTCAATCTCAGAACCTTTGAATTCCATAAAACCAATAATCTGCCAAAAGGAGCACTATGTAAATTGTCCTCATGATCCCATTCAGGAGCAACATTCTTACAAGCTAAATCTGTTTGCATTTTATTCAACTTTGTTTCACTGATAGCAATAAGAAGTAAATGTTGTCCCTTAATTAACTGCTTTACTTCAGCTTGTTTTGATGCAAAATGACCACCTCGAATATTCCAATATGCTATATTACTGCTTAAAATCATAAATGCTTGGGCATAATAAAATTAGAAGGGTGTTTCCTTGTATGCCTTAAGCCACTTAACTGAGAATTAGCTACTTTAAAAGTCTCAGAATCATTATTGCTTCTTGGTTGTACTTCTTCAATTCCATAGTCTTTACCATTGTTTAGATCTTCTATTGTTTCATAGAATGAAACTTTCTTCTTACCCTTTTTTCCTTTTTTGTTGCTTGTAACTTGCACTTCAATATAATCCTTTGCACAGCATGGAGGGGGTAAAATTAAATGATTAGGAGGAGAAATATTAAGATAAGGGGAGGTAAGAGAGGAGGAAAGATCAGGTGATTTATTTGGGATGGTGAGATTATGAGATTGTGCAGAGTTAATAGATGTGGCATTTCCAGATGATAGATGTTCAGTAACTTGTGAAGAGGTAAGAGGGGAGGCAGAAGTTTGACCAAAGGAAGAGGAGAGTTCAGTGGCCTTTGAGGAGGTATATGTGGAGGAATGAACAGTAAGATCAGAAACTTGATTAGTTGCATGTTTAGTGGCATGTGAAAAGGTAATAGAGGAGGATAGATCAGGTGATTTATTTGGGATGGAGTGATTATGAGATTGTGCAGAGTTAATAGATATGGCATTACCAGATGATTGATGTTCAGTGGAAGAAAGTACAGTAAGTTCAGAAACTTGGTTAGTAACATGTTTATTGTCTGGTTAAAAGGAAAGTGGGGAGGCAGTAGTAAGTCCAGAGGAATAGGAAAGTGCAGATGCTTTAGAGGATGCATAAGGGGAGGTGAGTTCATGATCAGAAGTATGACCAGAGGTTTGTTCTGTGGCATGTTTAGTGGTTTTAGAAGAGGTAAATGGTGAGACAGTAGTATGTTCAAAGGTTGATGAAAGTACAGTGGCTTTTGAGGATGCATCATGAGAATATTTATCATCTGATTTATTCTTGTCACTTAAACACTCCTTAGCAATTACTTCAGCAATTTTTCCATCAGTAAAACTATTAATATGTTCATTATTCACATCCCCTTCACCAATATCAGATAAAATCTGGAAAGGGTTAGTAGTAGCAACCTTTATTCCCAATTCCATCTTACCATCAGATTCTTTTTGAATATTACAGTTTAAATCCAAAATCTTTTCTTTATCATCAGGCATTTGAAAACTTTTGAACCCATTCAAATTATCATTACAAGTTTGTTGAACCATATCCTTCTTCCTCCATGCTTTCAAAGAATTCCTATTATTAATTCCAACATTGTGAAACCTGTGTACCTTCTCTTTCATATTACCATGTTCCATATTTTCCTTATAAACATACTGCACATTTTCTCCAAGGTCACTACAGTTTTGCATATCCAAACTTTTCATTATATTATTACCTGAACAGAACAAAGTTTCATGTCCAAATACTTTGCATTTAGTACAGATTTTTGGCTTCCAATCATATTCAATTCTAACATGTGGACAACAATCACCTAAGCCTTTAATTGCAATAAAATCAGCAAGTTCCTGTTCAGGAGAAATTTCTATTAACGCCTTCGCATATTTAAATCTTGACAACCTTTCTGTACTTTCATCAAAGCAAATCAACTTTCCCACATGACAAGCTAACCAATTGATTCCAATTAAAGTCCAAACAATCAATGGAATTCTATAGAAATGAACCCAAATTGGTACCGTTTTAACTTGTTCCTGGAAATAACCAAATGAAGGATTCCATGTTGTGATAATGAACATCTTTCCTTTAATAAAAATAGGTTCAGATTGCAGAATTTTAATCCTATCCTGATCATTCGAAAAACTAAAGAAAAAATTCTCATTATCAGATTTAATATCCACTTCACCTTGTAATCGCCAGATACTTCTCAGATGCTTTGACACTGTTAAGTAAGAAAGAGGACCATCTAAGAAAAAGCCAACTAAATGATCTACCCAATACTTAATACCTTCTTCTCTCACCTCATCAGGAAGCAATTTAGGAACCCCATCTTTCTTAATATCAAAATGTCTCGGAACAAAGACTCCTGCATTTTTAGGTTTTTTCTTGAATAAAGAAGCCCACTGAAACTCAGATTCAGATAATCCTGATTGATGAATATGATTCGGCTCCTGATTCACATTAACAGTTAATGGTGAACATTGATTTACTCGAATCAGAGATGAATGATTAATGGAATTCAAAGAATCAAGATCAGACAAAGAAGAAAGAGGGATTTCAGAAGGAGGGGGGATAACAGAAGGAGTGATCGAAATAGAAGGGAACGGAGAAGGAGGAGGAGGAGGAGGAGGAGGAGGGGGGATCGGGAAAGTAGAAGAAAATGCCGCCATTTTTCAAAACTTGTTATTTTATGGACTTTTTTATTGGATATCACGCCCGTTTTTAATAATATCCTAATATTTAACATTAACAGATATTAAATAAAATTCCATTTTTAATTTTCAATTCAGAAAATCTGTTCCATCAAAAATAGGAGGAATAATATTGGACCGACCCTCCGTAAAAGCATTATTAAAAGAAGCCATTTAGAATTCAAATTTGTAAAGCAAAAATTGATCGTTGAAAAATCAAAATTTTAAAACAATAAGGGCTTTTGTTCCTAGCTCTGATACTACTCGTAGGATCGATTTCACCCTAGAGGGGGGTGAATAGGGTGATACTATTAATTATAAAAATTTAATGCGGAAGTATATAAAACACTTTCGTCGATGTAGCAGAATAATAGCAGCATAGATAATAGCAAAATAATAAATGCAGAAATAGAACAACACAGGTTTACCCAGCTTCGGCAAAACCTTGCCTACGTGCTGCCCCTAAGGTTTCTACTAGAAATTAAGTAGTCAGACGCTTACACACGTAAACACGCGACACCCGCTATCGACTAACCTAACTCTATGCTCAAAACTCTGTCACAACTCAACCACTAAGTTGCGAATTCTCGAACTACATCACCGTAGTTCGTCCCCTAGTCACACGACTAGACTTTACAATAGTTTAAAATGAAATACAAATTAAAACAACAATTTGAAAACAAAGCCCTAATTTTGTATAAAGTGAAGCCCAAAAGGTTTTAGACCGGCCCAATTACAATTTAAATGTGAATCTCCTTTTCCCTTTTCTTTTAATCCTTCGGCCCTACTCCTTGTTCGTTTGTGATAGTGGCTGCTTTAATTTTCATTCATTCCTCTTCTTTCTAAATTAGAGCTTCTAGAAAATTGAAGTCATTGACTGATTGTAAGTCGATTACAATGGCTATTACTTTTATTTGCATTGGCAATCGACCGTTTCTTCACTTTACTCACGGTTGCTCCATTTTGATCTAGTTCGAGTAAAATGGTATGTGATTTATTCTTTGTGCTCTACTGGTTAGCTTGCTTGAACTTGATGATCCTGAAGCCGATGATGTTATGGTTTATATAGGATTCAAATTCCTATTTCTTCGTTCGTATATATCTGGTTTGAAATTGTCAATTAATTTAGCTTGGCCATTTGATTTTGCATGAATGCTGTGATTTGTACTGACTTGTTCAAATTCATATAATTCTTTGTCACTTGATTTCCACGGCTTCGATTTTGAACTTACTTGACTTCCTTGGTCACCACGGTTATGATTTTCAATTGAACTCGTTTTTGTTTGTGACTTCAATATTGCTTTGAACTGCAGTTGTCTTTGACTTGGTTTGAGACTGCAACTGTTAGTCTTCATGTAGCTTATCTGAACGTGACGTTCATTATGAACTTGGCTCTGTGATTATTACTGAACTCGAATTGTGTCACTAGGCGTACACATGTATATATGTATGTACTGGTTGTCTTATTGAGTTCATCCTAGCTCCTGTGTTCATGTGGTCTATATATTCATGTTGTATTTGCATGCTTAAATGTTGTGGTGTTGTATTTGATTCCATATGCCTGCATTCATATAGTAATTGGACTTGCTCGAGTTGGTTTGGTTCGATATTGAACTGCTTCATCTGGTGGTAATTGTTAGCATGGTTTGTTGTGTTTGAAACTTGAACATGATTTTGTTCTCGAGTAATGTAGTTCATATGTACTTAGTTCTTGTGATCTTGAGTCTGTCTTAGAGCATTTTGTTGCCAGTCTTGTGTTTTGCATATCAGGTTCGCTTGAGTCTGTTTGGCACTACTGTGTGGTTCGATGTACTTGAATATGTACTTGTTTGTCTGGTCTCTGAATATCTGATTTTTCATTTGCTTGTACACTTCATGTAGATTTTTGAAATCACAACCGAGTTGAATCCAGCAAAAAGCTCGAGTTTGACCTTATGCTCGTGTCATGACATTATTTGTATTGCACTTGAGTTGAACCTGGCTTTTGATTGGGTTTTACCTTGTGCTCACATGTCCCTATAATTTTATCAAGTGTACATCGGCGTGCATGGCCTCGTGGCATGTACAGTGATATGCTATGCATGTTACAAGCTGTTCGTGTATGATGACAAACAATCCAAATAACTGAGGCAAATATTATTTTCAAAATACACATTTTTATTTTATACTGCAAAAATATTTGCTCTTCAATTTTATTGGGTTAGTGTGTATTTTTGCAGATAGCTCAAATGCTGGATTCAATCTGGAATAGAGTTGAAGATAAATACTAGTAAATAAGTGATACGTAGTGAGGTGCATTTGTAAGTGAAAAGTTATGATGTGATTGAAATTTTAGTTTGTATATATATAGTGAGAGCTCAAATTTGTACTATTCAAAATTTTAATAAATATTTGTTTGAATAATATCCTTTTGAATTTAAATTCTGTGTTATTAATTTTATTCAGCAAATATTTATTTAATTATGTGAGAAATAAAATAGTGCATGAACATATACATTTAAATGAATATATATATATATATATATATGTTTACAAAAATCATATACTTGCATATTCAACAGGTTGTTAGATGCGTCGTCGACAAAAACCTTCCATTGGGTGCCTACTTTTAACTGAACTTTTTACACGTCGTCATGAATAATGAATTCGACGATGAACTCTGCTAACGCTTGTACATTGATGGCTTTCCTTGGGTGGAATGTGATATCATATTGGCTTAATTCTATATTCCACTTAAGAAGTCGTCCAGAAGTTTTTGTCATTATAACACTTGCTTCGGGGGATGGTCAGTCAACATTTAATTGGATGAGCCTGAAAGTACGGCTGTAACTTCCTAGACGCGATCAAGAGGAAATACGCTAATTTTTTCAGTTTCGGGTAGTTTTTCTCTACTTTAGTTTACCGGTGCTAATGTAATACATGGGTCGCTGGATTTTTGCTTCTTCACGCACTAGAGCGGCACTCAATGCATGGGGTGAGATTGCTAGGTAAATGAACATGTCTTCTCCATCCATGGACTTTGTTACGATTAGTGGAGCCTCCATGTACTGCATCTGTTCTTTGAAAGCTGTTTGACAAGCTTCACTCCATTCGAAATTCTTCTTTTCTTTCTTTAGTGCATCGAATATACACTTGTCGGTAGCTTTTGAGATAAATCAACTTAATGCTACAACTTTTCCATTCAAACTTTGCAGTACCTTTTTATTCTTCGGAGCTTGGACTTCTCATAGTGCCGTCATTTGTTTGTGATTTTCTTTGATGCCCTTGGCACTTACGATGAAGCCTAGGAATTTTCCAAAGGTTACTCTGAAGTGACACTTGAGTGGATTGAGTTTCATTCCATACTTTTGGAGTATTTTGAACATTTCAGCGAGGTTATCCCGGTGGTTAATAGCTGCTTGTGATTTAACCAATATGTCGTTACATAAACTCCATCGTTTTCCCAATTTGATGCTTGAACATGGTTTTACCAACCTTTGATAAGTTGCCCCTACATTCTTCAAACCAAATGGCATTACTCTGTAGTAGTATAGGCCTAGGTTAGTAATGAAGTTGGTGTTTTCATAATCGAGTTCATACATTAGGATTTGGTTGCACCCGGAGTATGCATCCATGAATGATAGTAGCTCGTGTCCTACCATTCCATCCATAAGTTGGTTTATTTTAGGGAGAAGGAAGCTGTCTTTTGGGAAAGCTTTGTTTAAGTCTGAGTAGTGGATACAGGTTCACCACTTTCCATTGGACTATTTGACTAAACCGGATTAGATACCCGCTCTAGATAAGTTGCATCACAGATGAAAGAGTTGGCCATTAACTTGTCCACCTTTTATCTTAAAGCCTTGGACTGTTCGGGACCTAGGCTGCGTCTCTTTTGCTTTATTGGTGTGAACTTAGGGTCAATATTGAGCACGTGACATGCGATTTCTGGAGACACCCCACATATATCGGAATGCATCCATGCGAGAACATCCAATTTGGCATAGAGAAATTTAGTAAGCTTCATACGCATCTTTTTTCCAAGGTGCGATCCAAACTTTAAAACGTTAGTTGGATCGTCCATGTAGATAAGGATCGATACCGTCTATTTTGCCGGCGCCACCCGTTCTTCCCCTGAACTCTTCTTTCTAAAATCCAAAGCCTTGTCGAATATGCTATGGTTCTCAAGCCAGAGGCGGCTCCATAATTGCTATTCGAAGGATTCACGAATGTGGAGAGTTCTTCTCACGTCCTTCCCGTTTTCTTTCTTCTGGATTCGCGTAATACTGCAATGTAACATTCTCTTGCAGCATATTGATCTTCTTTCACCACTGCGTTTCCATTTGCAGTAGAGAACTTCATGGTTAGACACAATTGGGCCAGAGCTATTCTGAAACCTGCTAAAGCAGACCGCCCCACAAAGGTGTTATATGCTGACATTTCATCCATAATTACAAAAGTCTGAATGAGGGTGACTCTTCGATCGCCCTCTCCAAGCTCCATTGGCAGGCTGATTGTTCCCACGGGTTGCTTAGGCTTGCCAGTGAACCCTTGGATCTTTTTTTGGCATGCTTTTCATGTCGATTTTCATTTGGTTAAAAGTACATTTGAAAAGATTATTAAGAGAGCTACCATTATCAACCAACACGTGTCGAACAACAGCGAGATCGATTCCCAACTTTATCGCCATTGGATCGAGAGTTTGGGCTTCAACCCCTTCGGTGTCCCGATTTCGGAACACTATGTCATCGCTCAATACTTTCTACAGCTTGGCTGGGGTTTCGTCTTCTAGTGCGAGACATGATTCCTTTGAAGCATGCTTCAACGAATTTGCATATCGCTCCATCTCTCCAACTTCTTTGGGTGGAGTGTGATCCCCCAGATACCGTTTCAATAATGAGTCTTTGGTCAGTTCATCTGGACCTTTCCTCACTAGTTCTGGCTTAGTTCCTTCGTTCCCTAGGGGGCTGAGCAGCCATGGGTTAATCAGGGTTCTGTAACTTCCACAAGTACTGTTGGAGCTTGTTTTCCCAAATCAACTCTTCAATGAGATTCTTCAAATGACGACATTCGTTCACGTAATGTCCATGAGTCTCATGGAAGTGGCAGAACTTTCTCGAGCATTTTTGCTCCTCAGTTGCTTTCTTTCCACGGGCTTCGTGTATTCTTTAGTCCATTGTGTTGCAAGATAAATGTTTTCCAAAGTGTCGTTTAGAGGGGTATATCTTCCCGCCTGAACCCTTTAAGCCTTTTATTCCTACCATTACTATTTCTTTTATTGGATTTCAGATTTTTTTTTCTTTTGATTTCCACCTTTCCTTGTGACTCCTTTAGCAGTTCCAGAGTCGTGCGCGCTTTGATTCATTAGTACATCGCTTTGTCCAATGTTCATCAGTTGCACACTAGTAGACTTTCTTTCTAACTCCTGTGCTTCCTCCAATCGTAGGTACTAACTCGCTTTACGATTGAATTCTTTCCTTGTGGTAGGCTGCTTCATTTTAATTCGTTTCCCAAATTCAGTATCTGGGTGAACGGCACAGACCGACGCCATAAAAACCATATCCTCATTGGGGTTGCTCACTTCTGTCACCACGATGTTGAACCGGCTCATGAAAGATTTTAGCGATTCATTGCGTTCCTGGAACAATCCGGATAGGGACATGACATCTTCTGGCTGTGCGGTATGGAGCCTAAATTGGTCAAGGAATCTTGTTGCTAATTGATCGAAGGTAGAGAAAGATCTTTGGGGAAGTCTGGTGAACCACATAGATGCAACTCCTTCTAAAAAGATAGGGAAACATATGCAACGAACCGCCTCTAAAGCTTTGGCTTCGTCCATATACCAACTGTACTTGTATAAATGGGGTTTTGGGTCCTTTATCCCATCGTAGGATGGGATAGTTTTCATTATGAATTTTTTTGGATAGTTTTCATTCAAGATTTCAATGGTAAAGGGAGTCCAACTTGGAGCAAACCCTCATTCATCTTCTATTCGGTTTTTACTCTTGTCCATCAATCGTTTGACCATGTCTGCTATGTATGACTCTGGTGCTTGGTAATCCTGGGGACGAAAGTTAGTCATTGCACCAAGTATTTGGCTTTGCAAACGATCTTGGTACGTGTATCGAACCCTAGGCTCTCCTGTCTTCGGGAGAGCCACTCTCGCAGGATCTAGTTGGCTTGTATTTGAACTAATTGAAGGCAGTTTGGACATTCCTAGCATCATCGAATGCGTTGACATTCTCGTCCAATTGGTTATCTTGCTCTCTATCTTTTGAATCAAAGAGATCCATAGCTATATCATCTTGTGGGGTATTGGCCCCCTGAATTAAGTTCAGACTTGGTTGCCTTGTGGAGGGTGGGGCATTAGTGTTTCCTTCCACATTATGTCCCACGGTTCCTGTTGTTACCTTTTTGCAACTGTTTCATGTTTCTTCCGTTTAGACTGGAAATGGAAAAAAATTTTGTTCTACAGAAGCTGCGGGTTCAGGCATAGTTCTTGTAGCAGGATTTAACTGTAGGGTTAGAAGAACGTTGAACTTATCCATTAGAGCCTTCTGGCTATTTTCCACTTTTTGGTTGATTTCATCAACCATCTTATTAAACTCATCCATAGTAACGACTTCGTAAGACTGGAGGAAGTTGGCACTTGATTTCCTAACTTAGCCCCATTTACTTCAGTATGTTGAGGATTAACAACTTCTCTCGCTATCATCGCCCTTATGGATCTTCTAGAGGTAGTTCTAGAGGTAAAGATTGGGGATCTAACTTCTGGACCTATGGGATCTAAAGTAGATAGCTAGATTTGGATCCTGAGTTGGAGTCCTCAGTAAAAGCACCAAAATGTTAACCCAAAAAATGGATCAACACCTTGATTTGTGTGTGAAAGCACCATCACAATTTGTGCAGGGAAATAATACAGGCAATATGTATAGAAAAGAACAATAAAAGAAAGAAGACAAGATGATTTTTAAGTAGTTCAGTTGTTAACGAAGCCTACGTCCACTTTATAGTTTATTATGACCGATTGATGTTACAAGTAGTATTCGATTGTAAGGCTTCTGATAATCCTTAGCTAAATTGAATCCCTGAGTTGGAATTCATTGGAGAATCATAGTGAATCCCTTTAAAGATTGTTGTGAGGGAGATGAAGATTGAAGTAAGTTTCCAATAGAGCTTCAACAACTAGTCTGGAGCCGATCCAATTTTTGTTGCAGATATGATGGTATTTATAGAGATCAGACGGCCTCTGGGCCAAACCCGCTTGTCAGTCACTTGTAGATAGCAACAGGACGATCCATTAGAGTTTAGCTCGCAACCTGAGCCAAAAGCATGGATCGCTAGCGATCCATGGTCAATGGATTGCTGGCGATCCATAAGCTTATCTCGCGTCCGAGCTAACTACTCATCTCCTCTCTTCGTTGTGCTGCTATGTCAGGTCATGAGAATTCCATGGCTTTTTATGGATAGCTGGCGATCCATACACTTATCGTATTTTTGGCATTTTGTCTTCTAGGCTCCTTGGCTGCCACATGTTATAGCTGTTCAACAACCCACTGATGTATGGATCGCTAGCGATCCATACACTTAGTCTTTTTTGGGACTTTGATGTCTGGCGTTTCCATTACCTTTTATCGACGTTCTTCATGTAGTCCCGTTGCACGTTGCTTTGTTTCGATAACGATTTACTTGTTAGTCGCATTTGGCTGCTGATTGAACTAAACTGGCGCTGGTCCCTTGATTTAGTCAAACTCAATCGATGCTTTAGTAATATGACTCGGCTCCCGTTAACTTGTTGCTTTAACCTTTTCGGTTATGTTCCAAGCTGTTCTGACTTCATCAAGTCGTTCTGTCTCCTCTTGGATCCTGATGGGTTAAAAACCCGGCTAACAATATGCTAAATAATTATAAATCTGTGCCTTCCACAAATATGCGTTCTTTAAAAAATTTGAAAATATGGTGCAAATAACCTATAATACTGGCAATTCTATATATACGCAAATTTTTAAAATTATAATCTTTGTTTTCTCATCCAAAATTTTCCACACTTATATGGATAGAAGTATAGTCAACTAATTTTTTTTGTCCAACCCTTACCATCCAAAATCCTAGCACACCATTCTTAACATCTAAAATTTTAAAAAATCCAGCTTTCTAAAACTGTATTCTTATGATGGAAAAAGGTTTTAATTAAGGATTCCATATTTCATCCTTCTTTTGTGTGCCATTTCCGTTGTATCTTGAAACCTTCTCTTATACCACCATTCTTTTTAACCTTTCCAAGAATAGTCCACATAAAGAAATTTAGTTTTAAACTTTTTTGAAATTTAAAAATAGAATTATTTTAAACAAGTTTTGTTTTCCTATCAGCAAGGTAGGGAAAAAGAAATCCCAAAGCTAAAATTGATTTTTCTCTCGTCATTAACTATATTTCACTTACTTCACTTCTGCTGCACAGTAAAGTTCATATTTGCTATCCATCAATATTTCATACGCTAATCATGCAACCTTTCGAAAAAATCCATTTTCTATTCAAAATCGTTTCCAACTAAATTTTTGGAATGTTTAGAATATTTTAAAATAAAAATTACTTTCTCAAAAAAAATTCAAAACATTTTATATATAAAACCATAAATTTTTAAACAAAATTTTCAAAAGTATCCGCTTTAACTTTTCAAACCAAATTTAGCTACATTCGATGCAGTCGGGACTTAGTCAATGAGTTAGCATTCTGTATGCTTTACTCTTTTCTACTACACAGTAAATTTTTAGATTTCCAAAAAAATTTCTTCATTTGAGAATAGTAATCAACACACAAGTTCGCTTATAAATTTCAGCTTTTAAGGCATAGGGATAATGGCTCGTGGTTTCGCAGAAATCTTTTCCTGTCCTTTACTTGCCAAAATTTATTTCCTAATTTTTTTTTCTTTTTGGGACTTAACTTTACTTTTTTTAGCATCCAATTGAATAAATTTTCTAACATATTTTATAAACTTGTAGTCTTTTCTTATTTTCCTATATTTTCACTAGTCAAGTGTCTTTTATGAGATTTCCTTGTTTGACCATTTTCCGATAAATACTGTGGTAAATATAGATAAAGAAGAAGGAACATTTCTTATTAACATCGTACATGATTTATACAAACAGAAACAATTAATGCTTGCAACCTAAACCTAAAGAAAACAAATGTTGGAAAGAAATAGAAACTGCTACTTCTAACACTACCTCCACCTACGGGCTGTGGGATTGCTCTACTCCACGGGACTGTAAACTACTGTCGCAACCCCTACATAATCGGTGCATAGTGGCTATATACCCAAGCTCGAGAACCTAGCGCTGCTAATCGGCCTGCATCTTCTACTACTATGCCCATATCTCCTCCAGCTCGACCTCGATCCAAATCAAGAGATCTCGGATCACTCAATACTCGATGGCCTACGGTTGTGGCTCTACGGCCTCCTATTCCAGTAAAAAGCCCAATCCATATGCACTTGCCCTACCTGCTGCTATGCTCCAAACTCTGCAAGCGCCTTTCCAATCCTCATCTTCCTAAGGGAAGATCTATCCAATGACGCATGTGCCGTCTTCTACATCGGCTCTCCTTGGAGGCTAATCCCATCATATCGAGAAACGGGGGAGAAAATATGATGGTATGAGAGATAGTTCCTCCACATCCCTCCTCCTAGGCCTACATAATGGCACATGATAGCCTTGGCCCAATTCAACCGAATACCACCTATAATGGCGTAGGTAGCCTTTTGAACGAGGGGGTAGATCTAGTCAAAGCTCCCGTTGTTAAGATGATATTGTGCTGGACAATGCGGGTGACCACATGGGTTTGGACCTGCACGTTCTCTGTCTGCCAGATGCATACATCCCTATGGAATATTCACTGAAGTATAGTTGGATTGGAGGTCTCGATGTCTTCCAAATCCTCTCCTATGGAGATGTGTAGAATCCCTCAAGACTGTTACATCCGAATCTCCACTCCTCTCACTTCGACTGTGAAGTTGGTGTTCTCCCCGTCGAACGTATCTCCAAATTAGCATCGAACAAAGGCATGCATCTCGGGTAGCATTCCCGCTCGTACATATCATGGCTAAGGACCGACAGTAATCCTATAGTCGTAAATAAACCCTCCAAATCATAAGTGGTGAAGTTCCCAAACTTCAACAATCATGCCTACAAAAATGTATGGTTTGCCGATTCTTTGTGGCTTTTTACTCTTTCTTCATCACTTTGGAGCCATACGATCACTTAAGTGCCCGACTCGGGTGTGGGAGAAGATGCTGTCGTGTGGAAGTGCCATGGTTTGGTGGGAGTTTGAGAACTATATCTGGGAATGAAAAGAGTGGAGCATCGGTTGATATTTTTGGGGTTGTGGGGGTTGTTACGTAGCCGCCCGGGGTCGCTAGCTTATGTTGCCTGGTCGAAAAAGTGAGGCTGGCTATGCTTTGGAGAGGAGGTAGGCGAGTGGCAATCGAAGAGGAACAGGGGTTCATAGAAAATGAAGTGGAAGCTGATCCTGGACATGACTTTATGTCGCGGTCAAGGTCGCCCGATACCTATAATTGGTTGATCGCTTTCCTTGGAGCAATCAACCAGTACTGGTCGACCATTTGGTCCAAGAGGGTCGATCATTCCTTACTTTTTTGGGCTAGGTTGAACTTGGACCCTATTTAGGCCGGGTCGAATATAAACAATTAATTCTAATTAACGTTAATTCGTTCTGCCTCCGTCTTCTTCGTCTTCTTTCCTACCGTTTTAAAGAATTTTTATCTGCCATAGGGTGCATCTAGCTACTACAGTATTTTCGGGTTATAATCTTCTTTTCCATTCTATTTACCCTATTTTAAACTTGTACCACTTCCTATTATCCACCCCTAAAAAAAATTTCAAAATAAAACTGTACATCTCAGAAAAATACGAGGACACACACCCATATATATATGTGCACCATTTTATTTTTATTTTATATTAAAAACAATTTTAACTAAAAAATTTGGTCCAAATTTTTTAAAATTTTCTACTAGAAATTTTTATTAAATAAAATAAGGATGTTTCTTTTTTCTAGAAATTTAATATTTACTTACTTTCAAAAATAGAGTTTTTTTCCACTTTTGACTAATCCCTTAAAAGCCGTTTCAAATATATTATTGATATATTTTCTTCAACCTTATTTTTCAAATATTTTATTAAATTCTTTCATATGGGGCCGGACTCAGGGTGGGTTTTACTTGTCCTCACTTTTGGACTTCTCTCTTTTCCACTTACTTCTGACCTATCTTCTCCTAGAATATTAAAATCCGACTATCATCTTGGAGTGATTACTACACACCTTCTTTCAGGAACATATTTAATTCTTCTTCGGATAACTACAACATATAGATTCTTATTTTCCTATTATCTGGATCTAATGTACATCATCAATAGGAAATCCTGTAAGGATCTACGACCATTGGGCAATCCAGGCCCAACAAGGGAGTTAAGTACCATCCAGCTCCAAGGACCCTTTTATATGTTGTACTCATGCTCTTTTTAAGTCAAAGCCTTCCAATATGATCTATTTTCCATAGGGTAATCCGGATAGGTTTATATCTTTAACTTTGCCTATTGTTCCAACTCATAGTCGCATTATCCATCTTTTTAGAATATGGTTGCAACTACTTCTATAGTCAGAATTTGTAGAGTTAGGCATTTAATATATATATATGTTTATATATAATAAAAATACAAATACATTCACTCAATGTATCCTAATTTAAGATCGACCAACCTATGCTCTCATACCAAATGTAACAACCCACACCTTAGTGTGCCCAAATTTTGCTAAATCGAAAACCCAAGTCTACCAAAGTAAGAATCATTGGTGCTGCTATCCTATAAATAAATAAAATCATATTAGAGAACCATCGATAAAACTCATAGTAGAATAGTAAAATATAATAAAATATATGACTATTGACCAAGGTTGACACCTTTGATCTCTAATGCACTTGTCAGTGTCGAGAATGCAAAAGGAAACCTATCCCTCCATCGTTCTCGGCTTGTACCAGTTCCTATCCCTCTAAATCTATCATATGGGTTATAATGAGGATGAGGGTCAGAATAACGTTCTAGTGATTGGCAAATTACACACTTAAACATAATACTAGCTTATGCTGATTTCCTTCCATTATATGTTATGTCCGTTGTTTTATTTAGTCATCTTGACCTCACGTACGCGTATGATACACCATATCTACTCGAGGTAGACAATAACTACATACATGCATGTGTTTGTATGTGTATATATTAGTACCAAGGTCCCCCTTTAGACCATGGTACTTTCCCCACTAGTATCCATAACTCGGCATCTTATTAGGATCCACCGTTAATTTAGTACCACGTCCTCGTAATCGTGCATACGTAGGAACTCCCGTAGTGCCTAATAACGGTATTACAACTATTTAGCCATATTCTATTAAACTTTCGTTACATCATGGACTCAGCTTCACTGACTATTATATTTCCATTAAAGGGTTATCTAGAATTGCCTCCTAACAACAAACAAACTAACAAATAATTGTAAGGCGGTGCTTGTCCTAAACGTGGTCTATACTAGTAGGAGGTGTTGCCTGTTTTGGCATAACCCCTGCATTTCCGCTGACCGCTCAGGACCGATGATGATCTCAACCAATGTAAATAGCTCCTACTCCTCATATATATGGTATAAACCTCACTGTCATGCGCCAAGCCTTTGTTGGCAGTCCTATTTAGATTGACTAATGCAATCTAGAAAATACTCATTTCGTTACTTAACACATACACCCTAAAAGGTTAAAGCGGACTCTACTTTCCCTCTGACACTTCAACCGAGGCGATCCATCCTACTTTGGTATATTCACATCACCTATACACGAACGAGTAATTCCATGGGTCCTACAATTGGATATGTCTCGCATCAGTATAATATATACCGTTGGTGGCCCCTTTTAGTGGGAAGATTTTTGTTGTGCAATATCGTTGACCACGCATTCCAACCGCATGTCATTGTATCTATTCTAAGTTATTGGCTAGATCCAATAATTCACACGCGTTATAAACACATATTTGAGGCTATATAATTTTTTTTAATTACTATGCCACTTATGTTCAATTGTTGTGTTCAGTTACTTTTACATAACTTACCTTTTGTTTTATTAATGCCATTTTAATATCATTTGCCATTTACTTCTAATTTTAATAGATTAACTATCTTTACTACTTAATTTCTATTTGATACTATTAAGTGTAATGTACTGTTCCTTTACTACTTAACTTCATTCTCTACTAGTGCCTTCCAAGTCTAAAACTTCTCAAATGACCGCGACTTAGCTTTCATCATGAATACCCAAACCATTCGAGAGTAGTCATTGATAAAAATATATAAAATACTTAGCTCCTCCAATAGAAGCTATAGCTATTGGTCCCCAAATATCCATATAGACATACTCTAGTACTCTTTTGGACTCATGTCTACCACAACCAAAAGAAACCTTTGCCTAGTCTCCTAGTACACATTCTTGGTAGAATTCCAAGTAGTTGAAGCTTTCATCCTTAATCATCTTCCTTCTATGAAGCATGTAACAACCTACATATTTATCGATTTTATATTTAAATATTTTATTTAAATATTTTATCGTTCGTCGGATTTTGGTCCGAAAACCTACTTTTTGCATACGGTCGAATTAGGACTCGAGACCACCTCCATTGAGTTCAAAATGCCGTTTGCGATCTTTTTGAGTATAAGCTTCGATATGTTTGGAGAAAGTTGATTTTTGCTACTTTTTCCCGCTTAGGGCTTTGGTTGGGCTGAGCCAATTAGCCACTTAACTCAGTTCCAACCCTCTCCTCTTCATTCACTTCTCTTTTATTTTCCTAACACTCAAGCTCAAGAAAAAATGGAGGGTGGAAGAGGAAATTAAAACTCCAAAACCCTAGCTTGCTTTGCAAATCCAACTTCTAGCTCCAAAATCTATGAGAACCCATTGGTAAGCTTCTCTTCTTCTTCTCCAACTCTTTCTCTCTTCAATTTCAAAAAATATCCTAAACCTAATTTGGGAAATTATGTGTTTTATTCTTATATTGAAGCTTGTTGAGTTGGATTTGAAGAGTGGTTGATTCCCCTTTTGCTTTCAAGCTTCATCTTCATAAATTTTAGTGCAAAGGTGAGATTTTTATCTCACATCTATGACTATAATTATCTTTGGTTGTTGGGTATGAATTCCTAACACTTCTTCATGTGCATTTGCTCTTGATTTGGATTGGTTTTGTGAATACTCCAATTTTTGGGTTTTTAAGTCAAATTTGTGTGAAATCCTTTTATGGATGTTTGATCATGCTTTTGGTGATGCATCGAGGAGCATATAGGGCCGGGTTGCCGATTGGCATAAACCCATAAAGCCAATGTTCGTCCGGTTGCATTTTGGAAGAGTTTGCTCTTCATTTGAATAAGGCTGAATAACAGCCCAGGCATGATTCAGTCGACTGAAAACTCTGTTCAGTCGACTGAACCTGGAACCCGAAAGTTTCCAGGCATGATTCAGTCGACTGAAAACTCTGCACAGTCGACTGAAACTGGAAACAGAAAGTTTCCTGAACCTGGAAAATTTCCAGGCACAGGGTCAGTCGACTGAAAACTCTGTTCAGTTGACTGAACCTGCTGTTTGAGTCCAATTTGCCTTTTTGGATTGAATTTCCAATTTAAATCGATTCGTGATGATCCTATTTATTGTCATCATTTATTATCATCTTTGATGACTTATTTTCTTTGGGAATTTTAGATATATCCACTTCGATGGACCCTTTATCGATTTCGTTGGATTTTTATTCACATCTTCGAATGTGATCTTTGTGATTGATTGTTTCTACAATCCCCCTTGTGCTTTGTCACTTTAAAAATATAAAGGTTTTCTATACTAGTAGTAAATATCAAAACTCTTTCTTCAAATGATTTCAACTCTACTTTAATACCAAATTCGTTTATAAAACAGTTTTCCAATCTATTAGTATATACAAACCTTTACCTCAGTCGTATGAGAAATCTAATTAAACGACTTAGTAAAACGAGTGGTATGAAACGCTTGCGTTTACTTCGTCGGTTAATTCTTGGACTTGTTCGATTGAATCTCTTGTGACAATTTTCTAGTGGAGACCTACAATTTGTTCGTAAATATTTAAGTTAAGCAAGTGGTTATGGGACATGAAGCTAAGCTCATATATTTACTAGCTTATTGTAATCGACACTTCTCTTTGATCATGACGATCATTTTAGGTTTTAGACTAGCATCGTGCTATGTCTTTGTGGTTTGGTTCATCGGACGTCCCGCTGTACGACGTCATTGTTCCCTTTGATTGTGATTTGGCTCATCGGATGTCCCGCTGTACGACGTCGTTGATCCTTTCCTTGTGATTTCTGGATTTCGTGTGTTGATTTCTGGAATTTATGTTTCACCAACTTTTTCGATGGGCATTGATATATATGTCAATTATTGTGGCCTGGTGAATGAAATTAGGAGTATGACATTCCTTTTTATCTTGAGTAGATTATTGTG
Organism: Allium cepa; assembly: GCA_030765085.1. Classification (NCBI taxonomy): domain Eukaryota; kingdom Viridiplantae; phylum Streptophyta; class Magnoliopsida; order Asparagales; family Amaryllidaceae; genus Allium; species Allium cepa. The sequence goes on along the minus strand of CM060931.1, from coordinate 142,267,667 downwards.
ATATTGATTAATCTCTTGTTGATTTTCAATTACTTATTTACCACAGCTTGGCATTGTGATTATTATATGTTTATATCATATCTCTTATTATATATCACTTCTTCTGATATTTATAGCTAGACTGATCCGTTTATTATTTTCTTCTTAAATAATACTCGGGTCAGACTGAGATTTTACAGGTGCTTCTGCTTGACTCCTTATCGGACTATCATCCCGACTTTTGGCAAACTACTTTAGTTTAGTAGTCTTTTGTTGTATACATTTGAGATATAGACTCTATGATGTATACTTATTCTTTTGTATAGCACGTGTTGCTATTCCTTTGTATTATAGTGGATCTTATTTGACCACTACTCTGATGAACACTTTCATGTGTTATATTCATATCTATTTCCGCCTTTGTGATATGAATTGTCTGTGACTGATTTATGTTATGTTTATTTCTATATTTGTTTCTGAAGACCTTTATAGCCACTGTGTAGTAGCTTTGAGTTTGTGTCGGTATGTCGGATTTCCTCTCGAAAGAAATGCATGTTATATTATCTGACATATCGATGCTCGCACAAAGCAATTATACAGATGGTCGCTCCTCAACAGTCTTATTCTCCGTGCTAGTCGACAGCACTACTCCGTAGTGTTCTTGGCTAGCGTGGGTATAGAGGTGAGGCATCACAAAGAAGCTCCAAACTTTTCTTTGAAACATGATCCAATCTGGGATGTTAAAGTCTGATGGCATCTAATTAGCTCGTGAAATATAAACTCCAACACACGACTCTTTAAGAACTGTAGATCCTTTCAACAGTAAAGATTATGAGCCATCACTTCTTTCATTAATACAAGAGCATTGTGTGTCACCTTCAAGCTATCTAACTCTGTCTTAATCCTACAATCCAAAGATTCTGACTGACCTACAGACCGATGTGATTTCCATAGATTTGGAACATATCAGATTCCACTGATAGTGCACACTGTAACAGCCCGTAAAATAAATATCATTAGTTAAAAAGATTTCATAAATAATTGTTAAATCTCAAAAATGTAATTTGATTAAACATTGGAATTTGATCGATTGTTAGAATTTGGCTACGAAACTTTCACCATTATGTTCATAGCGATTTTCTAAGCAAATTTCATATATAACGTTTTCCAATCAAAGTAAAAAAAGAAGTTATCGACATTTGAAGGTCTTGGATAAAAAACAATTCAAAATGAATTTAGGAAATAAATATTAATAAATTAATGTTAAAGGAAACATTGTATAACGTTAGTAAAACACTTAACGTTTAAGCTAATGTTAAAACGTAGTAAATATTAAACTAGAAATGTTAATGTTTATAACCTGGTCGACAACCATCGGTCAACACATCCTTTATCGCCTTTGAAGGACCAGTCGACCGGTTAATGTTATAGCAACTAGGGTTGACCTTGGTCTAACTGCCTAGATTTAATAAAAAAATAATCCAACGGACAAAATTAATTCGGACACCTATAAATACAGACCTAACCCCCTCACTTTTCTTCTCATATTTTCTAAACAAAGTAGTGAATCTCCACCATTTTCATTCTCCACCATTTCTTAGAATTATAAAAATAATACACACACACATACATATATTATATGTATATATTAGAGAAGAATGGGAAATAAAAAGAGAAGAAAATGAAGAGTGAATCGAGCTCTACGTAAAAAAGTAAATTCAATAATTTAAAATTTAAACTCCCACAGCTTAAATTTCCTCTCAGATATGTAATTCTAATAACTATTTATACATCCTTTTATACATATTTTGATTGGAAAGAAAAAGAGTCGAGTAAGAAGAAAGGGTTGGATTGGAAGCTATAAGGCGAGTGGAAAATTATGTGTTTTACATAATATTTGATTTACATCATGAGATTCTATTTTTTGTACACCTATGTAAAAATTACGGAATTATGGGCTTAAATAAATGAATCTAATTTTAAATTCTTTCCTATATATTCAGTAAATAAATCAACTTTATTGAAATGGTATATGCACCATAAAGTTGGAATTTAACACAAATAGTCCCTGGAATTGGTTAAAGATGATATTGATATATTTATGTAGTTATTCCATGTTTCTGGTTATTTGGATTATAAAGTGTTAGTCATTCATTTGGAATGTTTTAAATTGATTTGGGATTAAGATTCTCTATGATTTAATTCGTTGGAATTACAGATTGTACAATTTAGCTGTATTAATTGCCATGTGAATTTCCATAAATGTCCAACTTCAAAGTTAAATACAAAAAGTTTGTGGTTTGAAGAACAAGGAATATCCAAATGAAAGAGATGTGCAAAGTATGGAGTCCTCCATAGTTTACATAATTTGTTTCAATAAAAATAGAAAAGATAAATCTTTGTAATTCCAAATACAACATAATTCCACTTCTTAGGTAGTTTATGGAAAACTCTAGCGGTAAAATTTCCTTATTGGAAAGGATACAGTTCCAATGCATTAAAATGTAGAAATAAATATTTTGTGAGATTTACACATAAGTGTATACCTAGTAATCCCTTGATGAAGGAACTTAAAAGTTATAAATAGAATAATAATAGTCCCGTTTATCAATTAAGTATATATGGCAATATAAGTTAAAATACAAACAGTAAGTGCTAAATAAAAATAAGATTAAAAATTAAGGAGCAAAAGGGAAACCACTATAATCAAGTCAATACGGATAGTAAACATTTAATGAATTGAATTACAGAGACCAATATGACAATGGTTAAGAAAAGTAAAATGCACGTTACATAAATGTCATTAATGACATTAGTGGAAAGAAGAAATAAAGATGGTAAATGTATAAAATAAGAGAAAGTTCATGGCAAGTAAATAAATGAATACCGATAACTGAACTTAGGAGGCAAAATAATTTCAACTATTGAAATTATATGACCTCGATAATATGTTTGCAATGGGTATGAATTAGTGGGCCTAGCCTAATATTTGGATTGGTTATAAATGACTTGGTTTAGTTTGGTTTGCTATGTGAGATCAGCTAGTGTTACACGACAGAAGTCTACCCTTCGCAAGGGGCTACAACAGTTGTGTATACATATTACTGATGTAAGATATCTCCAACTGCATGATCCATGGGAGTATACGTTCATGTATAGGTTTAGGGAATATACCAAATTAGCCTCGCCTCAGATTTAAAGTATTAAATGGCCAATTGAGTCTACTTCAATTCAAAACCAAATGTACTAAGTAACCAGGTGGGCATTTCCTTAAATTGTGTTAGGCAAATCTAAATGGGATTGTAGACAAAAGCTTGGCGCTATGTTAACAGTGTTGGTACATATATTTGAGGAGTAGGGCTGGACTCATTAGGTCGAGAGTGCCATTGGTTCCGAATGATCATTAACAAAGACTCGAGTTATGCTTAGAGATGGACTACACTTCCTACTGCTGTAGGTTTCATATGGAATATGCAATTGCCTTAAATTTGGGTATGTTCGTTGTTTATTAGGAGATGAGCTAGTCAACCCCAAGTTAAGTCTTTGAGACGAGTTAGCAATATGGAAAATTACATTATAACATTGTTATTAGCACCAATAGGGGTTTCCTCAGTATACATAGGAAATTCGGCCTGGACACTGTGGTGGATGCCTAGTACAGCATATGGTTATGGACATTACCAGAGGATGTATCCTTGTATATGTCCTTCACTCTTAATGAAAGGATAGACCCTCCATTGATTACAACGATTCTTACACACACACACACTTATACCTCATAGTAGGTTAGACGAATCATGCACATATATTGAATGAAATAACTAATCAATAACCGATAGACATAACACGTAATGGAAGCCAATTGACATAAACTAGTGTTATGTATAAAGTGTGTAATTTACCAATCACCAGAGTGTTTGTTCTAACCCCCTCCTCATTACAAGCCACATGATAGATTTAGAGGGACATGATACTGGTATAAGACATGAACAATGATTGGTTAGGCTCAATCATTCATGCTTTGCACTAATAAGGGTCACTAGATATCCAAGGAATCTTATTGGTTCCATGGTATTATCCTTGGTCGATACGAACACACATACAAATATATATATATATGTGTGTGTGTGTGTGTGTGTGTGTGTGTGTGTGTGTTTTATTATACTTTGTTATATCATACAAATAGCTCTTTGGTATACTTCTTTAATATAGGTTACCAACATCAACGATCTATATCCTAATGACTTGGGTTTTTGATTCAGTCAAAATCTGATCCCATTAAGATGCAGGTTATTGCATGCACCACACTATCATGCATGTGAATACACATTGATCTTTCCCCTAATGATTTGCAATTTGCATCAGTCCCCATCAATATAGCACTTCCCTCCTTACCTTCATAAGAATAGTGACACTCCTTCCTAGGTTTCATGTTAAAAGTGCCCCTGAATCCAAAACCCAATAGCCTGATACATCGTAAACATATGCAACTAACACATCATTAAAAATAACCTTCTCCACTATAACAGATGAAGAATCTTCTTTTCCATCCCTCCTTCTTAAATTTGGATTATCTTTCTTTCAGTGGTCATGCTTCTTACAGTGATTACAATTCGCACTTCCTCGACTTGGAACACCCTCTTCCTTTAATTTGGATTTTCATTTTGATGTTATGGAGATCGTCCAATGTTACTAGGAAATAGATCATCTTCCAGAAATCAGATGAAAGCACCATTTATTGTAATGTTAAAGGAAAAAGTAGAAAAATAAAAGGGGACACAAGAATTTTTATAGTGGTTCGGTGTAATCTCCAACCTACATCCACTTTAATCCTTGTTATTATCTATTCTCTCTGTGGATTACAACTAGTTATAGCAGATCTGACCATAATGTAGTGGATCTATATTTACAATGGAGTTTCTAGAGTGTCTTTGGGGTAGAGAATATGAGTGGTCAAGAAGAAGTTCGAGATCCAAAAGCTGGTGAGTTGAATAAGGATCCGAAGAAGAAGATGCCCTTTTGGTTGCAGTTAGGATGGTATTTATAGGGAAACATGCGTATAGGTCCAGAAGCCCGCTTGCACTGAAGTCCAAAAGATAGCCCGTCATTACATAAGATAGCTCGGGGTCCCCTTAGTCATTGGAATAACTTGGGGCCAAGTCAAATAGATCGGGCCGAGTTACTCATCCAAGTTGAACTTCATCCATTTACTAGCTTTTCTATCTCCTTCTTGAGTTGTTCTAAGTGCTTTTCCATCGAATTTGAGTTGATTCTAACAATATTACCGATAGCTACTTCTTTTGCTTTCTTCTCGCTAATTCTTGGGATTGCTCGTCCAAATCATTGGAAAATCACTTAGCCATGAGTTATTGCAGTAGCACAAAGTGTGATGTTTAGAAAGCAAAAGGAGAGGGAGGAATAGGTCGGTGCCAACCTAAACAACCCGGGGATGAGTTGTTCCCCAAGCCATATTTCCACTTAAAATTCTGGAGTTCAATTCTTTAATCCTTCTAATCGTGTTTTCAAGTTTGTGAATCGTTTTGTTCTTGTTTTGGTCTTTTAAGTTCAGTTTAAATCTACTTCGGCTAAAAAGCAGGTTAACACTTGCACCCCAAAGTTCGTCTTTCGAACGTAAGGCGTGCTTTTCTCAATGATAAGTTCTAGAAATCGGCCTTTAATAGTTTTGCTTTCTGACTATTTCAATCTTGGTGAATCGTCTAGTTTCTTTGGATTCCCTAGAAAGTCACAGGTCGTCCTTGATCTGTTATAGTTTTGGACTTTAACCTTTGCTCAAATGTTGTCCATACATCATTATCATTTCGAGTTATTACATCACATATCAAATCGTCTATGCTTATCCGATATTTATTTATTTTACTCTAATTATAAGGCGTTCAAATCCTTTTATCAAATCTGCATCCGCTTTGGAGTTTGGCCTCGCCTGGCTGCTCATCTTCTAATCTAGGGTATGATCTCTCCAGATTGTTTGTTGTCCAATCTAGGGTTTCGATTTCTCCAATTCCTTGTTGAGCCCAATCCTGCTCGCTCTTCAATGAGGGGACCTAACAACCAAGCAAGCCCATCCACTCACTCTCTAGTGAGGGGGCTTACTTTTCATACAAGTCTATCCTCTCGCTCTCCACGAAGAGAACTTGTACCATGGACTTTGACCCCGACTCTTCGATCGGGATTAATGCGGTAAATATGAGTAATCACATTCAATATGGATTTTTCAAAAGTCAAATATTTTAATCAAAGGAAATAAGTAGAAATCTTAATTATTCACCCTAGACATCATACTTAGAGCATGCCTAGAGACCAATCTAGGTCTCGTACACGTGCAAGCGGTTCGATGTTATTACTGTCCTAACTAGCCATCCTAGACATCCGACTCAAAGCGTGCATAGAGACCAATCTGGGCCTCATACACATATAAGCAGTCTGCTGTTATTATTATCTTAATTATTTGAAGTAAAAAGGCAAACTTCAGGAAGCAAACTGACTCCCGTCCATCCCGATCATGGGATTACCATCCTTGACTTAGATCCCTTGGTGTTCCATGATGCATTTGCTGTAGATGGTGGCAACTGCTCCGGCTGCACCATCGCAGTTCTGTTCCTCACGTACTATTGCAACTGGTTTCTTCGAGCCAGTTCCTCTATCAAGTCACGAAGGTGTTGGCACTCGTTTGTTTCATGTCCCTCCAGCTCATGGAAGATGCAAAATTTCCCAGATCTTTTCTCCCAATCTGTAGGTTCTTTTCTGGTTGGCCTTCGGTAGGGGATCTGCTCTCTAGTATCTAGTTATATCCTCTTCAGGGTTTTGGTCAAGTTGGTATAAGAAGAGAATTTTGACTCTCTCCTTTCTTGTTTTGGTTCCGCGAAGTTGTTATTAGCTTTTCATTTTCCTTTGCTTTTCCATGTCCAGGTTTGAGCAGTTCTCCACAATCCACAACATTAATTTCAGCATCCTCGGTTTCGGTGTCCTCTTGGTGCAAATGCCTCTCAACTTCATGATAGTACTCTGTAAGGTCCATTGGCAGATCGCTTTTGAAAGCAATCTTAAAGCAAGTCTTGCTTGCAACCCTTGAACTGCCACCATCATGATCATGGATGGGTATGACCTATTGACTGCAGCGGCTGTTGCATTAAACCTAGTTAAGTAGGTTCTTAAGGTCTCTTTAGGCCTTTGTTTTATGCCTGATAGAGTCATCATATTCTTTGATCGTGAGACATGAATTTTAAACTGTCTTATGAATCGATTTGCCAGATCGGTCCACGTGCTTATGGAATTATTCTTCAGCTGTCTAAACCACATTACTACTAAATATGTTAAGTATAATGGGAAGCACCGCCCCGTTACCACCTTAGAAGCACCCAACACCTCCATATTTCGGATGTATCTCATTAGATGAACCATCGTATTTGCCTTTCCATCATACATTTCTAGCGTCACAAGTTTGAAATCAGGAGGATTTCTTGGATTTTGGATATTAGAAGTGAATGGATTCCTGTTTACGTCCTCCAAACTCTGGTCTGGCGGTCCACCTCTAACTATTCTTCTAATCATCTCAGTCATCCTATTGTTATCATCTAACGGAAGCCTCTAACCACTAGCTACATTTTACCCCTTACTATTATAGGGAAACTCCAGCATATACTCATCTGGAAGCACATTAGCATTCTAAGCTGCTCCTCTGGTCCCGTTCTATCTTCTGCTACTACGAGGAAGCTCCAACACATATTCCTTCGGTCTTTGACCATTCACATTCTAATTCTCTCTTCTAGCACCATCATTATCCATTCCCGCCATCCCAATAGCGACACTAATATTTCCACCCAGTATAGTTCTTTTGGTACTGAGTAGATTTGGTTTAGTGCCAAGTATTTCTGTTTATAGTGGCATCGCTCCAGTTTGATCTGCTCCAACTCCAAATACTCCTGCATTGGTTCCCGCACTTCATTTTGAATTCCTACAGCATTAGCTTCTTTTATCCCATCATTTAGAAAAAATCCTCCGAGCATTTCATATTGTGTGGCTATCACTCCATCTTGCATCTCCTTTGTCATTCTTTCCATCACTTCTTTGGTTATGTAGATGGATTGACAGGAATTTGAGGACATCTCCTGGCTGCCCTCATGCTCTAGTTTGCTTCCTCCAATCGTAGATCTAATATTATGTCTCTTCATCTTTTTCAAATCTCATATTTAAGCTTCCATTCTTTAGATCTAGTTCTTCCTCAGTGAAAGCAACCAAATGTTAACTCAAAAATGGATCAATACCCAGAAATAAGATGAAATCCCCAGTCCTTGTAAAAATAAAGGAAAATGAAGAAAAGAAAAAGGAGACACAAGAATTTTTATAGTGGTTCGGCATAATCTACGGTCTACGTCCACTTTAATCTTTGTTATTAGTTACTCTCTTTAGGTTACAACAAGTTATATCAGAACGAACCATAGTCTAATGGATTTTAGATTTACAATGGAGTTTCTAGAGTGTCTTTTGGGTAGAGAATAGGAGTGAAAAGAAGAAGTTCCAGATCCAAAAGTTAGAGAGTCGGAGAAGGAGCCAAAGAAGAAGATCCCATTTTGGTTGCAGCTAGGCTATTATGCATAAAAAAAACATGTGTATAGGTCTAGAAGCCCGTTTGAACTGAAGTCCAAAAGATAGCCCGACATTGCATAAGAGAGATCAACATCCCACGAGTCATTGGGATAACTCGGGGCAGAGTCAAATAGCTCGTGGCCGAGTTATTTTTACTCATCCAAGTTGAACTTCATCCATTTGCTAGTTTTTATATCTCTATCTTGAGTTGTCCTAAGTCTTTTTCCATCGACTTTGAGTTAATTCTTACAATCTTTCTAATAGCTGATTCTTTTGCATTCTTCTCGTTAATGCTTGGGATTGCTCATTTAAATTATCGGAAAATTACTTGACCATGAGTTATTGAAGTAGCACAAGAGGTGTATAGTGTTTGGGAAGCAAAAAGAAGGGGAGGAATAGGTTGGTGCGGACTTAAACAACTCGGGGCCGAGTTGTTCCCTTAACTGATTTCTACTCAAGCTTATGGAGTTCAACGTTCTAGTCCTTCTGACAGCGTTTCCAAGTTTGTAAATCATTTCTTTCTTATTTTGATCTTCTAATCCAGTTGAAATCAATTTTGGCTAAAAAGCATGTTAACATAACCACTTGATGTTTATTTATTTACTTTCAAATTGTCATCAAACTTTTAAAATCATGCACTTAAGTTATTTTTATGTGTGGCTCACCAAAACTGGATATAAGCTTTTATTTATGTATCAATGCATATTAATACGTTTTTATAGTATTTAATTTATGATGATACTATGAAGTTTTAAGTTTGAAAGTGGTTATTTTGAATTATTTTGAACCTATTTCTATTATTTTTATGTTATAGTAACCAGGTTATTCTAAATATATTTTCCATTATTATTTACATTATTATGAATATATATTTCGTTCATTTTATTATAACTTTCATCGACATGAAAAATATTTTCATCATTTTATTTACCATGATTTGTTTTCCTAAATATGGGCATATTCCTCTTGTGAACTTTCCTTACATAAATAATAATTAGTCAAAACGTAGTTTTTAAAATCCACTAATTTAGTCATTAAAATGTAAATAGATCGAACCTACGGTTCATGATTTATATCTTATTTTGATTCAATTATTAAATTTTATGATTTATGAGTTGAAATCCACTTTGTAAATCTTGTAATATACTCATAAATTCATATGTTAGTAGATACTGAAATTGATTTCTTCATTGTAGGACTTAGTCGTGTGTTTTTGCCCTTTTGATATATTTTATGGATTATAAGTTGTGAATTATCATTATGGTTTAGAATGTTTTATGTCTGATTCTTATACCTTTCCTTAGGTAAAAGTGGGTACATATTATATTTTAAGTTTGTTTAAAAATATTTTTGCTAGTAATTAAATATTAAGTAAGTTTTATCATCTTTGTAGGACTAATTCCAAAATGAGTGATCGATCATGGATGTATCGTTGACTTAAAGATGGATGTATAAATCCAAAATTTGTTGATGGTGACAAACTCGTATTTGAATTTGAATTACATTTATTTCTTCGAAATCCAAAAATTTAACCTTTATATGACTAAGCTACCGAATTTTTTTTCCTATTGAAAAAATTAGGAAAGAAAACAAAGTGATATACCTTATATCGGTTAATATGGATGGAAATGGGGGGTAAAAATTGTCCATACTAAGTTATATCATTGTTGTGTCAACCATAAAATTTTAGTGATTTAGCAATGGACAAATGATGAACTTAGCACATATTCACAATTCACTTGTAAATTCACAAACTTAAACATTCTCAAAGTCAATTTCCATTCACTTTAAACCTATAGAATAAAATTTCTTAGAGATTTAAAGTAGTTTGACCTTTTAATTTTCACCTATTCATGTATGTCATAGTTCATAAGTCGAAATGAAATCACCAGCATTATATTAGTCACTCCATGTAAAGATAGTAAATAACTATAATAAACGGTTTATTATTGCTTTGCTGCAAATTTAAAACCACACTAAAAAAAGATTCGTGGCTTAATATACTAAAAACACACTAAAAGAGAAAGAGTGAAGGAAAAAGGAAAAGCAAAGTGTGCTTCTGCATCAACCCGTGAATGTGTTGACAACAAGTCAAGAAAAGTCTACGTGAGTTATTTTAAACATTATTAATCTTGTTCATTTCTTTTCAAGTAGAAATCTAAACAAGTCATGTTGTTCGTCGAGCTGGACTTAACATGGTAGTGCAATCAATATTTTCTTACTATGGTCGTACAAAGTTCTGGCTTTAGTGCTTAAGAACACATTATATATTACGTGTAGTGCCTATGCAGAAAGTATAAATAAAGTCACACGTTATACTGCTCAACTTGAAGCATTATTCCAAATACACTGTATATTTCATGTAATTCAACACAATTTCAGTCCAAATTTTTTAACTAACATTTAATTTGAAGTTAATTCTTATTTTTAATTTTTTTTTTCAAAACTTATTTATTACATCCAAAATTTGAGAAGGCTACAAACATCAATATTGACAAGAAAAAATATAAACCTAAGCATTTTATCGAATTACTATGTCAATTATTGATCACTCAAGACGTAGCAGGTATAAAACTCCAGGGCATTAGTAGATCGATATATACATGACTTACGCAGCAGAAGTAAAAATCACGACTCAAGAGGCGCTAGGCGGCATAGCGCGAGACGTCAAACTCCAGCAGACTCATAGGGCGGTGAGGCTAGTTTATGGATGGGATCGATGGTGGTAAGTAGCAACTACATACTCCAATTTGAATCTCCAATTAACGACTCAATCATCGATCCAATACCTCGATACCGCTTCCCACTTCTTTCCCAAATCAGGTAAATCCCTAATTTCAAACACGAATGGATCCAAAAGGCTGATGCTCAAGCTTCTCGACTACATGATTTAGTGTTTATTTAAACAATATTGTTCTGCATTATTCCTGTGAATAATGCAATTTTTCCCTGATTTTCTATAGAATATGCGCTTCAAATATTTTTTTTTTTTACTGAATGTTGTCATATCTTGCTGAACTAAAAGCGTATCATGCTCTATCATGTAATCTTCCTATGATTTTCTTGTTACTTGGGGTATATTGAACAGTCTGGGTATATTTAACCTATAATTGAAATTTTTTAACAAATATAAAACATATGAAGTGTCTTTGAAAGCTTATTGCTAGGTTTTTTTGGTAGAAATTACCGATCAATAACTAATTTATTTGGTAGAAATTCATACCTAATGTTAGCTAAAGAAATTTTTGCTTCAAATTATTGTACCCAAATATTTCTTATAAATTATGACTAATAAATAAGATAATTGCATTTTTACATAAGAGCACTGGTTTACAATTGGCTTTAGGTACAAAAACTTCGAGGACCGACCCTACCCCTATACCCTTCAATTTTTAAGTTGTTGAATCATGAGAAGACATTTGAGAAAAGGAAACTTAACATTACAAAATATATATATATATATATATATATATATATATATATATGTATGTATGTATGTATATGTATATGTATATGTATGTATGTGTGTGTATGTATGTATATGTGTATGCATGTACGTATGTGTCAACTCAATACAAATAGACAAAGATGGTAATGTCTTTTGCACGACTCATTTCATTAAGTATTACCATACATGTCGCACCAAAGGAAGAATCTCTCAAATTAATTTTTTATTATATTTTTTTCCTTTAACGAAAAATAGCATTAATATTGGAACATTTTGTTTTTTATCATACATTTTTTTCAAAGAAAAAACTCTTGTTGGGGAAATCTCGGTCTTTCCCGCTTCGTGAAGTTAAGATAGACACTTTAAGATTAAAAGTAGTAATGGAAGCACAAGAGTTTATAATTCTTCAATATGGAGATTCTTCCACTATGCAAAAGAATAGTAGGATTACAATAATATGATTACAAAAGTAACTCACACTTGGTGGCTCACTCAAGCTTGAGGATAAAGACTTCTCAAGCTATCACTCTTTTCTCTCAAAGAGGATCTCTCTAACTCTCAAGGTTTTTCTCACTCTAAGAAGTGGCTTCTTCCTTGAATTCTTTGATGGCTAGTAATAGGGCTCCTTCTCCTATTTATACTACTCAACCTCCATAATGAATGGTGGAGATTACTTACATCCGACGGTATAGATTGATTCTCTAGAATGCTCCACACTCTCTAGGAATCTCCAAACTCTTCCATTCCCTTCTTTATTCTTCCATACTCTTCCGTAAGGTTCCACACATCTCTAGAATATTCCAGGGGGTTCCACACTCTTCCACAAGCTTATAGAGAGTTCTACACTTCTCTAGAGTTCTTCGGAACATTCTAGAAAATTCTAGATTTCTCTAGAAATGTCTAGAATTTTCTAGAAACTCTCCAATTAAGGAGGGATCCCAGCAAATCTCCCCCTTCCGACTTAATTGGGGGGTAGTAGTACGCCGGCACCTTGACATCAGTCTTCTAACTTCTTTGTTGGTACTACCTTGGTCATCATGTCAGACCAGTTCTCATCTGTGTGAACCTTGTCAAGATGTATTTGCTTTTCCTCGAGGACTCCTCGGATCCAGTGATATCTTGTATCAATATGCTTTGTGCGGGAATGATGAACATATTTTTCTGCATTTTAAACCGTTTGTTTCATATATTTTTATTTTAATAAAGTGGTATTATATGGGTATTTTTTTGTGGTTTTGCAGATTATAGATTCCAAAGTGCAACATTTTGAATACCATCGAAGAGAAAGTACATATCGTTCATGAAGAAATGCATCTCACGTCACCAACATGTGTACTATTCATGCAAGAAATCAATTGCAAATATTGAAAATACACATTCAAAGTTTGACCTGAAAATCTCTCAAAGCAAGGCCACTTGTTAATCAAATAACAAAGCAAAGACCAATTCAAAGTGAGGTGGCCTTATTTTTCTCCTAATATCAAGCACATAGACCTAAATAGTAGGGTTATTTGTGGAGGCTGAAGTCTTTAAATAGAGAGAGGAATGCAAATGGAAAATCATCTCTTACCTCGTCACTTTTCTTCAAATTTAGATTTAAATTCAGCACTGTTTTTATTTTCGAACAGAATACGTAGGATTGTTGATTAGATTTAGCAATTTATTTATTCTTGTTCTTAGTTATTTTCTGCACTCTTTTCAGTTAGTTAATAATTATTTCAGTTGTTTGCTCCATTATCTTCTTTTCCGCAATTTCAATTTCTATTCTGATTTTTTTACAATTCTATATTTTGGTTGCAATTTCGATTAGTTTCGAAATCGATTCGGAGTATATTATTGTTTTTATTTTCTGTTCAAAATTCACCGTCGAATTCGTTTAACACGCCTAAGATTTAACTATGGATTTTAATTGTTTTAAAATACAATTCCCTGTGTTTGACCTGCATACTACACGCCTGTGCGCTTGCAGAATTTATTAAAATTTGTGCTTTTCTAATCAATAGAAAAGTCGCAGCAAGTTTTTGGCGCCGTTGCTGGGGAGTTGCTATTTTGAGATTTTCGATTTTTCGTTTTTAAGTCTATTCGTGTTAATTTTTTTTTTTGCATTAGTTTTCAAAAAAAAAAACGTTTTTTTTTTCGTTTTTCAAAAAAAAAAATCATTTTTTTTGCATTAGTTTTCAAAAAAAAATCGTATTTTTTTGCATTAGTTTTCAAAAAAAAAATCGTTTTTTTTTGCATTAGTTCAAAATTGTTTTCACGTACGTTAGTTTGGTTACTTGCAGTTCCACTTTCATATTCTTGCATGCATTAGTTAGTTTGGTTACCATATTCACGTAGTTGTATTTTGTTTTGTTTCTGTTTGTACATGCATTATTTCTGTTTCGTTTACACGTAACCACTTAGTTGTTGTTTCATTTTACTTAGTCTTTGTTCCAAAACATTCACATTGAATTGTTTAGTTCAGTTTCTGTTTTTCCCTCTGTTTTCACGTTTTTGCATGTGCATACATTCATGTTCGTTCTGCATTCATACCACTTGTTGCATTCACGTGACCACTAGTTCCAGTATTACGTATTACGTGTTCTGCATATTACGTACCATTCATACCATTCATACCAGTATCATTTCATCTCATTGCAGTACCATTTCAGTATTACGTGTTCTGCATATTACGTGCCCCTTAGCACATTACACTCTGATTTATTTTGCTACTCACAACAAGTAACATATTCACGTTTTGTTTTAAAGGCGCAGGGAGTAGACCAAGTCAGTGAATTTAAAAGCTAAGAAAAGTTAGTCAAATAGCTCCAACTCGTTAAATCTCAACCATTCACTAGCACTGCTCGGTTGCACTGGACGGACAGCCATACCTCTCTGTAAATAATTTTCTACTCTACAGGTGCCCAACTGAAAACTGTTTAAATTTACTTTTTGTTATTACATCTTGAGTTGTTTATGCGCGTTTAGGCAAGAAATAATTTTAATCGTTTAGAAAGCCAAAATATTTCATTAAACAAATCAACGAAAATTTCAAATCAAACAAATATGAGCAATCACGGTTCACAACACGGTTCACAACACAGTTCACCGAAATTATCACCTAAATCACATGTTGGAAATAATGAATTTCATGAGAACCGACCATTACCCCTTAGAGACCGATGCTATCCAACACGGACTGTTCAACCTTCGGTTATTTCATTTCCACCTGCCGAAGGAAATAATTTTGAGCTAAAACATTCTTTTATCCAAGGGGTAACAAAATTCACTGGGTCTGAAAATGCATATGAATTTCTTAGTGAATTTGAGTTATATGCTTCTACAACTAAAATGTAACAACTTTCTAATGAATCCATCAAGCTAAGACTTATTCCATTCGCACTTCTAGAAAGTGCGAAAAGATGGCTTAATTCTCTTCCTAAAAATTCAATTAAGAGTTGGGACAATTTCGTTACTATATTTTTGAAAAAGTTTTTTTCTTTCCACAAAACTCTTAAAATTCGAACTGAAATCAACCAATTCTCACAGAATGAAGGAGAAAATTTTTCAAAATATTTTGAAAGGTTCAATCAATTGTTATATAGTTGCCCACATCATGCAATCCCTAAACACGTTTTGTGCCAAATCGTTTATGAAGGGCTTAACTATCAAACAAGATCCCAACTCGAATCAATGTGCAGAGGAGAATTCATGGCAAAAACAGACGAGGAAGCTTGGGAATTTTTAGAAGAGTATTCGGAAAAGGATATGCAATGGGAAACAATTCGTGCTCCAAATAGAGGAGTACATGCCATTGACCCATCACATCTTCCTATAGATACCCAAACTCCTCAAGAAGGAGAAGAACTACCCCATTACTACACACAAGACCAAATCAATGCTATAGCTCAAAATAGTCCTTATTCATCCACATACAATCCTAACTGGAAGCACCACCCCAATTTTTCATGGTCAAATCCTAACAATGTGGCTAATCTATCACATATGTATCCAATGATACCAAATCCGAATTATCGAGCCCCAACCTCTAATTCTCAAAATTCTCAACCCGCTCATCAAACAAAACCTTCGAATCAACCATACAGGCATCCTAATTTCAATCCATCAACCCAACCTTCTCAGCCTTCACAAGAAATTGCTCGATGGGAAAAACAACTCTCTAAACAAAATGAACAAATCACCAACCAAAATGCGAGAATTGAGCAAATCACTAAACAAAATGAACAAATGTTGATAATGATGAAGGATCTCATGAAAATCAATGAGAAAGGTAAATTGCCTAGTCAAACCGAAGTGAATCCAAAGTATAACTCTCGAGGAGTAAATATTTATGAGGACGAAAATGTAAATCTGGTTAATGCTGTCACCACATTAAGGTCTGGAAAGAAGGTGGACAACCATGTCCGCAACCCCGACGTCCTTCTTAAGTCTTCCCTTGTTCAAAATTCTGAAACTCAGTCGACAACCACGGTTGTCAATCAAAATGATTCTAATTCTTCATCTAAGGTTGGCAATCCCGACCACTCTTCGCTTTCTAATGTTGGCAACCCCAACATTTCTACGCCCTTATCTTCACCCTCTAATATAACACCTTCTTCTTCGAATGAAAAAACTTCCGAACGAGTCTATAAACCCATAGCTCCATTTCCTTATAGACTCAACAAAAAGAAGAAGCCCGCTGATTTTGACCAAATTCTTGAAATCTTCAAACAAGTTCGAGTCAATATTCCACTTCTTGATACCATCGAGCAAATTCCTCAATATGCCAAATGTCTGAAAGATCTATGTACTCAAAACCGTGCCACTAACGTTCCTAAGACTGCATTTCTAACTGCAAACACTAGCTCTGTTCTTTCAAATCCCTCCCCAATCAAGTATAAGGACCCCGGTTGTCCTACGATCGGTTGTAAAATCGGTAACACTCACATTAGTCATGCCTTACTCGATCTTGGAGCTAGTGTGAATCTTTTTCCTTATACTGTGTACTGTCAACTTGGACTAGGGGAATTAAAACCTACAAACATCACAATTCAACTAGCTGATCGATCTGTCAAAAAACCATTGGGCACAGTTGAAGATGTTTTGATACAAATCGAGCAATTCTATTTCCCAGTCGATTTCATAGTCCTAGAGACTGATCCCAATAGTCAGATTCCTTTGATATTAGGTCGTCCATTTTTAGCAACATCAAATGCTATCATAAATTGTAGGAATGGTCAACTCCGACTTTCCTTTGGGCACCTAACCATTGAACTAAATATCTTCAATCTTAACAGACAACCAAGGGATTTTGAAACATAAGAAGTTGACATGATCCAAACAATTGTAGAAAATGATTTTAGTGATACTACGGAGTCTCTTAGCATGCGCCTAGATCATTTTAATTCCAACTTCCACGAAGATGAATACATTTATGAATTAAATGATATGCTATGCTCTTTTCATAATTCACTAGAATTCAATCAGTTGATGTCCACTGAAGCCTCAAAAGAAGTACGCCCTAAATTAGACCTCAAACCTCTTCCAAACGATCTTAAGTACGTATACTTAGATTCTTCGGAAAATTTCCCTGTAATCTTGGCATCCGATCTCATTAAGGACCAAGAAGAACAACTTTTGAAAATTTTAAGGGAAAATAAAGAGGCAATCGGATGGGTAATCGCTGACATTAAGGGAATTAGTCCATCAATTATTGAACATCGAATACATTTAGTCGACGAGGCTAAACCCACTCGCGAAGCTCAAAGGCGATTAAACCCTAATATGAGAGAAGTGGTAAAGGAAGAAATTATCAAATGTTTAGACAATAACATTATCTACCCTATCTCTGACAGTACTTGGGTAAGTCCGGTACAAGTTGTACCAAAGAAGTCTGGAATCACTGTGACAACAAATGGGAATAACGAACTTGTTCCGACAAAGGTCAAAACAAAATGGCGCGTTTGCATCGACTATCGAAAACTCAATGCAGCAACAAGAAAAGATCATTTTCCCCTTCCCTTCATTGATCAAATGCTCGAACGCTTAGCCGGTCATGAATACTATTATTTTCTTGATGGTTACTCAGGCTATAATCAAATTACCATTGCGTTAGAGGACCAACACAAAACAACGTTCACATGTCCCTTCGGAACTTTCGCTTATCGTCGCATGCCCTTCGGTCTTTGTAATGCTCCCGCTACCTTTCAAATGTATGATGAGTATATTTTCTGATATGGTGGAAGATTTCTTAGAAATATTCATGGACAATTTTTCAATCTATGGGTCATCTTTTGATCAATGCCTCCTTCGTTTAGAACGTGTCTTAAAGCGATGTAAGGAGAAATATCTTGTTCTTAATTGGGAAAAATGTCATTTTATGGTTAAGCGAGGAATAGTCTTAGGTCATGTTGTCTCTAAAAATGGCCTAGAAGTTGACAAATCTAAAGTTGATCTTATTGTTGACCTTCCTCCTCCAAGGTCCGTAAAGGACATTCGCTCGTTTCTCGGCCACGCAGGATTTTATAGGAGGTTCATTAAAGATTTTTCAGAAATTTCAAAACCTCTTTCAAATCTTCTGGCTAAAGACGTCAAATTTGAATTTTCCAATGAATGTAAAACGTCTTTTGAAACCCTCAAATCGATCTTGACCACTGCACCTATCATCCAACCTCCAAATTGGACCTTGCCTTTCGAATTAATGTGTGACGCTTCTGATTATGCCATCGGAGTCATCTTAGGTCAACGAATCGATAAACTTCCTCGAGTCATCTATTATGCTAGCAAAACTCTTAATGAAGCTCAATTGAATTACTCAACCACAGAAAAAGAGTTTTTAGCAGTTATCTTTGCCCTCGATAAGTTTAGATCATATCTCGTAGGTTCTAAGGTCATAGTTTACACCGATCATGCCGCCTTGCGGTATTTACTCGCGAAAAAGGATACCAAACCCCGCTTAATCCGTAGGATTCTCCTTCTTCAAGAGTTTGACCTAGAAATACGAGATAAAAAGGGTTCTGAAAATGTCGTAGCTGACCATCTTTCTCGTATAGTGCATGAAAACTATGATAACTCTCAAATCAACGATCATTTTCCCGATGAACAAATTCTTTCACTCTCTAGTGCACCATGGTACGCGGACATCGTAAATTATTTTGTCACAAATGAAACACCTTCCCATTGGTCAAAACAAGATAAACAAAAATTTCTCTCCAACGTTCGAAACTTTTACTGGGACGATCCTTATCTT
This sequence comes from Allium cepa, assembly GCA_030765085.1. Classification (NCBI taxonomy): domain Eukaryota; kingdom Viridiplantae; phylum Streptophyta; class Magnoliopsida; order Asparagales; family Amaryllidaceae; genus Allium; species Allium cepa. The sequence continues at coordinate 142,248,408 of CM060931.1, read as the reverse complement.
TTCAAATATTGCACCGATCAAATCATTCGGAGATGTGTCCCAGAACATGAATTCCATAGCATCCTCTCTTTTTCACATAATCAAGCATGTGGAGGACATTTTGGAGCAAAGAAAACTGCTGCCAAGGTGTTACAGTGCGGTTTTTATTGGCCTTCTCTTTTTCATGATGCCCATGAATTTTGCTCCAAATGCGCTAGATGTCAACAAACAGGTCGTATTTCCAAACGTGACATGATGCCCCTAAATCCGATCCTTGTCATCGAAATTTTTGATGTTTGGGGCATCGATTTCATGGGTCCTTTTCCTAATTCTTTTGGAAATCTCTACATCCTACTTGTAGTAGATTACGCGTCTAAATGGGTTGAGGCCATTCCTACCAAAACGAATGACAATAAAGTTATTGTCAAATTTTTGAAAGAAAACATATTTTCCCGTTTTGGCACATCTCGAGCCATTATAAGTGATAACGGTTCTCATTTTTGTAATCGTGCTTTTGAACTCTTCTTAAGAAATATTCTATCACTCATAAACTATCTACTCCATATCATCCACAGACCAACAGTCAAGTCGAGATATCCAATAGACAAATTAAACAAATTCTTGAAAAGACGGTTAACTCCAACAGAAAAGATTGGTCATCTAAATTGATAGACGCCCTTTGGGCATTTCGCACAGCTTATAAAACTAATTTAGGAATGTCACCATACCGATTGGTCTTTGGAAAAGCATGCCATTTACCTGTTGAGCTCGAGCACCGCGCACCGCGCACTTTGGGCAATCAAATACCTTAATTTTGAAATAGAAAAAGCCGGATCGCATCGTAAATTACAATTGTCAGAATTAGAAGAACTAAGAAATGAAGCGTACGAAAATGCAAAGATTTATAAAGAGAAAACCAAATTCTATCATGATAAATCCATACTTCGTAAGACATTTGAAGTAGGTCAGAAAGTTCTCTTATATAATTCCAGACCTCATTTATTTCCGGGAAAATTGAGATCCCGTTGGACAGGTCCATATATTGTGAAAACAGTATACCCTTATGGCATAGTTGAAATTGAAAATCCTAGGGACGGTTCCATTTCAAAGGTCAATGGACAACGCTTGAAGCCATTTCTAGAGTTTGAACAGCACGAGGACGATGAGTTCGTGGATCTTCACGAACCTAGCTATTCGGCATGAGCCGCTCACTATCTTGCACATATTAGGTTGTATTTTTTTAGTTTTTTTCTTCTATTTTGCATTTGCATTCTATTTGACAGTTGGGACACTGTCTCATTCCAGTGTGGGGGGACGCATATCTCATTCTGTTTGTTCATATTTCATAGTGTAACATCATTTTTTTTAAAAAAAATCATCTCATTATTTGTTTTCAAATTTCTTTTCAATTTTTTTTCATTTCCCAATATTTTTAGGACTTCGATTTATTTTTAATTAGTCAAGACAAAGTAAGTAAGCAGTTGAAGTCAATTGATGAAATTTTTTGTGAATCACTAATTTCAAATGTAAAATATAATGAAAAGTTGAATTACAAGCGATAATAGTGAGGTTAGTATATAGGGGGATTCATAGGTGATGGTTATGAAATCTTTTCTAAACTGTAGTCTTTGTTTAAAAAAAATGTCAGATTTAAAGTACATGCGTTGACATCTCAAATCATTAAAGTTAAGTGGTGCTAAGTTGATTTGCATAACACTCTTTAGCTCTTCTCAAAAAAAAAAAAACAAAAAAAAACTAATAAGAAACACCTACAGTCGATAGGTGTGCACACTTGTGAAAGTGTGTGCACTCGCCACGCTCTATACTCTTCTCACGTAAGCCCGCAAGGCAGTGCATGGATGGTATATCTGGCCTCAGCATTCTGAGTTAGGTGTATAAATAATTAAATAAATAATCACCTAAGGATTACCGACCTTTTCTGACATAGTCAGCGTCGGTTTGCACAATCCGCCAAGCTCTGTCCCAACTCTCACGTAAGCCCGCGAGGCAGTGCATGGGTGGTATACCTTGGTCCAAAGGATATGTGTAAAAAAAAAAGAGAAAAAAAAACTAGTAAAGAGAGACTAAGCTTTGAAACCCAAACACTTCTTGACTTTGTTGATTTGGCTTGTTATACAAATGGAAATGAAAAATACCATTTTGAAAAAAACTGTGATCAACAGTGAAGAATTTATTTCATGGCTGCACTATGTTATCGACCGAAACAACTGGCCAAACTAGAATCTAATGTATGAAAACTTGAGTTACATTGAAATTTGTGATTAGTGAGGAACCAAAAATTTGAAGAAGTTGACTAAAACTGATATACATTATTTTGTTGCAACTATTTTGAAGTAAATCGAGTCTCTATTTGTGTAGAATTTTGCATTCATGTAGTACATTAGAATCATCACATAATGCATTTGGATTTTGTGGGTAGTATCCGCTGAAAACCCTCACGAGACACCACTCGTCCTACTAGGGACACCTAGAGGTTTAACGGCTTGTTGCATACGCTCAATGCAATCGTGTTTCCTACGAAAAAGGATTTAGTTAGTTTTTATTTTCTTCTTTATTCGAGGACGAATAAAGTTCAAGTGTGGGGGTATTTGATGAACATATTTTTCTGCATTTTAAACCGTTTGTTTCATATATTTTTATTTGAATAAAGTGGTATTATACGGGTATTTTTTTGTGGTTTTGCATATTATAGATTCCAAAGTGCAACATTTTGAATACCGTCGAAGAGAAAGTACATATCGTTCATGAAGAAATGCATCTCACGTCACCAACATGTGTACTATTCATGCAAGAAATCAATTGCAAATATTGAAAATACACATTCAAAGTTTGACCTGAAAATCTCTCAAAGCAAGGCCACTTGTTAATCAAATAACAAAGCAAAGACCAATTCAAAGTGAGGTGGCCTTATTTTTCTCCTAATATCAAGCACATAGACCTAAATAATAGGGTTATCTATGGAGGCTGAAGTCTTTAAATAGAGAGAGGAATGCAAATGGAAAATCATCTCTTACCTCATCACTTTTCTTCAAGTTTAGATTTAAATTCAGCACTGTTTTTATTTTCGAACAGAATACGTAGGATTGTTGATTAGATTTAGCAATTTATTTATTCTTGTTCTTAGTTATTTTCTGCACTCTTTTCAGTTAGTTAATAATTATTTCAGTTGTTTGCTCCATTATCTTCTTTTCCGCAATTTCAATTTCTATTTTGATTTTTTTACAATTCTATATTTTGGTTGCAATTTCGATTAGTTTCGAAATCGATTCGGAGTATATTATTGTTTTTATTTTCTGTTCAAAATTCACCGTCGAATTCGTTTAACACGCCTAAGATTTAACTATGGATTTTAATTGTTTTAAAATAAAATTCCCTGTATTCGACCTGCATATTACACGCCTGTGCGCTTGCAGAATTTATTAAAATTTGTGCTTTTCTAATCAATAGAAAAGTCGCAACAGGGAATGAAATGTTGAATTCTTTGCCAAGTAAATTGCACTTTAATTGTCACACTTCAAGACATACTTTTCTTGATCCACTCCCAATTCATGCAACAAGTTCTTCACCCACAACATCTCCTTGCAAGCTTTAGTAGCTGCGATACACTCTGCCTCTGTAGTGGATAATGCAATACACTTTTGCAGCTTTGATTGCCATGAAATAGCTCCCCCTTCAAAAGTGGTTAGGTATCCTAATGTTGATTTCCTTGAATCAGTGTCACCAGCCAAGTCTGCATCTGTATATCCTTCTAACACAGGTTTTCCTTTTCCAAAGCATAAACATCTTTTGGAAGTTCCACGTAGATATCGGACGATCTCTCAGACATCGAACATACGTCAGTGTGCACGAGTTCTAGAATGTTCTTTCTTCTTGTGGGCGGAGAAGATCATTGTAAAGCAACCCTATGTTGTTTTCCAGCTAAACAATGAGCACAAGGATGAAGTGGTTTACCTTTCACGTCAGGGAGGAGTTGTTTCTGAGCGAGTATGTGAAGACCTTTCTCATTAATGTGCCCAAGTCGTTTATGCCATGTGTCCATATCATCAGTAGAAATCTTTACTTGTCCTTTGCATAGCTTAGCTTGCATTACATACAATGATCCTACCTTCTTTCCTCGAGCTATTGTCAAACTTCCTTTGGTGAGCTTCCACTTCCCTTCACCAAAGTAATTCATTAGGCCATCATCATCTAGCTTTCCAGCGGAGATAAGACTGAGGCGCATGGTCGGGACATGCCTCACATCTTTCAAAACAAGCTTGCACCCGGTGCTTGTCGTCAGAGTGATGTCTCCTATTCCAACAATCTTGCTTCTATCTTGATTTCTCATTTGCACCGTGCCAAAGTCACCTCTTTGGTAGGATGAGAAGAAGTTTTCATGTGGAGTAACATGGAAGGAAGCACCAGAATCAACAATCCAAGAACTCTCATCACAAGCAATGTTTAGAATGTTACTTTCACCAACGAGATATAGCAGATCTTCCTTTAGTACGATGACAGTAGTACTCTTTTCTTCTTGCTTCTTCGTTAGGCTTATTTGGTCAGGCTTAACACTACTGGCCTTTTGGTCTCTTTTGAAGCTTCGACATTCCATTTTCTTGTGACCCATCCTTCCACAGTAATAACATGCAATCTTCGAGCGTGACTTGGATCTACTTCTAGATTGATGGGGATTTCGGCTCTTACTACGTCCACGGGTTTCATTCCTACCCTGATTCTCAACAACATTAGCTTTGGGATGGATAGACTCATCTCGTTCCATTCTCCTTGCTTCTTCACCAAGAAGGCTGTCACTGACAGTATCCATAGTTAACTTTCCTTCCGGAGCTGAGTTACTTAGCGTGACAACAAGTGTGTCCCAACTTTTCGGTAAGGAACTAAGGAGTAGAAGGGCTTGTAGCTCATCATCAATCTTCATATCAATTTTTGTTAGTTGATTTATGAGCCCCTTGAAGTTATTCAAGTGCTCAATCATACTATGACCATCCTTATACTCCAATTTCACCAACCGTCGAACTAAATTGGCCTTGTTATGAGGCGTTTTCTTCTAAATCATGGACTCAAGCTTTGTCCATAATTCATAGGCATTGGTATAAGTAGAAACATGCTCGAATAGAGTTTTGTCGATGTACTTACGGATCATAGCAACAGCCTTACGGTTCAACAGTTCCCACTGAGCATCACTCTTTCCTTCCACCTTATTTTTGTAGATGACGGGCTCATGCAAATCCTTACAATACAAGTGGTCCTCCATCATTGGCTTTCAATAGGAGTAGTTGTTAGCTGTGAGCTTGAACATGTCTCCATCATGAGCGACAATATCCTCCATCTTGAACTTACACGAGCTTGATTACGGCTACGGATGAACCTTGCTCTGATACCACTGTTGGAGAAATCTCGGTCTTCCCTGCTTCGTGAAGTTAAGATAGGCACTTTAAGATTAAAAGTAGCAATGGAAGCACAAGAGTTTATAATTCTCCAATATGGAGATTCTTCCACTATACAAAAGAATAGTAGGATTACAATAATATGATTACAAAAGTAACTCACACTTGGTGGATCACTCAAGCTTGAGAATAAAGACTTCTCAAGCTATCACTCTTTTCTCTCAAAGAGGATCTCTCTAACTCTCAAGGTTTTTCTCACTCTAAGAAGTGGCTTCCTTCTTGGATTCTTTGATGGCTAGTAATATGGCTCCTTCTCCTATTTATACTACTCAACCTCCATAATGAATGGTGGAGATTACTTGCATCCGACGGTAGAGATTGATTCTCTAGAATGTTCCACACTCTCTAGGAATCTCTACACTCTTCCATTCCCTTCTTTATTCTTCCATACTCTTCCGTAAGGTTTCAGAAGGTTCCACACATCTATAGAATATTCCAAAGGATTCCACAAGCTTCTAGAGAATTTTACACTTCTCTAGAGTTCTCCGGAACATTCTAGAAAATTCTAGATTTCTCTAGAAACGTCTAGAATTTTCTAGAAACTCTCCAATTAACGAGGGATCCCAACAACTCTAATATGCTAATATTAAAAAGTAGAAAATTATTTGAATGGAAAATTTTGACTACCATCATGCCTTAAGGAAAATGTTGATTCCATTGTTTTTTAATAGCTCTAATTTCTTTCAAGATAATATTAGGTATATCAAAACTAACCTCTAAGGGCAGAAATTAGATTGAACTTCAAACTAACATTTGTTTGAATTTAAAAGCCGATCAATGAAATCAAATTCAACATTTGTATATATATGAACCAAAAAGGACGGTTAGAAAGGGGCAAAACAACAAGTCCAACAATTTTTCAGAGACAGACAAAAGAATTAAACCAGTAATTGTTTCCTGCATGTTTCATGCCTGCACTGCACTGCCATTTTCTATTATATCCTCGTTTTTTTTCTTCTCCTTTTTTCTATATCATGGCTTTATATACACAATCATTTATCATTAATAAAGCATGTATTATGTTATGGATCAAAGTACAAACTTAAGCTCCAGTTAGATGTCAGGTCTTTTGTTTTTCACACACCTAAGAGTCCATTTGGAAGAAATCGGGTCTGTAAGACTGTAACAATTTAGAAGTAATTTTGAGTATGTAATTTATAGGTAAATTTACATAGGGAGTTCAAAAAATAAAAGCACTTGGATAGTTAAAGTCAAAATTCTGACTGATTTAATTGCTAAAGTTAAATAACTAATTAAATAAACAAACATTTATTTATTACTTGTTAAACTTATTAGCAACCTCCATCTGAAAAGGAGTTTATTTTCTCCCCGCATCCACATGCCTTCTTCATTTCTCAAGGATGACATGTTTCAAATATTTATTAAAAAGTCAATATTTGGTAGAGTAGAGGGTGATTGTACCCCTTTGGGTTGTTAATGAGACTATAGTATAGAAAGGACTTTAAATGAGCTCATAAAAACATTAGACTTACTCTTCAGAACCTTAATGAAATCAAAAAAAAAAAAGAAAAAAAAAAGAAAAGAAAAGAAAATAATGATAATAATAATAAGTAGACTTTATAAGAAAAGTTGAATCTTATATAGTGAATCTTATACTGGCAAATGAACCATCATATTATATGACAGTATTCACGTTCCTTAAACAGTGAATCTTATACTGAAAAATGAACCCAATTATATTAAAAGATCAACTCCACATATGTTGGGTTATATAATTAGTTTGATGTATTTAAGCACGTAATGCTAATGCAACTAAACACTGAAAATTGGTTGCTTTTAGCATGTGCAATTTTTATGGATAAAATAATTTGAATAATTAGATTATTCCTTAGCACGCTATAAGAACACTCCAATCAACATGAACGAAGGATCTGATCAATTACGAATTAGTATTTGAACATGAAATGCTGCTAGTATATAGTTTTCCTTTCATTTATCATAGTACATGACATATGCACTGTCATTCTTTATTTGTAAAACATATATGCTAAAGGCAAAAACAAAACCCTTTCATGGTCAGAATTAGGATAGCGCCATCAGTGTGGTTTATTTAAAGAATAATACATATATTCATTATGTGCATTGTAATTTTATTGTCATGTATTAAGGCAATACAATAAGTTTTTTGTCACTATGTTACCCTTAAACTTTTCCAAGAAACGGCACGAAGAAAAAAACCGAGCTATAAGAAGATGAAAATGTATGAAATCGACTACCTTGGTTGAGACATCTGGAGGCCTTCCAAGAGGAATGGATTATGGAGCACCTTATGTTGATACAACAATCATACCACATAAAACTTTTAATCCAACTTGTTAGAAGATTGTTATGTCCACTGAAAAATAAAACCAATTATGTCAGGCCTGTCAACAGATGCTTTCGGATGCGGATATTGTCGTATCTGTATCCGCATCCTAAATCATTTTCAGATATCGGATATCCGCGAATGTGGACGGATAGCGGATAATTATTGATGCAGTGGATATAAAAGAAATGGATGTGACGATGAAAATAGGAATCGATGGATTAAAATACCCAAATGTCCAAATCCGTTGATTTCAAGAGATATCGGATTCTAGCAATCTTCGACACGTTGATCGCGCACGATACCGTGAGAGAAGATCTACAATTCTTCGAACGTTGATCAAGCGCACTTGATTCCGTGAATTGGCTTCAACAATCGTTGATTCGAGCGCACTCGAATGCCGAAAGTGGAGATACGAGATAACACTCAACTACCAATTTTAATGCAGGCACGAAGCACAAACCAAATTTTATTCGAACATCGACAACCTTTTACAAATGACATCACACCCCTATTTATAGGGAAAGTACAACACACACACGACTTAACAAGTTACAACATCATATGACTTAACAAAAGTACGTCACAAACAGTACAAAGGACTTACAAAAATACCAGCATTCAATGGCACAACGACTTAAGAAATACAGACGACTTAACAAACTTTAGCGACCTAAGAAAATAACGACATAACAATAAACGATTTAACAAACAACGACTTAACAAACAAACGACATAACAACTTGGGCAGAGCGACTTAACAAATGCGGCACCCAGGCATCCAGGAGAGATTTAAGAACTTCAGCGACTTAAGATAGCTCGTTCGCGATTTAAGAATTTCAGTGACCTAAGGAAGCTCGCGACTAACTGGGACTTTGCTCGCGACCTAGGCTGGAAGTGATTCACGCTCGTGACTTACTGGAAGTTGAAACTTGCTCGCGACCTACTGGAAGCGACTTAAGGGAAATGTCGTTCGTGACCTAGATTGGAGTGAAGATGTTCGCGACTTAGGATGGAGATGGCATAGGTCGTTCGCGACTTAAGGAGGAGGAGGATATAGGTCGTTCGCGACTTTCTGGAGCGTCTCGCGATTCGCCGCCGCGATTCCAGGTATCACGCTGCATCATCCTCCCCTGTTTGAAAAGAATTCGTCCCAAATTCACGCTCTCCTCTTCTTCGGCATGCTTACTCTCATGATATGGAATCAAGTGTTTGACGTTGAAAATGTCAGCATTATGGATATGATCCGGCAATCTCAACTGATAAGCATTCTCCTTAATCTTCTTTACGATTTCCGAAGGACCAATATTTCTTGCAGCTAGTTTGTTGTAAGTGCCAACAGGAAATCGGTCCTTGGTCAATACTGCATATACAAAATCTCCTTCTTTGAAGTCAACATGTCGTCATTTAATATCTGCGGATTGCTTATATTTCTCATTCGCCTTAACAATCGTTCCTGCACAATCTTGTGACACTCTTGCAATTCATTCACAAATCACTAGCCCGTTTGATCACTCCTTTCTGCTGTGGAACTATAAAAAAATCCAACAGTCCTTTAGGAATTGTCGAGTACACAACCTGGAATGGACTGAACCCAGTGCTACGATTAACTGCATGGTTGTGTGCAAATTCAGCTTGGCATAACTTCGAATCCCAACTCTTCAAATTGTCATCCACGAGACATCGCAATAGATTATCTAGGGATCTGTTTACAACTTCAGTCTGTCCATCCGTTTGTGGATGATAAGCACTACTGAATTTCAGCTTTGTCCCGACCATTCTCCATAGACTCATCAAAAAATGACTCAGAAAAAGAGTGTCTCTATCTGATATAATAGATTCAGGCAACCCATGAAGACGATATATTTCTCTGAAATATAACTGTGCTACATTAACCGCATCTTCTGTCTTCTTGCAGGCAATAAAATGTACCATCTTTGAAAATAGATCAACCACCACATAGATAGAATCATTGCCGCGTTGTGTCCTCGGCAGTCCCAACACAAAATCCATGCTAACATCCACCCACGGTTTAGTCGGTACAGGCAACGGCATATACAACCCTGCATTTGTCGTTGTTCCCTTAGAAACCTGACAAATATGACACCTCTGAACAAATTTTTCAACTTCCTTTCTTATTGACGGCCAAAAATAAGATTTTGCAATCAATTGTAAAGTACGATCACGTCCCACGTATCCTTCTTCATGTAACTCTTTAGTAATCTTCAGTCACAAACTGCAATCTGGAATACACAACTGATTTCCTTTGAACAGAAAATCATCAACCAACATATATCCATCCATGTTTCCCTGCTTAACTTTATCTAGGATTCCCGAAAAATATGAATCTGACTTAAGCAATTCTGGAATCAAGTCAAAACCCATCACTTCCACTCACATGGTAGTGAGTAAATGATTACTCCGACTCAATGCGTCGGCAACTCGATTAGTTATTCCAGATTTGTGCTTCACAACGAATGTAAATTGCTGCAAATAAGCTATCCACGATGTATGCCTAGCTGCAATTTTATCTTGCCCTTGCAAATGTTTCAAAGCTTCATGATCCGTATAAAGAACAAACTCCTTCTGAAACAGATAATGCCTACAGTGCTTCACAGCTTGAACAATCGTGTAAAACTCCACGTCGTAAGTGCTATATCTCAACTTGGCTCTAGACAATTTCTCACCGAAATAAGCAACTGGTCTTCCATTCTGACTCAATACTCCACCAATCCCAACCTTTTTTTTTGAAACAAGTAAATGTTAGGCCCAAGCCCAATAGCATGAAACCGGTAAAAACCCGTAACCAACACAACCCAACACCGAACAAAAACCAAAAAACCCTAAATGTCTCAAAGCAAAAGACACACCGCCTCCACAACACTCCTCCAACCAAAAAGAAAATAAAATTAAAAAATAAAATTAAAACAAGGCGGATCTAAAAATGATTTTTCGATTCGCAAAATAATTAATACATCAAGGGGGCTTCCATTCCCTCAATGATTTAACTGGGTTAGAGTCGTCTCGATCGCCTTTGAGCTCATCAAAGTTAAGATCTTTGAGGTCGTTGGGCCTCTGATTGATACTATTGTCTTCCAGATCAAGGTGGAGGGTGGATTGAGTCTTTATAATGGACGATTCACCATGGTCGTTGATGAACTTGACCCAGTTTTGGGCTTTGAGATCTTTGCGGCTCTGATAATTGTTGTAGTTGATGTTGATATCTAAATCAAGTTTAGAGTTAGAAATATGGTGTGTCTTGCTGCCTTTAAGCTTGATTTGATCTTCCGAAACAATCTGAAGATCGGTCTTGTTGTAAAGGTTGCTCCTTTCTGCAGCTATGACCGCCTCATTCTCCACAGTGTTTGAAAAATTGCTGCTTTCCCCCTACTCCACTCAGATATGTGATAAATATTGCCATTCAGATTGCTAATGTAGTGATAGTTGTCAACCATATGCAGATTTGAATCTAACTGCTTTGTTTTATCGTGATTCAGGGGGACCTTCAGATTCAGTACCTCAATGCTCGCTGCGCGGTGACTCCTGCCAATATCAGGTGAGAAATAGTGATTATTACAATTTTGCATGTTATTTAAGCTAATTAAATTTTTATTCTGTTGACTTCCCTTGCAGAGACTATCTCTGGTATTGGAGTTGAGATGGCGGCCACCAGTTAAATTGGTATTGACATGGATGGTTGCCTTCCTCAAATGGGAAGTTCTCAGATTCAAATTCTGATGGTATTTGTTATGGAAAAAATTATTGAGCTTCCCATTTTGTAAGTATGAGTCCACTACAGTTTCGGGATTTTGAGGATCATTACTATCAGAGAAAAATGGATGCGATTGATTTCTTTTGCTGAAGTCTTTATTAAGTAGGATTTTGAAATTTGCTTCTATGATTTTCCAGATTTGAATTGTATCTGATTCTTTTTTGGTATGAAGCCTAGCATTTCTTTCTTTCCATATAAAAAAACAGAAGTAGTGAGCATGATGCTGGCTTCATTGAATCTCTTTGATTTGACTTTATGATTTTCCCTTATGAAGTTGATACTTTCCTTGATGTTTTGAGTTGAAATATATTTGTTGAAATTAAGCTTATTTTTGGCAATATGCCAAATATGCCTGGAAAATTCACAATCAAAGAAAAGATGATCTGCAGTTTCTTTATCATTTTTGCATAGCAGACATTCTGTTTCACTGTTTTTGTTCCATTTACTACATCTATCCCTGGTTGGCAACCTGTTTAATAAAGCAAAATAGGCACAATGTGCCATTTTAGGGCAATTTGCTTTGTTCCAAATGACATAGTGCCAATCCAATTCTGCATCAAAACCTTTTAAGAAATTCCAAGTAGACTTGAAAGAAAATTTGCCTTTATTTGAAAGCTTCCGGTTCTAGCAGTCTCTGGAACCACAGTTAAAGCATTTTTCTTCTGTAGAGGAAAAGGTCTTTGCAGTAGGAGTTGCTTGCCTCCCTTTCTTATTGGGATAAGGACCTTTGAATTTGTTTGGCCTCTTCTTGTTGTTGAAGTTTGGTTTGGAACCCACTACTTCAACATCATTTTCCCTATCCGCCTCTTCAAGACGAAGAGCGATATCAATGAGTTAGTCGAAAGAAACTTCTAATTTTAGAAGTAATGCTTCTTGAGATTTTTGTTTAAGCCATAAAAGAATCTTTGATTTTTCTTCAATGGGGTGTTGATGTATTCAACCCCATATTTGGAGAGAGATTCAAAAGACGCGACATAGTCAGTCACGGAAGATTCACCTTGAACAAGATCTATAAAACGGCGAGCCAACGTCACCTTCTCAGCTTCTGGTACGAATTTTAACTCGAAGCGCTCTCGGAATTTCTCCCAGGTGAGATCCGCTTCATTAATCTCAGAAATAAGAAGTTCGTACCAGTCCAATGATCTTTCTTAGAGCGTACTAGAAGCCACCTGAACTCGGTGAAGATCAATGAAGTTCATGCGAGAAAAGATTCGATCGCATGTCCTTAACCAAGCCTGGACTTCAATAATAGTTTCAGAACCTTTAAATGGCTTCCCACCCAGGTTGGTGTAATCATTGCACAAACGTGCAAACCCAGATTTAGGGTGAGTAGGTTCCGGATTAGAACCAGCTGCTTGAGCATTCGTGACAAGGTCAGGAAGTTGCTGGGTAGTCATAAAAACTCCATCTTGGGGTGGAACACTAGATGGTCCAGCTCTGGGATGACCAGGTCTAACCATCTCTCTTCCTTAAGAAAGAAAGAAGGAAGAAGAAAACGTTATTCTCAAGATAAATATCAAGCAATATTGATAAACAAAACAAGGAATCATAAAGAAAATAGGATGAATCGGTACGAAGACTCGAATTAAATCCTAAAGCACGACTCCTAAGATGGACTTAGGACAATGATCCTTATTAAATTATTCTACATTGTTCCGAAGTTTGGCTCTGATACCAAGCTATACGCCCCACCTCTATACCTACGCTAGCCAAGAACATTACGGTGAATGCTGTCAACTAGCACGGAGAATAAGGCTGTTGAGGAGCGACCATCCGTGTAATTGCTTTGCGCGAGCATCGACATGTCAGATAGTATAACATGCATTTCTTTATCAAGAGGGAAATCCGACATACCGACACAAACTCAAAGCTACTACACAGTGGCTATAATATCTTCAGAAACAAATATAGAAATAAACATAACATAAATCAGTCACAGACAATTCATATCACAAAGGCGGAAATAGATATGAATATTAGACAAGGAAGTGTACATCAGAGTAGTGGTATAAAAAGATCCACAATATCACAAAAGAATAGTTACATGAACTACACAAAAGAATAAGTATACATTATGGTGTCTATATCTCAAATGTATACAACAAAAACTACTAATCTAAGTAGTTAACCAAAAGTCAAAGAGATAATCCCGAATGTAAAGTCAAGCAGAAGCACCTGTAACATCTCAGTCTGACCCAGTATTATTTAATAAGAAAATAATAAACGGATTAGTCTAACTATAAATATCAGATGAAACGATATAGAATAAGAGATATGGCTAAACACATAATAATCACAATGCCAAGCTGTGATATATATAAGTAATTGAAAATCAACAAGAGATTAATCAATATCACCAAATCTACACAAGAATCAAAGGAAATGTCATACTCCATATTCAGTTCACCAAACCATAAATATTGACGATTATATCAATGTCAATTCACAAAAGTCAATGACACACAAATTCACCAATGCACAGATATTGATAAAACTTATCAATGGAAATCACGAAAATTGGTGAAACACAAATCCTAGAAATCATCTCAAGAAATCCAGTCAATGACACACGAATTCACCTATGCACAAAAATTGATAAATCATATCAATAGAAATCACAAAAATAGGTGAAGAAGTAATTCCAGAATTCGACACACGAAATCCAGAAATCACAAGAAAAAGGGGGAGGCCTATCACACGAACGGGAGCATTAAAGCCCACCAACACATGTATCACATGAACGAGAATCTATCTCATGGTAGCTAGCCATTAATTTTTGACACAGGAACGGCTCGAAGGCCATGGGGAGCTACCCCACCAATTTGAATCGAAACTCCAAAAAATGGGGTTTAGTCTCACTCGCAGACAAAGAGACATCGCACATTGCTAGTCTAAACCACAAAGATGATCGTCATGATCAACGAGAAGTGTCAATTACACTAAGCTAGTAAATATATGAGTTTAGCTTCATGTCCCATAACCACTTTCCTAACTTAAATATTTACGAACAAACTGTAGATCTTCACTATAAAATTGTCACAAGATATTCAATCGAACAAGTCCAAGAATTAACCGATTAAGTAAACGCAAGCGTTTCATACCACTCGTTTTACTAAGTCGTTTAATTAGATTTCTCATACGAGTGAGGTAAAGGTTTGTATATACTAATAGATTGGAAAACAGTTTAAGAAACGAGCTTTGTAATAAAATAGTGTTGAAATCATTTGAAGAAAGTGTTTTGATATTTACTATTAGTATTCAAAACCTTTATATTTTTAAAGTGACAAATTACAAAGAAGATCGTAGGAACAATCAGTCACTAAAATTCACATACGAAGATGTGAATGAAAATCCAACGAAACCGATAAAGAATCCATCAAAATGGATATTCAAAAATCCCTAAAAAGGAGTCATCAAAGTCATAATAAATGATAACAACAAATAGGAAACAACACGAATCGATTAAAGTTGGAAATTCAAACCATTAGGCGAAGTAGGCAAAAATTGCAACAGGTCGGTCGGCCGGCTACAGAGCTCGGTCGACCGGACCAGAAGAACATAAATGTTCGGGGTAGCAGGTCGGTCGGTCGAACCCTGTAGTCGGTCGACCGGACCATAAACAGAGAAGTGCTTATGCACTTGGAAGCAGGTCGGTCGGCCGGCAGCAGGGCTCGGTCGACCGGACCTGTTGCCAGTCTCTTCCCAGCCCACCCAAATGAGGTCCAACCTGGACCAAATTGCATTCGCTCGAGCAACGGCGCTAAGGGTTTATGCCAATCGACTACCCGGCCCTATAAGCTCTTCGATGCATAACCAAAACACATTCAAACATCAAAGTTAGGATTTTTAAAGATTTGAACCCAAAACACTAAAAATTGGAATATTCACCAATTCAATCCAAACCAAAAGCAATTGCACAAAAATAAGTGTTAGGAATTCATACCTAACAATCGAAGATAAATATAAGCATAGATGTGAGATAAAAATCTCACTTTGAACCCAAGCAATTGAAGAAGAAGCTTGAAAGCAAAGGGGGAATCTACCACTCTTCAAATCCAACTCAAGAAGCTTGATTCTAAGCTAAAAAGAGAAACATTTCCCAAATTAGGTTTAGGAATTTTCTGAAATCAAAGAGAGAAAGAGTTGGAGAAGAAGAAGAGAAGCTTACCAATGGGTTCTTCTATTAGTTTGGAGCTAGAGTTTGATTTGCAAAAGAAAACTAGGGTTTTGGAGTTTTAATTTCCCATCTCTCCCACCATTGATGCTTTAGAACTGAAAAGAGGAGAAAGTGGGGGTGAATGGGGAGGAGTGGCTCAGATTTCAGTATAAGTTAAACATAGGGCTGAACCCAAACCCAAACCCAAAGTGAAAAGGTATCAAAAATTAACTTTCTCCAAACATATCGAAATTTATACTCAAAAGGTCGCAAACCGCATTTTAAACTCAATAGGAGTGGTCCCGAGTCCTAATTCGACCGTATGCAAAAAGTAGCTTTTCGGACTGAATTCCGAGTATCGATAAAATATTCAAATAAAATATTTAAATATAAAATCGAAAAATATGCGGGTTGTTACAATGATTTTTCAGAATAATTTGTAATTGCTTGCTTCATTAATATCTCCAAAATTTATGATGCCTAAACCACCTGCTTTCTTAGTTTTTGTGATAGTATTCCATGAAATATTATGGTATTTCCCACCCCAAATGAAATTTGCACATAGCCTTTCAATTTTATCTAAAGTTTTTTTTGGAATATTATGAGATTGCATCCAATATATAACTATTACTGTGATAACTATAGGTGTGAGTTCAATTCTCCCTGCAATTGAAAGAAGCTTGGAGGATCAGTTGTCAATTTTACTTTGTATAATATCATGAAATCTAGCATAATCTCTGTCTTTAATTTGATTAGAAGTAAGGGCAAGACCTAAGTGTTTGATATGTAGCTCACTTTCTTTGAATTTTAATGTGTTGAGAGTTTCCTCCTTGTACTTGCATGCTTTACTGAAGTACACCTTGCTTTTGCTTTCATTTATTTGTACACCAACATACATATTGAGATTTTCAAAGTTTTTCCAATAATTAGTGGCATTTTGAATGTCTGCATTCAAAAATATATGTAAATCATCAGCATATAATAAATGAGTAATGCATGGAACAGTTGTATTCACTGGTTTTAATTTTTTTTGATAACTGTTCCATGTCCATTTGTAGTGTGAAATATTCTATTGCTAGTTTGAATAGGTAGGGAGATATTGGATCTCTTTGTCTTGTTCCCCTATTACTATTAGTGAATCCACAAGGGGATCCTTTATGAGAATGGAAAATATCACAATGCAAATGCATTCCTTTACTAGATTGAAAAAGTTTTCACTAAACCCAAATTTTGTCATTATATGAATAATGAAATTTCTTTTTATTTTATCAAAGGCTTTGTGAAGATCCACTTTAATACACGTTTTATTTTTGCCTACATGATTAAAATCTCTAAGTAACTCATGTGTCAATAAAGTGTTTTCAGTTATATATCTACTAGGGATAAAAGCACTTTGGTTTTATGAAATTAAATATTTTAAAAATATTTTCAGCCTATTACCCAAAATAGCTGCAATAATTTTATATATAAAATTGCAACAGACAATAGGCCTGTAGTCGCCAAGAATATTTGGCACTTTAACCTTAGGAACAAGGGTAATAAAAGTATGATTAAAGTTTTTTAGAAGTTTTCTTATTGAAAAAAACTCATTAACAACATCAAAAATGAAGGATTTAAGCTCCTTCCAATGAAATTTATAAAACTTAGCTCCAAAGCAATCTATTCCTAGACTCTTATCGTCTTCAGCATTAAAAATAATATATTGATGTCTTCTAAAATAATTTGTGAAAGCAGAATTTCTTCACTATTAGAATGCATGAGAAATTTGGTGGTAATATCAGGGAAATATTTGCATTCTCATCAGCATTATAAAGGTTAGAGAAGTATTCAATTGCCTTACCTTTAAATAGATAGGCATCATTTATAATATCTCCCTTACCATTGTCATTACAGTATTTCCTACTATACATATTAGCATAAAAGAATATATAGACAAATCACCACTAGTTAGCCAATTAACTTTGGCTTTTTGTCTTAAGTTAGCTGCTTCAACTTGTAAAGCTTTGCCTAACCTTTATTTTTTGAAAATGTTACTTTATATACAACATGTCACTAGGACAATATATCACATGTTAATAAACGTTTGAATCACGCTATGCAAGTATCGAACTTGTAATCTCTCACACCAAAGCCGAATCACTTAACCACTGGGACTGGTGCTTGTCGAATAACTTTTTTTTTACATATGGAAGAAATTATTAATTTTCTTGAGATCAGAACTATCTAAATCAATATGATCTTGTAGATTTTTGCATTCCTCTCTAACAAAGTTGATATCATTGTTACTTTTATTTTTGTTCCATTTTTTAAGATTAGCTTTGGTATTATGTAGGAGCTATCTAAATTTAGATTGAGCAGATCCTTTGGTTTTGAAAATTAGAACTATTTTTTGCTACCATACTATAGTCATTATCTAAAATCCAACCATTTTTAAATCTGAAAGGAAAATTGTGGTTTATGATATTTTTATTAGAAAAAACAAGTTGAAGAGGAGTATGATCACTGGTAGCTTGGGGTAGGGTAACGCAATTGAAATTGGGGAAAAGAATAGTAAAGGCATGATAGACCAAAATTCTATCTAATTAATGTATGTTTCTAAATTCACCTGATTTCCAAGTAAACTTGTTTCCTTTTAGAGGTGGTTCAATTAAAACTGTTTTATGCATAAAATTAGAGAAGAATTATGATTTTTAAAAGGAATTGGATTACCGCCCCTTTTTTCAAATGCGTTCATTACAGTGTTAAAATCCCCAATTATAATCCAAAATGATCTGCAAGGTTTATTAAGCTGCTCCAAATTGTTTCATAAAATATGTCTGTCTTTTTCAATTTAAAGCATATATAAATGTAATATTTAAAACCAAACCTCCTTTGTTTTTGAAACAACAATGAATGAATTGGAAATTAGGAGAATGGTGACATAATTTGATAGATCTTCATTAGCTTTGATTTCTACCAAAATTCGAACATAGTTGAGTCTGGTTTCATTGGCTGTAGGCTCATCTAGCTTGATTGGAATGCCTATGACACTAGCAATTGCCCCAAATGCTTCCCTATCCCAAAGTCTGAGGTTCAACTCAGGCAATCTTATCCAACTGGATAAGTTGTCGATAGATCAGGATCAATAATCATTTTCTTGTCCCACTTTTTAAGAATAATAAGCTTCCCATTGATAAAGAAAGGTCCTCCTTGGATGACCTTGCTGCAATCTGTTTCATTAGAAAACCCAATGATAAAAAACCGTTGTTTCTCGTGTATATTTCAAACTTGGCTGTGGGGCTCCAAGTTCGAATAACAAAATCCCTGAAGTGATGATAATAGGGTCGTATTCCAAACACGTAAGCAGCTATAGAAAATCCCCATTTATGTTCAGTTCTTTGACTAGCCGCTTCCTTGACAGCACCAATTTTTTTCTCACCTAATTTGATTGGTGTAGAATAATCCAAATCAATATTGGATTTTAGCCCTCCCTTTTTCAATAAATCAGCCTAAGATGATGATGTTTTCACAGTATGTTGGCGGACTCCAAAATGGTGTTTCTTGAAAACCTTGAGGCATCAAATGCTTGCTTATTCAAGAATGCCTGCTCATTAAATCTTTGTTTCCTATTGTTTGACTCTTTAGGGTCTGATATCATCAGATTTGTAGTAGTTGATCTTTGAAAATGCTTTTGGATTTTTCGTACGACGGTTTCTAACGGGTTGAAATCCATCATTATCTTGATCGGGGGGCTTATCCTTATGGTTTGGTGAAGGATGAAGAATAGGAGAGGTCGGAGAGTTGAAGAGAGGGAAACAAGAGCCCTTAAGATTGTCTTAAATTGGATCACCTTTGATAGATGAGAGTTGCTAATCATGGGTGCGAGCGGTGCTTTTGCTTTATCCATATCTGCTATCTTAACACCGATTGGATATATTTGCTTTGGCTTAGATGTAAAACACCATCTGGTGTTATATTCAATTCCTAGAAAGAAGTTCAGATCAATAAGATCTTTGAGCTTGAATTGATTATCTAGATGTTTGATTAGTTTGTCAATTCAAGTGTCACTACTTCCAGTGATGATAAAGTCATTAAGATAGACGAGTACAAAAGTGGTGTATTATGTAGTATTTTTATGAATTGTGAGCAGTTAGATTTTGTTTCATGAAAGTTCAGATTTGTCAAGATTGCTTTATCTTATTAAACCATACTCTGGGTGCCTTTGTCAGTCCATATATTGGTTTGTTCAGCTTGCATACCACTTGTGATTTATCTTAGTTTTCAAAAACTTTTGGCTATTTCATGTATACTTCTTCTTGTAATTCTCCATTCTGAAAGCATTGTACACATCTAACTGCTTTATCTTCCACATTCTGCACAATGGAATGACTAAAATTAGTATTATAGTTGTTGGTTTGACAACAGAGAAGAATGTTCATTAAAATCAAATACATATTATTGTGTATACCCTTTTGCTACTTATCTTGCTTTATGTTTTTCTATTAATCCATCTGCTATCCTCTTAAGCTTAAGGTCCACCTGCATCCTACCGCTGATTTGTTTCTGGGCAGAGGAGTAAGCTTCCATATTTTATTCATCATTAAGGCTTGGTATTCTTCTTCCATAGCCTTCCTCTATTTTGGATGCATTGATGCTTGTTCATATGTATTCGGCTCATCACAATTGAGACCAGCTGTAAAGGTCTTTGGTTTGAAAATTCCTCTTTTTGCCCTGGTTATTATGTGATGTTTGGGTTGACCATTCTGGTTATTTTCTTTGCAAAAGGTGAGGTATTTGATGTTTTAGTTTGTGGTTCAGTTTCTGATGATGCATCAGATGGAGGTAAGTTTTCTTCAGAGTCCTCAAAATTTTTGCTTCCGGATTTGTTTATTGTTGTAGTAGACTCTGAGTATATACTAGTTGCATCTTGAGTTGTTTGTTGTTTCTGTGCATGATCCTTGATGTATGGTGGTATTCCTAGAAGGTACTTTCTGGGATTGTAGACTTTACCCGTTGTGTTTATGTCTTGGTTAGCAAAAGGGAATATATGTTCATTGAACACAACATGTCTGGAAATTAGTATCCTTCCACTACTTGTAAGACATTTGTGTCCCTTCCAATTACTGTCGTAGCCTAGAAATGTACATGGAGATGATCTGAAATTAAGTTTATTTTTGTTGTATAGTCTCAGCAGTGGGAAGCAAAGACATCAAAATACTCTTAAGCTCATATAGTCTGGTTGTATGTTATATAAGGCTTTAGATAGGCTGAGGTCATTCAGTATTTTTGTAGCTTATTTGTTGATAAGATGAACAACAGTAGAGAAAGCTTAGGCCAAAATTTGAGTGGTAGAGTTGCTTGTGCCAACAGTTTCAATCCAGATTCAACAATGTGTCGATGTTTTCTCCCCACAATGCCATTTGAGCTTTCTCCCCACAATGCCGTTTTGCTCAAAGGTGTAGGGAAAAGTCCACCTGTTAAGTATACCCTTATTGTTAAAAATTCTTTTAGTGGCTTAATCTCACTACCACCATCTATTTGAAATTTTTTATTGTGTGATTTAACTGCCTTTCAACCTGATTGACAAACTGCACTACAACTGAATATGTCTATGATTTTTCTGAGAAAGTAAACCCATGTGTGTCTAGTGCATGCATCAAAAAAAGAAATGTAATACTTAAATCCATAAACAGAGTCTATAGGTGTTGGTCCCCAAAGATCAACTTATATAAGATTGAGAGAGTTGTGACGGTATCAGAATGATTAAATGGCAGTTTATGGCTTTTGTCCATTTGACATTGAGTATCACATATGGTTAATCAATATTATCATAAGGAATGAAAATTTTATTCAGTGCCTTTTTCATTACAATTACATTTGGATGTCCAAGCTTCTTGGGCCATACACCAAACATCTTTTCATTATCTTCATTACTGCATACTGAAACACTACAATACCTGATATGATCCTAGAGTTTTGTTGAGAAGTCAAGTTTAACTTGTACACACCTTTATCCAAATGCCCATGCAATAATACCAGTTTTCTTAGTTCATCCTTTACCAAGCATTTCTCAGTGTGAAATTCAGAAAACATTCCATTATCTTTTGTGAATTGAGATACACTAATCAGGTTCTTCTTTATTTTGGGCACTTTAATTAAATTTCTTAAATATAATGATATTTTGTTTCCACTTGATTCAAGAATGGCATTTCCTATATGAGTAATATTTACTGATGTTCCATTCCCCATATATATTGAACTGTTACCTTGGCATGTTTTGCCTCTAAGCTTCAGGTTCTCAAGTTTGTTTGTGACATGATTACTTGCACTTGAATTCGGGTACCATGCTTATAACAACCCAAAATTTAACCCATAATAATTAATTCATTAGGTAATTAAATAATAAAATAACTTTGCAAAATTATCAGGATTGAGCCATGGGAGTTGCACCATTGTGTCTAGGGTAATTTTCCGTCAATTTCCATATATAAAACGTCAGAAGCCGAGCTAATATGAATGAGAAACAAATTAAACAAAAATCAAGAAGGAAAAAAATAAATAAAAGGTAGGTCGACCGGCCGGTCGACCTGGGCACCAAGGCGGTCGACCGCCCGGTCGACCAGCCTCTGCTGATTATGAACGAATGTTCGTTCGTTCGAACATTCCAGAGATTATTGATGATGTATTTTGCATTCTTCTGATCAATCTGATCCATCTATTTTTGCATCCGATGGCTCCTATTCAGTCTATGACGTGGTTGCATCCTATTCAATCCTCAAATCCAATGGCTCGAGATCTACTTCTACCCCTATAAATAGACCCCTAGACCTAACACTTTTTCTCATTCTAGGTTTTCTCTAATTGTGTTCACATTTCTAGGAAGGACCCTAAACGGGATAATTTTTCCAAGGAGAAAATCATTATAGATTAAATTATTTTACAACTCCAAGTGGATCTGGGTAGACCAAAGAAAGAGCTTAGGACCAGAGGTGATTGATTGTAATTATTTTAAGATTTCTTTAAGCTATTCAAAATAATAGGGTTTCCAACAGTTGTAGTTTTACTATGATTTGGAATAGCTTTTTTATTAGTTTTGATCTATTTTTCAGTTTATTCCCTTTTAGTTTTTCTTTTTTAGTTAATTATAATTTATTACTATTAAGCATAGCTTTATTATTTATTTACTGTTATTTAGTTCTTATTTACATCTTTTTCTACGTTTTTGATTTTATGCAAGCGTCTATTCTCTTCTTCCTCCTTTTCGCGTATGGATTATAATAAATCAAATGTGAATATGGATTATATAAGTAAGAATATTGAATAAAGAAAATAAGATATAAATTAGAAGACTATGTTTAGTATTGGAATTGGATTGTAATATAAATGGAATTAGATTGAAATTATGCCTAATTGGACTAATTAATTAGCTTAGTTAAGCTTATTTTCACACTTAAGCCTTGGGTTAAGTAATAAGCATGATTATAATGTAGGTTATAATAAGAAAAAGAATAGAATGAGGCTTAGTTTAAGACTTGGGATAAATTAATAAGTGTAGAAAGTAAAGATGGTAATAAAGGCTTATTTAAATAATTTATCTAAGTTAATAAGCAAAGATGAAAGTAAAACCTATACCATATAGCATTTCCTATTAGACAAAATGGTGTCTCACATTAGCCTTAAGTGAGATAAGGACATGCTTGTGATAAGAATGGTAGTAATTGGTCAAATAGAAGTCTAAATCATGAGAGATTTGGATAAGGGGCGCAACTAGATATTGTTTGGATGACGGGACAGTACCAACAGCATTTCCCCTATAGTTTCTTTGGACACACGGTGATCTCACATTAGACTAAAGTGAGATGAGGGGCACGCTTATGCTGGAGTTTGAGGTAATAAGAAGACCCAATAGATAGAGGAAAAGGTAGCATGGGCATGGTGGTAGTTACATGTGCCACTTCCATTCTGGTGCTCAGTAATTGCTATGAGTTCCAAGTGCTTAGTATGAGTGTCTTTCATAAACACCATTGCCTTTTTTATAGGGAGCTATATATGTCGTCTGAATCCACAATGGGCGCTTTGTGCATCTTTCGTAGATACATTGGCTGCTGTGTATGGAGTTATATAGCATCTGGTCCGCAATAAGGTCTATGGAGTAGCAGGCCGATCAAAAAGAGTAGAATTAGGGTTGCATCCTAATTACACGATTAGGAATTCAGCCTAATCAAAGGAGAAATCAAGGACAAGTGCAAGAAATCAAAATTAACCTGTCTTATAAACTGAGCAATATTTAATCGTATTCATTTCCAGTTTATCTCTTTCCTATTTCCTATTGTATCCCTTATTTATGCTAGAATTGTTGTAGAGACTATTACTTTTATCTTGCTCAAAGACTCCAGTAATTACCATCATTGACCAGACTTTTTATCCGACCGACTCCTCTATTTTTTTTCCCTTTTTCCTCCATAGGAAATCAAGGGAGAGGGCGGTAGATTACAGTTGCTAGGCGGTTTCTTAGAGGAATTCTCTACTATGTATTTCTTTTATTTCAGCTTAAGTTCTTTTTTTGTACTGGCTTACTTTGAGGGATATTATGTACTCTGATTTTGAGACTATGAGTTTTTATTCTATAAGACGTGATGTGTTTTGAGATTTGGATGTTGTATTTGGTAATTGACTTATTTATAAAGAAATTATGAAGTTTTATTTTAAATAATTTATTTTAGTTTCCGCTGTTTTTACCTATTTTTTCTTGTGAATCTTAGTCTCTCTTCGCTTTAATTATACCTACAACGCACCATGCTTTTTAATGTGTCCTTTTGGGTATATTAAGGGGTGTTGGGTGTTTCATTTGGTATCAGAGCCTAAGGTTGTAAGATTCCTAAAAATTTATTATTTTTCCAAATAACTTGCTTTAAAAAGTATTTTTTAGAAATGAATTCTTAGAAATGTTTTTAAGTATAAAATAATTTTCATAAAAATCCCCTCATGAATCCAGTTCAATCTCCCTTTGATTCTTTCCTAAACTATCTTTTTCTTTTCTTATAATGGTTGATGCCCTGAACCTTCCCGAGGGCATCCCTGTTATAGCCGGTTTCGTAGGTACTTACAAGCCACGACTCCAAAGGTTCACAGGCCAGCGCCCAATCCTACACCAGCGAGTGGGAATCCCATCAACCCACCTGTTGCCATCAATTTCTCTAAGCTTTGTAAAGATTTTGCGAGTTTGGGCGGAAATTTTTTTTCTGGCAAGGAGACTTTCGTACAGGCTAGAGCTTGGCTTAGGGACACGGAGAGGATTTTTGGTTTTTTGGGATTGGATGATTAGCAGCGAGTTCAGCTAGCCGCTTGGCAGCTGAAGGAGGAGGCATCTTATTGGTGGGAGGTGATAGAGTTGGAGGGTAGAAATGTTACTTAGGATGGATTCCGGGAGTGATTCAATAGGAAGTTTATGTCTCAAGCGGAAGAGAGTGTTCAATTGAAGAGATTTATCAATTTGAAGCAAGGGAGTTTGTCTGTTAAGGAATACATTAATCGATTCAACAAGCTGTCGTGGTTTGGTATGGATTTGGTTAACACACCACACAAGAAAGCTATGAAGTTTTTAAAGGGATCGAATCAACCCCTTTAGGGATTATTGCTGACTCATGTACCGATGAGAGCTACTTATGAGTCTTTGGTCGAGATGACACTTATGTTGGATACAGTCAAGGAGGGAGAGTCTAAAGAGGAGGTTAAGTTAGAAGGTTCAAAGAATAAGTGGTGGGAAAAGAATAAGAAGAAGAAGAAAGGTGATGGTCCTCAGAAGCATATTAAGAAGGGAGTAAAGTGCCATAGTTAGGGTAATATTGAACATATGGCCAAGGATTGCAGGAAAGATAAGATGAATTGTAATTTATATGTTTGCGGCAGCCCGGTCATATGAGTAGGAGTTGTACCCAGAGAGCTAGTCAGGGAGGTGCCCTAGTTGCACAGATTCTGGCATTAGACACAACACGTTCCAGTAGCATTCTAGATAGAGGTAGGAAAATCACAGTTGAAGGTTTGATTTCTATATCTGATTTTCCATTCGGAGTTTATTCGATTCTGGAGCATCACGTTATTTTATCTCTAGTTCTCTAGTAGATTGTTTGCACTTGGACATATCATTAGTAGTAGACCCATTATTGTTTTAAACCCCATAGGAGGATCGACACACTTATCTATGTTTTGTAAAGGTTTGACGGTCTTTATCCTAGGCGTAGAATTTGACTTCAATGCCTATGTTTTGCGATTCTTGGGGTATGGGATGATCTTAGGGATGGATTGGTTATCCACATATGGAGCTATCTTAGACTGTCAGAGGAGAGTCGTTATACTTGAGACTTGTAGTGGTAGGACTCTAGCGATATCTTGTGACCCGCGAGGGTCAGTTATGTTGAGCTTCTTATATTCCGTTGATTCATCGTCATCAGTGTTGCATTCGGTTCCTATCATCAGAGATTTTGCAGACGTCTTTAAGGAGATTAGGGGACTACCCCCTAAGAGATAGATTGACTTCAGGATTTATTTGACCGAGAATGCCAAGCCAGTAGCATTACCTGTGAGGCATATGGAACCTAGGGAGAAGAAAGATTTGAGTAAGCATATTCGTGAGGTTTTAGAGAAGGGATTCATAAGAAGGAGCATATTGGAGTCGGGAGCACCAGTCGTCTTCACTACTACAGAAGATGGTTCTATCCGACTCTGCGTAGATTATAGAGAATTAAATAAGCTCACCAAGAAGAACCGGTATCCACTCCCTAGGATTGATGATCTATTTAACCAGTTGGTGGGTTCTTAGGTTTTCTCTCAGCTTGATCAAGCCGCGGGATTCCATCAGCTTAGAGTCGCCGATGACAGCATATATAAGACTGCCTTTAGGACACCGGACAGATTCTTCGAGTGGTTGGTTATGCCTTTTGGGCTAACCAATGCTCCAGCCTATTTTATTGATTTGATGAGCCAGGTCTTTAAGGATGTCCTAAATAAGTTTGTGGTGGTATTCATGGATGACATCTTGGTATTTTCCAAGAATATGAAGGAGCATGTTGTTCATTTGAAAGAAGTTCTCGCACACTTCGTAGTCATCATTTGAGAGCTAAGTTTTCGAAGTGTCATTTTTGGAGAGATGAGGTATGTTTCTTGAGGCATGTAGTTTCGAAGGAAGGTTTAGCTGTGGATCCCACCATGGTTACTGCATTGCAAGATTGGAAGGCCTCCAAGAACATCATTGGGGTTAGGAGCTTCATAGAATTGGCTGGGTACTACAGGAAGTTCATTAGAGACTTTGCCACGATTTTGGCACCACTCACACGCCTTACCAAGAAGAATAAAGCTTTCATGTGTGATATAGATTTTGAGGATTCCTTCATGAAGCTTCAGAGAGCCCTTACTAGTGCACCAGTGTTAGTTTTACCCGATGGAGCTAAGCCTTTCACTGTATACACTGATGCATGCAGAATGGATCTAGGAGCGGTGTTGATGCAAGAAGAGAGGGTAGTGTGTTATAGTAGTAGGCCGTTGAGGACGCATGAGAAGAACTACCCTACCCATGATTTGGGGTTGGCTGCCATAGTTTTTGCACTCAAGTCATGGAGGCACTATTTTCTTAGAGAGAGGTTTGAGTTTTTTACTGACCACAAGCCATTAAAGTATCTATTCTCGCAGAAGGACTTGAACTTGAGGCAGCAGAGGCGGATGAATTTTTTAGCCTCGTATGATTTTGAGATTTCTTATACCTCTGGCAAGGGTAATGTGGTTGCCGATACATTGAGTAGAAGGAAAGTGACCCTTAGTCCTATGTTTGTAGAGTGGAGGAGCTTAGAGTTTATTTCTACTTTTGATTTTAAGCCCTCTATGGACATTACTCCCGGATTGTTGGAAACATTAGAGGTGAGGCTCACTCTAATGGATCAGATTGGCTTGAAGCAGTGGGAGGGTTTGAAGCTCATGGATGTTATGGATTGAATTAGCCAAGGAGAGGTCTCGAGACATCTCCAACGCTATTCCATTGGTAGCAGAGGATGGCTTAAGATAGACGGGAGGCTCTGTGTTCCGCGTGCAAGTGACTTGTTGAGAGTAGTTTTGAAGGAGGCGCACCATTCTTGTATGACTATTCATCCGAGTAGTGATAAAATGTATGGGATATGAAGAGTATGTTATATTGGGGTGGCATAAAGAAGGACGTGGTGAAATTCATAGCTAAGTGTCTCATATGCCAAAGGGTAAAAGTAGAGCAGTAGAAGCCCGGTGGATTACTTCAGCCCTTAGATGTGCCAGAGTGGAAGTATGATAGTATTTCTATGGATTTCATTGATGGTTTACCCTGTTCTAGGAAGGGGAACACTGACATTTGGGTGATTGCTGATAGATTGACCGGGAATGCCCATTTCATCCTTTTTAAGAGTAAGTGTATGACTTCATATTTGGCATCCTTGTATATTCGAGAGATAGTCCGTCAATATGGAGTTCCTTCCACTTTGTCAGTGATAGAGATCCCATTTTCACTAGTGAGTTTTGAAGAAGCTTACAAGAGGCGCTAGGGACGCAACTTACGTTGAGTACGACATATCACCCCCAAACAGATGGCTAAATGGTGAGGGTAAATCGGGTGCTTGAGGATTTGCTACGAGTGTGCATTTTGGACTTTGGAGGTACATGGAAGAAGCATCTTTAATTGGTTGAGTTTGCCTATAATAATAGTTATTGAGCAAGCATAGGGATGACACCGTTTGAGGCTTTATATGGGGGACCTTGCAAGTCCCCATCATGTTAGGATGAGTCTATAAAGAAGTTATTACTTGAGCCTGATATGGTCAAAGAGGCATATCAGAGGGTGGATTTGATTCGGAGGACGATGAAGGCAACTAAAGACACGCAGAAGTCTTATGCGGATAAGCGGAGGAGGGACTTAGTTTAAGGTTGGAGACTTAGTTTTTATTAAAGTATCCCCGCTTAGGAAGGTGGTAAGGTTCGGATCAAATGGAAAGTTAGCCCCTAGATTGGTTGAACTATTTCCTATCACAGAGAGAGTTGGAAAGATGGCTTACCTAGTAAGGCTGCTGATAGGCTCGTAGGAGTGTACGATGTTTTCCATGTTTCGCAGTTGCGAAAGTGCTTACATGACTCTGTGGAGGTTGTAGAGCCTATTCAGTTGGAGGAGGTGGAGGTAGAAAGGGAAGCTTGTGTTCGGCGTATCTTGTGACGCCCCACCTCTATACTCACGCTAGCCAAGGACATTACGAGGTAATGCCGTCAACTACCACAAAGAATAAGGGTGTTGAGGAGCGACCATCCATGCAATTGCTTTGTGCGAGCACCGATATGTCAGATAATATAAAAATCCGACATACCGATACAAACTCAAAGCTACTACACAATGGGAATATAGTATTCGGAAACAAATATAGAAATAAGCATAACACAAATCAGTCATAGATATCCATATCACAAAGGCGGAAACATATATGAATATAAAACATAGAAGTGTACATCAGAGTAGTGGTCAAATAAGACCTACAATATCAAAAAAGAATAGATACAAGTGCTAGATAAAAGAATATGTATAGATCAAGGAGTCTCTATCCCATACGTATAACAAAAAAAACTACTAAACTAGAGTAGTTAGCCAAAAGTCAGATAATGTTCCTAGAAGAGGAGTCAAGCAGAAGCAGTTGTAACATCTCAGTCTGACCCGAGTATTATTTAATAAGAAAAAAATAAACAGATCAGTCTAGCTATAAATATCAGATAAAATGAGGTAGAATAAGAGATATGAAAAAAATGTATGATAACAATAATGCCATACTACGACAAGTATATATTAAATAACAACAAAAATCATACAATATCTCGAGAAATCTAAAAACACCGAAAAGAATGTCATATTCTTTATTTTATTCACCATACCACAAAATTGAAAAATATATCAATGCCAATCACAAAATTGGTGAATCATAAATTCTAGAAATCAACTAGAAATCCAAAAATCACAAAAGGGGGAGGCCTATCACAAAATGAGAGCATGATAACTCACCAGCACGTGTATCACAAACGGAATGCTATTACATGGTTGCTAACCATCAATTTTGAGCCGAGGCTCCACAAACGGCTCAAAGACCATGGGTCGCTACCCTACCAATTTTGAGCCGAAGCTCTACAGAAACGAGGTTTAGTCTCCCTCGCAGACAAAGAGACATCGCACATTGCATGTCTAAACCATAAAATGATCATCATCAATCATTAAGAAGTGTCAATTACACTAAGCTAGTAAATAAATGAGTCTAATTTCATGTCTCATAACCACTGGATTAACTTAAGTATTTACGAACAAATTGTAGATTCCCACTCGAATATTGTCACAAGAATTTCAATCAATCCAGTCCAAAAATTAGCCGACGAAGTAAACACAAGTGTTTCATACCACTAGTTTTACTATGCCGTTTAATTAGATTTCTCAAACAACCAAGGTAAAGGTTTGTATATACTGATAGATTGGAAAACGGTTTTATTAACGAGTTTGATATTGAAAATAGAGTGGAAATCATCTTTGTGAAAGAGTTTGAATATTTACTACCAGTATAGAAATCTTTGTATTTTAAAGTGATAAATCACAAAAATGATTGTAAAAACAATCAATCACCAAAATTCACATTCGAGGAAGTGAATCAAATCCATAGAAATCGATACCGAATCCATCAAGATGGATATTTCCAAAAATCCCAAAAATAGAAGTCATCAAAGTCGATAATTAATAAATGATAACAACAAATCGGATCAACACGAATCGACTAAAATTGGAAGTGCACACAAAAGGCAAAATTGGATGAGACAGCAGATTCAGTCGACTGGACCAGAAGGTCAGTCGACTGACACAATTCCTTAAAACTTTCTGTTTCCAGGTCCAGTTGACTGAACCAGGGTGGTCAGTCGACTAATACATGGCTGGAAAATTTTGGTTTCCAGGCTCATTCGGCTGACCTAGAGTGGTCAGTCGACTGATACTGGCCCAGGAAAGTTCCTGGGTTCTGGTTCAGTTGACTGAACTAGAAATTCAAGTATTCTTAGCCTAGCCGTTCCAAGGGCAAAAAAACCCAAATAATTTGTGATCGGACGAGCGATGGGCACTAGGGGTTTACACCAATCGGCAACCCATCCATATAGGCTCTTCGATACACCACCAAAAGCATGTTCGAACATCAAAGCTAGGATTTTTAAAGATTTGACTTCAAAACACCAAAATTGAAATATTCATAAAACCAATTCAATCCAAAGCATATGAACAAAGAAAAGAGTTTAGGAATCGCTACCTAACAACTATCAAAGACATAGACAAAGATGTGAGTTCAAAAACTCACCTTTAAACCCAAAAACAATGAAGGAGAGGCTTGAGAACAAAAGGAAGATCAACTGCTCTTCAATTTCAACTCCAAAAGCTCCAATCTAAGATCATAAGTAAATGTTTCCTAAGTTAGATTATAGGAAATTTCTGAAATTGGAGAGAGATTGAGATGGAGAAGAAGAAGAGCATACTTGCCTAAGCTTCTCTTTGATTTTTGAAGCTAGAACTTGGATTTGCAAAAGAAACTAGGGCTTAGGATTTTAATTTCCAATCTCTTCCCCCATTTGTACTAAAGCTTGAAGTGTTAGGAAAATGATAGAATGTATGAAGAGGAAAGGGGGTGGAGTTAGGATATAAGATGAGTTAGGTTAGTGGGCTGAAACTCAAACCCAAACCCAAAGTCCTAAGTGAAAGCATCAAAATTCTACTCAACTCCAAATATATCGATGTTTATACTCAAAAAGGTTGCAAACGCCATTTTGAACTCAATAGAAGTGGCCCCGAGTCCCAATTCGGAGGTTTGCAAAAAGTAGCATTTCGGACCTTAATCCGACTAACGATGCTATATTTAAATAAAATATTTAAATATACAATCATATAATATGCGGGTTGTTATAGACTCTCCTACTTAAAGAAATTGCATCCTCGCAATACTTAAGGAGAAGATAAAGAGTAACGACCATAAAAGCATATCAACACAAAAGAAAATTTGAAAAAAGAAGTTCACCTCTAAGGAGCACGAGAGAGTAAGTCCGGATGTGTTCGCTTGATTAATTCTCTAGATTACCAAGAACAATCCTTAGGATTTGAGGACCATTGCACTTTCACAAGCGGAACATCTTTATTTCAAAGGCGTTTAACCTCCGTAGCAATGATACGAATAGGGTGTTGCTCATAAGTCAAATTAGGTGAAACTTCAATTTCTTCCATAACACTAGGCTCAAGAATAGAATTGGAATCTCGAAGGCATTTCCGTAATCGAGAGACGTGGAACACGCCATGAATAGAAGAAAATTGAGCCGATAATAAAAGGTGATAAGCCACGGAACCAATGCGTTCAGTGATGGGAAATGGGCCAGTATATCGAGGAGCTAACTTTCACGATCGATTGAAACGCGCAACACCCTTCATTGGTGAAACACGAATAAACACCGAATCTCCCACATAAAATTCTAATTTCCTTCTTCGGTTATCGGTATAGGATTTTTGTCTACTTTGATCCTCTTTCATCCTATGACGAATAAGCTCAATCTTTTCTGCGGAATCATGAATAAAATTCGGACCTAAAACCAGCTTCTCACTGGCCTCAAGCCAACAAGAAGGAGATCGACGTGGCCTTCCATAGAGTGCCTCGAAAGGTGCCATACCAATACTAGATTGAAAGCTATTATTATAGGAAAACTCAACAAGAGAAATATGATCTTCCCAACTTCCACCAAAATCAAGAACATATGCACGAAGAAGATCTTCAAGAGTTTGATTCACATGCTCGGTTTGTCCATCGGACTTAGGATGATAAGCGGTGCTAAAATTAAGCTTCGTTCCCAAAGCTTTTTGAAGACTCTTCCAAAATCCACTATTAAACAATGGATCACGATCACTAACAATAGAAGTAGGAACTCCATGTAATTTAATTATTTCCTTAACATAAAGTTTGGTCAAAAGAGGTACGGTCCGATTAGACCGAACAGGAATAAAATGGGCATATTTTGTAAGTCTATCAACAATCACCCATAAACTGTCATGGCCCGAACGAGAATGGAGAAGTCCGTCAATAAAGTCCATGGAGACTTGATCCCACTTTCAAATTGGAATGTCCAAAGGTTGCAATAACCCACCGGGCCTATGATGCTCGGCATTTTATGGGTTGACAAGTCATGCAATGCTTATTGAAGTTAGCAATATCAGATTTCATTCCATCCCAATAATAAAGTCGCTTCATAGCCGCGTACATTTTACTACAATCGGGATGAATGGTAAATTTAGAACGATGAGAATCTTCTAAAATGTCTTTACGAAGATCACTAATATTTGGCACGATAAGTCTATCAAATTTTCGAATGCCGCCACAAGCATCAATATCAAAGTCCTTCAAACCTTCAATATCAATCTTATCCCTAAAATTTTGGCTAAGAAAAGCCAATTCGGGATCTAGCTTTTGAGCTTCAAGACTGCGGTCTAAAAGAGAAGGATGAGCCTCAAGGCTACATAAAGCAAGAGATGAACATGAATCGGATTCACGAACTCGAATCTCGCATGCGGATAAAATCTCAAGATCATTCCATTCAGATATCATCATAGAAATAACCGTTTGTTGCTTACGACTAAGGGAATCGGCAACATGATTTCCCTTTCCGAAAGTATAAAGAATATCAAGATCATAAGTTGCAAGGAACTCGAGCCAAACATTGCTGATGCAAATTAAGTTACTTTTGATAAAATAAAACTTCAAGGATTTATGATCAGTATAGAGAACAAATTTCTCTCCCAAAAGATAATGACACCAAATTCTAAGGGCGAAAACAATAGCCGCGGGCTCTAAATCATGTGTAGCATATTTAGTCTCGACAGGCTTTAATTGACTCGAAGCATAAGCAATAACATGTTCCCTTTGCATGAGAACAGCTCCCAAACCAACACGACTAGCATTGGTATAAATAATAAAGTCTTGGTTTTCTTCAGGAATCACAAGAATAGGAGCATCGAAAAGGAGTTCTTTTAATTTTTGGAAAGAAGCTTCACATTTGTTTGACCGAATGTACTTAACTCCCTTCTTTGTCAAACTAGTAAGAGACACGGAAATTTTAGAAAAGTCTTTTATAAAATGAGGGTAATAACCCACCAATCCAAGAAAGCCACGAATTTCCTTCACACTCTCCGGTCTCTTCCAAGTTTGAATCGCTTCAATCTTCGAAGGATCCATGGAAATTCCAAAATAATGTGACCGAGAAATTTCACACAAGATTGCCAAAAGTGGAATTTAGAAAATTTTGCTTTCAATTGATTGCTCCTAAGAGTTTCTAACACAATCCGAAGATGTTTTTCATGCTCTTCCTCGGTTTTAGAATAAACAAGAATATCATCTATAAAGATGAGAACAAATCGACCGAGAAAGTCTTTGAAAGCTCGATTCATAAGGTCAACGAAATAAGCTGGGGCATTCGTTAAACCAAATGGCATAACAAGCCATTCATAAGATCCATAACGAGTATGGAATGACATCAAAGGAATGCTATCCTCTCTGTAATACGAAGCTGATGAAATCCGGTTGCTAAGTCTAACTGTGAAAAGACTTTAGCACCACTAAGTTGATCAAATAAATCGTCAATCCGGGGTAAAGTATATTTATTCTTGATAGTAAGATTATTAAGCTTGCGGTAGTCAATGCAAAGCCTAAGTGTACCATCGAATTTCTTCACAAAAATAGCTGAAGCTCCCCAAGGAGAGGAACTAGAATGAATAAACTACTTCGCTTCCAATTCAGATAATTGTTTACGCATCTCCTCATTTTCCTTATTAGACATACGATAAGGAGGACGAGTGATAGGTAGAGTTCCAGGGATTAGATTAATTCTAGACTCAATTGCTCGCTTAGGTGGTAATCCTAAAACGGGCTCAAATATGTCAGAAAATTCACGAACAACATGAATGAGAGAAATGACATCTTCCTCATCATCATTATCATCATTCATGAGGGTTTAGAGAATATAAGGATGCTACCAAGTTGGAATCCGAGTCTTTAAGAACAATAGAAATTTGCTTAACAGATTGAGGATGTCGAAGATGAATAGTCCGCTCAGGACACAGGATATGGGCTTCATAACGATTAAGCCAATCCATTCCCAAAATCATTCCGAAGCCTAAGTAACGCATAACATGCAAATCGGCTCGCAAAGAAAAGTCACATAAAATAATCTCGACATCTTTACAAAGCAAACTGAGTGTTGCAGATCCACCAACCGGATTCGCAATTCTCAAAGAAGTCATCAAAGCCATAACACTTAAAGAAAAAGTATCAACAAGTTCTTTTGATATAAAAGAATGGGATACACCCGTATCAAAAAAACTCGAATAGGATGATCATGAAACATAATAATGCCATCAAGGATAGAATAATAAATACCTTGACCATGAGAAGTGTTACTATGGGCTTGCGCAACATTAAGTTTTCCCTCGTTCTTACTTTGAAGTCTGGGACATGCAGATATATAATGACCCGAACTTTTGCAATAGCGACAAGTAAGGGGCTTTGAACACTTATTTGCATAATGGTTCTTAGAACCACAATTGTAGCATTGCCCACCACTAGAGGTAGAAGTCTTTGCTACTGGAGTTTCTTGCTTCCCTTTCTTGTTGGGATAAGGACCTTTGAACTTATTAGGCCTCCTCTTGTTTGTTGAAGTTCGGTTTGGCACTCCCAACTTCAACATCACTCTCTTTATCTGCCTCTTCTCGAAGAGCGATATCAACAAGCTGATCAAAAGAAACTTCTAACTTCAGAAGTAATGGATTTTTGAGATTCTTATTCAAGCCATAGATAAACCTCTGATTTTTCTTTAATGGGTTATTTATATACTCGACCCCATATTTAGAGAGGGATTCAAAAGATGCGACGTAGTCTGTCACAGAAGATTCACCTTGAATAAGGCCAATAAAACGATGGGCCAAAGTTACCTTTTCAACTTCTGGTACAAACTTCGGTTCAAATCTTTCCCGAAATTGCTCCCAAGTAAGATCCGCTTCAATAATTTCAGAAATCAGAAGTTCATACCAATCTAATGCCCTTCTTGGAGCATACTAGAAGCCACATAGACATGATGTCAATCAATAAGATTCATGCGAGAAAAGATGCGATCGCATGTTTTAAGCCAAGCTTGGACTTCGATAACGCCCTCGAAACCTCGAATGGCTTTCCACCTAAAGTTGTATAATCACTGCACAGACGTGCAAATTCCGATTTTGGGTGAATAGGCTCTGGAATGGGTCCGACAGCCTGAGCATTCTTTACAGGATCTAGAAGTTGTTGAGCAGACATAAATACTCCGTCCTAAGGAGTAGCATTGGATTAACTGGCGCTGGCACGGTTTGGTCTAACCGTTTCTCTTCTTTAAAAAAGAAAGAAAGAAGAAGAAAAGGTTATTCTCAGAATGAATATCAAACAATCTTGATTGATATAACAAGGCATCATAAAATAAAATAGGATAAAATGGTACGAAGACTCGAATTAAAGCCTAAGGCATTACTCCTAAGAAGGACTTAGGACAATGATCCTTGCTAGATTATTCTACATTGTTTCGAAGTTTGACTCTGATACCAAGATGTGACGCCCCACCTCTATACTCACGCTAGCCAAGGACACTACGAGGAACGCCATCAACTAGCATGAAAAATAAGGCTGTTGAGGAGCGACCATCTGTGTAATTGCTTTGTGCGAGCATCGATATGTCAGATAGTATAAAAATCTGACATACCGATACAAACTCAAAGCTACTGCACGGTGGCTATATAATCTTCAGAAAAAATATAGAAATAAGCATAACACAAATCAGTCATAGATATCCATATCACAAAGGCGGAAACAAATATGAATATAACACGTAGAAGTGTACATCAGAGTAGTGGTCAAATAAGACGCACAATATCAAAAAAAATAGATACAAGTGCTAGACAAAATAATATGTATACGTCAAGGAGTCTCTATCCCGTATGTATGACAACAAAAACTACTAAACTAGGTAGTTAGCCAAAAGTCAGATGATGTTCCCAGAAGAGGAGTCAAGCAGAAGCACCTGTAACATCTCAGTCTGACCCGAGTATTATTTAATAAGAAAATAATAAACGGACCAGTCTAGCTATAAATATCAGACAAAATGAGATAGAATAAGAGATATGACTAAAACATATGATAACAATAATGCCATACTGCAACAATTATACATTAAATAACTACAAAAATCATACAATATCTCAAGAAATCTCAAAACACCGAAAAGAATGTCATATTCTTTATTTTATTCACCATACCATAAATATTGACAAATATATCAATGCCAATTACAAAATTAGTGAATCATAAATTCAAGAAATCATCAATTAGAAATTCAAAAATCACAAAAAGGGTGAGGCCTATCACAAAACAGGAGCATGAAAACTCACCAACATGTGTATCACAAATGGAACGCTATTCCATGGTTGCCAACCATCAATTTTGAGCCGAGGATCCACAAACAGCCCGAAGACCATGGGTCGCTACCCCACCAATTTTGAGCCGAAGCACCACAGAAACGTGGTTTAGTCTCCCTTGCAGACAAAGAGACATCGCACACTGCTAGTCTAAACCATAAAATGATCATCATCGATCATCAAGAAGTGTCAATTACACTGGGCTGGTAAATAAATGAGTTTAGCTTCATGTCCCATAACCACTGGCTTAACTTAAATATCTACGAACAAATTGTAGATTCCCACTCGAAAATTGTCATAGGAGTTTCAATCGATCCAGTCCAAAAATTAACCGACGAAGTATACGCAAGCGTTTTATACCACTAGTTTTACTAAGCCGTTTAATTAGATTTCCGAAACGAATGAGGTTGAAGTTTGTATATACTAATAGATTGAAAAACGGTTTTATAAACGAGTTTGATATTAAAAATAGAGTTGAAATAATCTTTGTGAAAGAGTTTGAATATTTACTACTAGTATAGAAACCTTTGTATTTTAAAGTGACAAATCACAAAAATGATGGTAAAAACAATCAATCACCAAAATTCACATTCGAGGAAGTGAATCAAATCCATAGAAATCGATACCGAATCCATCGAGATGGATATTCCCAAAAATCCCGAAAACAAGAAGTCATCAAAGTCGATAATAAATGATAACAAATCGGATCAACACGTATCGATCAAAATTGGAAGTGCACATAAAAAGGAAACATTGGCTGAGACAACAGATTCAGTTGACTGGACAAGAAGGTTAGTTGACTGACATTAGTCCTGGAAACTTTCCTCTTTCAGGTTCAGTCGACTGAACCATGGTGGTCAGTCGACTGATACATGCCTGGAAACTTTTGGTTTCCAAGCTCAGTCGACTGAACCAGAGTGGTCAGTCGACTGAACCAGAGTGGTCAGTCGACTGATACTGGCCCAGGAAAATTCCGGGGTTCTGGTTCAGTCGACTGAACTGGAAATTCCAGTATTCTCAGCCTAGCCCTTCCAAGGGAAAAAAAACTCAAACAATTTGCGATCGGACGAGCGATGAGACTAGGGGTTTACGCCAATCGGCAACCCATCCCTATAGGCTCTTTGATACACCACCAAAAGCATGTTCAAACATCAAGGCTAGGATTTTTAAAGATTTGACTTCAAAACACCAAAATTGGTATATTTATAAAACCATTCAATCCAAAGCAAATGAACAAAGAATAGAGGTTAGGAATCACTACCTAACAACTATCAAAGATATAAACATAGATATGAGTTCAAAAACTCACCTTTAAACCCAAAAACAATGAAGGAGAAGCTTGAAAACAAAAGGAAGATCAACTCCTCCTCAATTTCAACTCTAAAAGCTCCAATCTAAGATCATAAATAAATGTTTCCTAAGTTAGGTTATAGGAAATTTCTGAAATTGGAGAGAGATTGAGATGGAGAAAAAGGAGGAGGGTACTTACCTAAGCTTCTCTTTGATTTTTGGAGCTAGAACTTGGATTTGCAAAAGAAACTAGGGCTTAGGATTTTATCTTCCAATCTCTCCCCCCATTTTTACTAAAGCTTGAAGTGTTAGGAAAATGATAGAAGGTATGAAGAGGAAAGGGGTGGAGTTAGGATATAAGATGAATTGGGTTAGTGGGCTGAAACCCAAATCCAAACCCAAAGCCTTAAGTGAAAACATCAAAATTCTACTCAACTACAAACATATCGATGTTTATACTCAAAAAGGTTGCAAACGCCATTTTGAACTCAATGGAAGTGGTCCCGAGTCCCAAATCGGCTGTTTGCAAAAAGTAGCATTTCAAATTTTAAATCGATTGACGATGCTATATTTAAATGTACAATCGTAAATTATGCAGGTTGTTACATATCTCCACGAAGATTGTTGGAAGAGACATCAAGCGATTAAGGAATAAGGGGGTTCCACTGATGAAGGTGCAATGGGGAGATGATGTTGTAAACGCCATTTGAGAAGCAGAAGAGAAGATTCGTTTTTTCTATCCTCATATTTTTGGTAGTAAGTTTTAGAATTCCTTTTTCCATCTTTAGATTTGAATAGGCTCTTTCCTTTATTATCTTTTGGGAGGGTAGAACTTAGGATATAACCTATGGATGGCACGATTTGATGTAAACATGTTAATAGAACATGTTATGAATGATGTATGCTAGTGGTTGCAAGTGTTTGCTAGTGGATGCTAATGGATGCATATAGGTACACTAGGCACTATTATTCCTAAGGGAACGGCCTTATTAGGACCCTAGAATATATGCATATGGATGTGTGCGCATTTTTACTTTATTTCCATGGCTGCCATAAATGGATGTTTATCACATGATTATTGCATTTGGATGATGGTTGTAGCATGCATATAGAACTATCGGTTATCATTAGGAATTTTTGCATTCATTTGGATACATGACACAAACATGATTGCATAAAAGGAGGTCAACTGAATCAGTGGACCGTTTAATCTTTTGCATTAGTTAGGGTCATATGCACTACACTAATTGCATAAGTATCATAATTGGCATTAGAAAAACTTAAGGGCAATGGATGAATGATAGATAATTGAGTAGTTGGTTGTAGAATTGGTTGAAAACATTTAGTACATTCTTTTATCCTTAAAGACTTCGGGGACGAAATCCCTTAAGGAGGGGAGAATGTAACAACCCAAAATTTAACCCATAATAGTTAATTCGTTAGGTAATCAAATAATAAAACAACTTTGCGAAATTATCAGGATTGAGCCATGGGAGTACACCATTGTGTCCGTGGTAATTTTCTGGTCAATTTCCATATATAGAATGTTAGAAACTGACCTAATATGAACAAGAAACAAATAAAATAAAAATAGAGAAGGAAAAGAAAAAAAATAAAGGGTCGGTCGACCGGCCGGTCGACCTGGGCACCAAGGCGGTCGACCACCTTCTTCTAATTACAAACGAATGAACGTTCGTTCGTTCGAACGTTATAGAGGTTTTGTATGACGTGTTTTGCATTCTTCTGACCAATTCAATCCATTTATTTTTGCATCTGATGGCTCCTATACAGGCTATGACATGGTTGCATCCTATTCAATCTTCAAATCCAATGGTCTGAGATCCACTTCTACCCCTATAAATAGACCCCTAGATCTAACACTTTTTCTCGTTCTAGATTTTCTCCAACTGGGTTCACCTTTCTAGGAAGGACCCTAAACGGAATAATATTTCCAAGGAAAAAATCATTATAAATTAAATTATTTTACAACCCCAAGTGGATCCGTGTAACGACCTGCCATTCATCTTCATAGAATGACGCATCATTAATAAGAAAGAAAGGGATAGAAAAGAGAAAGAAAGAGAAGAAAGAAGGAACAACACATCAGAATCTAAATAGCGGAACGAATAAATTATATTAATAACATAAGACATTACATAGTATACAAAAACTATCAGAGTTACACACATTAAACATCACATACTAGACAGTTATAAACACCTGTCTAGATATTATAACTCAATACAACTCAGAGAAAACACAGAGATACCAAACTAAGCGGAACACTATACATATCTACACGCAGAAGCCTCCTGCTCCATTGCTCCTCCACAATTCGTCAGAGCTAACCTGAATCCATCGGCTACTCGTAAAATTTTAAGTACCCAAGAGTTTAAGAAAACAGAAGATAAACTCCGGGTCAGACATGGGTCTGGTGTGAGTAACAGTTAAGGTTGCTTAACTTTCAAAAATCTTTTGAAAAGAAAGGTATCATGTAAGACTTCACACACATAAACATGGAAAAAAATTTACCTTACGCTAACCAAAACATTTGATAGGAAATCCAGTGATATTATAATAGGTCTAGGGTTTTCAAGTAAATATGAAATAGCCGAAATTGTTACATTTATTAAATTCCAGCTACTAGCCACAAAAGTGGGTAATACAATCAAAACTGATGGCACTTATTGGATGTTGGATTCCATACAATAGCAGGGCTACTGGGGTACTGTCCGTCACAGTACGTGGCCTAGATCACCGTACCGAGGATTACTTCCAATCCCCTGCAACATAAGGCTGGAACCATCCTTTAATAGACAGTCCTGAACAAGACAACCCCGCAGTTGGTGCGCATATCCAACTGCCCACTAAGCCGAATAAAAAGAGACCTCTAGACGGGAAAATCTCGTCCTACTTGGGCATGACCCACTTAGCCTTGCTGCACCTCCCCTGTTTTAGCCATTCCCGGTTGATGAGGCTTGAGGCTACAATTACCTTTATAGAACACATCTATCTTAGAATGCTCATCGTCCACCTGACGATGTTCTGTAAGCATTTAATCCATACAAGTTCGTTCCGGGTTCGAACGAAACCGAAGGCATCATCTCGTTACACTCATTTTGGAATCACCCTCAGAGTTAACGACGATAACCTTTGCACTCTGAATCTTCATCTCGAATATGAAAGTACTACCCCGTTAAACTCGTATTGGAATCACCCTCAGAGTTTTAACGATGAATAGTCCTAACACCTCGAGTCTTCACTCTTCACTAGAGACTCACGACCTATCGTTAATTTGGATCGATGTGGTTTTCGGATATCCAAATCTGAAAATCCGATCCCGGTCTCATCGAAATCCAAAGTGTATCTTTTAAAGCCAAGTTGTTTTAGAGTTTAAAATAATTCAATACAATATCTATATACACGCAAATAGATAATCCACAAATCACAATAGATAATCAACATTATCATCACAACAGATAATCCATATTATCATTATCAAAAGATAATCCATATTATTATCATAATGCAACCAATGCATCCATATCACACAACATTGCTTATCTCATAGCTGAGATTTCAACCATTCAAGGCAACCAATATCATCCATTCATATATAAGCAATGATCTATAATCACACCATTTATAATTAATTTAAAATGAATTAAATTAATTACTTCCATCTCTAATTAATTTAAAGTGAATTAAATTAATTACTTATATCAATATAAATCTTGCTTATTTAATCATTAATTAATTACAAATTAATTAATTAATTATTCTCTAATTAGTTATCTCAATTAATCACCCTTGATT
Source organism: Allium cepa (assembly GCA_030765085.1). Taxonomy (NCBI): domain Eukaryota; kingdom Viridiplantae; phylum Streptophyta; class Magnoliopsida; order Asparagales; family Amaryllidaceae; genus Allium; species Allium cepa. The sequence continues at coordinate 142,206,084 of CM060931.1, read as the reverse complement.
AATTGTCCTTTAATTACATTCAAGTAATCATCCTTTAATTAATTTCACAAATTAATTATTCTAAACCAAATACAGTATTTAACCATTAATTACTTCATTAATTAATTAACTATAATTAATTACATTAAACCTTAATTAATTACATTAATTAATTACCTTTAATCACTTATTATTGATTAATTAGTCTTAATTAATCAACCCTTAATTACGTCATTATTAAATGCATGATCCTTAATTAAATTTAAATTAATTACTTATTTAAATTAATTACATTACGCAATTAATCTCAATTAAAGCATAATTATTAATCACCTTTGATTAATCTCATTCTGTAATTAACTACCTTAGTTACTTCATCAAATTAATTACTCCTTAATTAATTATCTTTAATTAATCCCTTGATTAATTATACTAAGTAATTTAATCCAAATTACTTTCACAATTAAACCATCTTCCACTAATTACATCCAGTAATTATCATTAATTACTTCACTAAGTAATTATACTTCATTAATTACACTAAGTAATTATTCATCAAATCATCCAGTGTTTAAAATTAATTAAACTTAATTAATTAATCTAAACTAATAACATTAAACTCAATTAATTACATTAAGTAATTAATTCCTTAATTACTTCCATTAAGTAATTAAACTTAAATAAGTTTCACAATTGATTATCATAAATTAATTAATCTAATTAATTATTAAAAATTAATCACATTAATTAATTATTAAATAATCACAAGTTAATGAACATCATTAACAATTAAAAATTCTTCAATTACTTTCCTAAAGTAATTAACTTACATTAATCATTATTAAATTTCAAATTAATTAATCTTTAATAACCAATTAATTAACCTTTAATTATTTAATAAACTAAGTGTTAACTGTAACTTAATTAATTAATAATTACTTGATTAATTAATTCTTAATTATTAATTAATATTCTAATTAATAATCCTTAATTACAAATTAATTATCCTTAATTAATTAATCTCAACCATTAATTAATTAATTTAAGCCTTTAGTTACTTATTTGATTAATCCAAATCATTAATTAATTAAATAAATTAATTATTCATTAATTTCCTTATAAATTAATGAATTATAAATCATTAAATTCTAATTTACTTTAAGATAAAACTTTGTTCTTATTAATGATCAAGTTATCATTTACAAAGTATTTAAAACAATTTACTTTAAATTTACCTTCAAAATTCATTTTAAATTTAAAGATTTTGAATTGAATACAAATTATCTTTAACAGGGTTTAAAATACACTTCTAAAACCTTTTCGTTTCACAAGTTAAAGAAATACTCATTTAATAAAGAAGTTTAAAAGGGTTTAAAACCAAATTCATATTTAAATTCAAATCAATTTGAATTACCTTCAAACATTTCAAAATTGTTTTAAATCATTTTAAATTTAAAAACTTCCCTCATTTCAAAATTTGAATACATATTTAAATTTGAATCTAGATTAATCTTTAGATTTTTAAACTCCTCTTACATTTTAAAGCTTCATTTTTAAAATTCAAACTACTTAAACATTGTTAAAGTAATTTAACAATTCAAGTTAAAAAAACTTGATTTATTATTTTATTTTATTTTTTTAAAATTGAGATTTAACTAAGACTTGAATTCCAGATTTAAAACTCAGATTTAATAAAACTTTGCTTTCATTTTAAACTGAACATGTTATACTTTAAAACCTGTAACACTAACACTTAACCCAAGCCCATACTTCTTTGCTTATCATCTTTAAACTTCAGTTTTAAAAATTATATAACAAACAATACAGGTTTCAGTTTAAAACCTGTTCCATTACTAAGCCCGAGCCAGTGCAGTTTTGCTTCGAGTCCACAAGAAAAAATCTTCGAGCAACCCATCTACTTACTTCGAGAAAGTCTCGAATACCATAACTCTGTTTTTGACTTCACCAGGAAATCAAGAGTACACTGTACACATGCACGGTGGCTCCGATCATCAATGGCCATCACCACCCTCTTCAACAAAGCAGCGATCACCCCCGCCTCTGATCATGACCGTCCAAACATCAACAACACCCTAAAATCAAAATCGAACATACGGCTCGAACCTAGAACTTAATATCTAACCAGAAACCTTCACTTGCTCACCACACCGACCATCGGAGTATTTGAAACTCCGGCTACTCCTTCGTCAACACACCCATCACCATTTCCTAAAATTTGGTAACACTCGATCAATTGCAGAACCCGTGGTGATCGATTTTATCAAGCTTAGTAAAACTAGGGTTCCAGAAAATATCCCTCTGCTGCAACCTCCTCACCGAAATTCATCACCATCAACAATTTTTCTCAACATCATCGATCACTCCTCTATCATCACCCAAGATCCCGACCTTCCAAATTGCAGAAATCATCCAAAAATCCCAATATCCTCTTTTCAGTTCAACCCAGAACTGCATACTTATTTCTAAACTAAAAATTATAGTTTTAGTTTTAAAAATCATGTTTTAGGATGATGATTTAGATCCAAAGCCTGAAACAATAAATTGCAAGGTTTGAATTTTCACTATTTCAAAGTTTGATCAATTTTTATGATTTCCAGAGGCATTTCAATATTATTTTTAACTTAAGTATAATTTTAAACTGAAGTTTGAAATGAAACAAACAAGTTTGTTTTGGAACTCAAGTTTAAAAGGAATTAAATTAAAATATTTGAACTTAAACAAATCAAGAACTGGAAACTATAACAGAGTAGATTCTGTTGAAAAACAAACTTATATACATCATACATCCATAAATACAACCATATACATACATAAACATACATATTTCACACAACTAGCATGCAACTAAATTATATACTTAAACTTGTTAAAAGAAATGTTACTCACCGATTTGAAGAAGGAAGACAGAGCCTCCATTATGAAAACTCGAAAACCTTTGAACTCTTTTAAAACTTATGTGTTGAAATGCTTATCAAATCGGAATGCTTGTTTGTTTTGGAACTGAGTTGCTTACTGTAGTTCTCATATTTGCATGTAGAATACAATTTCCAGATTTCACTTAAACTTGTATCTTTGGTTACATACTTTGGAAAAATGCTTTGACAGGTTTACAAAAGAACAGGCTTTGAAAATCTCTGGCTTTAAAAAATGCATGCAGGTTTCAAATTGTTTGATTTTCAGGAATTTGATTTACAGGGAAATGATAACAATTTGAAAATAGTTACAGGATTTGTTTTGCATGTTTGATTTGAGGATTTGGAAAATGTTTGCAAACTTGGTTATAGAGATTACAGATGGATTTCTGATTTTGAGATGAAGAAGTGATTACAGATTTGTTTCTAGATTTGAAATGAATTACGGATTTAGCTTGATTTTGAAAAAATGATTTATATTTTTTGATCTGAGATTGCTTTTATTTTCTTTGTTTACAAATGAAATTAGGAAAAGAAAAAGAAATGAGAGATGTTTGTTTATATAACTTAATTTATGGTTTAATAAAAATCAAAGAAAAAAATAAATTAAAACATGACACTTGTCAAAACTCTTGTTTATTTATTTACACTTGTTTAAAACAACCTTATATGCATACACTTGTCTTTTTAAGGCTAATTAGTTATAATTAAATGTTAATTAGTATTTAGTTAGATGTAAATATAAGATAAATGTAAACGTATATTTAATTAATTAGTTAATATATACTTGTTTACATGTAGATAATTTTGAAATGAATAAATCCAATTATATTTATAAAATAAAATTTTATACAAATATTTTAAAATCCAAAACAATTAAAAATTTATATTTGAAGTTCTAAACTCTAAATTCAAATTCAAATTCTAAAATTCAATTTGAAATAATAAACTATTTATATAAAAATCCATTTGCTAAAAACATTACATTATTAATATTGAAAATAATAAAATTTGATAACTTTAAACAATTTATAAAAGAATTTGTTTCTTTATTAATAAATTACTTATTTTATCACACTATATTTTTAAAAAGAAAACAAAACAAACCTTATTGTTTATTTATTTAAATTTAAACTCAAAATCAATTTAAACAATTTAAACTTTTATCTTAACAATTTAAAACCATATATTATTTATTCAATAGGTTTTAAAAGTTTAACTTTAAATAAAATCATAATTCCCAATTTACCAAAAATATATATATTTAAAAAACAAGATTTGTTTATTTATTAATTTAAAACAAGGCTTATCTATTTACAATATATACATATTCTATATACATATTCTATATACATAGAAAACAATTTATTAGCTTTTAAAAGATAAAATCTATCAATTAAATATTTATTTAATTGGATTATTAAATTAATTCCAATCTTATTAACAAAGATTATCAAATCAATTTAATTTTAAATTCAGATTTTTAAACCGATATAGCCTAAAATTCCGGGATATCACAATCCGAGAAGATCAAAGGAAGAGCGTAGGATCGGAGGTGAGTGATTGTAATTTTTTAAGATTTCTTTAAGCAATTTAAAATAATACGGTTTCCAATAGTTGTAGTAAAATTTATGATTTTGGAATAGTCTTTTTATCAGTTTTAGATCTATTTTTTAGTCTATTCCCTTTTAGTTATTCTTTTTCAATTAATTATAATTTATTACCGTTAAGCATGGATTTTTATTTATTTACAGTTTATTTACTCTTATTTATTTCTTATTTACATCTTTTCCTACGTTTTGGATTTTATGCAAGCGTCTATTTTCTTCCTCCTCATTTTCTTCGCGTATGGACTAGAATAAATTAAATGCAAGTATGGATTATATAAGTAAGACTACTGAATGAAGAAAATAAGATATAAATTGTAAAGACTGCAATAAATAATGGAGTTGGACTTTAATATAAATGGAATTGGACTGAAATTATGCCTAATTGGACTATTAATTGGCTTAGTTATAACGTAGAATTATAACTAAAAAAAGAGTAAAAGATGAAAGAAGCTTATTTCACACTTAGACCTTGGGTTAAGCAATAAGCATGATTATAACATAGAGAAAAAGAATAAAATGAGGCTTATTTTAAGACTTGGGATAAATTAATAAGCATAGAAAGTAAAGATGATAATAAAGGCTTATTTAAATAATTTATCTAAGTTAATAAGAAAATGTGAAAGTAGAACATGTACCATATAACATTCCTTATTAGAAAAAACAGTGTCTCACATTAGCCTGAAGTGAGATGAGAACACGCTTATGCTAAGAATGGTAGCAGTTGGTCAAATAGAAGTCCAAAACAAAGGATATTTGGACAAGGGGCGCAATTAGATACTGTTTGGATGACGGGCTAGTACCAAAAGCATTTCCCCTATAGTTTCTATGGATACACGGTGATCTCACATTAGCCTGAAGTGAGATGAGGGGCACACTTATGCTGGAGTTTGAGGTAATAAGAAGACCCGATAGGTTGAGAAAATGGTAGCATGAGCATCGTGGCAGTTACCCATGCGACTTCCATTCTGGTGCTCAGTAATCGATATGAGTTCCAAGAGCTTAATATGGATGTCTTTCGTAGACACCATTGCCTTCTGTGTAGGGAGCTATATATGTTGTCTGGATCTACAGTAAGGTCTATGGAGTAGCGGACCGATCAAAAAGAGTAGAATTAGAGTTACATCCTAATTACAGGATTAGAAATTCAGCCTAATCAAAGGAGAAATCAAGGACAAGTGCAAGCAATTAAAATTAACCTATCTTATAAACTGAGCAATATTTAATCGTATTCATTTTCAGTTTTTCTCTTTCCTATTTCCTATTGTTTCCCTTATTTACGCTAGAACTTTTATAGAGACTATTACTTTTATCTTGCTTAAAGACTCTAGTAATTACTATCATTCACCAGACTTTTTGTCTGACCCACTCCTCTATTTTCCCTCATTTCCCCATAGGCAATCAAGGGAGAGGGCAGTAGATTGCAGTTGCTTTGGTGGTTTCTTGAAGGAGTTCTCTACTAAGTATTTCTTTTACTTTAGCTTTAGTTCTTTTTGTGTACTGGCTTATTTGGAGGGATATTATGTACTCTGATTTTGTGACTATGAGTTTTTATTCCATAAGAAGTGATGGGTTTTGAGATTTGGATATTGTATTTGGTATTTGACTTATTTATGAAGCAATTATGAAGTTTTATTTAAATATGTTATTATTTTAGTTTTCGCTGTTTTTACCTATTTTGTCTTGTGAATCTGTCCCTGTTAGCTTAGTTATACCTACAACGCACCATGCCTTTTAATGTGTCCTTTTGGATATATTAAGGGGTGTGAGGTATTTCAATGCTTCATCTAGAATGTCTTCAATTCTGGTTAACTCTGTCAGATTGATCTGGTAGTTATCGAATGCTTTTGATTCATCTTGATTCAACTGACTTAAATTGGCATTCAACCCCTTTTAACTGTAATTGGATGAGGATTGTTATGTGTTTAAGTAATTTGAATCAAATCTAAAAGAACATTTGAGAGCAGTGTATCCATATCTTTCACAAATCTGACATCTTGGCATGTTATTGTTAAATCTTCCTCTTCCTTTGTTTCTTGCAACTGAGCTACTTCTAAAAGTCATGTGCTTGTTATTTTGATATCCTCTCTCTCCATTATTAAATTGCTCCTTTTTGAAATTCTTGTTGATATTGTTATTTTTTGAGTTTGAATCATAATTGATGGAGAAGTCTTGATTTGCTGTAGTTCTTTGTTGAATTCTTCCTTCATGATTGAGAAGAGTAGATGTAACACACTGAAGATTGGGTGAGGTTTCTTTTGAGCTGATCACTGCAACAACTGCTTCACACTCACTATCTAGGCCATTCAAGATTGTGAGAACGTGTTCTGTTTCTGATACTTTATGCCTTGATGATTCAAACATATCACGGAGATTCTTGATGTTTGATAAGTATTTACAAATTGAAAGATTTTATTTTCCTTGTGTTTTGAAGTTCCCTTCTATAATGCTTTATTCTAGCTACGGATTGAGAACTAAAGTTTTGAAGGATTGTTATCCAGATCTCATTAGATGATTTACATCCAATAACTTGTGAGAGTAGATTGGTGCTAATGGAGGATAATAACCATGAGCTTAGTAAATTATACCATCTTTGATAGATTTGAAAATTAGGATTACTAATGAGTTTATCTTCTTGATCAGTCAAGAACTTTGGGGGAATTAATGATGTCCCTTTGATGGAGTCTTCTAACCCATATCCTTTAATTGTAGTTTCAATTTGACATTTCCATAGCAATAAATTGTTCTCTTCAAGAGAAATTGCACTACAAGAAAAAGGCAGAATACCGACAGCCAAGACCGACGGCTTTCGACGGCCATTTTCCGACGGCTTTCGACGGGCCGTCGGCGGCCGTCGGAAGCCGTCGGAAATTTGCGATTATACCTGCCAGCCGAGCCCTTTCTTCCTCCTCCATTCCATACGAAAATAAATCAAAAAACCCCCCAAATTCAACCCCCAAGCTTCCAATCCCTAATTTCTAGCTTCCGGATCTTCCAAGGCTCTCTAATCAAGCTTCATTACTCTTAATCTCAGGTATAATCTCTTATTTTTATGAAAAATTCAGTTTTTACCCTAATTATAGATTTGCATAAATTGATAAATTAGGGCGAATTAATGATTGCAATTGTTTCCACTAGCGTAATAACGGTTTATAGCATCACATGGTATACCGATTTCATCTTTTATCGTGAAATTGTGATAAACACGTATAATTTGTGCTTGTTCATGTATATGTATTTTGTTGTGTATGCCTTGATTCGACGATTGTATACGTTATTTGGAATAAGATAAAATGATTGAATGAACTAGGAGTATTATATTGTGCACGTATTTACTTATGACACAAAAAAAATGCATTACTCTAAATTATAATTGTGTGTATTGAAAAATGACAAAATGTTAAACCAGACCTAAGTTGATGCGTAATACGTCGAATAAATGTGTGAAATTAATATATAAATGTGAACAGTGAGTAAAACTGTATTTTTGAGTACAATGCGCGCATGTTAACCGACAAATGTCCCTTAGAGAGTTTTTGACCCCGTCTGACGAGTGTTGTACATGATCGTTGTATAAATAGTCGTTTTTTTCGAAAAACGACCATTTATATTCATCTGGTACAATGTTTGTCGGATTTGTCCCTGTATTGGACAAGTTATGAACACAGTAAGAATTTACATTTTGTATACTACTTCGTCTCAAACGGTTCATAAAATTTCGCCCTAACTTTTCTTTTTTGTTTCATGCGTACACGCATTTGTATACAATGCAGGGAACAAAAGGGAAATGCTGCCGAAATTTTATTGAAACGTTTGAGACGAAGTAATATACGAAATGTAAATGCTTACTGTGTTTGTAATGGGAAGTAGGATGTCTGACCAATGAAAAAAAATTATATATATTTTTAATCGTTACGTACGTTAAAAAATGAAATGTGCCCTATTTGAAAATATTTTTAAATTTGTGAAGTTGTTCTTTAAATTCAAAATATTATACGAACATGAAAATAATCTTTTTCGAATATGTATTCTTCAAAATAAATATTAAATTTTGAACTTCTCATTTTGTCAAATAGGAAAAATGATTGATTATATTGTTGATCGAAGGAGATGGATGTACCAAAGAAAAGGACTGAGGGGCTCAATAAAAGAAGATTTTTATAATGGTATAAACGTGTTTGTTGAATTCGCCTTAAGTAATAACGGAAACGATCTAGAAATTCGTTGTCCGTGTAGTAGGTGTAGACATTTGAAGTTTTTGTTACCAGATATTGTGAAAGTTCATTTGAGCCAACACGGTTTCACACCCGAATATTATGTTTGGGATCGGCATGGAGAAGTTGTAGCAAATACTTCTGTAGAGTCTGAAAGTGTCGTTAACGAAATAGTTTCAACGACCCGTATAGAAAATATGGTCGAAGATGCAGCACGATCAATGTTTCCTATGGTTGAAGTTGACGACGATGATGTAAATGTTGAAGAACCAAATATTGAAGCTAAGAAAATTTATGATTTACTAGATGCAGCTAAGAAACCTATTTGGGATGGTTGTAAAAGCGGCACGCAGCTGTCAGTAATCGCAGAATACATTGCGATGAAGTCAAAATACAACATCACTGAAGCTGGGTTTACGGCTGTTGTACAAGCTGCAAAAAGACATATGCCGCCCGATAATCTAATGTGTGAAAATCACTACGAAGTTAAAAAACTTATGTCGGCTTTTGGTTTACCGTATCAGAAAATAGATACATGTTTAAAAGGATGCATGTTGTTTTGGAAAGAAGACGCAAACCTTAGAAATTGTAAAGTTTGTAACCAGGAGAGATACAAACCAAGAAAAAAGAAGGGTAAGGAAGTTCCGTACAAGCGTATGCACTACTTACCCATAACTCCAAGACTTCAAAGATTATATGCATCTTCTGTAACTGCGTCTAATATGAGGTGGCATAGCGTGAGAACGGAGGAAGAGGGTACGTTGACACATCCGGCCGATGGAGAAGCATGGAAGCATTTCGATAAAACGTATCCAAATTTTGCAGCGGAGAGTCGAAATATTAGATTAGGATTATGTACGGACGGTTTTTCTCCATTTTCTCAATTTGGTTCTAAATATTCATCCTGGCCCATTATCGTCACACCGTATAATTTACCTCCATGGATGTGCATGAAAACGCAATATATGTTTCTTACTGTTGTCGTTCCTGGCCCCGATGATCCGACACAAGGAATCGATGTATATTTACAACCGTTGATTGAGGAGTTAAAAATACTGTGGAACGAAGGAGTAGAAACATACGATGTGTCAAAGAAGAAAAATTTTCGTATGTTTGCTTCTTTGTTGTGGACTATAAGTGATTTTCCTGCCTATGCAATGCTTTCGGGATGGAGTACTGCCGGTCGTCTAGCATGTCCATATTGCATGGATGAAACACGAGCGTTTTCTTTACCTCATGGTAAGAAAATTTCAGGGTTTGACTGTCATCGATATTTTCTCCATGTAAATCATCCCTTCAGAGGAGACAAGAAAAACTTTTTAGCTAATAGAGTAGAAAACAGACAACCACCGACGATATGGTCAAGCGAAGACATATATGAACTTGTTAAGGACTATCCAAAGATATATGAAACGGGGGAGCAAACAGAAATTGAAGGCAAATCAGTTGTTCATAACTGGTGCAAACAAACTATTTTTTGAGAGTTGCCGTATTGGAAACATCTTCTGCTTCGCCATAACATAGATGTGATGCACAATGAGAAAAATGTATTTGATAATGTGTTTAACACAATTTTGAATGTGAAAGGGAAGACGAAGGATGATTTGAAATCAAGACGTGATATAGAAGAATTATGCAAACGTCCCGAGCTTCATATGAAACCAAATGACAGTAAAAAACCAAAAGCTTGTTACGAATTAGATAATAATCAAGTTAAAGCTGTGTTAAAATGGGTGGAAGGGTTAAGATTTCCTGATGGGATATCATCAAATCTTCGTAGATGTGTTGACTTTAAAAATGGTAGATTGAGCGGAATGAAAAGTCACGACTGTCACATAATGATGGAAAATTTATTTCCCGTTATGTTTAAAGAACTACTGCCGTTAAAAGTTTGGAAGGTAGTAACGGAGCTTTGTATGTTTTACAAAGAGCTTTGTTCGACTACTTTAAAAGTGCAACGTTTACGTAAACTTGAAGTGGACATTCCTATATTGCTTTGCAAATTAGAGAAAATATTTCCGCCAGGTTTTTTTAATGTGATGGAACATTTACCTGTTCATCTTCCATCCGAAGCACGACTTCGAGGTCCTGTCCAATACGGATGGATGTATCCATTTGAGAGGTATGTAATATGTTATAACATAATTTAATTGCATTTGAAAGATGAAGTTAATATAAATTAATGTTGCATAGATATTTGAATCATCTGAAGAAAAAAGTGAGACAAAAAGCACGAGTTGAAGGTTCGATATGTAAATCTTACATCGAAGAAGAAGCTTCGTTCTTTTTCTCTCACTATTTCAGTGATCATGTGAATATTTCATTTCAAAGTGTTCCTCGTAATGATGAAGGCGACGAACAAGAGTCCTCTCAAGCAATGTTATCTATTTTTAGACAACATGGTCGGCCTTCTAGAAAATGTGTGGAAATATGGCTAGACGATAGAGATCTTCGTGTAGCACACACTTATATTCTTCTAAATTGTGCCGAGGTTGCACCGTTTGTTAGGTATTCTGAAATAATAATTTTTGTTTTATTCTTTTCTGTAATGCATGCGCGTGTATAACCTAATGTAATAATTTGTTTATATAAACAGTGTTTATGAACGGGAACATCCGAACGGAGATCTCAGTAAAGAATTTTCCCGTTGGTTTTCAAATTACGTTTATAAGCCGAAAAATTGTGTTGTTGACGAAGGGTTGAAACATCTTGCAATGGGACCAAAAAGAGTGGTCAAGACATATCCAATATATTTCGTCAATGGATACAAATTTAACACCAAAGAATACGGTGCAGAAAAATTAACAAATAATACTGGTGTATTTGTTAAAGGTAGTGACGATCCAGAAAACCATTTAAATGATTTTTATGGCGTTCTAACACAAATTTTGCAACTGACATATTTCTCAAGACCCGCGGAGGAGGTGTTTCTATTTAGATGCAATTGGTTTAGCAATGTTCCAGGTTCTGGAATTAATGTGCATAAGGATTATAATCTTATCGAAATAAAGCATACATCGCACTATCACAAGTATGATCCTTTTGTACTAACCAAACAAGCATTGCAAGTTTATTACGCTCCTTATCCGTCTCTAAAAAGAGATAAAACAGATTGGTCTGCAGTTTTTAAAACAAAGGCTAGATTCACATTCGATGGGAAGAATATTCCGGACGAACAAGCTTATCAGGCAGATCTTGAGCAAAATAACGAAATAATAATTACAGACGATCATACAGATTTTGGTCCTTTGATCGATGAATCAAATGTTTTGGTAGAAGCGTTTGACAGTGCAGAGGAAAATATCGTCGAAAACGAGACCGAATCTGAATCAGAAGACGATGATGACTGATATAAATTTGAATCTGTTTTTTTGCAATTGATGTAACTATGTTGAATTCTTGATGTATTATGAAATTGATGTAACTATGAAACTAAATCCGTTTGCTATTGTTTTATGTTATTTCAATTTGTCATTTATTTAGCAATTTTTATTAAAAATGCAATGAACTCTGCTTATCGTAGGAAGAGTACACCCATTATGAATCAGGTATAACAAACTTACATTTCTATTTACATTTCAGTCATTATAATTAAGCAATTTATACCGTTGATGTCATGTTCATATGAAATATATTTCATTATCATGTTTTTATTCTCTTATATAATGATGTGTAAACGTCACAGGTTTATCATTATGTCACATAGAGGGAGGAGCTCTTCCCGTTCTTCAGGAGGCGATGGCAGTGGCCCATCGCAAGCGCCACACCGTCCAGTTGTTACGTTAGTCCCCAAAGCAGATGGGTAAAAATTAAATCTTATTCATCATCTTATTTTTTCTATACTATACGTACGTACTTATCTGTATCGTACTTAAAAACAGGGGGTTCGAGCTACTACCCACTAAGGTAGTGTTGGACGTCTCCAGAGCAGCATATTGTAGTAGGATGAGTGTGTGCTGGCCGAAGTGGGATACCATCCCTCCGCACATCATAGAGTGCATATGGCAGGATGTCCTAGTATGTGTAATTTTTATGTTTTCCATTTTTAATTCGTTTTTGTCGTTTTTCTACCGTTTATCGTTTAAAGTGTAATCTTTTTTTAACACAGGCTGAGATAGACATCCAGACAGATGATATGCAGCTGGCACGAGCATACTGGATGAGGAAGATGCGAAAGAACTACAGAGACACGATATCTGAGGTTAAGAAATCCGGGAAGAGACCACGGTGGATGGGGGAGAGCATGTGGCAAGCTTGGTTGAGCTACTGGGAGACGGACGAGGCGAGGGCAAGTATACTAATTTTTTTTGAATTATTAATTTAACGTGATTGGAAAATAATGTATCAAATTTTGAATGTACAGGCAGAGTCAGATAGAAACTCTGCAAATAGAAATAAGAATCCCGTTACTCATCGCGGAGGATCGAAGTCGTTTCAGCAGTATCGGCAGGAGTTGGTAAATTTAATTACTGAATAATAAATGTAAATAGTTTATGCTATATGATTTTAAATGTATAATAATTGTATGTAACAATCAACTTCAGGAAGCCGAGGCACATGGTCCTGTCAGCTATATGGACGTGTTCACCCGTACGCATGCTGTCGAGCATGTTAATCCAGACGGGACTGTTTCGTACACATGGCAGGACGATAAATCCAGTAAAAGCCATGTAAGCATATTTCATTTTATTCAGTATTAGTAATTGTTTTAGTTGTCAAATTATTATGAAATAAGATATGATATTATTAATTTGTCAATGCAGGAGATGTTTATGGAGCAGCGACAGAAACTCCTTTCTGATACGGGTCGAGAGCAGCTGACGACCGATGAAGAGGACGTTATTTTTGAGTCCGTTATGAGTCCACCAGAGCATGGTCGACGATACGGATTTGGCAATTTAGCGGTAAATAATTTAATTTTTCTTAAAATACTTAAAATATGATATTCTTACCTTTTCAAAACAATAAACTTTGATTTTATTTATTTTTCAATTATTGCAGTCCAATAGTCAGAGTAGGAGACGGCGGAGTAGACCTCAGAGCGAGCTAGCAAGTATAGAAGAATTGCAGACTAGAGTTCAGCAGTTGGAGGAGCAGAACCGCCAACAGGCCATGCAGACGGCACAGTTATTTGAGTACATTCAGCAGTTTGGTGGCCGCTTCCCTTCATCGGCTGGCTCTGCATCTGGGGCAGATTGATTCATTGCTTTCTGATTCGTTCGTGCAGGTATGTTTAGTTTTAGTTTACAATGATTTGTTAGATGGAACAATTAATTGTTGATATGTATAATTATGTATAATACACTTGGTTCTGTAGCTGTATCAGGATATGCATGATTATAACAGTTATTGTTAGTATTATTGTTAATGTTGGAATGTTATGTATATTTTGTATTTTATTTTTATTCCAATTTTGTTTATTTCTGTGTCTATTGAATATTTTGGAGTATTGGTTTGCATGTTTGGTTGGATTATTGTTTATTGGATTGTGCAGTATTGATATTGTAGTGTTTGGAAGAGAAATGTGGTTGGAAGGCTCTATTTGCAGCAGATTTTATAAAAAAAAAACAGCAGATTTCCGACGGCTTCCGACGGCTCCCGACGGCTTATAGGTCGAAATTTTCATCGGTTACCGACGGCTCCCGGCGGCCTGATTTCCGGCGGTTTCCGACGGCTTCCGACGGACGACGGAAGCCGTCGGAAACCGCCGAAAGCCGTCGGAAGCCGTCGGTAATCTATACGGCAGCACCCGTCGGTAGCCGTTGGAAACACTGCTCTCCGACGCCGTCATTTCCGACGGCTTTTTCCGACGGCCGCCGACGGCTTCCGACGGCCGCCGACGGTTTTCAGCCGTCGGAAATCCCCCTTCCCCTTGTAGTGTTGTTATAAGCTAACTTTGTGAATTGATGATGGTTTTCAATGATTCTTTAACAATTCTTTGAGATGTGTTGCTGCTGTTTGTTGAGGAATTCATGCTTGAATTGATGTTGCCTTCTGCCATTGCAAATCAAGAACCGTTGTTTCCATTTGATAAAGGTTGTATTTGAAGAAACTAGATCTTGATATTGATCTGAGGATTTGAGATGAACATCAGTGGTCTTCAGAGACAATTGCTTTGAATCTTAGAGATGCAAATGCTTAGAGATGCAGATGCTTGGATTGAAATGACGAGGCCATAAGGTAAGGAGGCTTTGATACCAAGATAGAAAGAATGAAAAAATAAAAATAAAAATATGAAGTTTTTTTTTTATTAATTGAACTCACAAAAAACAAAATGGTCATGTGCATACATACATACATAACAGGTGTACAAGATACATATGCACAAACTTATTCAAAATGATACAACAGAATGTAACAGCAAGACTAATTCTAAAGGAAATATAAAAATATATATCTTCTAATTATAACTATCAATGATGGTATTCAGACTTAATTTTGCTACTAAACAAAAATAACATGTAATTTAAAATTGAAGTGAAATATTTAAAGCTTGAATTTAAAATATGTAAATAAATATCCTCTAACATACCAAGCAAAATTAGTGTGGGTTTTATCAAGTTCTAAGCTAACAAATGTTATTTAAACATGCAATGAATATGCTTACGTATAATAACTAGATCTTTATTCATCTGTTTACTACATAGAAAAATATTTTGTCAATTCAATCAATAAAGAAGCCTTTCATCCTCGATGGGTCATACCAAATATATTTGGTGGTATACACTAGTTCAAATACACTTGTTCCACTATACCAAATTATTACAACTAATACAAAATCATCAATTTTTTTGAAAAGGATTTAAAAAAAAATCTATAAATAAAGCAGATAAATGAAAATGTTATAATTAACTTTAAAGTAGCTCAAAAATTATGACCAAAAAAAGGAAAAATACTAAATGGCAATGCTAATAAAACAGTAACCAATTTCAAATAATTCCAAATTATATGTATACCGTGAAAATCAAACTTAAGTAAGCCAAAAATACAAAACTCAGAATCCAAATTTAAACAAATCAACAATTACTTCCAGGAACTTCAAGATCCAAATAAAAAACTCAAAAGGCAAAATAAATAAGATAAAAAATATATTTATCATAGCTATGTGCTATTACAAAACATGCTAGTTTCCATCCTAATAGCTGACTGTTGGGTCCAATCTTGAATCTATGACATTACCTTTTTATTATATGTGTTGTGTTGTCCTTGCTGTGTGTTAAGTGCTAGTTTGCCCGGCTTTCACAAAGCCAAGCAGTCTATTACCAATGGACGGTAGGCTCATGACCCAGCAAGTGTTGGCATGCAGCATGCTACAGTGTGTAGATGAGCATAGTATCACGATGGATGAGAGTAGAATAAGCCGGTAGGTGTATGCTATGTGTTGTGAATGTTGAGTGATGCGATCTAGACTTCTGGAGAAGTGTTGTGTATCGTTATTCTCCTATTTGGATCGTATCTGATTACACGGACACGTTACATTATTTGTATACCTCAACTAGATAGATATTCGGTGGCAGGATCATCTTAACCCACAGGTCTTGTTGTGTGCCTGTCCATCGTCGTGTTTGGCTATTTGCATATATATTTTTAGGACTTGCTGTGTGCTCGACAATCATATTTTATTATTGTACGATCATTTGTTGATATGACTAGTTGTGAGCTCGCTAGTGTCTATAATTATTATGTGCTTGTCTATTATTGGCACTTAGCTGTTTGTTACTCATTGTTGTGACTTATGTATGCTTGATAGTTAGAAAAGACGTGTTGTGTGCTTGTCAATAGGTGTAACTTGTTATTAGCTCCTCTACCTTATATTATATATGATTATTCCATCCAAATCTGACACTTATTCAGTGGATGCTTATATTTCAGATGTTGTATTTGAGTGATTATGTTATGTGCTAGCTTTTAGGGCTGGCAGTAGGTATTCAATAAATCCAAAATCCGTCAGTATTTGTATCTGAAATATAAAAATTATCCGATATCAGACAAATTGGTATGGATATTAATATAGCCATATCTGTATCTAATAGTTATCCATTCAAGTTTTATCAAGATTATTGTTATTTGCTTATGTATTTTATTACATAAAACAATTGTCCTTTACTATTTTATCTAGGAAAAAAAATTGATATGTAGACAATCACCTTTGTCCAAGTGGTTACTTGATTCAGCTTTGTTGCAGGATGTCACAAGTTCGAAACTTGCTTTCGAACGTTTATTTGACATGGGATATGTTATCCCAACGATTTGTTGTATATAAAGTACCAGTTCCAAAAAAAATTTGATATGTACATAAAAATCTATTTTTATCGCTTAAAATTAATTTTCTTAGCGTTTTTTTATATTTGTACAAAAATGGATTTATAATAAATCAAAATTTTCAATTTATTTGTTTAGAGTTATTGGTTATGAAATGGTTGAAGAATATTCGACAAATATCTGGTATCCATCCGCATCTATTGATACGAGTATTCGATATCCAAAAACGATTTTGGATATGGATGCGGATATGCAACTTTCCGTATCCGAAAGTATCAGTCTATAGGCATACTAGCTTTGTCTAGTTTTATGATGCATTTATGCTGGGTATACTTATTTGATATATCACTCTATTATATTCATGCTTGGTATGATGTTCGCTATACTTGGATATTACTATGTGTGATGATATATGTGCATGATCTGAGATATGTTGTTACAATTGAGATGTTCGTATGCCCCTTTGAGTTTCATATGTTATACCATGCCAGTTTTGGTTATATAGTAACATAAACATTCTGGACATAGTCTAATATGTGTGTTATTTATATAATACTCGGGTCAATCCAAGACATTACAAGTTCAAGAACGAAGTGGCCAGCTTGTGGTTGATGGGCATAGTTTGAGACGCTATGATATTAGTAGGACAATGTATTGTGTGTGTGTGTGTATTAGTGTAGCTTCATGTATACATGTCGATGTTGAGATGTATTATATGTATATATTATGTATATTTTAAAGCTAATGGGTATTTGGGTCTTTTTTGTAAATCCACTTGGACTTGTGTATTTTATCTATTATATTGTATCACTGCATTTGTATGACTTCGTGATCTTTGTTATTTGTTTATATCGTGTATTGTTCTATTCATGAGATGCGCATGTTTATTGCTTTGTGCCAATACCGAGTACGTATAGGCGAGTAGTTTATGACTTTGAAGTACTTAGCAAAGTTAGCATAAGGAAATATTCATGTGTAACATCCTAATATTGTCTCATTCTCCATATTATCAGACAGTATAACTCAGTAATATTCTTTGGTAGTATAGGTATAAAGTTGGGGTACTACATAATAGTCCAACTCCAAAGTCCCAAGTTAAACAATAACATTTATTATTAACCATGTACTCGGGTAAGAGATTTTGACTTTGAGTTGACTGCAATTAACCATGATATTAACCCCTTATAAAGGATGAGACAAATTCTCCACTGAATAGGGTTTCACTTCAAATGCTTCAACTTAGACCCAACTTTAGCCATATCATGAATGCCATAGCATGATTTAACTTTAATTAAAGAGGAGTGTTCACGTTTAAGTTCCATGGTTTCTCAATTCTAAATAATTTTATAAAATCGTCACATTGGGTTTTTTTATTTGACCTAGTTATAGTTAACCAATATGAAACTCTCAGTTGGGTCATTTTGTGTTATCCATTAACTATAAGTACGTAACCCTTTGATGTCCGTGGTAATCATGAGTTATATACTGCATAAAATTTGGAGAGCAATGCATATTATGGTCTCAACGAATGTATTGATATTCTTTTCTCGAAACATCTCGATAAGGAATATTTAAAAAGAATTATCTTATTATGAATACTCGTGATTGCATACTCTTTGCATTTACAATCATATAGCATATTATTTAAGGATATTCTAATTGTGCATATATTTGATAATTATTTATTGATCTATATCACAAAAAACAAAATATACAACAGAAAATAAAATGAAAAGCATACTTTATTTTGAATAAGATTGTCATACAAAGTCAATTTACACAATTGCCCTTATGGCATATCACTATCTCTTTCACTCACAGGCACTTAAAAGGAGTATGGCAACACTTATATCGAAACATCTTAAAAGGAGTTTTGAACATTAACTTTCTAAGTAGTTTTAAATGGTGATTTATATATGGAAGTGTTTGGATTTAATTAACTTCCAAGTAGAAATGTTTGGTCAAAATGGTCTATGAAATTACTTCATAGGTCAAAAGAAAAATATTATTGCTTATCAAATTTCTACTTATTAGCTACTTTTACAAGCAACTTATAAGAAGTTCCAAATATAAAAATTGAAATATTGGAAGTGTTTTGACTATTTATAATGAATTGCCAAATATGCTAACTCATAACTATCAATAAGAAATAACTAAAATAAGAATAATTCAATTTGCATCACACAACTTTAATTCTAAGCAAATTTATGAATCTGCATTAGTTAATACACGCTCCAGCAATGAAATGTTGTATTAATAATAATGCTTCCACATTAGGGTTTTTAAAATTAAAACAGAAGTGCATCATTAAATAATACGTATGATATTGAATAAGCCAGAATATTGGGTATCAATCCCGAATCGGCTAATTAGAATGCTGCTATTTTAGGAATATCAAAAAGGGATTCTAGAAAGAAATGGATATGAAAGTATTTTTGGTCATGGGGTTATATTTTTTGTTACACATTTTTTCAATCTCTTTGACAATGCCTAGTTAGAGAAATGAAATGTATAAAAGTAGGCCAATTGTGTACGCAAGAACAGGTTATAGA
Source organism: Allium cepa (assembly GCA_030765085.1). Classification (NCBI taxonomy): domain Eukaryota; kingdom Viridiplantae; phylum Streptophyta; class Magnoliopsida; order Asparagales; family Amaryllidaceae; genus Allium; species Allium cepa. The sequence goes on along the minus strand of CM060931.1, from coordinate 142,186,537 downwards.
TAAGCTATAAATTTCATATGTCGTATGAAGTGATATTACGCTCTTCATAAAATGGACAATAAATTACTCATGATCGTTGAGGACAAAAAACGGTTATGTACTTGTGTTGTTTGGAACTATTGGAATTATTTGAATTGTTTAAAAATTAATAAAAGGACTTGAATAAGTGCATTTAGTGTTTGAGTCCCACACCATATGGATTGTTGGGAGAAACATTTTAAACTTTTGGTACAAATTAATAAAACATTTGAATACTGCTTTTAACGTTTTTCCAAAACGATCATAAAACATTTTATAAGATCGAATTGTTTAAAAAATTAATAAAAGAGTTTGAATAGGTGCATTTATTGTTTAAATCCCACACTATATAGATTATTGAGAAATACATTTTATACTTTTGGTAGAAATTCATAAAATATTTGAATAAGTGCATATTTAATGTTCTTTCGAACAGTCATAAAACGTTTTATAACATTAATTTTTAGTACAAATTAACAAAATGCTTTACAATTTTTTCAAATTAATAAAATAGTCATTTAAGACTCATTAATTTTGGGAACATTTTATAACATTCATTTTCAGATCCCTTTTTCATTAATAAAATAGCAATAATATGTTTTTAATGCTCCGACATTTTAGCCCACTAAAAAATGCTCTTTCAATTTTCCATCTATTTAATTAATGAATAGATGAAACGAAAAAGGTAATAACATACACCTATCTCCCTACCATTTCTCCTATCCGTAATTCCTTTTTTCAAAAGGAAAAAAATTAAGCAGTATTTTAATCATCTGAAGGTGCAAATTTGGATCATCAACCTTGATATGGAGGTTTGGTGAAGACTGTATTGTGCTATTTTATCCTAAAGGCGATGCTGCTTATAATCCAACTTGCATAACTTTGGGCAGAGCGACGAAATGTCTTAAAGAAAGAGATAAAGTACGCAAATCAGCCATGTTGGTCATTCTGTTCGAAGATACAGATACAACAATTCTAAGATATTTTTGAATCATGGAGCCAATGATTAAAAACTCTACTGGCTATGATGCAAACAACCATTCATCTTCTAGGGACTTCATTTCAAAAGATGGCAGAAAAGGATGTAGTTTTCCCTAACAGTGAAGAAGGTGGCATATGTTCTAACAACTAATAAGCTGGCTCTACCCGAAAAATCAACAAACAACCAAAAAAAGCATTGCAGGATTGGAATGATACAACTCAAACAAATCAACAAAGGAGTTTGGGATGCGCTGCAAAACAAATATGACACTAAGGAAACTTAAGCAAAAAATTATGCAATCAGTCACTATTTGAAGTTCGAAATGATAAAAGACAAATCTGTAAAAGCGTAGTCCCATGAGCTTCAAAAGATTGTGCAAGAAATCATCTCCAAAGATATGACTTTAGATGAACAATATCAAGTAGCTATTTTGATTGATAAATTACCCCTAGTTGGAAAGACATTAAAAATACTCTCAAGCTTAAGACAAAGAGTTTTCCTTAGAAAGTTTGATTACCCACCTTTGTTTTGAGGAGGAGGCCTAAAAACAAGACCAGAAAGATGAGGTACTTTTTGTCTCCAACAGTAACACTAGGTATCCAATAAATGCAGTTCTGAAACCTACTGTGGAATTTTTAAAATCAAAACTGCAAACAGAATCATAACAGCAGCAACCAGCCTTAGAACTAACAGCATATTGTCCCCTTAAAATGGCACTGGACAGTTGTTCTTATGTTACAATTGTGGCAAATTAAGCCATATGGTACGTAAGAATCGGAACAGTCAAATCATGTGCTGTAGGCTAATCTAATTGAAGAGGCCCTAATGGCTATGATTTTTGAGATCAGCCTAATTGATGGGTCAGAAGGGTAGTGAGTAGACACTGGTGCTTCTTACATTGTCTGTTATAACATGATATGCTCTAAGCATATAAGATTGTTGATGATATGAAAGTGTTAGTTGGAGACTCTCACACCACTAATGTTGCTGGAGCTGGGTGGAGTTGAAGTTTACCTCTGGAAAGACCTCATTACTGAAAGATGTGATGCATACTCCAAAGATGAGAAAGAATTCAATGTCTGGATTCTTATTAAATAAAGTCGGCTTTACTCAATTTATAAGGTCTAATTTGTATAGCATCACTAAGAATGGTGTTATGTTGTTAAAGGTTATGTTGTAGATGGAATGTTTAAGTTGAAAGTTAAATGTAATAAAGTTCGTACTTTTGCTTTTATGTTACATGATATTAATATTTGGCATGCTAGACTCTATCATGCAAATAAATGAAGTATTCATAACGTAAGCAATTTAGTATTAATCCTTAAAGTATCAATAAATGAGTCGAAAAAATGTGTATTTTCTAGCAAAGTTAAAATAACCAAGACCCCACATAAATCTATGTTAAGAGTTTTAGAACCTTTACATTAATACATTCTAATATATGTGAACTTGATGGTACACTATCTAGGGATGGTAAATGTGACTTTATTATTTTTATTCTTGATTCGTTTTGATTTTGCTTAGTTTTATCTCATGAAAAATAAAATTGATGCACTAGATATGTTTAAGTTATTTGTCACTGAAATCGAAAACCAATTTAATAAGAAAATTAGGAGCTTTCATAATGATAGAGGAACATAAAATGAATCTAGCTTATTCATTGAATTTTATAGCTTGCACGGTATAATTCATGAGATAACTGCACCATATTCATCTAAAATGAACGGTAAAGGGAAAAGAAAAATAATAGGACCTTTACCAAATTAGTTATAGTTATTTTATTAAATTCGGGTGTAGCATCACATTGGTGGGAGGAATTTTACCGATTGTTTGCTATGTGTTAAGTAGAATTCCTGCATCTAGAAGTAATTTCACCCTTTGAGATTTTTAAAAATTATAAACCTAATTTATCTTGTTTTAGAACTTGGGAACATTTAACATATATGTATATCCCTAGTCCTAAGAGGATTAAATTGGCAAATCGAGCACAGGAATATGTTTTTATTGGATATGTGATTAATAGCAAAGCATACAAATTTTTTAATTTGAATGCTCATATTATTATTGAGTCAAATGATACCAATTTCTGTGAATGAAAATTTCCATTTGAACTAATGAATAGTAGGTCCACTTCTACTACTAATATGTCAATAACTAGAAATAATGAACATATCAAGGAGACTGAGTTTGAACCTAAGAGAAGTAAAAGAGCTAGAATAACTATGGATTTTGATCTAGAATATTATGCTTATATACTTGAAAAGGATCCTGATAATGTTAAAAAAGCTTTTGTTCTGTTTGGATTCAAACCTTTGGCAAGAAGCTATAAATGATGGAATGGAATCTCTTGAATCTAATAAAACATATTGTAAAAATTTAGGCTGTAAGTAAGTACTTAAAAAGAAGTTGAAACTTGATGGTGTAACAACCTGCACCTTAATGGGCTTGAATTTCGACTAAATCAAAACTCAAGTCCATTCGAGCATGGATCATTGGTTTTGATAACCTGTAATAAACATAAGCATATCAGAAAGTGATCAATATAAACTTACAATGGAATAGAAAGTATAACATAACATATATACCGACTAAGCCTACTACCTTGGAATCAATATTATTCCCTGGATATCTAGTCGCTTTGTCAGTGTCAAACATGGAAGAGAAAACTCCACCATCTGTAGTTCCCATCTTGCACTAGTAGTCTATCCATCTAAATCTATCATGCCGGCTTATATGAGGAGGGGGTTGGAATAGCGTTCTAATGACTAGAAAAATACACTCTATACCCATAACATTAATTTAAGCCGATTAATTTCCATTTAAGTGTTATGTCTACTATTTATGGCTACTCCGTTCAATATTGTATGAGCGTATGATGTGCCTAACCTCCTCCAAGGTATAACTATATATATATATATATATATATATATATATATATTCCTATACACATATATGTCTAAACATTGTAATGCCTAATACTTCTTAAATGGGGACAAGGCAGACCCAACGGCCATTTAATACCTCATCCTCGAAGCGACCCCTCATAACGTCAACGCTAGTCAATTGGTCCTAACTACAGAGACTGATGACCCCTATATACAGCTTTGTAATTTAATTTCCGTATTACTAATGCATTTCAATGACTCATCTAAGGGTTAACTAGCCCACCTCCGACAAACAAACAACTAACTAACTAAACTTGAGGTCTGTGCATATCCCATATGGATTGTATGCTAGTAGGTACGGAATCCATCAGGGTATAATTTGAGTCTTTCCTATTGACCGCTTGACACCTTTGGTGGTCATAGCCTACATGCCAGCCCTTCTACTAAATACTGATTTAACAACAATACTGACATAGCCCATCGACCTTACAAAGCTAAAATATCATTCAGACTAACCTAATATAAGTCAAGGAAAATTTCTCTTTCGGTTGTTTGATGCCTCTTATTAGAAATAAAGCAGACTCCATTACCTTAAAAATACTGGGTCATTTAATACTTCAAATCTAAGGTGTAACACCCTTAATTTTCGATACCACTATTCGAGAGATTTAATTAGACAAATTAAATAGAATAATGTAAATGTTGAGTGATAAAGGTGTTAAGATTTGAACAAATCTAATTATGTCCGTGCTTAATAAAATAATTAAATGGGCTTAAGAGTGGTTATAAGCTAATTAATCTACATAAGGGTATATTGGGTATTTGCTGCACATAACCCTTAACCCCTATATATGTTCATTCCTACCATTTCATTCCCATTTATGTCATTTTGAAAACAAAAATTATAAAGGGGAGTAGGCCATAATCAAGAGAAGAGAAACTATAAGCTAGAGATCCAACCTTAGGGGAAATCAATCTCAATTCAATCTTCTTATCTTAATCAAGATGAATAATAACCATCTCCATTTTGTTTAATATTCATATGCTTTTGGATTTAAGGGTAAATTCATTTTTATGATTATTTGGGTGATGATATGCTAGAATCACAAATTTATTCGAATTAAACAAGGATGTTTAAATATGCTTTTACAGGGTTTTATGGAGAAGCCGAGTTTTGTTGATGTTTAAATGCCATGAAAAAATGTTATGTTATGTTAAACATGATTTTGAATTTTGGTTTTAATTTTGATAATTTTCCAAGCTATGGAAAGATTGTTATGAATTTTCAAAAAAATATATAATCGTTTGGGTTTATAAATTTATTTTGGCAAAAATATAAAGAATTCGGGTCTAAAATTTTGATATGTTAGATAACATGATGAAAGTGAATTTTTGAATTTTTGGGGATTTTCCCAAAGTGATTTGCTTTGCAAATTAAATTATTTTAGAAGAGGGACTTCTTTGCAATATTGGTTTTTCTTAATGGAATGGCTTATTTGATTAACTTCACCATGGTTTAGATCTGAAATTAGCGGCAGTAAAGAATTTGAAAAGTTAGGGCAACCAATCTTCTTTTTGCATGTGGCAGGTTGGTTAGAAAAGGGTTTGCTTTACTTAGAATTAAAACAGGTTTACCTAGAAAAGAAGGTTTCGCCTTCTTTGGAAACACCTTTCGACGCAGAGCTTCCGCCTTTAACCCAGTCGAAGCCTACTAAGCAGAAACTAATATACAAGGTATCACAAAGATGGTACGCAGTGGATTGGAGAAAGGCGAAAGGTTAGGTGTCGATAGCATGGCTTCCGAAGGAGTCGATACCTTGGTTTGTTTTAAAAAGAGATCTTCCTTTGTTTGATTTAAGCCTTCGAAGGAGTCAAAGAATATGTTTTAGAAAGAGGTTTTAAAAGCTTTTGAAGGGGTTGCCATCAACTTAAGTTTGCTTTTGAATGGGTTCTTTTACTTAAGAAATATTGCTTTTGAAAGAAGGGGTTCCGAGCTAGTCGAAGCCCTGCTGTCGTTCGTTAGCCTTTCGATAGTATTGAAGTCATCAATTGTTTTAAAAGGCAGAGTTTGTTTCTAAAAGAAGTTTTAAGCTACTTCCTACGTGCTTTCGGAAGGGTTACTTCCAATGGTTTCGGAAGGGTTGCTTTCAATGGTTTCGAAAGAGGGACTTCCAATGGTTTCGAAATGGGGACTTTCAATGGTTTTGAAAGGGGGACTTCCAATGGTCTTGAAAGGGGAACTTTCAATTGATTTTTAAGCTATGCTTTTAAATGATTAAATGCTAATGCTTTAATATACTCGAAAGGTTTCAAAAGAAAGTTTTAAAGCGTTCGAAAGCCAAGGCCTAATGTTTTGAAAATAGTTTTTATGCTTTCGAAGGAGGGTATCCAATGAAGTCGAAAGCTAGGATTCGAAGGAGTTGAAAGGTTTGTTTTTCAAAACTAATAACCCAAACTCAATTTTAGAGGAAAAACCCATGGCTAAATTAAAGGAGTTTTTGTAATGGTTTTGAGAAGAAGATTCTCTTGATAAAATAATAGCTTGAAGGGATTAACCATGTTTTACATTAAATCCACAGGTGTGATATTGTTACGTTATGTTATGTTGTTTGCTTCTTCAAATATAAATATATTCACATTATAAAGTACCCATAACTGCATTTAGGGGATAAAAGGACAGAAGAACCAACTAGGTTGACCCAGTAGTGAATATAAATTGATTAAACTCCTGGATGGGTAGAATTGCATCCAAGAGATCAAGGAGACTAGAATATGGGATGCTTGAATATGGGATGCTTAAGTATGGAAGTTGTCAGAGAGACGGGTTCATAGCACACCCATGAAAACTATGATTAGGAAGTTATTGGAGTAACCAATAGATTCATATGATCCCATGAAAACTATGATTAGGAAGTTATTGGAGTAACCAATAGATTCATATGATCCCATGAAAACTATGTTATAAAGAGTGGTTGGCAAGGGCCAATTGGTTTGTAGTGCACCCTTGAACACTATATCCAGATAAGTTATTAAAATGTTGTCAATAGGTTCCTAGTAAATCCATGAAAACTAGGATATGAGAGAAGTTATTGAGTTCATCAATAGGTTCAGGGGAACCCAAGAATTAATTAAACCTACGGGAGTGGTAGTGTTAAGTTAATTGGAAGGGGCCAATAGGTTCATAGTGTACCAATGAAAACTATGAAATATGACAGGGAGTCCAGAAATTAAATATAGGTTATTAGTAAGCCCATAAAAAATAATAGGTTAATAGCGACCCTAGAAACTATAAATATGACAGGGAGTTAATTAAACAAGGGATGAGAAATCCAAAATGTTTTAACTTGTATGCATATCATCATAATGTTTTGAAATGACAATGTTTTTAGCCATTGTGGATGCAGGAGCACAGTATATGGTTTTATAATGTTTTAAGGATACTAGTGAGGGAAAACCCATTCTACTAAGCGGCGTGGTCCCACTATATATCTAAATAATTGAGATGGAAGATTATTATTCATACCAGGCTTTATGTGTGACTCGAAGTTTATGTTTCCCCTTAAACTCTCGGGTACTCAATTGATTTTGAGTAGTTTGAGAGTTGAGGTTTTTAGGTACCTCTTTAGACGAATAAGCTTCCGGAGACGTGCAGGAGGCATGATAGCTATTTAGATTTTTATTTTGATTCCGCTTTGTTGTTTGTAATGGAAAATTTGTTAAATTTCCTATATGTACTCCGATCATCCATGGGGGCATGTTCATATGTTGCTCTTGGTGTATGTTGTAATAAATATATTTTCTCCGAACGTGATGTGCGACTGTGGGATTATGAATGAATTGGAAATGGTTTGACATGGAATGTAATCTTGTTTGAAGTTTTAAATTTTTTCATGTTCATGTGTTTCTGTGTATCAATGAATCTAACACCGATGTATTTGGTCGCCAAGGATTAATAACTATGGATGACTGCAGCATCCATAGCCATTAGTTTTAGGCCTCCAAGTAAGGGGATGTTACACAAGGTAAACCATGTTTTCTCCTACCTATCTGCAACGCATATCCCTTTTTCATGGATTCTACGATTGGAGATGTCTCACATCAGCAATAAGTATACATAATTGTTAGTAGCCTCTAGGTGAAAGGCAGACTTCTGTTGTGTAACTCTACTGACCTAACATCCTAACCGACAAAACTAAACCAACCATTCTAAGTTTAAATGTTGGGCTAGGCCCACCAATTCATGCTTTTTAACATATAAGTAAGGTTGTTTAATTCTTCACTATAAAACTTACATTGCCTTCTAGAATTTGATTCCTATCTTATACATTTATTTCTATATTCTATAATTGTCAGTTGTCTGTAATAATGGTCATTCTTTTTTTAATTAAATAATCTCTAATAACATTTATTTATTCATTCTAATTTGACCTATTCTGCCTACTTCATTTCCCTGTAAATGCCATATAAATCCTTTAACCCTTCTCATTAAACACGTTTATTTCCATATTTAATTCTGCAACTCCCTTTTAACTGCACATTTATTTCCCTAATAATTTTGGAGTTATTATCTCTTATCCATCTAAACCTATTAATCATATAATATGTTACGATATTTATAACTAGGCATCCTACTTATAACTAATATGAATATCGACGTAGTTTATGCTATATATATTTATATTTTTAATCAACGGGCATAGTTATACATAGTATGTGTTTCTATTCTTCGCACATTAATTCCTATGCTTAGGAATTTTGGAATACTAAATTCCGTATTTTAGTTTATTAGAGTTATGTTTTTCCAAAAAGAATCACCATTATATTTTTTTATAAATTACCCATAAACGAGAGTTTTGCTTCGTTTGAAGTTGTAGGGAATTATTGTTTTATTTTAGTTTTATTGAAATAGACAGTGAAAACTATGGAGAAGAATATATGTACTTTACATATCTCTTTCTTTTTGGTTATATTCCTTATTATTTCAAATGATGCACTTTTTGTGCATTTGTTCAATTAGATAATTTATAGAGATTATATGGAAATAGATACAATTAAATTGCACCCCGCTCCCAATAGTTTAAAACATAGAAATTCACATTCCAAGTCAAATTAGGGAAATCTAAACTAATACTAACATTTTACAACCCTACTCTAAATCTGAAATAAACTTTACAGCTTTATCAACATTCAACTTTAACAAATTTAGGGATTGGATTACGAATTTCCAAATTATTGTTTAAGTATCATTCCTATTTCAATTACCTAAATTACAGAATACATAGGCAAGATTTCATCTTCCTTAGCCTACAACTCATCAGATCTTATATATGCATATAATTTAATAAAACTCAATGATTTAAATTTTAGTGTTATAAATAAATCACATAATTTTCCACTCACTATTCTAGCTTCCCCAATCTTCCAAATTTGAATTCATCCCTTTACTTGACCCTTTTTTCATTCTAATCTAAAAGAATATGTATAACAAGATATACATATACTTTTAGAATTACAGATCTGAGAAGAGATTTGGGGTTATGAGGAATATAGATTTAAAATTATGAAATTTATCTTTTTCTACAGCATTGATTCACTTCTTCTCTTATTCTCTTTTATTTTCTGCTCTTCTCCGATTATATATACATATAACATAATATGTTATAAAAAAATAAAATAGTGAAGAAGGGAAAATGATAGAGCTTCGCTACTTTAATTAGAAAATATAAGAAGAGAAGTGGGGGATAAGGCCTGTATTTATAGGTGCTCGAATCATTCGTATTCGTTAGAATAAATAATTAAATCCAAGAAGTTGGACAAGGGTTCAACCCTGGCCGCCACTTCAAGACTGGTCGATCGCTCCTCTATAGGCAATCGACCAGTAGCAGTCGACCGACCTAATTAAGGGGGTCAACCGACGAGGTCTCGCCTTTATTATTAATTTTAGTTAATTTTAGAGGGTGTTACATTCTCCCCCCTTAAAAGAATTTTGTCCATAAAATTCCTGAAGAGTCGATTCATGTAAAATAGTGCACAACCATCGAAACTATCCAACCAATTAGTGTACAATCAATTTTGCAACCAACGCGTAAAAATGCACGATGATATCTCAATATATATGTTATGCATGTTGAATAAATTCTGAATTGGCGCCTCCTATATGAACACGTTCTTTTAAAAACATTTTGAAAATATGATGTAAACAACCCATATATATTGGCAATTCTATATGTATGCAAGTTTTTAAAAATTGAAAATCTTTTTCCACATAATAATTTCCACACTCGTACAAGTACGAGTATAGTTCAACCAAATTTGCATCCTATCCCTACCAATCAAAAACTAGCATATAATTTCTAACGTCCAAAATTTTTGAAATTTCAGCTTTCCTAGATTTATACTCCTATGCTGGAAAACGATTTTAAATGGAGAATTTTACGTTTCCATCATTCTTTTGGATACCATTGTACTTCGGAACCTTCTCTTTTGCCTCCAATTTCTATCCAATTTTTCCAAGTACAATTCGCATAAGAATGTTTATTTTAAAATGAAATTATCCAAAACGCAAGTTTCGTTTCACTATCAATAAGATATGGAAATAGAAATTCCAAAGCTAAAACAACATTATCTGTTGTTATTGTCTATGTTTAATATACTGTCACCCTTGTCGGAAAGTAAATTTCGTATTCACTAACACATCGACCCTCCCTACGCAAATCATGTGGTACTATACAATTAGAAATTTTCATTTTTCGTCAAGAATCTTTTTCCCCTTTCAATGAACTTGCAAACTAGTTTGATAAATTGACTTCCCGAAAGCACTTGAACAAGTTTTTTTTTTCAAAAGCACTTGAACAAAAATTTCAAAAGCGTTTGAACCCTACTTCTCAAAATCATTTAAATAAAAAATTTCAAAATCTTTCGAACATAATTTTTCAAAACATTTACCTCGCCACCCTTAAAGCAAATCAAGCCACATCTTAACGTAATTGGGACTCGGTCGATGAGTTAATGCATTTGGTTGACCCTAGCATTATGTAGTTAATTCCAAATTTGGGGAACCTTTCGTTTTACTCTAAAACAAAAATAACCTAAAAGAATATTTATGAATTTTAGCTTAGGCATATGGACAGTGACCCATGATTTTGCAACAACCTTTCCTTATCCTTCGCTTGCTAAAACATATTTTTCCTAAAATCCTAAAGTTTTTGGGATCTAAGCATTCTTTACCTCTAGTTGCTAACCTAATTTAATTACATTTTATAGCTAGTAAAGTGTCCTTATGAAAAATTATTATTTACATTGTTTCCTAACTACATAGCGATCTAAGCTCATCTAGAAAATTAACACGGTAATAAAATAGGAACATATCTCATATCATAACGTATGCTTTTGCAATAACCACGTGAAGGGAGACAACTAGCACTTATAACCAAAAAACCTAAAAGAAACAATTGCTAGAAGCTACCCTTCATCATCGACCGGTGTGAAGTTGGGGGCCTATCACTCCTTACTCAATTATGATGGACATATCTAGTATGCTATTCAATATAACCCACATGTCTTATAATGACTTGTATTTTTAACAATCGAATATTTAAATAATTAATTGTTAACTAGATGAATACCCATAAATATAATTTTTGACATACGGCCAAATCAGGACTTGAGACCAATTCCGTTGGGTTTGTATTGATGTTACGAATTAAAATGAGTATAAGGACCGCTATATTTGGAGATTGGACAATCCGATGGTCGAAACGATGTTGAAATGTGCAAAATTAACATCCTGGGATGGATTCTCAAATAGTGACGAGATTTATATTGTTGGATCCGAAAAATGAGGTAATGTACATGGACCTTTATTGTGATCGGACGTGTCGTGTGACCGTACGGACTCAAAACATATGACCATTTATTTAAGAAATAAAATAAACAAATAATACAATAATAATATAAATATTCCCAATCACGCCATCTCTTTCATTTTAAATTTCACTTTTACCGTTCCATTAGAGAATCCATGACCCCTCTCTCTTGACATCCAAAATCCAAAATCTCAGCATCCGCTCCGCTAAAAATCATGAAAACAGATACAATAAGCTCATATGGATGAGAGTTTCAAGATGGTGGTAATGATCTAATGTGTGATCGTGATTGGCAAATGTCGACGTCAAAGGCCATGGCTTGGGTAAGAGATCAGCGAAGATTTGGGAACGATAGGTGGATCGGAGATTATCGTCGTGTTTTTCATATCGAACCGTGCCTCATTGCACCATCCGTTAAAGCATCGGCCTAAGCATGCAAATGTGTCCATAGCTTTACACGGTAATGGCTATCAGGTCGCGGTATCATATAGGCGATCGAGCATCTCCTTTTTAGGTCATCAGTAAAGTGATTGAGTAATGAGATGATTTGGCCAAGACGGATCGCAGTTTCATTGAGTTCTGAGTGAGAGATCAAGGAGAGAAAGAAGAAGATATGCATGGCATATACTTTATGCATACGTACATGCATTTGAGATGTAGGAGAAGAAGGATTTAGAGATAATTAGGTAATTAACCATTTTAATTAGTTAATTAATGTTTAATTAATCTCGAATTGTATTTGTCCATATCTATACATACGAGGTCTGTTTTGGATGCGATTTCTTGTATTGCGCTCATGATGGAGAGAACTATGCTTTGGCACTAGTTAGACCGAATTCATAAAGGTGAGTGATATTGTCTCTCATCATACAATGATTGGTTGTATAGTATTAGATTGACTTTCTAAATTGATTTTTGGGGTTTTAAAATGTGATATTTCCTATACTTATATACCCACTAGATTTTTATAAAAGAAAATAAAAGTATTTTAAAATGATTTACATTGAATATCCAATATTTTTCGTCGATGTGTCATTTTTAGGGAATTATTAGATTTAGGCTATTTTTGATATAATTTCCTCATTGGTTGATATAAATGTATTATACATGTTGTATGTATGCATTTTTGGATGTGTGAATGGATGTTGGTTGCATGGTTGCTTGTTTGACTGCTTTTGGTTGAAAACGTCGATTAGTGGTGATTGGATGTTAGGGGAATATCTTGTACTTTGGGGTTTCATACATGCGGAAACCTAATGAATGAAATAAGCTATAGAGTAGTGTTAGGATACGTGCCGATGGATTTGAAAGTAGAAGATGAGGCTTCAGACTTCAGGATGAATGTCGGATGTTTCCATTTGGTTTGTATTTATCTATTTTGGTTAAGTATAAGACAAAAGTTGTTAGTATTGACCATTGTAGAGTGGTCAACATCCATCGCTATTGTTGATTGGCAATTTGACCGATCCTTAACTTGGACATTGAGAAGATTATGTGTTGCACGATTTGATGATTTATTCATGCGACCTACTTAAAGTCTTGATATTATTGCTCTAGGGTGAGTGATTTTGACGTCGAGGCGATCATGTGGCACTTCAACATGAGATTTGGAACTTGGATTATGACTCGACAACGTATGGAGTAGGCTCCGAGGTTGATAGTTTCAAGACTCTATAGATCATCCTGGAGGTGTTGGCCCACTCGCATCATGGGAGGATGGCAATGTAATAGCATGATGAAAAGCCTTGTATCTTCGATTTTTGACTCATAGGGTAGTATGTACCGAAGATTTGACACTCTGTATCTTCGGTTTGTGACTCAAGGAGGAAGTAGGTACCGAAGAGGCTCGTGGGGGGAGTCATGGAGTGGAGGAATGTGATGGGTTCCAAATAGTGGAAATTGTATTGAACTAGTAGGTCTTATATGGATATGCATGTGCCAAGGGATCGTTGATGACTCGGATAGTTTTTCTGCTGTACTCGAATAAGGGTATTGTATATTGGGGACGCCCATGGTTTGGTAGTGGAGATTTGTATACCTAGACCTATGGCTTTGGGTCAAGTGTCCAGCTTTAGGATGCGAGACATGTATCCAGCTTTGGGCTGCGAGATACAAGAGTATGATAGAGAATCTGAACTTCCTCTAGTCCTTGGCTTGAAGGTCATACGAGTTATCATATATTTAGTGCACACTAGGTGACAATTACTATTGTTTAGTGGATGCTATGTTTGTTATGATTGCTTCACTAGCCAGCTGTCACCTAAAGGATGTCACACAAGTTAGGTATTGTACATAGGTATCCCTAGACACCTTGGATAGTTTACTTAGTATGGAGTAGGTATTGTGAAAGGAGATACCTAGGCACCCCAGCAGTTTCATGAGTGTGGAATACCCTTTTATGATGTTGTAGAGTAGCATATTATGATGTTATGTGCTGACAGTTTGGTTAAAGGGACAGGTCAGGTATGATTCGTGTACCATCTGTTCCATATAATATATCAACTTTTACATTATTTTGAGATTGTTTATCGGTCACACTAGACTATTGTCTCACCTGAGGTTTTATGCTTTGCTTCTTATTATCTCGGGTACTCTTAAAGGAGTAGATTAGAGAGTGGGTATATATGGCATATGGTGTTTTGCAGATGAACTAGCAGGAGATACGTTTACTTATACTTTTATCTGGGTTATTATTGTATTTCCACAATGTGACACCATGGAGAATTGATAGTGTTTGACTTACTATTATTAGAGACAGTTATTAGTTGAGTTTATATAACAGTTTTATAAAATCTTTTACTATATTGTATAACTCTATGGATCTTTACTCTGATGATTAGTTCACGTTGTTATTACTATCTCAACTGCTTTATATCTTATTTTATCTGATGCGATGTCTGATGTATGATAGAGTAGTAATTATTTGATGTTTCCTTTTTCTTCTTTTCCATTCTCTTCTCTTTTATTTCCTCTTCTTTACTTCTTTTCCTTCCATTGACAACCATTATGCACTATAGGTATAGGGTGATCATTACATTTGGTATCAGAGCTTAGTTTATATGATTAACATGAGTTGATACCACGATCCAATAGAGATATGGTAGGAGTTATTTCCTTCGGTTGGATCTAAAGTGTATATATAAGAGAGAGTTCGTTTTTTTTATATAGTTAGGGTTTCACAGCTATATAGTAGTACATATAGTATATAAGTTGTATTGCACATACGACCATTATTGATGTAGTTTTCTTTATGAGAGGTTGATCATCCTTATTATAGAATAGGAATGATCTGGCATGTGAGAAATACTGCGACTGAATCTATCTTCATAGTTGAGGATTGGCAGGATTGGGTTCACTATCCCTGTTTGATAGGATTTGTTTTCGAAGATGATGCGGATCATTTTCTGGAATGCCCAATTTTTTCTGGATGATTGTGGTGCTCAAGTGGAAATGTCTAGAGCCGACTTTGTCAAGCTGTATATACGCTATGGGAATCTAGGGAGCAGACCATTCCTGGGAACAGAGTCGGCTATTAAAAGGCAAGATTGGGTGGTTATTTATAAGAGAATCTTCGATGACTTGGAGTTAGATGATGCAATGAGGTAGAAGTTGACCTCTAGATGACTCCAAGGATGAATAATGAACTAGGGAGTGACTCTATAGCTTCAACTCCTGAGGATTTATTTACTTGGGATTAGTTCATCGTTCACTTCGAAGAATGAAGAGTTTAACATTGGGTTGAGTGATCATTTTAGGAAGGGATTGATTGCTCATATTGATGAGAGCTTTGTGAAGATGATCGAGAAGTCTTTGTGATGAGAGAGCCTGTACCCAGTGTAAAAGGGTTGTGGCAAACTCTGAGTAGAGATAAACCATGGAAGCATATGTATCAATTTCCATTCCAGTTTCGTCGAGTGCTACATCGACGAAAGAGAAGGGAAACGACATTAACATTTGAGGTATGCTTTCCACTTATGGCATTTCCGTACGTGTTTCATTGGACATTGATCTTCATATCCCTTCATATCTAGATTTGATGGAGATATTGGGATTGATACCCAAGATGGTTAACCGACCCTTGATTGTAATGAACCTAGTTAGGGGCTCAGCCAGCCTATGCATGGTTTGCCAAGATTTTGTCTTAGTGAGTCATATGTTTGTTATTTTGTTTACTATTGATTTGTTTTGGGGTTTGATTAGGTTCGGTATTATAGTTGGGAATGGACTGGCTGAAGGGGGTACGGAATAGTAGTGGATTGTGAGAGGCCATTGGTGACGATTGGAGATGTGGAGGAGAAAATAGTACTGATTGGCTACATGTAGAGGATAAGGTTATGGTTAGTTTTCTATATTCGCTTGATATTCCACATGATGAGTTATCAACTATTCCTATAGCTAGAGGGTGTCTGAGCATATTTGATAAGGTGACCGGATTACCATTATACGAGGATTGAGTTCTGTATCGATCTGGTCAGAGAAGCTAGACCAATAGTTGCGCCTTTAAAGCATATGATGCCCAAAGGGCAGAGGAAGTTAAAGTTGTGAGCGGATGACCTATTGAGATGATGGTTCTTTCGTAAAAGCAATTCCGTAGGATGCACCTATAGTATTCGTCGCTAGAGCGTATGCCTCTGGGGTTGTCTGTTGAGTGTCATGAGTTGAATGAAATAATGAATAAGTTTTGTTTATTGATGGCTTGTTCGATGAGCTCTATAGCATGAGGATTTACTAACTAAGAGTATTTGGAGAGAGTGTGCCGATGATAGCGTTTTGTATGCTATCTTGATTTTTGATTGGTTGTTATGCCATTTATGCTAATCGATTTGTCGACATGACTTATTGATCTCGTGGACCATGTTTTGAGGGTCACTTAAGTGAGTTGTGCTTGTGTTCATAGATGATATTTTCATCTACTCATAGAGAAAGAAGAGCACAAGTCACGATTGATGGATATGTGTTGAGAAGACACCGATTGATAAAAAGATTTTGGTAGTATCACTTCTGAAGGAGGGGAGTGAGATGCTTGGATCATTTTGTTTCAGATTAGTACATCATTATAGATCATGTAGTTATGGAAGTATAGAATTTGAATAGACCCAAAGTAGCAGCATCGTTGACCTATTAGATGAGAGAGGATCCGACTTTTATTTCAGACGCGAGGTGTAGACATGCATTAGTGAATTTCACAGAGAGGTTGATGAGTGCATCGATGTTACTCATTCCGAGTGAGAATGAGGAGACATTAGTATACATATGCCTGTGATTCTTAACAGGGTGCGATATTGATACCGAAAAATAAGGTTGTCGCATGTTAGTTGATAGCTAAAATCGCACAAAAGGAAGCATCCGACCCTTGATTCGGAGTTGGAGGTGATAGTGTTTTCTTTGGGAATTTGAAGGCATTTTCTATTAAGAGAGAGATTCAGTTGTTCACTGGTTTGACATCATTGGAGTATCTCTTCTCCGAGAAGGATTTTGACCTTCGCCAGTAGTAATGGTTAGAGATCTTAGTCTTCTATGACTTTAACATGTCTTATATGCCCATAAAGGAAATGTAATTGTTGATACTTTGATTGGAAGACATGCCAGTTTGGAAGAAGTATTCCTAGAGTAGGAATTGCTCAAGCTTATCACAATTATGACTTCATAACTCGATGGGCTAAGGCCAATGGTGATGACTAGTTTGACCATCATACCTACTTTGATTTAGTGGATTGGTACTAGTCGTAGGTATTAGGCTAGACTAGCAGAGATAGCGACTAAATTGGAAGAACGAGTAGCGTCAATAGAGGTGATGCTGTGCAGACCCGATCGAGACTATTGGTTCCATAGGGATAAGAGATTGTTTATTCTCAAGTAGTGGGAACGTATATTTATAAACTGCATCGATGGATTGTCGATGACCAAGGATAGTATGATAGCATTTGAGTCACATTCGATTGGTTAACGAATAATGCAAGATCTTTATTCGTTAAATCCAATAGAATGGAATTCAAATTTGTCGAGTTATGTGTGAGATGGATTATGTGATCCCATTGTGTGCCAATAGCATCGTAAGTGGTCGAAAACCGTTGTTCGATAGTGGATTTTAGGAGAACCGGGATTTCCATTAGTCCTTAGCTTGGGGGTCATATAAGTTATCATACATCTACAGCACATTAGGTGATAGTTAATATTGTTTGATGGGTGCTATGTTTTTTATGGTTGCTTCACTAGCCACCTGTCACCCTAGGGATGTCACACGAGGTAAGTATTGCGCATAGGGATACCTTGACACCCCGTATAGTTTACTTAGTATGGAGAAGATATTGTGGATGGAGATACCTAATCACCTCGATAGTTTACTGGGTATGCAGTACCCTTTTATGATGTTGTAGAGTAATATATTATTGATGTTATGTGCTGACTCTTTGGTTGTAGAGACAGATTAGGTATGATTCGTGTACCTTCTATTCCGTATACTACATCGACTTTTATAGTATTTTGAGACTGTTTATCGCTCACATATAACTGTTGTTTGACCCAAGTTTTATAGTTTATTTCTTATTGTCATGGGTACTTTAAACGAGTAGATTAGAGAGCAGGTATGGATGACATATGGAGATCTGTAGATGGACTAGTAGGAGGTGACGTTTACTCATACTTATATTTGGGTTTTCATTGTATATTTCGCTGTTTGACACTATGAAACCTTGACAGCGTTTGACTTACTATTATTAGATAGCTATCTTTTGAGTTTATGTATCAGTTCTACAAACTCTTTTACTGTGCTATATAACTCTATGAATCTTATACTCTGATGATTAGTTCACATTAAGAGAAATGCAGATTATGGATCTTAAGGCTGAAATAACACTAGAGGGAGGGTGAATAGTGTTTTATGGATTTTTTAAATCTTTTTGAAACTTATGTAATTTAATCACCAATAAATGCAATTCATAGACACAGATACAATCACAGAATCAGACACAGATGCAAATACTAAATAAAAGCAGTAAAGGAAAGAACACATCAGGATTTTGTACTGGTTTGGAGTTACCCTACATCCAGTCCCGCACAATCGTACGGATTTATTTTCAAAATAATCTCCCAGATTACACCCTCGGTTTCAAGGCTATGATGTACACCCTCCTGTATTCGAGTCCAGGGAAACTCTCTTGATTTGACCAGGCTACATGATCACCTAATTGATATCCGGGGATACAATCACACCTAATTGATTTTAAGGCTTAACCGCACCTTTTACTCAATGGTTTGATTTACAAAATATTCTATAACTCTGAATAGCACTGAGATCTTATGGAGAGAGTGACAGAGAATCAAACAAGAGATAATCAAGTTTGATTCACTTGGTGTTTCGGCAGAGTATAGTTTGGGATTCTTTAGAATAATTGTGGAAGATGAAGAGGAGAGAAAATAAATGAAATCTAATGATAAATTCGTTTATAACTTACTGGTATTTATAATAGATCAACAACCATATCTATTTGTGAAAGGATACGACGAATAGACATTTCTTTTGAAAACTTGAATTTTGAATTTAATGAACACCATGTCGATATGGGAGGTTGAGGGATGTTGACATGCTTAAGGCAAAATTGATGTTTTGATTTTCTTATTAAAATTGGTTTCTATAATTTGTCAAAACAATTTCTAAACTTTGTAAATATATTTGAATATAGTTTAAACATGTAAAAGAGTTTAGAATGTAACTTTTAATTTGTTAATATATAAAGTGATTTAAAATCTAAGTATATATATATTTCAAAGCTAAATATTTAAAACGAGAGATAGTTTAAAATCAAGGACAATTTTGAAATATAAAAAATGATAAAGATAGTTTTTGAGGCTAAAATATTTCAAATAAGAGAGATGTCTTTTTAAAAAGAAGATTTTGAAAACATTTAAAATAAAAGGTATATTTTTGAAAAACATTTTTATAAAATTAGTGGATATCAAAATAGGACCACTATATGTCCAACAAGATATTGTCGAGGGTTCCATTCCACTAGAGTTCCATCCCTTTAACAGGCTCGAAGTGGATTCCATTCCATGAATAAATTTCAAATAAAGATGTAAGTGCTTTCAATAAGTTTTAACATAATTCTAGACTCAATACTTATCTTGTACTATTGAAATCTTGAAATCTTGATAATTTGATTTCTTGATACTCACGAGTTTCAATCTTGGTATCTTCAATCTTTAAATTCATCAGTCTTGTATCTCTATACTGTACAGTCTTCATTCTTGGTACCTGCATGTTTATATTCTGCATATACATATATATATATCTAAAATATAATGTTAGTATTTATATTTTATAACAAGTCCTAAGGTTATTGTCATCAAAACCATTATCTCAAGGACTAACAATCTCCCTTTTTTTATGATGATAGCCTATGTTTATAAAATATAATTCACCTTCACTATAACTCCCCCTAAAACTAATCACTCCCCCTTAATCTAAGCCTAACTAATCTAATTACTCTATTTTATATTTCTCCTCCTTTGTCATCAACAAAAACCATTCTAAACTTATATAACTCCACCTTAGTCTTATACTGAAGTACCTGTGGCACATTATGATGGAGTATGTGTGTGTGTGTGTGTGTGTGTGTGTGTGTGTGTGTGTGTGTGTGTGTGTGTGTGTGTGTGTGTATATAATAACATGAGTTGATAATAAAGACATGACAAATATGAAAGTTTAAAACCCAATAAACATATTTCATATAATGTTATACAAACCATTCAAACCAAATCAATTCTAGTCAAAGCAAATCAAATCAAATCAAACAATTCACAAACACACAATTCATACCATAAGGAGATCAAATATTTCTAGGAACTTCAACCCATCCTTCTTCTCCAAAGGTAGGATCCTTTTTAATAACCTCCCAACCTTCATTATCTTGAATCAAAGTTCCTACAGGATTTTCATTGAGATCATCTTTGTTGAGGGTAGAAATCATCCAACGGAGGGCATCGAAATGCATCTCTTGTTCTTTAATCATTTGCATTTGACTTGGTTCTAAGTGCCTTTGATTGCGTAGAATAAAAGTAAGTATATTCTTGAATGAATTGAGAATTTCTTCAAGATTATCACTTAGAATTCGAGAGGAGAAAGCCATTTTTGATAAGTAGTGAAGAGATGAAATTAGAGATAAGTAGAAATGAAAAGATTTTAAATTTATGGCAGAAACATGTATTTAAATAGGCAGAAATTCGTTTAAAATGAATAGACACAAGTTAGTTATTTTAAATTCAAAATTTTTAAAAATAACCAAATCTGTTAGTTATATGTCGACGTAGGGGGTAGGGGTATGTTGACATGGGTCTCTTAATTTATGTGTCTTATTTATTTTGTAAATAAGTGTATATATAAACTTATATACTATGCTAACATTTATTTCAGAGACATGATAAGGTAGAAAAACATAAAATAGATGATTTTTATAAATAGATGATTTTTATAAATAGATGATATGATACATAAGATATTACATAATATGATAAGAAAAATAACACAAGCTCACATAAAAAAACTAATACATCATAATCTAGTTCTTATAATGTGCTATAGGAGGAGGATGATGATAACCCAAGTTTTCGACCAACTTTAGCAAAGAATTTGTTCATATTAGCGGACATTTTATCCAATTTCTTACTAACGGATCTTTTGAGAATCCGTTGATTCTCCACTATAATCTTTTGATTTTTGAGGAAAGTTTTGTTAGATGGACTTTTAGTATTGGTCGGGTATTCAATACTTTCCAAGGAGGTATCTTCGTTATCTTCTTCAATTTCCATTTCCTCCTCCTCCTCTTCTTCTTCTTCGTCTTCTTCCTCCATATCTTCATGAGCCAATCTTTCATCCTTTTCGGCAAGAGATTCATATTCTTGAAATATGAAAGGAATTTTCATGATAGAAATGTTGGCATGATTAAACACTTTTCTTGAAACAAATTCTTCCCTTTTGTAATCAATGCCAAAATAGTTAAAAATCTGAGTGAGATAGATTCCGCGATATAAGGTAGTCTCACCCATTTTCAAATTCTTAGGACGAAGTTCATCCATATTCACTTGAGCCCAACTATTGTCATAATGACTAAAGGCAGCAAAATGAGCTTTACAAACTTTTAAAGTCGGGTTATTAAAATTTCCCGATCTGGGAGTGATAGTATGTTGCAAAAGAAGATTAACAATACGTGCTTTCGGACGAAAGTTATGATTAAGTTGTCATCTCCTTCAAAAATGTGATGAAATGTCTCACGATCATGTTCATCAATATTAAAAGTAGAAAGATCAATTCCCGAATTCTTGCAATTTAGAATGTTGCCCAAAAAATTTCACAATTTTAGTGTCTTTAACACTACTCCAAATTTCATCTTCATTTCCTTTATAAAAATTGCCATTCAAATTCGCATAAAACGTTTTAACAAGATTTGGGTAACAAACAAAATCATTTTGAGAATTATCAAAACGGAAAAGAATATGATTCTCTTCAAGAAGAGTATTGATTTCATACGTAGAGAAATCACTAATGACAGTAGAATTTCCCGTACGAACTTTTCCGAAATTAGCATAGCTTATATAAGCCTTGATTGCTTTCGAATTATTATAGAGATACTCTTAATGGTTTTAGAGAGCCTCATTGTGGATGGAGTGCTTGAAGAAGCCATTTTTGAAGAGAGTAGAAAGTTTGAAAGAGTGAAAGAGAGTTTGAATTTTAAAATGAAAGTGAAAAGGTATGATAAGCTAATGGAAATAAATAGATTTCAATAGACGTGTTCTCTGGTCAAGTGGTACCTTTTCAAAACATTGGGTTTGGTGAAAAGGTGGAGGGAAGTTCAAAGTTTTGAATTCAAATTTTAATTTCAAATTTCTGGCAAGGATGTCAACATCATGGATAGGGTCATGTCGACATGGGTCAGAGAATTCTTGTGACTTATATTTTCCTATATATTTTAATATCTATATGCATATATTATTTTTAATGTCTATATATTTTCATGAATAATATTAAATATAATAATACTCCTTTTTTAGTAAAAAATATTATAATATTAAAAATAAAAATAAACATAATAATAAAAAATTTAAAATTCAAACAACATGTAATTTCAAAAACAATCAAACAATTTTAAGCAAACAATTTCATCCAATATATTGTAAACGTGTCCTTTTTCTAGATTCGTATCTTTGATATCATTGAAATCATAAATAGCCATGAATCACATATTTGAATTTTTAGTCTTCTGATCATTATCGCTTGAGGATGAGTCTGAGTCTAAATCGCCTATTATAGCAGTATATGCTGTTTTCCTTTTCTTTGTATAATCATTATTTGCAGGAAATTTTTTCTTATCAGGATGCGGACAGTCTCTTTTGAGATGGCCTAGTTCATCACAGTTGAAACATTTGACGTGGTTTGGTACTTCATTATGATTTCCAGAATTCTTGTGATCATTCTTTTTGAAGTTGTTCATATTTCTATATTTCATAAACTTCCAAAAATTCTTTGTCATGAAACCTATTTCTTCATCATCATCACTTCCTGAGTCTGATCCATCTGTTAATGCATTGAACACAATTGACTTCTTTTCAAACGCCTTGCTATCTCTTCTCCCTTGCATTTGTACTTCGACGACATTAGATTTCCAATCAATTCTTCAATCTTTAAAGTACTAATATCATTTGCTTTCTCAATTGTAAGATTTTTCTGATCCCATTCCGGAGTAAGAGAATTTAGATATTTTTTTGACTTGATCTTCTTCGGAAAAACTTTTTCCTAATGATATTAGAGAATGCACAATCTTCTGAAATCTACTATACATATCTGAAATGTACTCATTAGAATTCATTTTAAATAATTAAAATTGATTTGTGAGTATGGATATTTTGATCTGTTTGACTTTGCTTGTTCCTTCATGAGTAACTTGTAAAGTTTTCCAGATATTATATGCAGACTTACAAACAGATGCTCTATTGAATTCACTCCTATCAAGTGAACAAAATAAAATATTCATGGCTTTGGAATTATTTTGTGCAGTAGTCTTTTGCTCAGAAATCCACTGTGCAAAACTAGTTGTGGGTTCAGAATATTCAGTTTGTGTGATATTCCAAGTATCTAATCCTATTGACTGTAAATATGTTTTCGTTCTACGTTCCCAATATGCATAGTTATTACCATTAAAATGTGGTAATTTGGCAATGGACTGACCCTCTACAAATGAACTAGTGACAGTGTTAACAGAACCAATGTTGGTAGCCATTTTTAAAACTTTTCAAAATTCATATTATGAAAACTTTGAAAAAGTCGCTCTGATACCAAATGTGAGAAATGCGGATTATGGATCTTAAGGCTGGAATAACACTAGAGGGGGGTGAATAATGTTTTATGGATTTTTTAAATCTTTTTGAAACTTATGTATTTAATCACCAACAAATGCAATTCACAGACACAGATACAATCATAGAATCAGACACAGATGCAAATATTAAATAAAAGCAGTAAAGGAAAGAACACACCAGAATTTTATACTGGTTCGAAGTTACCCTACATCCAGTTCCGCACAATCGTACGGATTTATTTTCAAAATGATCTCCCAGATTACACCCTCGGTTTCAAGGCTACGAGGTACACCCTCCTGTATTCGAGTCCGAGGAAACTCTCTTGATTTAACCAGGCTACAAGATCACCTTATTGATTTCCGGGGCTAGAATCACACCCAATTGATTTCAAGGCTCAACCGCACCTTTTACTCAACAGCTTGATTTACAGAAGATTCTATAACTTTGAATAACACTGAGATCTTGTGGAGAGAGTGGAAGAGAATCAAACAAGAGATAATCAAGTTTGATTGACTTGGTGTTTCGGCAGAGTATAGTTTGGGATTCTTTAGAATAATTGTGGAAGATGAAGAGGAGAGAAAATACATGAAATCTGATGATAAATTCGTTTATAACTTACTGGTATTTATAGTAGATCAACAGCCATATCTATTCATGAAAGGATACGATGAATAGACACTTCTTTTGAAGACTTCAATTTTGAATTTAACGGACACCGTGTCGACACGGGGGGTTGAGGGATGTCGACACGCTCAAGGCAAAAATTGATGTTTTGATTTTCTCATTAAAATTGGTTTCTATATTTTGTCAAAACAATTTCTAAACTTTGAAAATATATTTGAATATAGTTTAAACATATAAAAGAGTTTGAAAAGAGAATTTTAATTTCTTAATATATAAAGTGATTTAAAATATGAGTACATAAATATTTCAAAGCAAAATATTTAAGAGATAGTTTAAAATCAAGGACAATTTTGAAATAAAAAAATGATAAAGATAGTTTTTGAGGCTAAAATATTTCAAATAGGAGTGATGTCTTTTTGAAAAGAAGGTTTTGAAAACATTTAAAATAAGAGATATATTTTTGAAAAATGTTTTTATAAAATTAGTGGATATCAAAATAGGACCACTATGTGTTCCACTAGATATTGTCGTGGATACCATCCCATTAGGGTTCCACCCCTTTAACAGGCTCGAAGTGGATTCCATTCCACGAATAATTTCGAATAAAGATGTAAGTGCTTTCAAGATGTTTTAACATAATTCTAGACTCAATACTTGTCTTGTACTATTGAAATCTTGAACTCTTGATAACTTGATTTCTTGATACTCATGAGACTTCAATCTTGATGTCTCCAATCTTTAAATTCATTTGTCTTGCATCTCTATACTCTGTCTTTATTCTTGGTGCCTGCATATACATATATATCTAAACTATAATGTTAGTATTTATATTTTATTACAAGTCCTAAGGTTGTTGTTGTCAAAACCATTATCTCAAGGACTAACACACATTGTTATTACCGTCTCAACTGTTTTACATCTTGTTGGCTACTATAATTTATCTGATGCGATGTGAGATATACGACAGGCTATGTGATTATTTGATGTTTACATTTTATTCTTTTCCATTCTCTTCTCTTATGTTTCCACATTTTTTTACTTCTTTTCTTCCTTTGACAACTTTTTGCACCGCAAGTATAGGACGACCGTTACATTTGGTATCAATGCCCTTTATTTAATTGGCACCAAATCGATTAGATGATATTAAGACTAAACCAGGCACTTCGGGACCTCGTAGTCCTATTCATATCGATAGACGTGTTACGAAATAGGTTAGGAGGAAGGAAATGGAGCAGTAGAGGTTCATTTGAGTGAAAGCAAAGGCAATAGGATATGGAAGACTGAGAAGACATGAGGACCGCTGAGCTTGTCACTTGGTGACATTTCATTTTTATCGTCGACTTTCATATAGGATAGCATATTCAATGTTTTGTACTAGATAGTTTAATATTCTGTGTGATATGATTGGCATGGATGTTACATTTTGATAATAGATCTCATGCATGCATGTTTGATGTTGGATTGTTAACTTTTGATTGGTAGCTTATGCTTGTGTGATTTTTAGGCATGCGGGATAGTTGTGGTTTGACATAGCATGCTTGTTTGAGATAATTATTGTACATGATCTAGTATATTTAAATATATGATGTGCATATATCTTTTTTGTATTGAGATTTTTCTTGGAACTAGCCGTGCAAAGAAGGTGCTGTCGAATTTTTCCATAATCTAAGAGGCTTTTGAAGGCATATGGGTTAGAAGACATTCTCTTTGCTTTGTGAATTCAAGGACAAAAACTATTTAAGGAGGAAAGAATATAATAACCGGTATTTTAACGATAAGATATTTAAATAATTAATTTATATATTTAATCGTTAATTAAATGAAGGCCCAAAAATATGATTTTTCGCATATGACCAAATCAGGAATTGAGCCCACTTCCGTTAAGTTGTGTTGACATTGTGAACTAAAATGAGTATAATGATCGCTATATTTGAAGATTAGACAATCTAGATGCCGAAGCAATCTCGAAATGCATGAAATTAGCATCCTGGGTCACAATCTCAGATAATGATGAGATTTATACCATTGGATTTGGCAAAATGTAGTGATGTACGCAGATGATATTCGTTGCGATCAAACACATCCTGTGATCATACGAACTCGAAATGTACGACTGTTTATTTGAGAAATCAAATAAATAAATGTTGACATCTCTCTAATTTTTAATTTCACTTTTACTATTCTATTGGAGAATCCGTGGCGTCTTTCTCTTGACATTAAAAAATCAAAATCTCAACATCCGCTGTACTAAAAATCGTGTATCAGATCTAAGAAGCTCACATCGATGAGAGCTTTGAGATGGTGGTATCGATCTAGTATGTGATCCTGATTGGCGAACGTCGACGTCAATGGCCATGGCTAGGGTTTGAGATCGTCGGAGATTTGAGCGACGATAGGCGGATTAGACATTACCATCATGTTTCACATGTCGAACCACACCTCGTTGCATCATCCATTGAAGCTCTGGCCCAAGCATGCAAAATGTTGAATATGCGCTTTGCGCTTATATGATTTTTGTTTGATGATAATAAACATATACACATTCGTTTAGATGTATTTGTTAATATACTATTTTATTTTCACAGATTAAATAAATATTTGTTGAATAAATTAAATAACATAGAATTTGAATTCAAACGAATATTTTATTCAAACAAATATTTATTACAATTTTGAATAGTACAATTTCAAGCTCTCACTATAAATATACAACTTTGATTACAATACATCACAATTTTACATTTACAGTTAACCTCGCTACATATCACTCACACTCATATTTCTATCTTCAACTGCATTCCAGTTTGAATCCAGCATTTGAGAAATCTGCAAAAATATTCAGTAACGCAGTAAAATTGAAAAAGAAATATTTTGCAATATAAAATAAAATATGATTTTTGAAAATATGATTTGCCTCAGTTATTTGGGTTGTTCGTCATAATTTACATTTGAATTCATCACACATGAACAACTTGTGACATACACAGTGTATCACTGTATATGCCACAAGGCCATGCACACCGATATATACACTTGATAAAATTACACGGACAGGTGAGCACAGGTCAAACCCAAATTATCGGATTCAACTCAAGTGCGATAAAATAATGTCACAAAATTCAGCACAAGGATAAATCCGAGTGACAAGCTGGATTCAACTCAAGTATAATGCACAAGTTCAACTAAAAGTCAACATGTGCGAAAGACTGCACAAATTCAGGACAGCACCAAAAGCACAGAGGCTTGAATGATCAAGTGTATCTAAAATATGGCAACATAGAGGTATCTGGCAATAACAAGTATACACATACATGCCAACTTCAACTACAACCCCAAATCAATACACCAAGCCCAAGTGAAACCAGCATCAAAGCAAGTACAACTACAAGTGTCGACCAAGTGACAATGCAAGCAAGATGACCACAAATGTCCAAACAACAAACATCACAGCACATGCACATCAACCATACAGTGATACAAATACAACACAGTGGTGCTGCATATAATGTATAGTGAAGTACAATCATGAATGCAAACACAGATCAGAGCAGTATGCAAAGTCGATGCAACATAAACAAACCCAAATGCAAACAGCAGTATGCAAGCACAGCCTCAAACATGAAACAAGGTGCACCAGACCAAGTTACAATGGATGATCAAACTCAATGGACCAGACTACAAGCATGACAAACATGAACACAATATCCACAACAAACAACATGGTGCAGAAACAAAACTAAGGAAGATACAATACAGTGTACATGGAACAATGTAACACAGATCAATGCTCAAGCCACCAAGAATCAGTGAAATGACCAATGAACAAAGAACAGAGACCAGAAAGGTCAGAAGTACAGTGACAATTTTATGAAGACAACAAGTAATACATGCTCAAGTATAGAAGTGACTCAAAACAAGCAGTGCAGACCACAAAAGAAATGCCACCAACAGACCAAAGTGCAGACCAAATGGGAAGATACACATGAACATGAAATTAATCCAGTTCCAACACAACTGAATCAAGTGACCAACTGCAAGTGCAAATGAACAGAGCTCATGCAAACATGAAGTGAATGCAATAACAGCAATGCAACAAACAAGTCAGTGGCAAGCTACAAACTCAAGTGCATGCAATAGTGAAACTCGAACTCAATGCAACACAGTGAGATGCAATAATGAAGAATACTACAGAGCTCACTACAAACTAGTGCAGAGATGCAAGTTCAAATATAATGAAACAACATGTACAGGACAGTGAAAAAGCATACTGGAATCAAACCAACAAGTGTAGCATCTGTTACAGTGTTTTAAAACCAAGTCAAAGCGGGTAAAAATCGAAACATCTCAAAATTCAAAGCCAATGCAGAAAGTCAAAGCCGTAATTCACATGAAAGCCGTGCGCATCAAGCAAATTGAACAAGTCACAATTCAAAACCGTGGTAGCCAAGCAATTTGAATTAGTCAGTGAAAATCTCAAGCATCAATACTAGATCGAACGGCCAAGGACAAATTCAAATGAACAAATACGAACGCAAAAATAGGATTTCGAATCCTATATAAGCCCAATCATCATCGGCAATTTATTCATCGAATTCAAGCAAGCATAAAATCAGTAAAAGCAAAAGCATATAATTACATACCAAGCAAGGAAGGAATTCGATCAACGAAGCAGCCGCGGTGAGCAACGAGATAAGATCAATCAAAGTTACTCGCGCATTATCCACGTGATTGATCAAACAATCGGCAGCTTCACAAACCCTAATTTGGATCAAGGACGCAGGCCCTAATTCAAGCGTAAAGAGGAACGAAAGGGAGGTCGTGTTTTTACAGAAGAAAATAAAAGGAACGGGTTAAAGAACAAGGGGTCGGCCCTGTTTATTATAAAAGGGGTTTAGTGTTTATTTAGGGTTTTATAAAAGAGTTTTTTTTATTTGAGCAAAAAAAATTAGGCATTCAAGTTTATATTTTAATTTTTGCTCCTGCTTGTATTTTTGAAGTTGTTTTTATTTTTCAAATCAAAAAATTTGTAAATCACCACCTAGGGTTTAGGTAGTGTCAGATTGTCTAGTTAGAATTAGTTCAGTGAGCAGGGTGTGCGAGTTTGCAGAGCTCTATAGGCGGGAGCAGAGTTTGCGAGTAAGCAATGCTCTATAGGCGGGAGCAAAGTTTGCGGGTAAACGAAACTCTATAGGCGGGAGCAGGGTGTGTGAGTCTAGTAGAGTGTTTGTGAGCGGGAGCAAATGTCTGCGAGTCTAGTAGAGTGTTTGTGAGCGGGAGAAAAAGGTTTGCGAGTTTAGTAGAGTGTTTGTAAGCGTGATACTGTTTAATTCTAACAGAAATATGGGAATGCAGCAGTAGGCAAGGGTTGCCGAAGCTGGGTAAATTTTGTGTATGATATACTTTTCAGCATTTTTATTTTTACAGTTTGTTTGTTTATATCGAGAAAATTTGCTATAACCCTATTCACCCCCTTTAGGGTTAATCTAGATCCTACAAGTGGTATATGAGCCTGGTATTTTTCTTTAACTCTAGAGTCATGAATTCATCAAATAATGCTTTTTCTGAGGGGCAATCTATTGCTAGGCCACCCATGTTTAACGGGAATGATTATGCTTATTGGAAAGTTAGGATGGGTATATATCTTAGTTCTGTTGATTATGATGTTTGGGATATTATTGAAACTGGTTATAAAGCTCCCACTATAATCGTTGGTGATACTGAGATTCCTAAACCTAAGGATAGGTGGGATGCTAACGATAAGAGAATGAAAACGACAAATGCTAAAGCCATGAATGCTTTGATATGTGCTCTTGATAAAAATGAATTTAATAGAATTTCTCATTGTACAATGGCACAGGAAATTTGGCACGCTTCGGAGGTGACACACGAAGGAACTTCCCAAGTCAAGGAGTCTCGTCTAGCCCTATTCAGCAATGAATATGAAAACTTTGTGATGGACAAAGGCGAGAGCATAAAGGATATGTTTGGACGCTTTTCAACCTTGGTATACAACGCTAGAGCGCTTGGGAAAGTATTCACTGAGGTAGAGCTTGTGCGGAAGATACTACGAGTCTTACCGATGAACTTTGAGGCAAAAGTCACGGCAATACAGGAATCGAAAGATCTGAGTAAACTAAGCATGGAGGAGTTGATTGGCAACTTGATGACATATGAACTTGAGCTAAAAACAAAGGAAGAATGCAACAACTCCGAACCAAAGAAGAAGACGATTGCCTTAAAGAGCAAAGAAGAGAGTGATGAAGAAGAAGATCCAATTGAAGAGCTTGCAATGGCTGTCAATAATCTTAGAAGATGGTCGAGATTCAAGCCACGCAAGAAGAAAACAAAGGGTAATAGATCAAAAGACTCTGACAATTCCGATAATGAATCAACATGCTTTAACTGCAAGAAGCCCGGACACTTCATACAAAAATGCCCACTTCTCAAAAACAACAAAGGAAAGAAAAAGAAAAAGAAGGCCTTTGCAGCAACTTAGGATGATGAAGAAGGAGATGAAGTTTCAGATAGCAGCTCAGAGGAGGCTAACTTGTGTCTTATGGCAAAATCAGATTCAGAAGCAAGCTCTGAGGAATCTAGTGAGGCAGGTGAGTATTCCTATAGAGATCTTGTTTTTATGTGCTTAGATCTTACTAAAACAATTGATAGTCTTGAATCAAAAATTGAAAAACTGAAATCTGAAAAGAGGAAACTCGCCCATGAAAATTCTAGGTTAGAAACTGAACTTGAAAATATTCAAAACCTAGAATGTAAAAAATGTAAGATTTTAGATTCAGAATTATCAAAACTTAGGAATAACTTTGAGAATCTTGAAAAAGAAAACTTGAATCTTAAGGAAAACATTGACACTAGGAAAAAGGATTTTATAAACAGATGCACCTCACTTGTCACTGAGAACACAACAGTAAAAACCAAAGTCCAAAATCTTGAGAAATCTCTGAATAACTTTCCAAAAGGAGAAAAATCTTTCAAAATGTTATTGGAAAATCAAATTTTTGCTAACAACAAAAAAGGACTAGGTTTTGGGAAATCACAAGATGATGATAGTGCAAAAGGTAAAAGTGTCTTTGCTCGATCTGAAATAATTGGACATCATGTTGAAAATTATAGTCATAGGAACAAGAATACAAAAATTAATCAAGTCAATTCAATGTGCACAATTTGTAGAAAATTTGGACACAATCAATATAATTGTTGGTATAGACCCAAACACGTGAAAACTATACCAATTTGGGTTCCAAAAGGCACAAATATAAAATCTTTGAAAGTCAAACAAATTTGGGTGCCAAAAGGAACATATATAAATAGTTTTGGGTCTCCACAAACATATTTTTCATGTTCTGCCACTAACAACCATGGACCTATAAAAACAAGTAGGTCACAAAAATCTTTTATCGTGTAGGTGTGGTGGCAGGCTAAGGAACAACAACAATGTTAAGGAACAACAACAATGTTCTCTGGATTTTGGCTGTTCCAGAAACACAACGGGCGACAAAGCAAAGTTCCTTAGCCTAGTATAAAGGTGACAGAATCACAATGAACAACGACGAAAAATTATCGTAAAGGTAAAACGGGTAAATTTGTTTTGAACGATATATTAAATGTGATAATCTGCACCATAATCTGAATTAAATCAGCCAATATTGAGATGAACAAAAGATGATGATTTTGATTCTATGATTTTTTTTCAAAATATTGACCAATCATCTTTAAATAGAATTACTTGGAGTAATTATGATGGTTGACTAATTCGACTTACTTGTTATGATCCTACATTACTTGTTCTTATTTATGACCTTGTTTTGTGCTTAAATGATGACCAATCAGATTTTCAACTTTGAACTAATCCATATAAATTAGTCAAATGATGGTTACCCATGCTATACGTAGATATATTTGTTTTGACATTTTGGTCACTGCTTGTAAATTTGCATGATTTCAAATTTCATGTGAAAGCTGTTAAAAAGGTTTTTAAGAAATTGTTGAAACTTCAATAAATTGTTTTTGAAATAATAATGATGTTGATTGACTGTTGATTACTCATGAATATAACTATTTATCCTACGGTTTCTGAAACTGACACTATGATATTTATTTGATTGTTAACACGGTCTCAATTCAAATCCAAGGGAATTTCATTTAAAAATTGTTGAAAACAATTATGAGATAATTTGTTGAAATTTCACAATCTGGTCTTTGACATTCAACGAGTGAATATTGAGTGAAATTTAAATTCAGATGCAGATTACACTGGTAATATAGTTGATAGAAAAATTACTAGTGGAACGTGATTAATTTTCTGAAACATTCATTTGGTGCATCATTTTTCAAAGAAAATATCTGCATATTTTTCACTTGAAATAATTTTTCAAATAGCAGAATATTTTTTCTTATAAAACCCCTTCGAGAAAATCATTGTTGACCATATTTTCAGATTAGTCATTCTTATTTGATTTTAAATGACAAATTTTGACTAATCTAACTCCCTAATGATTATCGAAAAGATCAATAGTGATTGAAAAAGTGATGAGTGTCGATATTTGTCATACATTACTCAAGACAATATATTTAGAAAAATATATTTAGAATTTCATAACAAGAGTTATAAAAAAAATTTGTTGGGTAAAATTCCATGATCATTTCTATTTCTATCATCTTTCTATCGACCATTACTCATCAAAATCATATATAGTATGTAAATTTGTGGTAGTTTACAAAGGAAATTATTCATTCTTCAATTTATTATTATAAAGGAAATTAGCTGTGCTTCAATTTATTATATTCTTCAATAAAAATAAATATCCAAAGTATTCACTCTCATTTAAAAGTCCTCACGGTTATGCATGGATGAATTACTTGGATTTTTGATTATGTGCTTCCATGCTCATTTAAAAGTCCTTACGGTTATGCATGTATGGAACGCATATCAAAATTAATTGATTAAATAGACAAGTTGATTCTAATCCCATTTAAAAGTCCTCACGGTCATGCATGGTTAGAAGATACTTGATTTCATTTTTTAAATAAAAATTGTGAATACTACTAATCTCATTTAAAAGTCCTAACGGTTATGCATGGTTAGTAGATATTCAAATTTCCTGAAATAAATATACCACAAATAGACAGAACTGTATGGTTTTTTGATGATTTCATCCCCATCACTTCTGAAAGTGGAATATACGTCTGACAAGGGTAATTATGATTTTTGTTTGAGTTTTATTGAAATTTGATATTTATATTCAATTGAGTTAAATGGTTGATTCATGTTTGTCACTTCATCCCTATTTTTATAACACTGTTATTCTTTTGCTGATAACAAAAGGGGGAGAGAAAAATTAAGATTTTGTTAAATAGAACCAAGCAAAGGTCAAATAATTTTCCATTTGCATCTAGGCTCATTTATATATAACTATTTGTATGCATATATGTAGGGGGAGTATCATGTAGAGAGGAAGCATTTAAATAGGGGGAGCAAATTGAACGATCAAATACATTTAATACATTCAAAATCTTAAATATATGTTTGTTATCATCAAAAGGGGGAGATTGTTGAATATGCGCTTTGCGCTTATATGATTTTTGTTTGATGATAATAAACATATATACATTCGTTTAAATGTATTTGTTAATATACTATTTTATTTTCACAGATTAAATAAATATTTGTTGAATAAATTAAATAACACAGAATTTGAATTCAAACGAATATTTTACTCAAACAAATATTTATTACAATTTTGAATAGTACAATTTCAAGCTTTCACTATAAATATACAACTTTGATTACAATACATCACAATTTTACATTTACAGTTAACCTCGCTACATATCACTCACACTCATATTTCTATCTTCAACTACATTCCAGTTTGAATCCCGCATCTGAGAAATCTGCAAAAATATTCACTAACGCAGTAAAATTGAAAAAGAAATATTTTTGCAATATAAAATAAAATATGATTTTTGAAAATATGATTTGCCTCAGTTATTTGGGTTGTTCGTCATAATTTACATTTGAATTCATTACACACGAACAACTTGTGACATACACAGTGCATCACTGTATATGCCACAAGGCCGTGCACACCGATATATACACTTGATAGAATTACAGGGACAGGTGAGCACAGGTCAAACCCAAATTATCGGATTCAACTCAAGTGTGATAAAATAACGTCACAAACTTCAGCACAAGGTCAAATTCGAGTGACAAGCTGGATTCAACTCAAGTATAATGCATAAGTTCAACTAAAAGTCAACATGTGCGAAAGACTGCACAAATTCAGGACAGCACCAAAAGCGCAAAGGCTTGAATGATCAAGTGTATCTGAAATATGGCAACATAGAGGTATCTGGCAATAACAAGTATACATATACATGCCAACTTCAACTACAAGCCCAAATCAATACACCAAGCCCAAGTGAAACCAGCATCAAAGCAAGTACAACTACAAGTGTCGACCAAGTGACAATGTAAGCAAGATGACCACAAATGTCCAAACAACAAACATCACAGCACATGCACATCAACCATACAGTGATACAAATACAACACAGTGGTGCTGCATATAATGTATAGTGAAGTACAATCATGAATGCAAACACAGATCAGAGCAGTATGCAAAGTCGATGCAACATAAACAAACCCAAATGCAAACAGCGGTATGCAAGCACAGCCTCAAACATGAAACAAGGTGCACCAGACCAAGTTACAATGGATGATCAAACTCAATGGCTCTGACTACAAGCATGACAAACATGAACACAATATCCACAGCAAACAACATGGTGTAGAAACAAAACTAAGGAAGATACAATACAGTGTACATGGAACAATGCAACACAGATCAATGCTCAAGCCACCAAGAATCAGTGCAATGACCAATGAACAGAGAACAGAGACCAGAAAGGTCAGAAGTACAGTGACAATTTTATGAAGACAACAAGTAATACATGCTCAAGTATAGAAGTGACTCAAAACAAGTAGTGCAGACCACAAAAGAAATGCCACCAACAGACCAAAGTGCAGACCAAATGGGAAGATACACATGAACATGAAATTAATCCAGTTCCAACACAACTGAATCAATTGACCAACTGCAAGTGCAAATGAACAGAGCTCATGCAAACATGAAGTGAATGCAATAACAACAATGCAACAAACAAGTCAGTGGCAAGCTACAAACTCAAGTGCATGCAATAGTGAAACTCGAACTCAATGCAACACAGTGAGATACAATAATGAAGAATACTACAGAGCTCACTACAAACTAGTGCAGAGATGCAAGTTCAAATATAATGAAACAACATGTATAGGACAGTGAAAAAGCATACTGGAATCAAACCAACAAGTGTAGCATCTGTTACAGTGTTTTAAAACCAAGTCAAAGCGGGTAAAAATCGAAACATCTCAAAATTCAAAGCCAATGCAGAAAGTCAAAGTCGTAATTCACATGAAAGCCGTGCACATCAAGCAAATTGAACAAGTCACAATTCAAAACCGTGGTAGCCAAGCAATTTTAGTTAGTCAGTGAAAATCTCAAGCATCAATACCAGATTGAATGGCCAAAGACAAATTCAAATGAACAAATACGAGCGCAAAAATAGGATTTTGAATCCTATATAAGCCCAATCATCATCGGCAATTTATTCATCGAATTCAAGCAAGCGTAAAATCTGAAAAAGCAAAATCATATAATTACATACCGAGCAAGGAAGGAATTCGATCAACGAAGCAGCCGCGGTGAGCAACGAGATAAGATCAATCAAAGTTACTCGTGCATTATCCACGTGATTGATCAAACAATCGACAGCTTCACAAACCCTAATTTGGATCAAGGATGCAAGCCCTAATTCAAGCGCAAAGAGGAACGAAAGGGAGGCCATGTTTTTACAGAAGAAAATAAAAGGAACGGGTTAAAGAACAAGGGGCCGACCCTGTTTATTATAAAAGGGGTTTAGTGTTTTATTTAGGGTTTTATAAAAGAGTTTATTTTTATTTGAGCAAAAAAAATTAGGCATTCAAGTTTATATTTTAATTTTTGCTCCTGCTTGTATTTTTGAAGTTGTTTTAATTTTTCAAATCAAAAAATTTGTAAATCACCACCTAGGGTTTAGGTAGTGTCAGATTGTCTAGTTAGAATTACTTCAGTGAGCAGGGTGTGCGAGTTTGCAGAGCTCTATAGGTGGGAGCAGAGTTTGCGAGTAAGCAAAGCTCTGTAGGCGGGAGCAGAGTTTGCGAGTAAACGAAACTCTATAGGCGGGAGCAGGGTATGCGAGTCTAGTAGAGTGTTTGTGAGTGGGAGCAAATGTTTGCGAGTCTAGTAGAGTGTTTGTGAGCGGGAGCAAAAGGTTTGCGAGTCTAGTAGAGTGTTTGTAAGCGTGATACTGTTTAATTCTAATAGAAATCTGGGAATGCAGCAGTAGGAAGGGGTTGCCGAAGCTGGGTAAATTTTGTGTGTGATTTACTTTTCAGCATATTTATTTCTGTAGTTTGTTTGTTTATATCGAGAAAATTTTCTATAACCCTATTCACCCCCCTCTAGGGTTAATCTAGATCCTACACAAAACACATCCATGGCTATGGGCTGCAGCGACTGTTAGGTTGCGATATCATATAGGTGATCGAGCATCTCCTTTTCCGGTCCAGTGCGAAGAGATTGGGTAATGGGACGATTTGGAGAAGACGGATCGTAGTTTCATTGAGTATTGACTGAGAAATCGAGGATACAAAGAAGAGGATATGCACGGTCCGTTCATTATGCACGTGTACAACCATTTGGGATGTAGGAGAAGAAGGATTTAAGGATAATTACGCAATTAACCAATTTAATTAGTTAAATAATTGTTTAATTAATCTCAAATCGTATTTGATTCTTATCATTTGCATATGAGGTCCGTTTTGGATGCGGTTTCTTGCATTTCACTCGTGATGGAGGGATCTATGCTTTGGCACTGATTTAGGTAGATTTATGGAGGTGAGTGATATTGTCTCTCACCATACTATGATTGGTTGTATAGTATTGGATCGACATTCTAGAATGATTTTTGGTTTTAAAATGTGATTTTCCTATACTTATATACAAACGAGATTTTTATAAAAGAAAACAGAAGTATTTTAAAATGATTTATATTTAATATCGCATATTTTCCATCAACGTGGCATTTTTAGGGAATTATTAGATTTAGGCTATTTTGATATGATTTCCCCATGATATAAATATATTATACATGCTGTATGTATGTTGTTTTGGATGTATGTATGGATGTTGATTATCATGGTTCCTTATTTGGTTATTTGGCTGTTTTTGGTTGAAAACGTCGGCTAGCGGCGATCAGGTGTTAGGGGAATATCTTGTACATTGTGGTTTCATACACACGGAAACCTAACAAACAAGATAAGTTATAGGTTAGTGTTAGGATACATGCCGATGGATCAAAAAGTGGAAGATGAGGCTTCAGATTTAAGGATGGATGCTGGACATTTCCATTTGATTTGTACTTACTAGTTTTGTAAGTACAAGATCAAAGTGGTTGGTATTCACCACAGTAGAGTGATCAATGTTCATCAGTATTGTTGTTTGGCGATTTGGCCGATCTTTGGCCTCGACGTTGGGAAGATTTCATGGTCTGTGATATGATGGTTTATTCATGCGGTCGACTTAGAGTCTTGATGTTATTGCTCTAAGGCGAGCGTTTTTAATAGGGAGGTGATGATGTGATGCTTCGATATGAGAGTTGGTACTTCATATTATGACTCGATGGTGTATGGAGTAGGTTCCCAGTTTGATAGTTTTGGGACTCTATAGATGCTGGAGGTGTTGGCTCGTTCACATCATGGGAGGATGGCGATGTAACAACATGATGAAAAGCCTTATATCTTCAGTTTGTGACTCATTGGGGTAGTAGGTACCATAGATTAGACATTCTGTACCTTCAATTTATGACTCGAGTAGGGAGTTGGTACCAAAAAGGATCGTGGTGGAGTTGTGGAGTGGAAGAATGTAATGGGTTCCAAATAGTGAAAATTGTATTGAGCTAATAGGGCTCAGATAGATATGCTTTTGCTAAGGGCTCTTGATGAATCGGAGAGTTTTATGTTATACTCGAAGCAGGGGTATTATATAGAGGGGATGCCTATGGATTAGTAGCAAGGATGATCCATATACTATAGACCTATGGCTTTGGGTCGAGTGTCTAGCTTTGGGCTGTGAGACACTTATCCAGCTTTGGGCCACGAGATACAAGAGTATGATGGAGAACCGAGACTTCCACTTGTCCCTGGATTAGGGGTCATACGAGTTATCATATATCTAAAGCACACTAGGTGACAATTAGTATTGTTTGATGGATGCTATGTTTGTTATGGTAGCTTCACTAGCCACTTGTCACCCTAGGGATGTCACGAGATGTAGGTATTGTGCATAGGGATAACTAGACATTCCGGATAGTTTGCTTAGTATGGAGTAGGTATTGTGGATGGAGATACCTAGGAACCACGACAATTTACTGTGTATGGAGTACCCTTTTATGATGTTGTAGAGTAGCATGTTATCGATGTTATATGCTAACTCTTTGGTTGCAATGACAAGTCAGGTATGATTCATATACCCTCAATTCCGTATACTATATCAACTTTTATAGTATTTTGAGATTGTTTATTGCTTACACAAGACTATTGTTTGACCTAAGGTTTTATGCTGTGCTTCTTATTATATTGGGTACTCTTAAATGAGTAGATCAGAGAGTAGGTGTGGATGACATATGGTGTTCTACATATGGACTGGTAGGAGGTGACGTTTACTCATAATTATATTTGAGTTGTTATTATATATTTCACCGTGTGACACGGTGAAGCATTGATAGTGTTTGACTTACTATTGTTAAAGACAGTCACCAGTCGGGTTTATATATCTGTTATGTAAAATCTTTTACTATGTTGTATATCTCTGTGGATCTTATACTCTGATGATTAGTTCATATTATTATTACCACCTTGTGATGCCTCACCTTTTTGGACAGTTTAATTTAATGATAAACCACACACGTCTAACTCAAACCATTCAAAAGGGTATA
Organism: Allium cepa; assembly: GCA_030765085.1. Lineage (NCBI taxonomy): Eukaryota > Viridiplantae > Streptophyta > Magnoliopsida > Asparagales > Amaryllidaceae > Allium > Allium cepa. The sequence continues at coordinate 142,146,719 of CM060931.1, read as the reverse complement.
TTATCAATGAGATTTAATAAGAAAACAAGAGAAAAGAAAAAAACAAATCACATAATCTCATAATGGAATGACAAAATATAGTAATCAAATAAACAGTTCATGAAGCTGTTTTACAATATACGTTTGATTACACAAATTTTATACAAAACAAGAGTACAATCAACAAACATACCAATAATAATGCAGTGGAATAATAATATAATATACCAACTCCGTCTTCGTCCTTCAGAAATAATGTCTTCAAACATTGAAACGCTCGGGCTGACCCGAGCATAATGAAAAGACAAAACACTCGAGTTAGAATTAAAAGTTCTTATGTAAGTTAATTCAACAACAAGTAAATATGAGTGTAATTTCTTCAGAGATGTTTACGCGATTTTACATCTCATATCCATTGTATAACGTGCGTGCAATAACTTAAGAGATGTTATGGGATTTTCTATCTCCTAAGGGTCTGTTAAACTATCTATATGTAGTAAAATACGCTATATAGGTAGTGTCTATTGGTAATGTAAAGTATTAAAATATCGTTGAGGCTTTACATTGATCCCCCTTAACACATTTTTAAGCAGGTATTATTTGCATGTCCTATAACACCACCAGTAACGTCGGTAGCCAATGAGCCCCCTATAGGCACCATACTAAAACAAAATCATATTGGGCACGAATAAGGATAAAGAGTATGACAAGGCACGTGAGGCAATGCCCAAGGTAGGATACTACTGTTTTGCGTTTCCTGACTAGCGGCAACCCCTAACGGCCCACTACGTCCAACACCGCCAAAAATCAAATCAAGGTGCACCGATCAAGCCAACATCAATATAATAATACGAAGAGGTGTGTCTGCTAGAGGTAGCTAGACTCAGTGTATAGGTACGGTTCCTGTTTTAGTCATTCAATTTGACACAAGTGTTGGGGGTCATCCATCATCGTTCTTTTTCTTCAAATCTAGCAAACGTCTCCAATTCGACCTCTTCATTTTGGATATCATCCACCTCATACACAGTTGTTAAAGTGGTTCCAATATTGACAGAGAGTATGCCAATATGAGGCGCCAATCTCTTTAACAACCAAAGTCATTTTCACACCGGTTGGTTCTTTTACATTTCGAAACTGATTCATATTTGATATCAAAATATCATATTCACTTCAAAATAATATCACATCATTTCAAAATACCATATTTACTCAAAATATGTCATTTTCACTTAAAAATTCATTCCAAATTCCAACTTAGGTTATAACCACATTCGCATTTAAATCAAAGATTTAAATATAAACATTCCAACTTTGCACAGTTTGAATTTTTCGAAAATAATTTGAATAGTTTTAAGTAGTTTAGAGATTTCAAACAGTTTAATATAAAATGTTTGAGTATTGAAAATGGTTTATGTGGTAAAATAGTTTGGAAAACCAAAATAATTTGAAGATAAAAAAGAATAGATTTTAAACAGTTTATATTAAAATGATTTATTTTGAAAATAATATCAAATCAAACAGTTTCTTTCCATTTCAACAAATTTGAACCCATGTCCAAATTTTAAATCAACAAAACTCAATTTCCAATCTTTCTATTCGATTAACTCAATTTCAATTTAGTATCAAATCAACTTGATTTCAATTTCAATTCGAATTAACTTCAATTTTCGAAAACGTTCATTTTTACTTCAAATTCGATTCAACAATCTAATTCAATGATTTAAATTTCAATTCAATTCTCATTTTAAACCATTTCAATTTATATCAATTTCAAGTCTGATTCTAATTTTCCGATTTAACACTTAAATCAAATTAAACCTCATTTTTCAATTTTAAGGTCCAAATCTTAAAATAATTCAATTTCTAAAATTAAAGTCATACCTCGGTTATAACTTCACATTTCCAATTCATTTCTTTAGAAAACAATTTCTTTTAACCAATTTCAACTTTCAAAGCATGAATTAGGAAATAATTAAATTCATATAAATCCATAATTATTTCTTATAAAACAATAACATTTAATCAAAATCCAACTTCAAGATTTTAAAACCATTTAATTAACCAATCTAGTGTCCGTATATAATTTCTACCCTATGGCCAAGTGATCAGTTATTTTAATTTTAATTATAGTGATGGATATATATCATTTCAATCTAAATCAAAGTGTTATAGGTATATATCATTTTGACATATTTCTTAATTTATTCAAAATATTTCAAATAACAGTTTATATGCTTTCAATGAATATGCAGGGTAATAGCATGGATATATATAAATAAATAAACACCTAATCATCAAAAATGTCAACAAATAGCCATACATTACAGCCAATATCCAAATCAGCCAATCAATCACAACAATTAACTGGTTATCAATATCAGGTATTTAATTAGCAATTCAATTTCAATATTAATTTAATGGCAATTTAATTCAATAAAATTCAATTTCAATTAAAATGTCAAATTAAACTACCAAACAACAACCAACAAAATTCTTATCACATCATAAACTTAATTCAACTAACGTAAGAAATTTTAGTATTGCGTGAATAGGTTAAATCACTCACCATTGATTTATAGCCGATTAAAAATCCAATAAAAGCCCAAAAGTTCAACAGTCTTTGAATTCAACCAAATCAGTTTCTTGTTATGTGAAATTTCGATACGAACCCAACAGAAGAAACCGCACGCAATCCGATTTTGTATGCAAAAGTTATAAAGGTTATAAGTTGGAAATTCAAAACTTAAACTAAAATAATACAAGGGGAAAAAGATTAAACTAGCGTCACCTTCTCAACCCCAAATCGCGATCAAACATAGCATCGAATCCACTGCCGCCCACATTGACCGATGCTACCTCCCCATACACTCCCCCGATCACAGATCTGCTACCACCGCTGGCCCCACCACGCCAGGCCGCCCCTCCCATGACTGCACCGCCACCTTCGGCTTCCCAGGAAAGCTCCGCGTCGCCGCACCTTAACGGCCAATTTCTAGTGAATCCAGGAACCGATGACATGATCTAACTCCGTGGATTGACTCCGCTAATAATCCTCTACCTCGCAGCAACCTTCGATCGTCGATTGGTCGACGAACCACCGTTGATCGTGAAACCCTAACAACAAACGGCTGAGAAAGATCGCCAATTTCTGGATAAGTGGAGCCTCCAATCAAAAAACAAATTGCAGATGAAGATTACGTTCATCGAGAGCTTCACTGTAACAGCCCGGAAATCCGTACCCCTAGAGTCAATACTATTCTACCTAAATCAACTCAAGTTGTACAGAAATACGAACCATTTGGGTTTAAGAAGAAGAGGTAGAAGAAGAAAAATATAAGCAACAATAGAATCTAACCATCGCAGCGGAATAAAATATAATAGATAATAAATAATCTTTACTCAACATCAAATTTTTATTTATATATTACATCATCAGAGTACATAAATCACAGCTTCGCTTCAATATCATACAAATGGATACACAACAACTCAACACAGCGGAATATATATATATATATATATATATATATATATAACAAGTATGAAAGTACCTATCGTCATCCAGCTCGTCTCCTGAGCTCCACAACATCATCCGGTATCCTATAATACTCGGTCTGACCCGAGCATTATAGTTAAATAACACCCGAGTCATTCTGGATTAACAGCGTGAGAAAATCACACCCAATTGATTATTAAAGTTTCAAAAATCCTTTGAAAACAAAAGCATCTCGAAGACCACGCCACAAATAAACATGTCGGGTTTTCACCTTACGATAGCTAAAACGATTTTTATAGAAATCCTCTGATATTATAATAGGGTCCATATACAAACACTTATAAAATAGCCGAAATTGTTACATTCATTAAATTCCATCTACTAGCCACAGAGTGGGTAATACAAACAAAACTCGTACAAGGCTCGTAGGGAGATTGGATTTCCGACTAATGACTAGGCACTGGGGTACCACCTGTCACAGTACAGGGCCTAGATCACCGTACCGAGGAGTACTCCCGCTCCCCTGCAACACAAGGCCGGGACTACCCCTTACTGGATAATCCCGAGTGAGATCACCCTGCGGTTGGGATCAACAACCGCCCACTAAGCCGAAATAAAAGGGACATCTAGGCTGGAATGACCTCACCCTGCTTGGGTGCTACCCACCTAGCCTTGCTGCATATCCCCTGATTTTCAGTCATTCCCATTTGATGAGGCTTGAGGCTAAGCGTTACATTTTTAAGAACATATCCCTTAGAATGCCCATCGTCCACCCGACGAGGTTTCGCATGCATTCATCCACACAAGTCCGTCCCGGGTTCGAACGGAACCGAAGGCACTATTCCTACTACATCCATTTTGGAAATATCCTTAGGATTAGTAGCGACTAGCCCTTGTACTTCACTGCTCCATTTTCGAATCCAAAATTGTTTTCACGAAAAGTACGAACCGGATCGAAGTGGTTTTCGAGAAATAAATCTCGATCCCGGTCTCTTCGAAACGATCAACGCATTTGTCCAATATTGATAGTTGGTGATTTAACTATCAATTCATGTTTACAACATTCCTCACAAAATAAATAATTTTCCAAATTATTTATTTCTCTCAAAATATGTTTAAAAGATATATTTTCACTTTCTAAACTCCTTTGAAAAACAGTTTTCAAAACTATCTGCCTTTCTCAGAATAATTTTCAAATATTTCTATTTCCACTAGAATCACCAAGCACAAAACTTAAGATTTTTAAAATAATCTAAAAACACCTTATTGTAAAATATATTTAACATTTGATATAGAAAAATTACTTTAGTACTTAATATAAATAATACTCTAGGAATAACTAAAATAAGTTTACTTTATAAATATAACTAGATTTTCTTCTTTACACGAAATACCAAATCATCCCTTAAATAATTCTTACGATAATAGATTAACCAAAACACTTACTTTGGGATTTACTTTAAAATATTTAAATTAAGACTACTTCAATGATTTACTAAAAGTACATACTATATAAACATTGGAAATAAAGTTACTTTATAAAATATAAAACTAGGCTTTCACCTTTCAAACACATACTAAGTCACTATTTATAAATTTATATTATGGTAATAGATTTGAAAAATATTTACTTAAAAATTTAAGATAATAAATTTTCTAAAACATGCATTTTTTAAACAACATTAAAACCTTTAACTTATATCTAAAGTTTACTTTGAACGTACTTGGCTATCCAGTGAAATATACATCTCTTCACATTCTTCCTTAAAATTTTCAATTTCAAACTCTTGAATCAATTTCCAGATTGATTTCCCATTTACTCCCTCTTTAATTCAAAATCTATTAATTTCATATTTCATTTCTTAATTATGATTTAAAATACTTTAACTAAAAATTCCAATTTTTAGATTTCTCAATTACTTCCTTATCCATTTATATAAATTTAAAACTTAAGTTTAAAATAATTCTTTATTCCTTTAAATTAATACCACATAATTTTACAATTCATCAATTACTGTTTATTCAACTCTTTTCTTTTCATACTCGAAGTTATTTATTATTATTTTCATATTACTTCTATTTCTTTTCAACTCATTCTTAATTTATTCAAATTTCCTATAATTATTTTACTTACAAATTCATTTCTTCTTTCCAAAATCCAATCTATATAATTTTGGGAATTCATTATACCCAAATATATCCAATCAATCCTAACATTCAATATTCCAATATAACTCATCATAGAATATCAATATTCACAGTAGAGAATATTAAATAATTTAAATAAATGTTGAGGGATCCAGTTGGATCCCTCCAACCTGTTTTCCCTGCATCCACAGACGTTAGCACAATATAGTACACCAATTACAAATATCATACTATATCACATCGATCAATTCGACCATCCAAACAATTATTTAATTTTTATCATTTAAATTTAAATTTGAAATGTGTGAGATTAACTTACCTTTGACCTTTACTTTGCAACCCAATCCATCTCGCTTGTTTTCTCAATTCATAGACCTTGTATAAATAATTTATACAATTTATTAATATTCGAACAGATTGAACAATTAAATTCCGTTGATATAAATTTTATTTTATCTAATTAACTTTAACTTCAAATAAATCTTCTTTTAATAAAATACTTGACCTAATTTTTTCTCTACCCACATCCTTTTAATAACTTTATTTAACTAAAAATTTGGTATTAAAAAAATTATTTTCATAATACATTATCATTCCAAATCGAAACTATATATTATTTTCTGCTTATAAATTTGTTTCCTTTTACACTACTGCAACAGACAGTATTATATTATTTTTTCTTTATTACTGTAATTTTATATATATTATATATAAATCAAGGAGAAAAATACCTCACAGCTTCCCTGAATCTTTCGATTATGCTCGCGAGTTCATCGCTTATCCCTCCGACGAACCCTCTACCTCGCGAAACGAACCCGCCGACCACCATTACGTCGCGATTCCTTCTGCCTCTGCCGCCTCCACCACCAATTCCTTGCTCATCGAAGAAACCATCACCGACGCGAGCACACCTCACCGCGACTCCAGAACCTGTTCGCGATCGCACGCCTCTCCGAAGCCCTCACCAGTCCCGACGTCACACGCGTCGATGCCCATCTTTGCCGTGAGATCTATCGGCCACATCGCTCCAAACTATCGCCACTCACTAGCCCATCGCGATCGATCTCCTCTTTTGTTTTATGCGAACGAATTTGATTTCGTTCATTTCTTTTTTCTTTTTTTTTATATATGTTCGTTCTGCCATTTTTCACCGAGGGTTTGGGGGAAAAGAAAAGGAGGGGTACGGCCTTATCATGCTTCGTTTGTTTTATTATTTTTATTTTTACACGGTTGAAAGCTTCCTCTTGAAGCATCTTCCTCTTTCTTTTTTTTCTCCTTTTTTTATTTTTATATTATTATTATATTTTCTGTCGGCAGTTAATATCTAAAGAGGGGGACGTTTAGTTTATTTGACCAGTCAAGGTATATGATATTTTTAAATTAAATCGTCTCGAATTTTCGATATAGATTTAAGCGCGCATATCTATCGTATGCTCACACAACAACTCCAAACAGTACGAAAATTGAAATCTGATAACAATTCAATATTACAGATTCAATGGAACTGGTTTCGTCGAATTCCGAGACCGTGCCTCGGAAGGCTATTTTTAAATTCAATTTAAACAATATATTTTTAAAACTGAACAAACCACTGTTAATTTTAATTTTACAACTTCTATTATTTTCAGTGTTATCAATATAAAATTTTCAAGCCTTCAAATTATTTTTAACAGGCTTAAAACTTCAAATTTCATATTTCACCCAATCCAAATTATTTAATTTAATAATTTAATCATCAAATAAATTGTGATATTTGAAATTTAAGTTAAAATTACTCTATTGAATATTTTAAATCAATTAAATATTCCGATTTTAAATGCTCGAAAATTCCGGGTCGTCACATTCCTCCACCCTTAAAAGAATTTCGTCCTCGAAATTACTAGTTAGGAAGAATGGTCCAATACCCGTTTACTTTTCCTCAAAACCAAACAAATCAACATTCAACCAACTATCTTCTATAAAAGACAATTATCATTCCTATTAACTTTCCAAATCTTTCCCTAGTTTCAGACTATACCATTTGTTTAACCATTCAAGTTTCAATTTAAAACCAAATTTTGAATTCTCAAAATTTTCTCAAAATTTTGATAACTCTCTAAATTTCCGAAAATTTCGCCAGCGTCTCCTTTGCGCGGCTAGCTCGGTACAACTACAAAATGGCTCTACGGCCTCCCAAATCCAAAAAGAAAACAAAAAGCCAAGTGGCTATATCCAAAAACCCAATCAAATTCCATACCAAACTTAAATACATACCTTTTTATCGAGCATTTCAAATTTTATCTTTTGAAATCAAATCCAACTTTCTTTTCCCTTTATAATACCTGCATATCCTACTTAGCACTAATATCCAATCACAATATCCCAAAACATTTTATCGACTTCCTCACAAAATGTCAATATTTACTCATTCAAATATAAACTTAGAATATATTTGTAATATAAATTTCCAATCAAGAATTCACCATTCCTTTCTTAAGTTAGCATAAGTATTTTATATGTTTCTTATATTTATTTTCATCTTCCACTTTAGTTTACACCTATTTCTATTCACATTGATTCTTTCATTTCCATACGAATTCAATTTATCTTTAACTCTAAATATTGAATTTTATTTTCCATTTATAACTAATTTATGTCATTATTTTAAATTAGTTTCATTTACTAACTTATCTCAATTTCCAAGTTTAAATCGTTATGTCGTTAACAAAATTTTCAAAATTTTTCTAACACCCAAAATTTCTGGAAAATTTTGGCAGAGTCTCCTTTGTACGGAGGAGCTTTTGCAATTTGACAAAAGAGATAAATATATATACATCGATCCACACGGTCGGAAAAACCAAAAACAGTTCATATTTCCTATTTTTATTGCGTAAGCGTACCTTATTTAGCATTTTAAGCAAGAGGCTTATTATTTTTAGCAAATAGCACAACAAAATCCAGCCACACGGCTTCCAGGTACCTGTACTTACTCAATTTAAACATGTAAGTGACAATTGTATGCAATTTAAACATATATTCACTTAGTTGCAATGGTTAAACACATGAATTCTAAAAGAATTTCACACCAAACATTTTTCCGTAAGCAACTTAAACAAATTTCATTCTAATTCCACTGTTCCAGTTAATTTACAACCTATTTTCATTCAATTTGAATGGTTTTTAATCCATTCGTATACAACTTCATCAATTTGAATGGTTTAAAACACAATAGCTTACATTTAATTTATTTTAAGCAAACTAAACTCATATTTAATTCAATTGTTTTCAAAATCAATTTATTTTACTTCTATCAACTCCTAGAATTTTAATTACTTCCATTTACATCAAATGACAATTTATTCTATGCAATTTAACGAGATCTATGTGAATAAATAAGCACTTATGTTTTATAACCATTTTAGATGGATTTCAACTCAATTTATACTTGATTCCATTCCATTTTAAATTTAGTCACAATTCATATATTCTCATTTTCATTGCATTTCAGATTTGAATCCATTCACTTGCATTTCATTTTATTAACCAAACTAGTTTATTCAAAACCATTAACAACTTAGGTTCGCCTTCATTACCTATTAAATTTTATTCACAGTTCACTCATTTATACTTCATTTCTTATCCATATTCATTTAAATCCATTCTATTAAACTTGAAACATTCTATTTTCTTATTGTCTCAAGTTATTTCAATTCCTTAATAATCTTAAATGGTTTACAATTATTTATTCTAGAATTTCATTCCATTAATATTATTTATAACTCACCGAATTTTATTTCGATTACAAATTTATTTTCACTTGATTTAAAACCAATCCAATATTATTAAACTTAATTTTAAGTTAGAATTCAATTCAACTCCTTTCCATCTTTTAGCTTAAGTTTATTCACTCCAATTTTATACTTAGACTCATTTCGTTTCAAGTAAATCTTTCTCTTCCATTCAACTTAATTCTATTTCGGTTAAATCTCATTTTAAAATTTACAATTTCATTTGATTAGTTATTATAAAATTTAACTTTCCAGATTCAGTTCATCCAATTTATTACATGGCCATTTTCCAATTTGTCTTCACTTATTTGGATTTTATTTGCAATTCATACCATTACTATTTTAATCCATTTACATTTTTATTCGACATATTTCAATTATATTTAATTTGTTAACACTTCAAGTTGAATTTTAATTTAAAACTCAAGTTCTGAATTCACTATCCATTTTCAATTTACCACCAAATTTCATGAACTCACAATTCAGTTACATTTACTTTACTAACAATTCAAGTCGAATTAATTTATAACTTGAGTTTTATTTCCAAACTTCATCTTAATTTCACAGTTCAACTTCATTAACTAATTTATTATCTAATTAGTTCTTCCCCTGGTTAAAATTCAACACTTGTTTTTTTTTCTTTCTAAATATCACTTTATTTAATTTTCTTGGTTCAATTTATTTAATAATTCAAGTGTGGATTTTCTTTTCATTATCCACAACATCAAACAATATTTATTTTGGATTTTCTATTCCACTTTCAAAATTTATAAGTCACAACTTATTATTTACACAATTCCATCCATTATAGGCTTGAATATATTATTCTTTTACTTAACTCAAGCCTTATGCTTATTTATAACCCGAGCTACCTTGTTCCATGGATTTTGATTCCTTTACAAGTTATTCTAATTTATTTACTTCAATCCTTATTCAATTTATTTTCCATTTGTTCAGGCAAAAATTTAATTTCATTCATTAATTCAATTGAATTCTCATTCCAATTAAATTTTACTTTAACTTAGATTTATTCAACTCAATTTAATTCCAACTTGATTCGAATACAACTGGATATTATTTTCAGCCTATCCAATTTATTTTAATCCAGTTAAATTTTTATTTCCCATCCAAGTAAATTTCATTTTTAACTTTCTCTTTAAATTTACATTCCAACATTCAAAGCTTATATTTCCTTCCTGATTTAAAAATCATCTTAATTTATAAACTTACAACCTATCTCATCAAGATTTTTAAACACCCGGCTTTTGGTTTCCAATCATTTTGAAATATCCAACATCTCGAAATCAAAATTCTCAAAAATTAAAATAACCCTGGTTTTATTCCCAACAAATTTCCTTTGAAATTTTCAAAAAAACAAACAGGTTTTCCTGAACAAATCAAATTTGGCAGCAATCTGTCACTTAGAAACTCGAAAATGAACATCGATGATACTGGAGTCATCACCAAAGTTATTTTCCAGCGACTGAAGTGAATTTAATGCTATATCCTTTCCCAAAAATTGTTTGAAACAATTTCCTTTCAGAAATACCCCAAAAACAACAATGTTACCATTTATCTTCAAAAGATTTCCAAAATCTCCGGGGTTTTAAAGTTCCAAATTCTGTTTTAATTCAAATTTTAACTATAATGCATTTGTATAATTTAGGCTTATACAACTTCTCATTTGATTTTATTTCAATTTATATTTTCATTTATAATTCATATTTATAAATTTCATTTTATAATCAATTTATTCTCTTTAAACTTTGGTTATATTTTCAATTTCTAGTCAAATTTTTACACAACGATGATAATAATTTAATATTATCATTTCTAACATCCAAGCAACCATATATTAGCTAAATAGTTTACAAAACTTCCTTTATATCGAAAATATATTCTTGGGTAAAATTATTTCATTTACCCACATTTAAAACAATACCGTATCGATTGTTCTATTCAAGTGTTTAGAAACCCCTTCGATTACGGTTGCGCAAACTGTGCCGACGAAGGTTCATATGCCACTCAATAAACCAATTAACACAATATTAAAATAATTTATATCCACTAACAAATACGCGCTCATATCTATTAATACCCTCAAACTCATTATAGAGTACTACGGACTTTATTTGAGTAATTTCCCACCAGAGCCAAGGTTATCACCAACCTACCCTCTGATACCAACTGTAACAGCCCACAAATCCATACCCCTAGAGCTAATACTATTCTACCTAAATCAACTCAAGTTGTACAGAAATATGAACCTTTTGGGTTTAAGAAGAAGAGGTAGAAGAAGAAAAATATAAGCAACAACAGAATCTAACTATCGTAGCAGAATAAAATATAATAGATAATAAATAATCTTTACTCAACATCAAATTTTTATGTATATATTACGTCATCAGAGTACATCAATCACAGCTCAGCTTCAATATCATACAAATGGATACACAACAACTCAACACAGCGGAATATATATATAAAACAAGTACGAAAGTACATCTCGTCATCCAGCTCGTCTCCTGAGCTTCACAACATCATCCTGTATCCTATAATACTCAGTCTGACCCGAGCATTATAGTTAAATAACACCCGAGTCAGTCTGGATTACCAGCGTGAGAAAATCACACCCAATTGATTATTAAAGTTTTAAAAATCCTTTGAAAACAAAAGCATCTCGTAAGACCACGCCACAAATAAACATGTCGGGTTTTTACCTTGCGATACCTAAAACGATTTTTATAGAAATCCTCTGATATTATAATAGGGTCTATATACAAATACTTATAAAATAGCCGAAATTGTTACATTCATTAAATTCCAGCTACTAGTCACAGAGTGGGTAATACAAACAAAAATCGTACAAGGCTAGTAGGGAGAATGGATTTCCGACTAATGACTAGGCACTGGGGTACCACCTGTCACAGTACGGGGCCTAGATCACCGTACCGAGGAGTACGCCCGCTCCCCTGCAACACAAGGCCGGGACTACCCCTTACTGGATAATCCCGAGTGAGATCACCCCGCGGTTGGGATCAGTAACCGCCCACTAAGCCGAAATAAAAAGGGACATCTAGACTGGAATGACCTCACCCTGCTTGGGCGCTACCCACCTAGCCTTGTTGCATATCCCCTGATTTTCAGTCATTCCCATTTGATGAGGCTTGAGGCTAAGCGTTACCTTTTTAAGAACATAATCCTTAGAATGCCCATCGTCCACCCGACGATGTTTCGCAAGCATTCATCCATACAAGTCCGTCCCGGGTTCGAACGGAACCGAAGGCACTATTCCTACTACATCCATTTTGGAAATATCCTCAGGATTAGTAGCGACTAGCCCTTGTACTTCACTGCTCCATTTTCGAATCCAAAATCATTTTCACGAAACATACGAACCGGATCGAAGTGGTTTTCGAGAAATAAATTTCGATCCCGGTCTCTTCAAAACGATCAACGCATTTGTCCAATATTGATAGTTGGTGATTTAACTATCAACTCATGTTTACAACATCCCTCACAAAATAAATAATTTTCCAAATTATTTATTTATCTCAAAATATGTTTACAAGAATATTTTCACTTTCCAAACTCCTTTGAAAAACAGTTTCCAGAACTATCTGCTTTTCTCAGAATAAATTTCAAGTATTTCTATTTCCACTAGAATCACCATGCACAAAACTTAAGATTTTTAAAATAATCTAAAAATACCTTATTGTAAAATATATTTAACATTTGATATAGAAAAATTACTTTAGTACTTAATATAAATAATACTCTAGGAATAACTAAAATAAGTTTACTTTATAAATATAACTAGATTTTCTTCTTCACACGAAATACCAAATCATCCCTTAAATAATTCTTACGATAATAGATTAACCAAAACACTTACTTTGGGATTTACTTTAAAATATTTAAATTAAGACTACTTCAACGATTTACTAAAAATACATACTATATAAACATTGGAAATAAAGTTACTTTATAAAATATAAAACTAGGCTTTCACCTTTCAAACACATACTAAATCACTATTTATAAATATTTATTACGGTAATAGAATTGAAAAATATTTACTTAAAAATTTAAGATAATAAATTTTCTAAAACATGCTTTTTTAAACAACATTAAAACCTTTAACTTATATCTAAAGTTTACTTTGAACGTACTTGGCTATCCAGTGAAATATACATCTCTTCACATTTTTCCTTAAAATTTTCAATTTCAAATTCTTGAATCTATTTCCAGATTGATTTTCCATTTACTCCCTCTTTAATTCAAAATCTATTAATTTCAGATTTCATTTCCTAATTATGATTTAAAATACTAACTAAAAATTCCAATTTTTAGATTTCTCAATTACTTCCTTATCCTTTTATATAAATTTAAAACTTAAGTTTAAAATAATTCTTTATTCCTTTAAATTAATACCACATAATTTTACAATTCATCAATTACTGTTTATTCAACTCTTTTCTTTTCATACTCGAAGTTATTTATTATTATTTTCATATTACTTCTATTTCTTTTCAACTCGTTCTTAATTTATTCAAATTTCCTATAATTATTTTACTTACAAATTCATTTCTTTTATTTCTTTCCAAAATCCAATCTATATAATTTTGATAATTCATTATACCCAAATATATCCAATCAATCCTAACATTCAATATTTCAATATAACTCATCATAGAATATTAATATTCACAGCGGAGAATATTAAATAATTTAAATAAATGTTGAGGGATACAGTTGGATCCCACAAACCTGTTTTTCCTGCATCCATAGACGTTAGCACAATATAGTACACCAATTACAAATATCATACTATATCACATCGATCAATTCAACCATCCAAACAATTATTTAATTTTATCATTTAAATTTAAATTTGAACTGAGTGAGATTAACTCACCTTTGACCTTTACTTTGCAACTCAATCCATCTCGCTTGTTTTCTCGATTCATAGACCTTGTATAAATAATTTATACAATTTATTAATATTCGAACAGATTGAACAATTAAATTCCATTGATATAAAATTTATTTTATCTAATTAACTTTAACTTCAAACAAATCTTCTTTTAATAAAATACTTGAACTAATTTTTTCTCTACCCACATCCTTTTAATAACTTTATTTAACTAAAAATTTGATATTAAACAAATTTATTTCCACAATACATTATCATTCCAAATCGAAACTATATATTATTTTCTGCTTATAAATTTATTTCCTTTTACACTACTGCAACAGACAGTATTATATTTTTTTTTCTTTCTTACTGTAATTTTATATATATTATATATAAATCAAGGAGAAAAATACCTCACAACTTCCTTGAATCTTTCGATTATGCTCGCGAGTTCATCGCTTATCCCTCCGACGAACCCTCTACCTCGCGACACGAACCCGCCGACCACCATTACGTCGCGATTCCTTCTACCTCTCCTACCCCCACCACCAATTCCTTGCTCATCGAAGAAACCATCACCGACGCGAGCATACCTCAACGCGACTCCAGAACCTGTTCGCGATCGCACGCCTCTCCGAAGCCCTCATCAGTCCCGACGTCACACGCGTCGATGCTCTATCTTTGCCGTGAGATCTATCGGCCCCATCGCTCCAAACTATCGCCACTCACGAGCCCATCGCGATCGATCTCCCTTTTTTTTATGCGAACGAGTTTGATTTCGTTCATTTCTTATTTCTTTTTTTATATATGTTCGTTCTGCCCTTTTTCACCGAGGGTTTGGGGGAAAAGAAAAGGAGGGGTTCGGCCTTACCATGCTTCGTTTGTTTTATTATTTTTATTTTTACACGGTTGAAAGCTTCCTCTTGAAGCATCTTCCTCTTTCTTTTTTATTTTTATATTATTATTATATTTTCTGTCGGCAGTTAATATCTAAAGAGGGTGACGTTTAGTTTATTTGACCAGTCAAGGTATATGATATTTTTAAATTAAATCGTCTCGAATGTTCGATATAGATTTAAGCACGCGTATCTATCGTATGCTCACACAACAACTCCAAACACTACGAAAATTGAAATCCGATAACAATTCAATATTACGGATTCAATGGAACTGGTTTCGTCGAATTCCGAGACCGTGCCTCGGAAGGCTATTTTTTAAATTCAATTTAAACGATATATTTTTAAAAGTGAACAAACCACTGTTAATTTAAATTTTACAACTTCTATTATTTTCAGTGCTATCAATATAAAATTTTCAAGCCTTCAAATTATTTTTAACAGGCTTAAAACTTCAAATTTCATATTTCACCCAATCCCAAATTATTTAATTTAATAATTTAATCATCAAATAAATTGTGATATTTGAAATGTAAGTTAAAATTACTCTATTGAATATTTTAAATCAATTAAATATTCCGATTTTAAATGCTCGAAAATTCTGGGTCGT
Source organism: Allium cepa (assembly GCA_030765085.1). Classification (NCBI taxonomy): domain Eukaryota; kingdom Viridiplantae; phylum Streptophyta; class Magnoliopsida; order Asparagales; family Amaryllidaceae; genus Allium; species Allium cepa. The sequence continues at coordinate 142,130,905 of CM060931.1, read as the reverse complement.
CACATTCACGATGGTATAAAATATGATAAGGTTTGAGTAGTTTGGATTTTTCGAAGTTTAATTTGGAATTGTAATTAGGGTTTGAGATATCTGCCATTGAGAAGGAACAGATGAGATAGAAATTGTACGTATAAATAATGAAAATAAAAGGCTATTAGGGTCTATAATAGACTTTATATAGATAGAGATGGAATAGGAATGGATGGGCAGATCAGTTTGGGTCTAAGCGATAACAAAGACCTGAAAAGCCCATTTCATTCCCGAAACAAAAAATAAGTCATCCCATATATCGAAATATAGGTTTCCAATACTTTTAAACTCAATGAAACTAGTTTCAAACCCTAATTCTATTGTATATAGAAGTGAGCCATTAAAATCAAATTATTTTAATTAATTTTTTTATTTGATTTCTACGTATTTCGAGCTCGTACGATCAAATGATAAGTGTGATTGCTACGAAACTTGAAATCCTTTAATAATTCACTATTATGGATGCAATGAAACTAGTTTCATCAAAATCCAAGACAATGCTTAAAAAGGCTAATTTTTCACGTAAATTAAATGAATTATTAATTTAAAATCAATTTAATCATTTTAAATTCAAGTTTAAAAGTTAACGATTTTCATCATTTCTGATTACACAGAAGTTAATAAGATTTTTGAAATTAATTTTTCCATGTGAAATCCAATATTTAAATATTACATTAATTTTAACGTTAAATTACAATAGGAATAAAACCTAGTTTATTATAATTTAAATTCCAACATATCTTTTTATTTTGATTTACATTCTAATATTAAATCAACTATTAAGTTATGAATATAATTGAGGTTAGTTTACATTTTATTGCATTCATATTCTACAGTTATCATCTTAACTCATATCAACTGCAATATTTAATTACATTAATTTGACCTCTCAATTAATTTCAATCGGATTAAATAATAAGGTGATAAATAAAACAATTTGTTATGCATTAGTAATTCAAACACATTTATCAATTTGTTGTTTATCGGCAAAGATTTAAATTATTTACCACATAAATGATTTCATATTCTATATTAAAACCACTTCCAATTAAATAACATATAATTGCACTATCAATTAATCATTTATTTTATTCCTTATTAAACTTACAATTATTCAATTGATTGAAATTACGTTAAAACAGTTGTCAATAACATTCAACAACATTATTAAATTATATTCTAATTATTTTTCATTTATAAATTTTAATTTCTCGTGATATTAAATTCCAAAATCTTATTAAATTTAATATTTTTAATTGTAAAAAAATATGGATCGTTACATACCTCGACTGTTTTATATCTGTGTTGGCTATTATATTTTATCTAATGCGACGTGAGATATACATCTAGTTATGTGATTATTTGATGTTTTCTTTTTCTTCTTTTCCATTCTCTTCTCTTCTATTTCTTCTTCTTTATTTCTTTTCTTTCCTATGACAACCATTCTACACCGTAGGTGTAGGGCGGTAGTTACATGTCTTAACCCACCTCCTTGGATCCCAATAGCTAAGGTCCATCCATTACTTCATTACACCCGATAAAGGGATAAACTGTGCACTCCCATACTGCAATGTATAAAAAAATATAAACTATGCGCATGTAGAATAACTCATCAAAAAATTTGCTTGGCGGAATAACTTCTACCACCTATCCTGCCTTCTTTAACCTTGGGTCAACCGACATCCTTTATATGGGTTTTCAATCTCATACCCTCTTCTACAATCATATTACTACCTTCTCCCAATCAAAATCTCTTGATGGTATCATCGAACTTTGGTATTCCTTATCCTTGACCTTTCATGCGAATATAGCCTAGGACCACAAAATTGTACTTTGATACTATTCCATGTTCTTTTGAGGATTTTCTTATGATATCCACACATCTCTAATAAAATATTCTTAAATTCATACCAATGTTACTTATATTCAACGGGGATTCCTTATTGCCACCCTAGAGTATTTGTGGCTTTTCTATTATAGCCTAAACCTTTACCCTACATAGTTAATATCAGTATCGGGTATGTATCGGTCAAGTAGTGATATGAGATATTTTAGAATATCGTGATAATATCGAATAATATCGCTGATATATCAGATATATGTGGAACATGTTATAAACCAAATTACTATTAAGGAATGAGCACATACAGTTGACAGATTATGATATGTTTACCGAGATATCCTATAAAAAACAAGTCATATCATAAGTTTATTGAGACGACCGGACTTTTTCTCCATAAAAAGTCGTATCATCCTTAAGAAAGAAAGGGATAGAAAAGAGAAAAGAAAGAAGAGAATGAAGAAACAACACAAGAATCCCAACAGCGGAACGAATAAATTATATTAATAACATAAGTATTACATAGTATACAACAAATATCAGAGTTACACAGACATATACAACACATACTAGACAGTTATAAACACCTGTCTAGTTATTACAACTCAATACACAAAGAAGATACTCAGAGATAACAACACAGCGGAAAACTATATAACTATACGCGGAAGCCTCCTACTCCATTTGCTCCTCCACAATTCGTCAAAGCTAACCTGAATTCCCTTGACTACTCATAAAAATTTAAATACCCAAGAGTTAAAGAAAAACAGAAATAACTCCGGGTCAAACATGGGTCTGGTGTGAGTAATAGGTTAAAGTTGCATAAATTTGAAAAACCATTGAAAAGAAAACGTATCGCGTAAGACTTCCCACACATAAACATGGAAAAGTTTTTACCTTACGCTAACCAAGACATTTGATAGGAAATTCGATGATATTATAATAGTGTCTAGGGTTTTCAAGTAAATAAGAAATAGCCGAAATTGTTACATTTATTAAATTCCAGCTACTAGCCACAAAAGTGGGTAATACAATCAAAACCGTTGGCACTTATTGGATTTTGGATTCCATCAATGGCTGGGCTACTGGGGTACCGCCCGTCACAGTACGTGGCCTAGATCACCGTACCGAGGATTACTCCCAATACCCTGCAACACAAAGCCGGACCCGTTCCTTACTGAACAGTTCCAAACAAGACCACCCCGCAGTTGTGATCAATAACTGCACCACTAAGCCGAAAATAAAGGGATCTCTAGACAGGGGTAAACGTTGCTCTCAAGTGGGGGCTACCCACGAAGCTTTGCTGCACCTCCTCTGTTTTAGCCATTCCCGGTTGATGTGGCTTGAGGCTATGATTACCTTAATAGGACATATCACTTAGAATGCTCATCGTCCATCTGACGATGTTCTGAAAGCATTCATCCATACTAGTTCGTTCCGGGTTCGAACGAAACCGAAGGCATTATCTCGTTACACTCGTATTGGAATCACCCTCAGAGTTAACGACAATAACCCTTGCACTCCGAATCACCATCTCGAATCTATAAGAACTATTCCGTCAACTCATTACGGAATCACCCACAGAGTTATACTGACGTATAGCCCTTACCCCTCGAGTCTTCACTCTTCACATAAGATTCACGACCTATCGTTAATTTGGATCGATGTGGTTTTCGGATATCCAAATATGGAAACCTGATCCCAGTCTCATCGAAATCCAAAGCGTGTCTTTTAAGGTCCAAGTTGTTTTAAAGTTTAAAACAATTCAATTCATTATCTAAATATACACAGATAGATAATTCACAACACAATAGATAATCAGCCTTATCATTATCAACAGATAATTCATATCATAATCAGATAATTCATACTATCATCCAAAAGCAACCAATGCATCCATATCACATAACATTACTCATCTCATAACTGAGATTACAAACCATACATGGCAATTAATACCAATCATCAAACATAAGCAACTATCTAATGATCACACCATTTATAATTAATTTAAAATGAATTAAATTAATTACTTAATCTCTAATTAATTTAAAATGAATTAAATTAATTACTTCACCATTAAAATTCTGCTTATCTTAATCTTTAATTGATTACAAATCAATTTATCATCTCAATATTCATTTCACTTAATCCTCATTGATTAACCATCTCTAATTAATTTCACAAGTTAATTATATTAAACCCTTTGCAAATAATTAACTTGTATTTGCTTAATTAATTAATTAGCTAAAATTAATTACATTAATCATTTATTCATTATTAATTATACGTTAATTAATCAATTCCAAATTACATCATTCATTAATTAATAAATGATTTCTGATTACATTTAATCAATCTCTCAATATAAATTAATTACATAAGAAATAAATCATCAATTTAAACCATATATATATATTAATCACCCATGATTAATAACTATTAGTAATTAACTACTTTAGTCACTCATCCCATAATTAATTGCTCTTAATTAATTACTTCCCTTGATTAATTGTCAAAGTAATTTAAATTCAAATTACTTCTAAAATAAATATCTTTAATTACTTCCTGTAATTAATTACTTCCTTAAGTAATTACAAATCCATAAATTACATAAAGTAATTATTAAACAATCCACAAATGTTTAAATTAATTTAACTTAATTAATCTAAACTAATCACATAAATCAAATTAATTACATCAAGTAATTAATTTCTTAATTACTTTCATTATGTAATTAAACATAAACAATTGATTATTATTTATTTAATTAATCTAATTAATTATTAAAAATTAAACACATTAATTAATTGTTAAATAATCTTAAGTTAATGACCTTCATTAACATTTCTTAATTACTTAATTAAGAGTTAACTTATAATTAATCATTATTAGTTATTAATTAATTAATATTTAATTATCATTTAATTAATCTATAATTATTAATTAATTAAGTGTTAATTAAAATCTTAATTAATCATTAATCACTTGATTAAATAAATCTTAATCATTAATTAAAATTTAATTAACCATCTTTAATTATGGATTAATTAACCTTAATTAATTAATCTTAAATCTAATTAATTAACTCAAAAAATATTAATTACTTAATTAAACATCCACAATATTCATTAATTAAATAATTAATATTCCATTTAAATTAATTAAATAATTTAAATGAAACTAATTTCTTAAGTTCTAAATTAAGAAACATTCTTCTTATACAAAGTATTTTATACAATTTGTTTCAAACAAAATTCAAATTTAAAAATTTCTTTTTAAATTTCAAACTGAAATACATTTAAATCTTATTTTAAATTTCCATCTCATTTTTAAATTCAAACCACATAACCTTTCTAAAATAGTTAAAACAAATTTAAATTTAAAAACTTATTTAATTTCAAAAACTGACATTAAAGTCAAATCTCAGGTTTTAAAACTAAATTTAAACTTATTTTAAACTTTATTTCATAAATTAAAACTTATAGTTTTAAATTCAGATCAATGTTCTTTTATACTTTAAAAAGTTTAAAATCTAAATTTAAATTCCAGATTTAAATTCAAACTCAGGTTCCATATTTCTGTTTTCCAGATTTTAAACTTGTTTTAAATTATCAATTGAATTTTAAAATTTTACTTTTAAATTAAAACAGAAAAACAGTTTTCTGTCTAGTTTAATCATCTTGCATTTTTGAATTCAAAAGTGATTCAAAATCTCAGATTTAAATTATTAAATTCAAAATTAGGTTTCAGGTTAAAATTTCCAGTTTTTGAACTTCATCTTACAATTTAAATTTTACTTTTAAAATTTTGAAAAAAACAGAAAGACAGTTTCAGTTTTTAGTTTAAAACCAAACTTGAGTTTAAAAAGCATTTCAAATTAATTTCAAAAATCTAAAATTTAAACTTAATTGAATTCAAATTCAATTCTAGATTCAAACTTATTTTCAGATTTTGTTTGCATCTTACCTTCACTGCAATTTTTTTTATAATAATCCTGGAAACAGGTTTTTGATCAACTTAAAAACCTGAAGTACTTACATTTTAAGAACTCAAATTATTACAAAATAAACAGAATTCAAACTTCGAATTCATATTTAAATTCAGTTTTAAAGTCTAAGTTAAATTCCAGTTTAAAATTCAAACTCTACTTTTTAATTCTTTAAGAACTGTAAAACAGGTTCTGTTTTATGTGAAAAACCTGAAACAATAAATACTTGAGCAACCCTATTTTTACTTCGAGACAATAGCTTCCCTGCTTCGAGTCATTTATCAAAATACCCGAGACCATCACGGGGTATAAACCCTGCAAACAAAAATCAACACCACCATCATCACCAATATGCACAACACCCCAGTGCACCCTTAAACCAACTCCGGCATCACTGGCCATTATCTCTGGCCATCCTCCATCGACCAAAATCCCCACATCAACCTTCATCCCTCAAAATCCCAGAATTCAACTTGAATTTGAATTCAAGTTTAAACCGAAACCTGGAAAACAGCATTTCCTTTCAAAGCCTGACCTGTCAACGGCGGAATTTCCCAACTCCGACCACCATCACTCTCCAACTCCGGCGACAACTCCATCAACACATCATCTATCCATACCCAAAAGATCTTTGAACTCGATCAACCCAGGAGACCCCATTCAAACAAAACAGTGACCCAAATAAAACTAGGGTTCTAAAACTAAAATCCTAATTTAAGCATCAACAATGGAAAATAACCCAATTTCATAATTTTCCTTTAATCTATGTTAGATACACTGTCCCCAGAAACAATTCTAACCAATTCTAATGCAAGCTTCAACTAAACATGACCTATAAGTAAAATACAGTATGTTTGAAACTGCACTCTAATTACAGCACTATAAATTGAAATTTTTGATTTAAAATTCTTGAATTCACTTAATGATTCTATTAATAAACCTGAAACAATAAATCAAAATGTTTGAATTTTTCCTCTTATATTAATGTTTTCTCTGTTATTAAATTTTCAGGCAATTCAAAATTTATTTAACCTATATAAAATGTTTTAACTTTACTTTATCATGAACCAAACATATTTCATTCAAATACTAATTCATAACCACAGCCAAATCAGAAGGAAAAAAGATTTTTTTTTACTTTACTTGAGCTTATACAGTATACAGTCAATAGCCTGATGAAACAGACATGCAATCAACAATCATCATGTATACAGGCATAGGTATAATATTCACAACTATTTCATATAAATTCATCTCAAAATTTAAAAAGTATGAACAACTTAACTATTTAATAAATTTATAAATGAGTTACTCACCTGTATTTGCAAAATGCAGAGCACTGTACAGAATTTGAAAATTCTTTTTGAAATCTTGTTGAAAATCTGCTTGGAAGCCTTTAATTTGCATGCAGTAGCTTGAATGCTTTTTAAACTTGAATGTTGCTTTAAAAATGCTATTACTCTTTGAAACTTGCTTTCAGATCTTACATGCAGGTTGTTTGAATGCAGATGCAAACTTGAAATTGCAGTGACAAATTTCCAGCTTTTTGAAAAATGAATTGAATGCAGGCCTCATACTTGATTTAGAAATGCAGAATCTTGCATTTTCAGATTTTTGAAAAATATGAATGCATGCTATAGTTTTGTTATTTGCAGGTTTTGAATGTTTGAAAAGGAGGAGTAGAATGCAATGCATTTGAATAGGTTTTGGAAGGAGGTAATGGTTTTTGCATTGCAGATTTGTATTTTTGAGTTTGAGGAGTTACAGGGTAATGACTTTGAAGCATATTTAGAGGAAAAGTTTCAATTGAAAAGTTTCTTTAATTAAGAAATGAAACTGAGAAAAATCAGGAATAAAAGAATGCAATGTTGTAAAAACTAAATTTATGATTTATTAAAAAAAATAAAAGATATAATTTGACACTTGTATAAAGAAATGGACACTTGTTAACTACTTATCTTAAATATTTAACACATGTTTAACTTAGGCTTTAATAAACTTACACATGTATCTTTAAGAAATTGTCATTTAAATTAAGTGTTAATAAATGTTTAAACTTAGTAAATTAGTATTTAATACTTAGTTATGGAGATAAATAATTTCTAAAGAAAGAAGCAAAGAAATAAAATAATATACAAATTAATCATTTGAAAAAAGTACCTTTAAACAATTAAAATAAATTTATAAAAGAGGTTATAACTTAATGAAAACATGTTTCATAAATTGTATTTTAAACTTCATATTAAACAAATCACATTTTATAAATCAATATTTTAAAAAGAATAACTCAAACATATTTGTAACTTATTTTAATATACAAACTTAAGTTAAAATGAATTTTAAACCAATAAAACAATTATCTCACATATTTAAAATCATATAGTATTTTATTAAATATTTTTGAAAAGCTTAAATCCAAAAATAAATCACAATTCCTAATTTCAAATTATTAAAATTATGTTATACTAATGTAATTAAAAACAACTTATTTATTTAAAATATATACAAATACATATACATTATTAAATAGAAAATAAATTCATCAGTTTATTAAAAATAAATTCACAAATTAAATATTTAAATAAAGAAGATTATTAAATCAAACCAAATTTATTAAAAAAAATTATCAATTCAATATAAATTTAAACACAGATTTATATTGTCCAAAATTCCGGGATATTACAATCCTTCCTCCTTAAAAGAATTTCGTCCCCGAAATTTAAACAAAGATAATTTAATAATCTCTTTACAGATTTTATTTTAAAACACAGCGTATGTTAATCACATGCTAACAACCAAAGCAACCAATTCACACAATCAGAACAAATCTAATTATCTAAAAGAATTTTGGATAAAACTTTCACGAGTTTCCCCGGTATATATATATATATATATATATATATATATATCGAGATACTCGCTCTATAAAATCCAATGAATCAATACTACTAAGCTATAGAGCTCCTAACAACAATTCCATATAGAATATCAGACTACAAACGAGTCTGACTCAACAACCAATCCATCCTAAACAGTTGGTTCTACAACCAGAAATATCTAACACGTACTCCCTCAGAGTTACGTGAAACACACTGAATCCCAGTTATCCAAACTGGCAATTCAACTCTAGAAAACCAAACACTGATCTTACCCAAAACACAGAAGAAACCAGAACACTTCGGAGCTAGCTTCCCCAAACTTATAGCTCCTTGGATCAGAGAAAAACTTGTCCTAAATCAAATCTTCGATTCCAGAATCCAAATTTCTCCATCTCTTATTCATAAAAACTCTTCGGACGATCCTGGGCTACCAACATCCATCCTTATCAGCTTTAACTCTTGCTGATTCCATTAGAAACAGACTGAATCAAAACAATCCAATGATCTCCTCAGGATCACTCAAAAACCAAGAATACAAACCCTGCTTCTCAACAACAGAAGACAGAACAAACTTCTTCATATCCGGAAAAAGAAAACAGAAACATTTCCAAACTGCTTCCGCTGCACAACTCTGATCCGAAGCAGAAGAAAAAGCTGATGAAGAGCACAACATAGACTAGACAACCCAGCACAGAAATATAGTTCCACATATCCATAAAGAAAACTCAGATGTTCCTCCGAAACCTAAGCTACTTCAACCAATTCTATCTCAAGGAGCCATCCATCTACTAACTGGACCACCAGTTCCTTCCTGGAAAGAAAACTCGATCTCCAGATGCTGACAAACCTCTGACTTTTTGGAAGAAAATCCGGACAATCTCCAACAATCCAAAAGAACATACTATTGCAAGTCACTTTTGCGATCAACTCAGTCTAAATCCAAAGAAAACTGCTCTCTCTCAACCAAACAGAATAGCTTATGCTGGCTTAGCCAACTTACCAGAGAATGAATTCACTCTGCTGCTTCTAAACTTCACTTCAGAAAAACTACCCAGCCAGAAGACTCCCTACCAACTCAGAATACTCTGCTAAACTCAGCCACATCACCGAGCAGACTCACTTCTTATTCTTGTTCCAAAGAAACATCTTCGGACACATCCATAGTCACTTCATCTCATCACGCAGCTACAACTTCCTGAGATATCAAAATATCATCACTCACTGGCTTCTGCCCTACCGACAGATCCAAACTCAATTCTGCACTTCAAAAATGAACTCCGAACCTTTACAGGTTACCTTCAGAGATCGATGAAGTCCTTCAATACTACAGAACTCACTTGAGACGGTATTAGGTCTACGGTCTCGATAAATACACTTCCAACCTCATCCATCAAACTCCAACCAATGGTAGTCGTGTTACACACACTTCTACCTCATCTACCTTTATAACTTATATTGGAAAAAACCCGAACAGGTAATCCAACAAATAGGTAGAACCATAAAAATATATATATATTAAAAATACAAATACGCTCTCTCAAGGTAGACACCACTCCAGAGACTAGGTATTCACTCAACCTAATGCTCTGATACCAAAATTAGATGACCAGACTTTTTCTCCACAAAAAGTCATATCATCCTAAAGAAAGAAAGGGATAGAAAAGAGAAAAGAAAGAAGAGAAAGAAGAAACAACACAAGAATCTCAACAGCGGAACGAATAAATTATATTAATAACATAAGTATTACATAGTATACAACAAATATCAGAGTTACACAGACATATACAACACATACTAGACAGTTATAAACACCTGTCTAGTTATTACAACTCAATACACAAAGAAGATACTCAGAGATACCAACACAGTAGAAAACTATATAACTATACGCAGAAGCCTCCTGCTCCATTTGCTCCTCCACAATTCGTCAAAGATAACCTAAATCCTAACCTGAATTCCCTTGACTACTCATAAAAATTTGAGTACCAAGAGTTAAAGAAAAACAGAAATAACTCCGGGTCAGACATGGGTCTGGTGTGAGTAACAGGTTAAAGATTCTTAACTTTGAAAAACCTTTGAAAAGAAAAGGTATCGCGTAAGACTTCCCACACATAAACATGAAAAAGTTTTTACCTTACGCTAACCAAAACATTTGATAGGAAATCCGATGATATTATAATAGTGTCTAGGGTTTTCAAGTAAATAAGAAATAGCCGAAATTGTTACATTTATTAAATTCCAGCTACTAGCCACAAAAGTGGGTAATACAATCAAAACCGTTGGCACTTATTGGATTTTGGATTCCATCAATGGCTAGGCTACTGGGGTACCGCCTATCACAGTACGTGGCTTAGATCACCGTACCGAGGGTTACTCCCAATCCCTTGCAACACAAAGCCGGACCCGTTCCTTACTGAACAGTTCCAAACAAGACCACCCCGCAGTTGTGATCAGCAACCGCACCACTAAGCCGAAAATAAAGGGACATCTAGACAGTGGTAAACCTTGCTCTCAAGTGGGGGCTACCCACGAAGCTTTGCTGCACCTCCCCTGTTTTAGCCATTCCCGGTTGATGAGGCTTGAGGCTACGATTACCTTAATAGGATGTTAACGCTTAAAATCGAACGCTAACACCCCGGTGTATATTGAGATCGAGTGAAAGCACCACCCGTGTACACGGGAACTAAAAACAAGTAGAAAAGTCACAGAGAAAGCAGAAAAGACAACAGTTTTTATAGTGGTTCAGCTTCAGGTAATCCTACGTCCACTTTAATCCTCTTTATTACTGAATCAATTTCAACTTTACAACAGTCTTCAATTACAATACTGATGAGACAAACAACTAGAACTTCGATGCAGAAGAACTCTTTGAATCCATGTTGATTGCGTTAGATTTCCTCCTGAAGTTTGTTGAGATGCCTTTCGTATTTGAAGTGTCGAGTGAGTCGTGAATTCAGCAGAGTATCGGTGCTTAAAGAGATCGGCCAAAAGTCCCTTGAAAGTTGGAGATGGTAACGTATTTATAGAGGATTCTGGGCAGGAAACATTAACAAGTCCTAACTTGTAACCGGTCTAAGTTGGGTCGTGGACAACTCAAACTAAGTTGTGAGTCGGTCGCGACTTAAATGCTAGGTCGAGACTCCGGAAAGGCATTCTTGATGAACTCTGGATATATCACAAGTCCTAAGCCGTGTACGAGTTAAGAGGCCGCGTGCTAAGTAGCTGTATCGGACTTGCCTTCCTTTGCCTGGGTCGTGTACGACTTAGCATAGGCCGTAAGTCGGTCGCGACTCAAGTATAGTTCGTGATCTTGTCCCTGTCCTGAGCAGTTAGAGCGGCAACCTCCTTGGATAGTTAGATCGGCATCTATCTTAGGCCAGCATCCATGTTAGGTCGGCAACCCACCTAAGCCTTGAATCGGTATCCCTTTAAATCTTAAGTCGGCAACCTTTAAGGCATTAGGCCGGTACCCGTGTTAGGTCGGTAGCTATCTTAGGTCGTACCCTGTAGGTCTTAGGTCGGCATTCATGTTTAGGTAGTTAGGTCGGTATCCATGTTAGGGCTTAGGCAGTTAGGTCGGCATCCATACTAGGTCGGCAACCTTTTGGGTCAGTAACTTTTAAGTCGCTGAGTCATGGCCGGGGCGGAGTTAACATTTGCCCCTCGAAGTATACGCCTAATGGTTAGGTCGTGTGCTTCGATATCCTTTAACTCGTCCCCCTTTAGGTCGGTAAGTCGTACGCGACCTAACAGTTAGATCGTATGTGCCGCTTCAGGTCCCTCCACTGCAAGGTATAAGTCACACATCATCTTCTTCCTTTCCATTACTCACTCTCTTGCTTGATTCTGCCATTAAAAATTTTCCCGAGCTCCAAAAGGCGATTTCGTTCCAAACAATCACCGATAATCTTTGCTACACATTGCATAAGTGAACCTGCTCTTTTCTTGATCCCTTATTGTCATTGATTCACGAATTCCATCACTCAAACTTAAACCACCTCCTTGTATAATGCTTCATCACGAATCCTGTTATATCTATGGTTGATGAAGCTTAGGTTGCTCGGTTTGGCTTTAAATGACCGATGAGGCGATGAGGCGATGAAGATGGTTTATTGCTTCAGGCTAGTTGATTTTGATTTGCGTTAGGATTGCAAGGTGTTGAACTTGTAGTGGTTTCGAACCGGTTTTATGGATGATCCGATAACATGAAACAGTATGAATGGAATGAGGGTTTTTTGTGGATGGAGCGGCTATTGGGCTAACGGGTCGAGTGGATTGAGATATCGGCCTGAAATCGACCCAGCAATTTTTGGGCGACCTATCTTTTGGCCGACCTAAGTCGAGACGATCTAAACCTTAGTTCGTGGACGAACTAGCACTCGGGGAAATTTGCCTACCTAATACTTAAAACGTGGCCGAACTAGCACTTGGGAAAATTTGCCGACCTAATCCTTAAATCGTGGCTGAACTAGCACTTGGGGAATCTTGCACCTCTTTTTGAACCGGAGCCTTTCTCCTTACTACCCCTTACGAATTAAAGAACCACCGATTTAAAGAATCAAAAACTTAATCTTAATTCGCGAAAGATTCCTTAGGTCGCAGCCGAGTTAACACTTGGATGCCCAACTTGAATTCACACTTAAAAGCATAATTCCAATTTGAATACTTAACTTGATCTGCTGGACTGAATTGCTTAAATCCTTGATTGTTTTAACTTTGTTGCCTTATTTCACAGATCACATTAACTTATAGGCTAACAACCTGCTGAAAACAACAATCACAGAAAACCAAGGCGAATATACTGCCATTGACTGCCCACATCAAATGACAGATTAGTTTACATAGAGTAATCAACTTAAATACACTGCATGAAATGCTGTGAACCAATCAACTAAAGTGAAGTATTAATGCAAAGCATCGCTAACTTGAACTAATTTGTTTGCATCAACATTACACTTGCATATTAAAACAACGAACCCTGGACTTTATAACTGACAAATACTTGCTAGTTTTTATTCCAGTTATATTTGCTTATTGCTTGATTGATTTTACACAACACTCCACACATTTTAGGAAACGTGCACCTTTATGTTTGAATATCCCATTGTTTGTGTAGAATGACTTCCCACCAAGAAGAAGAAGTGGAAGCTCAAGCGAAAGATACCTTTCAGATAGCTGTTCCTATAGAGAATCCTCCAGAGAGGACTTCGACTATCCTTACTCCGAGAGCGTTTATTCAGCTACGTACTCAATTTGGTTTTGCTGAAAATGATGCCCTACTTCCCGGGCCAAATGATACTGCCGGCAGTCCTCCCCATGGTTTTGTCGCAGTCAATCGTCAAATGTGCCTAAGCGGGGCGATTCCTCCTTTTAACGACTTCCTTTGAACCCTTCTCCTTCGGCTGACAATCTCTCCGTTCCAACTTCATCCTAATGGCTACGCCATCTTGATGGGGTTGTGTGTTTTGTTTAGGAGAACTCTTGATCGCTTGCCAAGTTTTGAAGAAATTCGCTACTTATGCTCGTTTGCAAAGAGTAAAGACCATCCTTCCCTTATTATTGTGAGAAGTGCTAGAAACCGCAAGCTTATTTCTGATCTTACCGAAAGTGTTCATGGATTTTTGAACCAGTTTTTCTTTGCTCGCTGCCCCCCAGGGTTTTATGCCATCTGGAGAGTAGGAAGTAAGATTACATGTTTCTATTTTCTCCATTTTCAAACTTTTTCGAGATCCGAACTACCAATTGCTAATTTCATTCTTTGCTCTTTTTAGCACTTCCTCTCCCTTCTAGAGATCCAAGCCATAAGCAAGTTTTTGAAAGATTAAGTGCTGTGATTGCTAGAGAGAGAAGTATAAAGTTTTTGTTGAGGGATGAATCTTTACATCAGTATGGACTTTTACACACTTCTCGCTCCATACACCCCCATGAGGTTCCAGACTCCCCACCTAAAGCATTAGATGCCCCAGCTTCCACTAACGAACCCATACCAAAAGTACCTGCCTCCGAGGCTTCTCTGGTGAAGTGCTCTACTACTGTCGATGTTGCGGGGTCGTCTGGCAAATTCGCACTTGCCCCAGTCATTGAGGAAGAAGAGCCTCAGGGATCTCCCCAACATTCACAGAAATCTGGTGAAGAAATCGAAAAAACAAGCCCTGTCAAGCAGAGCGGGGACGACATTTTCGAAGGGTTGAGCGACCTCTTTGTCACCTCACAGGAGCTCTTTAAAGACGACCCTGTCACTACTAGGGTTTCTTCTTCAGTAGTGGAAGCGACTTCTTCTTTGCAACAAGCTCCGTCGACCCAAGAGTTGACGTTAACTACTACCCCCACGATTACTCCGCAATCGAAGAGTGGTTCATAGTTTGATGCGCGTAGTTTGCACATCACACACACTTAGAATCTTTCGGCACTTTCATGCACCTAATTCTTTGTACTTTGAAGATTCTACAGTTACGCTTCTTTTCTCTGAAGACTTTTAAGACTTGTCTTTTTTTTATTTCAGATTCTTCGATGGGACGCAGCGGCTCTTACTATGACGACTTTCAGCGCTACGGGAGGCGTAGTCAATATGATTATAGGCGCTACCTTCCCGTTCACAGAGAAACCGACGAAGAGAGAGCCGCTCGAAAGGCTCAGGAGAGGAGGGCTCAAGAAGAGCGTTATGAGAGAAAAGAAAGGGAGGAGCACCATGATTCTTCTCAGAGAGGTGATGACTCTCACAAAAGAAAGTCGCATGATGATCGGAGAAAAAGCCATATGGTTGAGGACCCAAGCAAGCGTGCCCGGCACAGTGAGAAGCATGCATCTACAACTCTTGAAAAGGCCACTGCCCCCGTTTCACTCGACATCCCTTCTGGCTCTCCTGCTCTCGGGAAGGCAGACATTCAGGCAATAGTTAACAGGCCTAAATTTCAAATTGGACCAGGCCCAGCCACTCTGCAAAGCCGGTTTCCACAATGGTGCTTAAAGGGGGTTCGCTTCGATCTCGACTGAGTTCCAATTGACAAGCCTGCCATGCTGCGAAATCTCGATGCCGTCAGATTTGATATTAAAAGAATGTCGAGCTGGCAAAAGCTTGTTGACGAGCTTCAAAGGGTAAACTGTGCGAATCTGGAGGCCATGCTTACTATGGAAAATGACAAAGCTGAATGGCAGAAGGTTCTTGAGCAGCATGATACCGAGATGAGGAGCATCACTACTTATAATGAAGAGCTTGAAGCGAAGGTCGAGAAGCTTAAAGAAGAGCTCGCCACTTCTTCTACTTCCCACACTCAAAAAGAAGAAGTGCTTCAGAAACAAATGAGAGATGCTCATGCCGGCCAAAGAGACGCCGAAGACAGGCTCGAAATGCAAAAAAGAATCAATGAGGGGTATATTGCTGATATTGTAGAGCTTCGGAAGAAAACCGACTCTCAAGAGGCGGAGATCGAAATGCTTAAGCTTCAACTCTCCAAAGCTGAAAGAGAGCGTGATGAGGCCGTTGCCGGTAAAATTGCAGCTGAAGAATCTCATGAGGCAACAAAGACCAGCATCTGCTCGACATTATTTGACTTCTACCTGCGTAGCGTCTTGGGGCGCGGTAATCTCGCCTTTCTAGGTCCCAAATATGAAATTACTCTGGCTGAGGTGTGGGAGGCCGCACTTGATATGCTTGGTGCTAAAGGTGCTGGCTACGTCGAATCAGCTTTTGAGGGGCATTACTTGGATGACGACGCTCGCACCGCTCTCGCCAAAGGAAAAGGACAACTTGCGAAATTAAGAGCCGAAATGGCAGAAGGGGAATGTTTAGGAAAAACTACCTCAACTGATCCAGTTCAGCCTTCACCTTCGGCCGAAATCGACATTGTCGGCTCCAGTTCTCATTCTCCATCCCTGGTTAAAGTTACAACTGAGATCACAATCACACAGGGTGGAGATGAAGGCGAAGAGAGCGCCGAAGCACAGGCTTATGAGGTTGATATCAGGAAGCCGACTTTTCTAGGTAACTCTACTGTTAATCTTGCCCAAGTAGACTGCTCATTTGCTTCTTATGAGTTTGATGAGCTTCTTGACTATTTCCTGAACCTCAATGAGCCTTTATCTCCTCTCTTTACTAACTTTAACTTCTTTTCTTCTATAGAGAAAGTGTCGAGCATCGTTCAGACTTCCCCTCCTCCAATTATTCCTCCTCCGTCTCTTCAGGTCACTCCTCCTTCTGCCTCGCAACCAGGATCACAAGAGGAGCAAATAGAAGCTCTCCAAGACTTGGACGATCCCATTGCTTCACAAGAACATATGGGAGAAGAAACTGAAGAGGGCGAAAAGACGCCGGAACCAACTGGTTCCGACGATATGCCGTTAACCACACTTTTCACTCCAGGAAGCGGGTCTTCTTCTAAGAAGATGGGGAAAAGTGGAGTTTCAAAGAAGAAGAAGGAATCTTCAGCCGGCGAGGAAAAAGCAGAAGAAAGTCCAATTGTGCCCCTTTCTCCTTCGTCCCCTACTCTTACAAGCCGGCCTAAGAAGTTGACCATCCGGCCAGGCGCAGGCTCAAAAGGTGGAAGGAAGAAGAAATGATGGCTTTGGTCCTGTGCTTTTTATATCGCTTTTTGCTTTTTGCATGTACTGACCGGAGATTGTGCGGGTATCGGCCTCCGCTTTTCTTTTTCTTTTTATTTTGAAACCTTACCTGTACAAAATTTTGACAGGATTGAATAAAATGATTCTTTTTGTTTGTACAAACTTCTATCTGTATTTGAGAATGCATTTACTATTCATTTTTGTACAAGCTTCTTTATATGATATTGCAGTGAGCTTGTGGTATGTTATTCGAGCGTAATTTTTACCAATGTAGTTATACCATGTTGCCCCTATACCATAAGCTCGTTGCAATATTTTATACTTTGTGGGAACTTGTACTCTTATTTTCTGGAGAATAATTAATCCATACTTGGAGGAATGTTATTTTGTTCAAAATAGAGTACAGCTCCCTCCATATGAGTTTCTACGCTTCAACCTTCGAAGATATCACTTTTTCTTTTGTGCATACACACATTTTTACCAAGTGAATTCTCCTATGTGGTAAAGCGGGCCTCTGAAGGGCACTTTAACTTCTTTTTGAGGAAGAGTATTTTCTAGAATAGATGAACCATTCTTCCTTTGAGAGCTAAAGTGTGCCTTTGAAGAGGGCTTCTCTTTGTTTTTTATTGCGCCTTGGTGAAGGGCTTTCTGATCTTTGCTTTGCATTTCTGATGAAATGCTTCTTTGAAAAGTTGTACCTCTGAGGAGAACTTTTTCACGTTTCAACACTTGGAAGTTTTATTTCAATCTCGGTGAAACGTGTGCCTCCGAAGAGTTGTGCCTCCGAGGAGGGCTTTCCACGTTTCAACACTTGGAAGTTTTATTTCAATCTCGGTGAAACGTGTGCCTCCGAAGAGGTCTTTCTGTTTGATTGTGCCTTTGGGAAGAGGTCTTTTTGTTTGATTGTGCCTCTGGGAAGAGGTCTTTTTGTTTCTGCCTCTGGGAAGAGGTCTTTTTGTTTCTGCCTCTTGGGAGAGGCTTTTATTCTTTCCCTGTTCGCTGGGAAGCGGGCCTCCGAAGAGGGCTTTTCACATTTCGACTCACGGGAGTGTATCATCGATCACGGTGAAATGTGTGCCTCTGAGTAGGGTTTTTGCCTGGAAGTTTGGAGTTTCTTTCTCTCAGTTGGACGGATTCACGGGAGTGTATCACCGATCAGTCCGCAACTTTATGTCGAGAAAGAACTCTCTTTTTCTGGTTAGGCCCGCTCGAGGTCTTTTAGCATTTCAACTGTGGTGAAATGGGCCTCCGAAGAGCGCTTTTCATGTTTCAACACTTGGAAGTTTTATTTCAATCTCGGTGAAACGTGTGCCTCTAAGTAGGGCTTTTGCCTGGAAGTTTGGAGTTTCTTTCTCTTAGTTGGACGGATTCACGGGAGTGTATCACCGATCAGTCCGCAACTTTATATCGAGAAAGATCTCTCTTTTTCTGGCAAGGCCCGCTCGAGGTCTTTATCCTCCGAAGAGTTGTGCCCCTGAAGAGGGCTTGTGCCTCCGAAGAGGTCTTTTGCTGATTGATGCTTGCTCGCCCATGTCTCTTTGCCATCTATTCATGTCGGCGATCCCCGTTATCTTTTGCAAGTGTCATCCCTTTTTAGTTGCCAATAATTTTCCTTATCCAAAGAAATATACTTCATAGTTAAGAGAGTTGGTGGTGATAGACACAGGCTATTTAACTGGATGCTTGTTTGTACAAACATTCGCAGTTAGTTAGAAATGGTCCACTTCCATCCACATTGCTAACTTTTGTTCGGAGCACTTCTTTTGTAGGATTTGAGTATGGAAATTTTGAATGGTTTAGCGTTTGCTTGCTGGGTGGTGTAACAACCCGAAATTTTTGACGGCATATTTAATAAATATTTAATCTAATTTAAATTAAATATAAGCTTTGTCAATGTTTAACTTGATGATATCTTGGATATTTAACAGTTATATGTTTTATAAAAGAAGTTTTGATTTGAAATTTTAAAATTAAATACTTCAAAACCATTAAAACAAAATCTGTCTTATTCAATAAAATCAAATCAAAGATTCAATATTTTATTATTTGATAATTTACATGAATACAATTTTAGTTTTTAAAATGATAAATTTTAAAATAAACAGACATGGAAATATTAAACATAAACATGGAAGTGCAAAACAATATAGGTATAAACATACAAAACTAGTATAAAACACAATTATAAAACTAAGATGTAGCTAAAAATATAAATATACAAATATAAAGTATAATTTGAAATATATAAATACAAGTATTTTAGTCAAACAATAATCTTCAAAATTCAAATTGTACAACACAACATCCTTAATAAAAATGTTAAAAAAAAAGATCATATGAACAAGTATACAAATTTCATATAAAATATAACTAACAATATAAATAAACCAATATGTTAACAATCACTTTTAAGCAATCATATCAGAAAGTTTGAAAATATAACCTGCACATGCAAGTGGAATAATGCAAAGAAACAAGACAAGTTGTACTTAACAAATAAAAACAAAATCAAAAGCAGGTTTCACTAAAGATAAATGTAAACCAGTAATAAACTTAAAGCTGCTGGAAAACATTCATGCATAAGAAAACAAGGTTCACTTCAATATAAAACAAGTTTTCACTTCTAAAATAAAAAATCAAAAAAAAACAAAACCTGTATCTTACAAAGCATGCTAGCCGAAATAATGATAAATATCTTGTACAAGTTGCAACTATTAGTAAACATTAATTACTTGCTATCATAATTAAAAGCATAAACATTTATTAGCCTAACATCTTGTTTAACAAGTACATGTAGCCGAAATCACCTATATCATTTCATACGGCAGGTATTTATATCTTAACCAATTAAAGGAAAATGACAATACAAACAAATACAACTATCCAGTTACAACCTGTATTGTTCAAGCACCTATATATATCACCTATAAACTTTCTGTTTATTTATTAACACTGAACAAAACTTAAACTAAAAGGAAAAAAAACTGAAAAACAAACAAAAGAAAACAGAAGGCAGGAAACAAAGAAGGGTTTCAGGAAAGCTTCACCTGCAGTGTTTTCTTCAACATCATTTCTGTTCAAAGTTTTGATTGGTGAGTAAACATATTCATTTTAAATCTAAATTTGTATTTGTAGTTTGTAAATGGTAAGTGCTTGGATATTGACTATAAAATTAGCCTTGGTATCTTCTGTGGTTTTGAATAGTACAGGCAGTTGTTGCTTTCAAATTTTTGAAATTTGATAAAAGTGAAGTCAAGAAATCTATAATACTATTCCATATAACCATTTGAACTTTGTATTGTGTCAATTCGAGTTTGTTTAGTTTAAAACAAGGCCTGCAAACATGTTTCAAGTTTAAACAGCATTGTTCAATACTGCATTTCCAAAACTACAGGTAAAAAGAAATCAAAGTTGAAAATTCAAGTGTTTAAATTTGTAAATTCAATAGTATATTTAGTTTCCATAAACATAATTATGATTTTTAACATAAAAATTTTGGTTTGAAAGCAAAGATTTCCAAAGCAGTTTTTAAAAGAAGTTTTTACTGATTTTTGTCAAATTTGGAAGATTGAGTAAATTTTAATTTCTGGGATTTGGCATGAAGCAAGGTTGAAGATATATCAACACTAGAAAAATGTGAAATTATTTTTCAAATGCATAAATTTTGGGTTTGAATCTAGAATAGGGTTTAAGCCCATATTTTTCTAGGCTCTGTAAAATATTAGATTTCGGCTCCAATAGGAAACCGAGTGTAGTACGATTTTTGGTGGAGTTAGAGGGTGATGTGAGTGACGTTCAGGTGAATTTTCATCACCTTTGGTGATGTGTGGTGGCCGCGAGATCAATTTGACAGTGGAGTTGCTGTCGTATATTCGAGCACCAGGTCGTATTTTTGTTTCCATCTTGAAATCGAAATCTGGGTTTAGATTTCGAGTCTAGGGGTGTTTTGTGGTTTGTGGGGATGGACGCGAGTCGCCGCAGGGGAGGCGGACCACCGTGCACGTACACGGTGGCGTGGGCGTGTCGGTGAGAATGGGTGGCTTCGTATTCGAGTGACACTCGAATGGATTCTCGGGTTTAAGAGTAGGGTGACTCGAGAGAGGAACGTGCGTTTGCGTGAGTATACTACTGCAGTTAATTTTTTTAGCTTAACTTTAAAAAAAAAAGAGAAGAAGAACTGGGGAGAAGAAGAGAGAGTGGGAGAGAGACACGGGAAAGGTAGGAGGAAGTCTCGAGACTGTCTCGAGTAGGACTGGAGTTTGTCCCGGGTATCTTTCTGATTTAACGTATAACATGATTTAGTTAAGTATGTTAATAACTAAGTTAAGTTAGCAATTAGTAGTAGTTAATATTTAAAAAGATTTATAAGGTAAGTAATGTAAAAAAATAGTCGATTAGGAATAAGTAATTTGAAGGTTAAGTAATTTATACATGGAATTTTATATTGATGACTTTAAATTAAGTTTGAAATTTAAAGATTTATCATCTGTTAAATCATTTTAAAATTTAAGAACGTTAGCTAATTATTTGAAGTTAATTATTGGTGATTAACTTAAGTAGATTTTTAAAGGTTGTATAATTAATTAAATTGATAATAATGGATTAATTAAAGTAATTAATCTTTAATAAGTAAGTTAATAAATTAACAATGAACCAACTAATTAACTGAGAAATTTAGTATCAGTTAATGAATAAAAGTTAATTAAGTAATTAAAGATTAGTTGATAAATAAATAAATAAATAATTAATTATTCATTAATAAGATAATCAATCAGTAATTAATTAAGCAGAATAAAATAATTTATTCTTAAGCAAATAATTAAGTAAAGTAAATCCAAACTGTTTGGTATGCATTGATAATTATGTTTGACTGACTTTGATATATGATGATGATTTTTCTGTGATATGTTGTTATATATTATGGATATCTGTGATAACTGTGTATGATTAATCTGGTATATCTATTATGTTAATTCTGATATTTAATTGAACTGTTAAGTTAAATAGACAACTTGGCCCTTAAAATGGCGTTTGGATCCGATGAGATCAGGATCGGAAGAATCAATCTTGATTCTCCGAAAACCACATCAATCCAAATTAAACGATAGGTCATGACTTATCAAATGGTGATCGAGATGGTGTTCCAGAATGCAAGGGTTATCGTCGTTAACTCCGAGGGTGATTCCAAAATGAGTGTAACGAGATAATGCCTTCGGTTTCGTTCGAACCCGGAACAAACTTGTATGGATTGAATGCTTTCAACACATCGTCAGGCGGACGATGAGCATTCTAAGAATAATGTTCAATAAAGGTAATCGTAACCTCAAGCCTCATCAACCGGGAATGGCTAAAACAGGGGAGATGCAACAAGGTTAGGTGGGTCAAGCCCAAGCAGGACAAGATTTTTCCCTGTCTAGATGTCCCTTTTATTTCGGTTGTGTGAGCAGTTGTAGGCCACAACTGCGGGGTTATCTTGTTCGGGACTGTTCAGTAAGGAATGGTTCCGGCCTTGTGTTGTAGGGGGTCGGGAGTGATCCTCGGTACGGTGATCTAGGCCCCATACTTTGACGGGCGGTACCCCAGTAGCCCTGCCATTGTTGGAAATCCATTTTCCCTACGAGACCCTACGGTTTTGATTTGTATTACCCACTTTCGTGGCTAGTAGATGGAATTTAATGAATGTAACAATTTCGGCTATTTTCTATTTACTTGAAAACCCTAGACACTATTATAATATCACAGAATTTCCTATAAAATGTTTTGGTTAGCGTAAGGTAAAAACTTACCCGTATTTATTTGTGGGGAGTCTTACGTGATACCTTTATTTTCAAATGGTTTTCAAAGTTAAGCAATTTTTACCTGTTTACTCATACCAGACCCATGTCTGACCCGGAGTTTATATTTTGTGTTTTTATAAACTCTTGGGTACTCAAATTTTTACGAGTAGCCAAGTGATAGGTATTGGAAGTGTTGATTTTCTGGAGGAGCTATTTTGGGGAGAAGACCAGACGTGTGTATCTATATATGTAGTTCCGCTGTGTAGTTAGTGATGCTGTATTTTGGATGTATGTATGGACATATATGTATATGACAGTCCTGTTATATGATATTGTATGACTCTGATGTATGTATAACTATGTAATAGTTATGTGATGTATTATATTTTGTTCAATTCCACTGTGAGATTCTGATGTTGTTGTTCTTTCTTTCTATTCTTTTCTATTTCTATCCCTTTCTTTCTTAATGATGAAACGTCTTTCTGGGGTTGAGAAAGGCGGGTCGTCACAGGTGGCGTCGGAGATCGCTTGGTCTTGTGATGGGTAAGTTTTGTTTTTATGGCCTGCATTATTAAATCGACATTTTATTAACACAATTAACATATTTTATATGTCGAAATAAAACAAAGCAGTTTATAATAGTAGAGAACACAAGATTTATAGTAGTTCGGCCAAAAGCTGGGCCTACATCCACTTTATAGCTTTTCGTTATTCACTTGCTTTATAATTGCTTTCAATACAAGAATCATATATTCGTAATTCTTTTACCACATTTCAGCAAAGCTTTTGAGTAAAATATGGACGCAAATGATTGCTGTTCCATGCTCTTGGGATTGGTTCTCCTTCGACAGTTGTGAGTTTGAATGTGCCATCAAGAAGTTTCATGCCTATAACATATGGCCCTTCCCGGTTTGGCCCAAACACACCTACAGCTGTCATAATTCTCTTCAGGACTAAGTCCCCAACTTCAAAGCTGCGCTGATGAACTTTGGAATTGAAGTGCCTGGCTATTCTTTGCTGGTGAGCTGCAATTCTAAGCCTAGCCTCTTCTCTTCTTTCATCGAGGAGGTCAAGTGCTTCCAATTGCAATTTTTCGTTCTCATCTTGATCAAAATGGATCCTTCTGTGTGAGGGGACTTCAGTTTCCACTGGAATCATCGCTTCTGATCCGTATGCCAATGAAAATGGAGTATGCCCAGTCGTAGTTTTGTAGGTGGTTCTGTATGCCCATAGTGCAAGCGGTAACTTATCGACCCAACCACCTTTTGCTTTTTCCAACGGCTTTTTGATGGTTGATTTGATGATTTTGTTTACTGCTTCCACTTGCCCGTTTGCCTGCAGATGAGCCACTGCTGAGAAGCTTTTTCGGATCTTCAATCGTTTGCAGAAATCTTGGAACTCCTCACTTTCAGACCGAGTACCATTGTCTGTGATTATCTTCTGAGGCACACCATACCTGCAAATGATATTTTTAGTCACAAAACTTATCATTTTCTTAGAGGTAATAGTAGCCAATGGTTCTGCTTCAGCCCATTTAGTGAAGTAATCAACAGCAACGATAGCATATTTAATCCCCGATTTGGCAGTCGGGAAAGGCCCAATGAGATCTATTCCTCAGATGGCAAACGGGGATGGACTGACCATTTGAGTTAGCTTAGTGGAAGGTGCTCTAGGAATTTTAGCGAATCTCTGGCATTTATCACACTTTCGGGAATAGTCGGCAGCATCCTGATTAATTTCTGGCCAAAAGTATCCATAACGGAGGATTTTCTTTGCTAAAGTCTGACCACCTGTATGATCCCCACATTCCCCTCCGTGTACTTCAGTCAGAATTGTCTTAGCTTCTTCCTTCGTCACACATCGGAGTAATGGCATTGAAAATCCTCGTCTGTACAAAGGACCATCTTGAAATATATATCTGGAGGCTTTTCTCATCAGCTTCTGTCGTTCTTTTGAACTTTCTGGCAAAGAACCATTGAGTAAATATTCAAGTATCGGAGTCATCCATGATTCTTTCTCTTGGGATACATTCATAATCCAATCAACATCCATTTCATCTGTGCTTGGAGCTGACAAGACTTCGACGGGAACTAATCCTAATAGTTGAGCTTCACCAGTACTCAAATACTTTGCGAGAGAATCCGCCTTCCTGTTCTCTTCTCGGGGTATATGGTTTATTGAATAACGGTCAAAATTTTGAAGAAGCTCCCAGGCTTTTGATAAATAGGCGGGTAGATTCCCTCCTTTAGCTTGAAATTCCTTCTTGACTTGGCAGACAATAAGTTGAGAATCACTGAAGATCTGCAATGCCTTAATGTTTAGTTCTTTAGCGATCCTCAAACCAGCAATGAGGGCTTCGTATTCTGCTTCATTATTTGTCGAAGGAAATTCTAGTCTCAGTGCATAACATAGCGATCGCCCTTCTGGGGTTTCAAGGACAACCCCTGCTGCGGAACAGTAATCATTTCTTGCGCCATCGACATACAATTTCCATTGGATTGGGACGTTATCAGTAGCTTCTTCCTCACTATCACCTATATCCGTACATTCTACGATGAAATCTGCTAAAGCTTGTCCATTGATTGATTTACGGGGATGATAAGTGATGTCATATTGGCTGAGTTCAATATTCCATTTCAAAAGACGGCCCGAAGTCTCAGGACGGAATAGGACTTGCTTTAGAGGTTGATCAGTGAGGACTTTGATGGGATGAGCTTGGAAATACGGCCTCAATTTTCTTGATGCGATCAATAAACAATAAGCGAGCTTTTCCAACCTCGAATAGTTCATCTCTGCCCCAGTGAATCTTTTGCTGATATAATAGACTGGTCGTTGAATCCTTGTGTCTTCCCGTACCAACACTGCACTGAGAGCATGAGATGAAATTGCCAAATATACGAAGAGATCTTCACCATTGTCAGGCTTTGAAAGTATTGGAGGCGCTTCCACATGACGAACCAACTCATCGAATGCCTTCTGACATTCAGGAGTCCACTCAAAGTTTTTTCTTCCTTTCTTCAGAGCATCAAAGAATGGAATGCATTTGTCAATGGCTTTCGAAATGAACCGACTCAAGGCAGCAACCTTTCCATTGAGACTTTGCAATTCCTTCTTCGTTCTAGGAGCTTGACCTCTCTCAGGGCAGTGATCTGAGCTGGATTAGCTTCAATGCCCCTAGCGCTCACAATGAAATCCAAAAACTTTCCGGACTCCACTCCAGATGAACATTTCAAGGGATCAAGCTTCATTCTGTACTTTCGGAGTACTGCGAACATCTTTGCCAAGTGATTCATGTGGTCCACTGCTTTCTTAGACTTCACTAGCATGTCATCAACATAAACTTCCATTGTTTTGCCAATCTGTGGTTTAAACATGGCATTAACAAACCTTTGGTAAGTTGCCCCTGCATTCTTGAGTCCGAAAGGCATGACCTTGTAGTAGTAGAGTCCAACATCTGTGATGAAGCTTGTGTCCTCTTGATCTGGCTCATGCATCATAATCTGATTATATCCAGAGTATGCATCCATAAAAGATAACAATTCATGCCCTGCCGTCCCATCCACCAACCGATCGATCCTGGGCAGCGGGAAACAGTCTTCGGGGCAGGCTTTGTTCAGATCTGAAAAGTCAATGCATACTCTCCATTTTCCGTTAGCTTTTTTAACCAGCACTGGATTTGATACCCAATTTGGATAAGTAGATTCTCTGATGAAACCGTTCTCCATGAGCCGATCCACTTCTTCTTTTAATGCTGCTGTCCTCTCAGGACCCTGGGTTCTTCTTTTCTGTTTC
This sequence comes from Allium cepa, assembly GCA_030765085.1. NCBI lineage: Eukaryota > Viridiplantae > Streptophyta > Magnoliopsida > Asparagales > Amaryllidaceae > Allium > Allium cepa. Next base: position 142,104,037 of record CM060931.1, on the reverse strand, counting down.
ACAGGTGTAAACTTTGGATCAATGTTCAGAGTGTGTACTGCAATCTCTGGGGATATTCCACACATGTCAGCATGAGTCCAAGCGAATACATCCAAATTTGCCTTCAAAAACGAAATCAGAACATTCTGAACCGTTGTGTTGAGTTGTGAACCCACATTCAGCACTTTGTTCGGGTCCTTTGGGTCAACGGATACCAGCACTGTTACCTCTACCGGTACCACCCTATTTTCCCCTGCACTGGCTTTCCTTGGATCCATCTCTTTTCATGCGGCACTGCATTCACCAGTGCAGGGTCCACCCTGTAATTGCTACAAGGTTGGTTCTTTGGTGCGGACTGGAGCCACCGCACCTTTTCCCATCTCTCTTTTCCTTGATTCACGCGGCTCTGTTAGATAACATTCTCGCCCCACATCTTGGTCTCCTTTGATCACGCCAACTCCATTATCCGTAGGGAATTTTATAGTCAGACACCACGGGGCAAGAATAGCTTTAAATGCAGCAAGAGTTGGTCGGCCTAAAAAGGCATTGTAGGTAGAGGATTCTTCAACAATTATAAAGGTTTGCTTTCGAGCCACCTTCCTTGGTCCCTTTCCTAGTTCTACAAACAAATCTATGGTCCCAATCGGCTGTTTGGGTTCTCCAGCAAACCCAGCAATCTTAAGTGATGAAGCTTGAACGTCAGCCATTGGAATTTTCATTTGATCAAAGGTCTTCTTGAAGAGAATGTTGCATGAAGCTCCGCAATCAACTAGAACTCTTCTCACAGTAGCCGGCCCAATACCAGCGGATATGACCAGAGGATCTATGATAGGAGCCTCGATACCCAATGAATCTCTGGCACTGAATACAATATCATATGTGGAAGTCTTTTGTTGCTTTAAAGGCGCATCATTCTCTAAAACAAAAACATTCTCTTCAGCTGGTACATGCCTCAAGGCCCGGGCATACCTTTCCATCTCGCCCCAGCTTTTTCCTACTGGGTGAGGCCCTCCAGTTATTATATTGATGATAGGTCTTTCCGATTCATGCTCTACGGCCTTCTCACTTGAGCCAGGACGGTGAGTGGGAACTTGTTGTCCTTGAGTTGACGAAGCTGGGGCATTTCTACTCCTTTTCACATACTGTTGGAGCTTGTTCTCTTTCAAAAGTTGTTCAATTACTTCTTTCAACTGACGGTATTCGTTGGTGTCATGGCCGGGCTGGTTGTGGAACCGGCAGAACCTTCCACTCTTCTCCATCTTATTTCCCACTCTCATTTTAGGCGGTGTCGGATAATTGACATCATCCTTGGTTGCAAAGAAGATGTTCTCAAGGGTATCGATCAAGGGCGTGAAATTGAAAGGACGGCCTTACTTAGCATCTCCCTGTTTCTTTCCACCATCATTTCCCCTTTTCTGAGTGTTAGGCTCTTTCTTGTTTGAAGCAGCACCATTGTTCCCGGCTTCCACCGATACCACCTTAGCCGGTGTTTGGAGGCTCTCCAAGCGCATGAATTCATCCGCTTTCTTGTAGAATTTGTCAAGTGAGTTTGGTTCTTTCATTTTCAACCATTTTCCAAATTCACTCGATTTCTCAATCGCCCTCATCAAGTATGTTAGGACCATGCGTGGCTCAGCATTATCTACCTCGGCCAATGCTATGTTAAAACGATTTAAAAATGATATGATAGATTCTCCTAGATTTTGCTCTAGACTTGACAACGACATTATATCCTTTGCTTTAGAAGCATACAATCGAAATTGCTCCTTGAATTTCCTGGTCAAATCGGAGAATTGATCAATGGACCTGACTGGCAGCTTTGTAAACCACAATAGAGCCACACCTTCAAGATATACCGGGAAATATCGACATTTGATTTCATCAGACGCTCTAGCACCCGTCATATGCCAGTCGTATTTATACAGAAACTCGTTAGGATCACTCGTCCCCTTGTAAGCCAGAATAGTAGGGGGAACGAATTTCCTTGGGAACTCTGCCTTCAAGATCTTTTCAGTAAATGGAGTTTTGCTTGGAGCAAAACCCCACTCTTTCTCATCTTCATCTCTTCGCATATTGTCCTTCATGATTTGACGAACCATACCCGAAAAATACTCTTCATCATTTAGAGGCTCAGGAGGGCACACATCAGCCACTCTCTCTGAATTCTGTCTTGACAATTGTTCACGGAGGGTCGGCTGCGGCCCTGATCCTCCAGCTTGAGGAGGAGTCCTTTCTACAGGGCCTGCGGCTCTTTGAGAAATGTTCCCTTCAACATCCTGAACTCCCACAGTAGGGTTCCCATCATTATTAACCGGTTGACGATTTGCCCCTAGCAGATCATTCAACTTATTTAAGATCAGGGCATTCTGGGCATTCTGGGCTTCCAACTGTGCATTTTGAGCATTCAACTGTTGATTCAACCCCAAAACTACGGCTTCCAATTCTGCTCGCGTAACTCCAACAGTTGGAGCTGCTTGACTTGAAGGAGGAGAGGTAGCAGTATTCTCTTGAACATTGTCGGATCTTACAGAACTTCATTTTCTCCCAGGAGCCATTATTTCCAATAAACTTCTGGTTTTAAAAGAAATCCTTTCAATAGATCTTTGCAGAGCAATGACGGAAGTATCCTGAGTTGGGCTCTCGGTGAAAGCACCAAAAATGTTAATGCTTAAAAACGAACGCTAACACCCCGGTGTATATTGAGATTGAGTGAAAGCACCACCCGTGTACACGGTAACTAAAAACAAGTAGAAAAGTCACAGAGAAAGCAGAAAAGACAACAGTTTTTATAGTGGTTCGGCTTCAGGTAAGCCTACGTCCACTTTAATCCTCTTTATTACTGAATCAATTTCAACTTTACAACAGTCTTCAATTACAATACTGATGAGACAAACAACTAGAACTTCGATGCAGAAGAACTCTTTGAATCCATGTTGATTGCGTTAGATTTCCTCCTGAGGTTTGTTGAGATGCCTTTCGTATTTGAAGTGTCGAGTGAGTCGAGAATTCAGCAGAGTATCGGCGCTTAAAGAGATCGGCCAAAAGTCCCTTGAAAGTTGGAGATGGCAACGTATTTATAGAGGATTCTGGGCAGGAAACATTACCAAGTCCTAACTCGTAACCGGTCTAAGTTGGGTCGTGGACGACTCAAACTAAGTCGTGAGTCGGTCGCGACTTAAATGCTAGGTCGAGACTCTGGAAAGGCATTCTTGCTGAACTCTGGATATATCACAAGTCCTAAGCCGTGTACGAGTTAAGAGGCCGCGTGCTAAGTAGCTGTATCGGACTTGCCTTCCTTTGCCTGGGTCGTGTACGACTTAGCACAGGCCGTAAGTCGGTCGCGACTCAAGTATAGTTCGTGATCTTGTCCCTGTCCTGAGCAGTTAGAGCGGCAACCTCCTTGGATAGTTAGATCAGCATCTATCTTAGGCCAGCATCCATGTTAGGTCGGCAACCTACCTAAGCCTTGAGTTGGTATCTCCTTAAATCTTACGTCGGCATTCATTAAGTCGGTAACCTTTAAGGCATTAGGCCGGTACCCGTGTTAGGTCGGTAGCTATCTTAGGTCGTATCCTGTAGTTCTTAGGTCGGCATTCCTATTTAGGCAGTTAGGTCGGTATCCATGTTAGGGCTTAGGCTGTTAGGTCGGCATCCATACTAGGTCGGCAACCTTTTGGGTCGGTAACTTTTAAGTCGCTGAGTCATGGCCGGGGCGGAGTTAACATAGGATATATCACTTCGAATGCTCATCGTCCATCTGACGATGTTCTGAAAGCATTTGATCCATACTAGTTCGTTCCGGGTTCGAACGGAACCGAAGGCATTATCTCGTTACACTCGTATTGGAATCATCCTCAGAGTTAACGACAATAACCCTTGCACTCCGAATCACCATCTCGAATCTATAAGAACTATTCCGTCAACTCATTACGGAATCACCCACAGAGTTATACTGACGTATAGCCCTTACCCCTCGAGTCTTCACTCTTCACATAAGATTCACGACCTATCGTTAATTTGGATCGATGTGTTTTCGGATATCCAAATATGGAAACCCGATCCCGGTCTCATCGAAATCCAAAGCGTGTCTTTTAAGGTCCAAGTTGTTTTAAAATTTTAAAACAATTCAATTCATTATCTAAATATACACAGATAGATAATTCACAACACAATAGATAATCAGCCTTATCATTATCAACAGATAATTCATATCATAATCAGATAATTCATACTATCATCCAAAAGCAACCAATGCATCCATATCACATAACATTACTCATCTCATAACTGAGATTACAAACCATACATGGCAACTAATACCAATCATCAAACATAAGCAACTATCTAATGATCACACCATTTATAATTAATTTAAAATGAATTAAATTAATTACTTAATCTCCAATTAATTTAAAATGAATTAAATTAATTACTTCACCATTAAAATTCTGCTTATCTTAATCTTTAATTGATTACAAATCAATTTATCATCTCAATATTCATTTCACTTAATCCTCATTGATTAACCATCTCTAATTAATTTCACAAGTTAATTATATTAAACCCTTTGCAAATAATTAACTTGTATTTGCTTAATTAATTAATTAGCCAAAATTAATTACATTAATCATTTATTCATTGTTAATTATCCCTTAATTAATCAATTCCAAATTACATCATTCATTAATTAATAAATGATTTCTGATTACATTTAATCAATCTCTCGATATAAATTAATTACATAAGTAATAAATCATCAATTTAAACCACATATATATAATCATCCATGATTAGTAACCATTCAGTAATTAACTACTTTAATCACTCATCCCATAATTAATTACTCTTAATTAATTACTTCCCTTGATTAATTTTCAAAGTAATTTAAATCCAAATTACTTCTAAAATAAATATCTTTAATTACATCCTGTAATTAATTACTTCCTTAAGTAATTACAAATCCATAAATTACATAAAGTAATTATTAAACAATCCACAAATGTTTAAATTAATTTAACTTAATTAATCTAAACTAATAACATAAATCAAATTAATTACATCAAGTAATTAATTTCTTAATTACTTTCATTAAGTAATTAAACATAAACAATTGATTCTTATTTATTTAATTAATCTAATTAATTATTAAAAATTAAACACATTAATTAATTGTTAAATAATCTTAAGTTAATGACCTTCATTAACATTTCTTAATTACTTAATTAAGAGTTAACTTATAATTAATTATTATTAGTTATTAATTAATTAATATTTAATTATCATTTAATTAATCTCTAATTATTAATTAATTAAGTGTTAATTAAAATCTTAATTAATCATTAATCACTTCATTAAATAAATCTTAATCATTAATTAAAATTTAATTAACCATCTTTAATTATAGATTAATTAACCTTAATTAATTAATCTTAAATCTAATTAATTAACTCAAAAATTATAAATTACTTAATTAGACATCCACAATATTCATTAATTAAATAATTAATATTCCATTTAAATTAATTAAATAATTTAAATGAAACCAATTTCTTAAGTTCTAAATTAAGAAACATTCTTCTTATACAAAGTATTTTATACAATTTGTTTCAAACAAAATTCAAATTTAAAAATTTCTTTTTAAATTTCAAACTGAAATACATTTAAATCTTATTTCAAATTTCCATCTCATTTTTAAATTCAAACCACATAACCTTTCTGAAATAGTTAAAACAAATTTAAATTTAAAAACTTATTTAATTTTAAAAACTGACATTAAAGTCAAATCTTAGGTTTTAAAACTAAATTTAAACTTATTTTAAACTTTATTTCATAAATTAAAACTTATAGTTTTAAATTCAAATCAATGTTCTTTTATACTTTAAAAAGTTTAAAATCTAAATTTAAATTCCAGATTTAAATTCAAACTCAGGTTCCATATTTCTGTTCTCCAGATTTTAAACTTGTTTTAAATTATCAACTGCATTTTAAAATTTTACTTCTAAATTAAAACAGAAAAACATTTTTCTGACTAGTTTAATCATCTTGCATTTTTGAATTCAAAAGTGATTCAAAATCTCAGATTTAAATTATTAAATTCAAAATTAAGTTACAGGTTAAATTTCCAGTTTTTGAACTTCATCTTACAATTTAAATTTTACTTTTTAATTTTTGAAAAAAACAGAAAGACAGTTTCAGTTTTTAGTTTAAAACCAAACTTGAGTTTAAAAAGCATTTCAAATTAATTTCAAAAATCTAAAATTTAAGCTTAATTGAATTCAAATTCAATTCTAGATTCAAACTTATTTTCATATTTTGTTTGCATCTTACCTTCACTGTAATTTTTTTTAATAATCCTGGAAACAGGTTTTTGATCAACTTAAAAACCTGAAATACTTACATTTTAAGAACTCAAATTCTTACAAAATAAACAGAATTCAAATTTCGAATTCATATTTAAATCCAGTTTTAAAGTCTAAGTTAAATTCTAGTTTAAAATTCAAACTCTACCTTTTAATTCTTTAAAAACTGTAAAACAGGTTCTGTTTTATGTGAAAAACCTGAAACAATAAATACTCGAGCAACCCCATTTTTACTTCGAGACAATAGCTTCCCTGCTTCGAGTCATTTATCAAAATACCCGAGACCATCACAGGGTATAAACCCTGCAAACAAAAATAAACACCACCATCATCACCAATATGCACAACACCCTTGTGCACCCTTAAACCAACTCCGGCATCACTGGCCATTATCTCTGGCCATCCTCCATGGACCAAAATCCCCACATCAACCTTCATGCCTCAAAATCCCAGAATTCAACTTGAATTTGAATTCAAGTTTAAACCGAAACCTGGAAAACAGCATTTCCTTTCAAAACCTGACTTGTCAACGGCGGAATTTCCCAACTCCGACCACCATCACTCTCCAAACTCCGGCGACAACTCCATCAACACATCATCTATCCATACCCAAAAGATCTTTGAACTCGATCAACACAGGAGACCCCATTCAAACAAAACAGTGACCCAAATAAAACTAGGGTTCTAAAACTAAAATCCTAATTTAAGCATCAACAATGGAAAATAACCCAATTTCATAATTTTCCTTTAATCTATGTTAGATACACTGTCCCCAGAAACAATTCCAACCAATTCTAATGCAAGCTTCAGCTAAACATGACTATAAGTAAAATACAGTATGTTTACAGCACTATAAATTGAAATTTTTGATTTAAAATTCTTGAATTCACTTTATGATTCTATTAATAAACCTGAAAAAATAAATCAAAATGTTTGAATTTTTCCTCTTATATTAATGTTTGCTCTGTTATTAAATTTTCAGGCAATTCAAAATTTATCTAACCTATATAAAATGTTTTAACTTTACTTTATCATGAATCAAACATATTTCATTCAAATACTAATTCATAACAACAGCCAAATCAGAAGGAAAAAAGATTTTTTATTTTTTTTTACTTTACTTGAGCTTATACAGTATACAGTCAATAGCCTGATGAAACAGACATGCAATCAACAATCATCATGTATACAGGCATAGGTATAATATTCACAACTATTTCATATAAATTCATCTCAAATTTTAAAAAGTATGAACAACTTAACTATTTAATAAATTTATAAATGAGTTACTCACCTGTATTTGCAAAATGCAGAGCACTGTCCAGAATTTGAAAATTCTTTTTGAAATTTTGTTGAAAATCTGCTTGAAAGCCTTTAATTTGCATGCAGTAGCTTGAATGCTTTTTAAACTTGAATGTTGCTTTAAAAATGCTATTGCTTTTTGAAACTTGCTTTCAGATCTTACATGCAGGTTGTTTGAATGCAGATGCAAACTTGAAATTGCAGTGAAAAATTTCCAGCTTTTTGAAAAATGAATTGAATGCAGGCCTCATACTTGATTTAGAAATGCAGAATCTTGCATTTTCAGATTTTTGAAAAATATGAATGCATGCTATAGTTTTGTTACTTGCAGGTTTTGAATGTTTGAAAAGGAGGAGTTGAATGCAATGCATTTGAATAGGTTTTTGAAGGAGGTAATGGTTTTTGCATAGGATGGTTGCAGATTTGTATTTTTGAGTTTGAGGAGTTACAGGGTAATGACTTTGAAGGATATTTAGAGGAAAAGTTTCAGTTGAAAAGTTTCTTTAATTAAGAAATGAAACTGAGAAAAATCAGGAATAAAAGAATGCAATGTTGTAAAAACTAAATTTATGATTTATTAAAAACAAATAAAAGATATAATTTGACACATGTAAAAAGAAATGGACACTTGTTAACTACTTATCTTAAATATTTAACACATGTTTAACTTAGGCTTTAATAAACTTGCACATGTATCTTTAAGAAATTGTCATTTAAATTAAGTGTTAATAAATGTTTAAACTTAGTAAATTAGTTTTTAATACTTAGTTATGGAGATAAATAATTTCTAAAGAAAGAAGCAAAGAAATAAAATAATATACAAATTAGTCATTTGAAAAAAATACCTTTAAACAATTAAAATAAATTTATAAAAGAGGTTATAACTTAATGAATACATGTTTCATGTATTAAATTGTATTTTAAACTTCATATTAAACAAATCACATTTTATAAATCAATATTTTAAAAAGAATAACTCAAACATATTTGTAACTTATTTTAATATACAAACTTAAGTTAAAATGAATTTTAAACCAATAAAACATTTATCTCACATATTTAAAATCATATAGTATTTTATTAAATATTTTTGAAAAGCTTAAATCCAAAAATAAATCACAATTCCTAATTTCAAATTGTTAAAATTATGTTATACTAATGTAATTAAAAACAACTTATCTATTTAAAATATATACAAATACATATACATTATTAAATAGAAAAAATCATTAGTTTATTAAAAATAAATTCACAAATTAAATATTTAAATAAAGAAGATTATTAAATCAAACCAAATTTATTAACAAAAATTATCAATTCAATATAAATTTAAACACAGATTTATATTGTCCAAAATTCCGGGATATTACATTTATAAAAATCAAGAAATTCATATAATGTGCATTTTTGTAATTTTATTAATTTTTATACTATGTTCATTTTTAAGTCTTCTAATCATTTACATTAATTTGCAACTTTTTCCATATTTATAGTTCATTTTCACTTAATTTATAAAATAAGTAATGTTATTTGACATCGATTAAAATTTCTAGCCTATTCTTTATCAAATTTTCAAATATATAACTTCACTACTCTTCAAAGTTTCAGTTATTGGTGCATGATAATAGCGTATTGTACTGCACAGTAGATGGTTTAATGGATCCTTAGAAGACGGTGATCCCAAACATCTCTTAAGTTATTGCACGCATGTTAGACACTAGATAGGAGATGTAAAACTTCGTAAACATCTTCGAAGCCGTTACACTCATATTTATTTACTATTGATTTAACTTACATAAGTTCTTTTAGTTCTGACTCGAGTATTTTGTCTTTTCATTACGCTCGGGTCAGTCTGAGCTTTTCAGTGTATTGAAGACTATTTTCTAAAGGATGAAGACGAAGATTTAGTGCTATTATTATTTATTATATCTATCTCACTGCATCATTTTGTTCCCCTACATTATTTATTTATCCTTGCCGTATGTACTTTGATTTTGTATTGTAAAGTGTAATCAAATGTTATTTGTAGAACAGCTTCATGAACTGTTTATTTGATTATTATATTTTGTCATTCCACTATGAGATTCCGTATTTTTTTTAGTTCTTTCTTTGGTTTTTCTTGTTCACCCCTAACAATCCTCCCTTTTGATGGTTTGCGTTTGACATGTGTGGTTTATTGTCGAATTAAACCGTCTACAAAGGTGGGTCGTTACAACAGCCTAGGCCTAACAAAGGAGTCAAGTACCACCCAAATTCTAGGTTCCTTCTATTTGTCATTGTAACGACCGGGCGATTTTCGACCTCCGAAAATCGATACTAGTACCTTCGCTGTATGGAATGCCGAGTAATCAAGTGCCGAAAATACTAGGTTGTTATGATTTATAAGAAAAGAGATAGAAGAATAAAATAGAAACAACAACATAGAATCTCACAACCGCAGCGGATAAAAATATAATATACAATAACAGCATTTTATACAAGGAAAGCTATAACTGTTAATATACATACAGGTTATCAGAGTACAATCATCAACAAATAAACCTGGACAGTTATAATAACTTGTCCCTAATTGCTGACCATACAGCCTATAATACACAGCGGAATGTAACCAATACATGCAATACGTCCTTGCCATCCAGCTTGTCTCCTGGGCTACAAAGCATCCTAACCTGAAAATCTGTAATACTCGACCTGACCCGAGCATTACAATAAAGTAACACTCGAGTCAGGATGGAAACCAGCATGAGTAAACCCACTTAATTTGAAATACTTAAGTTATTAAAAACTTTTTAAAACCAAGGTAACTCGTAGAACACGACGAGTTTTATCTGATTATAACTAGAAAACTTTTACAGAAATCCATTGATATTGTAATAGTGTCTAAAGTACAATACTTATTTAAAATAGTTAAATTTTTGAAAATTAATCCAATTCCAGCCTATTAAACTCTATAATCAAACCCGTAAGTTTCGGAGTGATTTTCAAGCCGAGGCGGTTCCGGATCGCTGATATCCGATTTCGTCCTCTTCGGATCTAAGTAATAAATTTTAAAAAGGTAAATTGGTTTAAAATAAACAATTTATATTAGGGTGACAGTATTCACTTATGGTAATTTATTACGAATGTTTATTCCAAACGAAACGAATCATCATTGTAAGTTAACTGTTCTAACTTGTTTGACTCCTTAGTGACACAGAACAATAATAACTTAAATAAATATCCCATAGGATTAAATCATGATATTGATCTTTAACTAATTCAACAATATAACAAATGTCAAAATAATTCACACATTAGGATTTTATTAACCTTGATTAACTGCGTCCATTTATGTTCTAAATCCAAATTAATTACAATTTAAAGAAATTATAAAACCATTTATTTTAGTTAATTAAAATTTAACACTCTATTTAATATCTAACTTTTTTAGTTTACATATTTAAGTCAAATAATAATAATATAATTAATTAATTATCCATTTTAATTATAAAATACCATTAAATTTTAATTTACGTGAAAATCCATTACACTAATTTATAACATCGGTAGTAGGATTAAGATGAAAAAATCTTAAATATTGGTTTGGATTTAAAATGAAAAATAGATTTTAGAGTTTGAAAATTTTAAGTTATTATGTAAATATATAAGTTTCACTTCCTTCCTTTTCCCTTTTTTTCCTTTTTCTTTTTATTTCTGTTTTACTTTCCATTTTTCTTTTCTTTACCCCTTTTCTTTATTCCTTTTCCTTTCGGCCCATACCGGCCCATTCTCTTCTCCCTTCCCTTCTCTTCTCTCCTTCTAGTTTCTTTACCTCCAGATAATATATGTGCACAAAGATGTGCATGCAAACGTGCATGCAACACTCCGGCCATCCCTCTCGCCGCCGACCACCTCCCTACATCACCAACAACTTCCGCGACACCTTCCACCACCTAAGCACCATCGCGTCGCCCCTTTTCGAAGAATACACCATTTGCCCAACCTGGAACCCAACTGAAACGAATACACTTCCACAAAACCACCTCGCCTCACCGCCTCATCCCCTCATTCATCACCAAACTCGACCAAAACCTCGCCACATCCCCCTCCTTCTCATTTCCCCACAACTGCACCTTACACTTTCCTCCATGACGCCACGATTTCATTCGAACCCGAAGATAAAAAACAATGCCTTAACCCTAAAGTTTCTTTGACACACCTCCACAAACCCCAGAAAAATGCCATGACATTTTTCGTAGGCGCGCCTCCAACTAAACCTCCTCCAGACCAAAATCCATGCAACGAAATCAAGTATATTGCCCGAATTTTATCTTAGGCCCAATTCTATTCAACTCCCCCTATCACTCCAAATACTAACTAAAAATCATCAAAACTCCTTCAAAAATCATCATTTCCAATCACGAACACAATCATGTAATCAAAGTTTAAATTTACGAGATCCAAATTTTGAGCACTTATGAGTTGTGCACTGTAAGCTATACCTTTCTTACTTTATACCCGAAGATATCATACAAAATTAATTTTTAGAAAAACTACATTCAAAATCAATTGGTTTTGCTTTTGAAATGGATGCCTAAAACAAATTGCATAAAGAGATATTGATTTTTTTAAAGTTGTAGAATGTATATTTTTTTCAAGAACAAAGGTGTTTGATATGCCATTGTAAATTCAGGGGACCAACACTCATATACACATACATTTCCAGATATCAGAAGCATATATTCTTGTCCTAGATCAAAATTTAACAAAATAACTAATTATACTTATGAGTATAAAAAGAAAAATCAGTTACCAAATAAGGTGTTAACTCATTGTGATCAAAATGATGAACACTACTTGTTTGCTTTACTAGGCTTTCCTCCCTCAGGCTTCACATTGATTATACTTTTAAATGCAGCCCTTGTCACATTTTTTTTTTCTCTTTATTTGTTTATGAGGGTGTTTACCATGAAGGAAACAAATAAGTGATATGTGGGTATATATAAAGAGAATGGGAAGGCTGAAGCTTGTTACATGCTTCTAATTTTTTTCTTTCTTATTTTGATTTGAACAATGTTTTTACCTGATTTTATTTCTGAATGAATTTGGTCTGTTATAAGACTTGATCTTATGTTCTGTATGCTAGAATTAAATGCTTGTCTTGATTTATTTTGTTGATTTGCTATTTTGTAAGCTTGAAATGAAATTTGCCATTATAATGTCCCCTTGTATGCTTATATAGACACACACATATATATATATATAGTGATTTACATATAATCTATTTTATGTTAACATATATATTTACATTTTAATTATTTTTAAATTTGTCCACACACATATATTTTGACAAATATATACATATAGATATGTACATCCATACAATGTACATATTTATTTTACTTCCTATCTCACATCCATATATATATATATATGATATATATATGTGATATATATATATATAATATATATAATACCTTTATCACACATTATAAATTCGTATATATTGTTGTCACTACATACACATATATCTACCTTTTCACTATTTAATATATATACACACATTTTCTTGTATTTGTCATCATATTTACATATATATATATATATATATATATATATATACATATTCACATTATTCCCTACATACATATTCATCTATATTTGCATATGTATGCTTATCTACATTTCTATATATATATATATATATATATATATATATATATATATATATATTACTTTTTAAAAAGGGATTGTTCTATCCCGAGTTTGAAATGGGGAAGTTTTAAAAACATATATCTATATTGATAAATTTCCCTTATTCAAAATTTTATTTCCCAAAATTTTATATAGTTTAAGTCAATTTATAGCTTCTGATTTTAACTAATAGAAAATTAATTTATTCGATAAATAAATATTAATATTTCAAACATAAAAAATTAAAAATCAGTTAATTATCCCAATATTCGATGGCTAAAACCCGGGTCGTTACATTCCTCCCCCCTAGAACTTTTCAGCCTCGAAAAGGAACGAAGCGAGAGTTTGCATTTCGATGAATATTATTAAATAATCATCCTTAAACATTCTAGCTCCTTACTCTTTTATTATACAATTTGAAATACTTTAAATTTTTAGCATTATGAAGCTAGTTTTATATTAAAAATACTTTTCATAACTCGATGTCTAAACAAGTCCATCCTTGTTCTCACATAAATTTAGTCATACGTTGATCAGGCATAGGGCTGAAAATCCATAAGTACTCAGTAGACCCATTTTCAACACCCAGTGAAAATACTTTGAAAATCTTTTTCAAAAATGCTATGGAAAGTATCACCCTTCTTCACCACCATGGGTCGCAGTTAACACGATGATTGCGTCGCCATCCCGGCGAAATCCATAAGAAAATTGTAGGCATCCGCATCTCTCGACTTTCGCCATGGGAACACCACAGATGCCAACTACCCCAAGGTTACGTTGATATTACAGCAAAACTGTAAGCAGTCTATAGGCAAGCACTGCCCCTCGAATTATGCTGCCAAACGAAACTTTACCATATAGATTGCATACTACACAAAGGTTTCGTCACTATCCTAGTGAATCCAATGTAGACTATAGGCACTCCTGCAACACAAATTATGTGACGACCCAAAAAAATTTAACATTTGAAATGAAATATTTAATTGATTTTGAATATTTGGAGGTGAGTTTAACTTGAATTTCCAATATAAATATGAATTTGGCAATTAAATTATTGGTTTTGATTTATTAATGATGGGTAAAATTTTGAACTTTTAACTTTTAGCTTGTTAAAAATAATTTGATGGCTTAAAAAATTTATATTGATAATAATAAAGATAATGGAAGCTTTAGAATTGAATTTGAAACTGTTTTGTTCTGTTTTGAGATTATATCATTTAAATCGACATTTAAAAATAGCCTTCCTAGGCACAGTCTCGAAATTCGACGAAACTAGTTCCATTAGATCTGTAATATTGTATTATTATCGGATTTCAATTTTTGTAGCAATCGGAGTTGTCGTTTGACTCTGGCAGCTCAAAACGCATAGAAACTATCTTAATTGATTCAATTTAAAATTGATCGTTTACTCCGGTAACTTGCGCATATGATCGAATTAGCCTCCGAAACATGTTCCATTGTGTTCGGAATGCGGATAAAACCTTATTAACACTAGGCGGCATGCCTCGATAGGAGTTCGAGATTTCGAGTTAGATTATATGAGATATTTTGATTATAAAATTATATAAAAAAATCAAACCTTACCTTCCTCCATATGCCAACGTCTCATCCTTGTCTTCCCATTTCTTTACAAATCTCGTTCAAAATAGACAACTCATTATAAAAAAAAGAAAAAAATTAATTAATGGCCGAGCAAAACAACAGAACAAATCACAACTTCATTCTCGTGTAAAAGAAGAATATGTATCATTCCAAATAAATGGCAAACCAATTTGATCTTTCGTTTCTTCCCTCACCCATTCCCTCTACCTCTTTCGAAATTGAATTTTTTCCCCTCTTCAATTTCTTTTTTTTCCATTTCAAATCAATCGAGAGTATTTCATAAAGAATAGAGAAGGGCCGTAAACATCGAAATCAAAATAATATGAGTTGCCGAGCGAAGTGATGCGAAGATGGAGTCTCACGAGTTTCCCTCTCCTCCAGTTATCCATATCCAATCGAATCTAGGTAGTCCCGATTTGGGGAAGTGGTGTTTCTGGGTTTGGCGCGGCGACTCCATTGGAGTGAAGAGCATCGCGATGGTGAAAGCACGAGGCGGAGGAAGCAGGCGGTGATCGTACGCACGCACGCGAAGGCAGGTTCGAGTGGTTGGCGATCTAGGTCGGGCTGTAGGTAACCGCTCCTGTTGTTTGTTTGATTTATCTATTTATTTATTAATTATACATACTGAAAGAAAATTGAAATTACAGTAAGACCATTTTTATTTGAATTCGTGAAAAGATTATCTACAGCAAGATTTAAAAAAATGTAGCAGTAAGAAAATATGGAAGTTTATATAAAAAAAATTAGATTTTTGAACTTATATAGCTTATTTTTTTATTTATATATATATATATATATATATATATATATAAAGTTTCAAAAGGGAATAAATATACTTATACAAATTTTTAATTTACTAGTTTGTTCTAAGATAAATTTTTAAGGTGATTTATTTTGTTTAATTAACTTATTTAAAAATATATATTTTGTCACTAAAAAAATAACTTACTAAAGGAAATTTGATTTTAAATTTAATTTTTAGTTAAATAAATTATTAGAAAGAATTTGTTTAAAATTTAATTCTTAGTTTGAAATAAAAAAATATTAGTTGAATTAAAATTTTAGAAATGACAATTGAGTTGTTCGATTTATTCAAATATTAATTAAATTATCTGATATTTAGACAAGGTCAAAATCATGGAAAAAACAAGTTGAATTGGAAGTGGATCACAAATAAAAAGCTAAGGTGGTATTTTCTCTCTCATTTGGATGTCATAGATTAAATTTAAGTTTAAAATTTAAATCATTGGATGTGCTTGGTTGATTTATAATAATTTATTCACTGGATCATATTATATATAGTAGTGTGTGTGTGTATATATATATATATATATATTGGAATGATTGTTTTCCCGCATTATATAGCGGATGAGACCCTATGCGCCGCATAATAGCGGATGATATTTTATAAATCCCATATACCGCAATATTCCACCTCGAAGTGGAATTTGCATTTAATTGTTGTGCTAACGTCTATGGATGCTGGGAAACAGGTTGGAGGGATCCAACTGGATTCCTCAAATATTTTATTTTTTTCATATGTTGTGTGTTTATTTATTATAATCTGTGTGTGATTATGTGGTGATTTAAATCGTTGAAGGCTATAATTTAGCCGAATATAATTTTGGCATTGTAGGATACCAGAAATAGATAAAATTTGATTTTTGAAATTTAGTAGAAAATTTATTGTAAATTAATTTTATAAAATTGAATAAATTTAAAAGAAGGAATTTGTTTCAAAAGATAATAAATTTGGTGTTTGAAATAAATTTGAGAATCAATTTGAAATTTGATTTGGTATTTTGAAAATAAATTAGAAAATCAATTTGGTATTGATTTGGTAAAAATAATAAATATTTGGGAAATCGATCTAAAATTGACTTGATGGTTAAAAAAATAAATTTTAGGAAACCAATTCCGAAAATGGATTTGGTGTTGAAAGTGAATACTTGGGAATTGATTTGAAAATCGTATATATGTGGATATTTGAAAATTTAAAATTCACAATGGGAATTTTATAAAAGAAAGGGAAATTTGTTTTAAAAATAAATATTGTTTTATTTTTAAAAGTGTGGAAAGTAATTTACGGATTTGGAACGTAAATTTAAAGTAAATCTAGAAGGATTTATAAATTGATTTGAATGAACCATTTTAGAATGGAATGTGTATTTTCCCTGAAAGCCGAGAATGTTTTCAATATAGTTTATAAATATAAATTAAAGTTGTTAAGATGGTTTAAGGGAAAGAATGTATTGAATTCCGGATGTGATTTGTGAATATCCGGATTTGCGAGGTCTTCTTTGAAGTTCCTTCGGTTCTGTTCGATCCCAAAACGGAATTGTATGGATGTGTGTCCGACGTTACACTTTGAGATGTAAATCTGGTTTCTATCAAATATATTTCTGTTGGTGGGGGAGAATTTATTCTCTTAGCTTAACACCCTTCTCTAAGACGTACGAGCTCAGAGGTTATGTAGTTGATGGTTACTAGTGATACATTCCCAATTTGGTAACGTGGCATACGAAGTGTTGCTGATCATTTGTTGATCAAAGCATGACTTTGTGAAAAGTGTAGCTTTGTGGACGAAACCTCGTCGGACCTCACACCTTGGAAATGGTCGAAACAGGAATGATGCGGCAAGGTTATAAGGGTCGCGCCCTTTATGGTATGTCATTTCCTTCTAGAAAAGAGTGGTGTCAGGTATCGAGCCCTGATATTTAACCTTTGTGGTTACTGCAAATACTTTTCTTTGTGGTTGTTGGTGTAGAGGATCCTCGGATAAAGGTCCCAAAGGATCGGGGGATGGCATACTCGAGTAGTAGTTACCTATTTACAGAGGTAACCCGGCCTTGTGTTGGCAAAGATCCGGGTAGGTTCTCGGGACGTCCCTCCAGAGGCGTACCCATGTGGCAGTAGGAAGTTCCTTAGCCTGACCATTTGTTGGAAATCCAAAGAAACAATACGAGCCCTTTACGATTGCAATTGTATAACCTACCTCCTCAGGAGGTAGCTATAGCAAGCATAATATAATGGTACCTATGCTGGCTAAGGTTAATATTATACTTTCGAAATGTTTTCTACACTATGCACTAATGATAATATTAAAAAGGATTTTGTGTATCAAACATGTTTGACTATCATAAGGAGAAATCTCCCCCAAGTGTGCGATTGCATTGTGTGTGTGTGCCGGGTGGCCTTATGGTAGTTTCATTTTTCAAAAAGAATAGCGGATTTCTTTTATTTTCTTTGTAAAAGTAACTGTTTTTAAGATCTCACACCAATCCAACGACTGACCTGGAGTTTATTGTTCCCTTTCTAAACTCTGGGTGCCCACAATTTTCCATACAGGCAGCCTAGAGTCAGGTATCCTTATTCTGGAGCGAAGTCAGGAAAAGATGCCGTGGAGATCAGGAACAAGTTGGATGGCGAGGCGTATCATTTATATATGTTATATTTCTTTTCCGCTGTTTGTTGTTGTAAACTTTGATAATGTGAGGTAATAACTGATATAGTGATTCTGTTTAAAGATATTTACTTATCTATTATATTTGTCCCACTGCTATATGTGAGATTCTGTTATTGTTTCTGTTTCTTCTTCTATCTTCTTTTTCTTAAACCCTAATGGTTCGGTTTTTCCGACATTCGATTGTTCGACATTCGATACAGTGGACGTATTGATGTTGACTTCCGAAAGTCGAAAAATGGGACCATTACATGTGGTATCAGACATTTGGTTAAGCGACAACCTTGTCTCTATTGGGTGTTACTCATTAGAGATAGAGTTAGTAGTACTCTAGAATGAGTTTGAGTGTAATAATATATATGAGCGCGTATTTGTTAGTAAATATAAAAAAATTGTTTTATATTGTGATGATTGGTTTGTTGAGTGGTATACGGATTCTGGTCGATATAGTCTGTACAACTCTATCGATAAGGATCCCTAAACACTTATGCAGAACAATTCAACACAATATTGTTTTAAAATGGGGTAAATGAAATAATTTGGCCCAAACTATTTTCGTATACAAAAGGATTAAATTTTTGTAAATTATTATAGTATATGGCTGGTTGATTGTTAGGGAGTGATAATATTATTATCATTTGAATAGGAAATTGAAATTGTAACTCCTAAATTAAGGAATAAATTCACATACAAATGGAATTTGAGAATATAAATTGTAAATGTGATTTGTAATTTGAAACGGAATTCCAGAGAAGTATTCGAAAATGTATTGAAAGGAATTTTGGAGATTTGGAAAGTTTAAATCCCTTTTGATTTTGAAGATGATTTTCAAGGGTTTGGAAAAAATATTTTTGGAGGGATAAAATCTCTAAACTCTTTTCGGTCGCTGGAAATAACTTCGGTGGTGACTGCAGCATCATCGATGTTCATTTTCGGGTTTCCAAAAGAGGAATGGCTGCCAAATTATTGTAAATGGAAATTGTTTGGAAAATTTGGGATTGGTTTTGAAATTCAAAGGATAATTTGAATTGTTTTCAATAATGGTTTTGGAAAAGGTGAAAAGACTCTGGAACCTTATAAAAAAAGTTATGCAATGATAAGTTTGAAAACTTAGAAAATTCAGATTTAAACTGAAATTAACTTGAGTTAATTTGAATAAAGGTGAATTTGAGAAGTCTTGTAGACTAAATGATTGGAATGAAATTTATTAAAGTAGAAAATTTGTCAAAAGTATCAAATAAATCGAAGTATTAAAGTAAGATTAGTTAGTGAAACTAATTGAAGGATGACAAGTAAATATGGTTTGAATTGAATCGAATTCAATAATTATAAATGGATGGTGAATTAAATTCATATGGAATTTTAAATCCAATTTAAATATAAGTGGTTATAAACCAAAATGGTGAATTGAAAATAATTTTTTGAATGAACGAAAGAATAAAACGGGTATTGAAAACTGAATATCGAAAACCCATTTGAATTGTGTGAAATAAAATGAAGCTGTAGAATTATTAGTTCAAAGTGAACTAAAGATAACAAAGGTGAAATAAAGAAATGGTTTGAGATAAAATGAATTGGGACTTGTAATGAATTAGTAAATGAAACTTGTAACGGGCCGGTATTTTCAACCATTCGCATCCACACATGTCGGACTTGAATTGCTCAAAATACCGCGTTGTAATTTAAAATTTGGCAATACTCAACATAAGCAGTAAATAAATAATCAGAGATCATAGACATAGAGTAATATAATGCAGCGGAATAGATAAATAGTAGTTCACGAAACTAATATATAAACATCAAAGTTAGAAATAATATATAGCAGAATATCTCAAATATAGTGAAGTCTCCAATTCAACAGATGACTTCTCTGAAAAAATCTACTGGAAGGGCTGAAAGCTAAAACGATAGTTGGATCTCCAAGCAAAGCTCCAAACTCCAAAGGTGAGTCTCAAATGATGTATCACTCAGTCTGACCCGAGCGTAAATCAAAAACAAAACACTCGAGTCAGGATTGACATTCTTATATCAATAAATCCAACTCAAGTGAAATAACAACTGAAATACAGGTAACTCAAAGGATGTTTGGGATAACCATCCTCTAAGGATCCGTGGAACTATCGACAATGTAGAAATATGCACTATACACCGTGGTCATTTCAAATTAATTTATACTTCAAAACCAGAGTATCATTTCCATTTCATATATATTTATTTCCAAATTTTATCCCTTTCAAAGTTACAACTCAAATCTACTCAAATTCCAAATTCAAATTTAGTCTCATCTCAATTTATCAATTTAAATTCAACTCAATTCCTAAATAACCATTTCAAATTTTATCGATCTCATATCTGGATTTGAAATCATAAATTACCCATTTACACTTCAATATTATTCCAAAACTTTAAATATTCAACATTTCAAACTAAATTTAACGATTTCAGATAGATTTAGTTTATCTTCATTATTATTTAGTCTTGATATATTCACTCATTTGATCCAACATCGTTTAAGTAACCTTAACTTACATTTTACTAAATATTTTCTTTCATTTATTTAAACGTGAAATATTCATTAAATCACTTAAATCAAAAATCCAGTTATAAAATCATACCTTTAAATTTCACATTCTATAATTTCATATTGATTTAATTAAATAAAATCCTTGATTAAATAGCATTCCAAATAAACCCAAATTTATCTTCCCAATCTTTCTTATTCAATTTATTACAAGAAAATCTATTTGAAATATAGATTTACATAAATACTTAACCATATTATATCAATCTAATTTAAATTAAATATTACTACTCAATCTATATATAAAATTACCATTTATATATAATATATTAAGAATGAATACTTATTAAACCATATTTTTTTTCCGAAACCATAGAAATTATTTTTAAAAAATTATATATGGACCAACGGTGTCTGTATATATTTCCTATCCTATGGTCAAGTGATACGGATATTTATCATTTCAATCCGTACACTAAATATATACGGATGGATATCATTTCAACCCGTAATCCCAAATTCATTCAATGAAAATCGCTTGGGTCTATCATTTCAACCCATAACGATTTTCTCCTATTCTAAAGTCCTTTCGAGTATGTATCATTTCAACCCATAGTGAATTCTATACTAACAGGGAACTTGCAGAGTGATTACAGATATGAAAAATAATAATAACAGGCATATATCATCAATAACAATATAATATAAACAACAAGATATGGTGTCACAACCCACAGGTGAATGGTTACAGATAATAGCATAGATGACTATTTAAATAACCACAGCAGCATATTTCCATTGTCGTTTCAATTGAATTTAAATTTAATAAATATAAGAACGTAAATCTTGAGTGATTACTCACCTTTCGAGGCTAGAGAAATTTGACAAGGAAACGAGCTACGAATTCCAAAGCAACGCTAGATGGATATGATTCGATGAAGAAAACAGGCACGACGGACAACTGATAATGAGGAATCGATGGAATGATTAGGATCAGTTTGACATAAACTGAAAATAGACATATTATTAATACATATTCTTTATTCTAATTTAAGACAAAAATCAAAATAATATAAAAATTTCTAAATCATCATTCTTAACTCAAGCATTAAAAATTAAAGATTTTTTATTTATTTATTGTACTTAAATTATTTCCCACAACAATTTCTTAAACACATATTATATATATACACACATTCCAAAATCCATTGTTTTAGAATAAAACGCAATTGATCTAAAACACCTACATTTACCTTAAGTCAGTACTCATTTTATATACAAGCTTTTAAGCGTACTTAAAAATATACTTAAATCCATCATAACCCCATATACTTTATACATATCTTAAAATATGAACAACTTAACAAGTATAACATATGCAGTCCTAAAAAAATTCATGCTGACGCCTAAAAAAATAAGATGCTGTTTTAAAACAAACCAAATATATATAATACTTAAAATAGCCGATCAAAACAAAATAACTATATTTTTTAACTTTAACAATGAGTTACAACACTAACAAAAGGTTTATTATTTTATAAAAAATAGTATAACATATATCACAGAACTTAATATCATTTACTTGAACAGACCATATACAAACAAACTATAACCAATTTTAATATAACATACTATAACATAATTAATATATGCATGACTGGTAAAATTTATATAACAGACATATTTAAAATTTGTATAAGTTTATATATTTTACATTAAAACGTATATATATAAAATCAGAAAGCAAAGTATTCATATAAACGAAAATAGAATATATACTACCTTTATATATATAACAGATAGAACTCACACGCAAAACAAAATATAAGTTTGTACATATATTAACCCAAATAGAAAGCTCCGAGTTATACCTATATATACTAACGTATTTTGATCCAAAACTAACATATACATACAGTAAATTATATATATGTACTTTAAAATCATAAACAACAGTGATAAAATATACTATGATATAATATACTATACTATTATATGTAACACACGCATCATACAAATAAAGAAGAAGAAGCAACTTATAACACCATATAAAAAGATTTGATAAAATGAAATATACTATAACATAATATACATACGAATAAATTTGCAGGCCATATATTTGCTATCTCCAAAGTTAATATCACACTATATATCACATGCCAACCCATACTAGTACAACCTTACTACAAAATATATCAACCAAAACCATATACATATCTTTTTTTGTATAACAGTAAACACATTAAACTAACCTACGTGTATTATGTATATAACAAAAGCATGATAACCTTGATAAAAAACTGCAGATTAACCCAAAATAAGTTTTTGAAAAACTTACTTACTTATATAAGTATATAAATGAGGGAGAAGGAAGCAGAAGGCTTGTTCTGGAATTGGCGAAGGCAACGAAATCCAGGCGGCAAAAGATGAAGCAGCGATGCTTTTATTTTTATTAAAAAAAATTTCCTTGCCGAGTGAAAATATGAAGGTGGATTTGGCAAATTTAAATTGAAAGCAGAGAACAGGGAGAGGGGGAAGAAAAGAAATATATAAAATAGGTAGAGTGGAAAAAATGAACTGTTAAAAGGTTAAAAATGTTTCAGCGGTTAAAACAAGTAATGTAGGAAAAACGAATAGGCACAAATTGGGAAACGTATCACATAAATAATAAATATAAAGTAGCAGGTGAGGATTTTAGGCAATAAATATTCACGTTGATTAATACACGCAAATAAAATATGAGCTGCAGCCAAATCAAATAATGAAAAAAGGAAAAACGTACGTACGTTATACGTTTCTTCAAGTGATCATGCAGAACAAAAGATAAAGGGAGTAATAAAGCTAGATGACCGTTTGAATTTGCATTGTTGGTAATAAAATAAATGAGAAGTAACATAAACACTTGATTGGCGCAGATAATTAAGCAATTGATATGCGTGTGCAACACGTTTCAAAATTTAAAACCGAAGGGAAATTAACTGTGACAATTAAAGGTACTAATATACATGTAAAGTAATGAATAATCTGCTACAATGAAATAGCAACGGCTAGAAACATTGATTCAGGAAAGATTACTAAAGCAATAAATTTGATTGGACATGAAGTTTTGAAGAAAAAAAATTAAACGGAAGGAGATTTAAGAGTCGAAATAAATCTTGAGGTAAGAGAAAAGAGAAATAATAGAAACGCATGCGAAAATTAAGCAGGTGGAATAATACACAAAGAAGGCAGCATATATTTCTTTTCGAAAGCAACAGAGAACGTGAAATATATAAACAAAATAATGACAACGGTTCAATCCCCTTGATTTCAGCTAAAAAGCTATTTAATGCACTTTATAATTTGCTTGTAAAGAAGAGGAGCAGACAAAGAAAAGACACAGGTAAGGTAAGGAATATATATAAATTTTGTACTGAATGTGATACGTTTGTTGAAGCCAATAGCACCAAAAATCAAGGAATGAAAAAGGCAACAGGGAAAAGAACGGAACAAATAGAAATGAAACGTATTAAATATGAGCCATTTTAGAAGCAACGCTCACCCATTGATTTAGCTGACAAATATTAAAGCAATTGATTTATGCGCGTTTAGATTTTGAAACGCAAAAGAAATCAAATGGTCACGGATCTGGTACCGATATGGTTACCAGTTTCGTGAATTCCACTGTGTATCGGACTTCAAAACACAGAAATAAATATACCATAGAGATCCGCTCGACGAGACTATCAAAACGGTGTACATATATCAGTGGTATGATTAAATTATAAAAATTCGAATTTTCTACTAGCTGAAAATGCAGCAAAAACGCAGAAGAATAAGATCGACAGAGCTTAAAATGTATGAATTTGGAAAAACAAAAATGACGTCTCAGTCAGAAGATGATTTAGAATTTTTCTATGTAAAAATATTCAGGTTTGGAAAATATTTTATTATCAGCAATTATTAACTAACTTGAATTTAATAGAATTTCACAATGAAATAAACTTTCATATTATTAATTGAAAATTTACTATCTGCTATGTTTAATTGGACGTAATCCAAATATTAAATTTTTATTTCAAAATATTATTGTTTAAATTTTCTCAAAAATTAAATTAAATACGTTATAAAATTTATTAAAATCTACGGGTCGTTACACTCTCCCCCACACAAAACTTTTTGTCCCCGAAAAGGAACAAAGTAGGAGAATCAACCAGAAGCTATTGAAAACATTAAATCCATAATTCATAAGTTTATTAATTTATCTCAAGATGTTTTCCAAATATTATCACTAATCATTTACTTTTATTTAACTAATAATTTGTAACACTAAAATTTTCTATTAACCATGTAGTATATGAATGAACCATATTTTAAAAGGATATATTCAAAAAGGAAAGAAGGTAGATTCAAAAACAGAATATAGGTGAATAAATAAATTGAGCAGATAAGGTAGATTCAAAAGAATAGTATCGGGCACGAATAGTTAATCCAATACAAAATTTCTTTGTTGGAAATACCATTATAGTAAAATACCTTTATATCGAAACAAATTTTTCTTTTGAAAATACTTCTATAACTCGATGTTTGAACAAGTTTATCCTCGTTCTTGTAGACTCTGGCCATGCGTTGATCAGACGCAAAGCTAGAATTCTTCAAGTACTTAGTAGACCTGTTTCAACACCCAGTGAAAATACTTGAAAAACCTTCAAAACCGATATGGAAAGTACAATCCAAAAAAAACACCTGGATCGCAGGATACATAACAATGGTTACGCCTGGATCCCCCAGGAAATATCCATATCCTTTAAGCATTCACTATCTTGCGAATTACGCCATGATAAACAAAACCCATGGACCGTAGAATACATAACAATGGTTACGCCTGGATCCCCCAGGAAACATCCATACCCTTTAGGAAATCTCTGTCTTGCGGATTACGCGACGACAACAAAACGGGTAGACCGCAGGATACGTAACAATGGTTACGCCTGGATCCCTCAGGAAACATCCATATCCCTTAAGCAATCTCTGCCTTGCGGATTACGCTACCTAAAAAAACGACCATGGGTTACGCCACGGTAGGACACTCGAGTATCACATCCGGAAAACCAAAATCAGAGAGAATAATATCGATAGAATGAATCCACAATGTGGCCACAAAGCGAATATCAAGCAGAAGGCACTTTCCATATCATTACTTCGAAAATATATATCATATAGTACCTTTTCAAATCACTTTCAAATATCATACTTATATAAAGTCCATTATATATAAGATTTAATCTTCAAATCGAATACTTTCCAAAATCCATAGTATATCAAATCACACTTATATAGATTTTGATTATAAGAGATTTCACTTTTCAAATTGAGTACCTTTCCAAATCAATAGTTTTCAAATCACTTAATACTTATGCAAATCAATTTTTATATAAGTTCGATAACTCCCAAATCAAATATTTAGTAAAACAAGGTTCTCAATTTCAATTCGTTTCAATATCAGTTCAATTTCAAAATCATATACGATTTCACCAATTTATTTCTTCCAAATTAAATATCTCAATTTCAAAGTTCCTAAAATAATAGGTTTAGAAAATAATCCCAGTTTTCAAATTAACATAATTCAAGTCAAAAAAATTCATTTCCAAATTCACCATATAAGTGTTGGTTTTAATTCCGATCTAACTCCAAAACCAAATATTTTTCTCAAAATCAATTAAACTCAAAATGGTCTCCAAATTTATAACTATCCCTTTAAAACCTTTAAACTATTTATTTCTATTTGAAAAATCCAATTTACCTTTTTGAAAACTATTATTCTACATATACATATGGTTTTATAAAAGATGTTACTAAGTTAAAACATTTAAAACTAAATTTTAGTCAAACATTTCAAAACTAAATTTCATATTAGTTTAATTCAAAATAGACTTGTCCATTTACTTAACCAAACAGTTTCAAACCTATATACTTTATCAATTTATTTGTACTATTCGAAATTTACTTATCTTTGAAAATTAAACCTTGATTTGGAATTGTTCGAACATCCAAAATAGTCGGAGAAATCAAAATTTCAATTCAAAAGTTGGAACTCAACAATAAATCAGTAAATCAATTTCAATAGATAGGGTTATACAAAATCAAACCCGAAACTCGAGGATTAAACACCGGGCTCACTTCAAATCATTTAAAATATAGATACATACATCTTTCAAAAATCAAGTCATACTTCGAAATCTAAAATCAAAATTAGTTTCACAAAATCACTCCCATAGCAAAGCTACCAGAGTGGCCTCTCCCCCACTCTGAAACTCGAAAATCAATGTCGATGATGCGTGCACTCATCACCTAAATTATTTTCCAATGACAACAGTGAGTTCTGGACTTCTATTTTCTAGAAAACTTCATTGAAATTTCTTCTAAATCATTGGAATTTGTTTGCACTCATTTGAAACATCTCTTATTTGGAAAATACTTTCAGATAGTGTTATTATATATTTTCAAAAGTCTTAAAACCAATTTCAAAACACCGGAATTCAATCTCTCGAATTTCAAATTAAAACCCTTTAGTTATAAATCAAATTTCTTATAAAAATTTTAAAAATCCAAATCCTTTCAAAACTCCGAATTCTCGTTTTTAAATGGTATATGATCCTTATCGAAAACATTTTCACTTTTATATATCGGATAAAATCATACTTATCAAAATAATAATTTTGATATATAAAAAAAATTTCAAAAATACAAACATACCAGATTTTTCAAAGGGTGATTCAAGGATAGATTTCAAAACAAAGATAGAGATTCAAATTAGAGGAACTCTAATCAAATGGAATTCAGATTCGAAGCTAGGCTCAAATGAAGATGAGATAATTAAATTTCAAAATAGAAGATGGATATAAATCGCGGGCGACCTTAACCGGGTCAACCGTGACTTCAGGAATATAATCGATGCGGGATTCGAAGGCCAATCGACATTCGATCACCAGAGATAGAATTCGGCATATCAAGAGATAGCAGCATCGTAAACCAATGATACCGAAATCTTCGGCGAATCAATGCCAATTGTTAACGAGTTTCACC
This sequence comes from Allium cepa, assembly GCA_030765085.1. Lineage (NCBI taxonomy): Eukaryota > Viridiplantae > Streptophyta > Magnoliopsida > Asparagales > Amaryllidaceae > Allium > Allium cepa. Next base: position 142,076,073 of record CM060931.1, on the reverse strand, counting down.
CTCTTTACAATTCATTCAGTGGAGTTATGGGATACTCCAGAATCAAACGAACATAAATAGGGAGAAATCGGAATAAATTTCGAAACCAGAGGCAAAATTCAAAGGAACTACCAATCAAGAGAAAGGAGTTCAAGCTCGAACGAAAGTGATTCCGTAATTAAATTTACCATACATGCTAAATTTGCCTAGGGCCAAAGCTCTGATACCAACTGTAACGGGCCGGTATTTTCAACCATTCGCATCCATACATGTCGGACTTGAATTGCTCAAAATACCGCGTTGTAATTTAAAATTTGGCAATACTCATCATAAACAGTAAATAAATAATCACATTTCACAGACATAGAGTAATATAATGCAGCGGAATAGATAAATAGTAGTTCATGAAGCTACTATATAAACATCAGAGTTAGAAATAATATATAGCAGAATATCTCAAATACAGTGAAGCCTCCAATGCAACAGATGACTTCTCTGAACAAATCTACTAAAAGGGCTGAAAGCTAAAACGATAGTTGGATCTCCAAGCGAAGCTCCAAACTACAAAGGTGGGTCTCAAATGCTGTATCACTAAGTCCGACTCGAGCGTAAATCAAAACACGAAACACTCGAGTCAGGATTAACATTCTTATATCAATAAATCCAACTCAAGTGAAATAACAACTGAAATACAGGTAACTCAAAGGATGTTTGGGATAACCATCCTTTAAGGATCCATGGAACTATCAACAATGTAGAAATATACACTATACACCGTGGTTATTTCAAATTAATTTACACTTCAAAACCAGAGTATCATTTCCATTTCATATATATTTATTTCCAAATTTTATCCCTTTCAAAGATACGATTCAAATCTACTCAAATTCCCAATTCAAATTTAGTCCCATCTCAATTTATCAATTTAAATTCAACTCAATTCCTAAATAACCATTTCAAATTTTATCGATCTCAAATCTGGATTTGAAATCATAAATTACCCATTTACACTTTAATATTATTCCAAAACTTTAAATATTCAACATTTCAAACTAAATTTAACGATTGCAGATAGATTTAGTTTATCTTCATTATTATTTAGTTTTGAGATATTCACTCATTTGATCCGATATCGTTTAAGTAACCTTAAGTTACATTTTACTAAATATTTTCTTTCATTTATTTAAACGTGAAATATTCATTAAATCACTTAAATCAAAAATCCAGTTATAAAATCATACCTTTAAATTTCACATTCAATAATTTCAAATTGATTAAATTAAAATCCTTGATTAAATACCATTCCAAATAAACCCAAATTTATCTTTCTAATCTTAGTTATTCAATTTATTACAAGAAAATCTATTTGAAATATAGATTTACATAAATACTTAATCATATTACATCAATCTAATTTAAATTAAATATTACTACTAAATCTATATATAAAATTACCATTTATATATAATATCTTAAGAATAAATACTTATTAAACTATATATATTTTTTCGAAACCACAGAAATTATTTTCAAAATATTTATATATGGACCAACGGTGTCTGTATATATTTCCTATCCTATGGTCAAATGATATGGATATATATAATTTCAATCCGCACACTAAATATATACGAGTGGATATCATTTCAACCCGTACTCCCAAAGTCAATTCAATGAAAATCGCTTGGGTCTATCATTTCAACCCAAGGCGATTTTCTCCTATTCTAAAGTCCGTTCGGGTATGTATCATTTCAACCCATTCACTACTAACAGGGAACTTATAGAGTGATAACAGATATGAAAAATAATAATAACATGCGTATATCATCAATAACAATATAATATAAACAACAAGCTATGGTGTCATATCCCACAAATGAACGGTTATAGATAATAGCATAGATGACTATTTAAATAACTACAACAACATATTTCCATTGTCGTTTCAATTGAATTTAAATTTAATAAATATAAGAACGTTAATCTTGAATGATTACTCACCTTTCGAGGCTAGAGATATTTGACAAGGAAACAACCTACGAATTCCAAATCAACGCTAGATGGATATGATTTGATGAAGAAAACAGGCACCACAGACAACTGATAATGAGGAATCGATGGAACGATTAGGATCAGTTTGACATAAATTGAAAATAAACATTATATTAATACATATTTAGTATTCTAATTTAAGACAAAAATCAAAATAATATAAAAATGTCTAAATCATCATTCTTAACTCAAGCATTAAAAATCAAAGATTTTTTTATTATACTTAAACTATTTCCCACAACAATTTCTTAAACACATATTATATACACACACACATTCCAAAATCCATTATTTTAGAATAAAACACAGTTTATCTAAAACACCTACATTTACCTAAAGTCAGTACTCATTTTATATACAAGCTTTTAAGCGTACTTAAAAATATACTTAAATCCATCTTAACCCTATATACTTTATACATATCTTAGAATATGAACAACTTAACAAGTATTACATATGCAGACCCAAAAGAATTCATGATGACGCCTAAAAAAATAAGATGTTGTTTTAAAACAAACCAAATATATATAATACTTAAAATAGCCGATCAAAATAAAATAAATATATTTTTTAACTTTAACAATGAGTTACAACACTAACAAAAAGTTTATTATTTTATATAAAATAGTATAACATATATCACAGAACTTAATATCATTTACTTAAACAGACCATATACAAATAAACTATAACCAATTTTAATATAACATACTATAACATAATTAATATATGCATGACTGGTAAAATTTGTATAACAGACATATTTAGAATTCATATAAGTTTATATATTTTATATTAAAACGTATATATATATATATAATCAAAAAGCAAAGTATTCATATAAACGAAAATAGAATATATACTACCTTTATATATATAACAGATAGAACTCACACGCACAACAAAATATAAGTTTGTACATATATTAGCCCAAAATAGAAAGCTCTGAGTTATATCTATATATACTAACGTATTTTGATCCAAAACTAACATATACATACAGTAGATTATATATATGTACTTTAAAATCATAAACAACAGTGACAAAATATACTATGATATAATATACTATACTATTATATGTAACACATGCATCATACAAAAAAAAGCAACTTATAACACCATATAAAAAGATTTGATAAAATGAAATATACTAAACATAATATACATATGAATAAATTTGCAGGCCATATATTTGCTGTATCCAAAGTTTATATCGTACTATATATCATATGCCAACCCATACTAGTACAGCCTTACTACAAAATATATCAACCAAAACCATATACATATCTTTTTTTGTATAACAGTAAACACATTAAACTAACCTATATGTATTATGTATATAACAAAAGCGTGCTAACCTTGATAAAAAAACTGCAGATTAACCTAAAATAAGTTTTAAAACAACTTACTTACTTGTATAAGTATATAAATGAGGGGGAAGGAAGCAGAAGGCTTGTTCTGGAATTGGCGAAGGCAACGAGATCCAGGCGGCAAAAGATGTAGCAGCAATGCTTTTATTTTTATTAAAAAAAATTGCCTTTCCTAGTGAAAATATGAAGGTGGATTTGGCAAATTTATATTGAAAGAAGAGAACAGGGAGAGGGGGAAGAAAAGAAATATATAAAATGGGTAGAGTGGAAAAATTGAACTGTCAAAAGGTTAAAAATGTTTCAGCGGTTAAAATAAGTAATGTAGGAAAAACGAATAGGCACAAATTTGGAAACGTATCACATAAATAAGAAATGTAAAGTTTCATGTGTGGATTTTAGGCAATAAATATTCACGTTGATTAATACACGCAAATAAAATATGAGCTGTAGCCAAATCAAATAATGAAAAAAGGAAAAACGTATGTACGTTATACGTTTCTTCAAGTGATCGTGCATAACAAAAGATAAAAGGAGTAATAAAGCTAGATGACCGTTTGAATTTGTACTGTTGGCAATAAAATAAATGAGAAGTAACATAAACACTTGACTGACGCAGATAATTAAGCAATTGATATGTGTGTGCAGCATGTTTCAAAATTTAAAAACCGAAGGGAGATTAACTATCACAATTAAAGGTACTGATATAAATGTAAAGTAATGAATAATTTGCTGCAATGAAATAGCAATGGTTAGAAGCATTAATTCAGGAAAGATTATTAAAGCAATAAATTTGATGGATAGGAAGTTTTGAATTTTTTTTAACTGAAGGAGATTGAAGAGTCAAAATAAATACTTCAGGTAAGAGAAAAGAGAAATGATAGAAACGCACGCGAAAATTAAGCAGGTAGAATAATACAAAAAGAAGGCAATGTATATTTCTTTCCGAAAGCAACAGAGAACCTGAAATATATAAATAAAATAATGGCAACAGTTCAATCCCCTTGATTTCAGTTGAAAAGCTGTTTAATGCACTTTATAATTTGCTTGTAAAGAAGAGGAGCAGACAAAGAAAAGACATAGGTAAGGTAAGGAATATATATATAAATTTTGTGCTGAATATGATATGTTTGTTGAAGCCAATAGCACCAAAAATCAAGGAATGAAAAAGGCAACAAGGAAAATAATAGATCAAATAGAAATGAAATGTATCAAATTAAATATGAGCATTTTTAGAAGCAACGGTCACCAATTGATTTAGCTGACAAATATTAAAGCAATTGATTTATGCGCGTTTAAATTTTGAAACGCAAAAGAAATCAAATGGTCATGGATCCGGTACCGATACGGTTACCGGTTTCGTGAATTCCGCTATGTATCGGACTTCAAAACACAGAAATAAATATACCGTAGAGATCCGCTCGATGAGACGATGAAAACGGTATACATATATCAGTGGTACGATTGAGTTATAAAAATTCGAATTTTCTACTAGCTGAAAATGCAGCAAAAACGCAGAAGAATAAGATCGACGGAGCTTAAAAGGTCTGAATTTGGAAAAACGAAAAATGATGTCTCAGCCAGAAGATGATTTAGAATTTTTCTATGTAAAAATATTCAGGTCTGAAAAATATTTTATTATCAACAATTTTTAACTGACTTGAATTTAATAGAATTTCACTATGAAATAAACTTTCATATTATTAATTGAAAATTTACTATCTGCTATGTTTAATTGGACGTAATCCAAATATAAAATTTTTATTTTAAATATTATTGTTTAAAATTTCTCAAAAATTAAATTAAATACATTATAAAATTTATGAAAATCTATGGGTCGTTACAAAACTAATTTAAAATAGTGAGATGAGTCAGTTGTGAATGAAAGATAATTGATAAAAATTCAATATTCAGAAGATAAATGAATCCAAATAGAACTGAAATTGTAAATTGAATTCAAATGAAATTGGAAACGCTATATTGAATGAAAATGGATGTATAACTCCGATAGTGAAGTAAAGATGGTGTAAGAAGTATATATTGAAAACTTTGTAAAGGAATATGCAAAATCATATTTGAATGTTGTAATTGAATATTATGGCTAGTAGAATATACAGGTATGTTATAGGAAAATTGGAATTGGATTTTGATTTTCGAAGATAAATTGAATTGCTCGACAAAAAGGTACGTATTTAAATTTCAGTATGGAATTTGATGATTTTCTTGTCTAGCCACTCGGCGTTTTGTTTTCTTTTTCAATCTGAGGGTCTGTGGTGCAATTTTGTAGTCTTACCGAGCTAGCCGAGCAAAGGAGGCGCTGACGAAATTTTTCGGAAATTTAGAGTGTTAGAAAAATTTTGAGAAATTTTTGAAATTTGAAATTTGAATTTAAATTTAAATTTGAATTATTGAGAAAACATTGTTGTTCGAAACCTATGGAAGACTTTGGAAAGTTAGTTAAAGAAATAATGGATCTTTAATAGAAAGATTTGCTTTGGAAAGTTGATAAAACTGTTTGGTTTTGGAAAATATTTAACGGGTTAAGGATCATTCTTCCTAACTAGTAATTTCAGGACGAAATTCTTTTAAGGGGGGAAGGATGTGACGACCAAAAATTTTTAACATTTGAAATGAAATATTTAATTGATTTGAATATATGGAGGTTAGTTTAACTTGAATTTCCAATATAAATATGAATTTGGCAATTAAATTATTGGTTTTGATTTATTAATAATGGGTAAAAATTTGAATTTTCAATTTTTAGCTTGTTAAAAATAATTTGATGGCTTAGAAAATTTATATTGATAATACTGAAGATAATGGAAGCTTCAAAATTGAATTTGAAACTGTTTTGTTCTGTTTTGAGATTATATCGTTTAAATCGACATTTAAAAATAGCCTTCCTAGGCACAGTCTTGGAATTCGACGAAACCAGTTCCATTGGATCCGTAATATTGTATTATTATCGGATTTCAATTTTCGTTGCAATCGGAATTGTCATTTGACCCTGGCAGCTCAAAACACATAGAAACTATCTTAATCGATTCAATTTAAAATTGATCATTTACTTCCGTAACTTGCGCATAAGATCGAATTAGCCTCCGAAACACGTTCCATTGTGTTCAAAATGCGGATAAAATCTTATAAACACTAGGCGGCACGCTCGATAGGAGTTCGGGATTTCAGTTAGGTTATACGAGATATTTTGAATATAAAACTATAAAAAAAAAATCAAACCTTACCTTCCTCCATATGCCAACGTCTCATCCTTGTCTCCCCATTTCTTTACAAATCTCATTCAAAATCGACAATTCATTTATGAAAAAAAGAAAAAAATTAATTAATGGCCGAGCAAAACAACAGAACAAATCGCAACTTCATTCTCGTGTAAAAGAAGAATATATCTATCGTTCCAAATAAATGGCAGGCCAATTTGATCTTTCGCTTCTTCCCTCACTCATTCCCTCTACCTCTTTCGAAATTGAATTCGTTCCCCTCTTCAATTTCTTTTTTTTTTTCAAATCAATCGAGAGTATTTCATAAAGAATAGAGAAGGTCCGTAAACATCGAAATCAAAATAATATGAGCTGCCCAGCGAAGTGATGCGAAGATGGAGTCTCGTGAGTTTCCCTCTCCTCCAGTTATCCCAATCCAATCGAATCTAGGTAGTCTCGATTTGGAAAAATGGTGTTTCTGGGTTTGGCGCGGCGACTTGATTGGAGTGAAGAGCATCGCGATGGCGAAAGCGCGAGGCGAAGGAAGCAGGCGGCGATCGTACGTGCGCACGTGAAGGCAGGCTCGAGTGGTTGGCGATCTGGGTAGGGCTGTAGGTAATCGCTTCTGTTGCTTATTTGATTTATCGATTTATTTATTAATTATACATACTGAAAGAAAATTGAAATTACAGTAAGACCACTTTTATTCGAATTCATGAAAAGATTATCTACAGCAAGATTTTAAAAAAAATGTAGCAGTAAGAAAATATAGAAGTTTATATAAAAAAATTGGATTTTTAAACTTATATAGCTTATTTTTTTTATTAATATATATATATATAAAGTTTCAAAAGGGAATAAATATACTTATACAAATTTTTAATTTACTAGTTTGTTCTAAGATAAATTTTTAAGGTGATTTATTTTGTTTAATTAACTTATTTAAAAATTTATATTTTGTCACTAAAAAAATAACTTACTAAAGGAAATTTGGTTTTAAATTTAATTTTTAGTTAAATAAATTATTAGAAAGAATTTTTTTAAAATTTAATTCTTGGTTTGAAATTAAAAAAATATTAGTTGAATTAAAAAATTTAAAATGACAATTGAGTTGTACGATTTATTTCAAATGTTAATTAAATTATTTGATATTTATACAAGGTCAAAATCGTGGAAAAAACAAGTTGAATTGGAAGTGGATCACAAATAAAAAGCTAAGGTGAGATTTTCTCACTCATTTTGATGCCATAGATTAAATTTAAATGTTAAATTTAAATCCTTGGATGTGCTTGGTTGATTTATAATAATTTATTCACCGGATGATATTATATATATAGTAGTATATATATATTGGAATGATTGATTTTCTCGCATTATATAGCGGATGAGATCCTATGCGCCGCATAATAACGAATGATATTTTATAAATCCCATATACCGCGATATTCCACCTCAAAGTGGAATTTGTATTTAATTGTTGTGCTAACGTCTGTAGATGCACGGAAACAGGTTGGAGGGATCCAACTGGATTCCTCGAACATTTGATTTTGTTTCATATGTTGTGTGTTTATTTATTATAATCTGTGTGTGATTATATGGTGATTTAAATCGTTGAAGGCTATAATTTAGCCGAATATATTTTTGGTATCGTAGGATACCAGAAATAAATAAAATTTGATTTTTGAAATTTTGTAGAAAATTTATAGTAAATTAATTTTATAAAACTTAATAAATTTAAAAGAAGGAATTTGTTTCAAAAGATAATAAATTTGGTGTTTGAAATAAATTTGAGAATCAATTTGAAATTTGATTTGATATTTTGAAAATAAATTAGAAAATCAATTTGGTATTGATTCGGTAAAAATAATAAATATATGGGAAATCGATCTAAAATTGACTTGACGGTTAAAAAAATAAATTTTAGGAAACCAATTCTGAAAATGGATTTGGTGTTGAAAGTGAATACTTGGGAATTGATTTGAAAATCGTATATCTGTGGATATTTGAAAATTTAAGATTCATAATGGGAATTTTATAAAAGAAAGGGAATTTTTTTAAAAAATAAATATTGTTTTATTTTTAAAAGTGTGGAAAGTAATTTACTGATTTGGAACGTAAATATAAAGTAAATCTAGAAGGATTTATAAATTGATTTGAATGAACCATTTTAGAATGGAATGTGTATTTTCCCTGAAAGCCGAGAATGTTTTCAATATAGTTTACAAAAATATAGATTGAAGTTGTAAAGTTGGTTTAAGGGAAAGAATGTTTTGGAAAAAAATAATATTTATGTTATTTTGAAAATCTTTAAAGTGCAATATGTTTTAAACCATTATAGAAGAGATGATTTAAAGTTTTAAATAGATATTTATTTTAGAAATTGGATATTTAAATGTTTATATCCTATCTATTAATTTTATTTTAAAATTAGTTTTGGACCCGAATTTTTACATGAGATATTAGTATAATATTTTCATAACTAATTTTTAAGAAGTGTGTCAAAATGGTTTTATTTTAAATATCTCTAAGGGTATTTTGATAAGCGTTTTACATTACGTTGAATTATTTTCACTCGGCAGATTTTCAGTGGAAATGAATAAATGTTTGAAAATATTTTCCGCATAAAGAAAATGATTTGAAATTTGTTTTCAAATGGTTGAAGTGTGAAATATATCTTGCGAAGATATTTTGAAAGTAAGTAGTTGGAAAAATTATTTAAATCTGGAAATTGTGTGAATGTTGATTGATAGTTAAATAACAGACTATCAATATTTGCCTTTAAATGATATTTGAATTTCGATGCGACCGGGGGTCGGATTCCAAGTGGATATCCAAAACCACATCGAACCTTTGTGATTGTGATGGATCTTTTATTTAAAAGACCAAAGTGAAAATGGTTATGATTTGTTGAAATCTAAATGTAACACTTATTTTTAAAAATAAGTGCTCGTTATTCGGATTAGCCTGGAGAGGACCTTGTATCATAAAACCCATTCGGAATAACGATACGACGAAATGTGATTGCATTTGAAGACGGTGTTGAAGACTGGGTATTTTCGAAAAAAAAGGATTACCTGTCGAATGTCTCTGCACCGGGTTGCTCCGGTATAGAGATTTTATCACCTTTGTGAAGGTGATTCTCGATGTGATTTGTGAATATCCGAATTTGCAAGGGCTTCTTTGAAGTTCCTTCGGTTCTGTTCGATCCCGGAACGGACTTGTATGTATGTGTGTCTGACGTTACACTTTGAGATATAAAGCTGGTTTCTATCAAATATATTTCTGTTGGTGGCGGAGAATTTATTCTCTTAGCTAAACACCCTTCTCTGAGATGTACGAGCTTAGAGGTTTTGTAGTTGATGGTTACTAGTGATATATTCCCAATTTGGTAACGTGGCATACGAAGTGTTGTCGATCATTTGTTGATCAAAGCATGACTTTGTGAAAAGTGTAGCTTTGTGGACGAAACCTCATCGGACCTCACACCCCGGAAATGGTCAAAACAGGAAAGATGCAGCAAGGTTATGAGGGTCGCACACTTTAGGGTATGTCATTTCCTTCTGGAAAAGGGTGGGGTCTGGTATGGAGCCCTGATATTTAACCTTTGTGGTTAATGCAAATACTTTTCTTTGTTGTTGTTGGTGTAGAGGATCCTCGGATAAAGGTCCCAAAAGACCGGGGGATGTCATACTCGAGTAGTAGTTACCTAGTTACAGAGGTAACCTGGCCTTGTGTTGGCAGAGATCCGGATAGGTTCTCGGGACGTCCCTCCAGAGGCGTACCCATGTGGCAGTAGGAAGTTCCTTAGCCTGACCATTTGTTGGAAATCTAAAGAAACAATACGAGCCCTTTACGATTGCAATTGTATAACCTGCCTCCTTAAGAGGTAGCTATAGCAGGCATAATATAATGGTACCTATGCTGGCTAAGATTAATATTATACTTTTGAAATGTTTTCTACAATATGCACTAATGATAATATTAAAAGGATTTTGCGTATCAAGCATGTTTGACTATCATAAAGAGAAATCTCCCCCAAGTGTGTGATTGCATTGTGTGTGTGCCGGGAGGCCTTATGGTAGTTTCATTTTCCAAAAAGCATAGCGGATTTCTTTTATTTTCTTTGTGCAAATAACTGTTTTTAAGATCTCACACCAGTCCCACGACTGACCTGGAGTTTATTGTTCCCTTTTCTAAACTCTGGGTGCCCACAATTTTCCACACGAGCAGCATAGAGTCAGGTTATCCTTATTCTAGAGCGAAGTACGGAAAAGAAGCTGTGGAGATCAGGAGCAAGTTGGATGGCAAGACGTATCATTTATATATGTAATATTTCTTTTCTACTGTTTGTTGTTGTAAACTCTGATACCGTGATGTAATAACTGATATAGTGATTCTGTTTAAAGATATTTACTTATCTATTATATTTGTTTCGCTGCGATATGTGAGATTCTGTTATTGTTTCTGTTTCTTTTACTATCTTCTTTTTCTTAAACCCTAATGGTTCGGTTTTTCCGGCATTCGATTGTTGGGCATTCGATACAGTGGACTTATCGATGTTGACTTTCGGAAGTCGAAAAATGGGATTATTACAAATTACGCTATGGAACCAAACCACATAAATCGTAATCTACCGATGTTAGGTCGCTATCCCATCAAAATCAAACGTAGATTGTAGGCAATCACTGCCACTTGACTTACTCTATGGAACCGCGATAGATCGCAGTTACAACAAAGGTTAAGCTTCCATTGCAGCAAAACCCAATGTAACTGTAGGCGTCAGCACTACTCGACTTATTCTACCCAACAAATGATCATCAGGAACTCATGAGTTTTGTCTGGATGTCCTCTGGGATCCCAGTTTCATTGAACCCACCCTTAGGATTCATAGGTAGAACCACCCAGTGGCTCTCCTACTATAAGTTTCGACTTTCATGGAGGTGTCTTTCCATACTTTTGTCTTAAAACATATAAAACAATGTATATATAGTAACCTTTCAAAATCATATACAAAATCGATATCTTCAAAATCGATAGTTTTCAAATTTGGTTTACCAATTTTCCAAAATCGACTATTTGCCAAAATCAAAAGTCTTTGAAAATCAATATGTTCCAAAACTATTTCCACTTCATTCTTATAAACATGTAAAATCATCCATTCTGGTTATGAATTCAATAAAGGAATTTGAATATATACTAACATTTATATTCTCATTAATGCCAAATCAAATTTCCAAGTTCGATTACCCTTCAAAGTTATTTGTAACTTTTCTTACTTCTTATACAGTGAGTTTCAGTTATAGTAACTACTTAATCTTCATCTTTAAGTCATCACATTTACTCAAACTATACTATTTCACCTCAAAATCATCTTTGCCTTAATATCTTGATTTCGGTTCCAACTCAGAATTGCTTCGTATTTCCATTTGTGTTATAATTTCAATTTTACCCCAATTAGTATTTAAATCCATTATTTAAATATAAATAATTTCCACTTTAATCGGTTTGAATTTAGAAAATAGCGTGAATAGTTCTAAAATAGTTAAATAGTCAATATAAGGTTGTTTGAGTTTTTTTTAAAAAGAATGGGTTGTATAGTATATAGCTTGGAAAATCAAAATGAATTTGAATATTTAAGAAGATAGATTTTAGATAGTTTATATTAAGATACTTTATATTAAAATAGTTTATTTGAAAATAGTTTCAAAGTCAAACTGATTCAATTTCCAACCTCCAATTCAAATCAATTCCCATTTTGATTTCAAATTGATTCAATTTCGATCCTATTTCCAAATAATTCAATTCAAATTCAATTTGAATCAATTTCAATTCCATTCTAAATTTTTAACCCATCTCGATTTTTAAAAATTTGAGTTCGATTTCCAAAATATTGGTTAAAGCACATTAACCTTGAATATTTAATTTAACAACCTAAATCTTTAATAATTCAATTCAGAGCCTAAATCTCGAAGTATTCATTTAAATTACTTTTCCTTAGACGTTTTCAAGTTTTGAGTAAGAGTTCAAATCTTTTTAAACAAATCAATTTTCGGAATTTAATTGATTTCCTAACCTTCAAAATTTTAAACCTGAATCTTTAAACAATTTCAGTTGACAAGTCTGTTTTAACATTTCAAACATAAGTTCAAAATGATTCCATTTTCATAAATTCAATTTTATTTCTATTCAATTTTAGGGTTGGATATATATCATTTCATTCCACTTCTTAATTTATTCAAAATAATCTAATTTACAGTTTTATATACTGTAAATAACAAACAGGATGATAGCAGGATATATCAAAGTAAATAAACATCCAAATCATCTAAAACATAAATCAAAAGCATCCATCACACATTTCTAGAATTCGAAACCCGTTTTTATTTCAAAAATCATTATGAAATCATTTAAACATAACTTCTTTTGCAACTCTCATCAGATCCATACCTTTTCTTTTACAATTTAATTCATTTAACTTCCATAAGTTAAATCTTAATTTCACCTTGAAATTTTCAACTTCAGGTTATAAGTTCAAAAACTTATTTAACTTGTCCTGAGTTAAATTCCCTATTCGTTCAATCCATTTAACCTTCTCAATTTAAATTTTTACATTCCAAATTCAACTCTTATTAATATCACTTCCCACTTATAAGTTCAAAAACTTATTTTTCCCCAAGTTATACTTCTCGTTTTAAAGGGGTTCCGGAACTTAACTCGTAGTATTTATTTCAAATCAACTTTGAAACCATACGTATGCATATATATATATATATATATCCCATTTACACACTAAATCACCCTTTTAAAATTTTAAACCGACCTTGATTTCTATCCAAACCAAATTCCTTCGGAATTTTTTCCAAAACAACTCTTGTTTTATGCAAAAATTTCCATATCAAAATATTCCAAATGATATTATTTATTATTTCCTTAAACACTTTAAAACACATTTCTAAATTTTCGAGACTTAGATTTAAAACCTCACAATCTAGATCCATTTAGATTTATAAGTTATATTTATAAATTCAGCTTATATAATTTCACTTCCTTAAAACATTTCACTCTGTTTCATCATTGTTTATTCTGTAATACACATCTATTATTAAGACACAACAACCAAGTTATGATAAAAATTAAATATTATCATATCTAGAAGCCAAACACACCATATATTCCATAATAATTTTCCTGAAGAATTATCTAAAAAAAATTCAGGGTAAACTTATTCCATTTCAAAACGCATTGAAAAACATTTCCGAAATCTCTGGGATTTAAAATTTTGTTTTGAGTCTACTTTTAGCTTAACTTATTTGTATAGTTCATTCATATCAATTTCTACTTGGTTATATATGGTTTACCACTTAAATTTTATAATCTTATTTGATTATAATAATTACAGCCACTCACCTTAACATACTATAATAATTTAGAAAAATTATTTCTTTATATATCAAAATATAATCTTATATAAAATTTATTTTAAAATCATTTTTAAAATCATTATATATGAAAATAAAAAGTACACCCTCATATATTCTACACTCAACTCATTCTAGGGTACTACTGACCCTATCTCTAATGAGTAATCCCCAACGGAGCCAAGGTTCTCGCTTAACCTGGCTCTGATACTACATGTAACGACCAGGCAATTTTCGACCCCCTAAAATCGACACTAATGCGTTCACTATATGGAGTACCGAGCAATCGAGTGTTGGAAATACCAGGTTGTTAGGGTTTATAGGAAAAGAGATAGAAGAAGAAAACAGAAATTACAGCACTGAATGTCACAATCGCAGCGGAATAAAATACAATATACAATAACAACATTTTATGCAAGGAAAACTGTAACTCTTAATATACATACAGGTTATCATAGTACAATCATCAACAAATAAAACTGGACATTTATAATAACTGGTCCTTAATTGCTGCTATACAGCCTATAATACGTAGCGAAATATAACCAATATGTGCAATACGTCTCTCCGCCACCCAGCTCGTCTCCTGGGTTCCAAAGCGTCCTAACCAAAAAATCTGTAATACTCGGTCTGACCCGAGCATTACAATAAAGTAACATCTAAGTCAGGCTAGAAACCAGCTTGAGTAAACCCACTTAATTCGAAATCCTTAAGTTAAAAAACCTTTTTAAAGCCAAGGTAACTCGTACAACACGACGAGTCTTATCTGATTTTAACCAAAACACTTTTACAGAAATCCATTGATATTGTAATAGTGTCTAAAGTACAACAATTATTTAAAATAGTTAAATTTTATGAAAATTAATCCAATTGCTGCATATTAAACTTTTTAATCAAATCCGTAAGGTTCAGAGTGATTTTCAAGCCGAGGCGGTTCCGGATCACTGATATCCGATTTCGTCCTCTTTGGATCTATGTAATAAATTTTAAGAAGGTAAATTTGTTTAAAATAAACAATTTATATTTGGGTGACAATATTCACTTATGGTAATTTATTACAAATGTTTATTCCAAATGAAACGAAACATCATTGTAACTTAACTATTCTAACTTGTTTAACCCCTTGGTGACACAGAACAATAATAAATTAAATATATATCCCATAGGATTAAACCAAGAAATGGATTGTTAACTAATTTAACGACCAACAAAAAATGTCAAAATAATTCACACATCAGGATTTTATTAACCTTGATTAACTGAATCCATTTATGTTTTAAATGCAAATTAATTACAATTTAAAGAAATTATAAAACCGTTTATTTTAGTTAATTAAATTTAACACTCTATTTAATATCTAACTTTGTTAATTTACATATGTTTAAGTCAAATAATAATATATAATAAATTAATTACCCATTTTAATTAAAAATATCATTAAATTTTAATTTACGGGAAAATCCATTATACTAATCTATGACATCGGTAGTAGGATTAGGACGCAAAAATCTTCAATATTGGTTTGGGTTTAAAATGAAAAATAGATTTTAGACTTTTAAATTTGAAGTTATTATGTAAGTATATAAGTTTCACTTCTTTCCTTTTCCCTTTTTTATTTTTTTATTTCTGTTTTCCTTTTCCTTTCCATTTTTCTTTTCTTTACCCCTTTTCTTTATTCCTTTTCTTTTCGACACATACCGGCCCAATCTCTTCTCCCTTCCTTTCTCTTCTTTCCTTCCAGTTTCTCTACCTCTGGATAATATATATGCACAAAGCCGTGCATGCAAATGCGCACGCAATACTCCAACCGTCACCTGACCGTCGACCACCTCCCTACATCACCCACGACTACCGCGACACCTCCCACCACCAAGGACCATCACGCCACCCCTGTTCGAAGACTACACCATTATCCCAACCTGGAACCCACCTGAAATGAACACACTTCCACAAAACCACCTCGTTGCCTCATCCCCTCGTTTATCACCAAATTCGACCAAAACCTCAGGGCGTTCACCTCCTTCTCATTCCCCCACGATCGCACCCAACACTCCCCTCCAAGATGCTACCATTTCATTCGAACTCGAAGATAAAAAAACAACGCCTTAACCCTAAAGTTGCTTTGACACACCTCCATAAACCCTAGAAAAATGCCACGACAATTTTTGTAAGTGTGCCTCCGCCTAAACCTGCTCCAGACCAAAATCCATGCCACGAAATCGAGTTTATTGCCTGATTCCATTTTAGGCCCAATTTTAATCAACTCCCCTTATCACTCCAAATACGTAACTAAAAATCATCAAAACTCCTTCAAAAATCCTCATTTCCAATCATGAACACAATCATGTAATCAAAGTTTAAATTTACGAGATCCAAATTTTGAGCACTTATGAGTTGTGTACTATAAGCTATACCTTTCTTACTCTATACCTGAAGATATCGTACAAAATCAATTTAAAAAACTACATTCAAAGTCAATCGGTTTTTATTTTGAAATGGAAACCTAAAACAAATTGCATAAAGAGATATTGATTTTTTTAAGTTGTAGAATGTAATTTTTTTTTCAAGAACAGAGGTGTTTGATATGCCACTTCAAGTTCAGGTGACCAACACTCATATACACATACATTTCCATATATCAGAAGCATATATTTTAGTCCCAGAACAAAATTTAACAAAACAACTCATTTATACTTACGAGTATAAAAAGAAAAATCAGTAACTAAATAAGGTGTTAACCCACTGTAATCAAAATGATGAACGCTGCTTGTTGATTTGCTATTTTGTGAGCTTGAAATGAAATTTACCATTATGATGTCCCTTTTTGCATATTTAGACATATAGACATATATATATATATATATATTTATTTATTTACATATACTCTATTTTATGTTAACATATATATTTACATGTTTAAGTATTTTCAAATTTATCCACACGTATATATTTTGACAAATATATACATATAGATATGTACATCCGTACAATGTACATATTTATTTTAATTCCTATCTCACACCCATACATATATATTACCTTTATAACGCATTATCAATTCGTATATATTGTTGTCACCACATACACATATATCTACATTTTCACTATTATATATATATATATATAAATATATATATATATATGTATATATTTGCTTGTATTTTTCATCATATTTACATATACATATGTTTTCACATTATTCCCTATTTACATATTCATCTATATTTGCATATGTATGCTTATCTACATTTCTACACACACACATCATATTTTAAAAAGGGATTATTCTATCTTGAGTATGAAATGGTGAAGTTTTAAATACATATATCTATATTGATAAATTTCCCTTATTCAAAAATTTATTTCCTAAAATTTTATATAGTATAAGTCAGTTTATAGCTTCTGGTTTTAAATATCAGAAAATTCATTTATTTGATAAATAAATATTAATATTTCAAAAATTAAAAATTAGTTAATTATCCCAATATCCTGTGGCTAAAACCCGAGTCGTTACAGTCATGCTCATGAGCTTCATGGCCAATGCCTTGCAATGCAGCCAATGCTCCATAGGGTAATCGAGGTGGGCATATAAATTTGCCGCTATTCATTTTTTCCAACTCATAGTTGGCTTATCCGTCTACCCAAAATGTGGTCGCAAATACTTCTATAGTCTTAATAGATTTTGGCATATAATATACATATTTATGGTTAAATATACAAACATGTCCTCTAAGTGTATCCTAATTCTTGACTAACCTAAGCTCTAATACCAAATGTAACAGCTCGCACTTTAATGGACCTGAATTTCGACTAAATCAAAATCCAAGTTCATTAAAGCATGGATCATTGGTTTTGGTAACCTGCAATAAGCATATCAGACGGCGATCAATCTAAATTCACCGTAAATAGAAAAATATAATGGAACGTATATTTTGCAAATTTCTTTGCCAACTTGATATGCAAGGTAGGCTAAGGCTAGTTCAAATAAGCACTTAAGTATACTTATGCAAGCTTAGAAGTGTATGCAAGTCCAAGTCAAAGATAAATCCATATGCATGTCTATCATTCAATAACAATCAAGTATACACATTTAAGAGAGATATGTTATGCAAAGTTAAATATCCAAGTCCTTATGAGCAAAAAGTTCAATAGTTACAATCGACTCAAAAAATCTCCAATTCGATTTAAGGTTTGCCACTTGAAATTGAGAAGTAGAGAAAGAAATATTTTCCCCTCACAAAGTGGCCGAGGGGGTCTATTTATAAAGATGGCAAATAAGTAGGATGGCTGACATGTGTCCCATCTCCATCCCCGCAAATGGTGAATACTCGGTAACCCTTATGTCTTCTGAAGTTTGGCATCTCATTCCGCTTGTAAAAGCTCATCATCTTTAGCTAATGTTGAAGCTCATTATTCTTTTGGGATTCATCATCCCTTCCATTTGTAGAAACTTAGCAACAATTCTTCATAGTAGCTCGATATCATTTGTTGTTTATAGATGCTCGACAATAGTTATTATTATAGAGGTTCAATAACAGTTGTTGTATCAAAGGCTCATTATCCATAGAAACTCGATATCCTCGCTTATTTGTATACGCTTGACATCTCCCTTTCCTTGATGAAACTCGATAATATCCCCTTGTGGTTAGATGCTCGACATCTTTTAGTGGTGTGGCATTCTTCCTTTCTAACGATCTACAAAACTCTATGTTATAGAGGTTCTACATTCTTTTAAATTTTTTTACAACCAAGATAACTTTAGGCTCAATAACCTTTGTGCTGTAGAAGCTCAATATCCCTTAGAGATTTGGTACCTATTCACTCTTTGTTGGGGTTTGCTAAGTACTTGAATGGTTGATATCCCTATTGTTGTAGAGGCTTGACACTTCATTTAGTTGTAAAGGCTTGACAACCTTACTTTCCTCAAGTTCGATAACCATTATAGCTCGATAACTCCAATTATTCACTGATTCCTTTAAGATATTTAACTCTTAAGTGGGATCTCAATAAATACCTTTATATTAGATGCTTGATACCGCCCTATTGTTATTGAGGCTCGTTACCCTTTTCTTCTGGTTAAGTGCTTGATAACTCTACTATTTTTATGATCGGTAACTCTCATTATTTGCAAATTTGACATGTTTTCTATAGATGATTGACACGTGTAATATGTAGTAACATTTACACCCCCTACATGGAAGAAGCATATTATACTTAGTATAATTCCACTTTTCATATTGCTGCCTATTGGTATTCTAAAGCTTTAAATCTCATTCGTTCATTCAAATAAGAATCAACACTCCTTGCCGCTTCCTTCTTCCTATATAAACACTTGTCTTTTCTTCTTCCAGAAGCTTTACCTACAACCCAAAATCGAAATTGTAATTTTAAATTTTTATCACAATCCTCAAATATATGCTTTTATTCCTACCAGATCCAAGTTCAATTCAAAGTACGATCCTTTTCTTTTTCTTTATTTTTTTTGGATCGATTTAAGGTTGAAGAGGTTTTCTAATTTTAGAATTAGGGTTTTATGAATTAGGCATTTATAAACTGCTTGAGTTTGGTTATTATTAACAACTTGATAGTTTCTCTTCCCCAATGGCTAGTAGAAATTTAATGGTTGGAAGAGTTCAAATAATTATCATAAACCCAAAAACTTTCTATAGGTTCGGTAACCAAATAGAGTTTTGATAGTTGTCAGAGACTAGACAACTACTTAGAGACTTGCCATCTACTTAGAGATTCGGTAGTCGTTGGAGATTCAATATTTAGCTAGAGACTGAATAATTGATTATAGACTCGTCAACCAATTAAAGATTCATTATTTATTTATGATCTCGACAGATGTTTATGATCTCGCCTCTTATCATGAACTTGATAATTGATCAGAAAATATTCACCTACTTAGTATCTATTTCGAGAATCGTCAAATGGTTACAAACTGGATAACTTTCATGAGTTTGACTCTAGTCATGAACCTGATAACTAATTATGGAATCTCCGTCTAGTTATGAACTCACTAACTATTTGTGAGTTCGACATCTTGTTATGAATTATATAACTAGTAATGAGTTTGACATCTTGTAATGAACTCGACAACTAGCTACGAACTCAATAACTATTTAGAGAATCATCAACTAGTTACGAACTTGATAGCTATTTATGAATTCGACATCTTATTATCTATTCATCTATATTTATACTTAAAGAATTAAATTTTCTTTAACATTTTCTTAAGTACTTTAAATTTTCATAAATATATGATACTTCCTTGATTTTTCCTTGATATTATTTAACAAATAAATGGCTGCCAGAAAAGATTTTAAAACCTCTTCTTCTCAAGCGCACTTAAAATCTTCTACTTCAGAGGAATGACATTACAGACTTATCCAGTCTTCCATAACTAATCAAAATGAAGTAGACACCATCCTTCAATAGTTTGGAATTATCTTCATAGAAGCTAGGGTGGGACTATCTGGAAGGATAAATAATCCTATGAAAGGATTCTTTCCTTTTACTTGATCCATATTTGGTGTCCGGGTTACCTTTCCCTTCCAGAATTCCTTGTACGATTCTTGGGTCATTTGGGAATCGCTCCAATGCAATTTCCTCCTAACTCTTATTCTTATCAGAGTTGCTTGGAAATACTTACCAAGGAAGCTGACCTCCCCACACTCGATGCTGAAATTCTCCAATCACTGGTAAATTTTATTAATGTGGGAAAACAGCCAGTTGGTACCCTATATCGTCTTCTTCCTCATCCAAAAAGTTTGATTGCTAATTTAATTAGTAGGACCAAGGACTGGGAAAACTAATTCTTTTATATCAAGAGCCATACCCCTAGAATTACGGGGTCCTTCTCTATCCCTATAAAGGCAACTAAAAGTTGAAAAGGAAGAAGGATAACGGCAATATGTCTGGTGCTTCAATTCCTCCTCCAGGTAAAAGGCTAAACTCAAACACTTGCTGCTATTACCGGGGAACGAATGCAGCTATAGCCATAATTTACTAAGATTCCAGTGTTATTAGTTTAAGCTTGCTAGACCAGAATCTTCAGAACCAAACAGAATATTCTCACACCCCTAGTCATGTTATAGATATCAGGAATCCCTTTTCTACAACTTTCTTACAGCGTTGGTACCAGGAGTTGGGCCTGACTCCTTCTCCTATTGAATCTATTCCCTATGAAGCTTTGACCCAACCCATCCCCTTAGATTTTAATAATTTTGTTCGTTCAGTTATCCAGTCCTCTTCTGTGGCTTCTTTGATATATTACAACCTTCTGCATTTTCCAAAGATCATATGCACATTCCTTTTCAACAACTTTTTGTGGTACGTATTTTTATGTATCTGGAGAGTTATATGTTTTACTATATACAAACTCTGACTTATTTTTCATTAGATATATAGGTAGCTAAGTATATATTCTTTCTTCAACAAGCCTCTTATATATCTATTAATCAAGTCCCAAATTTTAAAGAACAAATTTCATTATTGATAGATAAAGTAGGGTCCCTTGAGGACCAAATCCTTGAAGTCACAACAAAGAGGATGAAGTGACTACTGAAGGATTAAACTTGCCTTTGACTTGGATGAAGAAAGAAAAATGAGACTAGCAGCTAAAGGAGGGTGAAACTCCCGAAAAGGAACTTGAGAAGGTGAGAACTGAAAATACTCAAATGGTTACACAAGTTACAACCTTATGGGATAAACTGGAAAGCAAGGAGGTTACACTTGTCTATGCAAATAACATCATTAAGGATGCTTAAAAGAAAGTCTCCTTCTTTATAGAATAAGACCTCCCTCAAATAAAAGAGCAATGCTATTCAGAGGTCGATTTCCCTTCACTATTGAAACTAAAAGACAAGTTCAAGAGGAAATTTGACCTCAAATTAGAGAGAGTTTCTTGGTCTCTAGAAGATGAGTTCCCATAAGAGGAAATTATCGATCCATAAAAACTACTATTTTTGATGATCCCCTGCTTGATGAGGACTGGAATGATGATGATGAGGGTAATGAATGATAGGGATGTAACGAGGGTGACGAAGATGAAGGTGATAATGAAGCTGACCACGATTCTGGGAAAGATGAGGGAAATGATACAAAGATATCGATGATCTGGGAAGCAATAGTGATGGATCGGGTGGTTATAAATTGGGATTATATGCTCATGATGTTGAATTATCCGATTTTCTTGAACTTTTGAATGCTTCTCAGGAAGACACTACACCAAAGAACATCCATGTCCCTGGCTATCACAACACAGAATCAAGCAAAGAGAAAATTCCGGCTTCTATCTTACAGGCTCCTGATACATAGGTATAAGGCTTATCATTCTTAACATTCAAAAATATATGCCATCTTTAGTTGATAAATATATTATTTTAGCTAAGGAAAAGAAACAAGTACCATTTTGAGATTTTACGCGAAATGAGCGAAATGGATGTACTACGATTTAATAGAGAAATTGATTGAAGATCACAACAAATTGTCTGAAAAGTATAAGAGCCTATTCATTTACGCCAAATGGTTAAATATTTTAAAGAAAATGGGTAGCCCTGCTCTTGAAAAGGTCCCACGTTCATTGGGAAAGAGTTCGAAAGGAGAATGAGGAGTTGACCACACTTTTCTGTATGCTTATCGAAGATAAGGTTACTCCAGTGGAATTCTTTTATAACATCTATACTATGAATCTTTTACCGAGTTTTCCTTCTTGGGGAAAGAGAGTTAGGGTTTGCTTAGACATTTGCATAATAGGTATTTGAATGATTATGGGACCTATCCTCACCCTGGAGAATGCTGGAACCTTCCTAGGATTGTGACCGTTCCACTTTCCTCCCGCACTTTTTCTTCGGAGAAGGTCAAGTTCAACAACGAGAAATTTATCTCTGAATTTCACAAAGGGTCCATATTGTATAAACTTAGCTGACTTTGTTATTGTATTATGTCATTCAGACAATCTCTATGAGTTTCAACATTCTTGTTTCTTTGCGGCTTAGTTTGTATTCCTTAAAATACATAGGTTATGGGATCATTGATCACTTCTACTTCAAAAGAACTCTTAAGCAAACTTTCAAGCTTAAAAGGGATTTTAAGGAGAAAACATTAATCCTCAAAACTTCTCGACTAGAAAAATATTGCTTTCTTAGCGACCTTCAAGATGTTTACACACTACTCCTCCATCTATATTTTGACTTTTGAGGTGATGGAAAAGAAAGTTTACTTAAAGAAATCCAGTCTAATTATGCTAAACTATTATGCGGTGAATCTAGCCCCCACCAAGAGATGGGATTATTATCGATTTCTCCTATTCGGTACTCTTCATGGGTTTAATGCTCCCTTTGACTCTACTCTCCCTATGTCCCTGGGTTCGCTTAAAAAAGCTCAGACTATTACTTCTAAAATTAAGAATTGAATATAATTTAAACTTGTTTGGGTTTGTAAACTTTATTGTTGTTAATGAGAGAATTGGCTTTTCCTATGTGTTGATTTTTGTTTTATTTATTTTTACTAGAAATGACCCCTAACACTTCCACCCAGTGGTCCTGACCTCCTTTCTCGACTAGACAATTTTAAAGCTCGACTTATGTTAGGGATTAGGGAGCATGGTTCTCAAGATGCTTCAGCTATATTGATTCCATACAGCTTAGAAACATGCAAATGGTATAACATACACTATAAGTTGAGATCAACATTAAGTAGCATAAATAAAATGACCTCAAGTTTAAAGGAGAAAATCAATGAGAAATACAAAGAGATCAAAGAGCTGAAAGAGAGCACATATATAGTTGGTCGATCCAGACACCCAGACCAAAGGTTTGAGGTTGATGTAGAAATTGCTTGAATATATCACAAACTGAGAACCTTGAAGTTGACCAACTAAAAAGTCAAGTAACATACCAGTCTCTAGAGCTTATTGGAAGTGGTGCCAAATCCAACCTTCCCAGTTCTGCTCCCATAAGGGCAACTAGGTCCCAATCTTCAATTAGTAAAGAGAAACTTTCCTCCTTGAAGAACCTGGGTTGAGGATTAGATGATGGAGAAATTGCTATATGGTATCGGGCATATAGATATGAATGTACACGGTTTCTAAAAGGAAAGTGGGATGAAAAAGTTTTGAAATATCTCAATAATTATCAAAGTCGGGTTGAGGAGTTAGGATGCGAGAAATATATGCTCATGAGCATAAGGTTAAAATATTAAAGAGCAATGTCAAAAAATTTCAGAGGGACCAATCAAATGCTCAAACATGCATTAAAGATTTAAATTGGCTTTGTTGATGATATGAATATTATCTGGAAGAAGGAAAAGAAACTTAAAAAACCACTGGATGTGGCGATTCGTCGTATTACCGAATCTTTCTCATCTGTTGATGTCTTAAAGGGGAAAGTGCAAGACCTTGAGCCTCAACTGAAAATAATTGAGGTAATAGCGCTTGATAACTCCCGATTGAATTCCCTTATAGATTATTTAATTGAAATAACAGTAGTTTTGGCTTCAAAATTGACTGTTCCTTCTTAGGTCTAGAAATGAACCAAATATAGATCAGAGTATCGGAGGTGGGATATAGACGTTATCAACACTTATTTTTGTATGGGTGTGCCGACTATCTTAAGAATATTGTAGGCCCCCGTTTTTTCTTAGAGATGCCCCTACTTCAAGCGAAAGTCATCCATGTCTTCTTGAGATTGAGGAAAAGGGGAAATAAAAAGTATACCAACATCATTCGCTCTCTCAACCTCCTCCTTAGGAAGACTTGAACGACATTTCTTGATATTTGTAGCTTTTTATATGTAAATTGGTAAACAACTTTGTACATGAACTATTGATATTTTGAATAGACCATGTATTTTCTTCATTAGTATTGTCTTGTATTCGAACTCATTAAGTTGTTAGAAATTTATGACTCACTTCAGAGCCTTAATTTGATTCAATATGATCCATGTTTTTTGATTAAACATAGATTTGTTTGCTCTTTATTTCCTTGAAAAATGTTTTATATATGCCTTATAAGTGAAATCGATGGTTGGACGGTGCTCTAGTAGGGCCATCTTAGGCAGGACTAAAGTCTTACCCATCCTCCCTCTAGGATTTGCTCCAGACAGGCCTTATAGGTAGGACCGAAGGCTGTTGGTCAGTGCTTTGGCCAGGCCATCACAGGCGGACCAAAGTCAAACCCATCTTCCCTACAGGAGGCGCTTCGGACAGGCCTTATAGGTGGGACTGAAGGCTATTGGTTGGTGCTTTGGACAGTCCATCTTAGGCGGGACTAAATTCTAATGCATCATCCCTCTAGGAAGAGCTACGAACAAGCCTTATAAGCGGGACCAAATGCTGGTCGGTGCTTTAGCCGGGCTATCTTAGGTGGGACCAAAGGCATGCTTTATCCTCCCTCTAGAAGGGGCTTTGGCTAGGCCAAGTAGAGGAGACCGAAGGCCTACGGTGCTCTGGCCAAGGCTTATAGGTAGGACCAGAGGCTTACTCTGACCTCCCATTAGGAGGTGATGTGGTTAGGCGAGATCAAAGGCTTATAGTACTTTGACCAGGCCCTTATGGCAGGATCAAATACCTTTTTTTCTTTATTTGGTAAGTCTTTTTCATGAAGCATTTTTCTTTATTAAGCACTAGATCTTTGTAGATACATTAGTCTTTTGCTCACCTCTGGTTTACAAACTCTTAGAGTTCTCCTTTTTCCCAAAAGAATCTCAATTATCCCTTTAAGGGCTCCACGGTGATTGTTATTGTATCCATTCATTCAGTGGTATTGATAATAAGCATCTTCGAGATCTCTTTCATTTCCTCGTAGCTTCTTCTTTGAAGGTGGTAGTTTGATCTTCTTTTAGTTAGGAGACAGATATTTTCATATGAGCTGGTAAGGGAATGGGCTCTAGCAGATCGAGGGTTTATAGGGAATTGTATTTTTGGTCCCCATTTGGGGTTTTTGTAATATTTGGTAGGTCCATTAGTTATGACGGTAAGTTTTCTATTTGAAGACTCTCGGGTCCTGATTGGTGCGGAGGAATGATCGATTACTCCCTCCTATTTTTGGGTAAACTTATTAAAGCCTCATGTCATTTCATCTTTGAAGATAATTCCTTTTGCTTGGTGTTGTATAGCCTTTCTTATCTCTACGAATGGATTACTCCTTCTGCTCTCTCTCTCTGTATAGAATAGGATAATACGCGAAAATTTGGGTGGATCCCATATGAAACAGATTTGTGCTTCAATTATTCAGATCATAAGGAATCACGCGCTTCTTTTCCATTAGAGTTTTAAGTGCCAAGTTCCTAAATTTTTGTGCTTATTCCTCTTGGAAATGAAGGTAATGGGTGACTTGGTAATCTGATTCGGTAAGGTCTGGCTTAGAGGATCCTTGATCAAAGATAGTTATTACGCAGTTTAATAGGTTATGTGAGATATGGAAAGTCCTCTATAGGGATATGCTGGATATGAAAAGTCCTCTGTAGGATATGCCGACGGATGGAGGTTTAGGTCCTCCTTCTAGTGCTAAAAATGTTAGCAAATTTTTTCGCTAAATTATTATGCAAGGCAGGCTAAGGTTAGTTTGAATATGGAGTTAAGTTACCTTATGAAAGCATAGGAGTATATGCAAGTCTAAGATCAAGTCCAAGTCTAAGATCAAGTCCAAGTCCAAGTCCAAATATAAGCCATATGCATGTCCACTATTCAATAACAATCAAGTATACACATTCGAGGGAGATATGCTATGCAAAGTCAAATATCCAAATCCTTATGTGCAAAAAGTTTAGGTGTTACAATCAGCTCTAAAAATCCCCAAATTGATTTAGAGTTTACAACTTGAAATTGGGAAATAGAGAAAGAAAGATCTGCCCCTCTCAAAGTGGCGGAGGGGGCCTATTTATAGAGATGAGAAATAGGCGGGATGGCCGACACGTGTCCTTTCGCTATCCCTTCATATGGTATATACTTGATGACCCTTATATCTGCTGAAGTTCGGCATCTCTTGCCACTAGTAAAAGCTCAACATTCCTTACTAATGTTGAAGCTCGTTATTCTTTTGGAATACGTCATCCCTTATATTTGTAGAAACTTGGCAGCACTTCTTTGTAGAAGCTTGATATCATTCATTGTTTATAGACGCTCGACAATAGTTATTATTATAGAGGTTCGATAATAGTTGCTGTATCAAATGCTCATTATCCATAGAAACTCAATATCCTCCCCTATTGATAGATGCTCGATGTCACCTTTTCCTTTATGAAACTCGATAGCCTCCTCTTGTGACTAGATGCTTGACATCTTCTAGTAGCGTGACATTCTTCCTTTGTTACACGCTCTACATCACTCTGTGTTGTAGAGTTCAACATTCTTTTTACATTTTTGACAACCCTACTATCTTTAGGCTCAAAAACCATTATGTCGTAGAAACTTGATATCCCTTAGAGATTCGGTACCTCCTCACTCTTTGTTAGGGCTCGCTAACTACTTGGATGCTCGACATCCTTATTGTTGTAAAGGCTTGACAACCTTACTATCCTCAAGTTCAACAACCCTTGTAGCTCAAGAGCTACTATTGTATTGGATGGTCGATACCTCCTTGTTGTTGATCGAGGCTCATTACCCTTTTCTTCTGGTTAAGTGTTTGATAACTCTACTATCTTCAAGCTCAACAGCTCTCGTCATTTGTATGCTCCATATATTTTCTTTAGAAGCTCGACACTCATAATATGTAGTAACAATATATATCGACTAAAGCTACTACCTTCGTATTAATATTATTCCTTGGATATCTAGTCCCCTTATTAGTGTACATTATGAAAGGGAAGACTCCATCATCTATAGTCTCTCC
Source organism: Allium cepa (assembly GCA_030765085.1). Lineage (NCBI taxonomy): Eukaryota > Viridiplantae > Streptophyta > Magnoliopsida > Asparagales > Amaryllidaceae > Allium > Allium cepa. The sequence goes on along the minus strand of CM060931.1, from coordinate 142,048,202 downwards.
TTGCATCAGTGGCCTATCCCTCTAAATCTATCATGCACATTATTATGAGGAAGGGGTCAAAATAATGTTTTGGTAACTAGAAAATTACACACTTTACCCATAACATTAATTTATGCCGATTAATTTCCATTTAAGCGTTATATCTACTATTTAGGCCAATCCATTAATTCTTATATGGATGTTCGATATGCCTACCTCCTCCAAGGTATAACATACACACACACACACACATATGTCTAAACGTTATACTTTCCAAAAAACCCCAGCCACATAATACTTCTTAAATAAGAGGGGGCAGACCCAACGACCATTTAATACTTCAACTCCAAAGTGGACCCTCCTCACCGTAAACGCCAATCGGTCCTAACTACAGAGACCATGACCCATATATATGATTTTATAATTTAAATGTTGTATTACTAACGCATTTCAAAGACGCGTCTAAGGGTTAATAGTCCACCTTCAATAAACAAACAATTAACTAACTAAACTTGAAGTCTGTGTGTATCCTATACGAATTCCACACTAGTAGGATGAAATTCATTAGGGCATAACCTAAGTCTTTACTACCGACCGCTGGAGACTGCTGGAGACCGCTAAGGGCCACAACCTATATGTTCGCCTTACTACTAGATACCAGTTCAACAACAATACTGATAAAGCCAGCCGCCCTTTCACAGTTGAAATCTCGTTTAGACCAACCTAATATTAGTCAAGGAAAATGCCTATTTCAGTTACTTAATACCTCTTATTGGAAATGAAGTGGACCTCATTTCCTTAAAAGTACTAGACCATTTAATACTTCAAATCCAAGGTGAACCCCGGTATATTTTCCCCTGCCTATTCGCAATGCATATCCCTTTCCCATGGGTCCTATGGTTAGAGAAGCACTACATTAGTACTACGTATACACAAATACTGGTAGTCTCTTGGTGAATGGTATACTTCTGTTGTGTAACTCTACTGACCTCACATCCCAACCCACTAAACCAAAGCAACCATCCTGAGTTAAATGTTGGGCTAGGCCCACTAATTCATGCTTGTTATAAATGTATAGTTATGGCTATATAATTTCTCATTACAAAAATTATACGGTCTTCTACCATTTAATTCATATCTTATATGTTTATTTCTGTATTACGTAAATGTTAATTGTCCATAATAAATGTTCATTGTTATTCTAATTGGACAATCTCTAATGACATTTATTTATTTGTTCTAATTCAATCTATTATGCCTATTTCATTTCCCATAAATGTCATATTAATTCCTTTAACTGGTCACATCAAACATATTTATTTTCCCATTTAACTATGTAACTCCCTTTTAACTACACATCTATTTCCCTATTAATTTTGGTGTTATTATATCTTTTCCATCTATACCTTCTAATCCTATAATTTATTATGCTATTTATGACTAGATGTCCTAATTATAACTAATAAGAATATCAATGTATATTGAGCTATATATATATATATATATATTTAATCGGTAAGAGCATTTATATGTGTGTGTGTGTACTCCTAACACATTAACTCCTATGCTTCAAAACTTTAGAATATTGATTTCCACATTTTAATTTATTAGAGTTATCCTTCCAAAAAGATTATTCGTTATAATTTTCCATAATTTATCCAAAAATGAGACTTTTGCTTCATTTGAAATTACATGGAATTATCTTTTTTTAATTGCAATAGACAGTGCAAATTATGGAGACGAATATATGTACTTTACACATCTCTTTCATTTTTTGTTATTTTTCTTATTATTGCAAATGATGCAATTTTTATACATTTATGGAATTAGATAATTTACAGAGATTACATTAAAATAGATACAATTAAATTGCAACTCGCTTTCAATAAATTAAAATATAGAAATTCACATTCTAGATCAAGTTAGGGTAATATAAACTAATATTAACATTTTACACCAATTATAAATCCGGAACAAACTTTACAACTTTATCAACATTCAACTGTAACAAATTTAGGGACTGATTTTCAAATCTCCAAATTAGGATGTAAGTATTATTCCTACTACAATTACCTAACTTATAGAAATGTAGGTGAGATTTCATCTTCCAAAGCCTACAACTCATCAGATCTTATATAGGAATAATAATTAAATAAAATTGAATGGTATAAATTTCAATATTTTAAATAAATCATGTAATTTCCCACTTACCTTTCTAGGTTTCCAAACCTCCAAATCCAAATTCATCTCTTTACTTGACTCCTTTTCCATGTTAATCCAAAAGAATATATATAACAAGATATACACAAACTATTAGAATTGCAAATCTAAGAAAAGATTTGGGGTTAAGGGGAATATAGATTTACAATTATAAAATTTAACTTTTTCCGCATTATTGAGAGATTTTTCTCTTTTTCTCTTTTATTTTTTGCCCTTCTCCCTTTATATATACATATAATATAATTTATAGAAATAGTGGTGAAAGGAAACTAATAGATCTTCATTACTTTAAGTAGAAAATATAAAAAGAAAAGTGAGGGGTTAGGCCTGTATTTATAGACGCTAGAATCAATCACATCTCTTAGATTAAAATAAATAAATTTGGGAAATTCAGCCATGGTTCAAACCCTAGCCGTCACTTCAGGACCAGTCGACCACTCCCCTTTAAGCGATCAACCACTAGAGATTGACCAGCCCAAGTAACGAATCCCGCATTTATTATTAATTACTGTTAATTTACCGAATGTTCTAGATTGTATCATTAATGAATATAAGGCTTGTCTTATAGCCAAGGGATGTAGACAAAGAGAAAATATTGACTTCTTTGATACTTTTTCCTCTGCTACTAGGATAACATCCATTCGAGTGTCAATTTCTCTATCTTTAATTTATGGTTTATTAATTCATAAAATGGAAGTAAAAACTGCTTTTTGAATGGTGAATTAGAAGGGGAAATTTTCATGGATCAACCTGAAGGCTTTGCGTTCCCTGATCAGGAATATAAAGTTAGAAAATTAGATAAATCTCGATATGGTCTTAAATAGGCATATAAACAATGGTGAAAAGTTTGGTAAGCTAGTTATATCATATGATTTATAGTGAATGAAAGTGAAAAATGTATTTATCAGTAAATGAATGTGACAAATGTATTTGTTATAAATCTAAGAATAACATATGCACTATCATATGTTTATATGTAGATCATTTACTCATATTCAATTCAAATATTTATGTTGTAAACACTGTTAAATACATATTATGTGCCAATTTTGATGCGAGAGATCTTAAAGAAGCGAGTGTAATCGCTGGTATTAAGATATAAGTCTGAAAAGAGAATTTCCTTGGATCAATCTCTCTATATTGAGAAGATGTTAAAGAAATACAACTTCTTTGATTGTAAACCTGCTAGCATACTGTATGATCCTAGTCTAAAACTGTTTAAGAATGTTGAGGAAGGTGTAAGACAATCTGACTATGTGATCATTATTGGTAGCCTTTGGTATGTCACTGGTTATACTTTTAAAGTGCTGCTAAGGATCGTAATACAAAATATAATCTAAGTTATATACTAGAGCAAAATAAAATATAAAAAGTAAATAGTAAAATAAATGACACCAAGGATTTTTATACTGGTTTGAACTCCCGTTCTACGTCCAGTGCCAGACTCCTTGTGGAATTTAACTATCAACCCTCACTTAACCCGGAGGAACATGTATTACACCTTCTGAGCAATCGAACATCACTTCTACCGCCTAAACAACCGAATAGGACATCTACTGCCCGAGTAACCAAATAGGGCTTCAATAATACAATAAGTTTTCTTGACTGATTGTGCTCTGTAGATAGCATGGATATGTCTTTAGAGTACACCCTTTCTATAATCCTCAACTTTGTGGTATACAGTGTAATACATGAAGATTGGAAGTAATTTTAATCGCAAATAATTTATTTTTAAATGTGCAAGTGATTTGAATGTGTTTATGAAAGCAAATAGCAGAATTTAGATAACAAGAATATAGAACAGAATCAGAGAATTAAATTATTTAAATAACTGAATTCAAGGCTATATACAGAGTTTAAAAGATGTAATCATTCATGAAAAGTTTCGGCTAAAAGATACGGGAACAACTGTTGGATTAAAAGTTGTCTTTGTTCGTTAAAAGAAGGCGACTTTTCAAAAAATAGCCGTTACGAATATTCAGTCAACTGAGAAAAGAAATTCGGTCATCTAAACATTCAAACAATTTCGAATTTTAAATTTATTTTGAAAAGACACATGGTTCAGTCGACTGAATGGAGGTAGTTAATCGACTAAACCTTCAAAGTCATTTGTGCACCCGTGCATGTTTCATTCAACTACACCCCTCTGTTCAGTCGACTGAAACAGGTGTTTTCTGCCATATAAGCTTCTTGTTGAAAGGTTTTTGTTTAGTAATTTATTATAATTAATTTCTAAGGTGTGTATATGATTTTGAAAGTAATTTTAAACCATGCGTGTGTGCATATATTACTTAGGAGAGATTTTAACGTTGATTAACTACTAGCTACTATAGACAAACCATTTATAAAGTTTGAAACTTTCTCATTTAAATCTTCGTCTTCGATCTATCGTCAAGTATAATAGTATCTTCTCCTCCAAATTTGGTTAGTAATATATACTTATATAGTTGTCATGATCAAAACATCAAAATACAAGGTTATAACTTTCTCCCCCTTTTTGACGACGACAACAATGTAAGTTTAAAAGTTTATAAAATTTATAGAAAGCAATTAAAACTCCCCCTGAATCAATGAACTACCCGCTTATCTTCATATTTCTCCCCCTTTGTCATCAACAAAAAGGAATATCAATTATATAACCATGAGAAAATGGATGAATATGAATTTTACTTAACAATGATAACATGGTAAACATGAATAATATGAATCTAGAACAAAGGAAATTAAACATCATATTACTTAACAAAACATCAAGAGAACAACATTGATTTAAAAAAAATATACATAACAATGTTCATATATACATCATAAAAAAATAAAAAAATAGAAAAACATACATACGCATAAGATAAAAAATGGACTAAACTTCCTCGCTATTAGATTCTTCCTCTTCCTCTTCTTCCTCCTCGGATGCTGTCCAAGAGAAAGGAGCGAGGGAGAGGGGGGTTTCGGCAACACTTGTGGAAGTAGAGCCAGTGCAAGATATTTTTTCCCTATTTTTATTTAAGAAGCCCTTGATGGAGTTGAACTTCTTATTGGCCTTGACGATGGCTTTCTCGACATTGACCAATCGTCGATTAAGCTTATTTGATTTTTAGAGAGAGTAACTAGACTTGCCTTTCGGGAAACTCACCATAAAGCTCTTGAATCTCATTATCTTCTTCTTCCTTGATTTGGCGGGAAGGTTGAGAGGAGGAGGAGCCAATATGTGCCTCATGGGGTCGCAGAATCCCTTGTGCGTGATTAGCCGCCCATTGTTGGAAGCTAATTATTTGATGAGGTGATTGGCATTTTGGCAAGCCTATAAGACTTAACATCTTAGTGTTTAGCTCACCGACGGTAATGAAATCGGCATCGGGGATGGTGACATCGAAGTTCATGAGAATCCGCATAATGTAAGCTCTGTAGAAGATGGTTTATAGCTCCACTTGTGATTAACCGCGAGAAATTCATCAAGAGTCACTTTGGCCCAATTGATGTTTTGAGAGGACTAGATGGCATAAAGGGCTTGGAAGTCGCATTTGTAGACTTTCTCATAGCTTTCAGTATGAGGTTGAATGAAGCGGATAAGAGCACAATGAAGGATCTGTGCCTTTGGTCGTAAAGCGACGGATTTGAGAATGGTCATATTGTCGTAGAGGAATCGATGAGAGACCTCATGCGGTTGTTCATGTCGACCTCAACCTCGTTGATGTCGACTCTTTCGAAAGGGCAATGGTGAATATGACCAAGACATTGGAGAGGAAGGAAGATTTGAACGTCGCAAACTAGTGTCCAGATGCAATCATCCTTGTTTCTTGGATCTTGGTGATCCAAGTTCATATTGGCGAAGAAAAGTTTAATGAGGAGGGGGTAGATTTTAATGTTGTTGACCGCAAAACTAATCAAGCTTTCAAGGCCACTTGCTTCTGCTGTTTCTCGAATGGTGTAAGCATTGAATTTCGGATAATTTATGAAAGAGCCATCGAAGATTCGGGATCTTCTCATGGCATTGAAATGGGTTATAACTGTTTCATTGTGAAACCATAACCTAATTTGGCTTTCGGATGGTCTGGCCAATGATTGTTAAGCTCATTTTGTTTTTGGTGCCATTTGATTGAGTTGATTTGAGTTAGGAGAAAATTGGATTGAAGATAATGGGGGCTATGTTTGCTTGCAAAAATGAGGTAGGGTTTTGGAATGAAGGAGATGAATATATAAGGGGTGAAAAGGTGGATTAGGAGTTGTGTAATATTATTATTTTTTTAAATCAGAAAACACTAATTCAGTCGACTGAATTATTTAAGGATGTTGACTGAATGTTGTAGGTTTTCAACCCAAAAGATTTTGGCAAAAAATTGATTGGTTTAGTCGACTTAAAATATAGGATCAGTCGACTGAAATTTGAAAATTTCAAGTGTCATGAATGTTTAGTCGACTGAAATAAAATTTAGTCAACTATTATGCAGGAAATTTTATCCCACGTTAAATAGCCTAGAAAAGTCCTATTTCAATCGAATGAATTATCTAAGCCAGTCGATTGAAATTCCTTATATAATTTTTTTGCATTGAAGTTCCAATCGACTGGGATGATAGGTTGAGTGTAATATATTAAAAACTTTATTTTAAAACATATAAAAATACAACACCCTTTCAAAACAATATACATAAAACTCTAATTTCATGAGGAGTGAGAGTCGTCAGAGTGTGGTTCAATCTACGTTATTTCTTGTAATGGTTGGATTGGTGACCAAACATTAATACTTTCCCAGGAGTTCGGTGACACCTGAGGACGTTATGGGATTTGTTCCCAAGAATTTGGAGGAGCTTGAGAATGTTGAGATGAAGATTGGTGTACGCACTGTTTCGATGAAGACCCACAAAACTTTAACACGACTTATTCTAGAAAGCTTAAACGTTTAGCATTTACTTTCTGTTCGTAGGAAAGATCATATCGATAATCATCTTGTTGATTAGAGCTCGGGCTGGAGTTGTGTTAAATACCAACTCTACTTAAGGAGCTTTCGAGAAATCAATTTCAATCGAGTAATCTTTTATGTGTAGCATCTTGTTAAGTTTCTATTCCGAAGGTGAGACAACTTCGAAATTTTGTGTGTTGCTCGACAAATTCAATGGTTTACTAGTCCCAATATTAGTGCTTTGGAAGTCATAGAACTAATCGAGCTAGTCTTTCCTTGGTTTTCTACGATCCTATCTTGAGAGCGTGAGAAATTTTTAAAACTCGAGCTTGTTTATATATCCTTTGCTTGATGAATAAGTGTGTGTTTATAGCTCTTTTCTAGAAAATTGTGAGGGCGCAATTTTTATAAGGGGGAGTCTGTAACAACCCTGGTTTTAGTGATTACTTGTAAATATTAAATTACAACGGTAATTATAATTTAATACTGAGAATTAAATACAATTGGAGTTTTAAATTGTTTATTTGAAATAAACAATGGATTTTTGGATTTAATTGTGAAAATAAAGTTATAACTTTATTTTTTTGGTTTGGGTTGTTAATAAATGGGAAATGATTTTATTTAGGTGAAAATGCAATAATTATATCAATTATTGCCCATTTACTTCTCTTAATAATTTCTAAAAGAAGTAATTGATTTTATAAATGGTTTATTTAAATAAAAGGTGGAAATTGGTTTTCAAATATGTTTTGGCTATAATTAAAGTTTGGAAATGGTTTGAAATATTATTCTATGTGAGAAAAATATTTTTATTGAATTTTAGAAGTTTAAGATATGGACTTTTGCATTTTTATTTGAGTAATTAGCGTATTTTTGGAAATTAAGGGTTTTAATAATAAAAATACTTTAAAAATAGAAATTAATCTTTTTATATGTTGGAAAATATTTTATTATTTATGTTTGTAAGTTTACAAAATTTATTTGTGTGAAAATTGGAAGAAAATGGCTTTTGTTCTTTTATATAATGTAAATAGGAAGCCTTATGATTTAGATGTTGAATAAATAACCTAATCCTTTTTATTTCTTTTGATTAGTGGGTCTTCAGCCTATGTGATCATTTAGCCTGTTGAAAAAAATGAGAAATATCTCATCTTCCTTCTACGTACAGGTATTTTCTCTTTACTGTAAGAAACTCTAGAAGGAAGGAAACCAAACCACTTTGCAAACCTTAGCCAAAATTTTCAAATTATAATTCAAATCTTAAATATAGCAAGATGAGTTGAATAACTCACATCTCTATCAAAACAAAGTAGTTAAGTGCTTAATTCTGTGCAAAAATAGTTACTGTAATCGTTCTTTCGTTCATAATTTTCTTCTTGTGAAAATCAGTTCCGGGTTGCATCTTTGAGCAATTGTAATTTTCAATTCGGACAACGAAATGCTACTGGCTTTTTTTTCTATTTGTAGTTTATGTATTATACTATATGCCTGCAAAATTTGGTTAGAAAATAATCTCATTTGCTATGTAAAGGTTGGCTTGAAAATCAGTTCGTAGCAGGAAAATCGACTGGAACAAATAATTGCGTGAGAAGCCTGCCTAGGTCGACTTGGGGGGGCGGTTGTCCCAATGTTCAGATTTTAGTGCTCCTTTTGTTTTTGGTTTCGTTTCCTGCTTGTTTCTTGACTTGTGTTGTTTTGAGAGCTTGATGCCTATCAATAGGCTAGCTAAATTTTAAGAATTTGAAATTTAAACTGTATTTGGATTGATTTTGAGTTGAAATTGAATTGAATTCAAGTTATCAGTTTTGAGCTATCTTCCTTGTTTTTCATGTTTCGAGCACGGATTTCTCCAAATTTTTTTGAAATAATTTTTGAAATAATTGGAAATTTCAAATTATTATTATATAGTATTTTATAATTTACTTTCAAATATAATTTATTTTAAAATAGAGGAATTTCAAATGTTAGTTTCAATAATCATTTTCAGAAATTAGTTTTAAAAGCTAGTTTTCTCTAATAAATTATTTTAAATATTAAATACACATATTTGCACTAGTCAATGTATAAGAAAGATATTAAACGATCTAGTAAAGCATGTGGTATGAGACATGTGTGTTTACTATTTTGGTTAATTCCAGACTTGTACGATTGAAGCTATTTGAGTTATTGATTCTGAGTTGTTTTACCATTTTATAGTGTATTATGAGTTTCATAATTCCTATTTACAGGAATTATCTAGGATGGCCAATATTTGGCAAGTTATTATGGTTTGAGATCTTCTATTTTAGGAGATATGGTCGATGAGAACCATTATGATGTTTTTATACTTGTCGAGGATATGAGGCAAGTTTTGAGTTTGTGATTTCCTATTTTGAGATTTATAGTTCATGTGGAACCATCAAGAGGTTTATTTATATCTGTCAATAAGACGAGACAAGTCATGAGTTTTCTGATGTCTGATTGGCTAGCGGTTAGTAAACCGTTTAATGGGAACGTGTGGTATGGGACGCAGGCTACCACTTTTTGGGTTCCTAGCGGAGAATTTGTGACACATTCTGGGTTATGCCAGTACTAGAGCTGTTGGGCTAATATTGGGCTGTTGGGTCCAATCTTTATTGAGCTATTGGTCTCATCACGAGTTTATGTGACTTAGCTCATCTGGGATTTCGACTTCATTCATCTGGGATAGGTGCTTATAATTTATATAGTATTGGACAAAAATTTTGCACGTGCATATTTTGAGATTTGAGCTGTTGGGTTCTTATTGGGCTGTTGGGTCCATTCTTTTCATTGGGCTATTGGGTCCATTCTTTCATTGGGTTGTTGGGTCCATACTTTAGATTTGAGTTTGCCGTCTTCGACGTTTTGATAGGATTTTTATAATCTCCTTATTGGATATATATATATATATATATATATATATATATATATTGATGAGTTTGCCATTTAACGTATTTTGAGTTTTGAGATCACTCTATTTTGAGTTTATATTTGTGTTTGCCATTTATGGCGTTTCTTGAGTTTTGAACTTGGGACTTCTCCTTTATAGGGAATGGTTCATTGAAACCATTATAGATGTTTTGGGATGTCATCGATGATATGAGGCATTTATTTCTATATTTGAGTGTTATTATTTGAGTTACCTCTTTTGAGGTCTTTTTATACTTAAGGGACATTGGTCCACTTAACCATAGATGTGTGTTCTTTCTATTGCTCCTTCTCATTCGAGAAGAATTATCACTTGTATTATATGCTTCATACTATTGTATATTCTTATTAACTAATTGTTTTAGCTAGACCGACCCATGTATTTTTTACTCGGGTCAGACCGAGTTGTTTCAGGTTAGCTTTCAGTCATGGGACTTAGCTTTGATGCATCTGCTTGGTTATCGGCCTAGCACTTTTGTGTAGTTTATATTCCTTTCCGCTTGATTCTGATATGTATTTTGATTAGTATATAGTGTGGTCTCTGACCACTTTTGTATATCATTCTGTATTGTACTGGAATGTATCGGTGTATGTGTATATATATATATATATGATGTTTAATGTTCTGTGATGTGATATGCATTTTGTTATTGTATTTTGTTTTGTTAGATCCATTAGCCACCTATAGTTATGTATTAAGCATTTATTGGATATGTCGATCCACGAGAGACAGAAAAAATATATAGAGCATTTATTGATGTATTCAGTAGATGTTTAAGACAAGATTATAAATGGTCGCTTCTAAACAGCCCTATTCCCTGCATTAGTAAACAAAATTACCCTGTAATTCTCTTTGTTAATGTGGGCCTCGAGGTGAGGCGTTACAATTGGTGTGGAAAAGGATTCAAATATGAGCCTTTATATATAGGAGCTTGTACTATTTCAGGTGAATGAAATTAGAGGAGGAAAATAATTGAACGATTGTGGCCAAGAAATAATATGAGGTAGAAAATGTTGAGGAATAAGAACCGTACAGGTGATTTGAGGAAGATATTAGTTGGTATAAAAAGAAATACTATAGTATAATGGAAAAACATATAACTACCTTACCAGCACCTGAGTTTGAGTGCTAGTAGCGACTATTTTTTTCAAATTACTTTTCTAAATTTGTTATTTATTTATAAATCATGTAAAGTTATAATACCCAATTCCCAATGTAATTTTATAAATATATTTTCATTTAAAGGCTTTGTAAATATGTCAGTTATCTGATTTTCTGAAGATATAAATTCTAATGAAATAATGCCTTTTTCTATATTATCTCTGAGAAAGTGATGTCGTTTTAAAAGGAAAAATCATAATTTTTAGCACTGTAATAAGTGTGCATTTCGGGGATAACCAGAAGGTGGTTTTTGAGTAATTTCTGGTGGCCGAAGGATCTAGGGTGATCGGGATTTTGACTGGAGGTTGTAGGGAAGTGGTCGAGGCTAGGAAAAATGGTGGAAGATTTTCTTCGTCACCGTGGTTTCGGCGGTAGGTCGAACTAGGTTTTAACCCTAGTTTATGTTGAGGTCGGATTTTGGGTCAATGCAACGTCTCCAGTAATTCGAGTTGCTCGGGACTTTGGGAAATGGTGACGTGGAAGGTCAGCAAGGTGTGGCCGGAGTTGCACGATGTTTGGTGGTCGGAATCGCTTGGACGAGGGTTTTTCAGGCTTGGGTTTTTTGTTCCAGGTCTGCCAAATTAGCTCGATCTTGTTTGTGGACTTGTTATAGTGTTTTGGTGATCGGGATTGTTTGTAATGATGATCGTTGTTGGGTCGAAGGTGTCGGCGGTGGTCATCGTCATCGCGATCATCTGTGCAGGTGCACGGTGGTTCTGGGGTATCAGTGGTTTTGGGTAGGAGATTGCCTTGAAGGGAGGATCGGGTATCTGGGTATAGTGACTCGAGTATAAACTCGAGCAGAACAAGAGTGTTTTCGGGTTTTAAAACTTAATCTAAAATCTAAGTTAAAAGAAAAAGAAAAGAAAAAGGGAGGTGGTTTTACTCGGGGCAAGACCCGAGTGATCTTCGTGTTGAACCCGAAGCAAGGATAAAACCAGGTTTTAGAAAGTTTTTATAAAAGGCAGGTTTTGAAATTCAAATGAATTTGGTTTAAAACTTTTCTTAAATAAAAATCTTTTGTAAATGTTTCTTCAGCATTTGATTTAAAAAGTTATATAATTGGTTAACTTAAATTTGTTAAGCTAAAATTATTTTTATGTTATTTCAAACTAAATTTAGAAATATAATTAAGTGTTAATCAAGATAGGTTGTTTTTAAATCTAGTTTAAACTATTTTATGATAAATGCTTTTTAAATTATTTGATTAAATAAGTTATATAAATTATTAACTTAAATTTTTTAAATGTTTAAGTATTTTAAAACTTAATTTTTTTAAATAAAATTAAGTGTTAATTAAAGATAAAATATTAAAATAGGTAAATGATAATTAAGTCATTAATAAGGATAAGGTTTTATCTTAAGGTTAACTAAGGTTTTAATGTGTTGAGATTAATTAAGTTATTTAAGAAATTTAAGTATAGTTAATTAATTTAATTAATTAATGATTAAGGATTGATAAATTTAAATAAATAAGGATTATAAGTAAATTAATTAGAGGTTAATTAATTTGTAATTAAGGATCATTAATTATGTGATGACCCGGAATTTGAAAGCAATATCAATTTAATAATCTGAAATAAAAATTAAATTGATTTGATAATCTTTGTAATAAGATTTGAACTAATTTAATAACCCAATAAAATAAATAGTTAATTGATAGGTTTTATCTTCTTAAATCTAATAAATTGTTTTATATTTATGATATATGGAATATTGTATATATTGTAAATAGGTATTGTTTTAAATTTAATTAATAAATAAATTCTGTTTTCTATAAAATATGTATCTTTAGTAAATTGTGAATTATGATTTTATTTAAAAGTTAAAGTTTAAAAGGTTATTTAATAAATAAATATGTTTTTAAATACATAAGACAAATATTATAATGATTTAAAATATGTTTAACTCAAGTTTAAATTTAAATAAATAACAATAAGGTTTATTTTGATTTTCTTTTAAATATAATGTGATAAAAATAATAATTTATAAATAAGAAGACAATTTCTTTTATAAATTATTTATAGTTATTAAATGTGATTATTTTTAAAAATATAATAATACATTGTTTTAACAAATAGATTTTTAATAAAAATAATTGTTTTTCAAAATTTAATTGTGTAGTTATATTTGTAAATAAACTTGATTTCAAAATTTAATTTGAACTTGAATTCAAAGCTTGAAAACTAAAGTGTATATGTTTCAATTTGTTTTGATTTTGAAATATTTGCATAAGCTTCATTTTATAAACTAAATTGGATTTATTCATTTTGAAATTATCCACATATAAATAAATGCATGTTAACTAATTAATTAAACATATCTTATATTAAACATCTAATTAAAATACAAGTTAACTTAATTATAAACAATTAACATTTAAAAACAAATGTAAACATTTTACTAATTAAAAGAACATGTGTTAGGAATTAAGACATTTAAGGTGACAAATGTTACATTGTGAGACAAGTGTCAAGATTTAATTTAACATTTTCTTTTGTTTTTTATTTTTAATAATTTCAGTTTATATAAAACTTCTTTCCCTCATCTTCTTTTCTTCTTCTAAAATCTAAAGACAAACAAATTTTAAAAAATAATATAAAACACTTCCATTCAAAAACTTAAATCTGTAAACATCTTCAACTCTTCAAATCCACTACACAGACCTGAAACAAAGGTCAGTAATCATCTTCAAAGGCCTAAGTTCAAACCTGCATATTTTTCAAGTATAAAAACATTTGCATTTCCTCCTTTCAAAATCTGGAAGCAAAATTTATTTGAGCCTGCTTTTTGGAATCTGGAGTGTCTGCATGCAAGTAAAATCTGGAGCTAATGTAAAGCAAGATTTAAAGTTCACAAGATTAAAAAAAAGGGCAAGCCACCTGATCCATTAAGCAAAGAAAAGGGAGTTTCCCAGTTTTTTTTTTTTTAAAAAAAGCACAGGTCTTTTTCAAATGCATTTCTTTGCCTATCAGATTAAGGTGAGTAACATCCTATTTAATGAAATTTAAGTATTTTAGAATGTTGCTTGTTGATTTCCATGTTTCAGTGTGAATGATATGTACCTTTATATCAGTTGTTTTCTGTAGAATAAAGGGATAATTTGATCATGCTGTCCTCTGTATTTTGTTACTAGGTTCAAAAATCTGTTCAACCTCCATCATCTCATAATATAATATATGTTAGTGTTTAAGATTCATACAAATGTGTTTGTTGAGTCAGGGATCAAAGTTTAAATTTTGTTCAAGTTAAATAAACAAAAGAATATTTGAATTGTCTTTGAAAACTCAGGATAACAGGACCAAATTGTATATAAGTGAAATACTAAACATATTGATTCACTATTTCAGGAATAAAATCAAAAACATTATTCAAAATTATGATTTTTAAACCTAAATTCACAGTTTTTAAAACTAGATGTAACATGCAGTTTTATGTTGAACTACAGAGGGGAATTTTGGGTTTTTGGGTGATCTAGGAAAATTTAAGTGTCGAGGTTCTTCTGGTAGGTGGAGTAGTAGCCAGTGATGCCGGGAAAAACATGGGGTGGTGTTGCAGTTCATCATGGTGGCTGTGGTGATGAGTTTTTGTCCAAAACCCTAGTTTTAACAAGGACATTTGTTTTGGGCGGCATGACTTATTGAAGTGATCGAGTTGGATGAGATTTTGGGGAATGTTAGTATGAAGGTTGATGAACACGCAGCCGGAGTCGTTGCCATTCTGGTGGTCAGAAGGTGGAGGGTGAGGCGTGTTAGGGTGAAACCTGTTTCTGCTGTTCCAGGTTTTGAGAAGGCAACTCAAATTCAATTTGTGTTTTGGAAGGAGAATCTGAGGGTGAAGGTTGATCGTGGGGTTGGTTGTCGATGTCAGGAAGTCACCGTAGGTGGGTGATGGTGGCTGGAGGCATGGTGCACGTGCACCGTGCAAAAAAATTGAGTTTTGATGAACTGGGTGTTGCAGGTTTTTTTTGGAACTCGAGTATTACTCGAGTATTTGCTGGGCTTTGCTCGAAGAATTTGGCCTGATGACTCGAAGCAGTTATTAGGTTGGCTCGGGTAATTTATAATATTACAGTTATCTGTAAAAAATCGTCTGAAGGTTTTAAATTTAAATCAAAATTTAGAATGAATAAGCTGTAATGATAAGATTTAAACAAATTTAAATCTGTAGAATGTATTATAGTTTCAAAGAGTTTGAAATCTTATAAGTTTTTAAAATTTGAAGTGGTTTTCAGTTTTTTCTAAAAAAAATATAAAACTTGGCATTTTTCTGAAAATTTAATTTCATTTTGAATCTGAAAGTTAATTTAAAACTAGCAGTTTGAATTTAAATTTAAGTCCAGTTTTCTTAAGATCTTTGAATCTTCAGGTTTTTAGAAAAATGAATTTGTATTTTTAATTAAAGAGTTTTAAAATCAAGGTGTAAAGCAAGAGTTCAATTCAAGTTTAAATTCAAATGATTTAAATAAGGAATGGGTTCAAATGTATTGAATTTAAAATCTGGATATTTGAATAAGTTTTAAAATTTGAATGTTTTTAAACAAGATAAATTTAAATTGTTTGCTAGAGGTAAATTTGTTTTCAAAACAAATATTTGAACTTGATTCTTTTTGAATAAATTCTTAATAAAGGTTTATAAAAGGAAGTTAAGTGATTTGTTAACTTGAATTTGGAATTTAAACGGTAATGTACTTTAAACAAAATTTCAAATGAAATTAAGCAAACTAGTTAAAGACTTATCTTATATAAGTATTAATTATACATAATAAATGTTATTTACATTTATTTTGGAAAGAGTATAAATGGAATTTAAATGGGTTAATGCTTAAATAAATATTATTTTGAATTTTAGATTTAAAATGAAATTTGAATTTAAATTTATAAATGCAATGTTCTAAGTACACTTTAATATAAATGAAATTATAAATAAGGAATGGATTATCTTAGAATTATTAAGGTATTAAAATAATTTAGTAAATAAGGTAATTAAGGAGTGACTTATTTATTTAATTTATAATTGATAATTTGGATTAATTTTAATTAGAGATTAATTAAGAAGTAAATTAGGAAAACTAATTAAAGAAAGATAAATAGTTAATGAAGGTCATTAACTCAGAATTATTTAGTAATGAATTAATATGATTAATTTTTAATAATTAATTAGATTAATCAATAAATGATAATAAATTGTGTAATTTATTTAAGTTTAATTACTTAAATGGAAGTAATTAAGACATTAATTACTTAATGTAATTAATGGAGTTTATTGAGTTTGGTTTAGATTAATTAATTAAGTTTAATTAATTTTAAACATTGGATTTGATAATAATTACTTGATGTAATTAATGAAGTAAAATTACTCAGTGAAGTAATTAAAGATAATTACTGGATGTGATTAGTTGATGATGTTGGGATTGTGAAAGTAATTTGGGTTAAATTATTTTGTATAATTAATCAAGGGACTAATTAAAGGAATTAATTTAAGGAGTAATTAATTTGATAAATAATTAAGGGTAGTTAATTACAGATTGAGATTAATCAAAGGTGATTAATAATTTGGTTTAAGTGAGATTAATTACTGAAAGTAATTAATTAATTGAGTAATTAATTAAATATAATTAAGGATCATAAATTAATATAATTAATGAAGTAATTAAGATTGATTAATCAAGATTAATTAATCAATAATAAGTGATTAAGTGTAATTAATTAATTGTAATTAATTAAGGTTTAATGTAATTAATTATAGTTAATTAATTAATAAAGTAATTAAAGGTTAATTACTGTATTAGGTTTATAGTAATTAATTTTGTGAAATTAATTAAAATATAATTAATCAGGGTTGATTAATTAAGATGATAAATTAGAGTTAGTTAATTAATTAATTTGTAATTAATTAATGGTGATGTAAGTAAGATTTATAATGTGTAAGTAATTAATTTAATTTATTTTAAATTAATTAGAGATGATGTAATTAATTTAATTCAATTTAAATTAGTTATAGATAGTATGATTATAGGTCATTGCTTATAAATGGATGACATTGGTTGCCTTGAATGATTTGGAATCTCAGCTATGAGATTAATAATGTTGAGTGATATGGATGCATTGGTTGCATTATGATGATGATATTGATTATCTTTGATAGTGATAATATGAATTATCTGTGGTTATGGAAATGATAATTATCTGTTGTGAATCTGTGAATAATCTATCTGTGTGTATATAGATAATTGTATTGAATTGTTTTAAACTCTAAAACAACTTGGACTTAAAAGACACGCTTTGGATTTCGATGAGACCAGGATCGGGTTTCCATATTTGGATATCCGAAAACCACATCGATCCAAACTAACGATAGGTCATGAATCTTATGCGAAGAGTGAAGACTCGAGGTGAAAGGACTATTAGTCAGTATAACTCTAGGGGTGATTCCGTGATGAGTTTGACGGAAATAGTACTTGCAGGCTCGAGAATGGAGATTCAGAGTGCAAGGGTTATCATCGTTAACTCTGAGGGTGATTCCAAAACGAGTGTAACGAGATAATGCCTTCGGTTTCGTTCGAACTTGGAACGAACTTGTATGGATTGAATGCTTTCAGCACATCATCAGGTGGACGATGAGCATTCTAAGAAATATGTTCTCTAAAGGTAATCGTAGCCTCAAGCCTCATCAACCGGGAATGGCTAAAACAGGGGAGGTGCAGCAAGGCTTCGTGGGTAGCGCCACTGGAGAGCAAGATTTTCCCCTGTCTAGAGGTCCCTTTTTATTCGACTTAGTGGGCAGTTGGATATGCGCACCAACTACGGGGTTGTCTTGTTCGAAACTGTTCAATAAGGAATGGTTCCGGCCTAGTGTTGCAGGGGAGCAGGCGTACTCCTCGGTACGTTGATCTAGGCCACGTACTGTGACGGGCGATACCCCAGTAGCCCTGCCATTGATGGAATCGAAAATCCAATAAGTGTCGTACGTATTAGTTGTGCCCAACTATGTTGGAAGGCGAGATGTAAGCATTCCAGCTATTTCTGTATTTTACTTGAAAACCCTAGACACTATTATAAGATCACCGGATTTCCTATCAAATGTTTTGGTTAGCGTACGGTAAAAACTTTTCCATGTTTATGTGTGGGAAGTCTTACGTGATACCTTTCTTTTCAAAAGGTTTTTAAAGTTAAGCAACCTTAACCTGTTACTCACACCAGACCCATGTCTGACCCAAAGTTATTCTTTGTTTTCTTAAACTCTTGGGTACTCAAATTTTTACGAGTAGCTAAGGGATTCAGGTTACCTTTGACGAATATTGGAAGAGCAATGGAGTAGGAGGCTTCTGCGTTAGATATATAGTATTCCGCTGTGAGTCCTGTGTTGTCTCTGAATTGTATTAGGTTGTAAATACTAGACAGGTGTTTATAACTGTCTAGTATGTGTTTATTAATATAATTTATTCGTTCCACTGTTTAGATTCTGATGTGTTGTTTCTTCTTTCTTCTCATTCTTTCTCTTTCTATCCCTTCCTTTCTTATTAGCGATGCAACTTTCTAGTGTTTGGAAGTCAGGTCGTTACAAATTAGATAATTAAAGATTGTTAATTAACGATTAGAGATTAATTAATTAAATAATTAAGTTATAATTAATAATTTATTAATTAATTTAGTAATTATAGATTAATTAATTAATTAAGTAATTAGAGATTAATTAACTGGTAATTGAGAAGTACTTAACTTGTAAGTAAGTTTTATTAATTAATAATTAGTTTTATTAATTAATAATTAAAGGATAATTAATCTGTAATTAAAGATTAATTAAGGATTGGTTAACTATTAATTATGGATTAATTAACTGGTAACTAAGGATTAATTAATTTGTAATTAAGTTTTGTTAATTAATAATTAAGGTTTATTAATAATTAAAGGATAATTAATTAGTTAATTAACGATTAATTAATTGATTATAAAAGTAATTAAGGATTAATTAATTTGTATTGAGGGATATTAATTAATAATTGAGGTTTATTAATTAATAGTTAAAGGATAATTAATCTGAAACTAAAGATTAATTAATTGGTTTATAATGTAATTAAGGTAAGATTAATTAATTAAATGATTGTAATTAATTAATGATTGATTAAGCAGGATTAGGTGATTAATTCTTAAGTAATTAATTTAATTTAAGTTAATTAAATTCATTATGATATGGATTAATAAATTCTTGCTTGTGGATGATTGTTTGTATAGAATGTCTGGATTGATTGATATTTATTGTATGATAATCAATGATATTCTATGATGTGATATTGGATATATCTGTGATAAATGTGTGATATTTATCTGTGATGAATGCTCTGTGAATTCAAGTATTGAATTGAATTAAATTGTTTAACTTTAAACAACTTGACCTTTAAGAAACGTTTGGATTTCGATGAGACCAGGATCGGATATCAAATTTGATTATCCAAAAACCACATCGATCCAAGATTAACAATAGGTCGTGGAATCTTAAAGTGAAGATCGAGATGGAGTTTCAGGGTGCAAAGGCTATTGTCGTTAACTCTGAAGGTGATTCCAAAATAAGTGTAACGAGATAATGCCTTCGGTTTCATTCGAACTCGGAACGAACTTGTATGGATGAATGCTATCAGACCATTGTCAATAGAGGACGATGAGCATTCCTAGATGTGTTCTTTAAAAGGTAATCGTAGCCTCAAGCCTCATCAATCGGGAATGGCTAAAACATGGGAGGTGCAGTCAGGCTAAGTGAGTTGCAAGTAGGATAAGATTTTCCCCTGTTGAGAGTCCCCGTTTATTCGGTTGTTTGGGCGGTTGCTAGCTACAACCGCGGGGTTGTCTTATTCGAGACTGTCCAATAAAGGATGGTTCCAGCTTTGTGTTGCAGGGGATTGGGAGTGATCCTAGGTATGTTGATCTAGGCCACGTACTATGACGGTCGGTGCCCCAATAGCCCTGCCATTGTATTGAAATTCAACTTCCAATAAGTGATCTCGGACTTGATTGTAGAACCCACTTTGTGGCTAGTATGTTGGAATTTAATAATGTAAAAATTTCAGCTATGTGAATATTTATTTGAAAACCCAAGACCCTATTATAATATAATCAGATTTCCTATCAGATGTTTTGGTTATCGTAAGAGAAAAACTTATCCATATTTATTGGCGGAGAGTCTTACGAGATACCTTTTATTCTCAAAAGGTTTTCCAAGTTAAATAGCTTAATCATTTACTCACACTAGACCCATGTCTGACCTGTAGTTTATTTCTGTTTTTCTTAAACTCTTTGGTACTCAAATTTTTATGAGTAGCCAAGTGATCAGGTTATGGCTTGACGAATTTTGGAAGCTTGGAGCAGGAGTCCTGACGTAGCTATATGTATCTATTTCCGCTATGTAATGTCTTTGACTGTTGTATTTTGGTTGCAATGGATATACAGGTCTTTATAACTGTCTAATGTAATGATGTTGTTGTAACTGTGTAACTCTGATGTAAAGATTATGTATATCTATGTGATATATTATATTTTGATCCGTTTCCACTGTGAGATTCTATTGTTGTTAGTTCTTTCTTCTATCTATTCTATTTCTACCTCTTTCTTTCTTATTGATGATGCGTCTTTCTGTGGAATGGAAGGCGGATTATCACAATGTGTGTAGACTATAGAAGAATAGTGAAGTGATATTAGTAAGATAGTAAGACACATGTGGTTGGGATAGGTAGACCTTAGTTGGGGAAAAATGAAAGGTAAGGTAAAGAGAAAATTTCCCTAAACTTAGTTGCTTTTTTAAATAGAGACTGCATGGATTGAAACCCTTATTTGTTACATTAAATGAGACTTGGGTATACCATTTTGAGTATGGATGGAAGATATGAATCGATCGTATTCATCATTAGTAACACAGCGTAAGTTAAAAACTAGTAATAGGCGACAGAAGGAGCGTATGAGTTACTTGGATTCCTAGAGTAGGACCCTTCTGTGTTAAAGTGGACATGTACCTAGGCCTCCTAGCCATAGATGATAGCCGTGTTTAGTTGCTATATTTACCTATCTAATATCAATTTGTAGTAGGACTTGTTTTCTCTTTTAGTTATGAGATTGTACTCCTATGCAAGCATTTAGTTCATATTATAGTAAATCAGTGATGATTAATATGATTCTCTTTTTCTGTGATGTTCACGAGAAGAGAATAAGAACATAGGATTTAAGTAATGAAAGAAAAGTAAAAGCCAAAAAGAGTAATTAAAAGGAAAACAGTAAAATTTAAAGAAAGCAACAGAAACGTCAACAGAAAAATTTGAAAAGAAAAGAAAAGCTTTTCTTATGTAAATCTTGCTTGGGAAAGAAAATAGACATTTTTATAGAATAGCAGCATAAGTTCCAAGTACGGAGGATGAGGTGCGCAAAAGTAAAACGGATAATGTGAGGTTTTTCCATTTTCTACCTTCTTTCTGACATAAGGATTCGATTTTGGAAAATTAGTTTTTTATGAAATTCGATATTAAAAGTTGTGTGGTAGGATTTGGATGTAAAATTTGTTGAAATACTTACCTATTCAGTAGGAGTGTGGGAAAAATTTGATGAAAAACATTTTTAGTTTTCAAAAGATTTCATTCATAAAAAAATTGCAAGTATATTTAGGATGCATGCATCATATTTTAAAAGTGAGTTTTTAAAGAAGAAAAGCATTCATATAGGAGGTACCGCTTAGAAATTCATGTACATGCATATATTTTATGTTGAATAACACTTTGCACAAGGACATGGATGGTCGCAAAATTAGATGTACACAAAATGGATGTGATTAATGTGAGGAATTACATAGTTTTACCCTTGTCGAATTTCGGGGTCAAAATTTCATAGAGGGTAGGGGAATGTAACACCCGCATATTTAGATAATTAAATAACGACGAACAGTGAAAATAATCACTTTTGGAATTGTCAAAAAATGCCCTTAAAATTTATACCATTGTGTTCGTGGCTATTTTCTAATCAATTTCCATATATAACGTGTCGAAATCCGAGTTAATGCAAAGAAGTTACGAGAGAAACGAAAATTAGAAAAATGAAAAAAAAAGGGTAGGTCGACCTATAGGTCAACCCTCGAAGAACACAGGTTGACCTACAGGTCGATCCTCGTTTTGCCCTGGACGTAAAATCATCCAGGGATGTGTTGATGTTCTATAATTCAATTTTTATTCGATCGGAGCCATACTTGATAGATCTGATGGCTCCAAATGACCCTATAATGTGGTGGCTTCAGATTCAATCTGATAAATCCGATGGTCTGAGGTTCCTAAACTCCACTATAAATAGAACCCTAGGCCTAACTATTTTCTCACAATCAGATTTTCTCCCAATTGGGTTCATTGCCTGAAGCTGAATCCTAAATAGAAAATATTTCTAAGGAGAATATCTTCTTAATAAAAATATTAGACGCCTTAGAAGGTGATCCAGGAAGGCCATGAAGTAAAGCTAAGGACGACAAGTGCGTGGGTTTAAATTATATCTCTTTTATGTTTATGATATATAATATCGTTAGATTCCCGTTAAATATTTAATTTGGCATTTATTTCAGTAATTAGTTCTATTAATTAGTTATGTTGAAACTGTAGATTTTATAAAAAAAGTGTACTTATATTTAAATGTTATTTATCTGGAAAAGGAAAGCAATCCAATTAAATATAAGTAATATTAGATTTAAAAGTTGTAGAGAAAGACATAAGCCTAAAAGTGAGAAATTTATAGTAAATTATGTTAAAATGGAAGAATGAATAAAAAAGGAGAAAATCTAATAATTTGATTTGGAAGACAGTGATAGATTAGTTGGTTGGTTTAGAAAAGGAAATATATTTCCATAGTTTAATATTGTAAGAATAAAGATAAATGTAACTACAAGAATAAAAGCAAGAAAAATGGAATTAGTGAAAAATAGAGACATTAGTGTATTTTGCATTACCCAATAATTAAAGAAATAATAAAAGAAATATCTTACAGTTACGAGTTATTATTTATAGCATTATTCAGTACTACAATATGGGAATGGATTTTTAGCACAGTTTTTGTAACCAACCAAACAGAATAGAACAACTTCCTATAATAAAATAGAATAACATGAAGCGTTAAAGAAATTAAAGAAGAAGAAATAGTCAAGTTAATTATTTAATAAGACTAGAAACGATAAACAGAATATGTGACTAGGTCTGCATTTACTACGCAGACAGTAGAATAAAAAGTAAAGCAGTTATTATGATAAATAATTTTTGACAGTTGGACATAGTCCCAAGCTAAGTCTGTCATATAATATAAGAGAACTAATGAAAATTTAAAATCATAATAAAAGAAGACATACTAGAATAGAAAAGATACACTTGCAATTACATTTATAACATGCGGGTTATAAAAGAAAGAAAAGAATATAAAAGTAGCAAGTATAATTGTAACACGAAGGTTATAATTAAAAAGAAAGAAATAAAAGTGGCTTATTTTATCAAACTTAGACCTTGGATTAAGTTAATAAGCAAAATAACAGAAGTGGCCTGTACCAGCAGCATTCCCTTTTAGGTCTAGGACTGATGGTCTCACAAATAGGTGGGGCTGGACTTGCCGATTAATGTAAATAAGTAGCCAACAGAATAAGAAAAGTAAACTAAACGCATAGTAAAATATTAGATGTAGGGTCTAATAAAATGGTAAGGTGCGTTTGGAGCAGCCGGAAAGAGAATCTGGATAAAGAGGCTAACAAAGCAGTTCATAGCAGATTTTAGTACAAAAAGAGCACGTCCAACTTAGTTAGTTGGGGCTAGAAGGAAGTATGAGACTTTAACCGGATGCGAGGATACTCTAGGATGGCCCTCTGGGGTTGGCCTAATGAAGCGCACCACGGAGATAGGTCTGTAGGTGTTCCATCAAAAGAGTATGCCTTGACTGCTTTTGCATTGCAAGCCTAACGAAGCGGAACTTTGTAGGCAATCAAAAGATTAATGATGGAGTAGGATATTTGTATGACACCGTACTCTAGGTTGCGAGTAGGTTATATGGGCAGGACCCAAAAGGATAGTCACATGCGGAGATCAAGCCTGTGAGAAATGCGGATTAAGGATCTTAAGGCTAGGATAAACACTAGAGGGGGTGTGAATAGTGTTTTAGAGAATTGTTAAATCTTTTTGAGTTTTTGTTAATTTAAACTCAAATATATGCAATATTCAGTCACAGATATGATCACAGAATCAAACACAGATGCGAATATAAAGTAAAAGCAGTAAATGAAAGAACACACTGGATTTTATACTGGTTTGGAGTTACCCTACATCCAGTCCCGCACACAAGTACAGATTTCCTTTCAAAAACAATCTTTACAATTACACCCTCGATTTCAAGGCAACGAGGTACACCCTCCAGATTCACAATCCTCTGGGTAGAGATACTTGATTTCCCGGGCAACAAGTTCACCCAATTGATTTCCAAGGCTACAATCACACCTTATCTCGCTTCATTGATTTCCAAGGCCACAATCACACCTTTTCTCGCTAAATTGATTACAAAGAGCCTATAACTCTGAATAGCACTGAGAATCTTGTTGAGATAGTGATAGAGAATTAAACCAGAGATAATCTAGTTGATTCAATGTTGATTTCGATAGAGTAATGGTAGGAATATGTATATAAAAATGTGGAAGAAGAAAAGGAGCGAAAAACTAGAAAATCTATATTCAAATTCGTTGAAAACATCCCCTATTTATAGAAGAACAACAGCCATGTCCATTCATGAAGAGATATGACGATAGACACTTCTTTTGAAATTTAAATTTTGAAACCAACTGACACTATGTCGACATGGGTTCCTTGGGTATGTCGACATGCCCAAGGAAATTTTGGTTATACATTTTTCTTTGAAAATAACTTCTATCTTATATTAAAACTATTTTAAACTTTATAAATATACTTGTCTATAGTTAAAATACATAAGTAAATATATAGAATAATATATACAAAATTTTACTATAATTTTATATTTAAATCTAAGTATAAATATTTAAATATTATTATTAAAGATAATTAAAACCACGGATAATTTGATTTTGAAATTAAAGATTATTTTGAGGCTAAAAGTATTTTGAAATCAGGATAGATTTTTTTGATGCTTTTAAAAGGAAGGTTTTAAAAACATTTTGAAAACAAGATATAATTTTGTAAAAATCATTTTGAATAAAAATTAGTGGATACAAAACAATGTTCCACCAGATTTTTCGTAGGTTCGATCCTACTTAGGATTCCATCCCTTTAACAGGCTCGAAGTGGATAACATTCCACAAATAAATTAGATTTTAAGATGCCAGTGCTTTTCTAGGAGTTTTAACAAAATTTCTAACTAAAAGATAAATTACTTGTACTCTGGATAATCATGATACTCATGAGTCTTCAATCTTGACATCTTGAATCTCTATACTATACACTCTTCATTCTTGGTACCTGTATGGTTAAATCCTACATATATATATATATATATATAAACTTATACTGTTAGTATTTATATTTTATAATCTTTTCTAAGGTTGTTGTCATCAAAACCATCATCTACGGACTAACAATCTCCCCCTTTTGACAACCTTTGTTTATAAAATATTATTTCTATCCTAATAACACCCCCTTAATCTATGCCTTACTATCCTATTTTATGCTTCTCCCCCTTTGTCATCAACAAAAAAACCATCTCCAAACCATATAACTCCCCCTCATTCTTAGACTAAAATACCTGCATTAATAAACTATACAATGGAGTATATAATAGATATATTAAGAGGTAGTTTAAACTGACAAACTTGATAATCAAGCAATGATCAAATGTATATTTGTATGTTTTGTACAATCATCATTCCATACTAAATATCAATCCATATCAAACCAAATTAAAGTAAATGAAATCAAATCAATCAAAGCAAACAATTCAAACAAAGGAATAAAATCAAACGTTACGAGGAATTTCCACCCATCCTTCTTCTCCAAAAATAGGGTCTGCTTTAATAGCATCCCAATTTTCATTGTCATTGGTGAGAGAGACTGAGGATGTGCTTCGTTATCATCCTTGTGCAGGGAGGAAATCATCCATCGTATTGCATCGAAATGCCTTTCTTGCTCCTTGATCATCTGCATTTGACTCAATTCTAAGTGTCGCTAGTTACGAAGAATGAACGAGAGAATATTCTTGAACGAATTAAGAGTTTCTTCAAGATTTTCGGATAAATTATGAATTGGATTAGCCATATTTGGATTTGTGAGAAGAATGAGAGATATAGTAGATAAGAAATAATATTCAGTGATGAATTCTAAAAGAAATAGTTATTTATAGGTGTAGAAATTCGTTTGAAATGAATAGACATATGGTAGTTATTCAGATTTCAAATTCAAAATGAATTGTCATTTCTGACCAGTACATGTCGACATGGCCATAGGGAGTATGTCGACATGGGGCAGTGAAGTTTTATAACTTATTTTGATTTTGTGAATAATTGTGTGTATATATATTTATATAAATATACTAACATTTATTCTGGAGATAAGATAAGCTAGATAACAGAAAAGAAATTCCATTTCATTTCATACTAAGACGATACAATGATTAATCATAAAGAACTGCATGAACATTCAAATCAAAATAAACTAAAACAAATACAACAAGATACGAAAAGGTAGAACTAGTTAGAGGACGATGATGATGAAGATAATCCAAGCTTCTTGCTGACTTTGGAAATAAATTGTTTCATCTTGGATGAAATTTTGTCCAACTTCTTACTAACGGATCGTTTAAGAATCCGTCGATTCTCAACAATGATCTTTTGGTTTTTGAGAAGGGTTTTGTTGGATGGATTAGGAGGATAGTCAATGCTTTCCAAAGAAGTTTCACCTTCTTCTTCTTCTTCAATTTCCATTTCATCCCCTTCTTCTTCTTCCTCCTCTTCCTATTCTTCCATCTCCTCATGAGTCGAACGCTCTTCCTTTTCGGCAAGAGTCTCATAAGATTGAAAAACAAATGGAATTTTCATAAGAGAAATGTTGGAATGATTAAAAACTTTTCTAGAAACAAATTCTTCTCCTTTGAAATCCACTCCAAAATAGTTAAAAATCCGAGTGAGATAAATTCCATGATACAAAGTATTCTTACCCATTTCAAGATTTTTAGGACGAAGTTCATCCAAAATAACTTGCGCCCAATTAATGTTATAGTTTCCAGAAATAGCAAAAAGTGCTTTGCAAACTTTTGAAGTAGGATTATTAAAATTCCCCGATCTTGGGGTCAAAGTATGTTGCAAAAGAAGATTGACAATTCTTTCTTTTGGTCGAAAATTTTGATTTTTAAATTCAAAATCATCATTCCCTTCGAAAATGTGATGAAATGTCTCACAATCATTTTCATCGATTTTAAAACTAGAAAGATCCATTCCTGTGCTCTTGCAATTGAGAATGGTAACCAAAAGATCACAATTCAAAACAATTCTAGTGCCTTTGACGCTACTCCAAATTTCATCCTCATTTCCATTATAAAATCCACGGTTTAAATTTGTTTAGAAAATTTTAACAAGATTTGGATAACAAACAAAATCATTTTGAGAAGCATCAACAAGATTAAGAATTTGATTGTTTGCAAAAAGAGAATCAATTTCATAAGAAGAGAAATCTTGAAAGATATTAAACTTTTCGGGATGGACTTTTGCATAGTTAGCATAATTGATATATGCTTTAGTTGCCTCCGGATCATTGAAGAGTTGCTCTTTTATCTTTCTGGAAATTCTCATGGTGGAGGTTTCTTGAAGAAGCCGTTAAAGTAGAGAGTAGAGAGCTTGAAGTTTTTAAGAGAGAGTTTGAATTTGAAGATGAGAGTGAAAAGATATGATAAAAGATAGTGAATAAATAGATTCTCAAAGGATTTGTTTTCTGGTCAAGAGATGTCTTTTCAGAGAATTGAATGAAGTGAAAAGATGGAGGGAAATTCAATCATTTGAATTCAAATTTTGAATTTCAAATTCTGGTACCCATGTCGACATCATGGTAGGGACCATGTTGACATGTGCCTATGAATTTCTATGATTTATTCTTTCCTAAGTACTCTAATATATATATATATATATATATACACACACACACACACACACACACACTCTTATTATTTTTATTGTCTATATATCTGTAATATTATTAGAATTATAGTATTTTCAATAATATATTATTATACAAATAATAAATAATAAAAATAATAGTAAAAATAATAAAATAATAGTAAAAAATTATAAAATTCAAATAACACACCAATTCAAAATCAATCAAGCAAGCAATTAAGCATCTAATTCTAAGCATACAATTTCATCCAATTGTATTGTAAATGTGTACTTTTTCTAAGTCCGTTTCTCTGAATTCGTCGAAATCGTGAACTGCCGTAAAACACAAATTTGAATTATCTGTCTTCTGATCATCATCGCTTGAGGACGAGTCTGAGTCATCTAGAGTAGTAGTAAGTGCACACTTCCGTTTCTTTACTGAATCATTGTTTATAGGAGGATTTTGCCTATCTGGATACGAACAGTCTCTTTTGATATGCCCTGGTTCACCACAGTTGAAACATTTGACATTGTTTGGCACTACATTCTGATTTCCTGAGTTCTTATAGTTATTTCTCTTGAGATTATTCATCTTTCTGTATTTCAGAAATTTCCGAAAATTCCTGGTCATAAAGGCTATCTCTTCATCAATATCGCTGTTTGAGTCTGATCCATCAGTTAATGCATTAAATGCCATTGATTTCTTTTCAGATGCTTTGCTTTCTCTTCTCCCGATTATTTGAACTTCAAGCAACATTAGATTTCCAATTAATTCTTCTATCTTTAAAGTACTGATGTCATTTGCCTCTTCGATCGCAAGTGTCTTTTGATCCCATTCTGGAGTAAGAGAATTTAGAATTTTTCTGACTTGATCTTCTTCCGAAAATTCCTTTCCCAAGGATAATAGAGAATGCACAATATCCTGAAATCTACTATACATATCAGAAATAGACTCATAAGAATTCATTTTAAATAATTGAAACTGATTTGTGAGCATGGAAATTTTGGTCTGTTTAACTTTGCTTGTTCCTTCGTGAGTCACTTGCAAAGTTTTCCAGATTTCATATGCAGATTTACAAAATGACACTCTATTAAATTCATTCCTATCAAGTGAACAAAATAGAATATTCATTGCTTTAGAATTATTTTGTGCAACGGCCTTTTGCTCAGTGGTCCACTATGCAAAATCAGTTGTGGGTTCAGAATATTCAGTATGTGTGATATTCCAAGTATCTAATCCAACAGACTGTAAATATATTTTCATCCTACATCCTAATATGCATAGTTATTGCCATTACAAAGTGGTGGTCTGACAGTAGACTGACCTTCTACAAATGAATTAGTGACAGAGATACTAGTGTTAGTAACAATACCAGTGTCGTAGCCATTTTAAAAAAAAAATTCAAAAATCTGATTATGAAACTTTGAAAACCTTGCTCTCATACCAAATGTGAGAAATGCGGACTAAGGATCTTAAGGCTAGGATAAACACTAGAGGGGGTGTGAATAGTGTTTTAGAGAATTGTTAAATCTTTTTGAGTTTTTGTTAATTTAAACACAAATGTATGCAATATTCAGTCACAGATATGATCATAGAATCAAACACAGATGCAAATATAAAGTAAAAGCAGTAAATGAAAGAACACACTGGATTTTATACTAGTTTGGAGTTAACCTACATCCAGTCCCGCAACAAGTACGGATTTCCTTTCAAAAACAATCTTTACAATTACACCCTCGATTTCAAGGCAACGAGGTACACCCTCCAGATTCACAATCCTTTGGGTAGAGATACTTGATTTCCCGGACAACAAGTTCACCCAATTGATTTCCAAGGCTAAAATCACACCTTATCTCGCTTGATTGATTTCCAAGGCCACAATCACACCTTTTCTCGCTAAGTTGATTACAAACAGCCTATAACTCTGAATAGCACTGAGAATCTCGTTGAGATAGTGATAGGGAATCAAACCAGAGATAATCTAGTTAGATTCAATGTTGATTTCGACAGAGTAATGGTAGGAATATGTATATAGAAATGTGGAAGAAGAAGAGGAGCGAAAAACCAGAAAAACTATATTCAAATTCATTGAAAACATCCCCTATTTATAGAAGAACAATAGCCATGTCCATTCGTGAAGAGATATGACGATAGACACTTCTTTTGAAATTTAAATTTTGAAACCAACTGACACTATGTCGACATGGGTTCCTTGGGTATGTCGACATGCCCAAGGAAATTTTGGTTATTCATTTTTCTTTGAAAATAACTTCTATCTTATATTAAAACTATTTTAAACTTTGTAAATATACTTGTCTATAGTTAAAATACATAAGTAAATATATAGAATAATATATACAAAATTTTACTATAATTTTATATTTAAATCTAAGTATAAATATTTAAATATTATTATTAAAGATAGTTAAAACCACGGATAATTTGATTTTGAAATTAAAGATTATTTTGAGGCTAAAAGTATTTTGAAATCAGGATAGATGTTTTTGATGCTTTTAAAAGGAAGGTTTTTAAAACATTTTGAAAACAAGATATAATTTTGTAAAAATCATTTTGAATAAAAATTAGCGGATACAAAACAATGTTCCACTAGATTTTTCATAGGTTCCATCCTACTTAGGGTTCCATCCCTTTAACAGGCTCGAAGTGGATTCCATTCCATGAATAAATTGGATTTTAAGATGCCAGTGCTTTTCTAGGAGTTTAACAAAATTTCTAATTAAAAGACAAATTACTTGAACTCTTGAATTCTTGATAATCTTGATACTCATGAGTCTTCAATCTTGATATCTTGAATCTCTATACTGCATAGTCTTCATTCTTGGTATCTACATGGTTAAATTCTGCATATACATATATATCTAAACTTATACTATTAATATTTACATTTTATACTCTATTTTAAGGTTGGTGTCATCAAAACCATCATCTCATGGACTAACAAAGCCATCATCTGTCAGAGCGAGTTCGGAAAAGACTAGAGTTTAACCAACAGGCCAATGATTCTTTCACTATCGAAACATTGGCTGAGGGGCACATCCAATTGGATGATTAGATTATTTTGTAGTAAGGCACATCCATTTAGCTCTTAAATATTCTTTCAATTAGTTGAAGGGTAGCTGCGTAGGGCCATAATCACGATGAGAAAAAGAGACAAACCAAGTAGAATATCTGTATTGTAGGCCTAATGAAGCAGACCTTTATAGATATAGAAAATCCCCGACTGGGTTCCGTACAAGGTAGACCTTGTTGGCATAATTTAGGGAGTAGACAGAATGATTACGTTTAGTCCTCAAGGTGCGCACTAGGTGGTACATTATGGATGTCTGAGCACTAGTATAAGCTAGTTCGGATGCAGTTTCACGTTTTCATAGTAGACGACATAACATCTGTAATGTAGGCCTCACAAAGCTTTCCTTTATAGATGTAGTTATAGTATGCTCTAGGAGCAAGACGATGGAGTCCTTTTCGAGGAGGATACAGATGGTACTATGAGCGGCACCTAGGACCGATGTGGCCTTTGGGCATGTAGCTACATATATATTGGTTATTAGGTCTTAAATTTACTAGGGAGTAGATGGGTATGATTCATGCACAAAGCCGAGAGTGTTATAAACCCAATAAACCTAATATAATAGAAAATGAAAATAGAACGTCATATGTAGAATTATGCTTAGAAGTGTATAATTTGTCAATTCACTAGAACATTAGTTCAGACCCCCTCCTCATAACATCCTACAGGTTAGATAGAAGGCAGAGATTTTCTAGCTTTGTGACACTTTTTTAGAAAGTGTTACTACCTCGGTGAGTATTTACTTACTATTATATTTTAGTCAGTTCCGCTGTGAGATATTTATTTAAGCTCTGATATATTTATTCTTGCATATTTGCAGGGTACCAAATACCCAACTCGGGCTTTAGTGGGCTTTGATTTTATCATTTTTGCGAAAAATCCGGACCCACTGGAATTCGAGTTGTTACAATTCTTAACATAAATTTTCGTTTTTGGAACCAAAAAGAATGTTTTCTATATAACTTTGAATTATTAAAATATCATTTTTATCTTATTTTATAAATAATGTTAGATCTACTTTACCAATTTTAAAACCAAAATTAATTAAATAACCTTTTAGAAGGTTATACCAAGCATGAGGTATCTGTTTTAAACCGTATAGCCTTTTTTAATTTGTAGACATAATCTTGATATTTTACATGTGTGAATAAAGAAGGTTGTTCTACATATACATTTTCTTTTATAAAACCATTTAAGAAATCACTTTTTTCATCCATTTGATAAAGTTTAAAATTATTAAAACATGATTATGCTAATAGAATACGTATAGCTTCTAGACGAGCTATGGGTGCAAATGATTCATCATAGTCAATTCCTTCTACCTGATTATAACCTTGAGAAACTAGTCTAGGTTTATTTCTAATAATATTTCCTTGCTCATCGGCTTTATTTTTATAAACCAATTTTATACCAAATAGCTGCTTGGTTTCTTAGTCTAGGAACTAAGTTCCAAACATCATTACGTTCAAATTAATTTAATTCTTCTTCTATAGCTATTATCCAGTAGTCATCAGTTGAAGCTTCTTTAGGATTCTGTAAATGGTGTAGTGGGTATAGTGTATTCATTATGAGTAATATTCCAAGTATCATATCCATTTGCTTGAATAAAAATTCTCATTCTAGCTGACCAGTAGTTATATTTAAAACCATTAAATAGTGGTGGTCATGCAGTGGATTGACCTTCAACAAAACTTGTGTTAGTGTCATTTTCCATATTAATCTATGTATCAAATAACTATGTTACAGCTATAAGATGGCCTTTCTCTAATACCAAATGAAAGAGCTGCTAAAGATCGTAACATAGAATATAATCTAAGTTATTTACTAGTGCGGAATAAAATATAAAAAGTAAATAGTAAAGTAAATGACACCAGGGATTTTTATACTGGTTCGAAGTCCTGTTCTACATCCAGCCCCAAACTCCTTCAGGAATTTAACTATCAACCTTCACTCAACCCAAATAAATAGGCAATACACCGTCGGAGCAACCGAATAGGACTTCTGCGGCCTAGACAACCGAATAGTTATTCTACCGCCTAAGTAATCAAACAGGACTTCAACAATACAATAAGTTTTCTTTACTGATTTTGCTTTGTAGATAGCACGGATATGTCTTTTGAGTACACCCTTCCTATAATCCTTTTCGTTGTGGTATATAGTGTAGCACGTGAAGATTGAAAGTAATTTTAATCATAAATAAATTTGTGCTTGAATCTGCAAGTGATTTGAATGCATTTATGAAAGCAAATGGCAGAATTTAGATAGCAAGAATATAGAATAGAATCATAGAATTAAGTTATTTAAAAAACTAAATTCAAGGCTATATATAGAGTATAAAAGATGTAATCATTTGTGAAAAGTTTCGGCAAAAAGGTAAAGAAACAACTTTTTGATTAAAAGTTGTTTCTGTTCGTTAAAAGAAGGTGACCATTCAGAACATAGCTGTTATGAATATTCAGTCGACTGAGAAAAGAAATTCGGTCATCTGAAAATTCAAACAATATCGAAATTTAAATTTATTTTCAAAAGACACCTGGTTCAGTCGACTGAATGGGGGTATTTAGTTGACTGAACCTTCAAAGTCATTTGTGCACCTATGCATGTTTCAGTCGACTGCATACCCATGTTCAGTCGACTAAAACATGTGTTTTCTGCCATATAAACTTCTTGTTGAAAGGATTTTGTTTAGTTATTTATTATAATTAATGTCTAAGGTGTGTATATGATTTTGAAAGTGGTTTTGAACCATGTGTGTGTTCATATACCATTTAGGAGAGATTTTTAAATTGATTAACTACTAACTAGACTATAGACAAACCACTTATAAAATTTGAATTTTTCTCTTTGAATCTTGGTCTTTGATCTATGTCGAGTAGAATAGTATCTTCTCTTGCAAATTTGGTTAGTTAATATAATATATACTTATATAGTTATCATGATCAAAACATCAAAACACAAGGTTCTAACATACTTGACCCGACATACCATATACTGTGGTATGTTGGATTACTAGTAGACCTAGTATAGAGAATTGGTACGCTATTGACTTGGTCATGACATCCTCAAAAGAAATATAAACCTTGGATTACATTATCAAAAGTTTCCACGTGTCCTTTATGGATACAGCGATGCAGATTGGAAGACTGTGTTAAATGACTCCAAAGTAACTAGCAGATATTTTTTTTAGTGTAAGAGGTGAACTTGTTTCTAGGAATCTAAGAGATGGACACTTTTGGCTCAATCGACTACAGAGTCCGAGATGATGGCACTAGCTATTGCTTGTAAAGAAGTTGATTATTTGAGAAATCTGTTGGCTAAGATTCATTTATGGGAAAAACCGCTACCAGCTGTGTTGATTCGTTGCGATAGTGCCATGACTATTGCAAAAGTTGAGAAACGTTATCATAATGGTAAGAGACGACATAGTCATTGTAAGCACAATATTATAAGAAAATGTATCTCTTTAGGATTTGTTAAAGTGGAATATGCGCACACTTATGAGAATATGGTGGATCTTTTGATGAAAGGATTGGTCAGAGAGAAAGTCCCTACAACATCTAAAGAATGGGACTATCATCCTTAAAATGTGGAGTATATCATAATAGTTACCCAACCTAATGATTGGAAATCCCAAGAACTAGCTTCAATGGGTAATAAGAAGTTGTGAACTGATATTAATTGAACATGCTATAAAAGCATGTATTCCTAAAGCGATACAATGATGAGTTGATAGCAACTATTAATTTGTTCTATACTCCATGTGGAATCGAGAACCTAGCAACAAGAGTACTCTTAATAGACTCATCTACATGATATGGAATTGATTCCATTTCTAATGGAGTTTTAAAGTAGAAATTCCTAGAGCATTCACTGTACCGGGATAGGCGTGCATAGCCATAAATGCATGGGCTTTTAGATTGCACCCTAGAAAGATTTTTTATGGTTTCATGCCAGAAATTAAGTTCAAGACTACAAGTCACACTAGTATAATCTAAATCTTACTCACTAAGCAAAGGTTCAAACCTAAAGGTACCCTTTTCTTATGTGCAATCTTATAATGTTTTTAGGAATTTCTTGAAAAATATTTGAAAAGAAAATTCAAGTAGGGGATGGTTGGAATTGTTAGAATTATTTAAAAAATTAGTACAAGGGTTTAATAAGTGCATTAATTGTCTGAGTCCTACAACATAGGAATTATTAAGAGAAACGTTTTTTACTTTGGTACAAATTAATAAAACATTTGAATAAATGCATTAATGTTTTTACAAATGGTCCTAAAATGTTTTATAACATTGAATTGTTTAAAATTTAATAATAGGATTTGAATATGTGCATTTATTGTTTAAGTCCCATACCAAAGGCATTATTGAGAGGAACATGTTATACTTTTGGTATATAACAATAAAATGTTTGAATAAGTGCATTTACTGTTCATTCAAATGGTCATAAAACATTTTATAACATTAATTTTTGGAACAAATTGATAAAACATTTTATACTTTTGGTTCAAATTAATAAAATGATCATTTAAGATCCATTGATTTTAAGAATGTTTTATAATGTTCATTTTTAGATCAATTTTCTACTTAATAAAATGGTAGTTGTTGGGTGTGTTTCCACCCATGAGTTTCCATCCTTCGTCGAACCAAGCCCATCGAGCAAAACAACACCTCCTTGCCGAACCAAAGGCCATCCGGTCAAGCTCCATCCGGTCGCAGGCCTCACCGGACCAACACATATACACTCCCCCACCGAACCACCCATCACCGGTCCAAGCTCTATGCCGGACCAACACCGCCTTCATGCCGAACCAACACCTCTAAACCCACTACCGAATGAACCTCCAAACCACCTACCACCGGTCCACTCCATCACCGGTCCAAGTTCCATACCGAATGAAGCCTCGCCGAACCAGAACGCTTTCAGGCCAGATTGCTTCAGCCCAAGCCCGCCAGCTGCTATATACTTCCAGGACCCCTGCCCCCGACCTCACTCTATAAATAGAGGGGCAGGGGTACAACAATGGCAGACAAGTTTGAGAGCTCAAGCATGAAAGGAACTTTCAAACAACTTTTATATACTTGTATGCAAAGCTTTGTATTTGTAATCTGAAAGAAAAAAGATAATAACATATAAAGTGGATGTAGGCACGTTCTGGCTGAACCACTATAAATCTGTGTGTCTTTTACAGTTTAGTCCCCGCTTTTTACATATTTGCATAAGCCAACCAAATCGTTGAAAACCATATAAAATCGACTAAATAATAGACTTGGAGGTGTTTGCCCATTTTTTGTGCAAATATTTTTTGGTGCTTTCACTGAGAACTTGGAACTCGAAGCTTCAGCTTCCCTCATTTAACCTTCTTTCCCAATAGCACCCTTCATTGCCTAGGAAACATGACTTCCAGGCCGAGAAAAGACGCCAACAAGGGAAAGAACGTTGCAACCAGCAGCGCTCCAGATCCAGTGGATCCAGATCAAGAGAACCATCCCACTACGACAGCAGTGCCAAATGTAGATCAGGCAATTCCGACAGCCCCTGCCGCGGAACAACCGGCAGCAATCACTAGGGCAGACCTAGACAGAGTTGTGGTTGAAGTGACTAACCGCTTCGCATCCCAACAAGAAGCTTTGGTGAGCCAACTCATGTCACGCTTGAGGGATGCTGAAAAATCCAACCGCAACACCGAATCATGGGGTGAGTCTCAATCTGGAGGATCTCGGAGACAACAAAGGTCTTCCCTCTTCGAAGAAGCTATCAACAGGAACAACAATGATAGGGGCCGCGCCCGGACTCAGCCCGAACTCCGACTCGAGGAAGCGCTTGGAACCGAACCCAATGGGGGAGGCACCAGGCGAGGGTCGGATGTAGCTGAGCCAGTCATGTCGCCTAATCATAGAAACCCCGCTGAACGGAGCCGAGCTAGAACCCAGCTCGAAGTTGACCCCATGGAAATGCTCGAAACAGAACCCCACAGGGGAAGATCAAGGCAGGGGCCAACTGTAGCTGGTCCTAGCATGCATCCGAGCAGCCAAAGACAGCCACTGGATAACGTCAGAAGTGATAGACTATACCATCCCTACAGGTCATCTGGACGAGATCGATCCCGCAGGGAAGAACCAAGCTCATTTTTGTCCGCTCCAAATTCTGATGAAAGAATGGCACGATTATTCAGGGAATGCGTCCGACGGGAGCAAAGGGATCGAGGGATAGGCGCTAGGGTAACCAGCCCTTTCACCCGCGACATCGAAACCGCCATCACCCCTCGAGAATGGAAAATGCCGATGATGGAACCGTACAAGGGAACTTCCGACCCCGTTGTACACTTGCAGAGATACACACAACATATGCTCATGAGCGGAGCAATGGAAGGAGTGTTGTGTAAATGCTTTCCGCTATTCCTAGCAAACCTAGCTACCTCCTGGTTCTGCCATCTACCCCAAGGATCTATCAGCTCATGGGAGATGTTGAAAGAAAAGTTCATTAGCCAGTTCCGCATTCATGTGGAACAACCCAAGGATGCTTATTCTCTATCTACTGTCAAACAGAAATCCGGAGAAACACTGCAACAATATCTAACCCGGTTCAACGCCGCAGCGGCCGTAGTCCAAGATGCCGATGAGAAATTCACCCTAATGGGCCTCTGTAGTGGTGTGCACCCAGATACCAAGTTTGCTAGAAGACTAACTAAAAAAAAACCAGCTACCTTGCCCGATTTCTTCCATGAAGCTGGGAAGTACATGAGACTCGAAGAGGCTGCCACTGAAAGGCAGACAGGACCACAGGCTAAGACGACTCATGGAAACGCCCCCGCCGCAGCGAAGGACATTCGGAGAAACGACTCCAGAGACAATGCAGGGGGCAAGAAGGGAGAAAAGCGCTTGTACCGACCAGGACCGAGATTTGACGCTTACACTCCCTTGAATGAAACAGTCGAGAACATCTTCCTGGCCACCCAGGACGAACTTACATACAAGCCCCCCCCCCCCTCCCCCGGGTACAAGAAAGAGTCAGATCGCGCAATCCAGTCCGGAAAATTCTGCCGTTTCCACGAGTCTCATGGGAACGATACCAATGAATGCCGCCATCTAAGAGACCTAATTGAAGAACGCATCAGGAGAAAGAGGCTGGAACGCTATGTAAAGGGCCAGAACAGGACTCCAGCTCCCGCCAAGGAAAACCCAGGGCAGCTCCACCCAGAGACAGGCGGAGGAAATCGCAACACCAGCGGTTCCAGCCAAGAGAAGATAGCGGTCCATACAATATCAGGAGGGCCACACATCGTCGACAAGAGCTG
Organism: Allium cepa; assembly: GCA_030765085.1. Lineage (NCBI taxonomy): Eukaryota > Viridiplantae > Streptophyta > Magnoliopsida > Asparagales > Amaryllidaceae > Allium > Allium cepa. Next base: position 142,009,529 of record CM060931.1, on the reverse strand, counting down.
GGCAGAAATGGAAAGATACGAAAACTCACTCAGAAGCGAGGGAGACTGCATCAATTCTGTTATGGAAGAACGCCACCCTAAGCGGAAGGAAAATAATGACATCACATTCAGTGGGCGCGACCTAGAAGGAAGGCAATACGCTCATATGGATCCTATGGTTATCTCTGCCTGGTTCGGCCCAGCTGAAGTTTTTCGAATCCTAGTAGACACTGGAAGCTCAGTGAATATTCTGTTCAAGCATGCTTTCGACAAAATGAAGCTGTCAATGAAGTACGTGTCTCCCTGCAACAAACCGCTACACGGTTTCACTGGAGAAGCAAAGATGCCCCTCGGACAATTGGATCTCTTTGTTGAATTGGGAAGTCATCCCTGCTCCGCCGTTCGGAAACAAACATTCGTGCTAATAGACAACCACTCGGCCTACAATACCTTTTTAGGAAGACCAGCCTTGTCCGACTTCCAAATTGTCCTTGCCCCATGGTGCCTGAAGATGAAGTTCCCAACGGATAATGGAGTGGGAGAAGTAGAAGGGGATCAAGACGCCGTTCGGGACTGCTATGTAACCGAACTTCGCAATAATCGCAGGAGAGATAAAGGGAAGAATGCAGAGACTGCTCTCTGCAAGAAAAACTTGGAAGCATAGCAACTAAAGAAGACCCCTCCTCCTCGATATACCAGTGATCCCTTTGATGAATTAGACCCTAGGGACAGAGAGGAGGAGGCCACCGCCGAGCCCGCAGAGGCTATGGAGTTTGTATCTGTAGACAAATGTGACTCGAGCAGACTACTGAGAATCGGGTCTCAGTTAAAAACAGAATTGAAAGACCAACTTATTGATTTCCTTCGCCACAACTTGGATGTGTTTGCATGGACACACGCTGATATGACTAGAATCTCCCCGGACATAGCATGCCACGCACTAAACATCGATCCTACCAAGGTACCGGTAAAGCAAAAGAAGAGAAGTATGGGGGCAGAACGATCGGCAGCCCTAGAAGAAGAGGTAAAGAACCTGCTTGCCAATAACTTCATACGAGAAGCCATCTACCCAGAATGGATCGCTAACCCGGTACTGGTAAAGAAGGCTAATGGGAAGTGGCGGACATGCATTGACTTCTCCAACCTAAATGATGCTTGCCCAAAGGATTGCTTCCCCCTTCCCCGAATCGATCAACTTGTGGACAGTACCGCCGGGCACGAGCTCTTATCTTTCATGGATGCCTACTCCGGATATAACCAAATCCCTATGCATGCCCCCGATCAGGACCACACCAGTTTCATCACGGACCGGGGGTTTTACTGCTACAGAGTAATGCCTTTCGAACTTAAGAACGCCGGAGCTACTTACCAGCGCCTCGTCAACAAGATGTTTGCGGAATTAGTGGGACGAACTATGGAGGTCTATGTGGATGACATGCTGGTTAAATCAAGAAAAGCCAACGATCGTGTAAGCCACCTGGACGAGATGTTCCAAGTACTCCGTCAATATGGAATGAAGCTGAATCCTCTAAAGTGCTCCTTCGGGGTGTCATCAGGAAAGTTTTTGGGATTCATCGTCTATGCCAGAGGGATCGAAGAAAACCCCGAACAAGTCCGAGCCTTGCAAGATATCAAGATACCATCCACTCGGAAAGAAATGCAAAGCCTAGACGGGAAGGTGGCCGCCCTAAGCAGATTCATCTCCAAAGCAACTGACAAGTGTGTCCCTTTCTTCGAAGCCCTAAAGAAAGACAAAGGAAAGTTCGAATGGACTGACGAATGCCTAACGGCCTTCCATAACCTAATCGAACATCTCCAGAGACCACCGGTACTCTCAACTCCTAGTGAAGGCGAAAAGTTATACCTATACCTTGCTGTGTCATCTCATGCTCTAAGCGCCGCTTTGGTGAGGGAGGATAACCGCACGCAACGGCCCGTATACTTCGTAAGTAAGAGGTTTACGGAGGCAGAAGCCAGATATCCTAAACTTGAGAAGCTAGCGTACTGCTTACTAATCACATCACGGAAGCTGCGACACTACTTCCAGTCTCATTCCATCCGAGTTCTAACCGATCAACCACTAAGGCAAATACTTCATCGTCCCGATACTTCTGGGCGGTTACTTAAATGGTGCATTGAATTGAGTCAATATGATATCACCTACCACCCCCGCACCGCCATCAAGGGACAAGCTATGGCCGATTTCATTGCCGAATTCACCACCGGTGAAGGTAGGGAGCAATCCGAGGTGTCAGAAGACGTCAAATGGAATCTCTTTGTAGATGGAGCATCAAACGAACAAGGCTCGGGGGCAGGGATCGTGATAGTCACCCCCAGGGGAAGGAAGCTGCACTATGCCCTGAGGTTGGAATTCGCTGCCACCAATAACGATGCAGAATATGAAGTAGTAATCGCCGGATTAGAACTTGCCTTGGAAATCGGAGCCCGTTCTTTATATCTTTATACTGATTCTCAACTCATTGTAAATCAAATACTAGGAGAGTTCCAGACTCGAGGAGAACGACTCACAGCATACCTAAAGAAGACCAAGCTGCTACTTAACCAACTGGATCACTATTTGATCAGACACATTCCTCGAGAGGAGAATCAAGAGGCTGACGAACTGGCAAAACAAGCCAGCATGAAGAACAACTCCTTTTCGGGAGCAATAGCCGTCTCAAAACAACTAGCCCCGAGCTTCGAACGGGAGGATCTGATAGCCGCGATTGAAGAAGAAACTTGGATGGCTCCTATCTGGAAATACTTACAAGATGGCGCATTGCCCAGCGAGCATAGCGAAGTCAGGAAAATCTTGAGGAAAGCTTCCCGCTACACACTGCAAGAAGGAATCCTCTACCGGCGCGGCTTCTCTAACCCCTTATTACGATGTGTCGCTGGAAGGGAAGCCAAAGAAATCTTATCCAACATCCACCAGGGAAGCTGCGGAGATCACACTGGAGGGCAGACTCTGGCAAAGAAGATACTCCGATATGGATATTTCTGGCCCACCTTGAACAAAGACGCCTTAGACTTCGTTAAAAAATGTGACAGATGTCAGAAATTTGCCAAAATTCCTCGACTACCGACAAATGAGATCACTCAAATGACTAGCCCTTGGCCCTTTGCAGTATGGGGAATTGACTTGATTGGTGAACTGCCAATGGGCCGAGGCGGAGCTAAATATGCTATAGTAGCAGTCGACTATTTCACCAAATGGGTGGAAGCAGAACCTCTAAATAAAATATCTTCGACAAAAATCATTAACTTCTTGATCAAAAATGTTCTGTGCAGGTACGGAGTACCACTCAAAATCATATCAGACAATGGACTTCAGTTTAACAGCGTGGAATTCACCGACTGGTGCCAAGAGCACGGGATTCACAAAAGCTTCTCATCCGTGGCTTATCCCCAGGCAAATGGCCAAGTCGAAGCTGTCAACAAAATTCTCAAAACACTGATCAAGAAGAAGCTTGAAAAGTCAAAGGGCGCTTGGGTGGATCAACTTCCTACGGCACTTTGGGCCTACCGCACATCTTTCAGAACATCAACAGGACATACTCCTTTCTCTTTGGCATACGGATCGGAGGCAATGCTCCCAGTTGAGACTATTGTGCCTTCCCACCGTAGGATCCACTACAATCCAGAAGAAAACGAAGAACTCCTCCTCATGTCTTTGGATCTGATTGAGGAAAGGAGAAACGATGCAGCACTCAAAGTAGCAGCTCACAAACAAAAAGTGGCAGCCCAGTACAACTCCAAAGTCAAGCATCGCAGCTTACAAGAAGGAGATCTTGTCCTCAAACGAATCTTTCCGCGCCCCGAGGCACTGGACCCCATCTGGGACGGACCATATGTAATTCATAAAGATCTCCACAACGGAGCTTATATTTTGTCAACAGTGGACGGAGAGGTGTTCCAGAGGGCATGGAACATCCGACACCTCCGTCGATACTTTTCTTAACTTGTACTGCCCATATGAAGTGAATTAACAAAGAGAATCAGTGGACATAGGCATTTTCGTGCCGAACCACTTTAAAAACTTGGCTCTTGTTGACTTGTTCCTTTGCATCTTAGCTACTTGTTAAGCTTTATCCTTTTCTGTTGAACAAAATCCTTTGCAAATGACATTTCCATTTAGAGCTTCACAGCACAACTCCACCTGGACAAAATCTAACAGGTACGCTACGATCCTATGCCCTCGCCAATGAGACACTTTGCTCCGGTATCCCTCTACCGCGAGTTAACTCATTGTTTGCCTCGGCCCTTAAAGCCGAGTATAAGCCACCGAGAAGGCCGATTATGCCATGGCAGCTCATTACAGCGATTCGGCTCGCCGGCATTTGTAAACCGACCATAAGCCCCAACATAAGGTGTGGCCAAGCAGGGGCAGTTAACAGTTGACGATCGGCCCCCATGCTAGCCGGCCACAGTAAATCGAATAATACCCGCGATTACGGGCCATAATCTCCCGGGTAGTTACTGTGCGCGATCGGCTCCGGTGTGTCTTAAGTGCGGCTGTGGTAAAAAAGAAAACTCCCCGCAGTAGGCGTAAGATGGGTGACATATGTCTCCAAGACCCACAGCTAAGGAAAGTGACTACAAAACCCGTTTGCCACGAACTTAAGCACACCAACGGCCTTCCGTAACTGGAAGTTTTACTTTTCCTATATTTCCACTTAGAAACTTTTCTTCTATCCCCTATAACGATCCCTAAAGTAAAGGTCACAAAATAGGGGAACTCTCGCTTGTGGAAATATGAACTCACATCCGGATGACTGAACACCTAGCTACATTCCATACTCAGTCACGCAAGACATTCAAAGCAACCCCCTACAACTAAAACACGAAGGGCGGTACTCTCTTCTCTTGTATACCAATATGTAGCGTTAATTTATTCACACATCATATTGACATTACAAGAAATTGTATTTTGAGCAGAAACTTAGCACCAAATCGCAGGCATATGCATAACCATGTTTCTTATACAGCACATCAAAATAATAACAGCATACAAAATATAACGGAATCAGCACGCGTCATGAAATTACATAAAGCCATTCATCACAAACAATATTATTACGGTCACATCAATGTTTTGGACTAACATAAACAGCAATAAAAAGAAATCAAAAGGTGACCGAATCCGTACAAGGAACCAGCTGCGTCCACGCTTCGCCCTCATCCTACCAACTCTCCAAGCCTACTTAGCCGCAGGGTCGGAGCTCCCAGCATGTTGATCGGAAGCCCCACCTATCCAATTCAGAAGAGGAGTCCATTAAACAAACAGTAAGCGATCAAGTTATGAAAATCTAAAAAGAAAAGAGAAAGAGAAGAGAGACTCACAAGCGTCCGCCGCTTGATCCTCAACCTCCAATTGCACACCCGCTTCCTCCACAGCAAGCAGCTGCATCCCCTCCTTCACCGCCGCCTGCTCCTCCTTCGAAAATTGAGCGGTGACTACATCCAGACTAAAGGCCGCTCCACCTTTCTTACCCGCATCAACCCTGGCCTCCTCTAAAGCCCGAAGATATACCTTGGCCATAACCCGGGGATAGTCATCCATCCAGGATAAGCTGCCCTCCTTCCAAGTGCGGAAGTACATGTCCTGCAGCATATCGTCCATCATCCCCTCATCCTCTTCAAACCTCTTCACCCGGGCCTCGGAAATCTATAACTTAGTGGCAGTAGCATCCCTCTCCCGCCGGTATCTCGAGCACTCAGCCTGGAGGGATCTCCTCATCTCCTCCACCTCTTCTTTCAACTTGGCTTGAGCAAGTTCTGCAGCTTCAAGCCTCCCAGATATCTCTTCAACCTGCTCGAGATCCGCCCTCCTAACCTCATCAACCGTGGTAATGGCCATGTCAATGCGTTTCTTGCAAGCGGCCTCCATTTTCCGCAACTCAGCTCTGCTAGCCTCTTCTATGGCCTTCTTCAGTCGTTGGGAGTCGGCTTCATGCTGCGAAATCTGAATAGCCTGGTCGGCAAGTTGTTTGGCCTGATCAGCAACCACTAACCGCAACCTTATATTGGCACTCCCTATCTCCTCCCCGGCCTTGGCCAATAGGGCGTGATGTTCCATTAAATTCTTGGCCTCCTCCACGACCCGGTCGATGTTGGCCTTGGCTTCGTCCCCCATAGCAGCTATCCGAGTAGTGAGCAGATCCAGATCTAGGGACTTAGCCTCATCAAGAACCCGAATCATGAGATTGCAGGGGAGAAGATGCTCGCCCGTGGCCTCGTCAAATAAAATATCCTAAGAGCTTGGGTCCAAATCCGGGTGACCGGCAAAGAGATTGTGAGGCACGTCGGGACGTTTTATGCGGATAACAGTAGGATTCTCGGAAGGATGCGGAGAGGGGACAAACTCCATGGTCTCCTCCGTGGTATCTCGGGAAGGCTGAGTAGGAGGCTGAGGACCAAGTGGTGAATCAAACAAGGAACGCCTCCTCTTCCTCTGCTGGATACCCTCCTCGATAACTCCAAGGAGGGGGCGGTAGCTGACCACGTCCCCAGGACGGCCGGTAGGAGGCTTCGGCTTAGCAGAAGCTCTCATGAACTTGAATTGTTCGAGGCGGTGTCGAACATCTGACGTTTTGGCCACCTGGCCTGCCCCTGGAGTAAAGAATAAATGTTGCAAGCATGCATCAAATCATGAGGCAAGAGATATATCGAGTTAAAAAAAAAGAACAAGAAAGAGTCTTTTACTATACAAGCCCTGCAGAGAAGGAGGATCCTGCAATAAGTCCTGGATTTCATCCCAGGACGGGAGCGAGCCATAAAATATTCCTAAGTCCCTATCGTAAATGGAATCTGCAGAAGTCAAAAGTTCACCTTGCACTGCTGGAGTCACCCTAGTTGAGGAGCTCTTAGGGGATGGATCGGCGCCAGCCCCGGCCTTGCCAGTCTTCTTCGCCTTCTCCGCCAAATCTGATTCTCCCTCCGATTCCCCGAAAGCTTGACGGAGAGCCTCATCGGTCCACTCCTGAAGCTCCCCCACTTGCCCGGAGGTTAAGGCACCAGTGCCACTACCGCCCTGTCCGTCGCCATCATCATTGCCCTCTCCATCTCCATCGCCATCTCCTCCACCCTCTGACTCTCCTCCTACATTGCCTCCTTCGCCCTCGCCTCTATCCTCTTCCACATCTTCCTCCTACGGGGTAATCGGGCAAGTGCTAGGAGAGGGGCCGTCAGACTCCTTAAGTTTCTTACCCCCGACAACCGGAGGCTTTGTAAAAGTTTTCCTCTTGCCACTCTTCTTCGTGGCCCCTCCTGTAGTCTGGGCAGCTTTCTCTTCCGCTGTATCTCTCTGTTTAACCACGGAATGATGTGGAAGAATCAAGTTGTACATCAAGAGTCTAGCATTCCTGATCAGGTAAGCAGCCGATCTGTCTCTCTCTGAAATAGCTTCTATCTCAGCTGCCATCTGAACTAGGCGATCGTTCTCCACAACCACAAAGCCACCTGTTGCTAGCAAGAAATGAAAGCACATAAGGAAAAGAATTGCGGCCAAGACAAGGAATGTAAATAAAACTTTGACTTACATCCGGAGGTGAAGCGACGGATAGAGACGGAGTCATCTCTGACGAAGAACCACTCCTTCTTGAACATACTGTACTTCGAATAGAGGTCCAGAACCGGCTTAAAAGAGACGGCAGACTCCAAGCTAATATATGGGGATCCCTTCCTGTATCCCCTCAGATTGTACAGATACCGTATCTCCCGGTTGGAAGGAGCGCGCCCATACCTCTCCTGAAAGATAGCGTACAAGCACACCAGGATGGCGTAAGAGTTGGGCTGGAGTTGGAATGGAGCCACCTTCAGATAAGTGATGAAGCTGACTACCCAGGCGTTGATGGGAGGAATGGCCCCGCACATACAGTGGTACCTACTATACGCAAAATACCCTTCAGGAGGGTCATATGGCATAACTCCAGCCCCCGGCAGCACCATGAGCGCTCTATCTATTTCGAAGGAACGAGATATAACATCGAGTTGCTCCTCCTTCAGGGAGCTAGGAAAGCTGTCAAGAGGGGAGACCAGAAGTTCCTGGGGACCATACCCATCCACTAACGACCTCGGGGCAGGTCCATGTTGCGCCGGCCCTGACTGGGCTGGGGGCACGGTAGAAGTCTCTTCTCTGTCCTTGGACTTCTTTCTATCTGATCGAGTTTCTGCTTTGCGAGACATTTATCTGCGGCACAAGAAAAACATGGTATTAGAACAAGGAGTATGGGAATATAAACGAATAACTTTCAGGTTCCATCCGGTGGTCAAGCTTTCGAGGTTCACTCGGCATTCCCAATACCGAGCCCCATTCGGTTCTTAGAAACCTCGTATCCATCCGGCATCAGATCCATTCGGTAGTCAAGATTCTTAAGCTCATTCGGCTTTAGGATATATACCTGGTTCGGTACGAGGTTGATTCGGCAGGAAGTTGATTCGGCTAGGAGTTGATTCGGCTCTCTCTGGTTCGGTAAGGAATAACTAAGGGGGTGTAGCCCCTATATATAGACGAGCGCAGAAGCACCGGACCAACCGGTTCGGCACACCGGACCAACCGGTTCGGCACCTCAAACCGAATGAAGCTATACCAGGTATCCAACTTAAAGAAAAGCGCGACACGTGCAAGCACGTGCCCCACTTTAGGGGACAAATGTTGGGCGTGTTTCCACCCATGAGTTTCCATCCTTCGTCGAACCAAGCCCATCGAGCAAAACAACACCTCCTTGCCGAACCAAAGGCCATCCGGTCAAGCTCCATCCGGTCGCAGGCCTCACCAGACCAACACATATACACTCCCCCACCGAACCACCCATCACCGGTCCAAGCTCCATGCCGGACCAACACCGCCTTCATGCCGAACCAACACCTCTAAACCCACTACCGAATGAACCTCCAAACCACCTACCACCGGTCCACTCCATCACCGGTCCAAGTTCAATGCCGAATGAAGCCTCGCCGAACCAGAACGCTTTCAGGCCAGATTGCTTCAGCCCAGGCCCGCCAGCTGCTATATACTTCCAGGACCCCTGCCCCCGACCTCACTCTATAAATAGAGGGGCAGGGGTACAACAATGGCAGACAAGTTTGAGAGCTCAAGCATGGAAGGAACTTTCAAACAACTTTTATATACTTGTATGCAAAGCTTTGTATTTGTAATCTGAAAGAAAAAAGATAATAACATATAAAGTGGATGTAGGCACGTTCTGGCCGAACCACTATAAATCTGTGTGTCTTTTACAGTTTAGTCCCCGCTTTTTACATATTTGCATAAGCCACCCAAATCATTGAAAACCATATAAAATCGACTAAATAATACGACTTGGAGGTGTTTGACCATTTTTTGTGCAAATAGTAGTAAAATGTTTTTAATGCTCCTACATTTTCTCCCACTAAAATAGTAACTCTTTTAATTTTCCATCTATTTAATTGATGAATCGACGAAATAGAAAATAATAATAATATACAACCATCTCTCTGTCATTTCACTTATCTGCCACTTCTCTTTTCAAAAGTAAAAAAGAGAAAATAACAATATTTTTACCGTCCACGGGTAAAAAATCTAGTCATCATCTTTGGTGCAGTGGTTTGGTGAAAACGGTATTGGGCTATTTAATCCTAGAGGTGGCACTACTTATAGTCGACCTTGCACAACTTTGGAAAGAGCGATGAAACATCTAAAAGAAAGCAAAAAACTATGTGACTCAACCATGGAAATAATTTAGTTTTGTGGTCCAAGTATAATAGGAACAATCGGAGAATGACCCAACGAGAGTCTTTTATCAGTAAAATATAACTAAGTTAAAATTTAAGATCTCAAGTAACGATGTGTAGAATTCTTCAAACTTAAGAGTACTGTTGTACTTAGTGTCTAGACCATACATTGATTATAGTATTCATCCACATGACATGACACTTTGTTATGATTGATAGAGTTAGGAGTATGCCCTAAGGGAAATTATGTAATTTGTTACATATATCTAACTCGTTGACCAATCTTGTTCGAAAAAAAAGATGTTTTCTTTCTATTATATACTTGATATAATGTGTTATATTAATTAATTAATTTAATTAAAAGTATATTTAATAGAAAATCCATAAATGGTACATTTTGTGTTAGTAGTTACTAAACGTTGTAAACATGAGAAATTTATTACAATGAAAAAAATATAACATTTTAAATGTTCCTAATCAAGATGCATCGAGACTGAATGTTAATGTATCCGTTAAGACTAGAGTACGTCACGCTCTCCAAATGTTAGGCTATGTATGTAACATCTCCCTACTTGGAGTCCCAAAACTAATGGCTACGGATGCTGCAGTCATCCATAATTATAAATCCTCGGCGACCAAATACGACGACGTTAGATTCATTGATACATAGAAACAGCTGAATATGGAAAAAATTTATACTTCAAATAAAATCACATTTCATTCAAGATATTTCCATTTCATTACATAATCCCAAAGTCGCAAATCATGTTCAGAGAAAATATATTTATTACAACATATGCCAAGAGCAACATGTAAAGATGCCCCCTTGGTAGATCAGAGTATATACAGGCAATATAACAACATTGCCATTACAAAAAACACAACGGAATCAAAAGAAAAGAGAACTCTAAATAGCTATCATGCCTCATGTACGTCTCCGAAAGCTTATTCGTCTCAAGAGGTACCTGAAAAGCTCAACTCTCAAACTACTCAAAATTAATTGAGTACCCGAGAGTTTAAGGGGAAAACATAACTTCGAGTCAGACATAAAGTATGGTATGAATAATAATCTACTATCTCAAATCATACTATGAACTTGTTTTTTTGACATATTCCTTTTCACATAATTTTCATGGGCTAACTATGAACCTACTGGCCCTACCAATATCATTTCCTTTACACAGTTTTCATGGGCTTACTGAGAACCTCTTGGCCCCTACCAATATCTTTTTTTTTAATTTTAGCATCCTATATTCTGGTCTTCCTGACCTCTTGGATGCAATTCTACTCATTCAAGAGTTTTAATCGATTTATATTCACTACTGAGTCAACCTAGCTGGTTCTTCTACCCTTTATCCCCAAAATGCAGTTATGGGTCCATTGTAAAGTGAATATACTCATATTTGAAGAAACAACATAACAATATAGCAATATCACTCCTGTAGGTTTAAAATAAAACATGGTCAATCCCTTTAACCTATTACTTTATCAAAGATAGCCTCTCCTTAAAACTACTATCAAACATTCCTTTAAAAAATAGCCATGGGTTTTTCCTTTAAAATTAGAGTTTGGGTTATGAAACCTTTTGATACCTTCGAAACCTGCTTTCGATTTCATCGGATAACCTCCTTCAAAAGCCTTAAAATCTATCTTCAAAACATTAGGCTCTTGCCTTTTAATACTTTAAAACTTTCCTTTCGAAACCTTTTGACTGCATTAAAGTATTAGTATTTAACTTTTAGATACTTAGTTACGAAACTAGTTGAAATTACCCCTTTCGATACTAATGGAAGTAACCCTTCCGAAATCATTGAAAGTCCCCCTTTCGAAAGCATTGGGTTTATACTTAAAACATTGTTTGGGTCAAAGTGAAAATAGGCGAAAGCATCTGTTTTTAAACCATCTTTTATCATATAAAAACATTGCGGAAACATGATGGCGTCGGCACCATCTCTTCCGAAAGTATAAAACATATGGGTTAAACAATGGTAGGTTGGCATCGAAACCCCTTTCGAGACTATCACCTTTGAAACCCCTAACCCCTTTCGAAAGCTATAGGAAGTTGCTTTAGCTTATAAAACAAAGTACCCATTCGATGGTATTGATTTCTTCAACACCATCGAAAGGTTAAAGAACGACAGTAGGGTTTCGACTAGGTCGGAAACCCTTCTTTCAAAACATTCTTTCATAAGTAAGGAACCTAGTCGAAAGCCATCTTAAGTTAATGGAAACCCTTTTCGAAACCTTTCAAAACTCTATTTCGAAACCATATGCTTCGAATCTGTTGAAGGCTAGAACAAAACATAGGTAGGCGCTTTTCATTTTAAAAACAAACCAAGGTTTCTACTCCCTCAGAAGCTAGGCTTGCGACACTTAACCTTTCGCCTATCTCCATTCCACTATGTACCATCATGGTGATACCTTATGTGTTGGTTTTGGTATAATTGGTTTGACAAAGATGAAGGTGGAAGCTTCTTTCTCGAAAGGTGCTTTCCTAATTAGGCGGAACCAATTTTCTGATGTAAACCTGGTTTTATACTTCTTTAAGCAAACTTTTCTCTAACTAACCCGCCATGTGTCAACACCAGATTGGTGGCCTTAACTTTTTCAATTATTTTTCAAAATTATCTGTCGCTAATCTAGATCAAAACTGCGGTTAAATTAATCAAACAAGCCCATCCAATTTTTGCAAAGAAGTCCCTCTTCTAAAATAATTTATTTTGCATAGCAAATCACTTTCGAAAAATCCCCAAAAATTTCAGAAATTCACTTTAATCATTTCATCTAAAATATCAAAATTCAAGACCCAAATTCTCAATATATTTTTCAAAATAAATTTATAAACCCAAATAAGCGTATTTTTCTTTGAAAATTCATAATAATCTTTCCGTAGCTTGGAAAATTATGAAAATTGAAACCTAAGTCCAAAATCATGTTTTTCATAACATTAAATTTTCCTATGGCATTTAAACATCATTACATCTTGGTTTTACCGTAAAACCGTGCAAAAACTCTTTTAAACAATCTTATTTAAATCAAATAATTCATAAATCAAGGATATCATCATCCAATATATCATAAAAATGAATTTACCCTTAAGTCCGAAAATATATAATTTAAAACAAAATAGAGAATGAATTATTTTCACCTTGATCTATATAAGGAGACTGGATTGAGATTGATTTCCCCTAAACTTGAATCTCTAGCTTTTAATTTGATTTCCTCTTCTTCTCTTAATGGCCGGCCGTTCTCTATGTTTGTGATTTTTCATTTTAAAATGACGTGAATGGGATGTAAAATGGTCCGAACGAATGTATATAAGGGTGGGAGTTATGGATACCCTTATGCAATTTAACTAATCAAAACCCATTCTTAAGCCCAATAATTTTATATTAGGCTCGGCCGTAATTAATTAATTCAAGTCTCAATCCCCTTATCACATAACGTTTACATTATTCTATTTAATTTATTTAATTAAATCTCCTGAATAATGTTATCAAAAATTAGGGGTGTTATAATGTATTACTTATGATAACTGGGGGTACCTAGGGGTTACGTACTGATAGTTATTGAATAACTATAGAATGACTCATTCGATAGATTTTTATTGTTTAATGTAACTAAGGTCAAATAGAAACTATCGATGTGACTGATTTACATAGCTCTCACAACTTGAGAGTACTATGGATCTACGATATGAAATCTTCGCTTTGATTATAGTTTAATCATGGCATGGCATTCCATTTAGTGACTATATTTGGGTCGAGTGGAAGTATTGGAAGCAAAGTACTATTCAAGAGAGGATTCATCTCCGTAGCTATATAAGGTTAGTATCGCTGTCAAGTCAAATCAACATAACGTCAAAGTTCTGGCCAAAGCATGTTGATTAATAATGATTATTATTGGTTAATCAAGGACTTTGTGTTTGGACTATAGAGTTAAACGTGGATGATACTGAAATTTTGAACATTACCGAATACCATAAGTCCAAAGGGATATAGTTTTGACGAAAAGAATTGGTGTAAATAAATGTCGCAATCAGGTAACACTTATCAAACTAAAATTGGATTTTACCAAGACCGAGTAAGTGATAAATTTAGTCATATATCACACCATCTGTTAAGTGATATATGAACGTTAACATTCAAATAGTTCGATGTTAATCACCGATCAAATATACATCCAAGAGTCACACAACCAAAATGATGAATTCTCTTTAGATCGAATGTTTAGTTAGTTTATAATTGTTATAAATAATTAAATTAATTTATATTAATAAAATATTAATTTTGAAATTTGAATATGATTTGAGAAACAAATATTGTGTGTGTATATATATTCATAATGGTGATAAATATGTCAATCAATATTAATTAATTGATGCTAATATTAGTAAGATCCTATATTTATTAAAGGCAGACCTTTTATAATCACTCCTTGAAGTCCATCTGTTGACTGTGCCAGAGAGCAGGTAATATCTATTCCTGTTTGGACTTACTTCTCTTATATTCCCTCCATTTTGCAACCTAATTAGGTCTAAACTCGCTAACTAGTGTGGTAGGTAAAGTAAAATGCTTCGATGCAAACACCGTAGCTAGGGGAAAACTAGTCTACGCAGAAGCTTTGATTGAGATTTCCCTGATAAGCCATTATCAGATACTATCAAAGTCAGAGTGACTGAGGATCAGGTAGTAGAGATTGTAGTTCATTATGGTTGGAAGCCAGGAATATGTATGTCATGTCAGTCTTTTGGTCATACATCATATGCATGCACTCGTACATCATTTGTTGGTCCTCTCTCGTTTCAGACCTCTCTTCCTAGGCCCCCAAAAATGAAATGGATCCCAAAAGTCCGCGTTGTTCCTCCTCCTGTGGCACCCTCCATCCCTCTCATTGAGCCTTTAGTGCCACCTATTGTTCCTCTCCTCTCTGACACTATTATGGATTCCTCTGCTCCTCCTAATATTTCAGATCTTGGTGATTTTAGTTTTTTGTGGCACCCTACTGAGATGGCTTGGATCCATGTACAGTCCGACATGAGATATGACCCGACTAGACATGATTTCCATACTTTTGTTAGTGGTGATGATGGTGAATCTAGGCGTTTGCATTACTCTATAGATGGTGGTGATCTTATTCTCAGGGTGGATGGTGCACGTGGTAAGCGAAGTATATCTCTTCTCCTTGATGATAGCTGGGATAGGAGATATATATACTATATGGAACATCCGGGATTTGTTTTGGATATTGTGTCTCGCTTTGCAGATTTTTTGCGTGTGTTAGGTCCTACTGGAAGTGATTCTTCATCCTCCTAGATATTTCCTTAGGTAATTTTTATAGCCGAAGAAGCACCTTTTCTTCTAACCTATTATGTGCTCTAAGCGGAATGGCCACTATGAACCATATAGTTGTTTCTGTGAACATGCAGAACACTTTTTCTTCGTGTGTGTGTGTATATATATATATTGGCACGACCCACTATAAAGTCGTCTGGCTTTGCCAAAAAATAAAATATGCCAATCAATATGAGATATTGAAAAGAAATTAAATTAGATTTAATCTCCATATTTATTTGGGATTAAATGGGGTATTAATCCATAGATTTGGAAGAGATTTTTGGCTACAGTTATATGATAGCGACGGCCAAAAATGGAAGCAATTAGAGTGTAAACTAGATGGAAGAAATTAGGAAAGAAAAAGGAAAGATATGATCCTCGTTTCCCTTTCTCAACCATTATAAAAGCATCTCTAACGCTAACCTATAATGTCATTTTGGAGCCGCCTCCTCTTTCCTTCTAATTACAGAACCAAACCCATCTTAACCCCATTAATTCTCAAATCAAATCAAATGCAAATCAATAGTTATTTGATGGGAAAGATCTGCCGTTTTAGGACTAGCAATTCATGAAATCGAGAGGAAGAGAATTCACCATTCAACGTGGACTAGACGGCATTACCTTAACCTTTTGGTTTATATAAGATGTATAATTTTGTATAATTGTATGTCGCTCCTATATATGTTTATATTTTTTTGTATTGTTAGTTATGTGAGATTTCTACAAGCAATGATGTTGTCACAATACTGATTGGTTATGTGCATAAGCTTATCAAATTAAAAATATTTTTTATTAAGAATCTGAAATGCTTTGCTAAATTATTATGATTTTAATTATTAATATTATTTTATCCATATATTTGTGTATGCATGTGTGTGTTGGAATATGTAAACTAATTGACTTATATGAATTGTATTAATGTATGTATGTGTCTATTGCGTAGTTATTTGATCTAATAATTTTCAAATGTATATTTGCACTAATTATTAACATTAGAATCTGAAAATAAATTTTTGAAAATGATTATATATTTATTATTATTATTATTTAATTATTGTATGAACTAATAAATCCATATAAAATAAATTGTGTATTGAAAATTCAATTTTAATTTTTCTAAAATTAAATCATCATCATAGAAGCTTTCAAAAAAATTCAAATTTTTTAATCATTTTTTATATTTTTTAAAAATTATTTTATTTTTCGTTTAAAAAGTAACTAATTATTAAAAATATTATTTTAACTCAAATAAATCTGAAAAAATTAACAAGATATAAAATATCATTCTCGTTTTTGAAAAACTAAATAATTTTAGAGATTTTATAGATAATTGTTTTATATTAATTACTTATGATAGTTTGATTAATTAATTAATAAAATATATATATCGGTACAATGAAATTATAATAATTTTTAGATATGTAAAGTATTTTAATAGAGTATGTTTAAAAATATTACTATATATATTTATTTAATTTATACTTATATACAAGTGTACATATAATCATATTACTTTGATATGTATGTATGTATGTATTAATAATTACATAATATATAAATAAATGTATAATTATTTGGTTACTATATATATAATAGTTTTCATAATATATATGAGTCAATTTAAGGGACATAAATTAAAATATAAATTAATGATTGATCGATTGGTTGGTTGACTGGTTGATTGGTTGGCTGGTTGGTTGGCTGATTGATTGAATGGTTGTTTAAAGGAAGATCTAAATAAATAGCTAAAAGAATATTAATATATTTGGACAACACACAATGCATATAGGATGAGCCAACGTGTCAGTGGCGATGTAAATCCCAATATCTATATACATGCATGCTATACCTTGCACGAAATATCATGTTACACATGGAAACACATATACATATGCATATAATGCATACGTATGCTTATACATAAAGTAAAACAAATCAAATAAATTTCAACTAACAATTCACAATTTTAAATGAAAAATATGATTTTATTTAAATTTAATTTAGAAACATTCTAAACGAATTAGATTTCTAGGCTCAATAAAGATCCAAAGGGTTAAAAAACTGAAATTCACCCATATATTCCGTTGCAGGATGGCCTGGTTCTAACAATGGTATGAGAGCCCAATTGCCTGTGCGGTCTAAATTAATGTTAAAGCTAACAAATTAAGATTTCCCACTAGTACGGTGTCTAGAAAGGTAATGTTTAGGATTGGAATTGGGTAATCAAGTACCATGTCTTACTTGGTTACCAACCTGACTTGAAAGGTGAAGTGAGCCAAAGTTACCCCTAATAGAAAAGCCCAATTTGAAATGGGCGTTGGGCTAATTTTCAAAATAATTTTGAAAATTAAGATAAGATTTTAAATTTAAAAGTCAATATTTTAAATTTAAAAGTTAAATTTTAAAACTTAAAATAAAAACATATTTATTATAAAAAATTATACCATAAATTTTCGAAATGTTTGAAAAGGTAATGAAAATTTCAAAATATTTAAACTGTTTAAATATTAATTTCAAAAAATTTATTAATAAGATTAATAAAATAAATAAATTAAATGAGTTAATTAATTAATACTTTTATGCATGTATTATATATGTTGACATATGTTATGTTATTTTAAAAGCATTTAAGATAACTTAAGTTTATATGTATGTATGTAAGGTAAATTTTGAAATTAATATAATTAAATTAAAATTGTTTAATTAAATTAATTAATTAAAAGGTTAATTAATTAAATAATAAACACATATATAGGATGTAATGACCCGCCTTTTTCGACCATCGAAAGTTGACACCAAATACATCCACGGTATTCAAATGCCAAACATCCACTCGTCGAAAAGGCAGACTGTTATGGTAAAATAAAAAGAAAAGAACAGAGAACAGAGAAATTAGAATCTCACGACGAAGTCAACAACATATAATATGACAAAAAGAATACAAACTGTTACTCCAACATACAGAGTACATCAGAGTTAAAAAAACCAACCCTTATCGGCTGGACAGTTATAAACATCTAACCTTACAATTGCTGATAGGTATACAATATAATACGGTGGAAACAAAACACTATGGTAGGTGAACAACCAGCTCTTCTCCAATAACTCCATATCACCAAAGCCAACCTGGAAAAAAACTCGATCTGACCAGAGCATTATAAGAAAATAACACAGGGGCGGTCTGGAAAACCAGCATGTGAAAACTAAAATGATATGATGAACATATAAAACTCTATAAGGCTGTGCCGCTAATGCAAAACGGGTTTTCACTTCACACGAACAATATCCAAAAATGAAGAAATGGGAAACAAATCAG
The DNA here is from genome assembly GCA_030765085.1 of Allium cepa. Classification (NCBI taxonomy): domain Eukaryota; kingdom Viridiplantae; phylum Streptophyta; class Magnoliopsida; order Asparagales; family Amaryllidaceae; genus Allium; species Allium cepa. The sequence continues at coordinate 141,991,184 of CM060931.1, read as the reverse complement.
AACAACAATCCAATCAAGAAGGAAAGGAAATAATCAATAGAAACAATACAAATAAAGGGGTGGGTGCTAGTAAGAACAAATCCCATACTGAATGAATGGATCGAAGCTCTTGATCATATAAACACAACGAAACAATTTCTGCATTTATAGATGAGGGATTCTTTTGATTTTGAGTTTTAAAGGTCGGCCTTTATTTTCTTTCTTCAGCGGGAAAATGAAGAAAGAATGGGAGAATGAGAAGTGATGTGGTCAGGGAAATGAAATGAATATTGGTTTAAGTGAATTTGTCTAAGTTTTATAAACAACATCAAAATCCTTTGCTTTAACAAACACAATGATTGTGTTTTACTGTAAATGAAGAAAAAAAGCACAAGAGGTAAGAAAACATGTTTGTATGCCGTATGTACTTATGTTTTTGTTTTAAATTAAAATTTCCTACACGACGCTACACAGAGTTCCATTTGCATACGGACTACGAATGCTAAAACGAAAATATAGTCGTGCTCAAAAATGCGACACGATCACAAATTGATAATAAAATACACTAGTTATTACATTCAGAAAAATATCCAAAATATAATTGTTTGTTGAAATATTATCAGACGACAATTTAAATATTTTTCAAATTAAAATTTATTGAAAAATTCTATAAGTTAAAGTAAAAATACGTCATTATAAATTAAGTCACTTTATTACGAATTTGATTTTCCTATGAATTATTATATTCGAACCATTTATTATTGTAAATAAATTTGCAAAAGGATTCACCATTATCATTTATTAATCAAAAGGAGTTAAATAAGGCTATTAAACCCATTTAATTAACATTTAATTCCCAATTCAAATATTAAATAATCGCTATATTTGAATATAAAAGAGTTTATATTTTAAAACCAATTATTAAATGTCCACTATATTTGAATTCAAGTTAATAAATTCCAAAATTCAATTATTTAACTATTTAAAAAGTAATTAAATTATCAATGACCAAAATTCTAGGTTGTTATATTCTCCCCCTTAAATGAGTTTCATCCCCGAAATGTCCAAGGAAGAAAATGTCACCATACCTTTAAGGTTTAAAAATTTATTAACTAAAATGAGTTATTAAACTTATTACTTAATTAATTCCCAAATATTAAGAAAAAATTTGGCAGCATCTCCTTTACGCGGCTCGATCGGAAAAACTACAAACTGCCACTATGGGCCTCAAACCAGCAAAAGAAAATAAAAGCCAAGTGGCCTCCCATATCTAGGGCATAAAACCATTAGCCAATTTAAATTTCTAAATCTACTACGTACCTTGTTGCGTTTAATTTTTAAATTTTTCCATGCAACTTATTATCATGATGCAATTGCAGATGCACAAGAATCAAATAGCAATCTCTTGCTTACCTGTACTTACATAATCCAAAAAAGGGTCATACTGATGAATGAGAAATATACTAGCTATCTCTATCATAAATTCATATAGCATAAACAATGTAACAATCATGCGCAACAAGGTAGTAAGATGCAACTAACAATAATGAGGCAACCATACATGCAATAAAACTAGCATGATATAAATCTGGATACAACTCTAAAATGAAATAAAGCTACATGCAACAAAAACAACATATCAACCACATGCAACAAAATATAGAAAATATTCTATAAAAAATTTTATGCATCCAATATTTTCAAACCATAAATTTTGAACTAAATGCCTGGGATTTATATTCAAAAGGTATATTTTAAAACTCCCTCAAAAAGAAATATATCCAAACTAGATCCAAAACGACTAGGAGGGTGTGCCCCTTCTGAGCATGGTATGACTCTAAACAAAAACAATGGAGTCTCCAGTGGTATTTTGGCACCTTATAAAAACAATAGAGTAAATACACCTAGCGAGTCCTAAAATGGAGGAAACTCCCAATCGCGCTTTGATTTTAGTCATAAAAAAACTCTTGAAAAATCACTTCAAAAATATTCTTTTCAAATGTTCTGAAATAATAACACTTCATCAATATATATTTTTTCAAAAATTTTAATTATTTCTTTCACGAATCCTTTCGAAACCATTTTTTTCAAAAGCATCAGGATTTAAGTCTTAATAAACAACAACTTTTGTTTGTAAATTAAAACTATATAAACTATGGTATATAAATCAAAAAACCAATCAAATCAAAAAAAATTCCATAATGGAATAAACTAATACTATCAATCAATAAAATTTCATATGGGAAAAATCTAACACTTAACATTATTATAAAATGCCAAATGACTATCAACCAGATTTAGAATTTTGCTTAAGTTCACATCTTTTCTTACGTCACACGCTAAGTATACAATTATACTTAAGTCCGTATGATATACATAATCATTTGTATGCTATATTTGATCTGATCACTTGCTCAGATACATAGACTTCTACTTTCAAACTAGTATCACTCGCTCGACCTCTATTAGAGCGGACTCCGATCAGGTTTCTTGATCAGAAAGTTTCATTCTCCTTACATAGCCATATATTATAATGAAAAACTTTAGTATCATATCGAGAATCTGAGTCAAGTGTTCGCTGACAAGAATCAAGTGAGAAACCCTTTTTTGGACTGTTGACAATCACCCAAAACTATATACTCGAATCCTAGATCAAGAACTGTGCAAATAAAATGATCTATATACAACTTACGTACTTTGCACAACTGGTTTCTTAATTATACCAATCTCTAATTTATTCAACACTAAAATTATTTTATGAATTACTTCATAAATTTTGACCTAAGTTTATAAATATTTTACAAAGCTAATTCTTTATAAAACTACAAATAAAAGCTTACTCTATTTTATTTACTTGTATAACACTCCTTTACATCCTAAAACTATATACAAAATATCAATTTTTAATTAATTAATTAATTATTAATTATTTATTTAATTTTATTTTCAAATCAAATTTTAATTGGAGGCCCAAACAAAATATGGGTCTTTAAAACTGAGTCAACAATCTGTACCCTTTACCTTAGAGTGCTTTAAGGAAAAATGTCCATAAGTTGGCTCAACATCACTAAATAATTTACATAACTTACATGATTAACAGAAACTTCGGTTTTAGTAAAATAAATTTATTAAAACCTTTCTATAAGAAATAGCTTCAATCGGTTCATTTACTAAAAATCACTTTAGGTTTGTTCGGATTTGAACTTATTTCGATCGCATAGTGATAAAGAAAATAATTTACTAAGTGCCCCACAACGTACGCCTAAGCAAACATCCGATCGTCACTTAAAGGATTATTCAGATTATCACAAAACTAATCTAGATGTTTTTCTTCAAATTACCCTACAGAATATGTATTCCATTTAAAATTTCACTTCCAAAATATTTTTATTTAGAAATACTTTCAAGTAGTACTACTATATTTTGTTTCAAAAACCTTTTGAAATTATTTTAAACAACTTCGGGATTTAAATTCAAAAATCATTTTTAAAAACACATTCTATAAATCAAATTTATATAAAATTATCTTTATATAAAATCATTTCATATTAAAATAATTCTCCTTTATTATGATAAAATTTTCTGAAATATTTATTCTCTTTATATCTTATTCTACCATTTAGATTATTTTAAATAACTTTTATTAAAAGATTGCTTTAACTTAATATCTAATTCGAACACCTTATAGACAAATTGTGAACTTAATTCACAAAGGGTTCGATTTAATGTACTTACAATTATCAAACAATATATGCTCATAAACTAGTTGAGCATGGATTAACAAATCAACAAACAATAGTCAATGCTCCTAAACAATCTGAGCCCGACAAATCAGACAATAATGATAAAAAAAGAAGTATTATCATTAACAAAAAACCTTATAAATAATTATATAAATTTGAAAATTATTCCTTTATATATAAAAATAGAGGTAAAATATTTCATTTACCAAATTTCAAAAATCAATATCATGTCGATTTGGCTTGTACAAGTGTTAGAAATCCCAATCGATATCGTGGCATCCCACATCTCGATCAGAATTTATAAACAACTTATCAGACCAATTAACATAATATGTTTTTGTAACAATAACAAATACGCTCTTGCATATATATAATACTCTCAAACTCATTCTAGGATGCTACTTAACTTAGCTCTAATGAGTTACTCACTCTAGGGTATTACTAACCCTATCTCTAGTGGGCCATACCCTACCGAAGCCAAGGTTCTCGCTTAACCTTCAGCTTAGATACCACTTTGTAATGACCAGCCTTTTTCGACCATCGAAAGTCAATAACGAATACATCTACGGTATTCAAATGCCGAACGTCCAATCGTTGGAAAGGTAGACTGTTAGGGAAAAATAAAAAGAAAAGAGAGAACGAAAATCAGAATCTCACAGAAGAATCGACAACATATAATATAACAAAGACAGTAAAAACTGTTACTTCAAAATATAGAGTACATCAAAGTTAAAAAAACCCTTATTAGCTGGACAGTTATAAAATTATAACCTTACAATTGCTGATTGGCATACAATATAATATGGTGGAAAATAAAATACTATGATAGGTGAACAACCAGCTCTTCTTCAATAACTTCATCACCGAAGCCAACCTGGGAAAAACTTGTTTTGACCCGAGTATTATAATAAAATAACATCTGGGTCAATTTGGAAAACTAGCGTGAGAAAACTCAACTAATATGATGAACATATGAAAACTCTGTGAGACCGCGCCGTTAATGTGGAACGGGCTTTTACCTCATAAGAACAACATCCATAAATAAAGAAATGGGAACAAGTCAGAACGACAATCTAATCAAGAAAGAATGGAAATAAACAATGGAAACAATACAAATAAAAGAGGGTAACGGCAAGAACTAATCCCATACTGAATGAATGGGCATAGATAATATCAAATTCCAGATTTAAAAGAATGGTCATAAATAATTGAACCTAGAGAATAGCACAAGGCAGTTCTCCCTACAATTAAGGAAACAATTTATAACGATCCTGACTCGACCTTCAAAAATCAGCACCGAATACGTCACCTATATTCAAATGTCGTAGATTCAAACGTCGAATCTAGTTCGCCGGAGCTTATAACACATTAAATATAACAACACAGCGGAAGGAAATGAATAATATAATATCATTCATATACAACATTTGATATAATATTCAGATACAGTGCGAATCCCAACAATATCAGAGATAATAATATAACAGCGGAAAGATAAACATCAATAGAGAAACTCCAAAAGAGAACTCCAACATCAAACTGCAACTGCAACTCCATAGATAAAGCTTCAAAACTCCAAAAAATCCATCTCCTATCCAAAGCTAGCTCGAACCTCTTTCAAGTTGTACTAAGCAAGGTCAGCCCAAATGCTGAAAAGAAGCAAATGCGATTGCCAAATCCAAAGGCCGGATGTTGTTGGATTCTACTCCTACTATTCGATTATCTAAAAAAACAACTCTAGACTGCCCGTGTGGAAAATTGTGGAAACCCAAAGTTTAAGAAGGAAATAATAAACTCCAGGTCAGTCTTGGGACTGGTATGAGCAAACAAAACAGTTTTATCTTTAAAACAAACAACAAAAGATTTTAAAACATTGAAATCCGCAGTGCTTTTTGGAAAATGAAACTGCCATAAGGCCTCCCGGCACACACACACAATGCAATCGCACACTTGGGGGAGATTTCTCCTTATGACAGTCAAAAATGCTTGATATGCGAAAACCATTTGATATTATTATTAGTGCATAGTGGAGAAAACATTTGCAAGTATAATATTAATCTTAGCCAGCATACGTACCATTATAGTATGCCTAATATAGCTATCATATTAGATGGCAGGTTCTACAAGTAAAACTGTACAAGGCGCGTATTGGAGATTTGATTTCCAACAAATGGTCAGGCCAAGGAATTTCCCATTGCCACATAGGTACGCCTCTAGAGGGATGCCCCGAGAACCATCCCTCAGTTCTCTGCCAACCAAGGCCGGTGTACCCCCTTCCTGGAGTAACACCTAAGATATGCCACCCTCGGTTGTTACCGACCTTTATCCAAGCGCTCGCAACCAACAACCACAAAGCAATGTATCTGCAGTAACCACATAGGTTAAATATCTGGGCTCCATACCATGATACCACCATTTTCCAGAAGGAATGGACATACCCTAGTGGCGCGACCCCTGAAACCTTGCTACATCTTTCCTGTTTCGACCATTGTCGAGGTGTGAGGTCTTGATGCAGTCTCGTCCACAAAGCTACGCTTTTCAAAAAGCCTTGCTTTGGCCAACCAATGATCAGCAGCACTTCGTATGCCACATTACCAAATTAGGAATGTATCACTAGTAACCATCAACTACATAACCTTTGAGCTCGTACATCTCAGAGAAGGGTGTTAAGCTAAGAGAATAAATCTCCGCCACCAAACAGAAATGTATTTGGTAGAAACCAGCTTTACATCTCAAAGTGTAATGTCAGACACACACCCATACAAGTCTGTTCCGGGTTCGAACAGAACCGAAGGCACTTCCGAAGAAGCCCTTGCAATCTGGGTATTCACAATGCTGATCGGACTCCCCATCACATATGGAGATCACTATACCGGCGCGACTCAGTGCAGAGGCAATCGACGGGTTATCCTTTCATTCTCGAAAATACCCGGTCTTCACCACCGGTCTTCAAATGCTATCCATAACGACGTATCATTATTCAGAATGGGTTATATGATACAAAGGTCCTCTCCCGGCTAAACCGAAGAATGAGCGCAATATTTAAAAACATATGGATATTGGGATCTTAGTTAAGTCACAACTTGTTATCCAAAACAAATGGTTTAAACAAATTACCATTTCAAATCTTTAAATAAAAAGATTCACTTCACAAAGTTCACTAATATTTCACAAAGATTCATTCACAATTTTTCAAAACAACTTCCTTTTCAAATCGGATTATCTCATCCAATTATTAACCCAAAGACTCAATTTATAGCTTTCAAAACTATTTCCAAAGATCTATTCATAACTTTCAAAACAATTCCCATTTCAAATCTTTTATATATAAAAGATACACCATTTTAAATCCTCTTTGATTTTAAAACAAAGTTTAACAATATTTCACAAAGGTTCATTCATAGCTTTCAAAAACAATTCACGATTTTATTTCAAACTTGAAATCTTTCGGTATAAATTGGAAATCCTTTCTTCATATGAAAGCTATTATCATTTGAAAGTAAATAGTTTTCATTTCGGGAAAATCCAATTATATTTGCATGAGTTAAAACTCTTGAGTTAAATTCAAATTCCCAAATCAATACCTTTAAAATGGTTTAATCCGTATATAACTTGTATAACATCTTTAAACCATAGTTTTCAAACATAGAATTCAGTTTCAAATTTTGAATTCAAATTTAAATTAAATTATCTAAATTTCAAAACTTAATCAAGTTATTCCAAATAACTTTTATTTTTGAAACTCCTTTTCAAAAACTTTCAATTCCATTTCCAAACTATTTTGGATTCAAAAAATTCAATCTTTAAAATCATTTCAAAAATTTGCGACTTAACTAATTTCCTCGTGCGATCCATATTTATGTGTGTATGTGTAGTCCAGGGGTTTTACCCAATAGTGCAACATCATCAATCATCATAGATTCAAGCACAGTAATTATGGATAAACGGTATATCTCTATAGCGCTTATCTTCATTCATAGATTCACAGATAAATGTATCACAGATAAAATGAATAAATAAACAAACTACACGCAGCTCAATTCACAGAACGGAATATTACAATCCCGAGATAACAATCAATTGAAGGCATTTCATACAATACAAACATTCATAAGCCATTCAATGATCATTTATAAACAGAGTCAATTAATTGTTTAATCCTAAATTAATTACTCAAGAATAAATTGCTCAATCCTGATAAGTTAATTACAAATCATTTAGTATTAATTAATTAATTAATTAATTAATTATCCATCTTAATTAATTACCGTTAATTAATTAGTCCTTAATTAATCATACTAGTTCAAAATTTACCTTTAGGTTAATTACACAAATAAATTAACCCTTAATTAATTAATTTAATTGATTAAATTAGTTAACCCTTAATTAATTCATTATTTAATTAATTATCCTTAATTAATAAATTAATTGATCCTTAATTATTAATTAATTATCCCTTAATCATTTTTTATTAATTAATTAACTTTTAATCAGTTGATTATCCTCAAATTAATTACTTTAATAAATCACATAAATTAATTATCCTTAAATTAATTATAATAAGTAATTATCCCTGATTACTTAATTAAATTTAACCATTAATTAATTACTTTTAAGTAATTACCTTAATAAATTAATCACATTAATTATCCTTTAATTAATCGCATTAATTAATTAATCACATTAAATAATTATCCTTCAAATCATTTGATTAATCAAACTTTAATCATAAATTACTTAGCCTTAATTACTTTCATAATAAATTAATTATCCCTATTGTAATTACACAAAGTAATTACCCCTTAATTACTTTAAGTAATTAATTTTATTAAGCAATTATACATTAATTAATTTAAATCACCCTTAAATTAATTACATTCAATAATTATCCCAATATAATTACTCAAAACCAAAAATAATACTAAACATTTCAAAATTTAATCTTTAAAACCATTTGAAAACTTTATTTAGGATTTTGAATATTAATTTTTTTCTTATTTTGAAAACTTATTAATTCAACTACATAATAAATCTAATCTATAGTTACCTTTAGACAATAATTTAAAGTAATTTAAATCCTTGAAAACTTGCTTCAAAATCTTGTAAAATACATTTACTTTGAACTTGGTTGATTCCTTTTTATTTGAAGCTTTGAAAAAATTATTTCATATAATCTTTTCAACATTTAAATCCTGGTACAATCCGCTTCAGATTTTAAAATCTGAAGCCTGTATTTCTTTTAAAATCCAAAACCTGGAATTAAAACAAAAACGAATCGAGCCATTCCTGAAATAACTCCGAGTCAACTACCCAACTTCCTCGGAAAAATCACGAAACAACTTCGAGTACAACCCCGTGCCGATGCCTTCCTTCCTCAAACCCATTTATCAATGCCTGATACAAACGTGGTCGTGCACGTGTACAGTTTCACGGCGATGATCTAACCTTCACCGCAACTGTCCTCAGGTCGCCTACAACCTCGTCGATGTTCCCTATAACTCAGATCGAAGAAAATTTCCAAGAAACCAAATTTGAGCAATCGACATGAACTGGAACTCAAACCGTTAATCAATTAAACAGCTCACACCTCCACCCATGATTACCAGAAATCGCGTCGCTTCACCCAGAACCATGCTACGACACAACCCATTAAATCCCCTTGGCGCAATCGAATTTACCATCGATGACGCAGCGATTCGATTTTCGATCATGACCAAATTTGGGTATCAAACTCTAAATCTACATCGTTGCAATGCCTTGTTCATTTATAAATTCGGTTAGTATTTTTCCATTAATCCTTGATACTCGAACTATCATCTGACCCAAGCATGACAAACTCCATTTTCTCGATCATCGGAAATTTACAAATATACATTTTCTGTTCAAGTTACAATTTCCCACAATCTACCGCACTAAAAATCATGAATTTATTATCATAATTCATCAATTTCCACTACGAACAGGTTGTAGAGTCGAAACACAATTTCCAGACAATTAATTTTTTCTGCCCTGAGTTGATTTTAACTGTAAATTCCCATTTTTGAATTAGTTACTAAATTTAAATACTAGAAATTGTTTTTAAAATTGATATTACCTCTTATAATCACTTTTCCTTTACAAATCTTGGCTAGAAAATGTTTGGATGAAGAGATATTGATTTATTTGGGTTAAGATAAACCTGTAACTAAAGAACAGGCTCAACACATTCATTTACACAGTCATGCATATCAATGTATGTGTATATATATTCAACCATGCAGGCAGAATAAACAAACATATTCAAAATACACCTCAAGTGCCATTCCAAAAATCACAATATATAAACAGGTTCAAGTGTGTTTGCTCACCTGACATATTGACAGAGAGGAAGCAAAAGCCTAGAGATACTCTGGAATTTGAAAATTCTAAATTTGATCTGTCCATTTGATTATTGAAGTTGATCCTTGTATTATTGAATTTATTGCTTCCTTTGATTTTCCATATTTGAAACTTTACTTTTGTTTTGATCTGCATTTCCAACCTGAAACTTTTACTTTGTTTCCAAGTTGAGAACTTGAGGTTGAAAGCTACTCAGGTTTTGAAAAATTTGCAAAACTGTTGCTTTGATTACTAATTAAACTTTTGAGAGGATCTTGCATTTGTATTTTCACTGATCTCTGGATTAAATTATTGTTGAATTTTGTTTCAAATTCTAGATTTGAAAGAGGTGTTTTTGTTTGTATCAGATTTGAGAGGATCTGAAACTTTCTTTGGTTTTTATTTCTTTTATCTGGTTTTTCAATTCAAAGGCTTTAATTTCTTTTTCTGTTTTGTAGTTTGAAGATAAGAGGAGAATAACCTGGTTATTATCTCAAATTCAAAATGTTTTATCTAATTCAAGTTAAAAGATAAATGCCACTTGTAATTGTTGAGCTAACACATGTAATCACATATGTTAATTTTCTTACAAATGTTCAAATCCATACAATTTATGTTTTAGATCTTTATTTAAATAAATTTAAAATTTATGTTTAAACCTTGTTTATAAATTACTTAAAATTTTACATATATGTTATGTATTTTTAACCCTTATATTTACATAATTTTTCATTTTTAAATCTATGTGTATACTATTATTTGTTAGGCCTTATTGTACTTATACTTTTCAAAATATATATTCATATTAAAGCTTTATATTTATTTACATATATACTAACTATATCTTCAAGTATATATAAAATAAAATATTCTTAAACTTTTATTAATTCTTATTTAAATTAATCTTAAGTTAAAATATTCTTATTAACTTTAAAATAAAATTTTAAATCCAATTCATTTTCAATACATTTGAATTTCCAAATCAAAATTTTATTTACAATCCAATTCTATTCAAAATATTTATTTTGAGTTTCAAATTCCAAATTTTAAAATAAATAAGTATATATCTTATTAAAATTTCAAATTAATCCATAATTAAGTCAAAAATTTATATAAATTATCAATTTGAATTTAACTCTAAAATTAAGATCGTTACACAATTCAAAGATTTGAATTAACAATAGGGGGAAAAGAGAATTTTTTTTCCAACAATGACTAGGAGGGTGCGCCAGCTTACCGAAAGTATACCTCTATAAATATACTTGAGAACTCCACTGGCTCTCGAAAATCTCCAAGCCGGACCCTGCCAACTATTACTGAGTATCCGAGTATTTCACATCTCATTGCACAACACCGAATCCAATCTAGAGTGGGTGTGAAAATAACCTAATGGGAGCAACCCCACATAGCTTGGCCCCCACTCCCTCTTTGAGTTTAGTCATTTTTGACAAAGGATAACAATGCTTAAATGATCAACACATCGTCTTAGAGTGACAAAATATAAAGAAGAAAGCAGAGTCAAAGTCGATAGTCGATAAATCAACTATCGAGAGTGATTGGATGGTTGTTTTCACTTGTGCTTGATTTTCGATCATAATACTTTTAGAGATACTTTTAGAAACGCTCTTTTAGAATATTCTTTTAAAGGTGCAAATTATATTTTCTAAGTATATTAAAACCAAGGTCAAAACAAATGTCAAAACGTTGTTTATTTTAAATCCAAACAATTTACATTTAGCTTTAAAGGCTAAACACAATAAAAGTCGATAAGGGTTTATAGTTTAAAAGAAATTAGTAAGTACTTACCATATAGGAATTAGTTTCTATACTAATTCATATATACTTACTTTCAAACTTTTCATTTTAAATCCATAAACTCATTTTAAAAAAGAGTTACTTATTTACAAAAGCTTTTGGAAACATTGATTTCGAGAAATTAATGCTTTCACTTGTGTTTCTGTTGAATTTCATGATTTCTATGAAATGAAGAATTTTAATAAAAAAATTAATTGTAAAAAGTGTTCTATACCACCTGACAATTCAATATCTAGAGCTAACATCGCTCTAAAAATGTAATTCCATAATATGGAATTATTTGGTAATCCGAATTGCTTTCTGACAACTCTGATCATACAAACAACGTAAGCATTTCCAATCATCAATCCAAACTTGAAATGAATGATAAAATCTTAAAAAGCAACCTTATCGAAATTATGATAGCCTTCATAATTAAATAAAATGCGTTAGTGTTAGTATATTTACCCAGCATGAAAACCAATCATGTGAGTGAAATGATGAAATTGTGAGATTTGTAGTTGCTTGTTCATTATGAAACCACTCCATGAATTAAAAAATTGATCTACATAAGCACTATGTTAGAAGTACACATAATATTTGTTGTATGAAGAAATCTTAGGTTGATTGAAAAAAAATGATTTATATGGCATCGACTCCTGGTGTTTAAACACTATTGACAACGGCTAAAAAGGCAAATGCCAAATACATGTAACTCGACCTAAAAAGAAAATATTTACATGAACATTTATACATGAGTGCATGATTTAAATGAATACGAACAAAATTGCAGTAAGTGCTATGTTTAGAAAATTATAGAATATAAATAGTATAGAGTTGAGATCTAAACACTAGAACGAGGCATTTTAACACAAAATATATCATAAAAATTCTTATTTCAAGAATAGTTTCACTATTATTTTATTTATAAATAAATCTCATCAATTATTTTTATAAAATCATTTACAATTTTTTTTCAAATATCCAACCAAACAATATCAATCACTAGACAAACATTCATAGTATCCAAATAGAATACTACAACATATTGGTTATTGATATATGAAAGCTAATTTGCTATTTACGTAATGAAGTAATACATATATTCAATAGAATATTATTTAGGCTAATTAATTTTATTTGCAAATTTACCAAATTTACATCAATTCCTACTACAGCCTGCAATATTAAGGCAGGGATTTTAATTAAAGACAAACAAAGTTTAAGTCACTGTAGTTGAAAAGTAACATTTATACTCATCGAAAAATAAAATAAGACCATACCCATGAAAATGAAATATTAATTTATAGGTATACCAATTAAATACTAAGATGCATTACAAAATCATTATTTGTTAAAAATTGTTTTATGTAAATCTTGAGATGGATTAAAAGAATATTAATATAGACATACATAAAATGTGAAAGTCTTTTCTGTTAAAAGATCTTCTAGTTTATCAACTATTATTCATAAATTTTAAAACAATACTTACTATCCCATAAGATAATAAATTAAATTTAAATTACTTTTATAATTTAAAACAAATGTTAGTTTATCTCGAAGAAAATAAATCAAATTTAAAATCCTTTCTATGAATTTAACCCGACATTAATTATTCCAAAAGATAATTAATCACATTATTAATCTTTATAAAATTTAAAAGACAATATTAATTATCCCGAAAGATATTTTATCAAATAACAGTTAATTCTCTCAAAAACACCTTTATTTGATTTGTAAATTAACCTTTAAACCTTATTAAATCAATTAATTTAGTTTAAACTCTTATATTAAATTAATTAATTAACTTTTAAAACAACATTAATTAAAAATATTTACTAAAGTCAAATGTCATTAATTAAAATGATAAATTAGATTTAAACATTGTAACGACCCAATTTTCCGACGCCCGAAAGTCGACATCAATACGTCCACTGTATCAAATGCCACACAGTCGAATGCCGAAAAATCGAACCGTTAGAGTTAAAGAAGAAGAAGATGGAAGAAGAAACAGAAATAACAGCAGAATCTCACATTTCGCAGTGGAACAACATATAATAGATAAATGAATAATCTTTTAAACAAAGAACTATATCAGTTTATACATACATCATCAGAGTGTTACAACAACTAACAGCAAAAAAAGATATAACATATACAAGTGATATGCCTCGCCATCCAGCATGCTCCAGATCTCCACAACAGCTTTTCTGACTTCGCTCCAGAATAACTAATAACCTGATTCTAGGCTGCACGTGTGGAAAATTATGGACACTCAGAATTTAGAAAGGGAACAATAAACTCCATGTCAGTCATGGGACTGGTGTGAGATCTTAAAAATAGTTATTTTCACAAAGAAAGGAAAAGAAATCCGCTATGCTTTTGGAAAATGGAACTACCATAAGGCCTCCCGCCACACATACAATACAAACACAGAATTGGAGGAGATTTCTCCTTATGATGCTTGATACACAAAATCTTTTTTTAATATTATTATTAGTTCATAGTGTGGAAAACATTTCGAAAGTATAATATTAATCTTAGCCAGCATAGACATTTTGTACTTATGCCTACATAGCTACTATGTTCAATAGTAGGTTACCGCCACATTCCATGGCAGGTTATACAACTAAAACCATACGGGGAGTGTATTGTTTTTTTTGGATTTCCAACAAATGGTCAGGCTAAGGAACTTCCTATTTCCATATGGGTACGCCTCTGGAGGGATGCCCTGAGAACCTAACCGGATTTCTGTCAACACAAGGTCGGGTTACCTCTGTAACTAGGTAACTACTACACGAGTATGCCATCCTCCGGTCGTTAGCGACCTTTATCCGAGGACCTCAACCACAAAGTAATAAATTTGTAGCAACCACATAGGTTAAATATCTGGGCTCTGTACCATGATACAACCCTTTTCCAGAAGGAAATGGACATACCCTCAAGGGGTGCTACCCCCAAATAACCTTACTGCATCCTTCATGTTTCGATCATTTCCGGGGTGTGAACTCCGACGAAGTCTCGTCCACAAAGCTAAGCTTTTCACAAAAGCCATGCTTCGATCAAAAAATGATCAGTAGCACTTCATATGCCACATTACCAAATTGGGAATGTATCACTAGTAACCATCAACTACATAACCTCTGAGCTCGTACATCTTAGAGAAGGGTGTCAATCTAAGAGAATAAATTCTCCGCCACCAACAGAAATGTATTTGATAGAAACCATCTTTACATCTTAAGGTGTAACATCAGACACACATCCATACAAGTCCGTTCCGGGATCGAACGGAACCAAAGGCATTTCAAAGAAGCCCTTGTAATCTGGATATTCACTAATCACGTCTGAACTTCCTATCAAAAAGGGAGATATAATCTCTATACCGGAGCAACTCGGTGCAGAGACATTCGATGGTTAATTCTTTCGTTTTCGAAAATACCTGGTCTACAACACCATCTTCAAATGCAATCTCATTTCATCGTATCATTATTCGGAATAGGTTTTATGACACAAAGTCCTCTCCCGGCTAATCCGAATAGCGAGCGCTTATTTTAAAAATAAGTGTTACATTCAGATTTTAAGTAAATCACAACAAATTTCCACTTTTGATCTTCTAAATAAAAGATTTATCACAAAGATTCGATGTGGTTTTCGAATATCCATTTGGAATCCGACCCCTGGTCGTATCGAAATTCAAACGTCGTTTAAAGGCCAATATTGATAGTCGGTTATTTACTATCAATCAATACTCACAAAAAATCCCTAGATTTTAAATAATTTTCCTCCAATTATTTATTTTCAAAATATCTTCGCAAAATATATTTTTTTAACACTTCATGACTTTGAAAAAAAAATCAAATCACTTTCCTTACGCGGAATAAACTTTCAAATATTTATTTCCACTGAAAATATGTCGAGTCCGAATACTTTAAAATAATATAAATCACTTATCAAAATATACTTGGAAACATTTAAAATAAAAATATTTTAAACACTTACTTAAATATTAGTTATGAAAACATTATACTAATATCACATATAAAACTTTAAGCCCAAACTGATTTTAAATAAAATTAGTAGATAGGGTATAACTTTTAAAATAACCATTTTCTAAAAAAAATCAATTAAATCTTTAAATAATCACTTCTACTAATTAATTAAATAAATCTTTACTTTAAATATTTAAAAGCAACTTAAGAGAATAATTTCTCCAAACATTCTTCCCTTAATACCATCCTTAAAACTTCAATTTATATTTATAAGCTTACTTTGAAATCATACTTGGCATTCTAGGGAAAATACTCTTTTCATTTCAAAATGGTCCATTTAAATCAATTAATAAATTTCTTTATTTATTTTAAATTTACGTTCCAAATCCGTAAATTTATTTTCCACAGTTTTAAAAATGAACCAACATTTATTTTTAAAACAAATCTCCCTTTCCTTTATAAATTCCCATTGTGAATTTAAATTTTCAAATATCCACTGATGTACGAATTTCAAATCGATTTCCAAATATTCATTTTCAAACACCAAATCAAATTCCAAATTGATTTCTAAATTTAATTTCAAACACCGAATCAATTTCCAAATCTATTTCCCAAATATTTATTTTTAAACACCAAATCAATTTTATTTCTTTTAAAATAATTCCTTTATCCATTCCAAACTATTTAAAATCCTAATTTTAAATAAATTCTTCAACTTTTAATAATATTACTAAAAATCCATTTATTACAATCTTTTCCATATTTTGGAATTTATTCGATAGAATTTCAAAAATCAATTTTTCCCTTTTAAATTCCTTCTTTTAAATTTATTCGATTTTTTAAAATTAATTTACTCAAAAAATTTCTGTTTTAATTTCCAATAATCCAATTGTGTATCTCTAGTATCCTATGATACCAAAAGTATATTCGGTTAAACCTGTGATATCCCGGAATTCTAGACATCTGTAATCGATAAATAATTGGGTTAATTAATAGGATATTGATTTATAGATTAAACAAATAAAAATGATGATAAATATTTATACTTGGATAAATATTTATTTGATATTGTTCTAGTATAATTATTTAAAATTTGTAAAATCATTATTTTCAAACAAATGTAATGTGTGCTTTTTAAAATATATATATGAGTAAATTCAAATTTAATTTAAATTTGAGATTGAAAATTCAAAGATAAATATCTTAAAGTAAACTGGATAAAAAAAATAATGGATATCTTAAAGAAAGCATTTATTTGATTAGAGATATATTTATTTACTAGGAAAATTAATTTTAAAAAAAAGCCTCTTAAAAATCTTTTAAAAATAAATAAAATGAAAGATTACAAGTGTTGATTTATCAAAGCATATAGATACACATGTAAGTGAATTAATAATAGGATGTGACAAGTGTAGCATTTGTAAACAAGTGTCAAGATTTATTTTTATATTCTTTAATTCTAAAATAAATCCTAATTCATATTTTGTAAACTCTCATCTCCGTTATTTCTTTTCCATCTTCACTTTCTACAAAAAAATTCAAATCCATGTTCATTTATTTACAACCTGAACTTCATCTTTAAAAAAACCAGAAAATGATCAAGAATCAAAACTTGAAAACAATATTCAAACAAGAAAATCATCAAACAACAACCTTTTTGGAAAAAACTGAAACATCTAAGCAGATCAAGGTAAATCCATCTCAGCTTTAAAGCAGGATTTCAAAGTCTTCCAGTTTTACAAGTTTTCAAAAGATCAGATCAACTCTATTTTCAAGCAAGTAGTCAAGAACGGATCATAATAAATAGCAGTTCAATGATCAACTTCCAAGCTCAGTTATAGATTTCGAACCTGCTCTGTTCAAACAAGAGGTGAGTAAACGTCTAAATTTTGTTTTTAACTATGGTTTGTGATGTGGAGATTGTATGCATGTGTGTAATTTGGCTTGGATGTTATAAATAGATAAACATTGTGTGTGCATGTCTGAAACTTTCTGTATAACCCTGTTTTAGAATTGACAGATCTTAAAATTTGAGCATAAATCAAGTGCTCTTCAAACTTTCACATATAGGTTGAGAAATGTGAAAAAAAAATATGCTTACTTTTACTTAGATTAAGTATTTAAATATAATTAAGCATAGGAAGAGTGAAATTGTCTGCAAATTTAGAAATACAGTAGATTTCTAAAAATATGGTAAAACCTAAACACCTGAATTTGCTGAATCATGATCATAACTAGAATCTGCATTGGAAATTAGGATTTTTAAAACGAAATTCAAAAATTTTAAATTTGTATCGAGTGGGAATTTTTGAGATAACCAGAATATGGTTTGTGAGCAAATTCTGGTAGCTGGGTATCATATGGTGATCGGGACCATGGCTAAAGATAGAGAAAGGATTTGGGTGTTCGGCAAAATTGGCTGGAGAGGTGCTTGATGGCCGTGGCGTCGATGGCGATGAGATTCATTTTATAACCCTAATTTTGGTCGAGTAGAGAAACTGTATCACTACTTTACCTCGGGTTGATCGAGTGGCATGGAATTTTGGGAAGTGGCACCGAGGGGTGTCGGCATGGCAAGGCCGGAATTATAGCAGCGTCGATGATTAGAAACGTGGTTGCGAGCTCATTTTCTGATGAAGTTGTGGTTCCAGAAATTCTTGTGCTGCTTGATTCTGATGTGAGGCATGAGATTTTGTTTAGATGTACTGGAACCGATGCTAAGGTGATGGTCGTATTGTCGGAGGGTACGACGCTGGTCACCATCGTCGTTGGTGTTGTGCAGGTGCATAGGGGTGTTGGTATCAGTTGTTTGGAAGTTGAGAGTTTGACTCGAAGGAGACATCAGGCTTTGAGGGTTGTGACTCGATTTCGAACTCGAGTAGTTACGTGAGTGTAACCTGTGAAGTTTTAAACTTAAAATAGTTCTAAGTTTTTGGAAAAAAATTGGAAGCAAGGGGATTTACCCGGGGGTAAACCCGAGTTGTCTTCGGGTTTGGCCTGAAGCAAAGATGATAACAGTTTTCAAAATGTTTTAAAAATCATATTGTTTTTGAAATTTAAAGATAAATCTAGTTTAGACCTTTATATAAACTTATTTTATATATAATAATCATTTCTTTAACAATTTGTTATGAAGTTTTAAATGTGGTTTAAATTAAATTTTGTTAAATTAAGATTTAAGTGATTTTAAAACTTAAATTTTAAAATGGAAGTTTAGGATTTTTATTAAGGCAAGTTTAAAATACAAATTGAAGTTAGTTTTTCAAAAAAAACTTCTACTTGATAATATTTTAAAATTTTTAAGGAAGTTAAGATTTGTTAACTTTAAAATTATCAAGTAAATATTATCTTATTACAAATCTTAATTAAAGAATTTAATTAAGTTTAATTGATTATAATGTTAAAATATATATTTTTTTTAAAAATGTTTACAAGGTATTAATGAGATAATGTTTTATCTTATGATGATTAAGGTTACAATGACTTGAGATTAATTAAGATAATAAGGGAATTAAGCATAATTAATTAATTTGATCAATTAATTATAAAGGATTAATTAAGTGATTAATTAAGAGTAATTAATTAGTTTAATTAATAATTAATTAAGGGTTAACCAATTGTAATTAAGCATTATTAATTAGAGGTTGTTAGTTAATGTTCAAAGATTAATTAATTGAGTAGTTGAGTAATTAAGAATTAATTAATCAAGTAATTAAAGTTTGATTAATTTAGTAACTAAAGAATTTTTAATTAAGTAATTAGAGGTTACTTAATTAACATTTAAGAAGTATTAATTTGTAATAAAGTTTTATTAATTAATAATTCGGTTTATTAATTAATACTTAAAGGATGATTAATCTATAATTAAAGATTAATTAATTAATGATTAATCAAAGGTAATTAAGGATTAATCAATATTAATTAAGGGTTGATTAACTGTTTAATCAAACTGGTGATTAAGGATTAATTAATTTGTAATTAAGGTTGTTAATCAATAATTAAGCTTATTAATTAATAATTAAGATATAATTGATTTGTTAATTAATGATTAATTAATTAATTAGAAAAATAATTATGGATTAATTAATTTGTATTAAGAGATGTTGATTAATAATTGAGGTTATTAGTTAATAGTTGATGGTTAATTAATCAGTTAATTAGAGAATAGTTAATTGATTATAAAGTAACTAAGGAATGATTACTTTATATTAAAGGAGATTAATTAATAATTAAGGTTTATTAATTGACAATTAAAGGATAATTAATCGGTGATTAGAGATTGATTGATTGATAAAGTAATCAAAGAGTGATGAATTAATTAAATGATTGTAATTAATTAATGGTTGATTAAGCAGAATTAGATGATTAATTATGATATGAATTGATAATGCTTGCTAATGGATGATTGTTTGTTGAATGTCTGAATTGAATGATATCTATTGGATGACATCTATTGGATGATATGCTGTGACATTCTGTTGATATGATATTGGTTATATCATTGATAAATGGGTGATGTTTATCTGTGTTATTGCTGAGAAAAAGTGACATCCAGTATTTGAACTTAATCACTTGAATAACTTGAGTTAAGATGATATTGGATTCCAAGAGACTGGAGTCGGGTATTAGTAAATACCCTAAACCACTTCGATTCTTGTAATTTGATATGTGAAACCAATAGGCTGATGTGGAATGATTTAAGTAAATTGGACCATTTAATCTAAGTTTTGGCACTTAGAAAATGATGTGTGAAATAAGTAATGTCTATAATAATTTGTTAATTTGTAATTGATATAAGATACCCCGGGTTATATATAAGTTGGATGCTTTTGTAATTCATGTTAGATGGGTTTACTCACACTGGTTTCCAGCCTGACCCAGGTGTTACTTTGATGTAATGCTCAGGTCAGACTGAGTATTACAGATTTTTCAGGTAAGCACGTTTTGGAGCTCAGGAAGTGCGCTGGAGGGCAGGAACGTATGGAGTGTTTTTCGCTATGTATATTATTGTATAACTAGGACAAGTTGTATTTAAATTGTCCAGTGATTGGTAATGGTTGTAACTCTGATGTATATAAATATAAGTGTACTGATACAATTCTTCTTTGTAAAACTGTTATTTATGTGATATTATATTTTGATCCGCTGCGAATGTGAGGTTTCTGTGACTTGTTACTGTTTCTTCTTCTTTCTCTTTTCATCTTTTCCTAACTATCGGAAATTTTCTGGATCGAAAATTCCGGGTCGTTACAAAACCATAGCCTTCAACGATTTCAATCATAAATATAATCACATTCAGATTATAAATAAATCAACATACGACATTGAAATAAATTCAAATATTTGAGGAATCCAGTTGGATCCCTCCACCATGTTTCCCTGCATCTACAGATGTTAGCACAATAATTAAATACCCATTCCACTTCGAGGTGGAATATCGCGGTATATGGGATTTATAAAATATCATCCGCTATTATGCAGCGCATAGGGTCTCATCCGCTATATAATGCGGGAAATCAATCACTGCAAATACACACAAACACACGCGCACGCACACACACACACACACACTATATATACTATCACAAACAGATAATCAATCTATAACTGCAATTTTCAACTATTAAATTTGAGTGAAAAGATCTCACCTTTTATTTGCAATTCATTCCAACTCATTTCCATTCCCGTGTGGTTCTCCATTTTAGACCTTGTATAAATAATTTTATGATTTATTACTATTCGAAATGATCGAACAATTAATTACTACTTATTTATTTAATTTGAACTAATTTCCCTTTAATAAATTACTTTTAAGTGACTAAAAAATTAAATAAGTTTATTACATAAATTAATCATCTTAAACACACACATTTATTTTTCAATGTGAAACCAAAAATAATCTCTTGATTTCAAAAAGTAATTATACGTAACTTACAACGGTTTAAAATTTTATATTTTCTTTTAAAACCTTGTCGAAATATATATACATATTTACCCAAACAAAAACCAATTTAATTAATACTTTACTGAAAATATATTTCTAACCTAAACTATAAAGATATATATATATATATCAAATTAAAGTGGAAATTAGCCACAAGGGCCTCTTTTGCGAGTGCAATTAGTTTTCTAGGACACACAACTGAAATAATTACTTTTAAGGACAAAATGCAAAATAATTAATTTCTAAGGCCCGGAAACTTATGAAATTATGTCCTTGAAAGCAATTGGACTGCTGACTTTGTCCTTAAAAGTATTCTGTCGACTTTGGCCTTGAAATTAATTTCTATAGACTGCAAAGTTTGTCCTTCTAGTGAAATGCCCCTAAATTAAAAATAGATAGCTAGTTATATATCTTCAGCTATCACCTTAATTGCCGACAGCGTCGTACCACCATCCAACGAGAAACCCAAAACTTAGATCCAACTCCACTCTCGAATCCGCCTTCATTCTGACTCCACTTTCATTTTCTAATTCCGCTCTCGTATTTGTATCCCCCTCCATTTTCAAAACTGGTTCTTGGTACACGATCTTCTTTTGGTGGAGGTGGTCCGGAATTCACTCACAATGTTCCTCTTTGAAATTCCGATCCATTAAGTTGTTGCACAGCTGCCTCAACTTCCTCGATAGAAGACATTGTTACGAAACCAAAACCTTGACTTCTTCCAGTTGTTTTCATAATCCCCTTAACCATCGCGTAGCAGCTTGCGACGTCGAGACAACCTTTGCATGCTTCAGATCGGAATGAGATGTCGAGTGGGATAAACATGAACGCCATGGTGATATCACCTCCACCTTTTGCCGGGATGGTGACGCCATGCCCTAGCCAAATTCGCGTCGTCGCATGCTGCCTATCGCCACTCAAGCCCTTGCCGATGCACGAAATCGAACCCAGTGCCTAGCGAAACCCTTAACCCAAATTGCGACGAACCGATGACGCTGCCATCCACGCGACCCCGCGCAACCCATGTCATCCTCCTCCTCGTCGAAGATGCTGAATCAAAAATCGTGATTGCTTTTTAGCTTTGAGTAAGCTCGCGAGAAATTATGAAACGAAAATGAAATTTGATTCATGTTTCGTTCGGCCATTTCTTATGTGGCTTTTTTTCTCTGATTAATTTTTTCTGTACTTATAATTTTTGAACGAGATTTTTATCTTTATTATTTTTTCTTGAAAGAAGAAACGTATGCGTGTAATAATGTTTGCTAAGTGTTAGTAAAAGAAAGCAACGTTTAAAAATTGCCTTGAGAAATCATATTAAACACATATAAATATTTAATTTAAATTCAAATTCGAATCGTTTCAAATTATGCAATTAAAAATCTTGACCTCCAATCAAGACGTGCCGCCAGGCGTTCATAAGGTTATACCCCCATCCCGAAAGCAATGGGAAAGGCTCCGAGTCCAAATTCGATCATATGGAGAAGATAGCTTTTTGGACCAGTTAAAACATTAAATTTTCAATTTAAATTGCAGCGTGTTTGCTTATAGTACGGCCACACAACAAATACGAATGCTACAAAAATTGAAATCCGATAATAATACAATATTACGGATCCAATTGAACTGGTTTCGTCGAATTCCGAAACTATGCCCCGTAAGGTTATTTTTAAATATCGACTTAAACGGTATAATTTCAGAACTGAAAGAATCATTTTAAAATTAAATGTTGAAGCTTCCATTATCTTCAGTATTATCAATATAGATTTTCTAAGCCTTTGAAAATATTTTTAACCAGCCTAAAACTGAAGTTCAAATCTTTTACCCAACTTTCAAAAATTTGAATTCAATAATTAAATTGCCAAATTCATAGTTATAATTGAAATTCAAGTTTAATTAACTTTCAAATATTCAAAATCAATTAAATATTTTCAATTTCAAATGTTAAAATTTTCGGGTCGTCACATTCTTTCCCCATTAAAATAATTTCGTCTCGAAATTACTAGTTAAGAAGAATGATCCTTAACCCATTCGCTATCTTTCCAAAACCAAACGGTTTTATTAATTTGCCAAAACAAATCTTTTATTTAACAACCCATTATCACTTCATCTAACTTTCTAAAACTTTCCATAGTTTCCAAACAACATTGTTTTTCTTAACAATTCAAATTTGATTCATTTTAAATTTTCTAACTCCGTAAAGTTTCAAAATTTTTTGCCAACGTCTCCTTTGCGCTGCTAGCTGGTACGACTAGATAATGCCACAATGAGCCCTCAGATTTTAAAAGAAAACAAAATGCCAAGCCGCTAGACAAGAAAGTCATCAAATTTCATATGGAAATTTAAATACGTACCCTTTTCGAGAAATTCAAATTTTTATCTTCGAAATCAGAATCCCAATTCCTTTTCCTTTTAACACACCTATATATCCCGCTTATCATTTTGCACATTCCTTTACAAAAGTTTGAATATTTATCACATTCAAATTCGTACGATGTACTTATATCATCCGTACGTAATACAAAATTCGATCGCTCACTCGCTTACACAATTTCATTACCAAACTATTATCGTTCACCCGACTTCCTAGTGCGGACTCAGATCTGGTTTCTTGATCAGAAAACGTCATTCTCCTTGCAAAGCCGTAAACTATGATAGATAATTTCCAGAATCAACCAAAAATCCATATCCAGGTTCGTCGTCGAAAATCAAGTGAAAAATTCCAACTCGGATCGATATAATTATCTCAAAATTGCTCAATTCTGAATCAAATCACTATGCGAATAAAGTAGTATACGTACATCCTACGTATTTATTCCAATTGATTATTAGCTATATCAATTTCCTTTTCTATTATTCACTTTGATTTTCATTCACTTATTCACAATTACCATTTCACAAATTTCCAGTTTAATCTTCATTCAACCATTAGCTTAGAATATTTTCACAATTCAAAATTTACTTAAGAATTTTGCCATTTATTTTTTAAGTTCAATATAAATATTCAATACACTTCTTATTCTTATTTTCAATTCACCACTTTGACTTATATCTACTTATATTTAAACTAGATTTCAAATTCCATATGAATTCAATTTACCTTTCATTTATAATTATTGAATTCAATTCATTTCAAACCATACTTTCTTTGTCATTCGTTCAATTAGTATCACTTACTAATTTTATTTCAGTACTTCTCTTTGTTTATCATCAATCAAATTCAATTCCAATTTCAGTTCTATTTACTTACAAATTCGAAATGAATTTCATCATTCAATTTTACTTTTATTCACTTGCAATTGTAAATTCATTTATTCATTCACAATTTTATTTTCCATCTTAATAAATTTTATTCCATAACTATTTTTATCAGATTCCAGAGTCTTTTCAACA
The DNA here is from genome assembly GCA_030765085.1 of Allium cepa. NCBI lineage: Eukaryota > Viridiplantae > Streptophyta > Magnoliopsida > Asparagales > Amaryllidaceae > Allium > Allium cepa. The sequence continues at coordinate 141,965,988 of CM060931.1, read as the reverse complement.
TTTCAAAATCATTTCTGAAATCAATTTAAATTATCTTTTGAATTCCCAAAACCAAACCCAGTTTGCAAACAATTTCCATTTAAAACAGTTTGGCAGCAATTCCTCTCCTGGAAACTCGAAAATGAACACCGATAATGTCGCAATCATTATCGGAATTATTTTCTAGCGACCGAAAAGAGTTTAGCGCTTTTATCCCTTCAAAAACATTTTTCCAAACCTTTGAAAATCATTTTCGAACTCAAAAGGGATTTAATTTCAAAACTTCCCAAATTTCAAATATTTTTAAAAGCATTTCCAAATATTTCTTTGGAATTCTATTTCAAATTATAAATCACATTTACAATTTATATTTACAAATCTCATTTGTATATAAATTTATTTTCTTGGTTCTTCGTTATGATTTCAATTCCTTATTCAATAATCAATGATAATAATTTAATATTATCACTTCCTAACAACCAAGCAATCATATGTAGCTATGATAATTTACGAAAAATTATTTCCTTTTATATACAAAATAATTTGGGTAAAATTATTTCATTCACCCGATTTTAAAACAATACTGTGTCAGTTTATCTCGTTTAAGAGTTTAGAAACCCCTATCAATACAGTTGGTCAAACTGCACCGACCAGAATCTACAAACAATTAACCGATAAGTCAACACAATACAAAACAATTTTTATATTCTCTAACAAATACGCGCTCAAATCTATTATTACACTCAAACTCATTCTAGAGTAAAACTAACTCTATCTCTAATGAGCAATCCCCGCTAGAGCCAAGGTTGTCGCTTAACCAATTGCTCTAATACCACTATGTAACGACCCAATTTTTCGATGCCCGAAAGTCGATATCAATATGTCCACTGTATCAAATGCCACACAGTTGAATGATGAAAAATCGAACCGTTAGGGTTAAAGAAGAAGAATATAGAAGACGAAACAAAAACAACAGAATCTCACATTTCGCAGCGGAATAACATATAATAGATAAATGAATAATCTTTTAAACAAAGAACTATATCAGTTTATACATACATGATCAGAGTGTTACAACAACAAACAGTGGAAAAGGATATAGCATATACAAGTGATATGCCTTGCCATCAAGCTTGCTTCAGATCTCCACAGCAACTTTTCTGACTTCGCTCCAGAATAACTGATAACCTGACTCAAGGCTGCCCATGTGGAAAATTATGGGCACCTAGAGTTTAGAAAGGGAAAATAAACTCCAGGTCAGTCATGAGACTGGTGTGAGATCTTAAAAACAGTTATTTTCGCAAAGAAAGGAAAAGAAATCTGCTATGCTTTTGAAAAATGAAACTACCATAAGGCCTCCCGCCACACACATAATGCAAATGTAGAATTGGAGGAGATTTCTCCTTACGATTGTCAAACATGCTTGATACGCAAAATATTTTTTTAATATTATTATTAGTGCATAGTATGGAAAATATTTCGAAAGTATAATATTAATCTTAGCCAGCATAGACATTTCATAATTATGCCTGCTATAACTACCATATTCAATAGCAGGTTACCGCCACATCCATGGCAGGTTATAAAACTAAAGCCGTACAGGACGCGTATTGCTCCTTAAGATTTCGAACAAATGGTCAGGCTAAGGAACTTCCCATTGCCACATGGGTATGCCTCTGGAGGGATGCCCGGAGAACCTAACCGGATCTCTACCAACACAAGGCCAGGTTACCTCTGTAGCTAGGTAACTACTACACGAGTATGCCATTCCCCGGTCGTTACCAACCTTTATCCAAGGATCATCAACCATAAAGCAACAACCACAAAGTAATAAATTTGCAGCAACCACACAGGTTAAATATCTGGGCTCCATACCATAATACAACCCTTTTCTAGAAGGAAATGGACATACCCTCAGGGTGCGCTACCCCCAAATAACCTTGCCACATCCTTCCTGTTTCGACCATTTCTGAGGTGTGAGGTCCGACAAAGTCTCGTCCACAAAGCTAAGCTTTTCACAAAAGCCATGCTTCGATCAACAAATGATCGACAGCACTTCGTATGCCACATTAACAAATTGGGAATGTATCACTAGTAACCATCAACTACATATCCTCTAAGCTCGTACGTCTCAAAGAAGGGTGTTAAGCTAATAGAATAAATTCTCCACCACCAATAGAAATGTATTGATAGAAACTAGCTTTACATCTCAAGGTGTAATGTCGGACACACATCCATACAAGTCCGTTCCGAGATCGAACGGAACCAAAGGCACTTCAAAGAAGCCCTTGCAATCCGGGTATTCACTAATCACGTCCGGACTTCCCATCACAAAGGGTGATATAATCTCTATACCGGAGCAACTTGGTGCAGAGACATTCGATAGGTAATACTTTCATTTTCGAAAATACCCGGTCTTCAACACCATCTTCAAATGCAATCCCATTTCATCATATCAGTATTCGAAATGGGTTTTATGACACAAAGTCCTCTCTCGGCTAATCCGAATAACGAGCGCTTATTTTAAAATTAAGTGTTACATTTAGATTTCAAGTAAATCACAATAAATTTCCACTTTTGATCTTTTAAATAAAAGATCCATCACAAAGATTCGATGTGGTTTACGAATATTCATTTGGAATCTAACCCCCGGTCGCATCGAAAACTTAAATATTAGTTATGAAAACATTATACTAATATCACATATAAAACTTTAAACCCAAACTAATTTTAAATAAAATTAGTAGATAGGGTATAATTTTTAAAATAACCATTTTCTAAAAAAATTCAATTAAATCTTTAAATAATCACTTCTATTAATTAATTAATTAAATCTTTACTTTATAGATTTAAAAACAACTTAAGAGAATAATTTCTCCAAAACATTCTTTCCTTAAAACCATCCTTAAAACTTCAATTTATATTTATAAGCTTACTTTGAAATCATACTCGGCTTTCCAAGGAAAATACTCTTTCCATTTCAAAATGGTCAATTTAAATCAATTAATAAATCTTTCTTGACTTATTTTAAATTTACGTTCCAAATCCGCAAATTTCTTTTCCACATTATTAAAACTAAACCAACATTTATTTTTAAAACAAATCTCCCTTTCCATTATAAATTCCCATTGTAAATTTAAATTTTCAAATATCCATTGATATACGAATTTCAAATCGATTTCCAAATATTCAATGTCACACACCAAATCAAATTCCAAATTTATTTCTAAATTTAATTTCAAACACCGAATTAATTTCCAAATAGATTTCCCAAAGATTTATTTATAAACACCAAATCAATTTTCAAATTGATTTCTAAAATTTTATTTCTTTTAAAATAAATTCCTTTATCCATTCCAAACTATTTAAAATCTTAATTTTAAATAAATTCTTCAACTTTTAATAATATTACTAAAAATCTATTTATTACAATCTTTTCCATATTTTGGAATTTATTCGATAGAATTTCAAAAATCAATTTTTCCCTTTTAAATTCCTTCTTTTAAATTTATTCGATTCTTTAAAATTAATTTACTCAAAAAAATTCTGCTTTAATTTCCAATAATCCAATTGTATATTTTTGGTATCCTACGATACCAAAAATATATTCGGCTAAACCATAGCCTTCAACGATTTCAATTACAAATATAATCACATTCAGTTTATAGATAAATCAACATACAACATTGAAACAAATTCAAATATTTGAGGAATCTAGTTGGATCCCTTCAACCTGTTTCCCTACATCCACAGATGTTAGCACAACAATTAAATACCAATTCCACATCGAGGTGGAATATCGCGGTATATGGGATTTATAAAATATCATCCGCTATTACGCGGCGCATAGGGTCTCATCCGCTATATAATGCGAGAAATCAATCACTCCAAATACACACACACACACACTATATATGCTATCACAAACAGATAATCAATCTATAACTGTAATTTTCAATTATTAAATTTGAGTGAGAAGATCTCACCTTTTATTTGCAATTCATTCCGAATCACTTCCATTGCGACTTGTTTCTCCATTTTAGACCTTGTATAAATAATTTTACGATTTATTAACATTCGAAATGATCGAATAATTAATTACTACTTATTTATTTAATTTAAACTAATTTCCCTTTAATAAATTACTTTTAAGTGTCTAAAAAATTAAATAAGTTTATTAGATAAATTAATCATCTTAAACACACATTTATCTTTCAACGTGAAACCAAAAATATTCTCTAGATTTCAAAAACTAATTCTACATAACTTTCAAAATTTTAAAATTTTAAAATTTTATATTTTTTTAAAACCTTGTCTAAATATATATACATATTTACCCCAAAAAAACCAATTTAATTAATACTTTACTGAAAATATATTTCTTACCTAAACTGTACACACACACACATATATATATATATATATATATTAAATTAAAAATAGATAGCTAGCTATATACCTTCAGCTATCACCCTAACTGCTGACAGTGTCGCACCACCATCCAACGAGAAACCTAAAACTTAGATCCAACTCCACTCCCGAATACGGCTTCAATTTGACTCCCCTTTCATTTTCTAAATCCGCTCTCGTATCTGTAGCCCCCTCCACTTTCAAAACGGCTTCTTGGTACACGATCTTCTTTTGGTGGAGGTGGTCCGGAATTCACTTACAATGTTCCACATTGGAATTCAGATCCGCTAAGTTGTTTGACAGCTGCCTCGACTTCCTCGACAGAAGACATTGTTACGAAACCAAAAAGCTTGGCTTCTTTCAGTTGTTTTCATAATCCCCTTAACCATCGCGTAGCAGCTCACGACGTCGAGACAACCTTTGCGTGCTTCAGATCGGAATGAATTGTCGAGCGAGATAAACGCGAACGCCATCTTGATATCACCTCCACCATTTGCCGCGATGGCGATGCCATGCTCTAGCCAAAATCGCATCGTCGCCTGCTGCCTATCGCCACTCAAACCCTTGTCAATATGCGAAATCGAACCCAGTGCCTCGTGAAACCCTTAGCCCAAATTGCGACGAATCGATGACGCTGCCATCCACGCGAACCAGTGCAACCCTTGTCATCCTCCTCCTCGTCAAAGATGCTGAATCAAAAATTGCGATTGCTTTTTAGCTTTGAGTAAGCTCACGAGAAATTTTGAAACGAAAATGAAATTTGGTTCATGTTTCGTTCGGCCATTTCTTATGGGTTTTTTTTCTCTGATTGATTTTTTCTTTACTTATAATTTTTGAACGAGATTTTTATCTTTATTATTTTTTATCGAAAGAAGTAATGTGCACGTGTAATAACGTTTGCCAAGTGTTAGTAAAAGAAAGCAACGTGTAAAAATTGCCTTGAGAAATTATATTAAACACATATAAATATTTAATTTAAATTCGAATCATTTCAAATTATGCAATTAAAAATCTTGACCTCCAATCGAGGCATGCCGCCAGGCGTTTATAAGGTTATACCCCAATCCCAAACACAATGGGAAAGGTTTCAATTCCAAATTCGATCATATGGAGAAGATAGCTTTTTGGACTAGTTAAAACATTAAATTTTCAATTTAAATTTCAACGCATTTGCTTATCGTATGGCCACACAACAACTTTAAATGCTACAAAAATTGAAATCCGATAATAATACAATATTACGGATCCAATGGAACTGGTTCGTCGAATTCCAAAATTGTGCCGTGGAAGGCTATTTTTAAATATCGATTTGAACGATATAAATTCAGAACTGAACAAATCATTTTCAAATTAAATTCTGAAGCTTCCATTATCTTCAGTATTCTCAATATAGATTTTCTAAGCCTTTGAAAATATTTGTAGCAGCTTAAAACTGAAGATTCAAATCTTTTGTCTAACTTTCAAAATTTTAAATTCAATAATTAAATTGCCAAATTCATGGTTATAATTGAAGTTCATGTTAAATTAACTTCCAAATATTTAAAATCAATTAAATAATTTCAATTTCAAATGTTAAATTTTCCGGGTCGTCACAAACATCGTTAATTGAAATGATTAGCTAAATTTAAAACATCATTAAATAAAATAATTAATTAAACACAAATATCATTATTTAAAATGGTTAATGTAACGACCTGATAATTTCAATCATTCGCATCATCACATGCCGTATTTGAATTGCTCAAAATACCAGATTGTTAATTTATATTTGAAAAAACTCAACATATAGAGTAAATAAATAAATCACAGAATCACAGACACGGAGTAATATAACAATAATGCAGCGGAAACAGAAGAATAGTGGTTCATGAAGCTACTATATATATATCAGAGTTAAATAAGATACAATAGAAGTTTCAAATACAATAGTCAAATATATGATCAGATACATCACTGGAATCAAATAAATAACTTCAAGCTGAAAAGATGTAGATGGATCTCCAAACCAAGCTCCAACATAAAAGGTGAGTCTCAAAAGTTGTACCACTCAGTCTGACCCGAGCGTAAAGAAAAACACAAAACACTCGAGTCAGGATTAACATTCTTATATCAATAAATCTAACTCAAGCAAAATAACAACTGAAATACTAGTAATTCAAAGGATGTTTGGGATAACCATCCTCTAAGGATCCGTTAAACTATCTACTATGTAGTAATACACGTTATTATAATAATGTATAAAGTAAAGTATAATATATTTAAAAATAGCATTAAGGCTTTACATTTTCCACCTTAACACATTTTATAGTGCCAATAGTCTATACAGTATCGTAGTCCCTCTTGATCGGGAGGCCACCAGAGGATACTTCTTAGGTACGACACAAATCAAACTTGTAGTAAAGCACGCTAGGGTAGATGACATGGCACAACTCGGCAATGCCAGGTTAGATATACCAATTACACTTTCGGACCCGTGGTAACGCATAACCGCAACTACCGCCCACTACGAGCCACACTCCCAAAAAATCAAAGGTGCGCACCAAATCAATCACAAAGTAATAGAATGGCATACGAAGGAGTGTGTCCGATCTGTGGATCTACCTTATTAGCCTATCAATTGCTCCTATTTTAGCCACCTTATGCCAACTCACGGGAGTCGGGTCCACGTATATACCTCAATTGGACGTCGCCACCATCCTACTTCATTTTGAAATCTTCATCGCGTACACAGTTGTTAAAGTGGTTTTCGGAGTTGGCAGAGAGTATGACAACTTCCGATCCTGGCCTCTTTAACAACCAAACGTTATTATAACACCGCAGTCATTTCAAAATAGTTTATACTTCAAAACCAAAATATCATTGCCATTTCAAAACCATATCAATACGATATCATTTCCATTTCAAAACCAAATAAGATATCATTTCCATTTCAAATATATCTCTTTTCCAAAGCATAGCACTTTCAAAGCTATAACACTTTCGGAACCAAACACTTGAAATTATAACACTTTCAAATCATAATACTTTGGAATTCATAACTTTGAAAACATAACTTCCACCACATAAACAGATTAGAGATTAAAATAGTAATATATAATAAAATAGTTTATGAAGTAAAATAGCTTATATAAAAGGATTATAAGTTAAAATATTTTATATTAAAATAGTTAGTGTATTAAAATAGTTGACATTAAAATAATTTATATTAGAAATGATTTATATTAAAATAGTTTATATTCAAATAATTTATAAAGTAAAATATAAAATAGTTTTACATATAATTTAAAAATACTTTATATAATAAAATAGCTTCCTCAAATTCACAAATCAATTCCAAATCAACTCAAATTCCAAATTCAAATTTGATCAAATCTCAAATCGTAAATTTCAATTAAATTCAGTTTCTCAATAAACCATTTCAAATAATATCGATTTCAAATATGGATTTAACCATAAAATAAACCATTTCAATTTCAATATATTTCAAAGCTTTAAATATTCCATAACTTCAAGACTAAATTTGATAATTCCATATATATATATATATATATATATATATATATATATATATCAAATTCACTTTGTTATTATTTAGTTTCGAAATATTTACTTAATAAATCCAATATCATTTACATAAACTTCAAATTACAAATTTAAATAAAACTAAATATAACCCTTCAATTTATGTAAATTTGAAATACTCATTTAAATCACTCTAATCAAAATCAAGTTATAAAATCATATCTTCCAAATCTCAAATTTAATAAATTTCAAATCAAACTTATTTGAGTATAATTCTTAAATAAATTCAATTTTAAAACCATGGAAATCAATTCCAAATATATATATATATATATAATATATTAACAATCAATATTTATTAAACCGCATATTTCTTTTCAAAACCATAGAAACCCTTTTCAAAATATTTATATATAGACTAGCAGTGTCTGTATATAATTTTCTATCCTATGGTCAAGTGATACGGATATTTATGATTTCAATCTATGATTTAAATATATACGAGTATATATCATTTCAACCCACAATCCGAAATTCAATTCAAATGAAAATCGTTTGGGTTTATCATTTCAACCCATAACGATTTTCTCATATTCTACAAATCGTTCTATACTAACAGGGAACTTGCAGAGTGCTAACAGATATGATAAAAATATAACAGGTATATATCATCAATATAAATAACAGATAATGGTGTCAGATGTCACAAGTGAACAGATACAGATAATAGCAGATATATATAGCAATATGAATAACTAACAGCAGCATATTTCAGTTGTCGTTTCAATTGAAATCAAATTTAATGAATATAAGAACATTAATCGTGAGTGATTGCTCACCTTTCGAGGCTAGAGGTGTTTAACAATAGTACAAGCTACGAATTTAAACACGAATTCAAAAGCAGGGTAAGATTTGCACGAATTCGACGGATAAGGCTGATAAATAGGAACCGATGAGAAAATCAATCTGTTTGATAGAAACAGAAATATATATATATATATATTATTTTTTCCTTAAAAATCAATATTTTAAATTTAAGATATATTAAAATAATATACACATATGTATATGGTGAAGATCGTTGTTCTTAAAACACATATAGGAAAATCAAACATAATTATACATTATATGTTTAAATTCAATACTTACAATATTTAAAAAAAATTATAAAATCAATATAACTTACATTGTATACATGAAATCAGTAGACATATATATAGCTTATAAGTATAAATACATCACGCATATACATAATTGAGAATCGACATATATAAAACACTATATGAATGAACTAGACTAACATTCTATAATTAAATCTGTAAACATATCTATCTATAAGCATACTTTATTATAAAACTTATATAATACTTCAATAATATATTATACGGTAAATATATATACACACCACACACGCACATATGAAAGTAAAGGATGTTTTCTAAAACAAAAGCAAAAGAAGGGAAAAGAGTAGGCAGCAAAAGTATATAACTTATATCCTTTAATATATAGGAAAATATAAACTGTCCTGCAGCAAGCAATTGTTTATAACTATATATATTATACTAACTGTGAATACAGGAAAAATATATAAAGCTACAGAATCCAAAATTTATATACAATATAATTCATATTAGTTGGAAATCAAATATTATATAACTAAGGTTCATAAAATCTATATATATAATTTTAATACCACTTGTACAAAACGTAGATATATATACATATATATATATGTGTGTGTGTGTGTGTGTGTGTGTGTGTAAAACAACAAAACTTTAAATCATAAATACTATACAGCCGAACCTACCTTCCAAATATATAACCAACAATATAAAAATTCAAAACTTATAAAACTATAATATATATAACTATCATATATTTACACAAACAAATGTTAGATAATATTAATATAGGCTCACACAATAATATAATATATACAGCATAAAACAAATATGCTACTCATATGTTTATAAACAAATATTAAGTTAATATATACTTACATACCTCTTATCTATAAACACGTACACAATGCACGCTATATGTTTAATACTGTCGAACTATATATACAGACCAACAAAATAAATATATACTTTAACATATATATACATACATACTTTAAAACAATAAAAATATAATACTCAAAACCCAGCATATAAATATGCTCACTGTACATAACTATATATATTATTATATACATCAGATTACCAAGCTTGCATCACTAGCAGATGATATATAAACTATTAACATAAATATAAACTAAGATAAATAGAATAAAACAAAAAAACAAACAAAAAAATTCTATAACTCAATATATAAACTAAATAACACGTAAGCAAATTAAAGTTGTACTATATATACATCAGCTTTTAAGTGCTTTTAAGTGTCTTATTTATATATAAAAGTTACAGCACTTAAAAGCTGATTTATATATAGTACGGCTTTTGAGACTCACATTCGGAGTTAGAGCTTCGTTTGGAGATCCATCTACATCTTTTCAGCTTGAAGTTATTTAGTTGATTCCAGTGATATATTCTGATCTTGTATTTGACTATTGTATTTGAAACTTCTATTGTATCTTATTTAACTCTAATATATATATATATATAGTAGCTTCATGAATTACTATTCTTCTGTTTCCACTGCATTATTGTTATATTACTCAGTGTATGTGATTCTGTGATTTATTTATTTACTGTACATGCTGAGTTTTCCAAATATAAATTAACAATCAGGAATTTTGAGCAATTCAAATCCGGCATGTGTGGATGCGAATGGTTGAAAATATCAGGTCGTTACAGTTAATTACTTTAAACATCATTAATTAAAATGATTTATTAAATTAAAATATCATTAATTAAAATGATTAATTCATTTAAATATCATTCATCAAAACGATTAATTAAATTTAACCACTTTAGTTAAAATAATTTATTGATTTAAAACATCATTACTTATAATGATTAACTAAATTCAAGTCTCATTACTTAAATGATTAATTAAATCTAAATATCATTAACTAGATGTATTGATTAAATTCAATTATCTTTGAATAAAAAGATGTAATTAATTTGAACATCATTAATTAAAATTACTAATTAATTTAAATATAATTAATCAAAATGATTAATGAATTTGAATATCTATTTTGAGATATTACAAGCTCAAGACAACACACAAATGGATTTAGGAGAAAATAATCAATAGATAACCGTGTAGGGAAAATTTTCTATAACGACATTTAAATAATTTAAATAGAATATCACGATTAATTTTAACTAACTATCAATTTAAGCAGCATAAAGAAATAAATAATAATTGGCAAGAAACCCCTCAGGGTCTCTCTACAAATGTTCCTTGCAAAACAATAGTTACGGACAATATATATAATTATATGGGTTCACATCAATCAAGTTGACATGTCATCTATTTTCCAAAACAGAATTTCAACCAAATAACAATTTAACTAACATTCAAGCAATTAAAAATAGTCCATAGCATCACAGATATTATGTAGTAAATTTGAAGGTGAATAAACTCATAGAAATTCAAGTTATCGCCGAATCATTCCGGTTTGAACTAAAATCGAACCGGCGTTCGATTTTATCATAAAATTCTACATGCTACAAACTCCACTAATCCAATTCCAAAACAAAGATGACATTCCTATGAGTCCAATGCAACCGACCGCGTTCAGATCCAACCTCATACGAAAAGGTTATTGTATTTATAAGATTCGAAGATTAATAACCTGATTAATTAATTTAAACACATCACTAATTACCTATTAACTCTTCTTCCCCATTGCAAACCAAAGTCATCGATACTCTATGCACACAAACACATCAATCATGCACTCATGAACAACTAAAGCAATTCTCGATAAAATCTGATTTCGCCTTCACCATCGTTCTCCACTTCGCCAACTCTCTCTGTCCATCACCTCCATGTCAAGCACGGTTGAGGCTATAAAATTACGACCTGGACATTACACCACTCCCTGTCATGATACAACTCACCACCAAGTATCGATCTCCATGAAACTTTGGCCATAGGTGCACTTTGACAAGAGAAGATCAATGGAACTAATGATGAGGGGTAACGTTGCCTAAATCATGATAATTCCCAAACCCTAATCGATTGCCTAAGGGTTAAGCTCGATAATACATGACCGTGAGCTGCCAAAACGATATGGATCAAAGGTCTTGATCATACGAACACAACAAAATGACTTCCTTAATTTTAAAGGTCGGCCATTATTTTCTTTCTTTAATCGAAAAATGAAGAATGGATAGGCAATTTGTTCAGGGAAATGAAATGAATATTGGTTTAAGTGGATTTTTCTAAGTTTTTATAAACAACATCAAAATATTTTGCTTTAACAAACACAATGATTGTGTTTACTATGAATGAAGAACAAAAGAACAGGAGGCAAGAAAACATGTTTGTATGCAGTATGTACTTATGTTTTGTTTAAATTGAATTTTCCAGCACGACGCTGCACAAAGTTCTATTCTTGTACGAACTACGAATGCTAAAAAAAAATACGGTCGTGCTCAGACATGCGACATGATCTCAAATTGGTAATAAAATACATTGGTTACTACATTCTAAGAAATCTCAAAAATATCACCATTTTCCGAAAATTGTCAAACGACAATATAAATATTTTCCAAATTAAAAATTATTAAAATTTCTATAAATTAAACTAAAAATACATCATCAGAAATCTAGTTGTTTTATTACAAATTTGATTTTTCTGTTATTTATTATATTCGAACCATTATTATTGTAAATAAATTTGCAAAAGGATTTGCCATTATCATTTATTAATTAAAAGGAATTAAATAAGGTTATTAAACCCATTTAATTAACATTAACCCTTTTATATTCGAACAAATGATTATTTAATATTTGAATTAGGAATTAAATAAGGCTATTAAACCCATTTAATTAACATTTAATTCCTAATTCAAATATTAAACATCATTATGTTTGAATATAAAAGAGTTGATGTTTTAAAACCAATTATTTAATGTCCGGTATATTTGAATTCAAGTAATTAAATTCCAAATACAATAATTTAAATATTTAAAAATTAATTAAATATTTAGAATACAATGGCCAAAATTCTAGGTTATTTAACATGATATATGTATTGTACAATAAAGATTGTAGTATGTAATAAATATTTAATATAAATGTTATATTAATATAATATAAATTTAATTAAAATGTTAATTAATTAAAACTAATTAAATAAGATTTAATTAATATAATATTATACATAAGACTATTATATAAGTAATATGAAATATAAAAGTTATATAATAATAAAACTTATATAATATGAATGTATAATTAAAGGTGGAACGTTAAAGAAACACTAAATAGGCTTAAGGAATAAATAAATATGTATTGCACGTATACCATGATTTCAGATGTGTCTGACACTTGAATCACGAGGGTATTTCATAAGTAATACATTATTCCATAAGTCGATATCACTCAATATAACATATTAAAGATTATGAATCTTAAATATTATGTTGTCCTCAACCATGTATATATGTGTGTGTGTGTGTATGTAAATGTATATGTATGTATGTATGTATGTATATATATATATATATATATGTTAATAAATTACTTTCATACTCCTTAGTTGTTGAGCAAACTCAAGCTATGGATGTTAGGCGTAGTATTATTGATATATTGAATAGACGAGGTAAGATAACTATATGTACTTGTTAAGCAAAATCAAGGTACATATACTATACTTAGGCCATCGTGATATGGTAGGTACGAGTGGATAATTCCTTTCGGTTTGTTGAGCAAACTCAAGGTCGAAATGAGATTAGGATAGGAGCCATAGGTAAGGAGTTATATGTGATACCACCAATAAGGAGCTATCCATCATCCATGGATCTATGACTGTTTAAGTAACCTCAAGGTCAGAATTCTAAGACCGACGAGTTCTAACAGCCACTAGTGAAGTCGAATGGCTTCTACATTTCGCTTAAGGTTTGATGAAACATAAAACACTAGTGGGAGCCCTATTAGAAAAATAAAATAATAACATTTAACCTTTCTAATACTGTAAGAACATATGCTGTATAATGTTATCGTAATCTACAATGATAAATTTGTGCATTTAATAAGATTGATAAAATGTTTATCAATTGAGATATATAAATAAATTGAAGAGTGACAAATAAAAATATAACATATACTCACCAATAAAAGGTTATTGCATGTTAATATTTCTACACCCATGTACGTGCCTAATTTTATAACTACTAAATACATTCGTAATTTGGTCACTTATACATTTCTTTGGTCAAGACCACGTATTACATTCAATGAGTTTCAAACTCTAAAAGCAGTACAAGACTATGGATATTTGATCTCTGTTATCCCGCTTTTTGGCAAAGCCGCGATACCAAAAGATCGGTCAGAAACGGAGAACAGTTCGTCTCAGAGGCTGGTCATACTTCGTTTCGCCATGGATATCACTGAATTTTATCCGAGTCCAGATTGAGCTACAATTGATAGGACACGGCAGGAAAGACTATAGGAGTCAGCATTTCAAGTTTCAAGTCGATCCGAGTTCATACGCTAAAGTTATGATCGGTTCAACTTGTAGGAAACACCCTGGTTTCGAACCCATCATGATGGGTGTCTTCGAACCCATCATTAGGCACCCTTCGAAACCATCACCCTCGAACCGAAGGACATCGAACCCATCGGTTTCGAAACCATCAAAGCGCCTCACCTTCAGCTCCACCCACTTCGAATCCATCTCCTTGTTCGAACCCATCACGGAGTGCTTGTTCGAACCCATCACGGAGTGCTTGTTCGAACCCATCACGGAGTGCTTGTTCGAACCCATCACAGCGTCCTTGTTCGAACCCAACTGTGCAGCTTCATTCGAAACCACTGGGTCAACCAACCATGATGACGTGTCTTCCATCGGTTCGAATACGCCGAGATATATGGAGTCGAAGCGGTCAACACGGAGTGAAGACCGGATCGATTCGAAGTTTGCGCTCCACGTCAACGCGAAGCCACGTGTCCATGGATTCGAAAGGATCGGTTCGAAACCTTGGTTTCGAACCAAACAGCCGAGCAATAAACTCAATTTCGAACCCATCATATCTCCTAACCTACTGATCCAAATGCCATGAAATTTTCACAGAAGCTTGCATGCACGTTGAAGAATGTCTACGCCAAATTTCACCTCGATTGGATGAATTCTTGATCGGTTCGAATGGAGTTCGAACCGATGCCAAAGTGGGCCCAAACTTCCTGAGACCGTGCGTGTGGGCCCCTTCACATGCCAGGAGTGGTCTCCCGAGTTTTCAGCGAGATACCAGCAGCCTACGCCTATAAATAGAGCCCCAGGGCCAACAGAAAAGGGATCTTCTGACTCTGAGGCGCCCAGACTCTGCCGGATCAATATCTCCATCATCCTATATCATAATTTGATTGTTGATTTCCAATTTCCAGTTGTAATTTGCTGTTGATCGCTGTAACAACTTGTAAACATTGAAAGAGAATCAATAAAATATCAAAAAACTTCACAGTGGACGTAGGCAACACGCCGAACCACTATAAATCGATTGTCTACGCATTTTCCTTACTGTTGATTGGAGTTTTTGTTAGATAATATCTGTTTTGAACTTGCATTCTTGACTATTATCTCTTCAACGACTCCCGAAGAGTGTTGTGCCCAATTTTGACGCAAACACTTTGGTGCTTTCACTGAGAAAACCCAGATTTTCTCCTGCTCGTTGGATCTGTCATCGATACCGGACTGAATAAATCTAAGAGAGAGATCCAGGTCGTTAAATCCAACTTCCTTCCCTTCTATTCAGATTTACATAAAGTCTAGGAAAGAAATTCAACTCTAAAGATGGTTAGCACAAGAACCACCTCAAACACCGTCAATCAAGAAGAGCAGGATAGACAGAATCCTGCCCCTCTACCTCCATCTAATCAAGATGCCGCTGGGCACTCAGAGCCGTTGGGTCCGGTTACCCGACAAGAATTGCAATTGTTACTCCAAGAGCTGACCCAAAGTCGGCGACAACTAGAAGAACAGCTACGCGCTAGCGCTGAGCTAATCAACCAGCTGGATCGCCAGAAACGAAAGAGATCCGTGAGAGATCATGCTTCTCGCTCTTCCAGCGAAAGTTCTTCATCTTCTGATTATCATAACCGACCTCCACGACCCCGGTTAGATGGGATTCATATGCCACCCGCTGGAAACCAACCAACATTGACCGTTGGACAAATAAGAGTTGGTCCGTCAGCCAGCTTCCAAACCGGACCCTCCTCCCGAGGAGGCACCGTTCCTCATCACGCCGCAGAATACCGCATGACTAGCGTTGCGGCTGAACCAGGGGTCGACGCTCAAGACCAGTCGGACCTAGACCGTCGTCATAGCGGCCGTACTCCTGAACCGTACGTCCCAGAGGACTATGAGCCGAGAAGGCAAGATGTGAACCGTCGACGATATCCGGTTCAAACCCAAAGTATGGAACGTGACCATACTCCGGCGCAAATGCCGGATCTTTCAACTATGATACGTCAGATGATCCGTGAGAGTCAGGGGTTCACAAACGATGATTGGGGAGTTTCCCGAAGTCACACTCCCTTTACGAACAATATTCTTAATGCTGAACCCCCACGGCGATTCCGAATGCCCACTCTACCCATGTATGAGGGAAACTCCGACCCCAACCAATATATTCTAAAATATGAATGGTCGATGACTGCTGCCAGAGCCGACGACGCTGTGAAGTGTCGTAGTTTCCCCATATCCTTGGGGGGCATCGCCACCATGTGGTTCACCCGATTGCCTCCTCGATCCATCTCCTCATTTGACCAGCTGGCCACAAAATTCGTTGAGCAATTCCGCATGCACGTCGCAAGGCCGAAAGATGTCAACACTCTATCTAGTGTCACACAAGCTCCCGGAGAGATACTCAGACACTACTTAGAAAGATTCCATACTGCATGTGCAGAGATTAGTAATCCAAACGATAACTCCATCCTTATGGCGTTAACTAAGGGGATCGACCCCGATTCTGAATTTGGCAATTGGCTAGCTGGGAAACCACCTGCATCATTGGACTGTTTCCATGCCAAAGCAGCTCAATTCCTGAGACGGGAAGATGCGAAACAGTCTAGGAAGCAAACTGACGCAGGACCAAATGCGGGAGGAACCCAAAGCAATGTTGCAATAAAACAGTCCGGCGAGAGCTCCGGAAAAGTTCAGTTGAACATTAAAAATAAACAAGCTCGGCGAAGAGAGAGCGTGAATCAACTTAAAAAACAAGATCAAAATCGCGGCCCGCAACGCAAAAATCCGAAGTTCGACAGTTATACTCCTTTGAATATTTCATTGGAGGACTTGTATTTGCGGACCCGTAATGCGATTCAATATGAAAAACCTGCTCCAAGACCGTCGTCAGAGAGACAAATCCAGACGGGAAAATTTTGCAGGTTCCATGAAGGCTACGGGCACGATACGAACGAGTGTCGTCACTTACAGGATCTTGTTGAAAAACTGGTCAGGGAAGGGAAACTGGAACAGTTTGTGCGGACACCGCAGCCCAGAGATGCGGGCCCATCCAATCCAATCAATGAACCCAATCGACCGAGGCAGGAGGACTCGACTTGTCCCCGTGGGAGATTGGTGATAAACGCCATCAGTGGCGGGACTACTCATTCAGAAGCCTGGAACGACGAAGAACCTCGTCACTGTCACACATGACAGGCTCCTTCAATCCATGAATACTTTACAATTTCTTTTACGTTCTGAAATTTGAATTTGTAATAAGGCACTGATTTTGCCACATTTTCTTATTTCAGCAAATAAAATGCTATCTCTTCAAGCTAAAGCTGTGATTCACCGAATACAACGTTCAACAATCACGACACACGAAGAGCTAAGTTCCATCGAACAATGGAATTTTTTCAAATAGCGAGTGACTGTGTTACAACCGGCCACTCACTAAGTGAAACCCCAGCTCGGGGGCAAGCCAACACATCGAAGGCTGAACTGGACCAACACACGACAGTCCATTCCATAATTCGTTCCCACCGCGCGAACGGACTCCAACTTCCCAGAGCGCGAATTGGAGTATAAACATTAAACAATTCGTTCCCAGAGTGCGAACGGACTCCAACTTCGCAGAGCGCAAATTGGAGTATAAACATTAAACAATTCGTTCCCAGAGTGCGAACGGACTCCAACTTCCCACAGCGTGAATTGGAGTATAAATATTCAACATTCGCTCCCAGAGCGCGAGCGGACTCCAACTTCCCACAGCGTGAATTGGAGTATAAACATTCAACAATTCGTTCCCAGAGTGCGAACGGACTCCGACTTCCCACAGCGCGAATTGGAGTATAAACGTTTAACAATTCGTTCCCAGAGTGCAAACGGACTCCAACTTCCCACAGCGTGAATTGGAGTATAAACATTCAACAATTCGTTCCCAGAGTGCGAACGGACTCCAAATTCCCGGAGCGCGAATTGGAGTATAAACATTTAACAATTCGTTCCCACAGCGCGAACGGACTCCAACTTCCCACAGCGCGAATTGGAGTATAAACGTTTAACAATTCATTCCCGGAGCGCGAACGGACTCCAAATTCCCAGAGCGCGAATTGGAGTATAAACATTCAATAATTCGTTCCCACTGCGCGAACCAACCCATCAATGCGGACTCCGAATTCCCAGAGTGTGAATTGGAGTATAAACATCAATTCAAAGTTCCCGGAGTGCGAACCGAAGCATCCGTGCAAACTCCAGATCCCCGAAGTGCGAGTTGGAGTACAAACGTCAATTCCAGGTTCCTGAAGTACGAACCTAAACATACATGTTTTATTCAAGTTCCCGACATGTGAATTGGAGCACAAACACCAAGTTAAAGTTCCCGTAGTGCGAACTAAAGTGTTAATACTAACTCCGAGTTCGTAGAGTGCAAGTTGGAATGTGAACATCATTCTCAAGTTCCCGGAGCGCGAACCGTGTTACAAGCATCAATAACTCTCGAATTCCTGGAATGCAAACCAAGTTATCGATCTCAAATTATTCTAAGTCCCCGGAATGCGGACGTGTGCTCAAGACATGCAATAAGTGCGATCAACCACCAAAAATACAAGTGCTGTTCCCCAAAACTGGGGGGCACGAAAGCTAAATATTAATCAGTAACCGAAGTGATACAACGTCCGAAGTTCAACTCATTCATCAATCGCAACCTGTGACCAAGATTTTCAGGCTTGGCGAATGAAACGAACTCTACTTAAACGGTAAAAACACCACAAGTACACCGGACCGAAAACAAGACACTGTGAGTACTTAAGCAAAAATAGAACAAGAGTTGAAACGAAGGGACTAAATTTTATTTCAACTAACTTGAAACAAGAACTTACACGAAAATAAGTTCTCCCAAAAAAGAATGCCTACTAGCAGGGGCCGAACCTGCATCTATACACGACCTACTGACAAAAAACGAAGACAAGTACCTATCTACCAAAACATCTACTGGAGAAGCTGATTTATTTCTTCTTTTTCGTCCTTCTCACTAGTGGTACATCTTCAGTGTCACTAGGGACAGAAATTCTTCGTTTTGAGTGTCTCCCCTCCGGCGGTGGCTCTTCGGCTGGAGGCATGATGTCAATATCCTTCTCGGAGCTTGAATCTACATGGGGGCTTCTCGTCGGAGGAGTAGGGGGGACTGGATCCGTAACGGAAGTTGAGATAGTGCCACCCGATGGTGCTACCATAGCAGGTGCTGGACTCTGCGCCGCCGTACTGCCACCGACGGTACCGCTCTGCCTCGCAGCCTCTATTTCGGCGTTGATCTCAGCCAAAATTTCCTCATCACGAGTCGCATGGGCTTGGTTGGGGGCATCCACGGCCTGCATCGAAGAACTTGAGGACGGCGGGAGGCTACTAACGATGACAAATGGCAAGTCGGAGAAAGAACCACCCTGCTCACCGAGCAGTTCGCTCACCATTTGTTCATCAGCAGATAAGGATCCCCCCTGCACCGCCTCAGCAGATACCGCAGTTACAACAGTAGTCTCGGTGGCGATGGCCTTATCTCCTCTGCTTGGTTCTTGAGCCGCGACAGTCGGCGCAGTTCCAGTCCCTAGGCAAAAAATAAGAAGTTATTAGTAACTGCTACAAAACAAACACTCTATTTAGAAAACGCTTGAGATAACTTCGGAATACCTTCCCCAGTTTGGCTCGCAGACGGCTGAACGACCTCGGAAGTACGCTCATTAATAGGAGATAAGCGCGGCCGTTCCGGGTCGTAGGCAGGAACAGGTTGCAAACCGACCGCAGATACAGGCACCGACGAAGATGGTGTAGTGACTTCAGTGACAGCAGAATGGTGCTCAACACCTGATCCCTCTCCGACTTCCAGGGAACGACCACCGATCATCTCCTTCTCATGAGCGATGATAGCGTCATGAAGAACCTTCTTCTCATCGTCTGTGAGCAGCCGGTTCTCAAGTTCGAATCGATCGACCGACTCACCTGGATGCGCTTCCTCTTCCGCCTCAACCAATCGGTCCCAAGCGCAACGAAGGTGAACTGGATAATCTTGAAGCCAGGCCAAGTTTCTGTGCTTTAACACATTGGCGTTGTAAGTTATGAGCAAATCTTCGATATCAGCCTCTAGCCTGGCCTCTGCCTGTTGAACCTTCTCCTCCACCTCTGCTTCGACCGCCTGAACTTTGGCCACGGCCACATCTCTTTCAGTGCGAAGCACTACGGCTTGCTCGTAGGCTTCTTGCGCCGTGTTATGCGCGTCATCTCTATCTTTAATAATTTCGGCAAATGTAGCCTTGAGCTCATTAAGTTCTTTTAACGCCGCATCCCGCTCAGCAGTGACGACAGTGTTCCGGTGGCCCATGTCTTCCACCGTAACGTAATGCTCCTTTTTCATTCTATCCATGGCCGCTTGAGCTTCATCGGCCTTTGTAAGAGCCTCCATCTCTGATTTTCGAGACGATTCAGCCTCGGTGTTCAGCACTTGTATGATACGGTCTTTTTGAGCCAGCTCGGTTTGAAGCTTTTCAATGGTAGCCGCTCGTTCGAAGGCCAACATCGATGCCTTATCGGCCGCCCTATACCACGCCTTGTATTGGGTGTAAAAGTCATGCACATAGTCGAGCGCTAACCGCTCGGTCTCCGGCGGGACTCTTTTCAGGTTCGGGGGAAAGACGTAGTTATCGAAGCAAATATTCGGGAACTCCCTCTTTAGTTGCGCAAGTCTAATTGCCCCTTCCCCCGAGATTTCAGTAGGAGGCTGCTCTGCGACTATCGGGGTCATCGCCTCAGATCGGGAAGATTGAGAAACCGACGTATATCGAGAAGACTCGGAAGGATGAGGGACATGAGCAGGAGGTTGTACGGGATCTCTGGAATGAGGAGGGGTACGCGATCGCGATCGACGCTTATAGCCCCTGTCCGTGTCATATCTCTCGTGACTAGAATACCCAGAGCGTCCCTGGTCATAATGCCCATAGCGCCCCTGATCATAACCTCTATCCCTTTCTCGTCTGCGCGAATCGTAATATGAAGGCTTGCGGGAATGTCGAAGACTCCCAAGCATTGAACCACGCTTAGACATGATATCTGCGAAGCAAAGTAAAATAGAATTAATCACCTTTCAAAACAGATAGTTTTCAGTCAATGGTTATGCAGTGTCGTGAAATGTGTATGAATATGCATTCCCCCCGACCAACCGGAAGTGTCGACCTCGCTAGTAATAAGAGGCTCGTTCAATTCTAGAGTGCGATGGAATTCCTCCAACCCGGCATCATGTTGAAAAGACACATCGTCCGGGATTGGAAGATCGGCAAGCCCTTCAAAAAGATTTTCAGTTCTCAGAGGAGACGTCTCCGAGATTCTAACTCCGGGAGCAGAACGGGCCGTGACAACCGATTTCCATCTCCCCTTCTTACTTGACTTAACCGTGGCAGCCTTGCCTTTTCTCTGCTCCGCGACATCCGGAACTGCGTCCGTAGGCCCGGTCAGCGGCTCATCATCGGTGTGGGTTCTTTCAGAGTCAGCTTCCTCAGCTGTAGTAACTCCGGGTTTCTTGTGCTTTACTCGTTTCTTCGAGACGACCCTTAGTGCCACCTCAAAGCTTATGCTCTGCCCTTGTTCGATCAAACCGCAGGCCCGGAGATTCCTATCCGTCAATAACACGTCGATATCCCTATCTCCCCTCGGGACTTCTCGAAGCACTCGCACCATCTCCCTAAAGTGCTCGCCCTCAGGTCGCTGGATCACCGCTGTAAAAAAGAATAAAATATAAGTTCCACTTCGGCTGCAATTGCCGTAGTAATTATTTACGAACTCAGCTATACTCACGTCTGAATAGCCATCGTCGGGCAAATCCAGGAGGACATCTGACATAAAACCATTCTGTCCTATAATAGCTCAACCTGGTCCAAGACCCGGTAACCACTTGGCAATTTCTCACCGCTTCCAGGAATGTGAAGGAGGGATAATCACCCCGAGTTTTGAAATTGAACAAGTATCCGATCTCAATTGGGAGCGGTGGTCGATGGAGATATTCCATAAATGCAATGAACAAGCTATTGATCGACGCATATCCGTTCGGGTGCAGCTGAGATGGGGCGATCCTCAAAAACGACAATACTCCCCTTATATACTCGTTGAACGGAGGAAGTGTCCCGGCCGCGCACGCATGGCGGTTAAATGCTGTATATCCCTCCGGCGGATTATGCGGTCTATCATCGGCCCCGGCAGTAGCACATCATCCAACGACAGGCCGTGCCTCAAACATATTCTCCCCAACATGTCTTCAGAGATATTGGATGGAACGGAATCTGATGGATTGGCAATGAACGACGCATCGGGAAGTTCATCCGGGGCTGGACCAATAATCTCAGGATCAATATCCGGAATCTCTAGCCTCGGAGAGACTGTAACTTGAGTCTCCTGCTGCTGTGAACTTGACGGTTCCATAACTAGCTAACTCACGAGAAACCATCGTTAGACGACAAAAACCCGTGTGTTCCCCAGTGTAGCGTGTATGAGTGTATGTTGTGAAGTGACATGCATTACTTGAATAAATGTTGCAGAGTTAAAGAAATATGCAAACGACAAAGCTACGGAGTCCAGCTATAATGACCGTCATCGCTGACCGTCATCACTAATCTGTTTCCATGATGGAAGTTGATACGGATAAAAGTTGTTATAATTCCATCAACGAGCTTCGGAAGGCGGTCAAGTATGCAGTTTAATATTCAAGTCCAAATGTGCAAGAGTGAAGCTTGTCGGAGTTGTGCCTAGAAAATATCAAACTTTGGTATCCATCATAGAGGGTTTGAAACCATCACAAGGACTTCGTTCGAACCCAACCGAACACCCCTTCGTTCGAACCCATCCTGACGTCGCTTCGAACCCATGCAGTTAGACGCGCTTCGAATCGATGACCAGATGCCAAATTCGAACCGATCGATAAGGGACAACTTCGAATCGATCATTGCTTGACAAGTTCGAAACGACAAGGGAACCCTCAACTCAACGTCATCCACGTTCGCATCGATACTCTTCGTATCGATGCGAAGTTGTGGACTTCGAAACCACAGCCGATGGGTTCGAATCCATCGATTCGAATGAACCCATCGAATCCATCAATAGTTACAAACTGCGTCACCCCCATAGGGTCGTCCAAGAAATTGATTCGAGCACGAGTCCCCATATGGCTTCGAAGCCCTCTGCCAGACCAGATCTGACTTTACCAATCGATAGAGAGGCGCGGGTTCGAAGTAACTTTACCGTTCGCCGTTTGAATTCGAGGCTGATTACCTAGTTTGAACAATGAATTCGAGAGATTTAAGACTTGAATCTTGGTCGATTCGATGATGCGACACAGTGTTTTCCTTTTTGGAGCTCCGAAACGATGAAGGACACAGAAAAGTCAAGGCGGAAGTAAAAAAGTAAAAAGTAAAAAATGGCGAGCCCACTGCTATTTATATGAGGTGTTGAAAGCAACCGAGACGATTGCTCTCCCAGCCAACCCAACCGGCCACAACCGGTCAAGTACCAGATCGGTTCGAAGTTAGCTTTCGAACCCATCTGCCTAAAGCCCTATCGATTCGAAGTTCACCTCATGCTTCAACGGTACAAAATGCACTACAGAGTGACAGGCTGCATCGATGCGAAACGAACTATAGGCATATCGATTCGAAGACCTTGTTCACATCCACCACTTCGAATCCATCCATGGCCTATCGATACGACAGATGACTTCGTACCCATCTTCTTCCAATTCGAATCGACTCGAATAGTAATTTCGTATCCATTCCCTCAAACTGGTTCGAATGTTGACTTCGAACCCATCATAGCACAAGCATACCGCGTCCATACAAACGTGAATTTCGAACCCATCGATGCTCGAATGCATTGGTTCAAAACATCACACTCACGCAATACAGAATTCAATTCCTTCAACCTTCAATATCAATTCAGGGGAGGATCGATACGAAGGGACTTTTCTAAACAACCGTCAAGCGTTGTCTCAACTCAAATTTTCAAATCGGTTCAGGAGAGAATCGATACGAAATTCGATAGCCAACCAAGCTGGTAACGACTCATGAACGCACAACGTTTGCAAGGGTCAAACTAACATATATGCATAATAGTCGAACAAACAATCGATTTTAAACATTTACAGAGATCAAACACTCATCTTGTTACAAATGCAACAGCCAACGGCTAAGCACTGTTATACAGCAATCAATCATGTCAACACGAGGTTACAACAACACAGCATACGAGTTTCAGCAAAGAAGAGAGCAATGATTGTTCAGAGAGAGATTGCAGCTATTCAAAGCACGTCATGTTCCCACAAGACGTACTTTGGGGGGAAAAATGTTATCCCGCTTTTTGGCAAAGCCGCGATACCAAAAGATCGGTCAGAAACGGAGAACAGTTCGTCTCAGAGGCTGGTCATACTTCATTTCGCCATGGATATCACTGAATTTTATCCGAGTCCAGATTGAGCTACAATTGATAGGACACGGCAAGAAAGACTATAGGAGTCAGCATTTCAAGTTTCAAGTCGATCTGAGTTCATACGCTAAAGTTATGATCGGTTCAACTTGTAGGAAACACCCTGGTTTCGAACACATCATGATGGGTGTCTTCGAACCCATCATCAGGCACCCTTCGAAACCATCACCCTCGAACCGAAGGACATCGAACCCATCGGTTTCGAAACCATCAAAGCGCCTCACCTTCAGCTCCACCCACTTCGAATCCATCTCCTTGTTCGAACCCATCACGGAGTCCTTGTTCGAACCCATCACGGAGTGCTTGTTCCAACCCATCACGGAATGCTTGTTCAAACCCATCACGGAGTCCTTGTTCGAACCCAACTGTGCAGCTTCATTCGAAACCACTGGGTCAACCAACCATGATGACGTGTCTTCCATCGGTTCGAATACGCCGAGATATATGGAGTCGAAGCGGTCAACACGGAGTGAAGACCGAATCGATTCGAAGTTTGCGCTTCACGTCAACGCGAAGCCACGTGCCTCCATGGATTCGAAAGGATCGGTTCGAAACCTTGGTTTCGAACCAAACAGCCGAGCAATAAACTCAATTTCGAACCCATCATATCTCCTAACCTACTGATCCAAATGCCATGAAATTTTCACAGAAGCTTGCATGCATGTTGAAGAATGTCTACGCCAAATTTCACCACGATTGGATGAATTCTTGATCGGTTCGAATGGAGTTCGAACCGATGCCAAAGTGGGCACAAACTTCCTGAGACCGTGCGTGTGGGCCCCCTCACGTTCCAGGAGTGGTCTCCCGAGTTTTCAGCGAGATACCAGCAGCCTACGCCTATAAATAGAGCCCCTGGGCCAATAGAAAAGGGATCTTCTGACTCTGAGGCGCCCAGACTCTGCCGGATCAATATCTCCATCATCCTATATCATAATTTGATTGTTGATTTCGAATTTCCAGTTGTAATTTGCTGTTGATCGCTGTAACAACTTGTAAACATTGAAAGAGAATCAATAAAATATCAAAAAACTTCACAGTGGACGTAGGCAACACGCCGAACCACTATAAATCGATTGTCTACGCATTTTCCTTACTGTTGATTGGAGTTTTTGTTAGATAATATCTGTTTTGAACTTGCATTCTTGACTATTATCTCTTCAACGACTCCCGAAGAGTTTGTGCCCAATTTTGACGCAAACAATCTCTATATAATCGCATATAAATGTTATATGGTGAACGGATAAAGTTTGTAATGGACCATATTTCGATGAAATTAGTTCTTCCAGAAAACCAAGTAAATCTTAATGCGAGATCGAGTATTCAATTTGATTGATTACAAAAGGATCGTATCATCTTAAATGTAACACTGGTCCAAAACTACAATACAAATCTAAGAACTCGATCACTGAACTGTTAATTTAATCAGTTTACGCAAAGTGCAACACATCTGATGTCCTTAAAAGTTGAGGATAAACAAATGCACTTTTGTAAAGAGTTCGTTATGATATTGTATTAAGGGTTTTTGATTGGTTTGACCATTTAGAAAGAATAATGGATATACGAGAGTATATGTGACTTAAGGTGCAGTTGGGTTGAAGAGAGTGAATGGATGCTTCTGCTTCATAAAGAAACATCGGAAATGAGAATTGCAATAATATGTATGATTCTTAACATTGGAATAACAAATGTGATTTCTATTCCAAAATGTAATTTCATAATAGAAATTTTTTTCTATGACATTTATTTTTTTGAGTTAAGGATAATTAACCAAAGAACTCTCTGCTGTAAACTAGTCCCAGTATATGAAATAAATAAACTTACTAAGTGAATGATGAACCTCCAAATTTAGCATGCTAGTAGTGATGGAAATAGTAGGAGCATGCTATATATCACTTATTGATTGAATCAAATTACAAAATTATTTTTGTAAAACATACCGAACATTATTTATGTAATTACTATTTTTTTAGTACCGACTGAAAATAGACATAGTTATCTTTCATTGTGAATATTATGAATATTTATTATAAAGTAAAACTGTAATGTAGTATTTTTTTTCACAACACAAGTGGTGCACTGAAAATACAGAAGTATCTAAAAAAATACATAATTATTTTGGAATTATATACTAAGTCGTAGTTTTGAGAAATAATATTTGTTACATAATTATGAATCATATGACATTTGTTAACTATATCTCAAACAGTGGAAGAGTTAAGCACCCAATTAGTGGGAGCATCATAAGAGTTGATGAACTGTTTGTATGGATACATATAGATGTTTGCAATCGTAAGTCTATTAATACCAAAATGGTTCCACATACTTCATCATATTCACCGATGAGTTAACACCGACATGGACATCTGTGAAACAATTAGGGACTTTCAACCCTCGAAAATCGATGCTAATACGTTCACTGGATTGCGTACCAAGCAATCGAATGCCAAAAAACCCGATTGTTACGGGAAAAGAAAGAAGAAAGGAGGAAGAAGAAAGAAGAGAAAAAGAAAAAATACAGAACCTCACAATCGCAGCTGAATAATATATACTATAATATCAATGATCTTTACAAAAGAGAAACTGTTATATACATACATTCATCAGAGAACAACAAAAAATCACAATCATCAGCCTGGGCAGTTATCTTGTCCTCACAAATTCTGATGATTTCAGCAACAAGCATTAGAAAATATACATATAAGTATTAGACTTGAAAACCTCCAACTCGTCTCCTAAGCTCCAATGCATCCAAAGCAATATATAAATATGCTATGTCTGACCTGAGCATTATAATAAAAACATCCGAGTGAGTCAGGAAAACCAGCGTGAGAAAACACACCCAACTGGATTTTAAAGTTATTAAGAAAACCTTTGAAAATCAAAAGTATCTCGTAAGACCACGCCGTACATAAACACAAACAGGTTTTTACCTTACGATAACTAAAACATTTCATATGAAATTCTATGCTATTATAATAGTGTCTAAGATGCAAATATTTATTAATTTTAGCGATAATTTTACATTAATTAAATTGTAGCATAATAGATATATAACTAAAATTGCAAAAGCTTGTTTGGAGAATGGATTCCATACAATGACTGTGCTACTGAGATACCGGTCGTCACAGTGCATCTCTAGATTGAATAAAACTGAGGACCTCGTCGAGATCCCCAGCCAACACAGAACCGGCTTACCACTTGACTGGTAGTACCGACTATGATCACCCTTCCGTTAATGGGATCTGAATAATATAAATAAGAGATAATATCGACTCTAGATAGGGATGATCATACCCTACTTGGGAGCGACCCACTTAGCCCTATTGCATCTCCCATGTTTTAGTCATTCTCGGTTGATGTGACGCCCCGCCTCGAGACCTACATTAATAAAGAGAATTACTGGGTAATTTTGTCCGTTAATGTGGAGAATGGGGCTGGTTAGGAGCGACCATCTATAATCTTGTCTTAAACATCTACTGCATACGTCGATAAATGCTCTATATATATTTTTCTATTTTTAGTGGATCGACATATCCAATAAATGCTTAATACAAAACTATAGGTGGCTAGGATCAATCAAAACAAAATACAATAACATAATGCATATCACATCACAAAACAGTAATCATCATACACATGAATACACATATGCAGATACATCTCAGTATGATACAAACTGATACACAAAAGTGGTATGGAGACCAAACTATATACATCTAATCAAATACAAATTAGAGTCAAGCGGAAAGAAATACAAATTATACAAAAGTGCTAGGCTGATATCGAAGCAGATGCACCAAAGATAAGTCCCGTAACTAATAGGTAACCCAAACAACTCGGTCAGACCCGAGTACAAAATACACGGGTCAGTCTAGCTAAAACAATCAGTTAATGAGGATAGACGATAATATAAGGCATAACATACAAGGTTATGATTCTTTTTCGACCAAGAAGAGGCAACAGAAAGAATACAACCCATGACTTAAGTGAACTAGTGTCATTAAATATACAAAGACCGAGGTAAATTAAGTAATAATACTCAAATAGTATAAACATTCAACCCATATCATCGGCAATTTCCCAAAATATCTACATGGTTTCCACGAACTATATCTTCTCAAAATGAGAAACATCTATACAAACTCTCACCAAAATGGAAAACATAAAACATTCTCGAATAGGATGATCCAAAACTCAAATATAGAAGAATCTCAAATTCAATTATACCTCATCTCATCGGTATAAATGTATATAAATCTCAACTCGCCAAAATGGAAAAACCCAGAATATCCTATAAAATCATGAAATCATCCAAACTCATAACTCAAGGAACTCGATAAGAGTTCAAAACATCATAACTGAAATCACCGTATATATAACATCTTATATAGCACTAGGCCATCGATGTAATAAAACATCTTAAAATGGTGAAATCACAATAAAACAGAAAACTAGAAAACCCGGATTGGCTATATCCCCGATTGCAATGCCGAAGCAATGTCGCACGTGCTAAACTCAGACAACCGAAGCCTCTGACAAGGTCGCTAACACCTCTCAAAGTAGTTCATTCTCATGACAAGGTCGCTGACACCTCTCCAAGCTATTTTGTCTGCCCTAACAAGGTCGCTAACACCTCCTAAAGCAGTTCGTCCTCGTGACTAGGTCACTAACACCTCTCAAAGCAATTCTGTTAGGTAAACATTGTGAATGTGTCAAAAACTCATGGATAGGAACCCAAAAAGTGTTAACATGTGTCCCATACAACAAGTTCGCACTTAGCGGTTTACTAGCTGCTAGTCGATGCTACACTAGGAACATCATAAAACTCATAAAATCATATCTCGCCTCGTCTCATTGGCGAGTGATAAAGAGACACCGTACTCGTCTCGTCTCATAAACAAGTATTAAATGGTATCGTAACTTGTCTCATGTCATCGACAAGTGTTCACATCGTGATAGTTTCTCTTAAACCATAAATCTCAAAGTAGAAATCTCAAACCATAAAACTCGTCAAATATTGGCCTTCCTATATAATTCCTAAAGATAGTGTAACGACCCGCAATTTTCGTTAATTAAATTTGTCATTTTAATAAGATTTACATAAATTTAATTTAGAAGAAATAAAGATTTTATAATTAATAATGAAGCAAATGCTGAGAATGAAATGAAACCATGGGAATATAAGGCTAAGTATTTACAGTTGAAACAAAATGACGAATAAATTGAAGTGATGTAAATTGTTATACTAGGCTAAGAGTTGCATATAAGAGAACAAAGGTAAGTAGTGAATTTAGTTAACGAATTAATAATATTAAATAGTAAATTGAATTAAATCAATGTCCGGTACAAATTGAAATATTGTTTGGAATGAAAGCTTATAAATTGTAAGCATTTAATTTACAAATGAAATCAGTGTATTAATTTAGTTGTAAATGAATGTAAATTAATGAAATTATGTAATAATTGATAAATGATGGCATTCATGGATGAAATAAGATTTGTAAGTAATAAAGGAATAATTGAAATAAACATTTACCAATAAAATAGTATATTGATTTATATAGACTTAATAAAAGAGTTGAATTGAATCAATCTATTTAGTTGAAACTAATTAATTGGTATGCAAATTATAAATGGGTTTATAGTAATAAATTATACTACCGTGAATTGGAATTAAGATGAAATTGAAAAATTCAAGTATGTGATGCAAATATATCATATATAGTAGTGGAATAAAAAAATTAGTGTTATTATAACCTGGTTGGTAAGTAACAAACTTATAACTGAATTTAAAAGAAAATAGGTTACAATGAATATAGATTGTTCATTTATTTGATGTGTTAAATAAATTTTGGTATTCAATCGCAATAAATATAAATAATTAATTGAAACTGTTGTAAGGTCAAAATTTATTGCATATAATAAATTGGGGGATAGATTTCATTAAAGGTGATTTATTTATTATGTTAATGTAAATTAAAATAATTAGAGGTATGTAAATGATGATTAATACCATGTTTGGAAGTTGTAATTTAGAGGATATTAAGAATTAGGAATTGAATTTTGGATTATTTGCAACACAAATAAAGAAAATGTTACGTTATTGCTAACTGAGGGAATCATTAATTAATTGAATGAAAGTTAAATCAGTGGAATTAATGGAGATTAATTTACGTTAGTTATTTAGGGTAGTGACTAAATTTGGTAATCCATTTGCAATTAATGACAATAGTGTTGATATAAGCTAATAAGTTAAATGTCAATGCAATACCAATTAATGGATTGAATGTGATTATGAAATTGGAATTAGATAAATGCAGTAAATAATTCAGGGCAAATAAATTTATGGAACAAATGTAAGATCTTAACTGATGGTAATTAATAATTGAAGATAATGTAAATTCCATTTATAATATGACTATGGGTGAATGAAAAGATTGTAAATCAAGATTTGTTTATTTATATGAATATAAAGAATTAAGGTAATTGAGTTTTTGCAATTAAGTAAAAATTAAACATTTATTTTTACGTTAATTGAAAATTTAATCGAAATTGAAAATTTAGTTGAAATTGAAAAATATTTATGTATGTTAATTTCATCCATTTGGCTATAATGGATTGAATAATAAGAATAAAGATTTAATTCAATGAAATTTTTGGAAACTTAATTGATAATTTCTAAATTTAATAAAAATGAAAATTTGACACTGAAATGCGAAGTTAATCAACTTTAAATTGACCTTTAAATTGTTTAAAACATTGAAATTTGATTGAGACATATAAAAGTAATAAAATTTGTCAAATTTAAGATTTTAAAAAAATTGGATTTTATTAATGAATTTTTAATTTATTTAATTAATATAAAATTAGCCATTTTGGCCACTGACTCCGATTTCGATGAAACCGACTCGAAATGCCTTGAAATTTATGCAATTTAAATCAATCTAAATCAATTTGGAAAAATTGAATTTAGCATAACTTCTCCATACAATGTAATTTGGACGTGAAACTTTTTCCATCGCGTTTAAAATATTTTTAAACATATATTTTGATATATGGGTTGACCCAATTTCGTTTCGGAGTAGAAACGGGCTTTTCGGGCCATTTAGCGTTCAGCGCGTATAATAATCTGATCCATTTATTATTTTTCAGCCTTGTCTATATATAACCCGTTATAAACCTTAGCCACTCCTTATTTTCATTTTTCTATACGTACATCTCCTTCTCAACTCCTCATTCCAATGGCAGGAAATAAACCTAATTCTCAAATTCCAAAAATTAATTTCA
This sequence comes from Allium cepa, assembly GCA_030765085.1. NCBI lineage: Eukaryota > Viridiplantae > Streptophyta > Magnoliopsida > Asparagales > Amaryllidaceae > Allium > Allium cepa. Next base: position 141,933,713 of record CM060931.1, on the reverse strand, counting down.
ATTTCAAAAAAAAAATTCGGATCTGCAGCCACTTCGAGTCACGCTTTGAGTTTCGGAGGAAAAAACGCTATATCTGCTTCGGGTCAGGAAGAAAATGACTCGGGTCGCTCCGAGTCGTTTTGGCAAAAACTCCAACAAGCAACGGGGATTTGAGGCGGCGCACCGAAGTTGACACAGGACCAGAATTTTCCTATTTTCAAATTTTCATAACTTTTGCGTACGAGCTCGGATTCATGCGCGGTTTATTTTGCTGGGATTGTATCGGAATTCCAGAAATTTTGGCGTTGGTTTGGACGGATTTGGAGGCTGTCAAATTTTTGGGTTTAAATTGAATTTAGATTCAATTTAAATTCAAAAGGTGAGTGTTTTAACCCACTCACAACTTCTAATTTTTCTTATGTTTGTTATATTGATTTAAGATATGAGTAGAAATTTATTTATGACTGTTTTGCATAATTTATTCATCATCTCGGTTAAATCGCATTTATTAATTTAACTGTTAATCAATTTTATTATCGCATATAAATTGACAGTTAAGATTTATTTATTTGCATATAAACTGCTAGTTAAACAGTTATTTATTTATTTATTTTGAATATAAACTGTTCGTTGATACCTATTATATTTTATATGTTCTATTGATGTTTGTTTAAATTAATGATGATTGCAATAAATTGGTTGATGATTGATATTGGGTGAATGGATGATGTGTTCTATCATATATAAACTGCAAGTTATTATGCATTTTCATCTCATTCGGGATTGCGGTTTGAAATGATGTACAACCGCATTTTTATTTTTAAATTGCGGATTGAAATGATAAATATCCGTATCACTTGACCATAGGATAGAAAATTATATACAGGCACCGCGGTATACATATAAAATTATTTTTGAAATGAGTTTTATGGTTTGGATATGATTCGGTTTAATAATATTAAATTTGGATATGATATAAATATATTTTATATATACATATATAGTTAAATTGTTGAATTTAAGTTATGCATAAATCTGTTAAATAAAAATGAATAAGTTAAAAAATGGAATTTGATAATTTATATTATATGATTAAGTGCAGATTAAGATCTTGTATATATATAGAGTTTTAAATGATTCAAATCAATTAAGATTGAAAGATAAATTGGAAATTAATTGGAATTGAGCTTATTTAAAAATTTAACTCCATAAGTTGATGTTAACTTATTAAAATTGGAAATTTTAAAGGAATGATATTTATAACTGGATTTAATAAATAATTCTAGTATAAATAAATGGAAGGAAATATTTAGTGTTAATGAATTGAGTTTATTTTAAATGGTTAGGGATTTATCATGTAAACCTTTCAAAACTAAATGATAGGAAAATGAATTATTGAATAGAAATTCCCAACCTTAGTTTTGAATTTCATTTAATACTTAAAGTTGAAATATTGAAATCGAAGTGTTTTATTCAAACTGAAAGTGAATCTAAAAGTTATGGGTTTAGACTGAATGTAGAATGAATAAAAATTGTGAAGGCGTGGAAATTATTTACTTTTAAAGAAATTTTAAATTCAACTGTTTTATTTTATATACTGTTGAATATCCAAACAATTTAAGTTTTGAAAGTTATGGTTTTAAAACTATGGATTTCGAAGTATTATGTTGAAAGTTAAATTTCAAATATTTGGTTTCGAGGTATTATAAATCTTAAAAGTGGCATGATTTTGGAAAAGAAACATATTTGAAATAAAATGATATTATATTTATTTAGGTTTTAAAAGGAAATGATATCATATTTATGGGTTTTGAAATGGATAATTATATTCTGGTTTTAAAAGTATAATTATTTTTAAATGACCGCGGTGTTATAATAACGTTTGGTTGTTGAAGAGACCGGGATCTGAAGTTGTCATACTCTCTGCCAACTCCGAAAACCACTTTAACAACCGTGTACGTGGTGGAAATTCCAGAATGAAGTAGGTTAGTGGCGGCGTTTCCTTTAAGGTAAATACGTGGATCCGACTCCCGTGAGTTGGCATAAGGTGGCTAAAACAGGAGCGATTCTCGGGCCAAGGGGGTTAGCGCCCTTTATGGGACACTCCTCTTCGATACTACTCTGACTTTGGATTGATTCGGTGGCCACCTTTACTTTTGATTTTAGGGGGAGTTTGTTCGAGATGGGCGGTAGCTGCGGCTATGCATTACCACCAGCCCGGATGCGTAATTGGTATATCTACCCTGGCATTGCCTAGTTGTGCCGTGTCACCTACCCTATCGCGCCTTATGCAATTTTGGTTTTGTACCATACCTATGGAGTGCCCTCTGACAACGCCAGTATGGGGGAGATTACGGTACTGTATATACTATGGGAATATATTATGTGTTAAGGTGGAAAATGTAAAGCCTTAACGCTATTTAAAAGTAAGTTTATTTTACAATTAGACACTATTATAATAGCGAAATGTACTACATAGTAAATAGTTTAACGGATCCTTAAGAGATGTAAATCCCGAGCATATCTTGAGTTACTGCACTCATATTTATTTCTGTTAATTTAACTTACATAAGATCTTTTAGTTCTGACTCGAGTGTTTTGTTTTTTCAATTTGCTCGGGTCAGTCCGAGCGTTTCAGGATTTGAAGATTTTTCTAGAGGAAGAAGACGAAGATTTCATTACTATTATTATTATATATTATATGCTTCCACTACATTGTATTCAGCTGCATTAATATTATTGGTATGTGAACTCTGATATTTATTGTAGAAAGAAGAATCAAATGTTCGTAAACAGTTTTATGAACTGTATATTTATTATTATATTTTATCCTTCCGTTGTGAGATTCTGTTTTGTTTTATTCTTTCTCGTTTTTCTTATTTACCCCATAACAATCTGCCCTTCCTTATGGTTTGAATTGGCATGTGTGTCGATTTAAAGCGTGCGAAAAGGCGGATGTTACAGATAGAAATTATGTTCTCAAAATCTCACCATAAATTGGCTAAATAACTCAGAAATCAATAACCCAGATAGTTTCGACCGTACAAGTCCGGAATTAACCGAAATAGTAAATGCACATGTCCCATACCACGTGTTTTACTAAATCGTTAAATTTCCTTTCTCATCATTCGAATAGTGCAAAAGTGTGTGTTTTATATTTAAAATAGTTTACTAGAGAAAACAAGTTTTTAAAACTTTTTCCCAAAAAGATTAATAAAACCAATATTTCAAATTCTTTTATTGTAGGAAATAAATAGGTTTTATATTAGAAAAATAATTTTAAAATACTGTGTAATAATAATTTGAAGTGTCCATTTATTTTAAAAATCACTTCAAAATGGTTTAGTGAAAATCATGCTTGAAAACAATGAAAAACAAGAAAGATAACTCAAGACCGATAATTTGAATTCAATTCAAATTTAACCCAAAATCAAATCAAATTCTTTTTAAATTTGGGTTTCAAATTCTCCAAGTATAGCTAGCCTATTCATAAACATCATATGTGATGACCCGGAATTTTGGGCAATATCAGTTTAATAATCTGTATTAAAAATTAAATTAATTTGATAATCTTTATTAACAAGATTTGAATTGATTTAATAATCTTCTATCAATAAATATTTAATAGGTGAATTTTATCTTTTAAAAGCTAATAAATTATTTTCTATTTATAATGTATATTTGTATATATTGTAAGTAGATAAGCTTTGATTTAAATTTAATAAATGAAATTATGTTTTCAAATTCTAATGTATTTTTGGTAATTTGGAAATTTTGATCTGAAGCTTTTCAAAGCTATTTAATAATTAACTATATGGTTTTAAAATACTTAAGGTAAATGTTTAAATTGTTTAAATTTATTTTAGCTTAAGTTTAAATTTAAATTAATTAACAAAAAGGGTTGTTTTATTTTTTTTTAAACATAGCTTGATAAAATAAGTAATTTATAATAAAGAGATAATTTCTTTTATAAATTATTTTAATTTGATATTTTCAAACAATATTAATAATGTATTTTTTTTACAAATGGATTTTTAATATAAATAGAATTTTTATTTCAAATTTAATTTGTATATATATAACTTGATTTTAAAATTGAATTTTAGAATTTGATTTGAATTTAAAGTTTTGAAATTCAAAGTATAGATATTTTAAATTGTTTTGGATTTTAAAATATTTGTATAAACTTTTATTTATGAATATAATTGTTTTATTTCTTTTAAAATTATCTATACATACATTTATACTTATTAACTAATTGATTAAGCGTAATCTTATATTAACTTTTAAAAACAAATACTAATTAACTTAAATGACATGTGGTAATTGTTAAGCATATTAAATTGACAAATGTTGTATTATTAGACAAGTGGCATTTGTAAATTTGGTTTTCTTTTATTTTTCAAAATTTCAGCCTTTGTTCCTTCCTTCATTCTCTTTTTCTACTTTTCAAAGTTTAAAGCTAAGTTAAACAAAGAAAAACAAAATCTGTAATCATCTTCCTCAAAACCATTTCAAAAAAAACCAGAAATCATGTTCAAACTAAATCAGTAATCAAACATCTTAGAGAAAAATCCCTGTAACCATTTTTAAAATGAAACCAAGAATTTTGTTTTCAAATGCCAACATCTGTTCTAAAGCCTGTAACATCTCCATAATGCAATCTGAAGCAAGAACAAGCATGCATGCAGTTTATAAATCAAAAGCAAAAGCATTTCAGTTTGATAAGCATTTCAGCAACTCAAGTTTTAATGCAAAGGGTGATTCAGTTTTAAAAGTATCAAAAGCTTTTCAAAATGGAAGCCCTGTCTTCATTCTAAAATCTGGTGAGTAACATCACTTTTAAAAATTTAAGTTTATGAATATGGTTGCATGATTAATATCTGAAATATGTATGTTTGTGTATATATATTGTTGTATTTCTGGATGTATGGTATGCATGTAGTTTTCATCAGAGTACTCTCTGTTTATAGCTTCAGTTTTCAAGTTTTGATTTAAATTCAAATCCTTTTGATTTTGACTCTGTTCAAACTTAAGATTTAAATGAAACTTGTTTGTTCCATCATAAACTTTAGATTAAAATTTTACTTAAGTTAAAACAATAGTGAAATGTCTCTGGAAATTATTTGGAAATCAAAATGACTGAGCAAATTTAATATAAGTCAAAACCCAAACTTAATAATTCATTAATTCAGGGTTATAAATAAAATCCCTAAACAAAAACATGATTTTTAAAACTAAAATCATAAATTTTAGTATTTGTTTGAGTGTGCAGTTCTGGGTTGAACCGAAAATGGTAATTTTGGGTTTTCTGGTGATCTCGAGGATCTGGGAAGTTGTAATTTTCTATGGTGATGCAAGAATGATTAGGGAGTCAGGGAAAATTGGTAGGAAGAAGATCAGATCATTGTGGTGGTAGCAGTGTTTAATTTTTGGTTTGTAACGCTAGTTTTAACTAGGCTTGGTACTTTGATCACCAAGGTTTCTCCATTTGATTGAGTGCAACGGGATCTTGGATGCTAGTACAAAAAGTGCATATTGCTTCGTCTCATTTACATCGGTTGAAGTAAAAACTGATGCAAATAGAACTATTTGCATCAGTTCTATCTTAATAACCGATGCAATTGGTACGTGGAAAGCAATAGGTAATAAAAAATCAAATTTGCATCGGTTGTAACCAACAACCGATGCAAATACGTCATGCAAATAGTTTTAGTCGCATTAGTTCTAAAGTCAACCGATGCAACACATGTTGGTGGCAAAGATATGAAATTTAGGTGGGAAATAATGAAAAATTGGGCTCCAAAGTTGCTAATTTTTGATGACAAATGTACTCCTTAACCCACTCCCCAAAAAAAAAAGATAATTACGTTGGCCAACAGCAATAACGAATCTTTCGAAATTGAGGAATCAGTGGCGAAGTTGTCCAAAACAATCGCTGACCTAATCGAAGAAGGCGTTGATACTGACAAGGGCATCCCAATTTCGGTTGTGCATAGTGCTGCTTTGGCGAGAGTAATCGAGTGCTGCAATAAACACACAGAAGAGGCAAATAAGAAGAAGGAAAAGGCTGCTGAGAACGATGCTTTCGCTGATTGGGAGAAGGAATTCCTGGGTACTGATTTTGATGACCTCGGTGCAATTCTTACGGTAAGTTTTGCTTCTGAATTCTTTTTGTTGATGTTATCAATTTTTTGCTTTGAAATGTTTCTTTGCTTTTGCTGATAATCAAGATCTTTGTTTTTTACTTTTGTAATTTACTGACCAAATCAAACCAAGAAAGAACATTAAGATTCAATTAATTGAAGGCTTCGATGCTGCTTCCAATTCGATGTTTTGGAGTGATCAACAATCGATTGAGAATCTCCTTTCCCACCATCTTCCATTCAACAGTAACTACAGACATCCTCGAAGAGAGAAATAATTATGCTAACCCGACAATGGTGGAGCTGTTATCTCCTTGTAATTGACGCTCGACCAAACTTCAGCTTAGAATCTTTGCTACCGATCTATCCCCAAGTGTTATTAGGTGGTTCGTACCCAAACTCCATGAAGATATGTATTGCTCCCCTAAAATCTTATATTTTAATACTTGTGTTTTGCAGCAATTGTTTACAGTTTGTTTTTATCAGTTCCGCTCTAATGTAGTCTGGAGTTTCAATCCATTAAAAGTTTCGCATATTGTGCTAAATCCATTTATGCCATACTCTTTTAATTTTGCAGTGATTTCCTACAATGATTCTGTGAACATGGTTTACAAATGCATGTTAAAAGGAGCAGCTGATTTCCTTGTCAAACCTGTTCGAAAAAACGAGTTGAGGAAGTTGTGGCAACATGTTCGGAGAAGACGCAAGGTATGCAAAATTGTTCCTTGTATCTTTGCAGAATTTGTAGATGTATCTTTCATTTGATAACTTGACCAGTTATATAACTATGTATGTTGTATTGTGTCCAGTTAAGTGATGTCCAGGAGGCGATAAAAAATGTTAAAGGCGATGATACCTAGAAAAAGCTTGAGAATGTGGAGAACAATAAGGAATGCATCGAGAAAAAGAGTTATACCGAGGTTAGTTCTTCCCTTGTACATGGAACTAGCTTTAGTCATAGACATGTCTTCAACATGAATTCAACAGTGCCATGAGTTGATTTTTATTGTTAGATTAAACATGCTCTATTTGTGATTGTGTAATGTATAAACCTGTCAGCCTTAACAAGATTCCTATATATCGAAAATGATTCCTATATTATAGATTCCATCTCGCGTTTCTGTTTCCTAATTTAACTATATTATATCATTGTGCTTCTTATGAAATTCCTAACATCATTAACAGTTCATAATCAGAGTAAACCAAAAGTGGTTAGGTTCTTGCATTATTTCAACAGAAGTTAAAACACAAAGTTGATGGAGCGAGATATTAGTTTACATGACTAATAGATTAGCAGCAATTTTAGCCGATAAACATTTTAATTCAATGGGTTTACTATTGCTTATTACGGAAATGCTTATTAATATAAATGACCTAGAATAAAAATAAGGTCTTGGACCCTTGGTCTGGGTCGTAGTCTGAGTCCCAAAGACAATAGAGAGTACAATGAAAAGCAATTCTTGATTGAAGCAAGAGTCCTTTTTGCTGACAAAAAGAATCCACATATACCTTATATTGTTCCAAAAGGAAGGGATTTGTTATGCAATATAAATAGTAAGGGACCCCTCCATCAATACGAGCATTACATATGAAAGTGTGATTTGTCTTCTTTATCTTCCATTTAGACACAGTAATCGTCTAGCATCCTAAGCTGATTTGTCCCACAATGTCACTTATCTATCAAGCTATAGTAAGTATCCCCAATTATTCATAAATTTATGATAGTAAAATCAGCTTACTAACGTGCAAAATATACCCAATTCAAAAAATGTAAACAAAATGTTTATTTCGTCATTTTTAATCTATATTTACAAATAAATAAATGAAGTGCATGCATAAAACCTGGGCTGTTTATAGTCACTCTTGTTAAGTACAGAATATTCATTCATTCATTTTCAAAACATAATTTTATTTTGTTCTTTTACGATGTTTTACATACATTTTAGTTTATTAGCATATATACCAAATGATTTTCACTTACCATAGTTATTTATATTTCGTAAAACTTTAAAAGGCAAGCTTACTAGCTAACTATTTGTACAAAGAAAAGTTATTATATATGAAATATAAACATACATGCATGATACTGAAGGTCTGCATTGGGATGCAGCGGCGTTGAAGAAAACAGAACCTCACTCGAGAATTGGATGTTCGAATCGAAAGCCTCTGCAGTCCAACCAATTCGTGATTTGTTTCATGCAGTTAGAGGCCGAGGATTGAAGATTTTCATCATTTCATCGAGGAAGGAATATATAAGGGATGCCGCTGTTAAAAATTTGATCAAGGCTGGGTACCGTGGATGGACTGGCCTCATTTTAAGGTACAAATTTAACCTTTTATACTATGCTTTGGGAGCATGTTTTCTACCAACTCTTAATTCAGAGGTTAAACTGTTATGGATTAACTGTCTGAACACATAAATTTACAAGTTATGTAGTTAAGGCCCGCAAAAATTTGCCCTGGCCTATGACTTTGCCCAACCAAAAATATAAATTACACATGGCCACGTTTCACAAAACGCACTGGTTTGCATTGAAATGAAATACACTAAAATTCATGGGTTCGCACTCGTAAAAATATATATGGAGATAATAGTAGAGTCAACCTTAAAAAGATCAAGCTGCTTTACAGCACTGATGCTTTTTCTTGAAACACCACCTCAGAAGTACTGCATTTGCACAATGTAAACATTATAAGATAAAGGGGTAAACTTATAAAAAGTGATGCATAAGAATTAATTAAACAGTATTTATGTATTAGATAATAAATTTAGCAGATAACATCCATTCACCTGTTAACATAGGTAACAATGTATATCACGAGATAAAACCCTATAATCACTATAAGACACAAGTTTTCAGAACATGAGATATTTACAAGTATTTTCAAGACTTTTTCAAACAATTTTACTGTAAAAACCTAAGTTTATTTAAGCCTAAAAATAGCTGTATGTTGATATATGATAGGTGATATGTTGACATATCAAACTCAGACTAAATTGGCTGCATGTAAACTTGATATTGGGGTTGAATAAGAAGACATATGATCTGACTGGAGGAGCGAGCACAGAAGGAAATCAAGCAGGGAGTTATAAAGAGCCTGCAATTGGTTGGATGACTGCATTTCTTTTTGTTACAAGTTTCGTCGAACTTCTCATTTTGGTTCCACTTAGAAAGGTATGTGAATTTTTAAAGTAACTTGTTCAGATATATTTATGTTATGGTGCCGGTAGTATTTAATGGTAGTGCTGGATATTGTAGTGTCGTATGGAGGAGGTAGGCAGTGAGGTGTTGTAGTGTTGTATGTGAATTTTCTGGAATGATTTGCTGGACTTACAAGTGATGTAAATAACTACAGCTGAGGTGGGTGATTCATTGATACAGTTGTGGTTTTTGAATGAATACGCCGACAGTGTCCTATAGGGAAAACCATATTAACAATTTCAGGTACTGATTAAATACTTGATGTAACCTTTATTTGAAATAGAAATTGAATTCTATCTGCTTAAATAATTTTTTAACGAAATCAAATGCAGGAGAAAGAAATGAGTTAACAACTATATGTGATGTAGGTAATGCATTGAGGAAGTTCTGGTACATCTCAGCATGGCTTTAAATGGTAAACATATGTAGATGTATGTTTTTTCAGTCAATGCTTACTAGTGCAATTTGAGTATAATAATTTTCATTTCTAATTTCATACGCATAGCTCAGTAAGGAAGTTTATTTTATTTTCCCTTATTTATTTCAAGTTAACTTAGTTAACTATTGTCGGTTATAAAACCACAACTTTCATGTGTTAAATGAATTGTTAAATTATTCATGTGTGCATTTAATTTCTAAGGCATGCATTTTTCCATCTCAAAATTTGGTCCATATCATGCTATTCTATTTAAAATTGATCAAGTATTATTTTTTTTACAAATAAACTCAGTATTAAAAAAAACATGCATACATGTAAACACTGATGAATCTGTGGCTTGGGTTTGAGCTGTAACTAATTCAAAATTTTTGTAATTTCATTTAAATTTTCTTTTGTTATTAATCTTCATTTGGAGTTCTTCATAGTTGATGTCTTTCTTCCATTTTTCTCCTCATTGTTTAAATTAACTGATAATTCAAGCGTATGTTACAAGGCAGAAATTCTGGTGATCGATGGAATAGAATGGAAGTGCAATAACGCACAGTGTTTTGTGATCAATGGCGCAGTGTGTAGTTGATGAAATGGGATGATGCAGTGCGAATTTGGTTGAATGATGGCTGCTGTGAATGATGGCTGCTGTGAAGTTTGTCGATGCAGTGGTGAGTTGAAGCTGAAGATGAAGGAGGAGTTTGTTGTAGATGATGGGTTTGTATAGTAGGTTGTAGTCGTTGCTGTGGTGAAGTGATAGTGTTATGAGCAGCAAGGAAGTGTTATGAGAGGTTGATGTTGTGATAGTTAGAAGGTCTATGGAAAAAGTTGTGGATGGCAGTTAAGTGGTTGATGGATGTGCAATTGTCAGTATGGCTGATGGTAGAAATATTTGATACAGCAGTTATGATGTGGATTTGTTGTGGGAAGATTTGGTTATGGTGAAGTGGCTGTGAAGTATTTGAGGTTGCTGAAGTGTTGTAGCATGGTATGTGGAGACAGTGCAATGAATGGCAAAGAAGATATGGGTTTGGAGATGATAGATGTGGTGAAGGTGGATTTGCACGCAGTATGGGAGTTTGGTGGCACGATAGTTGATGTGTGGTTGTGTGATTTGGTATACGTGAATGATTGCAAGCAGAAATGTGATGATGTATGAAAATTGATGGTCAAAGGTTGGTGAACAAATGGAAGGGTGGAGCTTGTAATGTCGAATGAGGTTGGTGAACAAATGGAAGGGTGAACAAATGGAAAGTTTGAAGCAGCGGTTTGCAATGGGTGACTGAGTTGTGTCACAGTGCACACTTGACAGTGATGAACTGCAGTGCTAGTAATGGGAAGTAGCGGTTATGCTTAACAACTTTAACACTTCAATTGATATATTAACACTTTAATTGATATATGTTTATTTTGGTATTATGTTATTCAGTTTGTATTTGCCATCAAATTTAATTTTGAATGATTGTAATATTGCATGCAATAATTGTTTGTTATAATCAATAATATATATATATATATATATATATAGTCTATTGAGTATTGTAATAATGGTTTTTGAGAATGGCTTTTTTGCATCAGGTATAAATAGCTGATGCGATAGAGTGATTAGTTTGCATCGGTTGTTATAAAAAACCGATGCAACAAGTTACTTTGTTGCATCGGTTTTCATAACAACAGATGCAACATGAGGGCTGTGTTCAAGCAATCAACCATGATATTTTGCATCAGTTGTTAGTAACAACCGATGCAAAAAGGACATTTTTGCATCTGTTTCAGAACTGATGCAAAAGTGTTAAGCCTGTTGCATCGGTTGCATACGCATCGGTTGTTGAACTGATGCAAAAGGGGGGTAAACAACCGATGCAAATGGCCTGTTTTGTAGTAGTGATGGGAGTTTGGACGTTGACAAAAACTTGGCCGGAGGTTCTGACACTCTGGTGGTCGGAGTTTCGAAGATGAGGCATTTTCCAAGTTTGGATGTGGTGGTTCCAGTTTGGTTCCAGGTTTGGTTTTAACAGCTCGAATTCGATTTCGAGTTGATGGTGATGTTTTGATGGTCGTGATGGTGTACGAGGCCGATTTCTGATTGATGAAGCTATTGTAGGTGGTCGGAGTCGATCAGCGCCACCGTGCATGTGCACGGTGCACTTTATTTTCTGATGAGTTGATATTTGGTTTGGGCAGAGTTGTGGTCTCGAGTTTTTCTGGAGTAATTGGGTGTTTTGCTCGAAGAACCTTGGGTTTTGAATCGAAGCATTTGAGCAATGGCTAGGGTTAATTTTGTGTTACAGGTTTTAAAAGGAAACATATTCTGTTTTGAAATTTAAAACTGAATTATTAAAATGTAAAGTAAAGATTTAAATAAGTTTTAAATCTAATTTTAAATCTGGATTCAAGTTTAGAGTGAATCTTAGTTTAAAAATAAAATAAAATTTTTAAAATTTAAATTGTTTTAACAGCCTTAAAATGTTTAAATAGTTGAAATTTAAAAATAAAGTTTTTAAATGTGAGTAAAGGTTTAAATCACAGTTTAATCTGGAATCAAATTGAATTTGTATCCAGTTTTGAAATGAAAGAAATTTTTTAAATTTAAATTGTTTTAAACAACTTTGAACGTTAAAGTATATTTTAAATATGGTTTGAATTTAAAATGAATTTGATTTTAAAATTCTTTTAAATTTCTTTTATAAGACAAATATTTCTTTAAAATGTAATTCAAAAGGTTTTTGTAATGGTTTTAAACTTGGTTAGAGTTAAATTTGTATTCATTTTAAATCTTACATTTTAAATGAAATTTAAATGGAATTTAAAAGTAAATTTAAAGTAAATTGTTTTAAATGCTTTTGATAATGATAATTTAACCATTAAAAAGTATAAAGTTTTATCTTAAAGTTAATTAGGATTTAATGATTTTTAATTCATTAAATTATTAAGATAATTAAAAAAGATAATTAATTTATTTAATTAACTAATGAAATGGAAAATTAGTTAAAGTAATTAAGGGTTTTTAATTAATTAATTAGGGTTTAATTTAATCAATTAAGGGTAATTAATTGGTAATTAAGGATCATTAATTAGATAAGATTAGAATATTAATTAATGATTAGAAATTAATTAATCAAGTAATTAAAGATTAATTAAGTTACAGTTAAAACTTAATTAATTAAATAATTAGGATTAATTAATAGATTATTAAAGATTAATTTGTAATTAATAATGATTAATGTAAGTTTAATTACTTAAGAAAGTAATTAAAGAATTATTAATAGTTAATAAAGGTCATGAACTTAAGGTTATTTAATAATTAATTAATGTGATTAATTTTAATAATTAATTAGATTATTTAATTAAAAATAACCATCTGTGAAATTGTTTAAGTGTAATTACTAAATAGAAGTAATTAAGGAATTAATTACTTAATGTAATTAATTGAGTTTAATGTGATTAGTTTAAATTAATTAATTAAGTTTAATTAATTTAATCGCTGGACGTTTTGTTAGCATAATTACTTAATATAATTAATAAAGCGTAATTAGTTAGTGAAGTAATTAAGATGAGCAATTACTGGATGTAATTAATTAAAGTATGGAGGAGATTTAGGATTAATTACTTTGTGTAATTGATATGAAGGATAATTACTTAGTGAAAGTAATTAATAATTAATTACTTAGTGTAATTAATTTAAGAATTGATTAATAATGTTATTTGAAGATAATTAAGTGAGTAATTAATGAAGGGTAAATTAATTATTGAATAAGATTAGTCAAGGGTGATTAATAAATATAATTAATTAAAGATTAATTATTAAATGTAATTAATTAAGGAGTAATTAATTTACTTAATAAAGTAATTAAGGGCAGTTAATTACTGGATATAATTAATCAAGAGTGATTTATAAATGTGGTTTAATTAAAGATTAATTACTTAATGTAATTAATTTAATAGGATAATAAATTAAAATGCAATTAGGGATCATTAATTAGTTAAATTAATGATGTAATTAAGGATTGATTAATTAAGAATAATTTATCAATGACGTAAATAATTAATGTAATTAATTAAGGATTAATGTAATTAATCAGTTAATTAATTAATAGAGTAATTAAAGGTTAATTATTGTAGTTGATTAAGGATAATTAATTTGTGTAATTAATTAAAGGCTAATTACTTGAATGAAATTAAAGGATAATTAATCAGGGATGATTAATCAAGGTGGATAATAGGAGGATAATAAACTAATTGATTTGTAATTAATTAATGGTTATGTAAGAAAGATTTATAATGATGAGGTAATTAATTTAATTTATTTTAAATTAATTAGAGATGAAGTAATTAATTTAATGCACTTTAAATTAATTAGAAATGGTATAGATCATTGCTTATGTATGAATGGATGATATTGATTGCCTTGAATGGTTTGAGATCTCAGATATGAGATAAGTAATACTGTGTGATATGGATGCTTTGGTTGAAGTATGATGATAATGTGGATTATCTGTTTGTGATGGTAATATGGATTATCTGTTTATGATGATAATGTAGATTATCTATTGTGATATTGTGAATTATCTATCTGGATGAATATAGATAATAATTTGAATTGAATTGTTTTAACTTAAAAACAACTTGGACCTAAAAGATGGCGTTTTGGATTTCGATAAGACCGGGATCGAGTTTCCAGATTTGAATATACGAAAACCACATCGATCCAAATTAACGATAGGTCGTGAATCTCAAGTGAAGATGAAGATTCAGAGTGCAAGGGTTATCGTCGTTAACTCTGAGGGTGATTCCAAAATGAGTGTAACGAGATAATGCCTTCGGTTTCGTTCGAACCCAGAACGAACTTGTATGGATTGAATGCTTTCAGAACATCGTCAAGTGGACGATGAGCATTCTAAGTGATGTGTTCTATAAAGGCAATCGTAGCCTCAAGCCTCATCAACTGGGAATGGCTAAAATAGGAGAGGTGCGGCAAGGTTAAGTGGGTAGCACCCAAGTAGGACGAGATTTTCCCCTGTCTATAGGTCACTTTTTATTTGGCTATGTGGGCAGTTGTGAGCTCCAACTGTCGGGATTATCTTGTTCGGGACTTTTCAGTAAGGGATGGTTCCGGCCTTGTGTTGCAGGAGATTGGGAGTAATCCTCGGTACGTTGATCTAGGCCACGTACTGTGACGGACGGTACCCCGGTAGCTCTGCCATTGTATGGAATCCAATCTCCAGTAAGTGTCGTACGTTTTAGTTGTGCCCAACTATGTTGGAACGTGAGATGTAAGCATTTCAGCTATTTCTTTATTTTACTTGAAAACCCTAGACACTATTATAATATCACTAGATTTCCTATCAAATGTTTTGGTTAGCGTAAGGTAAAAACTTACCCATGTTTATGTGTGGGGAGTCTTACGTGATATTTTTGTTTTTAAAGGTTTTCAAAGTTAAGTAACTTTAACATGTTACTCACACCAGACCCATGCCTGACCCAGAATTTATTTCTGTTTTTCTTAAACTCTTGGGTACTCAAATTTTTACTAGTAGCCAAGGGATTCAGGTTAGCTTTGACGAATTCTAGAGGAGCAATGGAGCAGGAGGCTTAAGCCTTTGTAGATATATTTATAGTTCCGTTGTGTTGATCTCTGTATTGATATCTGTGTTATATCTTGAGTTGTATAACTAGACAGGTGTTTATAACTGTCTAGTATGTGTTGTATATGCTGTGTAACTCTAATGTATATGATACTATGTAATATTTACGTGATTAATAATTTATTCGTTCCGCTGTTGAGATTCTGATGTTGTTTCTTCTTTCTTTCCTATCTTTTCTCATTTCTATCCCTTTCTTTCTTCAAGATGATGCGACTTTCTATGGAGAGAAAGTTGGGTTGTCTCATCATAACTCTCAAAACAACTCAAAAATAACATCAAAATCAAACAAGAATGACAGCAAAATAAGCTAACACAATCCTCAGTTTAATGATTGTTATTACTGCCGTTTTGCTCCCAGGACAGCAACAAACAAATACAGTTTTGACCAAGCTAACGTCGAAATTTCAGAAAACTTAAAACATGAAACTTCTAGCACAAAGTCTAAGATTTCCGGTGGATAAAAAATGTGAAAGATATGGACAATATAATTCTTAGATTTTAAATTCACTGTCGCTATCGTTTATTCTCAAGGCAGCAGCAAAGAAATAAGTTTTTGACTATCTTAACCTCATTGCAAAACTCAAAACAAATAGTCTAAGCTTTCCAAAACACCAAGAATTATCTAAATCCGACTAGAGACAAGAAAGTTATGCCTAATTTACTAAGTGTACTTAGTTTAGGTAGTGTAATTATCAAAGTGACAGAGCAGGGAGATTGTGGTAGAATTTCAATCAACCTATACTCAAAATTTGCAAATATGTTCAACACGAAAGTTGTCACATATAAAATAGGCTTTCCAGACCATTAAGAATTATCTAATTTCGATTTAAAATGAAAACGATATGGCTGAATCAATTTTAGATTCAAACTAAGGAAATTTAGTTAAAGACAGAATTGTATCTTATTTTCAATTCTATTTCAGGTCAATAAAATTGCAAAATCTCGAAAAGTAACCGAAATAGAAACTGTTCCTTATTGAATCTAGTTTCTAGAAAAAAAAGATTGACCTCAAACGGATAAGAAACGAGAAAGTTATCCTTGATTTATTCAGTGCACTCCTATTATATTTCAACAATCATCCAAAGTAAATATTAGGTATAGTTACAGTACGATTTCTTCCTCATCTTTGCAATTACAGTCAAAATTTAGCTAGAAATGTGAGTTAATAAACTCACCTTTGATTTTAGTAGAAAATACCTGAATTCATGAAGTAAAATTGAAGCTTTTGGATCAAGAGCAGCTCCAATTACCTGTAGAACTCCATATATAGACATGCAAAGGAAATAACCCATTAACAGACAGTCTCTTCTCAAATAAGATTTTTTATGAGATTTCTAGTTTTGGAAAGAATTACCTTTAAATTTCACTTTAAATTGGTATATATTTGAGCTTGTTAAAGAAATTTTTGAGATTGAAAGCTTGGATTTTACGAAAATGATGAATTTCTATTTTCTGGCTCTATTCTCTGAAGAGGAAGATGGTGAGATAAATTTAGTACGTACAAGTAAAATGTTTCTCACCTCTTTGGCTATTAATTTTTTTTTAAGTGGGCTTGGACCCAAATTAGACAAAGACAAATAAGCCTAAGCTAATTTAATTCGACATTTAAACAATGTAAACACTTATGTAACAAAATAAAATAACTTATTCTCCTCAAGTATTAATACAAATAAGACATGTAAACTTACCTACATATTAAATAAAATATTTTTCATCATATAAAAAGAAAATTTTATTTTAAAAAACATTTTTATTATTAAAAACTCCCATTTTACATAAATACATGATTTACACAAATAAATGTGTAAATCCACATTTTTTACTTCAAAAATTATACAAAAAAATATTTTCTTGTTTAGAAAAATATGACAGAGCATTTTAAACTTAATTTTACAACCAAAACTCATTTTTAAATCAGATTCCATCCTTTTGTTTGAATAAACAATCTTTAAAAATCAAATACTTCCTTTAAAAATTATCAAAAGAGGTAATTAGCAATAATTAATAAAATTATTGCATTTTCTCCAAATAAAAACCATTTTCCTTTCATTATTAACTCAAAAAAAATAAAATAAAGTTCCAATTTTATTTTCCCATTTTATGACCAAAAATTCATTGTTTATTCCAAATGAACAATTTAAAATTTAAAATTTTATTTTAATTCACAATATTAAATCTTAACTACCGTTATAATTTAATATTTACAGGTAATCTCCAAAACTAGGGTTGTTACAGACTCCCCTCCTTAGCAAAATTGCCTCGCAATTTCTAGAGAAGAGTTTATATTGAACTCATCTATTTCATCAATTAAAAGAAGGGTAGACCAGTACGAGATTAAAATTTCTCACTCTCAACTCAAGGTGATAGAAGACCAAGATAAAATTACTCAATAAATTCTATGACTTCCCAAGTATAATTACTAGGATTAGCTGACCATTGAATTTTTTCAAGCAATACATTATGATTTCGAAGGCGTCTCGCCTTCGAAACAAGAACACAAATAGAATGCTACACAAAAGATCGATCGAGTGAGATTGATTTCTCAGAAGCTTCTCGAATAGAGTCCGGATTTTAGCATCACTTTATCCCGGACTCGAATCAATAAGATCATTATTGACATGACTTTTTTGTATCGCTACGGAAAGATCCTCATTGATTTTAGATTGACGACAATAGAGATAAGAAAATTTGACGAGAGGTGGTTCTCCAAATGCCACCAAACTCGGACGACCGCATAACTGCAAGTCGTTAGACCATCGCACTAAGGCAAGATATACACAAGGAACCAATATATATACATTTATATTAATTTACAATCAAAAATTGTTAGAGTTTCAAAACTCATTATCTTTATAGCCACAATTTTCAATACTTGAAATTTTTTAAAACTCTTATTTAAATTTAAATTTAAACTCATTACTCTTTATTTAGAGTAAATAAAATTTTGCGTTGTCTATTCTCCAACTCTTCCATAAATATATTTTAATTTGTAACACATATTTTTCTACACTAATAAAACAATTTAAAATAAGACTTGAAAAGTACTTATAATTACACCCTTCATCGATTGATATTTACACATAGCTATACCCTTGCCCATTTATTACTATTATGGACTTTGAGTCTTACACAACTCATGTACGAGACAAAAAAACTACTCAAAAACCCATACAATTTTCTTTTTTTTCCAAATTTATTTCTCAAATTTTTCTAAGTGATAAAATTTTTTGAAAAATTCGGCGCAGTCTCCTTTCTATGGAGAGCCATTTACAATATTGGAAAAATGATTTATATAATATACATCGACCGTTAGGTCGGAAACACAATATATATCAACATTTAACACTTAAAAATTTAATCCGAAAACATACCTTTCTTTTTAGCATTTTAAAGCGAGTTTGCATAATCTTAAATATAATCTTTTTGGCTTAAAATATAGCCCAACCATCCTTTTTCGCCTGTACTTAACTTAAATAGATGATATTAGTTCATGTTCATAAGTAAGAAGTGCTACACTTAACTATTAAAGGAAAATAAATCAATTTCATTTCAGACCTACTGTAAAGAAGACCTGTTTCGACTCAGCAAACAACAAAATCTGAAAAATATTATAAAATGAAAGTATTTTTACTCAGTCTATTCTTTCTAGAAATATAAAGATCATCAAAATCGGATTTACGGTTTGAATGTTATGTTAAATTTACTTCCAGCTTAATCTTAGAGAATTTTGTAATAGGGCAGAACTATCTATCAACATTCAAACTCATTTAGACTCGATAAAAAGCAAAAAAGTTTAAAGGTGATAAAAAGGAACTTTATGGCTTACTAAAAGCCCTTTCATTAATATAAAGATTGAGCTCATTTGTATTTATAAATCTCTAGCTATCGCTGCTTTAGTACAGCACTTTTCTAAATGAAATTTCAGCTTTCAAACAAATTTAAAATTTTGAAATTTTTCCCCAAACCATGTTAATTTTAAGCTACACTCAAACAAGATTTTTGCTAAATAATTTAATAAATGATCTTATTTTTCTTAGAAATCTAAGACATACAAAATTATGATCAACCGTGCGTAATCATCTATTAAAAGAAACAATTCGCTAGTTAGAAACACTTATACCACTTTAAACAAACAATTTTTTTTTCAAACAACTAACTTTCAAAACTCATTTTGAAAGAGATAAATAATCTATTTTATTATCAAAAGATAATTATCCATCCAAAATAAATTTGGAATTTACTTATTAATTTTTAAATTGTTCTCACAATTTAAAATGATTGCACCTCACGACTTATTCATTTATTAAACCTTGCATCTCTTAATATATCATTTTAAAATAAATGAACCATTCAAATTCATATTTCCTTATGATAAAATAAATTTAAATTTTGCTGCTCTTTATTTTTCAAATACCCAAATTCTCAAAACAAACTCCATCTTCAACATGTATAACTCATTTTAAAATATTCAACAAAAAATTTACTTTCCAAAAAAAGTATTATCTCATCTAAAGTACATCATTTCAATAACAAAACATAACTATATACCATTTCATAAAATTTCAATTATCATAATGGCAGTGCCTCGCCACAGGTTTATAATAAATAACCCAATCGATTGGCTGCAGAGTTGACCAAATGGTCAAAACTGCCTCGCCACTATCCAACCCGCTATGGATCCATGGCTGCATATGTCATCCAAATAAAATTAATTCTCAAACCATTTTAATTTATTCTCCACTTAATTTATATTAAAAATCAAATTTCCATGTTTGATTGTCTCATCACGGTGTTTAGGAAATTCCTATCGACGACGTTGGCCAAACGCATCGACCAGAATTCTTAAAACACTAGACGGATGAGCCAACACAAAAATTCATTTTCTTTAAAAAAAATACCTCATATATAATACTCAAAACATTCAATTGCCCGATTGGGTGTCATACTCCAAATAGATCGCAAAAATCAACAGAGTTAGAACGACTGGAATTCGAGATATATCATCAACATCTCCTAACTCAAGAGTGAATACAGAGACTTCAGAATCATTACTAACATTCCGAAGAACAAGAGACAACCAATCGACTAAATTAGGATACCAAAATATAGCATCTTTTAAATCGTAGAATGTGGCTTTATAATATGCAAGTCACTCCATCTCAAATCATTCCAAACTCAAGATAGAAAATCTAGATAGAAAATAGCGTGCCAATACGCATGAAAAGATAAGCTATAAAGAACACCCATAAAATTCTCAAACAACTCACCCAAATATTGCGGATCCCCTCAATAGAATTTGCAATCCTCAAAGAAGAACAAGACAAGAACCAACGGAAAGCATCAAAGAGTCAAGCACCCATAGCGAAGAGGACTCAAATAGAATAATCCCAATCGATTACTCCTAAGATAAGGTATCATCAATTCAATTTGGGAATACTACAGAATAAAATATGATCCTAGACATATCCTAATTATCTACTTCAAAAGGTACAAAAAAGGCTAAGGACCGTAGATTAAGGAATTTGCAACACTTGTACTATACTTGGATGTATCATCATATATGCTTCTGTTCTGTGTTGTTCATATTTTATTTTGAACTCAACTCTGATACCAAATTGTGACGCCCCACCCCGAGATCCACATTAATAAAGAGAATTACTGGGTAATTCTGTCTGTTAATGCGGAGAATAGGGTTGGTTAGGTGCGGCCATATATAATCTTGTCTTAAACATGTACTTCATACGTCGATAAATGCTCTATATTTTTTCTGTTTCAAGTCGATCGACATATCCAATAAATGCTTAATACAAAACTGTAGGTGGCTAATGGATCTATCAGAACAAAATACAATAACATAATGCATATCACATCGCAGAATAGTAATCATTGTATATATGAATACATATATGCAGATACATCCCAGTATGATACAAACTGATACACAAAAGTGGTATGGAGACCAAAATTTGTACATCTAATCAAATACATATTAAAGTCAAGTGGAAAGAAATATAAACTATACAAAAGTGTTAGGCTGATATCGAAGCAGATGCATCAAAGCTAAGTCTCGTAACTGATAGCTAACCTGAAACAACTCGGTCTGACCCGAGTACAAAATACACAGGTCAATCTAGCTAAAACAATCAGTTAATGAGGATAGACGATAATATAAGGCATAAGATACAAGGTGATTATTCTTTTTCGACCTAGAAGAGGCAACAGAAAGAATACAACCCATGACTTAAGTGAACTAATGTCATTAAGTATACAAAGACCTCAGAAGAGGTAAATTCAATAATAATACTCAAATAATATAAACATTCGCCCCATATCATCGGCAACATCCCAAAATATCTACATGGTTTCCACGAACCGTATCTCCTCAAAAGGGGAAACATCAATACAAACTCTCGCAAAATGGCAAACATGGGAATCTCAATCTCAACTCGCCAAAATGGCAAAACCCAGAATATCCTACAAAATCTTGAAATCATCCAAACTCATAACTCAATGAACTCGATAAGAGTTCAAAACATCATAAATGAAATCACCGTATATATAACATCTTATATAGCACTTGGCTATCGATGTAATAAAACATTTTAAAATGGTGAAATCACAATAAAACAGAAAACTTAGAAAAACCAGATTGGATATATCCCCGATTGCAATGTCGAAGCAATGCTACACGTGCTAAACTCAGACGGTCGAAGCCTCTGACAAGGTCGCTAACACCTCTCAAAGCAGTTCATCCTCATGACAAGATCGCTGACACCTCTCCAAGCTATTTTGTCATCCCTAACAAGGTCGCTAACACCTTCCAAAGCAGTTCTTCCTCATGACTAGATCGCTAACACATCTCAAAGCAGTACTATTAGGTAAACATTATGAATGTGTAAAAAACTCATGGATAGGAACCCAAAAATTGTTAACGTGTGTCCCATACCACAAGTTCACACTTAGCGGTTTACTAGCCACTAGTCGATGCCACACTAGGAATATCATAAAACTCATAAAATCATATCTCACCTCATCTCATTGGCGAGTGATAAAGAGACACCATACTCGTCTCATCTCATCAACAACCATAAATCTCAAAGTAGAAATCTCAAACCATAAAAACTCGCCAAATATTGGCATTCCTGTATAATTCCTAAAGATAGGAATTATGTTCTCCAAATCTCGCCAGAAATTGACTAAATAACTCAAAAATCAATAACCGGGAGAGTTTCGATCGTTCAAGTCCGGAATTAACCGAATTAGTACATGCACATGTCCCATACCACGTGTTTTACTAAATCTTTTAATTTCCTTTCTCATACATTCGAATAGTGCAAAAGTGTGTGTTTTATATTTAAAATAGTTTACTAGAGAAAACAAGTTTTTAAAACTTTTTTCCCAAAAAGATTAATATAACCAATATTTGAAATACCTTTATTATAGGAAATAAATAGATTTTATATTAGAAAACTAATTTTAAAATAATATGTAATAATAATTTGAAATGTCCATTTATTTTAAAAATCACTTCAAAATGGTTTAGTGAAAACCATGCTTGAAAACAATGAAAAACAAGAAAGATAACTCAAGACCGATAACTTGAATTCAATACAAATTCAATTCAAATTTAACCCAAAATCAAATCAAATCAAATTCTATTTAAATTTAGGTTCCAAATTCTCCAAATATAGCTAGCCTATTGACAAGCATCATAACTCTTAAAAAAATCTCAAAAACAAAAACAAAATCAAACAAGAATGAGAGCAAAAATAAGCTAATACAATTCTCGGTTCAATGATTGTTATTGTTGTCGTTTTGCTCTCGGGATAGCAATAAACAAATACAGTTTTGACCAAGCTAACTTCGAAATTTCAAAAATCTCAAAACAAAAAAATTCTATCACAAAGTCTAAGCTTTTCGAAACATCTAAAATTATTAAATTTGGATAAGAAACGTGAAAGATATGGCCAATATAATTCTTAGATTTTAAATTCGCTGTCGCTGTCGTTTATTCTCAGGGCAGCAGCAAAGAAATAAGGTTTTGACTATCACAACCTCAAAATTTTGCAAAACTCAAAACAAATATTCTAAGCTTTCCAAAACATCAAGAATTATCTAAATCCGACTAGAGATAAGAAAGATACGCCTAATTTATTAACTGTATTTAGTTTAGGTAGTGTAATTATCAAAGTGACAGAGCTGGGAGTTTGTGATAGAATTTCAATCAAACTATACTCAAAATTTGCAAATATGTTCAAGATGAAAGTTGTCTCGTGTGAAATGGTCTTTCCATAACATTAAGAATTATCGAATTCCGATATAAAATGAAAAAGATATGGCTAAATCAATTTCAGATTCAAACTCAGGAAATTTAGTTAAAGACAGAATAGTACTCTTATTTTCAATTCTATTTCAGTTCAATAAAATTGAAACTCTCGAAAAGTAACCAAACATAAATTGTTCCTCATTGAATCTAGTTTCTAATAAAAAAAGATTGGCCTCAAACAGATAAGAAACGAGAAAGTTATCCTTGTTTTATTCAGCGCACTCCTATTATATTTCAGCAATCATCCAAGGTAAATATTAGGTATAGTTATAGTACGATTTCTTCCTCTTCTTTGCAAATACAGTCAAAATTTAGCTAGAAATGTGAGTTAATAAACTCACCTTTGATTTTAGATAGAAAATACCCGAATTCATGAAGAAAATTTGAAGCTTTTGGATCAAGAGCAGCTCCAATTACTTGTAGAACTCCATATATATACATGCAAAGGAAATAACACATTAACAGACAATCTCTTCTCAAATAAGATTTTTGATGAGATTTATAGTTTTGGAAAGAATTACCTTTTAATTTCACTTTGAATTGGTAAAGATTACAGCTTGTTGAAGAAATTTTTGAGATTGAAAGCTTGGATTTTAAGAAAATGATGAATTTCTATTTTCTGGCTATATTCTCTGAAGAGGAAGATGGTGAAAAAAAAATTGTACGTACAAGTAAAATTTTTCTCACCTCTTTGGCTATTAATTTTTTTTTTAAGTGGGCTTGGACCCAAATTAGACAGACAAATAAGCCTAAGCTAATTAATTCAACATTTAAACAATGTAAACACTTAGGTGACAAAATAAAATAACTTATTCTCCTCAAGTATTAACACAAATAAGACATGTAAACTTACCTACATATTAAATAAAATATTTTTCATCATATAAAAAGACAATTTTATTTTTAAAAACATTTTTATTATTAAAAACTCCTATTTTACATAAATTCATGATTTACACAAATAAATGTATAAATCCACATTTTTAACTTCAAAAATTATACAAAAAATATTTTCATGTTTAGAAAAATATGACAAAGCATTTTAAACATAATTTTACAACCAAAACTCATTTTTAAATCAAATTCCATCCTTTTGTTTGAATAAACAATCTTTAAAAATCAAATACTTCCTTTAAAAATTATCAAAAGAAGTAATTAGCAATAACTAACAAAATTATTTCATTTTCTCCAAATAAAACCCATTTTCCATTCACTATTAACTCAAACAAAATAAAATAAAGTTCCAACTTTATTTTCCCATTTTATGTCCAAAAACTCATTGTTAATTCCAAATGAACAATTTAAAATTTTTAATTTTATTTTAATTCACAATATTAAATCATAACTACCGTTATAATTTAATATTTACAGGTAATCTCCAAAACTAGAGTTGTTACAGTTGATCAGGCTTAAGCCTACATTTTTCCTTTTATATAGAACTTCCCACTTGGAATGCTAGCACTGCTCTTTAGACAACAATGCAATACCAGCATCCACCCATACAATTCGTTACGGGACTGAACGGAACTCTTGAGAGCTCCATCTTCAATTCTATCATCTTCAAGACGTCTTCACTTCGAAACACTTGAGTTGGATTGAAGTAGTTTTGAGGTAATATACCCAATCCCGGTCTCTCTGAAACAACATTCGATAGTATCTGGTAAACTCAACCCCCATTATTTAGGAAATAAACAATTAAAGATAAGAGCGAAGATCACCTCCTAACCTTTAGTGGACGAATTTCCTTATCATTTGTCCTAGGAGAACAAAATGAGATTTATACGCACAGTACAACATCATCGGAGATAACTGTGTCTTATCACTCATGTATTTCTCCTATATATTTCTAAAGTTACATTTTTGGATCCAAATTTGATAGTCAGTAATTTAACTACCCGCAAACACACATCCAAATCATGGATTTAGTCCATAGGGAAAACTAACATTGGTTAAGCATATAAGCAACCACTAGCCTTTTTTGGTAAATCTTTTCACTAATTAAAATCACTTTGTAAGTATTTGTACCAAAATACTTTTACAAAGATTCATTCACAAACTCTTATATTTTCATTATTTGGAAAATATCCATATACTATCTCAACGGTATAAGTATATTCACAAAATAGAGAAAGATTTCCTTTTTACACAATTCTAGAACAAATTTATAAATTCCTAAATAAATCTCTAAAATCCATTTATAACCTCATTCGTTAATCTCTAAAATCATTTATAAACTCTCTTTTTAACATTTCTAAAATCATTTATAAACACTTTATAAATCCATAAGACCATTTATAAAGCTCCTTTTATATATATCTATAAACTCATTTCTAAAACTCTTTTATAAATATCTAAGACCATTTATAAAATTCTTTTTACTCTTTACTAATCTTCCTTTAAGTTTTCCAAACCATCTTATAAGATTCTTCCTATAAAATCCACATCTTTTATAAAATCCTATTTATAAACCTCGAAAACATTTATAAATAAATTCTAATCATTACCTTCAAACACTATTATATAATAATAAACATTATAAATAAATAATAATAACTTCAAAACATTCTTAATAAAACAATAATAATTTATCTTCAACTTTATCATAAATAATAATAATTAATTTCCAAAACTATATTGATAATAATTATAATTAATTTCAAACCATATTAATAATTTAAATAATTAGCTTTTCAAAATATTAAAATATTGATAAACAACTTTAAAACAATATTAATATAAATAAAAAACTTTAAAACATAAATATATTCCTTGATAAAAATCCATACTTAAAATTTCACCATAATCATTTTTGTATTTATAAACTATATTTATATATCTCCTTCTATTTTGTAACATATCGTTTAACTTCTCCAAATCTGTCCTTACTTTCAATTTCCAAAATAGAATCAACTATTTTTTAAACAACATCCCACATATTATCATCTCCGTAATTTGGTTTATTTTCCCAAAATATCCAATGATAACAGTTTCCTTTTATTTATAAACATCGTTTATAAATCTATCATTTTATTAATAAAATATAATCTTATGAATATTCACTTTGTAAAATGCCACTTATATGCATTACCACAACTAAAATTTCCATATTTATAAATAAATCTTAATATATGTATATATATATGTATATGTATATATGTATATGTATATGTATATGTATATGTATCACTTTATATAAAACGGTTGATAAATATTTGTACTAGAATATTCTTATTTTCTTTTTAAAACCATATCCTTTTATTATAACGATAAACTAAAATTCGAGATTTTAAAAATATTTATTTTATAGTTTAAATATTTCTATTTAAAATATTTCATAAAACTTTTAATTTATAATATGCAAAAGCATTCCTTGTATTTTACTTAAAATAAACTCCTTCTTTCAATAATTTAAAAATAATTACTAAAACACAATAAATTTCCAAAATCACTTAGAATCCTTTTAAAAACTAGATCTTTATTTTATAGTATTTCAAAATACTAAAAATATTGCCCAACGCTACTATAACACTAAATATGGAAAGATCATCCATGTCATCAAATATGATACCTAACACATCATATCTCAGAATATATGAAATATAAAATCAACAGTGTGAGGGTTCCAATCAGATCCCTCTAACTTATCCCCCTACATCACACACTATATATAGTCAATAATAAAAATCAACTACTTCGAGGTGGAATCGTATACAAAGGGCTATCTGCTCTTATACGAGAACGTAATAGGGTCTCATCCGCTCCAAGGGCGGGAATATATCCATCCCAACAATATAAGTAAATCATCCAAATAGTCAATATCAATTAACAATAAAATACTCACACATCCAATAAATAATTTTTATCGACTATATAATATTTTTGGTTAATCAAAAATGTGGGTTTAACTCGCTGAAATTGCAAAAATCGCCATAGCGCTGTTTTGATTCAAAATTGAGCAAGCGTTCAATTTTAACCCAAATTCCCCCTAGCTCTAAATCCCTCCAATCCAACTCCATAACATAGATTTCATTGATATGAATGCAATGCAAATCATCGCGCTCAAATCCGACCTCGCATGAAAAAGCTATAGATTATACAATATCCATTGATAAAAGAATTTATTTCAATTTAGTTACACCATTAATTATTAATTACCGTCATTAACTTTACTTAATCCTGTAATTATGAAAACCCTAATTGTGCATTTACAACTCCAGATCGCGACATCGCACAAAATCCAACAGCGCACCTCATTCTTCGATCACTAGATCCGCCTTTGCTCTATCGGAGACTACCGCTTCCATGCACCACCCCGCCTTCCCTCTACCCATCGACACCAACGCCGACCACCATCCCTTCACCTATCGCTAGAAAACGCGAACCCAATGCTGCTGCAATATGCCTAAATTCCGACCACCACACCTCTATCCAAGATGATCCCACCGTCCATCGAGTTCCTATCGTCATGCTCTACACTTTCCTTGGAGGAGGGGAATTATAAAGAAAATTCGAACAAAAATTCTTTCTTGGACGTAATCATATAGGGGCAGTTGGTATGGGCTAGGTATGGGAAGTATAGGCAGCACGATAAGCATGGGTCGAATATTATATATATATATATATATATATATATATATATATATATTATAATATCCTGTTCCAAGGGCTGAAAAATCTCGAACTCTAAACAAAGTGTGCCGCTTGACGTTCTATATGTTATACCTCTGTTCCGAACACAATGGAATTAATATCGAGGCCTAATTTGATCATATATAGAAGTTAACTTTTCAAACTCAATTATATTATAAAGATTACTGATATTAATTTACATGCATTTCAAACTCGTATGACCATACGGTACATTCGATCACCATGAAATTTTATTATCACATAACAATTCACTATTATGGATCCAATAGAACTGGTTTCATCCAATTCCGAGATAGTGTCTTGGAAAGCTATTTTAACATATTAATTTAAAAATAATTATTATCGAATTAGCTTATTCACTTTTAAATTCAAAAGTTTACTATCTTCATTCTTATTCAAATAGAATTTAATCAACTTTCAAAATCATTTTCATTCACATTAAATTCAAGATTCAATTATTTAAACAACTCCATCTATTCACTTAAACAATACAATTATCAAATAAATCACTGAATTTGAAATACAAGTTGTTCAACTTATAAAATTAACTTTTCAATACTTAAAAATCAATTAAATATTTCAAATTTAAGTAACTAAAATTCTAGGTCATTACAATGTGTATTTGATGCACATGTAGTATGTTTATGGTAAAGTCATAGAGTATAAAACAGAAGTAAATAAAATAACTTGTGATAGAAATGATTCGATTTGATTGAATGACTGAGTATATTGGAAAAAGTTCTAAATATACCTAAAAATGAACAAATCAAAAGTAATTCCTCCATGTGATGCATGTTGATGCATCGATGAGGAGTAATCAAACTTTGTTGGACAATGTACGATTAATTGTGAGTGAAGTTGGGTTAGTTTCTTTCTATAAGGTCATGTACTTAAGAGTAGTACACAAGGTTAATATGATTTCATCTAAATAACAGTTTACAGAATCACATAAGATGATGGTTTATAAGAAACTCCAACATATCATAGGGCGAGGAGTTGGCCGGTTGTGCAAGTCGAAAGATTGCATGTAAGAATTATCCATGAGGGATCTTGTATGAATCTTCCTAAAAGGATTTTAGGAAAGACTATCATTAGATGACATGTTTATGTTTTAAACATAAATTTTGTAAACTAAAACCAAATCAATTTTATAAATAAAGAAACTGGTAAAACATTATGAATACCTATTCCGTTGCACTGAGAAACAATTGTTGTTTCAAAAAAAATACCAACTTCACTGTGAAGGAATTTCTTTGAGGAATTATTGGTAATAAAATGGAATTTGATACGATCCATAGATAAAATTGATTAGATGAGATGAAATGAAATTGACTACCTTAAACAAACACATCACATTAGAGTGTCTAATAAGTGTTCTTGCACACCGAAGAGAAACTATTTATTTCTTATCAATGTCGAGAATAAATAATCCTCATTTGTCAATTAAGCATTAAGAGTATTGATTCTATGATATGGTATGATGCACAAATCTAAATGGATTCCAAGTACGTCATCAAAATATGATTTTGATAGTCATATCCGAAGGGATGTGATTCGTTGGCCACGATTGTGTCTTTAAGAGACTAATGTAGTTGGAATTTAATAAGCAACGCTAATATGAATAACCTCATAAATTTCAATTATTGAAATTAGCATAATAGATTTGTTATTCAATATACTCAAGTTATTTCAGATTTACTCACAAAATTATCGCTTGATAAAACTTAGTGTTTTAGTACATATATGCTAAAATTGAAAATTCTAAATAATGATTTAGAGTAGACAATTTGCATATAACAACCAAAGTATCTCGAAGTCAGTGGGAGCAATATAGAGGTTGTGAGTTTTTAGATATGCTCCAAGAAATGATACAAAAATATCATAAGTGTCAAAATTTAATCGGTATTTTGACAGAAATATCAAATAGTTTGATTTTCAATCAAAGTGCAGAGGAAGCGTGTGTTTATGAGAAAGAACGTTAATAGAAACACTGATACTTCTCAACTGCAAGTAAACAATACATTGTTGATTTTAATGATATACTTGTGTTTGAATCAACCTTAGTCTTTTTGATACTCAACTTTGGATTGTAAATGATGTCTTTTGTCGTGAGTATAAAAGATATTGGAAATGTTCCAAATCAATATGCAAAGACACCTTATTAAACTGCCTAATACCGAACATGTAAGATAAGTTCCTTATGCATTATTAATAGGAATTATCATACATGTTATGTTGCCTACAATATTGTGATTTTTTTATATATATGATAAATAAAGAAAATATCAAATCCAAGTTGATATCACTAATGGTAATTTGGAGTGTTCTCGTGTACTTGTGAAATACTAGAGAATCGTTTACAAAAACAACGTACTCCTTATGAAGGAGTGCTTAGACTCAAACTTCATAAATTATACTGAGTATAATATGTCAATAATAAACTCAAGTTAAGAATCTTTAAGTTGGAAATGCTTCAAATGGAAGAGATTGTGGCTTATTCATTGGCTTGAATAGTGCCACAATAAAAATAATGTATGTGTATAATAAATGCATAAATTTGCGACTGAGCCGAGGGTGATTCCAAAGTTGAGAATCTCATAACATTATATGTGATGACCATATCACTATATATTTCATAACAAAACTAAGTTCCTACTGGAAGTCAAGAGACTACTTTGAATTGTTCCACATGATAAATGTAGTTTATCAGCGTCGGAGAGAGTTAATTGATAGAGTAAATGGGTAAAACATAATAGTATACCTGTTCACTAAGGGACTGACTCAATTGGTTTAAAGAAAATCGATTGAAGACATTGGAATGAGATTCCATAATTGACCTCAAGTGCAAGTTGGAGATTGATAGAGTTACATATATCTAACTCGTTGACCAATCTTGTTTGAAATAAAAGGTGTTTTCTTTCATATATACATGATATAATGTGTTATATTAATTAATTAATTTAACTAAAAGTATATTTAGTAGAAAATCCATAAATGATACATTTTTTGATAGTAGTTACAAAGTGTTGTAACAGTGAGTAATTTATCACAATGAAAACAAATATACTATTTTAAATGTTCCTAGTCAAGATGCAATGAGACTGGATATCGATTTATTCGTTGAGACTAGAGTACGTAATGCTCTCCAAATGCTGGGCAGTGTATTACTCATAATAGCTGGGGGAACCTAGGGGTTACGTACTGATAGTTATTGAATAACTATGGAACAACTCACATGATCGTTTTTTGTTGGTTAATATAAATATCGTCAAACAGAAACTATCGATATGGATGATTTACATAGTTCTCTCAACTTAAGTATATTGTGTATCTTCAATATGAAAGCTCCACTTTTACTATAGTTAAATCATGGCATAGGATTCCATCTTGTGACTATAGTTAGGTCGAGTGAAAGTATTGAAAGTAAAGTACTATTCAAGAGAGGATTTGTTTCTTTGGTTATATGGGGTTAGTATCATGTTAACTCAAGTCAACTCAAAGTCAAAGTCTCAGGCCAGAGTATTTTGGTTAATAAAAAATTATTATTATTGAACCAAGAACTTTGTTTTTGGACTATAGAGTTGAATATGGATGATATTGGAATTTTGACCATTACCAAAATCCATAAGTCCAAAGTGATATAATTATGACGAAGAGAATTGGTGTAAAAAAATGTCGCAGCCGGGTAACGTTTATTAGACTAAAATTGGATTTTACTAAAATTGGGTAAGCGATAAATTTGGCCATAATGTCGCACCACCTGCTAAGTGACGTGTGAATGTTAACATTCAAATAGTTCGATGTTAATCGTTGACCAAATTTACGCCCTAGAGTCATAACCGAAATGATGAATTCTCTTTAGACCGAATGATTTAATTAGTTTATAATTTTTATAAATAATTAAATCAATTACTATTTATGAAATACTAATTAAAAATTTGAATATGAATTGAGAAAAAAATATTGTATGAATATTTATAATAGTTATAAATATGACAATCAATATGAGATATTGATAAGAAATTAAATTAGATTTAATTACCATATTTATTTGGGCTTAAATAGGGTATCATTCCATAGATTTGGAAGAGATTTTTGGCTATAATTATGCAATAGGGACGAAAAAAATGGAGGTAGTTAACGTTTAAAATAGGTGGAGGAAATTATGAAAGAAAAAGGAAAGATATGATCCTCTATCTCTTTCTCAACCATTATAAAAGCATCTCTAACCCTAGCCTATAATGTGATTTTTGAGTCACCTCCTCCTTCTAATGGTCGAACCAAACCCCTCTTTACCCCATTAATTCTCAAATCAAATTCAAATAAATAGCCATTTGATTGTAATGACCCGCCAATCCATACAATCCAAGCTGACAATATACCATATATGTCCAACTCAAATCGAATGGACAGATGGATAGTTATGGGAATGAAAGAGGAAAGAAGAAGAGAAGAAGAAGAAGAAAAGAAACTATCAACAACAACGAATCTCACAATCGCAGTGGAACAATATATAATATAATATCAATAATCTTTACAAAAGAGAAACTGTTATATACACATCAGAGTACCACAACAAATCACGATCATCAGCCTAGACAGTTATAACAACCTGTCCTCACAAAAGCTGATGATTTCAACAACAAACAACAGAAAATAAACATATACGTGAATACGTCTTGAAAACCTCCAACTTGTCTCCTGGGCTCCAATGCATACAACCAATTTGTAAATGTACTCAATCTGAGCCGAGCATTATAATAAAATAACACCTGAGTCAGTCTCGAAAACGAACGCGAGAAAACACACACAACGGGATTTTAAAGTTATAGAAAACTATTTGAAATCAAAATTACCTTGTAAGACCACGCTGCACATAAACACGAACGGGTTTTTACCCTATGGTAACCAAAACATTTTCTATAGAAATTCCATTTATATTATAATAACGTCTAGGGGTCTATTTGCAACCAAATTGGTCAAAACACCTAAGAATAGATTTATGTAGAGAAGTAAATGAAGAAAGTAAAATGAAAACAGAGGAAAAGAATAAACTAACAAGAAAATCAAAGCAATAATCAAGAACACAAGAATTTATAGTGATTCGACATCGTATACCTACGTCCGCTTTGCAGATTCTTTTTATTGATTCAAAAATAGTTTGATTACAGTAGCGAACAGAAAGAAATTAGGACAAAACTTGATTACAATAAAGACTAATGTAACCAGCAGCGTAAAGATCCTCAAAATGACCCCTAGGCTAGTATTTATAGGTGAAGGTGACCACTAATCTCTCTGAAACTTCGGCTATTGGACCTTCTTATCAATATGGGCCTACCATAAGGGTCACTAGGCCTAATTCCCAATGAATAGGGATCGGTACCGATCCCTTCATTAGTTGATTCTTGGGAAGCGATCACTATGGCGGCTTCTTCATGTTTAGAAATGCTTACTCTTCAAATATCATGTTGATTGGAATAGTGGAGCTCATGCTTTTGGTTGATCTTTGATTCGACTCCACTTGTAAGTTACCTTCTGATGAACCCTCCAAATGGATTATGCTGATCCCTCATCCTTTATCCATTTTAACATCTGATCCCTAGGGCAGGATCCCTAGGGTCCATATACCTTGCTCTCTAAGATTCTCTTGCTTTGGACCTTTAGATCTCAAAACATTGATTGTTAAAAGAAAAATTGCACTCAGCTTCTAACATATACCGGTCCCTTCGTTGGTGGATTCACATATGTCGAGCCCTTGCTAAATGCTATGTTATACCGACCCTTTTTTATGATATGACGACCCATTTCTCATAACTTTCCAAACCAATAATACACGCCGATCCTCATTTACACCGAACTCTCCATTGCTTCAACTGTGCCAACTCCTTGTCCAACCTACTATATCGAACCATTCATTTCCATCTATGTTGATCCCTGGAGT
The DNA here is from genome assembly GCA_030765085.1 of Allium cepa. Taxonomy (NCBI): domain Eukaryota; kingdom Viridiplantae; phylum Streptophyta; class Magnoliopsida; order Asparagales; family Amaryllidaceae; genus Allium; species Allium cepa. Next base: position 141,899,396 of record CM060931.1, on the reverse strand, counting down.
TCCACCAAGTTATGCCGACCCTTATCCAACTATCCATGCCGATCCCTATGGTACTACCAAGCTATGCCGATCCCTTGCTTATCCAAGCTAATTTCCATATTCTAGCATCCTGCATCGTCTATCTACCAACTCTATCCAATCCTGGTTTCATGTAACCATCTGAACTCTCCTTCGGGTCTTATAGCCATTGCTCTATAGTCATCGTTCTTGATAGTAGTCGAAATTATCTAGCACAATCAGTTTAATATAGCTGGGTCAGGATACTAGGTAATAATTGCCCCTCAAAGTACGTCTTGTGAGTAACATGACGTGCTTTGAATCGAAACAAGTCCGAATTGTAGGAAAGAAGCCCATCTAACTTCCTGATTGATTTTTATTCCTTTGTAGGATCATTTTCCAAGGCATTGAATCCTCCATTGATTGCTACAACACTCGGTCGATTTTCGATAATATAAGCACAATGCCATATTCCATCAGCATATACAAATCCGGCTAAGCAAGACTTATAAACTTCTTATTATGTGGTCTAGCCTCGAACTTGAAAGCTTCAGGTTTGATTTCAATTTCCGTTGATTTCAAAAGGTTGAACTTTTAAATCACTCACATGTATATTCATATACACATTTCTGTCATTGGCTCCCGAACGTGTTCGAATGCTCATGGGTCATTGCCAATTTTTATAATATTTTGTATGTTCGCGTTTACAGTCAGTCCTTCACAATCATTATCATCATTCATGTTTCACTCTTTTTTTTAAATCATATATAGGGATCGACATTCAACATGCTGGTCCATTGTTGAAGCTACACAAATAGGGATTGGAAGGTTCCTATACCAAACCCTATTCCCTTATTACTCGTTCAACATTCTCGTAGCCGGACCCTCTTCCATTCATACAAATATGAGCCTTTCTCCATTTCTTTCTTCACTTTATATTATATTTTCCTTAGCATAAAAAACCCACGAACCCAAGCTCTTCCACTAGTGCTCTAATCTTCAACCTCTTACAGAACCATCTACCTTCCCAAACTCGGATCCTCTTGTTACCATTCTCCCCATCAACTCATTGCGCCTCACCTTTCAACTTTACACATAGCTAGATGCTCGCTTCCATCTTAGTTCAAACATTCATAATCCCACATAAGTAAGGTTCGGCAACACTTTCCTTTAATCATGCAGTAGGATTCTTAGCCCTTAATTATTAGCAAGTGTTTGAGGTAGTGATGGCAAATGATCTTGGCGAGGTGAACGATTGCTGGAGTAGAAGTTTGGTGGGTTGAATTGGGTGTAGAAATAGGAGAGGAAGAAGAGAGATGAGGGTTCGGTGAAGGAAGTGGGTGGAGAAGGAGTTAGGAATAGAGAAAGGCAGGGTTCGGTTTATGATGAGATGGCAATGGCAAGGATCGACAAGTAAGGATTCGATTGTTTAGTTATTTTTGTTGAGGAGACGATGAAATGAAGGGAGGTTGAGGAAAGGGATCAGAAAGGAAAGGTTTGGAGTGGGATTGGTATAGGTTGGTGGCATAGGATAAGGATCGGTATAGAAATCTTTTGATGGAGGGATTGGTGGTTGTGGTCATGTAGAGGGATTGGTAGGGAGCTCTTAGGAAAGGGATCGGCAATGAACACTAAGGATCAGCATATGCTTTATAAACTAATCCAACTCAACTCATTTGAACAATCAACGCTAGTTTGCCTTGCTAATCTTGAACATATGATGACAATGAACAATATAACATGCATACTTGAATAGTCGAAATTGAAATTGATCGACCAAAATTCCGAAAATTTTGGTATGGACTAAGCGATAAACTTACTAATGAACTTAAGTAATAGGCTTCATAATTCGATGTGCCGATGGTCAATCCAAAAGCTTTCGTTGCTGATTAATTTTCCTGCCAGTTAAGATGGTTAGCGATGACGGTCTATCTGGACAAAACTCCCAAGTATGATCATTTTATTCCACTTTTTTGATTTCAAACCATTTATGTATATTACATACTACACTGGTTTACACTTAACATGGGAGGAACGGGTCATTTTTCTAATCTCGATTATCTATTGAGTATAGCTGATAGAGATCCCCAATTCTCGAAGCATTCAATTGACATGCTTATGATTCGGCGACACAACACATTGGTTTTAAAGCGAAATCAAGTTCTACAACTGTATCCGGCAAGTCTTATCCAAGCCATCATGCGGAGCAAACAGAAGTTTCTAATCCTATAACATCCCACTTCCAAAGGCCCAAAACTAACCGCTATTGATGCTGCAGTCATCCATAGTTGTTATTTCTTGGCGACTGAATGCAGCATAGTTAGTATTGATATACAGGAACACAAGAATATGAAAAAATTTAAACTTCCAATAAATAGAATTTCCCATTTCATGCAAATTATAGTTTAGATTTAATTACATAATCACAGACGTTAACCATTTTCAGATCACATATACATGTACAAAATATGATAAGAGCGATATATGAAGATATCCCCTTATGATGATCAGAGAACTAATAAATATGAACTTTACAGTTCTTAGTACATCACAAAGGAAAACACAAAATAGCTCGTATATTCCTAACACTGGCTCATGCACATCTCTGGAAGCTTATTCGTCCAAAAACCTGAAAGTCTCCCACTCTCAGACTACTCAAATTAATTTTGAGTACCCGAGAGTTCGTGGAGAAACATAAATTTCGAGTCAGACAATAAGTCTGGTATGGATAATCTCCTATCATCTCTTATCATAAATAGTTAGCTAGTGAGACCAAGCCACTTAGCGGAATGGTTTTTCTCCTCACTAGTATCCAAAACTAAACATGCAAATCATTTACTATGCCCATGCACCCAAAAAGATTAGTTTTAACGTAATATGAAAAGCCATAAATCATATACATTGGATATCCTATTCACCCATTTATTAGATATCCCATCTAAAAGCAATATGTTAGATTTCCCATCTAAAATCAATTTATTAGAGTTCCCCTCTAAAATCTTTTAAAAATGACTATTCGTCATAATTTAATAGGACTATCCATCCCAAATCCATTTAAAATAAATGCAGATTATCCATCATACATTGTTTTATAAAAGTTGGTTTGGGCTATCCACCGCACACTCTATAGTTTTTCTAGGATGACTATGAACCCTTGGGTGCCAAATCCCAAAGCTAAACACCTCTAGCAAAACATTCTTTACTTTATAAATTTGGTGTGGGCTATCCACCGCACATTCCATGATTTTCCTAGGTTAACCAAGAACCCAACATTTGGCTAATTAAAATATCATGATCCTCATGATTATGTATGAAAATTCACGATCCCCGTGCTTATTTATTTTCCACAGGTATATCGCCTGTTTAAACTATTTCCATTGGTAGCCCCAATTAGGTTAAATTAAGTAAAAACACATTGATAGCCCCAATTTATGTTTTGAAAGCATATTTCTGTTTGTAACCCCAAACTATGTATTGAAAACATTAAACCTACCTCGTTGTCCCCAAGGTTTAATAAAATCCAATTTATATAAGGAACCCCTTTACATTTTCAAACAAAGATAAGTATTTTATGCTATAACCTTTCGAAGTAACCACTTCAAATTAGCAAAATTTTACATAAGGAAAAATGGCTTAAAACAGCCCTTTAAACCCCTTCGAATGAAGCCCCGTTTGAAAGCAAATAAACACCAGCCTTTGAAAAGCATTGAAAACCATACATTTCGACCTTGTCGGAAGGTTTCTCTTCGACCTAGTCAAAATGTTTCACCTTTCGATTTTGTCAAAAGCCTGGGGTATGCCCCCTTTATAAAACATATTTATAAACCTTTCGAAAGCAATAAAACTAAAAAAATTTCGAAATTAATGAAACTCAAAACCTTTCGATATCATTGAAGGTATCCCTTCAAAACCTTTCGAAACCAAAACCTTTCGAAATCATAACCTTTCAAAATCATGGAAGGTAACCCTTACAAAACCTAAAACCTTTCGAAATCATAACCTTTCAAAATCATTGAAGGTATCCCCTTCAAAACCGTCCAAAAATAATGAAGTGTTAGATTTTGAACCAACCCTTCGAAATAGTGGAGAGAGGTAGCAAGTTTTATAAAACAAAAGATAACCTTTGACTCCATCTGGGTTGGAAGGTTTGGAAACGGTAACTATGCTTTTGACCCTGTCGAAAGCTAACCTTTCGACAAAGAACTAACCTTTCAACTTTGTCGAAAGGTTTCGTTTAAAATAAGAAAGCAACCCAATCGAAACCGTTTTCTTTTAAACCATTTGACAATGTCGAAAGCTCTTTGTTGAAATCTAGCAGCTGTATTTTCTTTAAACCCAAAACAAAATTTCAACTCTTTCGAAAGCTCTAACCTTTCATCCCTAACCTTTTGACTTCATCCAATTCACTACGTACCAGTTGCCTGATACCATGTGCGTTGGTATCTGACCTAGTCGAAAGGTTTGATATCTTTCGACCTTGACGGAGGGTTTCGAATGAAGGCAGAAGCTCTTGCCGAAAGAGTTGAGATAGTGAAAATACTATTTAAAATAGTTCTTTTGCACTCCACCTGCCTTGTTTGTCTAAATCTGGTTGGTTGCCAGAGTTTAATATTCAAAATTGCTATCGACTTTCCTCATTTGGAAATTTAAATAAATTTGAAAAAGCTCATTTCTCCTTTATAATTATACAAAACATTTAAGTCTCATTCCTTAAAAAAAATTATATAATTATTAAAACATCATGAAGAATTCTGGATAAATTTCGTAAAATCAATTAATACGTTCTCTTTAACATATTAAAAATTCAAAGTATGTGAAGATCAAAACAATTCAGAATTTAACCAAAACCGAATAAAACATGTTAATTAGCCCCTTTAAGTTTTAAATACACCTATGTCTTATCCAAACAAAGGTTTAAATGGTTATATCCTAACCAAAACATACACACGGATCGAATGTATGCCCATAGCCAAACCAAACATCCAAAATGAGATGATAAACATGATAATTCACCTTGATTAGTTGATTGGAGAATTAGATAATTTCCAAGCTTTATCTTCAAATTATGCTCTTCTCTAAGCTTTTAATAGCTAGCCGAAAGTTGGGGAGGAGTTATAAATGAGAAGGTGATAATTTATTAAGGTAGAGGAAGAGATTTACACTAAGAAATGTAGCCTCATTTTCAAGTTTACTCCTTAGGAAATTCCTTCTAAATTTAGTTAAGTCTTATTTTAATTCATTTATTAAAACATGGCCATTGGAGTTAACAATCTCATCTCCCTAATTATTCACATTATTCTATTTAATTTATCCAATTAAATATCTCAAATAATGTTAATTAAAATTCATAAGCATTACAGACTCCCCCCTTAAAGAATTTCATCCTCGAAATTCAGTAAGGACTAAATAAGCATATATCCCATGTAAGCAAAGGTAGTATAACCTACCAGCTAAATTCTATATAAACATATATAGAACATACCATCTAAATAGCCTAGGAAAAGTAGCCTGAATCCTGTCTTCTGTCTCCCATGTATAGTCCTTCATGTTGTCGCTTCATTGAACTTTCACCAACTGACTGTCTTGTATCTTAACCTCTTCTCATCTTTTATCACAACACGAACTGATTGCTTCACAAAAGTCATATCTGGTTCCACCACTAAGTCCTCCAGTGCCGTCAGAGCGATATTAGTTTCTGGATCATTAACACATTTCCCAAGATGAGAAAGATGAAATACATTGTGGACCCTAGCCAAACTACTCAGTTAATCAAATCGGAACGTGAGTCTCCCAATCCTCTCTGATATAGAAAATGTTCCAACATATCTCGATGCAAGCTTCCCGGTCTTCCCGAACCAAATTGCACCTTTCATCGGCGATACCTTGATGAAAACTCCATCTCCAATTAAGAACTCTAGGTCCTCACACCTTTTGTCTATGTAACTCTTCTGCCTAGACTGAGCTTCCTTCATCCTTACCTGTATCAACTCAATCTTTTCCGTCGCCTCTCTCACCAAAACTGGACCAAGTACCAATCTGTCTGCGGTATCTAACCAACATGCTGGTGATTTGCATGGCCATTCATACAAAGCTTCAAAAGGCGCCATTCCTATAGTAGTCTAATAACTATTATTATAGGAAAACTCTACTAAGTTCTAGCGATCATCCCAAGAACCACAAAAATCTAGCACACAAGCCCATAACAGATCTTCCAGTACCGTGACGACCTGACTTTCAGCGACCATAAAGTCGTATCATCTTTAAGAAAGAATAGGGTAGAAAAGAGAAAGGAAAGAAGAGAAAGAAGAAACAACAGCAGAATCTCAACAGCAGAACGAATAAATTATATTAATAACGTAAGTATTACATAGCATACAACAACTATCAGAGTTACACAGACAATACATCACATACTAGACAGTTATAAACACCTGTCTAGTTATTACAACTCAAATCAATACAGAGAAACCACTCAGAGATACCAACACAGCGGAACACTATTTATATCTACACGCAGAAGCCTCCTGCTCCATTGCTCCTCCACAATTCATCAAAACTAACCTGAATCCCTTGGCTACTCGTAAAATTTGAGTACCCAAGAGCTAAAGAAAAACAGAAATAAACTACGGGTCAGACATGGGCTGGTTTCAGTAACAGGTTAAAGTTTCTTAACTTTGAAAAACCTTTGAAAACAAAAGGTACCATGTAAGACTTCCTACACATAAACATGGAAAAGTTTTTACCTTACGCTAACCAAAACATTTGATAGGAAATCCGGTGATATTATAATAGGGTCTAGGGTTTTCAAGTAAAATACAGAAATAGCTGGAATGCTTACATCTCACGTTCCAACATAGTTGGGCACAACTAATACGTACTGCACTTATTGGATTTTGGATTCCATACAATGGCAGGGCTACCGGGGTACCGCCCATCACAGTACATGGCCTAGATCAACGTACCGAGGATCACTTCCAATCCTCTGCAACACAAAGCCGAAACCATTCCTTACTAAACAGTTTCGAACAAGACCACCCCGCAATTGTGATCAGCAACCGCACCACACAGCCGAAATAAAAGGGACATCTAGGCAGAGATAAATCTTGTCCTACTTGGGCATGACCCACATAGCCTTGCTGCACCTCCCCTGTTTTAGCCATTCCCGGTTGATGAGGCTTGAGGCTACGATTACCTTTATAGAACACATCACTTAGAATGCTCATCGTCCACGTTACGATGTTCTGAAAGCATTCAATCCATACAAGTTCGTTCCGAGTTCGAACGAAACCGAAGGCATTATCTCGTTACACTCATTTTGGAATCACCCTCAGAGTTAACGATGATAACCCTTGCACTCTGAATCTTCATCTTCACTTCAGATTCACGACCTATCGTTAATTTGGTTCGATGTGGTTTTCGGATATCCAAATATGGAAACCCGATCCCAGTCACACCGAATCCAAAATGTGTCTTTTATGGCCAAGTTGTTTTAGAGTTTAAAACAATTTCAATTCATTATCTATGTACACACACATACATAATTCACAACATCACAATAGATAATCAACATTATCATCACAACAGATAATCCATATTATCAATATAAACTGATAATCCATATTATCATCCTAACGTAACCAAAACATCCATATCACACGGCATTATTCATCTCATAACTGAGATTACAAACCATTCAAGGCAAACAATATTATCCTTTCATACATAAGCAATGATTTAACGATCACTCGGTCTATAATTAATTTAAAGTGAATTAAATTAATTACTTCATCTCTAATTAATTTGAAATGAATTAAATTAATTACTTCATTATTAAAATCCTGCTTAACTTAACCATTGATTAATTACAAATCAATTAATTAATCACCATCTCATTATTCATTTCAATTAATCATTCCTGATTAACAATTTTTCTAATTACAATAAGTAATTAGCCTTTGAATTAATTACACAAGTTAATTATACTTAACTCTTTACAATAATTAACTTTTAATTACTTAAACAACTAATTAACTAAAATTAAACATTACTCCTATATAAATTAATTACTTCATTTATTAATTATTCCTTGATTAATCAATTCTAAAATCTACATCATTAATTTTATTTTTTAATGATTTCTAAGTTACATTTTTAATTAATCTCTCTATTTAAATTAATTACATTAAGTAATTAATCTTCAATTAATCCACATATATTAATCACCCTTGATTAATAACATCCAGTAATTAACTACCCTTAATTACTTCATCAATAAATTACTCCTTAATTTATTTTCTCAATTAATCCCTTGATAAATTACATTCAGTAATTAACTACCATTAATTACTTTATCAAATAAATTACTCCTTAATTTATTATCTTAATTAATCCCTTGATTAATTACAAAGTAACTTAATCCAAATTACTTCCGTTAATAAAACATCTTAAATTACATTCAGTAATTATCAGTTAATTCCCTCCCTAAGTAATTACAATTCCATTAATTACAATAAAGTAATTATTCATCAAATCATCAAGTGTTTAAATTAATTAAACTTAATTAATTAGTATAAACTAATCACATTAACCCAATTAATTACATTGAGTAATCAATTAATTAATTACTTCTATTAAGTAATTAAACATAAACAATTTCATAAATGATTATTATTAATTAATCTAATTAATTATTACAATTAATCACTTTAATTAATTGTTAAATTAATGACCTTCATTAACTATTCTTTAATTTCTTTCTTAAGAAATTAACTTAGATTAATCATTATTAATTACAAATTAATTAATATTTAATTACCAATTAATCAATCTCTAATTATTTAATTATTTAAGTGTTAATTACAATCTTAATTAATCCTTAATTTCTCGATTAATTAATCTTTAATCATTAAATAAAATCTAATTAATAATCCTTAATTACAAATTAATTAACCTTAATTAATCAATCTTAAACCTTAATTAATTAATTTAAAATCTCTTAATTACTTAATTAATCATCCATAATATTATTTAAATAAAATAATTAATTACTCATCCTAATAATTTAATGAATCCAAATCATTAAAATTCCAGTTATCTTTAAGATAAACATTCCTTACTTAAATCAAAGCAATTAAAAACAATTTGTTTTCAAATTTACTTCAAATTCCATCTTAAATTTCATTTTAAATTTTGGATTTTTAAAATGAAAACAAATTTATCTAACCAAGGTTTAAAACAATTTAAAACCTATTTATCTCATATGTTAAAGATATATTCATTTTATAAAGAAGTTCTAAAAGAAATTAAAACCCAATTCATTTTTAAAATTCAAATAAATTTAAAAATACACTTAAACAAATAAGATTGATTAAGTCATTTAAATTTAAAAATTTCCATTTACAAACTGGAATACAAATTAAATTTTAATTCCAGATTATTTAAATTCAAAACTTACTTACATTTTAAATTTCTTCTTAAATTCAAATCATTTAACCATTTTAATATTCCAACCATTCAACCATTTTTAAAATAGTTAAACAATTTAAATTTAAAATTTTACTTTATTTTAAAAACTGAAACTCAACCCAAATTTCCAGATTTTAAAACTAGAATTTAAACTTATTTTAAATTTCTATTTTACAATTTAAAACTTATAGCTTAAATTCAAAACCAAAATACTTTTACTCTTAAAAGTTGTTTACATCCAAATTAAATTTTCAAAATTTAAATCATTTCAAAACCAAGATTCAAAATATTTGAATTCAGATTCAATTCAGGTTTTAAAACTTAGTTTAAATTTTTGTTTACATTTAAAAACTTTACTTTAATTTTTTTTAAAGAAAACAGAACAGGTTTCTGTTTTTAATTTAAAACCTGTAAACAATACATTATACTCGAGCCTTCCCTAACAAGAGTCTGAGTTCAACCCTATACTGCTTCGAGCTACACCCTTAACTTAATCGAGGCAAACCCGAGTAAACAAAACCAACACCAAAACATCACCCTCACCAGAAAATGATGCACAATGCACATGCACCGGCCATCCACCTATCTCTGATCAACCCTGATGACTGGAACAAGTCATCGATCACCAATGCATCCCATATCCATCACCAGTACCCTGTTCCCCCCTCAAAATCAAAATCAAGATTGAAGTCCCAAACCTGGAACAACAGTACCCACTTAAACCAACCTGAAAATCTCTCGTTCACGCGCCACCGGCCACCGTTGCCTCTAAAACACTGGCGAAGTCCTCGGCAACCGACTAACTTCCAATGCCCAAGAAATAGTTGAACTCGATCGACTACAGATGCCGAAGTAATCGAGTTTATTAAACCCAATAAAACTAGGGTTCTAAACTTCCAGTCACAATCACAACCTCCAAAATGAAATGCAACCCAATTTGATAATTTTCTTGGCCTCTCTGATCACTCATATATCTCCAGAATCAAACTCGACACCTCCAATCAATTGTGGTAACAGAAATGCCTCAAAATTCATACCACGGTCAAAAGAGAACTGCTCTTTGAATATAGCATTAAAAATTGTAATTTTTGGTTTAAAATTCATGATTTTGTATGATGTTTTGATTTATAATCCTGAAACATAAAATCATATAGTTTGAATTTTTCACTTATACTCATTTTTGCTCTGTTAATTTTATTTCCAGGTAATACAAAATTATTTAATCTATATAAAATGTTTTAAACTTTACTTTATCATGAAATAAACAAGTTTCATTCAAATACTAAATCATAATAGCAACCAGATCAAAAGAGAAAAAGAAATTTTGGATCAGCTTGAGCTTGTACTGTAAACAGACAGAACTTGGGTGAAGCGGACATGCATCTTATTCCTACATATACACAGCAATATAATATATGTACAAGCCTACTTATTTCCATGGATAAAGCAATCAACCATATTTTTTATACTTGAATTTTTAAAATGCGAAATTACTCACCTGTAAAGAAGACAAGCACCAGATTTTGAAAACCCTTTGAAAACTTTTAAAACTGGATTGCCCATGCTTCCTAAAACTTGAGTTGTTTGATGCATTGAAACCTTTAAACTTGTTGCTATAAAATGCTATTGCTCCTTGATTTACAACCTTGCATGCATGCTTCAGCTTACAAGAAAATGCAGGCCTTTAAAGCAGATTAAAATTTGCAGGTTTGCTTTTATTTGGAAATGTGCATGATAGCTTCAGATTTTGAAAATTCCATGCATGCTGGCTACAGATTTCAGGTTGAATGCAGTTTGCTTTTGAAATTGGTTTGCAAGTTGGTTTTAAAAGGAGCAATTACAGGCTTTTGAAAATGAAATACAGGATTTACATTTTTGTTTGAAAATGAACTATGGGTTTTGAAAATGATTATTGATTTTTGGGTTTCAGATTTGTTTTTAAAGTGGAATGTTTCTCATTCTCAGCTGAAAATTTTCTTGGTTTAGAAATGAAAATGAGAAAAAGGAAAGGAAAGGAAGAAGGCAAGTTTATATAACTCATTTTCATGATAAATTAAAAATCAAAGAAAATAAAAATAAAACTTGACACTTGTCTTTAGTATTAAAACTTGTAAATTTCTTTGCTTATTCACTTAACACATGTTAAATTATGTTCTAAGATGTTTACACGTGTCCTTTTAATTAATTAGTATTTTTAATTAAAGTTTTAATATAATATTATACTTAATTAGTTTACAAATACTTATTTGTATGTATAGCTAATTTTAAAGAAATAAAACCAAGTATGATTATAAATAAAAGCAATACATATATCTATTATTTGAAAATAACATTTTAGATAATTTTAAATAAATTTATAAAAGAGATTGTAAAGTACTTATTATTTATATGAATAAATGTTTCATATCTCAATTGTATTTAAACTTTCATATTTAATCTACAAATCATATTTATAAATAATATTTTAAAAAGAAATAAAAAAACATTTTTATAACTTTATTTAAATCTAAATTAATATTCAAACTTAAGTTAAAATATATTTTAAACAAATAAAACATTTATCTTATGTATTTAAAATCATATAGTTATTTTATTAAATAGCTTTGAAAATCTTAACATTAAATAAAACATAATTTCCCAATTACCAAAATATTATAATTAGAAAATTTGCTTTATTAATTAAATTTAAAACCAAACTCATCCATTTAAAATATATATAAATATATATATATATACATTATAAATAGAAAACAATTCATTAGCTTATTAAAAGATAAATTTACTAATTAAATATTTAATAAAAGAAGAATATTAAATCAATTCAAATTTTATTTACAAAAATTATCAAATCAATTTAATTTTAAATACAGATTATTAAATTGATATTGCCAAAAATTCCGGGATATCACAATCCTCCCCCCTTAAAAGAATTTCGTCCTCGAAATTTAAAACAAAGGTAATTTACTAATCTCATTAAAGATTTAATTTTAAAACACGGCATATATTAATCATATGCTAACAACCAAAGCAACCAATCAAACAAATCTAACTTTCCAGAAAAAATTCTGGATAGAATTTCCACGAGTTTCCCCGGTATAAATATCGGGATACTCGCTCTATAGGTACCAAACAATCAATATTATTAAGCTATAGAGCTCCTATTCATCTAGATCTACAACTCTAAACAGGATATTAGACTACAGACGAGTCTGACTCATCAACCAAATCCTCCTGAATTGCTGGTTCTACAACCAGAAATAGATCATACACGTACTCCTTTAGAGATACGTGAAACATGCTGAATCCCAGTTATCCAAACTGGCAATTCAACTTTGGAAAATCAAAGCACTTATCTTACCAAAACACAGAAGAAGTCCAAAACATCTCGGAGCTAGCTTTCAAAACTTACCAAAACTTATAACTCCTTCGATCTCAGAAAAACTTATCCATAACCCAATCTCTGACTCCAGAATCCAAATTCCTCCGTCTCTTATCCATAAAATTCTTCGGACGATCCTGGGCTACCAACATCCTTCTTGATCAGCTCATCTCTTACTGATGCCTCTAGAAACAAAATAGACCAAACCAACCCAACCCAATGATCTCCTCAAGATCAATCCAAAACCAAGAACAAACTCTACTCCTCAAATAACAGAAGACAGAAAAAACTTCTCCTTATCCAGAAAAGACAAACAGATGCATTCCCAAATTGCTTCCGCTGCACAACTCTGATCCGAAGTAGAAGAAAATGCTGATGAAGAACACAAGCACGGACTAGACAACCCATCACAGAAATATGGTTCAACAGATCCATAAAGAAAACTCAAAAATTCCTCCGAAACCTGAGTTGCTTCACCAAACTCTATCTCAAGGAAACATCCTTCAACTGACTGAACCACTGGTACCAATCCTGGAATCCAAGCCGATAAGAAAACTCGATCTCCAGATGCGGACAAACCCTTAACTTCCCTGAAGGCATCCGGACAATCTCCAATAACCCAAGTGAACACTCAACTATCGCAAGGCACTTTTGCGATCAATCCAGCCTAATCCAAAGAAACTGCTCTCTCTCTCTGTCAATCAGAACAGCTTACGCTGGCCTAGCCAATTCACCAAAGAAAAGGATCTACACTTCTTCTTCTGAACTCTACTTCGGAAAAAACTACTCAGCCAGAAGACTTCCTGCCAACACAGAACACTCCGAGCTGCACTGCTAACACCAATGCCAAATAATTCCTAATCCAAAGCTCTTCGAGAAACTCGAACCTCAAACCAAACAGAACACCCTGCAGGACCCAACCACAACATCGAAACAGACACACTTCCTTACTCCAATTCCAAAGAAACATCTCCGGAAATATCCATAGTCATTGCATCTCCTCGCGCAGCTACTACTTCGTGAGGTATCAAGATACCATCACTCGATTCTGCCAAATCGATAGATCCAAACTCAACTCATCCAACTTCAAAGATATACTCCGAACCTTAACAGGTTTCCTTCAGAGATCAATGAAATCCCTACATCGGGCTGCAAAGCTCACTCGAGACGGCATTAGGTCTACAGTCTCAATAGATCCACTTCCAACCTCATTACTCACTCCAACCAATGGTAGTAATCGTGTTACACACACCACTACCTTATCTACCTTTATTACTTATATTGGGAAAACCTGTACGGGTAACCCAACAAATAGGTAGAAATAATTATACATATATATTAAAAAATACAAATACGCTCTCTCAAGATAGACACCACTGCAGAGCCTAGGTATTCGCTAAGCCTAGCGCTCTAATACCACCTGAGACGACCCGACTTTCAGCGACCAGAAAGTCGTATCATCTTTAAGAAAGAAAGGGATAGAAAAGAGAAAAGAAAGAAGAGAAAGAAGAAACAACAACAGAATCTCAACAGCGGAACGAATAAATTATATTAATAGTGTAAGTATTACATAGTATACAACAAATATTAGAGTTACACAGACAATACATCACATACTAGACAGTTATAAATATCTGTCTAGTTATTACAACTCAAATCAATACAAAGAAACCACTCAGAGATACCAACATAGCGGAACACTATTTATATCTACACGCAGAAGCCTCCTACTCCATTGGTTCTTCATAATACCTCAAAGCTAACCTGAAACCCTTGGCTACTCATAAAAATTTGAGTACCCAAGAGTTTAAGAAAAACAGAAATAAACTCCGGGTCATACATGGGTCTGGTGTGAGTAACAGGTCAAAGTTGCTTAACTTTGAAAAATCTTTGAAAACTAAAGGTATCACATAAGACTTCCCACACATATACATGGAAAAAAATTTACTTTACGCTAACCAAAACATTTGATAGGAAATCCGGTGATATTACAACAGGGTCTAGGGTTTTCAAGTAAAATACAGAAATAGCTGGAATGCTTACATCTCACGTTCCAACATAGTTGGGCACAACTAATACGTACGGCACTTATTGGATTTTGGATTCCATACAATGGCAGGGCTACCTGGGTACCGCCCATCATAGTACATGGCCTAGATCAACGTACCGAGGATCACTCCCAATCCTCTGCAACACAAAGCCGGAACCATTCCTTACTAAAAAGTTTCGAACAAGACCACCCCGCAATTGTGATCAGCAACCGCACCACACAGCCGAAATAAAAGGGACATCTAGACAGAGATAAATCTTGTCCTACTTGGGCATGACCCACTTAGCCTTACTGCACCTCCCCTGTTTTAGCCATTCCCAGTTGATGAGGCTTGAGGCTACGATTACCTTTATTGAACACATCACTTAGAATGCTCATCGTCCACGTGATGATGTTCTGAAAGCATTCAATCCATACAAGTTCGTTCCGAGTTCGAACGAAACCGAAGGCATTATCTCGTTACACTCATTTTGGAATCACCCTCAGAGTTAACGATGATAACCCTTGCACTCTGAATCTTCATCTTCACTTCAAATTCACGACCTATCGTTAATTTGGATCAATGTGGTTTTTGGATATCCAAATATGGAAACCCGATCCCAGTCTCACGGAATCCAAAACGTGTCTTTTAAGGCCAAGTTGTTTTAGAGCTTAAAATAATTTCAATTCATTATCTATATACACACAGATAGATAGTTCACAACATCATAATAGATAATCAATATTATCATCACAACAGATAATCTATATTATCAATATAAACAGATAATCCATATTATCATCCTAACGCAACCAAAACATCCATATCACACAGCACTATTCATCTCATAACTGAGATTACAAACCATTCAAGGCAAACAATATTATCCTTTCATGCATAAGCAATGATTTAATGATCACTCCATCTATAATTAATTTAAAGTGAATTAAATTAATTACTTCATCTCTAATTAATTTAGAATGAATTAAATTAATTACTTCATCATTAAAATCCTGCTCAACTTAACCATTGATTAATTACAAATCAATTAATTAATCGCCATCTCATTATTCATTTCAATTAATCATTCCTGATTAACAATTTTTCTAATTACAATAAGTAATTAGCCTTTAAATTAATTACACAAGTTAATTATGCTTAACTCTTTACAATAATTAACTTTTAATTACTTAAACAACTAATTAACTAAAATTCATTACATTAATCCAATATTAATTAATTACTTCATTTATTAATTATTCCTTGATTAATCAATTCCAAAATCTACATCATTAATTTTACTATTTAATGATTTCTAAATTGCATTTTTAATTAATCTCTCTATTTAAATTAATTACATTAAGTAATTAATCTTCAATTAATCCACATATATTAATCACCCTTGATTAATAACATCCAGTAATTAACTATCCTTAATTACTTCATCAATAAATTACTCCTTAATTTATTTTCTCAATTAATCCCTTGATAAATTACATTAAGTAATTAACTACCATTAATTAATTTATCAAAATTACTCCTTAATTTATTATCTTAATTAATCCCTTGATTAATTGCAAAGTAACTTAATCCAAATTACTTCCATTAATAAAACATCTTAAATTACATTCAGTAATTATCAGTTAATTCCCTCCCTAAGTAATTACAATTCCATTAATTACAATAAAGTAATTATTCATCAAATCATCAAGTGTTTAAATTAATTAAACTTAATTAATTAGTCTAAACTAATCACATTAACCCAATTAATTACATTGAGTAATCAATTAATTAATTACTTCTATTAAGTAATTAAACATAAACAATTTCATAAATGATTATTATTAACTAATTAATCTAATTAATTATTACAATTAATCACTTTAATTAATTGTCAAATGAATGACCTTAATTAACTATTCTTTAATTTCTTTCTTAAGAAATTAACTTAGATTAGTCATTATTAATTACAAATCAATTAATATTTAATTACCAATTAATTAATCTCTAATTATTTAATTAATTAAGTGTTAATTAAAATCTTAATTAATCCTTAATTTCTTGATTAATTAATCTTTAATCATCAATTAAAATCTAATTAATAATCCTTAATTACAAATTAATTAACCTTAAATTAATTAATCTTAAACCTTAATTAATTAATTTAAAATCTCTTAATTACTTAATTAATCATCCATATTATTAATTAAATAAAATAATTAATTATTCATCTTAATAATTTAATGAATCCAAATCATTAAAATTCTATTTATCTTTAAGATAAACATTCCTTACTTAAATCAAAGCATTTAAAAACAATTTGTTTTCAAATTTACTTCAAATTCCATCCTAAATTTCATTTTAAATTTTAGATTTTTAAAATGAAAACAAATTTATCTAAACAAGGTTTAAAACAATTTAAAACCTTTTTATCTCATATGTTAAAGATATATACATTTTATAAAAAGTTTTAAAAGAAATTCAAACCCAATTCATTTTTAAAATTCAAATAAATTTAAAAATACACTTAAACAAACAAGATTGATTAAGTCATTTAAATTTAAAAAAATCCATTTATTTCAAACTAGAATACAAATTAAATTTTAATTCCAGATTATTTAAATTCAAAACTTACTTACATTTCAAATTTCATCTTAAATTCAAATCATTTAACCATTTTACAATTCTAACTATTCAACCATTTTTAAAATAGTTAAACAATTTAAATCTAAAACTTTACTTTATTTTAAAAACCAAAACTAAACCCAAATTTCCAGATTTTAAAACTAGAATTTAAACTTATTTTAAATTTCTATTTTACAATTTAAAACTTACAGTTTAAATTCAAAACCAAAATACTTTTACTCTTAAAAGTTGTTTACATCCAAATTAAATTTTCAAAACTTAAATCATTTCAAAACCAAGATTCAAACTATTTGAATTCGGATTCAATTTAGGTTTTAAAACTTAGTTTAAATTTTTGTTTACATTTTAAAACTTTACTTTTAATTTTTTTAAAGAAAACAGAACAGGTTTCTGTTTTTAATTTAAAACCTGTAAACAATACATTATACTCGAGCCTTCCCTAACATGACTCCGAGTTCAACCCTAATCTGCTTCGAGCTACACCCTCAACTTACTCGAGGCAAACCCGAGTAAACAAAACCCACCCCAAAACATCACCCTCACCAGAAAAAGATGCACTGTGCACATGCACCGGCCATCCACCTATCTCTGATCAACCCTGATGACTGGAACAAGTCATCGATCACCAATGCATCCCATATCCAGCGCCAGTACCTTGTTCCTCCCTCGAAATCAAAATCAAGATTGAAGTCCCAAACCTGGAACAACAGTACCCACTTCAACCAACCTGAAAATGTCTCGTTCACGCGCCACCGGCCACCTTTGCCTCTAAAACTCCGGCGAAGTCCTCGGCAACCCACTAACTTCCAATGCCCAAGAAATAGTTGAACTCGATCAACTACAGATGCCGAAGTGATCGAGTTTATCAAACCCAGTAAAACTAGGGTTCTAAACTTCCAATCACAATCACAACCTCCAAAATGAAATGCAACCCAATCTGATAATTTTCTTAGCCTCTCTGATCACTCATCTATCTCCATAATCAAACTTGACACCTCCAATCAATTGTGGTAACAGAAATGCCTCAAAATTCATACCACAGTCAAAAGAGAATTGCTCTTTGAATATAGCATTAAAAATTGTAATTTTTGGTTTAAAATTCATGATTTTGTATGATGTTTTGATTTATAATCCTGAAACATAAAATCATATAGTTTGAATTTTTCACTTATACTAATTTTTGCTCTGTTAATTTTATTTCCAGGTAATACAAATTTTTTTAAGCTATATAAAATGTTTTAAACTTTACTTTATCATGAAATAAACAGGCCTCATTCAAATACTAAATCATAATAGCAACCAGATCAAAAGAGAAAAAGAAATTTGGATCAACTTGAGCTTGTACTGTAAACAGACAGAACTTGGGTGAAGCGGACATGCATCTTATTCCTACATATACACAGCAATATAATATATGTACAAGCCTACTTATTTCCATGGATAAAGCAATCAACCATATTTTTTATACTTAAAATTTTAAAATGTGAAGTTACTCACCTGTACAGAAGACAAGCACCAGATTTTGAAAACCCTTTGAAAACTTTTAAAACTGGATTGCCCGTGCTTTCTAAAACTTGAGTTGTTTGATGCATTGAAACCTTTAAACTTGTTGCTTTAAAATGCTATTGCTCCTTGATTTACAATCTTGCATGCATTCTTCAGCTTACAAGAAAATGCAAGCCTTTAAAGCAGATTAAAATTTGCAGGTTTGCTTTTATTTTGAAATGTGCATGATAGCTTCAGATTTTGAAAATTCCATGCATGCTGGCTACAGATTTCAGGTTGAATGATGAATGCAGTTTGCTTTTGAAAATGATTTGCAAGTTGGTTTGAAAAGGAGGAGTTACAGGCTTTTGAAAATGAAATACAGGATTTACATTTTTGTTTGAAAATGAACTATGGCTTTTGAAAATGATTACTGATTTTTGGGTTTCAGATTTGTTTTTAGAGTGGAATGTTTCTCATTCTCATCTGAAAAATTTCTTGGTTTAGAAATGAAAATGAGAAAAAGGAAAGGAAAGGAAGAAGGCAAGTTTATATAACTCATTTTCATGATAAATTAAAAATCAAAGAAAATAAAAATAAAACTTGACACTTGTCTTTAGTATTAACACTTGTAAATTTCTTTGCTTATTCACTTAACACATGTTAAATTATGTTCTAAGATGTTTACACATGCCCTTTTAATTAATTAGTATTTTTAATTAAAGGTTAATATAATATTATACTTAATTAATTTACAAATACTTATTTATATGTATAGCTAATTTTAAAGAAATAAAACCAAGTATGATTATAAATAAAAACAATACATATATCTATTATTTGAAAATAACATTTCAGATAATTTTAAATAAATTTATAAAAGAGATTGTAAACTACTTATTATTTATATGAATAAATGTTTCATATCTTAATTGTATTTAAACTTTCATATTTAATCTACAAATCATATTTATAAGCAATATTTTATAAAGAAATAAAACAAACATTTTTATAACTTTATTTTAATCTAAATTAATATTCAAACTTAAGTTAAAATATATTTTAAACAAATAAAACATTTATCTTATGTATTTAAAATCATATAGTTATTTTATTAAATAGCTTTGAAAAGCTTAACATTAAATAAAACATAATTTCCCAATTACCAAAATATTATAATTAGAAAATATGCTTTTCAATTAAATTTAAAACCAAACTCATCCATTTAAAATATATAGAAATATATATATACATTATAAATAGAAAACAATTCATTAGCTTATTAAAAGATAAATTTACTAATTAAATATTTAATAAAAGAAGATTATTAAATCAATTCAAATTTTATTTACAAAAATTATCTAATCAATTTAATTTTAAATACAGATTATTAAATTGATATTGCCAAAAATTCCGGGATATCGCAAGTACCGTGTTGACTCTCTATATCTTCCCATCCATTTGAGGATAATATGCGGTACTCATCTTGAGCTTAGCGCCTAACACACTCTGCAGGCTCTTTCGGAACTCACTAGTAAACAAAGCATCTCTATCGTGAGGATACTAATAGGAATTCCATACGGTCTAATGATATTCTTCATGAACAATGTAGCTAAAACAGGTGATGTCCTGGTTCACCTTACCGAAATGAAATAGGCACTCTAGGTCAATCTGTCCACTATGACCCATATACTTTCATTACCCTGGTTTGACCTTGGAAACCTGTCAATAAAACAAGGATATCGAGTCCCCCTTTCAAACTAGAACATCTGAAGACTGAAGTAAACCACTTGGCTTCTGATGTTCGGCTTTTACCTTCTAACAATTCAAACACTGTTTCACCCATAAACCAACATCCCTCTTCATTCCTTCCCAGAATAAATTTCTCTTCATATCCTGATACATCTTGCTTCCCTTGGGATGAATCTAAACTTTGATCGATGCCATTTTCTAAGAACTTCCTTCCTAAGGTTTCCAACATTTGAAACACATAACCGTTCCTTCTTTCTCAACCAACCACTGTAGTCAAGAATAAAATCCTTTAAATCATCAATCTCGGTTCCAGCTTCAAACCTTCTAATCCTCTTGGCTAACACTGGATCCTCTTTCTTCCTAGATGCAATTCGTTCGATCAAAACTAGTCGAGCTTCCAAACAAGACATTACAGTGATATTCCGACAAGATCTAGCAGTCGACCTCAACTGCACATTGCAAGCAGCCAGTGCTTCCAAGTCTTTCCATTCCACCAACATATCTAACACCACATTCTGATGTTTCCTGCTAAGTGCATCTGCCACCTTATTTCCTTTCCTGATGTATACTCGATGCTAAAATCATTAGCTGCAACAAACTCCAGCCATCTCTGTTGCCTCATGTTCAGCTCCTTTTGAGAGAATAAATATCATAGAGACTTATGATCCGCAAATAGCTCAAACCTTTCTTCCAAAAGATAATGTCTCCACATCTTCAATGCGAAGATTACCACTGCCAACTCCAAATCATGAGTAGGGTATCTCACTTCATGCGATCTCAGCTGTCTAGAAGCATAGGCAATAATCTTTCCATTCGGCATTAGCACAGCACCTAACCTAGTACCACATCCATTGGTGTAAGCTACCAATCCCTGATTCCTATCTGGAACTACTAACATGGGTGCATTGGTTAACAAATGTTTCAGCTTAAGGAATGCCTCCTCACATTTGTCTGATGAAACAAACTTCACGTCCTTCATGGTTAGCCTGGTCAAGGATGCCACTATCTGCGAGAAATTCTTAATGGACCTTCGGTAGTATCCTGCATGTCCAAGGAAACTTTTAATCTCACTTACGTCTCTAGTCTCTTACAATTGTTAACAGCTTTGATCTTATCTAGATAAACTACTAAACCTTCCTCGAAACTATATGACCAAGGAACTTCACTTCCTTCTTTCAAAAAAAACACTTAGAGAACTTCGCTTTCAGCTGATGTTGCCTTAGCCTCTCTAACACTATTCTAAGATGATCTGCACAATCCTTCTCATTCTTAGAATATACCAAAATGTCATCATCAAATCCATGAAGAAAGCGAGCGCATTAGTAAGCCCGAATGGCATAACCAACCATTCGTAAGACCCATATCTGGTCCTAAAGGCCGTCATAGGAATACTGTCCTCTGCCACTCTTAGCTAATGGAAACCTGTTGCTAAATCCAACCACGAAAACACTCTGGCTCCACTCAACTAATCGAATAAGTCATCGGTTCTCGGCAAAAGATACCTATTCTTGATCGTCCTGTCATTCAGCATAAGATAGTCGACACACATCCTTAACAACCCATCTGGCTTCTTCATGAATACCGCGGCCGTTCCCCAAGGCGAACTGCTTGGCTGGATGAAATTCCTTCCTTCCAATTCCACTAGCTGCACCTTTAATTCCTTCGTCTCAGTTGGTGTCATTGTGCTAAGTGGTCTACTTATGGGTTCAAATCCCGGTGCGAGATCTATTCAAAACTCGATTTCCCTTTTCGGTGGCAAGCCCGAAACTTGTTCAAACACATCCGCAAACTCTCTTGCAACATAAACCTGCTTTAGCTCTGCTTCCATTCCCATGGAACCCAATAACAAATAAGCATTTCCGTCTGTACTCCTTATTGAGAAAATAACTCGGTTACGGCCATTGAGATGTTTCGATGATATTTGCCCCTCCTAGAAAAATAGCCTAGCATCATATCTATCTAACCAATTGATGCCCAATATGATCCCGAAACCCAGGAAATCAAAAACATATAAACTGCATGCAAACATATGACTTAACAAATCAAGTTCTAACTGGTCATATCTCATTCCCAGAGTTGCATACCCTCCTATAGGATAACAACCCTTAAAGAAGTAATAAGGTATAAAGGTTCCAAATATAAGCAATCTACCAAATACCGAGATATAAATGAGTGTGATGTACAGGTATCAAATAGTATCCTATCTGGAGTACTATGAATCATAAGCATACCTTCCATCACAGCTTTTCCTTTCTCAGCAGTCGTTGGTTTAGAGGATGATGGTTGCAATGCAAAAACATTTACCTTTCCAGCTTTAGCAGCCTCGAGACATTTGTCCTTGTGATGCCTAATTTAGCCATAGTTGTAGCACTTCACATTCGGCATCATTGCAACTGCACTTCCATCACCTGAGTGACACTCATTAGCATAATGCCCCTTCCTGTCACACTTGTAATAGACAATATCAGCCTTGCTCTTCTTAGCTGCTACCCCTGACTGAGCACCCTTCTTCTTGAAGAACTTCCGCTTCTTACTTTGAAATTCTGAACCTCAAATGGTTTCCCCTTTCCAAAAGTAGAACGCGTCTTTTCATTCCGAATAGCCATCTCGACAACAACATGACACAGATCCCGGAGGTTTGGCATGGTTGCTCTAGCGATCTCAGGATTCAACCCCCCGATAAGCTTATCATTCCTTTGAATGACTGTATCCACAGTAGCATATCCGTAACGGAACAGCTCATCAAACTCCGTATTATACTCAATCACGATCTATCCCTTTAGACTAAATCTGCAAACTTCCTGAGCAACGCTGACTTGGCAACCTCTGATAGAAATCTTCTTCGAACCTCCTTCGAAACTCAGTCCAAGTGTGACGACCCAACTTCCTATCTCCAGGAAGTCGCATCGCTAATAAGAAAGAAAGGGATAGAGAGTAGAAAGAAAGAGAAGAAGAAGAAGAAACAACACATCAGAATCTAAACAGCGGAACGAATAAATTATATTAATAACATGAAATATTTACATAGTATACAACATTATCAGAGTACACAGATAATACAACACATACTAGACAGTTATAAACACTTGTCTAGTATTTACAACATAATACAATCTCAGAGACAATCACAGATCACACAGCGGAATACTAATATCTAACGCAGAAGCCTCCTGCTCCATTGCTCCTCCAATATTCGTCAAAGCTAACCCGAATCCTAACTTGAATCCCTTGGCTACTCGCAAAAATTTGAGAACCCAAGAGTTTATGAAAAACAAAAATAAACTCCGGGTCGGACATGGGTCTGGTGTGAGTAACAGGTTAAAGTTGCTTAACTTTCAAAAACCTTTGAAAAGAAAGGTATCACGTAAGACTTCCCACACATAAACATGGAAAAGTTTGTACCTTACGCTAACCTAAACATTTGATAGGAAATCCGATGATATTATAATAGTGTCTAGGGTTTTCAAGTAAATATGAAATGGCCGAAATTGTTACTTATTAAATTCCAGCTACTAGCCACAAAAGTTGGTAATACAATCAAAACCGTTGGCACTTATTGGATTTTTGGATTCCAAACAATGGCAGGGCTACTGGGGTACCGCCCGTCACAGTACGTGGCCTAGATCACTGTACCGAGGAGTACTCCCACTCCCCTGCAATACAAGGTCGGACCCGTTCCTTACTGAACAGTTCCGAACAAGACAACCCCGGCAGTTGTCGCGAACCACTGCCCCACACAGCCGAATATAAAGGAACCTCTAGACAGGGATCAATCTTTCTCTCCAGTGGGAGCTACCCACGAAGCCTTGCTGCACCTCCCCTGTTTTAGCCATTCCCGGTTGATGAGGCTTGAGGCTACGATTACCTTTATAGGACACATCACTTAGAATGCTCATCGTCCGCCTGAGGATGTGTTGAAAGCATTCAATCCATACAAGTTCGTTCCGGGTTCGAACGAAACCGAAGGCACTATCTCGTTGCACTTATCATTGGAATCACCCTCAGAGTCAACGACCATAGCCCTTGCACTCTGATTCACCATCTCGAATCTATAAGCACTATTCCATCAAGCTCATTACGGAATCACCCACAGAGTTATACTGACGTATAGCCCTTACACCTCGAGTCTTCACTTGCTCCACTTAGATTCACGACCTAACGTTTAATTGGAATCGATGTGATTTTCGGATTCCAAATATGGAAACCCGATCCCGGTCTCATCGAAAACCAAAGCGTGTCTTTTAGGTCCAAGTTGTTTTAGGTTTAAAACAATTCAATTCTAATTATCCATATACACACAGATAGATAATTCATATCATCATAATAGATAATCAATATTAACATAAACAGGTGATCATCACAAATTGATAATTTATATTATCATCATCAGTAGATACTAATATCATCATCACAATGCAACCAATGCATCCACATCACACAATACTAATCTCATGTCTGAGATTCAAACCATTCAAGCCAAACCAAATCATCCATTTATAAGAAAGGATCCATAATCACACCATCCATAATTAATTTAAATGAATTAAATTAATTACTTCTATCTCTAATTAATTTAAAGTGAATTAAATTAATTACCTATCTTTAATTAATTTAAAATTAATTACTTCCTTATTTTAAAATTTGCCTACTTAACCATTAATTGATTATCAATCAATTAAATCATTATCCTCAAATTAATCACCTTAATTAATCACCCTTGATTAATTATCCCTTAATTACTTTCAAGTAATTATCTCTAATTAATTTTACAAATTAATTATTCTTAACCAACCCAGTAATTAACCTTTAATTACTTCATTAATTAATTAATTACATTAATTAAGTATTTCCTTAATCACTTATCATTGATTAATTAATCCTAATTAATTAATCCTTAATCACATCATTAATTATATTAATTAATGATCCTTAATTAAATTTAAATTAATTACTTATTTAAATTAATTACATTTAATAATTAATTATATTTATTAATTAATCTTGATTAATCTCATTAGTAATTAATTACCCTTAATTAATTACATCACTTAATTATTTCAAAACGACTTAATTGATCAATGCTTAAATAAATTACACAAAGTAAATAATTATTAATTACTTCATAAAGAAATTACCTTTAATTACACAAAGTAATTAATTCTCAAAACTCTTCACTACTTTATTTAATTACCTCCAGTAATTTACTTAACTTAATTACTTCTCTAAGTAATTATTCCTCATTGATTACTTATCAACTCATACAATGATTATTCTAAATTAATTAAACTTAATTAATTAATTTAAACTAATCAAATTAATAAATTAATTAATTACAATAAGTAATTAATATCTTTAATTATTTCCATAAAGTAATTCATACTTAATTAAGTTTCATAATTGATTATTTAAAATTAATTAAACCAATTAATTATCAAAATTAATTACATTAATTAATTAATAAATAATCACAAGCTAATGACCTTCATTAACTTATTAACAAATTCTTAATTATATTTCTTAAATAATTAACCTAAATTAATTTCAAATATTTAATTAATTAAACAAATTAATTAATTAAATTACTTAAATTACCCTACTAATTTAATGAAACAAAAAATCATTAAATTTTTAATTTACTTTAAAATAAAACATTTCTTATTCATGATTACTTGATCATTAATAAAGTAATTTAACTCAAAAAATTTCCAAATTATAATATAAATTTAAAAATTTAAAATGAAATCAAACTTAACTTTAACACAGTTTTAAACATTTTAAAATCTTTTAAACTTTATACTAAAGGTTTTCTTATTTTATAAAGAAGTTATATGAAATTTAAATCCCAAATTCATTTCAAAATACAAATCATATTTAAATATGTTTCAACAACCAAATTTGTTTAAACTTTTAAATTGCCTTAAAACTCCCTTTATTTTCAAACCATTGTTTCAAATTGGAATTTGATTTTCAGATTTAAACTCATGTTTGAATCTCTACTTAAATTTAAAGCTTTATTCAAAATTAAAATATTTAAACTCTTTTGAAGTTGTTCTAAACATTTTGTTTCAAAATTTAAATTTAAATTTCAAACCTGGATTCAAATCTCATTTAAAATTCATACCTTAAATTTTGATTTAAATTCTGTTTTTAAAATCTTGCATTAGATTTTAAATAAAACTTTAAAATTAAAACTACAGGTTTCAAAAACCTGTAATTTCAGAAAGCAACCCGAGTTTCCCCTTTATTTACTTCGAGTAAAACCATCTGCTACTTCGAGTTAAAAATCAATTCACCCGAAGAAAACAACTACTGCAAATCCCAATCCCTCCCTGATACTCCTTCTTCACCGTGCATATGCACGGTGGCTGTAGCCACCTCCGACCACCACCCAGTCAACGATCATGTAGACGTTTATCCCTGAATCCCATCGCCACCATCAAATCCCCTCAATTCACTCGAAATCAAATTCTAGTTTTTCCCCCAAACTAACTTGCCTGGCAGCAACAGTATGGAACAACCCCATACCTGAAAATAGCTCGACTCCCCAAACGCCGACCATCGGAGACGTAGAAACTCCGTCCACCCCTTCCTCAACACCCAAGCAACTATCTTTCCAAAAATCAAAGCACTCGGTCACCTGTAGTCTCCTTACCGATCAATTAAAACAGTGCCTAGGTTTACAACCTTTCCCCTTTCATTCCCCAGAAGAAAACATCAATGCACATAAATCCATCTCTAAAAAAAATTGCAATTTGTTTTTAAATAACCACAATTTAGTTTTAACTTTTGATTCAAACACCTGAAACTAAAAATCAACTGGATTTTTTTTACAGATTTTAATTTAATTTTGTTATAACTTGTTTTCCAGTAAACTACAGGTATATTTTTTTTATCCTAAACAAAATCTTAAGCTTATCATTTATGATTTGTTAAACATACATTGACCAAATCTCTTATATTATTAAAGATTAATTTTAAAGACACTTAAGTTTTTCTTTTAAAACTTGGGACCTGGAACTGTAATATCACAATACAGAAATCTTACTCCTATACTAAATACAGTTTTTGTTACAGGAACAAGCATGCACCTCATATCTACTTAAATTTTAAAATTTATGAGGTTACTCTCAATATAAGAATCAACATTCAACCAGATATACACAAGTCATCAATCAAGCAAAAATTAAATATTTAAGTTTTTAACAGAAAGTGTTACTCATAAACATTCCATTCAACATGCTATCAGGTAATAAACACAAGCATATTCATTTCAGTCATAAAACAAGCAACAGATATACTTATGTTTTAAGTTTAAAAAAAAAAGAAGTTACTCACCTGGGATTTTATGAAACAGAGCTTTTGTTTTGAATTTTAAAAATTAGTGCCTTGCTTTAAAACTGGAAATTTCTTTGCCTCAAATCTTCAATTGCTAATGAAACTTAGTTACTTGCTGTTGATACTTGCATGCAGGCTTCAGGCTTAAAGGATGCAGACAATCATGTTTTTGATATGAATTCAGGTTGCAGGCTTGATTTTGAAAAAAATAAAAGATATTGATTTGATTTCAGGTTTGAGGAGTGTTTGCATTGCTTGAATAGATTTGATTATGGATTTGATTCTCAGGTTTAAGAGTTTTCTAAAACAAATTGTTTCAGCTGAGATCTTTCTTTTCTTAGAAGAAAATGAACATTAGAAGAAAAATGAGGATGAAGAAAAAACATGTTTTATAAGTGTATAAGTGGTTTATTAAAAAAATTATAAAAGAAAATCAAAATAAAAAGGACACTTGTATAAAGAGATAACACTTGTCAAATAAGAAGATTAATTGTTTACACTTGTTCTATGCACATATTACTTATTATTTTTAATTTAAATATAAATAAAAAAATCCTCTTTTCTTTATTAAATACATATATAGTAGTTTCATTAATAAATGTATATGTATTTCTTTTTAATGAAGTAAAACAATTTATAAAACATGAAAGCTGACTTACAAAATTTAAATATGGTTATTCATATATGTTTATTCATTTGAATTTCAAAATGAATTAAATTCAAATGCTATTTATACATTTAAATCCAATTTTAAAACTAATTTATATTAACATATTTAATTTGACAATAATACTTTTTTCTTTTAAAACATATCTACATTTATACATTTATTATTATTAGAAAATAACTCATTTATTAATTTTAAATTATTTATAAAGAAATTATAAATTTCTTATCTTAATTACATACATTAATGTTTAATGTTTAATGTTTAAATGATATTTTAAATTTACTTATATAGTTCCAAATTATAATTATTAAGCTATATTTCAAAACAAATAAAATAAACTTTTATCTATCTTATTAAAATTTAAACTATATTTTAAAATACAATTATACAATTTAAAACAATTACTTTAAGTATTTTAAACAATTAGTTATTTATTAAATAAAATAATAATCTTCAAATTAGCAAATGAATATTAGAATTTTAAAAATAAGATTTTATTTGTTCATTTAACTCCACCTCAAAACTTATCTATTCACAATATATATATAAATATATATACATACATTATAAATAGGAAAAACAATTATTAGCTTTTAAAAGATAAAATTCATCAATTAAACATTTATTTCATTGGATTATTAAATCAAGTAAATTTTATTAAAATTTTATCAAATCAATTTAATTTTTAAATACAGATTATTAAATTGATATTGCTAAA
This sequence comes from Allium cepa, assembly GCA_030765085.1. NCBI lineage: Eukaryota > Viridiplantae > Streptophyta > Magnoliopsida > Asparagales > Amaryllidaceae > Allium > Allium cepa. Next base: position 141,869,919 of record CM060931.1, on the reverse strand, counting down.
ATTTCCGGGATATCACATTCCTCCCCCCTTAAAAGAATTTCGTCCCCGAAATTTAAAAGCAAAAGTAATTTAATAACCCATTTAAAATTTCAAATTTCAAATCACAAACATACATCAATCATATGCTAACAACCAAAACAACCAATCTATCAAATCAAACAAACTTTATTATCCAGATAAGATTCTGGATAAAAATTTCTCGAGTTTCCCCAAGTATATATATATATACCGGGATACTCGCCCTATATAATCCAAACAATCTAAACTACGAAGCTACAGAGCCTCTACTAATCTAGATCTACAGAACTAGACAAGATATCAGACTACAAAACGAGTCTGACTCAACCACTCCTTCCTGAACAGCTGGTCTCACTTCCAAAGATAACTCATGCACGTACTCCCTTAGAGATACGTGAAACTCATAAATCCAATTATCCAAACTGGCAATTCAACTCTTGAAATCCAAATACCAATCCAACTAAAACACAGAAGAGATCCAAACAAAACTCCGACTCTGGAATCCAAATTCCTTCGTCTCTTATCCACAAAACTCTTCGGATGATCCTGGGCTGCCAATATCCAAACTGATCAGCTCAATCCCTTGCTGATGCTTTAAGAAACAACAGAACCAAAAACATCCCAACCCAATGATCTCCTCAAGATCAACCAAAAACAAATACACTACTCTACTCTTCAACCATCAGAAGAACAAACTCACTTCTTCTATCAGGAAAGACAAAACAGAAACATTCCCATACTGCTTCCGTTGCACAACTCTGAACTGGCACAGAAGACGCTGTTGATGAAGAATATGAGCACAAACTGGACATCACTTCCCAGAAATATGGCTCAACATATCCAAGAAACTCAGAAATTTCTCCAATCCTGAGCTGCCTTACCAAACCTATCTCGAGAAACCATCCTTCTACTAGCTGATCCACCAGCCCTATTCCTGGAATCCAGACGATAAGAAAACTCAATCTTAAGAAGTGGACAAACCTCTGACTTCTCAAAAGACAACCAAAAAAAATTCTTCAATACCTCAAAGGAACACTCAAACTATCGCAAGTCACTTTTGCGATCAACACAGACCAATTCCCAAACAAAAATGTTCTCTCTTTACTAAACAGAACAGCTTACTCTTAATTAGCCAATCCAATAAAGTATTGGGTCTACTCTGCTGCTTCTGAACTCCTCCTTCAGAAACTACTCAGCCAGTCAACTCCTGCTAACACAGACACTCCGAGTTGCACTGTTGACGCCAATGCCAAAACTTCCTTATCTGAAGTTCTTCGAGAAACTCGGCCCTCAAAGCCAATCACAAACAACCAGCTGAACTCAGCCACATCACCGAAGAAGACACACTTCCTAACTCGTTCCAAAGAAAACATCTTCGGAAATATCCATATTCACTGCATCTCATATCGCAGTTACTACTACCTGAGGTTTCAAAATAACATTACACACTTCTGCCAAACCGACAGATCCAAACTCAACTCATCCATCTTCAAAAAATAACTCTGAACCTTAACAGGTTTCCTTCAAAGATCGTTGAAATTTCAACACCACTACACAACTCACTCGAGACGGTATTAGGTCTACATTCTCGACAAATACACTTCCAACCTCAAACATTTAAACTCTAACCAATGGCAGTAATCATTTTACACACACCACTACCTTATCTACCTTTATAAATTATATTGGAAAAACCTGAACAGGTAACCCAACAGATAGGTAGAAATAATAAATAAATATATATATATATATATCAAAACTACAAGTATGCTCTCTCAAGATAGACACCACTCCAGAGCCTAGGTATTCACTCAACCTAATGCTCTGATACCACTTGTGACGACCCAACTTCCTATCTCCAGGAAGTCGCATCGCTAACAAGAAAGAAAGGGATAAAGAATAGAAAGAAAGAGAAGAAGAAGAAACAACACATCAGAATCTAAACAGCGGAACGAATAAATTATATTAATAACATGAAATATTTACATAGTATACAACATTATCAGAGTACACAGATAATACAACACATACTAGACAGTTATAAACACCTGTCTAGTATTTACAACATAATACAATCTCAGAGACAATCACAGATCACACAGCGGAATACTAATATCTAACGCAGAAGCCTCCTGCTCCATTGCTCCTCCAATATTCGTCAAAGCTAACCTGAATCCTAACTTGAATCCCTTGGCTACTCGCAAAAATTTGAGAACCCAAGAGTTTATGAAAAACAAAAATAAACTCCGGGTCGGACATGGGTCTGGTGTGAGTAACAGGTTAAAGTTGCTTAACTTTCAAAAACCTTTGAAAAGAAAGGTATCACGTAAGACTTCCCACACATAAACATGGAAAAGTTTTTACCTTACGCTAACCTAAACATTTGATAGGAAATCCGATGATATTATAATAGTGTCTAGGGTTTTCAAGTAAATATGAAATGGCCGAAATTGTTACTTATTAAATTCCAGCTACTAGCCACAAAAGTTGGTAATACAATCAAAACCGTTGGCACTTATTGGATTTTTGGATTCCAAACAATGGCAGGGCTACTGGGGTACCGCCCGTCACAGTACGTGGCCTAGATCACTGTACCGAGGAGTACTCCCACTCCCCTGCAATACAAGGCCGGACCCGTTCCTTACTGAACAGTTCCGAACAAGACAACCCCGGCAGTTGTCGCGAACCACTGCCCCACACAGCCGAATATAAAGGAACCTCTAGACAGGGATCAATCTTTCTCTCCAGTGGGAGCTACCCACGAAGCCTTGCTGCACCTCCCCTGTTTTAGCCATTCCCGGTTGATGAGGCTTGAGGCTACGATTACCTTTATAGGACACATCACTTAGAATGCTCATCGTCCGCCTGAGGATGTGTTGAAAGCATTCAATCCATACAAGTTCGTTCCGGGTTCGAACGAAACCGAAGGCACTATCTCGTTGCACTTATCATTGGAATCACCCTCAGAGTCAACGACCATAGCCCTTGCACTCTGATTCACCATCTCGAATCTATAAGCACTATTCCATCAAGCTCATTACGGAATCACCCACAGAGTTATACTGACGTATAGCCCTTACACCTCGAGTCTTCACTTGCTCCACTTAGATTCACGACCTAACGTTTAATTGGAATCGATGTGATTTTCGGATTCCAAATATGGAAACCCGATCCCGGTCTCATCGAAATCCAAAGCGTGTCTTTTAGGTCCAAGTTGTTTTAGGTTTAAAACAATTCAATTCTAATTATCCATATACACACAGATAGATAATTCATATCATCATAATAGATAATCAATATTAACATAAACAGGTAATCATCACAAATTGATAATCTATATCATCATCATCAGTAGATACTAATATCATCATCACAATGCAACCAATGCATCCACATCACACAATACTAATCTTATGTCTGAGATTCAAACCATTCAAGTCAAACCAAATCATCCATTTATAAGCAAGGATCCATAATCACACCATCCATAATTAATTCAAATGAATTAAATTAATTACTTCTATCTCTAATTAATTTAAAGTGAATTAAATTAATTACCTATCTTTAATTAATTTAAAATTAATTACTTCCTCATTTTAAAATTTGCTTACTTAACCATTAATTAATTGTCAATCAATTAAATCATTATCCTCAAATTAATCACCTTAATTAATCACCCTTGATTAATTATCCCTTAATTACTTTCAAGTAATTATCTCTAATTAATTTTACAAATTAATTATTCTTAACCAACCCAGTAATTAACCTTTAATTACTTCATTAATTAATTAATTACATTAATTAATTATTTCCTTAATCACTTATCATTGATTAATTAATCCTAATTAATTAATCCTTAATCACATCATTAATTATATTAATTAATGATCCTTAATTAAATTTAAATTAATTACTTATTTAAATTAATTACATTTAATAATTAATTATATTTATTAATCAATCTTGATTAATCTCATTAGTAATTAATTACCCTTAATTAATTACATCACTTAATTATTTCAAAAAGACTTAATTGATCAATGCTTAAATAAATTACACAAAGTAAATAATTATTAATTACTTCATAAAGAAATTACCTTTAATTACACAAAGTAATTAATTCCCAAAACTCTTCACTACTTTATTTAATTACCTCCAGTAATTTACTTAACTTAATTACTTCTCTAAGAAATTATTTCTCATTGATTACTTATCAACTCATACAATGATTATTCTAAATTAATTAAACTTAATTAATTAATTTAAACTAATCAAATTAATAAATTAATTAATTACAATAAGTAATTAATATCTTTAATTATTTCCATAAAGTAATTCATACTTAATTAAGTTTCATAATTGATTATTTAAAATTAATTAAACCAATTAATTATCAAAATTAATTACATTAATTAATTAATAAATAATCACAAGTTAATGACCTTCATTAACTTATTAACAAATTATTAATTATCTTTCTTAAATAATTAACCAAAATTAATTTCAAATCTTTAATTAATTAAACAAATTAATTAATTAAATTACTTAAATTACCCTACTAATTTAATGAAACAAAAAATCATTAAATTTTTAATTTACTTTAAAATAAAACATTTCTTATTCATGATTACTTAATCATTAATAAAGTAATTTAACTCAAAAAAATTCCAAATTATATTTTAAATTTAAAAATTTAAAATGAAATCAAACTTAACTTTAACAAAGTTTTAAACATTTTAAAATCTTTTAAACTTTATACTAAAGGTTTTCTTATTTTATAAAGAAGTTATAAGAAATTTAAATCCCAAATTCATTTCAAAATACAAATCATATTTAAATATGTTTCAACAACCAAATTTTTTTAAACTTTTAAATTGCCTTAAAACTCCCTTTATTTTCAAACCATTGTTTCAAATTGGAATTGATTTTCAGATTTAAACTCATATTTGAATCTCTACTTAAATTTAAAGCTTTATTCAAAATTAAAATATTTAAACTCTTTTGAAGTTGTTCTAAACATTTTGTTTCAAAATTTAAATTTAAATTTCAAACATGGATTCAAATCTCATTTAAAATTCATACCTTAAATTTTGATTTAAATTCTGTTTTTAAAATCTTGCATTAGATTTTAAATCAAACTTTAAAATTAAAACTACAGGTTTCAAAAACCTGTAATTTCAGAAAGCAACCCGAGTTTCCCCTTTATTTACTTCGAGTAAAACCATCTGCTACTTCGAGTTAAAAATCAATTCACCCGAAGAAAACAACTACTGCAAATCCCAATCCCTCCCTGATACTCCTTCTTCACCGTGCATATGCACGGTGGCTGTAGCCACCTCCGACCACCACCCAGTCAACGATCATGTAGACGTTTATCCCTGAATCCCATCGCCACCATCAAATCCCCTCAATTCACTCGAAATCAAATTCTAGTTTTTCCCCCAAACTAACTTGCCTGGCAGCAACAGTATGGAACAACCCCATACCTGAAAATAGCTCGACTCCCCAAACGCCGACCATCGGAGACGTAGAAACTCCGTCCACCCCTTCCTCAACACCCAAGCAACTATCTTTCCAAAAATCAAAACACTCGGTCACCTGTAGTCTCCTTACCGATCAATTAAAACAGTGCCTAGGTTTACAACCTTTCCCCCTTTCATTCCCCAGAAGAAAACATCAATGCACATAAATCCATCTCTAAAAAAAATTGCAATTTGTTTTTAAATAACCACAATTTAGTTTTAACTTTTGATTCAAACACCTGAAACTAAAAATCAACTGGATTTTTTTTACAGATTTTAATTTACTTTTGTTATAACTTGTTTTCCAGTAAACTACAGGTATATTTTTTTTATCCTAAACAAAATCTTAAGCTTATCATTTATGATTTATTAAACATACATTGACCAAATCTCTTATATTATTAAAGATTAATTTTAAAGACACTTAAGTTTTTCTTTTAAAACTTGGGACCTGGAACTGTAATATCACAATACAGAAATCTTACTCCTATACTAAATACAGTTTTTGTTACAGGAACAAGCATGCACCTCATATCTACTTAAATTTTAAAATTTATGAGGTTACTCTCAATATAAGAATCAACATTCAACCAGATATACACAAGTCATCAATCAAGCAAAAATTAAATATTTAAGTTTTTAACAGAAAGTGTTACTCATAAACATTCCATTCAACATGCTATCGGGTAATAAACACAAGCATATTCATTTCAGTCATAAAACAAGCAACAGATATACTTATGTTTTAAGTTTAAAAAAAAAGAAGTTACTCACCTGGGATTTTATGAAACAGAGCTTTTGTTTTGAATTTTAAAAATCAGTGCCTTGCTTTAAAACTGGAAATTTCTTTGCCTCAAATCTTCAATTGCTAATGAAACTTAGTTACTTGCTGTTGATACTTGCATGCAGGCTTCAGGCTTAAAGGATGCAGACAATCATGTTTTTGATATGAATTCAGGTTGTAGGCTTGATTTAAAAAAATAAAAGATATTGATTTGATTTCAGGTTTGAGGAGTGTTTGCATTGCTTGAATAGATTTGATTATGGATTTGATTCTCAGGTTTAAGAGTTTTCTGAAACAAATTGTTTCAGTTGAGATCTTTCTTTTCTTAGAAGAAAATGAACATTAGAAGAAAAATGAGGATGAAGAAAAAACTTGTTTTATAAGTGTATAAGTTATTTATTAAAAAAAATATAAAAGAGAATCAAAATAAAAAGGACACTTGTATAAAGAGATAACACTTGTCGAATAAGAAGATTAATTGTTTACACTTGTTCTGTGCACATATTACTTATTATTTTTAATTTAAAGATAAATAAAAAAAAATCCTCTTTTCTTTATTAAATACATATATAGTAGTTTCATTAATAAATGTATATGTATTTCTTTTTAATGAAGTAAAACAATTTATAAAACATGAAAGCTCACTTACAAAATTTAAATATGGTTATTCATATATGTTTATTCATTTGAATTTCAAAATGAATTAAATTCAAATGCTATTTATACATTTAAATCCAATTTTAAAACTAATTTATATTAACATATTTAATTTGACAATAATACTTTTGTCTTTTAAAACATATCTATATTTATACATTTATTATTATTAGAAAATAACTCATTTATTAATTTTAAATTATTTATAAAGAAATTATAAATTTCTTATCTTATTTATCTTAATTACATACATTAATGTTTAATGTTTAAATGATATTTTAAATTTACTTATATAGTTCCAAATTATAATTATTAAGCCATATTTCAAAACAAATAAAATAAACTTTTATTTATCTTATTAAAATTTAAACTATATTTTAAAATACAATTATACAATTTAGAACAATTACTTTAAGTATTTTAAACAATTAGTTATTTATTAAATAAAATAATAATCTTCAAATTAGCAAATGCATATTTGAATTTTAAAAATAAGATTTTATTTGTTCATTTAACTCCACCTCAAAACTTATCTATTCACAATATATATATAAACATATATACATACATTATAAATAGGAAAAACAATTACTAGCCTTTAAGAGATAAAATTCATCAATTAAACATTTATTTCATTGGATTATTAAATCAAGTAAATTTTATTAAAATTTTATCAAATCAATTTAATTTTTAAATACAGATTATTAAATTGATATTGCTAAAATTTCCGGGATATCACACCAAGTCAGGTCTTCCTCTGGCATTCCTAAGGTAACTCCGTTCCACCAAAACAATGCTACTCCCTACAATTGTATTGAAGCAAGTCTTCTCTTCTGCATATCAGTCAAGCTGAGATTTGCAAATATCATTTCATAATGCAATAGCCAGTTCCACTCCTACCGCATCCTCAATTTCCACAAAAGGCTTCCCTCCAAGACTAGCGTAATCCATGCTCAGCATGGCATAATTATTGCCAATTGGAGCCACCGAATTAGCTCCACCAGAAATCCCTACAACCACTCTTGTAGCTGCTCCATCTTGCATCGTATTCATGAAGAATTGATACATTATCCCAATATCAACCGGTGGGATCTCGGCACCAACATTAGCATTTGCATCTAGGTTTGTATTTGACTGTCGACCTTGGTTGCTCCTAGTATCGGGTCGAACATTTCCACTTGTTGCAGTGAGTCTTCCACCTTGATTCACTCTTCCGTTTCCCGCCTCCATATCTTACTTCCCTACATCTTGAAATCCAATCTTGGTAAGACATAGAAGAACAGTCTAAAAGAGTGGGGAATACATGCTTAGGTATTTATAGCAAAGTACACATATCTTACTATAATGCTTACCCAAGCCTACCCAATTTTAGATTCATTAGATTATGCGTAAAAAAATTAAGGTTTAAATTCCTTTTTAAGCGCATAAACTATGCTCTGATACCAACTTGTAACATCCTACTTTCGGAGGCCCAAAACTAACCACTACTGATGCTGCAGTCATCCGTAATTGTTATTTCTTGGTGACCGAATGCGGCAAAGTTAGTATTAATACATAGGAACACAAGAATATGAAAAAATTTAAACTTCTAATAAGCAGAATTTTCCATTTCATGCAAATTACAATTTAAGATTTAATTACATAATCCCAGACGTTAACCACGTTCAAATCACATATACATATACAAAATACGATAAGAGAGACATATGAAGATGTTCCCTTATGATGATCAGAGAACTAATAAATATGAACATTACAGTTCTTAGTACATCACAGCGAAAAACACAAAATAGCTCCTATATAGCTAACAGTGGCTCCTGTAGGTCTCCGAAAGCTTATTCATCCAAAAAACTGAAAGTCTCCCACTCTCAGACTACTCAAATTAATTTTGAGTACCCGAGAGTTTGGGGAAACACAAACTTCGAGCTAGACAATAAGTCTGGTATAAATAATTCCATATCATCTCTTATCATAAATAGATATCTGGTGAGATCTGTAGGATCGATTTCACCCTAGAGAGGGGGTGAATAGGGTGATAGTGTAAATTATAAAAGTTAATCGCGGAAGCTTATTAATTAATTTCACTTCAGATCACAGAATAGCAGCACAGATATCGCAGAATATAAATAACAGAATAAAACAGAACAACACAGAATTTACCCAGCTTCGGCAAAACCCTGCCTACGTGCTGCCCCCAAGGTTTCTACTAGAAATTAGATAGTCCCTCGCTTACACACGTAAACTCGCTATACCCGCTATTGACTAATCTAACTCTACGCTCAAAACCCTGACCACAACTCAACCACCGAGTTGCGAATTCCCAAACTACACACCGTAGTTTGTCCCCTAGTCACACGACTAGAAAATTAAAAACGGTTTAAAAGAAAATACAAATTAAAAAACAAATTAAAATAACAAAACCCTATTTAAATTTAAACCCTTCTTATAATTTTTTAAAACCCCTTTTAACATAAACTAGGCCGGCCTTTTATTTTCTTCAACCCGTTCCTTTTACTATTATTTTTTTTCTTCGTGAAAGAAAATGGCCGCCCCTCTTTGGTCCTCTTTGCGAATTAGGGCTTCTGGTAATTTGCTATTGCTCCTTGCGATTTAAACTAGGGTTGAGCAAAATTGAAGCGCCGCTCGATACAGTTTGATTGTATGCTTCGATGCTGTTTGCTTTACCCACGGCTCTTCAATTTGGATCGAGTTTGTTTCGTGATTTCGGTATGTATTTTATCCTTTTGCTTTTCTAATTTTGGCTTGTTCGAACTCAATCAATTGCCGATGATGATTTGTGGTAATTTATAGGATTCCAGTTCCTATAATTGCGTTCGTATCAATTTTGTTTGAATTTGTCAAATTCTTCATTTCGTCCACTTGATGATGCTTGAATGAATGAGATTGATTCTGACTTTTTCATACACGTATAATTTCATTTCTTGCGTCCCACGGCTTTGAATCAATTTCGTGATGACCACGGTTTTCGTTCCTTTTTCTGTTGACTTGTTAAAACACACGGCTTTGATAAATTTAGCTTTGTATCTGCAGTTTGGATATTGATGATTCCCTCTGATGCTTTGACTTTGGTCACTTGTTTTGAAAACTGCAGCTTGATGCTTGCATCCCTCTTGTTGTTCACAGCCATTATATCCTTACTGCCATGTTTTGATGTCACTGATTTGTTTAGTCTCGGCATTGACTGGTTTCATGCTTGTGTTGGTTCATTGGTTTACTGGTGCATATATGTTGATTGTGTATACTTGTGTGGTGGTGCACTTGCCTTGTGATTCTGTTCATTCCTAGTTGCCTCTGTTTGACTTCACTGTATCACTTGTTTATATTCTTGCAGTTGCTATACTTTTGACAGAAACGCTTCACTTGATTCTGTTGTATTTGTGCATTGCCTTACTGTTGCTGTGCACTTCTGTTTGCTGTCATGTTCTTGTGCTCGAGCTTGCATACTGTTTTCATTTGTTATGTTTTTTGCAACTGTGTTTCATTTGCATAGCTGAACTTCACTGTTGCACTTGAGTTTTTGCTTCTGGCCTGCATGTAGCTGTTGTTCCCAGTGTTGCTTTGTCATTGTGTACTTGATGGTCTAGTTGTGCTTAGTTCATGTGTATGCTGTACACTAAGCATTTCTTAGTTTGCATATCAACTTGTTGTCGTAGATGTTGCACTACTTCATTCTGATTCACTTGCACCTGTCTCATTTCAGTTGTGTCTACATTTGTCACTGTTGTCGATGTTGTGAGTAATTTTGTTCTTTAGTTGGCTGCTGTGTTGATCTTGCTTGCATTGTCACTTGGTCGACACTTGCAGTTGCACATTGAGTTGAATATGTTGGCATTGGAACTAGCTTGTATCTGTTCTCATTACTGTGTTGCATTCTTTGATAGTTCACTGTACTATGTTGGTCTGTCTTGTTTTTGGCCAGGTTTTGTTGGTTCATTGGTGTTTGTACACTTATGCAGTTTGGTCTTATTTTTTGCTGTGCATTCACTTGGTGGTGTGTTGCTGCCTTCACTGTCCACCTGTATCTTGCTTGGTTTTGTTGCAAATTGCATTTGGTCTGACTTGAACTCGATTCACTTGTGTTGAATCCAGTTTCAAAACTCGGATTTGACCTTGTGCTCGTGTTGTATCTTTGAATTTATTGCACCTGAGTTGAACCTGTCCATATATTTGGGTTTGACCTTGTGCTCACCTGTCCCTGTAGCATTATCAAGTGTATATATCGGCGTGCACGGCCTTGTGGCATATACAGTAATACACTGTGTATGTCACAAGTTGTTCGTGTATGATGAATTCAAATTTAAATGATGACGAACAACCCAAATAACTGAGGCAAAAATTATTTTCAAAAAAATATTTTATTTTATTATTGCAAAAATATTTCTTTTTCAATTTTACTGCGTTAGTGAATATTTTTGCACATTTCTCAGATGCTGGATTCAAACTGGAATGAAGTTGAAGATAAATATGAGTGTGAGTGATATGTAGTGAGGTGATGATATGTAAAATAGTGATGTAATTGAATTTGTATCAAAGTTGTATAGTGAATAGTGAGAGCTTGAATTTGTATACTATTCAAAATTGTAATAAATATTTGTTTGAATAAAATATTCGTTTGAATTCAAATTCCGTGTTATTTATTTTATTCAGCAAATATTTATTTAATCTGTGAAAATAAATAGTATATTATCAAATACATTTAAACGAATGTATATATGTTTATTATCATCAAACAAAAATCATATAAGCGCATATTCAACAATCTCCCCCTTTTGATGATAACAAACATATATTTAAGATTTTGAATATGTTAAATGTATTTGATCATTGATATGCTCTAATTGCTCCCCCTATTTAAATGCTTCCTCTCTACATGATGCTCCCCCTACATATATGCATACAAATAGAAATATGTAAATGATCCTAGATGCAAATAATGCTCCTAGATGCAAATAGAAAATTATTTGACCTTTGCTTGATTTTATTTGACAAAATCTTAACTTTTCTCTCCCCCTTTTGTTATCAGCAAAAGAATAATAGTGTTAGGGAAAATAGAGATAAAGTAATTGATATTAATCCAACATTAAAACTCAATTGAATATAAATATTAAATTTCAAAAAAAATCAAACAAAAATCATAAATATTTTGTTAGGCGCATATTCCACTTTTAGAATGATGGAAATGATGTCATCATATAAAAACATACAGTTATGTCTATTTGTGGTATATTTATATCAGGAATTTGAATATCTACTAGCCATGCATAACCGTTAGGACTTTTAAATGAGATTAATAGTATTCCAATTTTATTTTTTTAAAAAAATGAATTCAAGTATCTTCTAACCACGCATAACCGTGAGGACTTTTAAATGGGATTAGAATCAACTTGTTTATTTTACAAATCAACTTTTGATATGCGTTCCATACATGCATAACCGCGAGGACTTTTAAATGAGCATGGAAGCACATAACAAATTCCAAGTAATTCACCCATGCATAACCGTGAGGACTTTTAAATGAGAGTGAATACTTTGGTATTTATTTATTTATTTAATTTTTTATTTTAAAAAATGTAAAAATGAAAAACGAACGATTCCTGTTTAAAGTACCACATATTGACAAACTATATAGAATTTTGATGAGAGATGGTTGATAGAAAACATGATAGACAAGGAGATGGTCATGGAATTTTTTACCAACAAAAAATTTTTATAACTCTTGTTTAAATTTCTAAAGAAATTTACTAATTATACCGTCTCGAGTCATAATATATAATAAATATCAACACTCATCACTTTTTCAATTACTATTCATCTTTTCGATAATCATTTGGGAGTCAGATTAGTCAAAATAGTCATTTAAAATCAAATTCAAAAATAATTATGAAATTAATTTCTCAAAAATGAATAATCTGAAAATATGGTCAAAAAAAATGATTTTCTCCAGGGGATTTTTAAAAGAAAATTTTCTGCTATTTGAAAATTATTTGAAATGAAGAATATGCAGATATTTTCTTTGAAAAAAATGATGCAGTTATTAAATGTCTCAACAAAAATCACGTTTCACTAGTAATTTTTCTATCAACTAGATTACCAGTGTAATCTGCATCTGAATTTCTCTTTCACTCAAAATTATCATCAATTGAATTTTATAGACCAAAACATGAAGTGTGCATCAAAAATTTCAAACTCAATTTTTTTAGCAATTTGAATGACATTCTTTTGACTTTGAAATGAAGTCGTGTAAATAATCGAAAACCGTGAATATAGAGTCAGTCATATTATAACCAATTGTAATATCCAACAAAACACTATTTTTAATCAAAAATGATATATATGAAGTAATTCAAAAGAATTTAGAGATTTTTATAAGAATATAATTGGCTTAACTATTTTGAATAAATTAGAATCAAAAATCATCATCTTTTCATCAATCTCAATATTGGCTGAATTAATTCAAAATACGGTGCAGATTATCACATTTAATATATCGTTTAAAACATACCATACCTGTTTTACCTTTACGATATTTTTCGTTGTTGTCCGTTGTGATTCTGTCACCTTTATACTAGGCTAAGGAACTTAGCTTTGTCGCCCGTTGTGTTTCTGGAACAGCCAAAATCCAGAGAACACTATTGTTGTTCCTTAGCCTGCCACCACACCTACACGGAAAAGGATTTATGTGACCTATTTGTTTTAATAGGTCCATGGTTGTTAGTGGCAGAAAATTTTGAAAAATAATTTTTTGTAGACCCAAAACTATTTATAATTGTTCCCTTTGGCACCCAAATTTGTTTAACTTTGAGAGATTTTATATTTGTGCCTTTTGGAACCCAAATCGATATAGTTTTCACATGTTTGGGTCTATACCAACAATTATTGTGATCGTGTCCAAATTTTCTACAAATCGTGCACATTGAATTTTCTTGATTAATCTTGTTTTCAACAATTTTCGAACTATTATATCCAAGTCCTTGTTTAACCGTATTAACAGTTTGCTTTCCTAATAGCATATTCAATGATTTTTCACTTTTTGAAAATTTATTTAAAGTCATTGACAATTGTTGGACTTGTAATTTGAGAGATTCATTTTCGTTTAACAACTGTGTGCACTTTTTAATAGAATTCTCTCTCCTAGTATTTTCATTCTCCTTTAAAATCAAAATTTCATTTTCAAGCGATTTTATTTTAATTTCTGATTTTTTAATTTCTTCATCAAATGTTGGACACTTATCACACTTAGGGATCCTACTTTGATAGGTTTTAACTAATTGATCAAGTTGTTTATTACATTCTATCAAGGTATCTTTTTGAGATTCAAGTTTGGCGTATTTTTCCCTAAGTCGTTCAAAACAACCGTTTACTTCATGAAAATATATAAGCAACTCAGAATGGGTAAGTTTTGATACCTCACTTGGCTCGTCATCGTCACTGTCAGTTGTATCTCCTCGAAGACACAATTCTGCCTTTTCGCTTTCACTGCCAGTGCTTTGATCATTCTCGTCTATTTCATCCCAAGTGGCTGCAAAACTTTTCTTTTTCTGTTTCTTTCCGTGGCTGGTTTTAATTTGTGGACAATCGGGCTTGATATGGCCGGGTTTGTTGCAATTATAACAAATAAACTTTTGTTCTTCTGAGTAGTCTAGTGCTTTGGCTATTCTGCTTCTTGCTTTTTGGATTCGAGCTGAGTTACCATGTTTTTGATTCCATTTTTTGAATTTCTTTATCAACAGCTCCAATTCTGCTGCTCCATCATCTTCATCGTTATCATCATCACTTTTGGTTGTTCCTTTGAGAGCTATTGGTTTCTTTTGAGTGTCACCTCCTTCACGCTCTTCTTTGAATTTCATTTCTAGCTCATAAGTGGTGAGATTTCCGATGAGTTCTTCAACTTTAAGTTGTTTTAAATCTTTCGATTCTTGTATGGCAGTTACTTTTGCTTCAAAGTTTCGTGGAAGGACTCTGAGGATTTTTCGGACTATTTCTAATTCGGTGTATGTTTTTCCGAGAGCTTTTGATTTGTATACGATATTGGAGAGTCGTCCGTACATCTCTTTGACATTTTCTTCCTTCGCCATTTTGAAGTTCTCGTATTCGCTGCTTAGCATTGCAAGGCGAGATTCTTTGACTTGAGATGTTCCTTCGTGAGTCACTTCTAGTATGTGCCATATTTCCTGCGCAGTTAGACAATGTGAGACACGATTAAATTCAAATTGATCCAATGAACAGATAATAGAATTCATAGCTTTGGCATTAGTATTCTGTAATTTATTTTCTAGTTCTGTCCATTGTTCCTTTGGTTTCTCTATTTCCTGATTATCTACAGTTATAGTTGGTATACTATAACCTGTCTCAACAATATTCCAAGCGTCAATGGTTTTCAGAAAAATTTGCATTCTATTTTTCCAGTAAGCATATTCACCATTGAACATTGGTGGTCTAACTATGGATTGCCCTTCTGCAAAAGCATTATTAAAAGAAGCCATTTTAAAAATTCAAATTTTTTAAAAACAAAAACCGATTTTTTTTTTTTTTGAAACACAAATTTTTAAAACAAAAATTGATTTTTGAAACACGAATTTTTAAACAAAAATTGATTTTTGAAACACGAATTTTTATAACAAAAATTGGTTTTTGTAAAATCAAATTTTTTAAAACAAAAACGGCTTTTGTTCCTAGCTCTGATACCACTTGTAGGATCGATTTCACCCTAGAGGGGGGGTGAATAGGGTGATAGTGTAAATTATAAAAGTTAATCGCGGAAGCTTATTAATTAATTTCACTTCAGATCACAGAATAGCAGCACAGATATCGCAGAATATAAATAACAGAATAAAACAGAACAACACAGAATTTACCCAGCTTCGGCAAAACCCTGCCTACGTGCTGCCCCCAAGGTTTCTACTAGAAATTAGATAGTCCCTCGCTTACACACGTAAACTCGCTATACCCGCTATTGACTAATCTAACTCTACGCTCAAAACCCTGACCACAACTCAACCACCGAGTTGCGAATTCTCAAACTACACACCGTAGTTTGTCCCCTAGTCACACGACTAGAAAATTAAAAACGGTTTAAAAGAAAATACAAATTAAAAAACAAATTAAAATAACAAAACCCTATTTAAATTTAAACCCTTCTTATAATTTTTTAAAACCCCTTTTAACATAAACTAGGCCGGCCTTTTATTTTCTTCAACCCGTTCCTTTTACTATTATTTTTTTTCTTCGTGAAAGAAAATGGCCGCCCCTCTTTGTTCCTCTTTGCGAATTAGGGCTTCTGGTAATTTGCTATTGCTCCTTGCGATTTAAACTAGGGTTGAGCAAAATTGAAGCGCCGCTCGATACAGTTTGATTGTATGCTTCGATGCTGTTTGCTTTACCCACGGCTCTTCAATTTGGATCGAGTTTGTTTCGTGATTTCGGTATGTATTTTATCCTTTTGCTTTTCTGATTTTGGCTTGTTCGAACTCAATCAATTGCCGATGATGATTTGTGGTAATTTATAGGATTCCAGTTCCTATAATTGCGTTCGTATCAATTTTGTTTGAATTTGTCAAATTCTTCATTTCGTCCACTTGATGATGCTTGAATGAATGAGATTGATTCTGACTTTTTCATACACGTATAATTTCATTTCTTGCGTCCCACGGCTTTGAATCAATTTCGTGATGACCACGGTTTTCGTTCCTTTTTCTGTTGACTTGTTAAAACACACGGCTTTGATAAATTTAGCTTTGTATCTGCAGTTTGGATATTGATGATTCCCTCTGATGCTTTGACTTTGGTCACTTGTTTTGAAAACTGCAGCTTGATGCTTGCATCCCTCTTGTTGTTCACAGCCATTATATCCTTACTGCCATGTTTTGATGTCACTGATTTGTTTAGTCTCGGCATTGACTGGTTTCATGCTTGTGTTGGTTCATTGGTTTACTGGTGCATATATGTTGATTGTGTATACTTGTGTGGTGGTGCACTTGCCTTGTGATTCTGTTCATTTCTAGTTGCCTCTGTTTGACTTCACTGTATCACTTGTTTATATTCTTGCAGTTGCTATACTTTTGACAGAAACGCTTCACTTGATTCTGTTGTATTTGTGCATTGCCTTACTGTTGCTGTGCACTTCTGTTTGCTGTCATGTTCTTGTGCTCGAGCTTGCATACTGTTTTCATTTGTTATGTTTTTTGCAACTGTGTTTCATTTGCATAGCTGAACTTCACTGTTGCACTTGAGTTTTTGCTTCTGGCCTGCATGTAGTTGTTGTTCCCAGTGTTGCTTTGTCATTGTGTACTTGATGGTCTAGTTGTGCTTAGTTCATGTGTATGCTGTACACTAAGCATTTCTTAGTTTGCATATCAACTTGTTGTCGTAGATGTTGCACTGCTTCATTCTGATTCACTTGCACCTGTCTCATTTCAGTTGTGTCTGCATTTGTCACTGTTGGATGTTGTGAGTAATTTTGTTCTTTAGTTGGCTGCTGTGTTGATCTTGCTTGCATTGTCACTTGGTCGACACTTGCAGTTGCACATTGAGTTGAATATGTTGGCACTGGAACTAGCTTGTATCTGTTCTCATTACTGTGTTGCATTCTTTGATAGTTCACTGTACTATGTTGGTCTGTCTTGTTTTTGGCCAGGTTTTGTTGGTTCATTGGTGTTTGTACACTTATGCAGTTTGGTCTTATTTTTTGCTGTGCATTCACTTGGTGGTGTGTTGCTGCCTTCACTGTCCACCTGTATCTTGCTTGGTTTTGTTGCAAATTGCATTTGGTCTGACTTGAACTCGATTCACTTGTGTTGAATCCAGTTTCAAAACTCGGATTTGACCTTGTGCTCGTGTTGTATCTTTGAATTTATTGCACCTGAGTTGAACCTGTCCATATATTTGGGTTTGACCTTGTGCTCACCTGTCCCTGTAGCATTATCAAGTGTATATATCGGCGTGCACGGCCTTGTGGCATATACAGTAATACACTGTGTATGTCACAAGTTGTTCGTGTATGATGAATTCAAATTTAAATGATGACGAACAACCCAAATAACTGAGGCAAAAATTATTTTCAAAAAAATATTTTATTTTATTATTGCAAAAATATTTCTTTTTCAATTTTACTGCGTTAGTGAATATTTTTACAGATTTCTCAGATGTTGGATTCAAACTGGAATGAAGTTGAAGATAAGTATGAGTGTGAGTGATATGTAGTGAGGTGATGATATGTAAAATAGTGATGTAATTGAATTTGTATCAAAGTTGTATAGTGAATAGTGAGAGCTTGAATTTGTATACTATTCAAAATTGTAATAAATATTTGTTTGAATAAAATATTCGTTTGAATTCAAATTCCGTGTTATTTATTTTATTCAGCAAATATTTATTTAATCTGTGAAAATAAATAGTATATTATCAAATACATTTAAACGAATGTATATATGTTTATTATCATCAAACAAAAATCATATAAGCGCATATTCAACAAGATCACACCGCTTAGCGGAACGAGTTTTCCCCTCACTAGTATCCAAAACAAAAAAATGCAAATCATTTACCATGCCCCCGCACCCAAAAATGATTTGTCTTAACATAATATGAAATAAAGCCATAAATCATATACATTGGATAGCACATCCACCCATTTATTAGATATCCCATCTAAAAGCAATATATTAGAATTACCATCTAAAATCAATTTATTAGAGTTCCCCTCAAAATCTTTAAAAAAATGACTACCCGTCATAATTAAATAGGACTATCCATCCTAAATCCAATTTAAAATAAATGTAGATTATCCAACATACATTGTTTTATAAAAGTTCGTGTGGGCTATCCACCGCACACTCCATTGTTTTCCTAGGATGATTATGAATATTTTGGTGCCAAATCTTGAGGCTAACCACCTCTGGCAAAACATTCTTTACTTTAGAAATTTGATGTGGGCTATCCACCACATATTCCATGGATTTCCTAGGTTAACCAAGAACCCAACACTTAGCCAACTAAAATATCATGATCCCCATGATTATGTATAAAAATTCAAGATCCCACGATTATTTATTTTCCCTAGGTATACCATATGTTTAACCTATTCTTGTTGGTAGGCCCAATTAGGTTAAATTAAATAAAAACATATTGATATCCCCAATGTATATTTTTGAAAGCATATTTCTGTTTGTAACCCCAAACTATGTATCGAAAACATTAAACCCACCCCGGTGTCCCCAAGGTTTAATAACATCCAATTTATATAAGGATCCCCCATGCATTTTCAAACAAAGATAAGTATTTTATGCTATAACCCTTCGAAGTAACCCCTTCAAATTAGCAAAGATTTACTTAAGGAAAAATGGCTTAAAACATCCCTTTAAACCCCTTAGAATGAAGCCCCATTCGAAAGCAAATAAACGTTAGCCTTTGAAAAGCGTTGAAAACCATACCTTTCGACCTCGTCGAAAGATCCTTCCTTTCGACCTTGTTGGAAGGTTTTTCTTTAACCTAGTCGAAAGGTTTCACCTTTAGGCTTTGTCGAAAGCCGAGGGTATCCGCCCTAATAAAACCTATTTATAAACCTTTCGAAAGCAATGAAACACAAAACCTTTCGAAATCAATGAAATTCAAAACCTTTCGAAATCATTGAAGGTAGCCCCTTCAAAACCTTTTGAAATCAAAACCTTTCAAAAGCATAACCTTTCGAAATCATAACCTTTCGAAATCGTGGATGATAACCCCTTCAAAACCTAAAAGCTTTCGAAATCAAAACCTTTGAAATCATTGAAGGTAACCCCTTCAAAACCATTCAAAAACAATGAAGTGTTAGTGCTTGAACCAACCCTTCGAAAATAGTGGAGAGAGGCGGCAAGTTTTATAAAACAAAAGATAACCTTTGACTCGATCTGGGTCAAAAGGTTTGGAAATGACAACTATGCTTCCGACCCTGTCGAAAGCTAACCTTTCGACTTCGTCGAAAGGTTTCATTTGAAACAAGAAAGCAAACCAATCGAAACCTTTTTCTTTTAAACCATTTGACAATGTCGAAAGCTCTTTGTCGAAAGCTAGCAGGTGTATTTTCTTTAAAACCAAAACAAAATTTTACCTCTTTTGAAATCTCTAACCTTTCATCCCTAACCTTTCGACTTCATCTAATTCACTACGTACCAGTTGCCTGATACCATGTGCATTGGTATTTGATCTAGTCGAAAGGTTTGATACCTTTCGACCTTGTTGGAAGATTTTGAATGAAGGCGGAAGCTCTTGTTGAAAGAGTTCAAATAGTGAAAATGCTATTTAAAATTGTTCTTTTGTACTCCACTAGCCTTGTTTGTCTAAATCTGATTGGTTGCCAGAATTTTATATTCAATCTTGCTGCCGACTTTTCTTATTTAGACATTTAAATAAATTTGAAAAAGCCCTTTTCTCCTTTATAATTATACAAAACATTTAAGTCTCATACCTTAAGAAATTATATAATTATTAAAACATAATGAAAATTTTGGAAAAATTTCAAAAAATCAATTAGCATGTTCTCTTTAACATATTAAAATTTCAAATCATATGAAGATCAAAACAATTCATATTTTAATCAAAACCGAATAAAACATGTTAATTAGCCCCTTTACATTTTAAATACACCTATGTCTCATCCAAACAAAGGTTTAAATGGTTATATCCTAACCAAAACATACACACGGATTGAATATATACCCATAGCCAAGCCAAACATAGAAAATGAGATGATAAACACGATTATTCACCTTGATTAGTTGATTGGAGAATGAGATAATTTCCTATCTTTAATTCCTTAGCTTTATCTTAAATTTATGCTCTTCTCTAAGCTTTTAATGGCTGGCCGAAAGTTGGTGAGGAGTTATGAATGAGAAGGTGAGAATTTATTAAGGTGGGGGAAGAGATTTATATTAAGAAATGTAGCTTCATTTCCATGTTTACCTCTTAGGAAATTCCTTCTTCTAAATTTATTTAAGTCTTATTTTAGTTCATTCGTTAAAACATGGCCATTAGAGTTATTAATCTCATCTCCCTAATTATTTAAATTATTCTATTTAGTTTATCCAAGTAAATATCCCGAATAATGTTAATTAAAATTCAAGGGCATTACAAATCTACAAGCTGAACTTTTCTCCGATATCCCATTCATTACAAAGGAGGATATAAGCCATGCCCTAATGCTGTAGAGGGTGCTATTATTCTCGATAATCTAGTGGATTCACAAGCCTCTCGAATTGGTGAGGCTACTCTTCGTCGGTTATGCTTTATCTGTGGAATTTCGTTTGGGGACATTTAGGTTCCCTCAAGATAAGATAGACCTCACTTGCTCCCAGTAGGGTATACAACTTGCAATAAGTTTATGTGTTAGGCTGGATACATACCACCCTTCAATTCGTTTGTTTGAGAAATGTTGAGATAGCTTGGGATCTCCCTTACACAACTTCATCCCAATAGTTATGCTTTTATTCATGGAACCTTCTTGTTGTTCATGGACGTTTTATTTTGTCCGCCTTCTCCCGAAGACATAAGATTCATTTATAGCTTCAAACAATGATCAGGAAGCACCTCTTATGCCTTTGTTGAGCCTTCGCCAAATTGTCAAGTTCTGACGGGTGATTGGAACAAACTCCCACTTTTTAAGCATGAATGGTTCAATGTACGATGCCCTTCTGGATTTGTAAGATGATCGCTAGAAGGACGTGAGTATTAATTTCACTTTTCTCTCAAGTTCATCGATCCAAGTTATAACTTTTCCTTTGAACCCACTAACATCTGGAGTTCTTTTCATTGTTTGCCTACGTCTTGATGGCGCTGGATTTTCTAGAGCCGTCGCTGCCATCCGTGCTACTCCCGTTGAAGATAGGGACATCAAAATTCTCATAACGGATGAACTGCTATCCTTGTTCGGGCTATTAGAAGATAGCCGTAGTATTGGACTTCCTGGGAGTCCGGCATTATTAAGGAATGTTGTAGAACAAAAGAGAGATACTATCAACCATGTCGTGCCCCCTACCAAGGGGACTTGGAATGATATTGAGGAGGGTGAGATTAAGGATTCTCAAGCCAAGAAGCCAGGAGATGTCGATGTGGGCCTCGGAAAAGCGCCAATGGTTAAAGCATCGCAAGTTGAACAATCCCAAACACCTACAAAGAGAAATAAGAGGTTGGCATGCTGACTTCTTAGAAGAAAAACTACCTCGAACCCAGAGTTTGTTATTACATCGGTTGAAGAGGAATCAATTTCTCAGCATTTGGAAAGCTCATTAAAGGGATTTTCTAATCTTCAAATTTCGGACGACATCATGTCTTATAACTTTCTAAAAATTAACATAGAAGGAATCAACTCTCCCACCAGAAGTGGCGAAGGCATCCAACCTTCAGACAAGAGAGAGAAAACGCCGATGAGCAAGGCTACCATTACTAGTTTGTTGAGGAAACACTAAGGCACTCACAACCACACACACTTTACTCTACACTTCTATTGATCTTTCATGCAACAATTACTTATACGCTCCTATTTGGTCTTTACAGGTGCAATGTCTCAATCGAGAGCCTTCCATCGCCTGAGATGTTCTTTTGCTACCACCGATCAAGCCGGGATTTAGAGTCTACCCGGCACAGGGAAAAGGACGAAGGGCGAGATAAGAATTATCATTCGAGGGAATCTTCTTCCTCTTCAAAATGCATATCCAAATCCCAAACATCTCGATAAGGTGAACGGTCAAACTTTCCTGCCCAAGGTAGAGACCAACCTTCCTATCGTGGTTCTCATATCGCCGCGTCTCACGAGCCACATTCTGGCTCGTCAAGCTCCAGACAATCTCATGAGCATCGGTCGGGAAAACATCCTCTTGCTACCACCGAACTACCTTTTCTGACCACCGTTCCTGACGTTTCCACAGTAAAGAAGTTGTCCGAGCTCAAGGCCACTTTTCCAAATATTTTCTTTGATGACCTCAAATTCCTTCCTTCTATTCATATAATCCTAGGGCATGCCAAGGAAAGTTCGCGCATGCGTGAACGAGGTATTTAGTGCAGCAGAATCATTTATACACTTGGCAGAAAAAGTCTCTGAAGTTTCTATTGGGCGATAACACGAGATTGACCGCCTCAAGTTGGAAGCTATACATGACAAAGATATAATCAAGCATCAGGATGCTGAATTGCTATAATTTAAAACCCAACTTGCTGAGCCAAGAAAATGTCAGAGGCAGTAAGCCATTTGGAAGCTACTCACAAAAAGGAACTTGACGGCACTCCATCATAGCGGGGCACTCGCTTTAGAAAAGGATTCCTTACATAAAGAGAAGGACGCTCTTGCTCGCCGCGTCGAGGAACTTGAAGAACTTTTAAAGAAAGAAAGGAAGGAAAAATTAAAGCTCAAGAGTAATCGCAGAAATACTGTGAGGAAGTTGTTGAGAATAGAAGCTTATAGGCTAAACTCGACGAGCGATTCGCCAGAATCAAAGCTCTTAAAGACGAAGCTCAAGAGGAGTGCCGGAGAGAGATGACCGAATAAGTTAACTCCCAAGTGAAAGCCACGATGGAGTTTTGCAGGAATGAGATTAAGGACTTATTCGATCCGTTGATTACTAAATACAATTCCAAAGTCCTAATCCATCGTGACTTAAGCTTTCTCAGTGAGGGTTACCTCGAATCGATCGCTGAAGCTTGGGAGCACACTGTCGATATGAAGGAGAAAGAGTTGGGCGAAGCTGAACTCAACGAGGAAGAATTAGCAATGGAAATTCTTCGCGAGAACGAGCCTTCTGATCTAGCTAACGCAAAACTTCGGTTTTTCAATGCTTCTGCACCTACTAAAGCAGAAGAGAAAATTTCTAGGTCATCAGGGACTAACCCTAAAGGTCCTTATTCATCCCAAGTAGTTGGAACATCAACTTCTCTTAATATGGAGAAGGATCTCGGTTATGATCCGGATAGGCCCTACTTTGAATCCAAGATGTTATCTCCCAATTTAGAAGGAGGCACCCAGGAAACGATAAAGAGTCAACCAGTCTGGTATTTTGCTTTACTTTTTAGTATATGAAAAGTTTTCGTTCTTCACGTGCAATGGCTTCAAGCTAATCTCTCTGTTTTATCAAATTTTGTAGGTCTTTCAGGTCCCAGTCAAACTTCCATAAGTGGGGCTATTGCGGAACAACATGAGGAAATGGCTAAAGGACCGGCTGCTACTAATGTTCCTGGACCCAACGCTCAAGTCATCAGTGCGCTTGATAAAGATAAGATCGAGGATTCACTCTCGGTCGACGAATCTGATGACGTAATAATTCTCGGTGCCTCAGAACACACTTATAGGACCAGCATGAGGGAGCAGGTCAAAAAGGAGGAACTGTTGAAAAGAAAGGTTAAAATTGGGCCTACCAAGGTGGAGTCGATGATTCTCATCTTTTGCCATTGTAAATTTTTCCACCGAGTGGTCCAATCTATGATGAACTTCCTCCTCCCTCCTCAAGCTTTCCGGTCAAAGGCGACAAAGGGTCCCGAAAGAGAATTACATAGTTACTACTCTAGCTACTCTAGCTCAATGTACATAGTTTTGTAATCGTTTCTTTCACCCGCTGTAGTTGTATGGGTATGAATCCCTATCTTTTGAAATAACTCGTATCGAAGTTTCAACACCAGTTTTGTAAATAAAAACTTTTATTTTATGCTATGATTCATGTGAATTATTATTTAATTAGTTGAACGATCACTTTCCATTCAATGTACTTGTAATTTGTTGCTTGTAAATTCTTTTAACAATCCACCATCTCCATCCCGAGGCCTCCATGTGGTCTTGGCCTCAAGTCATATCAAACACTAGGCTCGGGCTTTAGTGTTACGCTGTTGGATTCAGTGGTTTTTTGGATAATTATACTCATACCCCAGGCTTTGATTTAGTGAGGCCGTAAGTTGGACATCGGTTCCATCCTTAGTGAGTTTATGCTCCTCCTGTCGATTTCAGGCCGGAGTTTGTGCAATAGAGAATGGCTGAAATCCACTCATTTATTCATTCATGTTTATACTCCCATCTACACTCCGGGGATTTAGACATATTTCATGGAATAGGGATCTTTCAAAATCCACTCATCTATTCATCCATGTATATGCTCCAGTCCATAGTCTGGGGACAGCGTTAGTTTGAGGAATAGAGAACG
Source organism: Allium cepa (assembly GCA_030765085.1). Classification (NCBI taxonomy): domain Eukaryota; kingdom Viridiplantae; phylum Streptophyta; class Magnoliopsida; order Asparagales; family Amaryllidaceae; genus Allium; species Allium cepa. Next base: position 141,844,765 of record CM060931.1, on the reverse strand, counting down.
GTCGAAATCCACTCATCTATTCATTCATGTTTATACTCCAGCCCACACTCTATGGACTTATTGCAGATAGAGAATGTCCAAAATCCACTCATCTATTCATTCATGTTTATACTCTAGTCCGCACTCTGGGGACTTGGAGTTGTTTTACGGGCAATCGGTATCCGCTGGATTTATGTTTATACTCCAATCCGAACCGTGGGGACTTAGAGTTGTTTTGTGGGCAGTCGGTAACCACCTGATTTATGTTTATACTCCAGTCCGCTATCTGGGGACAAGAGTTGTTTCGTAGTGCAGTCAGGTCGCACTCTTTTTTAGTTGATTAATTTGCCCCCAGAATTTGGGGTTTTGATTTAGTGAGCAATCGGTCGAATCTTGGTTGCTTTGATTTCTGTTTCAGTCCCATAGTCTAGGCAGAATTATTAAACGGACAATTTGATTGAGCTCATCTTATTTGATCCCAGTGGGAGTTAATACAATTGATCGATGCCAAACTCTAGGAGCTTATTCATACACATCGAAATCAATCAGTTTTGTTATGTAATTATCATGCAATGTAATAGCAAATATAAAACAGAGGAAGCCTAAAACTTTATTCATTAAATGGAAGGGAATAACATGAACTGTTTTATTACATTTTCGAAAAATCAAATGCTAAAGAACATTCTGAAAATAAATACAACTAAAATGTAGAGGAAATAAGCTAAGTGAAATAACGTCGTAGATGTTCACTATTTCATGCTCTTGGAAGTGTAATACCATCGATAGTCGCTAGCTTATAAGTTCCTTCTCTAAGACTCTGTTCAATGACATATGGTCCTTCCCAAATCGGATTCATGTGTGACGAGGTAGGAAAAACCCGTTTTAGGATGAGATCGCCAATTTCGAAGGTTCTCAGGAGAACTTTAGTGTTGTAATACTAGAAAACTTGATGTCAGTGTGCGGTTCCCCTTAGATCAGCTTCCTTGTGCTTCTTGTCTATAAAGTCCGAAGATTCCAAGAGGAGATCTTGATTTGTTCTCGGATCGTAGTAAGTTACTTAATGAGAAGGGACTTCAAGCTCGATAGCAATAATGGTTCTTGAATCATAAGCGAGGGTGAATGGAGTATGGCCAGTTGCAGACTTGTGAGTGGTTCTGTAAGCCCAAAATGTCATAGGGAGTTCATCTACTCACTTGTCTTTTGCCTTCTCCAAGCGCTTCTTCAGAATTGACTTGATGATTTTATTTATAGCTTCAACCTGTCCATTTGCCTGAGGTTGAGTGACCGCTGCAAATCTCTTTTCAATGTAGTATCTTCAATTGAAATCTTTAAACTTAGTACTATCGAACTGAGTCTTATTATCTGTTACAATATTCCATGGAAGATCAAAGCAGCATATGATGTTTCGGACGATAAAGTTGATTACTTTCTTGGTTGTGATTGTAGCTAAAGGTTCCGCCTCAGCCCATTTGGTGAAGTAATCAACTGCCACAATAGCAACTTTAGGCCACCTTTAGAGATTGGTAATGAACCGATAATATCTATACCCAACATGGCGAATGGCTATGGGCTGACCATTTGCTTGATTTCTATTGGTGGAGCTCTCGAAACTTTTGCATGTATCTGGCATTTATCACATCGTATTACATAATCAGCTGCGACTCGATTTACAGTTGGCTAATAATAACCATAACGGATTACCTTCTTTGCCAGAGTTTCCCCTAGTGTGATCGCCACATTCTCCTTCATGAACTTCTGTCAAAATATGTTTTATCTCATCATAAGCGATACACCGGAGTAAAGGGACTGAGAAACCTCTCCTATACATGACTCCTTCTTGCATAATATATCGTGAAGCTTTGCGAAGGACCTGTCGCTTTTCATTTCTTTTGTTAGGCATGACTCCGTGCAGTAACTAGTCTTTAATTGGAGTCATTCACGATTCCCTTTAAGATTACGCCTCCAGTACTTGATCGATTTCCATCATGTCTATACTTGGGTTATCTAATACTTTGACCTATACCAAACCCATCTGTTGTGCATCATCGGTGCTAGCGAACTTTGCAACGAATCAGCCTCTCTATTTTGATCGTGAGGAATATGTGAAATGTCATAGTATTCAAATTCTGTCAACAACTCCTGAACTCGGGTATGATAAAGGGCAAGCCGTTGTCCCTTAGCCTGGTAGTTTCCTCTAACTTGATACACCACCAATTGCGAATCACAAAAGATTCTAAGAGATTTAACTCCAAGTTCTTTAGCGAGTTTAAGTCCAACAATCAGAGCTTTATACTCAGCCTCATTGTTTGTTGCTGGAAATCAAGCTTCAAAGAATAACAGATCGACTGATTTTCAGGGGTTACAAGCACAATCCCAGCTCCAGAACAATGACCATTAGATGCTCCATCAGTATATAACTTCCATCTCATAGTAGGGATTTCACTTCCTTTTGGAAGATCATCATGTATAGTAAACTCTGCTATAAAGTCTGCCGAAGCATGTCCCTAGATATCTCTTCGAGGGAGATAAGTAATGTCGAATTGGCTGAGCTCAATGTTCCATTTGAGTAACCTCCCAAACGTCTCAAGTCCTTGTAGGACCTGTTGTAACAGCTGGTCGGTACAAATATTAATCGGACGTGCCTAAAATTACGGATGAAGCTTCCGTGATGCAATTAGCAAGCAGTACGCCAATTTCTCTATTTTTGGATAATTCCTTTCCGCTCTTGTCAATCATTTACTAGCATAATACACTGCATATGTGTTCGATTCTCCTCACAAACTAAGGCGGCACTAAAAGAGTGTGCTGATATAGCCAAATAAATGAACAACTCCTCATGATTTACTGACTTTGACAAGATAGGAGGTCTCTCTAAATGATCCACCAGAGCTTGGAATGCTTCTTTACAATCCTACGTCCATTTGAAGTTTCTTTCTCCCTTTTTAATCATATCGAAGAAAGGAATGCATTTGTCAGTAGCTCTAGAGATAAATCGACTTAAAGCGGCAACCTTCCCATTCAGACTCTGCACTTGTTTAATGGTTCTCTGTGCTTGGATATCATGGATAGCCTGAATCTTCTCTAGATTAGCTTATATTCCAAGAGCATTGACAACAAAGCCAAACAACTTTCCCGATGCAACACTGAATGAACATTTCAAAGGATTGATTTTCATCTTGTAATATTAGAGGATGTCAAACATTTCTGCTAAGTCTCTGATATAGTCGCTTGGTCGTCGTGACTTCACGAGCATATCATCCATGTACACTTCCATTGTCTTTCCAATCTGATCTCTAAACATCATGTTAACCAAGCGCTTATAGGTTGCTCTGGCATTCTTTAATCCGAACTGCATTACTATGTAACAATACAACTTAACATCTGTAACAAAACTTGTGTGCTTCTGATTGGGGATATGCATCAGGATTTGGTTATATCCCGAATATGCATTCATAAACGATAACAATTCGTGTCCTGTAATTAAATCAACTAGACGGTCAATCCTTGGAAGGGGATAACTGTCTTTTGGACGTGCTTTGTTCGGATATTAATAATCAATGCACGTTCTCCATTTTCCATTCGCCTTCTTTACAAGTACGGGATTAGATTCCCATTCAAGAAAAAGAGTGCATCGTGGATAAACCCGTTGACTTTTAGTTTATCCACCTCCTCTTTAAGAGCAGCAGATCTCTCCGGATCCATGCCTTGTCTTTTTTATTTCACCGGTACATACTTCGGTCAATATTCAACGCACGGTTGGGAATGGTAGGCGAGATTCCACACATGTCAGAGTAAGTCAAAGTGAATACATCTAGATTCACTTAGATAAAACTAGCAAGTTCTTTTATCATCAGAGGGCTGTGACCCAATCTTCAAAACTCACTATGGATCGTCATGGTTGACCGTGCTATCAATCATCAGCTCAGCCGGTGCAGCCTTGGTCTCGTTGGGCTCTTCTTCATCATCTCTCGGATCTATATCTCTATAGAACCGACTATGGCGCCCAAGCCAAGGCCCAAGTGTTGGTTGTCAATCTTCAGTGGTTTGGATGCATATAGCTTTTTCCACACCCTTTCCCTTCTCCTTACACTAAGCTTCCCTCAACTCAGCTACATAACAGGCCATCCAGTCGCCTGATCACCATGAACAACAACTACACCATTATCCATCAAAAACTACAAAGTTAAACACCATGGGGTAAGAGTTTTCGCGAATTCAGCTAGGGCCGTCCGGTCCAGAAAAACATTGTACGGAGAGTCAACATCCAAAACAATAAACGGTAAAATTCGCACTCTCCTTCGTTCACCTTCTCCCAATTCGGCAGGTAATTCCACATATCCTACAGCCTCAGTTGCAACACCATTAAAACCATGAATACAAGCTTTAAATTGTTTCAAGTCTTTGGCCTCCATTCTCATCTGATCATATGCCTTTTTGAAGATTATATTTACTGAACTTCCACAATCAAATCCTTCTTACCAATGTAGGACTAATCATAGATGAAATGACCATCAGGTCAATTGTAAGAGCCTCTACTTTGTTTGCATCCCTGTTTCAAAACACAACATCATCCTCCATGGTGCGTTGCTATTTTGCTGGAGTTCCATCTTCCGTATTCGAACAACATTCAAAATCTACATGCCTTATTGCGCTAGCATAATGATCCATCTCTTGCCAACACCTTTCCTTGGGATGCGATCTCCCAACTATCGTATTTATCACTAGTCTTCCACTGGTCCATGCAGGCTCCTCGGCCCTACATAGAGCTTGTCCTCGATTGGGGTCAGATGTCCCCTATCCGCCATCCTGCGAAGTTTTCACAAACTGTTGCAACTTCTTTTCTCTAAACCAATTTCTCTACAACATCTTGGAGGTGCATACATTTATTTGTATTGTGCCCATAACATTAGTGAAATCGACAATATTTCCCAATCTGCTTCTGTCTCTCTAACGACTCTTTCGGTTGCGGCTTCCTTACTGCATAGTACTGCAAGTGGATAGATGAATGTTCTCTAGGGACATGTTTAACAGTGTATAATTTTCATACACTGGAATCCTGTGCTTTAGTGTCCCAATATTCCTCTTCCGCTCTTGATTCCTGTCTCCGTCTTTCTTTTGTTGATTCGGTTTATTCTGAACATTCACTTGAACTTTTCTGAAACTATCATCAGACTGTTTTACTGTGATATTACTTTGTACTGATTCCCCATTCGGTCCTGCAACATTCTTTTTCCTAAAGGACCTGGCCTCCTCCTTCCTCAAAAATCGAGCTGCCTTTGAATAGAAGCGATCCAACGTGGCAGGTGGTTTTCCAGCCAGCCAGTCGCTAAACTCAAATCCGTATCAATCCCTCTCATCATTACCAAGAGTATAGCGTGATCATTCGGGTTACTGACCTCCATGGCGGTGGTATGAAATCTCTCCAGGTACTCTTTCAACGATTCCCCTGGGGCCTGAATGACACTGGAAAAGGACATCACATCTTTAGGATGAACCGCGTGCATTTGGAATTGCTCTATAAACTTGGTTGCCAACTCATCGAATCTCGAAATTGACCATGGAGGTAGTCTCGTGAACCACATCGTTGCTATCTTGGAAAGGGTTATGGGAAAGAAACTGCACTTGGTTATGTTGTTAGCTCGCACAGAATCCATCAGCCATTCGTATCTTATGATATGCTGCCTGCGGTCGGTTTTTCCCTTGTAGGCAGGCATTAATGGCATGTTGAACCTTCTCGGCTATTCCGCATGCAGAACGTTGTTAGTAAACATGGTATGGATTCTCGAGCTCCCCCAATCATCATTAGTTAAGCTTTGGTTCTCTCTCACCAACTTCTAACCATTGTTGATAAGTCCGGCGTTTGTATTAGTGGTGCCAAGCGATGGTCGCACTCCACCTCACATGAATGGTTTGGTCGGTGTCTACAGGTCTGATCCACTCCTTCTTGGTTCAACATCCTCTTGATGCACACCTTGAACATTTATGTCATTATCATTCCGAAGGGTTACCTGGTCAGCAATTGATCGTGCTACAGCATCCAAGCTTCCGGGAAGAACTCCTGTACGATTCCCTAAGTGTAGTGGGGAAATCCCTCCTTTAGAGGAGGGATCGATACCGATCCCTAGGGAGGGACTAGCACTGATCGGTCTTAGCAGACCATATCGGTCTACCAAGCGGTGCTTCGATGTTTCTATGTGATCTCCTTCAAGCCCGCAACACCTAAGCATATGGTATTCATCTGATGAGCTTGAACTTTTCGATGCCAAGTAGGGAGTGGGATCCCTTCTGGCCTTCCCACGCTGTTGTTGGGCAATATGGTTTATCAAGCTAATATTGGTCTGAATCTGCTCATTTAGTTGTCATCGGCTTTCTAACAACTCTCTCATCAGATTATGAAATTCAGCTCTGGTAATAGAATCAGCAGAGTTCTGAACTTCAACCGGATCAGCATTCAAATTTGTAGGTTGGTTGCTTGGGCCACCTTATTGAATGCTAACAGTCTCCTTTCCATCAACATTCTGTGAAGTAGAACCAGTATGTCTCACCATTGTCAATCTCATTGTTTATATTTTTGCAAATCTGAGTAGTGTAAACAAGTTATGAAGATAGCTATGGATCTCCTTCGGGGGATTTTCCCAATCTAGTAGCAACAAAGTGGATCCTAACAAGCTAAGAATCATGTTCTCAATGAAAGCACCAAATTTTTTGCAACGAAATTGGTTACAAGCACCCAAGATAGATTTATGTAGAGAAATAAACGAATAAAGTAAAATGAAAACATAGGAATAGAATAAACTAATAAGAAAACCAAAGCAATAATCAAGAACACAATAATTTATAGTGGTTCGGCGTTGTATGCCTATGTACACTTTGAAGATTCTCTTTATTGATTCACAAATAGTTTGATTACAGTAGCAAACAGCAAGAAATTAGTAGAAAACTTGATTACAAAGACTAATATAACCAGCAGCGTAAAGATCCTCAGAATGACCACTTAGGCTAGTATTTATAGGCGAAGGAGACCACCAATCTCTCTGAAACTTCGGCTTTAGGACCTTCTTTTCTATATGGGCCCACCATAAGGTTCGCTAGGCCCAAATCCTAATGAATAGGGATCGGTACCGATCCCTTCATCGGTCGATTATTGGGCAACGATCCATATAGTGGATTCTTCATGTTTAGATATGTTGGCTCTTCAAATATCGTGTTGATTGGACTTATGGAGCTCATGCTTTTGATTGATCTTTGATTCGACTCCACTTATAAGTTACCTTTTGCCGAACCCTCCAAATGGATTACACCGATCCCTTATCCTTTATCCATTTTAACATGTGATCCCTAGGGTAGGATTCTTAGGGTCCATATACCTTGCTATCCAGGATTCTCTTGCTTTGGACCTTTAGATCTCAAAACATTGACCATTAAAGGAAAAATTGCAATCGTCTTCTAACATATACTGATCCCTTCATTGGTGGAGTCGCGTATGCCGAACCCTTGCTAAATGCTAGGCTCTGTAGATCCCTCTTTTACGCTATGACGACCCATTCCTTATAACTTTCCAAACCAATAAGACATGCCAATCCATCTTCCTTCATTTACAGGGAGCTTTCCATAGCTTCAACTGTGCCGACCCCTTGTCCAACCTAATATACCGAACCATCCATTTCCATCTATGTTGATCCATGGAGTTCCACCAAGTTATGCCAACCCCTCATTAAATATCCATGCCAATTCCTAGGGTACAACCAAACTATGTCGATCCCTTGCTTATTCATGCTAATTTCCATATTTCTAGCATCCTTCATCGTCTATCTACCAACTCCGTCCAATCCTGGTTTCATGTAACCATCTAAACTCTACTTCCAAGTCTTACATCCATTGCTCCATAGTCATCATTCTTGATAATAGTCGAATCTATCTTGAGCAATCAGTTTAGTATAGCCGGGTCAGGATACCGGGTAACAGGGTCAAAGTAAAATATGAATATAGCTGAAATGTTTGCATCTCACTTTCCAACATAGTTGGGCACAATCAAAATCATAATGGATCGTATTAGAGATTGGATTCGATACTATAACATGGCACCAAGGTACCACCTACCACAGTGCATATTTAGATAAAACACACCGAGAGCCTCATATGGATTCTCTACGAGTCAAGACCGGCCTCACCCCTTACCGGATAATGTCGAATATGTCATTACCTTGGTTGGGATCAACAACCTAAATGGGCCCCGAGCATACATGATCTATCATACAGATCTAGATTGGGCAATGACCATACTTTAATGGTAGCGAATCACATAGCCTTGAATCATATCCCCTAATTTTAGTCATTCCTGGGTTGATGAGGCTAGAGGCTACGATTACCTTTTATATATCATTTTTCACTTTGAATGCCATAATGTCATTCCCACAATCACCCAACTGATTTCTACAAACGTATAACTCTTAAGCATGTACGTCTCAAGAAAGGGTGTTAAGCTATGAGAAGTAGCCTTGTCACTACCAAACAGATGATATGTTCATAAAGATCAATTAATGTAATTAGAAATGCAACGTCAGACATTCATTAATACAAGTTGTCAAGGAACAGGACAAACCAAATGCACTCTCTCCTACCACATCCTATCGGGAATTATCCTTGGGATTAGTAGTGAGAAGTCCCTGCATATCATAGATTTTCATAACGAAGCACTACTGCCACCATATATGTAATATGCATCACGGGTCTAGTGGCAAGTAGCCCTGCATCACAAAGATCTCCGTCTTCTAAATCACACTCTTAAACCTGGACTTTCGAACATATGCATTGGCCCGAAGTGGTCTCAGATAAATCCGATCCCGGTCTCTTTGGACCAACAATGATAAAGAGGCCCTCAACCTCATATGGAAACCAAGTCTCATAGACTTATCATGTTTTAAACTCTCAACTTGTTATCCTTCGGCCAAGAAGGAAGCCCGTAGATTAGAGTACCATAGTCACTCCGTACTACTCAAATCAACATTCTTAATCCAAACGATAATCAAGCCTACTCAATCGGCTTCGTGCTTAGTGCACGACATTCAGTTCCTACATCAAGTCAAGGAACCAAAAATGGCCAAGTTTGAAGTCGGTTATTAAACTATCAAAGCAACAAACAGTATCTAGGACATAAACAGTCACTAGGCCCATTTATCTCTTATTAATTAAATCAATTTCCAAATATTTAACTCAAATTATCTTTAAAAGATATATTCTCAAAACCATTTCAATATTTTGATATTGGAAAGCATTCCCATATACTTGTATCAACATATAAGTATATTCACAAATCATTTCATTTTCAACTCTTAGAAAATATTTCTATGTACTTAAAATGGAAATAAGTATATATACAAATCTTAAGGTCGAAACACACTTTACTTGGATCAAAATGAATGTTGCGTAAAACATCGTTACGACAACACAAAAACACTAGTATAGGGATTTGATTAATTTTATATATATATATATACACACACACACATATATACATATATATATATATATATAAATTCCATATACTATATAAAATATTTCCTTTGGAAATCATTTACTGTAACAATGGTGTTATAGTCCATGCCTTCCATACTTCCTCGAAAACATCTATTACAACAATAAATGTTGAAATCCACGTTTATTGATACATATCACATTTAAATCACTTTTCAAAACCATTTAAACTCCATTTGAAATTACTACTTTCAAAACTTCATTTTTAAAGATTATCACTTAAAAAGCTATTAACTTCATCAAAAATATTACTTCCAAAACATTCCTTTAAAGAATTATTTAAATCTTAATACTTGAATGTATTTCCTTTATATAAAATCCATATTTAAATCTCAACATAAATCATTTCCATATTTATAAAACTATGTTTATGAATCTCCTTTCTATTTTATAAAACTTTGATTTTATAAAATCTCTTTATTTATAAAATTCTATTTATAAATCATTCTTTTATACAAACTCGTTTTGCTATCAAAATCCACTTATCCATTTCTTAAAAACAAATTCACTTACAAAATCCATTTATAAATCCATTTACCAAATAAATTTCAAATCCATTTACAATATATTTATAAATTCAGACTGTAAATCTATTTAATTATTTATAAGATATCACTTTTATAAATCCTTTATATAAACTTATTCAAAAATCTTTATTTAAAAATATTTCACAAAACTATACTTTTATAACATCAAAAATCATACTTTTTATTTGTTTAAAAACAAATTCATTCCTTTTTAATAATTTAAAATTTATTAAAATATATATACTTTAAAAAACATTTTGAAAATCATTTTCAATTCAAAATCAATATTTTATAGTACTTCAAAATACTAAAAATATGGTCAAGTGCTACTATAGCACTAAATAAGCAAAACAATCCATGTCATCAAATATGGCATCCAACACAATATATCAAAATATATGAAAAGTAAAATCAACAGTGTGAGGAATCCTGTTGGATTCCTCCAATCTATCCCCCTACATAACATACAGTATATAATCAAATAATATAAAAATCAACCGCTTTGAGGCGAGATTTGTATACAAAGGGTTATCCGCTCATACACCCGAACGTAATAGGGTCTCACCGCTCCAATAGCCAAAATATATCTGAACCAACTAATAAATATAGTGCATCATCCAAACAAGCAATGATATTCAATAATAAAATATCCACACATCCAATAAATAATTTTATCGACTAATAATATTTCTGGTTAACCAAAAAGATGAAATTAACCACATTGATTTTAGTTTCATCAGAATGTTCCATTTTGAATCGAAATTGAACAGACGTTCAATTTTAACCAAAATTCCCACCAGCTCTGTATCCATCCAATACAACTCCATAGCGTAGTATTCATCGATACGATAGCAATGCAACTTGTTGAGTTCAATTTGGACCTCGTGTGAAGGAGTTACACACTTATAAGATTTCAAATTAATTAATAAAAAAATTATAATTTTTTTTTACCAAACTTTAAATTATCCGCCACACGCGCGTCTTCCCCCTTTCAGTTCGCAACCAACCGATCCCATCTTCATCGAAAATCTTCGATTGTCTCGCCTCCTTTGCTTTGCTGGAGGTAAATTGAACATTTCCATCACCTTCCCCATCACAAGCCGCACCTACGACAACTCCCAAGCCAAGACCGGTTGACCAAAACGCCCTCTATGGCATGCCTAAGTTCGATCGAACGTGGCTCAAATTTGCTTTCATTCATCGATGATTCGACGATCTATCCATACATAATGTAGAGCTCGTCGATCTCTACGACATTTCTTCACGCGCCAGGGCATTTCATTAAGTGGATGAGGAGAAACCGAGGAGAAAGATGGGATATTTTCGGCCATTAAATCAAAATGGCAGCTAAAGAAGAACTAGGGTTTTTAGTTTTGCAAAAATGAAATTGTTTACGTCCTTATATAGAAAATTTCAAAAAACTATTCATACGCTAAATTTCTGACTCCAAACGAGACATGCTGCCTGGCGTTCTATATGTTATACCGTTATTTCGAGCATAATGAAATATATATTGGAAGCTAATTCCATCATATACAAAAGTTAGCTTTTCAAAATCAAATTATATTAACTTAAATTCCCTTAATTAATTTCTACGCGTTTCAAACTCGCACGACCAAACGATGCATCTGATCGCCATGAAATTCGACAGCATATAATAATTCACTATTATGGATAGAATGATATAGGTTTCCTCAAAATCTCAGACAGTTCCCAAGAATGCTATTTTTTACACATTAATTAAAACGAGTTATTTCCAAAATTATTTTAATCACTTCTAATTCCAATTTAAAAGTTTACTATCACTGTTCTTGTTCAAACAGAATTTAAATCAACTTTCGAAATCATTTTTGCCCATATTAAATTCAAGATTCAATAATTTTAATGTTTCCAAATATTAAATTTAACAACTTAATTATTAAATAAATCGCTATATTTAAAATTCAAGTTATTTAACTTATAAAATTAACTTTTCGATATTAAAATCAATTAAATATTTCAAATTCAAATGACTGAAAATCTAGGTCGTTACATTATCCCCCTTCAAAAAAAATTCATCCTCAAAATTTCCAAGGTATGAAAAATGCCACCAAACCCATTAACTTTTTCAAACCAATTAGCTTAATAGATTCTAAAATTTCTAAGTCTTTTAAATTCATACACCTATACCAACTAATTTTCTTCCATTTATTTATTTCAATATCACTCAAATCAAACTTTAGTTGTCAAAAAATTTTCAAAATTCTCAAAAGTGTGATATCCCGAAAATTTGGGCAATATAAATTTAATAATCTGTGTTATAAATTTAATTTGATTTGATAATTTTAATAACAAATTTGGAATTTGATTTAATAATCATGTTGTAATAAATATTTAAATTGAAAGATTTTACCTTTTTAAATAAATAAATTATTTCTGTTTATAATATATATTTTTGTATATATTGTAAATTGATAAATTTTGATTTTTAAATTAGTGAATGAATTGATTTTCTAATTCTAGTTTATTTTTAGTAAATTAAAAATTTTGATATAGGAATTGGCTTTTCAAAGAAATGTAATAAATAATGTTATAGTTTATATTATGACAAATCTTATTTGTTTTGAAATTTTATTTAGCTTAAAAATATGAATTTAAAATTTTGATAAAATGTGGAAGCTAAGTTTTATTTTATATTACTTGAAATTTATATATAAGAATTTACAATGTAAATTACAAATGATTTTAGTTTGTTATAATCTCTTTTACAAATTATTTGATATTGCTTAATTTGTTATTTTTGAATAAAAATTATAATACTTAAATTCTTTTGAACATAAATAGATTTGTAGTAATAGGATTTGTTATTTTAAAATTTAATAAGAGTTATATATGCATATATATAACTTGATTTTTAAATTGGAGTTTATAATTTAATTTAAATTGGAATTCAATGTTTTGAAAATTTAAAGGAATAAAACACTTAAAATATTTGAATAAGCTTTTTTTTATAACTTGTTTTGTTTTCTAAAATTAAAAGGAAATAAAATTCATTTATATATACATATGAAATAAAATAAGTTAAAGTATTTATAAAAAATTTAAATTAAAATTTAAAACATTTTTAATATACATGTGTAGGTTTCTTAATACATGTGTTAATCTCTTAACACACTCAAATGACACATGTTGAGCCATAAAATAAATTAAGTGACAAATGTTAAAATGTGAACAAGTGTAATGTTTAAAATTTTCTTTTTCATTTTATTTTTAAAATCAAAATATACTTATACAAATACATTTCTTCTTAACCTCATTTTTCCTTTTTCTTATTCTTCTTCAAACTTAAGAAAAGTTTTCAGATCTAAAATCTGCAAATCCCCTAAAAAAAAAAATTCAAATCAAAAACAAATCCTCAAACCTGCAATCTTCAATTTCATCAACATGAAATGCAGGAAAATTTGCAATTAACTCTGCAAATGCATAAGATCTGCAGTTTCCCTCTTCTGTTGTTTGAAAAAATATCCAAACCTGCAATCAATTTGCAAATTCTTTTCTGTTAAAAAAATAATAATACAAACCTGCAGTTCTTTTCAACATCAACTAAAGCCTGCAGTCCTTCTCTGTTGGAAAGCAATATCCAACAGCATGCATCTTTGTTGAAAACTTCATCAAAGGCCTGCATATTCTTTTCTGGAAACTTGCATGCATCTTTTCTCTGGAAGCCTGCATGTGTTCACCTGGAAATAAGTATGCGAGTGAATCTGTAATTACATGAATCAAGGAACAAAGAAACAAATCTGCGGTTTTAGACCAAGAGCATTTGTAGTTTAAAAGGCAATCTGAAGTTTTAAAGCAAATAAATCAAGAGTAAAATCTGAAGTTCAGAAAATGCATAAGCATGTGCTCTGCCTATATAAAACCCAGGTGAGTAACAATTTTACTAAGTAAACTTGAGTAATAAATTGGTTGCTTGTTTAATTCTAAAATTTTGTATGTTGCATGTCATATTTAAGGTTCATTTATGGTATAATATATGTGTATAGTTGTACATGTTGATATGAGTTTGCCTTTCTATATTCAAGTTACAGATTTAGGAATTGTTTTAATATTCACTCCATTTAAATTGATATGTGTTAAGTTTTAACATATGACTGTTAACATTTGATACAGTTTATATTTTTATTTAAAATGAAATTTTCTGTAGATTGTCTGTAAGCTCAGAGACTACAGAAAATTCATATATAAGTAAGAATTTGATCACTTAGATTCTTTGATTTAAGATATTAAACCAATTACATAAATCAAAACTTGAATTTTAAAACTAAATTCATAAAATTAGTTTAAATTTTGACAGAGCATTTCTGTTTTTGTGTGGAAATGGTGATTGGGGTTGAACTGACAACCTAGGTGATTAGAATGACCAATATTGATTTTGGTGATAGATTTGTGAACTGAGTTGCAGAGAAAAATGGTTGATGATAGATTAAATCAGTGAGGTGATGGGAATTGTGAATCAAAATTTTAAGCCCTAGTTTTTCTGTGTTTGAAGAATTTGATCACTGTGATCAAATTAAGTGATCGAGTTCTCTCTAATTCGAGCTGGAGGTAGATGGGGTATGGAGAAGTTTGTGGCCGGAGGTGATGTTTCTCAGATGGTCGGAGTTTGGTGGTTGAGGCAAATTTCAAGATTTTCCATTGTTACTGTTTTTCGAGCTCGATGCTTGGATTTTGAGGTGAGGCTTTCTGCAGTTGGATTGAAGGTGGATTTGAAGTGTGATGGTGGTTGCCGACTTGCTCAAGGGGTCGCGAGTGACTGGAAGTGATGGCGGCGGAGGTGCAGGTGCACGTGGTTAATGGTGCATCAGTTGTTTGGGAAGATGATTTACTCGTGTTTGTTACGGGTAAATTTGTGGGTTGCTCGAAGATTAGGGTTGTTTTACTCGAAGTAAAGGAGATGAGGCCTCGGGTATTTAGTTGTGTTTCAGGGTTTGGGTAAACCAGTTAGCTCAGGTTTGTATAAACCTGATTTTTAATTGATTTAAGATGAATTTGAAAGAAATTGATACTCGAGTCGCTTGAGTCAGCTCGAGTTAGTTATTGAGATTTAGTAATTGTTATGTTTCAAATTTTTTTAATTGGAATTTGAGATATAAAGCAAAATTTTAAATTAAGTTTAAAATCTAATTTAAATTATAGATTCAAGTTGAATTGAATCTTAAAGTTGGAAATGATTAAGTATTTGAATTCAAATTTGCTTTAAAATAACTTTAAAGAGTTTATTGTTTAAAATGTTTTAAAAAGAAATTTGAATTTAAATTTGAAATTGAAATATAAAGTAATGTTAAACAAAGTTTAGACTCAAATTTGGATTTGAATCTTTGGTTTAAAAATAAATTTAAGTTTTATAAATTTAAGTGTTGAAAACAAATTTGAATGATAGTGTGAAAATTTAAATGGTTTTAATTTTAAAAGAAATTTGTTTTGACTTTTGTGAAATTTCTTTTATAATAAAAGTTTTATTTAACAAATAAAGGTTTTTTGATTGAATTTAAACTTGTAAAGTTAAAAATAATTTAATGTTTGTATTTCATTTAATTATTAGGGTAATTAAATGAATAATTAATTTATTTAATAATTAATGAAATAAATAATTACTTAAAGTAATTAAGGTTTAATCTTAAGGGTTGGGATTAATTATTCTTTGAATAGTTAACTTGTAACTAAGAATAATTAATTAAATAAAATTAGTTTTTAATTAATGATTTATAATTAATTAATCAAGTAATAATGGATTTAATTAAGTTTTAATTAACACTTAATTATTTAATTAATTAGGGGTTAATTTATAGATTAATTAATGATTAATTAATTTGTAATCAATAATGATTAATATAAGTTAATTACTTTGGAAAATAATTAATGAATTATTTAATAGTTAATGAAGGTCATTAACTAAGGATTTTTTTTATAATTAATTAATGTGATTAATTTTAATTATTAATTAGATTAATTAATTTAAAGATAATCAATTGTGTAAGTTATTAAGTATAATTACTTATGGAAGTAATTAAGGGATTAATTACTTAGTGTAATTAATTTAGTTAATTTGATTAATCTAAGTTTATTAATTCAGTTTAATTAATTTAAAATTAATCAATTGATGAGTTGTGAAAGATAATTACTTAATTTAATTTATTGAAGGATAATTACTTAGAGAAGTAATTAATGAGTAATTACTATATGTAATTAACTGAGGGTGATTTGTTGATAAAAGTAACTTTTTTGAGAAAAATGTGTGATCCTCTAGTAAAAAAGGAGAGCACACATGTAACGCTATATATAAAACAAATAATAAGGAGCTGCCAACATGCCTGGCAGGTGGCACAACAAAAAAACTAGAAAAAAATAAAGAAATAGAAACCCCTCGAATGAGCTCCAGCAAAGCCACCGCCCATTTCACCCTAATACCGAGCTCCGGCAAGGCCACCGCCCAATACTAGGGTGTTAGGGGTATCTAAAAACCAAAATGCAAAAGAACAAAACACAAAGAAAACGCCTCAGAAGGTCCATGTAGGAGAACTCCAAAAGATGGGCCAAAAAGAAGAACTCCACACTGGAGGCCTGGAGAATCCAAAAAGTAATGCCAGATGCAAACCGAATCCCTGCAACTGCCAACCTGAATAAAGCTGCGAGCTATCCTGCAAACCAGTCAAGAGAAAAACCAGCAACCAACCTAAACCAAACCTGTAACATAACTAGGAAAACAAGTTAGAAAGAATCACATATATGTATATAAATAAAATTTATATACATATATGTGAGAATAAAAATCAAAGAGTAAAATAAAACAAGGATAAACTAGAACAAAATCAAACAGGTCTAAAAAACAGGAAACTAATTTATGAGCCTAAAATCGTAAGAGAATTAAGGTGCATCATATGATCATTATTTAACTCAGAAAAGGAATAAATATAAGAATTATTAGAAACAAAATTATTGATGTTAAGTTTGAAAAAGTTAATATTATTTCTAACCTTATTAAGGTAACCCTTAAAGCCATTATTATTGGCTAATTTATATTTGGGATTAGAAATCCAATTTAAGCAGAAATTAGAAATTAAAATAATCAAATTATTATAATGTTGATTCTTATTATTAAAAATCCTTTGATTTCTCTCAAACCAAATGAACCAACAAGAAATAATAAATAAAGAATCAAGCAAGAATCTAAAATTCTTATTGAACGTAAATCTAATAGAGTCCCAATAGAAAAAACAATCAGAAACTCTAGAACTAATATTAAACTCAAAAATATTAAGGGTCTTAATAAGAATATAATGAGTATCCAAACAATCGAAATAAATATGGTTAATATCTTCAGAGTGTGTGTTGCAAAAATAACAATTATTATCAATGAAAATATTTTTCCTTTTTAAAAATTCAATAGTATTTAATTTACCATGAATGATGAGCCACATATGGATCTTTGATTTAGGAGGAGCATTAGACTTCCAAATAAATTTAAAACAATTTACAGAGACCCCCGAAAAGTTAATAAATTTGTAAAAGGAATTAGAAGAATATTTCTTACTCTTATCCCACTCCCAACTAATATGATCATTAACATTGTCAATGTTATACAGATTAAGCTTAGCATAAAGCAAATAAAGTTGTCTAAGGGTAGAGCCCACTAAAATACTATTGAAGTTGAAAATCCAAGGAGGGTCACTATCAGAATTAAAAACATCAGAAATGAACGCAAATTTAAAGTTACAAATATCATATAAATCTTTGAACTCAATCTTAAGAGGAATAGGGGAAATCCAACTATCGTGCCAAAAAGATGTATTATTACCAGAATGAACAATAATATTAATACCTAAGTTAAAAATATCACTACACTTTAAAATAGATTTCCAAAAAAAAGAAAGCTTACTGTACATCGAAGGACTAATTTGAAAGAGATCATAACTACCATTATAGTAATATTTAGAAATAGTCTCCTTACAAATGGCATTATCACTAGAATCTCTAAATTTCCACAACCATTTACCAAGAAGAGACAGGTTCATATTATGTAAATTAATGACTCCTAAACCACCCTCTTTTTTAGACTTACAGACAGTATCCCAATTAACTAAACATTTAATGCTACTGTTCGGATTATCCCCGCTCCAAAGGAAATCCCTTCTAATTTTATCTATTTTATCTATCACCCAATCTGGAAACATGTGCATAGACATCCAATAGATAGGGAGAGCTGATAAGACTGAATTAATCAAAACCAGTCTACCCGCTCTAGATAAGAATCTCACATTCCAATTACAAATCCTATTTTTAATTTTATCAATGATTATTAACCAATCATCGTGCTTAAGTTTTGAAGGTCTAATAACAAAACCAAGATAATCAAATGGAAAACTCATAGTTTTACAATTTAATGTATTAGCAACTAAATTTTCTACATTATCTAAATCATTTAAAACTAAGACAGAACTTTTATCAAAGTTTATTTTTAAACCTGATAGAAGTTCAAAACTATAAAGAATAAACTTGAGAGCAATTATGTGTCTGGGAAGATGGGAGGAGAAAAGCAAAGTGTCATCAGCAAATTGAAGGACAGACAAATCAAAACTAGAAATATCATTACCAATAGAACCCAAAAGATTATTGTTAACAGCATTTTTAATAATTTTAGAAAAGACATCAGCCGCAAGATTAAAAAGAAGGGGCGATAAAGGATCCCCTTGCCTTAAACCTCTCTTGGATTGAATTTTATTACCTAAAACACCATTGACCATAATACTGGAGTTACCCGTTTTAAGCAAGTTAATGATCCAATTAATCCATCTTTTACTAAAGCCTCTGGCATGGAAAATGTCAATGAGAAAATCCCAATCAACCGAGTCAAAAGCTTTAGCAAAATCTAATTTTAAAATAGCACAAGTTATATTATTCTTACAACAAAAATTAATATATTCTTGAACTACAGCTACACCATCAGTAATATTCCTACCTTTAATGAAAGCTGATTGAGAACAGTCAATAAGATCGTTCATTTTTAAACTAAGCCTATTAGCTAAAACTTTAGAGATTATTTTAACAGAGCAATTAATCAATGAAATGGGTCTAAAATCTTTTAAAGTATTAGCACCAACTTTTTTATGTAGTAAAATAACGGTAGCGAAATTAAAACAACCTAATTGAACATTACCATTATAGAATTCATTAAACATACAAATTAAGTCAAATTTTAAAACCTCCCAAAAAGATTGGTAAAAGAAAATAGGAAAACCATCCGGGCCCGGAGATTTATCTCCTGGTAAATCAAAAATGGCTTTACGGATTTCCTCTTCAGAAAAAGGAACATCTAAATCAGAAAGATTAATATTAGAGACAGATGGATAAAGATCATTCCATCTAACACTAACTCTATGATTATTTTTACTGCCAAAGATTTCTTTATAATATTCAGTAAAACCATTGTTGAGATCATGTTGTTCAACTAATTCCACATTATTAACTAAAATGGAATTAATTGTATTACTACGTTTTCTACTATTAGCTATATTATGAAAAAATTTGGTATTATTGTCACCTTCATTAATCCATTGAAAATTAGATCTCTGTTTCCACATAACTTCTTCTTTTTCAAGGATAGAATTAAGTTCATCTTTTAAGTTATTAAGAACATTTCTCTCACCTAAACTTAAATGTCTAGTTTCTTCAATCTTATTCAGCTTGAGCAATTCATTAAGAATATTATCCTTTTTAATTTTAATATTACCAAAAACATTTTTATTCCAGTTTTTAAGAAAAATCCTGAGTTTTCTAAGCTTAAACACAAAAGCTTTGGCAGAATTGTCACAAAACTTGAAACTATAAAAACTCATAGAAGACCATTTATTGATGATTAAATTAAAAAAACCAGGTTCAAGAAGCCACATTTTCTCAAATTTAAAGGCTCTATTAAAAAATCTATGACAATTACAAGAAAGAATGATAGGACAATGATCTGACAGAGTGTAAGGTAAACCTGACACTCTACAGATAGGAAACTTATCCTCAATTTCATCACTAGCGAAAAATCTATCTAAAAGAGCAAAAGAGGGAGAATCCCTATTATTGCCCCAAGTAAAATCTCTATTGGATAGAGGAATTTCGATCAAATTAGAATGAATAACAAATTGATCGAATTCCTCCATAGCAGAATAATCACCTTCCCGGGGAGACCGCTCTCCCAAAAAACGAGTTACATTAAAATCTCCTCCTAAAATCCAAGAACCAGGAGCAAAAGATCTAAACTCTAAGCACTCATTCCAGAGTAACCGTCTATCTATTTTAGAGCTAGGTCCATAAACATTAGAAATATTTAAAAAAGAATTGTCGGCTAAATTAAGTAAAATAACATGTAAAGAGTGATGCTTAACAATACACTAAAGTAATTTAAAGTGATTATCTCTCCAACCAATCATAAGACCACCAGAAGAGCCCACAGAGGGGAGAAAAACCCATTTCCTAAAATGAAAGCCTCCTAGTCTTCTAAAAAAACGAAAATCAGGACACTCGATTTTAGTTTCTTGTAAAAGAGCAATGTCAATAGAAAAATCTTTAAAAAAGATTCTAACTTTATCACATTTATTAAGGTCGTTCAAACCTCTAATGTTCCAACTGATGACTCTCATAAACCCATAGATCTAGCCCTATCGAGTTCCTTACTTCTAATAAAATCACGATCCAACTCAAGATCAGAAAAAATAAAAGCAGAGCTACTAGCTAACTGACTAAAATCAGAGGCAGATAAATCACCCAGAGTATAAGACGAATAAGAACTACCCAAATCAAAATGCGTACCTGAGCCTGATTCCGAAACACCGCTCACGGTGTTCGAACCAGGAATCTCACCCAATGGCTGAGAGCAACTGCCACGAATCCTGACACTACGACGCACCAACCCACTAGAAGCTGAAAATTTTCTACGTCTACCTCTCCTCGAAGAAGGAAGAGAAGGTGCAGAAACACCACCAGTCTCACCTGACTGGCCAGACAAAGTACATCCAGAAACATTAACTAAATCACCAGAATCTAAACCAACAACAGGATCCTTAAAATCCACTAACTGATTCACAAGCCCATCCAAATGAACAACAGAGGAAGATTCTGTGACATCACCAAAATCACTAGAGATAGGAACCAAATTATCACAGAGGCAACTAACCACCAATTGATTACCCAAATTCGAAGAAACAATAGGAGCAGAAACATCATCTAACGACACCTTTCTATCCAGATCACCTAAAAAATCAACCTGATCCAAAAAATCAAATGTATCATGCACAACTGGCACATCAATCCTATCCACCATGAAAACATCAAGTTCCAAATGTTTTTCAACCACCAAATCCTTCTCAACATCTAGAAGCAATACTGCATTTAAGTACCAATCTTGAGAAAACTCAAATTGACTCAGCACAGAAATATCATCATTATCAGCAACATCAGTAGAATTAGGAACAACAACCCCATTAGAAGCTTCATCAGACCAAAAACAAAGATCGAAGAAATCAACATTTAATAAAGAACCAGTACCCATAGGTAAATCGAATTCCAAGTCAATCTGTCTACTGTCAGAATCGTCAAACTTGTAGCAGCTATCAACAACATTATGGGAACTAAAGCCACACTCAGGTAAGATGAATTGTAGATCACAAGAAAAAGAGCAGGAAGAAGCAGAGCAAACCGTTGAATAAGATTCATGAATATCAGCAGGAGGACCAGATGTTACAACATCACTGACCTCAGACAATAACGAGCTCTCTGAAGCTAATACAGAATCAAGGCAATCAAACATGTTGGAGATGGGAATCTTAAAAGAATCCAATTTAAGTGGGCAGAGAAAACCTTTTTTAAACTTTGGAATGGTGAAATCTCTAACCGAATTAGAAAGGTAAACCTCTTTCACAGACGTGGGCAAACAATGAACAACATCCGGGTCCAACAAGATAGGATCCAAAGAAATAGATTCTTCACTCCTAAAAGAACCGAGAACTTCATCTACATTCAAACAATCAGGAGAAAATGAATCTACAACAGACTGCATATTGACACCAGAAAATTCTTAATAGCCCTTATCTATGTTTGGCAAATTCACATTGTTAAAATGGTTTAAAAGATCATCCAATAATAATAAACCTTCTGATTTCTTAATCCAGAGATCATTAATTAGGATTCCTCTTAAATAAATGAACTTTAGAACAAACAAGAAACCATGCTCCTTTAAATGGACGGAAGAAAAGGAAGAAACCGAAGAAGCTTCAATATTTCCAAAATAAAGATCAGGGTCACCAAATCTAGCCTTATAACCTTTACCAATATTCGGCTCGTTAACAACATTAAAGTGAAGAAGCAGATCTTCCAAAAAGTTAAGACCTTCAACTCGATAAAGCCATAAGTGATCTAACAAAATCGCTTTCAAAAGCATAATCTTCAACACAAATTGGAAACCATTATCAACCAAGAACACAGAAGAAACCGAAGATCTCGACGAACAATTGAAGCTTTTATGATCAAAATTGCCACACTGGAAGCACCTGATGGGATCATGACACTGAGACGCAAAATGGTTTCTATCACCACATCTAAAGCAAAAAGATTTGTTGAAGCGAGAATCGATTCATCTTTTAGCAGAAACCTGAGGCTTCAGAGCACGAGAATGAAAAAACAACGGTTGGTCTTTGACCACTTGAGCAAAAGAACGTTGTTTGAACGAATCAGAATCTCTAGCAATTGAATTTGCGTGATAGAGAGAAGAAGAAGAGAATGATTGAGAACGATAGCAAGAACCAGACACCATTTTTTCTCAAAAACCCCAAATGTATATGTGAACGATAGCAAGAACGTTGTTGATAAAAGTAACTTGAGCATAATTACTTTGTAAATTAATCAAGAGATTAATTAGAGATAATTAATTAAGGGGTAATTAATTTATTTGGTAAAGTAAATAAGGGTAGATAATTACTGAATGGAGTTAATCAAGGGTGATTAACAGTTGTGATTTATATGAAGATTAATTACTTAATGTAATTAATTTAATTTGAAATGTAATTAGAAGATCATTAATTATTATAATTAATGATGTAATTAAAATTGATTAATTAAGATTAATTAATCAATAATAAGTAATTAAAAGTAATTAATTAATGTAATTAATTAAGGATTAATGTAATTAATTATAGTTAATTAATTAATGAAGTAATTAAAGATTAATTACTGTATTTGGTTAAATATAATTAATTTGAGAAATTAATTAGTAAATAATTACTTGAATGTAATTAAGAGTTAATTAATCAGGGATGATTAATTAAAATAAATAATTGATTGATGATTAATTAATTGATTGATAAATTATCAATAGTGATATGAGCAAGTTGATATTGGTAAAGTAATTAATTTAATTTAGTTTTAAATTAATAGAATGATGTAATTAATTTAATTCATTTTAAATTAATTATATTTGGTGTGGATAATCATTGCTTATATGGTTTGTTAGTGTTGTTGCTTTGGATGGTTAAAAACTCAGATGTGAGATAGATAATGTTGAGTGATTTGGATGCATTGGTTGCATAGTGATATTGATATAGATTATTCTTTTGAATAATGATAATATGGTTTATCTGATATGTTGATAATGTTGATTTTCTGTTGTGAACCTGTGATTTATCTATTTGGACATATAGATAATTGAATTGTTTTAAACCTTTAAAACGACATGGCCTTAAAAGACACGCTTTGGATTTCGATGAGACCGGGATCGGGTTTCCATATTTGGATATCCGAAAACCACATCGATTCCAATTAACGTTAGGTCGTGAATCTAAGTGGAGCAAGTGAAGACTCGAGGTGTAAGGGCTATACGTCGGTATAACTCTGTGGGTGATTCCGTAATGAGTTTGACGGAATAGTACTTATAGATTCAAGATATAGGTTTAGAGTGCAAGGGTTATCGTCGCTAACTCTGTGGGTGATTCCGTAATGAGTGTAACGAGATAATGCCTTCGGTTTCGTTCGAACCCGGAACGAACTTGTATGGATTGAATGCTTTCAGAACATCGTCAGGTGGACGATGAGCATTCTAAGAGATGTGTCCTCTAAAGGTAATCGTAGCCTCAAGCCTCATCAACCGGGAATGGCTAAAACAGGGGAGGTGCAGCAAGGCTTCGTGGGTCGCACCCATTGGAGAGCAAGATTGATCCCTGTTTAGAGGTCCCTTTTTATTTCGGCCGTGTAGGCAGTTGGATGTACACCAACTGCGGGTTGTCTTGTTCGGAACTGTTCAATAAGGAATGGGTCCGGCTTTGTGTTGCAGGGGAGTGGGAGTACTCCTCGGTACGTTGATCTAGGCCACATACTGTGACGGGCGGTACCCCAGTAGCCCTGCCATTGTATGGAATCCAAAATCCAATAATTGCCAACGGTTTTGATTGTATTACCCACTTTTGTGGCTAGTAGCTGGAATTTAATAGATGTAACAATTTCGGCTATCTTATTTACCTGAAAACCAAAGACCTTATTATAATATCACTGGATTTCCTATCAAATGTTTTGGTTAGCGTAAGGTAAAAACTTTTCCATGTTTATGTGTGGGAAGTCTTACGTGATACCTTTTCTTTTCAAAGGATTTTCAAAGTTAAGCAACTTTAACCTGTTACTCACACCAGACCCATGTCTGACCCGGAGTTTATTTTTGTTTTTCATAAACTCTTGGGTACTCAAATTTTTACGAGTAGACAAGGGATTCAGGTTAGGATTCAGGTTAGCCTTGACGAATTATGGAGGAGCAAATGGAGCAGGAGGCTTCTGCGTTAGATATATAGTATTCCGCTAAGTGATCTGTGATTGTTTCTAAGTTGTATTATGTTGTAAAAACTAGACAGGTGTTTATAACTGTCTAGTATGTGTGTATATATGTGTACTCTGATAGTGGTTGTAAACTATGTAATATTTTATGTTATTAATATAATTTATTCGTTCCGCTGTTTAGATTCTAATGTGTTGTTTCTTCTTCTTCTCTTTCTTTTCTTCTTCTATCCCTTTCTTTCTTAATTAATGATGCGATTTTCTGGGAATGGAAAATCGGGTCGTCACAGGTGGTATCAGAGCATTAGGTTGAGCGAATACCTAGGCTCTGGAGTGGTGTCTATCTTGAGAGAGCGTATTTGTATTTATATATATATATATATATATATATATTTATATATATATATATATATATATATATATATATATATATATTATTTCTACCTATTTGTTGGGTTACCTGTTCGGGTTATCCAATATGAGCTATAAAGGTAGGTAAGGTAGTGGGGTATGTAACATGACTACTACCAATGGTTGGAGTTCTGAGTGTTGAGGTTGGAAGTGTATTTGTCGAGACTGTAGACCTAATTCCGTCTCGAGTGAGTTATGCAGAGTATAGGATTTCATAGATCTCTGAAGGTAACCTGTAAAGGTTCGGAGTCTATCTTTGAGTTGGATGAGTAGAATTTAGATTTGTCTATTAGGCAGACGAGAATGATGGTATCTTAATATCTCAGGGAATAGTAGCTGCGTGATGAGATGCAGTAAATGTGGATTGTTTCCTAAGAAGTTTCTTTGGAACAAGTTAAGGAGGTGAATCTGCATCAGTGTTGTGGCTGGATTCAGCGGGATGTTTCTGTCCGGTTTGAAGTCCGAGTTTCCCGAAGAGCTTTGGTTTAGGAAGTCTTTGGCATCGGTGTCAGCAGTACAGCTCGGAGTGTTCTGTGCTGGCAAGGAGGTCTTCTGGTTAGCAGTTTTTCTGGAGATAGAGTTTAGAAACAGCAGAGTAGAACCATTTCTTTGATGGATTAGCTAGTTAAGCGTAAGCTTTTCTGATTAGTAAAGGGAGAACAGTTTTCTTTGGATATTGGACTGGTTGATCGCAAAAGTGACTTGCGATAGTCTGAGTGTTCTCTTGGGTTATGAAGAGTTTGTCTATACCTGGAGGCTGATTTTTCTTATCGACTGGATTCTAGGAGTGATACCGGCGGTTTAGTGAAGCAGCTTTGGGTCAGATGGGGCATCTAAGTTTTCTTTTATGGATCTGCTGAACCATATTTCTGTGATGTGTTATCCAGTTTGTGCTCAAGTTTATCTTCTGCTTCAGATCAGAGTTGTGCAGCGGAAGCAGATTGGAAGTGCTTTTGTTTTATCTCTTCCGGATAAGAGAAGAAAGTTAATCTTCTGATGTTTGTGGAATAGAGTTGGTATTCTTGGTTTGGGATTGATCTTGAGGAGATCACTTTGTAGGATTGTTTTGGTCCAGTTTGTTTCTAGGGACATCATCGAAGGTTGAGCTGATCAGCAGAGTTGAAGGCGGCCCAGGATCGTCAGAAGTGTTTTGTGGATAAGAGATAAAAGAATTTGGATTCCGGAGTCGGAGATTTGATCTTGAATAAGTTTTCTCCGATCTAAAGAATTTTAAGATTGAGTAAGACTGGGTAAGTCAGCTCTGAGGTATTTGGATCTTTTCTGTGTTTTTGTGAGGATTGGTGTTTGATTTTCAGGGTTGAATTGTCAGTTTGGATAACTGGAATTTGATGAGTTTTTTGTATCTCTAAGGGAGTACGTGTATGGTCTATCTCTGCTTGTGGAATCAGCAGTTCAGAAGGATGTGGTTGTTGATTCAGACTCGTTTGTAGTCTGATATATTGTTTTGTTTGGTAGATCTAGTTGGATTGGAGCTCTATAGTTTAATAATATTGATTGTTTAGATTCTATAGGGCGAGTATCCCGATTTTATACCAGGGAAACTCGTGAAAATTGTATCCAGGTTTTTCTGGATAATTAGGTTTATTTTGTTTGAATTGGTTTCTATGGTTGTTGGCATATGTTTGATAATATATGCTTGTGTTTTAAAATAAAAATCTTAAGATAGATTATTAAATTACCTTTGCTTTTAAATTTCGGGGACGAAATTCTTTTAAGAGGGGAGGAATGTGATATCCCGGAAATTTGGGCAATATAAATTTAATAATCTGTGTTATAAATTTAATTTGATTTGATAATTTTAATAACAAATTTGGAATTTGATTTAATAATCATGTTTTAATAAATATTTAAATTGAAAGATTTTACCTTTTTAAATAAATAAATTGTTTATGTTTATAATATATATATTTTTGCATATATTGTAAATTGATAAATTTTGATTTTTAAATTAGTGAATGAATTGATTTTCTAATTCTAGTTTATTTTTAGTAAATTAAAAATTTTGATATAGGAATTGGCTTTTCAAAGAAATGTAATAAATAATGTTATAGTTTATATTATGACAAATCTTATTTGTTTTGAAATTTTATTTAACTTAAAAATATGAATTTAAAATTTTGATAAAATGTGGAAGCTAAGTTTTATTTTATATTACTTGAAATTTATATATAAGAATTTACAATGTAAATTACAAATGATTTTAGTTTGTTATAATCTCTTTTACAAATTATTTGATATTGCTTAATTTGTTATTTTTGAATAAAAATTATAATACTTAAATTCTTTTGAACATAAATAGATTTGTAGTAATAGGATTTGTTATTTTAAAATTTAATAAGAGTTATATATGCACATATATAACTTGATTTTTAAATTGGAGTTTATAATTTAATTTAAATTGGAATTCAATGTTTTGAAAATTTAAAGGAATAAAACACTTAAAAATATTTGAATAAGCTTTTTTTTATAACTTGTTTTGTTTTCTAAAATTAAAAGGAAATAAAATTCATTTATATATACATATGAAATAAAATAAGTTAAAGTATTTATAAAAAATTTAAATTAAAATTTAAAACATTTTTAATATACATGTGTAGGTTTCTTAATACATGTGTTAGTCTCTTAACACACTTAAATGACACATGTTGAGCCATAAAATAAATTAAGTGACAAATGTTAAAATGTGAACAAGTGTAATGTTTAAAATTTTCTTTTTCATTTTATTTTTAAAATCAAAATATACTTATACAAATACATTTCTTCTTAACCTCATTTTTCCTTTTTCTTATTCTTCTTCAAACTTAAGAAAAGTTTTCAGATCCAAAATCTGCAAATCATCTAAAAAAAATTCAAATCAAAAACAAATCCTCAAACCTGCAATCTTCAATTTCATCAACATGAAATGCAGGAAAATTTGCAATTAACTCTGCAAATGCATAAGATCTGCAGTTTCCCTCTTCTGTTGTTTGAAACAATATCCAAACCTGCAATCAATTTGCAAATTCTTTTCTGTTAAAAAAAATAATACAAACCTGCAGTTCTTTTCAACATCAACTAAAGCCTGCGGTCCTTCTCTGTTGGAAAGCAATATCCAACAGCATGCATCTCTGTTGAAAACTTCATCAAAGGCCTGCATATTCTTTTCTGGAAACTTGCATGCATCTTTTCTCTGGAAGCCTGCATGTGTTCACCTGGAAATAAGTATGCGAGTGAATCTGTAATTACTTGAATCAAGGAACAAAGAAACAAATCTATAGTTTTAGACCAAGAGCATTTGTAGTTTAAAAGGCAATCTGAAGTTTTAAAGCAAATAAATCAAATCAAGTAACAAAGAAACAAATCTACAGTTTTAGACCAAGAGCATTTGTAGTTTAAAAGGCAATCTGAAGTTTTAAAGCAAATAAATCAAGAGTAAAATCTGAAGTTCAGAAAATGCATAAGCATGTGCTCTGCCTATATAAAACCCAGGTGAGTAACAATTTTACTAAGTAAACTTGAGTAATAAATTGGTTGCTTGTTTAATTCTAAAATTTTGTATGTTGCATGTCATATTTAAGGTTCATTTATGGTATAATATATGTGTATAGTTGTACATGTTGATATGAGTTTGCCTTTCTGTATTCAAATTACAGATTTAGGAATTGTTTTAATATTCACTCCATTTAAATTGATATGTGTTAAGTTTTAACATATGACTGTTAACATTTGATACAGTTTATATTTTTATTTAAAATGAAATTTTCTGTAGATTGTCTGTAAGCTCAGAGACTACAGAAAATTCATATATAAGTAAGAATTTGATCACTTAGATTCTTTGATTTAAGATATTAAACCAATTACATAAATCAAAACTTGAATTTTAAAACTAAATTCATAAAATTTAGTTTAAATTTTGACAGAGCATTTCTGTTTTTGTCTGGAAATGGTGATTGGGGTTGAACTGACAACCTAGGTGATTAGAATGACCAATATTGATTTTGGTGATAGATTTGTGAACTGAGTTGCAGAGAAAAATGGTTGATGATAGATTAAATCAGTGAGGTGATGGGAATTGTGAATCAAAATTTTAAGCCCTAGTTTTTCTGTGTTTGAAGAATTTGATCACTGTGATCAAATTAAGTGATCGAGTTCTCTCTAATTCGAGCTGGAGGTAGATGGGGTATGGAGAAGTTTGTGGCCGGAGGTGATGTTTCTCAGATGGTCGGAGTTTGGTGGTTGAGGCAAATTTCAAGATTTGCCATTGTTACTGTTTTTCGAGCTCGATGCTTGGATTTTGAGGTGAGGCTTTCTGCAGTTGGATTGAAGGTGGATTTGAAGTGTGATGGTGGTTGCCGACTTGCTCAAGGGGTCACGAGTGACTAGAAGTGATGGCGGCGGAGGTGCAGGTGCACGTGGTTAATGGTGCATCAGTTGTTTGGGAAGATGATTTACTCGTGTTTGTTACGGGTAAATTTATGGGTTGCTCGAAGATTAGGGTTGTTTTACTCGAAGTAAAGGAGATGAGGCCTCGGGTATTTAGTTGTGTTTCAGGGTTTGGGTAAACCAGTTAGCTCAGGTTTGTATAAACCTGATTTTTAATTGATTTAAGATGAATTTGAAAGAAATTGATACTCGAGTCGCTTGAGTCGGCTCGAGTTAGTTATTGAGGTTTAGTAATTGTTATGTTTCAAATTTTTTTAATTGGAATTTGAGATATAAAGCAAAATTTTAAATTAAGTTTAAAATCTAATTTAAATTATAGATTCAAGTTGAATTGAATCTTAAAGTTGGAAATGATTAAGTATTTGAATTCAAATTTGCTTTAAAATAACTTTAAAGAGTTTATTGTTTAAAATGTTTTAAAAAGAAATTTGAATTTAAATTTGAAATTGAAATATAAAGTAATGTTAAACAAAGTTTAGACTCAAATTTGGATTTGAATCTTTGGTTTAAAAATAAATTTAGGTTTTATAAATTTAAGTGTTGAAAACAAATTTGAATGATAGTGTGAAAATTTAAATGGTTTTAATTTTAAAAGAAATTTGTTTTGACTTTTGTGAAATTTCTTTTATAATAAAAGTTTTATTTAACAAATAAAGGTTTTTTGATTGAATTTAAACTTGTAAAGTTAAAAATAATTTAATGTTTGTATTTCATTTAATTATTAGGGTAATTAAATGAATAATTAATTTATTTAATAAATTAATGAAATAAATAATTACTTAAAGTAATTAAGGTTTAATCTTAGGGGTTGGGATTAATTATTCTTTGAATAGTTAACTTGTAACTAAGAATAATTAATTAAATAAAATTAGTTTTTAATTAATGATTTATAATTAATTAATCAAGTAATAATGGATTTAATTAAGTTTTAATTAACACTTAATTATTTAATTAATTAGGGGTTAATTTATAGATTAATTAATGTTTAATTAATTTATAATCAATAATGATTAATATAAGTTAATTACTTTGGAAAATAATTAATGAATTATTAAATAGTTAATGAAGGTCATTAACTAAGGATTTTTTTATAATTAATTAATGTGATTAATTTTAATTATTAATTAGATTAATTAATTTAAAGATAATCAATTGTGTAAGTTATTAAGTATAATTACTTATGGAAGTAATTAAGGGATTAATTAGTAATTAATTGAGTTAATTTGATTAATCTAAGTTTATTAATTCAGTTTAATTAATTTAAAATTAATCAATTGATGAGTTGTGAAAGATAATTACTTAATGTAATTTATTGAAGAATAATTACTTAGAGAAGTAATTAATGAGTAATTACTATATGTAATTAACTGAGGGTGATTTGTTGATAAAAGTAACTTGAGCATAATTACTTTGTAAATTAATCAAGAGATTAATTAGAGATAATTAATTAAGGGGTAATTAATTTATTTGGTAAAGTAAATAAGGGTAGATAATTACTGAATGGAGTTAATCAAGGGTGATTAACAGTTGTGATTTATATGAAGATTAATTACTTAATGTAATTAATTTAATTTGAAATGTAATTAGAAGATCATTAATTATTATAATTAATGATGTAATTAAAATTGATTAATTAAGATTAATTAATCAATAATAAGTAATTAAAAGTAATTAATTAATGTAATTAATTAAGGATTAATGTAATTAATTATAGTTAATTAATTAATGAAGTAATTAAAGATTAATTACTGTATTTGGTTAAATATAATTAATTTGAGAAATTAATTAGTAAATAATTACTTGAATGTAATTAAGAGTTAATTAATCAGGGATGATTAATTAAAATAAATAATTGATTGATGATTAATTAATTGATTGATAAATTATCAATAGTGATATGAGCAAGTTGATATTGGTAAAGTAATTAATTTAATTTACTTTTAAATTAATAGAATGATGTAATTAATTTAATTCATTTTAAATTAATTATATTTGGTGTGGATAATCATTGCTTATATGGTTTGTTAGTGTTGTTGCTTTGGATGGTTAAAATCTCAGATGTGAGATAGATAATGTTGAGTGATTTGGATGCATTGGTTGCATAGTGATATTGATATAGATTATTCTTTTGAATAATGATAATATGGTTTATCTGATATGTTGATAATGTTGATTTTCTGTTGTGAACCTGTGATTTATCTATTTGGACATATAGATAAATGAATTGTTTTAAACCTTTAAAACAACTTGGCCTTAAAAGACACGCTTTGGATTTCGATGAGACCGGGATCGGGTTTCCATATTTGGATATTCGAAAACCACATCGATTCCAATTAACGTTAGGTCGTGAATCTAAGTGGAGCAAGTGAAGACTCGAGGTGTAAGGGCTATACGTCAGTATAACTCTGTGGGTGATTCCGTAATGAGTTTGACGGAATAGTACTTATAGATTCGAGATATAGGTTTAGAGTGCAAGGGTTATCGTTGTTAACTCTGTGGGTGATTCCGTAATGAGTGTAACGAGATAATGCCTTCGGTTTCGTTCGAACCTGGAACGAACTTGTATGGATTGAATGCTTTCAGAACATCGTCAGGTGGACGATGAGCATTCTAAGAGATGTGTCCTCTAAAGGTAATTGTAGCCTCATGCCTCATCAACCGGGAATGGCTAAAACAGGGGAGGTGCAGCAAGGCTTCGTGGGTCGCACCCATTTGAGAGCAAGATTGATCCCTGTTTAGAGGTCCCTTTTTATTTCGGCTGTGTGGGCAGTTGGATGTACACCAACTGCGGGGTTGTCTTGTTCGGAACTGTTCGGTAAGGAATGGGTCCGGCTTTGTGTTGAAGGGGAGTGGGAGTACTCCTCGGTACGTTGATCTAGGCCACGTACTGTGACGGGCGGTACCCCAGTAGCCCTGCCATTGTATGGAATCCAAAATCCAATAAGTGCCAACGGTTTTGATTGTATTACCCACTTTGTGGCTAGTAGCTGGAATTTAATAGATGTAACAATTTCGGCTATTTATTATTTACTTGAAAACCCTAGACCCTATTATAATATCACTGGATTTCCTATCAAATGTTTTGGTTAGCGTAAGGTAAAAACTTTTTCATGTTTATGTGTGGGAAGTCTTACGTGATACCTTTTCTTTTCAAAGGATTTTCAAAGTTAAGAAACTTTAACCTGTTACTCACACCAGACCCATGTCTAACCCGGAGTTTATTTTTGTTTTTCATAAACTCTTGGGTACTCAAATTTTTACGAGTAGCCAAGGGATTCAGGTTAGGATTCAGGTTAGCCTTGACGAATTATGGAGGAGCAAATGGAGAAGGAGGCTTCTGTGTTAGATATATAGTATTCCGCTGAGTGATCTGTGATTGTTTCTAAGTTGTATTATGTTGTAAAAACTAGACAGGTGTTTATAACTGTCTAGTATGTGTGTATATCTGTGTAATCTGATAGTGGTTGTAAACTATGTAATATTTTATGTTATTAATATAATTTATTCGTTCCTCTGTTTAGATTCTGATGTGTTGTTTCTTCTTCTTCTCTTTCTTTTCTTCTTCTATCCCTTTCTTTCTTAATTGATGATGCGATTTTCTGGGAATGGAAAATCGGGTCGTCACAAAAAGAATTCTTACGCCTTAAATTTACAAAAATTTCGCCAGCGTTTCCTTTGCGTGGCTCGATCGTAAAAATTTACAATATATATATATATATATATGTATAATCACAATAGACATCTCACCTTTAAGGATGAGGCACCCCGTAAGGAAAAAATTAAAAGTACGATATGTAATCCGAGATGTGTATCTTTTATCGTATTAGCAAGCATGTACAATTAATATATGCGAAAGCAAGCTCCAAATGCAAAGCATACGCCATCCGCACCTACTAAACACTCAACAACTAATGAGAACAAGTATAGGAAAAGTAATATCAATATATAACATAGAATATACAACAACTATATGCAAATGTAACAAGAGAAACCATAAAACAAATAATATACATTCAATTAATTCATAAACATATCAATTTATCAAAGTCCGTACAATGTACATACGTCATCCTTATGCAAAACCATACCTGGTCGCTCGGTTGATCACAAAATTTGACTTCCGAACTAGTATTGTTCACACAGTCACTTTAGGGCGGACTCAGATCCAGTTTGATTAGAAACCACCATTCTCCTGGCATAGCGATACACTATGATAGAGAATATAAGAATCGTTTAAAAATCCATATCCATCGTTTGTTGTCGAGAATCTAGTGAAAAATCCTAACTCGGGTCGATGTAAGAAACCTCGAAATTATATATTCTAATCTAGATCAAACGGTTATGCGATTAAAATAATATACACATGACTTACGTATTTATTTCAGTTGGTTTCTTATTATATCCCATTCTTATTATTTACATTCATTTCATTTCCATTATTCACATTGCTTTATTCACATTTATTTATTTACTTTCATTTTTCATAATCATTTCATTTATATTCATTTTATGTTTGACAACATTTCACTCCATACTAAATTCATCCATGAATCATTTCATAAAATTTCAGTTAAGTTCATAAACATTTTCTTTAATAATACTATCATTTATAAACCATTTCATAAAACCATTACTTAAGTTTATTATAAACATTTTATACAACCACTAATATTTATTTTCACTTTATAACTTAAGTTCATATTTATTTCTAGCAGCCAACATTCCAAAGCATATTCAATTCATTTTACAACTTAAGTTGAATTTCATTTTATAATTCAAGTTCATGTCCATTTCACTAATTTATTTCATTAGTTCATTTCATTAATTCATTACAAATCAAATTCAATTTCACTTAACTTAAATCAAATCCTATCTCAAAATTCATTTTATTTTAGCTTAAGTTAATTTCATTTCATAATTCACTTTTATTAACATTTATATTCAACAAACTTTAAAAAAATTAACTCACTAATTCTCAAAACTTATAAAACTTTGTTTCTTATGTTTTAAAAAAGTACTTAGATAACAACTTCTAGAATTTAAACATCCAGTTTTTATTTTCAAATCATTTTGAAGTCATATATATACATTTTCCTTTGCATATCAAATCATACTTTAAATTTTAAAGCAAACTTGTTTTACCAAAACAAAACCTCAATGGTAGAATCCCTCACTTAACAACTCAAAAATGAATACCGATGATGCTAAAGTCATCACCAAAATTATTTTCCAACG
Source organism: Allium cepa (assembly GCA_030765085.1). Taxonomy (NCBI): domain Eukaryota; kingdom Viridiplantae; phylum Streptophyta; class Magnoliopsida; order Asparagales; family Amaryllidaceae; genus Allium; species Allium cepa. The sequence goes on along the minus strand of CM060931.1, from coordinate 141,809,798 downwards.
ACTGAAGTGAGTTTATTGCTTTCTATCTCTTTGAAATCCTATATTAAAATATTTCTAACCAAAATATTTTCAAAATAATACTATTATTATTTTTCTAAAACCTTTCGAAAAACAACTTTCAAAATCAATGGGTTTTAAATTCTTATTCTTCTTGTTTTAAACCCGTTTTTATTTACAACTCATATTGTAAATATACTTAGGCAATTTCCTTTACTTTCCGTTTATAAATCACCTTCATAAATCATATTTATATAATCTCACTTCTTATGTAATTCATTTTACAATTGTTGATTATTTTAATCATAATCAATACTCTACTTATAAATTTATTTTCTTATATAACTCAATTTATAAATATTTATCTTTTTTTAGATTATAACAACAACAACTTTTATTGGAATAACAACAAATGATAATAATCAAATGTATCATTCTCTAGCAACCAATCACCCATATATAAATATAATATTTTCTACATAATTATTCCTTTATATGTAAAAATATATTTTAGGTAAAATTATTTCATTTACGAATCCTCAAAACAATACTGTATCGGTTTGCCTTGTTTAAGTGTTTAGAAACCGCTACTGATACCGTGTCATCCCATGTATCGACCAGAATTCATAAGCCACTCAAAAGATAAATTAACACAATATAAAACATTTTTATAATCACTAACAAATACGCGCTCATATACATACACTCAAACACATTCTACGGTCTCGCTTACCCTATCTTAAATGATTAAATTCCACCCAAATCCTAGATGTTCGCTCAACCTAAGCTCTGATACTAAGTGTAATGACCTACCAATCCGTACAATCCAAGCTGACAATATACCTCACATGTCTAACCCAAATCAAACGGACAGACAGATAGTTATGGGAAAGAAAGAGGAAAGAAGAAGAAGAAAAGAAACTATCAACAAAAATCTCATAATCGCAACGAAACAATATATAATATAATATCAATAATCTTTACAAAAGAGAAACTGTTATATACACACATCCATCAAAGTACTACAACAAATCACGATCATCAGCCTGGACAGTTATAATAACATATCCTCACAAATGCTGACGATTTCAACAACAAACAGCGAAAAATAAATATATACGTGAATACTCTTGAAGACTCCCAACTCGTCTCTTGAGCTCCAATGCATACAAGCAATCTGCAAATATGCTCGGTCTGACCCAAGCATTATAATAAAATAACACCCGAGTCAATTTGAAAAATCAACGTGAGAAAACACACCCAATTGGATTATATTGTTATAGACAACCATTTTAAATCAAAAGTATCTCGTAAGACCACACCGTACATAAACACGGATGGGTTTTAACCTTTTGATAACCAAAACATTTTCTATGGAAAATTCATTTATACTATATTAATGTCTTGGGATCAAAGTAAAATATGAATATAGCTAAAATGCTAGCATCTCCCATTCCAACATAGTTGGGAACAATCATAATGGTTCATATTAGAGATTGGATTACATACTATGACAAGGCACCAAGCTACCACCTACTATAGTGCAAATCTAGATAACACGCCGAGAACCTCACATGTACTCCCTACGAGTCAAGACCAGCCCTACCCCGTACTGGATAGCGCCGAATATGTCATCACCTTGGTTGGGATCAACAACCTAAATTAGCCCCAAGCATAGATTATCTATAATATTGATCTAGATTGGGTAATGACCATACCTTAATGGTAGCAAAACACATAGTGTTGAAGCATGTCCCTTGGTTTTAGTCATTCTCGGGTTGATGAGGCTTGAGGCTATGATTACCTTTTATATAGCACATTTCACTTTGAATGCCACATTACCATTCCTATAATCACCCAACCGATTTCTATAAACATATAACTTCTAAGCTTGTATGTCTCGTGAAAGGGTGTTAAGCTAAGAGAAGTTGCCTTCTTCACCACTAAACAGATGATACGTTCATAAAGATCAATTAATGCAATTAGAAATGCAACGTCAGACATTCGTCCATACGAATTGTCTAGGAATAGGACAAACCGAAGGCACTCTCCTGCCATATCCTATCAGGAATTACCCCTATGATTAGTCGCGAGAAGTTTGCATATCATAGATTTTCATAACAAAGCACTATTGATACCGTACGTATATAATATGCATCACGGGTCTAGTGGCAAGTAGTCCTTCATCATGAAGATCCTATCCTCAAAATCATCATCTTAAACCTGCACTTTCGAATGCATACATTTGCCTGAAGTGGTTCTCGGATAAATTCAACCTTGGTCTCTCTGGACCAACAACGACAAAGAGGCCCTCAACCTTATATGGAAACCAAGTCTCATAGACTTGTCACGTTTCCAACTCTCAACTTGCTATCCTTCAACCAAGAAGGAAGCCCGGTAGATTGGAGTACCGTAGTCACTCTGCACTACCCGTATCAACATTTTTAATCCAAATGATAATTAAGCCTACTCAGTCGGCTTCGTGCTAAGTGCACGACAATCAGTTCCCACATCAAGTAAATGAACCAAAAATGGCCAAGTTTGATAGCCAGTTATTTAACTACCAAAGCAATAAATAATACTTAGCACATAAACAGTCACTACTCACTAGCCCATTTAATAAATCACTTATTGACTAAATCAATTTTCAATTATTTACTTCAAATTATCTTCAAAAGATATATTCTCAAAACCATTTCAATCTTTCGGTATTAGAAAACATTCCCAAATACTTATATCAATCGTATAAGTATATTCGCAAATCATATGATTTTCAACACTTAGAAAATATTTCCATATACTTAAAACGGAAATAAGTATATATAAAAATCTTAAGGTCGAAACGCACTTTATTTGGGTCAAAACGAATGTTATTTAAACCATCATTATGACAACCCAAAACACTAATATTGAGATTTGATTAATTATATCTATATGTATAAAATCTAAAATACTATATAAAATATTTCCTTTAGGAAACATTTACTATAACAACAGTGTTACAGTCCATGCCTTCCATACTTCCCCAAAAACGTCTATTGCAACATTAAATATTGAAATCCATGTTTTAGATATGTATCGCATTTTAAATCACTTTTCAAAACAATTTAAATACCATTTGAAATTATTACTTTAAAAACATCACTTTTAAATATTATCACTTTAAAAACCATTAACTTAATCAAAAATATTACTTCCAAAACATTCCTTTAAAGAATTATTTAACTCTTAAAACTTGAATGTATTTCCTTTATATAAAATCCATATTTAAATCTCAACATAAATCATTTCCATATTTATAAAACTATCTTTATAAATCTCCTTTCTACTTCATAAAACTTCTATTTTAAAAAATCTCGTTATTTATAAAATTCTATTTTTAAATCATTCTTTTATACAAACTCATTTTGCTATCAAAATTCACCTATAAATCCATATCTTTATAAATTAAATTTATTTATAAAATCCATTTATAAATCTGTTTAACAAAAAAGTTTCAAATCCATTTACAGGGTATTTATAAATTCTGATTATGAATCTATGTCATAATTAATAAGATATTATTAGAACTTTCAATTTATGTTTCAATGATAACAACTATACAATCATATACATATATAGACTGTATCAAGATTGCAGGTATATGCTACAAGAAGATACCATGCTCGAAGATATTGAGACTCAAAGAGAAACGAAGATACATTGACCATACTAAGGTTATTCTGCTATAAAAGAGTCCTAGATATATTATTATTAAGGTCTCCTTGAGTATATCTGCATACACGAGCATACATAATTTCATGTACATCAAAACTGAAGTGAAAAATTGTTTTTACACCTTACAAACGTCTGTGATAAAACCACAGACGTCCGTGACTAGTCTTGAGTTAAAAATTAAAACAAGTCATAGACGTTTAAGGATTTTACCACAGACGTCGATCGTTGGCTAAAACTGTCAACTACGAATAGACACTTCTGTTTTGAAACAAAAGGAAATCACCTTTCAACGAAAGGTTGCAGCCATTAAAATAAATAGACTTTCTCTAAAAGTAACAACTCTTCATCTACAACTTTTTAATCTATAAATACCGTTTTGATTGAGAAGTAGAGATCATCTAACTTGAATTAATCTTTTCTTTGCTCTCTTGATTTCTAAGCATTCTCTTTCATATACATTGTTCACATACTCTTAATCTATTATAAACAAAATATAATTTTGGTTAATCACATACTACAACTCAAAGCATTCGTATTCATATACTCAAAGGGGATCACAGGGAGATTTGTACTAAAAGTCAAAAACTGTGTTATTTGAAACACAAGATTGTTAGAGATACTTTTGTATTAGTCTATTCCTCCGAGCGAAGTGTGGGCAATTTGTTTAAAGGAAATACCGAATGTGAGCTTCGAGACTGGACTTAGAATGGGAGGTCCGAACCAGTATAAAAACTCTGGTTTGCACGCTTTTGTACTTTACTATTTATTGTCTACTATTGCATTAACTTATACGCTTGCATATTATACACAAGTTAGATAATATACGATCCACTAAACTTTCAATTGGTATTAGAGAATGGTCATTTCAATAAACTATAACACGTAATTGAAATCATTATGGCAAGTACACTTCAAGAAGGTCAATCAACCGCTTGTCCCCCACTATTTACTGGTTCTAATTATGCTTATTGGTCAACACACAGGCGAATTTTTATAGAAGCAAATGGATTCACTTCAAGAAAATCTGCTATAGGCAGCACTATAGTGCAGCATTTATAGTGAATTTGCTGCCCTTAAGTAAAACAGAAGGCGGAACTTCTTCTTTTTTTTCCTTGTTCCCTCTCTTTTTCCAAGTTTTTTTATTTTATTCTATTCATTTTCTCCATATTCTCCCCCGGGGAAATTATTTTAAAGGACAAAGATTTGTATATTTTTTGCCTCAAGGACACGACCTTAATATTTTTACCATAAGGACAAACATTCTTCTAAAAATTATTCATAAGGACGAACATTTTCAAAAATTATTCATAAGGACAACAAAACTGCTACCGAGCTAAAAACCGATACCTAAAAACTGCTACCGATAACTACAAACTGATACCTAAAAACTGCTATCAATAACTAAAAACTGATACCTACAAAAAATTAATATTGAAGGTCTGTCCTTGAGACCAAAAAACTGTGAAATTTTGTCCTTGAAAATAATTTCCTGTTCTCACCCATCATATTCGCCTCTACCTTTTACAAACTCTCCCTCCTCTGGACTCCACGACCCTCGTCTAGAATTTATGCCCACCACCCCCACTACTTTCACCATAACCCCAAATCAAAAATAATCTCTAACCCTAATTCCAAATCGTACTAATATTCCAATCGGTAGGCTGTTAGAAGCTAAGGAGTTCGAATTCTATTATTAACATGAAATTCAGGAGATTCCATACCCTGTTGTTATATTGTTTACGGTGCCCATCTGGTTTGCTTAATTTAGTTTTCATCCGTGCTTCAGTGGATAATTTCAAAGAATTTTACTTTTGATACCTTTGTCTTCATCTCCAGGAAATTGGATTTTCAAAATTATACACCCTTCCGCAATGTGTATGTGATGAGATTGTTTTAATCATGTTGTGACAAGCGTTGAATGTTGCTGCAACTATTCATCATTTCATGAAAGAAGGGGTGTTACTAGGTCTTTATCAAAGGTAATTAATCTTTACCTATCACACAGTATAACACACATTACTGATTACTGTTTTAAGCTAAATGTTTCCTCCTCTATGTAGAGGTAGATTGCATTGCCAAAACTAATAGCATGAAATCACCATTAACCAGTTATGTCCACTATCGTGAATGTCAACTTTTGGTAATTATTATGCCATACATTCTTTATGTGTACATTTGTAATATCACATGGTAAAAAGAATTATTATAGAAAACCAGTGCATATTATTTTAATTCTTTTGCCGTGTTATCCAGTTGAAATGCACAAATGGCAGATCTCTTTATTTTTATTTTTTATTTTTGTTCTATATGAAAATAGTTTAGAAGTTGATCAATTAATGTATTAATTGACAGCAGATTGACGTGGTTACTCGGTTCTGTTAATTAATCAAAAAAATCACTAGTTGTAAAATTTGATTGAAGTTGAAATTTTCTTTTCATTAATATGTGAAATGGGTTGGATTTTGGGAGCTTATCAGCCGCTTTGTATTCGAACCTAAACCGGATCAGTAATTGTTACCTATTACTATATTTTTGCCAGTAAACATTCCGACATATTTATTTTCTGATATGATTTAGAATCGCAGTTGCGGCAACATGCAAGAGCAAAGTGCAGACCGTTGTCGGGTGTGAAAAGAAAAAAAAAAAGAAATGCTCAAACAAAATGGTTGAGATGCTGAAATTGTTGTTGTAATTTTTTTTGATTTATCACTTCAAGATAGGGCCTCATTTTTGTGTGTACAACATGAGCATGAGGCTAATGTAGTACTATCCAATGTTCATAGATACCAAAAACGAGGTCTTCGTTGTTTAGTTTATATACAAGTACTTCTTATTTAACAAATATCTTGTTTTAACTCTGTTTCTATTTTCTTTCTACTTCCACGGTCTACCAATTAAAACGACATTACAGCCATCACTTTTTGAAACATAGAAAAATGAGGAGGTTAAACAATGGTTTGTCTCTCCTTGTTGTTTTGATTTTTTTTTTACACTTTTACTATCAGTTGTAATTTTATAGTTTTTCATCATAACAATTTGTACGACTGGCTGCTGTTGGTTTTTGTTGCAGGAATTGGATAGCATTTGACATGTCAACGAGATTCATTTTCATTGGTCTTGCTTTACTTGGAAACATACACAGCTGTTGATGCATCATCATCCCCTACAAAATTTGGTCATCCCCTCCAAAATGTGAACTTTTCCATGGTTAACACTATCGTCGATCATCATTATTATTACCTTTTTTCCTATTTGAACAATAACCTTAAGAGAAAGAAAAAATAATAATTCTATGTGTTGTCATGCTGTAGGTAAAATGTTCACTTCTCATACTTCGGTCCACCAACGATAACATATCCAAACTGTGGTGCGCTGTTTTGGTGTGAGGAAAGGGTGAGAAATATTAACAACTGCTAAAATATATGTATGTTAATCTGCATGCAATCAGTCTTCCTTTTATTTTACAGTTGAACAAATATATGTATGCTAATATGCATTCATCATTGTTTTTTCCATGACTAACCTATTGTTTATAATAGAAACCAGAAAACCAGCCTTGCTGACTTGGATAGTCGGAGATCGTAGCATTTCAAAATAATACCTCTTTTACGTAATCTCTTTATTTTCCCTTTATTTCCCTCCCAATTTTTCCCCCCGTCTTCCTTCATGTTTACTTCCTCTCCCACTCTTTCTACTCAAACCATTTCAGAGGTTACAAATTTTCTTTACTACCTAAATTACAACCGTTTAACCAAGTATTTTCATCTACCCCTAATTTCATACTTCCACTTCTAATTTTCTCTCCTATGCCTTAACTTCGTTCTTCTTAGAAACTGTTTCATAAATTTAATGGTGCTGAATTTTTTAATCCTTGGTTACGCTTTTTTGGTATATGATTGATATTGTATTCCACCATTTTCGTCCACTGTTCTGATGATAAGCCTTTCAGAGATTATCCTAATTTCGTTTGATCTATAACTGAGCACATGATCGGGTTACTATTACATGGTGATAGAGTAGTGAGAAGTAGTTGGTAAGTTAAATTTCGTTGTATTCCCAATTTACCCTTTCTCGTTTACACTTTACACTGTTATTTACTAATAATAATGTGTTGAACAATGGCTCACATATGTTTTTTTTTCCTATCTTTGCTATTGTTGTAACTGGTAATGGTTGTTCCAAAATTTCATTACCATGATGCTGAGTTCTTCTGTAGTGTTCAAACCTTTTCTAATTCAACCATGCAGGACAATGATGGATCATTGCTATTTTTTACAGCAAAGGCCATGGTCTGTGATTTTTTGATGAGTTTCAACTTAATTGACATATCATCTGTTTTAAAAAACCACTGCTAGATGATTGCATTATTAGTGAAACTGGTTGATGATAACTTCATTCTGTAGGTCAAAAGGTGCTACCTTCATATTAGGTATTAATTTTTTAATTCTTAACAATCTCCAGTTTCGCACCCTAAGTTGACTAGTTTATTACCTAAACCAACTAAATTCTTTTCATAATTGAAGTAAAAGATTTCTTTTTCCCTTATATGTTTTGTTAGTATAAGATGTTGATGTACATTGTGCACATGTAGTAAAGTTGTGTTCTGTTATATGTCAACAGTTTTCCATGTTGTCTGTGTAAGTCCACTGACAACAGTTGTGCATGTACCTGATATTTTTTTTTTGAAAATGGTACTTTATAACAACATGTCACTAGGACAACATATCACATGTTAATAAAGGTTCAAATCATGCTACGCAAGTTTCGAACTTGTGACCTCTCGTACCAAAGCCGAATCACCTAACCATTGAGACAACGACGCTTATTACATACCCGATATTGTATAGTATTATAAATGTTATGGTAATTAGGTGGATATTTACACAGTTATCCATCTGCATATGTGTGTGAATTTATGAGTACTAGACTTATTTAATCCTTTCCTTTTAAAACTTGATTTTCGGAAGTAGTGTATTTGTAATTTCAGTTGTAATTTGTATTTTTAATGATGTATCTTGGATGTCTAAAATTATTGAAAATTTAAGTGATTGTGGTGCTTGAATAACTTATTTTGACCTGCCATATGTTTAAGTATGCGTTTTTACGTAATTTTGTGATAGGTTGAAATATGAACTGTAATATGTTGTTACATTCTCATGGTTATCGCTTTGATCAAATTATTGATGTTGAAAATGTTGCATTATTATTTTTTGGTTAATGTCGAAGTGTTTTTATCGATTTTTGTTGATGTTGAAAATGCAGCTATTGGTTAGGTCGACTTCTCTGTTCATTGATTATCAAGGACTTGGAACATAGTATGTATGAGAAAATTCAAAAGAAGGGGATGAAAAATGTTTATGTGGGTAAACTGACTGATTATTTATGAAAAGTAAAACCGAAACTATAAAGTGGATATAAATAAACCTTCAGTTTATTTATTTTCAAACATATTATGATACCCTTGCATGACATTGAATTATATTCTAATATTTCTAATTACGATCCATACGTAAAAGAGAACTTTTGCGTTATGTTGTATTTTTTTTGTCTACACAATAACATGTATTCGACTAATAGATAAAAAATTGCTACTATTACCGCTTTGAATTCTGCATGCCAGACCTTATACAAACCAATGTGCAAAACTTTTGGTGCTAAGTAAATATCAACCTAAACAATATTACAATCAGTGGCCCATGTGTGAAGCATGGGCCTCATCCTAGTTCTAACATAAAGCAAATAGGCTGATTTGACTCCTATTACCAGTTTCAATACCTAGACTATTCCATCATGGAAATTTCTATTCACTAAGAACTAAAATTTGTTTATGACTATATAATAATTGCCTTCGACATTTCCAATCTCTAGGAGTGGTTTAATTCTGAAATGGAGTAAATTAATATACTCAAACATATAAATTTACATGGCTGTTATATTATAATACTTCCTCTATGCAGTCGAATGCAAGGGACTTTATAACAATGGAAGTGTTTCTTTTAAGTACTACATTGAAAGCATATGTGCATATTACATAAGTTTCGTAGAATCGTAAGCAATCACATTTGAACATAATAATTAGCATGCTGATGATGCCCTACACACTTCTACTCTTCGACATTTGAATAAGTTTCATTTCCCTCTTATCTTATAGCTTGGTTGTATTTCTAGTAATTATTTTCAGGCTTGTACAGTTCAAATTAGGAACTTGCAGCATGCTAAGGATGATTCATGCATGTTAATCATTTAAGTTTCTAATAGTTTTATCATCTTGTATCAGGTAAAACAATGAATCAAAAAATGTCTTGCTCTAGGATCTGGAGTTGTCAAGACGTACTTGGACAAAAGGTAAAATTAACATCAGTAACTCAATCAACTAGGTTTCCACAAAGTTGGATATCGTTGCACAACTTGCATCAGCAACTCAGGAGACCAAGATGAGTCAGTGTTAGCTGCCATTTCTAAGAATGGTAAATGATTGCATATAAAATGTTTTAAATTTTAAAATGTACATATACTCACTTACATGCGTGTGTGTTCATATTTAATTACAACAGTTGTGATATTTGGCAGTAGAAATTTCGAAGGTTGTCTGCATTCTTTGACGAGCAGATTATCTCGCATCTCCTCCCCTTATTGTCGCTTATACTCTTGCTAGAACTGTAAGTAATTTTATCAAATATTTGTTTGCCATGTCTCTACCATTATTACAGAATTGACTTGGATGATGATGTAAACAGTTTTTAATACTGTTCAATTTTTATTTTTTGGCAGTTGAGGCATGAACTATCTACTTTAACTATTGAGGGCATTGTATCTATACGTGGAGATAATATGAAGGGGTGGAGATAATATGAAGGGGTTGTGATGCAATTTGCTAGATGTAGAGCTGAAAGTATATGTAGTGATGTTAACAGTAATCTCTACATATTTGAAGGTACTGTTGCTTTTTTTACTTTATTTTGAGAAAAATTCGTTAGGAGTTTGTATCATATTGAATTATTCTTTATTCAAAATAAAATATAAATAAAATGGCAGTAATCATTTTCTATATCACAAATTAAATAAGTTCATAAAATTTAACCAAGTTATATAAATTTTATAAGATTAAACAAAGCAACTAAGTTTTATAAAATTTATATAAAATTGAATAAGTTGACTAATTTTTATAGAAATAAAATGCATTAATGAAGTTTTATTAAAAGTTGACTAAGTTTTATAAGAAATAACTAAATTTTAAAAACTTAACTAAGTTAAATAAGTTTTATAAAATTTAAATAAGTATATAGAAATAACTAAGTTTACAAAGCCAATCCCAACCAAAATTTCAATTGATATCTATGCAATCATTTCTGTCTTGAGCACGAGTATATGTTTGTGTTTTTGCTCATTTGATTAAAATAAACATGTTTTTCAAGGTACCTAAGCAACACCAGATGTAGTGTAATTAACCAAGATCATAGTAGCAGTTTCAAAACAGACAGTTTCAATCTGCAATGCAGCTCAACATGGCCTAGAATCAACTTAATGAAGAAAATTAATTGAGGAATATGGATCAGTTCGTTGGCTCTACTGCCAAAATTGCTTTTTCAATGCTGCACAATCTTCGCCTAGTCCTCAAATAGATAGATGACTTACATTATAATCGATTCTGACATTTCTGATTTACACCTTTGTGTTTGATTCATCATTCATTGCAATAGAGCAAAACTTTTATATACAGCTCTAAACGTGATTCACTTTCAGTATGCTCGATATTTACAGGGAAATGGATACTTTGCTATATTAATAAAGCCTAGTGCTGGGAGGTAGGAAAGTTGGACATGCACAAAGCATATAGAAGATTGCTCATTAACATTTGCTATTAAAAGGTATGTTTCTATGCTTTAAAATGTGTGTATGATACCCTGGAGTATATATTGTGACATACGATAAGAATCCGATATTCTTTTGATAACATATATATTGAATACGCGTGTGCTAGAAAGTACTAACCGCGCAAAGGAGGTGCTATCAGATTTTGAACAATAATAATAATAAATTATAATATTACCGAAGTCAACTAAGTTTTCTAAAAATTAACTAAATTTATAATAATGATGATGATAATTTAACTATGTCAATTAAGTTTTATAAATAATAATAATAAATTAATTAAGTTAATAGTAATAATAATAATAAATTGTAGAACATTAACCAAGTTAATTAAGTTTTCTAAAAAATAACTAAATTAATACGATAATGATAATACTAACTTAACTATGTCAATTAAGTTTTAAAAATTGTAATAACAAAAAATTAACTAAGTTGTTAATAATAATAAGAAATTATAAAATATTAATAATGTTAATTAAGTTTTATAAAATTAACTAAACTTATAATAATGATTTAACTAAGTTAATTAAGTTTTAAAAATAATAATAATAATAAATTAACTAAGTTATTAATAATAATAATAAATTATAATATATTAGCCATTTTAATTAAGTTTTATAAAACCTAACTAAATTTATAATAACGACAATAATAATTTAACTAAGTCAATTAAGTTTTATAAATAATAATTATAGTAAATTAGCTAAGTTAATAATAACAATAATAACAACAATAATAAATCATAAAATATTAACTAAGTTTACGAAAATTAACTTAATTTATTACAATAATAATAATAATAGTTAAACTAAGTTAATTAAGTTCTATAAATAATAATAATAAATTAACTAAGTTTATAATAATAATAAATTATAAATATTAGCCAAGCTTACTAAGTGTTATAAAAATTAAATAAATTTATAATAATAAGAATAATAATTTAACTAAGTTAACTAAGTTTTATAAATAATAATTATAAATTAACTAAATTTTATAAAAAAATATCTAAGTTTATAACAAGAACAACAACAATCAGAAGTTTGTGACAAATAATTTCAGTTTAGTTAAAGCATTTGAATGTTTTTTTCTTGATATAAGAATTAGTTTACTCGATGTGGAACTATTTTCTTATGAAGATAATAAAATGTTTAGTACTGTGATATATGATAAAATATATTTTATTCATGATCATAAATAATATATAATATGTTAATGATAATTACTAGATGTAATCTTAACTATATTTTGTGAAAATGTATTATTTAATCTATAGATAAGCCATGACACATACAAATGAGATGGTAAACTTAATTAATACTACCAACATGTTTAATATTACAATTGTCTTGTATGTAGTCACACTGTGATGAATATTTACATCAAATATTTTTTGAACATAGAATACATCTACACTATTAGAGAATTCCTGCCATCATAGTTTGCTAGGCCATATCCACTTGAATCCCTTGATGAAGCCGAACTAAATTTAGGTTATTTTGCTTTGGATAAGAACTTTAGGTGAAATCTGGGATGTTATATTGGTAATATAGAGTGAAGTGAATGATAATCTTGTCTTTTTAACTGATGCACACTATTTTACACTTGAATTTGAGTTTTTTAAGTCGACTTTCATTTTAATAGGATCAAATGCTTGGGTTTTTTGAGTTAGTAGTAAACGAAAAGTAGAAACAGAAATGATAACGGAATATGTGAAAATTGACATGATATTGGATCACTGTCTGTGTCTCATATCCTTTTTGGCTTTTATATAATAAATTCATATTTGTTCTCTTCTAATGCTCATCTCTATCGCTTTTTTTTTCTATGGGCATATTGGACTTTTGAAGGAGATGGGCTTGGACTTTCCATGATTTATATTTTCTCTTTTTGCAAGATCTTTTTGATAGATTTTATGTCATTGACATTTGTGCTTAAAAAATTATTCATGAAGCATTGTATATGACTAACGTTTATGGTATATGAAATTGATGTAGCTTTGTGTAACATCCCGCCTTTTTGTACGCTTTAAACCGACGATAAACCACACATGTCAGACTTAAACCATACAGAATGGCGGATTGTTATGGGGTAAATAAGAAAAAGCAGAGAAAGAAAGGAAAAAAATAGAATCTTGCAGCGGAACGATAAAATATAATAATCAAATAAATAGTTCATGAAGCTGTTTTACAAAAACATTTGATTATACTTATACAATGCATATCAGAGTTACACATACCAGAGAATATTAATAATGCAGCGGAACAATGTGGCGCAATGGAACAATATAATAAATAATAGTAATACAATCTTCGTCTTCGTCCTCTAGAAATAAAGTCTTCAAATCCTGAAATGCTCTGGCTTGACTCGAGCGAATTGAAAAGACAAAACACTCGAGTCAGAACTAAAAGATCTTATGTAAGTTAAATCAACAGTAAATAATATGAGTGGAACGGCGTCAGAGATGTTTACGGGGTTTGACATCTCCTATCCAGTGTCTCTCCTATCCAGTGTCTAACGTGAGTGCAATAACTTAAGAGATGCTCGGGATTCACATCTCCTAAGGATTCGTTAAACTATTTACCATATAGTAATATTTCGCTATTATAATAATGTCTATAATAAAATAAACTTACTTTTAAATAGCGTTAAGGAGTTACCTGATCTCCCCCTTAACACAATAATAGTCTCAGTAGTCCATCCGGTATCAGCGCATCTCCAGATCGGGAGACTACCCTAAATATTCCACGGACTACGGGAGAAAACCAAACTCGTACAAGGCGCGCTAGAGTATGTGACACGGCACACAATGCAATGTCAGGGTAGATATACTAATTAAGCACACGGGCTGGTGGTAACGCGTAGCAGCTACTACCGCCCACCTCGTGCCACACCCCCAAATCAAAAATCAAAAGTGGCCACCAAATAAATCTCAAAGTCCGAATATAATATCGAAGGAGTGTGTCCGATCAGAGGAATGACCTCATTAGCCCGAGATCTCTCCTGTTTTAGCCACCTTATGCCAACTCACGGGAGTTGGGTCCACGTATATACCTCAAAGGAACGTCGTCACCATCCTACTTCATTCTGGAATCTCCACCGCGTACACGGTTGTTAAAGCGGTTTTCAGAGTTGCCAGAGAGTATGACAACTTCCGATCCCGGTCTCTTTAACAACCAAACGTTATTATAACACCGCGGTCATTTCAAAATAATTGTACTTCAAAACTAGAATATAATATCTATTTCAAACCCATATAAATACAATATCATTTTCGTTTTAAAACCCATATCCATATTATATCATTTTTATAATCCAAATCAGTACAATATCATTTTTATTTCAAATATATCCTCCTTCCCAAAATCATTGCACTTATAAATTTATAATATTTCGAAACCAAACGCTTGAAATATAACCTTGCAAAACATAATACTTCGAATTTCATAGCTTCTAAACCATAACTTCCAAAACTTAAATGGTTTGGATATTCAAACAATATATAAAAATAAAATAGCTTGAATTTAAAATTATTTTATAAAGTAAAATAATTTCCTCGACTCCACAATTTTATTCACTTTAAATTAAATCTCAATTCATAACTTTCAACTCACTTTCAGTTTCAATAAACTATTTCAAACTTTGAGTAATAAATAATTTCAAAACTAAGGTTGGTAATTACGATTCAACAATTCAGTGTTCTATTATTTAGTTTTGAAATATTTGCATAATAAATCCATTTTCATTTAAATAAAACTCAAATTTCAAATAACTAAATATTTCCTTCAATTTATTTATACTTGAAATATTCGTTTAATTCATCTTGAACAAAAATCTAGCTATAAAAATCATACCTTTTAAAATTTCAAATTTAATAAATTTTACATCAACTAATTGAGTTTAATTCTTAAATAAGCTCAATTTCAAATAAATTTCCAATTTATCTTACAACCTTAATTTATTTAAATCAATATAACCTCTATATTAAAGTATGATTTAAATACTTGACCATATTTTATTTTAATAAAATCAAACTTCATTGTTAAACTTATTTTTATTAAACAAATTTATACATAGCTTAAATACAAGAATTTAACTATATATAAAATAATATTTATATAATATCAAAAAAATCAATATTTATTAAACCGTATATTTCTACCCAAAACCATAGAAATCATTTTCAAAATATTTACATATAGACCGATGGTGTCTGTATATAATTTTCTATCCTATGGTCAAGTGATACGGATATTTATCATTTCAATCCATAATTTAAAATAAAAATACAGTTATATATCATTTCAAACCGCAATCCCGAATGAAATAAAAATGCATAACAACTTGCAGTTTATAACAATATAAAATACAACATCCATTCATCCAATACCAACCATCAACCATTTATCAAAATCATCATCCAATTCAAACAATAACATCAATATAGAACAGATAATAAACAACAGGTATTTACTCGCAGTTTATATTCAATAATAAATTAAATAACAATTTAACTGGCAGTTTATATGCAATAATAAATTAAATAACAATTTAATTCAATAATTTTAATTTAAATGGGATGATGATTAAAATATGCCAAACAGTCATAAGTAAATTTCTAATCACATCAGAATTAATTTAACACACATAAGAAATTTTAGAAGTTGTGAGTGAGTTAAAACACCCACCTTTTGAATTTAAATTGAATTTAAATCCAATTTAAACCCAAAATTTAAATAGTCTCAAAACCCGTTCAAACTAGCGCCAAAATGTCTGGAGTTCCAATACAAACCTAGCGGAGAAAACCGCGCATGAAACGGACCTCGTATGTGAAAGTTATTATCATTAGAACATTAAGATTAAAAATTTGAAACAAATAAAACAAATTAAAAAAAAAATATGCACATCCTCACCAAAAGCCATGTCACCTTCTCTGCTACGTTCGAACCCATATCCGCAGCGCTCGAAACCGCTTGGCCTAACCACGTCATAGCGTTGACCACCCAAAACCGCCGCCTACACGCCACCGGTTGCCCAGCCAGAGACCCCCGTGACCTCCACTTAGCACGCCGACCTCACGCCACTAGTCGCGACGCCCCAAACGCCACCGGCCGCCACCATGAAATAAACCCTAATCAAATTGGTCGAGGCGATCTAGCCATCAAAACACCAAGCAACTCACGCCGATGAACTCCCCTCTGCCCGCTCTACAAAACCCATAAATCAATTTGACGATCCAGCAACGTTCATCGACGCGCGATGAACGGCCATGAGTATTCCATTGATTTCTGGCCACATCGAAACTCAAATTGAAAAATGAATTGTATTTCTGACTTGCGCTCGTCGAGAGCTTCAAATTCATATAAAATTCGATATAGTTTGTGGAGTTTGAAATTTTGATTTGATTTTGAATTGCAATTGGATCTAGAATTTGATTGTCTGCCATCGAGGAGGAGAGACGGCTGAATTGTATATACAGCAATGAGGAATAAGAAATAGGCTAGGGTTTATAACAAGGTATATATAGGTAGGTCAGAAATAGAGATGAATGGACACGATTGGTTCGGACCGTTGAACGATAAATGGCCCCAAAAAGCCCATTCTGACTCCGGAACAAAATTGGGTCAACCCATATATCAAAATAGATGTTTTTGAATATTTTAAACTCGATGGAAAAGGTTTCAAGTCCAAATTCGATCGTATGAAGAAGTTACGACAAAATCAAATTATTTCAAATTGATTTCAATTTAATTGATTCTTAAGCGTTTCAAGCCCATACGATCAAACGCCAAGCCCGCTCATTACGAAACTTGAAACCCTATAATAATTCAGCGTTATGGATCCGATGAAACTGGTTTCGTCGAAATCCGAGTCAGTGGCCAAAATGGCTTTTACGGTTAATTGAATAAATTATTAATTAATTAATTAAATCAGATTTTCAATTTCAATTCTATAATTGACAATTTTTATCGTTTTTAAATTTCTTAATCATTTACACTAATTTATATAAATTTAGATGTCAATTTAGAGTTGATTAGTTCATCAACAGTGTTAACCTCAATTTCATTAAATTCAGAAATTATAAATTTTAATTTCCAATAATTCTATTTAATTTACTTTTCGTTCTATTATTCAATTCATTATTATCAATCGGATGAAATTAACATTGGATTAAAAATCTATTACATTAATATTCTCACATTCCATCTTAATTTCAATTAACGTAATAATTTAATATTTAATTCCACTTATTTGCAATAAATCCAATTATTTAACTTTAAATTCCAATAAATAAATAAATCCTGACTCCCATTCTTTTAATTCAACTAATTATCATATTGTGAATAAAATTAACACTATTCCCAATTATTACCTTAATTTACCTTAACGTAACATTTAATTTGGATTTGTTGCAATTGATTTCCAATTCAACTGGATGAACTGAATATATAAGCAACTCATAAAAATTGTTGTCATTAATTCTTAATCACACATTTAAGCTTATTATTTCCACTCCAATATTATAGTTATTTATAGAGTATTGGTTTTTATTCAATTACCATCTATTATATATATTCATTAATTAATTCAATATTTACGTTCGTTTTCTTATATTAAATTTATAACCAGGTATAATAACATTTTCACTACTTCATTTATTGGAATTTCATTCAAATTGTTACTAATCAACTCATATTAACATTAATACCTTTAATTCTAATTATTATTTCATTCTTAATCCATAAATTTTATTTCTTTCAAAATTATACTACCAAAATATCATTATATTAACAAATTTAAATTGTCGAAAATCATGGGCCGTTACACTTTGATTATGTTTAATCGTTATAACTACTTAAAGTATTGAATTATATATATTAGTGTTTTATAAACTGAGCTGTTTTGAGTACATTTTTCATGGTTTATATAATTTTTTAAAACTGCTGCAGTAGTTGTAAAATGTAGCAAAAACGTTGATATACCGTAGTGTTTCAAAAAAGAAGCATAACTTACTTTTGCAGCGTTTCAAAACTACTGCTATATTATTGGTTCTTCTGAAGTAATGATATTAGGATGTGTTGCCAAACCGCTGCTAAATGAGTTTACAGCTTTTAATTTACGCTGCAAACTTAACTTGCGCAACGTTTTTTGAATGCAACGATGGCTATTTATTTAACAACATTTCAAAAACGCTGCGGAATTTTGTAACTCTATTGCAGCATAATATAAGGCAGCGTTTTTCAAAATGTTACAAGTGATTATGGCAGCACTTATAAAACATTGCGAAAGGTCCTTTTTGTTGTAGTGATTAGAAATATGGCTAGCAACTCAAAATAAATATGAAGCACCTAACATGGATATTGGCACATGGACTGATGTACAAAAAGAAGAGGCATCTAATAATGTCAAAGCTATGAATTTGCTCAGCCGATAAAAATGAATTTTAACGAGTCATTCTTTGCACTACTGCTTATGATATATGACGTGCATTACAAATTACCCATGAAGGCACAGACAAAGTTAAGAAAACAAAAATTTCTATTCTACAAAATCAATTTTCATGTTTTAAAATGAAATCAAATGAGTCAATTATTGACATGCATGCTAGATTTCAAACTATACAACACGATCTTATGGTACTATGAGTTAAATTTACTGATTTTGATTTAGTCACGTGAATTTTGAAATCTTCGACAAATGAATGGGAAAGAAAAATTTTATCCATCGAAGAAGCTAACAACCTTTCCCAACTCCAAGTCGAAGAATTAATAGGAAATCTGATGTCGTATGAAGCTAATTTACAGGCAAGAAAAGAATAAAATCAAGAAAGGAAAAACATAGCATTTCAGGTAAGCAATGACAACTCCGACTGGGAAGAAGATGAGATTGTTTTCATGGCCAAAAATTACAACAAGGTCAAGAAGTTCAAAATGATGATGAAATTTCAAAACAACACCACAAATTCCTCAAATCAAACATTAATGAAGTGCTTCGGGTGTGATATATTTGGTCATATGAAGAAAAACTATCCACTACTCAACAATGATAAAAAGAAAAAAAATTGAAAATTTCAAGAAAAAGTGAAGAGCATTTCAAGTAACTTGGGATGATTTTGACTCTTTCTCATCGTCCGATAGCGACAATGACTCGGAACAAGCAAATGTTTGCTTCATGGCTAATACAAATGAGGTACATCCTGAATTAAATATGATGAAATTCTTGAAATTAGTATAGAATTAGATGACAAGTATAGAGAAATAAAAAAATTAAGTAAAGAAAATATAGGAAAATTAAATAGAGCTGAATTAGAAATTGGATTGTTAAAAGACGAGAAAATCATCTCAAAATGCTACTTTAACACATGATATAGAGAATAACAAAATAGAGAATTATAAACTTGAAAAAAAAGGACGAATTAAAATAAAATTTATAATCAGCTAATTTTTCGATCTCAAAAATAAATTAGATAAAATTACTAATAATCTTTCAAAATTTAATAAAGGAAAGCAAAATCTAGATAATTTGATAAAGATATCAAAACCTTCAGGAAATAGAACGGGACTAGGATTTAATGATAAATTCATAAACATTATTGAAATAATTTGGTTGCTAATAATAATCAAAGATTTAGGAAGTATAGTACATTATATGAAAATTTTAGAAAAGCAAAATCTAAACATGAAAATAAGGAAACAAAAATGATTAAAATATGGATTCCTAAAGCAAATAACAAATTGATAAGATAAAATTACATAGATATATATCTAAAAGATATAGTTCATAATGAAAATTACATCTCTAAAGGTTCCAAACCCTCTTGGGTATCACTACCTTCTCTTACTAACACATAAGACCCTAACAGAGAAATTGTGTACCAACTAATTTTTTTAATTCTTTTGCAGGTACACAAAAAAAACTAATAATAAGTAGAAATGGATACTCGGTGGTGGATATGCCAAACACATAACGAGAAATGCACATATGCTATCAAACATCACTTACATGGTCGGTGGCAGGTCACTTTTGGGGATAATTCAAAAAGATATGCTATCGGAATTGGAAACGTCATAAATGTTGGTATATCTACTTCTCCTATCATTTCAAATGTTTTATTAGTTGGAAACTTAAAACATGATTTACTTAGTATAATTCAATTATGCAACAAGGGGTTTAAAATTGATTTTGAAAAAGATAAATGCAATATTTATGATAAAAATAAAACTTTAATTTTAAAGGAACAAGAAATCGAAATATTTATATTCTAAACATGAATATTAATCATAATAATGATTTGTGCTTAACCGCAAATCATGATGATCCGTGGATATGGCATAAAAGATTTTGTCACATAAATTTCAAAATATATAAACGAAGTAGCTAAAAACAATTTGGTAAGAGGATTGCCCAAAATAAATTTCAAAGTTAAAAATCTATGTGATGCATGTCAACTTGGAAAATTGAAGAAAAGCTCATTGAAATCTAAAAAGGAAATTTCTACTGAATAACCTCTTGAATTACTTCATTTGGGCTTATTTAGTCCAACTCAAGTATGTTCGATAAATCACAATAAGTATGTCTTTGTAACTGTAGATTATTTTTCAAGATATACTCGGACGCTTTTTTTAAAGCATAAAAGTTATACATTCGAAATGTTTAAAATTTTTGCTAAATGAATTAAGACT
This sequence comes from Allium cepa, assembly GCA_030765085.1. Taxonomy (NCBI): domain Eukaryota; kingdom Viridiplantae; phylum Streptophyta; class Magnoliopsida; order Asparagales; family Amaryllidaceae; genus Allium; species Allium cepa. Next base: position 141,788,532 of record CM060931.1, on the reverse strand, counting down.
CTAATGGATCTAAAAATAAAAAGTGTAAGAAGTAACACCATGGATTATTTGAAAATGAATTATTTACAAATTTTTGTAATAAAAAGGGAATTACTCATAATTTTTCATGTCCTTGAACACCACAGCAAAATGGAGTAGTTGAAAGAAAAAATCGCGCCTTCCAAGAATGTTCTCGAACTCTCCTAAATGGCAGTGGCTTACCAAAGAATTTTTAGGCCGAAGCAGTTTCTACTGCATGTTAAATATTAAATTGTGTAACTCTTAGAGCTATGACAAAACATACATGCTATGGAATGTTCTACAAAAAGAAACCAAAAGTATCATATTTTCGAATATTTGAATCAAAATATTTTATTCTAAATACAAAAGATAATCTTGGTAAATTCGATTCAAAAGTAGGTGAAGGAATTTTTGTTGGATATTTCGATCAAAGTAAAAGCTTACAGAATTTTCAACAAATGAACAAATGTTATAAAGGAAAGTCTTCATATCTCGTTTGATGAAAACTTAAAAATTATTAACAAAGATGACGAAGAAATTTTTGACACTAATCAAAATAAAGCCATTGAAACTATAATTGAAATTAATAATGATAATCAAAATAACAGTAATTTGAAATCACCACCCCGTATTTTAAAAGATCACCTTATTGATAACATTATTTGAAAATCTAGATAACAAAGTTTTCATCTAGAAGGCAAATAAATCAAATGAGTAATGTAGAATTTATATCTATTTTGAACCAAAAAAATACAAGGAAACATCAAATGATGATTTCTGGATTTTAGCAATGCAAGAAGAACTTAATCAATTTGAAAGAAATAATGTTTGAGAACTGGTACCAAGGCCAAACGATCAGTCAGTAATTGGAACAAAATGGGTTTTTAAAAACAAAGCTGGCAAAAAAGGAAATATTATACGTAATAAAGAAAGATTAGTCGCACAGGAATACAATCAAGAAGAAGGAATTGATTATGAAGAGACTTTTGCATCTGTGGCACGTCTTGAAGCCATAAGAATATTACTTGCTTTTGCATGTCATCATAACTTTAAGCTATTTCAAATGGATGTTAAAAGTGCTTTCTTAAATGGTTTTATAAAAGAAAATGTTTACATAGAACAACCACCACTATTTATTCATGAAAAATATCTAAATCATGTTTTTAAACTTAAAAAAGCTTTATATGGTTTCAAACAAGCACCTCGAGTTTGATATGGTCGATTAAAATCACATTTAATTAATTCTGGTTCTTAAATTGGTAAAATAGATACAACTTTATTTATTAAAATAGAACAGAAGGATATATTAATTATTCACATTTATGTTGATGATATTATATTTAGATCTACTAATGAAAATTTATGTAATGAATTTTCTACAATAAGGACAAACGAATTTGAAATGTCTCATATGGGTGAATTGAATTTCTTTTTAGGATTACAAATAAAACAATTAAAATAATGGAATTTTTATAAATCAAGAAAATATTGTAAAGAATTACTAAAACATTGTGGAACGGATAATACATCAAATAAACCCACTCTAATGAGTACTACTATTCATCTAGACAAAGATGAGCATGGAAAAGAGTTCGATCAAAAACTATATAGAAGCATGATAGGATCCTTACTATACTTATTCGCTATTGGACTAGGTATTATGATGACATGCTATGACCATTTTTATCGATTATATATCTATCGTATATCGTTTCCCTCCATTTTGATAACGACAAAAGGGGTGAAATTTATGTATATACGTAGTGGGAGATGCATATACATAGGGGGAGACAAACATAAACAAACATAATAATATTTCCATTCTATAGTTGATATTTTGGATAGTTCATTGTACAGTTGTCATCATAAAAAAAGGGGAGATTATTAGAACCTCCCTTTGTGTTCCAATGATAGCAACTATACAATCATATACATTGACCGTATCAAGATTGCAGGTATATGCCACAAGAAGACACCATGCTTGAAGATACCGAGGCTCAAAGAGAAACGAAGATTCATTGACCATACTAAAGTTATTCTGCTATAAAAGAGTCCTAGATATAATATTGCTGAGGGTCTCCTTGAGTATATATGCATACACGAACATACACAATTTCATGTACATCAAAATTGAAGCGAAAAACTGTTTTTACACCTCACAGAGGTCTATGATAAAACCATAGACGTCTATGACAAGTCTCGGGTTAAAAATTAAAACAAATCATAGACGTCTCAGGATTTTACCACAGACGTCTGTCATGAGCTAAAACTGTCAATTATGAATAGACACTTCTGTTTTGAAACAAAAGGAAATCATCTTTCAACGAAAGGTTGCTGCCATTAAAATAAATAACTTTCTCTAATATTAACAACTCTTCATCCGCACCTTTTTAAATCTATAAATACCACTTTGATTGAGAAGTAGAGATCATCTAACTTGAATTAATCTATTCTTTACTCTCTTGATTTTTAAGCACTCTCTTACATATACATTGTTCACATACTCTCAATCTATTATAACCAAAATATAATTTTGGTTAAATCACTTCCTACAACTCAAAGTATTCATATTCATATACTCAAAGGGGATCATAGGAAGATTTGTACTACAAGTCAAAAACTGTGTTATTTGAAACACAAGATTGTCATAGATATTTTTGTATTAGCCTATTCCTCCAGGCGAAGTGAGGGTAATTTGTTTAAAGGAAATACCGAAAGGGAGCTTGGGACAGGACGTAGGACGGGAGGTCTGAACAAGTATAAAAACTCTAGTTTGCATGCTTTTTTACTTTACTATTTATTGTCTACTATTACTTTAACTTATACACTTGCATATTATACATAGGTTAGATAATATACGATCCACAAGAATTTCAGAAATCACTTCTATATATCCTTTATATAAACTTATTCAAAAAATCTCAATTTAAATATATTTCACAAAACTATACTTTTATAACATCATAAATCATACTTTTTATTTATTTAAAAACAAATTCATTCCTTTTGAATAATTTAAAAATTATTAATACATATATGCTTCAAAAATCACTTTGAAAATCATTTTCAGTTCAAAATCACTATTTTATAGTACTTGAAAATACTAAAAATATGGTCAAGTGCTACTATATCACTAAATAAGCAAAACAATCTATGTCATAAAATATGGCATCCAACGCATCATATATCAAAATATATGAAAAGTAAAATCAACAATGTGAGGAATCCTATTGGATCCCTCCAACCTGTCCCTCTGCATCACATACAGTATATAATCAATAATATAAAAATCAACCGCTTCGAGACCGGATTCGTATACAAAGGGTCATCTGCTTATATGCGGGAATGTAATAGGGTCTCATCCGCTCTAATAGCCGAAAATATATCCAAACCAACTAATAAATATAGTAAATCATCCAAACAAGTAATAACAGTCAACAATAAAAATATCCACACATCCAATAAATAATTTTATCGACTAATAATATTTCTGGTTAACTAAAAAGGTGAGATTAACTCACATTGATTTTAGTTTCGTAAAAACATTCCGTTTTGAATTAAAATAGAATAGATGTTCAATTTTAACCAAAATTCCCACTAGCTCCTTATCCATCCAATCCAACTCTGTAGTGTAGCATTCGCCGATACAATCGCAACGCAACTCATCGTGCTCATTTTGGACCTCGTATGAAGGAGTTGCACACTTTATAAGATTTTAAATTAATTAATAAAATAAATTATAAATAATTTTTAACCTAACCTTAAATTACCCTCCACACGCGTGTCTTCCCCCTTCCAATTCGAGAGCAACCAAACCAATCTTCGTTGAAATTCTTCGATTGTCACACCTCCTTTGCTTTGCTGGAGATAAAACAAACGTCGCCATCACACTCCCCATCACGAGCCGCACCTACGACAAACCCCAAGCCAAGATCGGTCGACTAAAATGCCCTCTACGGTGTGCCCAAGTTCAATCGAACGTGGCTCGAATATGCTTCCATTCATCGATGATTCGACAATCTATCCTTACATAACGTAGAGCTCGTCGAGCTCTATGACTTTCCGTCATGCGTCGCGGCATTTCATTGAGTGGATGAGGAGAAATTGAAGGAGAAATATGGGCTATTTTTGGCCATTAGATCAAAACGATGGCTGAAGAAGAACTACGGTTTTCAGTTTTGCAAAAATGAAATTGTTCAAGTCCTTATATAGAAAATTTCAAAACACTATTCACATGCTAAATTTCCAAACTCCATATGAGACGTGCTGCCTGATGTTCTATATGTTATACCACTATTTCGAGCACAATGGAATATATATCGGAAGCCAATTCCATCATATACAGAAGTTATCTTTTCAAAATCAAACTATGTTAATTTAAATTTCCTTAATTAATTTCTACACATTTCAAACTCGCACGATCAAACGATACGTCCGATCACCATGAAATTCGATGATATATAATAATTAATATTATTGACCTAAGGAACTGGTTTCGTTGAAATCCGAGATAGTGCCCCAGAAGGCTATTTTTTTACACGTTAATTAAAATGAGTTATTTCCAAAATCATTTTAATCACTTTTAATTCCATTTTAGAAGTTTACTATGTCTATTCTTGTTTAAATAGAATTTAAATCAACTTACGAAATCATTTTTTCCCAAATTAATTTAAAGATTATATTATTTAAACATTTCCAAACATTAAATTTAACAATTTAATTATCATATAAATCACTATATTTAAAATTCAAGCTATTTAACTTATAAAATTAATTTTTCGATATTTAAAATCAATTAAATATTCCAAATTCAAATAACTGAAATTTTGGGTCGTTGCATTGATAGTAAATGTATGCGGCTTTAGGACTAGCAATCCGCCAAATCGAGAGGAAGAGAAATCACCATTTAATATGGACTAGAGGGCATTAATTTTAGGCAACCTTTTAGTTAAGATGTCTAGTTTTGTAATTGTATGTTGCTCCTACACATGTTTATATATTTTTCTGTACTGTTGCTTAGGTGAGATTTCTATAAGTAACGTTGTTGTCACAATATTGATTGGTTATGTGTATAAGCTTATCAAATTAAATATAATTTTTTTATAAAGAATGTGAAATGCTTTGTCAAATTATTGTGATTTTAATTATTAATATTATTTTATCCATATATGTGTGTGCGTGCTGGAATATGTAAACCAATTGACTTATATGAATTGTATTAATGTACATATGTCTGTATTGCATAATTATTTGATCTAATTATTTTAAAATGCATATTTGCAATAATTATAAACATTAGTATTTGAAAATAAATTTTTGAAAAATTTATATATTTATTATTATTATTATTATTTAATCATTATATGAACTAATATAAAATAAATTATGATTTTAAATTCAAATTTAAATTTTCTAAAATTAAATTATCATCATAGAAGCTTTCAGAAAAAATTCATTATTTATAATTATTTTTTAATATTTTTAAAAATTATTTTATTCTTCGACTAAAAAGTAATTAATTATTAAATATATTATTTTAACTCGGAAAATTCTGAAAAAAATTTACAAGCTCTAAAATATAGTTCTTGTTTTTAAAAAATATAAAATTTTAAATATTTTAAATTAGTTATTTTATATTAATTAATTATGATACTTTGATTAATTAATTAATAACACATATATACTAATAAAATAAAATTATAACAATTTTTAGATTTGGTATCAAACACGTTTATGGCATCTTCAAAAGCAAAAGACCTACCTGAAGATGATCAATATTCAGACCTCAATGATGAGGATTATGCAAATTATTTGATTAGATTGAATGGATGGCCCGCAATCTAGGACAAGATAAAGGAAAGATGGTGCAGGATTAAACATGTAATATTCTTTCCAGCAATTACAATAAGACGCATTACTTTAATAAATTAGACACACTACTTTAAAAAAAAAAGAAAATATTCTTTATAAGGGTTAAAAGGTGTCCTAACCGACTTTTAATTTAATAAAATTAACAAATAATTCTTGAATTTAAAGGCTTTGGAATCCAAAGAATATAAAGTTTATGATGACCTACCTTTTTGGACGGTTTAAATCAACAATAAATCACACATGTCAACTCAAACCATTCAAAAGGGAGGATTGTCAATGGGTAAATAAGACATAAGAGAAAAAAGGAAAACAAAACACAAAATCTCACAGCGGAATGACAAAATATAATAATCAAAGAAACAGTTCATGAAGCTGTTTTATAATATACATTTGATTACACAATTTTTACAACAATCAGAGTACAAACAATGACATATCAATAATGATGTAACAGAAAGTTACTAATAATATAATAAACCAAACTCCGTCTTCGTCCTCCAGAAATAGAGTCTTCAACACTGAAAAGCTCAGGTTGATCCGGGCGTAATAAAAAGACAAAACACTCAAGTCGGAACTAGAAAATCTTATGTAAGTTAAATCAAAAATAAGTAAATATGAGTGTAATGACTTCAGAGATGTTATGAGATTTTACATCTTCTATTCAGTGTGTAACGTGCGTGCAATAACTTAAGAGATGTTTTGGGATATTCCATCTTCTAAGGATCCGTTAAACTATATATACGCAATGTCTGTATGTAAAGTAAAGTATTAAAATAACTTAAGGTGTTATCCATATCCCTCTTAACACATTTTTATAGGCATCGTAGTCTATACAGTACTGTAGACTCCATCGTCTACTGGTGGGCTATCAGGGAGCACTCCATAGGAACGACACAAACCAAAATCGTAGTGAGCTCGATAAGGCATATGACAAGGCCCGTGAGGCAATGTCCGGGGTAGGATTCTACCATTTTGCACTCTTGGACAGGTGGTAACACATAGCAGCTACTACCAACTACCTCGAAACACACTCCCATAATCAAATCGAAGGTGGCCATCAATCAATCACAAAGTAACAGATATGGTATCAAAGAAGCGTGTCCGATTGGAGGAGCGACCTCACTTGGCCCGGTATAGCTCCTATTTTAGTCATATCAAGCTAACCCAAAGGTTAGGGTTACGTTCTTACCTCATACAATAGCGTTCGCCAAACCATCCTACTTCGTTCTGGATTCTTCACCACATGCACAGTTGTTAAAGTTGTTTTAGAATTGGCAGAGAGTATGACAATATCCGACCCAGGCCTCTTTAACAACCAAAGGCTTATTTCACATGGTGGCCATTTCATAAAAAGTTTTTAATAATAAATCCAGAAAATAGTTTATACCTTCATATCAAGATATCTGTATACTTATTCCAAAAGTATAAATATATTTATAAATGCCAAGAAAGATTTTCTTTCAATCAATTTCGAAAATAATTTATAAATCTTTCTTAAACCATCTACATGCTTAAGGACCATTATAAAGCTATTTATAAATTCCAAAACAGTTTACAACTCTTCCCTTTTCATAAACTTCTATGCAAATTCCTTTAAAACGCTTCCAAATCCCTTTATACAAGCTTTTATATAACCCTTTATAAAATCCTTTAAAACCTTTATAACTCCTTTAAAAAACCATTTTAAAATCCTTTATAAAAAATATCCTTTATAAAATCCATTATAAAATCTCTTATAAAACTTTTATAAATTTTTTACAAAACCTTTTACTAAATTCTAAAATCTTTTACAGAAACTATATTAAATATTTTATTAAATTAAATTTTATATAAATCTCTTAAAACTATATTAAATATTTTATTAAATTAAATTTTAAAATTTTTAAAACATACTTTTAAAACTAAATAAAATTATAAGTAAAAATCAAAAATTTACTTTTTAAGCCATACCTTAACTTATAATTTGAAACTATTAAAACATCTAAATAAATTATTTTCCAAATATAAATTTTAATTAAAATCATTGAATTTAATTTAAAAATCAAATTTATAAATCAAACATACTTTACCATTTAGAAAATAATTTAAAACCGACTAACAGTGTCCGTATATAATTTTCTACCATATGGTCAAGGCATAGGGTATGTATCATTTCAACCCAAAATAGTTAAATTTTCCGGGTATATAACATTTCAAACCTTATCCCAAATTAATAATTTCCAAGTCAATAAAATCACTCGAGTATGTATCATTTAAACCCATAACGAGTTTCCCAAATCTATAAGATCATTCGGGTATGTATCATTTCAACCCATAGCGATAATAGAGATATAAACATCCAATCATCCAAAATATCAACAAATAACATCCATCACAACCAACATCCAAATTAGCCAACAAATCACAACAATTAACTGGTTATCATTATCAGGTATTTCACTACAATTTAAATTCAATATTAATTTACATGGTAAATTAATTCAATATAAATTCAAATTAAATTTAAACTTCAATTTAAGTTACCAAACAACAATCAGTAAATTTCTTATCACATCATAAATTTAATTCAACTAACATAAGAAGGTTTAGTATTTTTGAGTGGCTTAAATCACTCACCTTTGATTTATCGTTGATTTAAAATCCAACAAAAGCCCAAAAATTCAACAGTCTCTAAATTCAACCAAACTAGTTCCAGATCGTCCAAAATTCCGATACGATCGCAAAGGAAGAAACCTCACCCAAATCCAAGCTCATATGGAAAACTTATGTGTGTTAGAATTTGAAAATTTAAATTTAAAATTAAAATGAGGGAAAAACTGTAACATCCCAAAATTTATTAATTTAAAATTTGGTAACTTATTTGAACTTTTGGAATTTAATTTGAAAAGTTACAAAATAAATAAAATATAAATATATATGTATATAGAGAAACAAGACAATAAGCATTTAAGTTAGAAATACATATTTAAATTAGAAATAGAAATAGATATATATAAGATAAATTAAAATATAAAGTGAATACATTAGAAAAATTATAACAACATATTAACTATAGAAATTCATTTATATTATAAAGCCATAAGACAAGAAAAAATTTATACATTCAAACAAAATAGGATATGTATGTAGCCCTAAGAAGAAAATATAAATATCTATGTACAAACAATTAAAGGGATAAACATGAAGTGTGTAGTAATTAATGCTAGCCCAAAATGTATCTTATCAGCCACCAAGAAGAACCCGCTCAGTCAAACAAGATAAAAAAAATATCTTTGATATATTGTACAAAACCTTATAATCACGTTGTACAAATATATCCCCTGTAAACTTCTTTCTATAAATCAACTTCTCATATTTCAGTTTGTTCATTCAAAGCTAAGCAAATCTCAAGTAAGTGCCATCTAAAACTTAAAAAAAATTCAATTTAAACAACACTCCAGCTAACTCAAACCAGAGAATTAAAGAGGAAGATTTCAGCTTGCAATTTTCACAGCCTGTTTCAACATAGCAAACTCTGTTCATTTTGGAATCAAGGTGAGTAACATATGTTTTTAAAATTTAAAAGCTTGAATCTGTTGCATATATATATCTATGAATAAGTATGTTTCTATAAATATATGGATCCTATGAATATATTTGAAAACTGGAAGTACTTTGTACAGGTTATTGTTTATACATGTTCTCTGTTCTGAGATTTTAAAATACCAGATTTTTGATTCAAAAATCATTTTCACCTGATCTACTTAGTGTTTGGGTTTAGTGTTAAAACAAGAATTGATTGTTATAGCATATGTTAGAGTTTAAAATTTTATTTCAGCCAAAACAACTTGGTACTGGCTCTGGAACTCAAGAAAACTTAGCATAACTTTAAATTAGTTAAAATTCGAATATCTTAATTCTCGAATTCAGGTTTATAAACTGAATTCTTATACTAAAATATGATTTTTAAAGCAAAAGTTATAATTTTTAGATCAAGGATTAAAGAGTAGTTTGGATTTATATAAATTTCATAGTTTTGGGAATTTCTAATGATCTACTGATGTATGGAGGTCGGAATTGTGTCTGGAGGTGGAGGAGTAATCGGTGGTTGTAGGAAAAATAGTAGATGGGTTTACAGATAGACGTGGAAGCGGCGGTGATGAATTCTAGTTCGTAAACCTAGTTTTCTCGAGGCCGAGAAATTTTGTTTCGTTCGTCGTCTGTGATCGATCGAGTGCGATGTGGTTCTGGGGAATGGAAGAGGGGAGCTTGACGAGTAGTTGGTCGGAGTTTCAGGAGTTCTGATGATCAAGGTTGCGGAGGCGATGTGTTTCCAGGTTTTGAAGGAGTTTCAGCTTCTTCTGTTTCCAGGTTTGGGTTTTAACTCGAATTCGATTTCGAGGAGATGATGGGGTTTCTGATGGTCGGGGAGTGGAGCATGGAGGATCGTCGACTTGTTCGACGATGCAGCGTCGACTGGAGAGGTTCGTCGGAGCCGTGCACGTAACCGTGCACTAGCTCTGGTAATTTGGAATTTGTGTTGTTGGGTGGAAGCAGGGTGTATGCGTATTTGTCTCGAGAGACTCGAGTGTTTACTTGAAGATTTTCAGCGTTTGACTCGAAGCAAATATTGTCTGGCTCGGGTAGAATGTGTTACAGGGTTTAAACCTGTTCCTGTTTTGAAATTTTAAATTAAATTTTAAAATTATAAATTAAGTTTTAAACTGAGTTTATAAATCAAAGTTTAAAATATAAATTCAAGTTTAGTGTGGAAACTTAGTTTGTGAACAAATAAAGTTTTTTTTTATTGTTTTAATAAATTAAAGATGTTTAAGCAATTACGTGAATTTTATAAAGAATTTGGATTAAAATGAATTTGAAATTTGTAAAGAAAGGATTTAAGCAAAGCTAAATTAAATTTGAAACCTGGATCTTAAATCTAAATTTGAATTCTAGATTTTGAAATTAAATAAAGTTTTATAACTTTAAATGTTTAAATAAGTTTAAATGTAAAGGTATACTTTAAATATGTGAGCTTAAAAAGGAATTTGATTTAACTCTTTAAAATTTCTTTTATAACAAAAATATTACTTAAACATATGAATTTGAAGGTTTTCAAAATTAGTTTTTAACTTTATAGAAGATAAATTGGTATTCATTTTATATTTTGAAATGAAAATGAAATTTAAGCAGTAAATTTGAAAGAAATGTTTTCTAACATATTTGTGTGTGATAGCTAAATCATTTATAAGAATGAGCTTATCTTAAAGTTAATAAAGATATAATGATTTGTAATTCATGGGATTTATGAATTTTCTCTTTATGAATTAACTTATAATTAAGAAAATTAATCATTGATTTAAAAATAAAATAATAAAAATTAATAAAAATAATTATGTGGTTAATTCATTTAAATCACATTCACCTTAATTGAAGATGATTAACTAATGTCAAATATTGTGTACTGGATTGGTATTTCTGTTGTGCTTGTGTTACTGTGTTATGCGAATTCCTTTGTGCTGAACTGTGATTTGTGATTTGTTTCTGTGTGTATGTGAAAACCCTTTTTTCCCGTAAAACGGAATTTAAATTTCGATGCGACAGGGAGTCGGATTTTAGTTGGTTATCCGAAACCCGCATCGAACCCCGAATGTGAATCTTTGTGATAGATACATCCATGTGTTTAAAATTAAGCGCACACTATTCGATTTAGCCGGAAGAGGACCCTTGTGTCATATATCTCATTCCGAATAGTGATACGACGAAATGGATAGCATTTGAAGACGGTGGTGAAGACCGGGCATTTACGAGAATGATAGGATAACCTATCGAATGTCTCTGCACTGAGTTGTTCCGGTATAGAGATCTCCATATGTGATGGGGAGTCCGATCGGGATTGTGGATACCCGGATTTGAAAGGGCTTCTTCCTTATTGGACGAAGTGCCTTCGGTTTTGTTCGAACCCGAAATAGACTTGTATGGTGGTGTGTCTAACACTACACCTTGAGATATAAAACAGATTTCTTTCAAATACATATCTGTTGGTGGCGGAGAATTTATTCTCTTAGCTTAACACCCTTCTCTGAGACGTACGAGCTCAGAGGTTATGTAATTGAAGGTTATTAGTGAGATACTCCTAATTTGATAGTGTGGCATGCTAAGTGCTGTTGTGTGTTGATGATCATTTGTTGATCAAAGTATGGCTTTCTTTTAAAGCGTAGCATTGTGGACGAGACCTCATCGGACCTCACAACCCGGAAATGGTCGAAACAGGAAAGATGCGACAAGGTTATGAGGGTCGCGCTCTTTAGGGTATGTCATTTCCTTCTGGAAAAAGGTGACGTCATGGTATGGAGCCCAGATATTTACCTATGTGGTTGCTTCAATCTCATTTACTGTGTGGTTGTTGCTTTGTGATGGAGGGCCCTCAGATAAAGGTTGCAAACGACTGGGGAATGGCATAGTCGAGTAGTAGTTACTAATTACAGAGGTTACCCGGCCTTGTGTTGGCAGAGAGCTGGTCAAGTTCTCGGGACGTCCCTCCAGAGGCGTACCCATGTGACAGTAGGAAGTTACTTAGCTTGACCATTTGTTGGAAATCCAAAAAAACAATACGTACCCTGTACGGTTTTAGTTGTATAACCTTCCATGCAGCGTGGCGGTAACCTACCACAAAACATGGTAACTATAGTAGACATATAATAATGGTTGTATGCTGGCTAAGATTAATATTATATTTTCGAAAATGTTTTCTACACTATGCACTAGCAATAATATCAAAGAATTTTTCTCGTATCAAACATATTTGACTATCATAAGAAGAAATCTCCTCCAATTCTGCGATTGCATTGTGTATGTGGCGGGAGGTCTTATGGTAGTTTCATTTTCAAAAAGCATAATGACTTTTATTTTATAAATCTTGTTTATTTAAAAGAAACTATTTTTGTTTACTCATACCAGTCCCATGACTGACCCGGAGTTTATTGTTCCTTTTCTAAACTCTGGGTGCCCATAATTTCTACATGGGCAACCTAGTAGCAGGTTTTCGTGTTCTGGTGTTAGCAGTATTTTGGTGGCTTTTATCTTGGAGATATTTTGGAAGCTTTGGATACCAAGGTGCTTAGTTTTTGTAAGTTCGCTATCGCTTCATCCCTTTGAAGACTTTTTGGCATATGATCACTTGTTGTTCTATTATGATGTTCTATTTGGAGTTGTGACATATGTATTATGATATTCTGATGTAGTAATGGATATTATGTTGATGTTGTATTTGTATCGTAATGCATGATATTCATTTTTTTCGCTGTTTTATGTTCATCTGATGTTGTTATAAGCTCCATCCGATTGGAGTTTGATGTTTGAATTTTTGGCAGTCGAATACAAGTAAGGTATTTAGTGTCAATTTTCGAGCATTGAATTTCGAATCGTGACAAAGTGGTATCAGAGGTGAAGGTTGAGTAAGAACTTTAGCTATGGAGTATAACCCATTAGATGGCTCATTAGAGATAGGGTGAAGTATACCCTAGAAAGAGTATAACCGAGACCGAAACTTCAAATTTTCTTAGTCTATTTTCTTTAACTGCTGCTATTCCTTAAGATATCTCGTCCGAATATCTAAACCAATTTTCTTACTAATTACAGATAGTAAGAATGAGCAGTAAGAATGAGCAGACGAAGAGGAAGAACTAGGGGTCAAGGAAATGCCACAGTACCTAGCCAAGCTCCTCCAGCAGCAGAAGCAGCTTTATCTATTTCGAATCAGCCGTATATGGCTGATTTATATAAAAAATTCTCAAGGCTTGGTGGTAAGTCATTTACCGGCAAGGAATCGATTGTTGAGGCCCAAGCATGGATTAGATCATGTGAAAGAATCTTTAGAGGGTTGAAGTTGCAAGACAATCAAATGCGACTCATAGCTTCTTGGCAACTTCAAGAAGAAGCCTTAGCCTGGTGGGAGACAGTCACTGTAGATAAGACGGAAGACGAGTTTACTTGGGAGAAATTCAAAGAGGTATTTGAGAAGCACTATATGCCATCAACTGGTATTTCTCGAATGTACAAGAAATTCATGGACTTAAAGCATGGGAATTTGTCAATCGAGGAGTATCTAAACAAATTCAATGAATTGTCTCGATTCGGTCCAGAATTGGTGAACACACCTTTAAAAAAGAATGAAAGGTTCATTCGTGGGATGAATAAGAAATTCCACGAAAGGATGACTGGCTACGTCAAAGAATCCTTCTCAGATTTGATTGATATGGGGAACAGATATGCTACATTTGATATGCAAGAAGCCCCGGTGGAGAAAGGAAATTCGGGCAATCAAAATTGGAAGAAGCGGAAATTTGAAGGCAAGAAACCATGGCAGAGTAAGGAGAAAAAGGAGAGCAACCAGGGAAGCACATCAGAGAATGTCACTTGCTATAATTGCTTGGATAAGGGCCATTATTCTAGTAGACGTACGAAGCCTAAGAGACAAGTCAATCAATCCGTTCAAGCGAAGTCCAGGAAATGTTATTATTGTCAGAAATTGGGACACGAAGTTAAAGACTGTCCAACCATGAAGCAAGCTCAGAAAGCCAAGGTGTACTCAGTCAAAGACAAACCCGCATCTTCCAAAGCAGAAAAGGGGAAAGGAGTTCTGGAAGGTAATCTCATTATTTATGATAGCATTGTTAGAGTTCTGTTTGACACGGGCGCTACGCATAATTTTATCTCTCAGCAAGCTATAAATGAATTAAATTTGAACCTGATTTTGTTGATGAGCCTATATGCGTAAAGAATCCAGTTGGAGGTCCCGTGAATCTTTGTCTTCGATGTAGAGACGTTTCTATCTCATATTCTTGTTATCAATTCCCTATTGGTCTCTTTGTTCTTGATTTTAACGAGTTTGAAGCCTTACTCGAAATGGATTGGCTAGCAAAATATGAAGCCAAATTGGATTGCAATAATCGATTGATTTCGATTAAAATCGAATTTGGAGATTTCATTGAGATTTCTTGTGAGGATCCTAGTCCTAAAAGAGAAGGGTTGATGTATAACTTGGGTTATCCCGAACCCAGTCTGGAGTCTATACCCATTGTTAGAGATTTTCCGGACGTGTTCGAAGAAGTGAATTCCTTTCCTCCACACCGAGAAATAGAATTCAGAATTGACCTAGCACCCAACGCTCGTCCTGTCGTTCATGCAAGTCGCAGGATGACACCCAGGGAAAGGGTTGAATTAGTTCAACAAGCCAGGGATTTACCAGAAAAAGGATTAATTTGTCCTAGTGTTTCTGAATGGGGTTCAGCAATCGTGTTTGTCGCTAAATCGGACGGATCTTTGAGATTGTGTGTAGATTACTGTAGATTGCTGCGATCTCAATAAGCTGGCTCTCAAGAATAAATTTCCTCTACCCAGAATTGATGATCTGTTTAATCAATTCCATGGCGCCCGTTTCTTTTCAAAGATTGATCCAGCCCAGGGGTTCTATCAACTACGAATCGCCGAAGATTGTGTTCATTTGACCGCTTTCAGGGATCCTAATATGTTCTACGAATGGTTAATCATGCCTTTCGGGCTAATTAATGCTCCAGCATACTTCGTAGATCTTATGACTCGTGTGTTCTGATAAGTATTGAATAAATTTGTGTTCGTATTTATTGATGATATTTTGGTCTATTTCAAGATCGAAGAGGAGCATGCTGAGCATCTTAGAATCGTTTTGGAGATTTTGAGGAAAAATATTCTATTCGCAAAATTTTCCAAATGCCATTTTTGGGTCAAAGAAGTTAAATTTTTCGGCCATATTGTTAATGAAGAAGGAATTTCTGTTGATCCTAACAAAATTTTCGCTATTCTTGATTGGAGAAAACCCACTACCCCAAAAGAAGTTCGAAGCTTTTTGGGTTAAGCAGGTTATTATCGGAAGTTTGTTTAGGACTTTTCTAAGATTGCTAGTCCATTGACTAAGATAACAATGAAGGATGTAAAGTTCAATTGGACTTTGAAATGTGACGAAGCTTTTTAGGAGTTGAAGAAGAGATTAACCACAGCTCATGTTCTCGCTATTATCAACGGGAACCAGGGATTATCTGTTTATACCGACGCTTGTGGTGATGGTTTGGGTGCGGTATTCATGCAGAATGGGAAGGTAATTGCCTACGCGAGTAAACAATTACGTCCTCATGAAAGAAACTACCCAACCCATGATTTGGAACTCTTAGTTGTTATCTTCGCTTTGAAAATATGGCGACATTATCTTCTAGGTAAAAATCTTTTCAGCTTTCTTAACAATTTACGAACTTAACTTAATAAATATACCTAATGAACTCTCTTTCTTTAGGTGAAAAATTCGAATTATTTACCGACCATAAATCTTTAAAATATCTCTTCACCCAGAAAGATCTGAATATGCGACAACAACGTTGGTTGGAATTTTTAGCATCTTATGACCTAGATATTCAATATACGCCCGGGAAAGCCAATGTAGTTGCCGATGCTTTAAGTAGGAGACATGCTGTTCTCGCATATCTTGTTGTCACTCCTACTCTCCTTGAAAAGATCGCTAGCAAGCAAACCGAAGAAAAGTTTCTTCGGGAAATTCATAGAAGAATATGTCGAGGTGAGATTCTAGTTTTGCAATTGACGATAATGGGGTTATAAGGATGAAATGCAGGATTTGTGTCCCGGACATTCCCGGTCTGAAGCGTGAAGTTTTTGATGGATGTCGCAAATCTAAATTCAACATCCATCCAGGAGTCAATAAAATGTATCGAGATGCCAAAAGAAATTTCTGTGGAAGATAATGAAAAGAGACATATCTATATATGTGAGTCGCTGTGCTACTTGCCAACAAATCAAAAGCTATCAAAAGAAAATGGCGGGTTTACTTCAGCCTTTAGAGGTACCCAAGTGGAAATGGGACCAAGTATCGATGGATTTCATCGACGGTTTGCCTCGTACTCGGAATGGCAATGAAGCAATCTGGGTCATTGTGGACCGTTTGACTAGGACAGCCCACTTCTTGCGAGTTAAATCTACCTGCACGGCAGCAAGTTTAGCCGAGTTATATGTGAAAGAAATTGTCCGTCTCCACGGCATTCCTAACAGCATAGTGAGTGACCGTGATCCGATTTTCGCTAGTAGATTTTGGGAGGCATTTCAAGACGCATTGGGAACAAAACTGAATTTCAGCACTGCCTATCACCCACAATTTGATGGGAAGACTGAGAGGATTAACCGAATCTTAGAAGACCTATTGCGTGCTTGTATACTTGATTTTGGTGGTTCTTGGGAGGACCATTTACATCTGGTCGAGTTCTCATATAACAACAGCTATCAGGCCAGTATAGAGATGGGTCCTTTTGAAGCTTTATATGGTCGTCCGTGTCAATCACCCGTATGCTGGATTGAGGCAGGTGATAGACTCGTCCGTGGACCAGATATGATTAAAGAAGCCACAGAGAAAGTTGATTTTATACGGAAGAAATTGAAAACAGCTCAGAGTCGTCAAAAGAGTTATTATGATCGCAGGAGAAGGGATTTGGAATTCCAGATTAGAGACTCTGTCTTTCTTAAAGTATCTCCAATGCGAGGAGTATTAAGATTTGGGAAGATCGGTAAGATAGCACCACGGTATATTGGTCATTTTCCTATTCTAGAGAGGATTGGTTCTTTAGCCTATCGAGTGCAGTTGCCTAGCTGGTTATCTGGCGTGCATGATGCGTTCCACATTTCTAATCTTCGAAAGTATGTGCACGATCCAGATAGTATTATTGAAGAACCTGCTCAGCACGATCTCAAAATCACTCCTAATTTAACAGTTAAAAGAGAACCAATAAAGATCGTAGATCGTGATGAAAAGCAATTGAGAAACAAAGTTATGAAACTGGTTAAAGTTCAGTGGAGTGGCAATCCAAAGGACTGCACTTTAGAAACCGAAGATAATATGCGAAAATCATATTCCAATTGCAGAGTGGATATCTCGGATTAAACTGGTAAGCCATTTCCTTATTTTTTCTGAATTCGTATATTCTTTATTTGCTTTTCTCTCTCTTTCAAATTTCGAGGATGAAATTTTCTTAAAGGGGGATATTTGTAACATCCCAAAATTTATTAATTTAAAATTTGGTAACTTATTTGAACTTTTGGAATTTAATTTGAAAAGTTACAAAATAAATAAAATATAAATGTATATGTATATAGAGAAACAAAGACAATAAGCATTTAAGTTAGAAATACATATTTAAATTAGAAATAGAAATATATATATATATATATATATATATATATAAAAGATAAATTAAAATATAAAGTGAATACATTAGAAAAATTATAACAACATATTAACTATAGAAATTCATTTATATTGTAAAGCCATAAGACAAGAAAAAATTTATACATTCAACTACATTCAAACAAAATAGGATATGTACGTAGCCCTAAGAAGAAAATATAAATATCTATGTAAAAACAATTAAAGGGATAAACATGAAGTGTGTAGTAATTAATGCTATCCCAAAATGTATCTTATCAGCCACCAAGAAGAACCCGCTCAGTCAAACAAGATAAAAAAATATCTTTGATATATTGTACAAAACCTTATAATCACGCTGTACAAATATATCCCCTGTAAACTTCTTTCTATAAATCAACTTCTCACATTTCAGTTCGTTCATTCAAAGCTAAGCAAATCTAAAGTAAGTGCCATCTAAAACTTAAAAAAATTCAATTTAAACAACACTCCAGCTCAACTCAAACCAGAGAATTAAATTGGAAGATTTCAGCTTGCAATTTTCACAGCCTGTTTCAACATAGCAAACTCTGTTCATTTTAGAATCAAGGTGAGTAACATATGTTTTTAAAATTTAAAAGATTGAATCTGTTGCATATATACATCTGTGAATAAGTATGTTTATATATATATATATATATATATATATATATATATATATATATGGATCCTCTGAATATATTTGAAAACTGGAAGTACTTTGTACAGGTTTTTGTTTATACATGTTCTCTGTTCTGAGATTTCAAAATACCAGATTTTTGATTCAAAAATCATTTTCACCGGATCTACTTGATGTTTGGGTTTAGTGCTAAAACAAGAATTGATTGTTATAGCATATGTTAGAGTTTAAAATTTTATTTCAGCCAAAACAACTTGGTACTGGCTCTGGAACCCAAGAAAACTTAGCACAACTTTAAATTATTCAAAATTCGAATATCTTAATTCTCGAATTCAGGTTTATAAACTGAATTCTTATACTAAAATATGATTTTTAAAGAAAAAATTATAATTTTTAGATCAAGGATTAAAGAGCAATTTGGGTTTATATAAATTTCATAGTTTTGGGAATTTCTGATGATCAACTGATGTATGGAGGTCGGAATTGTGTCTGGAGGTGGAGGAGTAATCGGTGGTTGTAGGAAAAATAGTAGATGGGTTTACAGGTAGACGTGGAAGCGGCGGTGATGAATTCTAGTTCGTAAACCTAGTTTTCTCGAGGCTGAGAAATTTTGTTTCGTTCATCGTCTGTGATCGATCGAGTGCGACGTGGTTCTGGGGAATGGAAGAGGGGAGCGTGACGAGTAGTTGGTCGGAGTTTCAGGAGTTCTGATGATCAAGGTTGCGGAGGCGATGTGTTTCCAGGTTTTGGAGGATTTTCAGCTTCTTCTGTTTCCAGGTTTGGGTTTTAACTCGAATTCGATTTCGAGGAGATGATGGGGTTTCTGATGGTCGGGGAGTGGAGCATGGAGGATCGTCGACTTGTTCGACGATGTAGCGTCGACTGGAGAGGTTCGTCGGAGCCGTGCACGTAACCGTGCACTAGCTCTGGTAATTTGGAATTTGTGTTGTTGGGTGGAAGCAGGGTGTATGCGTATTTGTCTCGAGAGACTCGAGTGTTTACTTGAAGATTTTCAGCGTTTGACTCGAAGCAAATATTGTCTGGCTCGGGTAGAATGTGTTACAGGGTTTAAAGCTGTTCCTGTTTTGAAATTATAAATTAAATTTTAAAATTATAAATTAAGCTTAAACTGAGTTTATAAATCAAAGTTTAAAATATAGATTTAAGTTTAGTCTGGAAACTGTTTGTGAATAGATAAAGTTTTTTTTTATTGTTATAATAACTTAAAGATGTTTAACCAAAGAATTTGGATTAAAATGAATTTGAAATTTGTAAAGAAAGGATTTAAACAAAGCTAAATTAAATTTGAAACATGGATCTTAAATCTAAATTTGAATTCTAGATTTTGAAATTAAATAAAGTTTTATAACTTTAAATGTTTAAATTGTAAAGGTATACTTTAAATATGTGAGCTTAGAAAGGAATTTAATTTAACTCTTTAAATTTCTTTTATAACAAAAATATTACTTAAACATATGAATTTAAAGGTTTTCAAAAGTAGTTTTTAACTTTATAAAAGATAAATTGGTATTCGTTTTATATTTTGAAATGAAAATGAAATTTAAGCAGTAAATTTGAAAGAAATGTTTTCTAACATATTTGTGAGTGATAGCTAAATCATTTATAAGAATGAGTATAAAGATAAAATGATTTGTAATTCATGGAATTCTGAATTTTCTCTTTATGAATTAACTTATAATTAAGAAAATTAATCATTGATTTAAAAATAAAATAATAATAATTAATAATAAAAAAATTATGTGGTTAATTCATTTAAATCACATTCACCTTAATTGAAGATGATTAACTATTGTCAAATATTGTGTGCTGGATTGGTATTTCTGTTGTGCTTGTGTTACTATGTTATGCGAATTGCTTTGTGCTGAACTGTGATTTGTGATTTGTTTATGTGTGTATGTGAAAACCCTTTTTGCCCATAAAACGACATTTAAACTTCGATGCGACAGGGAGTCGGATTTCAATTGGTTATCCAAAACCCACATCGAACCCTGAATGTGAATCTTTGTGATAGATACATCTACGTGTTTAAAATTAAGCGCTCACTATTCGATTTAGCCGGGAGAGGACCTTTGTGTCATAGAACCCATTCCGAATAGTGATACGACGAAATGGAAAGCATTTGAAGACGGTGGTGAAGACTGGACATTTACGAGAACGATAGGATAACCTATGGAATGTCTCTGCACTGAGTTTCTCCGGTATAGAGATCTCCATATGTGATGGGGAGTCCGATCGGGATTGTGGATACTTGGATTTATAAGGGCTTCTTCCTTATTGGACGAAGTTCCTTCGATTATGTTCGAACCTGGAACAGACTTGTATGGTTGTGTGTCTGACACTACACCTTGAGATATAAAGCAGATTTCTTTCAAATACATATCTATTGGTGGCGGAGAATTTATTCTCTTAGCTTAACAGCCTTCTATGAGACATACGAGCTCAAAGGTTATGTAATTGAAGGTTATCAGTGATATACTCCCAATTTGGTAGTGTGGCATGCTAAGTGCTGTTGTGTGTTGATGATCATTTGTTGATCAAAGCATGGCTTTCGTGTAAAGCGTAGCTTTGTGGACGAGACCTCATCGGACCTCACAACCCGGAAATGGTCGAAACGGAAAAGATGCGGCAAGGTTACGAGGGTCGCGCCCTTTAGGGTATGTCATTTCCTTCTGGAAAAAGGTGATTTCATGGTATGGAGCCCAGATATTTAACTATGTGGTTGCTTCAATCTCATTTACTGTGTGGTTGTTGCTTTGTGATGGAGGGCCCTCGGATAAAGGTCGCAAACGACCGGGGAATGGCATAGTCGAGTAGTAGTTGCCTAGTTACAGAGGTAACCCAACCTTGTGTTGGCAGAGAGCTGGTTAAGTTCTCGGGACGTCCCTCCAAAGGCGTACCCATGTGGCAGTAGAAAGTTCCTCAGCCTGGCCATTTGTTGGAAATCCAAAGAAACAATACGGGCCATGTACGGTTTTAGTTGTATAACCTGCCATGCAGCGTGGCGGTAACCTGCCACAAAACATGGTAGCTATAGTAGGCATACAATAATGGTTGTATGATGGCTAAGATTAATATTATATTTTCGAAATGTTTTCTACACTATGCACTAGTAATAATATCAAAGAATTTTTCTCGTATCAAGCATATTTGACTATCATAAGAAGAAATCTCCTCCAATTCTGCGATTGCGTTATGTGTGTGGCGGGAGGTCTTATAGTAGTTTCATTTTTAAAAAGCATAACGACTTTTCTTTTATAAATCTTGTTTATTTAAAAGCAACTATTTTTGTTTACTCATACCAGTCGCATGACTGACCCGGAGTTCATTGTTCCTTTTTCTAAACTCTAGGTGTCCATAATTTCTACATGGGCAGCCTAGTAGCAGGTTTCCGTGTTCTGGTGTTAGCAGTATTTTGGAGGCTTTTATCTTGGAGATATTTTGGAAGCTTTGGACACCAAGGTGCTTAGTTTTGGAAGTCCGTTATCGCTTCATCCCTTTGAAGACTTTTTGGCATATGATCACTTGCTGTTCTATTATGTTCTATTTGGAGTTGTGAAATATGTATTATGATACTCTGATGTAGTAATGGATATTATATTGATGTTGTATCTGTATCGTAATGCATGATATTCATTTTGTTTCCGCTGTTTTATATTCATCTGATATTTTTATAAGCTCCATCCGACTGGAGTTTGATGTTTGAATTTTTGGCAGTCGAATACAAGTGAGGTATTTAGTGTCAATTTTCGAGCATTGAATTTCGGATCGTGACAAAAATAGTAATTTCACTCACCCTCTAGAACCCTAATAGAGCACGACTCGAGCATGAACCCTACCTACGCCGCCATCACGTTCACGTTGCCGCATGCCTCCACGAACGTCGCAACCTCCATTGAGCACCACCACCCTACTCACCTAACCACGCCGCCTCTACTGGCCGCGTGCGCATGCTCCAGGTGCCGGCGCCGCTGGCGAAGTTCGCCATTTCTGGCGAATCCAAGCCTCCATACGATGGACGAAGACCAGATCTAAGACCTTCTCGTTCTACTTTTCCAGACAACTCTCCGTTTATCGATTGGTCATAGATCCACCATTAAATCCAAAACCCTAGAAACAGACGGCTGAGAAAGATCGTCAAATTCTAGCCAAATGAGACTCAATTTCAAAAATGAACTGCAAATGTAGGTTGCATTCATCGAGCGCTTTCGAACGATATAAAATTTGATAGGTTTTGAGGAGTTTGAATTTTTGATTTGAATTTGAAATTGGGAAATTAGGGTTTCTTGCCATTGAGAAGGATTACGAATAGGTGGATTGAAAATATACGTACATAAAACAAAAAAAGACTGCTAGGATTTTAGTAAATATCTATTTATATAGAAAGGGAAGGATAAAAACGAATGGATAGATTGAATTGGGTCGAACAATAACGACCTGAAAAGCCCGTTTCGTTCTCGAAACGAAAATAGGTAATCCTGTATATCAAAATATATGTTTTCGATATTTTTCAAACTCAATGGAACTAGTTTCAAGCCCAATTCCATTGTGTACAGAAGTTAGCTTTCAAAATTAAATAATATTCATTTGAAATTCTTTTAACTGATTTCTACGCGTTTTAAGCTCGCACGATCAAACAATAAGTCTGATCGCTATGAAATTCGAAATCTTAGTATAGTTCACTATTACGGATCGAAATTTGAGATAGTGCCCCAAAAACCCAATTTTTCTCGTTAGTTAAATGAATTATTATTAAATCGATTTAGTCACTTTTAAATTCTAAATAAAAAGTTAACAATTTTTTTCATTCTTAATTAAATAGGAATTTAAAATCTTTTAAAATACAATCTTCCATATTAGATCCAAGATTTAAATATTATATTAATTTCAGCGTTTAGTTACAACTGCATTAAATCCATTCATTATGATTTAAATTTCAAATAAAATCTTTTATTTAGATTTAAATTCGTATATAAAATCACTATTATCGGATGAATTAATTTAACATAATTTTCCATCTTACTATTCTCATCACTCTAACGTCTTTTACAGTATTAGTTGCAATATTTCAATTATATTAATTTTTTTGATTTGCAAATTAATTTCAAACAGATTAAATAGTAAAATAATAATTAAAATAATTATTACATATAAGTAATTCAAACACATTTCTAAGTCTATTGTTTACAAACAAAAACTAATAAATTTATATACTAATTAATTTATTTCATATTTTGGAATAAACCTATTTCAATTAATAACATATAATTTCAACATTAAATCCAACATTTAATTTATTCCTTACTTACAGTTATAACCAAATTAACTTTTCAATTATTGCAATTAATTGAAATTACATTAAAATAGTTATCAATAACATTCAAACAACATTATTAAATCATATTCTAATTATTTTTCTCATAAATAAATCATAAATTTTAATATCTCACAATATTAAATTTCAAAATCTTATTTAATTTAATATTTTAATTATCAAAAATACGGGTCATTATACTCTCCCACACTCAAAACTTTTCGTCCTCAAAAAGGAACAAGTAGGAGTCAAGAGATTTGATATAATTTATTCAAACAATCAATTTATAAAAATTTAACTTATGTATTTAAGTTTAACAAAATTTGAAAATAACTCAAGTTTTACAAAAAAATTCTAAATCTTAAATTTTTCGAAAAATTTCGGTAGAGTCTCCTTTGTTGGAATAGGTCCGAAAAAATAATAATATTAATAATTTCAATATAATCATATTTCAATACTAAAATATCCCAAGCCATGGGAAAAATAATAAAATATCATTTCAAAAACCATAATCTAAAACGTACCTATTTGTCGGGCAAACAAACTTTATTTATGAAACCAAAGCAGTAGCTATTGCATCCATAAACCGGTATTTTACTTACATAATCCAATGAGTTAAATGTTTGTAAAAGAGCAATATATTAGTTGTTCCAATGAATAACACAAACAACACAACATGTATAATAATCATATGCAAATAAAACATATGACCATTATATGCAACAAAAGAATCCACCAACCACTTATAACAACCAAAACTAAGGGTTTTCCCAGGTTCAGAAACTTTTCATTGTACAAGGGTATAAATAAACTACCAAGTGTACCTTGTGCTCAACAGCCCTAGATAATTACCTAATAGATTATTCATGCATCCTTAAACAATTTGAAGTATCAATTCCCAAACTTCCCAATAGCCAAAACAACAAAAAAATTAAATATTATTTAAATTTATTCTATCGGTTTCCTTTCACATCATTTACTATTCATTAATTTTATTTTTAATTTAGTCATATAAGATTATCTTTTATTAATTTACATTCATTTACTTAAAAAATTCCATTTACTATCAAAATCATCAATGAATCCATTTTTAGAGTATTACATACATTTCATTGCATTTTAATTCACCTTAATTATTTACTTATAACCTTGATTTCCATTACTTATTAATATTTATTAATGAATCACTTCAACATTTTCTTGAGTTTATAATCACTTACTTAAAAGTATTCACTTTCTTACAATTCAATTTAATTATTAAGCATTTCAAAATATTAACTTAGGTTAAAAAAATCTTGTACAACATAATTCTCATTTGTAGACATAACTACATTACTTAAGTTTTACTTGTATAAAATTCTATTACATATTCATATTAACAATGCAACTTTTTTAATATTTCTGGTAAGTTTTATATATGTTTTTAGAATGTAATTGAATGTTATACTAATTTATCTTATTCATTTTAGTTACCAAAAATATTCAAAACTTTACATCTTCTAAATTTCATTACCCTTTAATTTACAAGTGATAAATCTCCAATTTCTTTATAGTTTCATTAATCGCTTAGCTTCTAATTTCTTATTTTTCATTTTAGAAGTTTCTAGCTATTAAAATTTCAGTTTATTTCTACAACTGAAAATAGTCAATTTAATAGGAACTTAAGAACTAAATAGCGGGTTCATTTCAAATCATTTTGAAATAATATATATATATATATATATATATATATATATATATTCATATCTTTTATATATATCAAATCATACTTAAGAAAATAAAATTAAAATTTATTTATCAAGACAAATGTGTAGCAAAACTACTACGGTGGTCTTACCACTTTGAAACTCAAAAATGAACGTCGATGATGTCGCGATCAATACCAAAATTATTTTCCAAGAGGAGAGAACAGAACTTATTTCCTTTTTAAATTCTTCTAAAACATTTCTTTCAAATCACATTGAAAATATTTATATTCAAAAATATTTCTGAATAATACTAATATTGTCTTTCCAAAATCTTTGAAATCCAATTTCAAAACCCGGAACTTAAGTTCTCAAATTTCCAATTCATATTCACTTTATTTGGAAATTCTATTTTGCAACCAATATTTATACAATTTCACTTCCTAACAAACAACATGTCACATACAACTATATCCATTTATAAAACTTACTATTTTATATACAAAATATAATACTAAGTAAAAGTATTTCATTTACCTATATTTCAAAAACAGTATTATGTCAGTTTTCCCTATTAAGTCTTTAGAAATCCCTATCGATGCCATAATGTCCTATGTACCGACCAGAATTCATAAATATTCAATAGAAAAAATTAACGCAATACAAAATATTTTTATATCACTAACAAATACGCTCTCTTATATATATACTCTCAAACTCATTCAAGGGTATTAATAACCCTATCTCTAATGAGATAACCCAGAACAGGCGAAGGTATTCATAAACCAAAGCTCTGATACCAACTGTGATGACCCACCTTTTTGAATGGTTTAAATCGACAATAAACCACACATGTCAGCTCAAACCATTCAAAAGGGAGGATTATCAATGGGGTAAATAAGAAATAAGAGAAAAAAGGAAAAATAAAACACAGAATCTCATAGTGGAATGACAAAATATAATAATCAAATAAATAGTTCAAGAAGCTGTTTTATAATATACATTTGATTACACCATTTTTACAACAATCGGAATACAAACATTGACATATCAATAATGATGTAGCAGAAAGTTACTACTAATATAATATACCAAACTCCGTCTTCATCCTCCAGAAATAGAGTCTTCAACACTAAAAAGCTCAGGGTAACCTAAGCGTCATGAAAAGACAAAACACTTGAGTCAGAACTAAAAGATCTTATGTAAGTTAAATCAACAATAAGTAAATATGAGTGCAATGGCTTCAGAGATGTTATGGGATTTTACATCTCTTATCCAGTGTATAACGTGTGCGCAATAACTTAAAAGATGTTTTGGGATATTCCATCTCTAAGGATCCATTAAACTATATATATGTAGTAAAATATGCTAAATATATGTAGTATCTATTGGTAAAGTAAAGTATTAAAATAGCGTTAAAGCATTACCCATATCCCCGTTAACACATTTTTATGGGCATCGTAGTCTATACAGTACTATAAACTCCACCATAAACTGGTAGGCTATCAAGGAGCACTCCATAGGTACGAAACAAACCAAAATCGTAGTGGGTTCGATATGGCATATGACAAGGCACATGAGGTAATTCCCAAGGTAGGATTCTATCATTTTGCACTCCCAGACTGTTGGTAATGCATAACAGCTAGCCCACCTCAGAACACACTCCCATAATTAAATCGAATGTGGACACCAATCAATCACAAAGTAACAGATATGGTATTCAAGAAGCATGTCCGATTGAAGGAGCGACCTCACTTGGCCCAATATAGGTCCTGTTTTGGTTATATCAAGCTGACCCGAAGGCCAGGGCTATGTTCTTACCTCATACAGTAGCATTCGTCAAACCATCCTACTTCGTTCTGAATTCTCCACCACGTGCACAGTTGTTAAAGTGGTTTCCTAATTGGCAGAGAGTACGAAAATATCCGACCGTGGTCTCTTTAACAATCAAACGCTTATTTCACACCGTGGTCATTTCAAAAAAAAAAATCCAGAAAATGGTTTATACCTTCATATCAAGATATTCATATACTTATTCCAAAAGTATAAATATATTCATAAATGCAGAGGAAGATTTTCTTTCAATCAAATTTCAAAAATAATTTATAACTCTTTCTTAAACTATTTATATGCTTTAGAACCATTATAAAACTATTTATAAATCCCAAATCAGTTTACAACTCTTCCCTTTTCATAAACTTCTATGCAAATTCCTTTAAAACGCTGCTAATCCCTTTATACAATTTGTTTTATAAAACCCTTTATAAAGTCCTTCAAAACATTTATAACTCCTTTATAAAACCATTATAAAATCCTTTACAAAAAAATCTTTTGTAAAAATCATTTTATAAAATCCATTATAAATTCTCTTATAAAACTTTTATAAATTCCTTACAAAACCTTTTACAAAATTCTAGAATCTTTTACAGAAACTATATTAAATATTTTATCAAATTAATTTTATATAAATCTATTAAAACTATATTAAATTTTAAACTATTTAAAATATATTTTTAAAACTTAATAAAATTATAAGTAAAATTCCTAAATTTACTTTTAAAACCTTACATTACCTTATAATTTGAAACTTTTAAAACATATAAAATAAATTATTTTCCAAATATAAATTTTAATTAAAATCATTAAATTAAATTTTAAAAATCAAATTTATAAATCAAACATTCTTTACCATTTAGAAAATAATTTAAAACCGACCAACAGTGTCCGTATATAACTTTCTACACTATGGTCAAGTGATAAGGTATGTATCATTTCAACCCAAAATAGATAATTTTTTTAGGCATATATCATTTCAACCCATATCCCGAATCAATAATTTCCAAATCAATAAAATCATTCGGGTATGTATCATTTCAATCTATAACGATTTTTCACAATCTATAAGATCATTCGGGCATGTATCATTTCAACCCATAGTGATAACAGAGATATAAACATCCAATCATCCAAAATGTAACAATTAACATCCATTACTACCAATATCCAAATCAGCTAATAAATCACAATAATTAACTTGTTATCATTATCAGGAATTTAACTAACAATTTAAATTCAATATTAATTTAAATGGAAAATTAATTCAATATAAATTCAAATTAAATTTAAATGAAAATTTAAATTGCCAAACAACAATCAGTAAATTTCTTCTCACATCATAAATTTAATTCAACTAACATAAGAAGGTTTAGTATTTGTAAGTGGGTTAAATCAACCACCTTTGATTTATCGTTAATTTAAAATCCAAGAAAAGCCCAAAAATTCAACCAAACTAATTCTAGGTCCAAAATTCTGATACGATCGCAATGGAAGAAACTGCATCTAAATCCAAGCTCGTACAGAAAAGTTATGTGTGTTAGAAGTTGAAAATTTAAAATTAAATTTAAAATTAAAATAAAGGAAAAATGGTAATTTCGCTCACCCTCCAGAACCCTAACAAAGCACGACTCGAGCACGAACCCTACCCACGCTGCCATCACGTTCACGCTGCTGCATGCCTCCACAAACGTTGCCACTTCGATCGAGCACCACCACCCTGCTTGCCTAACCACATCGCCTCTGATGGCCGTGTGCGCACGCTCCAGGTGCCGCCTAGGCCAGTCCACCACCATTGGCGAAGTTTGCCGTTTCGGGCAAATCCATGCCACCATATGATGAATGAAGACTAGATCTGAGACCCGCTCGTCTTCCTCTTCCAGACACAACTCCTCGATCGTCGATGATTCACCGTTAAATCCAAAACCCTAGCAATGGACAGCCGAGAAAGATCGCTAAATTCTGGACAAACCGATTCTCAATTGCAAAAGTGAACTGCATATGTAGGTTGCATTAGTCGAGAGCTGTTCAATGATATAAAATTTGATAGGTTTTGAGGAATTTGAATTTTCGATTTGAATTTGAAATTGGGAAATTTGAGTTTTCTGCCATTAAGAAGGATTGTGAACAGGTAGATTGAATTTGTACATACAGACAATAGAAAAAGACTGCTAGGGTTTCAGTAAATAGCTATTCATATAGACAGGAGTGGATAAGAATGAATGGACTGATCGAATTGGATCGAAACGATAACAACGACCCGAAAAACCCTTTTCGTTCCCGAAAGCAAAATATGTCATCTGATCTATCAAAATATAGGTTTTCGTTATTTTTAAACTCATTGGAACTAGTATCAAGCCCTAATTCCATTGTATACAGAAGTTAGCTTTCAAAATCAAATTATATTCATTTTAAATTCTTTTAATTAACTTTTATACGTTTCAACCTCTATAAATAGAAGATATGGTCAAAATCATGGCTAATAGAAGATAATTGATGCGAGATTTTAGGCTCCCTACCTCTATAAGTAGGAAGGTATGGCTCATTTTTCAAGGTCTTTTGGCTCTAGCTCTTCTCTACTCTATATTCTTGTAATTCTGAAATTCAAAGTGTTGGAGTTGTATAGAGTCCAAAAGAACTTCTGCACCCAAGTTGTGTATCAACAATAAAATCTTAAAGTAGATGTAGGCCTTGCTTAGCCGAACCACTATAAACGACTGTGTCTCCTTTCTTTCCTCTTTTTCATTTATATTTCTTTTCTATTTCTTCACTTTTGTTCTATACATAATCTTTCGGTGTTTGGCCAATTTTTGGTTCAAACAATTTGGTCCTTCTAATGAGAACCCGACTCTCAGTCTATTGGATCCTCGTCTACTATTTAATTTTCTAAAATCTAAGGAAGAGATCCAATTCCTTCTCAACTAGTTTCCCTACTACTCAGAGTTGAACAAAGTCTATAGTAAGCTATCTTCAATGGCCTTCAAGAAAGACAAAGCTACCGCCTCCTCAAGCGCTACTGATGGAGCAGAGAACACCGGCCGTCAAATTCTAGACGAAGCTCCACAGTAGGATCCTGTGGACACCCAGAACACCTCAGATCTCATCACCAGGATTGACTTTGAAAGGATAATGTAAGAATACATGATAGTCATGTAGAGCTAAACCAAAAAATCTAGAAGAATAGGAGCTTGGTGAACCAGCTGAACATTGGACGCAAAAGGACTAGGAGAGAGCCACCTCCTCCATTCTCATGATCATGCAGTTCCTCATCATCTGAATACCTCCGGAGAATAAGGCAATGTACAGATGCACATGAAGAAGGGATGTCAAGGCAGGAGTTGAGAACCAACCCAAACCATGGCGCATGAGTCGATACCGATCCC
This sequence comes from Allium cepa, assembly GCA_030765085.1. NCBI lineage: Eukaryota > Viridiplantae > Streptophyta > Magnoliopsida > Asparagales > Amaryllidaceae > Allium > Allium cepa. The sequence continues at coordinate 141,757,553 of CM060931.1, read as the reverse complement.
ACCTTGTGGGTATTCCATCATGGGGATCGGTGTAGAACTCGTTGACTGGGGTTTGGTTCTTCAACTTGGTGATGGCATGGAGCGTGCATGCAATGTAACTGACCAGGGAACCGAAAGTCAGGAGTTAGCTATTGAATTTCCCCCAAGGAATGAACACGGAGTTTCTAGGAAAACGATTCATCTAGAGCCAGAAGAGCCTAGTCAATGAGGCACAAACCAGGACCGTTTACTACGCGAAGCACAAGGAATAGACTATGACTACCGCAACCTAATAGCTATTCAAGACCAGATCTGACTGCAATGATACGATGGCTTATGACAGAAAGCTAGGACCAAACTGATGATGACTGCGGCAATTCCTCTAGTCAAAATCCTTTCATAGAAGCTATTTTACATGAATATCCATGAAGATTCAATATGCCGACGATGCCCTTATACTCGGGAATAGCGGATCCTAGACAATACATCATGAAATATTAGAATGGCATGGAGTCGGCTAGTGCTACGGATGTCATCAAATGTAAATGCTTTCCCATTTCCTAGAAGGATTGGCAACCACATGGTTTACTCGACACCACCATGGTCTATTTCATCGTTTGACCAATTGGCAAGGAAATTTATTAAGCAACTCAGGATGCATACAACTTTCCCCAAGGATGCCATGTCATTATCTAACTTATTCCAAGGACCAGGGGAGTCACTCAAGGATTTTTTATAGAGATTCAATACCGCAGTGACTGAGGTGAGTAACCCTCGAGAGAATATCATATTGATGGCTTTGATCAGGGGGATCCACCTCGATATGGATTTCGGAGAATGGTTATCAAGAAAGCCTCCCTCTACTATTGATCGATTTTTCAACAAGGCGGCTCAGTAGTTATGTAAGGAGGAGGGTCAATGGACTAGAAAAGGCGATAGAACTGGTCATCAGGCCGAAGGGATTCAAAGCAACATTTCCGTGAAACAATCTGGAGCAAGTTTTGGGAACATTGGTGTGAATGTACAGAATGGGAATGGGAATCAGAGTAAAGGCCACAATGGGCCCCCAAACGAGAAATCGGATTCTAGAAGATGACTGAGAGTTTTGGATTTGACATATATACCCCTTAAATGATTCGACTAAAAATATCTACTTAGCCACTAATGACTCATAGAAATAAAGGAAACCATCCCTAAGAGAATCGACTGAAAGCCAGAGGAAGTCTGTAAATTTCTTTATATTTCATGAGACCCATGGTCACGGCACAAATGAATGCAGACACCTTCTAGATATGATCGAAGAGCTAATCCGAAACAAAAGGCACTAATAATTTGTGAAAGCCCTACAGATGGCGGGCAGGGGACATTCGACCCCCAGCGAGGACAGACCGCTCCTAGTGTTTACGAAACTAGGCAGCCTGAGGAAAGTCTGGTTATAAACTAAACCATAGATAGCCATCATTCAGCTAAGAAGAGCTGGAGTAAAACAGAATCCCAAGCATGACGATGTCATTTCATCCTAGAATAAAAAAATTCTTATTTGCTTTGAACTTTTTCGTAAGACAGACTTTATTATTTTCTATTTTCAAAGAATTTGCTTTTCAATCATGCAACCTCTTCTTTTCATGCCTTATGACTTGTGAAATGTGATCAACTCAAACGAAACTTTATATAACAGTGCAACTGCTCAGGTACCTAGAGTCAGGTGCCCACCAAATCTCCACAGCCCATGGCCAGAGCTCTATCGAGATGAGCGTGATTCAACTGCTCCTTAGCCAACTCTTGCCCCTAACTCGAGGGCAAGCAAGTGATCCATGGTGGATATGAATCGACCATCCATTCCAAGTTCATGTCCGGAATTTTTGCCAAAACACTTATGCCTTGCCTAAGGCTCACTAGTCTCAAAATCCAATCTAACATGGATGTGACAAGACCATCTATGCACTAACTATTGCCCTCCATGCAAGGTCCAAAGCATAATTCGAGATGGATGTGACCGACCGTCCATCTCCTAGCCCTTTCCTTTGGCCCGACAAGGGAGCACGACATATAATCTGAGGTGGATGTGACTGACTGTCCATCTCCTAGCCGTTTCCTTTAACCCAACAGGGGGCACAAAACATAATCCAAGATGGATGTGACAGACTGTCCATATCCTAGCCCTTTCCCTTCACTCGATAGAGGGGCACGAATTCGAGATGAATGTGACTGACCGTCCATCTCCAAACTCTTACCCTTGATCCAACAGGGGGAGTTCAAACCAAAATCGATGTGGTGGACCATCCATCAACTTAGCTCTTTCCCTTGACCCAAAAAAGGAAGCATAACCAACAAATGAGCATATGTGGCTTATCATCCGCCTCCAAACTCTTTCCCTTGAATCGACAGGGAAAGTTCAAACCAAAATGGATGTAATTGACCATCTATCAACTTAACTTTTCCCTTGACCAAATAGAGGGAGTACGAAATTCAAGATGGGCATAACCCGACCGTCCATTGCCAATCCTGGAGTGGATGTGACCCGATCATTCGTCTCCTATCTCCTACCCTTGATTCGATAAGGGGAAGTTCAGATCCAAAACGGATGCAACATGACCATCAAACTTGGATGGATGTAATTCGACCATTCATCCATCAACTCTATTTTTTACATGGCTTTACCAGAATACAAACATGGAATAAATGTGACTTGACCATTCATTCACCTAATCCTACCTTTGATCCGTCAAAGGGAGCACAAGCTCAGGATGGGTGTGACCCACTGCCCATTCACCAACTCAAACCTTAGGTCCGATAAAGAAGAGTGTCATTACATAAGGGTGAGACTTGACCATCCATGTATTAATCCCGTTGACCTCAGACTGGGGGTAGAGGAATATCATCATCTTATAGCTGAACATGATAGCCCAACAATAAGGCTTGTGCCTAGTGTTCAATACAATTCAAGGCTACGACCGAAAGGATGCCTCGGAATGGAATGATCAGAGTCATTCGATTATTAACCCTTGACTTGAATCCATGACATTAGGGCCAACCTCATTATCGGCACTTACCATTTAATCTTCCTCAACATCATCCTGAGTTTCCTCGACCTTCTGACTAAGGACTAGGGGCATGATTAGAACCAAACATCCTAGAATAAGATGTCAAACATTAAGTAGGAACTACTTCAATCAGCTACCAGAATTAGTCGCTTTGACGATTTTCCTTCATCAAATTAGCCCGAGAACAACTTATGATTACAATCCAGCAGAATATGAAAACAACCCATAGGCTTATGAACATGCTTGGGAGCCAACGACAAACCCGACATACATGTTCTAGAATCGATGGAAATCGAATTCTTAGTTAAGACTTTTAGAAAAGAAATTAGTTCAGATAATTGAGATATACTATTTCAATCAACTAGCTCAATGGAATCAATCATAGACAATTACCAAGAGAATACATTCCAATTTGACAATGTCAAATATCGACCAAGCATCACAACGGACAGTTAGAGATACGACTCTTCGTCAAATCCACTCGATGGAAAAATAATGATAATTTGGGGTGCTAAGTGAATTCCATTCCAACAATCCTAACTCGCCTCGATTCAAAGCATATCTTTTTTGCAACAAGATGTAATTTGGGGGGCAAACATTATCTAGTCTTTTGACTAGGCACTATTTGAATATATTTAAACAATCGACTCGGATGAGCGAATGATGGAGAAATGACTTAAAGACTTTGGGAATATCATAAAAAGGCTAGAAAAAGAGAAATATCAAAAAATGAGCAAAAATTTGAAAATTTGGAAGTTCAAGCTTTTGGAAGGGTTAACTCGAAGCAAATCCACAAAATCCTCAGGTCAGACTCGAAGCGGGACGGCCTTGGAAAAAACTCCAAGCGCGACCCGAAGCAATCCATAAAAAACACCAAGCACGACCCCAAGCACGACCCGGTACTGACTCTAACGTACGACTCGGTACCGACTTTTGATGACTTGCGTTAAACACACAAAAAACTTAGGTCTAACTCAATTGCAACTCAGTACCCACTCCTAGGCACGACTGGGTACTGACTCCTGATAACTCGGAGCAAACACTCAAAAATCTCATGCTTGACTCCAAGCGGGAAGGAAGACTCAGAACATGAAAATCTCAAAAAAAAATCAGGTCGAACCCCAAGCAAACACTTAAATTTCTTGGGTCGGACTCCAAGTTAGTTTAACCAAATCAAAAACAATCTAAATCAAGACAACACAACAATGGGATTCTCCAAGTTGGGGATCGGTACATATAAGTTGAGTGGACCCCATCTCCTGCCTACATGCCTAACTTGATGTGAAAAACATATTTCCAAAGTTGTTTTGTTGTTTCAATACGACTCCCAAAATGATGACTCTCAAAGACGACTCCCAACTGACGACTCCCAACTGACGACTCCTGATTACTGATGACGTAGCGCCTACTTTGGGGAGAACTGGCTAAATCATGGCTAACGACTAGGAGATATTTGGTGCGAAATTTTAGGCTCCCTACCTGTATTAGGAATGTAGGGCTCATTTTTCAAAATCTTTTGGCTCTAACTCTTCTCTACTTTATACTCTTATAACTCTGAAATTTTAAGTGCTAGAGTTGTACCGAGTCCCCATAAGCCCCTAAGTTGTATATCAGCAATAAAATCTTCAAGTGGTTGTAGGCCTTGCTTTGTCGAACCACTATAAACGACTGTGTCTCTTCACTTTCCTCTTTTTCTTTTATATTTATGTTATATTTCTTCATTTTTGTTCTCTGCGTAATCTTTGGGTGTTTGGCCAACTTTTTGTTCAAACACGCATAAATTCATTCATATAGGTTTAATACAAATTGCATTTAAACCTTTGACCCTTGAAGGCCTACCAGAGTTTTATAGCTGCCTTAATGGATGATAGAAATTTAGATTGCAAAAAAATCATTAGTGGGACTAATAAAGTATAGTTTGGCTCATGGCCCAGTTTATTTCAATGTTTACCCCAATTTACTGCTTTCTTTATCTGATATTAGTATTTTGGAAGCTATTACTTTAAATGTTAAGACCTATGGATATAATTATGTTCCAAGATCTGAAGTAATGTGTATTCGCTATAGAATTTGTTATAAGCCTTTATATACATTAAATCCCTAACATAAATTGGTTGATACGCCCTTAAATGAGACAATTTGAATTGAAACAAATTTTAGTCAATCTAATATGACAACAAAAAGATTAATAAAATGGAAAGAAATTCCTCTTCCAAAAAGTTGGAAAACAGAAAGAGTCGTTCCTTCCTAACCAGTAATAAAGAATAATATTGCAAATATTATACAAACACCTAAAGGAACTATACAAATACAAATGGATAATAATCCCTCTAGACCTAGTTCCAGCAATCATATTTATCCAGAACAAAATCTTTTCACTCTCATATTTCACTTCTTGATTACAATGTTGAATCCCCATCAAGGATGTCAAACTCTCAAATAACATAAAATGAAAAAAGGTCATCTAATGATGAATCTTTAAAAGATACTCCTGTTGAAAAATTATATATAAAAAAAAATAATATTGTAAAGGCTATTTATAATAATCAAGAAGTGGATATAACCGAATCAGAAATGGACGTTTCAGTTTAGTGGGTTGTACAACTAAAATAGATTTCAGTCCTAGCTCCCAGGCTAGACAAAGAACTAAATTTGAATTCAATCTTCCAAAATGGGAACCTCTTCGAAAATGGTTTTTTGAAAGTTTTTCAAAAGAAGAACAAAATTATTTTTAGATGGATTTTATAAATTTACATGTGAAAAAATATAATGTTTCCTTTTGTTTCTATGGTTTATAACAAATTATATTAAACAATATATTCTTGTATTAGAAATTGATTATAAACTTTCAAACGAAAATATTTTAAAATCAACTTACCCTCCTCAAGCATCATTTCAAATAGAAAATAATGGAAAATATTTAAATTTTAATTTCTTCTATAAAATTTTAGAAAATGATATATTACAAATTATTGTAAGACAGGTAAATCAAATAATTGAATAACATAATTGTACAAATCTCCATCTAACTATTATTGGTGAACAAATTAATTCTTTGCATAAAAAAATAGAAAAAATATTTTTGCTATTAAGAATACTAAACCTACTGTTTCAATTACAACTAAAGAAATAACTATAGTAATTGCAACTTCAAACCTTCAACCGCCTCTTGAAATTACAGGATTTAAGTTAAAAAAAGAATCGAAAATTGAAAAAGTTTTCAAATTAAAAATAGAATCTAACTTAGAATTTTTTTAAAAAGAAAGAATGGATAATTTAAGATTAAATACCCGTGAAGAAGAATTTTCTTAAGAAAATGATAATAATCAAACAGTTCAAGATGAAATTAATAAACTTGAAAAATACGCATATAAGCCGTCTTAAAAATTATTCTATTACAAAAGACCTTCTCCAATGGATACTTTACATGAAGAACCAAAATTTATTAGTAATAATAGTTACAATGGAAAAAAAATATGAATTGAATATTGATGCATTTACTGAAAAACACATTTCTAATTTAGCTCATTGTATGCTAGTGTATAGCACTATTCGCAAAAACAAATGGTGATAATGATGCTACTATTACAAAAATGATAGTTGATAGCTTTACTGGCCAATTTAAAGGTTGGTGAGATAATTATCTTTCTCCAGCAAATAAAAGTGAAATTTACAATAAAGTTAAACAAGAAGATGGACAAATGGTCCAAAATGCTGTGTATGCTTTTATAGTTACCATCTTAGAACATTTCACAGGTAGACTGTCTAATAATATTGAAAATATTCGAACACTATTACAGAATTTGAGATGTAAAATGTTAACATATTTTAGATGGTATAAAGACATTTTCTTAAATAGAGTAATATGTTAACCAGAGAGTAATAGCTCCCATCGAAAATCGAAATTTATTGGTTGACTCCCCTCCTTATTTGCGGAAAAGGTAAGGAAATCTTTAAGAAAAGATAAAATAAATATTCCCTGCAAAAATTATACTTATGATAAACTTATTGGAACATGTATTCAAGAAGGTTTATCATTATGCAATTAAATAAAATTAAATCAACAAATTAAGCATCAAAATTTGGCAGAAAGAAATCAATTACGATAATTTTGTAGCCAATTTGGAATGGATGTTCCAACCATTAAAAAATGTCAGGGAAAGGATAATAAATTTAGTGAACCTTTGAAAAGAGATCAAAGAAGAGAAGAAAGATTAAATAAAAAGAAAAATGAAATTATCCGTTGCTACAAATGTGAAAAAATTGGTCATTATGCCAATAGACATGAATTAAAAAAAATTAATAATTTACAAACAGATAATGAATTAAAAGAAACATTATCAAAACATTTATTAAATTCTAGCTCTGAAAATAATACAAAAAAGGAATCTAAAAATGATTCAGAATATTTAAACACTTATGAAAACATAAAGTTTTAGATGATTAATCGTCAGAATTTGATGAATGTTGTGAATCTTGTAGTAGAGGAAAACCTCGTCTAAATCCAATAATAAGCCGTGAAGAGGAAAATTATGATTTCTATAAAATATTTTCACAATTTCAAGATTTAAACTTTAATTTATTGACCAACAATAATATTACAAATTTTTTTAAATTAGTCAAAGACCCATAATTAAGATCCAAAATGATAGATCAAAAGGAAGAAATTCCAAAAATAGCAAAGATAATGAAACATTTCAAAGTATTGGTAGCCTAAAAAAATTCATATTCTATTAATGAAGTCCATATACTTTTAAGAGCAAGACAAAATTTTGAATATCCTACAACTATTCAAGATCTTAATAATGAAGTCAAAAATTTTAAAAAGGAAATTCAAACTTAAAAGATAAAAATAGAAATCTTGATTATAGACTTCCTTTCTTAGAACAATCAAACAAATCATCCCTATTGAAAATAATCAAATAAATTGTTCTAAAATAAAATTTCCAAAACAAGAAGAATGTTTTTCAAAAATTAGATATTGTTGTATCTCAAAAATGGTTTATCAAAATAACTCTTTTAATTGATAACTTGTAGATAGTGGTGTAGATATGAATGTAATTCAAGAAGGAATAATTCCAACCAGTTATTTTCATAAAACCACCAATTCATTAAGTTATGTAGGTGGAGAAAAAATAGATATTAAGTTTAAATTACCACATGTTTATATATGTAAAAATACAACTTATATTCCTACAGGTTTTTTGTTAGTAAAAAATATTTCTAACCAAGTTATACTTGGAACATCATTTATAGATAAAATTTATCGTATAACAAATATTAATAAAAATGAAATAAAAGGTATTTATGAAAATAAACCTGTTACTTTTCAATTTATAACTAAACCATTTACAAAGGTTTTACATGAAATAAAAGCTTTTTTAATACAAAAGACTTTTCACTAAAATTTCCTAAAACAAGAAATAAATTCTCTTAATATAATGGAAAAACTTCAAAATCCTAAATTACAAGAGAAAATTAAATGATTTATAACAAATTTTCTATGAAAATTTGTAATGATCATTCAAATGGTTTTTGGGATAGAAACATTTTGTTGGTCTTCTATACGAAGAAGATTTTGGTGAAAAGAAAATTTCTACTAAAGCACGACCATGTCAAATGAATTTGGAATATTTAGAATTATGCAAAAAAGAAATTGAAACATTATTACAAAAAGGTTTAGTAAAACCAGCGTAGTCACCTTGGTCATGCGCCTCTTTCTATGTAAATAAACATTGTGCATAAGGAAGAAGAGTGCCTAGATTGGTAATAAATTATAAACCCTAAATAAAGTTCGGAAATAGATTAGACATCCAGTTTCTAATAAAAAAGATCCACTTGATATATTATATGATTCTATCATATTTTCTAAATTTGATTTGAAATATGGTTATTGGCATATCCAAATTTCAAAATACGATCAATACAAAACTACTTTTAATGTTCCAATTAGATATTATGAATGGACAGTGATGCCTTTTGTATTGAAATATGCTCCTTCAGAATTTTAGAAAATAATGAATGACCATTTTTATTACGTATAGTGAATTTATTATAAGTTATATTGATGATATTCTAGTATTTTCTAAAGATATTGAAATGCATTTAGAACACTTAAACATTTTTAGAAAAATCATTATTCAAAATGTTTTAGTAATATTAAGGATAAAGATGTCTTTATTTAGACAAGTATAAGATATTTTGGGTCATAATATTGAAAAAAGAAAAATAATTCGGATAAACAAAAGTATAGAATTTTCCTTAAAATTCCAGATATGATAACTGATAAAGCACAATTATAAAGATTTTAGGCAGTTTAAATTATCTATCTTCTTATTATATCAATCTAGCAACGGTTTCTACTATCTTATATGACAGATTAAAAAAGAATCTAGCTCCATGGATAGAACAACATACTCAAGCTGTTAAAATAATAAAAGAGAAGGACTATGATCCCTAAAGGAAGGGGTAATTTTCCCTACAAAGAAAACATTCATGATTTATTATGTTTGCGGAGAAGTTTATAAAGCCTAATACCAAATTGGTTTATAGAATAGTGCATAAATATGGACCACCAATGGATATTCTCCTTGAAAAACTATAAGAATTATATTCTGAATGGGTTGTTATTTCACCCAAAATGAATGATCTTGATCAATATCTAATGGTAACAGGATCTGGTCTGATATATTTTTCATTGAATTCTCGATTCCTTGGATTTGGAAATGGAAACCAGAATTAGGTTATACTGAAAAAGAAATTCCTTGTTTATATAGATGTTTCTTTACTAAATTCTTAGAAAAATTAACCAGAATTGATAACATCATATGTTAAATATTTAGCCATGAAATGGTAACAGAAATAGGTAACAAAAAAAAACTAAAATGCCGGCAAAATTCAGGTTTTCTGCAACAATATGCTAAAATAATTTGTGAAGTAAAAGGTTGTTTTAGCATACTGTTACAATACGAACTTTGCTACAGTGTGTTCAGGTCTTACATATCGAAATGAAAATACCCAAAAGAATATTTGGACATTTTACAAATTAAGCATTGGTCTAACAATTATCTCTGGCAAACAAATCAGTGTAAAGAAAGCCCAAAGAAACACCTTACCATGGCTAGAAATGGACATAAGTACACGACTTAGATGTTAGCCAGAAATCACTATGACATGATGTTGTTCTTAACCCATGAATGGTATTTTCATCTTAGTACGTATTACTTAAAAATATGAACACATGAATCCATACACATTGAACAGAAATAATCCGACACATCATTAATTTAGACTCCATTCAGGCTATAATTCACACAATATATTACAAAATTTAAAAACTCACAAATAAAAACTTGGAAGGAAAGATATCCGAGGTAGTCTTTGAATATTAGGAGCACTACTAGAAGTAGTAGTCTTCATCCTTATTTTACAATACAATTTATTACACACTCATTTATTTAATGGCAAAAGCGTTGAGATGAAGAAAAGAATGGATGGATTCAAGTCTGCCTTCTTCAAGTGGAGGGTCCCTCTATTTATAGCTCAAGATGGACTTTAGTCTGGAATTCAAATTTATTTTCTTCGGATTCCAAAGCCTTCAAATCCAACAGTTACTTGATAACTTTATTAAAGTAAAAGTAGGTTAGGCAACCTGTTAACCCTTATAAAGAATCTTTTCTTTCTTTATTAAAATAGTGCATCTACTTTATTAAAGTAATGTGTCTTCTTGTAATTGCTAGCAAGAATATTACGTATTTAATGCAGTACCATCTTTCCTTTATCTTGTCCCATATTATGGGCCTTCCTTTCAATCTTATTAAATATTTCTACAAAATCCTCATCATTGAGGTATGGATATTGATCATCTTCGGTATGTTCTTGCTTTTGAAGATGTCACTGACATGTTTGATTTTGCATCCTCTTTTCCAAGATTCTTTATTAAATCTTTCTTAATTTCTTCAATGTAGCCATTAAGAATATCTTCTTTAGTGAGTATTCCTTTTTGCACCTTTAATTTTCTGTCAAATGCTGAAATGGGCTTGGAACTTTTTTTGTTGTTTCAAATTCTTCTGCTCTTGATAGACTTTGATTTTGTTACCTATTTTTGTTATCATTTTATGGATAAATATTTGACATGTGTTATTATCAATTCTAATTAATTCGTCCTAGAATTTAGTGAAGAACCATCTATATAAATAAGGAATTTCTTTTTCTGATTAACCTAATTCTGGTTTCCATTTCCAAATCCAAGGAATGGAGAATTCAATGAAAAAAAATATCGGATCGGATCTTGATATCATTAGATATAAATCAAGATCATTTATTTTGGGTGAAATAACAAACCATTTAGAATATAATTCTTCTACATGCAGAATATCCATTGGTGGTCCACAATTCGTCCCCCATTCTATAAACTAATTCGGTATTAGGCGTTTATAAACGTCCCCGCAAACTTTAATAAACCATGAATGTTTTCTTTTATTGTTCCCATAAAGGGGCACTTTGTTTAGTGTATCACATAATCTTAATAATACCAGGTAGTACTCCTTTTGTCAGGAAAAAAACATTTCTTTCCTTTAAGGGTGGATAACCCCCATTCTTTTGTCAATACTAGCCTTTTAATGATTTTTTGCTAAAGCCATAAACATTTGGATCTCCTGCGTTAAAATGTGTTATTTCACATGTTTTAGAGGCTTTTTATTATTGCCTCATAATGTTCTCTTTGCTTATAAGCTGTAACATCAAATTACGTCGTATCGAAATACTTTTGCATTAAGTTTCATGATTCATTTTCCCTTTTCAGGACATCAAATTCTACAAGAAGTACAACTTCTTGAAGACTTTGTGCATATGTAGTTATATTTTCTTCATTTTATTAATTTTCAGTTATGCTAGCATATGAAGATGATGTTGTATGGCTATTAGCTGTTTGGATATTGTCCCCTTGTCTTTTCTTAAATTCCAGAAATTCCATATATAAAAGATCATTGGAACTATGACTTCCTGAACTGGTTATACTTTCAACTACTAGCTTCTTACTGCCATGCTGGACCGAGATATTTCCTCTTCCCTTCCCTTTGTAGGGAAAATTACCCTTTCCTCTGGGGATCATAGTCTTGTAAAAATTTATGTGTTAAAAAATCAGAAAGACTATTTTCTTCATCTTTTTTAAAGGATTTCAAAGTCAAAAGGTGCCAGATGAGCTTGCCATTTGGCAAACGTTTTCTTGAACACATCATGTTTAAAATCTTTGTTAAACATATATTTAGCAGATTTGCAATCGGTTTTTATGATAAACTTTTGATTATATAAATCATCTTGAAATTTTAAAACACATTTAACTATAGCAAGAATTTCTTTGGCTCTGGTTGCATAATTTTTGGACTATTAGTCCATTTACTTGAATGTATTTTTATATCTACAATGTCATTTGATATAGTATATTTAAAAATATTACTATATATATTTATTCTAATTATACATGTGTACATGTGTATATATAATCATGTTACTTTAATATATATATTAATAATTTCATAATATATAAATATATGTACAATTATTTGGTTACTGTATATATATATAATAGTTTTCATAATATATATGAATCAATTTAAGGGATAAAAATTAAGACACAAATTAATGGTTGATTGGTTGGTTGGTTGGTTGGTTGTTTAGTTAATGGACTGACTGATTGATTGATTGGTTGGTTGATTGATTGATTAAAGGAATATCTAAATAAATAACTATAAGAATATGCACATATTTGGATAACATACGATATATATAGGATGAGCTAATGTGTCCATTGTGATGTAAATCCTAACATTTAATTACAAGCATGTTATACCTTGTATGAAATATCATGTTACATATGCACATACATATACGTATGCATTCGATGCATATGTATGCTTATATATAAAGTAAAAATATCAATAAATTTCAACTAATTCACAAATTTAAATGAAATATATGATTTTATTTAAATTAAATTTAGAAATATTCTAAATGAATAAGACTTCATAGGTTTAATAAAGATCCAAAGGGAAAATTCTTTGAAATTCACTCGTATATTCCACTGGGGGCTAGCCCAGCTCCATCAATTATCATGGTTGGCCATTCGTTGAACCACTTGAATTGAAACACTACTCAAGAGAGGATTCATCTTCTTCATTGTAGAAAGACAATATCACCATAATTAGTGGTCAACTTAATGTTTAATCTCTGAGCAGAGTAAAATAGTTAATTGATAAAGGTATCGAATAGAGTTAAAGACTTTGAAGTTGTACTATGCAATCAACTATAAATATTATTTGAATTTTTACCATTGACTAAACTCTAGATATCTCGATAGTCGACGAAGAAAGGAAATGTGAAAAAATATCATTACTTCTGCATCTCTAATTTGAAGCTGGATTTCACTAAAAAAAATATGAGCAACCGAACTCATGTTCAATACTATGTGTCGGGGAACTCGGTATAAACTTTAATATTCAAATTGTTTGTTATCCGGCATTTTTGATCCAGCTATATTGAATTAATTGGACAATTTAGATTCAACTGTCATCAAGGTCAGTACGTCCAGAGCGAGGATTGTGGGGTCTAAATATCAAGTACGGATGATAATATGAACCCATGATCGAACGGAATTGAGAGATATGCAATGTAGAATGTTTGAAGTATTGAATATAGTTCAACATAGAGGAGGGATTGGCTATAACCATTCTTCAACAATGGGATCGGCATGTTTTAGGAAGCAAGTGCAATTCATTAGAAAACAATCAGTATCTCAAGATCCATAAGTCCAATGCATTTGAAAGTTTATGAGAAAAATGTGGGGACCCTAAGGAGACTAGCCTAGGGATCGCATTTCAAAAGGATGAAATAAGAGGGGTCGACTCTCTTCCCTCAATAGGGACCGACTGAAATCAGAAGACAACTCATATTGAAGCAAAGGTCGAGCAATAACTCAAGTTCTACTAATCCAATTACCATGAAACTTTGCGGCTATGCACATTACAACATGGGAAAGCTACCATAAGGATAGCACCCCAAATTCCTCCAAAATAAGGATTGGCACCGGTTCCAACTCCTTGGGATTTGGGCCAAGCGATCCCTTTGATGGGTCCATATGGTTTGGAGATCTTTCTGTCAAATTTTCGGGTAGATATTTCTCCATCTTCGTCTATGAATACAGGCTCGGTTGTTCATTTTGAGACTTTTACTCTGCTAGTAGCTTTGTACTTTATTGTAACTAAGGATTTTCATCTGATCCATATTGTACTCATTTTACAAAGTGATTAATAAAGCAATCTATTCAAAGTGGACGTAGGCAAACAACACCGAACCGCAATAAATCGTCATGTTCGTGTTATTGCTTTGATTTACTTCTATTCTATTACTATTTTCCTCTATTTTATTTTGGATTCTTCATTTATGTCTCTTCATAACTTCTATTAGGTGTTTGTGCCAATTTTTGGTGCAAACATTGTTTAAATATCACTAACAGCTAAGCCCAAACCATAGAGTCGGACTATAATATTTTCCTACATATTTCTGAATTCAACTTAATCGAATTAATTTATGAATGATAAGTAATATGAATGCAATATTATTATTATATTATTTACTTATGGCCTCAAAATTAATTAAAGTATTATATAAATTTTTTATGTTGATTTAGTTAAACAGATGTGCTAAAATAAATGTATGAATAATTTACATTGGGCAATAATTAGGCTCGAGTTTGGTTTATATTAAAAGAGGGACGGTCATCTGTGGATTGGATGGGGTTTGAATTATTCCTTTGATTAGATATTAGATATAGAGAAAAGTGAGGAGAAAACATGGGTAATATACTAAGTCGTTTTGTAGTTATAATAGAACCATCGTCTCTCATTCTTTTCATACGTTTTTATCATATAATCTCAGCCTTCATTTGAGAGAAGTTGGAGCATAGAACTTAGCTTTGCAAACTAAGCTAGAAAGAGAAACGAGGCATAATTCGTTGAAAATGTTTGCAAAAATACAATGCATAATCAACCAACAGATCGAAGAGATAAATATTCCATTTAATTTATTTTGTATAAGTGTTGCATTTGGCTCAATAAAAGAATCATATATATATATAATATATCAACATATAAATATAATTTTAATATGTATTTTACATATATACATATATGAATTAGAAAATCGTTCAACGCACATACTATGCATTGAATTATTTATGTATATTGTGTTAAGAATGCGCTTAAAATAATTTTAAGGGGCAATACACTTAAATACTATGTATGCGTGTGTGCATGTGGACACATGTGTAACATCCTTCTTAATAAGGCGATACTAAAAATGAGAAGTGAATTGAAAGGACTTAAAAGGAAAATAGAAAATGGGGAAAGCATTAGTTTTTTGTATGATTCCTAACTTAGAAATGAAAGCATGGCTTATAATCATGGATACATGGGACAGTTTTCAGCTTATTGAAGCTGAGACTTTAAAGTTGCTAAACCTATTCGGAATAATCAATGGAAGATGGAACCAAACTCTCTAGCAACTCAAATATGACAAGAAATAGAATTGTTTCCAATATATAGAGACTTACTGTAACGTCCTAACTTTTTACTCATACTACCAATGAGTGTCACTAAAGAATATTGTTTGGTAATACAGAGAATGAGGCTTGTTAGGAGCGACCACACATGGATACCTTTAGATTAACACTGGTATGTATTCTTACCTAAAAATATTTCAAAAACATATGTATCTAGTATCAGCACAAAGCAATAAGCAAGTGGGTTTACTCAGATAGAAAATAAACAACATATATAAATGAACACAGAGTCACAAATCATAGCAGAAAAATATAGTACATGATATATACACACACACAACAAAGTAAGTCTATAAAAATGGAACTACTGACTCGCATCGACAATATACATCAAGTCACATACACAATATACAACTCATAATCGTATCATCAAAACAAATACAAGGAGACATCCAAAGGAAAATATACGTAGTTAACTTCTCAAAATATGATTTATATTGCCTCCTCTAAAGCCCAATGCCCAAAGTGGTAAATGATCATGTACCTGAAAAGTCTCAGTCTAATCCGAGTATGGGTCAGATTATACCTAAATTAAAATGTGAGTACATAACAGAAAGCATGGTCACATATAGGATAGCACGAATACGACATAACATAATATTCAACATAGCATCATAATAATATACAATGCAATACATCTCAATAATTACCCATGGAACACATATAAGTATATAAGAATCACGATGCTTATAAATTGGGTGGTATAATCAGAACTCATCAAAGCCATAAAATACTACAGACGAGAACATCACATATCCATAAAATTCACAATAAAAGTATGAATCGAATTCATACAAGTCCGAGAACCAATAAAAATCTATTTTGACTTACAGTCCTAATGGAAGTGAAAACTTCCAACTACCAACCCTTAAAAGATAAACTAAGCAATGAAGAATTCGAAATAAATAATCAAAGCATCACTGGCAAGGATTACAAATCTCGACTTACATTCTTAATTGAAGTAATAACTTTCGATTGTTAAGCCATAGAAGATAAATCAAGAAACGTGGAACCCAAATTGAACATAATCCATACAAATACAGAAATAAATATCCAAGAATACTATCTTGACTTAAAGTCCTAATGGAAGTAAAGACTTCTGATTGTTAGTCCTTCAAGGTAGCAAGAAATATGTGATGATCCACCTTTTTGAACAGTTTAAATCGACAACCAACCATACAGGTCTAACTCAAACCATTCAAAAGGGAGGATTGTCAATGAGATTTAATAAGAAAATAAGAGAAAAGAAGGAAAACATAATATAGAATCTGGCAACGAAATGATAAAATATAATAATCAAATAAATAGTTCATGAAGCTGTTTTACAATATACATTTGATTACACAAGTTTTACAATATAATCAGAGTACAGACAACAACATACCAATAATGATGTAGCGGAATAATACTAATAATATAATATACCAAACTCCATCTTCGTCCTCCAGAGATAATGTCTTCAAACACTGAAAAGCTCAAGATGACCCGAGCGTAATGGAAAGACAAAACACTCAAGTAAGAACTAAATTTTCTTATGTACGTTAAATCAATAACAAGTAAACATGAGTGTGATAGCTTCAGAGATGTTACCGGGTTTTCCATCTCCTATCCAGTGTACAACGTGAGTGCAATAACTTAAGAGATGTTACGGGATTTTCCATCTCTTAAGGATCCGTTAAACTATTTATATGTAGTAAGATATGTTATATATGTAGTATCTAATCAATAAATAAATATTAAAATAGCATTAAGGCTTTACATTAATCCCCCTAAACACATTTTTAAGCAGGTAGTCTATGCAGGTCCTGTAACACAACCAGTAACGTCGGTAGTCAGTGAGTCCCCTATAGGTACCATACTATAACAAAGTCATAGTGGGCGTGTATAAGGATAAAAGTATGACAAGGCAAGTGAGGCAATTGCTAAGGTAGGATACTACCAGTTCGGGTCGTAGGGCTGGTGGTAACACATCGTAGTCATGACCGCCTACCGTGCCTAGCACCCCCAAAAATCAAATCAAGGTGCGTCGATCAAGTCAAAATCAACCAATACGAAGAGGTGTGTCCACTAGGGTTAGCTAGCCCACTTGGCCCTGACAAGCCATCTTGTTTTAGTCATTTCAAACTGGCATAAGTGTCGGGGTCATCCATCTTCATTCTCTTTCTTCAAATCCAATAAACGTTCACCAAATCCAACCACTTCATTATGGATCATCAACCATGTACACAATTGTTAAAGTGGTTCCAATATTGACAGAGAGTATGCCAATAAGAGGCTTCAGTCTCTTTAACAACCAAACGTCATTTTCAAACTAGTTGGTTCCTTTACATTTTAAACCGATTCATATTTGATATCAAAATATCATACTTCAAAAATATCACTTCATTTCAATGTACCATCTTTACTCAAAAAATGTCATTTTCACTTGAAAATATCATTTCAAATTCCAACTTAGGTTATAACCTCATTTAACCACATTCGCATTTAAATTAGCGATTTAAATATAAACATTCCAATTTTGCACAGTTTGAAATTTAGAAGATAGTTATAAATAGTTTAAAATAGTTTAAATAATTTAGAGATTTAAAACAGTTTAATATAAATGGTTTGAGTATTGAAAACGATTTATGTAGTAAAATAGTTTGGAAAATCTGAATAATTTAAATATTATGAAGAATAGATTTTTAAATAGTTTATATTAAAATAATTTATTTTGAAAATAATATCAAGTCAAACTGTTTCTTTCCATTTCAACAAATCTAGGCCCATGTTCAAATTTCAAATCAACAAAACTCAAGTTCCAATCTTTCAATTCAGTTGACTCAATTTTGATTTAGTTTCAAATCAACTTGATTTCAATTACAATTCGAATTAACTTCAATTTTCGAAACATTCATTTTTAACTTCAACTTCGATTCAACAATTCAATTCAATGATTTAAATTTTAATTCAATTTTTATTTTAAACCATTTCAATTCATATCGATTTCAAGTCCAATTTCAATTTACCGATTTAAATCCCTTAAATCAAATTAAACTGCATTGTTCAATTTTAAGATCCAAATCTTTAAAATAATTCAGTTTCCAAAAATAAAGTCATATCGATTATACTTCACTTTCAATTTTAATCCTTTAAAACAATTTCCTTTTAACTAATTTCAGTTTCAACATTTCAAAGCTTGAATTAGAAATAATTAAGTTCATTTAAATCCATAATTTATTTCCTGTAAAACAAAATCCTTTAACTAAAATCCAAATTCAAGATTTTAAAACCATTTAATTTAACCGATCCAGTGTCTGTATATAATTTTCTACCCTATAGCCAAGTGAATACTTATTTCAGTTTTTAATTTCTAGGATGGGTGTATATCATTTCAATCCAAATCAAAGCGTCATAGGTATATATCACTTCAACCTATTTCCTAATTTATTCAAAATAATGCAAATAATAGTTTATTTATCGTCACTTAATATACAGAGTGATAACGGGATACATAAAAATAAATATAAAAAAAATAAACATCCAATCATCCAAAATGTCAACAAATAGACATCCATCACAATCAACATCCAATTCAACCAATAAATCATAATAATTAATTGGTCATAAATATCAGGTATTTAACTAGCAATTAAATTCAATATTAATTTAAATGTCAATTTAATTCAATATAAAATTCATTTTCAACTAAAATGTCAATTTAAACTACCAAACAGCAACCAATAAAATTCTTATCACATCATAAATTTAATTCAATTAACATAAGAAGATTTAGTATTGCGTGAGTGGGTTTAATCACTCACCTTTGATTTAAAGCCCATTGAAAATCCAATAAAAATCCCAAAATTTCAACAGTCTCCAAAATCAACCAAACTAGTTTCATGTTGTCCGGAATTTCGATACGAACCCAAAGGAAGAAACTGGGCGCGAATCCAAGTTCGTATGCAAAAGTTATGAGGGTTAAAAGTTTGAAATTTAAAATTTAAATTAAAAGTAAACAAAGGGCAATTTATTAATTACTCACCATCTCTAACCCTAACTGCATGCTTCAGCTTGAACCCACATGGCCGTCAATTTTCACGTCTCGACCGCCACCTCTCCACGCCGTCGATCATAGATCTAACATTACCACGCTTTCCCCACCTCCAACTGCCCACTCACCGAGGCCACGCCCCCTTGCGCCGCTGCCTGGGGCTCTACACCGTCACACCACCAAAACTCGAATTCTGGCGAATCTATGCACTGTTGCGGTGATCGAACTCGATAGATGAACTCGCCTCAACGCCCTCTACACTCTGGTGCCCTCCGATCGTCCTATGGATGATGATCCACCGTTGATTTACAAACCCTTCAGACGGCTGAGAATCCTTCATTGATTATGGATGAACGGAGCTCAAATCGAAAAACAAATTGCAGATTATGTTCGTTGAGAGCTCTGCGATGATATATTATATGATAGGGTTTGAGCAGTTAGAATTTTTCGATTTGATTTCGAATTGAAATTTATGGTTTGGGTTATTCACCATTAAGGAGGAGTAGATAAGAACAGAAATTGTACGTACAGAAAATAGAATAGAAGCTGCTAGGGTTTATAACAATATATATATATATATATATATATATATATATATATATATATATATATATATATAAACAAGGATAGATGAGAATGGATGGAACAGATTGATTGGGTCAAAGCGATAACAAAGATCCGAAAAGTTCGATTCATTCCCGAAATGAAAATAGGTCATCCCATATGTCGAAACATAGGTTTTCAAAATTTTTAAACTCAATGAAAATAGTTTCAAACCCTAATTCTATTGTATATGGAAGTTATCTTTTAAAATCAAATTATAATCATTTAAATTCCTTTAATTGATTTTTACGCGTATCAAGCTCGCACGATCAAACGACAAGTTCGATCACTACGAAACTTGAAATCCTATAATAATTCACTATTAAGGATCCGATGAAACTAGTTTCGTCGAAATCCGAGACAGTGCTCAAAAAGACTAATTTTACACGTTAATTAAAACAATCTATTTTTAAAAAAATCAATTTAATCACTTATAAATTCAAATTTAAAAGCTAAACATTTCACCATTCGTGATTGCCCAGGAATTGATAATATTTTAAAAATTCAATTCTCCATGTTAAATCCAATATTTAAATATTACATTAATTTCAATATTAAATTATAACAGTAATAAAATCCCAGATCGTTATATTTTAGATTTCAATAAATTCTATTATTTTGATCTACGGGTTCTTATAATAAATCAGCAATTCCTTATGTAATTTATTTATTAACATAAGTTTTAATTTTATTTCACTCAACTCTACAGTTAATATCTTTTCTTATATTAAACGCAATATTTAATTACATTTAATTTCATTGATTTCCAAATTAATTTCAAATGGATTAAATAATAAATGATAAATAAAACAATTGTTATACATTAATAATTCATATCTATTAACTTATTGTTTACAACCAAGGGTTATAAATTACTCACCGAATAACTGGTTTCATTAAACCAATTTCAGTTAAATAACATACAATTTCGCCATTAATACAACATTTAATTTATTCCTTATTAACCTTTTATTATTACCAATAATTGTAATTACATTAAACAGTTGTTAATTACATTCGATCAACATTATTAAATTATATTCTAATAATTATTTTCCATTAATAAATCATAAAATTTAATTTCTCACGGTATTAATTTCCAAAAATCTTATTTAATTTTATATTTTTTATTATCAAAAATATAGGTCGTTGCAAAATACAAATCCTACTTAAAACACAATTCGTACAAAATACTGAAAACAATATCCAAACTATAACTCGACCTACAGTCCTAATGAAAGTAAGGACTTTCGAGTGTTATGCCTTTAGAGATATCAAGAAACACAAACTCAATAAACATCAAAGTCGATCAAATACCCAATATACAAAACCATTTATCTTGACCCATAGTCCTTAGAGAGGCAAAACCCTCGATTGAATAGTCCTAAGACATAGAATCAACAAATCATACAAAAAGATATCTCAGCCATAAGATCTTATGAGAGAATGGCAGATAAGCACACAACAAGTCTCCAATGTCATAGATAGACAACACACAACTGTCTCGGGTTAGGCTATCTCAAATGATAGATGAGCAAGCAGTCTGTCTCTAATGTCAAATAATCACTGTCTCCAGTGATGTAATAATATCAATGTCATATACATAATGGATCTACCAAAGTCATCCAGATGGAAGACTGACCTACCGCAGCACTGCTCCACGAAATGCTAATGACCGCAGCCTGTTTCTTGTAGTCCCTTGGTTACTTTCTTGGATCGCAGCACCAATATCCATATGCATGTCTTAAACATGCGGTCAGACTCTGCTAAGGATTAGTCATGATTCCTACTTTCTCTTGATAACAGACTGTTGATTCTTAAGTGATGTCTGAGAAATGGCTCTAATGAGAGTATTCTCTCAGCCTATAAACTCAATAAAG
This sequence comes from Allium cepa, assembly GCA_030765085.1. NCBI lineage: Eukaryota > Viridiplantae > Streptophyta > Magnoliopsida > Asparagales > Amaryllidaceae > Allium > Allium cepa. Next base: position 141,735,398 of record CM060931.1, on the reverse strand, counting down.
TGACATCATGTATCCAGAGCGCAACCCCGCAATTAGGACCGTAGGATGGATACTGGCATATCTGGCCGGTCCTAATCATACACTCTCCATAATGGCCTGAACCCTATGATGTAGATTCCCAACAATACTCTCGAGCCGAAAAGTCCTAATGAGAGTACCTCATCACAAAAAATCCTCAACGACTAGCCCTAAAAGTAGATAAAGATACTCGATTAGTTAGTTCTTTAAGGGTGGGACGAGTACTCTCGATTAGATAAGTCATAATGAGAGTAATAATAAGTACTCTCAACTCCATGCATCCAAATATGAGTATCTCAACATAATAGATCCTCGACTACTAGCCTTAAGAGTAGATAATGATACTCGACTAGTTAGTCATTAGAGAGTGAATCCATAATCCCAACATAACTTCAATTTGTAGCCCTTGGAAAGTAATAGACTCTCTTCTACTAATATCTATAAAAAAAAACCACCTCTAGACGATATCACAAATTCCTAACCCATCTTTAGAATACAAGTGATGTCTACTCACCAATAGTAACCAAACAAGTATTACTTGAGCATTCTATACCACTCACTATTAATCAAATGTTTTCTAATAGATAGTAAACTACACTCACTAAAACAACAATTATTCTATAATATGAGTCAATAAAATAACCGAAAAAAATATTACCAAGCGTCCTATACCATCCAATATTACTAATCCATTTATTCAACATCCTCATTATATAGAATTAAAACACCATGCAAATCAAATTTTTTAGTATGAGGAGTTAAGAGAGTAACCGGAAAAGTATTACCAAATGTCCCATATCGCTCGGTATTACTAAGCCACGTAATCAAAATTCTCATCGTATAGTATTTGTATAAACATCTAAACAAATCAAATTTCGAACCAGACTATATATTAAAGGGCATGTGTTTCAAAACACTTAAAAATAGATTTAGATAATAAAAAAATCCTCCTTTTGGAATCGCCCTTAAATCCTTTTTATTAAATATACACTTTTCAAAAGAAATTCCTTTTCGAAAATATCATTATTACCCTTCATTTATACTTGTAAATATTCCATACATTGCAATACTATTGAAAATTTTCTATAAAATTTTTTCTATATGCTAGAAAATCCCAATAGGTTGAAATGATACATACCCGAACGATCTGATAGATTAGAGAGAAATCATTATGAGTTGAAATGGTAGACTCGAGCGATTCCATGGGTTTGAAGTTAAATTCGGGATTGCGACTTGAAATAACATATACCCATAAATTTAAATTTATTGCGGGTTGAAATGATATATATCCTTATCACTTGATCATAGGGTAGAAAATTATATACGGACACTTGATTTGGTTAAATTAAATGATTTTAAAACCTTAAATTTTGAATCCAGTTAAATCATATTTTAAAATAAAAATTTGATTTATATAAACTGAATTATTTTCGAAAATCCAAGCTTTAAATGTTGAAATTGGAATTGATTTAAATGAATTACTTAAAGAAATTAAATTGGAATTTTAAAGTTGGATTTGAAGTATAAATGAAATTGAGTTATTCAAAAATATTTGAATATTTAAACTTTGAAATCTACTAAATTTGAAATAGTTTAAATTTATAGTTTGATGTGGATTTGAAATCGATATTGATTAAATGGTTTAAATGAGAATCTGAATTGAAAGACAAAAATTGAGTTTGTTGATTTGAAAGCTGACAAGGTCCAGATGTGTTGAAATGGAAGAAATAGTTTAGTTTAATATTAATTTCAAATTAATTATTTTGATGTAAACTGTTTAAAAATATATTAATTTAAATTCATATTTATTTAGATTTTCAAACTATTTACTATATAAACCACTTCCGATAATCAAACTATTATATATTAAACTATTAAAACTGTATTAAATCTATTTTTAAACTATTTAACCTATTTTAAAATATTTAACTATTTTAATCTATATTTAAACTAATTTAATCTATTTTAAACTATTTTAAACTATTTTACCTATTTAAAACTATTTTAATCTATTTTAAACTATTTAAACTATTTTAAAGTATTTAAATTAATTTAAAGTATTTTAAACTATTTAAGCTATTTATGACGATCTAAACTATTTTCTAAATTTCAGACTGTGTAATGTTGAAGTGTTTATATTTAAGTCCTAGATTTGAAAGCGAATATGGTTAAATGATGTTATAAGCTAAGTTGAGATTTGAAATGAGATTTTCTAATGAAATGACGTACTTGAGTAAATATGATGATTTTAAGGGTTTAGCCTATTTTGAAATTATAATTTCGAAAGTGAATATGATTTCGAAAGTGATATGATTTTGAGAATATGATATTTTGATATCAATATGAAATGGTTTTGGAAATGTAAAAGAACCATCCGGTGTGAAATAAGTGTTTGGTTGTTAAAGAGACCGGGATTGGATATTATCATACTCTCTACCAACATCGAAAACTACTTTAACAACTGTGTACGAGGTAGAGATTCCAGAATGAAGTAGGATGGTTTGGCAAACGATTTTGTATGAGGTATTTACATAGCCCTGATTCCCTGAGTCCGCTTGATGTGGCTAAAACAGGAGCTATACCTGACCAAGTGAGGTCGCTCCTCCAATTGGGCGCACTTCTTTGATACAATATTATGACTTTGTGCTTTATTTGGTGGCCACACCTAGATTTGATTATGGGAGTGTGTTCCGAGGTGGACAGTAGTAGCTTCTATGCATTACCACCAGTCCGAGAGTGCAAACGGTAGAATCCTACCCTGGTATTGCTTCGCGTGCCTTGTCACATGCCTTATCGCGCCCATTACGAATTCGGTTTGTACCGTACCTATGGAGTGCTCTCTGAGTAAACTACCAATTTGGTAGAGCTTACGGTACTATATAGACTTTGGGATTATATAAAATGTGTTAAGGGGGATATGGGTAACGCATTACCGCTATTTTAATACTTTACTTTACTGTAGACATATTATAATAGCGTATTGTACTACATAGTAGATAGTTTAATGGATCCTTAGGAGATGGTAATCTTGAACATCTCTTAAGTTATTACATGCACGTTAGACACTGGATAGGAGATGTAAACCCCGTAAACATCTCTAAAGCCATTGCACTCATATTTATTTACTGTTGATTTAACTTACATAAGTTTTTTAGTTCCGACTCAAGTGTTTTATCTTTTCATTACACTCAGGTCAGTCTGAGATTTGCAGTGTATTGAGGACCTTATTTCTGGAGGATGAAGACGAAGATTTTGTACTATTATTATTTATTATATTTATCCCACTGCATCATGTAGTTCCGCTGCAATGTTTATTTATTCATTCTTGTTGTATGTAACTCTAATCTGTATTGTAAAAGTATAGTCAAATGTTATTTGTAAAACAGCTTCGTGAACTGTTATTGAGTATTATATTTTGTCATTTTGTTGTGAGATTCTGTGTTTGTTTTCTTTTTTTCTCTTCTTTTTCTTATTTACCACATAACAATCCTCCCTTTGAATGGTTTGAGTCTGACATGTGTGGTCTATTATTGATTTAAACCATCCAAAAAGGTGGGTCATGTTAGGGTTGTCTCGCATGTTTAATGGAGGAATGGCGGTTTGGATTGGAGAAAGTCCCACATCGCTAAATAATATGGAAAAGTGGTGTATAAATATGGGTTGGTAGGCATGTAATACTGGGGATTCCTTTTGTTACAATAAAGTGTGTGTCAACCCATATGCGTACGCCACGTGCTGGAGATGGGGAGCTTGTTCCGACCGTCGTTACACAACAGTGGTATCAGAGCCGAAGGTTACGGACTGGGCCATGCAGACACGGCAGTACTCTCAAAGGTTACCGCAAGGGGATGCGAGTCAAGTGGGAGACTGCTAGGATTGTCTTGCATGTTTAATGGAGGAACGGCGGTTTGGATTGAAGAAAGTCTCACATCGCTAAATAATATGGAAAAGTGGTGTATAGATATGGGTTGGTAGGCATGTAACACTGGGGATTACTTTTGTTACAACAAAGTGTGTGCCAACTCATATGCGTACGCCACGTGCGGGAGATGGAGAGCTTTGTCCGACCGTCGTTACACAACAGGTCATTACATATGCTAATTATAAGATGTTGAATATAAAAAAAATTATCAAGGATAACTGGTTGAAGTGGTTGATCTATAGACTGTGCTTCTAAAGGGTCTTGGATTTCATCCCTTAAGACACTCAAATGAGTGATCTACTTAAATTAAGTACCATTCTTTGTTCTAGAAAAATATTAAAAATAAAACAAGGGAACTTCTATGATTTTGTTTTATTCCTCTTTTCACGTTCAGGCGAACCAGACCCATATTGTGTTCGTTGACCTTTTCTTTGACCTATAGCTTCCTCCTTATGTCATCAACCTTCGAACTCACCGACCCACCATGCACACATGCGACCACCTCTGATCACATCAAGTGAACCTACACCACCTCCATACCATGCCTTAATTGATGATTTGCAATCACTACAACCGCCTATACGTCGATTTCTAACTATCTTTGACCACTTTCAAGACGAATCAATCAATACCGATCACATCTCCTAATTCTTCCTCAATCAAAAACATATGATCCAAACTCTAATTTTTCAATTGCACCACTTAAAGCCCCACATTTGACAACCTTTGGTCGAACCACATAAATCAATACTACAAGTGGATTTCATCATTGAGATGTATGAAACAACATATCGTATGCCCTATATTGGTATTGTTTGCTATGTGTTTATAAATGAATATTAACTTCTAGATTGAAACAACTCTAAGTCCAGAAATATCAAATACGCTCTAACAGACGAAAACTCCTCGTTCAATTTATCAAAATTCATGTGCCGATGACTATGGATGTCTTAAAACAACCCAAGTGGCCAAAAAAAGCAACGGTGCTCAAAATTGTTTATTTATTTACTCTATTTGAGCTATGATGAAAAACATATAAAATAATTTGAAGGTTATTTAGCGTTTATTACATGTTTATGGTTATTGGATCTAGGTGCTTGGTGTTTATTAGGTGAACTGGTTGCTTAGCTCAAGTGTCCAGTATTTAGGTACTTGATAGTTGCATGTGTAAGTTTAGGAGAGTAGACTGATATGGTTGTCTTTGGGGTTTGGAAGGAAGTGGCACTTTATCTATGTGTGCGAGTGGTGATCGGTGATAAATGCCTACTTTTAAAGGTTATATGCTAAATCCGTACTAAATCGATGGGAGTTGGCAAAACATACCTAAGTATGAGATTATATTTATAAGTATCTTCTGTATATAATAGGAACACATTGATTAAAAACCTTTGAATTGTCAGTAACACCCTTTTAAGTTTCTTTTAACAATTAAGGATATTTTGGGCATTTGGTTACAGGACTAAATCCATGTTTCTACCTTCTCCTCGCACTCACGTTTTCATAAAGTTTTTTCTTAACATTATACTCTCAGCTCCTTTCGCTCTTCAGTAGAACCATAGAATCAAAATTCTCTCCTTCGTTGGCATTACAAGATCAAACTCTCTTCAATAACGTTCCTTTGTCTAAACTAGCCTCCTTAGTTCATCAACAATTCATTCGCTTGACCTGATATCAAAGGTACAATTTCCCTTGACTAAAGCATTATCATTAATTTTTATATTATTTTAAATGAGTATAATTAATCAAATTCGTGTTTATAGGTTAAATATTTTTAGTTATCATCACCTGGAGGTATAGTTTTGACTATTGATCCTAGCGTACTTTTAATTACTACTAATTTTGCCCATGATCTTGCCTTATTTATTTCTACTTCAAAATACATAAAAGGAGTTTAATAACCTGCAATTTATTTAATTTTACACATCATGTGTGACAATTTTTATTAATTTCAGTTGCTTTATTTTTCATATATCTGATTACCTTTTCCTAATAAGAGTTTAGTCTTTCATTATTAGATTTGAACAAGAACTTCAACATTAAATGGTAAGGGACCAATTGGTGTGCATTTGAATGGAAACACATGAAGACTTTGCATTTTAATCATCAGTAATGAATCAACGATGGGTGATATTTGGAATGTGATGCCCATTATATCTTTGCAAAACCGAATGTTTCTTTGTTTTTAAACTAATATTATTTGCACAAGAAGGTTGCTGTTCATTATGTCTAAACTATGAACTTTACTCTCTTTAATCCACTCTATGCCCGCTTTGTTTATAATTATGATATTCCGCAATATTAAGCAAAATACTTACTAATTAGTACACATTCTATCAGAGAGGTTGCTCCAATGTCAATATCTTCAGGTATATCCTTTTAGTTTCGCTTGATATCCATTTGTATGAAATTTTTTAGCTTATTTAATATATATTGGTTGGACCAATGTTATTGAATGGTTAATCAATTTTTGGGTTGATTTATGTGTATACCATCATAAGAAGACAAGGTTTGATCATGTTGACTTTTATTTTCTTCCATACTAATTGATTTTTAAATGAAAAAAAGGTTTTGAGTGGTTAATTGATATGGATAACTTGGTTGGCATAAAATTATTGAAATTATATAGAATTTTTAAGTACAATGATATATTATGAATGGAGTATGATGACTTTGGATCGTGAAACAACTTTATGCATACACAAGGGATCGACGAGCAACAAACTAAAAAAACAACATTAATCCCAAGAGCCTAGGCAAAAAAAATTATGGGAAAATGATGATATAAAAGGTTGAGGCACATGCCTTTCTTTTCTTTGAAGATTTAAGTCGATTTTATTTGTCTTTACATCAAACGTGTGCTTGAATTTTTAGAATTATTTGTTTCTTAAATAAGATGTTTTGATTAAGTTGTTGATTTTCTATTGAGTTTTTTCATGACTAATCGTATGTGTGTATACTTGCATATGGATCTTGGTTTATGTAAAATTCCATTTGCTAATAGGTGAAGCAATTTACCTTTGGGAAGTTTTACTTATAAAATTGTTTCCATAAATATTGATCTACAATCACCAAAGTTCATGCCAAGACAAATCTATTCCTATTAGCTTTTAGGCAAACTTCTTCATGCTAATCAACACAGATGCAATTTGAGATCTGCTCCTATTGCCTTAAGAATTAATAATTCACTTTAATAAGTAATCATGTGAAAAATTAAGAAAAATAATGTAGTTTTATATGCATTACGATTAAATAGAACCATATACATTCAAGCTCAAAATGGGTATTTATACTATTTTGCTTTATAATTACCATTTCATATTGATGAGTTCAATCACAAGTTAAAATCTAAAGCGGTTGGCAACTTACAATAATAGCGCAATCATGTAAGTATTGACAAATTACAAGACAACGTAGACAAAAATAGATGTATTTATTAGTCAATGCCCTATTTATTTTTAGAGGGCACTGTTTGATTGTCAGTGAACTTATCAAGTGGCATTCAAAAATAAAAGTGCAAGTGAATCATGCTTTATTTTTATCATAACGGTGGTATCAAATATCCAAATATATTGAGGTTATTCAAAATAATTTTTTATGAGAAAAATGAATGATCCTCCGTTAATAGATGAGAGTACTCATGTATTTTATTCTATACTAAAATATGGAGCTGTCAACATGTCTGACAAGTAGCGATACCCATCTTATACAATGTGAAATAAAGATAAAAGGAAACTCCAATCCCAAAAAGCCAAGGTCCATAATAAAATAATACAACACTATAATCCACTTATATGATGAATGATCATGTTCTCAAAATCAGCTAAATCCATCCAGTCCAACAAGCATATCTGCAGCTGCAAAGAAGACTATACCAAAAGTGTAAGATCAATACATATATGTGTATATACATACATACATACAAGGACGGACTCAGCCCTGGGCTCAACTGGGCTGCAGCCCAGGGTAAAAAAAAAAAAAAAAAAAAAAATTCAAAAGCTCAGACTAGGCCAGGCAGCCTCTTCTTTCATCCTTCAGCCAAGTAATTTATCTTGCAATCAAAAGTCACGAACGAAGCCAAAGCCTGCGACGCGACCCCATTCCTACTCCTCAGCTCCTGCGACTCTCGGTTTTTCACGAAGGCTAGCTGCCAAGTAATTTCTCATTTGCCTTCAATTCAGCTCAATATCTTCACTACAGGTAATTTCTCTTTTGTTTAATTGCTTTCAGGTAAGTAGATAGGAGATTAGTTATTTGAATGAAAACCCCTAATCTCAAAATCTGTTCCAAACCGATTTCAAATTGATTTAGGGGTTAATTGATATTCACACTAGGCCAGCCTAAATCTCAAGTCTCAAAATCCGTACGTTTGATATTCAGGCGATTTCAAATTGATTTAGGGGTTAATTGATATTTGAATGAAAACTCCCAAATCTCAAAAGTTGCAAACTTGCCTGAGAAATTGATTTAAATTGTATTGCTTTCAGGTTGTTTAATTGCTTTCAGGTTGTAGGCAAAATGGCAAATTGATTTTTTTATTAAATTGCATTGATATGGCCCTAAACTAGCAAATGTAATCAAATTGTATGTGATAGTCTGCATACATACATACCAATAATGTATTGGATAGTCTGCATACATACCAATAATGTATTTGATACAGGTCTGCATACATACCAATAATATATTTGATGTGGCCCTAAACTAGCAACTGTAATCAAATTTTATTAAATTGTATTTGATTGTTTTCTCTAATTGGTGGTTAAATCAATTGTTATTTTGTTGAATTTCATATTTGATAATGTCTAGTTTGGCTAATTACATGATATAATGTTTAATAGGTTATATTAAAATGTCGAACAAACCACCAAGCAAGAAACCAAAAACTCTTCTATTTTTTTTAAAAAGAGCAGCGACGATGGAATATCAAACGAGCGTTCAATATTGGAAGTTGATACACCTCAATTCAACTCTCAATCTCATGTTCAATCTGTTTCAGTTACTATCCCTCAATCCAATTCAGCAATAGTTGAACGAGATCCCGCATTACGATCGTCGATTTGTGAAATTGAATCTCTTACTAAAAGAGATGAGGTTCGACGAGCTTATATTAATTTAGGGCCATATCAACCTAAATTGGCTCAATACCCTAAAACACTTGTTGGAAAGCAACATCGTCGATTTCAAGCTGTGTGGTTTCAACAATTTTCTTGGTTAGAGTATTCTCCTACTAATGATAAAGCATATTGTTTTCCTTGTTATCTTTTTGGAGAGAAAAGTAGATCATCCGGGGCTCAATCCACGTTAACTTTAGATGGATTTAACTCATGGAAGAGGATTAATGATGGAACAAAATATGCATTTTTACAACACGTTGGTCTTACCACTTCGTCACATAGCAAATGTGAGGAGTGCGTAAGAAATTTAAAAAACACCCCCCAACATATCGATAGAGTGATTAACTCTCAATCAAGAGAGGAAATTTTTAAAAACCGAATGCGGCTTAAAGCAAGCATTCAGGCTGTTCGCTACCTTGCTCTTCAGGCTGTTGGTTTTAGAGGACACGATGAAAGCCCGAGTTCATTAAACCGAGGAAATTTCATTGAATTATTAAAGTTTAAAGCAGAAGGAAATGATAATCTTACAAGAAATATATTGGAGAATGCTCCTCAAAATACTAAATACACTTCTCCTAAAATTCAAAAGGAGATCCTGCATATTCTAGCCAACCGAGTAAGAAATATGATCCGTGATGAAATTGGAGATAACAAATTTTGTATTCTTGTTGATGAATCTCAAGATGAAGCTAAAAGGGAACAAGTGGCTCTTGTATTGAGATATGTCACATATGACGGTTTAATAGCGGAACGATTTTTTGATATTATTGGTGTTGAGAGTACATCAGCACTATGTCTTAAGACCGAGATATCTAATATGCTTGGAAGATTTAATCTAACGATTCAAAATTTGCGGGGGCAAGGTTATGACGGTGCTAGTAATATGCGTGGAGAGTGGAGAGGTTTACAAGCGTTGTTTCTTAAAGATTGTTCGTCTACTTATTATGTGCATTGCTTTGCTCATCAATTACAGCTAGCATTAGTTGCAACGGCAAAAGATGAATCTAATGTTTGGCAATTTTATTCTCATTTAACATGTGTTGTTAATCTTGTTGCTGCATCTCCAAAACGTCTTTGTGAGTTAAAAAATGCTCAAAAGATTGAAACTGAAAAAATGTTGGTTAATGGAGAACGGCAAACAAGAACAAGGGCTAATCAAATTGGTACTTTACACCGTACTGGAGATACTCGGTGGAGTTCACATTATGATTCTGTAAGGGATTTAATCAATATGTATGATGTTGCTTGCTTGGTCGTTGAATGTATTAAAAAGAGTGGGCATCAAACATTGAGAGGTCAAGCCTTTGGTATATTCAAAACTTTAAAAAGCTTTGATTTTCTATTTATTTTGCACTTGATGGACAAAATAATGGGCATCACTGATAGACTTTGTCAAGCATTACAACGCAAATCTCAAGATATTTTGAATGCAATGAAATTAGTCTCAATAACAAAAATTCTTCTTCAGAAGTTAAGATTGGAGCAATGGGATACATTTTTAAAGACTTTATTATCCTTTTGTGATCGCCATGACATAGTAGTTCCTAATATGAATTCTCCTTATAAAGAAGGTACAAGTCGTAGTTGTCAACAATGGGATGACATCACAGTTGAACATCATTATCATTATGACATTTTTAATTCTACAATTGATTTTCAGTTAATGGAGTTAGAAAATAGATTCAATGGTGCAGTGGTTGAACTTCTTACTCTTAGTTCTGCTCTAGATCCTAGTGATTTTTTTAAGTCTTTTAATGTAGAAAATATATGCAAGCTTGCCAAAAATTATTACCCTATGGATTTCAGTGAACAAGACATTCATGCTTTGCAATGTCAATTGATGCATTATCAGCTTGATGTTAAAAGTGATCCTCGGTTTGAAAATATAACTACACTTGGTGGCTTATGTCAATCGCTATTTGTAACAAGAAAGTTTGAGATCTATTATTTGATTGATAAACCGATCCGTCTTGTGTTGATTCTTCCTGTCACTACTGCAACTACCGAAAGAGCATTTTCGGGCATGAAACATGTCAAAACGGCGATTCGCGATGCTATAGGAGATGAATTTCTCTCTAATTGCATGTCTCTTTATTTAGAGCGTGATTTTGCTTGGAAGATTGATTTGGATTCTGTAGTTAAAGAATTTGAATCTGTAAAGACTCGTCGAGCACAATTAAGCTAGTGTTATGTATTGAAAGTGGAATATGAATATATATATATATATATATATATATTTTGTGAATTTTTTCTTTGGATTATTGTTTTGTTGTAGTAATTGGAATTGCATTATAACTCGAAAAAAAAGTCAGCTTTAAAGTCAGCCCACCCTTAGTTTAATTCCTAGGTCCGCCCTTGCGTACATATATACATATGTGTACGAAATAAAAATATGTTAATCTAATAAAAAAATGAAACAAACAATATTAAGATTAAAACTGAGTAAGGATCAATAAAGGGTATAACACAATCTTGTTAACAGTTTAGGATACATAGATTGTTATATGATTCTAATTTAACACAAAGCAAAGCAAACTTAGATAATGTATTTTCAACTAAAGTACAACTAAAACTAGATTTCCATGGAAAATTTAAATTTGATCTATATATTTCTGAAATCAACAAATTTTAAAATTACATATTTCAAAGTAAATTTAAATATGAGTGAGTCATATGATAATAGTTTTTTAAATTTACAAATATCCAAAGAATTTGAGATAAGTTTCATTTCAAATCTACAAGTATTCCTATAGAAAAGAATAAAGTATAATCTCAGAATAATTTTTTTTCAATTAATATTTGCGCAGAAACCGAATTGATGCTAAAAAAAATATAACGGCGAGTTTTTTGTGCATTTGTTCATACTACTTTATAATAAAAAGAAGTTTGCTCACATATTTATTTGTATCCACATTTCACTGTAAATAAATTTGCTTTAGTTTTCTTTGTACACGAACATGCCTAATGTACTAGTATTACTAATGCATATTTTTGTATGTTCCTAGGTCGTTCATATATCTAACTTAGGGTTGCCAACGAAAAATCTAAAATCTGTCTGTATCCGTATCCAAAATATGAAAAATTATCTGATATCCGAAAGATTGATATGGATGTGAATATGACCACAATCGCATCTGATAATTAACCTTTCGGTTTTATCGAGATTATCTTATGGATTGTCACAAAATGATTGTGATTTACAATTTTATCTAAGTACAAAAAGTTAACATGTATATAAGAATTAATATTTGCTGCGTAAAATTACCTTTTAGTATATTTATTATTTTTCATATTTTAGCACTGAAATAAATATATAATAAATCAAAATTTTCTATTTAGATTTATTGGTTATGAACTTGTCGAAGAATATCCAATAAATATACGATATCCGTCGACATCCTCAGATACAGATATCCGTTATCTGAAAATGATTTCGAATACAAACACGGATATGACACTATCTGCATCCGTATCCGACCGTTTACAAGCCTAATCTGGCTAGTGTGTTTTTGTCTTCACGAACCCTTTGATACTGAATCTTGAAGCAAAACGATGGCGACTCAGTCCACGGTGGTGGTGTGGTGTTTGATGAATCCGTGTCACACACTCATTGCTGGGTTGCATGCAGAGCTTTGCAAATGTACCCTTTATTTAAACCACTTGTATATTATGCTTGGAAGGCTACATATGTAAACATGCATATAACAAAGTTATGAATCAGCGCCATAAATAGATTCAATTATCTCTAATACATATAGCTCTATGGTTTTCCTCTACCAATGTTTCTTAAAGCTTTCAAAGCTATATTTGATGTTTTTATAGTTTCTGATATCGGTTTTCACAGTGTATCCACTCTGGAAAAACAGAGAAATTTGCTTGTCAAAATTGGAAGCGTGAACAAATTGTTCCCACAAGGTAAATCGATGATTTATTATGATAGAATGAGCAACTGAAGCAAGATATATCAGAGTGAAATCCAAAATGGAGTAAAAGATGTAAAAACCTCTAAAATGTAGTTTTTAAGCATACACCATCAAGACATATTAAAACTTCATTCAGTCTAACCAAACAAAATATGTTTTTGAAAAAGACCAAAAATTTACGGTCAAAGAGAACCAAATCAGAAGAAAAGTGAATTACAGGAGCCGAATATAAAAATAAATAAATGATTGACACACTTTGTCCTCTTTCCTTTTGTTACTTGATATTCCCATTGCTTATAACTCCATTGGCAAAAGCTTCTTTGCGCTTCAGTTTGTTGGCATGATCAGATTTGAGATTGGTATTAAGGCCCCATATACGAATGGTATGATCATCGCTTGCAGATGCAAGCATGTGCGGATTTGATGGGTTCCATGCAACGCAGTTCACAGCACCCGAGTGACCGGGTAGAGTTTGTATTAGATCCCCGCTTGCACGATGCCATATGTATACCTGTAAAGGATGACATTATGACCTTTTCTCTCCCACAAACAAATTGTTTGTTGTCTTTCATGACAATATCAAAATTTTGACTTATTGTCACATACATATGATTTTAATAAATACAAACTGAAATATACAACAAACAGAGAATATAGACCATTTACTGAGATCGATATTCAAAATTATGATGTCATTTCGTTATTATTAAATTTCAATTTATTTATATTTTTGATACGCAGGGTAATATCAGGAAAAAAGAATAACCACTGTAAATATAGGTATTTTGGTCCAAGCACCATCATTCGTAACTTAATAAATTATACAAAGATCAAAGTACATAAAACTTAGTACATTATGTGCAAACTCGTTTAGCTCTCCCAGTGAAATATTTACAATTGTTGTCTGGTGGTTCTGAGTAAAATTTAGGACCAACAGTTCTGTTTTTTTTCTCCCCAATCTATATTTGGCTTGATGGTGTATATCCTTGGTTAGACCGAAGGACCAACTTGGTTAGACTGAATCAAGGACCAACTTAAATTCAGACTGAAGGACAACAATTTTGTTTTTTTAGTCCGAAGGACAATACTAGTTATAACTAGCATGTTGTATAGTGTAAAATTGAATATAATGCCTGATATAACTAGCATTTTGTATGGTGTAAAAGTTGAATATAATGCTAATTATAACTAGCATCTTCGTCCTTCAGCCTAAAAATGAAACTTGTGTCCTTCAGCCTAATTTTTTTCTTCAAAGTTTGTCCTTTTCCATAATTCCCTCCTAAATTTACTGCATTTTGGTTGAAGAAGAAACAGCCTCGGGTATTAGCCGCAGCTCATATTCATTTAGTATTTCTAACCCTACCTCATTCCTGGTCCTCGCTTGAAAACATTTTGACTTTTCCATGCTGTGTCTCAGGAACTTCTTCAATAGGGTCCCGATTGCTAGTAAATATGATTGTAAAGAAAAGTCTTCTTTTTTTTTTTAACCCCAGTCTTGCTTACCAATGCATGTAAAAAATGAAAGATGATGAATGCCTACATTAAATTATTTTCCTCCTTAGTTTAGACATGTCAATGAATATCCTAAAAATCTAAATTATGTCTTCTTATCAAAAGGACATGGATATCCCAGTAACCTCTCGAACACTTAGCTGGTACATTAGTATCCACATCTGAAGTATATAAATTGGTTATAAAACTGCAATTCTTCCGTGGAAAATATACAATTTTATGAGAACAAATGCAATCCGTGTAAAAGAACATTTTTATATGATAAAATAAATTTTGACGTACAAAAGGAAAATTATGTATATGATTTTTATGTCATATAACTGTTTTTTATATGAAAGCAAAAGGAATTGGACGTTTCTTTAACAAATGCAAAGGCTATAGGCACATGTTGAACAGCCAAACATGCGTACAAACATATGCGTCCGTTAACCAAATGCCTATAGAGTAGTATGGTATGGATAGCACTCTATAGGCACCTGTGTCTGGTGCCTACCAAACGGTCGTCTATACGCGGTTATAGTTTGCAGATCCGTTAAACAGACACCAAGCTACGACCACAGACTTGTTGCTGCTTTCCCAAATTTTGCCTCATATGCTGATGGAAGGCTTGTTTTGGCGTAAATTAGCATATCTGTTGTTGGAGATGCTTTTAAATTACCACACGTTACCATTTTCGAATATGTATATTCAGGGATATATGAAAGTAACCATACGTACAAATCATGGTTTTAAATTTTGAATTTCGGTAACGAACTGTCTCGAGAATTTCACTCACAATATCTCATATCAAAGGAGATCTCGAACGAAATGAAAATATCTTGGGTGTACATCTCTGATTTTAAACTTCATCTCGGGATTATCTTTGAGCAACTTAAACGTTTAAATTTAATTTTCATAATAAATGTTATTTAAATATAAATTTTAAACATGCTAATTTATATAAAACGATAATATTAATTTTTCTTTTCATGGGAGAGTGATAATATGATCGATTTGGTATTCGGCTGAATGGATTCTAGTCATATGAATATTAAAAATAGAGAGTAAATAAAAAAGTCTTATTTTTGCTCGCTCGTTAAAAGTTAGGGTGTTGGTAAAAAGTCGTAATGCAACTTCTTTTGGATCCACATAAAAAGTGAAATAAGTATGTAAATGTAAAAACGTAATTTTGTATGCGATTTCCTATTGAGATCTCACCTCAAATAAAATATCCTGAATGAGACGAGTGTCAAATAACATATAAACAAAATTGGATATCTCGTTTCGCTAAATTTTGTCTCGCTTAGGTTTGAAAATAAGATCTCTTGAAAATGAGATCTCGAACGAAATCTCGGGTGAGATAAACAAGATTTGAAACAATGGTACAAATGTATTATACGCATACAACATCATCCAGCTCTATCAATAATCGTTGACATGGGATAGCCTAACTAAATTTTCATCTAGATTAGAAACGGGACTCAATACTTTGTATATTCTACCACATTTTACAACAAAAATTATAATCTTGCACCCAATTTAATAAGACATGGGATGGCGTTATATAGTAAAACAAAAGAGTTTCCTCGTAGTTTCATAATCTTCTGCTTCTATTTTCATTTAAATCATCAACATTATCTATTACAGATTTTACCTTTCATAATTATTTTATATGACATTATCCTACAACGAACGAGTTATGTTTATGTGTGTACATTCACATATACATATGTAGTATATAAACATACCAAGGTTCGAGGTTTACATTCCGATCTAAACCAACATGAAATATGACCAAAATCTTGATTCCGGTAAAAACCACGTTTTTCTTCTATGAAAGCACTAGATCGAAGAGGAAAAAAGAAAACATAAGTTTTTTTCGTTGATTTGGGTCTTGCTCTAGAAATCAAATTACCTTGCCGCAATTTTAACAAAGTGGAAGCATAAAATTACCTTGCAGCAATTTTTGGTTGATTTGGGTCTTGCTCTAGGAACCAAATTTGAGTTCCTATCTAAATCCAAGGCTCATTTTCTCGAAAATTCGTTTTTCCTTTCAAAATTGAAGTTGACCCTTCAGCGACTGCAGGACAAAGTTCTAATCCTAGTTTTGTTGAAGCGGGAACAAAAGCAATAATTCTTTTAGTTTTCTAATATTGTTAATAATTTGGACTAGGTATACTATGGGTTGGGGCTTGTTAATACGTCCAGGGTTGGACTGACTCATGACTTATTGATTGGTTAACTAGGTTAAGGTTTAATTTTTCATAAAGTTTAATAATGTTTTAATTTAATCGCTGTAATGATCCAAGTTTTATCTGATTCGATGATAATGTTTAATATAATGTTAAAACATATTTATTTATTTTTTTGAAAATGGTACTTTATATACAACAAATCACATATCACATCAATATATGTTCGAATCACGCTACACAAGTTTCGAACTTGTGACCTTTCGCACCAGAGTCGAAGCACTTAACCACTTAGACAATGGTGTTTGTCCTGTTAAACATATTTCAAACAAGATTATATATCCCAGTGGTAAAACCATAGCATAACATACAGACTAATGCTCAACGGACAAATTTTCATTCTATGCTTGAAAATTCATTCTATGCTTGAAAAAAACTTGTTGCAAATTTAGATCCCGTTCAAAACTTAATAGATCTTTCAGTATTCAGCATTTTATACTTGCGCATTCTGAAAATGCGGACAAAAATAAAATTTTGATTTGTACCTGCAAATTCAAAGTGCACAATTATAGAATTATTATTTTAATTCATACATGCACATTTTCAGAATGTGCATGTACAAAAATGTTGTATAATGGAAAATATATTTATTTTCATAATAAGTTTCAAATGGAATCTAAGCTTGAAATAAGTCTTTTCGAATGCCTAAAATGAAAAATTAGGGGCGAGCAATATTAGTTAAAACCAAATTAACCGACCAAACCAGTTCATTTCGATAGGTTCGATTTTGAAACTAAATCGGTTTAAATTCAATTTGTAAGCTTGTTTATTTTTTCCGTTATCATTTTAGCCAAATTAACCGAACTTTTATTGTATTATCCAATTTTATGTTATTGTAATGCTATAAATAACCGGTTTAGCGATAAAATACTAAGTTTGCCTATTAAAAATAGATCAAATTTTTATTATAAACATAAAATATACTGAATAAAATCTCTTCAAACATAAATTTATGTTTTCCTTCGACTGAATCACTCATCTGAATAATAAGATATCTTTCTAATTCGGTTAAATCGATGACTAACCGAAATAACAGAAATTAATTCGATTCTATTCGGTTTTGAATTTTTTCAGTTCCAATTCGGTTTGATATTTTTTACCACAAAAACCGACTGAACGCTCACCCCTATGAAAATTTGTCCTACTTCAGCACGTGCTACACACATGTATAAAAATTGTTGTTGTAAGAAAACATAATTTAACTAATCGCAATTTTTGATTCATATTCAAATTTGACAAAAATCTTTAAATTAAAGAAACGTATAACTAAAATGATAAATGTATTCCAAATAATAAACTAAAAAGTAGAACTAAAAATTGTTTTCTTCGTATTTTCATTTTTTTTCATTATACAAAGCATAGTTACCTAATTTCAAAATATAAAAATTTAAATTGAAGACCAAAATATTCGTTAGGAAATCAATTTAATTTCAACTACGAATATTTTCTTTAGGGAGCTATTAAAAATTAACTCCTTCGAAAAAAATACAAAATTAGATAAACTGATATAAAGAGTCCATTCACTATAGGTGGAATCTAGTGCACGATAGCGGGCTTCGAAAAGGTCGATAATGGACGCGATCTTTCTCTCACACTGCGAAGAGGTTGTTTCCCGGAAATAATATATGATGTTGAAAATCTAACTATTTATATGCATCAATTAATAAGTAGTATCTTCTAAATTTTAAAATAATGATATAAAAAATACAATTTGAAGTTCAATATTTCAAAATTTGAGTAATTAAAATTAAAAATCAATCTATTTTGGGGGTAATCCATTATCATATGGATAATTTAAACGGATGGATAATTTAAACAGATGAGATATTCTGCAAATCATTTCTACATTTCTTTGGTTTAGATCGATCTTAACCTGATTTATTGATGATTATGAATTATTTACATTCAATATCAAATCACGAAAAAATAGAATTATGGAGGGAATCATATATTTAGGCGAAATCCCCAATAGTTTCATTTTCGACCGCTAAAGATCAACAATGCCATGAGCTTGGGCTTGAGTTGCGAAAACTTCTGGATAGGTATCCTACATTTGAACTGAATTTTGTAAAGCTACAATTTGAAGTTCCATATTTCAAAAATTATATAATTATAATACAATTTGAAGTTCAACATTTTGTAAATTAAGATCAAAATATAATTAAATTTAATTTAAATAAATATTTCATAAATTCAAAGACCAATATTTAAGAAAAAATAGATAAAGAATAGCAAAAAATGATACGCTAGGAATATATAGTTAGACATGACCGTTGACCAATCTAATTTTCTTTTCTTTTTTAAAAATAAAATGCACGTAAATGCTAACGTGTGCCTATTGAGCACATGTTAAGAATGCATATTTACATAAATAATCTAACGCTTCGTGTAATTTCATGTAATTAACATGGATACTTTTGAGTTTGTAACTATTTATTTTTGTCTTCTAATAATTGATTTTTGTTTTTTCGTGTTGTTAACATGTGCTCAATGAGTACACAATAACATAAGCCATATTAAAATTGTATTTTCAAACCGAATTTAAGAAAATCAACTGTGGATGGTGAATATTATTTGATATGTATCTAATGACAGTGAGAATGTAAAGACATAAATTAAAACATGAAAAAGGATGCATCACTTTTGCCAGAAGCTAGGATTCTATGACCTTATTTATATACAAAACTTTTTAATAAGAAATAAACATGCAATTCGAACTCATGAAATGGCATGTATATCAAAGATACTCTATATATAACTAAAAAAATACACACGTATATACAGAAATGGGTGTAGATTTCACATCCTTCGTAAAGATGCAAATTCAATCTGACGCTCAAGTTGGGTTATGCAAAGCTCAAAATCACTATATAATAATACTTGTGTCAAAGGAGTAGACTACCTAGCAAGGTTGAAACCTATGGAAGCAAAATTTAACTACAATTTCGCATTATTGTAGAGCATAATTTCCACAATAGATGTAATGAATCGCTATAATCTTAACCCAAACAAATAAGAAGCCTTGTACTTATTATCACGTAATAATCAAATTCATTATTTTGCTGTAGCAGTATATTTTAACAAGCCTTTTTGTTCATATATTTGGAAGAAGTCAAAAAAAAAAAAGGCATTCGCCGTATAAACACAAGCTCGTTCGCAGCATTTTTGTCAAGGGTCCCAACCACCTACAACCTTGAGGCCAATGTTTGTGCTAAAATTTGTGCGGAGTCGTATGCATTTGAGATGGGTGACTGCTTGTTCCAAAAATGTTTACACAGTGCTACTTTAAGGCTCCATTTGGCAGTTTTTTTAAGGGTTTTGTCCATTTTTGGACGGTTCCATTGAGTGGTTATGGAAAACAATGCTTTCTAGTTTTTAAAGAAACAATTGCCATTGTAGACTCTCGAAAAATCAATGTACACTGATTTTGACAATTTCTTTCAGTCCGTCAAATCAGAGGTTTTTGATCGTTTCTCAATGTCTTAATCCAAACTCATGATAAAGGTAACATCATCATGTTGCTTATAAACACCGTGCACTCCTAAAAAACTTGAATTCTTCTTCACTTCAACCTTAGCAACACAATTATTATGGTTATAACATCCTATACCCTTAACTAATTTTATTACTGCAATTAATAAAAATAATTTTGTGGGGTAAATTCTATGTAATAACTATTGCAGTATGTATGCTTCAAAGGGAAAGCAAATCTATCTAGTACACTTTTTAAATATCGTATTCCTACCTCCTGTTAATTATTCTTGTGTCACAAACTTCGGTCCAAGACAAATTTGATTTTTGAAAATTGTACAATACAGCTTCAAGTATTTATTACCCATAACGTTTCATCCATCATAAAATGGTTTCAGCACTGGAGGTAACTGAAGTGAAGGAGAAAAGGGAATAAGTCAAAGATCGATTGATGTTGGTTTTACAACTTTTTGGTCGATAGGAGAAAGGGGATTTACGACTCACAATCAATGAAACAAGTGGAAACACCTTGGGAAATATATTGTCTCCTATCATAAATTTGTGGGTGCGTGGATTGTTAAAAACGATAGGTAGTGGAGCCATTTTCCAGTCAGAATATAGATTTTAACTTGTAGACTGTTTGTGGACGAACAAGTCCACATTGGTCGACGAGCTATGGTGTTACACAGTGTTACAAATAGTCATTGCAAATCTGGATGAAATGTGTTTGTGTAGATTAACTAAGGAGAACTTTGGACTCCTTAAGAGTTGTGGCTCACCTTCAAGGGACGAGGGAATATCTGGTCCTACCTTGCAAATTACCAGATAGTAGATTAGTAATCTGAATGAAAAAACCCTAATTGTTGGGCTTCTCGATTCTCAAATTTGGTTGCAATTTGCATTATTGCATACATGTTCTTTAGGGTGCAGAGTGTAGGTTAATTGATTTCTATTCTATTGCTATTTGCTGGTTTAACTCGTTAGCAATTTGCAAATATTTTATTTACTTGTATTTAATTGTTTTCTCTAAATGATAGTTAAACCGATTGATTTTTGCTTGAAAATTGAAATGATAATCTGATTCTGAAGTTTTTGTTAAAGTATGCTTTTGTTAAACATTTTTTTATTAAATTAGTTTGAAAATGATTGATATTTTCTAAAAAAAAAATACCTTATTATTGAAATTCATTCATATTTAAAGAAAAATATTATATTAGTAGATTAATTTGATTGTTATTTTGTTGAATTTGATAATGTCTAGTTTTGCTAATTACATGATATAAGGTTTAGTAGGTTATATTAAAACGTCAAACAAACAACCAAGCAAGAAACCAAAACCTCTTCTACCTTTTTGTGAAATGAGCAATAATGATGGATCGTCATTTGAGTATTAAATCGAATCTCTTGCTAAAAGAGATGAGGTTCAAAAAGCTTATATTAATTTAGGACCGTACCTACATTGGCTCAATACCCTAAAACGCTTGTTGGAAAACAACATCATCGATTTCAAGCTGTGTGGTTCCAAAAATTTCCTCGGTTGGAGTATTCCCCTTCTAACGACGAGTGTCACGGCAAACGCTTCGCGCGTGAATTATTTTTCTTATAAATTGTATAAATCAGTCAAAAAATGATTTATTATTTTTAAGTAATATTAATATTCGTATATGAGCATTACCTCATGCACTTCGTGCGTGATAATGACACGTACTTCACTCGTGAATTGTTTTTACAAATTGTATATGTTCAACACATTCAAGAGAAAATGATTTGTAGAAATATTTAACCATATTTTGCTTTAAAATTATTTGTTGATAGTTTAAATTTTATTTTTAAGTTGCAACGTCTAATTTTTTTTTTAAATTATTTATATTATTAAGTAATAAAAAACGAATATATAAAGGAAGTTTATTTATTACATTCTACTTTGAAGTGATAACAGTGTTTTAAATCTCGGTCATCTCGACCGAGATCTCGATTCAAGACTTGGACGAACGAAACATGAGATATCGGTTGATATCTCGTTTCGATTATATCGGCCAAAATTACATATATCAGCCGATATTTGAAGCGAAACGATATTCCGAGATATCACCGATATATTGTTTTTTCAAAAAAAATTGGCTCATCTCGATCTATCATAAAAAAAAAGAACAAAGACCTTTTATTTCTGATTAACTTCTCAAAAGATCACGTTCCTCGTTAAAATATTGAACTCCCTCTTCTAACATCTGACAGCTCACGGTTGTTTCCAATTCTCGACTACTTGATCTCGCTTTTGACAGTGCTTCGTCTTCGATCAATCTCTCTACTCTCTACATGTATATAAATTAGGGTTGTTTCTATTTTAATGAAATTCAATTTTTCAGAATATACAGTATAATTTAAAGTAGATCCGCAAGTAGATTTAATTTGTTATTCTTACTTGCATAACCTTCTACGAGTAGATTTGCTTGCCTGAAATCCTTCGATTCCTGATATGTCTTATATGCATTTGCTTTCATTTGTATCAGTTCCTGATACTGTTATTATGTTATTCTTACTGCATATATGTAATTTTATATGACCCTTTTTTTTACTTAATTTGTCGTCTTTCATCTAATTGCTAAAACTGATGATATTTTGTAACTTTTGTTGAACAATTTCATATAGTTGAAGTATAATTGAATTCTTTTTTTGTTAGAATATTGGAGATTAGTTGCCGTAATTCAGTAAATGTTAAATAAACCGATATCATACATTTTTTGGTATAAACTATGTGATGTGTTATACTCCGATATGGTCCCGAGATGAACTTTAGGTCCGAGATGTAAATCTAATATTGGCCCCCGAGATGCACGCGTCTCGTCCGAAATCTCCCCCGATACGATACCGAGTCACTAAAATCGCCGAGACGAAACATGCCTGGTATCTGCGATTTAAAACCTTGAGTGATATTAAGATTTGTTAGTATTTGTAGTTGAACGTTTTGAATTTGCTAAAAAACTTCATTTGTTAGATCATATTTTTAAGTGATATTAAGATTTGGTAATATTTGTAGACGGACGTCTTGAATTTATAAAAGAAGCCTAACAGGTATATCCTATTTTCAACTGATATTAAAATTTGATATTAGAGGCATTTTTGGTAGTTCACGCTGACACCAAAAAAGTGTAAAACCAAAAGTATTACAACTACTATTAAGAATAAAGTATATTGTTTTCATTGTCATCTTTTTGGAGAGAAAAGCAGGTCATTTGAGGCTCAATCAGCACTAACTTTAGAGGGATTTAACTCATAAAAGATGATAAATAATGTAACAAAATGCGTATTTTTACAACATGTTGGTCTTACCACTTCGTCACATAGCAAATGTGAGGAGTGCATAAGGGATTTAAAAAACACTCCACAACATAGCGATAGAGGGATCAACTCTCAATCAAGAGAGGAAATTTTAAAAAACCAAATGCGGCTTAAAGCAAGCATTCAAACTGTTTGCTACATTTCTCTTCAGGCTGTTGGTTTTAGAGTACATGATGAAAGCCTGAGTTAATTAAATTGAGGAAATTTCATTGAATTATTGAAATTTAAAGCAGAAGGAAATGATAACCTTGCAAGAAATATATTAAATAATGCTCCTCAAAATGCTACATACACTTCTCCTAAAATTCAAAAGGAGATCATATATATTCTAGTCCACCGGCTAAGAAATATGATCTGTGATGAAATTGAGAGGACAATTTTGTATTCTTGTTGACGAATCTCAACGAATCTCAAGACGAAGCTAAAAGGGAACAAATGGCTCTTGTATTGAGGCATGTCACATATGCCAGTTTAGTAGCAAAATGTTTTTGATATTATAGATGTTGAGAATACATCAACACCATGTCTTAAGACCGAGATATCTAATATGCTTGGACGAGTTAATCTAACAATTCAAAATTTGAAGGGGTAGTGCTAGTAATAAATATGCGTGGAGATGTGAGAGGTTTACCAGCATTGTTTCTTAAAGATTGTTCGTCTGCTTATTATGTGCATTGCTTTGCTCATCAATTACAACTGGCATTAGTTATAGCAGCAAAAGATGAATTTAATGTTTTAACAATTTTATTCTCATTCAACATCTGTTGTTAATCTTGTTGCTACATCTCCAAAACGTCTCTAAGTAAACAAATGCTCAAAAAACAAGATTGAGAAAACGTTGATTAGTGGAGAACAACAAACACAGAGTCTAATCAAATTGGTATTTTACACCGTCCTGGAGATACTTGTTGGACCTCACATTATGATTCTGTGAGGCATTTAATTTAATATGTAGGATGACGCTTGCTTGGCCGTTGAATATATTAAAAAGACTGGACATCAAACAATGAGAGGTCAAGTCTTTGGTATATTCAAAACTTTAAGAAGCTTTGATTTTCTATTTGTTTTGCACTTGATGGATAAAATAATGGACATCAATTATGGACTTTGTCAAGCATTACAACGTAAATCTCAAGACATTTTGAATGCAATGAAATTAGCAACGACAACAAAAATTCTCCTTCAAAGGTTAAGATTGGAGCAATGGAATACATTTTTTTAAGACTTTGTTATCTTTTTATGATCGACATGACATTGTGGTTCCTAATATGAATTCTCCGTATAAAAAGGTACAAGTCGTAGTAGTCAACGACGAGATGACATCACAATTGAACATCATTGTCATTATGACATTGTTAATTCTACAACCGATTTTCAATTAATGTGGTTAGAAAATAGATTCAATGGTGCAGTGGTTGAACTTCTTACTCTTAGTTCAGCTCTAGATCCTAGTGGTTCTTTAACTCTTTTAATGCAGAAAACATATGCAAGCTTGTCGAAAAAATTTACGCTATGGATTTTAGTGGACAAGATATTCATGCTTTGCAATGTCAATTGATGCATTATCAGCTTATGCTAAAAGTGATCATCGGTTTGAAAATATAACTACACTCGGTGGCTTATGTCAATCGGTTTTTGTAACAAGAAAGTTTGAGATCTATTATTTGATTGATAAATTGATTCGTCTTGTGCCGACTCTTCCTGTCACTACCACAACGAGCATTTTCGAGTACGTAACATGTCAAAACGGAATGCTATGGAGGATAAATTTCTCACTAATTGCATGTCTCTTTATTTCTAGCGTGATTTTGCTTGGAAGATTGATATGGATTCTTCAGTAAAGGAATTTGACTCTGTAAAGACTCGTCAAGCACAATTAAGCTAAATGTTATGTGTTGAAAGTGAAATATGAATCTACTTATATTATTATTAAAAAAATTATTTATTATTGTTTTGCAGTAGTAATTGGAATTGCACTATAACTTAAAAAATAGCTTTAAAGTTAGTCCACCCTTGTGTTAATTCCTAGGTCCGGCCTTGCCAAAAAGGCGTAACAAGACAATGGACGTGAGGGTTTGCGAAAAATGTTCGTACATCCAACTTGGGAATAACAAGAAGAATGTAAAAGGCGAAAAATGGAAGCACGATAACATGAAATGCAAAAGTGGATAGTCTACAAGAGTCGTCAAAAGCAGTGGTAACGAAGAAATCCTAAAGTTAGACACTGTAAACGATGAGATGCCTATAGATGGAAGGTAGAAGTTTATGTGCTAAGGCACGTGAACCTACATTGTTTATTGAGTACACACTTGCACACAATATGTGCTTGAATATATAACCCCTGAGAAGGAAAAAAATTCATAACAAAAATGAAACGCTTCTAAGGCATTAAGCCAGTAGTATTAAAATTTTGTGATTTATGATTTGAATGTTATCGGTTATAGTTCAATTATGTATCGTCAGAAATAATGATTTGCGAATTTAATCTTGCAGATTAGTTCACTAACATAGCTTTCTGATGCAAACTTCAATGTCCAGGATGATAAAATCTTACAATTTCTATTGCATCTTTACTACTATCGGTATAACTTTTAAGTAACCCTGTGGTAATCATTCTATGGTTGACATTTTTAAATGGGCTAGTTCTTGATATGTCCATTGAACTCGGAACAGCCTCTTAAAAAAAAAGAAGAAAGAAACTATATAACAATATTCTCAAATTTAATATGAGAGAGGCAAACGAACAGGACCCTCAAATTTAATATGAGCTTAATTTAATACACAAGACCATTGACATACAAAATTATATAACACAATTGCCAGGCTACAGGTCTCGAACCTTCCTATTCTAATTTGTCAAAATGGCTGAACTTGGCATTTTAATCCAATATTTATTACTAACAATATTAATAGTTTCACTTCGATCTCAAATTACTCAAATCTGTAAAAGATTACGTTAGGCAACCAATTGATACATAAAAAAACACAACTTCTGTGTATAAAACATAAAAAGAAAATGAATTAGTTATTATCAGACAGAAACATACATACCTGCGAATCTTCGCTTCCACTAGCGATAAAAGCTTGCTCGGACCCACCAAAACAAGACCGGATCACAAATCTTGTGCGCTTGTGGC
The DNA here is from genome assembly GCA_030765085.1 of Allium cepa. Taxonomy (NCBI): domain Eukaryota; kingdom Viridiplantae; phylum Streptophyta; class Magnoliopsida; order Asparagales; family Amaryllidaceae; genus Allium; species Allium cepa. The sequence continues at coordinate 141,708,731 of CM060931.1, read as the reverse complement.
CTTTAAATGTCCTCAACTTTTGTGGCTTGCCTTTGATACTATAAAGATGAATCTCCTGGTTAACAAGATTTACCAACAAAAATTCATCATCATTCGATAGTGAAAAAGAGATAACCGTCTCTTTCGTGTCGATCGTTTCCTCCAACTTTGTTTCTTTATCAAACAAAACAATAGTAGAATTCATACATGCGCTTATAATTTTTTTTCCATCTTTAGTAACAATCATGTCTGGGCACTCAATTGATCGCTGCTCCCTAAAAGGTTTCAATGTTTTGTCCTTTGAACCCCATAAGCAAATGCTTCTGTCATTCACCCCAGTAAAAATACTTTGGCCATCTTGGAGATAGCCACAAGAGATTATTCCTAATCCGGATTTTTCATAGACACATATGCATTTCCCGGAAGCAACATCCCACCGTCTTACGTTTTCTTCGAATCCACAGGTAAGAAGCTCGGTGTCATCCGGACTCCATGCAACCATCCCGACTGGTTTTTGATGTCCCACCAGGTTGTGTTTAAGATTAAGACCATCTTCAATCACCTGAATAATGCCGATGTCTCATGTTAGTACAGTGATGAATGCTAATAGATGTAAGCATTAAAGGCCATATAAATGGTTGCAATGGTAAACTGCATAGCGGAAAAAGTCTCCTGCTGTCACATCGACCAAAAAAGTCCCAAAGACGTATAAATAATGACATCTCCTTTCAAATAATACTGAAGCTTATTTAAGAACTAAAGTTCACGCTCTGGTTTGGACTGCATGGTGGGTGGGATGCAATAAGGTTGATACAATATTTGTATTTGTTATTAGTGCGATGAGTTATACAGGTACTTTACCACGTACGGTTAAAATAAATAAAAAATATCAGTGTGTGAATGCCAAAAAAAAGGTTTGTATATTTCAGGCTATAGAAAAAAGAAAAAGATGCATTGCTAAGAATATATCGATTCAATACATACTTACATATACATATATGTATATTTATCCAATACACACACCTATATATCCAATATCATATATATGTGTGTGTATTGATTCATTACATATTGATATATCCAATGTACTTATTTGGTTTGACAATTCCAATTCTAAGTTCTCTAAACAAAATAAAATTGAAAGAAAAAAAAATTGAGTTTTAGTTTTAGACGTAGAAGTTCAAACATTAAAATCATCTTCAAAGTGTGAACGGAGCTCAAAATATGGATCATTTGAATCTAAGATCAATGATTAAATCCAATTTCGATTTAAAATTTGAACTTTTCGATTTACGATTTAAATCGCATTTTGATATCCTTGCTCTATTACATTTTGGATTGTAAAAAAAATAAAATAAAATAAGAGATAAATTTAAAAAATAACAAAATATTGAAAAGGCACGCTTTTTTTGGGTCATGCGCAGTGTGCGCCTTTTGTGTCAAATTGTACGTGTTTCAATGTGCGCTCATGGGCCTTAGCATGCCTTTCATAACTATGAAAATATCAAAATATCACAAGTAAATGGTAAATGCATTACCAAACAAGGTTAATCGGGTAACGTTGATATTTTATATATGTATATATATGTATGTATATGTATATCTTTATTAATAGTTTGTTTGCAAGCGCAAACTTTTGGTCCGACCGCGAACTTTCTAGATTGTCCTTTATATGTAATTCTTCATTAATAGTTCTAATATATTTGTTGTCACACTTTTTTGATATCGGCATGAAATACCAAAAATGTCTCTCTACGGATATTATTAAAATTTAGCATAGCTTAAAATTAGGATCTGACAATTAAGCTTCTTTTACAAATTCAAAATTTCCTCTACAAATATTTACTAAATCTTAATATCACTTAAAAGTAGGATCTAGCAAATAAACCACTTTACAATTTTATTTTTTACAAATTAATAATATAAATAAAAATTTAAACTCACAAGAAATTAGATATTACAACTTAGAAATAAAATTTCAAATTTCCTACGTATGATTCAACACAAAAATATGACTGGAAATCATTTTCTTTGAACGTATTAAATAAATACAATTTATAGAAAAACAATTCAACCTTCTTATCACGCGCGAAACGCGTGCCGTAACGCTCATGTATATATATGTATATATAAAGTAAATGCAGCATGTATTCCAGAACAAAGATACTAACAAGAGTCCAAGGTGCCAGAAATTATCAGATGACTGAACTATTTATACAAAATATGAGCTTGCAAGCAAAGCACATGTCAGAACAGGAACAAAGACAAACCAGAATATATTTACCTCCCATATGATTGCAGATTTATCCTCGGATGATGATGCAAGGTATCTCCCATTATGAGAGAACTTGAGATACCAAACTTCACCTTGGTGTGACTGCAATATCTGTTTCACAAAAGATATTTAACATTGATTTACATGTACATCGCTAGTTTTAAAAGGTGTGATTAACTATTATGGAACTTCCCAACAATTAACTTAGTCAAGATTGGATGTACAAAATTTCTTGCAAAAGCTTAATGCGGAGAGGTATTAGTAAATATGCTGAAGTAAGTTGAATTAAAATTTTCTTCATAGGCTTTTAAACAAATCTGTGGCATAATATATTCTTGCAACAACATTGCAACCTGTATTGTCTGAGAAGGAATCTGATCTATCCCACAATGATGATCAGCATACAAAGATAAACCCTTATTTAATGAATTATGATAAAAACAAGCATTCTTTTGCTTTATTAGAGCCTGTTCAACCAAATCCTCCAGTCTCCCTTCTGGTATTAAAATGTTAGGAGGAAGCAACTTTTGCAAATCATCCAGAAGCTTGGATCGTGACTTTAAAATATCAAAATCTAAATTTCCAAAACCAGTTATAACATAGCTTGACAGCTCATGTACACGATCCTTGTTAATCCCCAGAGGAGAAATCTCGGTCCTCAAAGTCGTTAAAGCATCTGATGTTTTATATGTTTCAAGAAATCCAAAAAACTTGCATTCTAATATCAAAAACGATGCAGCCTTCACAATACTTTCATCCAAATTTTCAATTACACGCAAAGTTCGCACACTTTCATCCCAGTTACCATCAAGTACATGCTTCCTAAACAGGTTCACTGTAGGTGAATATAACTGGATTCCTGACTCTTCTTCCAAGGCATTACAGCTTTTCTCATATCCCAGAGAATGAAGAGCTTTAGCTATGATTCTAACATATTCAACCCTATTAATAAATCCTTCTTTACCAAGATTGTCTTCCTTGAGAGGTTTAGCCATTCGTCCTCCCAAAGGAATAATCGGCTTAGAAATGAATGTAGTATTGGAGAGAGTGGTCGATTGTACTGAATTCTTTTTGAAACGTTTTAAGGGTGGTTCATGGTCTTCTTCTCCTCCCATGAAATGCCAAGATTATCCCATAAATAGATTTTGATGATGCTACAGTCAGTTTGCTACGATAGCTGGAACTAGTTTACCTGTAGAAAATGAATTAAGGCTCATTAACTTAAATGATGGCTAAAATTCATTGAGATGCATACCGTAGACTTTTTTAAAACTTCAATTGTATATTTTACATGTCTCATAAGTATCTATATAATTGTCGTCTTAGAATACACCTCTTGAATTTTACTGGACTAGTAAACAACACAGAAACAACTATACAGAATAATTAGACATTGTTTGCAGAATACAGATATTTACTAGATTGCCAGTATGGAAAATATCTATAATATCACATGCACACGCAAATGTATTTTATTTTATGAAGGCATCAACCATTGTCATTGTTTCCAAGTCAACCTCATATCTCACTCACTGGGAAAAGGCACAAGAATCAAGAAAGGTAGTATGCCAGTAAATATAAATCCGTTCAGCAAACCACTAAGCAGAAACTGGAGCTTAATGCTTGGTTGCATTTTCAAACAAATCACGAAGAGAATTTTGACAATATTCTGACATTCAATTCTGCATATAAATTTGACATACAAGGGAAAGGGACATGCGTGTGTAACCACTAGTCAGTTCAATCACATGAAATATATAAAGGATTAATTTTCAATCTGGCCACTTTTAAAACATATTCACACATACAGTCCACTTTCGACTTTGACCGCTTTTTGCCACATATTGGCAGCAAATCAAAGTTTTGCACTGGTGCAATCTCAAATGGCACAAGTATGAAAATCATTCAAAGCATTCAGCCTTATGTGGTTTGAAATTGTGCCAGTGTAAAAAAAAAGTTAGTGAAACAGCAGTGGCATAATCGAGATTGCACCAATACAAAACGCTGATTCGATGCTAGCATGAGAAAAAAATCATTTAAATTTGCAATACGCTTTGAAAGCGAACTATATGTGTGAATGGTTTAAGTGGCTCAAACTAATAACAAATCCTTATATTAAAGGGGTTTGTATTGATAAAACAATTGAAATACTAATAACAATTAAACAACTGGCATGTACAATAAGATGGCCTATTGGCCTAAGTGCTTAAAAGAAACTTGATAATTCATCACTATACAGAAGGTATTTTGCAGATGATGACATAAACTAATGATAACTCAAGAAAGAATGTGATATAATTATGACAATATCAGCTACCAAACAACACCAACATACAATACTATGTCACTATCTGACTAAGAACAATTACACCATTATAACCGTAATAAATAAGTTGGAAACTTATATAGAAACAAGGAAAAAAACTTCTACGAGAACACGAAGATGATAACATTCCAAATATTCAATTTGGATCCAGCACATTAATTCATAGAACCATAAATGCATCAGATCATAGAATCTTAAATGCATTGGTTTCTGTAATTGGAGTCATTAATAGTATATTGATATTCTACTTAAATTATGAAACGCCAATGAGTAATGGCTACCAATCTACGTGTACTGAATTTTCCATTTAAATAAAAACAGAGTGCTAATCATTAGGATCAGAATCCAAGAAAGTGTTCATATCATGTGTTGATATTGATAATAAAATCTCTGTACAATGCTACTGTGTAAAGTGAAATTCGTAGAGCTGCAAATACATCCATGTATACCCAATAAGTATAATAATTATTAGTAACGTACCATGAATGCTAAGTGCAATAATTAAATTAGCTAAGAGCAACAAGATTCGCTTTAAAATTATCCTAAAATAATCGTGAAAACTGTACAGAAATCTAATCAAGAAATCTGTAACGTCCAAGTACTAAATCAAGAAAAATAAACTTTGGTTGAAGTACCTCCAACCTTGCAGAAACGAAATCCAGTCCCGATTCGCAAAAACCACTCAAAATCAACCGAACACAAGATCGACCCAAATGAAAGAAGAATGAAATCGGAAGAGCAAGAGTGAAGAAAATTCTATTTTATATTTCTTTCCAGGCGAGTGAACGACTAATTTAGAATCTCTAATGGCGGAAGAAGGGTGGTTATGTACTTTCCCAGGGAGAAGTGAGAAGATAGAGGTGCCCTATTGTTGCAAACCGACTAAATATGAGCTAGTCTTCCTGAGCACTCCACCTAAAAGCATTACTAATTTACTGTGGGTATTCTACCCCGTTCCCATGAATCGACATGTAAAACGTGGAACATGTAAGAAACACTATGAAGGTAAAAAGGAAGCTTTGTGCTTTGCATTTTCAAACTTTAAAATGCACGAAAGAGACGAAGAGGGTAAAAAAACGGACGATTTGAATGATAGTTTTAATATATAAAATTAAAAATAATTTTTTTTTTCCATGTTGAATATCAAAAACAATCTTCTAGGTTCCTTTGTTAGAATGACTATGATTTTCTAACTTCTCGTACTTTCCCACGTCATTTAACACACATACATATCAAAACGTAAAACACAAAATACGAAACTTGGTTTTCGAATCAAACACTATGTAAACTTTTCAGTGTTTAACGCATGTGGCCAATCTGATAAAAATGTCTATTATTTTTATTCTTTTGCCTAACAGGCGTAATTTTACCGCTATAAAAAAAATTTCTTCCCGCCTCCTTATTTTCTCTACCATATTTTTCTCTTCTACTTTCATCCGTGCAAACAAAATATCGTAAGAACCAGAGTGAAAAAATGCATATTTTGACTATATGAAGAAGAAATGGATTTACTAAAGCATGTTTGAACGTTATAATTTACTAAATAAAGCTAGCTTGAATGTTACCAAAAAGTTAACAGAAGGTAGACCAAGGCACTACTTGAGAATCATGAGAAAATTTGGTAAAGGATGGTTCAAAGATTACGATATTAGTAGAAATGCTACTCTTGGAATCTATTGAAGGCGGGACTCGGAAATGCTTGAAAATGGCAAACGATACAGTTTTTACCTGACTTAAGCTGAGATCCAAAGCAAATTCCAGATTAGAAAAATGATCAACCTGAAGCGTGCTTTGAAGCAAAGATTCGGGTTGATCAACTAAAAATCCCAAAGTCAACGCAGGGTCAATTCCGAAGTATTTTTTGCTCGAGTCCAACTCAACCTTATGTAATTAACCAACTTCCTAACACTCTAAACATCACTTATAAACTTCATGCATGAGTACAAGTTGAATTAGGTAAGAAAATGCAAACTCTACTAGAATCTCTATATGACCTGAAGCACCGCTTGAAGACTTCATATCAACGCTCGAAGAACTTCAAAGGAGTGTTTGGCTGGATGTGGAGCAATGGTTTGAGCGTGACCCCAGGCATCGCTCGACTAGGACCCACGTTCAAACCTCGACCCGAAGCAACTTCCAAATCACCCCTGTTTCGACCTGAAACATCTCCAACTTCCTAATCACACCTAGACCGCTCAAACTCGATCCTACACTCCTGGATCGCTTAAATAAAACCTCTCCATGCCTAAGCTCGAATTCGAGCCTTTTTCTCCTAAGTACGGATTTAAATCAATAATTTTAGCTTTACAAATGTTGGAACTGGCCTGTTTGGTAGCCAATGAAATGGGTAAATTTTAAAATAAAATCTCTATTTGGTCTTAATAGGCATATAAAACCAATTAGCTAACATTAGATATAATCTACATTTTAAATTAAAATTCCATTTTATTTAAAATATATATATTTAATTACTTATACTAAATATATCACATATATTCTTAAGCGAACATAACATAATAATATATAAAAGCATTTGTATAACTATACACACATGTATAGATATTGATATTTATATCTATTGTATATACATAGATGTTATACCTACACACATATACGTATGTATGTATGTTTGTATGTATGTACGTATGATAAATTTGTATGCATATCAAGGGAATATAAATGCCTAAGTATATACATAAGTTTAAATATACTAAAATATATGTATATAGTTTACATGCACATATTATTTGTACTATATATGTGTATAGTTTAGACATATTATATATATATATATATATATATGATTAGAAAAGGAGATACTGTTAACAACAATATTAAACAAGAATATGACATTCCTCAAAATTTAGATTTATTAAATAAATGGACAAATCCTGAAACTGAACCTAAGGTAATATACCAATTAGATGCTTTTGAAAAACTTGGATTAAAATAAGTAGTCAAAACCATAGAAGAATCAATTTCACTTGATAATGAAGAAATGACTATTAAATTACTATGTGAAAAAGATCTACAGCCTTATAAGCATACGCATAAATTTATTTGTATAGGTTTAATACAAATTGCATTTAAACCTTTAACCCTTGAAGGTCTACCTAAAAGTTTTATGGCTGCCTTAAGAGATGTGTAACGACCCGTAAATTTTGATAAATAAATTTGTTAATTTAATTAAGATTTTGTAATTTAAATTTAGAGAAGAAAATAAAAATTTTATAATTTATATTAGAGCAGTAGAAATTGTAATTAAAATTAACAATTGAAATTTTATATGGCAATTTATTGAAGTAACGTAAATTGTCATACTTGGCTTTAAGTTTAATTTAGGAAACAAAGGGGAATGTTGAATTAATGAATGAATTTTTTTTAACTAGAATGGAATTCAAATTAATATAAAAATGGAAGTTGTAAATTGTATGCATTAAGTTATAACGGGATATAAGGGTTTATACCTGGATATAAAGCGAATATGTGAAATTAGAGGTAAGTATTGAAAAGATTAATGTACTAAAACATGGTTAACAATAATTGGATATAAATTTAGGAAATACGTTTTTGCAAGTTAATAATTAATGAACATTTCCAATGTAATACAATCATTCAATTGTTATGACTTAGTTTTAAATGGAGCATAGTATAAACAAATGCAATCAGTGTACTATTGTGTGGAATAATATATTGATTTATTTGTTACTGAATGTAAATTAATGCAATTATGTTAATGTATGTTAATAAATAATTAATCTTGCGCAACCTCAAATTTATTGAAATAACTGAAAGGTCAAAAATTGATTGCATTAAATAAATTGGGAATTTAATTTCATTAAAGGTAATTTAATATTATCTTAATGTAAAATGCAGATAAATTTTGGAATTAAATGCTAACTCCATTTAGAATATGACAAATGGGTGTAATATTTGATTGTAAGCATATATTATAAGTTAACTGTTTAATTGGTTGATAGAATTAGAACTTGAAATAAATGTTAATACAATAAATAAAAGTTACATTAATATGAGAAGTAATACCATGTTTAGAAGTTGTTAATTTAGAGTATATTAAGACTTAGAAATTGAATTTTTAATCAATTGGAATAAAAATAAATAAATTTTTACGATAATATTAATTAAGGGATATTTGGAAATAACGTTAACGGTATTCATAATAGAACTAGTTGTTGAATTTGAGGAATGGAAGAAAAGATTTATTAATGTAAACTTGATAAATGGATAAATGGAAAGGAAAGGTTTGGGGAATTATTGAAATTTGTTATAATTGATTTTGAGTTTGAAATGTAAGAAACAAATGGGAACTTTGATTTTGAGAAATTAAAGCGTATTAATGTGACTAAAGGTTAAGGTAACGATTATTGTATGTTGCCTATTTTGATAACTTGTTAATTTACAATTTTGAAATTAATTACAATAATTTTAATTGAGTATTGCGTTAATATTAATTAAAGTAGTATTTGTAACAATGTTAAGACTTTTCGTATCGGATAGTTTGTTGTAATATAAGACTTGGAAACAAAGTTATTAACGTATTGGAAAACGATTACATTTAGATGAAATTAATTGTCTCATTTATGTGGGTGAGAACTGTAATTGAAAAGTATAAAGGTAATGAGCAACGAAAATACATATTTATTTCATAAGTTAATATAAAAGAATGAAACCTATTTAATGAATTAATTGAGTTTCTAATTTTAGCACATGTACATAGTTGGGTTGGAATAATATTTTGGAATAACAACTTCAATATATTTGGAAATAATAATTTATACAAAAGAAAGCTGGAAATTTGAATATATATGGAATGAAATGTGAGACAAGTGTTAACTGCGTTACAAAGTAATGACAGGCTCAGTTAAAGGGTTGGAATTGAATCTAATCAGTTTAATTGGAAACTTATTAAAATAAATTTGGATTGGGTGATTTATTTCCAATTAAATCAGTTCACGTTTCAAAATTTAATGCTAGTTTATTGCATATATGTTTATACCTAAATTTAAACTTATGTTTAGATCCGATCATTAAAAAGAAAGGATTATTTATATTATGAAGATAGGCTAATTTAAGGTTAGTAATTAATGGGTGGAATGAAATGGGTTTAATGTAAATGTTATATTAGGCTGTAAATCAATTTGTAATAAAAATTTATTTAATTGGAAGGTAATCGATAATTTATGAATTTGATGGTAAGTAATTAGGATCAAATTCTATACTAATTGAAACTGGATGTAATTTAATAAGGCTAGTGCAATAACATTTAATTTAAATTGTAAGGTTGAAATTGATTGGGATTCAATTTAAATAAATATAATTTTTGTAGCAATTGAAATTTTATGTTTTGCAATTAAACGTAATTAAAAAACTACGTTAATATGAATTTAGTTGATAACTGTAAAGAAATTGGGGTAATTGGATATATACTAATGTTAAATATATACATAAGATGATGATTGTTGATTTAATAAAGAGAATTGAATACGAATGGTATAAAATTTCATTGAAATAAGATTTTATAATTTATTGAATTTACTTTAATTAAAGGTAAACATTAAAAAATTTGCAATAAATCCTTATTTGATATGAAGGTTTGGTTAATAAATTTGAAGCTAACTGCAATCAGAAATGATAGAAATGGTAAGTTGACCATTTATTCATAATAAGATCTAAAAATCAAATAAATGGATTTTTGGAATTTAAATTGACAAATTGTGAATTCATTTAAATTCGGATCCATCTGTCTATTCCAACTTCATCTATAAATACCCCGCTAAACCCTAGCCTCCGACTACTCTCATTTGTCTGCGCGTAAAATTTCTTCAGCTCCTTCTCCTCCTCAATGGCAGACAAAATTTCAGATCCAGATCCATTTCAAAATCAGAGTCAAAAAGTCAAAGTCGTCAGAAAAATCTCAAAATAATATACGTTGAAGCTCTCGACGAGCGTAATTCAATGGTGTAATTCATTTTTCAATTCGATGCATTGTTTGACCAGAAATCGCGGTCAAAATTGATTTGGGCGTTTTTGACTGGTGCGTCTGATCGGAAAATCCCTTCTGGGTTATGTAGAGGGGCTAGCACGTTGTTCATCGACGAAGTTTTGGGGCGAATTGACGGTCGAATTGGTAGCTAGGCGTGGTCAAAGATCGGTCAAACGGAGGTGTGTTGGGTTCGCGTTTATGAAAGAGGGGAGTGAGGTTGACGTGGCATGCTGCAAGGTGCATTGTGTTCTTTTTTTTGTTATTTTATTATTGAAATTCAAGCGCAATTTTCGCTATATTTTTCACATACGAACTCCGTTTCATGCGCGTTTTTTTTGTTAGGATCGTGTTGAAATTCCGGACTTGATGACGTTGGTTTGGACGAATTCTGAGATGGTCAAATTTTTAGGTTTAAATTGGATTTAAATTCAATTTAAATTCAAAAAGTGAGTGTTTTAACCCACTCACAACTTATAAAATTTCCTATGTCTGTTAATTTGACTTAAGATATGAGTAGAAATTTATTTATGATTGTTTGACATATTTTATTCATCATCTTTGTTAAATCGCATTTATTTAATTTGACTGTTAATTAATTTTATTATTGCATGTAAATTGACAATTAAAATTTATTTATTTGCATATAAACTGATAGCTAAACAGTTAATAAATTTATTTTTGAATATAAACTGTTAGTTAATAACTGTTATTTATTACCTGTTATATTTTATATGCTATATATTGATGTTTGTTTAAATTGATGATGATTCAAATAAATTGGTTGATAATTGATATTGGATGAATGAATGATGTGTTCTATCTTATATAAACTGCAAGTTATCATGCATTTTCATTTCATTCAGGATTGCGGTTTGAAATGATATACAACCGCATTTTTATTTTTAAATTGCGGATTGAAATGATAAATATCCGTATTACTTGACCATAGGATAGAAAATTATATACAGGCACCGCGGTATATATATGAAATTATTTTGAAATGATTTTTATGGTTTGGATATGATACGGTTTAATAAATAGTAAATTTGGATATGATAAATATATTTTATATATACATATATAGTTAAATTGTTGAATTTAAGCTATGCATAAATCTGTTAAATAAAAATGAATAAGTTGAAAAATGGAATTTGATAATTTATATTATATGATTAAGTATAGGTTTAAGGTCTTGTGTATATATATAGAGTTTTAAATGATTCAAATCAATTAAGATTGAAAGATAAATTGGAAATTTAATTGGAATTGAGCTTATTTGAAAAATTAACTCCATAAGTTGATGTTAACTTATTAAAATTGGAAATTTTAAGGTATGATATTTATAACTGGATTTAATGAATAATTCTAGTATAAATAAATGGAAGGAAATAATTAGTGTTAATAAATTTAGTTTATTTTAAATAGTTATGGATTTATCATGTAAACCTTTCAAACTAAATAATAGGAAAATGAATTGTTGGCTTGAAATTCTCAATCTTAGTTTTGAAATTCATTAAATACTCAAAGTTTGAAAATATTAAAATCGAAGTGTTTTATTCAAACTGAAAGTGAATCTAAAAGTTATGGGTTTAGACTGAATTTAAAGTGAATAAAAATTATGAAGGTGTGGAAATTATTTATTTTTAAAGAAATTTTAAATTCAACTGTTTTGTTTTATATACTGTTGAATATCTAAACCATTTAAGTTTTGAAAGTTATGGTTTTAAAACTATGGATTTCGAAGTATTATGTTGAAAGTTAAAATTCAAATATTTGGTTTCGAGGGATTATAAATTTTAAAAGTGGCATGATTTTGGAAAAGAAATAAATTTGAAATAAAATGATATCATATTTATTTGGGTTTTAAAAGGAAATGGTATCGTATTTATGGGTTTTGAAATGGATAATTATATTCTGATTTTGAAAGTATAATTATTTTTAAATGACCGCGGTGTTATAATAACGTTTGGTTGTTGAAGAGACCGGGATCGAAAGTTGTCATACTCTCTGCCAACTCCGAAAACCACTTTAACAACCGTGTACGCGGTGGAGATTCCAGAATGAAGTAGGTTGGCGACGGCGTTTCCTTTGAGGTAAATACGTAGACCCGACTCCCGTGAGTTGGCACAAGGTGGCTAAAACAGGAGCGATTCTTGGGCCAATAAGGTCATTCTCTGATCGAACGCACTCCTTCGATATTATACTCTGACTTTTGGATTGATTCGGTGGCCACTTTTGATTTTGATTTTGGGGGTGTTTTTCGAGGTGGGCGGTAGCTGCGCGCCGCACGTTTCCACCAGCCCGGATGCGTAATTGGTATATCTACCCTGGCATTGCCTAGTTGTGCCGTGTCACCTAACATACCGACCCTTTACTACGAGTTTCTATTTGTGTCGTACCTATGGAGTATCCTCTGGTAGCCTCCCGATCAGGAGGTATTACGGTACTGCATAGACTATTGGCATTATCTGTGTTAAGGGATATATGGGTAACCCCTTACGCTATTAAAAAGTAAGTTTATTTTACAATTAGACACTATTATAATAGCGAAATATACTACTTAGTAAATAGTTTAACGGATCCTTAAGAGATGTAAATCCTGAGCATCTTTTGAGTTACTGTACTCATATTTATTTCAGTTAATTTAACTTACATAAGATCTTTTAGTTCTGACTCGAGTGTTTTATCTTATCAATTCGCTCGGGTCAGTCCGAGCGTTCAGGATCGAAGACTTTAGCTCTGGAGGACGAAGACAGAGATTTCTATTATTATTATTATTAATTATATTCCACTACACTTTTTAATTCCGCTGCATTGATTATTATTGGTATGTGAACTCTGATATTTATTGTATAAAGAAGAATCAAATGTTTGTAATCAGTTTATGAACTGCATATTTATTTTTATATTTTATCCTTCCGCTGTGAGATTCTATTTTGTTTTTTTTTCTTTCCCTGTTTTTCTTATTTACCCCATAACAATCCGCCCTTCCGTATGGTTTGAATTGAAACGTGTGTCGATTTAAAGCGTGCGAAAAGACGGGATGTTACAAGATGGTAGAAACTTAGATTGGAAAAAATAATTAATCGGACTAATGCAGTTTAGTTTGGCTGTAGTCTGGTTTATTTTAATATTTATCCAAAGTTACAACTGTAACGATCCAGAATTTCAATCATTTGAATTTGAAATATTTAATTGAGTTTAGATATTGAAAAGTTAATTTTATAAATTGAAGAACTTGGATTTCAAAATGTTACCATTTAATCGATAATTAATTGTTTAATTTAATATTCGGAATTATTTAAATAAATAAATCTTGAAATTAATTGGAATGAAAGCGATATCAAAAGTTTATTTTAAGAAGGAATATAGTAAACTTTTAAATTTTATTTAAAAGTGATTAATTTGATTTTTTTTATAGTTATTTGTTTTGATTAACATATAAAAATAACCTTTCGGGACACGGTCTCGAATTTCGAGGAAACCAGTTTCATTGGAAAAGTAATGGTGAATTATATTATGCCATTAAATTTCATGACGATTGGACCTACAGTTTGGTCGTGCAAGATCGAAACGCGTTGAAATTAATATCAAAAATTTAATATAATAACTGGGTCTAAAAACCTATCTTCTGCATACGATCGAATTAGATCTCGAAGCAAGTTTCATTGTGCTCAGAATAGGGGTATAACATATAAAAAGCCAGATGGCATGCCTCATTTGGAGTTCGAGATTTTTGAACATTTAAAGTTGAATATTTTAAATTTAAATAATATAATATTCTTTATATTCAACCTTGCTGCCCATTCTCCATCGCCTATGTGAGCCCATACCTGGCCATACCCCTCCTTCCTTTTATATCATGTTCGTATACCCATCATTAAAAAAAGAACCCCCATTTGCAAATTAAAAACCCATGGCCAAATCGAACGTCCCTTGTTGCGTGGGACCACCACATGTCGTATTAGGCCTCACGTTCAACTGGGGAAATGAGTGGCTGAGGGAGGGGAATGCATTGACCGGATGGATCGATGGATGGTGGCGTAGGGAGGGAGGATTTGGGCTGTAATTCTCAGCGGGTCTGCGTCGAATTAAGAATACGACGGCACTAGGGTCGATCGCGTGGGTGGCGATGGTGGCATGGTGGTCTGGGCGGTCTCCAGTGAGGTGTGGCGGTGGTAGGAGCAGTGATGGTAGCGCAGTGGATGGACGAAGGTAGCGGTTGAATTTTGGTGGCCTGCGTTGTTCGCGTGGACGAGTGTTTGTTGAAAGAGGGAATTAGTAAGATTTAAATTTAAATTTTCTTTTATTTAGTTAATTATAATTAATTGATTCAAATGTTTATAAATCCGTATAAAACTAGTATGAGGTCCAAATAGAATGCGATGAGTAGTGCTGCTATCGTGTCGACGAAGGCTACGCTATGGAATTGGACTGAACGGATTCAGAGCTATTTGGGATTTTGGATTAAAATTGGATGTTCGTTCAATTTTAATTCAAAACTGAACATTTGGATGATCTGAAAATTAATGTGAGTTATCTCGTCTTTTTGGTTATTCGAAAAATTTATATAGTCAATGAAAAATTATTTATTGGATGTTTGGATACCTATTTTTGATAGTTATTGATTGTTTGAATAATTTACTAATTATATAGTTGGATTGGATACGTATTGGAGCGGATGAGACCCTATTATGTTTTTGTGTAAGAGCGGATGACCATTTGTATACGAATCCCGCCTCGAAGTGGTTGATTTATATTTTTATGATTATATACTATATGTGATGCACATATAAGTTTAATACAAATTGCATTTAAATCTTTAACCCTTGAAGGCATACTAGAAAGTTTTAAAGCCGTCTTAAGGGATGGTAGAAACTTAGATCAGAAAAAATCATTGATGGGACTAATACAGTCTAGTTTGGCTAATGGTCCAGTTTATTTTAATGTTTATCCAAATTTACAACTTTCTTTTTCTGATATTAATATTCTAGAAGCTATTACTTTGAATGTTAAGACCCGTGGATATAATTACTTCCCCAGATCTGAAGTAATGTGTATTTGCTATAAAATTTAATATAAGCCCTTATATACCTTAAATCCCTAATGTAATTGATTAATAAACATTTACATGAGACATTTTAATTGAAACAAATTTTAGTCAATCTAATATAGCAATAAGAAGATCAATAAAATGGGAAGAGATTCCTCTTCCAGAAAGTTAGAAAGTAGAAAGAGTTGTTCCTTCCCAACCATTAATAAACAATAATATTACTAATATTATACAAACTTATGAAGACACTATACAAATACAAATGGATAATAATCCCTATAGGCCTATTTCTAGTCAATTATATTTATCTAAAACTAAATCTTTTCACTCTCATATTTCACCTTTTGATTATATTGTTGAATCCCCATTAAGGATGTTAACCTCTCAAATAAGAGAAAATGAAAAAAGATTATTCGATGATGAATCTTTAAAAGAAATCTAGTTGGAAAATTATATGTAAATAAAAATAATATTGTAAAGGGTATTTACAATAATCAAGAAATAGATATAACCGAATCAAAAATGATTTTTTTTTATTTAATGGATTGTACGACCAAAATAGATTTCAGCCCTGGCTCTTAGGCCAGACAAAGAATTAAATTTGAATCCAATCTTCTAAAATGGGAACTGTAATGACCTGCCTTTTCAAACCCTAAAAGTCGACACTAATACATCCACGATATTCACATGCCGATCAATTAAGTGCTGGAAAGACAGGTTGTTAGGGAAAAGATAGAAGATAGAAGAAACTAAACAATCACAGAATCTCACGACGCAAGGAATAACATATATTTATCACATGATATTTTGCAAAGTCATCTCAAAAAAATACATCAGAGTTACACTAATACAATTCTAACTAAGGACAGTTATAACAGCCTGTCCTTATACATCAGATATAAAGTACATGGTATACAACATAAACAAGATAATAACTAGCTATCAATGAAGCCTCTTGCTCCGAGCTCCTCCAAAATGAATCCATGGAAGAACTTGAACTACTTGGCTTCCCGTAAAAATTTAAGCACCTAAGTTTTAGGGAAAGAAAATAAAACTCTGAGTCAGACATGAGTTGAGTGTGAGTAAACTCAAACAACTTGATTATTACATTTCAAAACCTTTTAAAAATCAAAGTTATCTAGTAAGACCACGTCGCACATAAACACAAACGGGTTTTTACCTTATGATAACCAAACACTTTTATAGAAAATTCAGTGATATTATAATAATGTCTAAAGTACAATACTTATCATTCTTAGCCGAAATTGTTACATTAATTAAATTCCAGCATACTAGGCTTTACAATCAAAACTGTAAAGGCATGTATTGGAGAATGGATTCCATACTATGACCAGATAAGGAACTACCTCTGATGGGTACATCTCTAGAACAATGCATCCGGGTCTGACAAGAACAATTTGTACCCTGCCATACAGAATCGCCTACCACTTGACTAGTGGTACCAAATATGTCATCATCCCGGTCTTCCAACCTTAATTGAGATCTCTCATGCACAACCAAATCCATCAAAATAGGGTAATCTAGAAAGATGATGACATACCCTAATGGGAACGACCCACTTAGCCCTACCGCATGCCATGTTTTAGTCATTTCCCGATTGATGAGGGTTAAGGCTACCTTTACCTTTTATATAGCAAACCAACTTGGAATGTTAACATTACCCTCCAGGCATCAATGCAATGCTAGCATTCATCCATACAAGTTGTCCAGGATAAGGACAAACCGAAGGCACTACTTCCACTACATCCATTTTGGAATCACCCACGGGATTAGTAGCAAGCAACCCTTACACTTCAATGATCCATTTTCGATTCCATATTTTTCAAGATGTCTTCATTTTGAAACACTTAAGTTGGATCGAAGTGGTTTTCGGATAACATAACTGATCCTGGTCTCTTCGAAACAACTTCGATAATTTTCGATAAACTCAACCCCGGTTCTTTAGGAAATAAGAAGTTAAAAGATAAGAGAAGAGTTCACCTCCTAACCGTTAGTGGATGGATTTCCTTATCATTTATCCTAGAAGAACGAAACAAATGTGTACGTATAGTATAGCATCACTGGCGGTAACTGTACCATATAATTTCCGTGTTACTCCTAGACATTTCCAAAGTTACGTTTTGGTCCAAATTTAATAGTTGGTAATTTAACTATCAAATAAATAAACAAGCAAACATTGATTCAATTCCATATAGGATCCTCTAAGCCTTTATTAATTAATCTTTAATTAATACAATCACTTTATAAAACTTTCTAAAACACTTTTCCAAACCCCTTACATCCTTTTACTTGGAAAACAATAGAAACATTTACCAAAAAACATTTTGAAAATTCTCTCTTCTCACATTCCATATTAAATGGCCAAACCATTCCCTTTTATAACATTACTTACTATAAAACTCATTCACTTTATAAAACCCATTCACTTATTCCTTATAAAAATTCTTTTATAAGTTCACTTCACATTTCAAACCCCTTAACAATTTTTCCAACTTGATTTAAAACGCCTTTCAAAAATATCTAAAATGATTTATAAAATCTCTTTCTATTTTTACAACTATATAAAAATCTTCCTTCATAATTCCTTTATAGAACCTCCTTTATAAAATATCATTTTCAAGATATCATTTGTAAATCACTTTAGGTAAAACCTTTTATTTAATAAACCCTTTTTAAAAATAAGATACTATTTAAAAAATAACTTTATAAAATAATAATAAAATTTGAAAATCATTTATAACCTTTAAACCCAAATTGATTAAGGAATTAAAGCTAATTCAAAAACATACTTTAGTAGTTCGAAAAGAAACTTAGCAATCCCAATGGTGCTATTTTAAGTTACCATTCAGTTTCCATTTCAATTCACTTAACAGTTATTTACATAGATCAATATACATGTAAATACAACTCACATAATAACATGTCAATATGAACTAACTAACTAACATATACATTTTCAAATAACATAATAGCAGGATGGTGATTTGTCCTGCTAAACAGATGTCCAAACAATTCCATCAATTTATAGCAGAAAGAAGATTCATTCTGCTAACACGTGTTCACACAAACAAATTATATTATAACTCAATCACAGTTATATGGTTTCTTAGTGGTATCAACACATGAATCACTTATATTCAAAACCATCTTTGAAAAAGAAGTACAGTTAAACAATTTTACTTTTGGAAACCAAAGGAAAAAAACCTTTTAAAAAAAATATATTATTAATTATAAGTTAAATCCTTATTTATGTCATAATTAATTTTAATTGAATCTTGACTTAATTTAATTAAATAGTTAAACAATAATTAACTGTTAATTAAACCTAAATTAATCCTTTATTGGTTATTTAATAATTAATTAAACCTTCATTAAATGTTAGTTAATCTCAATTAATTAATGAAATAATATTTAACTAAACTTAAAAAATAAAGCAAACCTTTAATAGATAATTTATTATAAATTAAGTCTTTAATCAAATAATTAGACCCTTGATTAATAATCAATCCTATATTTAATTCATGATAAATTAAATATAAATAATTTACTTGACCCATACTTAATTAACGTAATTAGTAATTAAAAATAAATCTTAACTTTAAATGATAATTAATTAAGAACTAATCTTTATTTAATTAAAGTTAATAAAGCTTGTTAACATTTAATTAATTATCAATTACTAAATCCTAACTAATTGACAATTAATTCTTAAATCCTTAATTAACTTTTATAAACATTATTATTTAGTTTATAAAATATTCACAGAACAATTTGAAGTATACAAACCAAAATTTGCAAAAATCGAAATTTTGAGCGAACTGCATCCATAGCGACTATCGCTATGGTTACCCGTAAGCTTTAACTTGTTTCTATCCTTCTTTTGAAAACTTTACCTTAAAGCTCGCTAACTTTCTAAAAACAAAATTAAGTATTTAAAACTAAAACAAGTTTAAATCTAACCAAATATTCGATTTTTAAAAACAAAACCATAACTTTTTTGCACAAGATTTCAAATTCTCCAATACCCTGCAAAGGTACCAACTTCTTCTTAGCTTATACATTACATACCCAAGTCCTTGCACAAAAATAACATCCAGGATAACATCATGCCACAAACATAAGAAAGATCTAATCTTTAACCATTTAGACTTCACATTCAAGTCTAATGTCCTTACATATCCAAGCAACAAGTGTGAGTGTGTGTGAGTGTGTGTGTGTATATGTATAATCATCAAATGATAATTTAACCAATACTAACCATCACATCACACAATATATTAACTAACATAAAAGTAAAAACTTGTTAAAAATTCATAATTTACTCACCGGAAATCCTTTGGAAAACTTGACACACTATGAAATTTGAGAAACTTGGAAAACCACAAACTCTACTAAAAACTTCTAGTCTACTTTTGGACCTTTTTCTCTCGGATTATGATAAAATGGTCAAAAGGAAAGTTTTAAATTATTCTTTACTATATCATTTAAAAAAATAATTACTCAAAAATTTAATTTTGAGGAAGTTGTGACCAAAACAGTGGGGAGTATTTTCAGACATCAAATCTAGGTTCAAAAACACTCTTGCAAAAAATGAAATTTTGGAGCATCTAGGCTCGAAATCAGAAAAAGTGGTAAACTACAAAGTTGTAGCCACTGGAAATATACATGGTTTGAAGGAAAAAAAAATCTTAATTTGGAGCATTTTAGAAGAGTTCTGGTCGGGTGGGTTTAGGGTAAAAATGGAGATAGTGGAGCTTAAAACAAGTGATTTAAAACTAAGGTTTTTAAAAGTTTTTAAAGTAAGAATTTGATTTTTAAAAACTTTAAAACCTAAAACTAAATAAGGAAGCCATGGAAGTTTTCTTCCAAGTTTAGGAAAATTTTGCAAATGGAAATGAGAATGAGAAAGTGAAATAAAAATAATAAAAATTTGTTTATATATCATGTTAACATGTTTAATTGCCAAACTACCCCTCGTACTTTGCCCTTCTCCTCCTTATGCCACCTCACCATGCCATGTCTCTTTGTCCCCCCTTTCTTAATTTCTAAATTACCATGAAAAACATGAAAATATGGAAAAATGTCCTTTAATTACTATTAAGTCTAATCATGTCTCCCCTGATGTGACTATTTTCTCCTTATTTTTTATTTAGTTGTCAAAGTGTTGCATCATCATTATCTTAAGTTAATTAACTTAGTTAAACCTAATTATACTATCTTAACCCATATTATATAATCAGTCTATGTGTGCATAATATATATATATATATATATATATAAGAAAGTGTGCACAACATTTTCAATAACTTTTATACGATGAAATGTCGAAAATTCGGAAAACGGTTTCCGGTCACCTTTTTTGTTTTTCATCGAACTATATATTTTTGTGAACCAATTTTGAAAATTATTTCACCATCATTATTTATTATTAAAAAGAGTTTTATTTAATTATAAAACTTATTATTTGAATATTTAAAATTAATTAAATATTCACAAATCAAAGCTATGAAATTTCGGGTCGTTACAGGAACCATTTAGAAAATGATTTTTTGAAATTTTTTCAAAAGAAGAACAAAAAGATTTTCAGGATGAATTTTATAAATTTACATCTGAAAAAATATAATGTTACCTTTTTTCCTTGGTTTATAGCAGATTATATTGAACAATATAATTATGTATTTGAAAGAGATTATAAGTTTTCAAGTGGAAATATTTTAAAATCAACTTACCTTCCTCAAGCATCTTTTCAAATGAAATGGAATGAAAAATATTTAAATTTAATGCTTTATCTAAAATTTTCGAAAATGATACATTACAAATTGCTTTGAGACAAATAAATCAAATATTCGAACAACAAAATTATATAAATCTCTATTTATTTATTATTAGTAAACAATATACTTCTTTACATATTTATGCTATTAATAATATAAAATTTACTGTTTCAATTACAATAGAAGAAATAAGTGAAGTAATTGCAACTTTAAATCTTCAACCTCCTGCTGAAATTACAAGATTTAAATTGAAAGTAGAATCGAAATTTGAAAAGTTTTTCAAATTAAAATCAGAATCTGGCTTAGAAAAATTCTTAAAGGAAAGAATGCATAATTTAAGATTAAATATCCTGGAAGAAGAATTTTTTTCAAGGAAATGATAATAAGTAAACAGTTCAAGATGAAATTAATAAACTTGAAAAATACGCATATCAGCCGTTAGAAATTATTCTATTACAAAAGACCTATTGGAACCTTATATTTTGATATTGAAAACTATACACAATCTGACCACTTGCATAGGAAAAGATCAATTAAACAAGAAGACGTACTCGACAAAAAGAAGACCAGGATGACACAACAAATGTAATATCAGTCATAGCACCTTGGTCTAGAGTTATAAAGTTGTTAAAATCTCTTCTATGTGGTATACGCACGCGCACACACTTGATCACAAATCAATTTCAAAGATCAAAAACAAAAATTACAACATTCAGTCGACCGAATATGGTATATAAATCGACTGAATCTATGCACACATTTATATTTAAACATTGATACAGTTTCGCTCAACTGAATTAATGATTCATCGACTAAACACTAGTTCAATCGACTGAATCAAGAATTCCAGTCGACTGAAATGAGTTATTTTGTACTAATTACACTCTGGTTTGAAATGTAATTTTTCACTCCAATTTAGCCGACCGACCAACATCGTTCAATCGACTGAATCTTTGTAATAGAAACATTTTTCAAATTTCGAAAAAGATACTCTACTCCACGAAGAGTTACCCCTCTTCATTAGTGACTGCAATCATTTCCATTGACCATTTCTCTTCATTAAAGGTTGCAACTATACATCTTCTATATAAAGCAATCAACTTAGTGAACCAATAATTAATTCTATTTTCTATTATTCTTTTATCTTGCTTTTGAATTCGCAATTACTTTCATATACTAATATCACTTGCATATTCAATTCTATTTTCCATGTGATCATATTACTTTCATATTCTTCACAAATACACTCAATGTAACACTCAGAAGAAGATTATAGAAAGATCTTACTTATTGGCTAATCCATGCTATATAAAAGCATAAGAAGTCACAAACAATTATACCTACTTTGTAGATGAAGTCCTGTTGGAGATTTTCATGCTCGAAGTCCTATTTGGTAGCTCGGATGGTTGTAATACCTATTCCTCCGGGTTAAGTGAGGGTGTTGCTAGTTAATTCCAAAAGGAGTTTGGGTCTGGCATAGAGCGAGAGTTTGAACCAGTGCAAAATTTTCTAGTGTTATTTACTTTATTACTTTACTTTTATATTACTATTTTTTCACAAGTTAAACCCTTAGATAAATATTCATATTATTTGATCCATATACACTTTCATTTGGTATTAGAGTAAGGCTATCATTTAAACCGTAACACATTTTTTTTGATGTTTAAGTAATATGTATAATAACACTACATCAAGTTTTGTTGAAGGTTAGTCTACTGCACGACCACCACTATTTAACAGACTAAATTACAATTATTGGTCAACTAGGATTAGGATATACATGCAAGCTAATAACTATGACACTTAGAATATCACTCAACAAGAATACATTGTACCTGCCACTGCTTATATACAATGGTCAAATACACAACAACTGGATGTTACTGCTAACGCTAAAGGTATTAATATATTGTTTTGCTCTTTAGATAAAAATGAATTTAATAGAGTTAGTATATGTATATCGGCATATAAAATTTGGCGTGCTCTCAAAATTACTCATGAAGGTACAAACAAAGTCAAACAAAACAAGATTTCAATACTCAAAAATCAATTTCAAAACTTTAGAATGAAGCAAGATGAAACTATAAATGACATGTACTCTAGATTTCAAGACATATATCACTCACTTATAGAACTAGGAGAAAAATACTCTGACTTTGATATTATTTTTAAAATTTTAAACTCTTCAATGGATGAATGTGAATGAAAAGTCTTAGCTATTGAAGAAACTAATGACATTTCAACCCTTAAACCAGAAGAGTTAATATGAAATCTCATGTCATATGAAGTGAATTTACAAGTAAAACGAGTATAAGCTCATGGCAACTGCATTCCAAGCGGAAAATGAAGATTTGGACAAAGATAATGAAGACATTGCATTCTTAGATAAAATTTAGAAAATTTCTAAAATTCAAAAAGAATAGAAGTTTGCAACAACAGAAACAGCAACAATAACCCATCAACCTCTTCACTCAAATGCTATGAATATGATAAGACGGGTCACATAAAAAGAGACTATCCAAAAAGAAAGAAGATCAACTTCAAACATAAAAACAAACTTTTATATAAAAAGAAGCGTTTTCAGTGACTTAGGATGATTCGAACTCTTCTTCGTCATTAGATAAAGGCAGTGATTCTAAACAAGAAAATGTATGTTTCATGGCTACTAATGACGATGTAAGTGAACTTTTATTTGATGATCTAGTTGAGATAAGTTTTAAGTTATTAGACAAGCTAAAAGATTTGAATAGAAAATATAAATATACGTTAGCCAAATTGAATAGAAGTTAACTAGAAATTAACATGTTAAAAGGTGAAAAGAAAATATTAGAAGAAGAATTAATAAAATCTTAGGATTTTGTACTAATATATCAACATAATTTACAGTGTTAAGTGATGAAATAGAAACTTAGAAAAATAAAAATGATATATACATAGAAGAAAATCACAATTTAAATTCTAATACTAAAATATTAAATTAGAAATAGATAGTCTAAAAACCAAGTTATAAAACATTACTAAAAAATTTCTAATTTTAATAAAGGTAGAGAGAATCATTCTAAAAATATAGAAAGTTCACAATCTACTTTAGTAAAAAGGGATCAGGATATAACAAACCTTGAAAAGAAATTAAAACTAAGACGAAAAACTATAGTTCACTATATACTAATTTTGAAAAGAAAAACGATAGCCAAAGGAAACAAATAAATAAATCGAAGACTATAAAAATTTGGGTTCCGAAGACTAACAATTATTAGGCACGAAAAGTATATAGATAATTTTATTGCCAGTATTCGTAAAAATTCAAATTTCATTTTCAAAGGGAGCTCTAAACCCTATTGGGTTTGGCTTCCTAAGACCTAACTCTTAGGACTCTTAACAGAGATACTGGATATCAATATAATTCAATATTTTTTGTAGGCATCTGGTAAAAAGAAAGGAAAATGAATACTCGATAGTAGTTGCTCCAAGCAAATGATGGAGAACAAAGACATGTTAACAAATATTATCTACTCAGATGAAGGATCCATTACTTTTGGAGATAACTCTAAAAGATACGTCAATGGAAAAGGAGATGTGAGCAACAACGATATATCTAATTCACCTCTTATTACTAATGTTTTATTAGTTAAAAATATAAAACATAATTTATTAAGTATTAGCCAATTATGCGATGAAGGTTTTACTATATCATTCTTAAAAGATAAATGCAAAATTTTCGATCAAAATAAAAATCTTATTTTTAAAGGAGTTAGAGAAAGTGTAGCGACCAATAAAATTTTATTAATTTTTTTTTTTTTGGTTTTATAACGTATTTAATTTGGATTTTGAGAAATTATTAATAATAATAATTTTGAAATAAAAATTTGATATTTGGATTACGTATAATTTTATAGTTTAAACCAATAAGTTGTAGTTGTATATGGCTTGCATCTTATTCTATAATAACCAGTGTATATTTTGCTGTCTACTAGTATAATACTATATGTTAGTTTATTTATGTGTATCGATCTAAACAATGATTTTAAAATAATAATAAAAATATACATACATACATATATATAATTGGATTTGCGTTTGAATTTAGAAAATGATTTTGATTCATATAAATAGTTATATACATAGTTATGCACATATATAGCCATAAGTTCAACTCATACCATATTAAATTTCTTTTAAAGGTTTTAGCTAAATCTATGGGTGAGCGTTGACACACCTTTCCACCTTATATTTAATTCTCTAACGTTTCAATTTGCATTCTATCCGTTCATAATTTCTTTTTTTTGTGTCAGCTGAATCAATGAGAGACTGTTACAATTTCATTTATTTGTGTACGTTTTCATTTTTATTATTGTACACATCACGGTACCTTTAAAATTGTGACTTCATTTCTTTTCTTCGGTCTCAATTATAGAAGCGTGCTGCGCACGTTATTATTAATTGCTTTGAATCTCACTACTCTATATTTATTCCTGTACGTTTTATCTTCGCTTAAATTTCTCTCTCCATTCTTTTTCCATTTTAATACCCTTGCCTTTCCATACTCACGTGCTTTCCAATCAAGCAATAAATTATTTAAATATCCACCTTATCAACTTGACCGTTGTTATTGCATCACACTAGTATATAATTCAAATCTATCATTATTCTACCATTCTTCTTTAACAAATTATATGTAACAGTATATCATAAATGGACAGCTCATTCTCCACCCATTCATTTCTCCTATTCAATTAATAATGGAATATAAAGTTATATATTTGGTATACAATTCAAACAACCGTTACCATTCATACCTCCTAAATTCTAGCGATTGACCCCTCTATTTCCATCGGTTCAAATTTATATAAACTTTATATTCGTTACACGTTACATTCATTTATTTGACCGGTCCTTTCCTTTGTTATTTCCCGAATTTCGTGCGTTACTAACCAATGCTCCATATTTATTTGCCTTAATGATTCAGCTAAATTTAAGGATCACCGTTGCTTTTACCTTTTTGTTTATATTACCATTCCCCTATTTTAGCCGGTTGCATTTGATATTTCCTTGATTTAAGCTTTCTAACTTTTAAATTTCCACTACTCTATATTTTTTCTGTACATTTATCTTTGCTTGAATTTCTTTGTCCATTCTCCTCTTTTGCATGTGAAGCTTCTTCTGTAGGTAAATGGCTGCACCATTTTTTTTTCTTCTTCTTATTTCTTTTCTTTTTCTTCTTCTTTTTCATCCTTTTCTTTTGTTTTCTTATTGTTTATATTGCTTTTCCTTTATTTTAAGCACAACATGTTTTTGTCTATTTATTTTTTTACATGTTTTGATTTTCAATGTAACATAAAAGTTTATAATTTAAGCGTATATATATATATATTTAAAAAGGATCGCTTTATATTAAGGTCACATGGTATTTGGAGAAGTATTTTTTTTAAACTATTTTGTCACTTTTATTTATATTTTACAATCCCGGTCCTAGGAGCATTTGATTGTTGGCTATACAGTTTGGGTCTATGTATTTACATTTAAAAGATAATGTTTAAATTTATGTAAAGGAAGGCAAAATTATGATGTATAAACTGGGATAGTTTAACATATATAGGCGAGGACATCATTAATTCCTACTTTCTATTTTCATCAGTTTTGGTTTATGCATTTAGTAATGCTAACTAAGCTATATATATATATATAATTGGTTTTGCAAGGTCTATAGTTATATAAAATAATATGTCGATTTTATGGATTTTTGTTTACAGTAGTGCTTCACTTTTGGTTTTAAAACATAAATAGTTATATGTTTGGCAAGTTCACATATTGTTGTTTTGTAAGATCACGTTTAATATGTATATACTTTTTTTATAGATGAGAACTTGGTTTTCAAATATATTTTTTTTAGTATGTTTTGGGATTAATTATTTAATTTAAACAAATATATTTATTTTAAGTTTATGTTTAATTTTTAATAAATGTAAGCTTGATTTGTTTATTTACTTATATGTTTGAAACGCTTGTAAATTTAATTTGCGGTGTTCAAACTTAGAATATAAATTCATATGTATATATAGTATAGGTCAGTTTTATGAATTTTTTTTTTATATACATATTTTTAAGTTTTATTTTATATAGTATGGTTTATATGTTAGAAAAAAAAAGGAGAGAGGTTTTATATCCATAGTTATATGTTACTGCATTGGGTAATATAGCTGTTAAGTGCTGTCTGCATTTGTACATTGATTTTTACTTGGACTGTATATATATATTGAATAACAAGTGTTTGTAGCTTTCTTTGTCGCAGTTAATATAAGCTATGTTGAAAATGGGTCTCAACATTGTTTTTTTCTTTAAACTTGCATGTGTTTATGTACATTTCAATATGAAAGTTACAATATTTATTTCAAATTTTATTACATTTGATTTTTAATACAAAACAGTGATTTTTCGTACATACGTATTTTGTTTTGATATTGGTCTTAAAAAGAAATATTAATTTAATAAGAAAATAATATATTTATTTTGATTTATATATGTATATGTGCTTTAAATGGATATTGTTTTCAAATTCTCTTATACCAATTCTCTTCATCAAACTCGGTTCTAATTTGATTCCGTCGATTCCTGTTATCAGCTTTGTCCGTCGTGCCCGTTTTCTCCATCGAATCGTATCCATCTAGCGTCGCTTGGAATTCGTAGCTCGTTTCCTTGTCAAATCTGTTTAGCCTCGAAAGGTGAGCAATCACTCACGATTAACACTTTTATATTTATTGAATTTGATTTCAATTGAAACGACAATTGAAATATGCTGTTGTATTTATTTTTAATTGTTATATATGCTATTATTTGTATCTGTTCACCTATGACACCCAACACCATTATCGGTTAATTATGTATGTGATAATAATACAGATTGGTTGATAATTGATTGTTTGATTGATTGTTGTTTAAATTGGATGTTAATTATTTTTGTTAAGTGATAACTAGTTTGCTAGTTTAATTTGAGTAGTATAGTTTACAAATTAAACGGATTATATATGATGGACCTTACTTTATTAAAACCTGACCCCGCCATATGTAAATTTGATTAGTTGAATTTGACCCATTGATTGTCGTAGAAATTGATAAATTATTCTTGAAATCTTTGAACGTAGTTTGGATTAATTGTTGTATTATTAAACTGAAAATGAAATGGAACGACAAGGGAAAACTGAAATGTAATAACCTTTAAATCTACATGAAATGATAGTGTAGATTTTAGAAATAATTATAAAAATAACAATGCGAATTAATACGATTATTTCGGGGTTATTTGATTTAATCTATTGAATTGTTATTGATTGTTGTTATTGCTTGTTTACTTACTTTGACACTATCCCTGTCATCACACTGCAAGTTCCCTTTGTTATGTTTGATTTTTGAATTAAAATGGGTTGAAAAGATAGGCCCAAGCGGGTTTCGTTTAATTAAATTTGGGATTACGGGTTGAAATGCTATCCACCCGTATACATTTAGTGTACGTATTGAAATGATAATAGCCATAACACTTTGACCATATGATAAAAAAATCTATGGTCTTATTAAATGTAAATTCTTAAATACATCTATAAAGGGTAATGATAAATATAGAGTTAATTATATCTAGTTAATCAAGATTTGATTAAATACATAAATTATGATAAATAATTTATGTAAATTTTATTCGGATAAATTTTGCAATAATATTGAAAAATTAAGGTTGGGAGATAAATTTGGGTTATTGTAAAATGATGTTTAGATAAGGATTTATTTATTTAAATCAATTTGAAATTTATCGAATGAGATATTTCACGTTTAATAAAATTTGAGAAATCTTGAGAAAGATGTAATTTAAAGTCACTAAAATGGTATTGAATAAGGGAAGGTTCAAACTAAATAATAATGATGTAAAAACCAAGAATCTATATGAAACTGTTAAATTTAACATCTAAGTATTTAAGCCATGAACTGTATTGTAATTAAATGGTTTAGAAATTTGATATGTATTTGGGACCAAGATAGTTGAATTTGTTATGTAGATAACTAATTGAATTTAAGGGAAATTGAGGTTGAACGAAATCTGGAAATTTGTATTTAGAAAACTAGATTGGGAAATTTAGGGGAAATATTAAATACTTAAAGTATGGAAACATATTGAAATGGAAAGGGTAATTAGGATATCAAATCCAGATTTGAGATTTATAATTGAGATTGAATTTAATTTAAATGGAAAGGTCAGGTTGATGTGAACGATTTGTTAAGTTAAGGAAATTGCAAGTGCTTTACCATATACAGCATTTAATATATATAAATACTATTTGGGAAATATAATTATTCGAAGTGAATTTGACATTTGGGTTTGAAGTATAAATTAAGTGAATGACCACGATGTAATAGTGTATATTTCTACCCTGTAGATAGTTCTATGGACCCTTAGAGGATGGTCATCCCAAACATCCTTTAAGTTATTTGTATTTCAGTTGATATTTCACTTGAGTTGGATTTATTGATATAAGAATGTTAATCCTGACTCGAGTGTTTTGTGTTTTGCTTTACGCTCGGGTCAGACCGAGTAATACAGCATTAGAGACTCACCTTTGGAGATTGGAGCTTCATTTGGAGATCCAACTATCGTTTCAGCTTTCAGTTTTCTAGATTGACTGGTTCAGAGAAGTCATCGGCTCGTACTGAAGACTTTTCTGTATTCAAGAGATTCTGATGTATTTTATTTTAAACTCTGATGTATATAGTAGCTTCATGAACTACTATTTTTCTATTCCGCTGCATTATATTACTCTGTGTCTGTGATCTGTGTTTGATTTATTTACTGTATATTTTAAGTTTTGCCAAATTAAATTAACAATTCGGTATTTTGAATTATTCAAGTCGTACATGTACGGTTTTAGTGTCGATTTGAATGGTCCAAAATAGCGGGTCGTTACAGTTGGTATCAGAGCTTTGGCTCTAGGCAAAACTTAGCATATATAGTAAATTTATTTACAGAATCACTTTCGCTCGAGTTGAATCTCTTCCTTTCGACTTGATTTCCTTTGAATTTTGGAATATCCCTCGGTTCCGAAATTCATCCGTGTCTCTTCCTATTTATATTAGTTTAATTGCGGAGTATCCCATAACTCCATTGAATAATTTGTAAAAGGGTGAAAACTCCTTTACAATTGGCATTAATTCACCTAGATTTCTGAAGTCACGGTTGACCGGTAGATGTCGCCCGCGACTTATAGAAGGATATCCACCTTCTACTTTGTAATAAAGATTTCCTCATTTTGCTCAAGCCTTCACACTTTGTTTCGAAACTTCCTTTGATCAAGTTTTCTCTTAGAAATTGAACCTCTATCTGGTTTGATATTGGACTCCCTGAATGATAGGAAACTATTTTGTAGATGGCAAAATCGGAAGAGCAGAAAGCAGCTCGTCGAGCCCGGAGAGCACTAGCCCGTAAGGAACAGGAGGAAGCAATGGAGAAGTGGGAAAAGATTTGGAGGGAAAGGGCAGGACCTGGACCTTATGACAATGTCATCTGTTATCGGTGTCAAGAGAAGGAACATTATGCAGCCATGTGCGGGAAGAGAGATGAAGGAAAGAAGAGTGAGGGCCAGCGTTATCGATCCAAGATCTTCTGTTTTAAGTGCCGTAGTACGGGACACTTTCCCAATCGCTGCCAAAAGGTGAAGAAAGTAAATGCTGCACCCACGGCATCAGTCGACCAATCAACCATTTGCTATCACTGTAGGCTGACTGGACATATAGCTAGGAATTGTCCTGTGAGGAAGTACGGAAGGAAGGCTGCGTTCCCGCAATTCGTTAAGGAGGATGGGTGTGTAGTGCATTTATGTAAGAAATGCAGAAGTTGGGGCCATATTGAGGGGGAGTGTTCTGGACCGATTGAAGTCCCACCCGGTAGAATTAATACCGATGCTTTGTTTATGTAAGGTGGTTCTCGGTAGATCTGTTTGTTTCAGCAGTTGTTTGTTGCTTTCGATAAACTCTATTGTATCTTTTGCTTAACTGAAGTTCTCTAATAAAGTATTCATGTTCCTGTTTCGTTGATATGAAATTCAAATCTCTATCTTTATTTTGAAATCCATTCTTAGATTATCCTTTGAAAATCGGGTACGTTTGTATTTTGAAATTGCTTTATATATCAAATTTATATTTTAATAACTATGATTTTTCCTATATATAAAAAGAAATGTTTCGATAAGGATTATATACCTATATATAAATCAAATAAGAAATGTTATTCTATATAAAAAGTTTTGAAAGGATTTGAAATTTTGGAAAATTATAAGAAATTGATTTATATAAAAATGATTTATAACTGAAGTGTTAAATTTGAAATTCGAGAATTGAATTCCGGTATTTTGAAATTGGTTTTAAGATTTTGGAAATTATAGGAAAAATAGTACGATTTAAAAGTATTTTTCCGAATAAGAAATGTTTTAAATGAGTTCAAATGAATTCCATTAATTTTGAAGAAATTTCAAACGAGTTTTCAAGAAAATAGAAGTCCAGAACTCACTTATGTCGCTAGGGAATAATTTCGGTGATGAGTGCACGCATCATCGACATTGATTTTCGAGTTTCAGAGTGGGGGAGAGGCTCCTTTAATAGCTTCGCTATGCGAGTGATCTTGTAAAACCGTTTTTGATTTCAAATTCCATAGTAATTTGATAGTTTCGAAAGAAATATGTATATATTTGAAATGATTTAAAGTATACCGGTGTTCGATCCTCGAGTTTTGAGTTGACCTAGAATAACCCTATTTATAAAAAATTGATTTCCAACTAGTGATTTGAAATCTATTGATTTGAAAGGTACTCAATTTTGGAAAGAGAATTTTATATAATCGAAGTCTATATAAGGATATTTTGATATACTATTGATTTGGAAAGTATTCGTTTGAAAATGAAATCCTATATATATGGACTTTATATAAGTACAATATTTGAAAGTGATTTGAAAAAGGTACTATATGATATATATTTTCCAAATAAAGATATGGAAAGTGCCTTCTGCTTGATATCCGCTTTGTGGCCACAGCGTGGATTCATTCTATCGTTATTATTCTCTCTGATTTTGGTTTTCCGGATGTAATACTCGAGTGTTCCCACCGTGACGTGTCCCACGGTTTCTTTTTCTCTCGTGAATGCACAGCGAAATTGCCTGGCTGAGTCTTGCCTAGGGGTACGGATTGTTTCCTGGGGGAACCAGGCGGAACCATTGTGTATCCTGCAATCTGTGTAGGTCGCGAATAGTAGCGCAAGTGCCTGGCTGAGTCTTGCCTGGGGGTACGGATTGTTTCCTGGGGGAACCAGGCGTAACCATTGTGTATCCTGCACCCTACTAGTCATCATGGCGTAACTCGCAGGGCTGTGAAAGCTTACGGATATGGATTGTTTCCTGGGGGAACCAGGCGTAACCATTGTGTATCTGCGAACCATGATCGGACAAAGGTTTTGGTTTGATTGTTTTGTTTGGATTGTACTTTCCATATCTGTTTTAAAGGGTTTTTCAAGTATTTTCACTGGTTGTTGAAACAAGTCTACTAAGTACTTGAAGAATTCTAGCTTTGCGCCTGATCAACGCATGGCCAGAGTCTGCAAGAACAAGGATAAACTTGTTGAAACATCGAGTTATAAAAGTATTTTCGAAAGAAAATTTACTTTGATATAGTAGTATCTTATTATAAAAGTGTTATTATAAAGGTATTTATTATAAAATATTTTTCCGAACAAAGAAATTTGCATTAATCTTTGGAATTAAATTCCTTTGGTAAATTGAAAATTCTTGCCCGATACTATTCCAGAATCTACCTTCCTTTCCTTTTTGAATAAAATCTTTTAAAGATTGCTTATCTATATGCTACATTGGTTAATAGAAAATTTTAGTGGTATAAATATTTTTGAAGTGAATGATTTATTAATAATGTTTGAAAGGTATCTAAAGACAAATTTATAAATTTATGAATTATGGATTTAATGTTTCAACAGCTTCTTTGTAAATATAACTAATGATGCAAATAATTGTTTTCAAATAGCTTTCATATATGTATATAGGTGTTAGTTAAACATATTAAATTTCAATGAGTTTTGGAAATTTTAAAGTATTAAAGATAGCTGAATCGCAAATAAAGTTTTCAAATGAATAATTCAAGTAAAATTATATAGTTTTAAATTAATTATTTACCCTTAACTTTCAATCTACCTTTATTTCTGGTTGTTCTATTCTCCTACCTTCTTCCTTTTCGGGGACGAAAAGTTTTGAGTGGGGGAGAATGTAGCGACCAATAAAATTTTATTAATTTTTTTTTTTTGGTTTTATAACGTATTTAATTTGGATTTTGAGAAATTATTAATAATAATAATTTTGAAATAAAAATTTGATATTTGGATTACGTATAATTTTATAGTTTAAACCAATAAGTTGTAGTTGTATATGGCTTGCATCTTATTCTATAATAACCAGTGTATATTTTGCTGTCTACTAGTATAATACTATATGTTAGTTTATTTATGTGTATCGATCTAAACAATGATTTTAAAATAATAATAAAAATATACATACATACATATATATAATTGGATTTGCGTTTGAATTTAGAAAATGATTTTGATTCATATAAATAGTTATATACATAGTTATGCACATATATAGCCATAAGTTCAACTCATACCATATTAAATTTCTTTTAAAGGTTTTAGCTAAATCTATGGGTGAGCGTTGACACACCTTTCCACCTTATATTTAATTCTCTAACGTTTCAATTTGCATTCTATCCGTTCATAATTTCTTTTTTTTGTGTCAGCTGAATCAATGAGAGACTGTTACAATTTCATTTATTTGTGTACGTTTTCATTTTTATTATTGTACACATCACGGTACCTTTAAAATTGTGACTTCATTTCTTTTCTTCGGTCTCAATTATAGAAGCGTGCTGCGCACGTTATTATTAATTGCTTTGAATCTCACTACTCTATATTTATTCCTGTACGTTTTATCTTCGCTTAAATTTCTCTCTCCATTCTTTTTTCCATTTTAATACCCTTGCCTTTCCATACTCACGTGCTTTCCAATCAAGCAATAAATTATTTAAATATCCACCTTATCAACTTGACCGTTGTTATTGCATCACACTAGTATATAATTCAAATCTATCATTATTCTACCATTCTTCTTTAACAAATTATATGTAACAGTATATCATAAATGGACAGCTCATTCTCCACCCATTCATTTCTCCTATTCAATTAATAATGGAATATAAAGTTATATATTTGGTATACAATTCAAACAACCGTTACCATTCATACCTCCTAAATTCTAGCGATTGACCCCTCTATTTCCATCGGTTCAAATTTATATAAACTTTATATTCGTTACACGTTACATTCATTTATTTGACCGGTCCTTTCCTTTGTTATTTCCCGAATTTCGTGCGTTACTAACCAATGCTCCATATTTATTTGCCTTAATGATTCAGCTAAATTTAAGGATCACCGTTGCTTTTACCTTTTTGTTTATATTACCATTCCCCTATTTTAGCCGGTTGCATTTGATATTTCCTTGATTTAAGCTTTCTAACTTTTAAATTTCCACTACTCTATATTTTTTCTGTACATTTATCTTTGCTTGAATTTCTTTGTCCATTCTCCTCTTTTGCATGTGAAGCTTCTTCTGTAGGTAAATGGCTGCACCATTTTTTTTTCTTCTTCTTATTTCTTTTCTTTTTCTTCTTCTTTTTCATCCTTTTCTTTTGTTTTCTTATTGTTTATATTGCTTTTCCTTTATTTTAAGCACAACATGTTTTTGTCTATTTATTTTTTTACATGTTTTGATTTTCAATGTAACATAAAAGTTTATAATTTAAGCGTATATATATATATATATTTAAAAAGGATCGCTTTATATTAAGGTCACATGGTATTTGGAGAAGTATTTTTTTTAAACTATTTTGTCACTTTTATTTATATTTTACAATCCCGGTCCTAGGAGCATTTGATTGTTGGCTATACAGTTTGGGTCTATGTATTTACATTTAAAAGATAATGTTTAAATTTATGTAAAGGAAGGCAAAATTATGATGTATAAACTGGGATAGTTTAACATATATAGGCGAGGACATCATTAATTCCTACTTTCTATTTTCATCAGTTTTGGTTTATGCATTTAGTAATGCTAACTAAGCTATATATATATATAATTGGTTTTGCAAGGTCTATAGTTATATAAAATAATATGTCGATTTTATGGATTTTTGTTTACAGTAGTGCTTCACTTTTGGTTTTAAAACATAAATAGTTATATGTTTGGCAAGTTCACATATTGTTGTTTTGTAAGATCACGTTTAATATGTATATACTTTTTTTATAGATGAGAACTTGGTTTTCAAATATATTTTTTTTAGTATGTTTTGGGATTAATTATTTAATTTAAACAAATATATTTATTTTAAGTTTATGTTTAATTTTTAATAAATGTAAGCTTGATTTGTTTATTTACTTATATGTTTGAAACGCTTGTAAATTTAATTTGCGGTGTTCAAACTTAGAATATAAATTCATATGTATATATAGTATAGGTCAGTTTTATGAATTTTTTTTTTATATACATATTTTTAAGTTTTATTTTATATAGTATGGTTTATATGTTAGAAAAAAAAAGGAGAGAGGTTTTATATCCATAGTTATATGTTACTGCATTGGGTAATATAGCTGTTAAGTGCTGTCTGCA
Organism: Allium cepa; assembly: GCA_030765085.1. Lineage (NCBI taxonomy): Eukaryota > Viridiplantae > Streptophyta > Magnoliopsida > Asparagales > Amaryllidaceae > Allium > Allium cepa. The sequence goes on along the minus strand of CM060931.1, from coordinate 141,672,545 downwards.
TTTGTACATTGATTTTTACTTGGACTGTATATATATATTGAATAACAAGTGTTTGTAGCTTTCTTTGTCGCAGTTAATATAAGCTATGTTGAAAATGGGTCTCAACATTGTTTTTTTCTTTAAACTTGCATGTGTTTATGTACATTTCAATATGAAAGTTACAATATTTATTTCAAATTTTATTACATTTGATTTTTAATACAAAACAGTGATTTTTCGTACATACGTATTTTGTTTTGATATTGGTCTTAAAAAGAAATATTAATTTAATAAGAAAATAATATATTTATTTTGATTTATATATGTATATGTGCTTTAAATGGATATTGTTTTCAAATTCTCTTATACCAATTCTCTTCATCAAACTCGGTTCTAATTTGATTCCGTCGATTCCTGTTATCAGCTTTGTCCGTCGTGCCCGTTTTCTCCATCGAATCGTATCCATCTAGCGTCGCTTGGAATTCGTAGCTCGTTTCCTTGTCAAATCTGTTTAGCCTCGAAAGGTGAGCAATCACTCACGATTAACACTTTTATATTTATTGAATTTGATTTCAATTGAAACGACAATTGAAATATGCTGTTGTATTTATTTTTAATTGTTATATATGCTATTATTTGTATCTGTTCACCTATGACACCCAACACCATTATCGGTTAATTATGTATGTGATAATAATACAGATTGGTTGATAATTGATTGTTTGATTGATTGTTGTTTAAATTGGATGTTAATTATTTTTGTTAAGTGATAACTAGTTTGCTAGTTTAATTTGAGTAGTATAGTTTACAAATTAAACGGATTATATATGATGGACCTTACTTTATTAAAACCTGACCCCGCCATATGTAAATTTGATTAGTTGAATTTGACCCATTGATTGTCGTAGAAATTGATAAATTATTCTTGAAATCTTTGAACGTAGTTTGGATTAATTGTTGTATTATTAAACTGAAAATGAAATGGAACGACAAGGGAAAACTGAAATGTAATAACCTTTAAATCTACATGAAATGATAGTGTAGATTTTAGAAATAATTATAAAAATAACAATGCGAATTAATACGATTATTTCGGGGTTATTTGATTTAATCTATTGAATTGTTATTGATTGTTGTTATTGCTTGTTTACTTACTTTGACACTATCCCTGTCATCACACTGCAAGTTCCCTTTGTTATGTTTGATTTTTGAATTAAAATGGGTTGAAAAGATAGGCCCAAGCGGGTTTCGTTTAATTAAATTTGGGATTACGGGTTGAAATGCTATCCACCCGTATACATTTAGTGTACGTATTGAAATGATAATAGCCATAACACTTTGACCATATGATAAAAAAATCTATGGTCTTATTAAATGTAAATTCTTAAATACATCTATAAAGGGTAATGATAAATATAGAGTTAATTATATCTAGTTAATCAAGATTTGATTAAATACATAAATTATGATAAATAATTTATGTAAATTTTATTCGGATAAATTTTGCAATAATATTGAAAAATTAAGGTTGGGAGATAAATTTGGGTTATTGTAAAATGATGTTTAGATAAGGATTTATTTATTTAAATCAATTTGAAATTTATCGAATGAGATATTTCACGTTTAATAAAATTTGAGAAATCTTGAGAAAGATGTAATTTAAAGTCACTAAAATGGTATTGAATAAGGGAAGGTTCAAACTAAATAATAATGATGTAAAAACCAAGAATCTATATGAAACTGTTAAATTTAACATCTAAGTATTTAAGCCATGAACTGTATTGTAATTAAATGGTTTAGAAATTTGATATGTATTTGGGACCAAGATAGTTGAATTTGTTATGTAGATAACTAATTGAATTTAAGGGAAATTGAGGTTGAACGAAATCTGGAAATTTGTATTTAGAAAACTAGATTGGGAAATTTAGGGGAAATATTAAATACTTAAAGTATGGAAACATATTGAAATGGAAAGGGTAATTAGGATATCAAATCCATATTTGAGATTTATAATTGAGATTGAATTTAATTTAAATGGAAAGGTCAGGTTGATGTGAACGATTTGTTAAGTTAAGGAAATTGCAAGTGCTTTACCATATACAGCATTTAATATATATAAATACTATTTGGGAAATATAATTATTCGAAGTGAATTTGACATTTGGGTTTGAAGTATAAATTAAGTGAATGACCACGATGTAATAGTGTATATTTCTACCCTGTAGATAGTTCTATGGACCCTTAGAGGATGGTCATCCCAAACATCCTTTAAGTTATTTGTATTTCAGTTGATATTTCACTTGAGTTGGATTTATTGATATAAGAATGTTAATCCTGACTCGAGTGTTTTGTGTTTTGCTTTACGCTCGGGTCAGACCGAGTAATACAGCATTAGAGACTCACCTTTGGAGATTGGAGCTTCATTTGGAGATCCAACTATCATTTCAGCTTTCAGTTTTCTAGATTGACTGGTTCAGAGAAGTCATCGGCTCGTACTGAAGACTTTTCTGTATTCAAGAGATTCTGATGTATTTTATTTTAAACTCTGATGTATATAGTAGCTTCATGAACTACTATTTTTCTATTCCGCTGCATTATATTACTCTGTGTCTGTGATCTGTGTTTGATTTATTTACTGTATATTTTAAGTTTTGCCAAATTAAATTAACAATTCGGTATTTTGAATTATTCAAGTCGTACATGTACGGTTTTAGTGTCGATTTGAATGGTCCAAAATAGCGGGTCGTTACAGAAAGAAATATTTATATTTTAAATATGAAAATCAATCACAATAAATGTTAGAATAAACATTTAAAATTAGAAAATCAATCACAATAAATGCACAAAAATTATAGAAGAAACTTTACACGTATCATTTGATGAAAATTATAAAAATGATGAAGAAGATGTTATAGAACAACAAGTTATACAAGATCTACATCAAAATGTTACATCTTATAATGAAGAACAAAATACAGAAAATCCTATTAAAAATGAACTTAGAACTCCACCATGAATTTTAAAAGATCATCCAATTGAAAATATAATTGGTGGAGTAAAAAATGTAATCACCCGGAATTTTGGACAATATCAATTTAATAATCTGTATTAATAATTAAATTGATTTGATAATTGTCTTTTATAATTGTAATTTAAATTGGCAAATTTTTTCTTTTAAAAGCAAATAAATATTTAATTGGTGAATTTTATCTTTTAAAAGCTAATAAATGTTTTCTATTTATAATGTATACATATTTGTATATATTGTAAACAGAAAAGCTTTGGTTTAAAATATATAAGTTTAAAATATATGATATATTAATTCACTTAAGTAATATAAGTAATTTATAAATAATGAGATAATCTCTCTTATAAATTATTTAAAATTGACAAAATTGTTATTTTCAAACAATATTAATAATGTATTATTTTTATATATAGATGTAAATAGATTTTTAAAGAAAATAGAATTGTTATTTTCAAATTAAATGTGTTATTATATACAACTTGAGTAAATTGGATTTTTAAATTTAATTTGAATTTGAATTTAAAATTTAGAATTCAAAAAATAGATATTTTAAAATATTTGAATTTAAAATATATGTATAAGACTTTTTTTGTATATAATTTGTTTTATTTTATTTTCTTTAAAGTAATTCATATATATATTTAGATAAGTGTTTATAAATTAATATAAAGCTTTATTATTAACATTTAAAATAAAAAAATTACAAATGACAAATGTAAATTTATAAAAGCTTGTTTAACAAGTCTTAGCTAATAAACTATAAGTAATGACAAATGTTAGTTAAATTTTAACAAGTGCCATTGTTAAATTTTTTTTCTTTTATTTTTAAACTTATCATTTTAGCCTTTATAAATACATATGCTTTCCTCCTCTTCATTTCTTTTCTATTCTCTAATCGAAAACTAAGAAACTCAAAACAATTTCTCAAAAACAAAATCAATGATCAAATACCTCCACAAACCAGAAATTAATCAAGATCAAAGCCCGTAATTCATTTTAAATAATCAAAACATCAAAGCCCGCATCATTCTTCAACCTGGGATTTATCTAATGCAAGCAAACCTGAGATTTAGACAAAAGTAAAAATGTTTCAACAGCAGGCAACTACAATTATATTTTGTAAGCAAGATTCAGTAACATGCATTCTTCAGCAATTCAAGTTTCAAGCATTTAAATCAAAGAAGCAAAGACATTCAAGTTTTCAAAATTAAAATTTGTTTCAGAAGGCTCTGTTCATCATTTCTTAAACTAGCGAGTAACACTTTTTTAAAAAAAAAAGCTTAAGTATGAATATGGTTACATGTTAATTTCTGTGATAAGTATGTATTGTGTGTATATATACAAGTGCAATCTAGTGTGCATATATGTGAATGTATAGGTGTGCATGCTATTGTATATGTGTTCTCTGTAATTTTTTTCCAAGCTCAAGTTTTTGATTTAAAATTCATATTCTCTTGATCTAATTGCTGTTAGGACTTAGGTTCTTAACAAAATTTGTTTGTTAAATGATAGAGTAAGATTTAAAATAATATTTAAGATAAAATAAATTTGAATTTCTATGAAATAACAAAAAGAACAGGCAGGCTTGAGTTTGGATTAAAATTTCAACATCTTAATTTCTGAATTGGATTACAGAATCTGATTTGTATTAGTAAATCATGAATTTAGGTGGTGATATCATAATTTTTAGTTTGGTAATCTCTGAGATAATCGGAGTTGGAGGATTTTGTGGGTTTATGCCAATTTCTGGCGATCGACGTGGTGGTCGGCGTTGAGCTTGTGGTCGAAGGAGGCTGGAATGTGGATGGACTCGGGAAAAATATTGGTGGATTTTTCTGGTGATCTTGGTGGCCTATTGGAGGCGGAGTAGGGTTTCGTGAGGTGTTTGGGTTGTCGTTGTTCTTGAGGTCACGGCGACGTCTAGGGTGGACCGGAGTGGTTCGCGATGGGAGGGATCGTTACTGGAAGTCGAGGCGAGTCTACAGCGTGAATGGCGGAGTTCATCATGGTCGAGATCAACGTTGATGGGTGATTTTCTGATGATGGCCGTTTCCAGTAAATGGGATGATGGGTTCGATTTTAATTCAAGGATGGAATTGTCATTTTGGGTGACCGTGTGTGCCAGTGAGGTGGTGGTCGACTTGTGGGGGGTTTCGTCGTTGACCGTAGGTGGTCAGAGCCACCGTGCATGTGTACGATGCACGTTTGGAGTCTGATGAAGTATGGGATTTGTTTGGGTTTGGAAAAGAAGTTATTTACTCGGGATTGGTTCGAGTTGTCTTCGGGTTTGTCTCGAAGTATTTAGGGTAGCGAATGTTAGTGGGCTTGGGTTTGTTTTGTTCAACAACCAAGGTTTTTAAATTATAAAGATAACCAAGATTGAAACTAATGCAAGTTTATAGTAAAATTTTAAACCAAGTTTAAAAAGAAAATGAAAACTAGGTTTTAGAAAAAATAACTCAAGTTTTTTAGGTTTTAAAGTTATTAAAATAACTAGTTTTCAAAAGATGTTTTAAACAAGTTAAAAGGTTGAAGATTATGAAAGTAATTTAGTTTAAACTTTTCCTTATATAAGTTTCGTTTATAGATGATAAATGTTTCTTTACATTCACTTAAGAGGTTTGTAAATTGTTTTAAATTTTGATAAGTTAAATCATTTTAAATCTTAATTTAAAATGAAATTTAAAAGTAAGTTTTAAAAGTGTAATGTTTTAAATGAACATGTTAATGACAATTTAGTCATTAATAAGGAAAATATTTTATCTTAAAGTAAATTAAGATTTAATTATTTAGATTTATTAAATTAATTAGGAAATTGAAGAGTAATTAATTACTTTAATTAATTAATAATTATGGATTAATAAATAAGTAATTAAGGGTTGTAAGTTAATTAACTAAAGATTAATTAATTAGAAATTAGGGATCATTAATCAGATAAGTATAGATGATTAATTAATGATTAGAAAATTAATTAATCAAGTAATTAAAGATTAATTAAGTTATAATTAAGCACTTAATTAATTAAGTAGTTAGAGATGAATTAATTGGTAATTAGGAATTAATTAATTTACAATTAATAATAGTTAATTAAAGCATAATTACTTAGAGAAGTAATTAAAGGATATTTAATAAGAGATCATTAACTAGGGATTATGAAATGATTAATTAATGTGATTAATTTAAGACAATTAATTAGATTAATTAATTAAGGATAATCATTTGTGGAATTGGTTAAGTATAATTATTTAATGAAAATAATTAAAGGAATTAATTACTCAACGTAATTAATTTAATTTATATGATTAATTTTAAGTTAATTAATTAGTTTAATTAATTTAAGATAATCACTTGATGATTTGTTAAATATAAATTACTTAATGTAATTTATAAAGTGTATTTACTTAGTGAAGTAATTAATGGTAATTACTGGATGTAATTAATTGAAGATTGGAAGTAATTTGGGTTTAATTACTTTGTGTAATTAATAAGAGGATAATTACTTAGTGAAAGTAATTAAGAATTAATTACTTAGTGTAATTAATTAAAGAATTAATTAATATAATTTATTTAGAAGTTAATTAAGTAATGTAATTAATTAAGGGTAGTTAATTACTGAATGTTATTAATCAAGATGATTAATGAATGTAATTAATTAAAGATTAATTATTAAATATGATTAATAATTAACTGAAGAAGTAATAAAGGATCATTAATTAATATAAATAATGAAGTAAATTAAGGATTGATTAATTAAGATAATTAATCAATGAAGTGATTATATGATAATTAATTAATGTAATTAATTATAGTTAATTAATTATGAGAGTAGTTAAAGGTTAATTACTGTAAATGGTTAAAGATAATTACTTTATGTAAGTAATTAAAGGCTGATTACTTAATGTAATTGAAGAATAATTAATCAAGGATGATAAATTAATTTGGATAATTGAATGATGATTAATTGGTTTGAAATTAATTAATGGTTAAGTAAGGAGGATTTATAGGAATGAATGTAATTAATTTAATTTATTTTAAATTAATTAGAGATGGAAGTAATTAATTTACTTTATTTTAAATTAATTAGAGATTGTGTGATTAATAAATCTTTGCATATGGATGGCTGAATGTTATTGAATGCCTTGAATTGGTTGATATCTCTGATATGAGATATGTGTTGATCTGTGATATGTGATGCTTAGGTTGAACTATGATGATATAGATTATCTATTTGTGATATTGTGAATTATCTATCTGTGTGAATATAGATAATGAATTGAATTGTTTTAACTTTAAAACAACTTGGACTTAAAAGATGGCGTTTTGGATTTCGATGAGAACGGGATCGGATTTCCAGATTTGGATATCCGAAAACCACATCGATCCAAATTAAACGATAGGTCGTGAATGTAACGACCCAGAATTTCAGTCATTTGAAATTCATATATTTAATTTATTTTAAATATTCACAAACTAAATTTATAAGCTGAATAAATAATATTTCGAATATAAGGATTTAATTGGATAATTAAATTGTTAATTGAATATTTGAAATTGCTGAAATAATTAAGATTTGAATTTAATGTGAATGAAAATGATTTATAAAGTTGAATTAAATCCTAGCTGAATTAGAATGATGTTAAAGAACTTTTAAAATTGAATTAAAAGTTAAATTGTAGAAGTTGAATATTTTAATATTTAATTAACGAGCAAAAATTGTCATTTTTCATACAGTCTCGGATTTCGACGAAACCAGTTTCATCGGATCCGTAATATTATATTATTATAAGATTTCAAATTTCGTATCAATCGGATTTACGATTTGTCTGAGGCAAGCTAGAACGCGTAGAAATTCGTTTAAGAGAATTTTAAATTTAAATTAGTCGATTTCGTAAACCTATCTTTCAAATACGATCGAAATGGCTCCCGATATATATTCTATTGCACTCGGAATAGGGGTAAAACGCTATAAACGCCAGGCGGCATGCTTCGTATCGAGTTCGAAATTTTTTTCGATGAATAATGCCGCAACATTTTCTATATAAGGCTATAATTTTCTTCGTTTTGCAAAAAACCCTAATCGGCTAGGGCTAGCCGCCACATTCAGATTTAATGGCCGTAAACATTCCTCCTTCTTCCTCAATTTTCTTCAAATCCATCAGTCGATTCGAAAAACTCTCAACTACAAAAATGAAGATTGTATCGAGATCTATATTCTCAACGGTCGTGATCGAATATAGGCGAGTAGATCGTGGGAAAATAGGCCATGTTCATTCGTCGTTTGCACATGTTTTCTGGCATAATGGTGGAACTGAGCTCGTCGAAATACAGGCCGTAGGTGCATGGCGTTCGAGGCTTCGACACGATGGCATCTGATCGACGTTTAGATCGAAGAAAATGGCGTGATAATTCGAAGGTTAGTGGTGGCGTATGGGTTTTGTGCACGATGTTAGCCTGGAAGGGGAGAAGATGGAGTCCACGGTCCAGATTTAGAGAAAGCAAGTCGAAGGTCTGAAATTGATTAGGTTTAAAAATATAAAAGAAAATTGTAAATATTTATATATTAAATTCGTTCAAACTTTAAAACACTGTAACTTTTTGATACGAGGTCCGTTTCGCACGAAACGAATTGAGTTGGAAACGTATTGATGAGCACTACATTATGAAGCTGGATTGGGATCTGTTTGAGCTAGTGAAAATTTTGGTTGAAATTAAACGCTTGTTTAATTTTAGTCGGAATAAATCGCTATCGCGACGACTACAAGCAATGTGAGTACAACTCACTCTTTCTGACTCACTGATATTTTATATAAGTGAGAAATAATATTATTTATCATGATTGATGATTGTTTGGATGATATATGATATATTGATTGGTATTTGGATATATATACCTGCCTAGTGGATCATATGACCATATACGTTCCCGTGCATGAGCGGATGACCCTTTGTACGCACGTCTGCTTTGAAGCGGACATTGTACACATATTCTAATATGTATATTTATTGCAGGTGACAGGTTGGAGGGCTCCAACTGGATTCCTCAACAGTATTGATTTATTTACAGATATTGTTATATATTCTGTTATCATATTGATATGTGATGTTTGGATGCTGTGATTGGTGTATTTAGTGCTGTTGCAGCATTAGGCCTATTTTAGAATTTAAAAATGCTAAAGTGATGATTTCCAAATTTAAAAGGATTTTAAAGTGATTTTGGAAATAAACGTTTTATTGATTTTTGAATTATAAAGGAATTGAATTTATTTTGGATAAATAAATATTATAATTTTTATGCTATAAAAATTATGATTTTTGGTGAAATACACTTAAGTATGATTTTTAGAGTTATACAAGTTTTAATAACGATTTGTAAATTATTAAAAGAATTGGTTTATTTAAATTGGTATTTTTGAATTATTATAAAAGGTTTATATATAAGATTTATAAAAGTGATATTTTTATAAATCAAAATGAGGAAATTATAAATGAGTTTTATAAGTGTTAAAATGAAGTTATAAATGGATTTTATAAGTGAATAAGATTTATAATTGCGAAGTTATAAAATAAATGAATTTGTAAAATAAATGATTTATAAGTAATTGACTTAAAATTTGAATTTTGGCATATAAATGAGATAAATGGAATTGGTCAATAAAAGAATTTTATAAATAGAAGTTTTTGTAAAATATAAATGGAATTTATAAACTTTGTTTTATAAATCTGAAATCAATTGAATTTGATAAATTAAATGTAGAAGTATATTTAAAGGAATTTTATTCACGATTTTTGATAGTGAATTATCCTTTAAATTAAATGTTGAAATAATATTAAATTTGGTAAACGATTTATATTCACAATTTTGGACAGTGAATAATATATTAAAGAAACGTTTTGGAAAGTGATATTTAAAAATCGAGTTAAATGGTTTGAAGATGTCTTAAAATGTGTTAAATATTGAATATATAGATTTCAACATTTATTGTTGACATAGACGTTTTCGAGGAATAAAGAAATGATGGACTATAACATTGTTGTTATAGTAAATGATTTTCGAAAGGAAATGTTTTTGTATAGTATTGGGATTTATATATCTATCTAATTTTTGAAACCCTATACTATTGATTTTGGGTTGTCGTAACGATGTTTTACGCAACATCCATTTTGACCCAAATAAAAGATTTTTAAAGAGAACGTTTTTCTTATAGAATAAAATATATACTTAATCATGATTTAAGTATATGAAATATTTTCTAAGTGTTGAAAGTAAATAAATTTGTGAACTACTTATCATTAAACAAGTATAGAAATGTTTTCCAATATGATGTGAAATGTTTTGAGATTATATCTTTTAAAGATAAATTGAAGTGAATATTTGGCAATGATTTAATTAATAAAAGATTAATTAAAAGGGCCTAGTGATTGTTATGGTGATAAATATTTGTTTGTTTGTTTTGATAGTTAAATAACCGACCATCAGACTTGGCCAAAATAGTCCCTCAACTTGATGTGGGAACTATTTAGTCGTACACTTAGTACGTAGCCTTCTATGTAGGCTTGATTATCCTTTGTGTCGAGGATGTTGATTCGTATAGTGTGGAGTATTACTCCAATCTATCGAGCTTCCTTCTTGGCCCGAATAATAGCAAGTTGAAAGTTGGAGACGTGATAAGTCTATGAGACTTAGTTGCTGTGTGAGGTTGAGAAACGCTTTTGCGTTGTTGGTGCGAAGAGACCGGGATCAGATTTATCTGAAAACCACTTTGGACCAACGTATATGTGATGATTGTGCAAGTTGCTTGTGATGATATTGATATTCTGGATTTTCATAGTGGGTGACTGCTTGTTGATCATTGGAGTTAAAATCCCAATATACATCCAGTAGCAGTGGTCTCTTCATTATGAAATATCCAATGCAAAGACTATTCGCTACTAATCCTAGGGATTTCCCGACATGATGTGGTAGGAAAGTACCTTCGATTTGTCCTGTTCCTGGACAACTTATATGGATGTTTGTCTGACATTGCATTTCTACAGATTACGTACATTGTTTTTTACAAACGTACATCAGTGGTGGCGGAGAAGGCAACTTGTCTTAGCTTAACACCCTCCTTGAGACATACGAGCTTAAGGGTTGTATTTTTGTGGAAGGAAATTAGTAGTCAACGAAAATGGCCGTGTGACTTTCAAAATGATGCGATATGTGATTGTGGAAGGTAATCGTTACCTCTAGCCTCATCTACCGAAAATGACCAAAATAGAGTTAGATGCAGCAGGGCTAGGTGGGTCGCTCCCATTAGGGTATGATCATCCTCTTCTAGATATACCTTTACACGCTATGACGTTGTGTATCTGATTATTATTGTTTGTATGCTAGAGGGCGCTCGGTAAAGGTCGGTAACGACCGGAGGATGATATATTCGGTACCATCTAGTTATACAGGTAGGCCGGTCTTGTGTTGGTAGAGGATCCTTTGTGATGGTCCTCGGTACATTCTTCTAGAGATGTACTGCCGGAAGGTAGTCCCTTCACCTGGTCATTTGTATGGAAATCCAAACCCACTACGATTTTTCCATTTTGATTGTATTACCCAATTAGGTTATATGCTGGAATTTAATCAATGTAACATTTTCGGCTATGATTAATATTATTTGTATATATTAGACACTACTATAATATAAGAGGATTTGATATGAAACGATTTAGTTATCGTAAGGTAAAAACTTGTCTGTGTTTACGTGTGGACTTATCTTACGAGATACTTTTATTTTGATAAAGGAAAAGTTTGGTAATTTAATAAATTCAGTTGACTATGTTTCTCATGCTGGTTCACAAGACTGATCTGGGCGTTCTTCCCTTTCAATGCTCGGTTTAGACCGAGTATATTTACAGGATCAGATTTGATGCTTTTGGAGCTTCAGTAGGAAAGCTGGAGATCTTTATTTCGTATACGCGTATCTGTTTTGATTATTGATTATCCGCTGCATTGCTTAGTTGTTGTGTATTATCAGCTTTTGTTAGGACAGGTTATTATAACTATTCCAGCTGATAACTATTGGTTGATTGTTGAACTTTTATTGATGTGTATATATACACTTTTTCTGTTTTGTAAAGATCATTGATATGATATTATATATTTTCCGATGCGATAAGATTCTGTATTGTTTTGTTTGGTTGTATCTTCTCCCTTTCTTATCTTCTCTTCTTCTCTCTTCTTTTCTTTCCCTTAGCTTTCCGTCAGTCTGTGCTTTTTGGGTCGGACATGTGTGGATTATTGTCGATTCAAAGGGTATGGATTTGCGGGTCGTCACATTTGGTATCCGAGCTTAGATTCTGTATATTCCTAAGCTTTGATGCGTACTCATTATAGATAGGGACAGTAGTACCCTAGATTGAGTGAGTGTATTATATATATGAGCGCGTATTTGTTTGTGAATATAAAATGTTTTATATTGTGTTTACTTATATGTTGAGCTGTTTGTGAATTCTGGTCGGTATGTGGGACGCCATATCATCGATAGGGATTTCTAAACACTTAAACGAGGCAAGTCGACATAGTATCATTTTAAATTGGGTAAATGAAATAATTTTACCTCGATTATATTCATATATAATGGAAATGATTTTTTCAGAATTATTAAAGTGTATATAAATTGAATTGATTGTTTGGTTGTTTGAAAATGTAAATATATATATATATATATATATATATATATATAAGTTAAATAAAGATGTTTGAATAATCTAAATAAAAGCAACAATTGTAAAAGAATAGATTATATAAGCAAGTGAATTATAAGTATGGAATTATAATTAATATGATTTACAAATGTGAAATAATCTTATGTATAAAAGTGAAACTATATGAATATATCTATAAATGTGATTTATAAATAAAAGAAATTTTTGAAAGAATATAAAGCACTGAATTCACTACTGTTACTGTAAAATAATAAGGGTGACGACTGCAGCATCATCAGTATCATTTTTGAGTTTCTGTGTGATGGATTTGCTACCAATAGTAAATTGAAAATTTCAGTTTTGTTGTGATAAACAAATGTGAATTTAAAATTCAAGTTGTAATTGATGAATATAAGTGAAACGAGTTTTGGACTTATGATATGAAATAATAAGATTTAACTTGGTAAAGTTGAAATAAAATTTGAGTTAACATATTAGATATATGATTTGAAATTAAACGTAAGTGGTTAAGTGATTATATAATTGAATTTGAAAGTTTAAATAAACCTAAGTTGTAAAGTGATTGCATAACCATAAATTGAAATTATAAAATGTGAATTGAAATATACTTAGGTAAATGTTATGGAAGTTGAATAAATAAGTTAAATAACTTGTAAAATGGGAAAAGGTAAGCAAAACCAATAGTTAAAGTGGTTAGATAATTTTGTTAAGCAAACAAAATTTGATTTTGAATAGCGAGATGAAATTTGACTTTAGTAAAAGCTTAATGGAATAAATTAGAGGATGAACTTATGTTGTATAGTGAAAGTGAAGGTAAATGAAATTGAAATGAAACATAACTTAAGTAATGTTGAATAAAGTTGATTTTGGTATCGAAGTAAATTAATAATGTGAATTAATAAAGTAAAGTGATGAATATGAACTTGAGTTATATTATGGAATTCAACTTTAATTGTAAAATGAATTAGCATTAAAAATGTTGTTCTTAAGAATTGAATAAACTTAAGTTAAGAAGTTGTGAATTGAATAATTGAATGAATGTAAAGTAAATTAATTTGGTTATGTTGGTTATATATTGGTTGTTAGTTTGTTGTTAGTTTATGGTATGGAAATTCATATGGAATTAAATTAATGAAATTGAAAGCTAAATAATTGAATCCAAATTGAAAGTGAAGTAAATCTAAATAGCATTGATTTGATTTAAATTAGAAGTGAACTAATTTGAGTATGAATTAGTGAATGTAAACTAATTGAAAACCAATACAATGAATATTAATAGAAGTGAATGAATATTGATTTGGTTATGGATTGATTGCATAGTTGTTGGATGTTAGTTGGATGATAGTTGTTTGATGATTGAATTTGTTGCTTTTGTTGCATTTGCTATATTGGCGTATATAGTTTTTGTATTGATATATGTTGTATATTGATATTACTTTCATATATACATATTTCTCATGGTTTTTTGAGTGTTTAGTAGGTGTATATGGCGCTTGCTTCGCTTTTGAAGCTCGCTTTCGTGCTATATTAGCCGTATACGCTCGCTAATAATATGTAAGGTACATATCTTGGATTACATATCGTACTTTTACACTTTTTTCCCTTCGGGATGCCTCATCCTCAATGATGATTGTGATATATATATATATTGCTATTTTTTTGGATATATATATATATATATATATTGCTATTTTTTTGGATCGAACCGCGCAAAGGAGACGCTGGCGAATTTTTTTGAAATTTAAGGTGTTAGAATTTTTTTGAGAATTTTGAAAAAAATTGGATTTTGAGTTATAAAAGATAAACAACATTAGTTGGTTTTGAAAAGATAATTACAAATGGATTTCAAAACTTAGTAAAGTTTTTGTAAGAGGTTTAACGAATGGATTTTGGAAAATTTTAAAAGCTTAATGAATTTGATATCTAGTTTGAATGAATTGTTTTGAAAAGTTAATGAATTTACTGACTTTTTCTTACTTGGTAATTTCGAGGATGGAATTCTTTTAAGTAGGGAAGAATGTAACGACCCAGAATTTCAGTCATTTGAAATTCGTATATTTAATTGATTTTAAATATTCATAAGTTAAATTTATAAGCTGAACAAATAATATTTCAAATATAAGGATTTAATTGGATAATTAAATTATTAATTGAATATTTAAAATTACCGAAATAATTGAGATTTGAATTTAATGTGAATGAAAATGATTTATAAAGTTGAATTAAATCCTAGTTGAATTAGAATGATGCTAGAGAACTTTTAAAATTGAATTAAAAGTTAAATTGTAGAAATTGAATATTTTAATATTTAATTAACGAGTAAAAATAGTCATTTTTCATACAGTCTTAGATTTCAACGAAACCAGTTTCATCGGATCCGTAATGTTATATTATTGTAAGATTTCAAATTTTGTATCAATCGGATTTACGGTTTGTCCAGGGCAAGCTAAAATGCATGGAAATTCGTTTAAGAGAATTTTAAATTTAAATTAGTCGATTTGAAAACCTGTCTTTCAAATACGATCGAATTGGCTCCCGATATATATTCCATTGTTTTCGGAATATGGGTAAATCGTTATAAACTCCAGGCGGCACTCTTCGTTTCGAGTTCGAATTTTTTTTGATGAATAGTGTCGCAACATTTTCTATATAAGGCCATAATTTTCTTCATTTTGCAAAAAACCCTAATGGGCTAGGGCTAGCCGCCACCTTCAGATTTAATGGCCGAAAACATTCCTCCTTCCTCCTTAATTTTCTTCAAATCCATCAATCGATTCGAAAAACTCTCAACTACAAAAATGAAGATTGTACCGAGATCTATACTCAACGGTCGCGATCGAATATAGGCGAGTAGATCATGGGGAAATGGGCCATGTTCATTCATCGTTTGCACGCGTTTTCTGGCATAATGGTAGAACCGAGCTCGTCGAAATACGAGCCATAGGTGCGTGGCGTTCAAGGCTTCGACACGATGGCATCTGATCGACGTTTAGATCGAAGAAAATGGCGTGATAATTCGAAGGTTAGTGGCGGCGTATGGGTTTCATGAATGATGTTAGCCTGGAAGGGGAGAAGAGGAAGTCCACAGTCCAGATTTGGAGAAAGCAAATCGAACGGTCGGAAATTGATTAGGTTTAAAAATATAAAAGGAAATTTAAATATTTGTATATTAATTTCGTTCAAATTTTAAAACACTGTAACTTTTTGATACGAGGTCTGTTTCGCACGAAACGAATTGCATTGGAAACGTATTGATGAGAACTACTTTATGGAGATGGATTGGGATTTGTTTGAGCTAGTGAAAATTTTGGTTGAAATTAAACGCTTGTTTAATTTTCATCGGAATCAATCGCTATCGCGACGACTACAAGCAATGTGAGTACAAATCACTCTTTCTGACTCATTGATATTTTATATAAGTGAGAAATAATATTATTTATGACGATTGATGATTGTTTGGATGATATATGATATATTGATTGGTATTTTGGATATATATATATACCTGCTTAGTGGAGCAGATGACCCTATACGTTCCCCTGTATGAGCGGATGACCCTTTGTACGCGCGTCTGCTTTGAAGCGGACATTGTACACATATTCTAATATGTATATTTGTTGCAGGTGATAGGTTGGAGGGATCCAACTGGATTTCTCACCAGTATTGATTTATTTACAAATATTGTTATATATTCTATTATCATATTGATATATGATGTTTGGATGTTGTGATTGGTGTATTTAGTGCTGTTGCAGCATTAGGCTTATTTTGGAATTTTAAAAATTCTAAAGTGATGATTTCTAAATTTAAAAGGATTTTGAAGTGATTTTGGAAATAAACGTTTTATTGATTTTTGAATTGTAAAGGAATTGAATTTATTTTGGATAAATGAATATTATAATTTTTATGTTGTAAAAATTATGGTTTTTGGTGAAATACACTTAAGTATGATTTTTGGAGTTATACAAGTTTTAATAACGATTTGTAAATTATTAAAAGAATTGGTTTATTTAAATTGATTTTTTTGAATTATTATAAAGGTTTATATATAAGATTTATAAAAGCGGTATTTTTATAAATCAAAATGATGAAATTATAAATGAATTTTTATAAGTGTTAAAATGAAAGTATAAATGGATTTTATAAGTGAACAAGATTTATAATTGCAAAGTTATAAAATAAATGAATTTATAAAAAAAATGATTTACAAGTAATTGATTTAAAATCTGGATTTTGGCATATCAATGAGATAAATGGAATTGGTTAATAAAAGAATTTTATAATAGAAGTTTTTGTAAAACATAAATGGAATTTATAAACATTGTTTTGTAAATTCGAAATCAATTGTATTTGATAAATTAAATATTGAAGTTTATTTAAAGGAATTTTATTCATGATTTTTGACAGTGAATTATCCTTTAAATTAAATGTTGAAATAATATTAAATTTGGTAAACGATTTATATTCATGATTTTGGACAGTGAATAATATATTAAAGAAATGTTTTGGAAAGTGATATTTAAAAATGGAGTTAAATGGTTTGAAGATGTTTTAAAATGTGTTAAATATCGAATACATAGATTTCAACATTTATTGTTGAAATAGACATTTTCGAGAAATAAGGAAATGATGGACTATAACATTGTTGTTATAGTAAATGATTTTCGAAAGGAAATGTTTTTGTATAGTATTGGGATTTATATATCTATCTAATTTTCGAATCCCTATACTATTGATTTTGGGTTGTCGTAACGATGTTTTACGCAACATCCGTTTTGACCCAAATAAAAGATGTTTAAAGAGAACGTTTTCCTTATAGAATGAAATATATACTTAATCGTGATTTAAGTATATGAAATATTTTCTAAGTGTTGAAAATAAATAAATTTGTGAATTACTTATTATTAAATAAGTATGGAAATGTTTTCCAATATGTAGTGAAATGTTTTGAGATTATATCTTTTAAAGATAAATTGAAGTGAATATTTGACAATGATTTAATTAATAAAAGATTAATTAAAGGGCCTAGTGATTGTTATGGTGCTAAATATTTGTTTGCTTGTTTTGATTGTTAAATAACCGACTATCAGACTTGGCCAAAATTTTAGTTCCTCGACTTGATGTGGGAACTATTTAATCGTACACTTAATACGTAGCCTTCTGTGTAGGCTTGATTATCCTTTGTGTGAGGATGTTGATTCGTATAGTGCGGAGTATTACTCCAATCTATCGGGCTTCCTTCTTGGCCCAAAGGATAGCTAGTTGAATGTTGGAGACGTGATAAGTCTATGAGATTAGTTGCTGTGTGAGGTTGAGAAACGCTTTTGCGTTGTTGGTGCGAAGAGATCGGGATCAGATTTATTTGAAAACCACTTCGGACCAACGTATATGCGACGATTGTGCAGGTTTCTTGTGATGATATCGATATTCCGGATTTTCATAGTGGGGACTGCTTTCTGATCATTTGGGGTTAAAATCCCAATATACATCCAGTAGCAGTGGTCTCTTCATTATGAAATATCCAATGCAAGGACTATTTGCTACTAGTCCTAGGGATTTCCCACAGGATGTGGTAGGAAAGTACCTTCGGTCTGTCTTGTTCCTGGACAACTTGTATGGGTGTTTGTCTGACATTGCATTTCTACAGATTACGTACATTGGTTTTTAAAAACGTACATCAGTGGTGGCGGAGAAGGCAATCTCTCTTAGCTTAACACCCTCGTTGAGACATACGAGCTTAATGGTTGTATTTTTGTGGAAGGCAATTAGTAGTCAATGGAAATGGCCGTGTGGCATTCAAAGTGATTAATATGTGGTTGTGAAAGGTAATCGTTACCTCTCGCGTCATCAATCAGAAATGACCAAAACAGGTTAGATGCAGCAGGGCTAAGTGGGTCGCTCCCATTAGGGTATGATCATCCTCTTCTAGATATATCTTTAGACGCTATGACGTCGTGTATATGATTATTGTGGTTTGTATGCTAGAGGGCCCTCGGTAAAGGTCGGTAACGACCGAAGGATGATGTATTCGGTACCATCTAGTTATAGAGGTGGGACGGCCTTGTGTTGGTAGAGGATCCTTTGTGATGGTTCTCGGTACATTCTTCTAGAAATGTATTGCCAGAAGGTAGTCCCTTCACCTGGTCATTTGTATGGGAATCCAAACACCACTACTTCCATTTTGATTGTATTACCCAATTGGGCTATATGCTGGAATTTAATCAATATGACAATTTCGGCTATGATTAATATTATTTGCATTTAGTATACACTACTATAATATAAGAGGATTTGATATGAAATGATTTAGTTATAGTAAGGTAAAAACATGTCCTTGTTTATGTGTGGACTTGCCTTACGAGATACTTTTGTTTTGATAGAGGGAAAGTTTGGTAATTTAATAAATTTAGTGGAGTGTGTTTCTCACTCTGGTTTACCAGAATGATCGGGGCGTTCTTCATTTTCAATGCTCAGGTCAGACCGAGTATATTTACAGGATCAGATTTGATGCTTTTGGAGGTTCAACAGGAAAGCTGGAGATCTTCATTTTGTATACGCGTATCTATTTTGATTATTGATTATCCGCTGCTTTGCTTAGTTGTTGTATATTATCAGCTTTTGTAAGGATGGGTTATTATAACTGTTCCAACTGATAACTATTGATTGATTGTTGAACTCCGATTGATGTGTATATATATATACAGTTTCTGTTCTGTAAAGATCATTGATATGATATTATATATTTTCCGCTGCGATGTGAGATTATGTGTTGTTTTATTTGGTTCTATCTTCTCCCTTTCTTCTCTTCTCTTCTTCTCTCTTCTTTTCTTTCTCTTGACTTTCCATCGGGCTGTGCTTTTTGGGTCGGACATGTATGGATTATTTTTGATTCAAAGGGTACGGATTTGAGGGTCGTCACAGTGAATCTCAAGTGAAGATGAAGATTCAGAGTGCAAGGGTTATTGTCGTTAACTCTAAGGGTGATTCCAAAATGAGTGCAACGAGATAATTCCTTTAGTTTTGTTCGAACCCGAAGCGAACTTGTATGGATCAAATGCTTTCAAAACATCGTCAGGTGGATGATGAGCATTCTAAGATAGATGTGTTCTATAAAGGTAATCGTAGCCTTAAGCCTCATCAACCGGGAATGGCTAAAACAGGGGAGGTGCAACAAGGTTAAGTGAGTCGCGCTCAAGTAGGACAAGATTTTCCCCTGTCTAGAAGTCCTTTTTTATTCGGGTGTGTGGGCAGTTGGTTGCAAACAACTACGGGGTTGTCTTGTTCAGGACTATCCAGTAAGGGATGGTTCCGGCCTTGTGTTGTAGGGGATTTAGGATGGATCCTCGGTACGGTGATCTAGGCCATGTATTACGATGGACGGTACCCCAGTAGCCTTTGCCATTGATGGAAACTCATTCTTCCTACATGCTCTTTACAGTTTTGATTGTATAACCCACTTTGTAGCTAGTATGCTGGAATTTAATCATGTAACAATTTCAGCTATTTCTTATTTACTTGAAAACCCTATACCCTATTATAATATAACTGGATTTCCTATCAAATGTTTTGGTTATCGTAAGGTAAAAACTTTTCCATGTTTATGTGCGGGAAGTCTTACGAGATACCTTTTGTTTTCAAAGGTTTTTCAAAGTTAAGAAACTTTAACCTGTTACTCACACTGGACCCATGTCTGACCCGGAGTTTATTTTCTGTTTTCTTAAACTCTTGGGTACTCAAATTTTTACGAGTAGCCAAGGGATTCAGGTTAGCTTTGACTAACTATGAAAGAGAAATGGAGCAGGAGGCTTCAGCGTTTGTAGATATGTAGTTTTCCGCTGTGTTTGTATCTCTGTGTTGTATTTGAGTTGTAATAACTAGAAAGGTGTATATAACTGTCTAGTATGTGATGTATAAGCTGTGTAACTCTGATAGATGTTGTATATTATGTAATACTTATGTGATTAATATAATTTATTCATTCCGCTGTTGAGATTTTGATGTTGTTTTGTTCTTTCTTCTCTATCTTTTCTCTTTTCTATCTCTTTCTTTCTTAATGATGATGTGTCTTCCTGTGGAGAGAAAGGCGGGTCGTCACAGTTGGTATCAAAGCGCTAGGTTGAGTGAATACCTAGGCTTTGCAGTAATTTCTTTCTTAAGAGAGCTTATTTGTAATTTTAATATATATATATATATGTATGTATTTCTACTATTTATTGGGTTACCTGTTCGGGTTTTCCAATATGAGTTATAGAGATAGGAAGGGTAGTGGTGTGTGTAGCACGACTACCAATGGAAAGAGTCTCGGAGTTGAGGTTGGAAGTGTATCTACCGAGGCTGCAGACCCAATACTATCTCGAGTAAGCTTTGCTGTGGTGTAAGGATTTCGCCAATCTCTGAAGGAAGCCTTTTTGAGGTTCAGAGTCCATCTTAGAGTGCAAGTTTGGATGAGTAGAGTTTGGATCTGTCGGTTGAGCAGAAGCATGTGATGGTATCTTGGCAACTTCGAAAAGAAGCAGCTGCGTGATGAGATGCAGTGACTATGGATGTTTCCGAAGATGTTTCTTTGGAGCAAGTTTAAGAAGGTGAGTCTGCATCGGTGTAGAGACTAAGTTCAGTAGGGTGTTTGTGTTTGGTTTGAGGCCCAAGTTTTATGAGAGATGTCTGCCCATCTCTAGGCTCCGTCTGGGATTGGATGATATTGCTTTGAGGTTCGAAGAGCTTTGGATAGAAGTCTTTGGCATCTGTGGCAGCGTTGCAGCTCAGAGTGTTCTGTATGCCAGTAAGAAGGTTATCTGGCTAGGCAGTGTTCTAGAGATGAGGTGGAGTTCAGAAGCAGCCGAGTGGATCCATTTCTTCGATAGATTGGCTAGTTAAGCCTAAGATGTTCTGATTGGTAAAGAGAGAATAGTTTCTTTGGAAATTATGCTGGGTTGATCGCAAAAGTGACTTGCGATAGTTGAGTGTTCTCTTGGGTAATCTTTTGCATGGAATTGAGGCATCTCTAGTGATGTAGGAGTTATTGGAGTTATCAGAGATTTTTCCAGATGTCATCAAGGAAGTCAGGTTTTCCATAGCATCTGGAGATTGAGTTTTCATATCGACTAGGATCCCAGGAGTGATACCAGTGGTTCAGCTTAGTAAAAGGATGGCTCCTAGAGAGAGGGTTTGGTGAAACAACTCAGGTTCTCGTTGTACTTCTGAGTTTTCTCTTTGTGGATCTGTTGAACCGTGTCTTCCAGGAAGTGTTGGATAAGCTTGTGCTCGTATTCATCATCAGCATTCTCATCTATTCCAAATCAAAGTTATGCAGCAAAAGCGAGGTAGAAGCTACTCTAGAGTGGAAGCAACCCTAGACTCCTTGGTAGTTCACAGTATTTTTGGATTAGAGGGTTTCTACAGAAAGTTTTCAGGATCTAAAGGCGAGGTTGGCGAGGCACCTATTTTGTCTTTTCCATATGGGAGAAGTAAGTTAGTTTTCTACTGATGGTTGTGAAGTAGAGTTTATTCTTGATTTTGGTAGATCTTGAGAGGATCATTTTGTTGGGTTGTTTTTGGTCCAGTTTGTTTCAATAGGCATTAGCGAAGGTTGAGCTAGTCAGGAAGGATGAAGGCAGCCCATGATCGTTAAAAGAGTTTTGTGGATAAGAGACATGGGAATTTGGATTTCATGGTCGGAGATTTGATTTTGGATAAGTTTTCTTCGATCTAGGGAGCTATAAGATTTGGTAAAATAGGAAGCTAGCTTCGAGATATTTTGGATCTTCCTCTGTTCTGGTAAAGATAAGTATTTTGGTCTTCAAGATTGAATTGCCAGTTTGGAAGACCAGGATTCAATGTGTTTCACGTATCTCTGAGAGAGTACGCGTATGATCCATATCTGGTTGTGGAACCAGTAGTTTAGGAGGATTTGGTAGTCGAGCAGGACTTGTCTATGATCTGATATCATGCTCATTTTGTAGATCTAGATGAGTAGGAGCTCAATAGCTTAGTAGTGTAGATTGTTTGGATTCGGTAGAGCGAGTATTCCAGTATTTATACTTTGGAAACTCTAGATAGTGTTAGGAAGATCTATCCCGACTTGTTTCAGGATCATTAGATTTGTTTGATTAAGTGAATTGGTTGCTATGATTATTAGCATATGGTTGATAATGTATGCTTGTGGTTTAAAATTAAAATTGTTTATGGGTTATTAAATTATCTTTTCTTTTAAATTTCGGGGACGAATTTTTTTTAAAGGGGGAGGAATGTGATGACCCGGAATTTTGGGTAATATCAATTTAATAATCTGTATTAATAATTAAATTGATTTGAAAATTGTCTTTTATAATTGTAATTTAAATTGGCAAATTTTTTCTTTTAAAAGCAAATAAATATTTAATTGGTGAATTTTATCTTTTAAAAGCTAATAAATGTTTTCTATTTATAATGTATATATATATTTGTATATATTGTAAATAGAAAATCTTTGGTTTAAAATATATAAGTTTAAAATATATGATATAGTAATTCATTTAAGAAATACAAGTAATTTATAAATAATAAGATAATCTCATTTATAAATTATTTAAACTGATAAAATTGTTATTTTCAAACAATATTAATAATCTATTATTTTTATATATAGATATAAATAGGTTTTTAAAGAAAATAGAATTGTTATTTTCAAATTAAATGTGTTATTATATATAACTTGGCTTTAAATTGGATTTTTAAATTTAATTTGAATTTGAATTTAAAATTGAAATTCAAAAAATAGGTATTTTGAAATATTTGAATTTAAAATATATGTATAAGACTTTATTTGTATATAATTTGTTTTATTTTATTTTCTTTAAAGTAATTCATATATATATATTTAGATAAGTGTTTATAAATTAATATAAAGCTTTATTATTAACATTTAAAATAAATAAAAATTACAAATGACAAACGTAAATTTATAAAAGCTTGTTTAACAAGTGTTAGCTAATAAACTATAAGTAATGGCAAATGTTAGTTAAATTTTAACAAGTGTCATTGTTAATTTTGTTTTTCTTTTATTTTTAAATTAACCACTTTAGCCATTATAAATACATATGCTTTCCTCCTCTTCATTTCTTTTCTATTCTCTAATCGAAAACTAAGAAACTCAAAATAATTTCTCAAAAACAAAATCAGTGATCGAATACTTCCACAAACCAGAAACTAATCAAGATTAAAGCCTGTAATTCATTTTCAAAAATCAAAACATCAAAGCCTGCGTTATTCTTCAACCTGGGATTCATCTAAAGCAAGCAAACCTGAGATTTAAACAAAAGTAAAAATATTTCAGCAGCAAGCAATTACAATTCTGTTTGTAAGCAAGATTCAGAACATGCATTCTTCAGCAATTCAAGTTTCAAGTTTTTAAATCAAAGAAGCAAAGGCATTCAAGTTTTCAAAATTAAAATTTATTTCAGAAGGCTCTGTTCATCATTTATTAAACTGGTGAGTAACACTTTTTTAAAAAAAAAGCTTAAGTATGAATATGGTTGCATGTTAATTTCAGTGATAAATATGTATTGTGTGTATATACATAAGTCCAATCTGCTGTGTGTATACGTGAATGTATAGGTGTGCATGCTATTGTATCTATGTTCTCTGTTCTTTATTTCCAAGCTTAAGTTTTTGATTGAAAATTCATATTCTCTTGATCTAATTGCTGTTAGGACTTAGGTTCTTAACAAATTTGTTTGTTAAATGATAGAGTAAGATTTAAAATAATATTTAAGATAAAATAAATTTGAATTTCTCTGAAATAACAAAAAGAACAGGAAGGCTTGAGTTTGGATTAAAATTTCAACATATTAATTTCTAAATTGGATTACAGAATCTGATTTGTATTAGTAAATCATGAATTTTGGCGGTGATATCATAATTTTTAGTTTGGTAATCTCTGAGATGATTGGAGTTGGAGGATTTTGGGGTTTTTGCCAATTTCTGGAGATCGATGTGATGGTCGGTGTCGATCTTGTGGTCGAAGGAGGCTGGAAGGTGGATGGACCCGGGAAAAATATTGGTGGATTTTTCTGGTGATCGTGGTGGCCTGTTGGAGGCGGAGTAGGGTTTTGTGGGGTGTTTGGGTGATTTTCCGATGGTGGCCGTTTCGAATAAATAGGATGATGGGTTTGATTTTAATTCAAGGATGGAATCGTCATTCTGGGTGGCCGTGTGTGTCAGTGAGGTGGTGGTCGACTTGTGGGGGGTTTCGTCATTGACCGTAGGTGGTTAGAGCCACCGTGCATGTGCACAGTGCACGTTTGGAGTCTGATGAAGTATGGGCTTTGTTTGGGTTTGGGAAAGAAGTTGTTTACTTAGGATTTGTTCGAGTTGTCTTCGGGTTTGTCTCGAAGTATTTAGGGTAGCGAATGTTAATGGGCTTGGGTTTGTTTTGTTCAGCAACCAAGGTTTTTAAATTATAAAGATAACCAGGATTGAAACTAATGCACGTTTATAGTAAATGTTTAAACCAAGTTTAAAGTTTAAAAGAAACTGAAAACTAGGTTTTAAAAAAAAAGAACTCAAGTTTTTTTTAGGTTTTAAAGTTATTAAAATAACTAGTTTTCAAAAGAAGTTTTAAACAAGTTAAAAGGTTGAAGATTATGAAAGTAATTTAGTTTAAACTTTTCCTTATATATGTTTCTTTTATAGATGATAAATGTTTCTTTACATTCGTTTAAGAGGTTTGTAAATTGTTTTAAATTTTGATAAGTCATATCATTTTAAATCTTAATTTAAAATGAAATTTAAAAGTAAGTTTAAAAGTGTAATATTTTAAATGAACATGTTAATGGCAATTTAGTCATTAATAAGGAAAATATTTTATCTTAAAGTAAATTAAGATTTAATGATTTGAGATTTATTAAATTAATAAGGAAATTAAAAAGTAATTAATCACTTTAATTAATTAATAATTATGTATTAATAAATAAGTAATTAAGGGTTGTAAGTTAATTAACTAAAGGTTAATTAATTAGAAATTAGGGATCATTAATTAGATAAGTAAAGATGATTAATTAATGATTAGAAAATTAACTAATCAAGTAACTACAGATTAATTAAGTTACAATTAAGCACTTAATTAATTAAGTAATTAGAGATGAATTAATTGGTAATTAGGAATTAATTAATTTGTAATTAATAATAGTTAATTAAAGCATAATTACTTAGAGAAGTAATTAAAGGATATTTAATGAGAGATCATTAACTAGGGATTATGAAATGATTAATTAATGTGATTAATTTAAGATAATTAATTAGATTAATTAATTGAGGATAATCAATTGTGGAATTGGTTAAGTATGATTATTTAATAAAAAAATTTAAAGGAATTAATTACTCAACATAATTAATTTAATTTATGTGATTAGTTTTAATCTAATTAATTAGTTTAATTAATTTAAGTTAATCACTTGATGATTTGTTAAATATAAATTACTTAATGTAATTTATAACGTGTA
Source organism: Allium cepa (assembly GCA_030765085.1). Taxonomy (NCBI): domain Eukaryota; kingdom Viridiplantae; phylum Streptophyta; class Magnoliopsida; order Asparagales; family Amaryllidaceae; genus Allium; species Allium cepa. Next base: position 141,646,361 of record CM060931.1, on the reverse strand, counting down.
ATTACTTAGTGAAGTAATTATTGGAAATTAGTGGATGTAATTAATTGAAGATTGGAAGTAATTTGGGTTTAATTACTTTGTGTAATTAATAAGAGGATAATTACTTAGTGAAAGTAATTAAGAATTAATTACTTAGTGTAATTAATTAAAGAATTAATTAATAAAATTAATTTAGAAGTTAATTAAGTAATGTAATTAATTAAGGGTAGTTAATTACCGAATGTGATTAATCAAGATGATTAATGAATGTAATTAATTAAAGACTAATTATTAAATATGATTAATAATTAATTAAAGAAGTAATAAAGGACCATTAATTAATATAATTAATGAAGTAAATTAAGGATTGATTAATTAAAGATAATTAATCAATGAAGTGAGTATAGGATAATTAATTAATGTATTAATTAAGGATTAATGTGATTAATTATAGTTAATTAATTAATGAGAGTAATTAAAGGTTAATTACTGTAAACGGTTAAGGATAATTAATTTGTGTAATTAATTAAAGGCAAATTACTTAATGTACTTTAAGAATAATTAATCAAGGATGATTAATTAAGATGGATAATTGAAGGATGATTAATTAATTGGTTTGAAATTAATTAATGGTTAAGTAAGCAGGATTTATAGGAATGAAAGTAATTAATTTAATTAATTTTAAATTAATTAAAGATGGAAGTAATTAATTTAATTTATTTAAATTAATTAGAGATCGTGTGATTAATAAATCTTTGCTTATGGATGGCTGAATGTTATTGAATGCCTTGAATTGGTTGATATCTCTGATATGAGATATGTGTTGGTTTGTGATATCTGATGCTTGGGTTGAACTGTAATGATATAGGTTATCTATTTGTGATATTGTGAATTATCTATCTGTGTGAATATAGATAATAAATAGAATTGTTTTAACTTTAAAGCAACTTGGACTTAAAAGATGGCGTTTTGGATTTCGGTGAGACCGGGATCGAATTTCCAGATTTGGATATTTGTAAACCACATCGATCCAAATTAAACGATAGGTCGTGAATCTCAAGTGAAGATGAAGATTCAGAGTGCAAGGGTTATTGTCGTTAACTCCGAGGGTGATTCCAAAATGAGTGTAACGAGATAGTGCCTTCGGTTTCTTTCGAACCCGGAACGAACTTGTATGGATCGAATGCTTTCAGAATATCGTCAGGTGGACGATGAGCATTCTATAATAGATGTGTTCTATAAAGATAAATGTAGCCTCAAACCTCATCAACGCTAAAACAGAGGAGGTGCAGCAAGGCTAAGTGAGCCGCGCTCAAGTAGGAAAAGATTTTCCCCAGTCTAGAAGTCCCTTTTTATTCGGTTGTGCGAGCAGTTGGTTGCAAACAGCTACGGGGTTGTCTTGTTCAGGACTATCCAATAAGGGATGGTTCCGGCCTTGTATTGCAGTGGATTTAGCATGGATCCTCTGTACGATATAATTGCACTTATACAACTCGAAATAAGGCCACATTAGTTGCACAACGATATAATTAAGAAGATGGGATAGACTATGAAGAAACTTTTGCTCCTGTTGCAAGACTTGAAGCAATACAAGTCTTACTAGCTTTCTCTTGTCATTATAACTTTAAAGTTTATCAAATGGACGTTAAAAGTGCATTTTTAAACGGCTTTATAAAAGAAATGTTTTTGTAGAACAACCACCTCTGTTTAAACATGAAAATTTCCCCGATCACTTCTATAAACTTAAGAAAACTCTTTACGGTTTGAAACAAGCACCCCATGCTTGATATAAATGACTAAAAGGCTATCTTATGGATTTTGGATTTGAGATTGGAAAAGCTGATCAAACTTTGTTCATTAAACAAGATAAGAAAGAAATATTAATTCTACAAATTTATTATGTAGACGATATTATATTCGGATCTACAAATGAAATTTTTTATAATAGGTTTTCAAAAACAATGACAAGTGAATTTAAGATGTCTCATATGGGAGAACTCTCATATTTTCTTGGTTTGCAAATTAAACAACAACGCAATAGTATTTTTATTAATTAAGAAAAATATTGTACTAATTTAATAAAATGTTTTGGAATGGAAAACGCATTTAATAAACCGATACCTATGTGTACTGCGGTTCGTCTTTATAAAGATGAAAACGAAAAAGGTATGGATCAAAAATTATATCAAGACATGATTGGATCTTTGTTACATTTAACCGTTGGTCGCCTCGATATCACGACAAATGTCTATCTGTGTGCACGATTTCAAGCAAATCCCAAAAAATCACATTTAGGAGCCGTGAAACAAATTCTACGTTACTTAAAGCAACACCAAAGACTATGACCTCCTTTATCCGAAAGGATGTCCTTTCGAACTTATTTCATACAGTGATGCTGATTTCGGATGATGTCGAACGGACAAAAAAAATTCAAGCGGCACTTGTCACTTCACCAGACATTCTCTAGTATCGTGATTTAGTAAAATTCAAAATTATGTTTCACCATGGACATGTGAAGCAGAATATATATCTACTGCTTTAGCATATGCACAAGTGATATACACGCAACAAATTCTTCGTGATTTCGGGATATACGTAAATAAATTTCTAATTTACTATAATAATACAAGTGCTATTAATCGATCAAAGAATTCAATAAATCATCATCATACCAAACACATTGATATTCGTCATCGCTTTCTACGTGATAACATAGAAAAAGACGTAATATCACTTGAGTATACCACTTCTGAAAATAAAATCGCAGACATTTTCAGAAAACCACTAAATGAAAATTCATTTATTACACTAAGACGTGAACTATGCATTGTATTACTACATGAGTTACAATAATTACTCTATGTAACAAATCTCTTAATCACTTGGTCACAAATGAGTAAATATTTTATACATATTTTGTTTCAGAATAATAAAAGACAAAAATACATCAATAAAGATTTGTGAGACCATAAACTTGCCTAAATATTAACCATTAAAACCAAAGAAGGAATATTAAAACTATTCTCAACCTATAAAACTAAACTATAAATTTAATAATCTATAATATATATAAATAACAGTGTTTATATGTGCAAACTCAAATATACATCACAAAAAAAAGATTAATACAAAAAGAAATTCTCTAATGGATTCCGGCAACTAAAATAACTCCACCATCAGATAAACCATCTCTACCACAAATTACTCCATCACCTAAGTATCATTCTGGTTATTTTCGGATAAAGAATAAATTCAAATGGTCTATCTATCATGAATCATCGTCTATAATACCAAAATTGATGAAATATACCATTATCAACAAGAAATGGTCGGGTTTTAAAAGGAGATGTACTCGAACAAAGAAGACAAGGACCATTTCTAAACTTTCTAGAAAGATGTGTTCTGGCTATTTGCGAACATTCACCAATGAAAAATAGCATACGGAAAAATTCTCCATGACTTTCCGAAACACCGATAAATAAATATGACATAACTCTAATAAACTCTTGGGAAACTGGACCATCTAACGAAGATTGGCATCGGACTCCAGTTAGAACAAATATATGGCCTCCACTTAAACCTTTAAAAGAGCAAACTAAGGTCGAACCAAACTTATGGGAACACTGTCCTTCAGAGGGGTCAGAGCCAAGTGAGGAGAAATATTTTCTAAATTTGATTTGAAATCTAGTTACTAGTAGATCCAAATTTCAAAATCTGACCAATATAAACAACTTTTAATGTTCCAATTGGACATTATGAATGGACAATAATGCCTTTTGGCTTAAAAATGCTCCTTCAGAATTTCAGAAAATAATGAATGACATTTTTATTCCACATAGTGAATTAATTATAGTTTACATTGATGATATTCAAGTATTTTCTACAGATATTGAAATGCATTTTAAATACTTAGACATTTTTAGAAAAATCATTATTCAAAATTGTTTAGTTATATCATGAACAAAGATGCTTTATTCAGACAATTGTAAGATTTTTAGGTCATAATACTGAAAAAGGAAAAATAATACCTATAAACGGCAATATAGAATTTGCTTCAAAATTTCCAAATGTGATATTCGATAAAACACAATTACAAAGATTTTTAGGCTGTTTAAATTATATATCTACTTAAGCTATTAAATTAATGGAAAAGGTGAAAAATCTGCCTTATTTGATGCTTTAAAATCCAAATTGGGAAAAATAATTGAAATAGATGCCTCAGATATAGGATTTGGTGCAATTTTAAAGCAAATTTGTCCAAAACCAAAACAAGAATGTCTTATCATATTTCATTCAGGTAAATGGACTAATAGTCAAAAGAATTATGCAACCATAGCCAAGGAAAATCTTGTTATAGTTAAATGGGTTTTAAAATTTCAAGACGATTTATATTATCAAAAGTTTATCATAAAAACAAATTGAAAATTCGCCAAATATATATTTAATAAAGATTTTAAACATGATATGTCCAATCAAATGTTTGCTAGATGGCAAGCTCATGCAACACCTTTTGACTTTGAAATCTTTTATAAAAAGGTGAAGTAAATAGTCTTTCTGATTTTTTAACATGTGAATTTTTACAAGACTATGATCCCTAAAGGAAGGGGTAATTTTCCCTACAAAGGGAAGGGAAGAGGAAATATCCTGGCCCAGCATGGCAGCAAAATATAGTGGATGAAAATCTAACCAATTCAGGAAGTCATAGTTCTAATGATCCTTTATATAAGGAATTTCTAAAATTCAAGAAAAAATAAGGGGCTAATACCCAAAGAGCTAATAACCAAACAACATCATCTTCATGTGCTAGGATAATTGGCAATGAAGAAAATGAAGAAAAATATAAATACATATACATAAAGTCTTTATAAAGAAGTTATAATTCTTTTATACTTTGATGCTCTCAATAGGAAAAATAATCCCAGGAACTTAATGCAAAGGTATTTCGATACAGTGTTATTCGGGCTTATAAGGAAAGAGGATCTAAAAATGCAATAATAGAAGCCTCTGAAACCTGTGAAATAACACATTTTAATGCACGAGATCCAAATGTTTATAGCTTCAACAAAATAATCATCAAAATGCTAATATTGCGAGAAGAATTGGGGTTATCCACCCTTAAAGAGAAAGAAATATTTTTTTGAGATAAGGAGTACAATTAGATATAATTATTGGGATTATGTTGACCCACTAAATACAGTGCTTCTTTAAGAAAACAATAAAAGAAAACGTTCATGGTTTATTAAAGTTTGCAGAGAGTTTATACATTCCCAATACTAAATTGGTTTATAGAATGATGGACAAATTGTTGACCACAATGGATATTCTTCCTGAAAAATTAAAAGAATTATATTCTGAACAGGTTGTGATTTCACCCAAAATAGATGATATTGACTAATATTTGATGATATTAGGATCTAGTTCGATATATTTTTCCTTGAATTTTTCTTTCCTTGGATTTGAAAATGGAAACTAGGATTAGGTTATATTGAAAAAGAAAATCCTTGTTTATATAGATGTTTCTTTACTAAATTCTACGATAAATTAACTAGAATCGGTAATAGCACAGGTCAAATATTTGGCCATGAAATGATGACAGAAATATGCAACATAATCAAATTATGTCAGGAGCAGAAGAATTTGAAGCAATAAAAAGAAGCTCCAAGCCCATTCCGGTACATTTCTAGAAAATCAAAGATGTAAGAAGGAGTAGTTACTAAAGAAGATATTCTTTATGCCTAAATTGAACAAAAGAAGAAAGATTTAATGAAGAATCTTAGAAAAACGATGCAAAATCAGACGCGTCAATAGCATCTTCAAAAGTAAAGGATATTCCCAAAGATTATCAATATTCAAATCTTAATGATGAGAATTTTGTAGAAATATTTGACGAGATTGAAAGAGAGGCCTATAATGTGGGACAAGATAAAGGAAAAATGGTGATATGCTAGGCAACTTGTGGAAAAGAATAAACTACTTTAATTAAAGTAGAATTTAAACTTACAAAATTAAGTTTATATGTATATAAATATAATACAAAATTATTAATATATTTAAATTTCAAATTTATCCGACTAAGTAAACATTCAAAATATCTTAATCTAAATCAAAAATTAACTTGGTTAAAATCTTATTTTTTAAATAATTTTGACTATTTCAAATAGCATATATATATATATATATATATATATATATATAGCCATTCAAATGTAATGAATTTTATATCTATGTATGAATATAATACGAAAATTATTAATAAGTTTAATTCTAAATATATTTAACTAAGTAAACGTTCAAAATACCTTAATTTAATACAATAATTGATTAGGTCAAAATATTTTATTTAAATAATTTTGACTATTTCAAATTATATATATAACTTTAAAAAAATTGACTTTTGAAAAAAAAAAATATTTACAATTCAATTATTTAACTATCAATAATCATTATTTTAAAATACCTTAGTTTTATAAACGGAAGAATTAGGAAAAGGAAAAACATTAAAAAAAAGCAGGCTGAAGAACATCAAGTTTTATTTTTAAACTGAAGGACAAATGCTAGTTATAATTAGCACTATATTCAACTTTTACACTATACAAAATGCTGATTATAACTAGCATTATATTCTATTTTACACTATACAAAATGCTAGTTATAACTAGCAATATTCTTCAACCAAAATAAAAAATTGCTGTTCTTCAACCTAATTTTTTTCTTTCTAAATTTGTCCGTAGGCCTATTTTCCTGTTTATAAACTTTTTAGCCTAAAATTCAATAAATATAATATATATTTTAAATACTTTCATATTACGTATAATAATTCATTTATAAATACAAATTCTTGTTTGAATTAAAAATATTAAAAGGTCGAGAGCTTTTAAACACACACACACACACACACACACATATATATTAATATTTTTTTTAGTTTAAATTTATATGTACACAAAATTGTAAAACTAATTTATATATGTACTAAGAACTTAATAATTGCCATAAATAAATAACAAATAATACATATAGTTATATAACTATTTAATAATGCATAAAATAAACTTCAGAAAAAATAATTACTACATATGTCTAGCCGAAATATGTATGATTGAAAAAAATTAATTCTATTTATAAAAAAATATATAAATAGTTTAAAATTTAAACATAATTCAATGACGATAAAATATATTATATATATGCATAATGGTCAACGGTTGATCATATGTGAATGTATGAAATAAAACATAAATATACCTTAGTAGATCCTACCCTTTATAACACGTCGATCTGTGAATAAGCTCTTTGAATTCCAGCCCAACGTTTGAACATGAAATAGAACAAGTGTAACCACATTTTAATAATTTGTGTTTGGATGTTTAGATGGAGGGAGGTTTGGCCTTAGGTGATGGGGTCGGCTAAGCTAGGGTGGTGGCTAGGGAAAGTGAGGTCAAGAGGAAATGAGTTAGGTTTAGGTTGGAGTTTATAGAGGGACAAGGGGAGAAATTTTTTACAACCTTTTACTCATTTTCCCATACCATTCAAACCAAAACCAAGACAAATCTCTCCTTCAATGGCCGACCACGCCATGTGCATACATGGGTCAAAAAATCTACTAGCCTATCAAGCAATTATTTATACTAAAGCCTGTATGTGTGTACACACACAGAAATATATACATACGTACGTACGTACATACATACATGCATACATACATACAGATACATACATACATACATACATACATATATACACATACAACATTTATACATATATCCAAACAATTACTAATAACATCTAGAAAATTTCTAGGAGCTACCATAATTACTAAAACTACCTCAAACATCAAATACAATAATAATTAATATCTCTTAAATATCAATTAATTTAATTAATTCATTACACTTTATAAACTAATTAAGTTGTGTTACTTTAGAGAATTTACAGATGCGATCATATGACTCACATGTGTAAATCCAGTTAGCGGTTAATATTAAGTAATTCAAATATTACTGTTCACACGTCACCTTGGTTGATAGTGTGACAATTTGGCCGAATTAGCCGTTTCCTGATCTTTTCAATAAAACCATATTTTAGTTCACATTTAAGAGTACCATTTAGTGATAATATAACAAAACATGTTTTTTCGTCAACACTATCGCTTTAGGACGCACGGAGTTTGGTATCGGTCGAAATTCAAATGATATCCACATTTAACTATTCAACCCAATCACAAAGTCCTTGGTTCAATAATAACATTTACTATTAACTATTCTAATCTATTCAGAGATTTTGACTTTTAGTCGACTAAATTGACCATGATACTTAACTCATACAACCAAGGAGATGATTCTCTATTGAATAGCGCTTCACTTTCAATGCTTCAACTCAAAACCAACTATAGCTGCTCGATATTTTTCATGCCATGATTTAACTATAATCAAAGTGGAGTATCCACATTGAAGTTCCATAGTATTCTCAAGTCGAGAAAACTATGTAACATTGTCACAATAAGATTTTATGTTTAATCTAGTTGTTATCAACCAATAGAAACTTTCGATCAAGTCACTCTGTAGTTATCCAACGACTATAAGTACGTATCCTTTTGGTGCTCCCTGCACCCATGAGTAATACATTGTCCAATGTTTAGAGAGCATTACTACGGCGACCCACTATTTTTAACATCTAAAAATAATTATAAATGCCGACAAGATATACTTACAGCCAATTTCAAACGTTAAAGACAATGGACCATAGGAATATAATATTAAAAATTCTAAAAATATAAACAAAATGGTAAACCTCGTAGCGGAATTTAAACATTAATGAGTACACACACATACACGTATATATCACTTTAGCAATTAAATGTTACTCACTTCCCATACATGCATAATATACACATTTCAAATACATCAATTATTAAGCAATAACTATCTAACTGTAATGCAAGAGGTATACCGAACTATCTTGTACATATAACTTATCATGGACCTTTTTCTCCTATCTTTGCTTTCCACCCGCAAACTTACAAATAAATATATGCATATAATAAAGGAAAAGGGTGTGAATTATGTTTGGAACTATGTCATACACACCTAGCATAAGGAAACCATAAGCTAATGCATAGAAAAAGACTGTCTACATACCTATTTTGGATGATCAAGCCTTTGTAGTTCTATTTCTCACTCTTCTATTGCATCTACATTGTAACGACCTGTAATTTTCGATAATTAAAAATAATTAATTTAATAAGATTTTTGGTAATTTAATATTGAAAGAAATAAAAAATGGGGATTTATTAATGAAATAATAACTAAGATGAAACGTAACAAGGTTAATTAATATTAATAATTAATAAATAGAATGAAATTCCAATCAATTGAGATTAAATGCAATTACATGTTACATTAACGGGAGTTAAGGCAATAATTGTAAATTGTGAATGTAATAAAATGAATGGAAATGATAATATATCCATAATGTAATAATTGATTTAATAAAATAGTAAAATAAAGATAGTTAAATAAATTGGGATTTTAAAATTTTAATTAATGTGTAAAATTGACAAAAGTTCAATACAATTGAATTTAGTAGTTAATATAAAAATAAAAGATGGAAATGTAGCCTATTAGTGAAATAAGACATCAACAAATATTAATTATGTTATTTGAATAATAATTAATTGAATATAAAGTTTGAAACCAAATAAAGACAATTTATTGGAATTAAATTATAATTAGTTAGATAAATTGCAGTTGCAATTGAACATTATAATTATTGAGATAACTAATGCTGAAATTGATATGTAAATTTACTTTAAATTATTATGAATGTCCAAGCAATCAAAAAAAAATATGAAATTTGTTAGTTATTAAATTTGAAATAAAAATGTGATTTAATTAATTAATATTAATTTATTTAATTAACGTTAAATATAGCCATTTTGGCAATTGTTTCGGATTTCGACGAAACGAGTTTCATCGGATCTGTAACAGTGACTTTTTGTAGGATTTCAAGTTTTGTGACGATCGGGCTTGTCGTTTGATTATAGGGGTTCAAAATGTCTAGAAATCAATTGAAATCAATTTGAAATAAGTTGATTTTGGCATAACTTATTCATATGACGGAATTAGGACTTGAAACCCGTTCCATCGAATTTGAAATCATCAAAAACATCTATTTTGATATATGGGATGATCGATTTTCGTTCCGGAGACAGAACGGGCTTTTCGGGTCATTTATCGTTCAACGTGTAAATCAATCTTGTCCGTTCATTGTATTTTGCAGTTGTGCCTATAAATAGCCCGTTATAAACCCTAGGTTATTTCCTATTTCATTTTTGTCCGTATGTACATTTCCTTCTCAACTCCTTATTCCAATGGCAGACAAACAAATTCCCAATTTCATTTTAAATCAAATCTCAATCGAAAATTCAAACTCCTCAAACTATATCATATTATATATCGATTTGAAGTTCTCGACGAGCGCAAGTCAAATTTGCTATCCGTTTTATGATTTGGATTTCTGTATGGCCGGAATTGGGTGAACCATTCTCGACCGTTCATTGATCGTCGATCAACTTCGACTGGTCGTCGAAACAATGATGCGATTTTGTAGAGAGAACCGAGGGGAGTTCATCAGTGAATTTAGTTTGGCGTTTTAATGATCGGATTTCTCGCTATAATTCAACCTAAGGTTTGCATTAAAGGTGGTGGCTGTTGCTTTGGGGCACGACTTCGTTCGCGAAGCACGACGATGCTGATGGTCGATGGGCGGCATGCCGAGCGTGGGGGGAGTGCGCGAGCTACTGGTTGCGGCCGCGACGACTTGGGCAGTGGCGGTTGAGCTTTAGTGGCGGCGTGTTCTACGCGAGACGGTAGGGTTTTGGGATTTAGGGGAAAACGTGGTGACGTGTAATTTTTGACGTGTAATATTTATATGTTTTGTTTATTTTGATTTAATTTAATTTTCAAATGTTCTAAGGTGTGTATCTTTCACATACGAGGTCCGATATATGTGTGATTTTATCCCCTGGGATTGTATCGAAATTTCGGACATCTTGATGCTGGTTTGGACGAATTCTGAAACTGCTTGAATTTGGGCCCTAAATTAGATTTAAATTCGATTTAAATTCAGAGTTGAGTGATTTGACCCACTCACAACTTCTAAAATTTCTTATGAATTTCTGATGTGATTAGAAATATATAGATTGCTTTCGGTCATTAAATTGTCATTTCTGGTTAAATTTGACTTTATCGCATTTAATTATCGTTTAGTTTAATATTGAATTTTAATTGTCAAATATCGTTATTGATTACCAATTATTTGTTGATGTTCATTGATTGAATTGGATGATGATTGTGATGAATGTTTAATTTGTTGATATCAGATGTCTGGATGTTGTATTATATTGTATAACCGCAAGTTCCCTATGGGTTGAAATGATACATACCCGAACGATTTATAGACTAGGAAAAAATCATTGTGGGTTGGAATGATAGACTCAAGCGATTTTATGGATTTTATTATTTAATTCGGGATTGCGATTTGAAATGATATATAACCGTAAAATTTTAAAGTGCGGGTTGAAATGATGAGTATCTGTATCACTTGACCCTAGGGTAGAGAATTATGTACGGACACCAGATTGGTTAAATTAAACGATTTTGAAATCCTTAAGTTTCGAATTTAATTAAATGATATTTTGAAATAAAAATTTGATTTTATATAAATTGAATGATTATTGGAAAATCAAGTTTTGTGTTGAATTGTGAATTGGTTAAAGGAATTGCTTTAAGAAATTTAATTGAAAGTTTAAAGTTAATTTTAAGTATAACTGAAATTCTATCGGAATCGAGCTATTGAATTTGGTTAAAATATAACTTTGAAATATTTTGGAATTAGAGTAATTCAAATTGATATTCGAACATGGATTGAGAACGATATGAAATTCAATAGCTTATTGAAACTTAAAATTGAAAGGTTAGAAATTTGGTTTGTTGATTTGGAAATTGAAATGGTCCAAACGTGTTGAAATGAAATGAATAGTTTAATCTGATATTAATCCCAAATTCATATTTTAATGTAAACTGTTTTGAGAATATATTATTTAGAATTTCTAATTATTAAGACTTTCAAATTTATCAAACTATTTAACCAGTATTAAATATATAAATTATTTTAACCTATTTTAAACCAATTTATTCATTTTAAACTAATTAAACCATTTTAATTCATTTTAAATCTAATTAATCTATTTTAAAGCTATTTAATCTATTCTAATTATATTTAATCTATTTTAAATCTATTAACTATCTTAATCAATTTAAAAATATTTTTCATTCTATTTTTAATATCTTAGAGTATTTTAACTATTTAAAATCTATTCAACCCATTTTAACTACCTAAACTATTATTCAAAAATTCAAACTAAGTAAAGTTGATGTGTTTATATTCAAATTCATTGATTTAAAAGCAAATACATCTAATGATATTATAACCAAAGTTGGGATTTAAATTACATATTTTATTTGAATATGAAGTTTTGAAATGAGGGTTTTAAACTATTTTGAAAATATGATTTTTGCAAGGGAATATCCGAGAATATGATATGTTGATATAAATTGTGAATTGACTATTGAAATGTAAAAGAACCATCCGGCGTGAAATAAGCGTTTGGTTATTAAAGTGACCGGGATCAGATATTTTCATACTCTCTGCAAATACCGAAAACCACTTTAAGAACTGTGAACGTGGTGGAGATTCCAAAAATGAAGTAGGATGGTTTGGCGAACAAATTCTGTATAAGGTATGACGTGACCCTGATTCCATGGATCCGTATAGATGTGACTAAAACAGGAGCCATACCGGGTCAAGCGAGGTCATTCCTCCGATCGAGCGCATTCCTTCTATGCTATATTCTGACTTTGTGATTGATTTGGTGGCCACCCTTGATTTTTGATTTGGGGGTGTGTTCCAGGTGGGCGGTAGTAGTTGCTATGCGTTACCACTAGTCCGGGAGTGCAATTGATATATCTACCCTGGCATTGCCTCGAGTGCCGTGTTCACATACCCTAAAGTGCCTTTACTAGTTTGTTTTGTACCATACCTATGGAGTGTCCTCTGATAGCCCTCCAATTCACGGAGGAATTACGGTACTGTATAGACTATGGGAATGTATAAAATATGCTAAGGGGGATATGGATAACGCCTTAACGCTATTTTAATACTTTTACTTTAATGTAGACATATTATAATAGCGTATTGTACTACATAATAGATAGTTTAACGGATCCTTAGGAGATATGGATCCTGAACATCTCTTAAGTTACTACACTCACGTTAAACACTGGAAAGGAGATGTCAAACCCCTAAACATCTCTGACGCCGTCACACTCCTATTTACCATTATAAGATCTTTTAGTTCTGACTCGAGTGTTTTGTCATTTCAATTTTCTCGGGTTTGCCTGAGCATTTCAGGATTTGAAGACCTTATTTCTGGAGGACGAAGACGAAGATTTGTACTACCATTATTTACTATGATTATTCCACTGCGTTCACACTATTCCGCTGCATTATTTAATTATCTCTGATATGCGTAACTCTGATTCTGTGTTGTATAAATATAATCAAATGTTTTGTAAACAGCTTCATGAACCATTATTTGATTATTATATTTTGTCATTCCACTGCGAGATTCTGTTTTGTTTTATCATTCTCTGCCTTTTCTTATCCACCCCAATAACAATCTTCTCTTTTGTATTGTTTGAGCCTAACATGTATGGTTTATCATCGATTTAAATTGTCCAAAAAGGCAGGTCGTTGCATACATACTTGTTTTCATATAATAATCATAGCATCCATGTAACCATTGCAACCATTGAAAATAATAGAAGTAGAAAGTGGTATTCATACTCATCCATCACAACAAATTATCATATGGGCAATAACAACAGTTGCACATTTAGTCATTAAACATCACATATATTCAACAACACTCCTTGTCAACTCCAATCATTAAATAAAAGAATAACAACTATACAGATATACTTACATACGTGTTAATCATCCATTATAGTGACACATCACTAATGTAACAAATCACCTCATAATAGCAACACAACATTAATCATCAAATTATCGTAACCAGCTGCCCATCATTTGGTAGTAAAAATGGTAAAATATCGTATTTACATCCTAACGTAATTCTATCATCATAAAACAAACATATGCGATAATTCAAATGATTAATTGACTACATACCACATCCATTCGAAACATTATTTTTTTATGACAATTGTTTCCTCTTGCATATAATATCATCTTATTATTGTTTATTATAATCTTTTATTTATATAAAATAATAATAGTCTTTCCAAAAATAATAATATACTTTAGAAACTTTTTGTATATTTCTGTTTTTTTAACTACTTCTAAACATCGTATTTTAAATCAAAAATAGCAATCTTCATCGAATTGCTTTTTGACAACATAATATTACATCAAAATAATATAATATTAAAACCTCTTTAATACTTTTTGAAATTAATTTATCACTATTTATTTAAAATAACAATATTTATTTTAAATCGTTGAAACTCCTTTTTATTTCTATTTCAAATTCATGACTATTTTTATCCACAAAAGCTTTTGGAAACATTTCTTTACTATTATTACAATATCTAGAAAATACCTCTTTATTTTATTAATTAGATAATAATCATAACATTTCTTACCATAAATACCTTAAAATCGATCGTTTTTTCATTTACACAGCATAATACTTTTTTAATGAAATTCATCATATTAACGTTCGATTTGGAAAATGGTTTTAAAATTAAAAATAATTTTTTCTTATATTCTGCCTTATGTTGAATATAAAAAACAATGTTCTTCGTTCACTTTTGTTGGAACGACTGTGATTTTCTAACTCCTCGTACTTTCCTACGTTATTTAACATACATACATATCAAAATGTAAAATAGAAAACATGAAACTTTGTTTTCGAACTAGACACTACCTGTAACGACCCGTAAATTTTTATGGATTTATTTATTTAATTAATTGAATTTGTATGAAATTTTAAATAATTTAATTTTGAAATAAAAATTTGAAATTTGAAATACGTCTATTTAAACAAAACAAATGCTAAATTTTCATCTGATAATATGAAAGTTTATTTTATTGTGTAATTTTATTTCAATTTGAACCAGTTAATATTTGATGATAATAAAATGTTTTCCAAACCTGAATATTTTTATACAATAAATTTGTAAATCATCTTCTGAGTGAAACATTTTATTTCGTTTTCCCAAATTTGATCTGCTATTGCCCTTTTTATCTTATTTTTGACAGATTTGCAACATGTTTCTATACTGATTTTCAACTTTTGATAGGATAATCGTACCATTGATATCTGTATACCGTTTTGATCGTCTCGTCGTGCTGATCTCTGCGGTATATTTAATTGTACATTTTGAAGTCCGGTATACGGTGAAATCTGTGAAAAGATTTGCCGTAACGGTACTGAATTTGGACTTTTGGATTGCATAGGCCCTTTCATTTGTCTACCGTTTGAAAAACTAACAGTCATTTGTTTTATTTATGCCTAAATTTCTGGCTGAATTTTAGCATTCTATTTGTTTCATTATTAATTGCTGTTCCAATGTTTCACTATCTTCCCTTTCACCGTTCTATATATTTTACTTCTGTTCATGCTTCTTCCTTATTTAAGTTGCTCATCACCGCTAAATCTCAGATCCACTTCTAAAAAAATGTGTATGGCAGCCTCATCACTATTTTATATATTTTGCATTCAATCTCCGGTAGCCTGTTACCTTCTTCCTCCAGAAGCATGTTCATGACAGCCTTTGTCTCTCTCCTTCTCCTCCTCAATGCTTGTTCCATGTCCACAACACGAAGCTTTCAACCACTTATGCCTCTTCCCTCTCGGCCACAACTCCCCTCTCCCCGACTTCAACCACCATCTATTGCCCTCTCCATGTCAACAACCATCACCCATCACCAAACTAACCTACTTTCCTTTGTTCACCACCACATCAGCGACCAACCTCGGCATGGCTCACCACCGATAGCAGCTCCGACCCACCTAACTGTGCATGGCCTTTTTTTGTGTACCGTGCGTGCCCACATCCTCCTCCGCCCGTGTTTGATAATCTGGCCGTGGCACATATTTGAGGTATAATATATATAAACATTTTATACTATATTAAATTGTGTGTATATAGATGTGCTGTTGGTATATTTTTCAGTAGGTATATTTATATAGATATGCCATGAGTTTTGCATGTTCATAAAGCCATCTATATATTAGTTTATATATGCTACGTTTATTTTTATGTATATACAATATAAATTTAGTATGCATCTTTATATATAAAGGGTTATGTTAGTAATATATATAATTATATAAGAAGCAAGTTGTATATATACCTATCGGTTTAAAGTTGCATATACCTATGTGAATATTGAATAATATGTTTAAAAGGGACATATATATATATATATATTGTTTAAAGATATATATTTAAATTTATGTTTGAACTTGTTAAATAGATTTCGAGCACTAGCTTCATATATATATATATATATATATATATATATATATATATAGTAAGTTACTTGTTTTTTTTATTAAACTTGGATCTGAAGCTATAACGAGTGGATATATATAATAACCACGAAATTTTATATTAGCATGTTTGCTGTGTGTTAGCTGAAAGTATATCTGGAAATATATAAAACTTTTTGTATGTACGAGATGTTACAAATTATATATAGCTTAAATATACGCTTGCCTGTATATATTTTATACAATGTTGTTTTGATAAGTATTAAATTGAATTTTGATCTTTTTAACATCCGTATGTGTATATACACAAATACATTTTTGATTTTTTTAGTATATGTGTTTAAACTAAGCAATGATTTGGTAATATATATATATATATATGTATATGGGTTTTATCTTATTATATGGGTTGAATTAAATATTGATTGTAATATAAAATTATATAGTTGTATGTCTATGTATATATATTTATCTCATATAAATTTGTACATACTTTATTTCAATAGATCCCTAGTTCATCCCGACTTACCTTCTCAATATCCAATTTGTCGGAGAAATTCCTAGCTTGTCGCTATCCTGCAATCGTGTCTGTGTCAGTATCCGTTTTGAACCTTTGGTTTTCCTCATGTCATTGTCATCTTCTTGTTTCCTTAGCCTCGAAAGGTGAGAAATCACTCACGATTAACGTTCTTATATTTATTAAATTTGATTTCAATTGAAACAATAACTAAAATATGTTGTTGTTAGTTATTTACATTGCTTTATATATGCTATTATCTGTATCAGTTCACCCGTGACACCTGGCATCATTTTCTATTATTTATATTGATGATATATGCCTATTATATTATTATCATATATGTTATCACTCTGCAAGTTCCATGTTAGTATAGAATTCCCTATGGGTTGAAATGATACATACCTGAACGATCTGTACAATAGGAGAAAATCGTTATGGGTTGAAATGATAATCCCAAGCGATTTTCATTTGAATTGAAATTGGGATTGTGGGTTGAAATGATAAATACCCGTATATATTTAAATTATGGATTGAAATGATAAATATCTGTATCACTTGACCATAGGATAGAAAATTATATGCAAACACCGTCGGTCAACATATAAATATTTTGAAAATGATATCTATGGTTTTGAAAGGAAATATATATGGTTTTATTTAATATTGAAAATATTTTATATACAAATAAGTTTTAATATAAAGTAGATTTAATAATAAGCTTTAATTTAATTAAGATTGATTTAATTAATATATAACATGTTTAAGTATTTATTAAAATTTATATTTCAAAAATAGATTCTTATAATGATTTTATAGTTAAGGCTGGGAAGATTTATTTGAAATTGTATTTAATTAAGATTTTATTTAATTAAATCAATTTGAAACTATTGAATTCAAAATTTAAAGATATGATTTTATAACTTGGTTTTGATTTAAGTAATTTAATGAATTTTCACATTTAAATAAATCGAAGGAAATAATAAGTAAATGTAAATTAAGGTTATTTAAATAATATTGAATTTATTAAGTGAATAGTTCAAGACTAAATAATAATGAAGTTAAATCAAGAGCTATATGAAACTGTTTAATTTAGTTTTGAAAATGTTGAATATTTAAAGCTTTGAAATATATTGAAATTTAAATGGTTTATTTTGTTGTTTAAATTTGTATTTGAAATCGATATAATTTGAATTTGTTTATTAGAAACTGAATTGCATTGGAATTGATAAATTGAGATTTGAATTAAATTTGAATTTGGAATTCGAGTTGATTTGAATCGATTTGTGAAATTTGAGGAAAATTATAAATATTGTGCTTTATAAATCATTTAATATATATACTATTTTAATATAAAATTATTTTAATATCAACTATTTTAATATACTAATTATTTTAATATAAACTATTTTATTTTATAAACTATTTTATTCAATATACTATTATTAACCTGTTTAAGGGGTGGAAGTTATGATTTCAAAGTTATGGTTTTCCAAAGAATTATGACTTCGAAGTGTTTTGGGTTTCGAAAGTGTTGTAACTTTGAAAGTGCTATAATTTGGAAATAGATATATTTGAAATGGAAATTATATTTTGGTTTTGAAGTATAAATTATTTTGAAATGACCATGGTGTTATAATGACATTGATCGTTATTGCGTATATTACTACATGTTAGATAGTTCCACGGATCCTTAGAGGATGGTTATCTCAAACATCTTTTAAGTTATTTGTATTTTAGTTGATATTTCACTTGAGTTGGATTTATTGGTATAAGAATGTTAATCCTGACTTGAGTGTTTGCCTTTTTTGCTTTACGCTCGGGTCAGACTGAGTGACACAGCATTTGAGACTCACCTTTGGAGTTTGGAGCTTCGCTTGGAGATCCAACTATCGATTCAGCTTTCAGCTTTTTCAGTTGATTTTTTCAGAGATGGCATCTATTTGTATTCGTGACTTCATTGTACTTGAGATATTCTGCTGTATTTTATTTCTAACTCTGATGTTTATATAGTAGCTTCATGAACTACTATTTATCTGTTCTGTTGCACTATTATTATATTGCTCTGTGTCTATGATTCTGTGATTGATTTATTTACTGTATATGATGAGTTTTGCCAAATAAAAATTAACAATATGATATTTTAAGAAATTCAAGTCCGACATACACTCATGCGAATGATTGAAAATACCGAGTTGTTACAGTTGTATCAGAGCTCTAGTTTTAGGCAAAACTTAGCTTATGCGGTGGATTTAATTATAGAATTACTTTCATTCATGATTGAACCTCTTCCTCTTTGATTCAATTTCCTTTGAATTTTGGAACGCTCCCACTTGTTCTGAAATTCATTCTTGTCTCCCCCTATTTGTATTCTTTTGATTCTGTAGCATCCCATAACTCCACTTCGAATGATCACTATAAAAATCGGTGATCCCGCCAATCTTTGAATGATTTGTAAAGGGGTGAAATTCCTTTACAATTGGCATCGATTCACCGGAGATTTCTATACCCTCGGTTTAGATGCTGCTATCTCTTGCTATGCCGAATTCTATCTTCGCCGATCGAATGTCGATTTGCCTTAGAATTCCGCATCGATCGTATTCCTGAAGTCACGGTTGACCCGGTTAAGGTCATCTACGATTTATATAAGTATATCCATCTTCTATTTTGTAATTTAATTATCTCATCTTTGTTCGAGCCTATCTTTGAATCGGAATTCTATTTGATTAGAGTTCCTTTTATTTGAATCTCTATCTTTGTTTTGAAATCCATTCTCGAATCATCCTTTGAAAAATCATATTTGTTTGTCTTTTAGAAATTGTTTTATATATCGATATTATTATTTTGATAAGATGATTATATTCTATATATAGAAGTGAAAATGTTTCGATAAGAATTATATACCTTTTAAAAACGAGAATTTGAAGTTTCGAAAGGATTTGAAATTTTGAAAATTATATAAGAAATTGATTTATATAAAAATGATTTATAATTGAAGGGTTTAAATTGGAAATTTGAGAGATTGAATTCCGGTATTTTGAAATTGGTTTGAAAGTATTTTCTGAATAAGATACGTTTCAAATGACTTCAAATGAGTTCCAATGATTTTAAAGAAATTTCAAAGAAGTTTTTAAGAAAACAGAAGTCCAGAACTCACTTACATCGCTGGAGAATAATTTTGGTGATGAGTGCATGCATCATCGACATTGATTTTCAAGTTCCAGAGTGGGGGCGAGGCCACTTTAGTAGCTTTGCTATGCGATTGATTTTGTGAATTCTATTTGATTTCAAATTCCAAAGTATGATTTTATATTCGAAAGATATATGTGTATATATTTGAAACGACTTGAAGTGAACCCGGTGTTCAGTCCACGAATTTCGGATTTGATTTGGTATAACCCTATCTATTGAAATTGATTTACTGATTGGTTGCTGATTTCCAACTCTTGGATTGGAAATTTTATTTCTCCGACTATTTTGAATGTTCGAACACTTCCAAATCAAGGTTTAATTTTGAAAGCTAAGTAATTTCGAAAGGTATAAATTATTTGATAAAGTATATAAGTTATGTTTTGTATGTTTAAGTATGAAGTAATATGATTTAAGTTTGAAACTGTTTTGTTAAGTAAATGAAGAAGACTATTTTGAATTATACTAATATGAAATTTAGTTTTGAATAAAATTTAGTTTTAAATGTTTTTAACTTAGCAACATCTTGTATAAAACTATATATATGTGTGTGTATATGTATGTATGTACAGAATAATAATTTTCAAAAGGTAAATTGGATCTTTCATATAGAAATAAATAGTTTAAAGGTTTTAAAGAGATGGTTATAAACTGGGTAATCATTTTGGGTATAATCGATTTCGAAAAAAATATTTGGTTTTGGAAATAGATTGGAATTTAAAACCCAGTATTTATATAATGATTTTGGAAATGAATTTGTTTGACCTAAATCATGTTCATTAGGAAACTAGGATTATTTTCTAAACTTATTACTTTGGAAACTTTGAAACTGAAGATATTAAATTTGGAGGAAATAATTTGGTGAAATTGTATATGATTTTGAAACTGAATTGATATTGAAATGAATTGAAATTAAGAACCTCGTTTTATTAAATACTTGATTTGGGAGTAATCCCAACTTATTTAAATTGATCTGTATAAGTATGAAGTTGATTCGAAGGCAACTGATTTGGAAAGGTACCCAATTTGAAAAGCGAAATCTTATACAATCGTAGTCTATATAAGTGTGATTTGATATACTATTGATTTTGGAAAGTATTTGATTTGAAAATGAAATCTTATATATAATTGACTTTATATAAGTATGATATTTGAAATTGATTTGAAAGGGTAATATATGACACATATGTTCAAAGTAAAGATATGGGAAGTGCCTTCTGCTTGATATCCTCTTTGTGGACACATTTTGGATTCATTCTATCGATATTATTCTCTTTAATTTGGGTTTTTCAGTTATGATACTCGAGTGTCTTTCGAATTCCATGGCGATACCCATGGTCTTACGAACTTGACCGCATAGCGTAATTCGCAAGGCAGTGATGCAATGATTGCTTAAAAGATACAGATGTTTCTTGGGGAATCCAGGCGTAACCATCATGTATCTGCGATCTATGGTCATTTTAGTAGCGTAATTTGCAAGGCAGAGATTGCTTAAAGGGTATAGATGTTTCCTGAAGGATCCATGCGTAACTATTGTGTATCCGCGGTCTGAAGGTTTTTGTTATCGTAGGTAGTCTATAAGGCAGAGATTGCTTAAAGGGTACGGGTGTTTCCTAGGGGATCCAGGCATAATCATTATGTATCCGCAGTCTACAG
Source organism: Allium cepa (assembly GCA_030765085.1). Lineage (NCBI taxonomy): Eukaryota > Viridiplantae > Streptophyta > Magnoliopsida > Asparagales > Amaryllidaceae > Allium > Allium cepa. Next base: position 141,624,438 of record CM060931.1, on the reverse strand, counting down.
TTTTTTTGTTATCATTGAGAAATTCACAAGGCAGTGATTGCTTAAAAGGTGCGAGTGTTTCTTGGGGGACCCTGGCGTAACCATTGTGTATATGCGATCCATGATTCGATTCAGTTGATTTGTTTGGATTGTACTTTCCATATCGGTTTTGAAGGTTTTCTGAGTATTTTCACTGGGTGTTGAATACAGATCTACTAAATACTTGGAGAATTCTAGCTTAGCGCCTGATAAACGCATGGCCATAGTCTGCAAGAATAAGGATAAACCTATTAAGACATCGAGGTATAAAAGTATTTTGATAAAGTATTATATAAAGGATATTTTAATCATTTTTTTCTAAATGATTTAAAATGTTTAAAATACCGTTTATTTGTATACGACATGGTTTAATTGTAAATTATTAGTGCTTTATGTAAGTGATTGATCTTTATATAAATAAGTGAATGGAAATCAATTTAAAATTTAATGAAATTTTTATGATCTGAATTGACAGTTTGAACTAACAAATTTGAATCAAATGACTATTTATGGATATGATAAAATGGGTTTAACCAAATTATTAAATATTAATTAATTTAAATTGAAATCTATATGGTTTTAAACTAATTTTTTATTTTGTTTTTTTCCAATCCATTTTCTTCTGGTTGTTTCTATTCTCCTACCTCATTCCTTCTCGAGGATGAAAAGTTTTGAGTGGGGAGAGTGTAACGACCCGTAAATTTTAGTGGATTTATTTATTTGATTAAATGAATTTTTATGAATTTTTAAATAATTGAATTTTAAAATAAAAATTTGAATTTTGAAATACATCTATTTAAACATAACAAATGGTAAATTTTCATCTGATAATATGGAAGTTTATTTTATTGTGTAATTTTATTTCAATTCGAACCATTTAATATTTGATGATAATAAAATGTTTTCCAAACTTGAATATTTTTATATAATAAATTTGTAAATCATCTTCTGAGTGAGACGTCATATTTCGTTTTTCCAAATTTGGTCTGCTATTGCCTCGCTTATCTTATTTTCAATAGATTTGCAGCATTTTTCTGTACTGAATTTCGACTTTTGATAGGATCATCGCACCACTAAAATCTGTACACCGTTTTGATCGTTTCGTTATGCTGATTTCTATGGTATATTCAATTGTACATTTTGAAGTCTGGTATATGGTGAAACTGTGAAACGATTTGCCGTAACGGTACTGAATTTGGACTTTTGGTTCGCATAGGCCCTTTCATTTGTCTATCGTTTGAAAAACTAACAGCCATTTTTTGTATTTATGCCTGAATTCCTGGCTGACTTTTAGCGTTCCATTCGTTTCATTATTAATTGATGTTCCAACGTTTCCCTATCTTCCCTTTCACTGTTCTATATATTTTACTTTTTAAAACTATTCATGCTTCTTCCTTATTTAAGTTGCTCATCACCGCTAAATCTCTGATCCACTTCTAAAAAAATGTTAATGACGGCCTCATCACTGTTTTATATATTTTGCATTCAATCTCCGATAGCCTGTTACCTTCTCCCTCCAGAAGCATGTACATGAAAGCCTTTGTCTCTCTCCTTCTCCTCCTCCATGCTTGTTCCATGGCCACAACACGAAGCTTCCATCAACCTTTGCCTCTCCCCTCTCGGCCACAACTCTCCTCTCTCTGCAACGACCCAGAATTTTTATTAATTAAAAATTATATATTTAATTGATTTTAAATATTAATAAGTGAAATTTATAAGTCGAATAAATTTTATTGCGAATAATTAGATTTAATTGGATAATTAAATCGATAATTTAATATGTTAAATTACAGAAAAAATTGAAAATTGGGTTTAATATGATTGAAAATGATTTGTAAAATTTTATTTTGTCATATTGGAGTTAGAATGATGTTTTAGAACTTTTAAAATCGAATTAAAAGTTAATTTGTGAAAATTGAATATTTTAATATTTAAATCGACTAGTGAAATTAGTCAATTTTCGAACAGTCTCAGAATTGGACGAAACTAGTTCCATTGGATCCGTAATAGTTTTTTTATTATCGAATTTCAATTTTCGTAGCAATCGGAGTTTTCATTTGACCGTGGCAGCTCGAAACGCATCGAAATTGTTTTAATATTAATTTGGCGAGTTAAAATAGCCATTTTTCAAACAGTCTTGGATTTCGACGAAACCAGTTTCATCGGATCCGTAATGTGATATTATTGTATAGTTTCAAATTTCGTGTCAATCGGATTTACCGTTTGTCCGGTGCAAGCTAAAACGCTTAGAAATTTGATTTACCGATTTAATTTTAAATCGAACGTTTATTGCCATAACTCGCACAGATGATCGAATTAGCTCCTGAAACACATTTCATTGTGTTCGGAACGCGGCGTAAACGTTAGGAACGCCAACCGGCACGCTTCATTTGGAGTTCAGAAATTTCGGGATGAATAGTGTTCGGTTAAATTTCTATAAAAGGACCTCCCTCTTCACAACATTGTAAACCCTAACCCAACATTGTTCAGCCGCCACTTCTCCATTCTATGGCCAGAAATTAGTTTCAATCTTCCCTCATTATCTTCCAATCCGTAAATATTTGGCCGAAGTCATCAACTAACAAACTGGAGAGCACGATGGGAGCTTCGAATCCATACGGAGATGATGAGTTTTCGTGCGACGTGGAGAGAGATATGTGGCCGCGTTCGTGGGTATATTGCGCACGTTTTCTGATGTCAATAGGGGGCCGAGCTTCAGGCTATTGATGATGAAGGTGGAGCTTCGAATGGTGGTTCGTATGGTGGTGGTTTGATGAACTCTCGATGCTCGTGGAGGCCGTGGTTCTAAACCCTAGTTCGGCCTTGGTGGGTTTCTTGGTTGCGTGTATTTATCTGTAGAAACGTGAGAGAGGAGGAGAAGGAAAGGTGCGGGTGTGATCTAGGGCAAGATGATGCACGGCTGAGATTATAGGTTGAGATTATAAAAGGAAAATTTGTAATTTGTTTTTATTTAAAATTCGTGTAACTTTGAAAATTCGTATCTTTTTCATACGAGGTCAAAAACGTGCGAAACCACTTGCATTGGAATCGTATGGATGAGCAGTACGCTATGGAATTAGATTGGAGTCGTTTGGAGCTAGAAAAAATTTCGGGTAAAATTAAACGTCCGTTTAATTTTATTCGAAATAAATCGCTAAAGAGAAATTGAAATCAAGGTGAGAACTTCTCACTCAATCGAATCGATTTCGATTTCAATTTTAAATAGTTAGATTTAAAATTGTTGATTGTATGCATGGATGATAAATTGTTATCTATTGATTGTTAAAATAGACATTATGCGCCGTTAGTAAGCGGAGGTTATTTATTAAAAACATATACCGCGATAATTCCAACTTGTATGGAATTGGTATTATTTATGTACTTGGAGTTGATTTTCCCGCATTATATAGCGGATGAGACCCTATTGCGCCGTCTATTAAGCGGATAATATTTTAAATCCTATATACCGCGATAATTCCGTACTGGAACGGAATTGGTATTGTGCTAACATTTGTGGATGCAGGAAAACAGATTGGAGGGATCCAATTGGATTCCTCAACTGTATTGATTTATTTACAGATATTTTGATATTTGTTGATTATCAAATCGATATATGATATTTGGATGTCGTGATTGACAATTTGGTGCTGCTGCATCATCGGATCCATTTCTGAAGTTTTAAAATAATGATTTTTGGTTTTAAAAGGAATTTTAAAGTGATTTTCAAAAGTATACGTTTTATTAAATTTTGAATTGTTAAAATAAATAACGTTAAAATTTTATTTTCATAAAAGTTATGATTTTTGGAAAATAATGCTTAAGTATGATTTTGAAGTATATAAGCTTTAAATAACGATTTTTAAGTTATTAAAAGAATAAATTGGTTTAAATTGGGATTTTTGAATTATTAAAAACGATGTATATAAAAGACTTATAAATTTAATATTTTATAAATTAAAAATGTTGGAATATTAAAACGAGTTTTTATAAGTGTTAAAAATGAAATAAAAATGGATTTCAAAAGTGAACGAAATTTATAGATTTATAAATTATGAAGTTATAAAATGAATAGATTTTGTAAAATAGAAGATTTATAAGTAATTATCTTATAAATTGGATTTTGGCATTTAAATGAGATATAAATGGAATTTGTAAAAAAAATGAGATTTATAAATCAAAGCTTATAAATAGAAATGGAATTTATAAACATTTTTTATAAATTCGAAATCAATTGAATTTGATAAATAGAATGTTGAAGTTTATTAAAGGAAATATATTCACGATTTCGGACAGTGAATACATTATTGAATAAAATGGTCATATTTGGCAAAATGGATATTATTAAAAGAAGTTGATTATTTTAACGACGTTTTAAAATGCATTAAATATCGAAACCATTGATTTCAACATTCATTGTTGAAATAGACGTTTTTGAGAAATAGAAGGAAATGGTGGACTATAACACTGTTGTTATAGTAAATGGTTTCCGAAAGGAAATGTTTTGTATAGTATTGGGATTTATATATCTATTTAAACTTTGAATCCCTATACTAGTGATTTTGGGTCGTCGTAACGATGTTTTACGCAACATTCGTTTTGACTCAAATTTATGTGTTAAGAAAATGATTTCTTAAAGAATGAAATATATACTTAGTTTTGATTTAAGTATATTTAATATTTTCAAATGTTGAAAATAAATAGATTTGTGAATTACTTATTATTATATAAGTATGGAAATGTTTTCCAGTATGAACTGAATATTTTGAGACTTTATCTTTTAAAGATAAATTGAAAATGAATATTAGAAATCAATTTGAAAATCGTATATTCGTAGATATTTTGGAATTATAAATTCATTATGGAATTTATAAAAGAAAGGGAAATTTGTTTAAAAATAAACGTTGATTTATTTTTGAACTGTGGGAATAAATTTACGGATTTGGAACGTAAATATAAAGTAAATCGTTAAGGATTTATTTAATTGGTTTAAATAAACCATTTTGAAATGAAAGTATTTCCGCGTAAAGAAATGATTGAAATTTATTTTCAAAAGTGGAAAAGGTGAAAAGTGATTTGAAAATTTGTTTTCAAATGGTTGAAGTGTGGAAAATTTTATATCTAGTAGAGATATTTTGAAAAGTAAATAATTTGGGAAATTATTTGGAATTTGGTGATGTTGAGCATGCCTATTGATAGTTAAATAATCCGACTATCAATATTTACCTTTAAATGGGTATTTGTTGTGATTTGCTTGAATTTGAATGCCACACTAATTTTTAAAATAAGCGCTCACTATTCGGGTTAGCCGGGAAAGGACCTCGGGGTCGTATAACCCATTCCGAATATGTGATACGTCATAATGGATTGCATTTGATGACCGGTGTTGAAGACCGGATATTTTTGAAAACGGAAGGATTACCGTTGAGTTACTCTGCATCGGCTGATCTCCGATATAGAGGTTTTATCACCCTTAGTGACGGGAAGTCCGATCGTGATTAGTGAATATCCGGATTGCAAGGACTTCTTTGGAAGTGCCTTCGGTTCTGTTCGATCCCGAACAGACTTGTATGGATTGTATGTCTGACATTACAAGTTGAGATATAAAACTAATTTCTTTCAAATATATTTCTGTTGGTGGCGGAGAATTTATTCTCTTAGCTTAACACCCTTCTCTGTGACGTACGAGCTCAGAGGTTATGTAGTTGAAGGTTATTAGTGATATACTCCCAATTTGGTAATGTGACATGCTGAGTGTTGCTGTGAAATGATCATTGTGTGATCATTTGTGATATGATCATTTGTTTGATCATTTATCTTGGTGATCATTACTTTGATCATTTGTTGACCCAAAGCACAGCTTTTGTATAAAGCGTGGCTTTGTGGACGAGACTTTGTCGGACCTCACACCCGGGAAATGGTCAAAACAGGAAGGATGCGGCAAGGTTATTAGGGGGTAGCGCCCCTTTAGTGTATGCCATTCCTTCTGGATAGAGGTGGTACCACGGTATGGAGCCCAGATATTTAACCTATGTTGTTGCTGCAAATTTTGTGGTTGTTGGAAATCGAGGATCCTCGGATAGATCGGTTACGATCGGGGGATGACATATTCGTGTCAGTAGTTACCTAGTTTGAAAGGTAACCCGGCCTTGTGTTGGCAGAGATCCGGTTAGGTTCTCGGGGCGTCTTTCCAGAGGCGTTTCCATGTGGCAATGGGAAGTTCCTTGGCCTGACCATTTGTTGGAAATCCAAAGAAATAATACGAACTTGTACGGTTTTAGTTGTAGAACCTGTCATTCACTTATGGTGGTGATGTGCACATAAATGTGCATATTTTTACCAACATATTTAATCTATTTTAATTAAATAAATGATCATATCGGGTATTTTAACCTGTTTAAACCAAAAATTCAAATTATTCCAAATTGTCACATATTCATCTTCATATATGGGCAAAACGGTCATTTGTGTGCATATATTTGTTTGAGAAAAATCAGTTGAAAATTTGTATATATTTTTGTAGGAAATTGATCTCAAATAGAAGTGGTTTCATGAAGATATGCATGCACAAAATTAATACAAAGGAATGAAGATGGAAATAATTCAAAGTGAAGAACATGGAGGACCCCACCTACCCACCTACCTTAATGTACAAATTAAAGGCTAATGCACATGCTTTTGGAGTTAATGGCTTCATGTACACTTAATGGGGGATTAAGACATGTTAATGATAACTTGGCCTCCACACTTCCTAAGGGGCATTTTGGGCATTCCCTAGAAAAATGAATTAGGTTTTAACACTTGTATAAATACCCCTTATGTTCCATGTAGATCTTCCTCTTAATTAGTTAGTTTTAGTTTAGAAAATAAATCAAAGCTCTCTTTCTTTCCATGGCTACTTAGCCATTTCTTCTCTTATGTAATTCTTTTCTTTTATGCAATGTTAATTATTGTTTCTTTTTAATTACATGTTCATTTTCTTTTATGCAAGTAGTGTAGATTTTCCTTTATGCAATTAGAATAGTTTTCCATTTCACTTTGCTCTCTTTTTGCTTTCATGTTGCTTTCTACATTTGTTGATTTGATAACAAATATGAGAGCTTAATCCCTACAATTTAGGGGTAATGAAGCTCTCTAGTATGTAGATGCAACATTTTGATATTTATACTCTCTTTTTGTGCTTTAATGGAAACACTTGAAGTGGTTTAATGATGTTGTTTAGCTTTGAATTTGATAGTCTATGTTGTTCATAACAAATAGGCTATGCTTAAACAAACATAACACAAATTGCCTCTTCATCTAAATATGATTATGACAAAGAAGTGAATGTTGAAATTGAAATTTGATAGCCTATATTTCTAAACAATAGTTAATAGGCTATGCTTAAAATAGATTTTTATTTCAACTTTGTTGTCATATTTCATGAGAGTTAAATGTGTATTAGTGGTTGTGTTATAGTTTGATGGTTTATATTGAGCTAATTAATAGCACAAATATAACATACTTATGATAAGCACATCAACTAATTCACTAATGACAAGAAAAGAGAGATCATAACTTCATTTTGTTGATTTATGTGATCTAGAGAGCGGAAGTTGCCTCTAAATTGTCTTAACACTCTCATATTTTTATCTATTTTCTTTTGACTTTTTTTTAGTTAATCACTCTTTCAACTTTGGTTAATTTGATTGAGTAGAATTTTAAAATCATCAATTCCCCGTGGATCGACCCATATTCGCCACGTGCTACATTCGTACACCGTGCGCTTGCGGTTATTTTAAATTTAAATTCGTTCGACGGTTTTCTAAACCGATAGAATTTCCGTCGACGAACAACTTTTTGGCGCCGTTGCCGGGGATTTGCTTTGATTTTAATTTTCTATTCTTCGAATTATTTTTATTTGATTTTTGTGTGATTTTATTTTGTGTGTTTGTTTGCTTATTGAAAAAAAAGTGTGTTTGCTGTGTGATTTTTGTTTTTGCCTTTGTTTGTGTGTTTGCATTAAAAAAAAGTTGTGTGTTTGTTTGATTTTTGTGTGCATTTTTTGTTTATGTGCTTGTTTTCTTTCCGTTTGTTTTGCATTTGCATCTCTTCATAAAAAAAAACATTCCATTTTCCAAGACATTTGCATCTACAAATTGGCATTTCATCTTTGCAAGTTACAAATTTCATTTTGTTTACAGTTTTTTCCCCCTCTGTCTCTCTGTTTTCATTTCTGTGCACAGTGCACACCTGCAACATCGTCCCCATTCTCTGTTTCAAGCATTCCCATTCCCTGCTGCCATACCTCCTTCGACTGTGCACCACAACCATCTAATCACCTGACCCTTCCCCTGACTGCACTGCCAGTCATCACTTCCACCGACAGTGCCGAGCCTCTACTTCATAGCCACAACAGTGCCCCTCCTTTACCACCGATATCACCTCTACTTCATAGCCACAAACTGCATCGCATTCCCACTAGTGCCCAAACCACCCAACCTTCCAACTAAGCACTGTCAAACAGCCTTCCTCCATCACCATGTTCCCTGCCTGAGAACTCCGACATCAACCTCCCCACCCACAGTCACCTCTTATCGCCAATTCGAATCCCCAAATCTAACCCGCAACAAACCCCTACCGCGACCACAACAACAACTACACGGCCTCGAACAAACTACTGCAAACTGCAGCCCCCCTTCAACAGTCACCAACCACTCCCCCCTCTTCATAACTTCATCAACTCCACAATCCCCCTTCAACAAACAACACTGATACATACAACAACCATATTATTGCTGCAAATCAACACAACAATCACTGTTTAGCCAAGAAACTCAACGCAAAACACACTACAAAGCACGCTACAGCACAACACCCCATTCCCACTGACAAGCATTCTAACCATCCATTCCCACTGCCGTTCACAATCTCTCAACTATCGACCTTTCTTCCACCTACAACAGCCAACGTCGAACTCATCATCGCGGCAGCCTTCACCAAATCGAACAACTCGATCAGATACCCCCAAATCGTAGCTCCAAAGTTCGAACACTCAACCAGAGTCTCCAAGTCCAACTCATGAACAACCAATCAACTGCGGCCATTGAACTTCACGACCATCAACTGCGGCCACTCCCCTGAACAACTCGCCTTCCCCAATCCCAATCGATTCGAAGGAACATCCCAAATTCCCTCATCTCCAACATCACCAACCCAATATCGATCGCTAGTAATCATTGGTGGATGAATGAACAATAAATCGAACGAATTTAATTTTGTATTTGTTTTTATGGCTTTTGAAGTAAGTTTGTTTAAGTGTGTTATTCGGTTTTGAAGTAAATCTCGGGTAAAAGGAGTTTGTGATTAAGTGTGTGGTTTGATTTACTGTGTTGTGGGGTAATTAAGTGTACTGTTAGATTTAGTGAGTGTAGCCTTTGGGCTATTTCAGTTTGGGCCGTGTGATTTAGGGTAGAATTTCTTCTTTTCATTTTTTTAGGTTTAATCTTTGTAATTTAGTTGTTCTTTCCAAAAAAAAATCAAACAAACAAACAAATAAGTTTCTTTTGTTTTATTTTACTTCTTTTGATTTCACTTGTTTTATTTTCTTCTTTGATAATCATTCAATTTTTTTTAAGTAAAACCCTATTTTAAGTTTCCTTTTAAAAAAAATATATATATTGTATATATCTTAGTTTTTAATTTTCAGGTTGCCAAAGCAGGAAATAAAGGAACAATAGCTTGCTGAAAATTGCTTTCTTAGCTAGCCAAAATAAATTGCTCTGCTTGCTAAAAAATTCTGCTTTCGTTTCTACTTTTATTTAAATTGAATTGTTGGTTTCTTGCATTTGCATTTTAAAAAAAAATTCATTCGTAGTTGCATTGTTAATACACGTTTTATTTCAGCTTTGCATTTCGTCTTAGAATTTGATTAAATAATAACTCACTTAATTGTATATTGACAGTTGTCTTCTTTGAACAATTTAATTTCTTGGTGTCTAGGCTACGGCAGAGTAATAACCATTTATAAATATTACGGTGATTCGTAAATATTATAGTGGTTGTTCCTCTGAAGGTACTTAAACCTTCGGCTGCACTGCTACGGTGATTCGTGGTGCACCGATAACCCCTGCCCGTTGCCTGGTTGAGAAATATTTTTGTTGATTTAAGACAATTTGTGATTATACAATTTTGGGTTAACTTAGGATAAATCATTTGTAACTAAACCTTGCATTCATTTAGTTGCATTAGTTCATGCATATTTAAGAAAAAAAAAAATTTCAAAAATCCAAAACTAAAAAGAAAATTGTAAATATTCCTTTGAAATTTTTAAATCATTTTCTTTGAAATTTCAAAAAAAAAAAATCCAAAAATTTTTTTTTAGAAAAACCAAAATTCAAAAAAAAAAATTGAAAAATAAAAACAAAACAAAAATCGATTTCCCTTTTCAAAAATAAATATTTTTCGTTTATAAAAAAAAACAAAAAAAAAAAACATTCTTGAAAATGTCAGAATTTCCATATTCGCTTGAATTTTACAATAGTTGTGAAAATCAATATAATCCATATGATTTCAGTCCAAATTCGTATGGATATTTTAACAACTACTATTGTGAAAATAATTCAAATTTCGAACAACAAAATTTTCAAAACGATGACCAACCTTCGACTCTTGAAAATAGCATTGAAATGATTTCATCTTTACTCGAACTTTCTACACGACAAAATCAAGAGATAAATGATTTATGTAATTCTTATTTGTGTAATAACTCGAGTCAAGGATTTCAAAATTTGAATTCAATTCAAAATTAAAACGATTACGATTATAACCCATGCCAATTTAATTTCGAACTACAAAATGAATTTCAAACTCAACATGAAAATGGGAACAACTTTTCAAATGAATTGAGCAATGGGAATAATCTTAACCATGTTACGAGTGAAAATTTTTGTTCTCAACAAATCCAAATCGAAAATTCTCAATTTAATAACTACAAATTGGATTTTGTTGAACAAATGAATGAAATTTACGATGATCACACGGATTTGTTGTTTGAAACTTATATGAAACATCGTGAAAAACAAAATCAAATTTCAACATGTGACGAGTCAAGTGATAATCCACCTTTTACCCAAATCGACGATTTTCAAATAACAAATTTTGAATTTGATAATGACGATCTTAATCAAGTTGTTGAAAATACGGTAATTGAGTTGGATTTCAATTCTTTTGAGGGTGCGAAACTCGATTTAAACTTCGATCTTCCTTTTTCTGAAAATTTGAATACGACAACTTTGAAACTCGATTTACATGATGAAGTTGTTGATAATCCAACAAATGAAGTCGTATTTAACGAACATCAGTTTTATGGACTTTTTGAAAACGAGTTGTTGAATTTTGAAGGGGAAAATTTCGATCACCATTTTGGTTTTGAAATCGATACTTTGAAAGAAATTGAACTTCAACCAATTTTTCTATCTACCCCAAAAATCATCGAAAATGAAACAACTCGTACGGTTTTCAATAAAATGACTTTCGTTTTTCCAAATCCACATTCAACTGCGAAATCTTTTACTATTTGGTTTTTCGTGCTTAAGCTGTGTCTCGCACATTTGACGAGACAAATGAATCGGTCTTTAGAAGACCGTTTCATTTACTTTTTGACTGTATACTTTCTCATCTCTTGTAAATAATAATCTTTCATGTAAATATTAGATTTTTATTTTATTTTTCTCCTTCCACTTGGGTTGACTGTGGGGAGACAGTCAAAATAAAGTGTGGGGGGGGGGGGGGAGACTCATCTTCATTCTTTTTTTTTCATGGTTTATTTTTACTTTATAATCACAAAAACAAAAAAAAAATTTAAAAAAAAATCCCAAAAACAAATTTTCTTTTGATTTATTTTTAAAAGAAACACTATAAGTTAAATATATAGCTTTGGTGTATTAAATTGAAATTTTTGGAAATTTATTTGTCTAAACAAAAATAAAAATGAAATTTGATTACAAATAATAATGGTTTAACTAGTATATAGGAAGATTCATAGTGTTAATTATGAAGTATATCCTAATTGAAAATCTTTGTTTTAAAAAGTGGTTGATTTAAAGTAAAGGATATAACATTTTTTTTGTCTTCTTAGTTAAATGGTGCTAAGATGATTTTGCAAAACTCTCTCTCTCTTAAAAAAAAAAAAAAAAAAAAATATCATCCAAGTATTCACTCTCATTTAAAAGTCCTCACGGTTATGCATGGGTGAATTACTTGGAATCTTTGATTATGTGCTTTCATACTCATTTAAAAGTCCTCACGGTTATGCATGTGTGGAATACATGTAAAAAAAAAAGAACATAATAAAAACCACCTACGGTCGATAGGTGTATGCACGAAAGTGTGTGCACTCGCCATGCTCTGTACTCCCCTCACATAAGCCCGAAAGGCAGTGCATGGGTGGTATATCTGGCCTCAGTTTACCTGAGCTAGGTGTGTAATTTTTCTTGCAAATAATGAGAGAGCAAGCAATTGAAATCCTAGCACTATTTTTACTTATTTGATTTGATTTGTTATTGAAAAGAAATGAAAATACCACTTTGATAAAATTTGATAATCAACTAAGGATCCATTTTATAATTACACTTTTTATCAACCGAAACAACAAGTTAAACTATTGTCTATTTGTTATGATAACTTGATTTTTGGTGGAAATTTTGACCAATAAATGACATAAATTTCCAAGAGAATAACCAAAACCTATATTTAACTTATTCGTGTCAATTTAAAAATAAATCCTTCATTTGTAAATATTTTCAAAAATTTGCATTCATCTCTTTGTAAATAAATCTTGCATTTTGTAAATATTTTTATCCCGCACTTGGATTTTGTGGGTAGTATCCGCTAAAAACCCTCACGAGACAGCACTCGTCCTACTGGGGACACCCAGAGGTTTAAGGCTTGTTGCATGCGCTCAATGCAGTTGTGCTTCCTACGAAAACGGATTTATCTTAGTTTTTCTTTATTCGAGGACGAATAAAAAGATACGTGTGGGGGTATTTGATGTGCACATAAATGTGCATATTTTTACCAACATATTTAATCTATTTGAATTAAATAAATGATCATATCGGGTATTTTAACTTGTTTAAACCAAAAATTCAAATTATTCCAAATTGTCACATATTCATCTTCATATATGGGCAAAACGGTCATTTGTGTGCATATATTTGTTTGAGAAAAATAAATATAAAATTTGTATATATTTTTGTAGGAAATTGATCTCAAATAGAAGTGGTTTCATGAAGATATGCATGCACAAAATTAATACAAAGGAATGAAGATGGAAATAATTCAAAGTGAAGAACACGGAGGACCCCACCTACCCACCTACCTTAATGTACAAATTAAAGGCTAATGCACATGCTTTTGGAGTTAATGGCTTCATGTACACTTAATGGGGGATTAAGACATATTACTGATAACTTGGCCTCCACACTTCCTAAGGGGCATTTTGGGCATTCCCTAGAAAAATGAATTAGGGTTTTAACACTTGTATAAATACCCCTTATGTTTCATGTAGATCTTCCTCTTAGTTAGTTAGTTTTAGTTTAGAAAATAAATCAAAGCTCTCTTTCTTTCCATGGCTACTTAGCCATTTCTTCTCTTATGTAATTCTTTTCTTTTATGCAATGTTAATTATTGTTTCTTTTTAATTACATGTTCATTTTCTTTTATGCAAGTAGTGTAGATTTTCCTTTACGCAATTAGAATAGTTTTCCATTTCACTTTGCTCTCTTTTTGCTTTCATGTTGCTTTCTACATTTGTTGATTTGATAACAAATATGAGAGCTTAATCCCTACAATTTAGGGGTAATGAAGCTCTCTAGTATGTAGATGCAACATTTTGATATTTATACTCTCTTTTTGTGCTTTAATGGAAACACTTGAAGTGGTTTAATGATGTTGTTTAGCTTTGAATTTGATAGTCTATGTTGTTCATAACAAATAGGCTATGCTTAAACAAACATAACACAAATTGCCTCTTCATCTAAATACGATTATGGCAAAGAAGTGAATGTTGAAATTGAAATTTGATAGCCTATATTTCTAAACAATAGTTAATAGGCTATGCTTAAAATAGATTTTTATTTCAACTTTGTTGTCATATTTCATGAGAGTTAAATGTGTATTAGTGGTTGTGTTATAGTTTGATGGTTTATATTGAGCTAATTAATAGCACAAATATACCATACTTATGATAAGCACATCAACTAATTCACTAATGACAAGAAAAGAGAGATCATAACTTCATTTTGTTGATTTATGTGATCTAGAGAGTGGAAGTTGCCTCTAAATTGTCTTAACACTCTCATATTTTTATCTATTTTCTTTTGACATTTTTCTTTTTGTTTTTAGTTAATCACTCTTTCAACTTTGGTTAATTTGATTGAGTAGAATTTTAAAATCATCAATTCCCTGTGGATCGACCCGTATTCGCCACGTGCTACATTCGTACACCGTGCGCTTGCGGTTATTTTAAATTTAAATTCGTTCGACGGTTTTGTAAACCGATAGAATTTCCGTCGACGAACAAGTTTTTGGCGCCGTTGCCGGGGATTTGCTTTGATTTTAATTTTCTATTCTTTGAATTATTTTTATTTGATTTTTGTGTGATTTTATTTTGTGTGTTTGTTTGCTTATTGAAAAAAAAGTGTGTTTGTTGTGTGATTTTTGTTTTTGCCTTTGTTTATGTGTTTGCATTAAAAAAAAGTTGTGTGTTTGTTTGATTTTTGTGTGCATTTGTTGTTTATGTGCTTGTTTTCTTTCCGTTTGTTTTGCATTTGCATCTCTTCATAAAAAAAAACATTCCATTTTCCAAGACATTTGCATCTACAAATTGGCATTTCATCTTTGCAAGTTACAAATTTCATTTTGTTTACAGTTTTTTTCCCCCTCTGTCTCTCTGTTTTCATTTCTATGCACAGTGCACACCTGCAACATCGTCCCCCTTCTCTGTTTCAAGCATTCCCATTTCCTGCTGCCATACCTCCTTCGACTGTGCACCACAACCATCTAATCACCTGACCCTTCCCCTGACTGCACTGCCAGTCATCACTTCCACCGACAGTGCCGAGCCTCTACTTCATAGCCACAACAGTGCCCCTCCTTTACCACCGATATCACCTCTACTTCATAGCCACAAACTGCATCGCATTCCCACTAGTGCCCAAACCACCCAACCTTCCAACTAAGCACTGTCAAACAGCCTTCCTCCATCACCATGTTCCCTGCCTGAGAACTCCGACATCAACCTCCCCACCCACAGTCACCTCTTATCGCCAATTCGAATCCCCAAATCTAACCCGCAACAAACCCCTACCGCGACCACAACAACAACTACACGGCCTCGAACAAACTACTGCAAACTGCAGCCCCCCTTCAACAGTCACCAACCA
This sequence comes from Allium cepa, assembly GCA_030765085.1. Classification (NCBI taxonomy): domain Eukaryota; kingdom Viridiplantae; phylum Streptophyta; class Magnoliopsida; order Asparagales; family Amaryllidaceae; genus Allium; species Allium cepa. Next base: position 141,608,998 of record CM060931.1, on the reverse strand, counting down.
CTCCCCCCTCTTCATAACTTCATCAACTCCACAATCCCCCTTCAACAAACAACACTGATACATACAACAACCATATTATTGCTGCAAATCAACACAACAATCACTGTTTAGCCAAGAAACTCAACGCAAAACACACTACAAAGCACGCTACAGCACAACACCCCATTCCCACTGACAAGCATTCTAACCATCCATTCCCACTGCCGTTCACAATCTCTCAACTATCGACCTTTCTTCCACCTACAACAGCCAACGTCGAACTCATCATCGCGGCAGCCTTCACCAAATCGAACAACTCGATCAGATACCCCCAAATCGCAGCTCCAAAGTTCGAACACTCAACCAGAGTCTGCAAGTCCAACTCATGAACAACTAATCAACTGCGGCCATTGAACTTCACGACCATCAACTGCGGCCACTCCCCTGAACAACTCGCCTTCCCCAATCCCAATCGATTCGAAGGAACATCCCAAATTCCCTCATCTCCAACATCACCAACCCAATACCGATTACTAGCAATCATTGGTGGATGAATGAACAATAAATCGAACGAATTTAATTTTGTATTTGTTTTTATGGCTTTTGAAGTAAGTTTGTTTAAGTGTGTTATTCGGTTTTTAAGTAAATCTCGGGTAAAAGGAGTTTGTGATTAAGAGTGTGGTTTGATTTACTGTGTTGTGGGGTAATTAAGTGTATTGTTAGATTTAGTGAGTGTAGCCTTTAGGCTATTTCAGTTTGGGCCGTGTGATTTAGGGTAGAATTTCTTCTTTTCATTTTTTTAGGTTTAATCTTTGTAATTTAGTTCTTCTTTCCAAAAAAAAACAAATAAACAAATAAGTTTCTTTTGTTTTATTTTACTTCTTTTGATTTCACTTGTTTTATTTTCTTCTTTGATAATCATTCAATTTTTTTAAGTAAAACCCTACTTTTAAGTTTCCTTTCAAAAAAAATAAAATATATTGTATATATCTTAGTTTTTAATTTTCAGGTTGCCAAAGCAGGAAATAAAGGAACAATAGCTTGCTGAAAATTGCTTCCTTAGCTAGCCAAAATAAATTGCTCTGCTTGCTAAAAAATTCTGCTTTCATTTCTACTTTTATTTGAATTGAATTGTTGGTTTCTTGCATTTGCATTTTAAAAAAAAATTCATTCGTAGTTGCATTGTTAATACACGTTTTATTTCAGCTTTGCATTTCGTCTTAGAATTTGATTAAATAATAACTCACTTAATTGTATATTGACAGTTGTCTTCTTTGAACAATTTAATTTCTTGGTGTCTAGGCTACGGCAGAGTAATAACCATTTATAAATATTACGGTGATTCGTAAATATTATAGTGGTTGTTCCTCTGAAGGTACTTAAACCTTCGGCTGCATTGCTACGGTGATTCGTGGTGCACCGATAACCCCTGCCCGTTACCTGGCTGAGAAATATTTTTTTTGATTTAAGACAATTTGTGATTATACAATTTTGGGTTAACTTAGGATAAATCATTTGTAATTAAACCTTGCATTCATTTAGTTGCATTAGTTCATGCATATTTAAGGAAAAAAAAAACAAAAAAAAATTTCAAAAATCCAAAACTAAAAAGAAAATTGTAAATATTCCTTTGAAATTTTTAAATCATTTTCTTTGAAATTTCAAAAAAAAAAAATCCAAAATTTTTTTTTAGAAAAACCAAAATTCAAAAAAAAAAATTGAAAAATAAAAACAAAACAAAAATCGATTTCCCTTTTCAAAAATAAATACTTTTTCGTTTATAAAAAAAAAACCAAAAAAAAAAAACATTCTTGAAAATGTCAGAATTTCCATATTCACTTGAATTTTACAATAGTTGTGAAAATCAATATAATCCATATGATTTCAGTCCAAATTCGTATGGATATTTTAACAACTACTATTGTGAAAATAATTCAAATTTCAAACAACAAAATTTTCAAAACGATGACCAACCTTCGACTCTTGAAAATAACATTGAAATGATTTCATCTTTACTCGAACTTTCTACACGACAAAATCAAGAGATAAATGATTTATGTAATTCTTATTTGTGTAATAACTCGAGTCAAGGATTTCAAAATTTGAATTCAATTCAAAATTCAAACGATTACGATTATAACCCATGCCAATTTAATTTCGAACTACAAAATGAATTTCAAACTCAACATGAAAATGGGAACAACTTTTCAAACGTATTGAGCAATGGGAATAATCTTAACCATGTTACGAGTGAAAAATTTTGTTCTCAACAAATCCAAATCGAAAATTCTCAATTTAATAACTACAAATTGGATTTTGTTGAACAAATGAATGAAATTTACGATGATCACACGGATTTGTTGTTTGAAACTTATATGAAACATCGTGAAAAACAAAATCAAATTTCAACATGTGACGAGTCAAGTGATAATCCACCTTTCTAAGGGGCATTAAGACATGTTAATGATAACTTGGCCTCCACACTTCCTGATGGGCATTTTGGGCATTCCCTAGAAAAATGAATCAGGGTTTTAACACTTGTATAAATACCCCTTATGTTTCATGTAGATCTTCCTCTTAGTTAGTTAGTTTTAGTTTAGAAAATAAATCAAAGCTCTCTTTCTTTCCATGGCTACTTAGCCATTTCTTCTCTTATGTAATTCTTTTCTTTTATGCAATGTTAATTATTGTTTCTTTTTAATTACATGTTCATTTTCTTTTATGCAAGTAGTGTAGATTTTCCTTTATGCAATTAGAATAGTTTTCCATTTCACTTTGCTCTCTTTTTGCTTTCATGTTGCTTTCTACATTTGTTGATTTGATAACAAATATGAGAGCTTAATCCCTACAATTTAGGGGTAATGAAGCTCTCTAGTATGTAGATGCAACATTTTGATATTTATACTCTCTTTTTGTGCTTTAATGGAAACACTTGAAGTGGTTTAATGATGTTGTTTAGCTTTGAATTTGATAGTCTATGTTGTTCATAACAAATAGGCTATGCTTAAACAAACATAACACAAATTGCCTCTTCATCTAAATATGATTATGGCAAAGAAGTAAATGTTGAAATTGAAATTTGATAGCCTATATTTCTAAACAATAGTTAATAGGCTATGCTTAAAATAGATTTTTATTTCAGCTTTGTTGTCATATTTCATGAGAGTTAAATGTGTATTAGTGGTTGTGTTATAGTTTGATGGTTTATATTGAGCTAATTAATAGCACAAATATACCATACTTATGATAAGCACATCAACTAATTCACTAATGACAAGAAAAGAGAGATCATAACTTCATTTTGTTGATTTATGTGATCTAGAGAGTGGAAGTTGCCTCTAAATTGTCTTAACACTCTCATATTTTTATCTATTTTCTTTTGACATTTTTCTTTTTTTTTAGTTAATCACTCTTTCAACTTTCGTTAATTCGATTGAGTAGAATTTTAAAATCATCAATTCCCTGTGGATCGACCCGTATTCGCCACGTGCTACATTCGTACACCATGCGCTTGCGGTTATTTTAAATTTAAATTCGTTCGACGGTTTTCTAAACCGATAGAATTTCCGTCGACGAACAGGTGGCGCCCCACTGTTTGGATGGTAGCTATAGTAGGCATAAGTGCGGAATGCCTATGCTGGCTAAGATTTATATCTTTACTTTCGAAATATTTCCTACACTATGCACTAGTAATAATATCAAATGTTTCTTTTTAATGCGTATCAAGCATCTTTGACCATCATAAGGAGAAATCTCCTTCGATTCTGCGTTTGCATTGTGTGTGCGTGCGGGAGGCCTTATGGTAGTCTCATTTTTAAAAGCATTGCGAATTGACTTTAAAAATATTCCTCTATTTTGTTTTAAAGATACTGTTTTGAGTTCTCACACCAGTCACATGACTGACTCGGAGTTTATTGTTTTCCTTCCTAAACTCTGGGTGCCCACCAATTTCCACACGGGCAGTCAAGAGTTAAGGTTTATCAGGATATTCAGGAGTTGCTGGAGGCAAGCTGGATGACATGGCGTATTACTTGTATATAGTATTTCTTTCTGCTATTTGTTTGTTGTCGTGCACTCTGATGATGTGATGTAATGTAATATGATGTAATGTAATAACTGATATAGTTCTTTGTTTAAAGATTATTCATTTATCTATTATATGTTGTTTCGCTGTGAATTGTGAGATTCTGATGTTGTTCTGTTATTTCTTTCTGTTCTATTCTATCTTTTTCTCTCTTTCTTCTTCTTTAACCCTAACGATATGGTTTTTCGGCTTTCGATTGCTCGACAGTTGATACAGTGGACGTATTGATGTCGGCGTTCGTGGACGAAAAATCGCGATCGTTACATTTGGTATCAGAGCTTATGGTTAAGCGACAACCTTAGCTCTGTTGGGTATAACTCATTAGAGATAGAGTCAGCAGTACTCTAGAATAAGTGTGAGTGTAATAATAGATACGAGTACGTATTTGTTAGTGAATATAAAAATTGTTTTATGTTGTGATGATTGGTTTGTTGAGTGGTATATGGATTCTGGTCGGTATAGTCTGTACAACTCTATCGATAGGGATCTCTAAACACTTGTACAGAGCAAATTCGACACGATATTGTTTTAAATAGGGTAAATGAAATAATTTTACCTTGATTATATTTTATATGTAAAGGAATAATTTTTCGGAATTATTAAAGTGTATATGAATTGATTGTTTGGTTGTTGAATAAGTTAAATAAAATTCCAAAGAAGTGTTTTGAAAGGATTTGATATTTTGGGGAAAAAATTGTTGTTTTGGAGAAATTAAAGCTCTAAACTCTTTTCGGTCGCTGGAAAATAATTCCGGTGATGATCGCGACATCATTGGTGTTCATTTTCGGGTTTCCAAAAGAGGGATTGCTGCCAAGTAATTTTAAATGGAAGTTGTTTGGAAAATTTGGATTTAGAAGTTAATAAATAAGTTGTATAACTTATAGAATGGGAAAGGATAAGTAAAAACCAATTATTGAAGTGGTTAAAACAATTTTTGTTAAGCAAAATGAGATGGAATTTGAATAAATGGTGAAATTTGACTTTGGTAAAAAGTTAAATAGAAATGAAATCTGAATTGAATTTATGAGTGGGAACTTTAGTTAAGTTAAACAAAAGGTGTTTGGAATGAAATAAAACTTAAGTGATGTTGAATGGAATGGATTTTGGTATCGAAGTAATTAATAAGTGAATTAATGAAATGAAGTCATTAAGAATTTGAACTTGAGTAATATAAATGAAATTCAACATTTTATTGTTAAAGGAATTAGCAATTGAATTGATAAAGGGATTGCATGTTAATCAATTAAATGTAAATAATGGATATGAAATAATGGATGTAAGTGTGAATTCATTAAAAGCTAATGTTATTGGAAGTTGAATAAATTGAATGGAAGTCAATTTAATATGATCCAATTGGAATTAAATGTGTTGAACCAAATTAAATGTAAAGTGAATAAATTTGGTTGTATTGAATAAACATTGGTTATTATTTGATTGTTAATTGATTGTATATAAATTCATTAAGTGTTAATGAAATTGAATTAGCAAAAATTAGAAGCTAAAGTAATTGAATCCAACTTGGAAGAAAATGAACTTGAATAGAATTTAATTTGATTTGGAAGTGAACCAACTTGAATGAAAATTAGATAATGCAAACTAATTAAAATTGAATATGAATAAATGTTACTAAAATCCAATGTTAATAAATCAATTGGAAAACCAATTCATTAAATGTTAATGAGAAGTAAATTTATATTGATTTGGTAGTTGCATTTGTTGCTTTTGTTGCATTTGCTATGTTGGCACATGTAGTTGTTATGTCGCTATATGATGTATATTGATATTATTTTCATATATGCATGTTCTCATGTTGTTTGTTGAGTGTTTAGTAAGTGCGGATCGCGTTTGCTTTGCATTTGGAGCTCGCTTTCGCGCTATATTAGCCGTATATGCTTGCTAATAATATATAAGGTACATATCTCGGATTACATACCGTACTTTCACACTTTTTTCCCTGCGGGATGCCTCATCACTTGATGAGATGTATATTTGTGATATATATACTGTCATTTTTTTTCGGATCGAGCCGCGCAAAGGAGACTCTGGCGAATTTTTCCGAAAATTTAAGGCGTTTGAATATTTTTGAGAAAAATTGGAAAGTTTTGAAAATTTTAACTTTGATTTGGAATTGGAAGTTAAACGATGTAATTGATTTTGAAAAGGATAACTAAGTATGATTTGAAAACTTAGTAAAGTATTGTAAGAAGTTTAACAATGATTTTGGAAAGTTAATGAATTCTGTAACTTTTTCTTACTTGGTAACTTCGAGGACGAAATTCTTTTAAGAGGGGAAGATTATAACGACCCAGAATTTTTATTAATTAAAAATTATATATTTAATTAATTTTAAATATTAATAAGTGAAATTTATAAGTCGAATAAATTTTATTGCGAATAATTAGATTTAATTGGATAATTAAATCGATAATTTAATATGTTAAATTACAGAAAAAATTGAAAATTGGGTTTAATATGATTGAAAATGATTTGTAAAATTTTATTTTGTCATATTGGAGTTAGAATGATGTTTTAGAACTTTTAAAATCGAATTAAAAATTAATTTGTGAAAATTGAATATTTTAATATTTAAATCGACTAGTGAAATTAGTCAATTTTCGAACAGTCTCAGAATTAGACGAAACTAGTTCCATTGGATCCGTAATAGTTTTTTTATTATCGGATTTCAATTTTCGTAGCAATCGGAGTTTTCGTTTGACCGTGGCAGCTCGAAACGCATCGAAATTGTTTTAATATTAATTTGGCGAGTTAAAATAGCCATTTTTCAAACAGTCTCGGATTTCGACGAAACCAGTTTCATCGGATCCGTAATGTGATATTATTGTATAGTTTCAAATTTCGTGTCAATCGGATTTACCGTTTGTCCGGTGCAAGCTAAAACGCCTAGAAATTTGATTTACCGATTTAATTTTAAATCGAACGTTTATTGCCATAACTCGCACAGATGATCGAATTAGCTTCCGAAACACATTCCATTGTGTTCGTAACGTGGGGTAAACCTTAGGAATGCCAACCGGCACGCTTCGTTTGGAGTTCGGAAATTTCGGGATGAATAGTGTTCGGTTAAATTTCTATAAAAGGACCTCCCTCTTCACAACATTGTAAACCCTAACCCAACATTGTTCAGCCGCCACTTCTCCATTCTATGGCCAGAAATTAGTTTCAATCTTCCCTCATTATCTTCTAATCCGTAAACATTTGGCCGAAGTCATCAACTAACAAATTGGAGAGCACGATGGGAGCTTCGAATCCATACGAAGATGATGAGTTTTCGTGTGACGTGGAGGGAGATATGTGGCCGCGTTCGTGGGTATATTGCGCACGTTTTCTGATGTCAATAGGTGGCCGAGCTTCAGGCTATTGATGGTGAAGGTGGAGCTTCGAATGGTGGTTCGTATGGTGGCGGTTTGATGAACTCTCGATGCTCGTGGAGGCCGTGGTTCTAAACCCTAGTTCGGCCTTGGTGGGTTTCTTGGTTGCGCGTATTTATCTATAGAAACGTGAGAGAGGAGGAAAAGGAAAGGTGCGGCTGTGATCTAGGGCAAGATGATGCACGGCTGAGATTATAGGTTGTGATTATAAAAGGAAAATTTGTAATTTGTTTTTATTTAAAATTCGTGTAACTTTGAAAATTTGTATCTTTTTCATACAAGGTCGAAAACGCGCGAAACCAGTTGCGTTGGAATCGTATGGACGAGCACTACGCTATGGAATTGGATTGGAGTCGTTTGGAGCTAGAAAAAATTTCAGGTAAAATTAAACGTCCGTTTAATTTTATTTGAAATAAATCGCTAAAGAGAAATTGAAATCAAGGTGAGAACTTCTCATCAATCGAATCGGTTTCGATTTTAATTTTAAATAGTTAGATTTAAAATTGTTGATTGTATGCATGGATGATAAATTGTTATCTATTGATTGTTAAAATAGACATTATGCGCCGTTAGTAAGCGGAGGTTATTTATTAAAAATATATACCGCGATAATTCCAACTTGTATGGAATTGGTATTATTTATGTACTTGGAGTTGATTTTCCCGCATTATATAGCGGATGAGACCCTATTGCGCCGTCTGTTAAGCGGATAATATTTAAAATCCTATATACCGCGATAATTCCATACTGAAACGGAATTGGTATTGTGCTAACATTTGTGGATGCAGGAAAACAGGTTGGTGGGATCCAACTGGATTCCTCAACTGTATTGATTTATTTACAGATATTTTGATATTTGTTAATCATCATATCGATATATAATATTTGGATGTCGTGATTGACTATTTGGTGCTGCTGCATCATCGGATCCATTTCTGAAGTTTTAAAATAATGATTTTTGGTTTTAAAAGGAATTTTAAAGTGATTTTCAAAAGTATACGTTTTATTAAATTTTGAATTGTTAAAATAAATAAACGTTAAAATTTTATTTTCATAAAAGTTATGATTTTTGGAAAATAACGTTAAGTATGATTTTGAAGTATATAAGCTTTAAATAACGATTTTTAAGTTATTAAAAGAATAAATTGGTTTAAATTGGGATTTTTGAATTATTAAAAACGATGTATATAAAAGACTTATAAAATTGATATTTTATAAATTAAAAATGTTGGAATATTGAAACGAGTTTTTATAAGTGTTAAAAATGAAATAAAAATGGATTTCGTAAGTGAACGGAATTTATAGATTTATAAACTGTGAAGTTATAAAATGAATAGATTTTGTAAAATAGAAGATTTATAAGCAATTATCTTATAAATCGGATTTTAGCATTTAAATGAGATATAAATGGAATTTGTAAAAAATGAGATTTATAAATCAAAGCTTATAAATAGAAATGGAATTTATAAACATTTTTTATAAATTCAAAATCAATTGAATTTGATAAATAGAATGTTGAAGTTTATTAAAGGAAATATATTCACGATTTTGGACAGTGAATACATTATTGAATAAAATGGTCATATTTGGCAAAATGGATATTATTAAAAGAAGTTGATTATTTTAACGACGTTTTAAAATGCATTAAATATCGAAACCATAGATTTCAACATTCATTGTTGAAATAGACGTTTTTGAGAAATAGAAGGAAATGATGGACTATAACACTGTTGTTATAGTAAATGGTTTCCGAAAGGAAATGTTTTGTATAGTATTGGGATTTATATATCTATTTAAACTTTGAATCCCTATACTAGTGATTTTGGGTCGTCGTAACGATGTTTTACGCAACATTCGTTTTGACTCAAATTTATGTGTTAAGAAAATGATTTCTTAAAGAATGAAATATATACTTAGTTTTCATTTAAGTATACTGAATATTTTCAAATGTTGAAAATAAATGGATTTGTGAATTACTTATTATTAAATAAGTATGGAAATGTTTTCCAGTATGAACTGAATATTTTAAGACTTTATCTTTTAAAGATAAATTGAAAATGAATATTAGAAATCGATTTGACAATCGTATATTCATAGATATTTTGGAATTATAAATTCATTATGGAATTTATAAAAGAAGGGGAAATTTGTTTAAAAATAAACGTTGATTTATTTTTGAACTGTGGGAATAAATTTACGGATTTGGAACGTAAATATAATATTTAATTGGTTTAAATAAACCATTTTGAAATGAAAGTATTTCCGCGTAAAGAAATGATTGAAATTTATTTTCAAAAGTGGAAAAGGTGAAAAATGATTTGAAAATTTGTTTTCAAATGGTTGAAGTGTGGAAAATTTTATATCTAGTAAAGATACTTTGGAAAGTAAATAATTTGGGAAATTATTTGGAATTTGGTGATGTTGAGCATGCCTATTGATAGTTAAATAATCCGACTATCAATATTTACCTTTAAATGGGTATTTGTTGTGATTTTCTTGAATTTGAATGCCACACTTATTTTGAAAATAAGCACTCACTATTCGGGTTAGCCGGGAAAGGACCTTGGGGTCGTATAACCCATTCCGAATATGTGATACGTCGTAATGGATTGCATTTGATGACCGGATATTTTTGAAAACGGAAGGATTACCGTTGAGTTACTCTGCATCGGCTGATCTCCGATATAGAGGTTTTATCACCCTTAGTGATGGGAAGTCCGGTCGTGATTAGTGAATATCCGGATTGCAAGGACTTCTTTGGAAGTGCCTTCGGTTCTGTTCGATCCCGAACAGACTTGTATGGATTGTATGTCTGACATTACAAGTTGAGATATAAAGATGATTTCTTTCAAATATATTTCTGTTGGTGGCGGAGAATTTATTCTCTTAGCTTAACACCCTTCTCTGAGACGTACGAGCTCAGAGGTTATGTAGTTGAAGGTTATTAGTGATATACTCCCAAATTGGTAATGTGACATGCTGAGTGTTGCTGTGAAATGATCATTGTGTGATCATTTGTGATATGATCATTTGTTTGATCATTTATCTTGGTGATCATTACTTTGATCATTTGTTGACCCAAAGCACATCTTTTGTATAAAGCGTGGCTTTGTGGACGATACTTCGTCGGACCTCACACCCCGGAAATGGTCAAAACAGGAAGGATGCGGCAAGGTTATTAGGGGGTAGCGCCCCTTTAGTGTATGTCATTCCTTCTGGATAGATGTGGTATCATGGTATGGAGCCCAGATATTTAACCTATGTTGTTGCTGCAAATTTTTTGGTTGTTGGAAATCGAGGATCCTCGGATAGATCGGTTACGATCGGGGGATGACATATTCGTGTCAGTAGTTACCTAGTTTGAAAGGTAACCCGACCTTGTGTTGGCAGAGATCCGGTTAGGTTCTCGGGGTGTCTTTCCAGAGGCGTTTCCATGTGGCAATGGGAAGTTCCTTGGCCTGACCATTTGTTGGAAATCCAAAGAAACAATACGATCTTGTACGGTTTTAGTTGTAGAACCTATCATTCACTTATGGTGGCGCCCCACTGTTTGGATGGTAGCTATAGTAGGCATAAGTGCGGAATGCCTATGCTGGCTAAGATTTATATCTTTACTTTCGAAATATTTCCTACACTATGCACTAGTAATAATATCAAATGTTTCTTTTTAATGCGTATCAAGCATCTTTGACCATCATAAGGAGAAATCTCCTCTGATTCTGCGTTTGCATTGTGTGTGTGTGCGGGAGGCCTTATGGTAGTCTCATTTTTAAAAGCATTGCGAATTGACTTTAAAAATATTCCTCTATTTTGTTTTAAAGATAAACTGTTTTGAGTTCTCACACCAGTCACATGACTGACTCGGAGTTTATTGTTTTCCTTCCTAAACTCTGGGTGCCCACCAATTTCCACACGGGCAGTCAAGAGTTAAGGTTTATCAGGATATTCAGGAGTTGCTGGAGGCAAGCTGGATGGCATGGCGTATTACTTGTATATAGTATTTCTTTCCGCTGTTTGTTTGTTGTTGTACACTCTGATGATGTGATGTAATGTAATATGATGTAATGTAATAACTGATATAGTTCTTTGTTTAAATATTATTCATTTATCTATTATATGTTATTCCGCTGCGAATTGTGAGATTCTGATGTTGTTCTGTTATTTCTTTCTGTTCTATTCTATCTTTTTCTCTCTTTCTTCTTCTTTAACCCTAACGGTACGGTTTTCCGGCCTTCGATTGCTCGACAGTTGATACAGTGGACGTATTGATGTCGGCGTTCGCGGACGAAAAATCGCGATCGTTACATTTGGTATCAGAGCTTATGGTTAAGCGACAACCTTAGCTCTGTTGGGTATAACTCATTAGAGATAGAGTCAGCAGTACTCTAAAATGAGTGTGAGTGTAATAATAGATACGAGTGCGTATTTGTTAGTGAATATAAAAATTGTTTTATGTTGTGATGATTGGTTTGTTGAGTGGTATATGGATTCTGGTCGTTATAGTCCGTACAACTCTATCGATAGGGATCTCTAAACACTTGTACAGAGCAAATTCGACACGATATTGTTTTAAATAGGGTAAATGAAATAATTTTACCTTGATTATATTTTATATGTAAAGGAATAATTTTTCGGAATTATTAAAGTGTATATGAATTGATTGTTTGGTTGTTGAATAAGTTAAATAAAATTCCAAAGAAGTGTTTTGAAAGGATTTGATATTTTGGGAAAAAAACTGTTGTTTTGGAGAAATTAAAGCTCAAAACTCTTTTCGGTCGCTGGAAAATAATTCCGGTGATGATCGCGACATCATTTGTAACGACCCTGAATTTTGACCCTGTTTATTTTAATAAATATTAATCTGATTTAATAAAATATGAACTAATTATTTTCAAATGAATATGATTTTGGAATAATTGCCAATTGTTTATGTAAATTTGTATTTTAAAAGGGAATTTGATTTTGGAAATTTAAATAGAACCTTTTAATAATATTGACCTTATGTAACTAAATTAAAATACTGTACCTTGTTTACATTTGGAAATATATTATGGATGATAATATTTAAAATTTAAAATCTAATTCTAACAAAATAAAATATAAATGTAGAACATAAATCAAATATGTGTTTATAACTTAGTTTAAATAAGTGATAGCAAAGTACAAATGAAAATGAATGCAAATATAAGTAAGAAAATTTATTTTGAAATATAACTTGAATATTGACAGTTAAATATAAAGTACTAATGTAAAATTTAAAATAAGGATTAATTAGTTAAGATTTTATACAACATAACTTAATAATCTAAAATAAGAACAAAAGTATAAGATTCAAAGTAAAGTAAAATGAAATCAAATACAATATAAAACCAAACTTTAACTATCATGTATAACTTATATAAATTAGAAGTTAAATAAACAAAATATTTTCATATATAAATTGACAACAACTATATTGTATATTAATTATTCAAGATAGAAACAATAAAACAATTTATTTTTACAAGCAAACCAAAGTAAAATTACATCTGACCCAAACATGTTTATTTTTTCAAGTAAGCAATTCATAAAACATGATTAAGTTTTACACCACATCTTCACATATAAATCTATACATAAGAGATACAAAAATAAAACAAATGTGCAAAGGAAATGTTTATCATTCACAAGTGTCAGTAAGTATGAAGAAACCTGACACATATTGTTTTAATACAAATATCTGCAAACAAGAAAAAAAGAAAGAAACTTGACTAACTAAGGAAGATTGAAATATAAACATTTATAATAACTTACCTTTTCATGCAAGCTACCTACTGAAGAATAACCCATACACATGCATACAATTTGTTTAACTGTACTGCATAATTATAATTATGTTAACAGGTGAACCAACAACATTTAATGCTCCTCTGATTCGAGCACATCTTTGTGTCTATTTGTGTTATGCAAATCCTATTTCACAGAAATGAAATCTAATTAACAGGATTGTATAGCAGTGAGTTAGACATATAAAAACAATAAAGTATAACAGGCTTGAATATATATAGAACCTGCCAATGATTATGTTAAAGCAAGCTATAAAAAAAATCTGTATACTAATAAGGTTATGTGTAGACAATAAGTACATAACATTTAATGACTTAACATTTCAGCCGAATTCAAGAATCATATCAGTATATATATATAAAAAAAAAGAGAAAAATCTTGCCTGATAAAGCCAAAATAGGAAAACTACCTGACTAGTTGCTGCCTTCGTTCACACACTATATCTTTTATATATATGTGTGTGTATGCATCCTTTATTTGATCAGTCACATAATATACCTGAAGAGAATTTAAAGAGTAAATCAAGAGAAGAAGAAATGAAAAGCAAGCAAACTCAGGTTTTAAAACAGATGCAGAACAATTCTAAAATTTCAGGCTTCCAAAAGAGAATAAGTAGTGTTCTTTGTTCAAAAGGCTTACCAGGTGAGTAAACAAAATTTTAAAAGTTTTAAGTCAATTAAAATCAGTTCAAACCTCATTGATATTTGGTTTGTGTATACTTTAGTTTGTACATGTTGTGTGATGTTCTGTGTTCCTCTGAGATTTGCTACAGGATGTTTGTTTCAAATCCTAAATCTATCTGATATTTATTATTGTTAAGGTAAATTTTCTTTTTCAATTCGAACAAAAGATTTAAGCTTAAAATTTAAATTTTAAAGATTTTTTTTTAAAAAAAAATCCTGTTGAAATATGCACTGAAACCTTGTCTACAGGTAAATGGGTGGAAAATTTATAAAATCAAATGTTGTAAAACATTAAGTCAAGATTTTATATTGAATTCATACTGCAATTCGTGATTTTTAAAACAAAAATTAGGAATTTTAAGTTAGTATTTGCAGAGCAGTTTGTATGTAAACAAAAATCACACTTTCACAAATTTTAAACACCGTGATAAATTTTAATCATTGAAATTTGAACCGAGGATAGTATGATCATCAGTGATCACGGGAAAAATAGGCTATAATTTTTCCATTTCGTATATTTGTACAACTGAGTCATTTTAGGGTTTTTGGCTTGAGTTTTGTCATGTCTGCAAACGTGGAGAGTTTGTCACCTATGAATGATCGAGCTTCACGCGATTCACGGGGAAGGAAGCATGTCGTGTAGTCAAAATGTAGTTGAATTTTTAGCTTCTCTGGTGATCTACGGTGATCGTGAGGCGATTCCATTGATTGCCTTGTTTTCCAGTTTTTCGACTCAAAGGCTAATTTTTGATTTAGATTCTTATGTGTTATCCTGAGATTCGTTTCTGGGTCTTTGAGTAATTCGTGGTTTGTCGAGAAGGTTGGGGATCGCCGCAGCGTGGCCGAGGAGTTGTGCAGGTGCACGGCGTGGAGGTGGAGAACGACGTCGTGTCAGTGAGGTTACTCGTGTCGTGCTCGAATAATTTGGGGGTTTCCTTCGAGTTTGATTCGAGTGTGGAGGCACGTGAGTTAATTCGTGTGTTGTAGCTTAGTGCTTTGAGAAATTAAAACTGTAACTAAAAAAAAAAGAACAAGAAGAAGAAAGGATTTGTACAGTGTTGTCTCGGGAAGATTTGGTGAAGACTCGAAGAATACACGGGAAAAGGGGAGTGGGACTCGGTGATGAACTCGAGCGAACTAAAGGGGGAAACTCGGGTTTGTAGTTTTAAAACTTCAGCATGTTATAAAATTAGGAAATTAAGTAAATCACTTTCAAACAAATCGAAAGTGTTATAAAACTTAATAAAGTTTTTAACAGTTTTAAATTAAAACTTAAATGCAAGCTCCAGTCATTTAGTAGGTACTTAACAAATTGCATTCAGCACTTTATTTTAGTTAAGCAATTGATTTGAGTGAAGATTAAAGTTAATCAACATTTAAGAATTCAAACCTTAAAAAAATTCTTTCAAATGTTAATTAAAATTAATAGTAATTTACTAACAATTTTATAAGTAATTAAGAATGATACTTTAAAATCATAATTAGAGATCGAATAATAATTAAGAAATAAATTAATTTGTAATTAACTACGTAGATAGATTAATGAACATAGTTAATTAATCAAGAGATTTAAATAAGAATTAAGAAATGATTAATGAAGTAATCAACAATTAAAAATTTGATAAACAAGTTATTTGATTTATAATTAAGGTTTGCAGCTAATAATTAAGGAAAAGCTAATTAAGTAATTAAGGTTAAACAAATTGATTTGAGTGGATTACTTGAGTAATTGAGGAATAAATTACTTATTGTAATTAATGAAGTTTAAAATGAATTGTTTAAGTTAATTAATTAAGTTTAATTAATTTAAATAATTATTCGGTGATGTGATAAGTGTAATTACTTGGAGAAGTAATTGATGATAATGACTAGAAGAAATTGATTGAGGATTGACAATGGAAGTAATTTGAGTATAATTGCTTTGTGTAATTTAATCAAGGAATTGATTAAAGGAAATCAGTTGGGGAGAATTTAAGTGATGTGATAAGAGTAATTAAAGGAGATTGATTACTGAATAATATTAATCAGGGATGATTAATAAATAGAGTTTAATTGAAGATTTAATTACTTAAGGTAATTCATTTAATAGAGGATAATGAAATGAAATGTAATTAGCAATCATTAAATAATAATGAAAGATTAAAGAATAATTAATTGGTAAAATTAAGAAGTAATGTAATGTATAAAATTGAAGGTTAGTTTCTATATTTGGATTAGATAATTAGTTTGGGAAAATAATTAAAAGATGATTACTTAAATAAAATTAAATGTTAATTAATCAAGTGATTAATTTATTAACTGATTGATAATTGGTCAATAGTTATATAAGCAAGATTATGGTAATGTAATAGTTAATTTAATTTACTTTAAATTATTAAAGATGCAAGTGATTAATTTAATCCATTTTTAAATTAATTATAGCTAACATGGTTGCTTATATAAGGATGGATGATATTGTTTACTCTGAATGGTTTGAAATTCCTAGCATAAGATAAATGATGCTGTATGAAATGTATGCTTGATGGTAGTATGATAATAATATGGATTATCTGTTGTGATGGTAATTACCTGTTTATGATGATGATGTTCTATTGTGATATTGTGAGTTATCTATCTGTGTGCATATGGATAATTACATTTTTTATTTTATAACTCTAAAACAACTTGGCCCTAAAAGACACGTTTTGGATTTCGATGAGACCGGGATCGGGTTTCCACATTTGGAATATCCGAAAACCACATCGATCCAAATTAACGTTAGGTCGTTAATCTGATGTGAAGATGAAGATTCAGAATGCAAGGGTTGTCGTCGTTAACTCTAAGGGTGATTCCAAAATGAGTGTAACGAGATAATGCCTTCGGTTTCGTTCGAACCCGGAACGAACTTGTATGGATTGAATGCTTTCAACACATCGTCAGGCGGGCGATGAGCATTCTAAGAAATTTGTTCTCTAAAGGTAATCGTAGCCTCAAGCCTCATCAACCGGGAATGGCTAAAACAGGGGAGATGCAGCAAGGTTAGGTGGGTCATGCCCAAGCAGGACAAGATATTTCCCCTGTCTAGATGTCCCTTTTTATTCGGCTTAGTGGGTGGTTGGGCACGCCAACCACGGGGTTTATCTTGTTCGGGACTGTTCAGTAAGGAATGGTTCCGGCCTTGTGTTGCAGGGGATGAAGGGAGTAATCCTCGGTACGGTGATCTAGGCCCCGTACTGTGACGGGCGGTACCCCAGTAGCCCTGCCATTGTATGGAATCCATTTTCCAATAAGTGCCCACGGTTTTGATTGTATTACCCACTTTTGTGGCTAGTAGATGGAATTTAATCATGTAACAATTTCGGCTATTTTCTATTTACTTGAAAACCCTAGACACTATTATAATATCACAGAATTTCCTATGAAATGTTTTGGTTAGCGTAAGGTAAAAACTTACCCGTATTTATTTGTGGGAAGTCTTACGTGATACCTTTATTTTCAAAAGCTTTTCAAGTTAAACAACCTTAAACTGTTTACTCATACCAGACCCATGTCTGACCCGGAGTTTATATTTTGTTTTTCATAAACTCTCGGGTACCCAAATTTTTACGGGTAGTCAAGGGATTCAGGTTAGCTTTGACGAATTCTGGAGGAGCAATGGAGCATGAGGCTTCAGCGTCGTAGATATCTATCTTGTTCCGCTGTGTTAGTTAGAGTATGTTGTATATTGTGATGTATGTAGTGACAGATGTATATAAAATATGTCAAGTGTATAATATTGTATAACTCTGATATATGTAAAACGATGTAATTATTATGTGATGTATTATATTTTATTTCGTTTCCACTGTGAGATTTCGTGTTTGCTGTTCTTTCTTTCTCTTTCTTTTCTATTTCTATCCCTTTCTTTCTTTCTGATGATACGTCTTTCTGGTGGTAGAAGGACGGGTCGTCACAGTTGGTATCAGAGCTGAAAGGTTAAGTGAGAACCTTGGCTCTGGTGGAGATTTCTCATGAGAGTTAGAATTAGTAGTACTCTAGAATGAGTCCGAGCGTAAAAATAGATATGAGTGCGTACTTGTTAGTGAATATAAAATGATTTTATATTATGTTGATTGATTTATTGAGTGGTATATGAACCTTCGTCAGTGCGGTCTGTACAACTGGACCGAAGAGGTTTCTAAACACTTGAATAGATCAATTCGACATGATATTGTTTTCAAAAGTGGGTGAATTAAATAATTTCATCCAAAATCTATTTTGATATATATATATATATATATATAATAAAAAGAAAAAAAAGTTTTGTTTTTGTAAATTAATATATATATAATTATAGTATTTGGATGATAGTGTTAATAGACAAATAGGATTATAAAGATTTACAATGGCTTATATAACCAAGGAAGTAAGACATTTAATTTGGAGTCAAAATTTAAAAAAAAGAAGAAGTTGAAAATGAGTATTTATTTTGAATTAAGTTGGAAGTTTAATTTAATTTTTAGAATTAAACTAATGATTAAAAACATAATAATAATAAGGATGTAAATAAATTGAGATATGGGTAAATGAAATTAAGATCTTATTTAATCAAATCCAAGTGGGTTGGTAGATTAAAGAGGATAGTATGGTGCTTAATTTAGGAGAAGTTAAGAAAAAATTGAATTGAAATAGAATTCAGTTGGGATATAGATGGTGTTAAATAAATTAAATTCTTACTTAAATATATAAAGGTAAGTTGAAATGGAATTGAATTGGAATAAATAGGTTCCGGTAACTTGTAAAAGAAATTAGCAACATTGATTAGGAATATTTTTGGCTATGGATAAGTGTTCAATCTTGAGTTAAAATGAAATAAAAATCCAAAATTGAATTATAAAATAAAATTGAACACTGATAAAATAATAAGATGATTTTTGGAAGATAAAATCTAAGTCAAGTATGGATGGAATAAATATGGCCTTGAAATTAATCAAAATAAAATAAATGCAAGTGAACTAATTTGGAATAAATTGGTTGATTTAATAGGTTAATGGGATTTAAATTGGTTAAATAGAAGTTTGATTATGAGATAATAAATGGAATTTGATCTTGTGAGTATCAAATAAGTTGGAAATAATTTAAATATGAAATTAAACAAGTAAATTAACCAAAGATTAAACTTTATAGAAGCATAGCTTCAAGGGAAGTGAGAGTTTATTTAGTGAAAGCTTGATTGATGATTTAAGTTGAATGAAATAAAATCTTTATTCAAAAAGAATAGTTGGATAAAAATTAAAATTGGGTAAATAAACTC
This sequence comes from Allium cepa, assembly GCA_030765085.1. Classification (NCBI taxonomy): domain Eukaryota; kingdom Viridiplantae; phylum Streptophyta; class Magnoliopsida; order Asparagales; family Amaryllidaceae; genus Allium; species Allium cepa. The sequence continues at coordinate 141,589,765 of CM060931.1, read as the reverse complement.
TGATGGCTTATCAAAAGGGAATTTAAATATTGGAAATAAAAGGTATACTTGTTTGATACAGATCTGAAATTTAAAGTGAAAATGAATGTGTTTAAGAATAAGTGGATGTGAGTGTGGAGAATAAATGAAATTGAGGCTCATAAAGTTAAGAGTGGAATTATAAGCCAAAATAAAATTATTTTGTACTTAGGAAATGAAATAGACATCCAAATCAGAATTACAAACTAGAAATAAACTCAAGAATTATAATGTAGTGATTTTTCTGATAAAATCAAATATTAAATTGGAAGTGGAAATAAACTAAGATGAAATAAATGGGCAAATTAAGTATGTAAATGAAATTAGAATTGGTCAAATAAAGTTGGATGGTGAATTAATAAATTTGTTGGTGAATTAAAATGAATGGGAAGCTGAGACCTTGAGTTATTTATATATAAAATTCAACTTGGATTAGAGTTATATCTTATAGGATTGAATTGCCAGAACCGAAGTCTGGAATTCATAATGTATCCCATGCATCTCATCTTGGAATTTTGTTTAGGATCCATCATTAGTTATAGAACTAGTAGTACAAGGAGATTTGGAACTCAAGCGGATTTTGACTGTAGTTCGGAATCCTGTTCAGATTGTTGATCAACTGAGAGGCAACTCGAGAGTAAGTAGTGAAGCTGGTTGAGTGCAGTAGAGCGAGAATCTCAGTGATTGCATCTGGGAGACTCTGGATAGTTTTAGGGAAGTTTATCCGGATTTGTGTTCGGATAGCTAGTGTTGCTTGTTAGGATAAACTGTTTGATTGTTTGCTATTGTATGAATGATATGTATGTGTGAATGGTTAGTATTACAGCTTTTAAATTATTTTTGTTTTAAATTTCGGGGACGAAATTCTTTTGAGGGGGGAGGAATGTAACGACCCTGAATTTTGACCCTGTTTATTTTAACAAATATTTAATCTGATTTAATAAAATATGAACTAATTATTTTCAAATGAATATGATTTTGGAATAATTGCCAATTGTTTATGTAAATTTGTATTTTAAAAGGGAATTTGATTTTGGAAATTTAAATAGAACCTTTTAATAATATTGACCTTATGTAACTAAATTAAAATACTGTACCTTGTTTACATTTGGAAATATATTATGGATGATAATATTTAAAATTTAAAATCTAATTCTAACAAAATAAAATATAAATGTAGAACATAAATCAAACATGTGTTTATAACTTAGTTTAAATAAGTGATAGCAAAGTACAAATGAAAATGAATGCAAATATAAGTAAGAAAATTTATTTTGAAATATAACTTGAATATTGACAGTTAAATATAAAGTACTAATGTAAAATTTAAAATAAGGATTAATTAGTTAAGATTTTATACAACATAACTTAATAATCTAAAATAAGAACAAAAGTATAAGATTCAAAGTAAAGTAAAATGAAATCAAATACAATATAAAACCAAACTTTAACTATCATGTATAACTTATATAAATTAGAAGTTAAATAAACAAAATATTTTCATATATAAATTGACAACAACTATATTGTATATTAATTATTCAAGATAGAAACAATAAAACAATTTATTTTTACAAGCAAACCAAAGTAAAATTACATCTGACCCAAACATGTTTATTTTTTCAAGTAAGCAATTCATAAAACATGATTAAGTTTTACACCATATCTTCACATATAAATCTATACATAAGAGATACAATAATAAAACAAATGTGCAAAGGAAATGTTTATCATTCACAAGTGTCAGTAAGTATGAAGAAACCTGACACATATTGTTTTAATACAAATATCTGCAAACATGAAAAAAAGAAAGAAACTTGACTAACTAAGGAATATTGAAATATAAACATTTATAATAACTTACCTTTTCATGCAAGCTACCTACTGAAGAATAACCCATACACATGCATACAATTTGTTTAACTGTACTGCATAATTATAATTATGTTAACAGGTGAACCAACAACATTTAATGCTCCTCTGATTCGAGCACATCTTTGTGTCTATTTGTGTTATGCAAATCCTATTTCACAGAAATGAAATCTAATTAACAGGATTGTATAGCAGTGAGTTAGACATATAAAAACAATAAAGTATAACAGGCTTGAATATATATAGAACCTGCCAATGATTATGTTAAAGCAAGCTATAAAAAAAATCTGTATACTAATAAGGTTATGTGTAGACAATAAGCACATAGCATTTAATGACTTAACATTTCAGCTGAATTCAAGAATCATATCAGTATATATATAAAAAAAAAAGAGAAAAATCTTGCCTGATAAAGCCAAAATAGGAAAACTACCTGACTAGTTGCTGCCTTCCTTCATGCACTATATCTTTTATATATATGTGTGTTTATGCATCCTTTATTTGATCAGTCACATAATATACCTGAAAAGGAATTTAAAGTGTAAATCAGGAGAAGAAGAAATGAAAAGCAAGCAAACTCAGGTTTTAAAACAGATGCAGAACAATTCTAAAATTTCAGGCTTCCAAAAGAGAATAAGTAGTGTTCTTTGTTCAAAAGGCTTACCAGGCGAGTAAACAAAATTTTAAAAGTTTTAAGTCAATTAAAATCAGTTCAAACCTCATTGATATTTGGTTTGTGTATACTTTAGTTTGTACATGTTGTGTGATGTTCTGTGTTCCTCTGAGATTTGCTACAGGATGTTTGTTTCAAATCCTAAATCTATCTGATATTTATTATTGTTAAGGTAAATTTTCTTTTTCAATTCGAACAAAAGATTTAAGCTTAAAATTTAAATTTTAAAGATTTTTTTTTTTTTAAAAAAATCCTGTTGAAATATGCACTGAAACCTTGTCTACAGGTAAATGGGTGGAAAATTTATAAAATCAAATGTTGTAAAACATTAAGTCAAGATTTTATATTGAATTCATACTGCAATTCGTGATTTTTAAAACAAAAATTAGGAATTTTAAGTTAGTATTTGCAGAGCAGTTTGTATGTAAACAAAAATCACACTTTCACAAATTTTAAACACCGTGATAAATTTTAATCTTTGAAATTTGAACTGAGGATAGTATGATCATCAGTGATCACGGGAAAAATAGGCTATAATTTTTCCATTTCGTATATTTGTACAACTGAGTCATTTTAAGGTTTTTGGCTTGAGTTTTGTCATGTCTGCAAACGTGGAGAGTTTGTCACCTATGAATGATCGAGCTTCACGCGATTCACGGGGAAGGAAGCATGTCGTGTAGTCAAGATGTAGTTGAATTTTTAGCTTCTCTGGTGATCTATGGTGATCGTGAGGCGTTTCCATTGATTGCCTTGTTTTCCAGTTTTTCGACTCAGAGGCTAATTTTTGATTTAGATTCTTATGTGTTATCTTGAGATTCGTTTCTGGGTCTTTGAGTAATTCGTGGTTTGTCGAGAAGGTTGGGGATCGCCGCAGCGTGGCCGAGGAGTTGTGCAGGTGCACGGCGTGGAGGTGGAGAACGGCGTCGTGTCAGTGAGGTTACTCGTGTCGTGCTCGAATAATTTGGGGGTTTCCTTCGAGTTTGATTCGAGTGTGGAGGCGCGTGAGTTAATTCGTGTGTTGTAGCTTAGTGCTTTGAGAAATTAAAACTGTAACTAAAAAAAAAAGAACAAGAAGAAGAAAGGATTTGTACAGTGTTGTCTCGGGAAGATTTGGTGAAGACTCGAAGAATACACGGGAAAAGGGGAGTGGGACTCGGTGATGAACTCGAGCGAACTAAAGGGGGAAACTCGGGTTTGTAGTTTTAAAACTTCAGCATGTTATAAAATTAGGAAATTAAGTAAATCACTTTCAAACAAATCGAAAGTGTTAAAAAACTTAATAAAGTTTTTAACAGTTTTAAATTAAAACTTAAATGCAAGCTCCAGTCATTTAGTAGGTACTTAACAAATTGCATTTAGCACTTTATTTTAGTTAAGCAATTGATTTGAGTGAAGATTAAAGTTAATCAACACTTAAGAATTCAAACCTTAAGAAAATTCTTTCAAATGTTAATTAAAATTAATAGTAATTTACTAACAATTTTATAAGTAATTAAGAATGATACTTTAAAATCATAATTAGAGATCGAATAATAATTAAGAAATAAGTTAATTTGTAATTAACTACGTAGATAGATTAATGAACAATTAATAGTTAATTAATCAGGAGATTTAAATAAGAATTAAGAAATGATTAATGAAATCAACAATTAAAAATTTGATAAACAAGTTATTTGATTTATAATTAAGGTTTGCAGCTAATAATTAAGGAAAAGCTAATTAAGTAATTAAGGTTAAACAAATTGATTTGAGTGGATTACTTGAGTAATTGAGGAATAAATTACTTATTGTAATTAATGAAGTTTAAAATGAATTGTTTAAGTTAATTAATTAAGTTTAATTAATTTAAATAATTATTCGGTGATGTGATAAGTGTAATTACTTGGAGAAGTAATTGATGATAATGACTAGAAGAAATTGATTGAGGATTGACAATGGAAGTAATTTGAGTATAATTGCTTTGTGTAATTTAATCAAGGAATTGATTAAAGGAAATCAGTTGGGGAGAATTTAAGTGATGTGATAAGAGTAATTAAAGGAGATTGATTACTGAATAATATTAATCAGGGATGATTAATAAATAGAGTTTAATTGAAGATTTAATTACTTAAGGTAATTCATTTAATAGAGGATAATGAAATGAAATGTAATTAGCAATCATTAAATAATAATGAAAGATTAAAGAATAATTAATTGGTAAAATTAAGAAGTAATGTAATGTATAAAATTGAAGGTTAGTTTCTATATTTGGATTAGATAATTAGTTTGGGAAAATAATTAAAAGATGATTACTTAAATAAAATTAAATGTTAATTAATCAAGTGATTAATTTATTAACTGATTGATAATTGGTCAATAGTTATATAAGCAAGATTATGGTAATGTAATAGTTAATTTAATTTACTTTAAATTATTAAAGATGCAAGTGATTAATTTAATCCATTTTTAAATTAATTATAGCTAACATGGTTGCTTATATAAGGATGGATGATATTGTTTACTCTGAATGGTTTGAAATTCCTAGCATAAGATAAATGATGCTGTATGAAATGTATGCTTGATGGTAGTATGATAATAATATGGATTATCTGTTGTGATGGTAATTACCTGTTTATGATGATGATGTTCTATTGTGATATTGTGAGTTATCTATCTGTGTGCATATGGATAATTACATTTTTTATTTTATAACTCTAAAACAACTTGGCCCTAAAAGACACGTTTTGGATTTCGATGAGACCGGGATCGGGTTTCCACATTTGGAATATCCGAAAACCACATCGATCCAAATTAACGTTAGGTCGTTAATCTGATGTGAAGATGAAGATTCAGAATGCAAGGGTTGTCGTCGTTAACTCTAAGGGTGATTCCAAAATGAGTGTAACGAGATAATGCCTTCGGTTTCGTTCGAACCCGGAACGAACTTGTATGGATTGAATGCTTTCAACACATCGTCAGGCGGGCGATGAGCATTCTAAGAAATTTGTTCTCTAAAGGTAATCGTAGCCTCAAGCCTCATCAACCGGGAATGGCTAAAACAGGGGAGATGCAGCAAGGTTAGGTGGGTCATGCCCAAGCAGGACAAGATATTTCCCCTGTCTAGATGTCCCTTTTTATTCGGCTTAGTGGGTGGTTGGGCACGCCAACCACGGGGTTTATCTTGTTCGGGACTGTTCAGTAAGGAATGGTTCCGGCCTTGTGTTGCAGGGGATGAAGGGAGTAATCCTCGGTACGGTGATCTAGGCCCCGTACTGTGACGGGCGGTACCCCAGTAGCCCTGCCATTGTATGGAATCCATTTTCCAATAAGTGCCCACGGTTTTGATTGTATTACCCACTTTTGTGGCTAGTAGCTGGAATTTAATCATGTAACAATTTCGGCTATTTTCTATTTACTTGAAAACCCTAGACACTATTATAATATCACAGAATTTCCTATGAAATGTTTTGGTTAGCGTAAGGTAAAAACTTACCCGTATTTATTTGTGGGAAGTCTTACGTGATACCTTTATTTTCAAAAGCTTTTCAAGTTAAACAACCTTAAACTGTTTACTCATACCAGACCCATGTCTGACCCGGAGTTTATATTTTGTTTTTCATAAACTCTCGGGTACCCAAATTTTTACGGGTAGTCAAGGGATTCAGGTTAGCTTTGACGAATTCTGGAGGAGCAATGGAGCATGAGGCTTCAGCGTCGTAGATATCTATCTTGTTCCGCTGTGTTAGTTAGAGTATGTTGTATATTGTGATGTATGTAGTGACAGATGTATATAAAATATGTCAAGTGTATAATATTGTATAACTCTGATATATGTAAAACGATGTAATTATTATGTGATGTATTATATTTTATTTCGTTTCCACTGTGAGATTTCGTGTTTGCTGTTCTTACTTTCTCTTTCTTTTCTATTTATATCCCTTTCTTTCTTTCTGATGATACGTCTTTCTGGTGGTAGAAGGACGGGTCGTCACATCATTGGTGTTCATTTTCGGGTTTCCAAAAGAGGGATTGCCGCCAAGTAATTTTAAATGGAAGTTGTTTGGAAAATTTGGATTTAGAAGTTAATAAATAAGTTGTATAACTTATAGAATGGGAAAGGATAAGTAAAAACCAATTATTGAAGTGGTTAAAACAATTTTTGTTAAGCAAAATGAGATGGAATTTGAATAAATGGTGAAATTTGACTTTGGTAAAAAGTTAAATAGAAATGAAATCTGAATTGAATTTATGAGTGGGAACTTAAGTTAAGTTAAACAAAAGGTGTTTGGAATGAAATAAAACTTAAGTGATGTTGAATGGAATGGATTTTGGTATCGAAGTAATTAATAAGTGAATTAATGAAATGATGTCATTAAGAATTTGAACTTGAGTTATATAAATGAAATTCAACATTTTATTGTTAAAGGAATTAGCAATTGAATTGATAAAGTGATTGCATGTTAATCAATTAAATGTAAATAATGGATATGAAATAATGGATGTAAGTGTAAATTCATTAAAAGCTAATGTTATTGGAAGTTGAATAAATTGAATGGAAGTCAATTTAATATGATCCAATTGGAATTAAATGTGTTGAACCAAATTAAATGTAAAGTGAATAAATTTGGTTGTATTGAATAAACATTGGTTATTATTTGATTGTTAATTGATTGTATATAAATTCATTAAGTGTTAATGAAATTGAATTAGCAAAAATTAGAAGCTAAAGTAATTGAATCCAACTTGGAAGAAAATGAACTTGAATAGAATTTAATTTGATTTGGAAGTGAACCAACTTGAATGAAAATTAGTTAATGCAAACTAATTAAAATTGAATATGAATAAATGTTACTAAAATCCAATGTTAATAAATCAATTGGAAAACCAATTCATTAAATGTTAATGAGAAGTAAATTTATATTGATTTGGCAGTTGCATTTGTTGCTTTTGTTGCATTTGCTAAGTTGGCACATGTAGTTGTTATGTTTCTATATGATGTATACTGATATTATTTTCATATATGCATGTTCTCATGTTGTTTGTTGAGTGTTTAGTAGGTGCGGATCGCGTTTGCTTTGCATTTGGAGCTCGCTTTCGCGCTATATTAGCCGTATATGCTTGCTAATAATATATAAGGTGCATATCTCGGATTACATACCGTACTTTTACACTTTTTTCCCTGCGGGATGCCTCATCACTTGATGAGATGTATATTTGTGATATATATACTATCATTTTTTTCCGGATCGAGCCGCACAAAGGAGACTCTGGCAAATTTTTCCGAAAATTTAAGGCGTTAGAATATTTTTGAGAAAAATTGGAAATTTTTGAAAACTTTAACTTTGATCTGGAATTGGAAGTTAAACGATGTAATTGGTTTTGAAAAGGATAACTAAGTATGATTTGAAAACTTAGTAAAGTATTGTAAGAAGTTTAACAATGATTTTGGAAAGTTAATGAATTCTGTAACTTTTTCTTACTTGGTAATTTCGAGGACGAAATTCTTTTAAGAGGGGAAGATTGTAACGACCCAGAATTTTTATTAATTAAAAATTATATATTTAATTAATTTTAAATATTAATAAGTGAAATTTATAAGTCGAATAAATTTTATTGCGAATAATTAGATTTAATTGGATAATTAAATCGATAATTTAATATGTTAAATTACAGAAAAAATTGAAAATTGGGTTTAATATGATTGAAAATGATTTGTAAAATTTTATTTTGTCATATTGGAGTTAGAATGATGTTTTAGAACTTTTAAAATCGAATTAAAAGTTAATTTGTGAAAATTGAATATTTTAATATTTAAATCGACTAGTGAAATTAGTCAATTTTCGAACAGTCTCAGAATTGGACGAAACTAGTTCCATTGGATCCGTAATAGTTTTTTTTATTATCGGATTTCAATTTTCGTAGCAATCGGAGTTTTCGTTTGACCGTGGCAGCTCGAAACGCATCGAAGTTGTTTTAATATTAATTTGGCGAGTTAAAATAGCCATTTTTCAAACAGTCTCGGATTTCGACGAAACCAGTTTCATCGGATCCATAATGTGATATTATTGTATAGTTTCGAATTTCGTGTCAATCGGATTTACCGTTTGTTCGGTGCAAGCTAAAACGCCTAGAAATTTGATTTACCGATTTAATTTTAAATCAAACGTTTATTGCCATAACTCGCACAGATGATCGAATTAGCTCCCGAAACACGTTTCATTGTGTTCGAAACGCGGGGTAAACCTTAGGAGCGCCAACCGGCACGCTTCGTTTGGAGTTCGGAAATTTCAGGATGAATAGTGTTTAGTTAAATTTCTATAGAAGGACCTCCCTCTTCACAACATTGTAAACCCTAACCCAACATTGTTCAGCCGCCACTTCTCCATTCTATGGCCAGAAATTAGTTTTTATCTTCCCTCATTATCTTCCAATCCGTAAACATTTGGCCGAAGTCATCAACTAACAAATTGGAGAGCACGATGGGAGCTTCGAATCCATACGGAGATGATGAGTTTTCGTGCGACGTGGAGGGAGATATGTGGCTGCGTTCGTGAGTATATTGCGCACGTTTTCTGACGTCAATAGGGGGCCGAGCTTCAGGCTATTGATGATGAAGGTGGAGCTTCGAATGGTGGTTCGTATGGTGGTGGTTTGATGAACTCTCGATGCTCGTGGAGGCCGTGGTTCTAAACCCTAGTTCGGCCTTGGTGGGTTTCTTGGTTGTGTGTATTTATCTATAGAAACGTGAGAGAGGAGGAGAAGGAAAGGTCCGGCTGTGATCTAGGGCAAGATGATGCATGGCTGAGATTATAGGTTGAGATTATAAAAGAAAAGTTTGTAATTTGTTTTTATTTAAAATTCGTGTAACTTTGAAAATTCGTATCTTTTTCATACGAGGTCGAAAACGCGTGAAACCAGTTGCGTTGGAATCGTATGGACGAGCACTACGCTATGGAATTATATTGTAGTCGTTTGGAGCTAGCGAAAATTTCGGGTAAAATTAAACGTCCGTTTAATTTTATTCGAAATAAATCGCTAAAGAGAAATTGAAATCAAGGTGAGAACTTCTCACTCAATCGAATCGGTTTCGATTTTAATTTTAAATAGTTAGATTTAAAATTGTTGATTGTATGCATGGATGATAAATTGTTATCTATTGATTGTTAAAATAGACATTATGCACCGTTAGTAAGCGGAGGTTATTTATTAAAAACATATACCGCGATAATTCCAACTTGTATGGAATTGGTATTATTTATGTACTTGGAGTTGATTTTCCCGCATTATATAGCGGATGAGACCCTATTGCGCCGTCTGTTAAGCGGATAATATTATAAATCCTATATACCGCGATAATTCCGTACTGGAACGGAATTTGTATTGTGCTAACATTTGTGGATGCAGGAAAAAAGGTTGGAGGGATCCAACTGGATTCCTCAACTGTATTGATTTATTTACAAATATTTTGATATTTGTGGATTATCATATCGATATATGATATTTGGATGTCGTGATTGACTATTTGGTGCTGCTGCATCATCGGATCCATTTCTGAAGTTTTAAAATAATGATTTTTGGTTTTAAAAGGAATTTTAAAGTGATTTTCAAAAGTATACGTTTTATTAAATTTTGAATTGTTAAAATAAATAAACGTTAAAATTTTATTTTCATAAATGTTATGATTTTTGGAAAATAATGCTTAAGTATGATTTTGAAGTATATAAGCTTTAAATAACGATTTTTAAGTTATTAAAAGAATAAATTAGTTTAAATTGGGATTTTAGAATTATTAAAAACGATGTATATAAAAATCTTATAAAATTGATATTTTATAAATATAAAATGTTGGAATATTAAAAGGAGTTTTTATAAGTGTTAAAAATGAAATAAAAATGGATTTCATAAGTGAACGGAATGTATAGATTTATAAATTGTAAAGTTATAAAATGAATAGATTTTGTAAAACAGAAGATTTATAAGTAATTATCTTATAAATCAGATTTTGGCATTTAAATGAGATATAAATGGAATTTGTAAAAAATGAGATTTATAAATCAAAGCTTATAAATAGAAATGGAATTTATAAACATTTTTTATAAATTCAAAATCAATTGAATTTGATAAATAGAATGTTGAATTTTATTAAAGGAAATATATTCACGATGTTGGACAGTGAATACATTATTGAATAAAATGGTCATATTTGGCAAAATGGATATTATTAAAAGAAGTTGATTATTTTAACGACGTTTTAAAATGCATTAAATATCGAAACCATAGATTTCAACATTTATTGTTGAAATAGACGTTTTTGAGAAATAGAAGGAAATGGTGGACTATAACACTGTTGTTATAGTAAATGGTTTCCGAAAGGAAATGTTTTGTATAGTATTGGGATTTATATATCTATTTAAACTTTGAATCCCTATACTGGTGATTTTGGGTCGTCGTAACGATGTTTTACGCAACATTCGTTTTGACTCAAATTTATGTGTTAAGAAAATGATTTCTTAAAGAATGAAATATATACTTAGTTTTGATTTAAGTATATTGAATATTTTCAAATGTTGAAAGTAAATAGATTTGTGAATTACTTATTATTAAATAAGTATGGAAATGTTTTCCAGTATGAACTGAATATTTTAAGACTTTATCTTTTAAAGATAAATTGAAAATGAATATTAGAAATCGATTTGAAAATCGTATATTCATAGATATTTTGGAATTATAAATTCATTATGGAATTTATAAAAGAAAGGGAAATTTGTTTAAAAATAAACGTTGATTTATTTTTGAACCGTGGGAATAAATTTACGGATTTGGAACGTAAATATAAAGTAAATCATTAAGGATTTATTTAATTGATTTAAATAAACCATTTTGAAATGAAAGTATTTCCGCGTAAAGAAATGATTGAAATTTATTTTCAAAAGTGGAAAAGGTGAAAAGTGATTTGAAAATTTGTTTTCAAATGGTTGAAGTGTGGAAAATTTTATATCTAGTAAAGATATTTTGGAAAGTAAATAATTTGGGAAATTATTTGGAATTTGGTGATGTTGAGCATGCCTATTGATAGTTAAATAATCCGACTATCAATATTTACCTTTAAATGGGTATTTGTTGTGATTTGCTTGAATTTGAATGCCACACTTATTTTTTAAATAAGCGCTCACTATTCGGGTTAGCCGGGAAAGGACCTTGGGGTCGTATAACCCATTCCGAATATGTGATACGTCGTAATGGATTGCATTTGATGACCGGTGTTGAAGACCGGATATTTTTGAAAACGGAAGGATTACCGTTGAGTTACTCTGCATCGGCTGATCTCCGATATAGAGGTTTTATCACCCTTAGTGACGGGAAGTCCGGTCGTGATTAGTGAATATCCGGATTGCAAGGACTTCTTTGGAAGTGCCTTCGGTTCTGTTCGATCCCGGAACAGACTTGTATGGATTGTATGTCTGACATTACAAGTTGAGATATAAAACTGATTTCTTTCAAATATATTTCTGTTGGTGGCGAAGAATTTATTCTCTTAGCTTAACACCCTTCTCTGAGACGTACGAGCTCAGAGGTTATGTAGTTGAAGGTTATTAGTGATATACTCCCAATTTGGTAATGTGACATGCTGAGTGTTGCTGTGAAATGATCATTGTGTGATCATTTGTGATATGATCATTTGTTTGATCATTTATCTTGGTGATCATTACTTTGATCATTTGTTGACCCAAAGCACAGCTTTTGTATAAAGCGTGGCTTTGTGGACGAGACTTCGTCGGACCTCACACCCCGGAAATGGTCAAAACAGGAAGGATGCGGCAAGGTTATTAGGGGGTAGCGCCCCTTTAGTGTATGTCATTCCTTCTGGATAGAGGTGGTATCATGGTATGGAGCCCAGATATTTAACCTATGTTGTTGCTGCAAATTTTTTGGTTGTTGGAAATCGAGGATCCTCCGATAGATCGGTTACGATCGGGGGATGACATATTCGTGTCAGTAGTTACCTAGTTTGAAAGGTAACCCGGCCTTGTGTTGGCAGAGATCCAGTTAGGTTCTCGGGGTGTCTTTCCAGAGGCGTTTCCATGTGGCAATGGAAAGTTTCTTGGCCTGACCATTTGTTGGAAATCCAAAGAAACAATACGATCTTGTACGGTTTTAGTTGTAGAACCTATCATTCACTTATGGTGGCGCCCCACTGTTTGGATGGTAGCTATAGTAGGCATAAGTGCGGAATGCCTATGCTGGCTAAGATTTATATCTTTACTTTCGAAATATTTCCTACACTATGCACTAGTAATAATATCAAATGTTTCTTTTTACTGCGTATCAAGCATCTTTGACTATCATAAGGAGAAATCTCCTCCGATTCTGCGTTTGCATTGTGTGTGTGTGCGGGAGGCCTTATGGTAGTCTCATTTTTAAAAGCATTGCGAATTGACTTTAAAAATATTCCTCTATTTTATTTTAAAGATAAACTGTTTTGAGTTCTCACACCAGTCACATGACTGACTCGGAGTTTATTGTTTTCCTTCCTAAACTCTGGGTGCCCACCAATTTCCACACGGGCAGTCAAGAGTTAAGATTTATCAGGATATTCAGGAGTTGCTAGAGGTAAGCTGGTTGGCATGGCGTATTACTTGTATGTAGTATTTCTTTCCGCTGTTTGTTTGTTGTTGTACACTCTGATGATGTGATGTAATGTAATATGATGTAATGTAATAACTGATATAGTTCGTTGTTTAAAGATTATTCATTTATCTATTATATGTTGTTCCGCTGCGAATTGTGAGATTCTGATGTTGTTCTGTTATTTCTTTCTGTTCTGTTCTATCCTTTTCTCTCTTTCTTCTTAACCCTAACGGTACAGTTTTCGGCCTTCGATTGCTCGACAGTTGATACAGTGGACGTATTGATGTCGGCGTTCGTGGATTAAAAATCGCGATCGTTACATCTCCCCGACTTCAACCACTGTCCGTTGCCCTCTCCATGTCAACGACCATCACTCATCACCAAACTAACCCGCTTTCCATTGTTCACCACCACATCAGCGGCCAACCTCGGCTTGGCTCGCCACTGATAGCAGGTCCAACCCACCTAACTGTTCTTGGCCATTTTTTGTGTACCGTGCATGCCCATACCCTCCTTTGCCTGTGCTTGATAATCCGACACATATTTGAGGTATTATATATATATATATATAAACATTTTATATTGTATTAAATTGTGTATATATAGATGTGTTGTTGGTATATTTTTCAGTAGGTATATTTATATTAATATGCCGTGAGTTTTGCATGTTTATAAAGCCATCTATATATTAGTTTATATATGCTACGTTTATTTTATATATATACAATATAAATTTTGTACGCGTCTTTATATATAAAGGGTTATGTTAGTAATATATATATTTATATAAGAAACAATTTATATATATACCTATCCGTTTAAGGTTGCATATACCTATGTGAGTATTGAATAATATATTTAAAAGGGATATATATTGTTTAAAGATATATATATTTAAATTTATGTTTAAATCTGTTAAATAGATTTTCGAGTACTAGATTTATATATACATATAGTAAATTGTTTTTTTATTAAACTTTGATCTAAAGTTGTAACGAGTGGATATATATAATAATCACGAAAGTTTATATTAGCATGTTTGCCATGTGTTAGCTGAAAGTATATCTGGAAATATCTAAAACTTTTTGTATGTACGAGGTGTTACAAATTATATATTGCTTAAATATAAGCTTGCCTATATATATTTTATACAATGTTGTTTTGATAAGTGTTAAATTGAATTTTGATCTTTTTAACATCCGTATGTATATATACACAAATACATTTTGATTTTTTTAGTACATGTGTTTAAACTAAGTAATGATTTGGTAAAATATATATGGGTTTTATCTTATGTATGGGTTGAACTAAATATTGATTGTAATATAAAAATTATATAGTTGTATGTCTATGTATATATGTTTATCTCATACAAATTTGTACATACTTTGTTTCAATAGATCCCTAGTTCATGCCGACTTACCTTCCCAATATCGAATTTGTTGTAGAAATTCCTAGCTTGTCGCTATCACATTAGTCGTGTCTGTGTCAGTATCCGTTTTGAACCTTTAGTTTTTCCTCGTGTCCTTGTCATCTTCTTGTTTCTCTAGCCTAGAAAGGTAAGCAATCACTCACGATTAACGTTCTTATATTTATTAAATTTGATTTCTATAACGATCCCGGTTTTGAGTTAAATTTGAATTGGTAATTTATTTAAATTTTTGGGAATAAATTTGAATTAAATTAGTAATTAATATAATTTTTGGATTAAATTGTGAATTTATTTGATTTTTTTCCAAATAAAACAAGATATTTGTTTATTTATTTTATATGTATATAAATTGATTTTTAGTTTTAAAATTTGGATTTGAGATTCAAAATAAATACTGAAAATAAATTGAAATTTGGATTCGAAATTCAAATATAAATGTGTTGAAATATAAATTAGATTTAAAACTATATTTTAAAATTAATAAGAATTTGTTTTCTAATTTTAATATACATATAATTTGAAAATTATATTTTGAATTAAATGCAAATGATTTTCAAAACAATTGTCCAAAGCAAAATTCTATAATATACATATGTGTGTTGTTATATATGTATATTTATGTTGACTTTAAATTGGATTTTTCAATTTAATTTGAGTTTGAATTTGAAATTCAAAAAGGTAGGTATTTTAAAATATTTTGGATTTTAAAAATATATAAGCTTTTATTTATATATATATAATTGGTTTTATTTTCTTTAAAGTAATTAGAGTAATATATATATATTGATAAGAATTTATAAAGTAAATATAAAAGGTTTATTAAATAAGTAAGAATTACTTAAATGACATGTGTAAATCTAAGAAAACTTGTTTAAAACAAGTGTTAAATAATAGGTAAATGCTTATGACAAATGTTAAGGGTTTTTACCGGTGTCATTTTAAATTTTCATTTTTCTTTTATTTTTTAATTAATCATTTTAGCCTATTTAAAACATATCCTTTCTTCTCTTTAATTTTTTTTCTATCTTCCTCAAAGTTCAAACTAAGAAACTTCAGCTTGTAAATTTTCAAAACAAAATCAGGGATCAAACAAATTTCTCAAAATCAAATTTGCAAATCAAATTCTATCAACCTGTAATTTATTTTCAACTTCAAAAGCAAACCAAAAATCAAAAATTTGAAAGTCATCCTCCTCAAACCAGAAATCAATTCAAAAGCCTGCAAACCATTTTCAAGTTTCAAATCAATAACCTGTAAACATCATCTTCAAAATCAAACAACTCAAAGCCTATTTCTTTTTTTCAAACCTGAGAAGAACAAAGCCTTCATTTCTTCAATTTGTGATATATCGAGCAAGTTCAAAACCAATGCAATTTTATCTCTGTCCAAATCTGAGTCATCTTCAACATGTTTTCAAAATCCAGTAACAAGCATGCAATTTTTAAATCAAAAACAAAGAAACAATTCAAGTTCCTTTTCCAAATTCCAGACTTAAACTTAAAGCCAGTGCTTTGTTCTTCATTTGAATTGGTGAGTAACTTCATTTTTTTAAAAGCTTAAGTATGGATATCTATTGCATGATAACTTCTGGAAATAAAGTATGTATTGTGAGGATGTATATGATTGAATTTTCTATGTGTATGTGAATGTTAGATATATGCTTGCTGTTGTATCTGTTGTTGCCAGTTCTTAATTTTAAAAGCTAAGATTTTGATAAAATTTTATTATCTCTTGATCCAATCTCTATTAGGATTTAGGATTCAAACAAAATCTAATTGTTAAATCATGAATTAAAGTTCAAAATTTTATTTAAGTGAATTACAATTGAAATGCTTTGGAAAATCATGTAAAACAGTGTAAGCTTAAGTTTTGTTAAAAAATCAACATCTTAATTCAATTGTTTCAGGCATATGATCTGAAATCTTATTCAAAATCATGATTTTTAAAAATGAAAACATAATTTTTAGTTGAGGTTTGGGTGAGCATTGCTGTGTTGATCAGAATCAGTAATTTTACCAAATTCCGATGAATGGAAGAGGTATGGTGTCGGATTTTGGTCTGGAGGAAGAAGGTGAAATGGTGGTCTCTGGAAAAATGATCACTAGAGTTTTAGTTAGCCGTGGTGCCAGTGAAGGGTGAGATAGGGTTTAATGGTGAAGTTTGGTAATCGGAGTTATCGAGGCTTTTGCAAAGCCGTGGGAAGTCTGGTGACGATCGCGTTAGGGGGAAATCATGGCTGGGTTCAAGATGTCACTCCGATTTGGTCGGTGCAGTTACAGGTGGTCGGAGGCGATCGCTAGAGTTGGATTTTCGATGGGATGTGTCTTCCAGTTTTGTGCTTGAAGGCTCGATCTTGTTTTTGTGTTGTTGCCGATACTCTGATGATCGGGATCAAGTGTGGAGTTGATCGTCGACTTGAGGAAGTCATCGTGGGTGATCGAAGGGGGCTAGTTGGCCGGTGCATGTGCATGGCAGTAGTTGGTGTCAGGGTTTGGTGCGTGGTTCTGTCTCAAAGTAGGTATCAGGATAGTTAGGTTTTGACTCGAGTTAAGACTCGAGTAGGTGAGAGTGAGATTGTTTCCAGAATTAAAAACTTTAAATTTAAACAAAATTTTGAAAAAAAGGGAAAAGATGGGTTTTTCTCGGGTTAATTCTCGAGTAGTATTCGGTTTGAACCCGAAGTTGCAGTTTAAAACAGATTTAAAAAAAAAGTTAAAAAAAACATAAGATTTTGAAAATTTAAATAAATTGGTTTTAAACTCTTATAAATCTCTTTTATATAAAATAAATGTTCTTTAACATTTGATTTAAAAAGGTTTGTAAATTTGATTTAAAATTTTGTTAAAGTTAAATGTGTTAATCATTTTTAAATCTAAAATTTAAAAATGAATTTGGAAAGTAAATTAAAGGTAAGTTTCAAAGGCTTTGTATATGATAATTAAATCATTTCCTTAATACTTTCTCTTCAAGTTAATTAAGATTTAATGTTTGAAATTGATTAAAATAAGAAGCTAATTAAAGAGTAATTAATTGATTTTATTAATTTATAATTAAGGATTTATAAATAATAATTAAGGGTTGTAAATTAATTAATTAGGGATTAATTAATTAGGGATTAATTAATTTATAATTAAGGATCATTAATTAGATAATTGGAGATTATTAATTAACGATTAGAAATTAATTAATCAAGTAATTAAAGTTTAATTAAGTTATAGTTAAGCACTTAATTAATTAAGTAATTAGAGATGAATTAATTGGTTATTAAAAATTAATTAATTTATAATTAATAATGGTTAATTAAAATTTAATTACTTAGGAAAGTAATTAAAGAATTGTTAATAGGAAATGAAGATCATTAACTAGGGATTATTAAATGATTAATTAATGTGATTAATTTTAATAATTAATTGGATTAATTAATTAAGAATAATCGTTTGTGGAATTGGTTAAGTATAATTACTTAATGAGAGTAATTAAGGAGTTAATTACTCAATGTAATTAATTAAATTTATGTGATTAGTTTAAGTTAATTAATTAGTTTAATTAATTTAAAATAATCACTTGATGATTTGTTAAGTTTAATTACTTAATGAAATTTATAAAGTGTAATTACTTAGTGAAGTAGTTAATGGATAATTCTGGATGTAATTAATTGATGGATATTTACCTAGTGGAAGTAATTAAGAATTAATTACTTAGTGTAATTAATTTAAGAATTAATTAATAAAATTTATTTAGAAGTTAATTAAGTAATGTAGTTAATTAAGGGTAATTAATTACTGAATAAGATTAATCAAGGATTAATGAATGTGATTAATTAAAGATTAATTATTAAATGTGATTTATTAAAATAATAATTAATTGAATAAATAATTAAGGGATAATTACTTAAATGTAATTAAATAATAATTAATCAAGGAAGATTTGTTAAGGTAGATAATTAGAGATCATTAATTAATTAATTTGTAATTAACTAATGTTAAGTAAGCAGGATTAAGGTAATCTAAGTAATAAAATTAATTAGTAATTAATTTGATTAGAGATTAATCAAATTAATTTACCAATCTTACTTATGGATGTTTGAATTCCATTGATTGTTGAATTGTTTGATATCCCTGATATGTTATGCTTTGTGCTATGAATTGTTTTGGTGTAATCTGTGATGAATGTAATTTATTTATCTGTGATAAAATCACATTATTTATCTATGAATCAGTAAATGGAGATAAGCGTATTGGATTATACTGCTTATCAATATTGATGTGCTTGAATCTGTGATGGTTGATGATGTTGCACTATTGTGTAAAACCCCTGGACTACACCTTACACACACAAATATGGTTGCACGACGAAATTGGTTAAGTCACCAATTTTTGAAATGGTTTTAGAATTCGAATAGTTCGGGAATGGAACTGGGATAAATATGAAAAGCTTTTGAAAAGTTGTTTTAAAGATAAAAGTTATTTTGAATAACTTGATAAGGTTTTGAAATTTAAATAGTTGGATTTGAATTCGAATTCAAGATTGGAATTGAATTCCAAGTTTGAAAATTATGGGTTAGAAAGGGTATATAAGTTATAAATGTGTTCATATGGGTTTAAATCATTTTAAAAGTATTGTTTTGGTAATTTGAATTTAACCCAAGGGCTTTAACTTGTACAAATGTAATCAGATTTTTCCGAAATGAAAACTATCACTACTACAAAAAGTGCATATTGCTTCGCCTCATTTGCATCGGTTGAAGTAAAAACTGATGCAAATAGAACTATTTGCATCAGTTCTATCTTAATAACCGATGCAATTGGTACGTGAAAAGCAATAGGTAATAAAAAATCAAATTTGCGTCAGTTGTCACCAACAACCGATGCAATCGGTAGGTGCAAATAGTTTTAGTTGCATCCATTTTAAATTCAACCGAGGCAACTACGGCAAATTTTGTTCGCCGCCAAATCATTTTTGTTTGCCGCTAAAATTTTTGTTCTCAAATTTTCGTTTCTCCATCAAATTTTTGTTCCGTCGCCAAATAATTTTACAGTCCACCTTGAACCAGATCTCCTTTTCATTTCCACCTTCAGTATTATTTCCAAACTCAAATAAAATACAGGCAATAAGCCTTGTGTACGTCATCAGCGGCTATTGTGAGGAGGCATGTTTCAGTTTCACAGCTAAAATAAATTTCGCGATTTGAAGGTCAATGAGGGCAATTAGGGTTGCAAGTTCGTGGGGATGGAGTCGCCTCTTGCTTGGGTTGCCGGTTTTGTTCAAGGCAATTGCAAGGTTGCGGTGAGTTCGGTTTGCAGAAATTGGAGGCTTCGGGTCGCAATGGTTTGGCAATTTGCAGAGGCTAATGGACGGTGTAGTTCAAGACAAGGAAGTGAATTTGTCGCGATGGTTCACGATTTGAATTGCATGCGATTTGGGTTGGCAGTGGAGGTTCGTATGCGTATGGAGCTTGTAGTTGACTGTGATGTAGAGCAATAGAATGACAGAAGTGTTTTGATAATGAAGGAGTCTAGTAGGGTGCACAGTCGATGTCAGAGGAGTTGGTAATTAAGTGAGGCAATGCACATGAAAGGGTAGTACATGGTTTGTGGAGGAAGAAGGCAGTGAATGGTTGTTGTTGGCAAAACGCGTGTATTTGCAGTTATGTGTAGATGGTCTGGGGATTGGGTGGTTAGTTGAAGAAATGGTTAAGTTGAGCAATAATGTAGAAGTGGTGGATTTTGGTTTTGGAGCAGTTGAATATATGTGACAATAATGTATGTGGTTGATGTGTGTGAATGAACTGCACAGTTTTGTTTAGTGAGGGAATGAAGGGGCATAGGTAGGAAAATAACAGAGTGATGTTGTGATATGCTGAAACTAGTATGACGGGAGATTGCAGTGAAGAAGTGATAGGTTAAATGAAATTGGAGATGAAGCCTAATGATGGTGATGTGGTGATGAAGTGACTGTGAAAGAGAACAAGGCAGTGTCGTGTACATAACAGGGTTCGTGGTCGAGTTGAAGTAATTGAGTTCCGTTGTATATGGAGTTGTATATGTGTGATGTTAGCACTATGGTGGTATGTGAAGGGGTTTGTGGTGAGACAGTAATGTAGAAGAGAATGCACTGTTGTAAGAATGAAAGGGTTGACAATTGTAGCGCGTATATGGTTCAGGTGGTCGACAAACGTGTTCGACAACAGTTATGGAGGACTGTGATGTTGTAGTTTAATGTGGCAGTCCTGGTGGCAGTCAGGACAGATTCTATAGTTGCACAACAGTTATGCACAGAGGTGGATGGGCAAGGCAAGTCTTGTAAGTATGTACGGTATACGCACAGCAGTACTACACATGAAATGTAGTATGACTTGTTCTGGTACCTTCATTATTAGTTGCAATGAAGAAGAAAGACCACTCTCTTGAAACATATGCTGCAGATGCTCCAGTTACGGGAAAGCGCGAAATCAATACTTATCTTGAGAAAGAGATCGAAAAACCATGTAAATTTCCTTCATTTCACATTTTATTTAGGGAAATCTGCACCATTTGCCATGCTTCTTATATAAATATGTTCTCTTTTCTTTTCCTTTTGTTTTAATTTTTTTTAAATGCAGATTTGGCACGGGCCCTAGTGGTAGTGGATTGTGCACATCCAAAAGGAACAGAAGGAAAAGATAGCAATAACATGAGTGTTCTACAACAGCATGTCGCCTTCTTTGATAGGAATAATGATGGAAAGATTTATCCATGGGAAACTTTTCAAGGCAACTAATTTTATTTTATTTTTAAAGTCACAAACTTTCGCAGAGTAAATATGTCGTGGAGTTTCTGATGTCGAAAAGGCTGTGTGGTTTAAGATTTCGTGGGGTGTTACACAATTCCATTGATTGTGATGGTATGACCGGTTTCGAACACTGAAAGTGATTGATTTGTTTGTTTTTTTATTTAATATTAAATGAACCTATATTTCACCCTTGACATTGTCACGGTATCCTCATCCAAGAAAAAACACATAGCATGCCTATTAACTTAAATATTATAATATCTAAAAACTTGCAATTTTACTTGCACTAGATTTACATTCAGCTGTTGATTTAACAGGTCAAGATAAGGGATTTGATGCGGATTTGATCAAGCTTGTGTCTGATGCTGTAAGTATACCTGTAATTGCAAGCAGTGGTGCTGGTTCAGTAAAGCATTTTCCTGAGGTTTTTGAAAAAAACAATTGCTTCTGCTTCCCTTGGTGCTAGAATATTCCACACAAAAAGAGGCATTTTGCCATCTTAATTTACTCAACTAAAATTAAGATTTAAAATTTTATGTATGTCATCACTATGCAGGTTCCAATCTTAGCTGTGAAGGAGCATATGATCAAAGAAGGCATAGAGGTAAGACTACGACGGTGATTACTGAAGCATTTCACAGGATGAACGTTGTACACATTTTGTCCTATGGTAAGTCCTCGTTTCAGTTGGATACTCGAATTATGTAGTGGTTCATGAAAATATGTGGAAATTTTAAATGCATTGCTTACCACTTTGCATCTACACTGCTAGATTTTTTTAGATAACCAGGTTATGTATTTGTTACATTAAATCATCGTGATTGTCTATTAGCATTATCCATTTTCCCTTGTACTAATTTTGTTTTATAAAATGCTATCCTTCAAAAGATGACCTCCGTCAATGATTTTAGAGGCAGGGCAAGCTTATCTTCTCTTATCCTTGGTCATACCATCACAATCATTTTTTATTTTGAGTATACCTACTGTCTCCACTAACTTCTGTACTTTTTTTACCTGAACGAAGTAAGAGTATAATTAGAATGTGACATAGACTAATTATTTTAATCTAATACTGGACACTGCTCATAAACTTCTGAAAAAGCGTATAGTAGCTCACACCATATACTTCTGTTTTTTTTCTTCTCCTTTTTCTTGTTGTCATATGAAATAGTTATTGGTTCTCGATTAGGCATGCTGTAGTCGAAGAATTGAGTAGACTTGGTGCTTACGTATATAGTTGTTCACGCAAAGAAAATGAGATAAACGATTACTTGAAGAAATGGAGAGATATGGGTTTAAAGGTAAATAGATCCATTTGTGATCTGTCAATCCGAAAGCAAAGAGAGGAGTTGACGAAGAAGGTGGGATCAACTTTTGACGGGAAGCTTAATATTCTGGTGAGTTTGATTTCCATAACTTAAAATGTGCATTTATTCTTGTGTATTAGTGTACTATAGTGATGTCATTGATTAATTGTTTACATCATGTACAGTGATTTTGGATATGTTTTTTAGTAGATGTTATATATATAATGTTTTAATGGTTGAAGTTGGTTGTATGGTTTGATAGAGGATACGCGTTATCGAATGAATTTAGGGTTTGATACGTTTCTTGCATCTGCAAAGGCAATGCATCCAAGAATGCAGGTCGGTGACATCTGCGGAAATAAAAAATTTGTTTGCAACTCAAATTTAATTTGATTTTTGCATTCAAAAAATATGTTCAGGAAACTACTTATTTTGAGCATTGTTGCAGTTGGTGCTGATTTGAGATTGTAGGGCCACTGGTTGTGAATATGCAGGGTTTAGTGATTGCTTTGGGTTTGTGGTTGATGGCAGAGATGTTATGAGTGGTTGAATAGATGGTCAGTGTTGTGTTTCTTACTGGGTGGTGGAGTTGTATGTGCTCTGGGAAATGACAGTTTTTATTTCGGTGGGGATGTTGAGTTGCAGTGTGGTCTTGTTTATGGTGCAATCAGAAGTTTGGTTCAGGAAGGAGTAAGACTGTGGTATGGATGTTGGAGAGTTTGTATAGTGAAGTTTGAACTGTGTAGTGAATGATGGTTAGAGGTTGGTGGGTAGACTTCAGGTTGGTGGCAGGACTTTAGGTTGTTTGAAGTAGTGTGCAACCGGTGAAGATGGTTGTTGGAAGGCAGCAGAAGGTGGTTGGACTGTGACTGAGTAAGTTGTAATGTTGATGGTAGAGAGGACAGTGCACAGTGTAGTGTAGTTTTTTTTATAGAAATAGAGAATGTACAGTGATGAAAGTGCCAATGAATTGAAATGTAATTGAAAATCTTTAACAAAATTGAAGGTGAATGCAATGTTCTCTTTTTTGTGCATGTTTTTTTCTTTTATATATATACATATAAAGATTGCCAACAATATGTGTGTGTATATATATATATATATTCTATTTGAGTACTGTAATGATAGTTTTTGAGGGATTAGTTTGCATCGGTTGTTATAAAAAACCGATGCAATAGAGGGATTAGTTTGCATCGGTTTTCAACAACAACCGATGCAACAAGTTCCTTTGTTGCATCGGTTTTCAGCACAACGGATGCAACATGGGGGCTGTGTTCAAGCAACCAACCATGATATTTTGCATCAGTTGTTAGTAACAACCGATGCAAAAAGGACCTTTTTGCGTCGGTTTCAGAACTAATGCAAAAGTGTTAAGCCTGCTGCATCGGTTGCATATGCATCGACTGTTGAACTGATACAAAAGGGGGGTAAACAACTAATGCAAATGGCCTGTTTTGTAGTAGTGTATTTGTTTTCAAATAATAATAGCTTTCATATAAAGAAAGGATTTCCAATTTGTGTTGAAAGATTTCAAGTTTGAATTGAAATAGTTTTGAAAGCTATGAATGAATCTTTGTGAAAGATGGTTGGACCTTGTTTTGAAATTGAAGAGGATTTTAAATGGTGTATCTTTTATATAAAAGATTTGAAATGGGAATTGTTTTGAAGTAATGAATAAATCTTTGGAAATGGTTTTGAAAGCTATGAATTGAGTCTTTGATTTAATGATTGGACGAGTTAATTCAATTTGAAAAGGAAATTATTTTGAAAGCCATCAACGAATCTTTGTGGAAGATTCGTAAACTTTGCAAAATGAATCTTTTTGTTTAAAAGATTGGAAATGGTAATTTGTTTAAACCATTTGAAAGAAAAGTTTTGGGTAATAAGTTATGACTTAACTGAAATCCCATTATCCATATTTTTTAAATACCATGCTCATTATTCAGTTTAGCCGAAAGAGGACCTTTGTGTCATATAACCCATTCCGAATAATGATACGACGTTATGGATCACATTTGAAGGCCAATGGTGAAGACCGGGTATTTTCGAGAACGAAAAGATTACCCGTCGAATGACTCTGCACTGAGTAGCTACGGTATAAAGATCTCCATATGTAATGGGGAGTCCAATCGGGAATGTGAATACCCGGATTGCAAGGGCTTCTTTTGAAGTGCCTTCGGTTCTGTTCGAACCTGGAACAGACTTGTATGGATGTGTGTTTGACATTACACTTTGAGATGTAAAGCTGGTTTCTATGAAATACATTTCTGTTTAGTGGCGGAGAATTTATTCTCTTAGCTTAACATCCTTCTCTGAGACGTACGAGCTCAGAGGTTATGCAGTTGATGGTTACTAGTGATACATTCCCAATTTGGTAATGTGGCATACGAAGTGCTGCTGATCATTTGTTGATCGAACCATGGCTTTTGTGAAAAGCGTAGCTCTGTGGACGTGACCTCGTAAGACCTCACAACCTGGAATGGTCAAAACAGGAAAGATGCGACAAGGTTATTTGGAGGTAGCGCCCCCTGAGGGTATGTCCATCTCCTTCTGGATAGAGGTGATATCATGGTATGGAGCCCACATACTTAACCTATATGATTCTTGTAAATACATTGCTTTGTGGTTTTTGGTGTTGAGCGCTCGGATAAAGGTTGGTTACGACTGGGGGATGGCATACTCGTGTCAGTAGTTACCTAGAGGTAACCCAGCTTGTGTTGGCAGAGATCCGGTTAGGTTCTTGGGGCGTCCCTCCACAGGCATATCCATGTAGCAATAAGATGTTCCTTAGCCTGACCATTTGTTGAAAATCGAATCTCCAATATGCGCCCAGTACGGTTTTATTTGTTGAACCTGCCATTTAACATGGTAGCTATAGTAGGCATACTATAATGGTACGTATGCTACCTAAGATTAATGTTATACTTGCAAATGTTTTCCACTATGCACTAATAATAATATCAAAATGATTTTGCGTACCAAGCATATTTGACTATCATAAGGAGCAATCTCCCCCAAGTGTGCGATTGCATGGTGTGTGTGCCGGGAGGCCTTATGGTAGTTTCATTTTTCATAAGCATTGCATATTTCAATTCTAAATTCTTTTGTTGTTTGTTTTAAAGATAAACTGTTTTTGTTTGCTTACACCAGTCCCATGACTGACCCGGAGTTTATTGTTTCCTATCTAAACTCTGGGTGCCCATAATTTTTCACACGGACAGTCTAGATTGGGTTTTTTAGATAATCAGCTAGTAGATGTAGATTCGATAGTCTTTGGTAATCTTCTTCAGTCTTTGGATGGCTGATCTTGCTTAGTACTACTTGATTGGGAGTTCAAGCTATTTCTGGATTGGTGCTTTGGAGATGGAGATTGCTAGATTGGATTTCCTTCTTTGGAGTTCAAGTTTATGTTATTATTCCATTGTGATTTGTAGTATCATGTCTCTGAGATTTGTTGGGCAGTGTTGTATCATATTTGGATATTGTATTCATTGGATTTATATGATATTATTCATTTCCTTCCATTGTGTTGTTATACTTAATGTGTTATAAACTCCGGCACAAGTCAGATTACAATGATTGAATCTGCGGCATTTGAGTATAAGTGAAGTACGAGTGTCGATTTTCAAACGCTGAAAATTCGGGTCATGACTATTTCAATTGAAACGACAATTGAAATAAGATGTTGTTAGTTATTTACATTGCTATATATATGCTATTATCTGTATCAGTTCACGTATGACATCTGACACCATTTTCTGTTATTTATATTGATGATATATGGTTGTTATATTATTATCATATATGTTATAAATCTACAAATTCCCCGTTAGTATAGAATTACCTATGGGTTGAAATGATACATACCTGAACGATCTGTAGAATAGGAGAAAATCGTTATGTGTTTAAATGATAAACCCAAGTGATTTTCATTTGAATTGAAATTGGGATTGGGGGTTGAAATGATATATACCTGTATATATTTAAATTACGGATTGAAACAATAAATATCCGTATCATTTGACCATTGGATAGAAAATTATATACAGACACCGTCGGTTTATATATAAATATTTTGCAAATGATCTCTATGGTTTTGAAAGGAAATATATATGGTTTTACTTAATATTGAAAATATTTTATATATAAATAAGTTTTAATATAAAGTAGATTTAATAATAAGCTTTAATTTAATTAAGATTGATTTAATTAATATATAACATGTTTAAGTATTTATTAAAATTTATATTTCAAAAATAGATTTTTATAATGATTTTATAAGTTAAGGTTGGGAAGATAAATTTGAAATTTATTTGAAATTGTACTTAATTAAGAATTTTATTTAATTAAATCGATTTGCAACTATTGGATTAAAGATATGATTTTATAACTTGATTTTGATTTAAGTAATTTAATGAATATTTCACGTTTAAATAAATCGAAGTAAATATTTAGTAAATGTAATTTAAGGTTATTTAAATAATATTGAATTTATTAAGTGAATATTTCATGACTAAATAATAATGAAGTTAAATCAAGATCTATATGAAACTATTTAATTTATTTTTGAAAATGTTGAATATTTAAAACTTTGAAATATATTGAAATTTAAATGGTTTATTTTGTGGTTCAAATCTGTATTTGAAATCGATATAATTTGAATTTGTTTATTAGAAACTGAATTGAATTGGAATTGATAAATTGAGATTTGAATTAAATTTGAATTTGGAATTCGAGTTGATTTGAATCGATTTGTGAAATTTGTGGAAAATTATAAATATTGTGCTTTATAAATTATTTAATATATATATATGCACTATTTTAATATAAACTATTTTAATATACTAATTATTTTAATATAAACTATTTTATTTTATAAACTATTTTATTTTATATATTATTATTAAAACGTTTAAGTGGTGGAAGTTATGATTTCAAAGTTATGGTTTTACAAAGAATTATGATTTCAAAGTGTTTTGGGTTTTGAAAGTGTTGTAACTTTGAAAGTTCTATAATTTGGAAATAGATATATTTGAAATAGAAATGATATTTTGGGTTTGAAATATAAATTATTTTGAAATGACCATGGTGTTCTAATGACGTTTGATCATTATTGCGTATATTACTACATGTTAGATAGTTCCACGGATCCTTAGAGAACGGGTGTCCCAAACATCCTTTAAGTTATTTGTATTTCAGTTGATATTTCACTTAAGTTGGATTTATTGGTATAAGAATGTTAATCCTGACTTGAGTGTTTGTGTTCTGCTTTACACTTGGGCCAGACTGAGTGACACGGCATTTGAGACTCACCTTTGGAGTTTGGAGCTTCGCTTGGAGATCCAACTTTCGATTCATCTTTCAGCTTTTCCAATTGATTTGTTCAGAGATGTCATCTATTTGTATTCGAGATTTCATTGTATTTGAGATATTCTGCTTTATTTTATTTCTAACTCTGATGTTTATATAGTAGCTTCATGAATTGCTATTTATGTATTCCATGGCATTATTATTATATTTCTCTGTGTTTGTGATTCTATGATTGATTTATTTACTATATATGATGAGTTTTACCAAAAAAAAATTAACAATATGATATTTTGAGCAATTTAAGTCCGATATGTGCGGATGCGAATGGTTGAAAATATCAGGTTGTTACACTACCTAACTTTTTTAGTGTTTAATGCGTTTGGCCAATTGGATAAAAATGAATTTTTTTTCTTAATGGATTTGCTTTTACCAACTGTAAAATTCTTTCTTCTCACCTCCACATTCACTTTCCCTCTTCTACTTTCATCCGTGCAAACAAATATCATAAGAACCAGACTGAAAGAGTGCATAGTTTGGTTATATGAAGAAGAAATGCATTTACTAAAGCATGTTTGAACATTACCGAAAATAATATATATACTAAAAAAGCTAGCTTGAATGTGACCAAAAAATTAATAGAAGATAGACCAAATCACAACTCGAGAATCATGTGAAAATTTGGAAAAAAAAGGGTTCAAAGATTTATGGCATTATAAGAAATGCTACCCTTGGAATCTGGTTGAAGACAGGACTTGAAAATGCTTGAAAAGGAAAATGATACAATTTTTTACCTAACTCAACCCGAGACCCGAAGAAAACCCTAGATTAGTGAAAGATCAACCTAAAGTGGGCTTTGAAGCAAAGACCGGGATTGATCAACTAAAAAACCTAAAGCCAATACAAGGTCAATTCCAAAGTATGTTTTGCTCGAGTCCAACTCAATCCTTATGTAATAAACCTCTTTCCTAACACTCAAAACATCACTTGGAAGCTTCCCGCATGGGTACAAGTTGAATTAGCTAAGAAAATGCAAATATGCTAGAATCTCTATATGACTTAAAGCACCGCTCAAAAACTTCATATCAACACTTGAAGAACTTCAAAGCAATGTCTGGCTCGACATGGAGCAATGGTTTGAGCATGACACAAGGCATCCCTCGGCTAGCACCCACATTCGAACCTTGACCCGAAGCAACTTCCAATGCACTTCTATTTCGACCTAAAACATCTCCAACTTGATCCCAATCACCCTAGACCACTCAAATTCGATCCCTACACTCCTGAATTGCTCAAATAAAACCTATCCATGCCTAAGCTTGAATTTGAGCCTTTTTTCCCTAAGTATGGATTTAAATCAGTAATTTTAGCTTCATAATGTTGAAACTGAGTTGTTTGGTAGTGGACGAAATTGGTAAATTTAAAAAATACCTATTTGGATCTTAATGGGTATATAAAACCTATAAGCCAACTTTAGATCCAGTCTACATTTTGAATTAGGATTCCATTTTATTTAAAATGTCTTTATTTGATTACTTATATTAAATATATTTGAATATATCACATATATTCTAAAGCTAACATAACATAATATTATATAAAAGCATTCGTATAACTATTCACATGTGCACAGGTATAGATATTGATATTATCTATTGTATGTACATAGATATTATACCTACACACACACACATACATACATATGATAAATTTGTATATATATCAAGGGAATATAAATGCCTAGTATATATATAAGTTTAAATATACTAAAATATATGTATATAGTTTGTATAAACGTATTATTGGTACTATATATATAGTTTAGACATATAATACACACACAGCCACACAAATGTAAAATTAAGTTTATATGTATGTACAAATATAATACGAAAATAATTAATTAATTTAATTTCAAATATATTGGACTAAGTACACATTCAAAATATCTTAATTTAATTCAAAAATTGATTAGGGAAATCAAAAATTGATTAGGGAAAAATCTTTTATTTAAATAATATTGATTATTTCGAATAATATATATATGTACACACATATATTTGACTTTTAAAAAAACCAACTTTCGAAAAGAAATATATTTAAAATTCAATTATTTAAGTACCAATGATCATGATTTTAAAATACATTAGTTTTATTAATGGGGGAATTGGGAAAAAGGAAAATTTTGAGAAAAAATTAGGATGAAGGATATCAAGTTTTATTTTTAAGCTGAAGGACAAATGTCGGTTATAATTAGCATCGTATTCAACTTTTACACTATATAAAATGCTAGTTATAACTAGCATTACATTCAGTTTTACACTATACAAAATGATAGTTATAACTAGCATTATCATTCAATCAAAATAAAAAACTTGCTTTTCTTCAGCCTAAATTTTTTTCTAAGTTTGTCCTCATGCCTATTTTCTTATTTATAAATTTTGTAATTATTTGTTTTAGCCTAAACTAAATAAATATAGTATATTTTAAATACTTTCATATTAAAAATTATATTAAAATTTATTTATCAATATATATTCTTGTTCGAATAAAAAATTATAAAACGACCAAGAGCTTTTACACACACACACACATATATTTATAAATTTTTTATTTTAATTTATATGTATTTAAAATCGTAAAACTAATTTTAGATATGTATATGTAGTCTAATAAATGTCCAAAATAAGTAATAAATATTACATACATACACACATATATAATTAATTAATAATGCATAATATAAACTTTAAACAAAATAATTACTACATATGTATGTGTATGATCGAAAAAAAATTAATTCTATTTTATAAAACAATATATAAACAGTTTTAAATTAAAATATAATTCAATGACGATGAGATATATTATATGTATGCATAAGGGTCAAGGGTTAATCGTATGTGAATGTATGAAATAAAACAGAAATGCACCTTAGTAGATCCTGCCCTTTATAACACATTGATTTGTGAATAAGCCATTTGAATTTCCAATTCAACGCCTGAACGTGCAACTGAACAATTATAATCAATTTTTAATAATTTGTATTTGGATGTTTTGATGGTGGGAATTTTGGCCTTAGATAATGGGGTCGGCTATGCTATGGTGATGGCTAGGGCAAGTGAGATCAAGGGGAAATGATTTAGGTTTGGGTTGGAGTTTATAGAGGGAGAAGGGAAGAAAAAATCTACCGTCTTTTACTAATTTTTCATACTATTTCAAACCAAACCAAGAAAAATCTCACCTTCTATGGCCGACCATGCCACTCCATACATGGGTCAAGAAAAATCTTGTAGCCCATTAAGCAAATTTTACATTAAAGCCTGTGTGTGTATATATGCACATACAATGTTTATATACACTCCAAAAGATTACTAATTGCACCTAGAAAATTTCTAAGATCTACCCTATTTAATAAAACCACCCCAAAAATCAAATATATTAATAATTAATATTTCTTAAATATCAATTAATTCATAGCACTTTATAAACTAATTAAGTCGTGTGGTACTTCAGAGAATTCACAGATGCGGTTGTATGTCTCACATGTGTTAATCCAGTCAGCTATTAATATTGAACAATTCAAATATTACTGCTCACACATCACCTTGGTTGATAGTGTGACAGTTTGGCTGAATCCACCACTTCCTGATCTTTTTAGTAAAATCATATTTAGATCATATTTAAGCGGTATCGTTTAGTGACAATATAATATACACATGTTTTCTTCGTCAACACTATATCACTTTAGGATACATGGAGTTTAGTATCGGTCAAAATTCAAATGATATCCACATTCAACTGTTCAACCCAATCATAAAGTACTTGGTTCAATAATAACATTTATTATTAACTATTCCACTTTGGTCAAAGATTTTGACTTTGAGTTGACTACAATCGACTGTGATACTAAACTCATACAACCGAGGAGACGAATTCTCTATTGAATAGTTCTTCACTAGTTCAGTTTCAATGTTTCAACTCAAAACCAACTATAGTTGTTTGATGTTTGTCATGTCATGATTTAACTATAATCAAAGTAGAGTATCCACGTTGAAGTTCCATAATATTCTCAAGTCGAGAGAACCGTGTAACATTGTCGCATTAAGATTTTCTATTTGACTTAGTTATTAACAACCAATAAGAAACTTTTGGTCAAGTCATTATGTAGTTATCCAATGACTATAAATACGTAACCCTTTGGTGCTTCCAGCATTCATCAGTAATAAATTGTCCAACATTTAGAGAGCGTTACTATGACGACCCACTATTTTTAACATCTAAAAATAATTATAAATGTCCACAAGATACACTTACAACTAATTTCAAATGTTAAAGGCAGTGGACCATGGGTATGTAATATTAAAAATTCTAAAAACATAAACAAAAAGGGAAATCTCATAGCAAAATTTAAACATTAATGTACACACACACACCCCCCACATTAGCAATTAAATATTACACAAATCTAATATATGCATAATATGCACACTTAAATACATCAATTATTAAGCAATAACTAAATTATGATGCAAGAGGCATACTGAACCATCTTGTAAATATGACCTATCCCAGACCTTTTGCTCCCTTCTTTGCTTCCACATGCAAACTTACGAATACATATATGCATATAAAGGGTAAAGGTGTGAATTATGTTTGGGACTGTGCTAATGTCTATATACACCGAGCATAAAAAGACCATGGGCTATTGCATAGAAAAAGACTGCATATGTATACATTTTGGGTGATCAAGCCTATGTAATTCTGTTTCTTGCTCTTCTGTTGCATCTAAATACTTTTTAGCTTATAAAAGTCATAACATCCATGCAACCATTGCAACCAATGCAAGTAATAGAAGTAGAAAATAGTATTCATAGCAATAACAGTAGTAACACACTTACCTGTGAATTATGTTTGGGACTGTGTTAATGTCTATATACACCGAGCACAAAAAGACCATGGGCTATTGCATAGAAAAATACTGCATATGTATACATTTTGGGTGATCAAGCCTATGTAATTCTGTTTCTCGCTCTTCTGTTGCATCTAAATACATTTTAGCATATAATAGTCATAACATCCATGCAACCATTGCAACCAATGCAAGTAATAGAAGTAGAAAAAAGTATTCGTAGTAATAACAATAGTAAACATCACATATATTTGACAATGCTCAATGTTAACTCCAATCATTAAATAAAAAAATAACAACAATACAAATATACTCACATACGCATTAACCATGCATTATAGTAACGCATTACCAATACAACTACTTACCTCGTAATAGTAACACAACGTTAATAATCAAATAATCATAATCAACTACCCATCATCTGGTAGTAAAAATTGTAAAATATCGTATCCACGTCCTAAAGTGATTCTATCGACATATAACAAACATATGCGATAATTTAAATGAATAATTGACTCACAGTACATCCATTCAAAACATTATTTTTTTAGGGTAATTGTTTCTCTCTTGCATATACAACCATCTTGTTATTGTTTATTATAACCTTTTATTTATATATATCAAAATTATAATAGTCTTTCCAAAAATAATAATATACTTAAAAAACCCTTTGTATACTTCTATTTTTTTAACACTTCTAAACATCGTATTTTGAATCAAAAATAGTAAGCTTCATCAAAGTGCTTTTTAAAACGATAATATTACATCAAAATAATAATGTATATTAAAACCTTTTTAATACTTTCTGAAACCAATTTATCACTATTTATTCAAAATAATAATATTTATTTTAAATCATTGAAACTCATTTTTATTTCTATTTATCTGAAAGTCGTAACTATTTTTTATCCACAAACACTTTTGGAGACATTTCTTTACTACTATTACTATATCCAAAAAATACCTCTTGATTTTATTAATCAGATAATAATAATAACATTTCCTACCATTAATACCGTAAAATTAATCATTTTGTCATTTATAGAAAACAATACTTTTTTCCTTGAAACTAATCTTGTTATTACTTAGAATCTCATTCTATTTTATATGTAATAAAATTTCCAAATATCAAATTAAATTATAATTATTTCTATTGTTTATGAATTTCTCGAAAATTCATAAATAACTACCTTAATAAATCCCTTACTTTAATTTTGGCGAAGTTTTTTAAATCATCTTTGTTTACAGAAACCATCTCGAAATATATAAGTAACCTTATCTATCATTTATTCATCTAATTTTTCCATTATTATCCACTTTATCCTAATTAATTATTTTTTAATTCAATCAAAGAATTTTAATAATTAAACAACTGAATATACAACAATCCATAATAATTATAATCAAGGCATGATACATCCAAAATATTATAATAAATAAATATTCATCCATAAAACATAACGTATATCAATAAATATTACTTTTCATCAATAGAAATATATTTATATTTTACACTATAATGAAGCATACCAATATGCATCAACAAAACCATGCCAATTGGTTCAGAATTCCACGATGAGTCCAACTGAAGAAACCACATGTGAATCGTAGTTTGTTTGTGAAATAAAGTTAGGTTAGATGTTTCAAGGTTTAATTTGTAGTTAATTAAAACTTAAGGACTAAAGTGTAAAACCACACCTCATATCGACTTCAACAGATCACATAATCCATCCCTAACCACCGATTTCCAAGTGCCATCGCTCCTCCTACATCCTGCCTTCGGCCAATCTGATGCAACTAACAGCCCGACCAGCCTGTGACGAGTACAACCAAACCCTCTTGACCCCATGAGGCGCCACCTCGCATAACTGCCATCACCGTTATACATGGAATTTTTTAATGAACTTCAGCATGCTTACCACAATCGAAGCCCATCGATCGACTTCTCTTAATCCCCTCTACAACTCTATGACCTCTGATCATCCAATCCTCGCTGATCCACTGGTGGATTAAAAATCCAAAGCTTAATGGTTGGGAATAGTTCACTAGTATATGACAACCTAAGCACCATCCTGACAAAAAAACACCAAACTTCGGCTCCATTTGTCGAGGGCTTTGCAACGATATATAATATGTAGGGTTTGGGCACTTTGGATTTTGATTCAATTTGTAATTAGTGAAAGTTATCCGCCATTGAAATGTGATTAAGAAGAATTTCAGGATGAATGAAGAGGGACTAATGTGATAGCTACCTTCTAGGGTTTCTAAGCATTACTTCCATAGGAAATGAGGCAGTCAATTGTATGTAACCGTTTGGCCCAAAAGTGGCTCCGTACTCTATTTAAGCACTTTATCTTCTCTATTTCACAAACCGTATTTCCAAATGCATCAATATTATATATCAAACCAACTAGCTTGGAGAGGTCTTTGTAATGATTGTAAATATAGTTTCCTGTTCACTCATTTAGTAAGAATTCATTTTTAATTACTTTAATATGAAAAGTGTCAAATTTACCGGTCATTACATTCTTCCTCTTAAAAGAATTGTGCCCACGCTATTCCCCAAATACAACCTTCAATGAGATTAATAAATCTTCACTATTGGTCTAATAAAAAATATAGGGGTTGTACATTAATCATAAGTTAATTACTTAAAATTCTTTAATAATACAATCAAAATTGTCCATAAACTAAATTTAAATTCTACATACACATATTATCATAACACATACAGTTCTTCAATCATGTAATCCAAAGTATGTAAAATAACACATCATCAATAAGGGTGAAATACTATCAACCATGGATTAATCATGTCATGCATCTCAATCTCAATTGGCTACGGTTAAAGTACATAATAAAACATAGTTGATCCAAGCATGCATGTACAAATAAATGAATAAACATAAATTAATAATCGACATAGCTCATCAAAATAAACACACATTCACAAAATAATGTGGTATCATCATCATACTAACCTATCAACCAATAACACATGTGTGTTAATTCCTATGATGACTACACATCCATCATAACTATGCATACATTAAAAATATTGATAAACTTTCTCATAGTCTCATCCTTAGGATAACTAGTATACTATCTGATAGAGTTAGGAGTATGCCATAGAGGCAATTATGTAATTTGTTTCTTATATCTAACTCAATAACCAATCTTGTTTGAAATAAGAGGTGTTTTATTTCTATTATATACTTGATATAATGTGTCATATATAATTTGATTAAAAGTATATGGAATAGAAAATCCATAAATGGTATGTTTTATGATAGTAGTTACAAAGTGCTATAACCATGAGTAATTTATCACAATAAATTAAGCATATCATTTTAAGTTCCTAGTCAAAAATGTATGAAAACTGGATATTGATACATTCTTAAGGCTAGAGTACATAACGCTCATCGAATATTGGGTAGTATATTACTCATGGTTACTAGGCGCACCAAGCGGTTATATACCGATAGTTATTGGATAACTATAGAATGACTGACTTAAGAGTTTTCAATTGGCAGTATAATGAAGGTCAAATAGAAAATATCGACGTGACAAAATTATATAGTTTCCTTGACTTGAGAATATTGTTAATCTTCAATGTGGAATCTCTTCTTTGATTATAGTTAAAGCGTGTCATGGGATCCACCGAACGACTATAGTTGGGTTGAGTGGATGCATTGGAAGTGAAATACCATTTAAGAGAGGATTCATCTCCTTAGTTATAATGAGGTTAGTATCGTGGACAATTGAAGTCAACTCGAAGTCAAAGTCTCTGGTCAGAGCATTTCGGTTAATAATTTATTGTTATTATTGAACCAAGAAATTTATTTTTGGACTATAGAGTTGAATATGGACGATACTGGAGTTTTGACCATACCAAATTCCATAAGTCTAAAGTGATATAGTCTTGACCCAAAGAATTGGTGTAAATAATTATCATTATAGGGTAACGCTTAGTAATGTAAAATTGGATTTTACCGAACCAAATAAGCAATAAATTTGGCCATAATTTCACGCCATCTGCTAAGTTAAGTGTGAAGTTAATATTCGAATTATCAGTAGTAATTGCTAACCGAATTTACACCTAAGAGTCATATACCCGAAACGTTGAATACTCTCATTTTTCCACCGATTTAATTAATTTATAATTGTTACAATTTAATTAAGTCAATTTATAATTATGATATTAATTATAAATTTTTTGATGTGAATTAAACAATGTTAAATAGTGTGCATATAATAACTATATAAACACTAATCGATACACGATATTGGTACGCGTTTAAATTGAATTTAAATGCAATAAATATTGTTTGGGATTGAAAATTTTTAAAGACCCAATTAAGGCTTAGTTTAGGTGGCTATAAGGAAGCAAATAAGGGCCAACCATGTTATAGTTTAGAGGGAGGAATTTCGAATTCAAAAAGAGAGAAGTAGTAAGAGTAAAACAAGGATCTTGATCCTTATTTCACTCACTCGTTCCTCCTTTATTTGTTCCCTCTAGCATTCACATCTTTTGATACTTTTGCAATTTTCCTTTTGCTACTCATGTCGGACCCCCATTACCCTATAATAACCCCAAAAATCCAATCATGAATTCACATTAAATTGCTTCGATTCGATCGTCGACCGTAAGGCAATTTGGAAGCTAACAACTTCAGGACTGAGATTGGATTCAAGGAGTCTATTTCTTCGTTTCAACATGCGAACTTTGGGCTTTGATAAAAGGTAATCTACAGATTTATTATTTTATCATAATGTTCATATATTCATTGTTCCATATGTTGCTAGTTGAGAATACCACGAATAAGTATATCGATAGATTATCACATGTTGATGGTTGTATATGTAAGTACACACACACACACATATATATATATATAATATTTTTATGTATACTTGTGTAATGCTCATGGCCAAAATAATTTTTTATTAAAATAATATTATTGAATGTTTTTATGAACATAAAATGATTAAATCATACTATTAATCTAAAAATTGGATCAACACCTAAGAGTATTATGTGAAAGCACCAGCCCTGTTCGGATAAGGTGAAGGTAATAAAAAATAGCAATAAAGTAAGGAAATAAGACAGAGATTTTTATAGTGGTTCGGCAGTTAACTACGCCTTCGTCCATTTTATAACTTTGCTTGTTGATTTGATCTTGTTTGTATGAGATTACAAGGAGTTTGAGAGGGAAAGAATCATATGTATAAGGGTTAGACAAGTTCTAAGTCCTAGAATTGGCTAGAGGAGCTGCCATGGTGACTGCTGTGAAGAGGAAAGAGTTGAAGAAGAGATAGAAGTCCTGCATAGTGATAGCAAAATCTAGATCCTTTCTTGTTTGCTTTATGGTTTGTATTTATAAGGGTAGCAGTCATGTCAGATCAGAAGCCCGCTACTAGAGAAGTCCAGAGACTGACCCAAGGTGATATAAGAAATATTATAACA
The DNA here is from genome assembly GCA_030765085.1 of Allium cepa. Lineage (NCBI taxonomy): Eukaryota > Viridiplantae > Streptophyta > Magnoliopsida > Asparagales > Amaryllidaceae > Allium > Allium cepa. The sequence continues at coordinate 141,551,395 of CM060931.1, read as the reverse complement.
ACCTGAGTTATGGTTTAGACTTCGTACCGAGTCAAGACCTTGACCCGGGGCCGAGTTTAATCCTTGGCCATAACTTGGCTAAACCCTTTTGTTTCAAGCTCCTTGCTTCGTCTAGATGTCCACCAGTGTAATTTGGTAGGATATTGATGAGTTTGATTATTGTCCTTCCACGACTAGGGTTATCCTGCGGTTTGGACCTTCATTTCTTAAGATTGGTTCTCCAGAGCTCTATAAAACTTCGTGAACATGCATAGGAAGACTCATGGATTACTTGCTAGAAATATGAAGATGCCAAGACTTGGCATTTAAACTCGGTACCAACTTAAAATACTTAACTCGTCAAAATCCTTAACTCATCAAAATCCTTAACTCAGTACCAACACAAATCCTGTACTTGGTACCGAGTTAAGGATTTTGATGTGTTAAATTTTTTAAGTTGGTACCGACTTTTGGTACCGAAGTAAGGACTTAGTCCAATTTTTGGTGAAACTTCTTCCAATTGTTTTCTAGCTTCCTCTAAGGGTGCTTACTAAGTTTGAAGTCGTTATGTTGAGATTTCTTAACTCAATACCGAGTTATGGAGTTAGTTCCAAACATAGTGAAACTTTTCGAAGTTTCTTCTCTAGCTCTTCTAAGTGTGCTCGCTACGTTTCAAGTCGTTTCATATTTGTCTAGTTTGGGGTCATCCAAAGGATGGAGTGCTTGAAGTCCGACCTAAGAGTTTTGTAAGTCCGACCTAAGAAAAACCACAACTTAGATCTTTCCCGAGTTTGTCTTGGGTTTGTGTTGGGTTTGACTCTAAGTCACCCAGTTTTGAGTTGACTCGGGACTGACCCGAGTTTGTCTCGGGTTTGACTCGGGTCCGACTCCAAGTCACCCAGTTCTAAGTTGACTTGGGTCTGACCTGATTTTTTCTTGGGTTAATTCAAGTCCGACTCCAAGTTATTCAGTTTTGAGTTAATTCCGGTATGATTCCAGTTTACATTGGGTTTGACTCAGCCCCGACTCTAAGTCATGTTGTCTTGTCTTTCTATTCCTCGGCTCAGGTTTCATACATTTTTTTCTAGGTTCAGCTCAGGTACAACTTAAGTCCGACACCTAGCGCCAAGTTGAACATCTTAAGTTAAGTTTTTCTGCTCATTTTTGATATTTCCTTCTTCTTTCCTTTATATGATGTTTCCAAAGTCCTTTAATCATTTTTATCATCGTTTTGATGTTCTAACTTTCGACTGAAGTTAGCTTGGTAAAAAATCTAGTTACCATTTGCCCCCCAGAATGCTCTTTTATTGAAAATAAAGTAAACTCTAGATTAAGTCAAACCCTTAGCTGATATTCTATAAACTCCAGCTTGATCGTTTGAGCATCATCTCGAGATGTTGCTTCGTTTGTTTGATTATCCATTAACCGTTTGTTTTAATTACAGTTGAAATTCCGTTCCTTTGCATTGGCGATGCAATCTATACTCTGGAGATTATGTCATGCTTTAGGTTGGTATATGAACTCTTTCATTACATTTTTGGGATAGTGGCAATTTCAAAGAAAGATGGTTGAATTTTGGATTGTACTTGGCTGGTGGTGAACTGAGTTTTGCCTCGGCCGAATGCACGTTGTTCCAAAGTCAAGTCTTGTTCTCTAGCTTCAATTGTCTCTTTTCGAGAATTTGGCTAAGTTTCAATCTCCATTTAAATTCTGGTGCGATGATTTATTCCAAAATCGGACATAGTGGATGATTCCATTGTACCGCTTTTTCAGTTTCTACACTTCTAGTGATCGTGGGAAGAAAAGTTTTCCGCGTCACTCCAGAAAGCGGCTACGTTATCGATTTCGCATATATAACGGATAAGTCCAAAAATGATAATATTAAAGTATGATATGACTCATTTTTCTTGTTCAAGCGAGCTATCTATGCAGGATGGTCGGTACGTGGTGTTCGGGACATTAGACTCACTTTGCATAGATAATACACTACACTTACCCGAATCAATGGCTGGAATCTGACTGGTCAACATACGTCGAATTCCCTTGGATTCCAAGCTTCATCGTTCATACAGGAATATTATTCAAAGTAAAACACACCCGATAGTGTCGAACGTCGAGTTTTATTATTTGGAATGACTTTTTGGTCATCCTATCGTTAGTCTGGGAAAGCAATTCAACTCCTCCAAAAGCTAGGTCCTTCAGAGCTTAGGCTTTTCTTTTATCTGTCATACTGGGATGATTGATTACGGCTGAATTGCAACACATTTGCTATTATGGTGTTATTGCAAAATCTGCCTCCTTCTGTAAATGAGTACACTGGCTTAAGAGCCTTAGATGAGGTGGGAGGAGCAAGTAGAGATTCCAGAAGCTTGTTCTCCTACCGATCTTCTTTTTAGCTGTGCTTATGCGCGGGAGGCTCAATTGCCTCATAACTTTATGCAGATAGACAAAATCCCAACAACTTCTTCGGTTATGTTGTTTTATTGGGCCCTGCATACAATTGTCAAAGTTCTTTGCTTGGCGATATAGGGATGTCATTTAAACAACTCCATATCCATTCTTGCAAGTATTTGGTTTTGCTCCTTTCGACCAACTACTAGTCGTGGATAACTCCATTTTTGCATCGGTCCTAGATGTCTCAAAAAGCAGCTGGGTGTTTGTTTCCTTATTGTATGACCTTTGCCAAGAACCAAATCTTGTTTATGGAAGGTTTAAAATGCCGGACTCTAGGCACCTGTAGTAGCTAGATGTTATGAGGAAAATTATTCAACTGCCCCTATCTAGTTGAGCTTCCATGATTCCAGTCTTGGATCGAGAAAAAGTCCAACGGTACTTGTTTTTAATTTTCCATGGCTATCTTCGCCCATCCTTTACAAAGCATGTCCTACTTGGTCCCCAACACTATCATGAATTTTAGTTAGGCATGGTTTCAATCTTTGGAAACTAATACACGACTCATTCAATTTCGATCATCCTTCCTTAATGTTGCCTATTCTCAGGGAACAATAAAATTCCTTAAGGCTGGTGATTACACCTTCTTGACATTGTCAGTTTCCATGCGACGTTAGATTCACGTAAGTTGTGGATGAAATTCCAGATTTGCATCAATTTCTATCTTCGAAAACCGACAAATCAATGAATTAACTTTGAACCGTTCAATGTCGAGAGGTTCCACTCGATATTGAGAACTTTTAGCTCACTACTTCCACTTGTTTGTTTGTATTTTTTCAACGTGATCATGGCAAGCAAGTTCGCTTCATCACCGATAGATAATTGTAAGGATAACATATTTTATTCTTTTCCTTACTACTGGTTGCACATTGATAATGCTGATACCCCTTTCTTTGCGATTTCCAAAATCTAGTCTACACACCAGTCTTTGTCTCTGGGGACTGGTGGTATAGCTGCTTAATTCCAAGCATTGCCTTTTCTCTTGTTGCACCTCCCGCGTTCATGTGCGGCATATTTATTTAATGTAACTTTGTGCATATAAATAATAATGTTGCATTCATTTTAGCACAATCTATTCTTAGCTCCATTCAAAACCATGATGTAACTTGGCTTAGCAAATTCCATGGCCATTCCTGTTATGGCTCGGTCGAGTTCATTTCGACCAAGTGTAAGTGTATATGCGCCAGTCTATAGGACTGATCACTCTGAATACTAAGTCCATATATTTTCAGGAGACTAGGTTTCTTGAGCAATACATCTGACCACCCCCGGCCTAATTTGCATGGTAGGTAGTTCCTATCTTCGAAAACTAGTGACTTTGCTAATGCTGTTAATTCCTTGACTACGATCGAATTTTCCCAAGTCGACATCATCAACCAATGTCATCTTTCTTCATAGTAATCCTTTCAAGCCCAGTGTTGAGGACCTTGATGTTGTGAATCTTCGGGCAGTATCAAATTCCAAAAGGTAGGGTTGAAGATTCGATCGTGCTTCTACTTTTATCTCCTAAAGCCAGTGTATTGATAGTCACATTCTAGGGGTTTTTCCTTGATATCGCAATCTTCGTAAGGTGACACATTCGAGGAAGTTGGCACCAACTGATTTGGTTGGTCCATAAGCAGGTTATCAATCCTTCTTCTTATTAGGCGATGATAAATTTATTCAGGTCAAAATTGAATTTTCAACCTAGTTCCTTGTTTGGTTTTGAGAACCTTTTTGCTGTCGCTGATCTCCGGGCAATAATGCATTCTTAAGACTAGGAACTTCTTCTCCCTATCATTGCCTATCTTTGGGCAATGGCAGATTCCTAAAGGTTAAATTTTTTCTTTTCTAACATTTCCTATCTTTAGGAAATGCCAGATTCCTAAGGGAGGGAAGTTAGTTCCTTCTCAACAATGCCAGTCTTTGGGCAATGTTGAATTCTGAAAACATAAAGACCTTCATTTCACTAGGTGGCAATTTGTTGCCTGAGTGGTCTGCTTTGCGAAGCAGAACTATTATCTAATCAACTTCGTGATTATTAGTGTTTAGACTAGGTGAGGTTTCCTTTGACTAAGTATTTATACATTTATCCCTATTTGTGGGACTAGCTATTTCGAAAGATTATATTTGTGTGTTTGTGAGTAGTGGAGAGGTGTAAGGAAAATGATTCAATTGCCCCAGTTTAGCTCTCAATCCTGCTATGAGATCAAGGAAGTATAGTGATTTAACTCCTAACTTTCCATGTTTTTCCATCTTGTCCTTTGTCGTGCATGCCTTGCTTGACTACTAACATCGTCACGGAAGTTATGTTCACGTGTCAATTCGTATTTTTGAGAATTAATGATTTAGCTGCTTGGTTCCAAGCAACATTTTCTTGAGGCTATCTATCTCTGGGCTGTGTCAAAACTCTTTCTAAGTTGAATACTAGAAATTCGATTGTGCACCAATTTAGTAGTATATGAGAAATTTGATCCTGGGGATTTTCCTTCAACGATGCCTTATCTCTGGACAATGGTTAAATCCTGTGATGAAGGGCCGATCCATTCGATTGGCCGATAAATAGTTATGTCTTCCCATTGTCGCCTATCTTCAGGCAACAATATTTTTTCTGAAGACAAGGGTAGAAACTCAGTTGAGTGCCGACTTCTATCTTCATAAGCTAGTGCATCAATGGTTTACTGTTGTGAGTGTTTCTCATCGACCCTGCAGTTTGAAGTTTTCCTGGCATTACCTGTGCAACACCGGTATTTGGAAAATAGAAAATTTTCGAACGTTGTCAGAGCAACGCCGGTACTTAGAAAATAGACTCAGCGTTGCTGAGGCAATCATGGTACTTAGAAAATAGAAAGTTTCCCGACATTACTGGGGCAAAACCGATACTTAGAAAAATAGGAGTTTCACAACTTTGCTGGGGCAACACCGATACTTATAATAAGGTTGGGATCTATTTTCCTCGTCGGTCTGTCATTTTTGGACCTTCTCGATGTTGCCAGAGTAATGCTGGTTTTCAAAACGCAAGGATCGATTTTTCAGTCAATCCAGTAGTCTGAATTGATTTTCCCATCGACTTGGCGGTATTTCCAACCAGGTACTAGTTTAGTCTTCAGAGACTAGCACTTTAATGATTGGATCATACGAGTTTTTCCTTAGTGCTTCCAGTCTCTGGGTAGCGTTAAAGTTTTGCAAGTTGGGATCGAATCGTTTGTTTGATCATGTGTTGTTAGGTAGATTTCTTTTACCCAACGTGGCTGCTTTCTCGACATTTCCTAACTCTGAGCTACGCCATATTCTGGAAGAATAAGAGTCTCAGGCATTTTCGTTACTTAGCTTTATTTATAACTGTCAACCATTCCCCTTAGCGATGCATGGTCTTTGTTTAACTAATTCCATTGTTATTCTTATTCACCTAGAATCGAATTTCCTCCGATCGAATTTTTTTGCAATCTGTCTTTCATTTGTGGAACCCATTATTCGCAAGTGCCACATTGTAGGCCCTTACAAAAAATTAGACACTGCGAAGTGTGTCATTCTGTTGGGCCAATAGCGGTGTTGTGGATGTCCACCTTATTATCATTTCAGTCAGTGGGGATTGACAGTTTAGTTGCTCGTTTCCAAGAGTTCTCTCCTTGTCATTGTCTATCTTTAGATAACATTTGGTTTTCCATAAGCAAGAGTCGAAGTACATGATCGATCTCTGCATGGCTGATTATTCCAAGAGCTGCTAACATCCAAGCCATGGAAAATCTATGATAATTAAGGGATATCCTTCCTAACATTGTTATTCTCTGAGCGACACCAGATTCCTGGAAGACAAGCTATTCACTCCGGACATTGCCAGACTTTGGGCTATGATGGATTTTTGCAGGTTAGAGTTTAAGAACTAAGTCGAGCACCTACTTCTGTCTTTAGAAACTAATGCGTCAATGATTTGATTTTGGAAATGCCTTCCATCATCGCCTATCTCTAGGAAATGGTAAGTTCTTCCCGTTATCGCCTATCTTTGGGTGATAGTAAGTTCTTCATGCTATCGCCTATCATTGGGTGATAGTAAGTTCTAAGAAGTTCAATTCTTTGTCGATATGACGGTCTAGAATTCCTGATGCTGAGGAAACATCAATACCTAGGAGGTTGGACCAATTTTCCTTCCAATTTTATTGAAAGATCTCTCGACGTTAATGAGGCAACTCCGATATTCATAATGTTGGATCGCTCCCCGTTGTTATTGAGGCAACACTGATACTTGAGAGTAGGAGAATTTTCAGCATTGCCGCGACAATGTTGATTCTTAAAAAGCGGGGACTGATTTTCTACCTATCCTATAATTAAAACCTTCCCGGTGTTATCGGGGAAACATCGATACCTAGAAATTTGATAGCCTCTGGGTGTTTCCATAGTAACACCGATGACTAGAAAATAGAAGGGTTTCCCAACGTTGTTAGGGCAACACTGGTACTTATGGAGTTGGAATCGTTTTTCACCATCGATCCATGGGTTCGAGAGTCTATACTTCTTATTTGGAGATTTAGGAAGTACCTTTTCGATTGCATGGGGCATGTGCACATCGCTTACAAGAACATGGTTCCATCGGTTCAAGGAGCGATGTGCAGATTGTAGTATATGGGAATGTTGCATACTTGAATGCGGTTCCATCGATTTAAACAACAAGGAAGTGAAGCATACTTGAACACAGTTCCACCGATTCAAGCAATGAGTAGTGAAGCATACGTGAACAATATTCCATCCATTTAAGCAGTGAAGAAGTGCAACATACTTGAACATAGTGTCAGCAATTCAAGCAACGGAGAAGTGGAGCATACTTGAACACAATTCTATCAATTTAAGCAGTGAGGTCCGGCTTGTGGGTGCGAACATAAGGAGATTGGTTGCAAGAGTGTGGTTCCATCGACTCAAAAATTGCTGTGCGACCTATGGATGCATGTGGGAGTTTGCGCTTGCAAGGCCGTGGTTCCATCGGTTAAGGAAGCAATGTGCGGCTTATTGATGCGCATGGGAAGATTTTCTTACAAGAGGGCAGTTCCATTGGCTCAAGAAGCGATGTGGCTTGTGGATGCACATGTAAAAGACGCGGTTCCATCGGTCTAAGAAGCGATGTACGGCTTATGGATGCGCAGGGACGATTTTCTTGTAAGAGCGCGGTTCTATAGGCTCAAGAAATCCTTTAGTGATTCTTTAGGTCCTTGTGATAGGCTAGATAGAGACATCATGTCCTTGGGACATGTAGAATGAAGCCTAAACTGCTCCAAAAACCTCTTTGCCAGTTCATCGAAAGTGGAAATGAATTTTGGTGGAAGTCTCGTAAACCACATGGAAGCAACTCCTTCCAAGAAGATATTGTTGTCTAAGATCTGTTGTTCCATTGTATGATGGCATATTCAGCATGATGAAATTCCAAGGATACTCTTCTCTTAGAACATTTTCAGTGAATGGGGTTCAGCTTGGTGGAGAATCCCACTCCTCCTTCTTCCTGGCCCAACTTTGCTTCACCAATTGTTTGACCATGTCAACGATGTAGTCTTCACTGGAACGATAATCTAAAGGTCCATTGTCAAGGGCTGCGAGGAGTGTTTGACTCTGCAAACGGCCTCGGTTTGCTAACTAAAGCCTAGATTCTCCATTCTCCAAGAGAACCATTCCTACAGAGTTCCGTCAATGCATCGTCGGCCTTATCATGGCGGTTTGGACTTCAATTACAGCGTTTTACCTATTTGCATCAACATTTAGTTCCAATCCATCACCATCAAGTTGTATGTCACCTTCAAAGTAAGAAATAAGCATTGCGTTGTTTACTTGAGGAGTGAGGAATATCACTCCAAGATTTGGGTTAACACTAGGTTGTCTTCTGGTAAGAGGAGCACTTCCATCACCCTTATAACGACCCTTTCTGCTCCACTAGCTACCTCTTTCAGTTTTTGTTTGCCATTCCTCTCGTTTTAAGCATGGAATGAAGGAATTCTACTATTCCGTAGTAGCTACAGTTTCTTGCCTAGCTCTTAGAGCAATTGAGGGCTGCAGTGCTAGTAAAGCACCAATCTTATCTATAGGAGCGTTTTGTCTATCAACTAGTTGAGTTCTCCTCTTATGACAAATTCTTGGTGAGAAGGAGATCCTGGAGCAGGGTTTCCATTGTTAGCTTTAGTTTGGTGGTTGTTTGTTTCATCACCACCAATAGTTGCTCCTATGGATCTCCTGGATGTGGATTTCTTTTGGGATCCATTACAGTAGCAAATCCTAAATTTCTTCAAGTAAACTTTAAGGATCTAACTTTTGGATCTATTCAATCAAAGTGGATAGCTAGATCAAAGCCTGGATTCGGTTTTCTTAATGAAAGCACCAAAATGTTAACCAAAAAATGGATCAAACTCAAGAGTATTATGTGAAAGCACCAACCCTATTAAGATAGGGCAAAAATAATAGAAAATAGTAATAAGGAAAAGAAATAAAAGAGAGAGTGAGAGACAGAGATTTTTATAGTTGTTTGATTGTTAACCAAGCCTACATGTACTTTATAACTTTGCTTATTGATTTGATCTTGTTTTTATGAGATTATAAGGGGTTTAAGAGAGAAAGAATCACAAGTACAAGGGTTAGACAAGTTCTAAGTCCTAGAATTGCATAGAGGAGCTATCATGGTGACTGTTGCGAAGAGGAAAGAGTTGAAGAAGAGATAGAATTCCTGCGTAGTGATAGCAGAATCCAGATCTTTTCTTGTTAGCTCTATGGTTTATATTTATAAGGTAGCTATCATATTGAATTAGAAGCTCGCTACCAGAGAAGTCCAGAGACTGGTCAAAGGTGGTATAAGAAATATTGTAACAACTCAAGTTATGGTTTAGACTTGGTACCGAGTCTAATCCTTAGCTATAAGTTGGCTAAACCCTTTTATTTCGAGCTCCTTACTTTGTCTAGATGTCCTTCATCTAATTTGGTAGATTATTGACGAGTTTTGATTATTGTCCTTCAATGACCTAAGTTATCCCATGGTTTGGACCATCAAGTCTTCATTTCTTATGATTGGTTCTTTAGAACTCTAAGAAACTTCGTGAAAACGCATAGGAAGACTCATGAACCACTTGTTCGAAATACGAAGATGCTAAGACTTGGAATTTAAAATGGTACCAACTCAAAATCCTTAGTACATCAGAATCCTTAACTCAACACCAACTCAAATCCTTGACTCGTAACCGAGTTAAAAACTTCATCCTATTTTCGATGAAACTTCTTCTAGGTGTTTTGTAGCTTCCTTTAAGTATGCTTACCATGATTGGAGTCATTTCTTTGAGATTCCTTAACTCGAAACCGAGTTAGAGAGTTAGCTCCAAACATAGAGAAAGTTTTCTAAGTTGCTTCTCTAGCACTTCTAAGTGTGCTTGCCAAGTTTTAAGTCATTTTGTCTTTGTCTCACCATAATAGATTTTGGGCAGTGTAATGACCTAACCTTCGTAATACCATGAATCGACATTGAGTGATAACATCTGACTCCTTAATACCTCAAAAGACAGTCTGTTGGGGTAAAATAAAAACTAAACATCAAACCATAGCACAATGATAAATTATCACAGCAGAATGATAATATATAATGTATTGAATATACGTGAGCATAATAGGATAAACAATATATAAGGGACTGTACTAATGAAGTAACTGATAAATAAATGTCAATACATGGTCAAAGTATGATATTCGATACAATGAGTCTTGTATATAAATAGCATATTTATTATGTACTACCACAATATCAAGTATATCCAAAGCATCGATTATGCCTCCAAACAACTCTAATTGTCCTAAAAGAATATCCCTAAAAGCACTTAGATCCAAAATTACTCAACCTAGTACTTGAGAGTTGTTATGGCACAAGAAAACAAAGACAAAATGCAGGTCAAATATAACTCCTAGTATGAGGGGAACTATCTCAAAATACCATATATCAAAACCATATAGAGACAAATAGGAAACTACTGAAGATAACCGGTCCTCTCCTCAAACATCGCTTAGGGTTAGTTTGGACTGTCCATATACAAGTAAAGTACCATAACATGCTCGTACTCAAAGAGTCAAAACAACTAATATAATCTGACTAAAAAAACATACTCTAATAGAGGAAACCGAGTGTACCAATGTAGGAGTAATATAAACATCCCAATATAATTATAACATACAACGTTCAATAATAATTATCAACCGACAAATATACATGCATAATCATAATAATAAGAGAGACATAGAGAATAAGTTGATACCTATCATTGCCAATGGGTGGAGCCTGCTACGGACACCAATCGATTCAATGATCTCTATTGAAACATCTGAAATGCAAAACCAATATAGCGATATAATAATGCTATTAATGTAACATATATATACCCAAAAATAAAATATGGATATCTATAACTGATACCCATCTCCAAATTCCATTAGCTACCAAAGAGACCTATCAAGAGTCACAACTAACTTGTGGACTCCCCTGAATACCAACACCTCAAAAGAAAAGTTGGCATGTAGGTCTTGTCCCAGCACGCAATCATACTACGGAACTGTATATGACCTACACTAGACTGGCATTCCAGTCTCTCTCTGCCCCTACTCTAGGGCTATGTTTGTAGGTCGTGCACCTCAATGGCACAATGGATTCCTACACTAGCATCATTTCCTTTCGGTTATCTATACGAACATACCAGAATCGTATGTAAACGCTAAACCCCACACACACTCTTCCCATAAGGGTACACAACACTGAAGTATTATTGTTTCCATGTGGATCGTGATTCGTTCTTGAAGTGCTTCGCACTAGCTGGTTGCCTCAAGTCAAGCATACCAAACCAATATATATATATATTACCCAAACCATGCATCTATAAATATATATATATATATTACTTAAACCACATATTTATATACCTACATAATACATTTCAACACTATTTGGTAACCCTAAGTTGGGAATATCGAACTATACATATGCTTAAATTGTGTATTGATAAATCGCATAGAATTGCCATTAGCAACCAAAAAGGCCTATTAAGAGCTTACAAATCTATTGTAGACTCCCCTAAAAGCCAAAATCTCAAAAGAAGTCAGCCTGTAGGTCCTGTTGCAGCACCCAAGAGTCTTATGGAATAGTATATGACCTACTCTTGACTGGTGTTGTAATGACCCGCCATCCGACTCCATAGATTGACGCATCATTAATAAGAAAGAAAGGGATAGAAAAGAGAAAAGAAAGAAGAGAAATAAGAAACAACATCAGAATCTTAACAGCGGAACGAATAAATTATATTAATAACTTAAAAATTACATAGTATACAACACTAATCAGAGTTACACAGAATTTACATCACATACTAGACAATTATAAACACCTGTCTAGTTATACAACTCAACAAACAATACTAACACAGAGAACACCCAGCGGAACCAAATATATCTATACGCAGAAGCCTCCTGCTCCATTTGCTCCACCAATATTCATCAAAGCTAACCTGAATCCCTTGGCTACTCGTAAAAATTTGAGTACCCAAGAGTTTATGAAAAACAAAAGATAAACTCTGGGTCAGACATGGGTCTGGTGTGAGTAACAGGTTAAAGTTGCTTAACTTTGAAAAACCTTTAGAAAGAAAAGGTATCACGTAAGACTTCCCACACATAAACATGGAAAAGTTTTTACCTTACGCTAACCAAAACATTTGATAGGAAATCCAGTGATATTATAATAGGTCTAGGGTTTTCAAGTAAATATGAAATTGCTGAAATTGTTACATCTATTAAATTCCAGCTACTAGCCACAAAAGTGGGTAATACAATCAAAACCGTTGACACTTATTGGATTTTGGATTCCATCAATGGCTGGGCTACTGGGGTACCGCCCGTCACAGTACGTGGCCTAGATCAACGTACCGAGGAGTACGCCCGCTCCCCTACAATAGAAGACTGGAACCATCCCTTACTAGATAGTCCCGAACAAGACAGATCCGCAGTTGGTGTACCTTCCAACCGCCCACACAGCCGAATAAAAAGGGACTTCTAGACAGGGGAAAATCTTTTGTCTCAAGTGGGGGCTACCCACGAAGCCTTGCTGCACCTACCCTGTTTTAGCCATTCCCGGTTGATGAGGCTTGAGGCAACGATTACCTTTATAGGACACATCACTTAGAATGCTCATCATCCACCTGACGATGTTCTGAAAGCAGTCAATCGATACAAGTTCGTTCCGGGTTCGAACGAAATTGAAGGCACTATCTCGTTGCACTCATATTGGAATCACCCTCAGAGTCAATGACCATAGCCCTTGCACTCTAAATCACCATCTCAAACCTATAAGTACTATTCCGTCAAACTCATCAAGGAATCACCTACAGAGTTATACTGACGTATAGTTCTTACACCTCGAGTCTTCACTTGCTCCACTTGGATTCACGACTTACGTTAATTTGGATCGATGTGGTTTTAGGATATCCAAATATGGAAACCCGATCCCGGTCTCATCGAAATCCAAAGCGTGTCTTTTAAAGCCAAGTTGTTTTAAAGTTTTAAAACAATACAATTATCTATATACACACAGATAGATAATCCACAAATCACAATTGATAATCAACATTATCATCACAACAGATAATCTATATTATCATTATCAAAAGATAATCCAAATCATTATCACAATGCAACAATGCATCCATATTACTCAACATTATTTATCTCATATCTGAGATTCAAACCAATCAAGGCAAACAATATCATCCATCCATATAAGCAATGATTTACCATACCAAATATAATTAATTTAAAATGAATTAAATTAATTACATCATTCAAATTAATTTAAAGTGAATTAAATTAATTACTTTATCAATATAAATCTTATTTACATCATTATTAATTAATTACAATTAATTAATTAGTCTCTAATCAATCTCCTTAATTAATCACCCTTGATTAATTATTCTTAATTACATTCAAGTAATTATCCTTTAATTAATTTTACAAATTAATTATACTTAACCAAATACAGTAATTAACCTTAATTACTACACAAATTAATTAATTAATTACATTAATCCTTAATTAATTATATTAATTAATTATCTTTAATCACTTATTATTGATTAATTAATCTTAATTAATCAATCTTAATTACATCATTAATTATATTAATTAATGATTTCTAATTACAATTTAATTAAGTCCTTTTTTTATTAAATACATTAAGTAATTAATCTTAATTTAAACCATAATTATTAATCACCCTTGATTAACCTCATTCAGTAATTATCTACCATTAATTACTTTACTAAATAAATTAATTATTCATTAATTAATTATCTCAAATTAATTCCTTGATTAATTCACAAAGTAATTATACTTAAATTACTTCAATTATCAAATCACCTTCAATTAATTACATACAGTAATTACCCATTAATTACTTCTCTAAGTAATTTCTCTTTATTTAATTACATTAAGTAATTATACTTCACAAATCATCAAATGATTATTCTAAATTAATTAAACTGAATTAATTAACTTAATCAAATCAAATTAAACTTAATTAATTACAATTAGTAATTAATTCCTTAATTACTTTCATAGGTAATATACTTAACAATTTACACAAATGATTATCTTTAAATTAATTAATCCAATTAATTATTAAAATTAATCACATTAAATAATTATTAATAATCCTTAGTTAATGAACTTCATTAACTATTAACAATTCATAATTATTTTCTAAAATAATTAACTTATTTTAATCATTATTAATTACAAATTAATTAACCATTAATTAATCCCTAATTATTTAATTAATTAAGTGTTAACTATAACTTAATTAATCCTTCATTACTTGATTAATTACTAATCATTAATTAGAAATCAAATCTTATTTAATTAATGAATCTTAAATTACAAATTAACTATTCTAAGGATAATTAATCTTAATCTTCTAAGTTTAAACCCTTAATTGCTTTAAGTAATTATCTATTTTATTAATTTATTCCATAAATTAATTATTCTTAGTTACCTTAATAATTAAATGAATAACAAATCATTAAATTAAAATTTAACTTTAACAAGTTTTAAAATCAATTTAAAACTTTAAATGATAAACAATACTTTTCTTATAAAAGAGATTTTACAAAAGTTAAAACAAATTTCTTTTTAAATTCAAAATATTTAAATTTTACTTATCAAAGATTCAAATTCAGATTTGAATCAAATTTAAAATTTGTTTAAAACACTTCTTTATAGTCAATTTCTAATTTTAAATTCAAATTTCTTTAAAAACAGTTTTAAACAATAAACCCTTTTAAAGTATTTTAAACAGATTTGAATTTAAAACTTATTTATTTCTAGTTATGATTCAAATTAAAACTTGAATCTATAATTTAAAATTAGATTTGAAACTTAATTTAAATCTTTGCTTTATACTTTTAAATTTAAGTTAAAAATTTGGGAAATAGGTCAAGTTTCTGTAGGATCGATTTCACCCTAGAGGGGGGGTGAATAGGGTGATAGTGTTAATTATAAAAATTAATCGCGGAAGCTTATCAATTAATTTCAATTCAGATCACAGAATAGCAGCATAGATATCGCAGAATATAAATAACAGAATAAAACAGAACAACACAGAATTTACCCAGCTTCGGCAAAACCCTGCCTACGTGCTGCCCCCAAGGTTTCTACTAGAAATTAGATAGTCCCTCGCTTACACACGTAAGCTCGCTATACCCGCTATTGACTAATCTAACTCTACGCTCAAAACCCTGACCACAACTCAACCACCGAGTTGCGAATTCCCAAACTACACACCGTAGTTTGTCCCCTAGTCACACGACTAGAAAATTAAAAACGGTTTAAAAGAAAATACAAATTAAAAACAACTTTAAATTGAAATATCCCTAATTTAAAATAAAACCCTTATTATAATTTTTAAAACCCCTTTGTAACATAAACAAGGCCGGCCCCCTTCACTATCTGTTAGCCCGTTCCTTTATCTCCTTGTGAAAAATGGCGGCCGTTCTTCTCTTTCGTTCCTCTCAGTTCTGAATTTAGGGCTTCGTCCCTGATTTCCAAATTAGGGTTTGTGCCAATTGAAGTCGCCGCTTGATACAGATAGTTGTAGGCTTCGTTTCTCTTCTATTAGCTCACGGCTCTTCGAATTGGATCGAGTTCGTATGTGATTTTCTGCTATGTGTTTTATTCCTTTTGCTCTGCTGATTTTGGCTTTCTCGAACTCTATGCTTTATGCCGATGATGATTTTGGGAATTTATAGGAGTTCGATCTCCTTTATTTTCGTTCGTATAATCATGTTTGAATTTGTCATTTTCGTTTCTCTGCCGCTTGATTATGCTTGAACGATTGATGATTAATCTGACTTTGTCATATGCGTATAATTTCATTTCTTGCGTCCCACGGCTTTGATGTTGACTTGTTCATATGCATGTATATTCTTGCTATCCACGGCACAGCTTTGATATTGTGGCTTGTACTTGTATACAGCTGTGTCCTTTACATGATTTCGACTTCACTGTTGCAAGTGTTGCTGTGTCATACTCGAAGTGTTTGCACTGCTGTGTTATGTAGTAATTGACTTGTTCATGCTGTACTTGGATATTTGCAGTTCATTTGTACATTTGTTCACCTGCACTCTTCGTTTGGTCTACTTGCATTGTTTCTGGCTTCATCTGTAGTCTTGTTCATTGATGGTTTTGGTCGTTGTATTTGCTGGGTACACAGTCTTGACCTGTTGCAGTCCTGTAGTTGCATTCATTGGTCATTTAGCCTTATACCTGTAGTTGTACTGCATTGTGTATATTCATAATACATGTATTGCTGTTGGCTTCGGGTAACTTCGACACTTTCATCTCGAGCTTGTGTAATTTGAACCTGGTTTGGTGTGCATTGCTGTCTGGATATCTGCAGTGCATCACCATTGTTCTTTACATTTGTATATAATGTCATTACATGCTGCTTCACCATATTGCATACTTAATGTTGTCACTGTGTTCGACATGGTCTTTGTAGTACTTGGTTACTGGTCGAGTTCATTTGTGTTTCACTGGTAGCACTTGAGTTGTTGCAATTGATTTAGTTGTTCCCTGTACTTATGCACTGTTGTGTCTGGTTCTTTTCATTCATGTTGCAACTCAAATGTTTCACTCTGATATATATATGCATTTGCCACTGAGCTTGATTCATGCAGTCTTCATTAGCTCGTGTGCTTCCAGTGTTGCCACTGTGTCAAGTATGGTTTCTTGTGTATTGCCTTTCTGAACTGTGCACATTGTTGCATGGTTCTCTGACCTTGTTGCCTCTGTTCATTTGCCGGTTAGCTTGCATCTGCTTGCTGTTCACCTGCATGTAGCTGTTGCTCCCATGAACATGCTTCACTGTTTACTGCACTGACTCATCATGTTCACTTGCACACTCGAGTTTGTAATCTCTGATTCATGTTGGTACTGGCTGTTGTAGTCCTGTCCACTCATGTGCATGCTTCACTGCAGCCTTCTTTGCATTGTTCATTTTACTGTCTTGATTTTGGGGCTGCTGGTTACATATGCATTCTGGTTCATTTTCGAGTCTAGTTGATGTTGCTGAAATCTGTAGCATCTTGGTTTCACTGATGGCCTGTTGTAGTGGTTGTGACTTGTTTACATTCTCTTCATCACTTCAGTCGTGTATTGCTTTCACCTCTGGCCTGTTGTAGTTAATGGTTGCTGTGTTGGCTTGATCATGGCCTTTGCACTTTGTAGTTGCCGTGTGCATGCAGTTTTGTAGTTGTTGATGTTCTTTGTAGTTTGTATCTGCATTTTGCATTGGCCATGCTTTGGTCATTGAAGTATGTTGTCACTTGTTGACTGCATGTTCATCATTTCATATTGAACTGTTTCTTGTCATGTTCACTTGTGTTGAATCCAGTTTCAAAACTCGGATTTGACCTTGTGCTCGTGTCGTATTTTTGAATTTATTGCACCTGAGTTGAACCTGTCCGTATATTTGGGTTTGACCTTGTGCTCACCTGTCCCTATAGCATTATCAAGTGTATATATCGGCGTGCACGGCCTTGTGGCATATATAGTAATACACTGTGTATGTCACAAGTTGTTCGTGTATGATGAATTCAAATTTAAATGATGACGAACAACCCAAATAACTGAGGCAAATCATATCTTCAAAGATTCATCTTTTATTTTATATTGCAAAAATATTTTATTTTCAATTTTACTGCGTTAGTTTATATTTTTGCAGATTGCTCAGATGCTGGATTCAAACTGGAATGCAGTTGAAGATAAATACGAGTGCGAGTGATATGTAGTGAGGTGCTGATGTAAAATAGTGATGTAATTGAGTTTGTATCACAGTTGTATAGTGAATAGTGAGAGCTTGAATTTGTATACTATTCAAAATTGTAATAAATATTTGTTTGAATAAAATATTCGTTTGAATTCAAATTCCGTGTTATTTATTTTATTCAGCAAATATTTATTTAATCTGTGAAAAAATAAAATAGTATATTATCAAATACACTTAAACGAATGTATATATGTTTATTATCATCAAACAAAAATCATATAAGCACATATTCAACAATCTCCCCCTTTTGATGATAACAAACATATATTTAAGATTTTGAATATGTTAAATGTATTTGATCATTGATATGCTCTAATTGCTCCCCCTATTTAAATGCTTCCTCTCTACATGATGCTCCCCCTACATATATGCATACAAATAAAAATATGCAAATGAGTCTAGATGCAAATAGAAAATTACTTGTCCTTTGCTTGATTTTATTTGACAAAATCTTAACTTTTCTCTCCCCCTTTTGTTATCAGCAAAAGAATAATAGTGTTAGGGAAAATAGAGATAAAGTAATTGATATTAATCCAACATTAAAACTCAATTGAATATAAATATTAAATTTCAATAAAAAATCAAACAAAAATCATAAATATTTTGTTAGGCGCATATTCCACTTTTAGAATGATGGAAATGATGTCATCATATAAAACCATACAGTTGTGTCTATTTATGGTATATTTATATCAGGAATTTGAATATCTACTAACCATGCATAACCGTTAGGACTTTTAAATGAGATTAGTAGTATTCCAATTTTATTTTAAAAAAATGAATTCAAGTATCTTCTAACCACGCATAACCGTAAGGACTTTTAAATGGGATTAGAATCAACTTGTTTATTTTACAAATCAACTTTTGATATGCGTTCCATACATGCATAACCGCGAGGACTTTTAAATGAGCATGGAAGCACATAAAAAATTCCAAGTAATTCACCCATGCATAACCGTGAGGACTTTTAAATGAGAGTGAATACTTTGGTATTTATTTATAATTATTATTAATTAATTTTTTATTAAAAAATAATGTGAAAATGAAAAACGAACGATTCCTGTTTAAAGTACCACATATCGACAAACTATATAGAATTTTGATGAGTGATGGTCGTTAGAAATATGATAGATATAGATATGGTCATGAAATTTTTACCAACAAACAGTTTTATAACTCTTGTTTAAATTTCTAAAGAAATTTATTAATTATACCGTCTCAAGTCATAATATTTGATCAATATTAACACTCATCACTTTTTCAATCACTATTTTTCTTTTCGATAAACATTAGGAAGTCAGATTAGTCAAAATAGTCATTTAAAATCAAATTCAAAAATAATTATGAAATTAATTTTTCAAAAATGACTAACCTGAAACTATGGTCAAAAATGATTTTCTCCAGGGGGTTTTTAAAAGAAAATTTTCTGCTATTTGAAAATTATTTGAAATGAAAAATATGCAGATATTTTTTTTTTGAAAAAACGATGCAGTTACTAAATGTCTCAAAAAATCACGTTTCACTAGTAATTTTTCTATCAACTAGATTACCAGTGTAATCTGCATCTGAATTTCTCTTTCACTCAAAAATTATCATCAATTGAATTTTATAGACCAAAACATGAAGTGTGCATCAAAAATTTCAAACTCAATTTTTTCAGCAATTTAAATGACATTCTTTTGAATTTGAAATGAAGTCGTGTAAATAATCGAAAACCGTGAATATAGAGTCAGTCATATTATAACCAATTGTAATATCCAACAAAACACTATTTTTAATCCAAAATGATATATATGAAGTAATTCAAAGAATTTAGAGATTTTTATAGTGTTTTTGGCATAAGAATATAATTGGCTTAACTATTTTGAATAAATCAGAATCAAAAATCATCATCTTTTCATCAATCTCAATATTGGCTGAATTAATTCAAAATACGATGCAGATTATCACATTTAATATATCGTTTAAAACATACCATACCTGTTTTACCTTTACGATATTTTTCGTTGTTGTCCGTTGTGATTCTGTCACCTTTATACTAGGCTAAGGAACTTAGCTTTGTCGCCCGTTGTGTTTCTGGATCAGCCAAAATCCAGAGAACACTATTGTTGTTCCTTAGCCTGCCACAACACCTACACGATGAAAGATTTATGTGACCTATTTGTTTTTATAGGTCCATGATTGTTAGTGGCAGAAAATTTTGAAAAACAATTTTGTAAAGACCCAAAACTATTTATAATTGTTCCCTTCGGCACCCAAATTTGTTTAACTTTGAGAGATTTTATATTTGTGCCTTTTGGAACCCAAATCGGTATAGTTTTCACATGTTTGGGTCTATACCGACAATTATTGTGATTGTGTCTATATTTTCTACAAATCGTGCACATTGAATTTTCTTGATTAATCTTGTTTTCAACAATTTTCGAACTATTATATCCAAGTCCTTGTTTAACCGTATTAACAGTTTGCTTTCCTAATAGCATATTCAACGATTTTTCACTTTTTGAAAATTTATCTAAAGTCGTTGACAATTGTTGGACTTGTGATTTGAGAGATTCATTTTCGTTTAACAACTGTGTGCACTTTTTAATAGAATTCTCTCTCCTAGTATTTTCATTCTCCTTTAAAATCAGAATTTCATTTTCAAGCGATTTTATTTTAATTTCTGATTTTTTAATTTCTTTATCAAATGTTGGACACTTATCACACTTAGGGATCCTACTTTGATAGGTTTTAACTAATTGATCAAGTTGTTTATTACATTCTATCAAAGTATCTTTTTGAGATTCAAGTTTGGCGTATTTTTCCCTAAGTCGTTCAAAACAACCGTCTACTTCATGAAAATATATAAGCAACTCAGAATGGGTAAGTTTTGATACCTCACTTGGCTCGTCATCGTCACTGTCAATTGTATCACCTCGAAGACACAATTCTGCCTTTTCGCTTTCACTGCTAGTGCTTTGATCATTCTCGTCTATTTCATCCCAAGTGGCTGCAAAACTTTTCTTTTTCTGTTTCTTTCCGTGGCTGGATTTAATTTGTGGACAATCGGGCTTGATATGGCCGGGTTTGTTGCAATTATAACAAATAAACTTTTGTTCTTTCGAGTAGTCTAGTGCTTTGGCTATTCTGCTTTTTGCTTTTTGAATTCGAGCTGAGTTACCATGTTTTTGATTCCACTTTTTGAATTTCCTTATCAACAGCTCCAATTCTGCTGCTCCATCATCTTCATCGTTATCATCATCACTTTTGGTTGTTCCTTTGAGAGCTATTGATTTCTTTTTAGTGTCACCTCCTTCACGCTCTTCTTTGAATTTCATTTCTAGCTCATAAGTGGTGAGATTTCCGATGAGTTCTTCAACTTTAAGTTGTTTTAAATCTTTCGATTCTTGTATGGCAGTTACTTTTGCTTCAAAGTTTCGTGGAAGGACTCTGAGGATTTTGCGGACTATTTCTAATTCGGTGTATGTTTTTCCGAGAGCTTTTGATTTGTATACGATATTGGAGAGTCGTCCGTACATCTTTTTGACATTTTCTTCCTTCGCCATTTTGAAGTTCTCGTATTCGCTGCTTAGCATTGCAAGGCGAGATTCTTTGACTTGAGATGTTCCTTCGTGAGTCACTTCTAGTATGTGCCATATTTCCTGCGCAGTTAGACAATGTGAGACACGATTAAATTCAAATTGATCCAATGAACAGATAATAGAATTCATAGCTTTGGCATTAGTATTCTGTAATTTATTTTCTAGTTCTGTCCATTGTTCCTTTGGTTTCTCAATTTCCTGATTATCTACAGTTATAGTTGGTATACTATAACCTGTCTCAACAATATTCCAAGCGTCAATGGTTTTCAGAAAAATTTGCATTCTATTTTTCCAGTAAGCATATTCACCATTGAACATTGGTGGTCTAACTATGGATTGCCCTTCTGCAAAAGCATTATTAAAAGAAGCCATTTTAAAAATTCAAATTTTTAAAACAAAAACCGATTTTTGAAACACGAATTTTTAAAACAAAAATTGATTTTTGAAACACGAATTTTTAAACGAAAATTGGTTTTTGTAAAATCAAAATTTTAAAACAAAAATGGCTTTTGTTCCTAGCTCTGATATCACTTGTAGGATCGATTTCACCCTAGAGGGGGGGTGAATAGGGTGATAGTGTTAATTATAAAAATTAATCGCGGAAGCTTATCAATGAATTTCAATTAAGATCACAGAATAGCAGCACAGATATCGCAGAATATAAATAACAGAATAAAACAGAACAACACAGAATTTACCCAGCTTCGGCAAAACCCTGCCTACGTGCTGCCCCCAAGGTTTCTACTAGAAATTAGATAGTCCCTTGCTTACACACGTAAACTCGCTATACCCGCTATTGACTAATCTAACTCTACGCTCAAAACCCTGACCACAACTCAACCACCGAGTTGCGAATTCCCAAACTACACGCCGTAGTTTGTCCCCTAGTCACACGACTAGAAAATTAAAAACGATTTAAAAGAAAATACAAATTAAAAACAATTTTAAATTGAAATATCCCTAATTTAAAATAAAACCCTTATTATAATTTTTTAAAAACCCCTTTGTAACATAAACAAGGCCGGTCCCCTTCACTATCTGTTAGCCCGTTCCTTTATCTCCTTGTGAAAAATGGCGGCCGTTCTTCTCTTTCGTTCCTCTCAGTTCTGAATTTAGGGCTTCGTCCCTGATTTCCAAATTAGGGTTTGTGCCAATTGAAGTCGCCGCTTGATACAGATAGTTGTAGGCTTCGTTTCTCTTCTATTAGCTCACGGCTCTTCGAATTGGATCGAGTTCGTATGTGATTTTCTGCTATGTGTTTTATTCCTTTTGCTCTGCTGATTTTGGCTTTCTCGAACTCTATGCTTTATGCCGATGATGATTTTGGGAATTTATAGGAGTTCGATCTCCTTTATTTTCGTTCGTATAATCATGTTTGAATTTGTCATTTTCGTTTCTCTGCCGCTTGATTATGCTTGAACGATTGATGATTAATCTGACTTTGTCATATGCGTATAATTTCATTTCTTGCGTCCCACGGCTTTGATGTTGACTTGTTCATATGCATGTATATTCTTGCTATCCACGGCACAGCTTTGATATTGTGGCTTGTACTTGTATACAGCTGTGTCCTTTACATGATTTCGACTTCACTGTTGCAAGTGTTGCTGTGTCATACTCGAAGTGTTTGCACTGCTGTGTTATGTAGTAATTGACTTGTTCATGCTGTACTTGGATATTTGCAGTTCATTTGTACATTTGTTCACCTGCACTCTTCGTTTGGTCTACTTGCATTGTTTCTGGCTTCATCTGTAGTCTTGTTCATTGATGGTTTTGGTCGTTGTATTTGCTGGGTACACAGTCTTGACCTGTTGCAGTCCTGTAGTTGCATTCATTGGTCATTTAGCCTTATACCTGTAGTTGTACTGCATTGTGTATATTCATAATACATGTATTGCTGTTGGCTTCGGGTAACTTCGACACTTTCATCTCGAGCTTGTGTAATTTGAACCTGGTTTGGTGTGCATTGCTGTCTGGATATCTGCAGTGCATCACCATTGTTCTTTACATTTGTATATAATGTCATTACATGCTGCTTCACCATATTGCATACTTAATGTTGTCACTGTGTTCGACATGGTCTTTGTAGTACTTGGTTACTGGTCGAGTTCATTTGTGTTTCACTGGTAGCACTTGAGTTGTTGCAATTGATTTAGTTGTTCCCTGTACTTATGCACTGTTGTGTCTGGTTCTTTTCATTCATGTTGCAACTCAAATGTTTCACTCTGATATATATATGCATTTGCCACTGAGCTTGATTCATGCAGTCTTCATTAGCTCGTGTGCTTCCAGTGTTGCCACTGTGTCAAGTATGGTTTCTTGTGTATTGCCTTTCTGAACTGTGCACATTGTTGCATGGTTCTCTGACCTTGTTGCCTCTGTTCATTTGCCGGTTAGCTTGCATCTGCTTGCTGTTCACCTGCATGTAGCTGTTGCTCCCATGAACATGCTTCACTGTTTACTGCACTGACTCATCATGTTCACTTGCACACTCGAGTTTGTAATCTCTGATTCATGTTGGTACTGGCTGTTGTAGTCCTGTCCACTCATGTGCATGCTTCACTGCAGCCTTCTTTGCATTGTTCATTTTACTGTCTTGATTTTGGGGCTGCTGGTTACATATGCATTCTGGTTCATTTTCGAGTCTAGTTGATGTTGCTGAAATCTGTAGCATCTTGGTTTCACTGATGGCCTGTTGTAGTGGTTGTGACTTGTTTACATTCTCTTCATCACTTCAGTCGTGTATTGCTTTCACCTCTGGCCTGTTGTAGTTAATGGTTGCTGTGTTGGCTTGATCATGGCCTTTGCACTTTGTAGTTGCCGTGTGCATGCAGTTTTGTAGTTGTTGATGTTCTTTGTAGTTTGTATCTGCATTTTGCATTGGCCATGCTTTGGTCATTGAAGTATGTTGTCACTTGTTGACTGCATGTTCATCATTTCATATTGAACTGTTTCTTGTCATGTTCACTTGTGTTGAATCCAGTTTCAAAACTCGGATTTGACCTTGTGCTCGTGTCGTATTTTTGAATTTATTGCACCTGAGTTGAACCTGTCCGTATATTTGGGTTTGACCTTGTGCTCACCTGTCCCTGTAGCATTATCAAGTGTATATATCGGCGTGCACGGCCTTGTGGCATATACAGTAATACACTGTGTATGTCACAAGTTGTTCGTGTATGATGAATTCAAATTTAAATGATGACGAACAACCCAAATAACTGAGGCAAATCATATCTTCAAAGATTCATCTTTTATTTTATATTGCAAAAATATTTTATTTTCAATTTTACTGCGTTAGTTTATATTTTTGCAGATTGCTCAGATGCTGGATTCAAACTGGAATGCAGCTGAAGATAAATACGAGTGTGAGTGATATGTAGTGAGGTGCTGATGTAAAATAGTGATGTAATAGAGTTTGTATCACAGTTGTATAGTGAATAGTGAGAGCTTGAATTTGTATACTATTCAAAATTGTAATAAATATTTGTTTGAATAAAATATTCGTTTGAATTCAAATTCCGTGTTATTTATTTTATTCAGCAAATATTTATTTAATCTGTGAAAAAATAAAATAGTTTATTATCAAATACATTTAAACGAATGTATATATGTTTGTTATCATCAAACAAAAATCATATAATCACATATTCAACAGTTTCAAATTTGAACATACTAACTCGAGCTACCCATAATTCGCTCGAGTAAAATACTAAATAATCTCGAGTAAAACTCGAGTAACTTTTCATTTGAACACCATTAAATTAAATGTTACAGACAGGTTTTTCACATCCCTGTAACACAGTATACCCAAGCCTATACATTCCTGACTTCGAGTCCCATATTCCCTAGCTTCGAGCAAATCATGATGCGGCCCGAAACCAAACTCGAGAAATCCTTCTTCCCCAAAAACTATCTGCTGATACACCAAGTACCGTGCACCTGCACCACCATTGCCGACACCTTCGGCCTCTTGCGACCCTACGAGCAAGTCACCGATCATCACCACACTTTAAATCTACCTTCAATCCAACTGCAGAAATCCCACATCAAAAACCGAGCATCGAGCTCGAATCTGAAACAAAATGGGTCGAACTGCGACCGCCTCAATCTCCAAATTCTGATCATCAGAGAGTCAACGTCGCTGGCCACATCCACTTCCACACCTCATCTCTCTCCCATTCAAATTAGGAAGGACTCGATCACTTATTCGAGTTGCGGTGATCAATTTACTGATCAACATTGAAAACTAGGGCTTTTCAACTTCAATCCCAAATTTCTACTGCTTTACTCCATAAATCCATTATCTTCCATTTTTTTCTGAAACATGATCATCACTTTATCACTGAAACAGATCATGGCCACTCCGATCTTCTAGAATGAAAATCCCAACCTAAAACCCCATTTCCAGACAAACCAGTGATCCTTTTCCAAATTTAAACTAAATTTTCTGAATTTAGTTTTAGAATTCAAGTTTTAGTATATGAAATTGGTTTAATATCTTAAATCAAAGAATTCTAAATAATTAAATTCTTACTTATATAAAAAAAAAGTTCTGTAGTATCTTGCCGTTTCCAGAGTCATTCAGGTTTCTTTTCTTTTTTTTTATAAAATTTAAACTTTAACTTATATTTCATAAACTATATATTGTTTTGAATCTTGAACCTTAACAGAAGTTTGAACATAAGATCATGATTATGATCAGAGATTAATCCTATAATTCTAGAGCAGGCAAAACATATCACAATATAGCATGCATTCAGAAAAACATACTTATTACAGGTAATTCCACCACATTCATCTAATTCAAACATATTATCACAGAAATAAATAAAGCAACTTAAATTAGCTTAAATAAAAAAAATGTTACTCACCTGATATGTTATTAGCAGAACACATGTTTGAAAAGCCTTAACCAGAATGCTTTGATTTGCCTTTTAAAACTTTAGTCTTATATTACTGCAATGCTTTTGCTTCCAGATTCAACAATTTGCTTCAGTACTTTTAAAAACTGCAGTTTTCTTCTTATTTTTTTTTTAAAAAAACTTCAAATTGCTTCCTGATGCATACATGTTCCTAGATCTACAATTGCATGCATGCTTTATGGATGAAACCGCAGTTGCATGCAGGCCCTTGCATTGCAGAATTGAATCTCAGGTTACAGTTTGAAGAGGCTACAGGTGAAACTAGACTTGCATTTGAACTTTAAGACTTAGTTGCATGTTTCCAGAAAAATGCAGGCTTGGTTGACATTGCAGTTGCATGTAGGATTGGAAATTTGCAGAATTGATGATCAAGTTGATGTATTTGAAGGGCTACAGGTAAAACTTGATTTGCATTATGAATTTCATGTTTGGAATGATTTCAGATAGCTTTGGTTTATTTTGGTTAGAGGGAAAAATATTGGATTTAGTTTTGGTATTTGAGGGAATTTGCAGGAATTTTTCTTTGAACAGAATTTTATTTTGAATGAAGATTGATCAAAGAAATTAAATTCTAGATGTGATTTGAGGAAGATGATTTCAGATTTTAGATCTGAAGATTTCTCTTGAGTTATGAAGAAGAATAGGGAAAAGAAAATGAAGTGAGAAAAGAAGTGTTTATATAAGTAAATGTTAAAAAAGAAAAAAAAAGAAAATTAAATAATACACTTGTCCTAGATCTTTAACATTTGTCACTTGGTTTAATTAATGGCTTACACAAGTAAATTAAATGTCTTAAGAGACTTACACATGTAATCTAAGTATTTTTGATTTAAATTGAATTTAAAAACTTTTATATCTTAATTCATTATTTCTTATGTATATATAAATGAATTTATCACTTTTAAATTTATTAAAGAGAAATGAAACAAAACAATTTATAAATAAAAGCTTATTCAAATATTTTATGTATTTATTGTTTTAAATTTCAAAACATCAAATTCAAATTCAAATTAAATTATAAACTTCAATTTAAAAATCAAGTTATACATATGCATATATAACTCTTATTAAATTTTAAAAGAACAAATCCTATTTCTTACAAAATTTATTTATGTTTCTAGAAACTAAGTATTATAATTATTATTGAAAATAACAAATTAAACAATATTAAATAATTTATAAAAGAGATCATAAATTACTTCTATTACTTAATAAATTAAGATCATATGTAAATTTTATTTTAAATTCTTATATATAAATTTAAGCAATAATTTAAAAAGAAAATACAACTAAGCTTTTAATGTTAATCTAATTTAAATTCATATTTAAGTTAAATAAAATATAAGTTTAAACAAATAAGATTTTCCATAAGTATAAACCATAAAATTATTTATTAAATTGCTTTGAAAAGAAAAATGTTAAATTTAAATCAAATTTCCAATTTACCAAATATAAACTAAAATTAGAACATCGATTCATTTACTAAGTTCCAAATCAAAGTTTATCAATTTACAATATATACAATTATATATATTATAAACAGAAAACAATTAATTAGCTTTAAAATGATAAAATCTACCAATTTAAATATTTATTAAAAGATGATTGTTAGATCAATTCAAAATTTTATTATCAAGAATTATCAAATCAAATAAATTTTTAAAAATAGATTATTAAATTTATATTGCCAAATATCCGGGATATCACATTCCTTCCCCCTTAAAAGAATTTCGTCCCCGAAATTTAAAAGCAAAGGTAATTTAATAATCTATCTTAAGATTTAATTTTAAAACACAAGCATATATCAATCATATGCTAACAATCATAGCAACCAATTTACACAATCAAACAAATCTAGTTATCCAGACAAAATTCTGGATAGAATTTCCACGAGTTTCCCCGGTATAAATATCGGGATACTCGCCCTACAAAATCCAAACAATCAATACTACTAAGCTGCAGAGCTCCTATCCAACTAGATTTACATGCTAACGGGATATCAGACTTCAGACAAGTCTGACTCAACAATCACATTCTCCTGAAATGCTGGTTCCACAACTAGAGATACATCATACACGTACTCCCTCAGAGATACGTGATACACATCGAATCCCAGTTATCCAAACTGACAATTCAACTTTGAAAATCAAATATCAATCCTCACAAGAATACAGGAAAGATCCAAAACACCTCGGAGCTGACTTACCCAGTCTTACTCAATCTTATGCTCCTTAGATCGAAGAAAACTTATCCAAAATCAAATCTCCGACATTGGAATCCAAATTCCTTCGTCTCTTATCCACAAAACTCTTCTGATGATCCTAGGCTGCCTTCAACTCTCCTGGTCAGCTCAACCTTCGCTGATGTCTCTAGAAACAAACTGGACCAAAACAACCCAACAAAATGATCTCCTCAAGATCAATCCCAAACCAAGAATATCAACTCTACCCCATAAACATCATAAGACTAGCTTACTTCTCTTATCCGGAAAAGATAAAACAAAAGCACTCCCAAACTGCTTCTGCTGCACAACTCTGATAGCTCAAGAGAACACTCAATCTATCGCAAGTCACCTTTGTGATCAACCAGTCCAATATCCAAAGAAAATTGTTCTCTCTTTACTAAATCAGGACAGCTTATGCGTATCTAGCCAATCCATCGAAGAAATGGATCCACTCTGCTGCTTCTGAACTCCATCTCCAGAAAAACTACTAACCAGAAGACCTCCTTGCCAGCACAGAACACTCCGAGCTGCACTGCTGACACCGATGCCAAAGACTACCTAATCCAAAGCTCTTCGAGAAACTCAGGCCTCAAAACCAACCACCACATCCTGCTGAAACCAGCCACAACATCGAAGCAGACATACCTCCTTAAACTTGTACCAAAGAAAAACCTTCGGAGACATCCTTAGTCACTGCATCTCATCACGCAACTACTAATTCCTGAGGTATCAAGATACCATTATTTCTTTCTGCTAACTGACAGATTCAAACTTTACTCATCCAACTTAAAGATGAACTCCGAACCTTACAGGTTTCCTTCAGAGATCTATGAAATCCTTACTCTCTGCACAACTTATTTGAGACGGTATTAGGTCTACAGTCTCGAAAAATATACTTCCAACCTCAACGTTCAAACTCCAACTATTGGTAGTAGTCGTGTAACACACACCACTACCTTATCTACCTTTATAATTTATATTGGAAAACCTGTATGGGTATCCCAACAAATAGGTAGAAATAGTTAAATATATATATATATATATATATATATATATATATATATTAAAATTGCAAATACGCTCTCTCAAGAAAGAAAATCACTTCAAAGCCTAGGTATTCACTCAACCTAGCGCTCTGATACCACTGTAATGACCCGCCATCCGACTCCACAGATTGACGCATCATTAATAAGAAAGAAAGGGATAGAAAAGAGAAAAGAAAGAGAAGAAAGAAGAAACAACATCAGTATCTCAACAGCGGAACGAATAAATTATATTAATAACATAAATTACATAGTATACAACATTAATCAGAGTTACACAGAATTTACATCACATACTAGACAATTATAAACACCTGTCTAGTTATACAACTCAATACAACTCAACAAACAATACTAACACAGAGAACACCCAGCGGAACCAAATATATCTATACGTAGAAGCCTCCTGCTCCATTTGCTCCTCCAATATTCATCAAAGCTAACCTGAATCCTTTGGCTACTCGTAAAAATTTGAGTACCCAAGAGTTTATGAAAAACAAAAGATAAACTCTGGGTCAGACATGGGTCTGGTGTGAGTAACAGGTTAAAGTTGCTTAACTTTGAAAAACCTTTGGAAAGAAAAGGTATCACGTAAGACTTCCCACGCATAAACATGGAGAAGTTTTTACCTTACGCTAACCAAAACATTTGACAGGAAATACAGTGATATTATAATAGGTCTAGCGTTTTCAAGTAAATATGAAATAGCTGAAATTGTTACATCTATTAAATTCCAGCTACTAGCCACAAAAGTGGGTAATACAATCAAAACCGTTGGCACTTATTGGATTTTGGATTCCATCAATGGCTGGGCTACTGGGGTACCGCCCGTCACAGTACGTGGCCTAGATCAACGTACCGAGGAGTACGCCCTCTCCCCTGCAACAGAAGACCAGAACCATCCCTTACTGGACAGTCCCGAACAAGACAGATCCGCAGTTGGCGTACCTTCCAACCGCCCACACAGCCGAATAAAAAGGGACTTCTAGACAGGGGAAAATTTTGCTCTCAAGTGGGGGCCACCCACGAAGCCTTGCTGCACCTCCCCTGTTTTAGCCATTCCCGATTGATGTGGCTTGAGGCTACGATTATCTTTATAGGACACATCACTTAGAATGCTCATCGTCCACCTGACGATGTTCTGAAAGCATTCAATCCATACAAGTTCATTCCGGGTTCGAACGAAATTGAAGGCACTATCTCGTTGCGCTCATATTGGAATCACCCTCAGAGTCAACGACCATAGCCCTTGCACTCTAAATCACCATCTCGAACCTATAATTACTATTCCGTCAAACTCATTATGGAATCACCCACAGAGTTATACTGACGTATAGTTCTTACACCTCGAGTCTTCACTTGCTCCACTTGGATTCACGACCTAACGTTAATTTGGATCGATGTGGTTTTCGGATATCCAAATATGGAAACCCGATCCCGGTCTCATCGAAATCCAAAGCGTGTCTTTTAAGGCCAAGTTGTTTTAAAGTTTTAAAACAATACAATTATCTATGTACACACGGATAGATAATTCACAAATCACAATTAATAATCAACATTATCATCACAACAGATAATCTATATTATCATTATCAAAAGATAATCCAAATCATTAACACAATGCAAAAATCCATCCATATCACTGAACATTATTTATCTCATATCTGAGATTCAAACCAATCAAGGCAAACAATATCATCCATACATATAAGCAATGATTTACCATACCAAATATAATTAACTTAAAATGAATTAAATTAATTACATCATTCAAAATAATTTAAAGTGAATTAAATAATTACTTTATCAATATAAATCTTATTTACATCATTATTAATTAATTATAATTAATTAATTAATTAATCTCTAATCAATCTCCTTAATTAATCACCCTTGATTAATTATTCTTAAATACATTCAAGTAATTATCCTTTAATTAATTTTACAAATTAATTATACTTAACCAAATACAGTAATTAACCTTAATTACTACACAAATTAATTAACTATAATTAATTACATTAATCCTTAATTAATTATATTAATTAATTATCTTTAATCACTTATTATTGATTAATTAATCTTAATTAATCAATCTTAATTACATCATTAATTATATTAATTAATGATTTCTAATTACAATTTAATTAAGTACTTTTTTTATTAAATACATTAAGTAATTAATCTTAATTTGAACCATAATTGTTAATCACCATTGATTTACCTCATTCAGTAATTATCTACCATTAATTACTTTACTAAATAAGTTAATTATTCATTAATTAATTATCTCAAATTAATTCCTTGATTAATTCACAAAATAATTATACTTAAATTACTTCAATTATCAAATCACCTTCAATTAATTACATACAGTAATTATGTAACATCCCGCCTTTTCGCACACTTTAAACCGACACACGTGCCAATTCAAAGCATACGCAAGGGCGGATTGTTATGGGGTAAATAAGAAAAACAGAGAAGAAATAAAGCAAAATAGAATCTCACAGCGGAAGGATAAGATATAATAATCAATATACAGTTCATGATAACTGTTTACAAAATATTTATTTTACTTATACAATGAATATCAGAGTTACACATACCAATACAATCAATGCAGCGGAAATTTAGAGTGTGGTGCAATACTATAAATAATATAATACGGATTCTTCGTCTTCGTCCTCCAAAGCTAAAATCTTCGATCCTGAAACGCTCGGACTGACCCGAGCGAATTTGAAAAGACAAAAACACTCGAGTCAGAACTAAAAGATCTTATGTGAGTTAAATTAACAGAAATAAATATGAGTACAGTAACTCAAGAGATGCTCGAGATTTACATCTCCTAAGGATCCGTTAAACTATTTACTATGTAGTATATTGCGCTATTATAGTAGTGTCTATTTATAAAATAAACTTACTTTTAAATAGCGTTAAGGCTTTACATTTTCCACCTTAACACGTAAAATGCCAATAGTCTATACAGTACCGTAATACCTCCTGATCGGGAGGCTACCAGAGGATACTCCATAGGTACGACACAAATCGAAACTCGTAGTAAAGGATCGGTATGGTAGGTGACACGGCACAACTAGGCAATGCCAGGGTAGATATACCAATTGCTATCCAGGCTGGTGGAAACGCGTAGCCGCAATTACCGCCCACCTCGGACTAACTCCCCAAAATCAAAATATAGAAGTGGCCACTGAATCAATCCAAGTCAAAGTATAATATCGAAGAGGAGGGTCCGATCAGAGGAATGACCTCATTGGCCTGAGAATCGCTCCAGTTTTAGCCACCTTATGCCAACTCATGGGAGTCGGGTCGACGTATTTACCTTACAGGAAACGTCGCCACGACCTACTTCATTCTGGAATCTCCACCGCGTACACGGTTAGTCAAAGTGGTTTTCGGTATCGACAGAGAGTATGTCCATATCCGATCCCGGTCTCTTTGCCAACCCATCGTTATTATAACACCGCAGTCATTTAAAAATAGCTCATACTTTAAAACCAGAATAAACATTTCCATTTTAAAATTATGAATACGATATCATTTTAAAACCCAAAACAATATGATATCCTTTATCCCAAATATAAACCTTTTCAAAAATCCAAATGCTTTAAAATTTATAACGTCTGAAAGCCAAATATCCTTTCAAAGCATAATATTTCGAAATTCATAATTTAAAACCATAACTTTTAAAACTTGAATGGTTTGGATATTCAACGGTATATGAATTAAAAGGTTTAACTTAAATGTTACTTTGTAAAGAAAATAGTTCTCATGGCTTTACAAATACATTTCTTTATTAAAGTCTAACCCAAAATTTGTATTATCTCTCTCAAGTTCCAAAACCACTTCAACTTATATATATATATACGTATATCCATTTGGAGTATTAATATTTCAAACTAAAGTTGGATTTTATTCTTTCAACAAATCGAATGTTCTATTAATTAGTCTTGAATATTCACATAAAATCCATAAATAAATAAAAACTCCAATTTCTAGTAATAAAAAATATATATTTTTTTCAATTCAAATTATACTAGAATATTCATTTCAATTTATCTTGGGAAAAATCCAATTATAAATATCATATCTTAAAATTTCCAAACTTAACATTTAAACATATGATATAAATTATCAAACTCCATTTTCTTAAAAAAAATTCCATTTTTAATAAAGAGATTTATACACCTTTTAATTTCAAAATTTTCAACTTCATATGTATATATATGGAAGAATAATATTTATACAATATAAAATTTAAGATTATTATAAACCGTATTCCATCCAAACCATAGAAATCACATTAAAATAGTTATATATAGACCGCGGTGCCTGTATATAATTTTCTATCCTATGGTCAAGTGATACGGATATTTATCATTTCAATCCGCAATTTAAAAGATATAAAATTTTGCGGTTGTATATCATTTCAAACCACAATCCCGAATGAAAGGAAATATGCATGATAATTTGCAATTTTATGAAATACAATAAAACATCCATCAACATCACCCATCATCCAATCACAATCATCAAGCAATATCAATCAATAACAATTTATATTTGATAATATATAACAGGTAATAACTGGCAATTTTATTCAGATTAAATTTAACAACTATTAATCTAACAGTTTATATTCAGTAATAATCTATATAACTGTTAACTAGCAGTTTATAGGCAAACAAATAAATTCTAACTATCAATTAATACGCAATAAATAAATTAAATTAACAGTTAAACTTAATAAATGCAATTCAACAAATATGAGTGAAATAAACATGCCAAATACTCATAAATAAATTTCTATTCATTTCTAAAATTAATTTAACAAACATAAAAGCTTCTAGTAGTTGTGAGTGGGTTTAAACACTCACCTTTGGAATTTAAATCGAATTTAAATTCAATTTAAACTCAAAATTTTACGGTCTCAGAATCTATCCAAACCAGCGTCATCGGGTCCGGAATTTAATAACGAACCTAACAAAAAAAATCTCGCTTGAATCGGAGTCCGTATGTGAAAGTTATTCGAATTAAACGATTTTGAATTCAATTTTAAAACAAATAAGAAACCAACTCACCCAAAGCAAAAACACCTCCACGTCAGCAAAGAAAAGATGCTGCCTTCTTCCCATACACACCTCATGCGTACAGTACACATGTAAAAAATCAAACCCTAGCCCACGAACGAGATAAACAGCCGCCTCCTTTCGAATTCGCGAGCCACGAAGTTGCCACCTTCTTTCGATGCCGCACGCCCAAGATCCACGCCACCACCGGCCGAGGCCCCCCCATCGCACCCAGCGCCGTTGATCACGGCCTAAGATCCATCAGCCGCCCAAAGTTTGAAACCGTATGTG
This sequence comes from Allium cepa, assembly GCA_030765085.1. NCBI lineage: Eukaryota > Viridiplantae > Streptophyta > Magnoliopsida > Asparagales > Amaryllidaceae > Allium > Allium cepa. The sequence goes on along the minus strand of CM060931.1, from coordinate 141,516,465 downwards.
AAAAAAAATCTCCCAATCTAACCGTTGAATCGACACAAAAATCATATAGATGAGATCCCCTCGGCTTCCTCTCCAAAACCTAGAAATATTTTCTCGATCCGACGAAGTTTGTTACTGCGCTGATGAATGGCCATGAACTGTTTGAATTTATTCTGGGTAAACGATAACTCTATTTGAAAAACGAAATTCACCATGAGATTACGTGTTTCGAGGACATTGACATATATTTTTGTGGAATTTTTCTGGAGAGTTTGAATTTTCATTGAAATTTGGATTGAAGTAGATCTAGGTTTTGCAACCATTTGAGGAGGAGAAGGAGATGAAGAAAAATGAACGTACAGCCGAATGACAATAGGAAGGAGGCTAGGGTTTATGATCGCATATATATAGACAAATAAAAGAAGGCTAGGTGGGTACGGATGACGAACGTGCTAAACGGTAGTTGGCCCAAAAAGCCCGCTATGCCTCCGGAACCGAATTTATTAAATCTATATATCCAAATAGGTATTTTAAGATATTCTGAACGCGATGGAAAAAGTTTCACGACCAAATTTGATCGTATGAAGAAGTTATGCTGAAAACAAGATTTCCAAATTGATTTCAAATTGATTTTAATAAAATTGATTTTCAAGGCGTTTCGCGTCCGTACGATCAAACGACAGGTCCGATCGATACGAAACATGAAACCCTATAATAATACATCGATACGGATCCGATGAAACTGGTTTCGTCGAAATCCAAGTCCGTGGCCAAAATGGCTATTTTTAATATTCATTAAATAAATTAAATAAATTAAATAAATTATAAAAATCCAATTTTTACATCTAAATTCAAAAATTGACCAAATTTTCTCCCTTTAAATTTTCTTAATTATTTACTCCAATTCTAAACAATTCAAGTGTCAATACATAGTTGTTCTATTCATCAATTTAGATGTTAATCCTTACTTAAAGGTTAAATTCCAATTTTTTATAAATTCAACATTATACGTTTGATTAAATTTATTAAATTCACTTTCTTTCTATTATTCAAAGTTATTGATGTCAATTTAATGAAACTAACATTGGCTCAATATCTATACATTAAAAATCTCAACTCTAAACTTAGATCTCAACTTATGAAATAGTTAAATAATAAATTCCATCTAAATCTACATCTTCCTACTATCTAAATATTTAGAAAAATTACTTACCACTTTTTATTGTAAATTTCTAAACTAGTAGATTCGTGTCATTTCTAGCCCTCTGGATATTTTAAATTAACTAAAAGCAAATTTACATATAATTTCCATCGTCAATTATTTTAGTGAATAAATCTTCAAAGGTTACTGCAATTAATCCCATAAATTGCTGACTCTATTTGATTACAACTCACAAATAAATCAATTATTCCCCAACTACAAAGTTACCGTTTCTTATATATATATCACTACAGTAATACTTCCAAATGTTCATCCTTTGTTTGCATAAATTACTGTATTCAATTGAATTGTAATATTGTTAACTTACACATAAATAAAACTTAACAACTAATAGAATAAATAACTTACAAAATTTTTTGTCATAAATATATTTTATAAGTCTACACTTAATTATTATCTTACAATACGTTTTTACGTTACTATAAAATTTATACACTCTTCCGTTACCATATTAATAATTACTAAAGTAACGTTCATTCTTAATAACAACGTTATACTATTCAACATATAAAAGGACTCCATTCCCCAAATACATTCATTTATATTTATTCCCTTAAAGTTCTCCTTTATTGACTAGACACATTAATTTAGATTCATTTACATCGAATGCCCTTCTTAGCTATATACTCAATACATGTTAAATCTACATAATTTTTACCCTTTTATTCAAATTCACTTATACCATCAATAACAAAATGTTGCCCTAAATTTAGATTCAATTATATACATTAGATAAATGGGTAAACTTTTGTAATTATCCCATATATGAAAATATTTTTATGCATACATTTCCACTTACTTACTATGCATTCATTTATTTAATTACTAATTGCCTTAGTCAACTTATTCCCCATTTACTACCAAATTTCAAATTTAATTATGGCTTATCAATACATAAAATTTACATAGGCGAAACAAATTTTATTACTATCTTAAGTCCATTTATTATTGACAACATTCATTAAATTTCCTTATCAACACTTATTGCATTGATTTATTCAGCGGTCACCTTTTATTTAGTTACTATCCATTTTACAATCCAATGTAAGTCTTCCACTATTTATTTTATATTAAATGAATTCCATTCTACTTAATCCTTTTATTGATATTCACTAATTCAACTCTTATATCAGTTTCTTATATTTAACTTTAAATCAAATTGTGAAAATCTACATTATCCAAATCTATTGTCATAAAATTTTATTGTTACACTAAATTACAACTACTATACCAAATTTCTACATTTATTCTCAGTTAGATTAGAAATTATATTAATTCAATTCATTTAATATTATTAATTTAACGGGTCGTTACAATCTCCCCCACTCAAAACTTTTCGTCCCCGAAAAGGAAAAAGAAGTGAGAAGGAAGAATAAACAGTACATCTTATTTCAAATATTAACTTATAAACAATAATTTACTGGATTAATTTCCTTTAATGAAATATAACCGTTTATAATCATTACAACCTTTTATACTTAAATCATTAAAGTTTGGAAAATATTCAACAAAATTCTAAGTCCAAAATTTACGAAATTTTTTGGCAGAGTCTCCTTTGTACGGAGAGACCCTGGAGAAAATATAATATCAAAATATACAAATATATTACATATATTATCAAAATATTATATCCCAACACGGGAAACTATATAAATAGCGCTCCAAAGCGTAATCCGGAAACGTACCTATTTGTCGGGCAATATACGCTTATTATTATGGAACCAAAAGCAGTAGCACTTGCTTCCATCACCTGCATTCACTTATATAATCTAAAAGGTTAAATATTTATATTAAAGTGAAATGTTTAGGTGGTTTCAACCATTAATCAGCCAATCAATACAACAACCATCAACCTTACAAACAACATACATACACAAAGCAAAGCAACCATTTAATCCATCAAACAAATAGTTGTTCGGGTTCAAAAACTTGAAATTTGTATGAAATGAAATTAACTATCAAGTGCATCCTTTACTCAACAGTCTTGGATGGAACAAAGATAGATTATTTATTCACCCAACAACTTAAATCAAACAACACAATTCAAACCAACACCCAAATTTATTTATTATACATTTATCTCATGCTTCAATGGTTTGATTTTCTTTCTTTCATTTATGGAGTGATTTCTTTATTTCTTACAAATTTTCATTTTCCATTTATCACAAAATTCATTATATTTGTATTCCAATTTATTTACTAAAGTTTCTATCATCTATTTATACTACTTACCTTTACTTATAGTAAAATTTCCAATTTAACTTAAGTCTATACAATTAATTCTCATTAATAATAGCAAATTAATAGAATACCTTTATTACCTTACTCTTCACTTGTAAGATTTCCCCTTACATTTTCCTACTAACATTGCAACTTTTATTATATGGTAAGTTTATATATGTCCTAAGAGTGTAAGTGAAAATTTCCAAGTTTCTTTTCAATTCCTTTTTTTCTTAATTAATGGTTCAATAAATATATATTCGTTATATATATTACAATTTCAACTTACCCTTAATTTTATTCCTTTATTTAATGTTTACGTTTCTATTATATTAAATTACAGTAACTTTCTTAGTTACACCTAAATTATTAACCTTATAACCTTCATTCTTATAAATAAAGGAATTTTATTAATTTATTACTTAGGGTTTACAGTCATTTATTTATTATTCCTACTTTCCATTATATTAGAATAGGGGAAATTTAAAACATACTTAAGTTAATAACCCTATAATCAATCCTTATTTACTAAAGAATTTCATTTTATTTACTTAAGTTCATATCACCTGTTAATAATTCTTGACTTATTTTCAGTAAAATTTCAATTATAACTTAAGTTTATACCACTAAATTCTTATTTATATAATAGCAATTCATAGAATAATCCAAAATTTCCAACATTTCAACTTGCATAATATTCTATTCAAATCTCTTAATTAACATTTCAACCTTTCATATTTGGTAAGTTATATATGTTTAAAGAGAAATGCAATTGAACTTATACTAGTTTAATCTCAATTCTTTTAATTCATTGATTTCCAATAAATCTTTACCATTATTTATAATTTAAATTTTTAACTTCCTTTATACTTAGCATTAATTCTCTTACTTATTAGAGGTTTTCAATCCATTTATTACTTACTTTTTTTTATTCCATTAAAATTTAACAATTAATTAATGGAAAATTTTAGAATTAAATTCCGGGTCAAATTTCAATTTATTTTGAAATAATAGATAATTAGTTTCCTACAACTTTTATATCTCTAATTACCTTTAAACAATTAAAATTTTAAATAATTTCAAAACAAATCTGCAGTAGAATTTACTACAGTGGCCTTTCCCTTCGAAACTCGAAAATGAAAGTCGATGATGCGGCCGTCATCACCGAAATTATTTTCCAGCGACAGAGGGGAAAGTACAAAATTTATTTTCTTCAAAATCCTCTTTAAACCAATTCTTTCGAATTATACTAAATATTTATATAAGAAAATATTTATAAACCAAATCATTATATTTCATAAATCCTTTGAAAGAAGATTTCAAAAATCCTGGACTTAAGTTCTAAAATCTCCAATTTGATTTATTAAAATTCAACTTAGCTTTAATTCATTACAAATATTTTTATTACCTAACACCCAACTATAGCAACCAAAATATATCTTTATAAAAATATTTTTTATATATAGAAAATATAATAGGCAAAATTATTTCATTCACCTATATTAAAAACAAATATTATGTCGGTTTGTCCTATTAAGTGTTTAGAAATCCCTATTGATGACATAGCGTCCCATGCATCAACTAGAATTTATAAATACAAAGTGGAACAGATTAACACAATATCAAAATCTTTTTATAAAACTAACAAATACGCTCTCTCATATATATACTCTCAGCGACTCCCATAGGGTATTACTACCCTATTAACAAAGAGTCAAACCCCACAAAGCCAAGGTTTATCGCTAAACCAAAGCTCTCATACCAACTGTAACATCCCGCCTTTTCGCACACTTTAAACCGACACACGTGCCAATTCAAAGCATACGCAAGGGCGGATTGTTATGGGGTAAATAAGAAAAACAGAGAAGAAATAAAGCAAAATAGAATCTCACAGCAGAAGGATAAGATATAATAATCAATATACAGTTCATGATAACTGTTTACAAAATATTTATTTTACTTATACAATGAATATCAGAGTTACACATACCAATACAATCAATGCAGCGGAAATTTAGAGTGTGGTGCAATACTATAAATAATATAACACAGATTCTTCGTCTTCGTCCTCCAAAGCTAAAATCTTCGATCCTGAAACGCTCGGACTGACCCGAGCGAATTTGAAAAGACAAAAACACTCGAGTCAGAACTAAAAGATCCTATGTGAGTTAAATTAACAGAAATAAATATGAGTACAGTAACTCAAGAGATGCTCGGGATTTACATCTCCTAAGGATCCTTTAAACTATTTACTATGTAGTATATTGCGCTATAATAGTAGTGTCTATTTATAAAATAAACTTACTTTTAAATAGCGTTAAGGCTTTACATTTTCCACCTTAACACGTAAAATGCCAATAGTCTATACAGTACCGTAATACCTCCTGATCGGGAGGCTACCAGAGGATACTCCATAGGTACGACACGAATAGAAACTCGTAGTAAAGGCTCGGTATGGTAGGTGACACGGCACAACTAGGCAATGCCAGGGTAGATATACCAATTGCTATCCAGGCTGGTGGAAACGCGTAGCCGCAGTTACCGCCCACCTCGGACAAACTCCCCAAAATCAAAATATAGAAGTGACCACTGAATCAATCCAAGTCAAAGTATAATATAGAAGAGGAGGGTCCGATCAGAGGAATGACCTCATTGGCCTGAGAATCGCTCCTGTTTTAGCCACCTTATGCCAACTCACGGGAGTCGGGTCGACGTATTTACCTTACAGGAAACGTCGCCACCACCTACTTCATTCTGGAATCTCCACCGCGTACACGGTTAGTCAAAGTGGTTTTCGGTATCGACAAAGAGTATGTCCATATCCGATCCCGGTCTCTTTGCCAACCCATCGTTATTATAACACCGCGGTCATTTAAAAATAGCTCATACTTTAAAACCAGAATAAACATTTCCATTTTAAAATTATTAATACGATATCATTTTAAAACCCAAAACAATATGATATCCTTTATCCCAAATATAAACCTTTTCAAAAATCCAAATGCTTTAAAATTTATAACGTCTGAAAGCCAAATATCCTTTCAAAGCATAATATTTCGAAATTCATAATTTAAAACCATAACTTTTAAAACTTGAATGGTTTGGATATTCAACGGCATATGAATTAAAAGGTTTAACTTAAATGTTACTTTGTAAAGAAAATAGTTCTCATGGCTTTACAGATACATTTCTTTATTAAAGTCTAACCCAAAATTTGTATTATCTCTCTCAAGTTCCAAAACTACTTCAACTTATATATATATATATATACGTATATCCATTTGGAGTATTAATATTTCAAACTAAAGTTGGATTTTATTCTTTCAACAAATCGAATGTTCTATTAATTAGTCTTGAATATTCACATAAAATCCATAAATAAATAAAAACTCCAATTTCTAGTAATAAAATATTATTTTTTTCAATTCAAATTATACTAGAATATTCATTTCAATTTATCTTGGGAAAAATCCAATTATAAATATCATATCTTAAAATTTCCAAACTTAACATTTAAACATATGATATAAATTATCAAACTCCATTTTCTTAAAAAAAAATTCCATTTTTAATAAAGAGATTTATACACCTTTTAATTTCAAAATTTTCAACTTCATATGTATATATATGGAAGAATAATATTTATACAATATAAAATTTAAGATTATTATAAACCGTATTCCATCCAAACCATAGAAATCACATTAAAATAGTTATATATAGACCGCGGTGCCTGTATATAATTTTCTATCCTATGGTCAAGTGATACGGATATTTATCATTTCAATCCGCAATTTAAAAGATATAAAATTTTGCGGTTGTATATCATTTCAAACCACAATCCCGAATGAAAGGAAATATGCATGATAATTTGCAATTTTATGAAATACAATAAAACATCCATCAACATCACCCATCATCCAATCACAATCATCAAGCAATATCAATCAATAACAATTTATATTTGATAATATATAACAGGTAATAACTGGCAATTTTATTCAGATTAAATTTAACAACTATTAATCTAACAATTTATATTCAGTAATAATCTATATAACTGTTAACTAGCAGTTTATAGGCAAACAAATAAATTCTACCTATCAATTAATACGCAATAAATAAATTAAATTAACAGTTAAACTTAATAAATGCAATTCAACAAATATGAGTGAAATAAACATGCCAAATACTCATAAATAAATTTCTATTCATTTCTAAAATTAATTTAACAAATATAAAAGCTTCTAGTAGTTGTGAGTGGGTTTAAACACTCACCTTTGGAATTTAAATCGAATTTAAATTCAATTTAAACTCAAAATTTGACGGTCTCAGAATCTATCCAAACCAGCGTCATCGGGTCCGAAATTTAATAACGAACCTAACAAAAAAAATCTCGCTTGAATCGGAGTCCGTATGTGAAAGTTATTCGAATTAAACGATTTTGAATTCAATTTTAAAACAAATAAGAAACCAACTCACCCAAAGCAAAAACACCTCCACGTCAGCAAAGAAAAGATGCTGCCTTCTTCCCATACACACCTCACGCGTACAGTACACATGTAAAAAATCAAACCCTAGCCCACGAACGAGATAAACAGCCGCCTCCTTTCGAATTCGCGAGCCACGAAGTTGCCACCTTCTTTCGACGCCGCACGCCCAAGATCCACGCCACCACCGGCCGAGGCCCTCCCATCGCACCCAGCGCCGTTGATCACGGCCTAAGATCCATCAGCCGCCCAAAGTTTGAAACTGTATGTGAAAAAAAATCTCCCAATCTAACCGTTGAATCGACACAAAAATCATATAGATGAGATCCCCTCGGCTTCCTCTCCAAAACCTAGAAATATTTTCTCGATCCGACGAAGTTTGTTACGGCGCTGATGAATGGCCATGAACTGTTTGAATTTATTCTGGGTAAACGATAACTCCATTTGAAAAACGAAATTCACCATGAGATTACGTGTTTCGAGGACATTGACATATATTTTTGTGGAATTTTTCTGGAGAGTTTGAATTTTCATTGAAATTTGGATTGAAGTAGATCTAGGTTTTGCAACCATTTGAGGAGGAGAAGGAGATGAAGAAAAATGAATGTACAGCCGAATGACAATAGGAAGGAGGCTAGGGTTTATGATCGCATATATATAGACAAATAAAAGAAGGCTAGGTGGGTACGGATGACGAGCGTGCTAAACGGTAGTTGGCCCAAAAAGCCCGCTATGCCTCCGGAACCGAATTTATTAAATCTATATATCCAAATAGGTATTTTAAGATATTCTGAACGCGATGGAAAAAGTTTCACGACCAAATTTGATCGTATGAAGAAGTTATGCTGAAAACAAGATTTCCAAATTGATTTCAAATTGATTTTAATAAAATTGATTTTCAAGGCGTTTCGCGTCCGTACGATCAAACGACAGGTCCGATCGATACGAAACTTGAAACCCTATAATAATACACCGATACGGATCCGATGAAACTGGTTTCGTCGAAATCCGAGTCCGTGGCCAAAATGGCTATTTTTAATATTCATTAAATAAATTAAATAAATTATAAAAATCCAATTTTTACATCTAAATTCAAAAATTGACCAAATTTTCTCCCTTTAATTGTCTTAATTATTTACTCCAATTCTAAACAATTCAAGTGTCAATACATAGTTGTTCTATTCATCAATTTAGATGTTAATCCTTACTTAAAGGTTAAATTCCAATTTTTTATAAATTCAACATTATACGTTTGATTAAATTTATTAAATTCACTTTCTTTCTATTATTCAAAGTTATTGATGTCAATTTAATGAAACTAACATTGGCTCAATATCTATACATTAAAAATCTCAATTCTAAACTTAGATCTCAACTTATGAAATAGTTAAATAATAAATTCCATCTAAATCTACATCTTCCTACTATCTAAATATTTAGAAAAATTACTTACCACTTTTTATTGTAAATTTCTAAACTAGTAGATTTGTGTCATTTCTAGCCCACTGGATATTTTAAATTAACTAAAAGCAAATTTACATATAATTTCCATCGTCAATTATTTTAGTGAATAAATCTTCAAAGGTTACTGCAATTAATCCCATAAATTGCAATAAATTCTAATAAATTTGACTCTATTTGATTACAACTCACAAATAAATCAATTATTCCCCAACTACAAAATTACCGTTTCTTATATATATATCACTACAGTAATACTTCCAAATGTTCATCCTTTGTTTGCATAAATTACTGTATTCAATTGAATTGTAATATTGTTAACTTACACATAAATAAAACTTAACAACTAATAGAATAAATAACTTACAAAATTTTTTGTCATAAATATATTTTATAAGTCTACACTTAATTATTATCTTACAATACGTTTTTACGTTACTATAAAATTTATACACTCTTCCGTTACCATATTAATAATTACTAAAGTAACGTTCATTCTTAATAACAACGTTATACTATTCAACATATAAAAGGACTCCATTCCCCAAATACATTCATTTATATTTATTCCCTTAAAGTTCTCCTTTATTGACTAGACACATTAATTTAGATTCATTTACATCGAATGCCCTTCTTAGCTATATACTCAATACATGTTAAATCTACATAATTTTTACCCTTTTATTCAAATTCACTTATACCATCAATAACAAAATGTTTCCCTAAATTTAGATTCAATTATATACATTAGATAAATGGGTAAACTTTTGTAATTATCCCATATATGAAAATATTTTTATGCATACATTTCCACTTACTTACTATGCATTCATTTATTTAATTACTAATTGCCTTAGTCAACTTATTCCCCATTTACTACCAAATTTCAAATTTAATTATGGCTTATCAATACATAAAATTTACATAGGCGAAACAAATTTTATTACTATCTTAAGTCCATTTATTATTGACAACATTCATTAAATTTCCTTATCAACACTTATTGCATTGATTTATTCAGCAGTCACCTTTTATTTAGTTACTATCCATTTTACAATCCAATGTAAGTCTTCCACTATTTATTTTATATTAAATGAATTCCATTCTACTCAATCTTTTTATTGATATTCACTAATTCAACCCTTATATCAGTTTCTTATATTTAACTTTAAATCAAATTGTGAAAATCTACATTATCCAAATCTATTGTCATAAAATTTTATTGTTACACTAAATTACAACTACTATACCAAATTTCTACATTTATTCTCACTAGATTAGAAATTATATTAATTCAATTCATTTAATATTATTAATTTAACGGGTCGTTACAAATTACCCATTAATTACTTCTCTAAGTAATTTCTCTTTATTTAATTACATTAAGTAATTATACTTCACAAATCATCAAATGATTTTTCTAAATTAAATAAACTGAATTAATTAACCTAATCAAACCAAATTAAACTTAATTAATTACAATTAGTACTTAATTCCTTAATTACTTTCATAGGTAATTTTACTTAACAATTTGCACAAATGATTATCATTAAATTAATTAATCTAATTAATTATTAAAATTAATCACATTAAATAATTATTAATAATCCTTAGTTAATGACCTTCATTAACTATTAACAATTCATTAATTATTTTCTAAAATAATTAACTTATTTTAATCATTATTAATTATAAATTAATTAACCATTAATTAATCCCTAACTATTTAATTAATTAAGTGTTAACTATAACTTAATTAATCCTTCATTACTTGATTAATTAATTACTAATCATTAATTAGAAATCAAATCTTATTTAATTAATAAATCTTAAATTACAAATTAATTATTCTAAGAATAATTAATCTTAATCTTTTAAGCTTAAACCCTTAATTACTTTAAGTAATTATCTATTTTATTAATTTATTCAATAAATTAATTATTCTTAATTATCTTAATAATTAAATGAATGACAAATCATTGAATTAAAATTTAACTTTAACAAGTTTTAAAATCAATTTAAAACTTTAAATGATAAATAATACTTTTCTTATAAAAGAGATTTTACAAAAGTTAAAATAAATTTCTTTTTAAATTCAAAATATTTAAATTTTACTTATCAAAGATTCAAATTCAGATTTGAATCAAATTTAAACTTTGTTTAAAACACTTCTTTATATTCAATTTCTAATTTTAAATTCAAATTTCTTTAAAAGCAATTTTAAACAATAAACACTTTTAAAGTTTTTAAATATATTTGAATTTAAAACTTATTTATTTCCAGTTATGATTCAAATTAAAACTTGAATCTATAATTTAAAATTAGATTTAAAACTTAATTTAAATCTTTGCTTTATACTTTTAAATTTAAGTTAAAAATTTGGGAAATAGGTCAAGTTTCAAATTTGAACAAACTAACTCGAGCTACCCATAATTCGCTCGAATAAAATACTAAATAATCTCGAGTAAAACTCGAGTAACTTTTCATTTGAACACCCTTAAATTAAATGTTACAGACAGGTTTTTCACATCCCTGTAACACAGTATACCCAAGCCTATACATTCCTGGCTTCGAGTCCCATATTTCCTAGCTTCGAGCAAATCATGATGCAACCCGAAACCAAACTCGAGAAATCCTTCTTTTCCAAAAACTATCTACTGATACACCAAGTACCATGCACCTGCACCACCATTGCCGACACCTCCGGCCTCTTGCGACCCTACGAGCAAGTCATCGATCATCACCACACTTCAAATCTACCTTCAATCCAACTGCAGAAACCCCACATCAAAAACCGAGCATCGAGCTCGAATCTGGAACAAAATGGGTCGAACTGCGACCGCCTTAATCTCCAAATTCTGATCATCAGAGAGTCAACGTCGCTGGCCACATCCACTTCCACGCCTCATCTCTCTCCCATTCAAATTAGGAAGGACTCGATCACTTATTCGAGTCGCGGTGATCAATTTACTGATCAACATTGAAAACTAGGGCTTATCAACTTCAATCCTAAATTTCTACTGCTTCACTCCATAAATCCATTATCTTCCATTTTTTTTTGAAACATGATCATCACTTCATCACTGAAACAGATCATGGCCACTCCGATCTTCTAGAATGAAAATCCCAACCTAAAACCCCATTTCCAGACAAACCAGTGATCCTTTTCCAAATTTAAACTAAATTTTCTGAATTTAGTTTTAGAATTCAAGTTTTAGTATATGAAATTGGTTTAATATCTTAAATCAAAGAATTCTAAATAATTAAACTCTTACTTATAAAAAAAATGTTCTGTAGTATCTTGTTGTTTCCAGAGTCATTCAGGTTTCTTCTTTTTTTTTTTTTATAAAGTTTTAACTTATATTTCATGAACTATATATTGTTTTGAATCTTGAACCTCAACAGAAGTTTGAACATAAGATCATGATTATGATCAGAGATTAATCCTATAATTCTAGAGCAGGCAAAACATATCACAATATAGCATGCATTCAGAAAAACATACTTATTACAGGGAATTCCATCACATTCATCCAATTCAAACATATTATCACAGAAATAAATAAAGCAACTTAAATTAGCTTAAATAAAAAAAAAAATTACTCACCTGATATGTTATTAGCAGAGCACATGTTTGAAAAGCCTGAACCAGAATGCATTGATTTGCCTTTTAAAACTTTAGTCTTATATTACTGTAATGCTTTTGCTTCCAGATTCAACAATTTGCTTCAGTACTTTTAAAAAGTGCAGTTTGCTTCTTATTTTTTTTTTAAAAAAAATTCAATTTGCTTCCTGATGCATACATGTTCCTTGATCCACAATTGCATGCATGCTTTTTGGATTGGAGAATTGAATCTCAGGTTACAGTTTGAAGAGGCTACAGGTGAAACTAGACTTTCATTTGAACTTTAAGACTTAGTTGCATGTTTCCAGAAAAATGCAGGCTTGGTTGACATTGCAGTTGCATGTAGGATTGGAAATTTGCAGAATTGATGATCAGGTTGATGTATTTGAAGGGCTATAGGTAAAACTTGATTTGCATTATGAATTTCAGGTTTGGGATGATTTCAGATGGCTTTGGTTTATTTTGGTTAGAGGGAAATATATTGGTTTTAGTTTTGGTATTTGAGGGAATTTGCAGGAATTTTTCTTTGAACAGAATTTTATTTTGAATGAAGATTGATCAAAGAAATTAAATTCTAGATGTGATTTGAGGAAGATGATTTTAGGTTTTAGATCTGAAGATTTCTCTTGAGTTATGAAGAAGAATAGGGAAAAGAAAATGAAGTGAGAAAAGAAGTGTTTATATAAGTAAATGTTAAAAAAGAAAAAAAAGGAAATTAAATAATACACTTATCCTAAATCTTTAACATTTCTCACTTGGTTTAATTAATGGCTTACACATGTAAATTAAATGTCTTAAGAGACTTACACATGTAATCTAAGTATTTTTAATTTAAATTGAATTTAAAAACTTTTATATCTTAATTCATTATTTCTTATTTATATATAAATGAATTTATCACTTTTAAATTTATTAAAGAGAAATGAAACAAAACAATTTATAAATAAAAGCTTATTCAAATATTTTATGTATTTATTCTTCTAAATTTCAAAACATCAAATTCAAATTAAATTATAAACTTCAATTTAAAAATCAAGTTATACATATGCATATATAACTCTTATTAAATTTTAAAAGAACGAATCCTATTTCTTACAAAATTTATTTATGTTTCTAAAAACTAAGTATTATAATTATTATTGAAAATAACAAATTAAACAATATTAAATAATTTATAAAAGAGATCATAAATTACTTCTATTACTTAATAAATTAAGATCATATGTAAATTTTGTTTTAAATTCTTATATATAAATTCAAGCAATAATTTAAAAAGAAAATACAACTAAGCTTTTAATGTTAATCTAATTTAAATTCATATTTAAGTTAAATAAAATATAAGTTTAAACAAATAAGATTTTCCATAAGTATAAACCATAGAATTATTTATTAAATTGCTTTGAAAGAAAAATGTGAAATTTAAATCAAATTTCCAATTTACCAAATATAAACTAAAATTAGAAAATTGATTCATTTACTAAGTTCCAAATCAAAGTTTATCAATTTACAATATATACAATTATATATATTATAAACAGAAAACAATTAATTAGCTTTAAAATGATAAAATCTACTAATTAAAATGTTTATTAAAAGATGATTATTAGATCAATTCAAAATTTTATTATCAAGAATAATCAAATCAAATAAATTTTTAAACACAGATTATTAAATTTATATTGCCAAATTTCCGGGATATCACAGGCGTCCTACTCTCCCTCCGCCTCTGCACTGAAACCAAGTCTGTAGGTCGTGTACCTCAATGGTACAATGGATTCCTTGCACCAATCGGTAGCGCCAAGTTGGATATACCAAAATTATATGTAAATTCTTTGAACTGCATATTAAAGAAAATATATAAAATATCATGCGCATCTCCTAGTATCCCAAAGTCAGACATGCTTGAACTATATATAAATATATACATATATAACTCATATAAACTGTATGCAGGTATATATACACGACCGGTCCAACTATATGGGACTAATACATATATCATCCATATTTACATACATGAATGAAATACAAAACCAAAGTAGAAAATCTATCACATCAATATCGATAATAATTCACACATACAATCGTATAAACAATTCAACAAAAATGCATCTTATTTAAGTAACCATTCTAACAATCATATATCCTTTGTATTATTTTATAGAAGTTTCAAACTTATTTTATAAATTAATACCCTCACCGAATAATTCCTATTATAGTTTCATATCACTTAATTCTTTTATTAAAATTAAGTTTAACTAATAATAAGGCCTCAAAATGCAATTATATATATATATGTGTGTGTGTGTGTGTGTTTGTGTGTGTGTGTGTGTGTGTGTGTGTATGTGTGTGTGTCACAAATCATTTCTTAGGATTAAAAGTTTATAAATCATGTTATAAAAATATTTGAGATTTATAACCTTAATCAAACCCTATTAAATAAACAATACTTCTTTTTTAACGTCTAACATTTCAAATCACCTTTAGGAAAATTAAATGGTTAGTTAATTATTGATTCACATCATAATAAACTAGTGTCAAAGCCAGATAAACTTCAAAGCCGTTTTTATACAAGTTTAACCTACCTAAATCATTATTTTAGCCTTATGGCTTATTTTGAAGGTTTTTTTAATTTTCGATTAGTGATAAAATATATAACATTATTTCTATCACTAATATGACTACAAATCGAAGGTAAATTAATTTATGAATAAGTTATAAATTAATATCAAATCCATCTATTTCTATTCAATCTGAATAGAATACAATATTTATATATAAGGGATTTTAATCGATTATATATTTATAAAATAAATTTTAATTATATAGATATCCAAATCAACAGGTAACTCAACAAGGGAAAGTTATAAAATAAATATCACAACTGGGTCATCGACATCCACCTTGGCTCTCAACAACTATCCAACATCGATATTGATCCATCCAAACATCATATATCAATAAACCACATTACTCTACATCATCCGAATCGTATAAACTAGTATCTAAAAATACTGGAATTTATGCGATATTTACTATAGAGTTACCATTTCACTCACCTAAACTGTAATTTATCAAATGCCCAGATCTAGTCCAGGCCCATACCATGTCGCAGATAATCTCACTATGTGCATCGACAAAGACCACAACTCAATTAGACCTCATATGCAAGAGATACAAATTAAATACGAATCAAGATTAATTTAAATAATTAGATAACCTAATTACTTAATTAATTACCTTACTACACTAATCATTCTTCCTTAACATAAATCCTATACATATGAAAACGTGCACACCCATCCACTCACCAACTTCTCTCCTCAATTCCTTCCTCTCTGCTTTATGAATCTACGAGCCATCTTCGCCAACGTGCTCCCATTTGTACGCACTTCCCAACGGACCCAATCTCGATAAGTTCGATGCTTCCTCATAAATCGCGACATAACCACCCCTCGTTATAGCTCGAAAACACACGAATAAAGAATGGTGATCGAACTCCAATTGATAGGTATGGGAAGGTGCTACACGCCACGAATAACTCAACCACACTATCCATTTCGCTTCACGCTTCATCTATCTTCATCCAATGCTAACCCTAGTCGACGTCCCCACAAATCGACCTCCCCAAAGCATCACTACACCCAATGCCACCATCATAGATAAGAAGTTGTCCTCTCCTTGAGTCCAACGGATCCAACTTCGGCTTCTCTCATCGCATGTGGCTCTCGATTTGATTGAATGAAGGAGGTGGCATATGGTAAGGAGCATGAGAAAATGAACGAAAGGGAAAAGAAGAAAAAGTGAAATCCAAACATCTGTTGGATGAATGAATGTATATAATAAAATATATATCTTATTTAGTTTAATAAATAACTCGCCATACATTTTGAAGGTCGTACGATCATAAAGTACATTTGATTTCCATGAAACTCGTTGGCGCTCACCGTCTCATTTTTCTGATCTCGATGACCCTTGTTTCATCATAATCCAAGATAGTACTCTGAGATGATAATTTCATAGGTTTCGAGATAGTTATGCTGATCGAATTATCCAATTCTAGAAATTCTCGAACCATTAACCTTGAATTGAAGCCCTCATCTAGAAACACAAGTCATCTATCGATATCCCACTGGACTTCACTATTCATGTATTTTTATAAATATATATAATAATAATATGTAAATTGTAAAAATGCCATAACCCAAAATATAGCGATTCTTATATTCATTTTAATTTGCAATGTCAGTCCTAACTCAACGGAAGTGGTCTCAAGTCCTAATTCGTTTGTATGTGAAAAGTTGGATTTTGGACCTTTAATCCATTAACGATTCAATATTTAAATTAATTATTTTAATGTCTGGTCGCTAAAAATATAGGTTGTTACATTCTCCCCTTAAAAGAATTTCATCCCTAAAATTCCGATAAGTATGACAATGCAACCCGACTGACAAAAGCACAGAATATAACACCTAACCCTTAGGACTCTAAAGCTTCTCTTGTTTCGAAAAAACTCGATAGCACCTCCTTTGCGTAGCTAGCTCTGAGGAAAAAAATAATCCCAACACAACATATAAGTGCATCTCATATCCGAGGCATCCCATAACTGAGGCATCTCATTTCTTAGGACATACAAGCATATATATCCACATCATCTACACTACAGATCTTACGTACCTCTTTCATAAGAAGAGCATGCCACTTAGATGCAAATCCAAGCGAATAGGCATCCCATTAGTGCATCACTATTTCCATGTACCCAATTATGTACTTAACAAAGATGATTAAACACAATAGCAACATTAAACCATGAATTTAAACATGCTAAATCATATATAGAAATCATCTCAAATAAATATGCTATATCAAACCATGCAACAAGCATCTCAAATAAATATATTTCAACTAACTGTGCAGCAAACACATCCAATGCAACAAGCATTTCAAATAAATATGTCAAAAATAATTGTGTTACAACTAACTATGCAACAAATACATCCAATGCAACAAGCATCTCAATTAAACATGTTTTAAGAAACTATGCAATGGGCATCTATGATAAACATGTTACTATCAAAAAAGAACACATATAAAATACAAGCAACAACAAAGCAAGTTTTACACTATGCTTTCTTACGTTTTAAAAAAAAGGAAGACAAAAAATTTCTTCGGTAATTCGAGGCATACCAATATAAAGCTCCCTCGAACACGGACAAGCTTAACCCCATCTGTCCAAAGACATATCACTATTCACAAAAATGAATATTCCTCGAAGGTATAAAGCCGCATTTTGTTTACTTCTACTTCTTTTGGTCGACTCATCATGAGACATCACTAGAATTACACACTTATACCGACAAACAATCAATAAACAATGACAAAGAAAAAATCAATCAATAAAATTAAACAATCAATCTATAATCAGGCAATGACTAGCAATCAACAAACAACAATTATCAATCCATCAACAAAATAAACAATCAATTAATCAAACAACATTCATACAAAGCAAGCAACAACAATAAATCAGAAAAATCAAACAATACCAAGCATGCAAAACAATGAAACATAACAAAGAGTATATATCGACAATGAAACATAACAAGGAGTATATATCGACATGCACAGTGATTAATAATAATCAAAACGTGCATGTCAAACTATAAAACCCAATGAGTTTGTTCAACCTCCAGGATGGACAAAATGCTTAAGTGGTGTAACTCTTTTTACAAAATATAATGCATAAAAGACAATTACACCCCTTATTACGAAAAAGAAATCTTACATGATCGGCTAGATCATTGATTCTTAAAACTCTTAAATATATCAACCGTACCAAGCTTCAATTTTTCTACCCTTTCGAATAGAACTCATCCTCTAGAGGAGAAAACTCTATTAATTAAATTGTCGTTAAATGATGATCAACAAATGCTTGGGTCCATTTAGGTTCAAAGTCACCTCAACTGTACAATGTTAATAAGGACAATATACTAAGTGCACTAAGATGCTCGCCCAGGCAAGTATTATATTATCACTAAGAAGATTATCTTAATCATCACAAAACTAGTTGAGAAGTCCTTCCCCGAACTATCTCAAGCTATCTTAACTATACTATATTTAAAACTATACAGAGAATAAAGATAATCCAAAATAATATTCATTTCCCGATCTGATCCTTTGTTCACTCTCATAATTTCTTTGTTAAACTAGGGTCGACCACCTGATTCCTTTCATGCGAACTCCGATCTGGTTCCTTGGTCCGACCACTGAAATTTCCTTATACGAGTAGAGTCATACTTTGTAAATCTCTCGGTTACCTCAAGAATCCGACTCGAGTGCTCGCCTTTAAGAATTGAGTGAAAAACTCTTGTCTAACTAGTGCAAATCACCTAGAAACCCCACGCTCGAACTAGGTAATAAGAATAGGTACATGACTGGGCTGAACCCTAGAAAACACTACTGCAACAGATGGGATTAATCCCATCATCTAAGGTTTGCAGACACAAGGACCAACACTTCTAATGCGAACGATTCAATGAAAAATGTATAAGAAATCCGCTCAGCTCTTCCTTATTTTTAGGCAATCATCGAATCCTAATTGGATGCAAAATCCAAGTTTCACTCCACTAAACTGCCCCACACTACCCGAAATTTTGCCAAACGGTTGAATATGCTAAGACACTCCTTCATCGACAAGCTACACCATAGATTGATGAATTGGTTAAGTTGCATGTCCCTTTCGATCTCAACGATAATCCGAGACTCAAAGTAACAACTAGAATCAATCCAAGCCATGGCCTACTCGCCAACCTCTTTTATTCAATGTCTCAAGGGCTACACCACCTCTAATACCTACTGTAGCTGTCGGAATGTTTGCGGACGACAAAACATCCCTTGCGGTATTCCAATTGTCTCTAAACCAATTAGGCATCTCAAACTGTCTATCTTCAGTTGCTCGTGCAACCCGTCAGCTTATACAAAAAGCCTAAAATGAAGATTCTTTAGCCACTAGAGACTGAGTGAATCAAAGTTCATGAGAAAAGTGGTGTATGCAATATTATATAGTATAAAAATACAAGTACGCTCTCTCAACGTATCTCCATCTGCCAGGTTTCCTAACCCAACTTAGTCAGTAAGGTCCTGAGTGTTGAGCCTAAGCTTTGATACCAACTGTAACGACCCATAATTTAATCACCTTGAATTTGAATATTAAATAATATTTTAAATATTTAAATAATGGATCTTATAACTCAATTATACCTCTTCTTTTATCACAACTAATGATGGTAAAATGGCTTTAAAATTTGGTTTACAAAAATAAGTAGTTTGGAGAAAATTGACAATGTGATCAAAAATCGTTTTTTGGATTTTCAAATTTACATCTACCAAAAGTTGTCGGACTATGTTGTGAACACTAGAGTACATGTGAACACATATATATAAATAACATACGATATTGTTAATGAGGTAATTTGATTATAATTTGGTTTAAAATTATACTTAAGTAAATTTAGTAAGTTTTGACTTATCTTTCAAAATAAAAAAAGTGGAATGTACAAAACAAGGATATATCAAGTCATGTGAAGTGGTGATGTGATGGAGATGAGGGGGAGGTGGTTAGTTGCATGTGGAATTTGTGAAGGAAGGATGAGGTGACAAAAATTTATGGAGGGTATGGGTTAAGGTAATTTTAGTACCTCCTTTCATTTTATATAAAAACAACTCACCTTTCTCACTTTATTCCTTACTTCTTTTCTTTATTTTTCTAGTTCTTATCCCCTTTCGTTTTCAAGCTTCCATCCACGGCTTCTAAAAAGATTTGAATTAAAATCATTTCTTTTTCATTTTTTCCTTAAGCAAAGTTGCTAAAACTTCTTCCTTTCTTCTCTACATCGCTCTATCACCAAAACAAGACCTATAACCACATCAAAAATTCTTGTTCGAGCACCAATAACACCCCTTGGTCAAAAATATATGTCACCTCTAGCCCCTTAAAGTCAATTTTTTTCAAGCAAAAGCTAGGTCCGTTCATCGATTGAAAAGTTGCGGTAGTTTAGTTCAAGTTCGAGTTGATTTTGGTGAGTAAATCTCACCTTTAAGAAGAAAGATTTAAACTTTATTATTATGTTAATAATGGATGTCTGTTACTTGTATTTATATGTGTTGGAAAGTATTTATTATTTTTTTTGGTTCCTTCTTGAAAGCAAATGGAACTATGTTGTTTGTAAGGGACTTAAAATGAAGTCGAAGTATTCGTAGCGAATAGGTCGCTACGACGCACTTCGAGGTGCATAAGTTATAAAGTGACAAGTTTTACCTTGCCTTTAGAATGTTATTTTCATTTGAGTATATATATGCTTATGTTTATAAGATGTTTGGATGAATACATGACATATAAAATGTATGGAAGTGTCTGTATAGTGACTATCGCTATGTCGACACTTTGAAAAAAATATCGTCTCTTTCGAAAATCTTTTTGTTGATCTCATACTTAGTTTTTACAAAACATAATTTTGGTTAATCATTTTTAATAATGATGTTTAAGGATTAATAATCATTTTAATAATGATGTTTAAAATTAATTAATTATTTGAATAATGACGTTTAAAATTAACTAGTCATTTTGATAATGATGTTGAAGGATTAATTAATCATTTTGATAATGATGTATAACACTACACCAGAAAAGACCTTTAATAGCCTTGAAAAAATGCTACCAAAACTTTTAGTAGAGTTTTTAAAGAATGCTACTACAGGTTGCCCAACTAAAAGTATGATTTTTTTGGTTGCGTTCTAATAAACGCTACAAAACCATATAACTGCGTTTTTTAAACGCTGTTAAAGGTTTTTCTATAGCATTTACAAAACCTACCAAAACTAACATTTTTAGTTGCGTTTGTACTTGGATCATTCTTTTATTTCCTGTAGCCTTTATTTTGTGCAACTAAAAACTTTTCGTTGCATTTATTTTATGCCACTATAAATCAGGTGGTATTTCACATTTGTTTCTATATCACTTTTAAAACACAACTAAAAGGTATTGACTATTTTGTAGCGTATTATATACTGTTAATGGCTTATATTATTTTCAACAACCAGTTATATAATAGTCATATTAAAATCAGCAACAGTCGTATAATTACCATATTCAAACCAACAATCAATCAATCATATAATCATCATATTAAAATAATTGAGAACACGTTAATCACATAAGTATAATATCCATAACCATTTAGATAATAGTTATTTGACAAATGAGAAAATTCACATACCTCAAGCATTCACAAACAATTTTACACAACTAGTACTAACAAATATCATAATACATATAACAATTGAAGTCATGTCCATTGTTGCTGATGGCCTTCACTCCAGAAAATCTAATTACCTGTAAACAATGTTGATTGCCATGAATTATCAAGTAACATTCAAACAATATTAATTGATTATTATTCAAACATAATATAACCAAAACTTGAAACAGTTGCAAGTTTACTAGAAGATATACTCGGTAATGAGTGAAATTTTTTCCAGGTTCACAAATTATCTTTAGCACTGCCTTACCTCTCTACCAATAACCGCGAATTCCACTAAACCACAACCAACAACCCATACGACAACTTCTACAAGAACGCACCGCAAACAACATTTGCCTATTACTCCATCATCGCCACTTCTAGAATACACAACCGCAAACTGAACAGAACCTCCATGGCCTTATCATTCACTGTCAACCATACTCCTTCGCTCACCAGAACTTCAACCTATCACTACTTTGCTTGAATCCACAAACTTGCACAACACATATATACCCACTCACTTGCTACCAAAAATTGTTGGTTGCTTGTAAGATTTATTTTGAACTGTAAGCAATTCATCCACAACATCATGTCCAACAACCTCAACTGGACTTAAGACTTGCCAGCTATTCATTTGAAAAAACGTAAATTGAACTATATTAGTGAATATTAATATGATTCCCATTTGACTCTGGCTTAGTCACATGAATGATATAAATGGTCAAATCCCAATTCAAGATTTCCAGGATCGTAGTATATAACATTATTTAGAGCTGGAAGTACTTGTTTCTTCAAGATATCAGGATAATATTAAATCGGTCAAAGGAACAAGTGTTAAGGGAAAAAAGTTGCAACCTATTTTAGTGTGTTGCTAAGGGAACCTTGATTTGTTCTTCCTAATATCATGTCTAAAAATATCATGAAATTTCTCTATTATGCTTCATAATACCATGTTTAATTTAGTGTGTTACTAAAAGCTTTGTTGTATGGAAAACAATGTGACCCATTGTAAACAATGTAAACTTAAAAAAAGCGTAGCAGTGCATCTGTTTTATAGTTAAGAAATCTTTGTTTTTTCCATCAAATTTAGGAGGTCACACCTTGGAAGCTCCAACATGAATAAAAGAAATACCAACCAAGCCAACACTAGAACCAACCTGACAGAGTATGAAAAAAAACAGTCAAAATGTTGGTGAACCTTAAACATGTGAGCTAATAAAATAGGACAATGAGCTGATATAAAAGTCTTTTCTTAATAAGATGGACCACACTATGTTATAATGATCTTATTGAGGTGTGTTCTCCTGAGCTTCTTTATGAGTTCAAAAAGAAACATAGTTCATCATATGAACATTGAACTTACTTCAACAATATAAGGCCATAGCTTGCTCAGTTGCTTGTTTAACCACTTCACATGCACATCAAAAAGGGATTTTTACTCGGAATCTTGTTACGGTAAACAATATCAGCACCAACACAGCCATAATTCTAGAGAAATGAGGCATGTCATAAGAGTTATACTGGACAAGTATAGAGATAAATATGAGTATACAACGTTGAATATGAACTATGAAAGAAGCATGATGCATAGTACGTTGTTAAATTATATAAAACTTAGTTAATTTAAAATTTTGGTTAATTTTATAAAAAATTAGTTTAATATCTATAAAAATCGGTTAACTTATTATCAAACTTAATTAATTTTATCAAACTTAGTTGTTTATTATTATTATATACTTAATCAATTTTTATAAACTTATTTATTTTTTATAAAACTTAGTTAACTTAGTTAATTTTTATAAACTTAGTTTTAGTTATTATTGTTTTATTTATTTATTAATAATTATAAAACTTAGTTGACTTTGTTAATTTATTATTATTATTGTTACTATTATTATAAACTTAGTTAATTTTTATCAAAATATAGTTATTTATTATTATTATTATTATTATTATTATTATTATTATTATAAACTTACTTAATATTTTATCAAGCTTAGTTTATTATAAACATTGTTAAATTATATAAAACTTAGTTAATTTGAAATTTTGGTTAGTTTTTATAAAAAATAGTTTAATTTATATAAAAATCGATTAACTTATTGTCAAACTTAATTAATTTTATCAAACTTAGTTGTTTATTGTTATTATAAACTTGTTAATTTTTATAATACTTAGTTAATTCACAAACGTATTTTTATAAAACTTAGTTAATTTATTTAAACTATAGTTTATTATTATTATAAAATGTAGTTTACTTGGTTAATTTTCAATTATTATTTTAAACTTAGTTAATTTTTGTCACATTATAGTTTATTATTACTATTATTGTTATAAACTTAGTTTATTATTATTATTATTATTATTATTATTATTATAAACTTGTTAATTTTTATATTCTAACATGCATAAAGTTACACTAAACTAACATGCGTAGATTGAATTGATGGTCCACATGAATATAAAATCAAAATAATAAACTACACCAC
The DNA here is from genome assembly GCA_030765085.1 of Allium cepa. NCBI lineage: Eukaryota > Viridiplantae > Streptophyta > Magnoliopsida > Asparagales > Amaryllidaceae > Allium > Allium cepa. Next base: position 141,491,677 of record CM060931.1, on the reverse strand, counting down.
CCATATGGTAGTGGAATATTAAATTATATTTTGAATAAGCTATATGAGTCTCTAATAGTGATCCACTACACCCTCTTATTTTGATTCGGCTATAATGTACAAACTATCATTCTATACCTAGTAAATATATGGCCTCGAATAGTAATTATAGTTTCCTAACAAACTTTGGTTTCAAGCTAGTTACCAAATTGTAATGGTAGCATGTGGCTTTTTTAAGATACATATTCACTTGAAAGGAAAGTAAAATATTTAAATGCTAAAAATGAATACCTTATTAAAATATTCTTTAATCTTTTCGACCCGACCAATGTAATCTTAATCTTCCACACACAAAGTAATGGCCTTTGATCAACACCTGGACCTTCAATTGTTTCAAATACAAGGGTCCAAGAAGGTAAGAACCTACACATCTACCAATTGTTTCAAATACTAGTATCGTTAATTAGTTAGTTCAAAAGAAGAATTATATGTAAAGTAATTTTACGTTACACTTATAATTATACATATGACATGGAAAAATATTGTTAACTTAAAATGGAAAACAAGTTGCTGTTCATATTCAATTGAGTTAAAATATTTAAATAATTATACAGCTATGTAATGACATAAGTACGAGTATTAAATACCATCACAGGAACTGTATAGGACATTTAACTATCACATACAAAATATTAACTCACTAGAAATAATATGTATACTGTCATATTAAATACCATCAGCAGTCTTATATTCTATAATTAATGTGCATATTCAAAGAAGAAAGTATCTTTTATATGACATTTAACTATCACATAGAAAAAATATGCATACATAAATAATACATATACATACTTTTAAGTAATGTGACATGTAACCAATATTGCATGACAGAAACCATTAGAATTGGAAGATCATTAAATACAAAACCGGTGGGTATATCTATTGTAAATAACGTGTCAGATGCAATCCAACATGTGTGTATTACTGTTTGGTTGCCTCTTTTAATAGTGATTTCAATATGTTTCTCAGGTGTATATATATATATCCTTCTTGTAATGTATTCATGTGCCCTATGAAATAGAATCAACTTCCGTGAAAGCACAGGTGTGAAACTAAGTTAAAATTTTATTTAGTATTATCCGCAATCATTTATGGCAAGTCGATTGCACTTACAAGTTAAAATGGTATCGTAAACTCATAAATTGAAATAAAATAAAATTTTGTAAGAGCTTTTTTATAGAGTAGTAGGAATATGAACGAAATAATCAATTCCACAACTATACATGAAAGCAATTTGGTAAGTAAACATTGTAACTTGAAACACCATTTCAAACTTCGTATGTCTGTTGTGGATGGACAAAAAAACTTTATTGAACTATCATATTAAATTTGTAAATAAGTGCTATCATGTTAGATACTACTTTGAAATAGTAAAGAAAACTATACCTCGGTTTTTGGTTCACCCTTTCAAATATACGTCTTTGATCTAAACCAAGATTGAATTACTTGTTCCATGCACTCCAAAACCATGAAGAATGAGTCTCTCGGCATTGGCACTTCTAACATCTCTACACAATTCAACTGCTTTTCTCCGATCATAGGCTTGTGTGTTGTGAAAAAATGGCAGCGCTTTGCGAAAGCTTATATCAAGGATCTTTGTCACCCAAATCATAAAGAGATAACTTGGATTAAAAATAAGACGGAATTGAAATTAAAAGCAATAAGACAAGATATTCCACCCAACCACCCACTTTATTGATTCACCAAAAATTTTGTTTGCAATTAATAGAACAAAGCTAAAATAAACAAATACCATTGAATCAATAACCAAATTGAGAAAGGGAGCAAATATCTGTATGTCTAAAATTGTTGGAGAAGAAGAACAAAGATGGAAAACAGAGAATTAGCAAATAGATTTTCCACCATACATTTACCCTCTCTTCTAGTCTCTATTTATACAATCAAATTACTTAATTCCCAAGTTAACATTAGATGGCAAAAAATAATTTGATTAGCTAATTAGAGAAAGAAATAAACATACTCAATATACCTATTAATTAGGGGAAACAAAATCTTCTCTTTCTTTCTTTTGCATATTTCTTTCCCTCTATTTGTGATTTTGTATCACCAAAATTTAACACTCCACCTTGATGCAAAATCACATATCTTCAACATATCAAACATGCCATATCTAGATCTATCACAACTCCCTATATCTCAATCATACCAAATTACAAACTTCTACCACCGACTGCAAATGATGCATCTCCCACGTGAGGTGCACCACACAAATCCGGTCTCAAAAATGTTTGTGATACCACAAAGATCTCCGTCTTGTCTTTGTGGATTTTGCAACTCAACATCCGTCTATCACTCGATCTTAGCTCATTACCTGATCACTATCGATCCCCTGAGCATCATCAACATGAAGACCCCTGTCTAAAACATGATCCTCAATGCTAGAATCATAAGCACTGACCACATTAACCTGTCCACCTTGTTGTGGACTAGGTTCTTCAACCGTCACTCGCTTTCCATAGTCAACTACAGAACCAGCCAAGCTATAAAGGTTTCCTTCTTCCAATACTCCTCTCATCCTTACACGACCACCTTTCTTCACTCTCAAAACTCCACCTTGAGTCTCATAAGTGCAACCACGGCGATCCAACTAACCGAGAGAAATAAGATTATGTGAACAAATGGGTACATGTCTCACTCCAGAGACTTCTCTAACCACACCATCATGCATACGAAACCGGATAGATCCAATACCACAAATCGGTAGCTCTTCTCCATTGGCTATCCTAATCATGTCGACAATCTTCTCATAAGAAGATTAACAATTCACATCTCTACAAATGTGAAAACTGGCTCCCGAATCCATCTTCCAAGGCTTATTTTCACTAAAGAGAACATCATAAGAAGCATCACTATCGGTACCTTCTGCAAAACCTGCATGTGCATCACTACTAGTATCACCGTGCGCAGCCTTTTTCTGATCTCTTTTATAAGCATAACACTTGTTGCGTATGTGACCTTTCTTATTACAATAATGACAAGTGATAACACCTTTACCATTAGCACCCTTCTTCTTTCAAATTGTATCTTTCTTCGAGTCCCTTGCCACCATAGCCTTACTTTGAATTGATCATACCTGACCCTTTTCTTCTAAGCTCCTCATTCAAAAGACTGCTTCGAACAGTTTCCAAAGAGATAGTTCCATTAGCATTGGAATTACTCAATGAAACAACCAAAGTTTCCCAACTTTCTGAAAGCGAACTCATCAATAAAAGAGCCTGTAACTCATCATCAAAATTGACCTTCATATTTGCCAATTGATTTATTACATCCTGAAATTCATTCAAATGCTCTGCAACAGACTTCTCTTCATCTAATCTCAGTTGTACCAACTTTCGAACCAGAAAAGCCTTACTAGTAGCACTCTTTGACTCATATAAAGATACCAACTTATCCCACAAAGCCTTTGCGGATTCACAACTAGCCACATGATGGAAAACTAAATCATCAAGATATTGGCAAATCAAAGCAATCGCCTTCTTATCAGTCTTCTTCCATTTTCCCTCATCTACATTAGAGGGCTTCTTTCCATCTCCATCAATCGAATCATGAAGATCATTGAGGTACAGAACATCCTCCATCCAAGGCTTCCAAGTACCCCAATTTTTTCCATCTAAAATAGCCATCTTCGAAAACGAAATCATATCTGACATCAATAATTTTACAATCCAAAATTACTCTAAGCTTTACGATGATCCGTGCTCTGATACCAATCTATTGTGAAAAAATGGCAGCGCTTTGCGGAAGCTTATATCAACGGATCTTTGTCACCCAAATCACAAAGAGATAACTTGGATTAAAAATAAGACGGAATTGAAATTAAAAGCAATAAGACAAGATATTCCACCCAACCATCCACTTTATTGATTCACCAAAAATTTTGTTTGCAATTAATAGAACAAAGCTAAAATAAACAAATACCATTGAATCAATAACCAAATTGAGAAAGGGAGCAAATATCTATATGGCTAAAATTAATGGAGAAGAAGAACAAAGATGGGGAACAGAGAATTAGCAAATAGATTTTCCACAATACATTTACCCTCTCTTCTAGTCTCTATTTATATAATCAAATTACTTAATGCCCAAGTCAACATTAGATGGCAAAAAATAATTTGATTAGCTAATTAGAGAAAGAAATAAACATACTCAATATACCTATTAATTAGGGGAAACAAAATCTTCTCTTTCTTTCTTTTGCGTATTTCTTTCCCTCTATTTGTGATTTTGTATCACCAAAATTTAACATTGTGAGTAACAACTTGCACTAAATCTGAGTTCAATATGCCCTCCTTTCCTACAGGCTTTGTATTGATTACCTTGATCTAATCTTGCATTCCTATTGTGTATTTGAGATAAACTCAACCATTACATGTGCAAAAATGAGGATAAATTCAACCATTACACCTATTCCATATTCATCATCATCACAGCTCTAAGTTCGGTAAAAATAAACTAAGTTTACACCCGTCCCATTTACTATCATTTATATCAATTTGTATCGACGCTAATATTTTTCTAACAAACAGAAACTTATCTTTCTCAACTAAATTTGTTTATATGGGACACTGAACCAACAGTAAAAATAACCTGTAACATGAAAATGGGGAAAACCGGTTATTAATATCATTATCGCTATATAAAGTTCACCAAATAAGCAATAACATGTAAACAATTCTCTTTATACCTCACGAAATTACTGAGCTTGGGACGATGCTCTGACTAAGGAACAAAAATTGGTTCCATCTTCTTCTGCTCTGCCTTGGTAGCAACATATGCTTGTATAGTCTGCAAATATTTAAATATAATTATAAATTGAAAGAATGCATAATGGTGGATGTTAAAATGAACAGTAACATGGAATACTACCAGATCATAATGATGTTTTTCAGTGAGTTGTTTGTGCTCTTATTGTTCGAATCTTTCACTTTCTTCCTTTGCCTTCTCTTTGGCCTTGGAATAAAAATATTCACTTGGTACACTATACTTCCTTAAAAGGAAATTTACATTTCTATTAAATTGGATTGCAAAAACATAATTCTACTGACTGAGGCCACAAGTTCACAAGTCCACCATATGACACAATCATGTGTAATTCTCAACCGTGTTGTATTATGTCGGTGTCACTTTTTGCACTCAAAAATACTTTACATCGAAACCACCTCTTTCTTCCTACTCACTAGCCTACGTTGTTTGACCCTAACTCACAAAGTTATGTCAGTCATCATCACATAGTTTGATGACCCCATTGTGAAGCTTGATAAAGATATCAAAATTCAAAATATGAAATGAATGAAGTTACCACTTTCGAAATTCGTAGAGCATGCATAGAAGAATCAGATGTAACATAGTACAAAAACAGTTTGAATGGCAAGATAAAAAAAGCATATGAATCAATCGTTGTGAAGGCACGAGTCCAAATTCACGTGTGGGCAGTGATATTGAACTAGATACATTATTTCACAAACAAGAAGATTTTTTTAGGGTTTTCTTTGTTTGGGTGAAGTTTAACAAAAATGATTAGGTGATAAGAAGAAAGCAGAGGATATGAAAAGGTGAAAAAGCGGATATGAGCATCAAGGAAAAAATTTCTACAAAACATTTTTGAGTTCTTAGCGGGTTTGTTAGGTAGCGTTTAATTCTTTACTTTTATTGGGAAAAATGGCTAGTTATTGCATTTAATATCCAAACGCTGATAAAGAATGCTACTAATAAAAGATTTCTTGTAGTGCTCATGTTGTGTGATTTTATTGTATAAGATTAACCTTTGGATTTTCCATATTTGCATACCTTTAATGTAACGATCCTAAATTTTGAACAATTTAAATTGTGAATATCTAATTAATTTTAAATATTTGAATGATAATTTAAATTGAATTTCCAATATAACAATGAAATTGGTGATTAAATTTTAAAATTTAATCTATAAAGAGTTGAATAAAAATTTAAATTTGACTTTGGAGTTGAGATTGAATATTAAATTTATATTTAAAAATTCGGACTAATGACTTAGAAAAATAATTTGGATTTAAGGATTATTACTTACGTAAATAAAAAATTGAATTAAATTTTGATTTGAAGACTGTGAAGTAATTTGAATTGTTCGAGTTTAATATGAAAAACATAATGTAACTATATTGGAGAAATTTTAATAACATAATTTAAACAAGATTTACAAAACAAAGTAAAGAAAATAAATTACACAAAACAAATTGGATTTAAAATGAAAGAAGAAAAAAAAATATAATAGAAAAATAAACATAAAATAAAGAAGAAAAATATATAAAAATAAAATAAAATAATAAGAATAAAATAAACATAAAATAAAGAAGAAAAGAACCACTGCCTTTACTTTCAACCCGATACCCGATTCCCTTTATTTCACTTTACCATTTCCATTTTTTAAACCCTAAGCAAAAAAATCACGAAGAGAAAAAAAAATGGCGGCCACGAATCCTCTTTCGTTCCTTCTTCCTCCGATCGTCTCAACTAGGGCTTGCGATCTAATTTGGGGCTTCATTCTTCGTTCGAGTGTGCTCATTCCCACCTCGGCCGTATTCGATTCGAGATATGGTGAGTTTTCTCACGATTAATTTTATTTCAAGCTTTTAGATTTGTTTGAATTGGGTGTTTGGTTGCATGTTATGATTTGGGGTGTTATTTGCTATCATTTGCTCTGATAATTCGTTTTAAACTGATAAGAACAGAAACAATTTGGAATTTATTTTTAAACTGATAAGAACAGAAACAATTTGGAATTTATTTTTAAACTGATAAGAACGGATGCTATTTAAACTTGGCCTTAAATCTGTCATGCATGAGTGCCTGCATTTACTTTCTTCTCTGATATATGTTATTTGTGCTTGCATGTGTTTATTTGTGAGCAACCCTTTAATCTTAAAGCCTTAGGTTTGTTTGAATATCTATTGTATGTGATGATCTGATTAGTATGATGTTGGGTGATGCCTGTGTGTATATATCTTCTTTATGCATAAAATCTGGAAATAGATATTAAGCCTGAATATGTTTACTTTTGTTTGTGTGCAAACTTAACCTATTACAGCTTGATGTTGGGATTGATTCAAGAAGTAATGTGGTGCAAGAATGATAATGTTGCATGTTTATATAAGTATGTGTGTGTGAAATTGTATGCATGAATGTTACAGGGATGTGTGTCTCTGTTTAAACAAGCTAAAAACAACGTCTGTAAAAATAATAAAGGGAAACCAGTGTCCATGAGTTCAACCTGAAAACAAGCTTCAAAGCATTTCTGTCTTAATGTTTTCTTAATGTTTCAAGAAATTTAAATTTCTGAAATCAAACATCAAGATGCAATTTTCAAAATTTTAAAGTTTCTGGAATAAAAAAAAAACATGAGCATGCAAATCCCTTTCCAGCTTCAAAGGGGATCTCTGCATTTTTAAATGTGAATAAACATCTTTTAAAAACAGTTTTAAATCCTTCATATTTTTGTTCTGGGGAATGAATGTTATAGTGAACAAAATATCAATGTTTGCATGCTTGATTTAAAGATTGAATGCATATTTATTTAACAGTTTGAATACCTGTAAACATGATACTCTTTTCTCATCCATGCTCCAGTTTTATAAAAAAATAAAATAAAATAAATAAATAAGTAAGTTGGAATTTGGTTTAACTTGTTTGAGTTACAGGCTCACACCAGGTTTTAAATCCTTCTCCTCCTCTTTGCTTTTGGAAAAAAAAAAAAAATTGTAAACAAGCTTAACTTTGGTTTAAGACCTGTTCTATATTTTCAGAAATAAATGAAAGCAAGTTCAAACTTTAGTCTAAACCTGTCTGTAGCTCAATCAAGTGTTGCATTGTTGATCTCTTGAGTTGTTTCACTGCCATACTTGTAGCTTGGTCATTTGTGTATGTTCATGATGCTTTGATGCATTTGCATGTACTCTGTCTTCGAGCTGCTGTGTTGATCACTGAGTTGTTTCACTGGGTTATATCATTGGTCATTTGATGCACTGCCTTGATTTACCTTGTCTCCATTTTGATTCTTGATCATTTCATGTTGGCATTTACTCCATTTTGCATTTGTGCATTGCTGTCATTTGAGTTGGACACTGTTGCATTTCTTGTGGCAGTTGCTATGTTCACATGCTTTCCCATTCACTGTCACACTGTACTTGTTTCACTTGAGTTTTTGTAACTTGTACATGCTGTGTTCATTTGAGTAGCTAGACTTAGTGTGCACTGCATAGTGCATTGTATACTTGGGTTTCACTGCATTTGGTCTGCACTTGTTCATCATGTAGCTTGTTCTCTACATTTACTTGACTGGTCTGCATACATGTGCTTAATTGCTGTTTTGTTGACACTGGTTTGAGCCCTGTTGTCTGCACTTGTATGCTCTCGTGTATTGCCTTTGACATGATTCACTTCATGTTTGTTGCTAGTTTACCTTGAATTACTGCTTCCATTCTGTTCTGATCTGTTGAAGCTTTGAATCTGCTTTGATGATGCCTGAAGTATGATGGGTTAGATGACTGCATGTTTGAATTTACACATTTTTATGGATGTAAATGTATGAGTATGTATAAATGCATATCTCTGTTGTGAGTCAGGTCCATTTTCTTAAAGAAAATTCAGAGGAAAAAAAAAATTTAAGACAACAGTTCCTGTTTTCAAAAAAAATAAGATGATACCTCACTGTCTCTGTCTATCTGAAATCACCAAGTGAGCAAAACTTCACTTTTCTTATTTTTAGAATGCCTGTGAATAACTTCTAAATAAAAAATAATAATTATTAATTAGGTTGCATGCTAGCATGGTTGGATATAAATAAGTATTGTATGTGTATTGATAAAGCTCTGGTGTGAAATGTATTTGTGGGCATGCTGTAACTTTCTCTGTTCTGTTCTGTGGCTTTGGGTATATGAATGTAGAGGACTGTATGTGAATATACCTTGTCCCTGTTGTAACTACAGTTTAGAAACAACATAAATTCTAAAAGTATTGTCCCTGTTGTAACCCTGTTTGGTTGAAGTTCTTTGTTTGGGCTTTGTTCTGGCCCTTGTATCACTGCTTCCATTTGGACTTGTTTTTTTTTACTTGTCATCCTCACTGTGTTGCACTTTTGTGGTCTGTTCACCCATTACTGCATTTGCATTGCTGTTTGGTCATTTTGTATTTCTGAATGGAGCTGTGCACACGTGTTGGCGAGGCAGTGCACATGTGTGTAACTATACGTGTGTACTGCAGCCACACAGGATTGACAGATTTTAAAATTTGAAGTTGTTAATGTGAAAATCCATAATAGATTTAAATTGATTCATGTGATTCGTCATCTCTGTTACCATTTTATTTCAATTCATTGCAAATTTATTTACTTGAATTAAGATTAATCCTGACTCGAGTGTTTTTGTGTTTTGCAATAAACGCTCGGGTCAGATCCGAGTATTTTTACAGCTTGAAGATTTTCAGGCAGCGAAGTTTGAGAGAGGGGGATTAAAGCACTCCACTAAAGCTTTTCAGAAATTTCTTTTTTTTGTACTTAATAAAATAAATTGTTTCCGATGTATAAAATGTAATCTATTGTATAACTCTGATACTTGTATATAAAAGAAAAGTTTATTTATAAAATATATTATTGTTTTCTGTGATTCTGTAGCTGATTCTGTTTAAACGTTATAAACTAAATAACCATCCGTCATTTTGAACGTTTCTAGTTGGTTTAATTACCGACTAGAGGCGGTCAGAGCGGCGGGTCGTTACAAAAGTGGTATCAGAGCTTTGGTTTACACAAAGCTTAGTTTATGGCGTTTAATATGAATAGTTACTAGAACCACTTCAAAGAAAGTGTTTTCAAATCTAAAGAAGTTTAAAATTGTTTTCTTTAAAATAAAAAGTATTTTGAAAATTAGAATTATTTTGAAGATTCCCCTCTCTAAATTAAGGTTTGCGACCGTTTCTCTTCGGTGAGGTCTCGTTAGACTTGAGTTTCGATCATTCGGAAACTCATTATCGAATTTTTGAGAGTTATGGAAAATGAAACATGAGTTAAGAGAATTAATGAATTGGTTTAAATTGGCTTAAATCAAATATTTTGAATATCTTCAAAGTAGTAATTGGAAAATAAAATAATATGTCAATTTGATTATAATCAAATGGATTATTGAACTATAACTTGGAAATTTAATTTTGAATTCTTTTGAAAATTGATTTCAAATGTTGTGAAGAACGATTTAGTAAATAAATGGATTATAAGTATTTAACTTATAATATGGATTTTGGGTATATAACTAAGTTATATGAATTGAATTGAATCAAATTAGTAAAGGAGATTATAAAACAAAGTTTATAAATAGAAATGTAATTTCTAAAGATGTTTATAAAATCCGCAAATGACTTATTTTGATAAGTAAATTATTGTAACTTATTAAAGGTGTTATATCTATGGTTTTGGACAATAAATGAGATATAAAAAGAGATATGAATCTAATGAAAATTTATAAGAGATTTAAATTGATGCAATGAAGAATTTGAATTTGAATGGGCATGGAAATAAGTTAAGTGGAAAACTTAATATTGGAAATTTGAAGTTGGTTTAAAACCAATATTTTGAAATGTATGCAGAATTCAAACTATGAATTAAGTTGAAGTTGAAAAACTTAAATGGGAATGTTTTTGGGAAGCAACACTATGAAATGAAGTAAATTCATTTTAAGTTGTTTTGAAATGTGTTTAAAAGAATGATTTCTTTTAAGAATGGAATATATACTTGATTTTGGTTTAAGTATATCGAATATTTTCAAAATTGTTGAAAATAAATGGATTTGTAAATTACTTATTATTGAATAAGTATGGAAATATTTTCCAATATGAAATGAAAGGTTTGAAATTTTATCTTTTCAAGATAAAGTGAAAAGTAAATGTTTTGAGATTTTATCTTTTAAAGATAAATTGAAAAATGAATATTTGAAATTTGTTTCAAATGGCTAAGTGTGAAAATTATATATCTTGTAAAGATATTATTTTGAGAAATTTGAACAGTTAGTTCAACTTGGAAATTTTTCAAAAAGATTGAATCTTGAGTTAAAATTGAGTTTAACTTTGACACCCAAAAACAATGTAAGTTGAACTTTGAATTTTAAATGGATGATTTGGATTGTATGTCTAACGTCGTGAAATTACGACATATCAATTGATCTCTATTAAATATATATCTGTTGGTGGCGGAGAATTTATTCTCTTAGCTTAACACCCTTCTCTGAGACGTACGAGCTCAGAGGTTATATATCGATAGACATCAATTATGTGTTGAGGATTGACGATGTAACGTGAAATCCAAATCGAGTGTGAAGTCGATAATAAATTGGATTATGAATGTGAATTTGGTTTGAGATAACCTTAAAAAATTTCCAAATCGACTTAGAGGAAAATTTTAAATGGATGATGAAATGAAAAAATTTGTGAAACCTCTATTTGTTATGGGTATGAAATATTGTGGTTTTCATAACGTATATGTGTGAATACGATTAATTCGAAAACCAATTAGTTTGGAAAAGTAATTGTTATGGAAAACTTATGTAAGTACATGAGTATGATATGTACAAAAAATGTGAAATGAAATATTATATATGTATGTATAATATTATGTTTTCCAAATTGAGGATATGGAAAAGTACCTTCCATTTAAACATTTGTGAAGGTTGTTGGAACTCGAGATGAGTGTCCATTTGAAAATCGTAGCTACGTAGTATTTCCATTAGTTGGAATGTCCTTTTGGACTGGTATAGTGTGCTAGCGTAATTCGAGGGGCGAGATGCCTACGGTTACAAGCGATTCCACTGGGATAGTGGCGTAACCGCCGTGTATACCGCGATCTAGTTACACTCGGGTGGTAGCGTAATTTGAGGGGCGTGATGCCTACAGTTACAAGCGATTCCACTGGGATAGTGGCGTAACCGCTGTGTAAACTGCAATCTACAAACCAAAGCGTAATTCGAGGGGCGAGATGCCTACGGTCACGAGCGATTCTACTGGGATAGTAGCGTAACCGCCGTGTGAACCGCGATCTTTGGCAACAACCATGGCGAAATTCAAGGGATGAGATATCCACAGTTACAAGCGACTCTACTGGGATAGTAGCGGAACCGCCGAGTAAACTGTGATCCATGGGGGAATGTGCTTTCCATATCCATTTTTAAAAGAATTTTTAAAAAGGTATTTTCACTGGGAATTGAAGCAAGTATATTTAGTACTTGGAGATTGTTAGACTTGCGCCTGGCCAGCGTATGCCTAATGTCTTTAAGAACGACAGTAGACTTGTTAAATTTCGAGTTAGCAAGTATTTTCAAACTTTAAATAGAAAATCAATTATCTGAAATTAAAGTGACATAAATTCTAACTTAATAAATTAAGGGAGAGGATTTTTGAAATGTTTTGAAAGTCCACAGCTTTGGAAAAGTTATACTATGTAAATTTCTTAAATGAAGAAGTTCAAATTTAAAATTTGGGTTTTGTAAGTTGAAAATTTTAGTAAAGATTTTTGTGTCTTGATTGTAGAAAAATAATAGACAAATGAGTTAATAAACAAAGCTAGTGAGATAAAACAAATGGAATGAATCCTATATTCATTTATTTCTAATAAGTTTCGAAATAGATAAAATTGTTAAAATATAAATATTAGTGAAATTTCAACAATCATTTCTCCTTACTTGTAATTTCGGGACGAAATTCTTTTAAGGAGGGGAGATTGTAACGATCCTAAATTTTGAACAATTTAAATTGTGAATATTTAATTAATTTTAAATATTTGAATGATAATTTAAATTGAATTTCCAATATAACAATGAAATTGGTGATTAAATTTTAAAATTTAATCTATAAAGAGTTGAATAAAAATTTAAATTTGACTTTGGAGTTGAGATTGAATATTAAATTTATATTTAAAAATTCGGACTAATGACTTAGAAAAATAATTTGGATTTAAGGATTATTACTTACGTAAATAAAAAATTGAATTAAATTTTGATTTGAAGACTGTGAAGTAATTTGAATTGTTCGAGTTTAATATGAAAAACATAATGTAACTATATTGGAGAAATTTTAATAACATAATTTAAACAAGATTTACAAAACAAAGTAAAGAAAATAAATTACACAAAACAAATTGGATTTAAAATGAAAGAAGAAAAAAAAATATAATAGAAAAATAAACATAAAATAAAGAAGAAAAATATATAAAAATAAAATAAAATAATAAGAATAAAATAAACATAAAATAAAGAAGAAAAGAACCACTGCCTTTACTTTCAACCCGATACCCGATTCCCTTTATTTCACTTTACCATTTCCATTTTTTAAACCCTAAGCAAAAAAATCACGAAGAGAAAAAAAAATGGCGGCCACGAATCCTCTTTCGTTCCTTCTTCCTCCGATCGTCTCAACTAGGGCTTGCGATCTAATTTGGGGCTTCATTCTTCGTTCGAGTGTGCTCATTCCCACCTCGGCCGTATTCGGTTCGAGATATGGTGAGTTTTCTCACGATTAATTTTATTTCAAGCTTTTAGATTTGTTTGAATTGGGTGTTTGGTTGCATGTTATGATTTGGGGTGTTATTTGCTATCATTTGCTCTGATAATTCGTTTTAAACTGATAAGAACAGAAACAATTTGGAATTTATTTTTAAACTGATAAGAACAGAAACAATTTGGAATTTATTTTTAAACTGATAAGAACGGATGCTATTTAAACTTGGCCTTAAATCTGTCATGCATGAGTGCCTGCATTTACTTTCTTCTCTGATATATGTTATTTGTGCTTGCATGTGTTTATTTGTGAGCAACCCTTTAATCTTAAAGCCTTAGGTTTGTTTGAATATCTATTGTATGTGATGATCTGATTAGTATGATGTTGGGTGATGCCTGTGTGTATATATCTTCTTTATGCATAAAATCTGGAAATAGATATTAAGCCTGAATATGTTTACTTTTGTTTGTGTGCAAACTTAACCTATTACAGCTTGATGTTGGGATTGATTCAAGAAGTAATGTGGTGCAAGAATGATAATGTTGCATGTTTATATAAGTATGTGTGTGTGAAATTGTATGCATGAATGTTACAGGGATGTGTGTCTCTGTTTAAACAAGCTAAAAACAACGTCTGTAAAAATAATAAAGGGAAACCAGTGTCCATGAGTTCAACCTGAAAACAAGCTTCAAAGCATTTCTGTCTTAATGTTTTCTTAATGTTTCAAGAAATTTAAATTTCTGAAATCAAACATCAAGATGCAATTTTCAAAATTTTAAAGTTTCTGGAATAAAAAAAAAAACATGAGCATGCAAATCCCTTTCCAGCTTCAAAGGGGATCTCTGCATTTTTAAATGTGAATAAACATCTTTTAAAAACAGTTTTAAATCCTTCATATTTTTGTTCTGGGGCATGAATGTTATAGTGAACAAAATATCAATGTTTGCATGCTTGATTTAAAGATTGAATGCATATTTATTTAACAGTTTGAATACCTGTAAACATGATACTCTTTTCTCATCCATGCTCCAGTTTTATAAAAAAATAAAATAAAATAAATAAATAAGTAAGTTGGAATTTGGTTTAACTTGTTTGAGTTACAGGCTCACACCAGGTTTTAAATCCTTCTCCTCCTCTTTGCTTTTGAAAAAAAAAAAAATTGTAAACAAGCTTAACTTTGGTTTAAGACCTGTTCTATATTTTCAGAAATAAATGAAAGCAAGTTCAAACTTTAGTCTAAACCTGTCTGTAGCTCAATCAAGTGTTGCATTGTTGATCTCTTGAGTTGTTTCACTGCCATACTTGTAGCTTGGTCATTTGTGTATGTTCATGATGCTTTGATGCATTTGCATGTACTCTGTCTTCGAGCTGCTGTGTTGATCACTGAGTTGTTTCACTGGGTTATATCATTGGTCATTTGATGCACTGCATTGATTTACCTTGTCTCTATTTTGATTCTTGATCATTTCATGTTGGCATTTACTCCATTTTGCATTTGTGCATTGCTGTCATTTGAGTTGGACACTGTTGCA
The DNA here is from genome assembly GCA_030765085.1 of Allium cepa. Classification (NCBI taxonomy): domain Eukaryota; kingdom Viridiplantae; phylum Streptophyta; class Magnoliopsida; order Asparagales; family Amaryllidaceae; genus Allium; species Allium cepa. The sequence goes on along the minus strand of CM060931.1, from coordinate 141,476,582 downwards.
TTTCTTGTGGCAGTTGCTATGTTCACATGCTTTCCCATTCACTGTCACACTGTACTTGTTTCACTTGAGTTTTTGTAACTTGTACATGCTGTGTTCATTTGAGTAGCTAGACTTAGTGTGCACTGCATAGTGCATTGTATACTTGGGTTTCACTGCATTTGGTCTGCACTTGTTCATCATGTAGCTTGTTCTCTACATTTACTTGACTGGTCTGCATACATGTGCTTAATTGCTGTTTTGTTGACACTGGTTTGAGCCCTGTTGTCTGCACTTGTATGCTCTCGTGTATTGCCTTTGACATGATTCACTTCATGTTTGTTGCTAGTTTACCTTGAATTACTGCTTCCATTCTGTTCTGATCTGTTGAAGCTTTGAATCTGCTTTGATGATGCCTGAAGTATGATGGGTTAGATGACTGCATGTTTGAATTTACACATTTTTATGGATGTAAATGTATGAGTATGTATAAATGCATATCTCTGTTGTGAGTCAGGTCCATTTTCTTAAAGAAAATTCAGAGGAAAAAAAAAATTTAAGACAACAGTTCCTGTTTTCAAAAAAAATAAGATGATACCTCACTGTCTCTGTCTATCTGAAATCACCAAGTGAGCAAAACTTCACTTTTCTTATTTTTAGAATGCCTGTGAATAACTTCTAAATAAAAAATAATAATTATTAATTAGGTTGCATGCTAGCATGGTTGGATATAAATAAGTATTGTATGTGTATTGATAAAGCTCTGGTGTGAAATGTATTTGTGGGCATGCTGTAACTTTCTCTGTTCTGTTCTGTGGCTTTGGGTATATGAATGTAGAGGACTGTATGTGAATATACCTTGTCCCTGTTGTAACTACAGTTTAGAAACAACATAAATTCTAAAAGTATTGTCCCTGTTGTAACCCTGTTTGGTTGAAGTTCTTTGTTTGGGCTTTGTTCTGGCCCTTGTATCACTGCTTCCATTTGGACTTGTTTTTTTTTACTTGTCATCCTCACTGTGTTGCACTTTTGTGGTCTGTTCACCCATTACTGCATTTGCATTGCTGTTTGGTCATTTTGTATTTCTGAATGGAGCTGTGCACACGTGTTGGCGAGGCAGTGCACATGTGTGTAACTATACGTGTGTACTGCAGCCACACAGGATTGACAGATTTTAAAATTTGAAGTTGTTAATGTGAAAATCCATAATAGATTTAAATTGATTCATGTGATTCGTCATCTCTGTTACCATTTTATTTCAATTCATTGCAAATTTATTTACTTGAATTAAGATTAATCCTGACTCGAGTGTTTTTGTGTTTTGCAATAAACGCTCGGGTCAGATCCGAGTATTTTTACAGCTTGAAGATTTTCAGGCAGCGAAGTTTGAGAGAGGGGGATTAAAGCACTCCACTAAAGCTTTTCAGAAATTTCTTTTTTTTGTACTTAATAAAATAAATTGTTTCCGCTGTATAAAATGTAATCTATTGTATAACTCTGATACTTGTATATAAAAGAAAAGTTTATTTATAAAATATATTATTGTTTTCTGTGATTCTGTAGCTGATTCTGTTTAAACGTTATAAACTAAATAACCATCCGTCATTTTGAACGTTTCTAGTTGGTTTAATTACCGACTAGAGGCGGTCAGAGCGGCGGGTCGTTACATTTAAAAATGAAGCTATTAACTTGTTTTAATCTATCAATGTGTCAAAGTAGTACTAGTGTATAGAGTAAACAAAGAACTTGCATGAATCTGATCATAGGTTCGTGGATAAGTATACGTGCCTTACGCTTGAGCATTTCAAAACGTTTTTTAAATGGAATTAAATGTGTCACTCAAAGGTTTATGAATAGAGTATTGTTTATTCAACATTAAGATAAACATAGTAACATTATTTTACACTTGAGTATCTTCATCAAAGTATACATTATTCCTTTAATTGCAGATCACTGATATTTATCAAAGTGTAACTCCAACCACATTGGAATTAGATAGACACATGATTATATAAGTTTCATGAAAAAAGAAGACGACGATGCATAGCTGAAGATTGTGGCAGGATACTTCGCTGTTGCAACTATTTTTAAAATATATGTAGTGTAATATGTAGTGGTTATGCTGATATATAGTGGAACAGGTGGAATAGCATCTTCTATCCTAGGAATCAGTCTACAGCCACTCTTTGGTGTATTGTTATAAGTGTGATACTTTTTGTATAGCCAATATTGGAATGATGATAGTATGTACTTTTTCTATAGCCTTTTACGATTCAGTTATGCAGTTATCATTTTTTTCAGGTATGTAAACGTGCAAGTCTGAATTACCGCCAATACAAAAATGCATGAATGCTATAATTAATTAAACCAATATAAGAAGAAAACAAATTATGTTGCCGCAACAAGCACATGCACTTGTGTGTTTCTGTATGGGCTCAACAGGCATTTGTGCACATACATTTTTTACTTTCAAAAGCCAAAAAGAGAATTAAACGGCTGAGATATAAAAAGATATCCTATTCAATATTTGCATATAGTTTGAATACTATTTATTTTTGCTAATAGTTATCAAAATTGGTACAAAAAGAAGTTTTATCTCCAATAAATCATTGAAAAAGTCTAGAAGCATAGCAGTGTTTATCATTATGGGGAAACATCAACATTCAAGTAAGAAAGAATAGTATCATGCAGAGTATGAGAGAAGTGTAGAGAAAATTAATAGAAACATCTGACCAAGCATTGCAGCTTCTGCTTTAATTCTACACACTCCCAACCAGCAATTCCAAACCCATTAATCATAGTTGAGTGTGAGTCTGTACCAACCACATTGTCAGGATAAAGCAGCCCTTTCTTTTCCTTTCACTAATTTTATCATATTTTTGCTTTTTGGTTCCATCTCTCAAACCCTACCTAGTAGGCTGATCCAAAGTAAAGGTAACATAGTAAACAAAACCTTAGACAAAAAAGAGGCCATAAAAACAATAACAATTTTTTTCCATGAAGTATACCTTCCTCTTAGGAAATTCATGAATACATAACCAAGAGATTCCAAATCATCACTCCTACTCTGCTCTGCATTAAATTAAAAGCATCCACCAATTTCAAGATGAGTATTGACAGGAGTAGCTGAATTAATTGAAGAAAGCATTACATGCTACACACCAATTACGATATGGGTATTAACACTTGCATACCGTGCTATTCCTGTGATATTCTTTTTCTCCCTGTTAATAAGAGTGAGCTTAGATACTTCACAAAATAAAAAATATTGCATGAACATAAATTTCTCTTGAGGGGAGAGTATATTTGGTTAAAACATATGTTGATGTTATATTAGAAGCACATGTTTGTTGCACCTGGACAATATCATTAACTCCAGCTTCTATATTTTGCTTTACTGTTATGCATCTTAAGTCAAAGTATATTTGTTTCTCGTGTCAAGCAGCGACATGGAATCAAGGTTAAAATGATTCATTTAATTTGAATGGTATAAGGCAACAAAATTTACTAGAATTTTTTTAATACTTAGAAATAGGATAAAAAGCTTAGAGTCACCTGTTTGGTATATGCTTATGAGTTTGTAGATCCCTATATTTCTTTGCAAGTCCTTAATCGATTATGTGAACTTGTCAAGTGGAATAAAGTGCATAATGGTCAAAAGAGCAAGATGCACTTCTAAATAACTTAGTTTAAATATCATATCATAATTTACTTCTATTTGAGCAATCTCTGATTAGGGAACAGTAACAAGACAAGGGATCATTGATCTGTCAGCGTCTCAAAATCCTTACACACACACAAACACACATAGACACACATAAAAAATAATAAAGGGACGAGTTTAATAAAATTGCAAACTAGTAAATCGATTCTTAAGATATTATCCATTTCATATTAAAATTTACAAGACATAAACTTGCTTCTAAAATAAAAATTGTGCAAGTTAATTAAATAATATAACAGCGATTTAAGTCAAATTCATTCCACAGACTACTATAATTTCAAACAAGAATAAATGCCTAAGAACATAAATGATGGATTCAGTGGTCAATGGGTGATGGTTTTGGCAAAAAAAACTTATCTGTCTCTTTCTCCAACTACTGTTAATTGCTAAAAACACTTTCAATGGCTAAAGTGGGTCTTCTATTAAACTATATTGTAAACACTACTCCCCAACTCATTACAGAGACATATGAGTCAAAATGGAAATACAACGCTTGATAAAAATAAAAAGCATCAACTTCTTTGAACTAAGTAGGAACGTTGAGTTTGCAAGGGAACTGTACAGTAAGCATTTTGTGAATAGAGATAAAGTTTTGAGATTTATATTTGATTCATAAAAGCACAATCATTTATTCATGTTTTAGAGATGATTCCCTCCATATGCAGGAGAACTCTATATTCAGTATTATGTGAATCATGTGGTTATTTTCTTGAATTCTATGTTGGTACAATTTAAGTGCTCACGGTTTCCATTTTAGCACAAAAGGTGAATTTTCGCTTAAGAGATCATAAAAAAAATGCTCAAATTGTAACGACACGGAAATTTCGACCCCGAAACTCCAGATAGTTATGAAAAAAAAGAAAGAGATAGAAGGAAAAGAAGAAAACAGAAATACCAAAACACAGGTTCTCACATTCGCAGCGGATAAAAATATAATATCACAACATATATTTATACAAAGGAAAACTGTACTTGTCAAATTGCACTTTAAAATATATATCAGAGTTACAACATATCTACAAGCACAGGTCAAATAAATCAATCTGTCTCAGATACTAAAATATATCATAGCAGAAACTCTCCATACGTTCCTGCTCTCCAGCTCGCCTCCTGAGCTCCAGAACGTCCTTACCTGAAAATCTGTAATACTCGGTCAAACCCGAGCATTACATCAAAGTAACACCCGGGTCAGGCTGAAAACCAGCGTGAGTAAACCCATACACATGAAATAAAAAGCATACAACTCATATAAAACCCGGGGTTAACTCATATCAAATTACTCATTCACAATTTGTTATAGACATTACCTATTCCATACCTTAATTTTCTAAGTACCAAAACTTAGATTAAATGGCCCAATTCACTTGAATCATTCCATATCAGCCTATTGATTTCACATATCAAATCTATAAAAAAATCGAAGTGGTTTCGGGTATTTACTAATACCCGACTCTGGTCTCTTCGAATTCAATTCCATCTTTTTCCAAATTATTCAAATGAAACACAATTCAAATTTCAAATACAGGGTATCACCTATACATATTAATTAATCATTTATAGATAACCACACTATCTCAGTTAAAACCCAACATATCATATCACATAGCATCACAAATCACATATCCGAGATATCAACCAATCTGAGGCATGCCATACTATTCAACCATTCATAAGCAAGATAAATTATTCAGACCATTTCTAATTAATTTAAACAAATTAAATTAATTACTTCAACCACCCTTAATCCTGCTTATTTAACATTAATTAATTACAAATAAATCAATTAATCATCCTTTAATTATCAATTTAATTAATCATCCTTGATTAATTATCTTTAATTACATAAAGTAATTATCTTTTAATTAATTACACAAATTAATTATCTTCAAACAATTTAATTCATTAATCAATCCTGATTAATCACAATAGTAATCAACTTTTCTTAATTACTCATGCCCAATAAATCAACTCCTTGATTTATTTCATTAATTAATCTTTTAATTACATTGAGTAATTATGCCTTAATTACTTCCTTTAAGTAATTATCCTTTAATTACTTCCCAATAAGTAATTTCCTTTAATTTAATTACATCCAGTAATTGTTCATTCATTATTTTACTAAATAATTACACCTCATTAAATACATTAAGTAATTATACTTAATCCGACATTAAATGATTATCTTTAATTAATTAAAACTTAATTAATTAACTAAAATTAACCACATCAACTTAAATAATTATACTGAGTAATTTCATTTAAGTAATTATTCTTCAATTACTTGCATTACTAATCATTAATCAACAGTTAATTACTGATTCTAATTAATTAAACTCTAATTAATTAACGACATTAAGCAATTATCTTTAACTGAAGTAATTATCATTAATCAATTACATTAAGTGATTAATCCTTGATTAGTCATCTTTTAATTAATAGTTAATTTATTAATCACATTAATAAATCAACCTTTAAAATTGATTTCACAAATTTTTTAACCGTTAATTAATTATCTTAATAAATAAATTGATTATTTTACTCTCTAACTAATTTTATTACCTATCAATCATCCTTAAATAGTTAATCCTTGATTTAATTACCTTATTAAAATCATCTTTGAAAACATTTAGGAGTTTGACTTATTTTACAAAACTTACTTTACGTCTTTTTTTTCTAAATTTGGCTAACACTTGGCTTAAACTTGATTTACTCACATAAACATCTACTAACAGACAGGAACAAAATAAGCCCAAGTTTCAAAACCTAGTACCACAAAACAAACCCGAAATAGTTTCCGTTTTAAGCTTTAGTTAAAAACATAAACTCTTGAGCAAACACACACGCAAAGACTCGAAGACCAACCCAAACCCTGACATTTCCTCCCTGAGAACCACTCCGAGAATGCTTCTTCTTCTTCCACGCTTCAAAATCTACTCTGATGCACAGAGTTACGTGTGCACATGCACCGAGCCATGGCGTCGCTCTGACCCATACGGCCACCGTCGACAAGTCGTCCTTGACCTCCCCAATTCATCTGACCATCCAGATCCCTCGATTGAACACGACATCAATATTGAACACAACCAAACCCAATAAATTAAACTGGTTAGAAACCAACACCCAAAAACTTCCCTCATGCCACTACCTCCGGCCACCAGTACCATCATCACTCCGACCATTACTTCGCCATAGGCCCAAGCACTTAATCCCCCTCTTGCGATGAAACCCAAAGCATCCACTACTCCATAAAAGCTTTGATTCAACATCGGCACTACCAAGCTCCCAAACCCTACATCGTCCCGCCTCGCCACCACGGTGCTTAATAACTCCTCCGACCATTTTTCCCACCACCATAGGCCTACGAGCCATCCTTGGTCAAGACCCCGAGACCACAACCTGTCGTGATCGTAAGAAATAGATGATTACCCAATTTCTGATTAACTCACAAAAACACGGCACTTACAGCATTAAAAATCATGAAACAATTGTCATAAATCATTATTTTTAATAACAATTCAGATTATAAGCTTAAATCCAGAAGTCTTTTATGTCGAATTTTTTGATATAATTAATATACTGCTGTTCTTCTTTCCTTTTATTAAATCCAGCCTCTGATTAGTTTGCAATTATTTTTGAAATTTAAGCCATGTTATAACAAACATAATTCATCAATATATCATGTTCTAAAGAAGAACAGAGAAAGAGTAAATAATAATCATAATAATAATAAAATAAAAAAAATTGCTCTTGAAACTGTAAAACAAACAGAGGGTTCTTATATATATATATATATATATATATATATATATATATATATATATATATATATATAACATACAAGCATTATTTACATTCACGCAAGCAACTATCACACATTAATTCATATATCCATCTCATGCATCAAGTAAGAACAAGTTAAACTTCTATGTAGGTCGTTTACTCACCTTACATTGGCTTTTTAAAGAAAAATTAAATTTCAAAACTGGATTATAAATATGTAGCTAGGAACAGGGAATTTATACCCATATGTACAATCATACAGGTTCAAGCATCATGATACTTATCTATATACAACATGTTTTAACATGCAAACAATTCTCACAAAGTTGTTTAAATGCTTATTCACATGCATCAATTTTCAATAGGGTAGAGTATAAAGAAAAAGAAGAAGAAAAAACAGTATTACTCACATTTTCTTATGCATAGCAAATTTAAAAACTTTCTAGGCTTTGAATTTTGTTTTTTTAATCTGGAAAAGCTTTGATTACTGATGAAATCCCTTTTTATGTCTTTTAATTTGTTGATTTAAAAGATGTTGAACTGCAGATGACTTGCTGTTGCAGTTGATCTTCCATTTAGTTGCAGTTTGGAGGTTGTAGATCTAATTGTTGTGAAGAACATAAATTTGCAGTTTTTACTTGATGGTTGCAGGTTGATATGAAGTTGCAGATTTGTTCTTTGAATTTGCAGAATTAAATTTCAGATTTTATTTTGCTTTTGGATTTTGATTTCAGATTTTTAAAATGTAATTTCTGTTTTGAGCTATAGAAAAGAAAACAAGGAAAATGAAAATGTTAAGAAAGAAACTAATTTTCTTCTAAAAATATTTATTAAAAATTAAAGAAAGTGAACTTTTTAAAAGGAAGACATTTGTAAATTAAACTTACACTTGTCATATTATTTGCTTAATAGCTTACAAGTGTTAAAGATCTTTGCAAAATTGTTTTTAAAACCTTAAAAAAATAATATCTTGTTATAGTTAAATTTTAATTTTATACTAATAATATCATAAGTGTGTTTAATAATCAAACTTTTCTTTGTTCAAATTTTATTTATTAAACTTACATTTGTAATTATGCATGATATATTTATTTTAAAATATTTATAAAGCTTTTGTATTTATTTTATCAATTGACAATCACTTTCTTAATTAATTTAAAGAAGGTTTCCTTTAAAGAAAATAATTTAAGACAAATACTATTTTGAATCTAAAATCGTTTAAAGTATTTATCTTTTAAATTTTCAATTTAAATCCATAATTCCAAAAAAAATCAACTCATAAATATAAATATACACTTTTGAGCAAACTCATCTTAAATTTGTTTTTTTTTAAAATAAATAAAAATTTCTCTACTTAAAATCTGCTTATATATATATATTCAATCTTTATTATTTCAAATATTTATAATTCAACTTTTGATAAAATTTTAAATTCATTTGTATATCCATATATATATATATATATATATATATATATATCTCATAATTTCATTTGTTCAATTAACAAATAAGTATTTTAACAATTTTAATCCTGTTAATTTCCAATTAACAGATGCCTAGAAATTCGGGTTATCACATTCCTTCTCCCTTTGAATCTTTTAGTCCTCGAAAAGGAACGAAGCCAGAATTTATTAAAATGCTTAAAATCAGATAAATTTTCCTTTGATCATTTTAAAACACCTTTAAAATATATATATATATATATTATTATCAAAGTAGTTTTATAAAAATATCATTCTATAACTCGATGTTTCAACAAGTCCATCTTCGTTCTCACAGAAATTCGGTCATACGTTGATCAGGCGTAGGACTGAAAATCTATAAGTACTTAGCAGACCCATTTTCAACATCCAGTGAAAATACTTAGAAAATAATTTATTGAAAATATAGAAATCAGTTTTTGAAAATAGAGGATATATCTTTGATGAGAATGCTCTGTAAATCATCACCCCCATCCATGGTCGCAGTTACATTCCAGGGTTACGTTGCCATCGCAGCAAAAGTCCAAGTAACTGCAGGCTCCCAGCGGCCTCTCGATTACGCCATGGAACCCACGACAGATCACAGTTACATTCCAGGGTTACGTTGCCATCGCAGCAAAAGTCCATGTAAATGCAGGCTCTTTGCGACCTCTGATTTTCGCTGCCAAAATAAAACTTCTTCACTCCTACATAGGCCGCAGTCTACCGATATAAAATCAAACGCAGACTGTTGGCTCTCAGCGGCACACACGACTTTCGCTATGGTATACTCTACTCATAATTCTCAGGAACTAGTTTTGTCCGGACTCCTCACAGGATCAACTTTAGAACCTCCCCTTGGGGCTCAAGGCAGCACCACCCGGTGGTACTCCTGAGAAGTTCATTTCAAGGGAGCGCCTTTTTCCCCATAGCTATCATCAAAATATTTTATACTATACACATATAGTATCTTCAAATCATACGCCTAGTATGATCTCATACAAAGCTCCTTTACACAAAATCGATTATTCCAAAATCGATAATTCTCAAACTAGGCTTTCCAAATTCTCATATTGATTTTACCCAAAAATCAAAAGCCTTTCCATATCCAAAGGTTTCCAAAACCTTTTCTAAAATCCTCATAAGATCCTTAATATATATATATACAGATATATATAATTTTTAAAAACTTTGGATCATTTCAAACTTGTATAAAACTCCTTTTATACTTCAAACATTTTCAAAAACCCTTTTCTTCTGGCAAAAGATTCATCAAGGGGAGTTTTATCTTATATAACAAAGACATATAACTTTATTTATCCAAAATCAAATATTCAAATTTGATTACTCTTGTCAATATTAATTTCATTCAAATCCGTACGATGTACACATATCGTTCATACGCCATACCAATCTGATCGCTTACTCGATCACACAATTTCACTTTCGAACTAGTATCGTCCACCCTACTTCCTAGTGCGGACACAGATCTAGTTTCTTGATCAAAAACCGTCATTCTCCTTGCATAGCTTAACTATGATAGAGAATACCCAGAACCAATCAACAATCCATATCCAGGTTCGTCGTCGAAAATCGAGTGAAAAATCGCAACTCGGATCGACATACTATCTCGAAATTCTGTGCTCGAATCTGGATCAAATCATCATGCGAATAGAATAACATACGTACACCCTACGTATTTATCTTTGTTGGTTATTAGCCAAATTAATTCCATATCTATTCACATTCACTTTGATTTTCATTCACTTACAATTGCTTCAATCCATTTGGATTATCACCTCTATTCTTATCTCGACTGGGTATTTAACCAATAACAGTTTGAACTCCGACCAGTGTATTTAGAAAATAGCTTGAAAAATTTAAAAATAGATAAGTAGTTGGAAAATAATTACTAGTTTGTAAAATAGGTGTAACATAGTTAGAAAATAGTTAAAATAATTATAGGAATTTTAGATAATAGCAAAATAATAGTAGGATAATAATTAGTTTTTATAAAATAGTTAGAAAATTGTTAAACGGTTTCAAAAATAATTATAAAACAAGTATAAGATAGTTTGGCTTTTAAAAGAAAGGTTGTATATATAATGAATAGCTTGGAAAAATAGGTTTATATTAAAACAATTTATATTAAAAATAGTCCAAAGTCAAAACTGCTTACTTACCAATCTCCATTCTCATCAATTCAATTTAAATTTCCACTTCCTTTTAAATTGACCCAATTCCAATTTAAATAACTTCAATTTCCATTGAAATTGATTCAACCCAATTCAAGTTGAATTAATCTCAATTTCTTTCCAAATTAAATTCAAATTCCATTTGAATTTAAAACTATTCAACTTTTAATCACAATTTCTAAATTTCAAATCAAATTTCAATTTAAACCATCTTCAAATTCCAGTTCACTATGAACCATCTCGAATTACATAAATTCGAGAAAATACTTCAAATGTTGATTTAATTCCTTTAAATCAATTTACCTTTAAAGTTTTTAAACAATTCAATTCACAGTTCATACCTAACATATTATACCACAAATCAAATTAACCTTTATTTTTATATCAATAACCCAAACCTTTAAACAATTTAATTTTGAGTCAAATTCTCAAAATTCCATTTTTAAATTATCTTTACTTAACTTATTACAAGGTTCAAGTAAGAGTTTTAAACAATTTTAATTTACAAATTCATTTATTGACATTCAAATCTTAAGTTCAAAGGAATTTCATATCTTAATTTTTAAATTTAAGTTAAATTTTATTTATCTCTATAACAGATATATCACCATACTTCATTTCTCATTCATTTAAAACAAATCCAATTCAATCTTAAAGATTTTTAACAACAATATGATGATACCATCTAATTTATTTTAAAACGTCCATTCATTTTCAATTTCTAGATCTCAAACCCATTTTGAGTTCACATAAGTTCTCAATTCCAATCAACCATTTAACCTCCCAAGTAAAATCCCAATTTCATCTTGGAATTTCCAAGTCAGGTTGACCATTCCAACTTATTTAACTTTTCCCCAGGTTAAACTTAATTCACTTAATCCAGTCAACCTTACCCAATTTGAACTTCCATTTCAAATTTTGAACTTCTCATAAACAATCTTCCTACTTATTAAGTTCAAAAACTTATTATCTTAGGTATCATATCTCATTCCAGATTTAAAACTCAATATTTAGAGTTTATTTCAAATTATCCTTGATATCATGTATATCCATTTCAAACTTATCTTTATTTAACTTCAATTTGGTTGTTTTTCTATTACTTCTTAATTTAATTCAATAATTTAGCAACCAATTCCCTTAATATTTATTAGAAAGAAATATTGCTTTATATATCAAAATATATTTTTATATAAAATCATTTAAAATCTTTATATAAGAAAATAACAGTACGCTCTCTCATATATACAATCAACTCATTCTAGGGTACCATTGACCTTATCCTTAGTGAGTATCCCACCAGAGCCAAGGTACTCGCTTAACCTTCTGCTCTGATACCAAAATGTAACAACCCAGAAATTTCGATCCCGAAACTCCAAATAGTTATGAAAAAAAAGAAAGAGATAGAAGGAAAAGAAGAAAATAGAAACACCAAAACACAGGTTTCCACATTCGCAGCGGATAAAAATATAATATCACATAACATATATTTATACGAAGGAAAACTGCACTTGTCAAATTGCACTTTAATAAATATCAGAGTTATAACATATTTACAAGCATAGGTCAAATAAATCAATCTGTCTCAGATACTAAAATATATCATAGAAGAAACTCTCCATACGTTCCTGCTCTCCAGCTCGCCTCCTAAGCTCCAGAAAGTCCTTACCTGAAAATCTGTAATACTCGGTCTGACCCGAGCATTACATCAAAGTAACACCCGAGTCAGGCTGGAAACCAGCGTGAGTAAACCCATACACATGGAATAAAAAGCATACGACTCGTATAAAACCGGGGTTAACTCATATCAAATTACTCATTCACAATTTGTTATAGACATTACCAATTCCGTACCTCAATTTTCTAAGTACCAAAACTTAGATTAAATGGCCCAATTCACTTGAATCATTCCATATCAGCCTATTGATTTCACATATCAAATCTATAAAAAAAATCGAAGCGGTTTCGGGTATTTACTAATACCCGATTCCGGTCTCTTCGAATTCAATTCCATCTTTTTCCAAATTATTCAAATGAAACACATTTCAAATTTCAAATACAGGGTATCACCTAAACATATTAATTCGTCATTGATAGATAATCACATTATTTCAGTTAAAACCCAACATATCATATCACATAGCATCACAAATCACATATCTGAGATATCAACTAATCTAAGGCATGCCATACTATTCAACCATTCATAAGCAAGATAAATTATTCATACCATTTCTAATTAATTTAAAAAAATTAAATTAATTACTTCAACCACCCTTAATCTTGCTTATTTAACATTAATTAATTACAAATAAATCAATTAATCATCCTTGATTGATTATCTTTAATTACATAAAGTAATTATCCTTTAATTAATTACACAAATTAATTATCTTCAAGCAATTTAATTCATTAATCAATCCAGATTAATCACAATAGTAATCAACTTTTCTTAATTACTCATACGCATTAAATCAACTCCTTGAGTTATTTCATTAATAAATCTTTTAATTACATTGAGTAATTATGCCTTAATTACTTCCTTTAAGTAATTATCCTTTAATTACTTCCCAATAAGTAATTTCCTTTAATTTAATTACATCCAGTAATTGTTCATTCATTATTTTACTAAGTAATTACACCTCATTAATTACCTTAAGTAATTATACTTAATCCGGCATTAAATGATTATCTTTAATTAATTAAAACTTAATTAATTAACTAAAATTAACCACATCAACTTAAATAATTATACTGAGTAATTTCATTTAAGTAATTATTCTTCAATTACTTGCATTACTAATCATTAATCAACAGTTAATTACTGATTCTAATTAATTAAACTCTAATTAATTAACGACATTAAGCAATTATCTTTAACTGAAGTAATTATCATTAATCAATTACATTAAGTGATTAATCCTTGATTAGTCATCTTTTAATTAATAGTTAATTTATTAATCACATTAATAAATCAACCTTTAAAATTGATTTCACAAATTTATTAACCGTTAATTAATTATCTTAATAAATAAATTGATTATTTTACTCTCTAACTAATTTTATTACCTATCAATCATCCTTAAATAGTTAATCCTTGATTTAATTACCTTATTAAAATCATCTTTGAAAACATTTAGGAGTTTGACTTATTTTACAAAACTTACTTTACGTCTTTTTTTTCTAGATTTGGCTAACACTTGGCTTAAACTTGATTTACTCACATAAACATCTACTAACAGACAGGAACAAAATAAGCCCAAGTTTCAAAACCTAGTACCACAAAACAAACCCGAAATAGTTCCCTTTTTAAGCTTTAGTTAAAAACATAAACTCTTGAGCAAACACACACGCAAAGACTCGAAGACCAACCCAAACCCTGACATTTCCTCCCTGAGAACCACTCCTAGAATGCTTCTTCTTCTTCCACGCTTCAAAATCTACTCTGATGCACAGAGTTACGTGTGCACATGCACCGAGCCATGGCGTCGCTCTGACCCATACGGCCACCGTCGACAAGTTGTCCTTGACCTCCCCAATTCATCTGACCATCCAGATCCCTCGATTGAACACGACATCAAAATCGAACACGACCAAACCTAATAAATTAAACTGGTTAGAAACCAACACCCAAAAACTTCCCTTATGCCACTACCTCCAGTCGCCAGTACCATCGTCACTCCGACCATTACTTCGCCATAGGCCCACACACTTAATCCCCCTCATGCGATCAAACCCAAAGCATCCACTACTCCATAAAAGCCTTGATTCAACATCGGCACTACCAAGCTCCCAAACCCTACAATCGTCCCGCCTCGCCACCACAGTGCGTAATAACACCTCTGACCATTTTTCCTACCACCATCGGCCTACGAGCCATCCTTGGTCAAGACCTCGAGACCACAACCTGTCGTGATCGTAAGAAATTGATGATTACCCAATTTCTGATTAACACACAAAATCACGACACTTACATCATTAAAAATCATGAAACAATTGTCATAAATCATTATTTTTAATAACAATTCAGATTATAAACTTAAATCCAGAAATCTTTTATGTTGAATTTTTTGATATAATTAATATACTGCTGTTCTTCTTTCCTTTTGTTAAATCCAGCCTCTGATTAGTTTGCAATTATTTTTGAAATTTAAGCCATGTTATAACAACATAATTCATCAATACATCACGTTCTAAAGAAGAACAGAGAAAGACTAAAAATAATAATAATAAAACTGCTCTTGAAACTGTAAAACAAACAGAGGGTTCTTATATATATTAAACTTGCAAGCATTATTTACATTCACGCAAGCAACTATCACACATTAATTCATATATCCATCTCATGCAGCAAGTAAGAACAAGTTAAACTTCTATATAGGTCGTTTACTCACCTTACATTGGCTTTCTAAAGACAAATTAAATTTTAAAACTGGATTATAAATCTGTAGCTAAGAACAGGGAATTTATACCCATATGTACAGTCATACAGGTTCAAGCATCAAGATACTTATCTATATACAACATGTTTTACATGCAAACAATTCTCACAAAGTTGTTTAAATGCTTATTCACATGCATCAGTTTTCAACAGGGTAGAGTATAAAGAAAAAAAAGAAAAAAAAGAAAAAAAAAACAGTTTTAATCACATTTTATTATGCAGAGCGGATTTAAAAACTTTCCAGGCTTTGAATTTTGTTTTTTTAATCTGGAAAAGCTTTGATTGCTGATGAAATCCCTTTGCATGTCTTTTAATTTGTTGATTTAAAAGATGTTGAACTGCAGATGACTTGCTGTTGATCTTCCATTTAGTTGCAGTTTGGAGGTTGTAGATCTAATTGTTGTGAAGAACATAAATTTGCAGATTTTACTTGATGGTTGCAGGTTGATATGAAGTTGCAGATTTGTTCTTTGAATTTGCAAATTAAATTTCATATTTTACTTTGCTTTTGGATTTTGATTTCATATTTTTAAAATGCAATTTCTATTTTGAGCTTTAGAAAAGAAAACAAGGAAAATGAAAATGTTAAGAAAGAAACTAATTTTCTTTTAAAAATATTTATTAAAAATTAAAGAAAGTGAATTTTTTAAAAAGAAGAAAATTGTAAATTAAACTCACACTTGTCATATTATTTGCTTAATAGCTTACAAGTGTTAAAGATCTTTGCAAAATTGTTTTTAAAACCTTATAAAAATAATATCCTCTTATAGTTAAATTTTAGTTTTATACTAATAATATCTTAAGTGTGTTTAATAATCAAACTTTTCTTTGTTCAAATTTTATTCATTAAACTTACTTTTGTAATTATGCATTATATATTCATTTAAAATGTTTATAAATTTTTTGTATTTATTTTATCAATTAACAATCACTTTCTTAATTAATTTAAAGAAGGTTTCCTTTAAAGAAAATAATATAAGACAAATACTATTTTGAATCTAAAATCGTTTAAAGTATTTATCTTTTAAATTTTCAATTTAAATCCATAATTCCAAAAAAAGTCAACCCATAAATATAAATATACACTTTTAAGCAAAAACATCTTAAATTTGTTTTTTTAAAAAATAAAAATAAAAATTTCTCTACTTAAAATCTGCTTATCTATATATATATATATATATTCAATCTTTATTATTTCAAATATTTATAATTCAACTTTTGATAAAATTTTAAATTCATTTATATATCCAGTGTAACATTCCTGATATTTATCAAGTCTAATTTGGCAATTAAATTTATTTCTTGAGAATAAATTGTGAATGTATTTGAGATTTCTAGAATAAATAAATAATTTTAAATTATAAATAGAAATTTAATTAGAAATTTAATTAGAAATTTAAGTATAAGTAGCTTACAAATAAAGATTGGATATAGGAAAAAAATAAGAAGTATATTTATATAAGTGAATTATAAATAGAAATTTGAGATTAATAAAATTTCATAATAAAATGCATTAAGAAAAAATAAAGTAGAATTTAAAAAGGCTAATGATAGTTTGTTTTCTAAAATATCAAATATATGTGGGAGATATAATAAATTTCAAAAGATTATTTTTAAAGATTTAATTATCTTATATAAATAAATATGACTATTGTCAATATGAAATTTAAATTTTTAAACCCTTCTTTTCTTTTAAAAGTTATACAAGAATAAAAAATAAAAAATGTATGAATAAAATATGAACATTCCTAATAACTTGAATATAAAATGCAAAATAAGATTTGATGAAAGATTTAAAATTTGGAGGATTAATAAAATAAACATTTGTAAAATGTATAAACATGTTGAACAAAAAAAATTAAATGTAAGAAAATAATTGGAATAAAATTTTGTTGTGTAAATATAAATATAAATATGAAGGAAAATGTAAACAATTTTGGAAATAAAGGCATATGTATACATGTATATACCAATGAATAAAAGTTATGTTTATTTATAAAATAAATATGATATAATTTTTTTTTAAAATTCTTTTATCTTTGTATAATTACAAATGTAAACATACATAACGGAGATAAGTAAGAAAATCTGTAATGACCCGCCATCCGACTCCATAGAATGACGCATCATTAATAAGAAAGAAAGGGATAGAAAAGAGAAAAGAAAGAGAAGAAAGAAGAAACAATATCAGAATCTCAACAGCGGAACGAATAAATTATATTAATAACATAATAATTACAGAGTATACATCACTAATCAGAGTTACACTGAATTTATATCACATACTAGACAGTTATAAACACCTGTCTAGTTATACAACTTAATACATCACAACAAAGAGATACAACACAGAGTACACACAGCGGAACTATATATCTAACGCAGAAGCCTCCTGCTCCATTGCTCCTTCACAATTCGTCAAAGCTAACCTGAATCCCTTGGCTACTCGTAAAAATTTGAGTACCCAAGAGTTTAAGAAAACAAAGATAAACTCCGGGTCAGACATGGGTCTAGTGTGAGTAACAGGTTAAAGTTGCTTAACTTTGAAAAACCTTTGAAAATAAAAGGTATCACGTAAGACTTCCCACATATAAACATGGAAAAGTTTTTACCTTACGTTAACCAAAACATTTGATAGGAAATCCAGTGATATTATAATAGGTCTAGGGTTTTCAAGTAAATATGAAATAGCTGAAATTGTTACATCTATTAAATTCCAGCTACTAGCCACAAAAGTGGGTAATACAATCAAAACCGTTGGCACTTATTAGATTTTGGATTCCATCAATGGCAGGGCTACTGGGGTACCGCACGTCACAGTACATGGCCTAGATCAACGTACCGAGGACCACTCTCGATTCCCTGCAACACAAGACCGAAACCATCCCTTACTGGACAATCCCGAACAAGACAACCCCGTAGTTGGCGTACGTTCCAACAGCCCACACAGCCGAAATAAAAGGGACCTCTAGACAGGGGAAAATCTTGCTCTCCAGTGGGAGCTACCCACGAAGACTTACTGCACCTCCCATGTTTTAGCCATTCCCGGTTGATGAGGCTTGAGGCTACGATTACCTTTAGAGAACACATCTCTTAGAATGCTCATCGTCCACCACTACTACAAAACAGGCCATTTGCATCGGTTGTTTACCCCCCCTTTTGCATCAGTTCAACAACCGATGCATATGCAACCGATGCAACAGGCTTAACACTTTTGCATCAGTTCTGAAATCGATGCAAAAAGGTCCTTTTTGCATCGGTTGTTACTAACAACTGATGCAAAATACCATGGTTGGTTGCTTGAACACGGCCCTCATGTTGCATCGGTTGTAATGAAAACCGATGCAACAAAGGAACTTGTTGCATCGGTTGTTGTTGAAAACCGATGCAAACTAATCCCTCAGAAACCATTATTACACTACTCAAATAGACTATATATATTATTGATAATCTTTATATATATATATATATATATATATATATATATATATATATATATATAAAAGAAAAAACATACATAAAAAATTAAAACATTATTTCATTATCATTTACAAATTCTGCTTTGCTTTACAAATTTTCACCTTCATTTACAACATTGATTTCTATCATCTCCACTGTGCATCACTGTGCACACTTCATCAGTAACAGCATCGACCTCCAACATTTGCTGCTCCTCCACCTCCTCCATAAAACAAAACACATACACTTCGCAGCAACTACTGGCATCACTTACACCCAAACTCTTCCACCACTTATGTAACGACCCAGAATTTTCAGAAATTAAAATTTGAATATTTAATTAATTTTAAATATTAATAAGTGAATTTATAAGTCAAATAAATTTTTATTTGAATTTTTGGATTTAATTGGATTATTAAATCGATAATTTAATATGTTAAATTATGGAAATAATTGAAAATAGAGTTAAATATGATTGAAAATGATTTGTAAAATTTTATTTTATCATATTGAAGTTAGAATGATATTTTAGAACTTTTAAAATCGAATTAAAAGTTAATCTGTGAAAATTGAATATTTTAATATTTAATAATCGACTGTAAAATAGCCAATTTTTGAACAGTCTCAGAATTGAACGAAACCAGTTCCATTGGATCCGTAATAGTTAGTTATTACCGGATTTCAATTTTCGTGTCAATCGAAGTCATCGTTTGATCGTGGCAGCTCGAAACGCATCGATTTATTTTTAATTTAAATTTGGCGAGTCAAAATAGCCATTTTTCAAAAAGTCTCGGATTTCGACGAAACTAGTTTCATCGGATCCGTAATGTGATATTATTGTAAGGTTTCAAATTTCAAGTCAATTGGATTTACCGTTTGTCCTGTACAAATTAAAACGCCTAGAAATCGACTTAAATCGGTTTAATTCAAATTGAACTTTTTCGGCCATAACTCGCACATACTTCCGAATTAGCTTCCGAAACCTGTTCCATTGTGTCCGGAACGCGGGATAAACCCTAGGTACGCTGGTTACGGCGTCTAAATCGGAGTTCGGAAATTCCGGGATGAATAGTGTCGCTCGTTCCTTATAAATAGCCCTACCCCTTCACAAAATTTGATAAAATATATTCCAAAACCCTAATTTGCTTCATGTAGCCGGCCCTAAAAATGAATGGCCAGAAAACACTCAACTTCCCTCCTCGATTTCTTCCAATCCGTCGACAATTAGGCTAAGGTTTCAACATGAAAGACGTAGAGGGCGATGAGAGCTAGAGTTTCAACGGTTGTGATCGGAAACGGAGCAACGGAGAGGGAGCTAAGGGGGGGGGGGGGGCGTTCTCATCAGGTCACGCACGACTTCCTAGGCTGTACAGGTGGCCGAGCTTGACTCTAAGAGGGGCGGAGGTGCTCGTGAGGTTGGGCTACACGTCGACGTTCCCTGATCGAGTAATCGTCGAGCGAGGAGGTGTGTAGATTTAACCCTAGTTCTATAATTGGGTTCGGCCTCAAAAAGCTTTTACTGGAGATGATAACGTGAAGGGGGAAGATGAAGGAGAGGCCTTGGATGCAGATCTAGTGGCTAGGATTTGATGTGGTATGAAGATAGTTGAATAAATGTTGTAAAAGTTTATATATAACGTGTACAAACTTGTAAATTACATATCTTTTTCATACGAGGTCGAAAAAATGCAAATCCAGTTGCGTTGGAATCGTATGGACGAGCACTACGCGATGGAGTTGGTTTGGAGTCGTTTGGAGTTAGTGAGAATTTTGGGTAAAATTAAACGCGCGTTTAATTTTATTCGAAATAAAAGCTAAAACGGAAATTAAAACCAAGGTGAGAATTTCTCACTCAATCGAATAGGTTTCGATTTTATTTTAAATAGTTAGATTTAAAATATTTGAATGCATGTTTGAATGATGACTGTAAATTATTGATTGTTAAAATAGACATTATGCGCCGTTAGTAAGCGGATGTTATTTAGTAAAAACATATACCGCGAATATTTCATAAACAGTGAAATTGGTATTATATATAATATCAATATATATATATTGGCATATGTATATATTGCAGTTGATTGATTTCCCGTATTTTTTAGCGGATGAGACCCTATTACGCCGTTATTAAGCGGATAATATTTAATAAGAACATGTACCGCGATAATTTCGTACTGGAGCGAAATTGGTATTGTGCTAATGTTTTTGGATGCAGGAAACAGGTTGGAGGGATCCAACTGGATTCCTCAACAGTATTTATTTAATTTCAGATATTTTGATATTTGATTGATTATCATATCGATATATGATATCGTTGTTGTCGTGATTGACTATTTGATGTGTAGCATCATTGGACCCAGATTTTGGGATTTTAAAATGATCTTTAAAATGATTTTTTGAAAATATACTTTATTTCTGGAATTGATCCATCATAAATAAATAAACGTTATAATTTTTAAAGTTATAAAAATTATGGTTTTTGTGAAATATAGTTAAAAAGCTAATTTTTAGAAATACGATTAAAAGTCGATTTTTGAGAAATATGAACTAATGATTTTATAAAATAATTTAGATTGGATTTTTGAATATATGATAAAAGTTTAAATATAGGATTTATAAAATTTGATTATTTTATAAATCGAAATGATGAAATTATAAAGGAATTTAAAGACGTTTTAGAATAATAATATAAACTGATTTATATTTAGAGATTTATAAATGGATATTTATAAATTGAAATATAGACATTATAAAACGAGTTTTTATAAGTGTTTGAATGTAGTCAAAGTGAATTTCATAAATGAATGAAATTTATAGAATTATATAACGGTGAAGTTATAAATGGAATTTTATAAACAATAGGTTTATAAAATTTGTAAAGTTCAAAGGAACGATTTTTGCAAATAAATAAATTATAAGTGTTGACTTATAATTTGGACTTTTGGTTTATAATTAAGATTATAAATCGAATAGGTAAATAAAGAAGATTTATAAAGGAAGTTGTTATGAAATAAATGGAAATGGAATTTATAAACGTTGTTTTATAAATTCGCAAACGACTTATTTTGATAAGTTAATTGTTATAACTTATAAATGGAGTTATATTCACGTTTTTAGACAGTGAATAATCCTTTAAGTTAAAGTGAATAGAATAAAAGGATGAAATTTGTTAACAAAGTTTATTCACGTTTCTGAACAGTGAATAACACGTTAAAGAAATTGTTTAGAATGTGAATGTTTTAAATAGAATTAAAACGATCTAACAATGTTTTAAAAGGAGTTGAGATTCGAAATCATAGATTTCAACATTTATTGTTGAAATAGACGTTTTCGAGAAATAAAAGGAAATGGTGGACTATAACACTGTTGTTATAGTAAATGATTTCCGAAAGGAAATGGGTTGTATAGTATCAGGATTTATATATCTATTTAATTTCGAATCCCTATACTAGTGATTTTGGGACGTTGTAACGATGTTTTACGCAACATCCGTTTTGACCCAAATAAATATGTTAAAGTGAATGATTTCCTTAAAGAATGAAATATATACTTAATTCGATTTAAGTATATTGAATATTTTCTAAGGTTGAAAATAAAAGGATTTGTGAATTACTTATGAATAAATAAGTATGGAAATGTTTTCCAAAATGAAGTAAATAATTAGAATTTATCCTTTTGAGGATAAATTGAAATGGATTATTGAAATCGTATATGCATGAATATTTTGAAATATAAATTCATTATGGAATTTATATGTGAAAGTGAAATTTGTTTGAAAATAAATATTGATTTATTTTTGAAGTGTTGGAATTTTATATCTTGTAAAGATATTTTGGAAAATAAATAATTTGGAAAATTATTTGGAATCTGGTGATGTATGCATATCAATTGATAGTTCGATAGCCGACTATCAATATTTCCCTTTGAATGGGTATTTGATGTGAATTGATTGAATTTGAATGCACACTTATTTTTGAATAAGCGCTCACTATTCGGGTTAACCGGGAAAGGACCATGGGGTCGTATAACCCATTCTGAATATGTGATACGTCGTTATGAATTGCATTTGAAGATCGGTGTTGAAGACCGAGTATTTGTGAAAACGATAGGATGACCTATCGATTGTCTCTGCACTGGGTAGCTCCTGGTATAGAGATCTCTTAAGTGATGGGAAATTCGATCGGGATTGTGAATACCCGTATTTCAAGGGCTTCGTAAGAAGTGCCTTCGGTTTTGTTCGAGCCCGGAACAGACTTGTATGGATTGTATGCCTGACATTACAATTTGAGATATAAAGCCGATTTCTTTCAAATATATTTCTGTTGGTGGCGGAGAATTTATTCTTTGCTTAACACCCTTCTTTGAGACGTACGAGCTCAAAGGTTATATAGTTGAAGTTATCAGCGATATATTCCCAGTTTGGTAATGTGACATACTGAGTGATGCTGAAATGATCATTGTGTTGATTATTGTGATAGGATCATTTATTTGATCGTCTATCTTAGTGATCATTGTGTTGATCATTTGTTGACCCAAAGCATGGCTTTTGTATAAAGTATGTTTTTGTGGACGTGAATTCGTCGAGCCTCACACCCCGTGAATGGTCAAAACAGGAAAGAAGCAGCAAGGTTATGAGGGGTAGCACCCTTTAGGATGTGTCCATTTCCTTCTGGAAAAGGGTGGTATCATGGTATGGAGCCCAGATACTTACTCATGTTGAAAACACTTTATGATTGTGTGAATTGATTACGAGCGCTCGGTGAAAAGGTCCCAAAGGACCGGGGGATGGCATATTCGGTCAGTTGTTACTCAGTTAGGAGTAACCCGGCCTTGTGTTGGTAGAGATCCGGTTTGGTTCTCGGGGATGTCCATCCAGAGGCATTCTCATGTGGCAATGGGAAGTTCCTTGGCCTGATCATTCGTTGGAAATCCAATTCCCAATACGAAACTTGTACGGTATTAGTTGTAGAACCTGCCATTCACTTATGGTGGTCACCACTGTTTGGATGGTAGCTATAGTAGGCATACGATAATGGTCGTATGTTGGCTAAGATTTATATTCTACTTTCGAAATGAATTTGTTATACACTATGCACTAATAATAATATCAAATGTTATTTTAAATGCGTATCAAGCATCTTTGACTATCATAAGGAGAAATCTCCTCCGATTCTGCGTTTGCATTGTGTGTGTGTGCGGGAGGCCTTATGGTAGTCTCATTTTTAAAAAGCATTGCGAATTGATTAAAAATATTCCTCTATTTTGATTTTAAAGATAAATAAACTGTTTTGAGTTCTCGCACCAGTCACATGACTGACTCGGAGTTTATTGTTTTCCTTCCTAAACTCTGGGTGCCCACCAATTTCCACACGGGCAGTTAAGAGTTAGGTTTATCAGGATATTCTGGATATTCTGGAGTTGCTGGAGGCAAGCTGGATGGCATGGCGTATTACTATTTATATAGTATTTCTTTTTCCGCTGCACTGTTTGTTGTTGTATGATGTTGTACACTCTGATGATATAATGAAATGTAATGAAATGAAATGTAATAACTGATATAGTTCTTTGTTTAAAGATTATTCATTGATTATTATATGTTGTTCCGCTGCGAATTGTGAGATTCTGTTGTTGTTCTGTTGTTTCCTTTCTGTCCCGTTCTATTTTTCAAATTCTCTGTTTTCTTTCTCTGTTTTCTAAAAATTGTCTATCTTCTTTTCCCTCTATTTTTCTTTTTCTCTCTTCTTTCTTTAATTTTCTTTTTAAAACCCATAACATCTCGGTTTTCGGCCTTTGATTTCTCGGCAGTCGATAAAGTGAGTGTCGATGTCGGATCTTCGAGAGTCGAAAAATTCGCGGGCGTTACATTTGGTATCAGAGCTCTGATGGTTAAGCGACAACCATGGTTCTGTTGGGTATAATTCATTAGAGATAGAGTCAGCAGTACTCTAGAATGAGTTTGAGTGTAATAATAGCTATGAGAGCGTATTTGTTAGTGAATATGAAATCGTTTTATATTGTGATGATTGGTTTGTTGAGTGGTATATAGATTCTGGTTAATACGAGTAATTAACGTAGTTGATAGGAATCTATAAACACTTGAATAGAACAATTCGGCACAATATTGATTTTTAATTGGGTAAATGAAATAATTTTACCTTGATTATATTTTATATATAAAGAAATAATTTTTCAAAATTATTAAATTGTATGTAAGTTGATTGTTAGGTTGTTTGAATAATCTAAATAAAAGAATAATTGTATAAGCAAAAGAATTATAAGAATTGAATTATAATTAATGTGAATTACAATTATGAAATAAAACTTATATATATAAGAAGTGAAACTATATTTATGAATATGAGTTATAAATAAGAAATGAATTTAAAGTTAAATGGAAGTATAACTTAAGAATTGTTGAATGAAGTTGATATTGGTATCAAACTAAATTAATTAAGTTAAGTGATGGATATGAACTTGAGCTATGTAATAGAATTCAACTTTGTAATTGAATTGAATGAATGGATTGGATGTTAATCAATTGAATGTGAATAATTGATATGGAATAATGAATGTAAGTGAAGCAAAGGAATTTGGTTATAATTAAAATACTTGGGTTGTTATATGATTGTTGATTGGTTGTATAAAATTCATTAAGAGTTAATGAAATTGAAAGCTATGTAATTGAATTCAAATTGAAAGTAAATAAATTTGAATAGAATTGAATGTGAATTAGATTTAATTAGTGAATGCAAACTAATTAAAATTGAATAAGAATGAATGTTGATAAAATCCAATGTTAATGAATCACATATGATTTAAATTGAAAACCTATTTCATTGAATATAAATGAGAATATGAATGAGTATTTAGTTGGTTGATGGTTGAATATATATTGCTATTGAATGCATTGCTATGTTGGCATATATAGTTGATATGGAGATATATGTTGTATATTGAGATTATTTTCATATATGCATGTTCTCATGTTGTTTGTTGAGTGTTTAGTAGGTGCGGATCGCGTTTGCTTCGCATTTGGAGTTCGCTTTTGCGCTATATTAGCCGTATATGCTTGCTAATAAAATATAAGGTACATATCTCGGATTAAATATCGTATTTTTATACTTTTTTTCCCTTCGGGATGCCTCATTACTTGATGAGATGTATATTTATGATATATATACTGTCATTTTTTTTTCGGATCGAGCCGCGCAAAGGAGACTATGGCGAATTTTTCCGGAAATTTAAGGCGTTAGAAAAATTTGAGAAAATTTGGAAATTTTTTGAAAACTTTAACTTTGATTTTGGAATTGAAAGTTAAACAATAGATAGTTGTTTTTGAAAAGATAACTAAGTATGATTGGAAAACTTAGTAAAGATTTGTAAGGAATTTAATTATGAATTTTGAAAAGTTAATAAATTCTGTAACCTTTCTTACTTGTAATTTCGAGGACGAAATTCTTTTAAGGGGGAAAGATTGTAACGACCCAGAATTTTCAGAAATTAAAATTTGAATATTTAATTAATTTTAAATATTAATAAGTGAATTTATAAGTCAAATAAATTTTTATTTGAATTTTTGGATTTAATTGGATTATTAAATCGATAATTTAATATGTTAAATTATGGAAATAATTGAAAATAGAGTTAAATATGATTGAAAATGATTTGTAAAATTTTATTTTATCATATTGAAGTTAGAATGATATTTTAGAACTTTTAAAATCGAATTAAAAGTTAATCTGTGAAAATTGAATATTTTAATATTTAATAATCGACTGTAAAATAGCCAATTTTTGAACAGTCTCAGAATTGAACGAAACCAGTTCCATTGGATCCGTAATAGTTAGTTATTACCGGATTTCAATTTTCGTGTCAATCGAAGTTATCGTTTGATCGTGGCAGCTCGAAACGCATCGATTTATTTTTAATTTAAATTTGGCGAGTCAAAATAGCCATTTTTCAAAAAGTCTCGGATTTCGACGAAACCAGTTTCATCGGATCCGTAATGTGATATTATTGTAAGGTTTCAAATTTCAAGTCAATTGGATTTACCGTTTGTCCTGTACAAATTAAAACGCCTAGAAATCGACTTAAATCGGTTTAATTCAAATTGAACTTTTTCGGCCATAACTTGCACATACTTCCGAATTAGCTTCCGAAACCTGTTCCATTGTGTCCGGAACGCGGGATAAACCCTAGGTACGCTGGTTACGGCGTCTAAATCGGAGTTCGGAAATTCCGGGATGAATAGTGTCGCTCGTTCCTTATAAATAGCCCTACCCCTTCACAAAATTTGATAAAATATATTCCAAAACCCTAATTTGCTTCATGTAGCCGGCCCTAAAAATGAATGGCCAGAAAACACTCAACTTCCCTCCTCGATTTCTTCCAATCCGTCGACAATTAGGCTAAGGTTTCAACATGAAAGACGTAGAGGGCGATGAGAGCTAGAGTTTCAACGGTTGTGATCGGAAACGGAGCAACGGAGAGGGAGCTAAGGGGGGGCGTTCTCATCAGGTCACGCACGACTTCCTAGGCTGTACAGGTGGCCGAGCTTGACTCTAAGAGGGGCGGAGGTGCTCGTGAGGTTGGGCTACACGTCGACGTTCCCTGATCGAGTAATCGTCGAGCGAGGAGGTGTGTAGATTTAACCCTAGTTCTATAATTGGGTTCGGCCTCAAAAAGCTTTTACTGGAGATGATAACGTGAAGGGGGAAGATGAAGGAGAGGCCTTGGATGCAGATCTAGTGGCTAGGATTTGATGTGGTATGAAGATAGTTGAATAAATGTTGTAAAAGTTTATATATAACGTGTACAAACTTGTAAATTACATATCTTTTTCATACGAGGTCGAAAAAATGCAAATCCAGTTGCGTTGGAATCGTATGGACGAGCACTACGCGATGGAGTTGGTTTGGAGTCGTTTGGAGTTAGTGAGAATTTTGGGTAAAATTAAACGCGCGTTTAATTTTATTCGAAATAAAAGCTAAAACGGAAATTAAAACCAAGGTGAGAATTTCTCACTCAATCGAATAGGTTTCGATTTTATTTTAAATAGTTAGATTTAAAATATTTGAATGCATTTTTGAATGATGACTGTAAATTATTGATTGTTAAAATAGACATTATGCGCCGTTAGTAAGCGGATGTTATTTAGTAAAAACATATACCGCGAATATTTCATAAACAGTGAAATTGGTATTATATATAATATCAATATATATATATTGGCATATGTATATATTGCAGTTGATTGATTTCCCGTATTTTTTAGCGGATGAGACCCTATTACGCCGTTATTAAGCGGATAATATTTAATAAGAACATGTACCGCGATAATTTCGTACTGGAGCGAAATTGGTATTGTGCTAATGTTTTTGGATGCAGGAAACAGGTTGGAGGGATCCAACTGGATTCCTCAACAGTATTTATTTAATTTCAGATATTTTGATATTTGATTGATTATCATATCGATATATGATATCGTTGTTGTCGTGATTGACTATTTGATGTGTAGCATCATTGGACCCAGATTTTGGGATTTTAAAATGATCTTTAAAATGATTTTTTGAAAATATACTTTATTTCTGGAATTGATCCATCATAAATAAATAAACGTTATAATTTTTAAAGTTATAAAAATTATGGTTTTTGTGAAATATAGTTAAAAAGCTAATTTTTAGAAATACGATTAAAAGTCGATTTTTGAGAAATATGAACTAATGATTTTATAAAATAATTTAGATTGGATTTTTGAATATATGATAAAAGTTTAAATATAGGATTTATAAAATTTGATTATTTTATAAATCGAAATGATGAAATTATAAAGGAATTTAAAGACGTTTTAGAATAATAATATAAACTGATTTATATTTAGAGATTTATAAATGGATATTTATAAATTGAAATATAGACATTATAAAACGAGTTTTTATAAGTGTTTGAATGTAGTGAAAGTGAATTTCATAAATGAATGAAATTTATAGAATTATATAACGGTGAAGTTATAAATGGAATTTTATAAACAATAGGTTTATAAAATTTGTAAAGTTCAAAGGAACGATTTTTGCAAATAAATAAATTATAAGTGTTGACTTATAATTTGGACTTTTGGTTTATAATTAAGATTATAAATCGAATAGGTAAATAAAGAAGATTTATAAAGGAAGTTGTTATGAAATAAATGGAAATGGAATTTATAAACGTTGTTTTATAAATTCGCAAACGACTTATTTTGATAAGTTAATTGTTATAACTTATAAATGGAGTTATATTCACGTTTTTAGACAGTGAATAATCCTTTAAGTTAAAGTGAATAGAATAAAAGGATGAAATTTGTTAACAAAGTTTATTCACGTTTCTGAACAGTGAATAACACGTTAAAGAAATTGTTTAGAATGTGAATGTTTTAAATAGAATTAAAACGATCTAACAATGTTTTAAAAGGAGTTGAGATTCGAAATCATAGATTTCAACATTTATTGTTGAAATAGACGTTTTCGAGAAATAAAAGGAAATGGTGGACTATAACACTGTTGTTATAGTAAATGATTTCCGAAAGGAAATGGGTTGTATAGTATCAGGATTTATATATCTATTTAATTTCGAATCCCTATACTAGTGATTTTGGGACGTTGTAACGATGTTTTACGCAACATCCGTTTTGACCCAAATAAATATGTTAAAGTGAATGATTTCCTTAAAGAATGAAATATATACTTAATTCGATTTAAGTATATTGAATATTTTCTAAGGTTGAAAATAAAAGGATTTGTGAATTACTTATGAATAAATAAGTATGGAAATGTTTTCCAAAATGAAGTAAATAATTAGAATTTATCTTTTTGAGGATAAATTGAAATGGATTATTGAAATCGTATATGCATGAATATTTTGAAATATAAATTCATTATGGAATTTATATGTGAAAGTGAAATTTGTTTGAAAATAAATATTGATTTATTTTTGAAGTGTTGGAATTTTATATCTTGTAAAGATATTTTGGAAAATAAATAATTTGGAAAATTATTTGGAATCTGGTGATGTATGCATATCAATTGATAGTTCGATAGCCGACTATCAATATTTCCCTTTGAATGGGTATTTGATGTGAATTGATTGAATTTGAATGCACACTTATTTTTGAATAAGCGCTCACTATTCGGGTTAACCGGGAAAGGACCATGGGGTCGTATAACCCATTCCGAATATGTGATACGTCGTTATGAATTGCATTTGAAGATCGGTGTTGAAGACCGAGTATTTGTGAAAACGATAGGATGACCTATCGATTGTCTCTGCACTGGGTAGCTCCTGGTATAGAGATCTCTTAAGTGATGGGAAATTCGATCGGGATTGTGAATACCCGTATTTCAAGGGCTTCGTAAGAAGTGCCTTCGGTTTTGTTCGAGCCCGGAACAGACTTGTATGGATTGTATGCCTGACATTACAATTTGAGATATAAAGCCGATTTCTTTCAAATATATTTCTGTTGGTGGCGGAGAATTTATTCTTTGCTTAACACCCTTCTTTGAGACGTACGAGCTCAAAGGTTATATAGTTGAAGTTATCAGCGATATATTCCCAGTTTGGTAATGTGACATACTGAGTGATGCTGAAATGATCATTGTGTTGATTATTGTGATAGGATCATTTATTTGATCGTCTATCTTAGTGATCATTGTGTTGATCATTTGTTGACCCAAAGCATGGCTTTTGTATAAAGTATGTTTTTGTGGACGTGAATTCGTCGAGCCTCACACCCCGTGAATGGTCAAAACAGGAAAGAAGCAGCAATGTTATGAGGGGTAGCACCCTTTAGGATGTGTCCATTTCCTTCTGGAAAAGGGTGGTATCATGGTATGGAGCCCAGATACTTACTCATGTTGAAAACACTTTATGATTGTGTGAATTGATTACGAGCGCTCGGTGAAAAGGTCCCAAAGGACCGGGGGATGGCATATTCGGTCAGTTGTTACTCAGTTAGGAGTAACCCGGCCTTGTGTTGGTAGAGATCCGGTTTGGTTCTCGGGGATGTCCATCCAGAGGCATTCTCATGTGGCAATGGGAAGTTCCTTGGCCTGATCATTCGTTGGAAATCCAATTCCCAATACGAAACTTGTACGGTATTAGTTGTAGAACCTGCCATTCACTTATGGTGGTCACCACTGTTTGGATGGTAGCTATAGTAGGCATACGATAATGGTCGTATGTTGGCTAAGATTTATATTCTACTTTCGAAATGAATTTGTTATACACTATGCACTAATAATAATATCAAATGTTATTTTAAATGCGTATCAAGCATCTTTGACTATCATAAGGAGAAATCTCCTCCGATTCTGCGTTTGCATTGTGTGTGTGTGCGGGAGGCCTTATGGTAGTCTCATTTTTAAAAAGCATTGCGAATTGATTAAAAATATTCCTCTATTTTGATTTTAAAGATAAATAAACTGTTTTGAGTTCTCGCACCAGTCACATGACTGACTCGGAGTTTATTGTTTTCCTTCCTAAACTCTGGGTGCCCACCAATTTCCACACGGGCAGTTAAGAGTTAGGTTTATCAGGATATTCTAGATATTCTGGAGTTGCTGGAGGCAAGCTGGATGGCATGGCGTATTACTATTTATATAGTATTTCTTTTTCCGCTGCACTGTTTGTTGTTGTATGATGTTGTACACTCTGATGATATAATGAAATGTAATGAAATGAAATGTAATAACTGATATAGTTCTTTGTTTAAAGATTATTCATTGATTATTATATGTTGTTCCGCTGCGAATTGTGAGATTCTGTTGTTGTTCTGTTGTTTCCTTTCTGTCCCGTTCTATTTTTCAAATTCTCTGTTTTCTTTCTCTGTTTTCTAAAAATTGTCTATCTTCTTTTCCCTCTATTTTTCTTTTTCTCTCTTCTTTCTTTAATTTTCTTTTTAAAACCCATAACATCTCGGTTTTCGGCCTTTGATTTCTCGGCAGTCGATAAAGTGAGTGTCGATGTCGGATCTTCGAGAGTCGAAAAATTCGCGGGCGTTACATTTGGTATCAGAGCTCTGATGGTTAAGCGACAACCATGGTTCTGTTGGGTATAATTCATTAGAGATAGAGTCAGCAGTACTCTAGAATGAGTTTGAGTGTAATAATAGCTATGAGAGCGTATTTGTTAGTGAATATGAAATCGTTTTATATTGTGATGATTGGTTTGTTGAGTGGTATATAGATTCTGGTTAATACGAGTAATTAACGTAGTTGATAGGAATCTATAAACACTTGAATAGAACAATTCGGCACAATATTGATTTTTAATTGGGTAAATGAAATAATTTTACCTTGATTATATTTTATATATAAAGAAATAATTTTTCAAAATTATTAAATTGTATGTAAGTTGATTGTTAGGTTGTTTGAATAATCTAAATAAAAGAATAATTGTATAAGCAAAAGAATTATAAGAATTGAATTATAATTAATGTGAATTACAATTATGAAATAAAACTTATATATATAAGAAGTGAAACTATATTTATGAATATGAGTTATAAATAAGAAATGAATTTAAAGTTAAATGGAAGTATAACTTAAGAATTGTTGAATGAAGTTGATATTGGTATCAAACTAAATTAATTAAGTTAAGTGATGGATATGAACTTGAGCTATGTAATAGAATTCAACTTTGTAATTGAATTGAATGAATGGATTGGATGTTAATCAATTGAATGTGAATAATTGATATGGAATAATGAATGTAAGTGAAGCAAAGGAATTTGGTTATAATTAAAATACTTGGGTTGTTATATGATTGTTGATTGGTTGTATAAAATTCATTAAGAGTTAATGAAATTGAAAGCTATGTAATTGAATTCAAATTGAAAGTAAATAAATTTGAATAGAATTGAATGTGAATTAGATTTAATTAGTGAATGCAAACTAATTAAAATTGAATAAGAATGAATGTTGATAAAATCCAATGTTAATGAATCACATATGATTTAAATTGAAAACCTATTTCATTGAATATAAATGAGAATATGAATGAGTATTTAGTTGGTTGATGGTTGAATATATATTGCTATTGAATGCATTGCTATGTTGGCATATATAGTTGATATGGAGATATATGTTGTATATTGAGATTATTTTCATATATGCATGTTCTCATGTTGTTTGTTGAGTGTTTAGTAGGTGCGGATCGCGTTTGCTTCGCATTTGGAGTTCGCTTTTGCGCTATATTAGCCGTATATGCTTGCTAATAAAATATAAGGTACATATCTCGGATTAAATATCGTATTTTTATACTTTTTTTCCCTTCGGGATGCCTCATTACTTGATGAGATGTATATTTGTGATATATATACTGTCATTTTTTTTTCGGATCGAGCCGCGCAAAGGAGACTATGGCGAATTTTTCCGGAAATTTAAGGCGTTAGAAAAATTTGAGAAAATTTGGAAAATTTTTGAAAACTTTAACTTTGATTTTGGAATTGAAAGTTAAACAATAGATAGTTGTTTTTGAAAAGATAACTAAGTATGATTGGAAAACTTAGTAAAGATTTGTAAGGAATTTAATTATGAATTTTGGAAAGTTAATAAATTCTGTAACCTTTCTTACTTGTAATTTCGAGGACGAAATTCTTTTAAGGGGGAAAGATTGTAACGACCCAGAATTTTCAGAAATTAAAATTTGAATATTTAATTAATTTTAAATATTAATAAGTGAATTTATAAGTCAAATAAATTTTTATTTGAATTTTTGGATTTAATTGGATTATTAAATCGATAATTTAATATGTTAAATTATGGAAATAATTGAAAATAGAGTTAAATATGATTGAAAATGATTTGTAAAATTTTATTTTATCATATTGAAGTTAGAATGATATTTTAGAACTTTTAAAATCGAATTAAAAGTTAATCTGTGAAAATTGAATATTTTAATATTTAATAATCGACTGTAAAATAGCCAATTTTTGAACAGTCTCAGAATTGAACGAAACCAGTTCCATTGGATCCGTAATAGTTAGTTATTACCGGATTTCAATTTTCATGTCAATCGAAGTTATCGTTTGATCGTGGCAGCTCGAAACGCATCGATTTATTTTTAATTTAAATTTGGCGAGTCAAAATAGCCATTTTTCAAAAAGTCTCGGATTTCGACGAAACCAGTTTCATCGGATCCGTAATGTGATATTATTGTAAGGTTTCAAATTTCAAGTCAATTGGATTTACCGTTTGTCCTGTACAAATTAAAACGCCTAGAAATCGACTTAAATCGGTTTAATTCAAATTGAACTTTTTCGGCCATAACTCGCACATACTTCCGAATTAGCTTCCGAAACCTGTTCCATTGTGTCCGGAACGCGGGATAAACCCTAGGTACGCTGGTTACGGCGTCTAAATCGGAGTTCGGAAATTCCGGGATGAATAGTGTCGCTCGTTCCTTATAAATAGCTCTACCCCTTCACAAAATTTGATAAAATATATTCCAAAACCCTAATTTGCTTCATGTAGCCGGCCCTAAAAATGAATGGCCAGAAAACACTCAACTTCCCTCCTCGATTTCTTCCAATCCGTCGACAATTAGGCTAAGGTTTCAACATGAAAGACGTAGAGGGCGATGAGAGCTAGAGTTTCAACGGTTGTGATCGGAAACGGAGCAACGGAGAGGGAGCTAAGGGGGGGGGCGTTCTCATCAGGTCACGCACGACTTCCTAGGCTGTACAGGTGGCCGAGCTTGACTCTAAGAGGGGCGGAGGTGCTCGTGAGGTTGGGCTACACGTCGACGTTCCCTGATCGAGTAATCGTCGAGCGAGGAGGTGTGTAGATTTAACCCTAGTTCTATAATTGGGTTCGGCCTCAAAAAGCTTTTACTGGAGATGATAACGTGAAGGGGGAAGATGAAGGAGAGGCCTTGGATGCAGATCTAGTGGCTAGGATTTGATGTGGTATGAAGATAGTTGAATAAATGTTGTAAAAGTTTATATATAACGTGTACAAACTTGTAAATTACATATCTTTTTCATACGAGGTCGAAAAAATGCAAATCCAGTTGCGTTGGAATCGTATGGACGAGCACTACGCGATGGAGTTGGTTTGGAGTCGTTTGGAGTTAGTGAGAATTTTGGGTAAAATTAAACGCGCGTTTAATTTTATTCGAAATAAAAGCTAAAACGGAAATTAAAACCAAGGTGAGAATTTCTCACTCAATCGAATAGGTTTCGATTTTATTTTAAATAGTTAGATTTAAAATATTTCAATGCATGTTTGAATGATGACTGTAAATTATTGATTGTTAAAATAGACATTATGCGCCGTTAGTAAGCGGATGTTATTTAGTAAAAACATATACCGCGAATATTTCATAAACAGTGAAATTGGTATTATATATAATATCAATATATATATATTGGCATATGTATATATTGCAGTTGATTGATTTCCCGTATTTTTTAGCGGATGAGACCCTATTACGCCGTTATTAAGCGGATAATATTTAATAAGAACATGTACCGCGATAATTTCGTACTGGAGCGAAATTGGTATTGTGCTAATGTTTTTGGATGCAAGAAACAGGTTGGAGGGATCCAACTGGATTCCTCAACAGTATTTATTTAATTTCAGATATTTTGATATTTGATTGATTATCATATCGATATATGATATCGTTGTTGTCGTGATTGACTATTTGATGTGTAGCATCATTGGACCCAGATTTTGGGATTTTAAAATGATCTTTAAAATGATTTTTTGAAAATATACTTTATTTCTGGAATTGATCCATCATAAATAAATAAACGTTATAATTTTTAAAGTTATAAAAATTATGGTTTTTGTGAAATATAGTTAAAAAGCTAATTTTTAGAAATACGATTAAAAGTCGATTTTTGAGAAATATGAACTAATGATTTTATAAAATAATTTAGATTGGATTTTTGAATATATGATAAAAGTTTAAATATAGGATTTATAAAATTTGATTATTTTATAAATCGAAATGATGAAATTATAAAGGAATTTAAAGACGTTTTAGAATAATAATATAAACTGATTTATATTTAGAGATTTATAAATGGATATTTATAAATTGAAATATAGACATTATAAAACGAGTTTTTATAAGTGTTTGAATGTAGTGAAAGTGAATTTCATAAATGAATGAAATTTATAGAATTATATAACGGTGAAGTTATAAATGGAATTTTATAAACAATAGGTTTATAAAATTTGTAAAGTTCAAAGGAACGATTTTTGCAAATAAATAAATTATAAGTGTTGACTTATAATTTGGACTTTTGGTTTATAATTAAGATTATAAATCGAATAGGTAAATAAAGAAGATTTATAAAGGAAGTTGTTATGAAATAAATGGAAATGGAATTTATAAACGTTGTTTTATAAATTCGCAAACGACTTATTTTGATAAGTTAATTGTTATAACTTATAAATGGAGTTATATTCACGTTTTTAGACAGTGAATAATCCTTTAAGTTAAAGTGAATAGAATAAAAGGATGAAATTTGTT
Source organism: Allium cepa (assembly GCA_030765085.1). Classification (NCBI taxonomy): domain Eukaryota; kingdom Viridiplantae; phylum Streptophyta; class Magnoliopsida; order Asparagales; family Amaryllidaceae; genus Allium; species Allium cepa. Next base: position 141,440,033 of record CM060931.1, on the reverse strand, counting down.
AACAAAGTTTATTCACGTTTCTGAACAGTGAATAACACGTTAAAGAAATTGTTTAGAATGTGAATGTTTTAAATAGAATTAAAACGATCTAACAATGTTTTAAAAGGAGTTGAGATTCGAAATCATAGATTTCAACATTTATTGTTGAAATAGACGTTTTCGAGAAATAAAAGGAAATGGTGGACTATAACACTGTTGTTATAGTAAATGATTTCCGAAAGGAAATGGGTTGTATAGTATCAGGATTTATATATCTATTTAATTTCGAATCCCTATACTAGTGATTTTGGGACGTTGTAACGATGTTTTACGCAACATCCGTTTTGACCCAAATAAATATGTTAAAGTGAATGATTTCCTTAAAGAATGAAATATATACTTAATTCGATTTAAGTATATTGAATATTTTCTAAGGTTGAAAATAAAAGGATTTGTGAATTACTTATGAATAAATAAGTATGGAAATGTTTTCCAAAATGAAGTAAATAATTAGAATTTATCTTTTTGAGGATAAATTGAAATGGATTATTGAAATCGTATATGCATGAATATTTTGAAATATAAATTCATTATGGAATTTATATGTGAAAGTGAAATTTGTTTGAAAATAAATATTGATTTATTTTTGAAGTGTTGGAATTTTATATCTTGTAAAGATATTTTGGAAAATAAATAATTTGGAAAATTATTTGGAATCTGGTGATGTATGCATATCAATTGATAGTTCGATAGCCGACTATCAATATTTCCCTTTGAATGGGTATTTGATGTGAATTGATTGAATTTGAATGCACACTTATTTTTGAATAAGCGCTCACTATTCGGGTTAACCGGGAAAGGACCATGGGGTCGTATAACCCATTCCGAATATGTGATACGTCGTTATGAATTGCATTTGAAGATCGGTGTTGAAGACCGAGTATTTGTGAAAACGATAGGATGACCTATCGATTGTCTCTGCACTGGGTAGCTCCTGGTATAGAGATCTCTTAAGTGATGGGAAATTCGATCGGGATTGTGAATACCCGTATTTCAAGGGCTTCGTAAGAAGTGCCTTCGGTTTTGTTCGAGCCCGGAACAGACTTGTATGGATTGTATGCCTGACATTACAATTTGAGATATAAAGCCGATTTCTTTCAAATATATTTCTGTTGGTGGCGGAGAATTTATTCTTTGCTTAACACCCTTCTTTGAGACGTACGAGCTCAAAGGTTATATAGTTGAAGTTATCAGCGATATATTCCCAGTTTGGTAATGTGACATACTGAGTGATGCTGAAATGATCATTGTGTTGATTATTGTGATAGGATCATTTATTTGATCGTCTATCTTAGTGATCATTGTGTTGATCATTTGTTGACCCAAAGCATGGCTTTTGTATAAAGTATGTTTTTGTGGACGTGAATTCGTCGAGCCTCACACCCCGTGAATGGTCAAAACAGGAAAGAAGCAGCAAGGTTATGAGGGGTAGCACCCTTTAGGATGTGTCCATTTCCTTCTGGAAAAGGGTGGTATCATGGTATGGAGCCCAGATACTTACTCATGTTGAAAACACTTTATGATTGTGTGAATTGATTACGAGCGCTCGGTGAAAAGGTCCCAAAGGACCGGGGGATGGCATATTCGGTCAGTTGTTACTCAGTTAGGAGTAACCCGGCCTTGTGTTGGTAGAGATCCGGTTTGGTTCTCGGGGATGTCCATCCAGAGGCATTCTCATGTGGCAATGGGAAGTTCCTTGGCCTGATCATTCGTTGGAAATCCAATTCCCAATACGAAACTTGTACGGTATTAGTTGTAGAACCTGCCATTCACTTATGGTGGTCACCACTGTTTGGATGGTAGCTATAGTAGGCATACGATAATGGTCGTATGTTGGCTAAGATTTATATTCTACTTTCGAAATGAATTTGTTATACACTATGCACTAATAATAATATCAAATGTTATTTTAAATGCGTATCAAGCATCTTTGACTATCATAAGGAGAAATCTCCTCCGATTCTGCGTTTGCATTGTGTGTGTGTGCGGGAGGCCTTATGGTAGTCTCATTTTTAAAAAGCATTGCGAATTGATTAAAAATATTCCTCTATTTTGATTTTAAAGATAAATAAACTGTTTTGAGTTCTCGCACCAGTCACATGACTGACTCGGAGTTTATTGTTTTCCTTCCTAAACTCTGGGTGCCCACCAATTTCCACACGGGCAGTTAAGAGTTAGGTTTATCAGGATATTCTGGATATTCTGGAGTTGCTGGAGGCAAGCTGGATGGCATGGCGTATTACTATTTATATAGTATTTCTTTTTCCGCTGCACTGTTTGTTGTTGTATGATGTTGTACACTCTGATGATATAATGAAATGTAATGAAATGAAATGTAATAACTGATATAGTTCTTTGTTTAAAGATTATTCATTGATTATTATATGTTGTTCCGCTGCGAATTGTGAGATTCTGTTGTTGTTCTGTTGTTTCCTTTCTGTCCCGTTCTATTTTTCAAATTCTCTGTTTTCTTTCTCTGTTTTCTAAAAATTGTCTATCTTCTTTTCCCTCTATTTTTCTTTTTCTCTCTTCTTTCTTTAATTTTCTTTTTAAAACCCATAACATCTCGGTTTTCGGCCTTTGATTTCTCGGCAGTCGATAAAGTGAGTGTCGATGTCGGATCTTCGAGAGTCGAAAAATTCGCGGGCGTTACAACTTAACATCAAACATCCCCCAATATCCATCATCAAGCTGCTGACCATACTTCACCACATACCCCAACCCAAGCAGCAGCACTTCTCCTCATCTCCATAGCATATACCAACATTGCACACTGCTACCTGCAGGCACCCAAATAACAGGATCAGCTATAATGTTCCTATGTGACTATTAAGTTGATCTAAAAAAAACTATTTATATAGACTTTTTTGTCATGCATAAGGATACTATGTCAAATCACTAGCGACAGAAAGAAGTATGAAGGGAAAATGATTCTAACCTCCATATTGATTGCATCCCTTCAGAAGGTCCGATCCAGATCCTTTTCTTTCTATCATTTGTTTGAGGTCTTATGGCTTAAACGGAAGGTGAATTTTCTGAGTAACAAAACCAAATCGTGTATATGAACTAAAGGCATGAAAATATTGTTTATGTTATTTCAGCTGTGTTGATGAATATTTGAAATAATACAATGCTGCCAATGTACAGTATAGTACAGTGGTGATTGACGTCAATACTATGGTTATAATGGTACTGTGTGAAATTATTGTACTGGAGCATTGCAGTGTAAAAAATCGAAAAAAAGAGAGGATAATATTGTATTGGGAATACTGTGCAGCTGAACTTTGTTTTCGTTTGCAGTAAAGTGGTACGAAAATATATAAATGTATGAAATGGAGGAGTGTTAGTGTGTTAGTGAATACAGTATTTACATATAAATGAGCTCTGTTTTTCCTATCCGACGTGAAAAAGCAATATGCATGAACTAATATTGGTACTAACTTGTACTATGACATATATAGTGTATTATCAATGGGGAAAACAGTAACACAACAGAACGTAATAGGGCCAAAGCAGAGAAATAAATTACCACCTTTGTTTGGTTCAGTTGTTTGTAAACGCACATACAACGGCTGTGTTGGTTAAGGTTGTTAGTTCTTATTTGGGGCAAATGATAATGCAACAGTTTTTGATTCTGTTGCTTATACACGTACAGCTGTGATGATTTGAAAACTTATACACTCACTTTCACTAATGCATAAACAGTATACAGTGACAGTATGGGTAACACATATACCGTGATATAAAAACTCAGACCCTTGTTGGCAAAGGGCATAGCCTGAGTGACAATATTAAGTGTAAACAACAAAAAATCTTAACACCAACTGTTAAACTAAACAAGCATAAGAGTACACGAGTAAAAACGAAATATCAAAATGTTGAAGTTGGAAGCAACGCATTCTAACTGAAATCCATAGAAATAAAACATTCACTAAGTTTTGCAATAATGCACAAAAAGGTATACTAAAAAAACCTTGTGCAAGTACACATTTACAACCCAAAATGGCAAAGTCTTAAATAAATTCAGAGGTAAACCACGGTTTATGAGCAAAGACAATAGATTTTAAATGGGTGGCAATAAGACTGGGGAAGATAGTGGAACATATTGATATAATCATCGAAGAACGTCGAAGTATGGGTAAATTACCTGTAACCTCCCACAAAACTGCAACAGTGCCATCACTTTGCCATCAAAAACAACCGCCTGCATACCCTTCTGCTGCTTGCATATCACTATCCCCAACCTACCTCTGCCAATCCAAACTACTCACCAACATACATCCAAAAACAAACCGCACCAACACTTAATCTCCAACACTACCCACTACACCACTTCCAAACTGCTGCGACAAACTGTCTCTGCCATTTCAAACTTCAACTACATTGCCTCTGCCTCTGCCTCTTTTGTTGCACTGCCTCTTCATTACCCCTCTTCTCATCCATATTCAATTAGCCACCACTTCACAGTTACATTTCATAGTGCCATCACACTTCAAACTGCTGCTTTCAAATTATTGCCTTCACCATATCAACATATTGCCACTGCCATCAACCTCTGCTCTACTATCAACCCCATACACTGCCACTGCCTGCAACATACAACTTCCTCATTTTGCAACAATCCCCACTGCCTCATCCTTCACTGCTCAAAACTGTTCACCTACTGCCAATAACTTCTATCACCATCAACTACCTCAACAACAACATACCTCAACCTACAACAGTCAAGACAGAAACCATTACTTCATAATTGCCAACAGCAATAACACTGCCACATTTTGATACCACCCCTGTACATTACTGCAACATCCACCAGTAGTTGTCCTTCAACACCCAAACTTCCAATACTTGCATCTCCACACTTCTGCCTGCTGCTACAAACATTCACTGCCAAAAATTTGCCCCTCAAACATCAGCAATTCCTTCATCTTCCCTGCATACTTCAATACATAAACCATCACACCACCAACAACTACAAATCACAACTTGTCAGTGCCTGTTCCACCTCTGTTAACATCACAAGCCAACAAACTGCCATCTTCCAGATACAACTTGTATTACCACTATCATATATCCCACTGTTACATTCAACCAACCTACCACACCCCTTCTGCTTTACTGCATATACCCCTGCCACTGCATCTAACTACAACAACCGTTCCAAAAACTGCCAACTTCTTCCAAACAATCTTACAGACTTCACTCAGATACACTTCTCATTCACTCAGATACACTTCTCATTCCAATTTTAACTGTAGAATGAAAAAAAAATTGGCTTCTCCTTCCTTCTTTGTTCGGCTACCAAAACCTCGGCCTGTGCCCCACCCGTTGCCGTGACCACCGCCGTCAACCCATCCACCTCCACAACATCACCTAAACCCATAGCCGATACCCTGAAAACCTCTACCTTCTCTTCCTATCAACTAGCCGTGGCCAGCTCTTCCACCACTATTATATTAAATAAGAACATGTAAAATAAGAACACTGCTACAAGTACAAATTCAAAAGAGTTCATTAAATTAAACTAAACTACTATAAGTACAAGTAAATAAGCACACTACTACAAGTAAAATAAGCTTCCATGTGGTCCAACTCTATCAAGCAGAAGAGTTCATTAAATTAAACTAAACTACTACAAGTAAAAATTCAAAAGAGATCAAAAATGATTATCATAGAAAAGGAAATGTGCAGTTTAATTATTCATTAACTAATTATCAATCATCATGAAAAATAATCTTCCTAGTAATGTTGATTAATAGAGATGAAGGTACTAAGACTAAATACATTGATCTGCAATCTGACATACTGTAAGTTAACCTGACATACAATATGTTTAGAAACTTACAGTATGAAGGTAATAAGACTAAATACAATTGTTCTGCTATCCATTCATTGTGTATAACTTGAACATGAATAAATAATGTTTACTTGTATATGTCAGCCTACTAAATATTTGATTATGTTTAGAAAATATTATGTTATAGTACTTTTAATCTCTTGATTCATTGTTAAATGTTTTCATGCTTTCACTAAATAATAAGCTTCCTAGTATGGTAAGTTTAATATCTATATACTGATGTATAATATTTTCAATAGCCGTGGAATATTTGACTACACTTATGGATATTAAATATTTAGAATGAACTATTTTCCTAACATATAAAAATGATCCAAAAATAACATATTTACTTTATGTAGATGATGATATCTTTTTGGTATCTAAATCAGATGTTATGAGTGCTAAAGCAATAAGCCATGTGATGCAAAAACATTAAAGAATATGTTGACTCTAGAGCTGAATGAAAATAGATTAACAATTTTCTTCAGCAAGGGAGCAAAATTTAGAGGAGAATAATGCAAACTCATAAGGTACAGCAAGGTGAACTGCCTATAACTTACTAGACATTCCACTTTCCTCAAACAAGTACAAGGCTGCAGATTTTTGGACACAATACAGGCTAAATTTAATTGTTGGCAGCATAAACTAAGACTACTCAATATAAGTGGGAGAATTGAGTTAATCAAAACAGTAATAACTTAGTTAGGAACATAAATTCGTCCTCAATCATTGATTCTTCCATATTCATATACCGCCCTCATCCCTTGATGATATTCCCGAATTATACCAGTTTCATATTTGTAACCGAAAAATTATAATCAAAATGATTGAAACGAGTGTCAACATTAATTGTGTTCTTAGTTAAAATCAGAATAACTTTTTATTATATAAATTTCACTACCACCGAATATTATAATAAAACTGAGAAAGAAATTATACCTAGCCAACTGAGTAATCCATAGTTTGGTTCAACAAACATACTACACACAAAAAACTAAGTTAAAATGTATGGTTTGAGTAACCAACATCCAATATCAGAATCTTCCAATAAAGGACTCGTCTTGTTTTCCTTCTTATCGTTTTTCTTCAATATCAGAATCTAGTCTAGAATTATAATTTAGTTTGTTTGTAAAAAGCAAACTCTTGGATGGAGGTTGTAGCAGCATACTCAGACTATTTCTCAACACAAAAATAGATTCTTGGTGAGAAAAAAAGTGGGAAATGGAGTGAAGAAGAAAACAAGATATTTGAGAATGCATTGGCACACATGGATTTCTCAACTCCTGATAGATGGGAAAGGCTAACACAGCTACTACCAGGAAAGTCAGTAAGTGATATAATTTCTCATTTTAAGGATTTAGAAGAAGATGTTAATCATATTGAAGCTGGACTGATCCCTATACCTGGATATAGTTCTTCTTCTTTCTCGTTCGAATTTGATGGGTTAAAGCAATCTTACAACTGTGTTACTGGGAAAAGAGGCAGGTTTTATGATCAAGAAAGAAAAAAGGGGGTTCCATGGACTGAGGAAGAGCACATGTACTTTTTATTCCCCTTCCTTTAAAATCATTGGTTCAATCAGTAGTTAAAAAAAACACACACACTCACACACATACACATAGAGAAAAGAAAAAAGCTTAAAACTTTACAAGGTTGTCAGTACCCCTTATAACATCTGTTAATTCAAATACTACAGGCAATTCTTGATGGGTCTTAAAAAGCATGGAAATGGAGACTGGAGAAACATATCACGAAATTTTGTGGTAACAAGAACTCCTTAATTTAATGATACTCCATTAGCTGGTCATTCAGGACTAAAGAGGAAGTTACATAGAACTAAAAATTATTTTATTGGCATGGTCTTAAAAAAAGATGTTCAATCGTATGTAGCTTCCTGTTATACCTTCCAAAGAATGAAATTGGAAACATACAAAACCAAGGTTATTTCAACCATTACGTGTTCCAGATCAAATTTGGGAAGTTGTTGCTATGGGTTTCATTGTACGATTACCATATTCACAAATTTAGAGATAGATTTGTGACAAATTACTCACTTTAAATCCTTAACTAAATAATTGCATCACCACCGGACGCCTAGCCTAGCCCGCCATCACCTGAATTGCATCACCACCGGACGCCTAGCTCGACCTCCGCCATATCACTGCTGTAATCTGCGATGGCTCCAATAGCTTTAGGTTTGAATGAATTTGCAATTTAAGATTTACCAGTTTCTTGCTTTGTTTAGATTTCCAGAATTTGTTAACAGAGTTGCTGTACTTCGTTTAAACAACGAGGAGAAGATTTTTTTTGGGAGTGGTTTATTGAGGAGGAAGGAGTAGATTTATCCAAAGTACTAATTTTGGAGCCAATTTTTCATTATTTCCAACCTAAATTTCATATTTTTTCCATCATGTAGTTGCATCGGTTGACTTTAAAACCGATGCGACTAAAACAATTTGCACAAGTTCTATCTTAATAACCGATGCAAATTTGAATTTTTATTACCTATTGCTTTCCACGTACCAATTGCATCGGTTATTAAGATAGAACTGATGCAAATAGTTCTATTTGCATCAGTTTTTACTTCAACAGATGCAAATGAGGCGAAGCAATATGCACTTTTTGTACTAGTGCACCTGACGATGTTCTGAAAGCATTCAATCCATACAAGTTCGTTCCGGGTTCGAACGAAACCGAAGGCATTATCTCGTTACACTCATTTTGGAATCACCCTCAGAGTTAATGACGATAACCCTTGCACTCTGAATCACCATCTCGAACCTATAAGTACTATTCCGTCAAACTCATCACGGAATCAGCCCCTGAGTTATACTGACGTATAGTCCTTACACCTCGAGTCTTCACTCTTCACAAGAGATTCACGACCTATCGTTAATTTGGATCGATGTGGTTTTCGGATATCCAATATGGAAACCCGATCCCGGTCTCATCGAAATCCAAAGCGTGTCTTTTAAGGCCAAGTTGTTTTAAAGTTTAAAACAATTCAATTACCTATATACACACAAATAGATAAACCATAGATTCACAATAGGTAATCAACATTATCATCACAACAGATAATCTATATTATCATTATCAAAAGATAATCCAAATCATCATCACAATGCAACCAGTGCATCCATATCACTCAACATTATTTATCTCATATCTGAGATTCAAACCAATCAAGGCAAACAATATCATCCATCCATATAAGCAATGATCTATAATCACCATTTATAATTAATTTAAGGTGAATTAAATTAACTACATCATTTCCTAATTAATTTAAAGTGAATTAAATTAATTACTTCATCAATATAAATCTTACCTACATCATTATTAATTAATTACAATTAATTAATTAATTAATCTCTAATCAATCACCTTAATTAATCACCCTTGATTAATTATTCTTAATTACATTCAAGTAATCATCCTTTAATTAATTTTACAAATTAATTAAACTTAACCAAATTCAGTAATTAACCCTAATTACTTCACAAATTAATTAACTATAATTAATTACATTAATCCTTAATTAATTATATTAATTAATTATCTTTAATCACTTATTAACTAATTAATCTTAATTAATCAATCTTAATTACATCATTAATTATATTAATTAATGGTTTCTAATTACAATTCAATTAAGTACCTTATTTAAATTAATTACATTAAGTAATAAATCTTGATTTATACCATAATTGTTAATCACCCTTGATTAACCACATTCTGTAATTAACTACCTTTAATTACTTTACCAAATAAATTAATTACTCCATAATTAATTATCTCTAATTAATCCCTTGATTAATTCACAAGTAAATATACTCAAATTACTTCAATTATCAAATCACCTTCAATTAATTACATATAGTAATTACCTCTTAATTACTTTCCCAAGTAATTACTCTTAAATAAATTACATTAAGTAGTTATACTCCACAATCATCAATTGATTAAATTAATTAAACTGAATTAATTAACTTAATCTAATCAAATTAAACTCAATTAATTACAATAAGTAATTAATTCCTTAATTACTTCCATAAGTAATTATACTTAATAACTTACACAAATGATTATCTTTAAATTAATTAATCTAATTAATTATTAAAATTAATTAAACGAATTAATTATTAAATAATCCTTAGTTAATGACCTTCATTAATTTTTTAACATTTCATTAGTTATTTCTAAAATAATTAAATTGTTTTAATCATTATTAATTACAAATTAATTAATCATTAGTTAACCCCTTTAATTAATCCCTAATTAATTAAATAATTGAGTGTTAATCAAAACTTAATTAATCCATTATTACTTGATTAATTAAGTATTAATCATTAATTAAAAACAATCTTATTAATTAATGATTCATAATTACAAGTTAGTTATTCTAAGAATAATTAATCCTAAACTTTTAAGATTAAACCTTTAATTACTTTAAGTAATTATTCATTCATTAATTTATTAAAATTGATTAATTACTCATTTAATTATCCTAATAATTAAATGTATAACAAATCATTAAACTATAATTTAATTTCAACAAGTTTTAAAACCAATTTAAAACTTATACATTATATGATAAATAATACTTATAAAAGAAATTTTTACAAGATTTAAAACCAATTCTTTTTAAATTCAAACATTCAAATCTTACATTATCATTCAAAACTGTTAAAATACTTAAATCTATAAAACTTGAATTTATTTTAAATCAAAGATTCAAAATCAGATTTGAATCAGTTTAAACTTTATTTAAAACATTTCTTTACATATTCAAATTCCAATTTAAATTCAAATTTCTTTAAAAAAATCACTTTTAAACAATAAATCCCTTTAAAGTTATTTTAAATAAAATTTGAATTTAAAACTTATTTATATCCAGTTATGATTCAAACTAAATCTTGAATCAATAATTTAAAATTAGATTTAAAACTTAATTTAAATCTATGCTTTATACTTTAAAATTTAAGTTTAAATTTGGGAAATAGGTTAAGTTTTAAACTTGAACAAACTAACTCGAGCTACCCATAATTCGCTCGAGTAAGATACTAAATAATCTCGAGTAAAACTCGAGCAACTTTTTATTTGCATTTATTCAAAATTTACAGTATTTTCAGGTTTAAACTAAAACCTGCAACCACCTAAGTACCCGAGCCCTCAACCAATTTACTTCGAGACATTCATCCCACAACTTCGAGCAGAAACACAAGACAACCCGATACAAACACGAGAACCATTCTTTCCCAAACAACCACTGACACCCAATCACCGTGCACCTACACCAACGCCGCCATCACCTCCAACCATTCAAGACCCCTTGCGCATGTCGGCGATCACCTTTTAACACAATCCCGATCATCAAATAAACTACCGAACCTCAAAATCAAAATATGCCTCGAGCTCCAAAAACTGTAAAAATGACGCAACCTGGAAACGCCTCAAAACCCAAACTCCGATCGCCTGAGAAACTTCGCCTCCGGCCACCTCCTCTTCCATACCCCATCTACCTTCTCCCCAAATTTGGGACAACTCGGCCACCTATGGCAGTCGCACCGAACAATTTCTTCAAGTAACAGAAAACTAGGGTTAATTACTTTGATCCCAAATTTTTACTGCCTCACTGCATTAACCTTTCAATTACCATTTTTCCTTGAAAACTTGATCATCACTACATCACCGAATAAAACCATGGCCACCCCGACCTTCTAGGATGACAGTTACAACCCAAAACCCTATTTTTGAATAACCCAGAAATGCTCTATCATTCTTGAACTAAAATTCCTGATTTAATTTTAAAATTCAAGTATTGGTTTGAGAAATCGATTTATATTCTCGAATTAATGAAACTGGATGATCTAATTTTTGCTTACATACAGTTGTTCTGTTATTATTAAGTTTCCAGAGACACTACAGCTTTCACTTTATTTATCATATTTTTCCATATTGAATAAAAGTTAAAACTGTAACGCATGTTACATACCATACTTTGTTTGAATCTTAACCTTAACAAAGATTTGAATATAAGGTCATGATTTTGATCTGGATTTAAACTTGGAATGCTAGAACAAGCAAGATCAAGCAAGAGCATATTTCAACAGCAAACATATATTTAGAAAACATACATGTTACAGGGAGTTCCATCTCATTCATCCACTTCAATATGATTATCACAGGAATAAATCAAACAACTATATTTACTTAAGAATTTTAGTTAAAAATGTTACTCACTGATTTTATGAGCAGAGCCTCTGTGTTAAAGAAAAACTTGAATCTGATTGGTGCTTTAAATTTGAAAGCTTCAGATTTCTTTTAAAAACCTTCATCTTGTTTCAACTGCAAATGCTAGCTTCCAGATCCCATTTGCATGTTCCCAGATATACAATTTCATGCATGCACTACCCACATGCTTTCCAGGAAATAGAATTGCAGACATGATTGAGCTATGTAGTTGTAGATTTGATGTTGAGGTGATAACAAATTTGATTATTCAGGTTAATGAATTGAAGAATGAATTTCAGGTTAGTGTATTTGGGGAGCTACAGGTTTACACATAATTTGCTTCTCAAGTTTGAAATATGATTCAAATGGTTTTGGTTCAGGGGAAACATTGATTTTTGAGGAGAAAAAAGATTTGTTTGAACGGAATTTGTTTTTGAATAGAGATGGTTTCAGATTTCAGATCTGAATATTTCTCTTGAGTTATGAAGAAGAATAGGGAAAAGAAAATGAAGTAAAGAAGAAATGTTTACATAAGCAAATATTTGATTTAATTAAAAATAAAAGAAAAAGAAATTTAATGAGACACTTGTTTTGGTTTCTAACATTTGTCACTTAGATTAATTTATGGTAAACACATGTCAATTAGTGTCTTAAGAAACTTACACATGTACTAAGAATATTTTAGTTTTAATTTAAATTGTTTGTAAATACTTTAAAACCTTAATTTATTATTCTTATGTATATAAATGAGTTCCTTACATTTTTAATTTATTAAAAAGAAATGAAACAAACAAATTATGAATATGAGCTTATTCAAATATTTCTATGTATTTATTCTTTTAAATTTCAAAACATCAAATTCGAATTCAAATTAAATTATAAACTTCAAAATAAAAATCAAGTTATATATGTATGCATATATAACTCTTATTAAATTTTAAAATAACAAATCCTATTTCTAATTAAATTTATTTATGTTTATAAAAACTAAGTATTCTCAATATCATTTGAAAATAACAAATTAAACAATATTTAAAATGATTTATAAAAGAGATCATAAATTACTTCTATTACTTAATAAATTAAGATCATATGTAAATTTTATTTTAAATTCTTATATATAAATTCAAGCAATAATTTAAAAAGAAAATACAACTAAGTTTTTAATGTTAATCTAATTTAAATTCATATTCAAGTTAATTAAATATAAATTTAAACAAATAAGATTTATTTTTAATATTTACACACCATATAATTTTTTATTGCATTGCTTTGAAAAGCTAAATGTTAAATTTAAATCAAATTTCCAATTTACCAAATATAAATTAAAATTAGAAATTGAATCATTTACTAAGTTCCAAATCAAAGTTTATCAATTTACAATATATACGATATTATAAACAGAAAACAATTAATTAGCTTTAACAAATAGAATCTACTAATTTAAATATTTATTATAAGATGATTATTAGATCAATTCAAAATTTTATTATCAAAAGTATCAAATCAAATTAAATTTATAACACAGACTATTAAATTTATATTGCCCAATTTCCGGGATATCACATTCCTTCCCCCTTAAAAGAATTTCGTCCCCGAAATTTTAGAAGCGATGGTAATTTAATAATCTATCTTAAGATTTAATTTAAAAACACAAGCATATATCAAACATATGCTAACAACCATAGCAACCAATTCATCCAATCAAAACAAACCTAATTATCTAGAAAAATCCTGGATAGAATTTTCACGAGTTTCCCCGGTATAAATATCGGGATACTCGCTCTACAAAGTCCAAACAATCAATACTACTAAGCTACAGAGCTCCTATTCAACTAGATCTTCAAAACTAAACAGGATATCAGACTTCAGATAAGTCTAACTCTACAATCACATCTTCCTGAACTGCTGGTTCCACAACCAGAGATAGATCATACACGTACTCTCTCAGAGATACGTGAAACACATCGAATCCCAGTTATCCAAACTGGCAATCCAACCTTGAAAATCAAACACCAATCCTCACAAGAATACAGAAAAGATTCAAAACACCTCGGAGCTTACTTACCCAGTCTTACCCAATCTTATAGCTCCTTAGATCAGAGAAAACTTACCCAAAAATCAGATCTCCGATTCCGGAATCCAAATTCCTTCGTATCTTATTCACATAACACTTTTGACGATCCTGGGCTGCCTTCATCTCTCCCGATCAGCTCAACCTTCTTTGATGTCTCTAGAAACAAACTGGACCAAAACAACCCAACAAAATGATCTCCTCAAGATCAATTCCAAACCAAGAATATCAACTCTACTCCACAAACAACAGAAGACTACCTCTCTTCTCCTATCCGGAAAAGAAATAACAAAAGCACTCCCAAACTGCTTCCGCTGCACAACTCTGATAACTCAAGAGAACACTCAAACTATCGCAAGTCATTTTTGCGATCAACCAGACCACTATCCAAAAAAAAACTGTTCTCTCTTTTCCAATCAGAACAACTTACGCTTAACTAGCCAATCCATCAAAGAAATGGATCCACTCTGCTTCTTCTGAACTCCATCTTCAGAAAAACTGCTAACCAGAAGACTTCTTGCTAGCACAGAACACTCCGAGCTGCACTTCTGACACCGACACCAAAGACTAACTAATCCAAAGCTCTTCGAGGAACTTAGGCCTCAAACCAGGCAGAAACATTCTCCTGAACCCAACCACAACATCGAAGCAGACATACTTCCTTAAACTTGTTCCAACGAAACATCTTCGGAAACGTCCATAGTCACTGTGTCTCATCACGCGGCTACTAATTCCTGATGTATCAAGATACCATCACTCACTTCTGCCCAACTGACAGATCCAAATTCTACTCATCCAGTTTCAAAGATAGACTCCGAACCTTTACAGGTTACCTTCAGAGATCTATGAAATCCTGTACTCTGCACAACTTACTCGAGACGGTATTAGGTCTACAGTCTCGATAGATACACTTCCAACCTCAACATTCAAACACCAACCATTGGTAGTAGTCGTGTTACACACCCCACCACCTAATCTACCTTTATAACTTATATTCGAAAACCTGTACGGGAAACCCAACAAATAGATAGAAATATATATATATATATATATATATATATATATATATTCAAAATTACAAATACGCTCTCTCAAGAAAGACACCACTCCATAGCCTAGGTATTCACTCAACCTAATTCTCTGATACCACTGTAATGACCCGCCATCCGACTCCACAGAATGACGCATCATTAATAAGAAAGAAAGGGATAGTAAAGAGAAAAGAAAGAGAAGAAAGAAGAAACAATATCAGAATCTCAACAGCGGAATGAATAAATTATATTAATAACACAATAATTACATAGTATACATCACTAATCAGAGTTACACTGAATTTATATCACATACTAGACAGTTATAAACACCTGTCTAGTTATACAGCTCAATACATCACAACAAAGAGATACAACACAGAGTACACACAGCGGAACTATATATCTAACGGAGAAGCCTCCTGCTCCATTTCTCCTTCATAATTTGTCAAAGCTAACCTGAATCCCTTGGCTACTCGTAAAAATTTGAGTACCCAAGAGTTTAAGAAAATAAAGATAAACTCCGGGTCAAACATGGGTCTGGTGTGAGTAACAGATTAAAGTTGCTTAACTTTGAAAAACCTTTGAAAAGAAAAGGTATCACGTAAGACTTCCCACACATAAACATGGAAAAGTTTTTACCTTACGTTAACCAAAACATTTGATAGGAAATCCAGTGATATTATAATAGGTCTAGGGTTTTCAAGTAAATATGAAATAGCCGAAATTGTTACATCTATTAAATTCCAGCTACTAGCCACAAAAGTGGGTAATACAATCAAAACCGTTGGAACTTATTGGATTTTGGATTCCATCAATGGCAGGGCTATTGGGGTATCGCCCGTCACAGTACGTGGCCTAGATCAACGTACCGAGGACCACTCTCGATCCCCTGCAACACAAGACTGAAACCATCCCTTACTGGACAGTCTCGAACAAGACAACCCCGCAGTTGGCGTACGATCCAACCGCCCATACAGACGAAATAAAAGGGACCTCTAGACAGGGGAAAATCTTGCTCTCCAGTGGGAGCTACCCACCAAGCCTTGCTGCACCTCCCCTGTTTTAGCCATTCCCGGTTGATGAGGCTTGAGGCTACGATTACCTTTAGAGAACACATCTCTTAGAATGCTCATCGTCCACCTGACGATGTTCTGAAAGCATTCAATCCATACAAGTTCGTTCCGGGTTCGAACGAAACCGAAGGCATTATCTCGTTACACTCATTTTGGAATCACCCTCAGAGTTAACGACGATAACCCTTGCACTCTGAATCACCATCTCGAACCTATAAGTACTATTCCGTCAAACTCATCACGGAATCATCCCCAGAGTTATACTGACGTATAGTCCTTACACCTCGAGTCTTCACTCTTCACAAGAGATTCACGACCTATCGTTAATTTGGATCGATGTGGTTTTCAGATATTCAATATGGAAACCCGATCTCGGTCTCATCGAAATCCAAAGCGTGTCTTTTAAGGCCAAGTTGTTTTAAAGTTTAAAACAATTCAATTATCTATATACACACAGATAGATAAACCATAGATTCACAATAGGTAATCAACATTATCATCACAATAGATAATCTATATTATCATTATCAAAAGATAATCCAAATCATCATCACAATGCAACCAATGAATCTATATCACTCAACATTATTTATCTCATATCTGAGATTCAAACCAATCAAGGCAAACAATATCATCTATCCATATAAGCAATGATCTATAATCACCATTTATAATTAATTTAAGGTGAATTAAGTTAACTACATCATTTCCTAATTAATTTAAAGTGAATTAAATTAATTACTTCATCAATATAAATTTTACCTACATCATTATTAATTAATTACAATTACTTAATTAATTAATCTCTAATCAATCACCTTAATTAATCACCCTTGATTAATTATTCTTAATTACATTCAAGTAATCATCCTTTAATTAATTTTACAAATTAATTAAACTTAACCAAATTCAGTAATTAACCTTAATTACTTCACAAATTAATTAATTATAATTAATTACATTAATCCTTAATTAATTATATTAATTAATTATCTTTAATCACTTATTATTAACTAATTAATCTTAATTAATCAATCTTAATTACATCATTAATTATATTAATTAATGATTTCTAATTACAATTTAATTAAGTACCTTATTTAAATTAATCACATTAAGTAATAAATCTTGATTTAAACCATAATTGTTAATCACCCTTGATTAACCACATTCTGTAATTAACTACCTTTAATTACTTTACCAAATAAATTAGTTACTCCATAATTAATTATCTCTAATTAATCCTTTCTTTAATTCACAAGTAAATATACTCAAATTACTTCAATTATCAAATCACCTTCAATTTAATTACATATAGTAATTACCCCTTAATTACTTCCCTAAGTAATTACTCTTAAATAAATTACATTAAGTAATTATACTCCACAATCATCAATTGATTAAATTAATTAAAGTGAATTAATTAACTTAATCTAATCAAATTAAACTCAATTAATTACAATAAGTAATTAATTCCTTAATTACTTCCATAAGTAATTATACTTAATAACTTACACAAATGATTATCTTTAAATTAATTAATCTAATTAATTATTAAAATTAATTAAACTAATTAATTATTAAATAATCCTTAGTTAATGACCTTCATTAACTTTTTAACAATTCATTAGTTATTTCTAAAATAATTAAATGATTTTAATCATTATTAATTACAAATTAATTAATCATTAATTAACCCCATTAATTAATCCCTAATTAATTAAATAATCGAGTGTTAATCAAAACTTAATTAATCCATTATTACTTAATTAATTAAGTATTAATCATTAATTAAATACAATCTTATTAATTAATGATTCATAATTACTAGTTAATTATTCTAAGAAAAATAATCCTAAACTTTTAAGATTAAACCTTTAATTACTTTAAGTAATTATTCATTCATTAATTTATTAAAATTGATTATTTACTCATTTAATTATCCTAATAATTAAATGTATAACAAATCATTAAACTATAATTTAATTTCAACAAGTTTTAAAACCAATTTAAAACTTATACATTATATGATAAATAATACTTATAAAAGAAATTTTTACAAGATTTAAAACCAATTCTTTTTAAATTCAAACATTCAAATCTTACATTATCATTCAAAACTGTTAAAATACTTAAATCTATAAAACTTGAATTTATTTTAAATCAAAGATTCAAAATCAGATTTGAATCAGTTTAAACTTTATTTAAAACATTTCTTTACATATTCAAATTCCAATTTAAATTCAAATTTCTTTTAAAAAATCACTTTTAAACAATAAATCCCTTTAAAGTTATTTTAAACAAAATTTGAATTTAAAACTTATTTATATCCGGTTATGACTCAAATTAAATCTTGAATCAATAATTTAAAATTAGATTTAAAACTTAATTTAAATCTCTGCTTTATACTTTAAAATTTAAGTTTAAATTTGGGAAATAGGTCAAGTTTTAAACTTGAACAAACTAACTCGAGCTACCCATAATTCGCTCAAGTAAGATACTAAATAATTTCGAGTAAAACTCGAGTAACTTTTCATTTGCATTTATTCAAAATTTACAGTATTTTCAGGTTTAATCTATAACCTGCAACCACCTAAGTACCCAAGCCCTCAACCAATTTACTTTGAGACATTCATCCCACAACTTCGAGCAGAAACACAAGAAACCCGATACAAACACGAGAACCATTCTTTCCCAAACAACCACTGACACCCAATCACCGTGCACCTACACCAACGCCGCCATCACCTCCAACCATTCGCGACCCCTTGCGCATGTCGGCGATCACCATTTAACACAATCCCGATCATCAAATAAACTACCGAACCCCAAAATCAAAATATGCCTCGAGCTCCAAAAACTGTAAAAATGACGCAACCTGGAAACGCCTCAAAACCCAAACTCCGATCGCCTGAGAAACTTCACCTCCGGCCACCTCCTCTTCCATACCCCATCTACCTTCTCCTCGAATTTGGGACAACTCGGTCACTTATGGAAGTCGCACCGAACAATTTCTTCAAGTAACAGAAAACTAGGGTTAATTACTTTGATCCCAAATTTTTACTGCCTCACTGCATTAATCTTTCAATTACCATTTTTCCTTGAAAACTTGATCATCACTACATCACCGAATAAAACCATGGCCACCCCGACCTTCTAGGATGACAGTTACAACCCAAAACCCTATTTTTGAATAACCCAGAAATGCTCTATCATTCTTGAACTAAAATTCCTGATATTAATTTTAAAATTCAAGTATTGGTTTGAGAAATCGATTTATACTCTCGAATTAATGAAACTGGATGATCTAATTTTTGCTTACATACAGTTGTTCTGTTATTATTAAGTTTCCAGAGACATTACATTTTTCACTTTATTTATCATATTTTTCCATATTGAATAAAAATTAAAACTGTAACTCATGTGACATACCATACTTTGCTTGAATCTTAACCTTAACAAAGATTTGAATATAAGGTCATGATTTTGATCTGGATTTAAACTTGGAATGCTAGAACAAGCAAGATCAAGCAAGAACATATTTCAACAGCAAACATATATTTAGAAAACATACATGTTACAGGGAGTTCCATCTCATTCATCCACTTCAATATGATTATCACAGGAATAAATCAAACAACTATATTTACTTAAGAATTTTAGTTAAAAATGTTACTCACTGATTTTATGAGCAGAGCCTTTGTGTTAAAGAAAAACTTGAATCTGATTGGTGCTTTAAATTTGAAAGCTTCAGATTTCTTTTAAAAACCTTCATCTTGTTTCAACTGCAAATGCTAGCTTCCAGATCCCATTTGCATGTTCCCAGATATACAATTTCATGCATGCACTACCCACATGCTTTCCAGGAAATAGAATTGCAGGAATGATTGAGCTATGTAGTTGCAGATTTGATGTTGAAGTGATAAAAAATTATTATTCAGGTTAATGAATTGAAGAATGAATTTCAGGTTAATGTATTTGGGGAGCTACAGGTTTACACATGATTTGCTTCTCAAGTTTGAAATATGATTCAGATGGTTTTGGTTCAGGAGAAACATTGATTTTTGAGGGGAAAATAGATTTGTTTGAACAGAATTTGTTTTTGAATGGAGATGGTTTCAGATTTCAGATCTGAATATTGCTCTTGAGTTATGAAGAAGAATAGGGAAAAGAAAATGAAGTAAAGAAGAAATGTTTACATAAGCAAATATTTGATTTAATTAAAAATAAAAGAAAACGAAATTTAATGAGACACTTGTTTTGGTTTCTAACATTTGTCACTTAGATTAATTTATGGTAAACACATGTCAATTAGTGTCTTAAGAAACTTACACATGTACTAAGAATATTTTAGTTTTAATTTAAATTGTTTGTAAATACTTTAAAACCTTAATTTATTATTCTTATGTATATAAATGAGTTTCTTACATTTTTTATTTATTAAAAAGAAATGAAACAAACAAATTATGAATATGAGCTTATTCAAATATTTCTATGTATTTATTCTTTTAAATTTCAAAACATCAAATTCAAATTCATATTAAATTATAAACTTCAAAATAAAAATCAAGTTATATATGTATGCATATATAACTCTTATTAAATTTTAAAATAACAAATCCTATTTCTAACAAAATTTATTTATGTTTATAAAAACTAAGTATTCTCAATATCATTTGAAAATAACAAATTAAATAATATTTAAAATGATTTATAAAAGAGATCATAAATTACTTCTATTACTTAATAAATTAAGATCATATGTAAATTTTATTTTAAATTCTTATATATAAATTCAAGCAATAATTTAAAAAGAAAATACAACTAAGTTTTTAATGTTAATCTAATTTAAATTCATATTCAAGTTAATTAAATATAAATTTAAACAAATAAGATTTATCTTTAATATTTACAAACCATATACTTGTTTATTGAATTGCTTTGAAAAGCTAAATGTTAAATTTAAATCAAATTTCCAATTTACCAAATATAAATTAAAACTAGAAATTGATTCATTTACTAAGTTCCAAATCAAAGTTTATCAATTTACAATATATACAATATTATAAACAGAAAACAATTAATTAGCTTTAAAAAATATAAGCTACCAATTTAAATATTTATTATAAGATGATTATTAGATCAATTCAAAATTTATTATCATCAAATTAAATTTATAACACAGATTATTAAATTTATATTGCCCAATTTCCGGGATATCACAAAATCAACATGCATAGATTCCATAATCAATTTCTCTTTACACATGGAATACAAGTTATTTAATTGAATAAAATAACGGAATTTAAAATTTTGAAAAGTTTTCAGTTTCCCATATGAAATCATTAAGTATCTCAGCAAATCTGTAACTACAGTAACAAGAGATTGTATATCTCAAATCTCAACACATAAAGAAGAAAATAAAGCAGAAAGAAAAAAAAGACTGTCACTCTCTTTTAAAAAGAAATCTGAAAATAAGTCCTTGTTTTCAATGAACTTCAACCAGGAATAAGTGAGAGCTTCAGATTGAAACTCAGTTTCAAAACCAAAAAGGAGAATCAAAGTTCAATGGAAAAAAAAGAAAGCAACCTGGAAAACAGAATGAAACCAAGAAAGAAAAAAAATGAAGAGCAATGCAGAGCTTCAGTTTTTTTTTTAAAAATGGCAGATCACAAACAAATCTGAAAGTATGCAAGTTCAAAGCTTCAACAAGCTTCGGATTTAAAAGTTTCAAAGTTCAAACCAAGGTAAAGAAGGAAAATTTAAATCTGGAAATCAAAACCTGGAAGAAACAAGTTTGGCTGGAAAAAAAAGGGATGAAGGTAAGTAAATTTCTTTTTTAAAATTTGAGTTTGATGTTAATAGTCAATAATGAAACAAAACCAAAATGCAGATTCAATTCGAAAGCAAATGTAAATTGAAGTCTGCAGCCTGGAAAATAAAATAAGTTTGAAGCTTTAAAACAAATTCAATCTGTAAGTAAAAAAAATTCTTTTGTTTGTTATTAATGGGGTAAGTAACAGATACAATAGGAATTTAAATAAAGTTTTGTATTAATAAACTTTTGCAGATCAAAGGAATAAAGTGAAAAAAAGAAAATATACAGGCTTTGCTTTCTGTTCTCTATTTCTTCCTGTACAACTCCAAGGTGAGAAAATTTCTCCACCCTGTTCTTTGTTGTTGTTTGTGGTAAAATCATCCAAGCTTTCATTAATGAGTTTGTGTGGTAGGTTAATTGATTCATGCCTGAGTATATGTAGATATCACCTTTGTTACATTCTACAGTTTAATAAAAAATCAACTGTAAGCAAACTATCCTAAATAAAGCTTAAATTTGTGTTATGCTTTGATGTTTATATTAATTCTGGGTGAAAATTTGTTTGCATGGATGGTAATTAGCTAGAATATGATGTGAGTTGCTTTGTAATTCATGCATATGCCTGGGTACATTACAATATATGTCTCTGATATATATATACAGGCTCTTGATCATAAGAAGAAAAAAAATCCAATTACTCCCTATATAATCTGTTGTAGGCTTTAATTCCTGAATAAAAAAAAAATCATATGAATACAACATCAATCTAAAAAATAAATTCAAACAGATTTATCAAGTGATTTTTTTTTAAAACCCAGGATATACAGTGATGACCAAAATAAGTGGAAAAAATCAATCAGTGAAATTCTAAGTTTCAAATTAATAACTTCACTCGAAATGATGAATAATGATTTTTGGTAAAAGTTTCATGATTTTTAAGTTTAAAAATCGAACGAAATTGTGAGTTGAACAGAATTGATATTTCGTCAAACCCGATGATTACGGCGACGTTGGACTCCGCGGTTGTTGTCAGAGATGCTTGAGTAGACATTGGATTCGAGAAAAATACTAGTTGATTTTTTAATTCATCATAGGCGAAGATTTGAATTAACTTAGGGTTTTGGGGTATGTTGGGTTTGCTGTTCACGAGCAAATTGTGTCATCGTCACGGCAATCTGGGCGATCGCATCAGGGGGGAATTGTTCGGGGGTCTACGGGGGAGCTTCGGTTGTGGTGGCAGGGTCGTTAGTGGACGATGTTGATGGCAGGTGGTGGATTTAGGCAGCTGGGTTGGGTTTCCTTATCGACCTAATAGCGTATTTCGATCTAGTGATGAATTCGTCGACGTTGTATCGTTGGAGCATTCAGGTGGTGGATCATCGACATGCTGATGGCCGTGGAAGGGGTTGAAAGCGATTCCATCGCTTGTACATGTGCATGGCGTATCCACAGTGTCAATGGTTTGGGGAAGAAGATGGTTCCTGTTCAAGCGCGAGGGTCAACTCGAAGTCGAGCTCGAAGCAAATCTGTGGTGCGCCAGGGTTAAAAGTTAAATGAATTTTAAGTAAAGAAAAAATGTACAGGGGTCCATTTTTTGTTAAAACTCGAAGCTGGGTGATTTCGCGTGAGTAACTCGCGGAAGACTTGGGGATTTTGTGTGATTAGCTAGGGTTGATAACGTGGAACCCATATTTCCAGAATTTAAAAAGAAATCATGTTTTGAGGTTTAAAATTTAAGAATAAATTATGTACCGATTTGAAAAATAAATAAAGATGTGAAATTAGATTTTCAAATACAAAAGCAAAACAATGTTTAAGAAAATATAAGGGTGACATATGGAGTTTTAAAGCTAAAATAATTTTTATAATAAATGAGTTTTAAAAGAAAATAAAATCTAAAGTAAATTATTAAAAGTTGATGGATTATAATTAAGGGTAATTGATTTAAAGATAAATTTATTTATGAAAGTAAATAAAGATAATTACTTTGTTTAATTGAATGAAGCTAATTACTTAGTGAAATTAATAAAGAATAATTAATCAAGGGTTAATTAATTAATTAAAGATAATTAATTAAAGGGTGAATTAAATAATTAAAAGTTAATTATTTAATAATTAAAGGTTGATAAATTATAATTAAAGATTAATTCAATTATTAATAAAGGGTTAATTAATAAATGATTAAAGAATAATTAATCAAAATGAATTGTAATTCATTAATATTAAATAACCAGGATTAGTAATCCATAAGTAGTTAATCTGATTTGAATTAATCAGATAAATTAACCGACCTTACTTATGGATGTTTGGATTCTATTGGATGATTGAATTGTTTGATATCCCTGATTGTGATGCTCTGTTTGATTTGAGCTATGTTTACTGTAATCTATTACCTATGATATATGTCCGTGATTTGTGAAGGGAAGATAAGCGTTACAATTGATTGGTACCGCTTATCTAATATAAGCGTTATGGTTTATACCGCTTATTAAAAATAGTACTTGAATCTGTGCTGATCGATGCTGTGGCATTTTTATTGTGTAAAACCCCTGGACCACACTTATACACACACAAATATGGATTGCACGTGGAAATGGGTTAAGTCACAGATTTTGAAATAGTTTTAAAGAATTGCATTTTGAACCCAAATTAGTTTTGGAATTAGAATTTAAAGCTTTTGAAAATGAATTTCAAAAAAATAAAAGTTATTTTGAATAACTTGATTGAGTTTTGAAATTTAAATAATTTGATTTAAATTTGAATTCAATATTTGAAATTGAATTCTATGATTTGGAAATTATGGTTTAAAAGGGTCATTCAACTTATAAATGTGCTTATATGGTTTTAAACCATTTTAAAAGTGTTGTTTTTGGGAACTTGAATTTAACCCAAGAATTTAACTTGTATAGATATAATTGAATTTTTCTGAAACGGAAACTGTTTGTTTTCGAATAATAAAAGCTTTTACATAAGAAATGAGCTTCCAATTTGTGTAAAAGGTTTCCAAGTCTAAAATGGAAAATATTTTTCCAAATTATGAATAAATCTTTGGGAACATGTTTTGAAAGCTATAAATCTTTAATTTAAAGATTTCATTGAGTTAATCCAAATTGAAATGAAAATTGTTTTGAAATCTATGAATAGATCTTTGTGAAACTAGGTGAACTTTGTAAGATAAATCTTTTTGTTTAAAGATTTGAAATGGTAATTTGTTTAACCATTTGAAGCAAAGCTTTGGATTTTTAAGTTGTGACTTAACTGAAATTCCATGTCCATATGTTTTTAAATATTACGCTCACTATTCGGTTTAGCCGGAAGAGGACCTTTGTGTCATATAACCCATTCCGAATAGTGATACGACGTTATGGATTGCATTTGAAGACCGGTGTTGAAGACCGGGTGTCTTCAAGAACGTTAGGATAATCTATCGATTGTCTCTGCACCGAGTAGCTACGGTTTAGAGATTCCCTAAGTGATGGGAAGTCCGATCCGGATTGTGGATACCCGGATTTGCAAGGGATTCTTCGGAAGTACCTTCGGTTCTGTTCGAACCCAAGACAGACTTGTATGGTTGTATGTCCGACATTACACTTTGAGATATTAAACCGATCTCTATCAAATACATTTCTGCTTGGTGGCGGAGAATTTATTCTCTTAGCTTAACACCCTTCTATGAGACGTACGAGCTCAGAGGTTATGTAGTTGATATTTATCAGTGATATATTCCCAATTTGGTAGTGTGGCATGCTAAGTGCTGCTGTGTGTTGATGATCATTCGTTGATCATTTGTGATCAAAGCATGGCTTTTTATAAAGCGTAACTTTGTGGACGAGACTGCATCAGGACCTCACACCCCGGAAATGGTCGAAACAGGAAAGATGCGGTAAGGTTATGAGGGTCGTGCCCTTTAGGGGTTGTCATTCCCTTCTGGAAAAGGGTGGTATCATGGTATGGAGCCCAGATATTTCACTCATGTGGATACTGCAGATCTATTACTTTGTGATTGCTTTGTGGTTATTGGATTAGAGGTACCTCGGATAAAGGTCCCAAAGGACCGGGGGATGGCACGCTCGAGTAGTAGTTACCTAGTTACAGAGGTAACCCGACCTTGTGTTGGCAGAGATCGGGTTAGGTTCTCGGGACGTCCCTCCAGAGGCGATCCCATGGACAGTAGGAAGTTCCTTAGCCTGACCATTTGTTGGAAATCCAGTCAAAACAATACGTGCCCTGTACGATTTTAGTTGTATAACCTCCCACGGAATGTGGTGGTAACCTGCTACTGAACATGGTAGCTATAGTAGGCATAAGTGCGAAATGCCTATGCTGGCTAGGATTTATATTATACTTTCGAAAGGGTTTTTCTACACTGTGCACTTATAATAATAATATCAAAGAATTTTCTCGTATCAAGCATATTTGACTATCATAAGGAGAAATCTTCTCCAATTCTGCATTTTGCATTGTGTGTGTGGCGGGAGGCCTTATGGTAGTTTCATTTTCTAAAAAGCATTACGGATTTTTAAATTTAAATTCTTTTCTTGTTTTAAAAACCAATTGCTTTTGTTTGCTCATACCAGTCCCATGACTGACCTGGAGTTTACTGTTCCTATCCTAAACTCTGGGTGCCCACTATTTTCCCACATGGGCAGTCTAGAGTTGGGTTTTTTTAGATAGTCAGGTTTAGTAGATTATCTGGAGCTAGTTTAGTCTTTGGATCTGAACTGCACTTGCTCATCTTTGTGCATCATGATTGGGAGTTCGAGCTATTGCTGGATTGGTGTTTTGAAGATGGAGTTCTTCCTTGAAGATCACCTTAGGGATTTTGTTCCGCTGCTGATGTTATCTTTTCTTTCCGCTGCTATTGTCTTGTATCATATCTTTGATGTATATTCATTGTATCATTCTGTTGTATCAGATATTATATCATGTTGTATATCAAATGTATATTCTTTTTCTTCTGCTGCGTTGTACTTAATGTGTTATAAGCTCCGGCACGACTCGAATTTCAACGTTTGAATCTGCGGCATTCAAGTAAAGTGGAGTATGGATGTCGATTCTCGAATTCTGGAATTTGGATCGTGACATTCAGATTCTATCTATATCAGAATTTCATTTGTTCAATTAACAAATAAGTATTTTAACAATTTTAATCCTGTTAATTTCCAATTAACAGATGCCCAAAAATTCGGGTTGTCACACAAATACAAAGATTTAGTAAATTAAATGATGAGTACATACCTTAGAAACCCGAATATTTTAGGATTTATCCTTTTTTAGTAGAAACACAGTTACGTTTCTGATAAGAAAACTAAGTAGGAACATGTCTTTGGACTGTGGTTCCAAATTCTTGATCTAAACTTCACACAAATCAATTAGCACTTTATAAATACAATAAAAACTTGCATGTTGGTTCTTACATTAGTAAGTGGCTTAGAATAATTTCACTGTCATGTAGGGTTAATGTTACTCACTTTATTGAGAATCATAAATGAATTCACTTCCTAGCAGGAACATAACATTGTCCAATAATACTTTATATTAAATTTATGATATTAGATATGACCTAAAGTTTCACGAGTGATTTTGAGTAATTGAACATTACAGCATGGAAAATCATGTATATATTTAAAGCCCAATAATTCTTCAAATCCCATTAACTAGTTCGTTTAACATTTTTTACATGACATTTGGTGCTTATTCGACAATAAAATAGAGAAGGGATTAGAGTTTATTTTATTTGCATTTGAAACTAGCAAACTTTACAAAGAAACTAATCTAACAAGTAAGGGGAAAAATCATACATTTCATAGTTTGATAATTTTATAAGACGAGCAGTTCCATTATAAGCAGTAAAATATGATTTCTATACCTCATCTTACACTTAAATAATAAATGGTACGACATTCACTCTGTAACATATAAATCTTATTTGCAAATGTGTTTGATATAAATTCATATGCATCCACTTTTAGTTTAGGTACTTAAAGTTTTATAACTAACCAGTTTTCTAGAATAAGCAAGATCACCTCCATAAAAATCTAAATCACACAAAATAATTATTCTACATATAACAAATAAATTCATTGTTTAATAACAATGGATGCCAGTTCTATCTAGCCTAATAGTGAGTTTTCTTACAATAATAGCTTCCAATCTAGTATTGGTATGGCACCTTTCGAGGCACTCTATAGAAGGCCATGCCGATCTCCTTCGTGTTGGCTTGAAGCCGGTAAGAAGCTAGTTTCAGGTCCATATTTTATTCGTGACTCCATAGAAACGATTGACCTAATTCGTCATAGGATGAAATAAGCTTAAAGTAGACAAAAATCCTATGCCGATAACCGAAGAAGGAAATTAGAATTTTCTGTAGGAAATTTGGTATTTATTCATGTTTCACCTATGAAGGGTGTTGTGCGTTTCAGTCGTTAGAGAAAATTAGCACCATCACCGAACGCATTGGCTCCATGTCTTATCGCCTTTTATTACCGGCTTAATTTTCTGATATTCACGATGTATTCCACGTTTCTCAACTATGAAAATGCCTTAGAGATTCTGATTCAATTCTTGAGCCCAGTGTTACTGAAGAAATTGAAATTTCACCTAGTTGACTTACGAGCAACATCCTATTCGTATCATTTCTATGAAGGTTGAACGCCTTCGTAATAAAGATGTTCCGCTTGTGAAAGTTCAATGGTCCACAAATCCTAAGGATTGTTCTTGGAAATCCAGAGAATTCATCAAGCGAACACATTCAGACTTACTCTCTCGTGCTCCTTAAGGTGAACTTCTCACTTCAAAATTTTCTTTTGTGTTATTATGCCTTAGAGTGGTTGTTACTCTTTATTTTCTTCTTAAGTATTGCGAGGACGTAATTTCTTTAAGGAGGTGAGTCTGTAATAACCCTCATATTTTATGATTATGTATTTAAATGTTTTATTTAAATATAGCATCGTTAGTTGAATGTAAAATCCGAAATCTGACTTTTTGTAAACACTCGAATATGGACTCAGACCACTTCCATTGATTTTAAAACGACATTTACAACTTGTTTAAGTATAAACATTGATATGTTTGAAGTTGATTAGGATTTTGGTATTTTCATTTGGGCTTTGGGTTTGGTTCTAGCCCACTAACCCAACAAGAGAACCCAAATGCTTCTTTCTAATAGCTCCCACTCCACTCCTCTTCATTCATTCATTCCATTATTCCTAACACTCAAGCCCTAAAGGGAAAAATAGGGGAAAAGAGTGGAAATCAAAATTCCTAAGCCCTAGGTTCTTAGGAAATTCAAATTCATGTTCTAAAAATCAAAGAGAAGCTTAGGTAAGCATCCTCTTCATCTTCTTCATCTCAATCCCTCTTCAATTCTTGATTTTTCCTATAATCTAACTTAGGAAATTCAATGCAATTGCTAATAGATAGAAGATTCTAGAGGTGTTGTTGAAGAGAAATCAATCTTAGCTTGTTTTAGAGCTTCTCAGTTGTTGTTTTTGAATTTAATGGCGAGCTCTTGAACTCACATCTATGTCTATAGCTTTCACTGTTGTTAGGAATGAATTCCTAACATCTATTTCATGTTCATTTTCTTTTGATTTGAATTGGTTTGGTGAATTTTTCAATTTTTGGTATTTTGAAGTCAAACCTATGAAAATCCTACTATGGATGTTTGGACATGTTGTTTGGAGTGTATTGAAGAGCCTATAGGGCTGGGTTGTCACTTGGCATAAATCTTTAACCTCCGCCGCTCGTTCGATCGCTTTCAAATTGATTTGGCCATCATTGGCCTTGGCAAATTTTGCCCTGAGCTTCAGCTCAGACGTCTGGTAGAATGCTCAGACGTCTGAGGCAACAGAATAATAATTCCAAGCTTATAGCACAGTGGTCTTAGGTTATTCCCAAACGTCTGGGCGATCTGGAAGAAAATTTTCAGATCTTTAGCTCAGACATTTGGGAAAACCACGATACGTCTGGCTCGATTAATTTTAGCCAACTTGCCTATTTTTAAGTAGGTTTCTATTTGAATCGATTTGTGTTGATCCGGTTATTTGTTGTCATTTATTATCGACTTTGATGACTTCTTTTCTGGAATTTTGGGAATATCCATTTGATGGATTCGATATCTATTTTCATGGTTTTAATTCACGTCGTCGAATGTGAATTTTTGGTGATAGATTATTTTTACAATCATTTCTATGACTTGTCACTTTAAAATACAAAGTTTTCTATACTAGTAGTAAATACTCAAATTCTTTCACAAAAATGATTTAAACATTTATTTTAATACAAAGCTAGTTTTTAAAACCGTATTCCAATCTATTAGTATATACAAACCTTTATCTCATTCATTCGAGAAATCCAATTAAATGACTTAGCAAAATAAGTGGTGTGAAATACTTGCGTTTACTTTGTTGGTTAATTAATAGACTTGCTAGATTGAAATCTTGTGACAATTTTCGAGTGGAAATCTACAATTTGTTCGTAAATATTCAAGTTAAGCCAGTGGTTACGGGACATGAAGCTAAACTCATTTATTTACTAGCTTGTGTAATTTACACTTTTATTGACCTATAATGACCCTTTTTTGGTTTAGACTAGCGATATGTGATGTCTCTTAGTTCGCGTGGGGGACTGTACCCCATTTTGTGGAGTTTCGTCTCATTTTTTATGGGCTAGCGTCCCATGGTTTTTTTATGGAGTTCGATTCATCGGGCGTACCATTGTAATACGTCATTGTTCCGACTTATTTGAGTTTTAGGTTCCTCAGGTGTACCGTTGTACGGCGTCGTTGCACCGGCTCTATGGGTTAGCGACCTATGGGATAGCATCACATTTTTGAAACATGTGTTGGTGAGTATTCATGCTCCCGTTTGTTATAGGCCTTCCCTTTTTATGTTTTCTGAATTCTAGTTGATAATTTCTAGAATTTGTGTTTCACCAATTTTTGTTATTGGCATTGATTAACTCTATCAATATTTTTGATTTGGTGAAGAAGCTAAAGAATATGACATTCTTTTTGATGTTTTGAGAAAACTTGAGATATTATATGATTTTTGTTGTTATCATATATATTTTTCATATCTCTTATCCTATCTCATCTTGCATGATTATTATAGCTAGACTGATTCATTTATTATTCTTCTTCTTAAATAATACTTCGGTTCGACCGAGGCGTTTTAGGTGCTTCCACTTGACTTCTTAGCATGGACCAGCTTCTGACTTTTAGCTAACTACTTTAGCTTAGTAGTTTTTTTATACATTCGAAATAGAGACTCCTTGATGTATACATATTCTTTTGTCTAGCACTTGTACCTATTCTTTTGTGATGTAGTGGATCTTGTATGATCACTACTTTGAGATACACTTCTATGTGTTATATTCATATCTATTTCTGCCTTAGTGACATGAATATCTGTGACTGATTTATGTTATGCTTATTTTATATTTGTTTCCAAAGGCCTCATAACCACTGTGTAGTAGCTTTGAGTTTGTATTTGATGTGTCAGATTTCCTCTTGAAATGAAATGCATGACGTACTATCTGACATATCGGTACTCACACAAAGTAATTACACAGATGGTCGCTCCTCAACAGCCTTATTCTTCGTACTAATTGATGACATTACCCAGTAGTTTCCTTGGTTAGTGTGAGTATAGAGGTGGGGTGTCACAGCTTGTTACCAGAGCCAAACTTCGAAACAATGTTGAATAATCTAGCAAGGATCATTGTCCCAAGTCTCTATTAGGATTCGTGCCTTAGGATTTAGTTCGTGTCTTAGGACTCGTTCAATCCTATTTTCTTTTATGAAGCCATGTTTTATCAATCAAGTTTGTTTGATATTCATTCTAAGAATAACCTTTTTTCTCTTCTTTCTTTCTTTCTTAAAGAAGAGAAATGCTTAAACCTGGCCGTCCTAGCGCCAGTCAATCCAGTGCTACTCCTTAGGATGGCGTATTCATGCCTGCCTAACAACTTTTGTATCGTGTAAAGAATGCCCAAGCTACTGGACCCATTCCAGTGCCTGTTCATCCTAAATCTGCTTTTGCATGTTTGTGCAGTGATTATACAAAATTGGGTGGAAGGGCATTAAAGGGTTCCGAAAGCGTTATAGAAGTCCAAGCTTAGATTAGAACATGTGATCGCATCTTTTCTTGCATGAACCTTGTGGATCTACATCGAGCCCAAGTGGCTTCTAGCATGCTCTAGGAGAGAGCATTAGTTTGTTATGAGCTTTGATTTCGAAATTGTCGAAGCGGATCTTACTTGGGAGCAATTCTGGGAAAGGTTCGAGTCGAAGTTTGTGTCAGAAGCTGAAAAGGTAACTTTAGCTCGACGCTTTATTAACCTTGTTCAAGGTGAATCTTCTGTGATAGATTATGTCGCATCTTTTGAATCCCTCTCTAATATGGGGACGAGTATATTAATACCCCATTGAAGAAAAATCAAAGGTTTGCGTATGGGTTGAATAGATGCCTTAAAAAGACATTAATTCTGAAACTAGAAATTTCTTTCGATCAGCTTGTAGACATCGCTCTTCGACTTGAAGAGGCCGATAAAGAAAGTGATGTTGAAGTTGTGGGTGCCAAACAGAACTTCAACATCAATAAGAAGAGGAAACCCAATAGTAAGTTCAAAGGCCCTAATCCCAACAAGAAAGGGAAGCAAACAACTTTGGTAGCAAAGACTCCTACCTTTAGTCATGGACAATGCTACAATTGTGATTCTAAGGACTATTGTGCAAATAGGTGTCTAAAACCCCTTTACTGTCGCTATTGCAAAAGTTTGGGCCATTTTTTATCTTCATGTCCCAAACTTCAAAGCAAGAAAGAGGGAAAGCTGAATGCGGTGCAAGTCCCTAGAAATACATCTCTTTGTCAAGGTATTTCTCATTCCGTCCTTGAGGGCATTATTATGTTTCATGATCATCCTATTCAAGTTCTTTTTGATACGGGTGCATCTCACTCTTTTATATTAAAGAACCAGTTGATACTCTATCTTTAAATGTTATGGCTTAAAGATTTCACTGAAAATTGCGAATCCGGTTGATGGATGCGTAACACTCTGTTTATTTTGTAAAGATGTCGAGATTATCTTATGTGATTATGCTTTTTGTGCCGATTTGCATGTTATGCATTACTTACGTTTCAGAATGATTTTGGGAATGGATTAGCTTAATCGTTATGAAGCGCACATCCCGTATCCTGAGAGGACTATCTATCTTCAATATCCCCAATCTGTTAAGCAGATTTATGTTATTCTTAAAGATTCAGATTCCAATTCGGTGGCATCCTTATATTCTCTAAATCCACATGATGACGATAATGGTGATGAGGAAGATGTCACTTTCCTTATTCATGTTGTTCGTGAATTTCCCGACATATTTGAGCCCGTTTTAGGATTACCATCTAAGCAAGCAATTGAGTTCGGAATTAATCTAATCCCTGGAGCTCTACCTATCGCTTGTCCTCCTTATCGTATGTCCAATAAGGAAAATAAGGAGATTCATAAAAAATTATCTGAATTGGAAGCAAAACAGTTTATTCAATTAGTTCCTCTTCTTGGGGAGCTTTAGCTATCTTTGTAAAGAATTCCGATGGTACACTTAGGCTTTGTGTTGACTACCACAAGCTTAATAATCTCAGCATCAAGAATAAATACCCCTACCTTGGATTGATGATCTATTCGATCAACTTAGTGGTGCTAGATTCTTTTTACAATCAGACTTAGCAATCGGTTTTCATCAGCTTCGAATTGTAGAGGATAGTATTCCTTTGACGTCGTTCCATACTTGTTATGGATCTTATGAACGGCTTATTATGCAATTTGTTTTAATGAATACTTCAGCTTATTTCATTGACCTTATGAACCGAATTTTCAAAGACTTCCCCGATCGATTTGTTCTCATCTTTATTGATGATATTCTTATTTATTCTAAAACCGATGAAAAGCATGAAAAACATCTTCGGATTGTGTTGGAAACCCTTAGGAGAATCAATTGAAAGAAAAATTTTCTAAGTGCCAATTTTGGCATTCCTGTGTGAAATTTTTAGACATATTATTTCTGAATCTGGAATTTCCATGGATCCTTCAAAGATTGAAGCGATTCAAAATTGAAAGAGATCGAAGAGTGTGACGGAAATCCATAGTATTCTTGGATTTTCGAGCTATTACTATCATTTCATAAAATACTTTTCTAAAATTTCCGTACTTCTTACTAGTTTGACAAAGAGGGGAGTTAAGTATCTTTGGTCAGACAAATATGAAGTTGCTTTTCAAAAATTAAAAGAACTCCTTTCCGACGCTCCTATTCTTGTGATTCCCGAAGGGAACCAAGACTTGATTGTTTATGCCGATGCTAGTCGTGTTGGTTTGGGAGCCGTTCTCATGCAAATGGAATGTGTTACCACTTATGCTTCTAGGCGATTAAAGCCTACCGAGACTAGATATGCCACTCATGATTTAGAGCTCACGGCCATTGTTTTCGTCCTTAGAATTTGGCGCCATTATCTTTTGGGAGAGAAATTTGTTCTCTACACCGATCATAAATCTTTGAAGTATTTATTTTCCCTAAAGGAATTTAATTTGCGTCAACAACATTGGCTCGAATTCCATTCATCTTATGATCTTGATATTCTTTAAACTCTCGGAAAGGAAAATCGTGTTGCCGATGCCCTTAGCCGAAAGCAACAAGCAGTTGTTTCCATGATGATATCCGAATGGAATGATCTTGTGATTCTGTCCACTTGTGCGATTCAAGATCGTGAATCCGATTCATGTTCATCTCTTGTTTTATGTAGCCTTGTGGTTCATCCTTCTCTTTTAGACCGCATCCTTGAAGCTCAAAAGCAAGATCTCGAATCGGCTCTTCTTAACCAAAGTTGTAGGGATAAAAATAAGGTTGATGGTTTGAAAGACTTTGACATCGATGCTCGCGGAGGCATTCAAAAATTTGGTAGAATTATTGTGCCAAATATCATCGATCTTCATAAAAACATTTTAGAAGATTCTCATCGTTCTAAATTTCCCATTCATCCCGGTAGTAGTAAAATGTACGCGGACATGAAATGGAGAATATTACATGCCGTAAAACACGTCAATGGAGAATATTTATCTATCCACTTGTCATACTATGCAATATAGGAAGCCACCTTCGAAGGAGTCAACAGAGAAGCAAAAGTAGACCGGGAAGTATTGTCGGATTCATGAGTGCTATGGGTACAACACTAATGAATGCAAGCATCTCCGGGATGTTATGGAAAACCTAGAATTCGAAAATGGAAATTGCAACAGTTTGTGAAAATCCCGTAGGATGCGAGTAGGGGACGTCTGACCCCAATCGAGGACAAGCTCTGCGTAGGGCTGAGGAGCCTATGCGGACTGGTGGAAGACTAGAGATAAATACGATAGTCGGAGGACCGCACCAAGCGGATAGGAGTTGGCAAGAGATGGAGCGCTACGCTAGTGCAATTAGGCATGTGGATTTCGAATGTTATTTTTTGCAACCAAATCGGCTACAAACACCCAAGAGTAGATTTATGTAGAGAAGTAAATGAAGAAATTAAAATTAAACCTAAGGAATAGAGTAAGCTAACAGACTAATAAAAGCAATAATCAAGAACACAGAAATTTATTGTGGTTTGACGTTTTGTGCCTATGTCCACTCTGATGATTATCTTTATTGATCCACTAATAGTCTGATTACATCAGCAAGAAATAGGAAAAAACTTGATTACAGTAAAGACTAAAGTAACCAGCAGCGTAAAGATCCCCAAAATGATCACTTAGGCCAATATTTGTACGTGAAGGTGGCCACCAATCTCTTTGAAACTTCGGTTATAGGACCTTCTAACACATATGGGCCCACCAGAGTGATCGTTGGGCCAAATTCTAGTGAAGAGGGATCGGTACTGATCCTTTCATCGGTCGATTCTTGGGCAATGATCCCGATGGTGGCTTCTACATACTTAAATATATTGGATCTTAAAATACCATGTCATTTGGGCCACTGGAGCTGAAATTATAGATTAATCTGTGATTCAACTTCACTTGTGAACTGCTTCCCATCGATTCCTCTAGGTGATTGTATATCGATCCATCTTTCTTTGCTCACTTGACATGCGATCCCTACGGTAGGTTCCCTAGGGTCCATATCATCTGCCTTGGACTTTTAGATCCCAAGATATCGATCGTTGAATGCAAGAATGCACTTGGTCACTAATGTGTTTTGATCCATCCCTGGTGAATTTAAGTATGCCAATCCATCCACTCCATCTATGCCAAGCCCTTCTTTATAAGTCGAAGCTTGACCCTCCAAATCAACAAATCATGACGACCCCTCTTCTACTCAATCGTACCGATCCCTGTGGTGCTACAGCCATGCCGGTCCCTTGCTTGTCTGAGATGAAGTCCACATTTCAAGTAAACTGATAACAATCGAATCTATCTTGTGCAATCATTTCAATATAGCCAGGTTAGGATACCAGGTAACACTTGCCCCCCAAAGTACATCTTGTGAGTAACATGATATGCTTTGCATCAAAACAAATCTGAATTGGTAGAAAGAAGTCCATCTAGCTTCCAGAATGATTGTTATTCCTTTGTTAAATCGTTTTTTTTAAACTTACAAGGGTCGGCATGTAGCATGTATTATGCCGAACCCTCTTTCGAACCATGCTAATAGGGGTCGGCAAGCTCCTTATGCTGATCCCACTCTCTATATTACGCACTCAACATTTCGGACCAAACCCTCACCCACTTATATATAAGCTAACACTTCTCTTTTCTTCACTCATTTAGTCTCTTATCTTCCATATAATCTCGTCTTCCAACCGAACTTTTTTTTACTTCCCTGTTAACCAAACTCTCCCCTCCACTTAATTATCACTTCAACCTGTTAACCCATATATTCACTTGATCTTAATCTATCGCCATGCCTTCGACCAAATCGCAGCCATGTCTTCCTTCGACTGATTTAGGTGAGCTTCCCCTTTTTTCTTTTGATTTTAATGCAATGCAATGGATTCTACTTAGCAGATGAAAATTTAATGGTGTTCAAGGCTGTGATAACAAGCGGCTTGGGAGAGATGGATGATTGGCTATTCAATAGAATGAGTTAGGAAATGGAAGAGGGTGATAGGAAAAAAGATGATGGTTCTAAGTAGTACTTCAACAGGAGGAAGGTTCAGAGTAGAAGAATGAAGGGCGGTTAGGTAGGGTTCGGTTAGGTAGGGTTCGGTGGTGTTGTAGTAGGATTGGGATCGGTGTTAGTGACTCTAGATGAGGGATCGGTCGGAAAATTTTTGATAGAGGGATCGGTAATTTTAGTTGAGGAGAGGGATGGGTATAGGGTGGTGATATTGGGATTGGCATCCTTGGTTTGGCTGAGGGTTCGATATAGTGGTTTTGGATAAGGATCGACATTTCCTTAGGGATTGGCATGGGGTCAGTATTTGGTTTCTCGAACTTGCAAACTAATCTAACTTGACTTATTTGAATAATCATTACTAGTTTTTCTTGCTGACCTTGGACATATGACGATGAATAATATAACGTGCATGCTACTATCGAACTTGATACTGAACAATTAGATTTCTAGAACATTCAATATGGACTAAGTGACAAACTAGTAGATAAAACATTCAAATGAACTTAAGTGACAAACTTCATATTTCCCTATGCCGATGGTCGTCCGAAAGCTTTTGTAGCCGATAAATTTTATTGCCAGTTGAGACGGTTAGTGATGACGGTCTCTCTGGAAAAAACTCCCAAGTCTTATCGTTTTATTTCGTTTTTCTAATTTCAAACTGTTTATATATATTATATACTGCACTGCACTACACTTGTTCACACTCAGCATGCGGGGAACGGGTTAACTTTCCTAATCTTGATTATCTACCAAGTGTAACTAATATAGATTCCATATGCTCGAAGCATTCAGCCGATATGTCTTTTGATTCGGCGATGCAACACATTGGTTCTGAAGCAAAGTCAAGTTCCACAACTATATCTGGCAGGCTTTCTCCCAACCATCATGTGGAACAAATAGAAATTTCTAACCCATGAGTTGATCTTTTCTCAAATATTCCAATCCTTCCAATAGAAAACATAATCCCTGCTCCCGATGCTGTAGAGGGCACTGTTCTTCTAGATAATCTAACGGATTCACAGGCTTCCCGAATTGGTGAGGCTGCTCTCCGTTATCTATGTTCTATTCACGTAATTCTGCTTGGTGACGTCTTGGTTCCTTCAAGAAATGATAGGCCTCACTTTCCACCGGCAGGGTACACAGCATGCAATAAGTTTATGTGTTAGGCTGGATGTGTACAACCCTTCAATTCGTTTATCCGAGACATATGAGATACCTTACGGTAGCCCCTACACAACTTCACCCAAATAGTTATGCTTTCATATATGGAACCTTCTTGTTGGTCATGGGTGTTTTATTTCGTCCACCTACTTCCGAAGATATAAGGTTTGTTTATAACTTTAAACGGTAATCGAGAAGCCCTTCCTATGTCTTTCTCGAACCCGCACCAAACAGCTAAGTTCTGACGGGCGCTTAGACCAAACTCTCAATATTTAAGCATGAATGGTTTTACGTGCGATATCCTCCTGGATTTGTGAGATGACGGTTAGAAGGACCTAAATATTACCTTCACTTCTTTCTCAAGTTCACCAGTCTAATTCATAACTTTTCCTTTGAATCTACTAACATTCCGAGTTCTTTCAGGTGCTCGCCCACGTCGATGGTGCCAATTTTTCAAGGGCTGTCGTTGCCCCATGTTGAAGATAAGGACATCAAACTTCTTGTAACCGATAAGTTACTAACCTTATTCGGGTTGTTGGAAGATGGTCGTATTATCAGGCTTCCTGGAAGTGCAACATTACCAACCAATGTTGTAGAACAAAAAGGGATACCGTCAACCCCGTCGTGCCCCCTGTCAAAGGGACTCGGAACGATACCGAGGAGGGCGAGATTAAAGATTCTCAGGCCGACAAATAGGAAGACGTTGATGCAGGTTCTAGGAAGGTGCCAATGGTCGAATCATCGCAAGGCGCCCAATCCCAAACACCTACAAAAAGAAAGAAAAGGTTGTCATACAAGCTTCATAGAAGGAAAACTGCCACATATCCAAAGTTTATTATTTCTCCTATTGAAGAGGAATCATCCTCTTAACACTTGGAAATTTCATTAAAGGGGATTTTTAATCTTTAAATTCCAGAAGACATCATGACCTATGACTTTATGAACATCAAATTTGAAGGACTCAACTCTCCCACTAGAAGTGGCGAAGGCATCCAAGCTTCTGATAATGGAGAAAAACACCGATGAGCAAGGCTACAGCCACCGGTCTGTTGGGGGAAGGACTAGGACACTCACAACCACATACACTTCACTATACACCTTTTGTTAATCTTTCATGCGACAATTACTAACGCATTCTCATTTGGCCTTTATAGGTGCAATGTCTCAATCCAGAGCCATCAATCGCCTCAGAAGTTCTTTATCATACCACCAATCTAGCTAGGATTTTGAGTCTACCCGATGCATGGGGAAGGATGAGGGACGTGATAAGAATTATCACTCAAGGGAATCATCTTCTTCTTCCAATCGCAAATCCCAGTCCTAGACATCTCATAATGGCGAGCAGTCTACCTTTCCTGCTCAAAGTGGAGACCATCCTTCCTATCGTGGCCCTCATGTTGCTACTTCTCACGAGCAATATTATGGCTCCTCGAGCCCTAGAAAATCTCATGAGCATTGATCAATCAAACATCCAATCTCTACCTCTGATCCTCCTTTGCCGGCTACTGCTCCCGACATTTCCACTGCAAATAAGTTGGCCGAGCTCCAGGACACTTTTCCAAAAATTGGCTTTGATGGCCTCAAATTTCTTCCTTCCATTCACATAATTCCAGGGCATGCCATTGCCAAAGAAAGTTCTCTTTCGTGCATCAATGATGTATTTGTGCAACACAAATCGTTTAAACACTTGGCAGAAAAAGTCTCCGAAGTATCCATCGAGCGACAACATGAGATGGACCGTCTCAAGTTGGAAGCTATGCACTTTAAGGACATAATCAAGCATCTAGACACCGGATTTTTGGAATTAAAAACTCAACTTGCTGAAGCAA
The DNA here is from genome assembly GCA_030765085.1 of Allium cepa. NCBI lineage: Eukaryota > Viridiplantae > Streptophyta > Magnoliopsida > Asparagales > Amaryllidaceae > Allium > Allium cepa. The sequence goes on along the minus strand of CM060931.1, from coordinate 141,399,787 downwards.
AGAGAAACTCTAAGGAAACAGCAGACGTAGAAAGCCATTTGTAAGTTTCTCATAAAGAGGAACTCTACACGGCACTTACTTTAGAAAAGGACTCCTTGCAAAAGGAAAAAGACGCTCCGGCTTGCCGCGTCGTGGAACTTCAAGAACTTTTCAAGAAGGAAAGGGAGGAAAAATTGAAGCTCAAGAAGAATCATAGAAGTACTATAAGGAAGTTGTTGAGGCCAGGATCTTAAAGGCTAAACTCGACCAGCAGTTCGCGAAAATCAAAGCACTTAAAGAAGAAGCTCGAGAAGAGGGCCGAAAAGAGATGAGTGGACAAGTTAACTCCCAAGTAGAAGCTACCATGGAGTCTGGTAGAAATGAGATTAAGGAATTATTCAACCTATTGATCATTGAATAGAATGCTAAAGTCCTAATCCTTCGCGACTTAAGTTTTCTCGGTGAGGGTTATCTCGAATCACTCATTGAAGCTTGGAAGCACATTATCGAGATAAAGAAAAAAGAACTAGGTGAAGCTGAGCACGACGAAGAAGAATTTGCGAGGGAAATTCTTTGTGGAAATATACCCTCGGATTTAACTGCCACAAAGCTTCGATTCTTCAATGTTTCTGCATACACTGAAGGAGAGGAACATATTATTGGATCTTCAGGTACTAATCCTAAGGGTCCTTCTTCATCCCAAGTAGCCGGAACATCAATCTCTCTCGATACGGAGCAGGACCTTTGCTATGATCCAGACATGCCTGGGTTCAATCCAGAATGTTATCCCCCATATTAGAAAGAGTTACTCCGGCAACTACGGAGAGTCAACCTAACGCTGGTACCGCACTTTACTTCTCAGTATATGAAAAGTTTTGTTCGTCATGCGCATTGGTCTCGAGCTAATCTCCCCATTTTTACGAATTTTGCAGGTCTTCCAGGCCCTAGTCGGACTCCTAAAAGTAGTACTGCTGTAGAACAGCAGGAGAAACCAACTGAGGATCCGGCAGCTGTTGATGTTCTAAGGCCCGATGCTTATGTTATTGGGGCTCTTGATGATGAAAAGGCTAAAGAGCCACTTCCAACAGACGAGTCTGACGAAGTAATGATTACTGGTGCCTTTGAACACATCGCTAAGGTTAGCTTGAAGGAACAGATTGGTAAGAAGGAGTTGTTAAAAAGAAAAGTTAAAATTGAACCTGTTGAGGTGGACATTGATGATCCTCATCTTGTGCCACTACAAATTATTCCACTTGGCAAGTTGGTTCCCAGTGAAATTACTTTAAGCTCTACAAGCTCTTCTGCTAAAAGGCGGTAAACGGTCCAAAAAGAGAAGCACAAGTGGCTCTACTCCACAAGAAATCCAAATAACAGAGGAAGTCATAAAAATAACTGCCGCTTCGGCTCAATGTATATTGTTTGCATAGTCGTTTCTTTCACTAGTCGTGGTTGTACAGGTATGAATCCCCATTTTTTTAAATATCTTGTACTAAGATCTCAAACCTTATATATGAATAAAAGTTTTTGTTTTCTGTTGAGCTTTCGTGTGAATTTTTAATTAAGTAGTTATTACTTTCCGTTCAGTGTACTTGTAATTCGCTGTTCGTAAATTCTGGTAACAATTCACCAACTCCATCCCAAGGTCTCCAAGTGGTCATGTCCTCGAGTCGTATCAAATACTAGGCTTGGAGCTTAGTGTTCCATTGTCATAATTAGTGGCTTTTCAAGCAATTGCACTCCCGCCCTCGGTTTTGATTTAGCAAGGCTAGAATTCAGATGGTCGAATTCCATCCTTAGCAAGTTTATACTCCTCTTATCGGTTTTGAGGTAGAGTTCGTGGAATAGAGAACGATCGGGCTCCACTCATCTACTCATTCATGTCTGTATCCACACTCTAGGGATGAGATTTAGTTGATGGGTTGTCGGTTCGCACCCAGTTTACGTTTATACTCTAGTCCGCACTCTGGGGATTCAGAGTTATTTCACGGGCGGTCAATTCATGCCCAATTTATGTTTATACTCTTGTCCGCACTCTGGGGACCAAAAGTTATCTCACGGGACGTCGGTTCACACCCATTTATGTTTATACTCCAGTCCGCACTCTGGGGCTTAGAGTTATTTTGCGGTTGATCGGTTCATACCCAATTTATGTTTATACTCCAGTCCACACTTCGAGGATTTAGAGTTATTTTGCGAATGGTCGGTTCACACCTGATTTATGTTTATAATCCAGTCCACACTTTGGGGACTTAGAGTTATTTCACGAATGGTCGGTTGACACCAGATTTATGTTTGTACTCCAATCCGTACTCTGCGGACTTAAAGTGATTTCAAGGAGCAGGCAGATTTTACTCTTTTTGATTGATTAATTGTGACTTCTTTTAACAATCTACCATCTCCATTCTGAGGCCTCCATGTGGTCTTGGCCTCAAGTCATATCAAACACTAGGCTCGAACCTTAGTGTTACGCTGTCGGATTCAGTGGTTTTTTTGGATAACTATACTCCTGCCCCCGACATTGATTTGGGGAGGCCATAAGTCGGATGGCCGAATTCCATCCTTAGTGAGTTTATACTCCTCATGTCGATTTCAGGCCGGAGTTTGTAAACAGAGAATGGTTGAAATCCACTCATTTATTCATTCATGTTTATACTCATGTCTACACTCTGGGGACTTAGAGTTATTTTGTGGAATAGAGAATGGTCGAAATCCACTGTTCTATTCATCCATGTATATGCTCCAGTCCACACTCTGGGGACTTAGAGTTATTTTGCGGAATAGAGAACGGTCGAAATCTAGTCATCGATTCATTCATGTTTATAGTCCATCCCACACTCTGGAGACTTAGAGTTATTTTGCAGAATAGAGAATGGCCAAAATCCACTCAACGATTCACTCATGTTTATACTCTATTATGCACTTTGGGGACTTAGAGTTGTTTGCGGGCAGTCGGTATCCGCCCAATTTAGGTTTATACTCCAGCCTGCACTCTGGGGACTTAGAGTTGTTTCATGGGTAGTCGGTATTCATTCGATTTATGTTTATACTCCAGCCTGCACTCTGAGGACTTAGAGTTGTTTTGAAGAGCAGTCAAGTCACACACTTTTTTGGTTGATTAATTTGCCCCCCAGAATTTAGGGTTTTGATTTAGTGAGAAATCAGTCGAATCTTGTTCTCTTTGATTTCTATTTCAGTCCCATAGTCTGGGCAGAATTATTAAACGAACAAGTTGACCAAGCTCATCTTATTTGATCCCAACGGGAGTTAATACGATTGATCGATGCCAAACTCTAGGAGCCTATTCATACACGTCAATATCAATCAGTTTTGTTATGTGGTTATCATGCAATGTAAAAGAAAAGATAAATACAGAGGAAACCTAAACTTTACTCATTAAATGGAAGGGAACAACATGAATTGTTTTCTTACATTTTCGAAAAATCAAATGCTAAAGCAAATTCTGAAAATTAATACAACTGAAATGTAGAGGAAATAAGCTAAGTGAAATAACATCGTAGATGTTCACTATTTCATGCTCTTGGAAGTGTAATGCCATCGACACTCGCTAGCTTAAAGTTCCTTTCCAAGCCACTGTTCAATGACATAAGGTCCTTTCCAAATCGGATTCATGTGTGACGGGGTAGGAAAAACCCATTTTAGGATGGGATCGCCAATTTCGAAGGTTCTCGGTCTAACTTTAGTGTTGTAATAGCAGGCGACTCAATGCCGATGTGCAGCTGCCCTCAAATCGGCTTCTTCGTGCTTCTCGTCTATAAATTTCAAATATTCCAAGAGGAGATCTTTATTTGTTTTGGGATCATAGTAAGTCACTCGATGAGAAGGGACTTTGAGTTCAACAGGAATAACAGCTTCTGAAACGTAAGCGAGGGCGAATGGAATATGGCCAGTCGTGGAAATGTGAGTGGTTTTGTAAACGCAATGTGTCGTTGGGAGTTCATCCATTCATTTGCCTTAAGCCTTCTCAAATGCTTCTTCAGAATTTACTTGATGATTTTATTTACAGCTTCAACCTGTCCATTGGCCTATAGGTGAGCGACGCTGCAAATCTCTTTTCAATTCGATATCTTCGACAAAAGTCTTTAAATTCAACACTATCAAATTGAGTCCCGTTATCTTTTACAATAGTTTGTGGAAGACCAAAATGACATATGATGTTTCAGACGATATAGTTGATTACTTTCTTGGTTGTGATTGTGGCTAAGGGTTCTACCTCAGCCCGTTTGGTGAAGTAATCAACTGCAACAATAGCGTACTTCGTGCCACCTTTAGAGATCGACAAAAAACCGATAATGTCTATACCCCACATAGCGAATGGCCTTGGGCTGACCATTTGCATGATTTCTTTTGGCGGATCTTTTCGGACTTTTGAATATATCTAGCATTTATCACATCGTCTTACACAATCAATGACATCTTGATTTACGGTCGGCCAATAATACCCATAACGAAGTATTTTCTTTGCCAGAGTTTGCCCCCTAATGTGACCACTGCATTCTCCTTCATGAACTTCTCTTAAAACATGCTTTATCTCGTCTTGTTTGATACACCATAATAGAGGAACTGAGAAACCTTCCATGTACATAACTCCCTCTTGCATAATATACCATGAGGCTTTGCGAAGGACTTGTTGCTTTTCATTTATTTTCTCAAGCAAGACTCCATGCAGTAAATAGTCTTTAATTAGAGGCATCCATGATTCCCATTTAGATTCCACTCCCAGTGTCTGGTCGATCTCCGTCATGTTTATACTTGGGGTATTCGGTACTTTGATCGGGACCAAGCTCATCTATCGTGCATCGCCGATGCTAGCAAACTTTGCCAATGAATCAGCCTCTCTATTTTAATCGCGGGGAATATGTGAAATGTCATAGTATTCAAATTTCGTCAACAACTCCTGAACTCGGGTAAGGTATGGTGCAAGCCTTTATCCCTTAGACCGATGGTCTCCCCTAACTTGATACACTACCAACCATGAATCGCAAAAGATTACAAGAGATTTATCTCCAAGTTCTCTAATGAGCTTAAGTCCAGCAATTAAAGCTTCATATCAAGCCTCGTTATTTGTTGTTGGGAAATCAAGCTTCAAAGCATAACAAATTGACCAGTTTTCAATGGTTACATGCACAATCCAAGCTCTAGAACAATGATCATTAGATGCTCCATCAGTACACAATTTACGTCGTATAGTAGGGATTTCGTTACCTTCTGGAAGATCATCTTGCACAGTAAACTCTGCTATAAATTCCGCGAAAGCATGTCCCTAGATAACTGTAACAACCCAAAATTTAAACTATAATAATTAATTAACGAATTAATTAAATAATAAAAAAAGTTTGTGAAATTATCATAATTGAGCCACGGGAGTTGTACCATTGTATCCGTGGTAATTTTTCGGTCAATTTTCAAACATAGTTTGTCAAAATCCGAGTTAAAACGAAGAAGTTATGAAGTAAACAAGAAAAGGGAAATTAAAAGAAGAAAAAAATATAAAAATAAACAAGGGTTAGGTCGACCCAAAACAAGGCCAGGTCAACCTCCAAAGGCCAAGGTCGACCTATATGTCGACCCTCACTAGTTATAGGTTGACCGGCTTTTGTTTATTTAACTTATATTTTTCCAAAACGAAGCGAATACGTCATTTTGCAACTTTTCTTCAATCCTGTGCTTTAGTACTTCCATCCGACGGTTCCCAGTGAGCCTATGACGTGGTTGCACCAGATTTTATCTTCAAATCAATGGTCTGAGATTCCTAAACTACACTATAAATAAGACCATTGGGTTAGCTATTTTTCTCATTCATATTTTCTCCTATTTTGGTTCATTGTCAAAGGTTGGACCCTAAATAGAAAATTGTTCTAAGGAGGAAATCTTTTTGATAAAAATATTCTACGCTCTAAAAGTGGATCAAGAAAGACCAAGGACTAGAGCTAAGGACCACATGTGACTGTTTAGTAATTATTTTAGATTTTCAAGTAATTTAACATAGTATGGTTCTCAATAGTTGTAGTATTTCTGCAATTTTAAGACAATTTCTATATAAGTTATTTACAGCTAGTTTTTAAAGTTGTTTTCAGTCTATTTTATTCAGTTATTTTTATTCAGCTATTTTTATTAATTATTTATAGTTATTTACTGTTATTTGCATTTATTTACATCTGTTTTACCTTAGAATTTAGCCTGTAAATTTTAATTTCTTTTTATTCCTTTTTGTGTGAATAAAATATAAGAATGTTAAAAAAAGAATAATTCGCAAATATGGATTAAAATAGAAAACATTAAACTTATAAATTAGATGTAAAATAAAAACTGTAATAAAAGAAGATAGAATGAAATAGGCAAATTTGGGACATTTGCAAGCATGTTTATAACTAGTGGTTATAATTAAAAAGATAAAACGGAAAAGTAACAATTATATCGTAGGTTATAATTAAGTAGAAAGAACAGAATGGCTTATTTTAAGACTTATAATTAAGTAATAAGCAAATATAGCGGAGATAACAGAAAAGTCTTATTTTAAAGACTTAGATTAAGTTAATAATCAAATAGAGCAAAAATAACAGAAGAGACTTATTTTAAGAACTTACACTAAGTTAATAAGCAAAACGTAGAAGCAGGGCCCGTACCAACATCATTCCCTATTAGATTAGGACTGATGGTCTTACAACAAATTAGGTGAGGCTAGGCAGGACCCTTTCAGACTAGGGCTGATGGTGTCACAATAGTTAGGTGAGGCTGAGACACATGGTAAATAAGTGGCCGATAGATAGAAGCTCAAATCGTGGGATTTGGGCAACGGCGCAATTAGATTTTGTTTGTTAGGACCCGTATCGACAGCATTCCCTTTCAGACTTTGACTAATGGTCTCACAAAACACTTAGGTGAGGCTGGGCAGGATCCTTTCAGACTAGGGTTGATGGTCTTACAACAAATTATGTGAGGCTGGGCACGCTTTTGCTGATTAGGGTAAGTAAGAGGTCACAAGAGGGGACGACATTCAGCAGTTACCTACGATGACCATGCATGCGTGTTCGACGATGGAAATTCTATTTAGTTAGAAAATCTTTGATAAATTTTGAAATAAAAATAACTGCAAGCGCACGAAGTACTATCGTAGTACGTAGTGACTACGGGTCGATCCTTAGAGAAATGTTGATTTTAAATCTCTATTCGATTAAATTAAACCAAAGTTGAAGAGAGTATTAAGCTAGAAAAGGAGAAAACTAACAAACTAACAAAATGATAAAAATATGAGAGTGTGAAGGCAATTTAGAGGCAATTTCCACTCTCTAGATCACATAAATCAACAAAATGAAGTTATGATCTCTCTTCTTTTCATTAGTGTAATTAGTTGATGTGCTTATCATAAGTATGGTATATTTATGCTATTAATTAGCCTAATATAAACCATCAAACTATAACACAACCAATACACATTTAACTCTCATAAAATATAACAACAAAGTTGAAAGCAAAATCTATTTTAAGTATGGACTACTTAATTATTATTTAGAAATATAGGCCATCAAATTTTAATTTCAACAACCACTTCATTACCATCATCATATGTAGATGAAAAGGTAATTATTATTTGTGATTGTTAAAGCATAGCCTATTTGGTGTCAACAATATAGGCTATCAAATTCAAATAAAAAAATCAAGTCAAACCGCTTCAAATGTTTCATTGAGCACAAAAAGAGAGCATAAACATCAAAATGTTACATTGACATACTAGAGAGCTTCATTACCCCTAAATAGGAGTTAGCCTCTCATATTTGTTATCAAATCAACAAATGTAGATTAGCTCTAATTCGTGCAGGAAGGTAGGTGGGTAGGTGGGGTCCTCCTTGATCGTCACTTTGAATTATTTCCATCTTCATTCCTTTGTATCTTCTTTGTGCATGTATATTCGTTCATGAAACCGCTTGTAATTAGGTCTAAATTCCTACAAAATAATATAGAAATTTCCAATTAAATTTTCTCAAATTAATATATGCACAAAAATGACCATTTTGCCTCTATATGAAGATGAATATGTGACAGTTTGAAAATAATTTGAAGTTTGGTTTAAACAAGTTAAAATACCAAATATGATCATTTATTTAATTTAAATATATTAAATATGGTGGTAAAAATATGCACATTTACGAGCACATCAAATACCCCCACACTTATCTTTTATTCATCCTTGAATAAAGAAAAACTAAGATAAATCTGTTTTAGTAGGGTGCACGATTACATGGAGCGCATGAAACAAGCTGTTAAACCTCTGAGTGTCCCCATTGGGATGAGTATTGTCTCCTGAGTGTTTTCAGCGATACTACCTATAAAATCCAAATGCAGGGTGAAAATATTTACAAAATGCAAGATTTATTTACAAAGAGACGAATGCGAGTTTTTGAAAATATTTACAAATGAAGGATTTATTATTAAATTAACACGAATAACTTAAATATAGGTTTCTGTTATTGCCGAGAAATTTAATATCTTTTACTTGTCAAAATTTCCAACAAAAATCAAGTTATCATAACAAATAAACTATAGTTTAACTCGTTGTTTCGGTCGATAATACAGTGTCACTATGAAATGGATCCTTAGTTTATTATCAAAGTGGTTTTTTCATTTCTTTTCAATAACAAGTCAAATTAAACAAGTTGAAATAGTGCTTGGATTTTATTCGCTTTCTCTCCCTATTTTTTTGAAAATTTTATTGGTATTTATAATATTTGCATATGCCTAACTCAAATAAACTGACGCCAGATATAGTATGCATGCACTGCCTTGTGGACTTATGTGAGGAGAATACAGAGCGTGGCGAGTGAACACACAAGTGTAAACACTTATCAACTATAGGCGTTTTTAACAAAAGATTTTTTATATACACACACCTAACTCGGATAAACTGAGGTCAGATATACCGATCGTGCACTGCCTTGCAGGATTACATGAGAAGGGTGCAGAGCATGGCGAGTGAATACACGAATGTGAACACATGATTCTAGGTGTTTATTAAAAAATACACATATATACAAGAAATATTTTTTTGTTTTTTAGAAGAGAGTTTTGCACTATCATCTTAGCACCATTTAACTTAGAAGACAAAAAAATGTTATATCTTTGCTTTAAATAGACCACTTTTTAAAATAAAGATTTTCAATTAGGATGTATTTCATAATTAACACATATGAATCTTCCTATATACTAGTTAAATCATTGTTATTTGTAATCAAACTTCGTTTTTATTTTTGTTAAGGCAAATAAAATTTCAAAATTTTCAATTTAATAATCCAAAACCATATATTTATCTTATAGTGTTTCTTTAAGAAATAAATCAAAATGCTTCAGAAAAATTGTTTTTGACAATTTTTTTTAAATTTGGGAAGAAAATGTAAAAATAAACCCTGAAAATTCAGAAATGATTATGAGACTCCCCCCACATTTGATTTTGACTGTGTCCCTACAGTCAAGTGGAAGGAGAAAAATAAAAGAAAAATAAAAAGATGACCTATATTTACATGAAAATGAATGGTATTTACGCGAGATTAGAAAGTATGTCATCAAAAAGTAAATGAAACGGTCCTCTAAAGACTGATTCATCTGTCTCGCCAGGTATGCGAGACATAGCTTAAGCATAGAAAATCAAATCGTAAACGATATTGGAATAGAATATTGATTTGGAAAAATGAATGTCGTTTTATTGAAAACCGTATGAGTTGTTTTATTTTTGATGATTTTCTGATTGATAAAACAATTGATTGAAGTTCAAGTTTATTTTCACCAATTTTAAATTTAAGCCTATCATTGAAACTTCTTTCGAATCATTGATTTCAAAATCGAAATGGTGATTTAAATCTTCCCCTTCAGAATTTGATAACTCATTTTTGAATTCAAAAAATTCATGTTCATTAAATTCGTCTTCCTTTATTGAATTATCAACAACTTCACTGCATGTGTCAAGTTCAAAATCAAAAGTTGTTGTGTTCAAATTTTCGTGATCGGAAAAAGGAAGATCGAGTTTTAAATCGAGTTTCACACCCTCAAAGAATTGAAATCCAACTCAATTACCGTGTTTTCAAAAACTTCATTAAGATTGTTATTTTCAATTTCAAAAGTTGTCATTCGACAATCGTCGATTTGGGTAAAAGATGGATTATTGTTTGACTCGTCGCACGTTGGGATTTGGTTTCGTTGTTCATGTAATTTTTTGTATGTTTCAATCAACAAATCTGTGTAATCATCGTAAATTTCGTTCATTTTTTAACAAAATCCAATTTATATATATTAGCTTGATAATTTTCGATTTGGATGTGTTGAGAAGAATTTTTTTTTCACTCGCATCATAGTTAAGATTATTACCATTGCCAAAATTATTTGAAAAGTGATTCTCATTTCCATTTTGCAATTCATTTTGGAGTTCGAAGTTGTGTTGGCATGAGTTACACTTGAAATCGTTTGAATTTACAAGTGAATCCAAGTTTTGATCACTTTGAAACTTGGCCTTGAACCATTGCACAAATATGAATTACACAAATCATTTATCTATTGATTTTGTTGTGTACAGAGATCAAGTAAAGATGAAATGTTTCAATGCTATTTCGAGTGTCGAAGGTTGGTCATTGTTCTGAAAACTTTGTTGTTCAAAATTCAAATTATTTATACAATGGTTGTCATTAAAATATCCATATGAATTTGAAGTGAAATCATATGGATTATATTCATACGAATTTGGAGTGAAATCATATGGATTATATTGATTTTCACAACTATTGTAAAATTCACGTAAGTGGGGAAACTCAGACATTTTCATGAATGTTTTTTTATAAAGGAAAAATATTTACAGATAGAATTTATTTTCCAAAATGGAAAATTGATTTTTGTCTTTTTTTGATTTTTCAATTATTTTTTGTTTTTGAAAAGATTTTTTTTTTCGATTTTCTAAAAAACTAAGTCAATTTTTTTAGGCTTTCTGAATTTCTGATTTTGAAAATTTTCAAAGGAAAGGAAATGGAAAATTTGTAATTTTTTTTTAATTTTGAATTTTGATATTTTTTTTAGTTTTATTTTTTAAATATGCACGAACTATTGCAACTAAATGAATGCAAGGGTTAATTACAAATGATTTATCCTAAGTTAACCCAAAATTGTGTAATCACAATCTGTCTTAAAATAAACAAGATAGTTCTTAGCCAGGTAACGGGTAAGATTTGTCGGTGCACCGCGAATCTTCGTAGCAATGCAGCCGAAGGTTTAAGTACCTTCAAAGAAACAACCTCTGTAATATTTACGAATCACTGTAATATTTATAGATGGTTATTACTCTGCCGTAGCCTAGACAACAAGAAAGTAAATTGTTCAAAGAGGACAAATTGTCAATAAACAGTTAAGCGTTATTGACTTCTAACCGTTGTTATTAATAAAAACTCTAGGTGAAATGCAAAGAAGAAATTAAACGTGTATTAACAATGCAACAACAAATGGATTCTTTTTTTTTTGCATTTTTTTTTATATAAATGCAAATGCAAACAACCAACAATGCAAAGCAACTAAAACAAGAGATAGAGGTTAAAAGCAGCAAATTTTTTATAAGCAAACAAGCAGTTATTTTTTGACAAACTAAGCGAAGCAAGCAACTCTTCCTATCTGCTTTGGAAACCTTAAAAAAAGATATACAAATAGAACGACAAAAAAGACTTTTTTTACCTTAAAAAGTTTATAAAATCAAATTCTAAAATATCTAGTAATATAAAGAAGTCTACTAATGCTTGAATCCAGATTCCGAATATAAATCCTGAAATAAAGCTCACTAAACTGGATAAAGCGAATAACAGCAACACACACACACACACACACACACACACACACACACATATATATATATTCATCTTTTCTAAACTTAAACATACTAATCTCAGCAAATCAATCAGAAAAAGAAGTAAACAAGGGAAAATAAAGTACTTTACCTTGCCATCATCCATATTTTTGAACAGATTGAGGTAGATGCAGTCGAACGAAAGCGGACAGAAGGCGTGTTGGAAGAAAAGGCTTCTAAAATCCTTTTTTTTGACAAAAAAACTTTAAGCTGCCATTACTTTCTAAAGCTTACAAATATTTTTTGAAGACTCGATCTGTGTCTTCCTTCATACAAACTTACTATATATATATATATATATATATATATATATATATATATATAGAAGTCTAACTGGTATATCCGGTAACTTCAACTTACATATATCGGCTATATTCTTACAATAATTAAAATGGTGTCACTATCTTTCTTTATGCGTTGTCCCGTCCTTTAGCGATGATAGAGAATAAAGTATGCTACATTATGAGAAGCTTTCGACTATTTCTTCATTCGTTGATTATTCTTCTTCTGGAGAATTCTCAAAATATCGGTACTTGATTTTGTATTTGTAGATTTTAGGTAGAAATATGGTTTCTAATTCGTATCTACCATATTTTCTGGATCGTATTCTCTTGCCATTTCTGCATTCATAGCTACTGTTGATAAATCTGGACTGCTATTTTCTTCTTCAGAATCAAGTCTGTCATAAATAAGTACGTCTGTTCCGAGGTTGAACATATGAATTGCTACTGGTAAGGGTAATAAAACCTTTAATTCCATTTCACCCCAAATTTGATATCCAGAACTTTCTGCTTGAAGAACTAAAATTTTCCAATTTGGTGTAGAACTAAGCATTTTGCTGTGCTGGTGATATTGCCATGGCATATGCGCTTCGAACAAAAAAGGTGAACCTTCGTATAACTGAAAATAAGCCTGAAGACTTGTACTAGCGTGAAGTCTTGTGTAACCTTTATGTTTAAAGATCGTCATGCGATAGCTAACTGGTCTAATCCTGTAGCTATTGTCTGATAATAATAATGGTGTTGTTGAACCAATACAAACAATAATACCTGGAAATACTCTTAAATATTGCGCTGCAATAAAGTAGAATCGTTCTCCAAATCTTTTTAGAGTATCTGTTGGTGTTCAGTTATGGAATGCTATCCTCGATACCATTCCATGATCGAACATGTCAACAAGTTCATCTAAATTGTTTGGTAATCTGCCAATGTCTACCTGCATTCTGAGCACATTTGATCTACGATCTTGAACTATTTTAAACTGGATTCCTTGAACTATTTCTTCATAGTATTTCTTTAGTTTAAGCTGTAGTTCTTCCTGATGGTTATTCCAACTGTCGTGCACCATTTTTTTCAATCTTGATCTTGATTTCTATACCTGAATATTTATATAATTCTTCCAAGACCGGTGCTGGTTGTAGTTTTAAGTGATTACTGAACTGTTGATGAGATAACGTTCGTGGTTGCTTAGGTAGTTGCCTCCTTGCTTCGTCTCTATCTTCTACTAATTGCTTTATTCTTTAATTAATTAAGTTAACTGTTTCCTGGTTATAGTTAACTTTCTGGAGGTATTCATCTAAATGCCTGTTTTTATCCATAAGGATATTTATTTGTGTTTGAGCCTTCTTATAGATGTTCTGTAAGTCGTTCATCTGTCTAGTTTGGTCGTTGATTATATTATCTGGGGATTGTGGAGTGGATGAGGCCATTTGAGAGTAAGTTTTGTAAAAATATTCTTCGACATAATAGTTTGGGCCGAAAACCCTCTTGGCTTCATTTAAGGCTTCTGAAAGCGTATAAAAACCTTTCCAAACTAGGTTTTAGAAGTTCTGTATTGCTATCTGGACCTGATTATAGTGCTTGAATACTCGCGTGTAGTTACCCTTGAAAACTACAAAATAAAAATAATTTTTTGCAAGCGGCTTCTGCTGAATTTGGCAGAAGTAATGAGCAACACAATTGCCCAATTATTGTTTATTTTTTCTTTCTATTTCTACTATTCTGAGATTCCATAAATGATCTAATAAGCACTGTTGAGAAGGGTCTGTAATTCTGACTAAAGGTTTGAATCTTCTTGGGTCATCATTCCTGTACAAAATAAGAGATGTTTGTCCAAAAGTCATACGCGGGGTATTAGCCGCCGTCGTTTGATTATTCGTTTGATTTCTAACTGGAGATTGAGCTGGCGAATTACTCAGGGAGTTACCAACTGAAAATGTTGTTCGTGGCGTTTTAGGTGATTGCACCTCTGTTTTTATCAACTGTGAAGTTAATGGAGATTTTTCATTCACCACTTTGTTACTCATCTTAATTATTTCTTTGTCTTTTGTTTTTCTACTCGTTTCTATATTCATGAGATGAATATCCTGCAAATTAGAAAAACTATTAGCAAAAACTGATAATAATTTTCTTGAAAGAATATCAGCAAGATGATTATTTCTGCCTTTTATATGCTCAAATTGTATAACATAACCATTTTCTTGAAATAAATTCTGTAAATTTAACCATCTTGTTTTATTAATCTTTTTCGAATTTTCATTAGAAATAAACTTAACACTAGCTTCATAGTCTGTTCGAACTGTAAAATCTTTGTTTAGAAAATTTTTAAACTTATCTAAACTGTTTATAAGTGCTTGGATTTCATAATCTAATGAAGTCCAACTGCTAACTGTATTAAAATTACCACTTGCATAAGCAGCAATTTTGTCTGTTGTCTTACTACTATATTTAAAGGGCTTGCATTTGAGGACTGCTCCCCAACCTTTCTTACAATCATCACATTCTATAATAATATAATCTGTTTCTAATGGTAACTCTAAAGGTTTAATTTTTTTAACTTCTTCTTTAAGTTTCTGTACCAATTTTATATCTTCTGTATTAAATCGTGTTTCGCCATTTTTTGATATCTTGCCACACAATGGTCCTACTAACTTGGATAGATGTGGAATAAATTTTCTGGCATAATTAACTAGTCCAAAAAATGCTTGAATTTTCTTTTTTACTTTCTAATCTATCTGGAAATTCAAGTATTTTCAATGAAATATGTGGCTAAAGTTCTACTTTACCATCCCCTATTTCTAAAACTAAAAATGAAAATTTTCTTTTAAATATTCCATTTTCTTTTTAGAAACAACTAACCCATTGTCTTCTATTTGTTAAAATATTGTTTTCAAATGTTGTTGATATTCTTGTATACTTTTGCTTGTAACTAAGATATCATCAATATAGACTAAATAAAAATCATATTTCTTAAAAATACCGTCCATAAATTTTTGAAATAATGCTGGAGCAGTTTTTAATCCAAAGCTTAGAACGTTCCATTCGAAATGCCCTTCTGAACACATAAAGGTTGTCCATGGTTTAAAATTTTCCTCTAATTTGAGCTAATTGTAACCAGATTTCAATTCAAACTTGCTAAATATACGTTTATCTTGAATAAGATTAATTTATGTATCTTTATTAGGAATATTATATCCATCGTCTTCAGTATTATCATTTAATTGTTTATAATTATAAACTATTCTAGGTTTTCCTCTTTTTTGCTCAGAATATTTCTGACCAAAAAAGCCGCTGATCTATGCTTCGAATCCGATCTTCTAATCAGATTTTGTTTTAACATTTCATCTATCTGTTCTTTAAATTCTTTGACATCAGCTGGTGAATAATCAATATTTGCTGTTTTTATAGTAATTTTTTTTACTACTCTCTCAAATTATGAAGTATGAAGAAGAAAGGTATTGCACAGAGAAATGAAAAACAAACTTTAAGCTGCCATTACTTTCTAAAGATTACAAATATTTTTTGAAGACTCGACCTGTTCAAAAATATGGATGATGGCAAGGTAAAGTACTTTGTTTTCCCTTATTTACTTCTTTTTCTGATAGATTGCTAAGATTAGTATGTTAAAGTTTAGAAAAGATGAATATATACATATATATATATATATATATATATATATATATTGTTGTTATTCACTTTATCCAGTTTAGTGAGCTTTATTTTAGGATTTATATTCGGAATCTGGATTCAAGTATTAGTAGACTTCTTTATATTACTAGATATTTTAGAATTTGATTTTATAAACTTTTTAAGGTAAAAAGATGTCTTTTTTATCGTTCTATTTTGTATCAGAGCATAGTTTGTTCCTAGAATTACTACAGGATTTTCAGTTTTGAAAATTAATTTTAATGTTACCTTAAGGGAGTCATCCTCTAAGTCAGTTCTAGGGTAGCTATATCAATTGCATAAATCCCGTCTTAAACTGGACATGATAAAACCGTAAAGCGTAACAAAGAAGTTTGTTTTCAAAAAAAAAGAAAAAGAAATCAAATAGTAATCAGGGAACCTATTGTTCAAATATCTAATAAAAAATAATTATGTACATTAAGCATGTTTTTATTCTATTTTTAATCTCTCTCAAAGGAACATTTTATAAGAAGAAAAAGGTACACATGAGAAATGAAGCTGTTATACATTTGATAAACCCTAAAACAATTGACCCTTCAGCCTTCAAAAGACTTAATTACCTAAATCTAGACTACAATTTTAAAGAACGAAGTATTATTAGTTTGGATAATTGCAGACTTACTTGTCATTTTGATAAGAATTTCAAACATCTTTTACACGATAGTGATAAACAGTTGAACTCTATTACAGACCTGATTATTAATTTAGGTGAAAATCTAGAAAAGTACGATAACGCTACAACTAAGACGCTAGAAATTATTGCCAGATCTATAGGTGAAAAGAACAGGATTTTAAAACAGTTAGCTGATAATTTTTATTTTGTTAAGTCACAAAATGAATTAATCCTTCAATGATTTTCACAACTAAAACAAAACGTACCAAATAAAGCTATTATTAATGAACTTAAATACCTTTTAGAAACAAATAAACCAAAGGCTATAGAATTTGAATCTAAATGTATCCTAGAAGATTTAAAAAACAGAACCCTTGAATTTGACTATAAAATCAAACAAATAGAAGAACTATTAGCAGAAGTTAAGCGCATTGTTAGAAGTTAATTTGTATGAATAAATATTTGCAAAAAGCAATAGAAGAAGCCAATGGGTATGCAGTAAAACCGGTATCAGAATTAGGCTTTACTAGGTATTCAAGGAGTAGTCAGTCAGATAAAGAATATCCTAATCTTTTTAATATTCTACTTAGCTTAAACCTACAAATTCTAGATAAATTAGATAGATTAGAAACTAAGCAGAATTTTGAAAAAGAATTAGATAAACTATCTGAGCAATTAACAAACTTGAGTTTAGGACAACCAGTAGAGAAAGCAAATAGAAAGCCGCAGATTTACAAATACTGGATAGCTAAATAATATGTTAAATCCACGACGATCATTTTTCGGTCCTAGTAGCAGTACCGACTTCTGCTAATGTTCTACTGGGACCGAAAAATGATCGTCGTGGATTTAACATATTATTTAGCTATCCAGTATTTGTACATCTGCGGCTTTCTATTTGCTTTCTATTTGCTTTCTCTACTGGTTGTCCTAAACTCAAGTTTGTTAATTTCTCAGATAGTTTATCTAATTCTTTTTCAAAATTCTACTTAGTTTCTAATCTATCTAATTTATCTAGAATTTGTAGGTTTAAGCTAATTAGAATATTAAAAAGATTAGGATATTCTTTATCTGACTGACTACACCCTGAATACCTAGTAAAGCGTAATTCTGATACCGGATTTACTACGTACCTGTCGGCTTCTTCTATTGCTTTTTGCAAATATTTATTCATGCCAATTAACTGCTAACAATGTGCTTAACTTCTGCTAATAGTTCTTCTATTTGTTTGATTTTATAATCAAATTCAAGGGTTCTGTTTTTTAAATCTTCTAGGATACATTTAGATTCAAATTCTATAGCCTTTAATTTATTTGTTTCTAAAAGGTATTTGAGTTCGTTAATAGTAGCTTTATTTGGTACGTTCTGTTTTAGTTGTGAAAATCCTTGAAGGATTAATTCGTTTTGTGACTTAACAAAATCAAAATTATCACCTAACTGTTTTAAAATCCTGTTCTTTTCACCTATAGATCTGGCAATAATTTCTAGCGTCTTAGTTGTAGAGTTATCGTACTTTTCTAGACTTTCATCTAAATTAATAATCAAGTATGTAATAGAGTTCAACTGTTTATCACTATAGTGTAAAAGATGATTGAAATTCTTATCAAAATGACAAGTAAGTCTGCAATTATCCAAACCAATAATACTTCGTTCTTTAAAATTGTAGTCTAGATTTCGGTAATTAAGTTTTTTGAAGGCTGAAGGGTCAACTGTTTTAGGGTTTATCAAATGTATAACAGCTTCATTTCTCATGTGTAACTTTTTCTTCTTGTAAAATGTTCCTTTGAGAGAGATTGAAAATAGAATAAAAACATGCTTAATGCACATAATTATTTTTTTATTAGATATTTGAACAATAGATTCCCTGATTACTATTTGATTATTTTTTTTGAAAACAAACTTCGTTGTTACGCTTTACGGTTTAATCATGTCCAATTTAAGACGGGATTTATGCAATTTATATAACTACCCTAGAACTGACTCAGAGGATGACTCCCTTAAGGTAACATTAAAATTAATTTTCAAAACTGAAAATCCTGTACTAATTCTAGGAACAAACCATGCTCTGGTACCAAATAGAATGATAAAAAAGACTTTTTTTTACCTTAAAAAGTTTATAAAATCAAATTATAAAATATCTAGTAATATAAAGAAGTCTACTAATGCTTGAATCCAGATTCCGAATATAAATCCTGAAATAAAGCTCACTAAACCGGATAAAGCGAATAACAACAATATATATATATATATATATATATATATATTCATCTTTTCTAAACTTAAACATACTAATCTCAGCAAATCTATTAGAGAAAGAAGTAAATAAGGGAAAACAAAGTACTTTACTTTGCCATCATCCATATTTTTGAACAGATCGAGTCTTCAAAAAATATTTTTAAGCTTTAGAAAGTAATGGCAGTAAAAAGTTTGTTTTCCATTTCTTTGTGCAATACCTTTCTTCTTCATACTTCATAATTTGAGAGAGTAGTAAAAAAAATTATTATAAAAACAACAAATTTTGATTATTCACCAGCTGATGTCAAAGAATTTAAAGAACAGATAGACGAAATGTTAAAACAAAATCTAATTAGAAGATCGGATTCGAAATATAGATCAGCAGCTTTTTTGGTCAGAAATCATTCTGAGCAAAAAAGAGGAAAACCAAGAATAGTTTATAATTATAAACGATTAAATGATAACACTGAAGACGATGGATATAATATTCCTAATAAAGATACATTAATTAATCTTATTCAAGATAAACGTATATTTAGCAAGTTTGATTTGAAATTTGGTTACAATCAGCTCAAATTAGAGGAAAATTTTAAACCATGGACAGCCTTTATGTGTTCAAAAGGGCATTTCGAATGGAATGTTCTTAGCTTTGGATTAAAAACAGCTCCAGCATTATTTCAAAAATTTATGGACAGTATTTTTAAGAAATATGATTTTTGTTTAGCCTATATTGATGATATCTTAGTTGCAAGCAAAAGCATACAAGAACATCAACAATATTTGAAAACAATATTTCAAGAAATAGAAGACAATGGGTTAGTTGTTTCCAAACAGAAAATGGAATTATTTTCAATGAAAATTTTCATTTTTAGGTTTAGAAATAGGGGATGGTAAAGTAGAACTTCAGCCACATATTTCACGAAAAATACTTGAATTTCCAGATAGATTAGAAAGTAAAAAGAAAATTCAAGCATTTTTAGGACTAGTTAATTATGCCAGAAAATTTATTCCACATCTAGCCAAGTTAGTAGGACCATTGTGTGGCAAGATATCAAAAAATGGCGAAACACGATTTAATACAGAAGATATAAAATTGGTACAGAAACTTAAAGAAGAAGTTAAAAAAATTAAACCTTTAGAGTTACCATTAGAAACAGATTATATTATTATAGAATGTGATGGTCGTAAGGAAGGTTGGGGAGCAGTCCTCAAATGCAAGCTTTCTAAATATAGGAGTAAGACAACAGAAAAAATTGCTGCTTTTGCAAGTGGTAATTTTAATATAGTTAGCAGTTGGATTTCATTAGATTATGAAATCCAAGCACTTATAAACAGTTTAGATAAGTTTAAATATTTTTCTAAACAAAGATTTTACAGTTCGAACAGACTGTGAAGCTATTGTTAAGTTTATTTCTAATGAAAATTCGAAAAAGATTAATAAAATAAGATGGTTAAATTTACATAATTTAATTCAAGGAAATGGTTATGTCATACAGTTTGAGCATATAAAAGGCAGAAATAATCATATTGCTGATATTCTTTCAAGAAAATTATTATCAGTTTTTGCTAACAGTTTTTCTAATTTGCAGGATGTTCATCTCATGAATATAGAAATGAGTAGAAAAAAAAGACAAAGAAATAATTGAGATGAGTAACAAAGTGGTGGATGAAAAATCTCCATTAACTTCACAGTTGATAAAAACAGAGGTGCAATCACCTAAAACGCCACGAACAGCATTTTCGGTGGGTAACTCCCTGAGTAATTCGCCAGCTCAATCTCCAGTTAGAAATCAAACGAATAATCAAACGACGGCGGCTAATACCCCGTGTATGACTTTTGGACAAACATCTCTTATTTTGTACAGGAATGATGACCCAAGAAGATTCAAACCTTTAGTCAGAATTACAGACCCTTCTCAACAGTGCTTATTAGATCATTTATGGAATCTCAGAACAGTAGAAACCGAAAGAAAAAATAAACAAAAACCGGAAAATTGTGTTGCTCATTACTTCTCCAAAATTCAGCAGAAGCCGCTTGGAAAAAATTATTTTTGTTATGTAGTTTTCAAGGGTAACTATAGGGAAGTATTCAAACACTATAATCGGGTCCAAATAGCAATACAGAATTTCTACAACCCTGTTTGAAAAGGTTTTTATACGCTTTCTGAAGCCTTAAATGAAGCCAAGAGGGTTTTCGGCCCAAACTATTATGTCGAAGAAGATTGTTACAAAACTTACTCTCAAATGGCCTCATCCACTCCACAATCCCCAGATAATATAATCAACGACCAAACTAGATAGCTGAACGACTTACAAAACTTCTATCAGAAGGCTCAAACACAAATAAATATCCTTATGGATAAAAAAGGCATTTAGAAGAATACCTCCAGAAAGTTAACTATAACCAAGAAACAGTTAACTTAATGAATCAAAGAATAAAGCAATTAGTAGAAGATAGAGACGAAGCAAGGAGGCAACTACCTAAGCGACCACGAACGTTGTCTCATCAACAGCTCAGTAATCACTTAAAACTACGACCAGCACCGGTCTTGGAAGAATTATATAAATATTCAGGTATAGAAATCAAGATCAAGATTGAAAAAATGGTGCACGACAGTTGGAATAACCATCAGGAAGAACTACAGCTTAAACTAAAGAAATACTACGAAAAAATAGTTGAAGGAATCCAGTTTAAAATAGTTCAAGATCGTAGATCAAATATGCTCAAAATGCAGGTAGACATTGATAGATTACCAAACAATTTAGATGAACTTGTTGACATGTTCGATCATGGAATGGTATCGAGGATAGCATTCCATAACTGAACACCAGCAGATACTCTAAAAAGATTTGGAGAACGATCTACTTTATTGCAGCGCAATATTTATGAGTATTTCCAGGTATTATTGTTTGTATTAGTTCAACAACACCATTATTATTATCAGACAGTAACTACAGGATTAGACCAGCTAGCCATCGCATGACGATCTTTAAACATAAAAGGTTACACAAGACTTCACGCTAGTAGAAGTCTTCAGGCTTATTTTCAGTTATACGAAGGTTCACCTATTTGGTTCGGAGCGCATATGCCATGGCAATATCACCAGTACAACACAACGCTTAGTTCTCCACCAAATTGGAAAAATTTAGTTCTTCAAGCAGAAAGTTGCAGATATCAAATTTGGGGTGAAATGGAATTAAAGGTTTTATTACCCTTACCAGTAGCAATTCATATGTTCAACCCCGAAACAGACGGTACTTATCTATGACAGACTTGATTCTGAAGAAGAAAATAGCAGTCCAGATTTATCAACAGCAGCTATGAATGCAGAAATGGTAAGAGAATATGACTCAGAAAATATGGTAGATACGGATTAGAAACCATATTTCTACTTAAAAACTACAGATACAAAATCAAGTACCGATATTTTGAGAATTCTCCAGAAGAAGAATAATCCACGTATGAAGAAATAGCCGAACGTTTCTCATAATGCAACATACTTTATTCTCTATCATCACTAAAGGACGGGACATCGCATAAGAAAGATAGTGACACCATTTTAATTATTGTAAGAGTATAACCGATATATGTAAGTTGAAGTTATCGATATACCGGTTAGACCAAGTTTGTATGAAGGAAGACACGGATCGAGTCTTCAAAAAATATTTGTAAGCTTTAGAAAGTAATGACAGCTTAAAGTTTGTTTTTCATTTCTCTGCGCAATACCTTTCTTCTTCATACTTCATAATTTGAGAGAGTAAAAAAAAAAAGGATTTTAGAAGCCTTTTCTTCCAACACGCCTTCTGTCTGCTTTCGCTCGACTGCATCCACCTCAATCTGTTCAAAAATATGGATGATGGCAAGGTAAAGTACTTTGTTTTCCCTTATTTACTTCTTTTTCTGATAAATTTGCTGAGATTAGTAATTTAAAACAAATGAAAAAAAAAAAAAATCGAAAGATAAAACAAGGAAAAACAAAAGAAATAATAAAACTAGAAATTAAAAAATTAAAACTAATAGAAATAATAAAAGAGACTCACCCTGGCCCCCTAACAAAATAAACAAAATCAAATACCCCACCTACCCGGCCCAAACAAAGTTTGTGTCGTTCTCTTATCAAAAACAAACAAAATTCCCGATTTCAAATATATATCAAAATCTCGAAGTCGAATCTACTCTACTAATAAAACTTCACACTTCAGCTACTATTGCAGGCGATTTCGATCTCGTGTTTGAGGAGATTATTCGATTTTGGTGCGTTTCTAGTGTTGGAGAGAAGTATTTCGTGGTTGCGGTAGTAGGTTATGGGTTTGGTGGCGATTAAGGGTTACGTTGGTTTCGAAGTCGCGGTGTTTGTAGGGATGATTTGTGGTGAGGAATTGTGGTTTGGGTGAGGTGATTTTGAGTCATAGCAATTTGGGAGGCTCGATTGGAGTTCGCGACTGCAGGAGGTAGACGATTGAGGTATAATTAATTAAAATAAAGTGAAATTGGAGGCAACGAAACCAGAAGCAGTGCAGTGGTGGATTTGGAAGAAATGTTCAGGTAATGCAGCAGTGTTCGTAGAAGTAGGTGCGATGCTTGTATGGTGGATCCAATGTGGAGTTGCTGGTCTTAGATGAAGGCGATGCATAGTGATAGTCAGGTGGTAAAGGAAATGGTTTTGTGAAATGAAAGCAGTGCACTGATGCTGTTTGTATCTGCTGTTGACAGTTTTTTTTGTACAGAAGGTTTGATGAAGAGTGAAGTGTTGAAGTTGCAGCAGGATGTTGTGAGCAGACACAGTTATGGTCAGTAGTTGATGGTATTTGAAATGTGAAGTTTTGCACAGATATGATATGGTATGCAGTGATGATTAATGAGTGATGTGGAGTTGCTGCCATACGTATGGTTGTAGAACTTGACGGAATTGTGGATGTTCTGATATGTGGAGGCTGTAGTGGTGATATGCAGATGTTGTAGTGACATTTGCGAATGAATCAGGCAGCAGTTTGTAGTGAACTGTGGTAAGACAGTGAAACTGGTGGAGTGTGGTCTGGTGTTTGGGGTTTTTGTTTGGTTGTGTGAGAAGTGAAGGCTGATGGTGGGCAAGAAGAAAAGTAAAAGGCAGTGGTGGTAGGTTGTGAATGTTGTATAGCAGAGGTTGTTGACAGTTTAGAATTGTTTAGGTATTGCACTGCTGACTGTGGTGGTGTTTGAAGGCTGGCAGCGGTGGGTATGACAGAGATGAAGGACCGTTAGATGGTGCACAGGAATGTGCACAGAGATGTGCACAGTGCCTTTTTTTTTAAATTTTGAAAGCAATGTAAACAAAAGAAGAAAGTGCAAAAGAAATGTAAATGTGAAAGTGTATATGCAATAAACTAATTTTATTTGAAATTGTATATGTTTTTTTTAATGAAGATTGCAAATGCAAAATAGAAAAGCAACAAATGCAAACAACAAAATGCACACAAGAATCAGACATAACAATAATTTTTTTTGAAATGCAATTGAACGCACAACACAAGCACACAATAAAATCAAACAAAAAAAATAATTCGAAGAAAAAAATTAAAATCAAGACTATTCCCCGGCAGTGGCGCCAAAAACTTGATCAACGACGGAATTTCAATCGAGTTAGAAAACCGTCGACAAATTTTGAAATAAAAATAACCGCAAGAGTACAGCGTACTATCGTAGTACGTAGTGAGTACGGATCGATCCATAGGAAATTGTTGATTTTAAATCTCTATTCAATCAAATTGAGCCAAAGTTAAAGAGAGTGTTAAACTAGAAAAGGAGAAAACTAACAAACTGACAAAGTGATAAGAAATATGAGAGTGTGAAGGCAATTTCCACTCTCTAGATCGCATAAATCAACAAAATGAAGTTATGATCTCTTTTTTCTTGTCATTAGTGTAATTAGTTGATGTGCTTGTCATAAGTATGATATATTTGTATTATTAATTAGCCCAATTTAAACCATCAAATTATAATACAACCACTAATACACATTTAACTCTCATGAAATATGACAACAAAGTTGAAAACAAAATCTATTTTAAGAATGGCTTAGTAATCACTGTTTAGAAATATAAGCCATCAAATTTTAATTTCAGTAATCACTTCATTATCATCATCATATGTAGATAAACAGATAATTATTGTTTGTGATTGTTTAAGCATAACCTATTTGGTGTCAACAATATAGGCTATCAAATTCAAATAAAAAACAATAAGTTAAACCACTTCAAACGTTTCATTAAGCAAAAAAAGAGAGCATAAATATCAAAATATTGCATCCACATACTAGATAGCTTCATTACCTCTAAATTGTAGGGATTAACCTCTCATATTTATTATCAAATCAACAAATGTAGAAAGCAACATGAAATAAACAAGAGGAAAAAGAGAGCAAAATGAAAACAAAAGCTAAGTAAAAAGAAATGAATGCTAATCTACTTGCATGAAAAGTAAACTACACTACTAACATAAGAAGAGAAGCATGTAAATAGCATAGAACACTAATTAACATTTCATAAAAAAAAGAAAATTACATGAAATAAAAATGACTGAGTAGCCATGAAAAGAGAAAGAGGGCTTTCTTTTATTTTTAAAAACTAACTAAAAGTAACTAAGAGGAAGAGGGTTACATGAAGCATAAGGGGTATTTATACAAGTTTAAAACTCTAACTCACTTTTTTGAGAAATGCCCAAATTACCCCTCTAGGAAGTATGGTGGCTAAGTAACCATTAGTATCCAATAATCATCCATTAAGTGTGCATGAAGATTTATGGTCCTTTTAACATGTGGATTAGCTCTAATTTGTACATTAAGGTAGGTGGGTAGGTGAGGTCCTCCATGATCATCACTTTGAATTATTTCCATCTTCATTCCTTTGTATCTTCTTTGAGCATACATATTCCTTCATGAAACCACTTGTAATTAAGTTTAAATTCCTACAAAATAATATAGAAATTTTCAATTAAATTTTCTCAAATTAATATATGCACAAAAATGACCATTTTGCCTCTACATGAAAATGAATATGTGACAATTTGAAAATAATTTGAAGTTTGGTTTAAACAAGTTAAAATACCAAATATGATCATTTATTTAATTTACACATATTAAATATGGTTGTAAAAATATTCACATTTACCTGCACATCAGTATGGCATTGATTAGGGTAGATAAGTCGCTACTGCGTTTTAAGCGCTAAACATGTGTCTTTTGTTGTGGGACCCACAGAATGGGACTAGCTCACAGTGGCACAACGGAGATAGAAGCCGATCAACGGGTAGAATCAAGATTTCAGCCTAACTAAAATAATCAAGATTTCAGCCTAATCACAACAATCTAAGATGAGTGCAAGCAATCTCAATGAAAGAAAACAGTTAAACAGAATCAGTTAAACAATATTTTATTCTAGCTTTATCTTTTCTCTATTTTCATTTTTATACTAAAACTGTTTCTAAGTCTATTATTTTTATCTTGCTTACAAAAACTAGCAGTTACTTTCACTCACAAGACTTATAGTCTGACCCACTCCTCTATTTCCCCTTTCCCTCCCATAGGCCAACAGAGGCAAGGATAGTTGATTTAGATTTAGTGGAGATACATTCCCGGAGTTCTTTATGTTTTCTTCTTATTTTTAGTTTTTATTTCATTTAGTTTTTGATGTACTGGTACTTATGAGAGGGATGATTATTTTATTGTACTCTGATTTTACGAGACTGAGATATAGTTTTCATAAGACATGTGTATTTGGTATTTGAGACATGTGACGTTTTTCAGACTTATTTATGAAGTTTTATTTTGAATAATGAGTTACCATTTGAATATTTCCGCTGTTTATATTTATTCGTCTTGCGAATCTTGGTCTCTGTGATGCGTTAGCTATACTTGTAACGCGCAATATCCTTTAGTGTGCCTTTTTGGTTATACTAAGGGATATGGGGTGTTTTAATAACTCTTCGATGGAGATAACTAATGTCAAATTAGCTAAGCTCAATATAACGTTTGAGTAACCTCCCAGACGTCTCAGGTCGCTGTAGAACTAGTCGTAATAGCTGGTCGGTGTAAATATTGATCGGATGTGCCCGAAAGTACGGACAAAGCTTCCATGATGCAATTAACAAGCAGTACGCTAATTTTGTATTTTCAGATAGTTCCTTTCTGCTCATGTTAATCATTTACTGATGTAATACATCAGCCTCTTGATCTAATTCTCCTTACGAATCAAGGCCGCACTTATAGCGTGTGCTGATACAGCCAAATAAACTTACAACTCCTCATGATCTACCAGCTTTAACAAGATAAGGGGTCTCTCCAAATGATTCACCAAAGTTTGAAATGCATCCTTACAATCCTGCTTCCATTTGAAGTTTCATTTTCTTTCCCTGATCAAATCAAAGAAAGGAATACATTTGTTGGTAACTTTAGAGATAAATCGACTTAAGGCAGCAACCTTGCCATTCAAACTCTGCACTTGTTTAATAGTTCGTGGCGCTTGGATATCTCGAATAGCCTGAATCTTCTCGGGATTAGCTTCTATTCCACGAGCATTGACGATAAAGCCTGATAATTTTTCTGAGGTAACATCAAACGAACATTTCAAAGGATTGACTTTCATCTTGTAATATTGGAGGATGTCAAACATTTCCACCAAGTCCCTAATGTGGTCGCTTGATCGTCGTGACTTAACGAGCATATCATCCACATACACTTTAAATATTTTTCCAATCTGATCTTTGTTAGTCCGTAAGATGATGGTTTTGATGACTACAACCTTAGAATAGATTATAAAATATAAATACTAACATTATAAGTTTAGATATATATGTATATGCAGGATTTAACCATGTAGGTACCAAGAATAAAGACTGTACAATATAGAGATTCAAGATATCGAGATAGAAGCCTCATGAGTATCAAGATTGTCAAGAGTTCAAGATTTCAACCATAAGTATTTTTATTAGGAATTTTTGTTAAAACTCATAGCAAAAGTACTGGCATCTTAAAATCTAATTTATTCGTGGAATAGAATCCACTTCGAGCCTATTAAAGGGATGGAACCCTAAGTAGGATGGAACCTATGAAAAATCTCGTGGAACATTGTTTTGTATCCGCTAACCTTTTATTCAAAATGATTTTTCAAAATTATCTTGTTTTCAAAATGATTTCAAAACTTTCCTTTTAAAAACATCAAAACCCTCTATCCTGATTTTAAATAATTTTAGCCTCAAAATTATCTTTAATTTCAAAAGTCAAAATTACTCCTGATTTTAAACTATCTTTTTGAATTATATATTTAACTTTTATACTTAGATTTAAATATAAAATTATAGTTAAATTATATATATATATATATTATTCTCTATAGTTACTTATGAATTTTAACTATAGTCAAGTATATTTATAAAGTTTAAAATAGTTTTAATATAAAATAAAAGTTATTTCCAAAAAAAATCAAAACACCCAAAATCCTTTGGGATGTCGACATTCCCAAGTACCCCATGTCGACATGATGTCAGTTGAGTTCAAAATTTAAATTTCAAAAGAAGTGTCTATTCGTCATAACTCTTCATGAATGAACATGGTTGTTGTTCTTCTATAAATAAGGGCCAGTTTCAATGAATTTTATATCAGATTTTCTAGTTTTTCTCTCCTCTTCTTCTTCCACATTTCTTAATACGTATTCTTACCATTACTCTGCCGAAATCAACATTGAATCGTACTCGATTACTTCTAGTTTGATGCTCTATCACTATCTCTACAAGGTTCTCAGTGCTATTCAGAGTTATAGGCTTTTTGTAATCAATCAAAAGAGAAAAGGTGTGATTGTAGCCTTGAAAATCAATCAAAAGAGAAAAGGTGTGATTGTAGCCTTGGTAAATCAATTGGGTGAACTTGTGGCCAGGAAATCAAGTATCTCCACCCAGAGGATAGAAATTCTGGAAGGTGTACCTCGTAGCCTTGAAACCGAGGGTGTAATTATACAATTTCTTTTGAAAGGAAATCCGTACTTGTGTTGCGGGACTAGATGTAGTGTAACTCCGAACCAGTATAAAATCCGGTGTGTTCTTTCCTTTGGTGCTTTTATTTTATTTCTGCATCTGTGTTTTGTTTCTGTGATCATATCTGTGTCTGTATATTGCACACATCAGTGTCTAAATTAACATAAACTCAAAAAGATTTAGTAATTCTTGATTAACACTATTCACCCCCCTCTAGTGTTAATCCTAGCCTTAAGATCCGTAATCCGCATTTCTCACAAATGGTATCAGAGCAAGGTTTTCAAAGTTCCATAATCTGATTTTTGAAAAATTTTCAAAATGGCTACCAGCACTGGTACTGTTACTAACACTAGTATCCCTGTCACTAGTTCATTTGTAGAGGGTCAGTCTACTGTCAGACCACCACTTTTTAATGGCAGTAACTATGCATATTGGGCATGTAGGATGAAAATATATTTACAATCTATAGGATTAGAAACTTGGAATATCACACAAACTGAATATTCTGAAACCACAACTAATTTTGCATAGTGAACTGCTGAGCAAAAGACTGTTGCATAAAATAATTCTAAGGCTATGAATATTCTGTTTTGTTCACTAGATAGAAATGAATTCAATAGAGTGTCAGTTTGTAAATATGCATATGAAATCTGGAAAACTTTGCAAGTTACTCACGAAGGAACAAGCAAAGTTAAACATACCAAAATTTCCATGCTCACAAACCAGTTTCAATTATTTAAAATGAATCCTAATGAGTCTATTTCGGATATGTATAGTAGATTTCAGGATATTGTGCATTCTCTTATATCTTTGGGAAAGGAATTTTCTGAAGAAGATCAACTCAGAAAGATTTTAAATTCTCTAACTCCAGAATGGGATCAAAAGACACTTGCGATCGAAGAGGCAAATGACATCAGTACTTTAAAGATAGAAGAATTAATTGGAAATCTAATATCGTATGAAGTTCAAATGATAGGGAGAAGAGAAAGTAAAGCTTATGAAAAGAAATCAATGGCATTCAATGCATTGACCGATGGATCAGACTCAAACAGCGATAATGATGAAGAGATAGCCTTTACGACCAGAAATTTCAGGAAATTCCTGAAATACATAAAGATGAATAATCTCAAGAGAAACAACTATAAGAATTCTGAAAATCAGAATGTAGTGCCAAATAATGACAAATGTTACAACTGTGATAAACCAGGCCTTTTCAAAAGAGACTATCCGTATCCAGATAGGCGAAATTCTCCTATGAACAATGATCCAGCAAAGAAACGGAAGCGTGCATTTACTGCTACTCTAGATGACTCAGACTAGTCCTCAAGTGATGATGATCAGAAGACAGATAATTCGAATTTGTGTTTCACAGTTGTTCATGACTCCGACGAATTCAAAGAAACAGACTTAGAAAAAGGTACACGTTTACAATACAATTGGTTGAAATTGCTTGCTTAGAATTAGTTGCTTGATTGTTTGATTGATTGATTTTAAATTGGTGTGTTGTTTGAATTTTAAAATTTATTTTCTATTTTTTATTATTATTTCATTATTTCAATATTATTTTTATTATTTTTTAATAGTATAATAATATTTTCTGAAATATACTTGAAGTTTAATAATATTTCAGATATATATAGGCATTAAAAATAATAATAATATTTATATATTAGAGAACTTAGGAAAAAAACAATTCATGAAAATTCAAAGGTACATGTCGACATGGTCCCTACCATGATGTCAATATGGGTACCTGAATTTGAATTTCAAAATTTGAATTCAAATGTTTGAATTTCTCTCCACTTTTTCACTTCATTCAATTCTCTGAAAAGCTACATTTTGACCAGAGAATATGTCCTTTAAGAATATATTTATTCACTATCTTTTATCATATCTTTTCACTCTCATTTTCAAATTCAAACTCTCTCTTCATAACTTCAACCTCTCTACTCTCTACTTTAATGGCTTCTTCAAGCAACCCCTCCACCATGAGAATTTCCAGAAAAATCAAAGAGCAATTATTCAATGATCCAGAGGCAATAAAAGCATACATCAATTATGCTAACTATGCCAAAGTCCATCCTGGAAAATTTGCTATTTTTCAAGATTTTTCTTCTTATGAACTTGATTCTCTTTTTGCAAACAATGGAGTTCTTAGTCTTATTGATGCTTCTCAAAATGATTTTGTTTGCTATCCAAATCTTGTCAAAATTTTCTATGCTACTTTAAACCGTGGATTTTATCATAGAAATGAGGATGAAATTTTGAGTAGTGTCAAAGGCACTAGAATTGTTTTGAATTGTGATCTTTTGGGTACCATTCGCAATTGCAAGTGTACAGGAATGGATCTTTCTAATTTTAAAATCGATGAAAATGATCGTGAGACATTTCATCACATTTTCAAAGGAATTGATAATTTTGAATTCAAAAATCGAAATTTTCGCCCAGAGGCAAGAATTGTTAATCTTCTTTTGCAACATACTTTGACCGCAAGATCGGGGAATTTTAACAATCCTACTTCATAAGTTTACAAAGCTCTTTTTGCTATTTTTGGAAATTATGACATAAATTGGGCGCAAGTTATTTTGGATGAACTTCGTCCTAAAAATCTTGAAATACGTGAGAATACTTTATACCATGGAATTTATCTCACTCGGATTTTTAACTATTTTGGAGTGGATTTCAAAGGAGAAGAATTTGTTTCTAGAAAAGTTTCCAATCATTCCAACATTTCGCTTATGAAAATTCCTTTTGTTTTTCAACCTTATGAGACCCTTGCCGAAAAAGAAGAGCGATTGGCCCATGAGGAAATGGAAGAAGAGGAAGAGGAAGAAGAAGAAGAAGGGGATGAAATGGAAAATGAAGAAGAAGAAGAAGGTGAAACCTCTTTGGAAAGAATTGACTATCCTCCTAATCCATCCACCAAAACCCTTCTCAAAAACCAAAAGACGATTGTTGAGAACCAACGGATTCTTAAAAGATCCGTTAGTAAGAAGTTGGACAAAATTTCATCCAAGATGAACAAATTCATTTCCAAAGTCAGCAAGAAACTTGGACTATATTCATTATCATCATCCTCTAACTAGTTTTATCTTTTCGTATCTTGGTGTATTTGTTTTAGTTTGCTTTATTTCGACTGTTCATGTAGTTTGTTGTGTGCTTAATTGTTGTATTATCGTAGTATGCAATGAAATGAAATTTCCTTTCTGTTATCTACCTTATCTTATCTCCAGAATAAATGTTAGTATATTATATATATACACATACAATTATTCACAAAATGAAATTAGTCATAATTTTACACTAACCCATGTCGACATCCCCTATATGACCATGTCGACATGTACTGGTTAGAAATGATAATTGATTTTGAATTTGAAATTTGAATAACTTTCAAATGTATATTCATTTCAAACGAATTTCTACACCTATAAATACTTATTTCTTCCAGAATTCTTCACTGAAATTTATTTCTTATCATCTATATCCTTTATTTCTTTAACAAATTCAACTATGGATAATCCTATTCACAATCTATCCGAAAATCTTGAAGAAACCCTTAATTCGTTCAAGAATATTCTCTCGTTTATTCTACGTAACCAGCGTCACTTAGAATTGAGTCAAATGCAGATGATCAAGGCATAAGAAAGGCGCTTCGATGCGATACGATGGATGATCTCCTCTCTGCACAAGGATGATAACGAAGCACATCCTCCTGTCTCTCTCACCAATGACAATGATAATTAGGATGCTATTAAGGCAGACCCAATCTTTGGAGAAGAAGGATGGGTGGAAGTTCCACGTAACGTTTGATTTTTATTTGTTTGCTTTGATTGATTTGGTCTGGATTGATACTCTGTGTGGATTGATTTCTTGATATTGGTTTGAAGTTTGTTGTATAAAACATACACACACACACACACACACTGAAATGTATATAGTCTTTGAATAGTTATCATGATCATAAGTATAATTATTTATTAATCTATATATTATATATTCGGTTGTATAGTTTATCAATGCAGGTACTGAAATCCAAGATTGAGGGGGAGTGAATTTTTGTTGATGACAAAGGGGAAGAAATATAAAATAGGGTAGTTAGGTATAAATTATAGGGGATTTATTAGTTTTAGGGGGAGTTATTAGGATAGAAGTAATATTTTATAAACAAAGGTTGTCATCATCAAAAAGGGGGAGATTGTTAGTCTGTAAGATGATGGTTTTGATGACAACAACCTTAGAATAGATTATAAAACATAAATACTGACATTATAAGTTTAGATATATATGTATATGCAGGATTTAACCATGCAGGTGCCAAGAATGAAGACTGTACAGTATAGAGATTCAAGATATTGAGATAGAAGACTCATGAGTATCAACATTATCAAGAGTTCAAGATTTCAACCATAAATATTTTTATTAGGAATTTTTGTTAAAACTCGTAGAAAAGCACTGACATCTTAAAATCCAATTTATTCGTGGAATGGAATCCACTTCGAGCCTGTAAAAGGGATGGAACCCTAAGTAGGATGGAACCTACGAAAAATCTAGTGGAACATTGTTTTGTATCCGCTAACCTTTTATTCAAAATGATTTTTCAAAATTATCTTGTTTTCAAAATGATTTCAAAACTTTCCTTTTAAAAACGTCAAAACCCTCTATCCTGATTTTAAATAATTTTAGCCTCAAAATTATCTTTAATTTCAAAAGTCAAAATTACTCCTGATTTTAAACTATCTTTTTGAATTATATATTTAACTTTTATACTTAGATTTAAATATAAAATTATAGTTAAATTCTATATATATTATTCTGTATATTTACTTATGAATTTTAACTATAGTCAAGTATATTTTTAAAGTTTAAAATAGTTTTAATATAAAATAAAAGTTATTTTCAAAGAAATCAAAACACCCAAAAATCCTTTAGGATGTCGACATGCCCAAGTACCCCATGTCGACATGGTGTCAGTTGAGTTCAAAATTTAAATTTCAAAAGAAGTGTCTATTCGCCATAACTCTTCATGAATGGACATGGCTATTGTTCTTCTATAAACAGGGGTCAGTTTCAACGAATTTTATATCAGATTTTCTGGTTTTTCACTCCTCTTCTTCTTCCACATTTCTTAATACATATTCTTACCATTACTCTGCTGAAATCAACATTGAATCGAACTCGATTACTTCTAGTTTGATTCTCTATCACTATCTCTACAAGATTCTCAGTGATATTCAGAGTTATAGGCCTTTTGTAATCAATAAAAAGAGAAAAGGTGTGACTGTAGCCTTGAAAATCAATCAAAAGAGAAAAGGTGTGATTGTAGCCTTGGTAAATCAATTGGGTGAACTTGTGGCCCGGAAATCAAGTATCTCTACCCAGAGGATAGAAATTCTGGAGGGTGTATCTCGTAGCCTTGAAACCGAGCGTGTAATTGTACAATTGCTTTTGAAAGGAAATCCATACTTGTGTTGCGGGACTGGATGTAGGGTAACTCTGAACCATTATAAAATCCGCTGCGTTCTTTCCTTTACTGCTTTAATTTTATTTCTGCATCTGTGTTTTGTTTCTGTGATCATATCTGTGTCTGTATATTGCATACATCAGTGTCTAAATTAACATAAACTCAAAAAGATTTAGTAATTCTTGATTAACACTATTCACCCCCCTCTTGTGTTAATCCTAGCCTTAAGATCCGTAATCCACATTTCTCACAATCTTTAAACATCCTGTTAACTAAGCGCTGACAGGTTTCTCTAGCATTATTCAATCCAAACGGCATTACTTCGTAACAATTCAACCCAGCATCTGTAGCAAAACTGGTATGCTTCTGATTGGGGATATGCATCGGGATTTGGTTATATCCTGAATACGCATCCATAAAAGATAGCAATTCATGTCCTATGGTTGAATCAACTAGCCATCAATCTTTGTAGGGGGAAAATTGTCTTTTGGACATGCTTTGTTCAAATCTGAGTAATCAATGCATGTTCTCCATTTTCCATTCGCCTTCTTCACAAGTACAGGGTTAGATACCCATTCAGGGTAGAGGGTGTCATGTATAAACCTGTTGACTTTAGTTTATCCACCTCCTCTTTGAGAGTGGCAGATCTCTCTGGATCCATGTTGCGTCGTTTTTGCTTCATGGGAACATACTTCGGGTCAATATTCAATGCATAGCTTGCAATAGTGGGCGAGATTCCACACATGTCAAAGTGAGTCCAAGTGAATACATCAAGATTCGTTCGGAGAAAACTAGTGAGTTCCTTCATTATCGGAGGGCTGAGTTGTGATCCATTCTTCATGAATCGTGATGAGTCGTCGTGGCTGACTGTGATATCACTTGTCAGTTCTGCTGGTGTAGCCTTTGTCTCTTTGGCTGCTCTTCATCATCTCTTGGATCTATATCTCTATAGAACCGACTATGGTGCCTGAGCCAAGGCTCAGGCGTTGGTTGTCAATCTTTGGTAGCTTGGATGCAGACAATCTTGCCCACACCCTTTCCTTTTTCTTTGCGCTGAGCTTCCCTCAACTTAGCTACATAACAGGCACGTCCAATTGCCTGATCGCTATGAACAACTCCTACGCCATTATCTATCGAAAACTTCAAAGTTAAACATCATGGGACAAGAGCTGTCCGGAATTCAGCAGGGCCGTCGGCCCAGAAAAACATTGTACAGAGAGTCAACATCCAAAACAGTAAACGGTAAGATTTGCACTCTCCTTCGTTCATTTTCTCCCAAATTCAACAGGTAATTCCCTGTAACCAACAACCTCGGTCATGATGCCATTAAAACCACGAATATGAGTTTAGATGATTTTGAGTATTTAGCTTCCATTCTCATCTGATAATATTCCTTTTTGAAGATTATATTCACTAAACTGCCATAATCAATTAAAATCTTTCTCACCAATGCAGGACCGGTCATAGCCGAAATGACCATCGGGTCAATTTTTGTGGCCTCTACTTTGTTTGCATCCCTGCTTCTAAACACTATATCATCTGCCATTATGCGCTGTTGTTTTGCTAGAGCTCCATCTTCCGTATTCGAACAACATTCAAAATCTACATGCCTAATTGCGCTAGCATAGTGCTCCATCTCTTGCCAACTCCTGTCTGCAGGTTGCGGTCCTCCAGCGATCATATTTAGCAACAGTCTTCCACCGGTCCGTACAGGCTTCTCTGCCATATGTGGAGCTTGTCCTCGATGAGGGTCAGATGTCCCCTGTCCGCCATCCTACGGGGTTTTCACAAACTGTTGCAATATTCTTTCCCAAATCAACTTTTCTATAACATCTTGGAGATTCCTGCATTCATTTATATTGTGCCCATAATACACATGAAACCAAT
Organism: Allium cepa; assembly: GCA_030765085.1. Classification (NCBI taxonomy): domain Eukaryota; kingdom Viridiplantae; phylum Streptophyta; class Magnoliopsida; order Asparagales; family Amaryllidaceae; genus Allium; species Allium cepa. The sequence goes on along the minus strand of CM060931.1, from coordinate 141,363,754 downwards.
AATATTTCCTGGTCTGCTTCTGCTTGTCTATAGACTCCTTCGGATGCGGCTTCCTGTATTGCATGGTATTGCAAGTTGAAAGGTAGACATTCTCCAGGGATGTGTTTAGCAGCGCGTAGTTGTCATATATTGGAATCCTAGGCTTTAGTCTCTTAGAATACCTCTTCCACTCCCAATTCCTATCTCCGTCTCTCTTTTGCCGATTTGGCTTATTCTGAACGTTCACCTGTATTTTCCCGAAACTGTCATCAGACTGTTTTATTGTAATATTATTCTGCACTGCTTCTCCACTCAGTCTTGCAACATTCTTTTTTCTATAGGACCTGGCTTCCTCCTTTCTTAGAAAATGAGTTACCTTTGAATAGAAGTGCTCTAACATGGCTGGCGGTTTTTCAGCCAGCCAATCGCCAAACTCAGATTTCGGATCAATCACTCTTGTCATGGCCATAAGTATAGCACGATCATTTGGGTTACTGACTTCCATGGCGGTGGTATGAAATCTCTCCTAATAATCCTTCAAAGATTCCCCTAGAGCCTGGATCACACTGGAAAGGGACATCACGTCTTTAGGACGAGTCACGTGCATTCGAAATTGTTCCACAAACTTGGTTGCCAACTCATCGAATCTCGATATTGATCGTGGGGGTAGTCTCGTGAACCACATCGTCGCAATCTCGGAAAGGGTTATCAGAAAACATCTGCACTTAGTCGTATCATTGGCACATGCAAAATCCATTAGCCATTTATATCCCACGATATGCTGCATAGGTTCAATTTTTCCCTCGTAGGCGGGCATTGATGGCATGTTAAACCTTCTCGAATGTTGTGCATGTAGAATATTATCAGTAAACGGGGTATGGCTTCTCGAGATTCCTCGGTCATCATTATAAAGCCTTGGTTCTCTCTCACCAACTGTTTGATCATTACCGATAAGTCCGGCATCTTGATGAGTGAAGCTAAGTGGTAGTCATGTTCCACCTCATGTGAATGGTCTGGTCGATATCTACGGGCTGTTTCACGCCTTCTTGGTTCACCACCGTCTTGATGCGCATCTTGAGCATTTATCTCGTTGTCATCCCGGAGGGGTACCTAGTCAATTCAATCGAAGTCCACCATCCATGCCTCTAGGCATTGTTACACCACGATTCCCCAAGTGTAAGGAGGGAATCCCTCATCTGGAGGAGGGATCTACACCGATTAGTCTTGGCAGACTATGATGGTCTGCTAAGTGGCGCTCTGAATTTTCAGTATGATCTTATCTAACCTGCGGTGCAAATGCCTATGATATTCATCCTATGAGCTTGAACTTTCTAATGCCGAGTAAGGAGTGGGATCCCTCCTGGCCTTCCCATATTGCTGCTGTGTAATTTGGTTCATCAAGTCAATATTAGTCTGAGTTTTCCAATTTAGTTATTGACGGTTTTCCATCAACTCTCTCATTAGATTATGAAATTTAGCTCTGGTTATAGAATGAGTAGGGTTCTGAGCTTCAACCGAATCATCATTCAAATTTATAGGTTGATTGCTTGGGCCTCCTTGCTGAATGCTAGCAGTCTCATTTCCATCCACATTTTAAGAAGTAGATCAAATATGTCTCACCATTATCGATCTCCTTACTTAGATTTCATGAAATATGAGTAGTATAAGCAACTTTATGAAGATAACTATGGATTTCCTTTGGGGGATTTACCCAATCCAGTAGCAACAAAGGGGATCCTAACAAGCTGAGAATCAAATATCTCAGTGAAAGCTCCAAAATATTTGCAACCAAACTGGTCACAAACACCCAAGAGTAGATTTATGTAGAGAAGTAAATGAAGAAAATAAAATTAAACCTGCGGAATAGAGTAAGCTAATAGTCTAATAATAGTAATAATTAAGAACACAGAAATTTATAGTGGTTTGGCGTTGTGTGCCTACGTCCACTTTGAAGTTTATCTTTATTGATCCACTAATAGTCTGATTATAGCAGTAAGAAAAACTTGATTACAATAAAGACTAAAGTAACATGCAGCATAAATATCCTTAGAATGACCCCATAGGCCAGTATTTATAGGTGAAGGTGACTACCAATCTCTCTGAAACTTCGATTATAGGACCTTCTAACCCATATGGACCCACCAAAGGGGTCACTGATCCCAAATCCCAATGAAGAGGGAACGTTATCGGTCCCCTCATTGGTTGATTCTTGGGCAGCAATCCCTATAGTGGATTTTACATGCTTAAATATATTAGCTCTTCAAATATCATGTCATTTGGGCCATTGGAGCTCAAGTTATAGATTAACCTTTGATTCAATTTCACTTGTGAACTGCTTCCCATCGATCTCTCCAGATGGTTGTATGTCGATCCCTCTTTCTTTGCCTATTTGCCATGCGGTCCTTAGAGTAGATTCCTTAGTGTCCATATACTTTGCTCTCCAAATTCATCTACCTTGGACTTCTAGATCCCATGATATCGATCGTTGAAATTAAGAATGCACTTTGTCTCTGATGTGTGCTGATTCCTCCCTGGTGAACTTAAGTATGCTAATCCATCCAACCCATCTATGCCGAGCCCTTCTTTATAAGTCGAAGCATGACCCTCCATGTCAACAAATCATGCTGAACCCTTTCTTACTTCAATCATGCCGGCCCCTCATCTATTCAACCGTACCGATCCCTATGGTGCTACTAAGCCACGCCAATCCCTTGCTTGTCTAAGATAAATTCCATATTTCAAGCAACCTGGTAGAAATCAAATCTATTCTATGCAATCGGTTCAATATAGCCAAGTTATAATACCGGGTAACACTGTTCGAATACGGAAGACGGAGCTCCAGCGAAGCAGCAACATACTATAGTAGATTATATTGTGTTTAAAATAGAGATGTAGATAAGGTGAAGGCTCCGACAATCGACCTGATGGTGATTTCAGCTATGATTGGTCCTGCATTGGTGAGAAAGATTTTGATTGATTGCGGAAGTTTGGTGAATATAATCTTCAAAAATGCATACGTTCCGATGAGGATGGAAGCCAAAGATTTAAAACCGTCTAAGGCTCATATATATAGTTTTAATGGTGTTGCAACCGAAGCTATTGGTTATGTGGAGTTACCTGTTGAATTAGGAGAAGGTGAATGAAGGAAAGTGCGAATCTTGCCATTTATTGTTTTTGATGTTGACTCTCCGTACAATGTTGTTTTGGGCCAACCAGCCCTGGCTGAATTCTGGGCAGCTCTTACCCCACGGTGTGTGACTTTGAAGTTTTTGACCGACAACGGTGTTGGAGTCGTTCATGGTGATTAGGCGACTGGACATGCCTGTTATGTTGCTGAGTTGAGGGAAGCTCAGTGTAAAGAACAAGGAAAGGGTTGGGGTAAGATTATCCGCATCCAAGCTACCGAAGATTGACAACTAGTGCCCTAGCCTTGGCTTGGGTGCCGCAGTTGGCTATATAGAGATATAAATCCAAGAGATGACGAAGAGGATCCTAAAGAGACAAGGTTGCACCGGCTGAGCTGACAATTGATATCATGGTTAGCCACAACTAACCATCACGAGGTTGAAGATTGGGTCAAGCTCAGCCCTTTGATGATGAAAGAACTCACTCATTTTCTCCGAGTGAATCTAGATGTATTCGCTTGAACTCATGCTGACATGTGTGGAATCTGGCATGCTATTGCATGCCATGCATTATTGATCCGATGTATGTTCTGGTAAAGCAAAAAAGATGCAGTATGGATCCGGAGAGATCTGCCGCTTCCAAAGAGGAGGTGGATAAACTAAAATCCAATTGGTATATTCGCGACACCCTCTACCCCAAATGGGCATCTAATCCTGTACTTGTGGAGAAGGCGAATTGGAAATGAAGAACGTGCATTGATTATTCAGATTTAAACAAAGCGGGTCCAAAAGACAGTTTTCCCCTTACAAGGATTGGCCAGCTGGTTGATTCAACCGCAGGACACAAAATGCTATCTTTTATGGATGCATACTCAGGAATAACCAAATCCCAATGCATATCTCCGATTAGGAGCACACCAGTTTTATTACGGATGTTGGGCTATACTGTTATATAGTAATGTTATTTGGATTGAAGAATGCTGGAGCAACTTATCAGCGCTTAGTTAATAGGATGTTTATAGACCAGATTGGAAAAACAATGGAAGTGTATGCGGAGGATATGCTCGTGAAGTCACGACGGTCAAGCGACCACATTAGAGACTTGGCAGAAATGTTTGACATCTTATGATATTACAAGATGAAAATCAATCCTTTGAAGTGTTCATTTGGTGTTGCATCAAGAATTTTTTTAGATTTTATTGCCAATGCTTATGGAATAGAAGCTAATACCAAGAAGATTAAGGCTATCCATGATATCCAAGCGCCGAGAACTATTAAACAAGTGCAAAGCCTGAATGGGAAAGTTGCTGCCTTAAGTCGATTTATCTCCAGAGCTACCGATTAATGGATCCCTTTCTTTGATTTGATTAGGAAAGGGAAAAGAAACTTTGAATGGATGCAGGATTGCAAAGATGCATTTCAAGCTTTGGTGAATCATTTGGAGAGCCCCCCTATCTTGTCAAAGCCGATAGATCATAAGGAGTTGTACATTTATTTGGCTATATCGGCTCATGCTATAAGTGCTAATTTGATTCCAAAGGAGAATCAAATCCAGAGGCCAGTGTATTACGTCAGTAAACGATTAACGGGAGTAGAAATGGACTATTTGAAATAGAGAAATTAGCGTACTGCTTACTAATTCCATCATGGAAACTTCGTCTGTACTTCCAGGCACATCAAATCAATATCTACATCGACCAACCAATATGATAGGTCCTACTGCGACCTGAGACGTCTGGAAGGTTTCTCAAGTGGAATATTGAGCTCAACCAATTCGACATTACTAATCTCCCTCAAAGGGCTATCCAGGGTTAGACATTGGCATACTTTATAGCAAAGTTTACTATGCAAGATGATCTTCCAGAAGGTAGTGAAATCTCTACCGTGCGATGGAAATTGTATACTGATGGAGCATCCATTGATCATTGTTCTAAAGTTGGGATTGTGCTTGTAGCCCTTGAAAACTGGTCAATTTGTTATGCTTTGAAACCTAATTTTCTTGCAGCAAACAACAAAGCTGAGTATGAAGCTTTGATTAGTGGACTTAAACTCGCTAGAGAGCTTGGAATTAAATCTCTTGAAATCTTTTACGATTCGCAGTTGGTAGTGTATCAAGTTATGGGAGACTATCAGGCTAAGGGACAACTGCTTGCCCCATACCTGATTCATTGGCAAAGTATGCTAGTACCGACGATGCACAACAGATGGGCTTAGTTTTGGTCGATGTATTAAATACCCCAAGTATAAACATAATGGAAATCGATCAAATACTGGAAGCAAAATCAGAATGGGAATCATGGATGACTCCAATCAAAGACTATTTACTGTGTGTAGCCTTGCCCGATAAAAGTAATGAAAAGTCCTCCGTAAAGCTTCAGGGTATATTATGTAATAAGGAGTTATGTATAGGAAAGGTTTTTCAATCCCTCTACTCTGGTGTATCGCTCACGATGAGATAAAACGTGTTCTTAAAGAAGTTTATGAAAGAGAATGCGACGATCACACTGGAGGGCAAACTCTGGCAAAGAAAATACTCCGTTACGGGTATTATTGGCCAACCATAAATCGAGATGCAACTAATTATGTAAGATGATGCAATAAATGCCAAATATAGAAAAACTTCTAAGAGGTCCGCCAACAAAAATCACGTAGATGGTCAGTCCATGATAGTTCGCCATGTAGGTATAGACATCATCGGTTCCTTATCGAGCTTTAAAGGTTGCGCCAAGTATGCAATCGTTACAGTTGACTACTTCACCAAATGGGCTGAAGCAGAATTTTTAGCCACAACCACAACTAAAAAAGTAATCAACTTTATTGTCCGAAACATTGTATGCAGATTCGGTGTTCCGCAAACTATTGTAACTGATAATGAGACTCAATTTGACAGTGTTGAATTCAAAGACTTTTGTCAAAGATATCGTATTGAAAAGAGATTTGCAGCGATTGCCCCAATGGATAGGTCGAAGCTGTAATAAAATCATAAAGTCTATTCTGAAGAAGTGTTTGGAGAAGGATAGAGGCAAGTGGGTGGATGAACTCCCTACAACACTTTGGGCTTATACGACCACCCATATGTCCACGACTGGCCATACTCAATTTTCGCTTGCCTACAATTCCGAAGTTGTTATTTCTACTGAACTCAAAGTTCCTTCTCATCGAGTTACTTACTATGATCTAAAAACGAATAAAAAACTCCTTTTGAAATCCCTTGACTTTATAAATGGGAAGCGCGAAGAAGATGATCTGAGGGCGACTGCACATCGACATCGGATTGCTTGGTATTACAACACTATAGTTCGACGAAGAACCTTCGAAGTTGGTGATCTCGTCCTCAAACGGGTTTTCCTACCCCATCGCACATGAATCCAATCTAAGAAGGACCATATGTCATTGAACAGAGGCTTGGAGAAGGAACTTTCAAGCTAGCAACCATAGATGGCGTTATACTTCTAAGGGCGTGGAATAACGAACATTTACGTTGCTATTTCACTTAGTTTGTTTCCTTTATATTTTATTTGTATTTACTTTCAGAATTCGCTTTAGCATTTGATTTTCTAAATGTGTAATGAGACAGTTTATGTTATTTCCTATCTATTTGATGAATAAAGTTTCAGGCTTCCTTAACATTTATGTTTATTATTGCATTGTACGCTAATTACATAGCGAAACTAATTGATGTCAATATATATGGACATGCTCCTAGAGTTTGAAGTCAATCAATAATGTTAACTCCCAATGGGATTACATAAGATGAGCTTAATCTACTTGTTCATTTAACAACTCTCATTCATAATCCAAAGGACATGATACACAATAAGGAATGAATATGGACGGCAATCCAATGATCGAATAATTTCTGCCCAACCGTGGAACTGAGAAAAAATTAAAGCATCGAGATATGACCGATCGCTCAGTAAATCAAACCCCGAATCTTGAGGAAAAATTAATCAACCAAAGAATGTGCGATCCGACCGATCTCCAAATAACTCTAAGTCCTCAGAGTGTGGACTGGAGTATAAACATAATCCGGGTGTGAACCGACCATCCGTAAAATAACTCTAAGTCCCTAAAGTGTGGACTGGAGTATAAACATAAATCAGATGTGAACCGACCATCCGCAAAATAACCCTAAGCCTTAGAGTGTGGACTATATTATAAACGTAAATCGAGTACGAATCATCCACTTGCAGAACAAATCTGAGTCACAAGAGTGTGGATTAGAGTATAAACATAAGTTAAGTGCGATCCGATCACTCATCAACTAAACCTTATCCTAGAGTGCGGATACGAACATGAATGCATAGATGAGTGGACTTCAACCGTTCTTTATTCCACAAAATCCAGCCTGGAACCGACGGGAGTAGTATAAACTCGCTAAGGATGGCATTCGACCAGCCAACACCTGACCTCGCCATATCATAACCAGGGGCAGGTGTATAGTTACTCAAAAACCACTGAATCTGACAATGTAACGCTAAGGCCGGAGCCTAGTGCTTGATATGACTCGAGGCCACGATCACTTGGACGCCTTGGGATAATGTTGGTGGATTGTTACCAGAATTAATGAACAACAAATTACAAGTACTTCAAATGGAAAGTATTAGTTCAACTATTTCAATAACAATTCACATGAAAGCTCAATAGAAAACAATTTTTTTTATTCACATAGCAGGTTCTGAGATCACGGTACAAGTTATTCCAAAAATTGGGACTCATGCTTGTACAACTGCAACTAATGAAAGATACAACTGTGCAAATTATATACATAATGAGCCGAAGTGACGACTATTTCTTTGACTTCTTCTCTTTCTTGGATTTTTTGGGAGCAGTGCCATTTGTCCTTCTTTTTCTAGATCCCTTACCGCCTTTAGTAGGAGAGCTTGCAGAGGTAGGAGGAAGTTCACCGAGAATCAACCCACCGGGTGGAATAACTTGCAGTGGCATAAGATGAGGATCGTCAATGTCTACCTAGACGGGCTCAGTTTTAACTTTTCTTTTCAGCAACTTTTCTTTTTAGTCTTCTCTTTCAAGCTAATCTTGGCGGTGTGTTCGGAGGCACCAATAATCATTACATCGTCAGACTCGTCTGCTTGGAGCGGATCTTCGACTTTATCGTCATCGAGAGCACTGGTAAATCAGCAATTGTCGGACCCTCAGCTGGTTCTCCTGTTACTTTATAGTAGCACTTTTGGGAGTTTGACCAGGGTCCGAAAGACCCACGAAATTTGATAAAACTGGGAGATTAAATCAAAAACCATTTCGCGTGAACAACAAAACGTTTCATATAGGAGGAGTAAAGTGCGATATCCGCATCCAGTTGGCTCTCTGTGGTTGTTGGGGTACCACCTTCTAAAATGGGGGACAACATCTTGGATTGGTAGCCTAGCTTGTGTGGATTGTAGCCCAAACCCTTCTCTATGTCGAGAGAGATTGATGTTCTGGCTGCTTAAGATGAAGAGGAACCCTTAGGATCGGCCACTGAAGATCCCGCGATATGTTCTCCTTTCTCGATAGGTGTAGAAATGTTGAAGTATTGGAGTTTTGCGGCAGCCAAATCCAAGGGTTGTTTCCACGAAGAATTTCCCACACTAACTCTTCTTCGTTGAGCTCACCTCAATCCATTTCTCTCTTCTTTATTTCGACAACATGCTTCCAAGCTTCAGCAAGTGATTCAAGGTAACACTCACCAAGGAAACTTAAATCATGATGGATAAGAACTTTGACATTATACTCGATGATCAATGGATCGAATAAGTCCTTGACCTCATTCCTACCAGATTCTTTAGCAGCTTCCATTGGGATTCAATTTGTTTGATCATTTCTTTATGACCTTGTTCTCGAGCTTCCTCTTTAAGAGCTTCAATTTTTGTGAACCACTTGTCAAGCTTCATTCTTAGGATCTTGGCGTCAACAACCCCTTCGCAGTACTTCTACTATTATTCTTGGGCTTCGATTTTTTCCTTCCTTTACTTTTTAAAAGTTCTTCAAGTTCTTCAATGCGGTGAGCCAGAGCGTTTTTTCCTTTACCAAGGAGTCTATTTCTAGAGTTAGTTCCTCGCTGCGATTAAGGGTTGCATCAAGTTCCTTTTTGTGGAAAATTTTCAAATGGCACACCGCCTCTGCCATTTCCTTAATGTTCTTCTTTGTTTTCAACAGGCTGTGTTTTCAACTCTAACAATTTGGCATCTTAATGTTTAATTATATCCTTATCGTGTATAGCTTCCAACTTGAGGCAGTCTATCTCATGTTGTTGCTCAATGGATAATTCAGAGACTATTTCTGCCAAGTGTAGGAACGATTCGTTCTGCATGAAAACATCATTGACGCAAGCAAGAGAACTCTCCTTGGCATGTCACAGAATTACATGAATCGAAGGAAGGAATTTGAGCCCATTAAAGAATTTTTTTTGGAAAAGTGGCCATAAGCTCAGCTAATTTCTTTGCTGTAGAAACATCGGGAGCAATATCCTGCAAAGGTGGATCAGAAGTAGCAATAGGATGTTTGCTTGATCAATGTTCTCGAGATTGTTTAGAGCGCGAGGATCTGGAATGTGAGATGCGGAGATATGAGGGCCACGGTAAGGTGGGTGATCTCCACCATGAGCTGGAAAGTTAGACTGTTCTCCTTGACGTGATATTTGGGACTGGGACTTACGTTTAGATAAATAAGATTCCCTTAAGTGATAGCTTTTATCCTCTCTCTTATCTCTCTCCATCCAGACTCCAAAACTGGCTAGATCATTGATACGATGAAGAACTTCTTAAGCGATCAAAGGCTCTGGACTAAGATATAACACCTACAAAGACCAAATGATAGCGTATTAGTATTATTGAATGAAAGATTAACAAAAAGTGTGTAGTGAAGTGCACATGGTTGTGAGTTTCCTAGTGTATTACCCTAATAGACCAGTGGCTGTAGCCTTGCTAATCGGAGTTTTCTCTCCTTTACAGAAGGACGAATGCCTTTACCACTCATAGAGGGAGAGTTGAGTCCTTCAATGTTGATATTCGAAATCGTAGGTCACGATGTCATCCAAAATATGAAGATTTGAAAATCCCTTCAATGAACTTTCCAAGTGTTGAGAAGATTATCCCACTTCAACAGGAGTAATAACGAACTCTGGATCTGTGGCGGTTTTTCTTCTACGAAGCTTATATGTTAGCCTCTTCTTTCTTTTAGTGGGTGTTCGGGGTTGTGCGCCTTACGATGGTTCGACCATTTTTGCCTTCCCTCGACTTGCATTAAACGTCATCCGGCTTATTGGCCTGGGAATCCCTAATCTCACCTTCTTCGGTGTCGTCCCGAGTCTCCTCGGTAGGGGGCACAACCGGATTGATGGTATCCCTTCTTTGTTCTGCAACATTCATCAGCAATGCTACACTTTTGAGGAGTTCGATACTACGGCCTTCCTCGAATAGCCTGAATAAGGACAAGAGCTTTTCTGTTTCAAGAAGTTTAGTGTCCTTGTCTTCGATAGGGGCACCATGAATGGCGACGATAGCTCTTAAAAGATCGACACCTTCAGGACGTGGGCAAACATATGAAAGAACTTTAGATGGTACTAGATTCAAAGGAAAAGTTATGACTTAGATTAGTGAACTTAAGAAAGAAGTGAAGGAAATACTTACGTCCTTCTAAGCATCGCCTCGCAAAGTCGAGAGGACATTGTACACAAAACCATTCATGCTTATAAAAAGAAAGTTTGTTCCAAGCGCCTGTCAGAACTTAGCAGTTTAATGAGGGTTCTAGGAAAATATAAGAGGGACTTCCCAACCACCGTTTGAAGTTGTAAATGAACCTTATGTCTTCGGGAGTGGGCGGATGAAATAAAACACTCATGAAAGCAAGAAGGTTCCATGTATAAGAGCGTAACTATTTAGATAGAGTTGATTGAGGGCTATCCTAAGGTATCTCAACATCTCTCGAATAAACGAGTTAAAAGGCGGTACTCATCCGGCCCAGTACATAAACTTATTACATGCCATGTACCCTGCTAGGGGCAAGTGAGGCTTGTCGTTTCTTGAAGGAACCAAGAAGTCCGCGAATGGAAGTCCATGAATACAATATAGTCGGTGGAGAGAAGCCTCGCCAATCTGGGAGGCCCGTGAGTCCACTGGGTTATCTAGATGAATAGCGCCCTCTACAGCATCAGGAGCAGGACTTATGTTCTTCACCGAGAGGACTAGAATATCTGAGAAAAGGTAGATCGTGGGTCAGAAACGTCTGTTTGTTCCATTTGACGGCTGGTAGAAATCCTGCTGGATATAGTTGCGGAACTTGATTTTGCTTCAGAATCGATGTGTTGCGTTGCCGGATCAGAAGACATATCAGCTGAATGCTTCGAGCATTTGGAATCTATATTAACTGTACTAAGTGGATAATCAAGATTAGAAAAGATAACATGTTCCTCCGTACTAAGTGTGAGCTATTGTAGTGCAGTGTAGTGCATAACAAATATAAATAGTTAGAAATCAAAAGAACGAAATAAAACGATGAGACTTGGAAGTTCGACCAGAGAGGCCGTCATCGCTGACCGTCTCAACTGGAAAGAAGATTGATCAGATAAGAAAGCTTTAGGATCGACTATCGACATAGCAAAGTGTGAAGCTTGTTATTTAAGTTCATATGCAAGTTTTTAGTCAATACTGGAAGTTCCGAGAATTTGATTGCTCAATCTCAAGTTCACCGGTGGATATGCATGTTATATTGTTCATCATCACATTATGTCCAAGGCCAGCCAGGAAAATTAATGGTGATTGTTCAAACAAACCAGGTCGTATTATTTTAAAATTTTAGGAAGCCAATTTTTGACTCAATACTGATCCCTATGCCACCACCATAACTGATCCCCATCTTATAGATCCTATAACGATCCCTCACTTTAACCAAGGCCGACCCCAATATTTATACCGATCCCTATCCCATAGCTTCAATACCGACCATTTTATGCTCATCAAGGTAGGGTTCGGCTTAATTGTGTTTAAGAGAATATAGTTCAATTCTAGTGACGTCGATCCCTATACACCAAATTCTCTCTCGTGCTAAGAACAACCGACCCCTTGTCATGAGTAAAGCCTACCGATCCCTAATCCTACTAAGTTATCCCATTGCACTAAGGTCCCCACTTTACCATCTTCTCTCTTGGCCTCCATACCAATCCCTTGACATCAAACAAGGGATTGATCCATGCTCTAACCTCCAATGCCGACCTCTCCTTCGCTCCCTCCTTTTCTTCCTCCTGCATCCCTCTACCAAACCTAATTCCTTCCCACACCTTATCTTCCTCCAATCACCTATGCCCTCCGTCACACATTTTATCACACATCAAATTACCATCAACTAAGTGGAATCCATTGCGTCGCCTTAAAATTGAAAGCCAAAAAGGGAAGCTCACCTAAGTTAGTCAATGGAAGACTGTGTAAAGGAACAAGGATTAGGCTATAATTAGGTTGAAGGTGGAGTGATGATCTAAGATTGAGTGGAGAGATGGATTAATAGGTTAGAGAGATAATTGGGTAGAAGGGAAGGGCTCGGTTTCTTTTCTTTTGGAAGAGAGTTCGATTGTGGAAGATAAGAGAATGAATACATGAAGGGAAGGGAAGTGAAGTATTAGCTTATATATAGGGCATGAGGGTTCGGACTGCCCAGCTTCATTAAAATGGTTAAGTCCATTTAACCTAAAGGGATCGGGTATGGTCTCTTTGCGAAGAAACCAATGCCGATCCCTATTCTAGGAATAGAATTCTGATCCCTCTTAAAAATAAGGAGGAAAGGAAAAATAAAAAATGGTTATAGGGGATTGGCTACGTATATGAACATATAAAATGCTAAAGAAGTTGGCAACAACCTACAAGTGTTCGAACATGTTCGAGAGCCAACAACAAAAATGTGTACATAAGCACGTCCATGTATGACTTGAAAGTTCAATTTTTTGAAATTGACAGAAATTAAAATCAAACCTAAAACCTTCAAGTTCAAGGCTGGACCAGACAACGGAAGCTTGTAAGTCTCGGAGAACCGAACTTATATATATTGACGGAATATGGCACTAAATTTATATTATCGAAAATCGACTAAGCATCATGACCATTAGTGAGAAATTTAATGTCTTGGAAAACAATTCGAAAAAGGAATAACAATCATTCAGGAAGCCAAATGGACCTCTTTCTGATAGTTCAGACTTTTTTTTAATTCAAAGCACGTCATTTTACTCATAAAACGTACTTTGGGGGGGCAGGTGTTACATAACATTCTAAACCGGCTATCTTGAAATGATTGCACAAGATAGATCCAACTATTATCGAGTCCGATGACCCCGGAGCAATGGTTATGGGATCTGGAAGTAAAGCACAGATAATTATATGAAGCCAAAATTGGATGGAATTGGTAGATAAACGATGTAGAATCCTTAAAATATGGAATATGGCTTAGTCAATTAAAGGGATCAGTATGGATACGCTCAATCAGGAGGGATCGGCATACTTCCGCTCACCGAGAGGGGTCAGTATACTTTGGTTGGCTACATCGAGTAGGGATTGGCATGCTTTGTTTAGATGGATTGGTATACTTTAGCTTATAAACAAGGGCTCGACATAGATGACTAAGATGGATCGGCATAGTTGCATAATGGAGAGATCGACCTATTTTGAATAAGATGGTTCGGCATATTCTGAAAGAGAGGGAACAACATGCTATATTGGAAAATATGGTTCGACAAGCTTCACTGAATATGGATCAGTATACAACCCTTTAGAGGGTTCCGTAGAAAGCAGTTTACAAGTGGAGTCAAATCAAAGACCAATAAATAACTTAAGCTCTGTTAATCCAAACGACTTGAAAATTGGAGATTAAACATATTTATGCATGCAGAAGCCACCATAGGGATCGGTGCCCAAAAATCAAATAATAAAGGGATCGGTACCAATCCCTCTTCATGGGGATTTGGACCTAGCGACCTCTTTTATGGGCCCATATGGTTTAGAAGGTCATGTAGCCGAAGTTTCAGAGAGATTGGTAGTTGTCTTCACCTATAAATACTAGCCTTATGGGTAATTCTTAGGATCATTATGCTGCTGGTTACTTTAGTCTTTATTGTAATCAAATTGTTTCCTATTCTTGGCTACTGTAATCAAATTATTAATTCATCAATAAAGATAATCTTCAAAGTTAACGTAGGCATACGATGCCGAACCACTATAAATCTCTATATTTCTGATTATTACTTTTATTTGGCTGTTAGTTTATCCTATTCCTCAGTTTTAATTTTACCTTCTTCGCCTACATTTTTACGTAAATCTACTCTTGGGTGTTTGTGACCAATTTGGTTGCAAACGGGCAGAATCCCAGAGACTAGGAGGTGTTCGACTTGATGGTTGAGATCTAGCTACCTTGTGATTTTGGACTTTGATGATGAGTTCCAATTGGAAAAACACATTTATTGCAGATAGATGGATAATTGGAGTCTATATATCGCAATTGTCCGGAGGCAAGTTTTTGCATGGGTGCATTCATTGATCACCTCTTTGATGGTAAGCTAGATTTTTATTTGTAAAATTAATGTCAATTCCTTAGTCTAAAATCCGCGAGAGAATTTTTGTAAAGTATATTTTAGAAATGCCTTGGATTTTGGAAAAGAGTTTTTCAAAAGATTTCTTTTCCCAAGGATTTATTTTGGAAATTTTGTTTTGGGAGGTTTTGAAATTTTAATTTTCAAAGAAACATATATACTACTACATCGGTCTGTTTAGATATTTTATAGAGGTCAAATTTTTGGAAATCCTAATATATATAAGTTTGATTTATAAGAAAAGTTTTGGTATAAAATAGTTACTATTATTTAGAATAAGTATAACGGAGCATATATTTATGTCAGTGATTTTTTGATTTATAAAATCAAGATTTTTAAAAATCTTTTCTCCTTAAGGTACAGATAAAATAGGAATGATATTCAATTTTATTGGAGTATGTAGTTTAAAGTGTTATTGTACCACCAAGCTATTGGAAGAAATATTTTTGTGCAAAGTATGCAGGAATTAACATTTGGAATATTTTTTCGTTTTTGGAATTGTTGTTCGTCGTAGCAATTTTGTTGGGATTACTATGAATTGCTGGAACATGGTTCGAGACTAGGTGATAGGCTTTAACACCGCCATGATGAGGATATGAATTTTTCGGATCGTGTTGAATCGAAGGGGACTGCATGAAACAATTATTATTATTTAATCCGACCCTAATAGGTCTAGGTTCAATTAACACCCCAAGCCTATCTAGTGGTTGATCGCCTAGCGGCAAACCTAGAGTGGCTACCGGTTAACGAGTTTTGGCACAACTTGAACCTGGAATGAAATTACAATAGTTCCGTCCAAATTTCCCAGTTGCCTTCTTCCATTCCTCCTTCCTCAACAAGCCAAACTCATTCTCCATCCTCCTCCTCCTCCAAGTATTAGCCTCTCACTTCCGTTCCTCCTCTAGGTAACGTCATTTTTCCCTAGAAGCAGCAGCCTCGCCTTTCCCTCATGCTGGTTTTGCACGTTGGATCTTGCCAGACTATCGCTCTAGATATAAACCCTATTTCCTCCCTCCGACCACTTCTTAGCCTAAGACACCTTTTTGCACTACCCGTTTTTCCTCACACCATTATGGTCTCAACCCTCAAGAAGCCACTCATATGGACCGGAATGAGCAGAAGGTTTTGTCGCTTTTAGGCTGGACGAGCTATTCGTCACGGTAGGATTTGCACCTATCCTCGACTTTGAGACTTTTGAGCGAGAATGTTACCCATGCTGCATCTGCCTTTTCAATGTCATACTAGCGCAGAAGTTTGATAGATGTAACATTTTGGTTCGTTCGAAGGTCAAGTGTGTCTTGATTAAGCTGGCTAATAATGATCTTGCCGAGATTTTGGAGGCGTCTACGAATGTTGCAAACTTGGATGATTTTGAAGTGACCGACTCAAAGATTTTGCATCCGATATTTTTCTAGAATGTTAGTGTTTGGAAGATTGATAATCTATGTTTGGCCACCTGCCCGGTTATGCGCATAATTCAACATAATATCGTCCCTAAGACGAAAAGTTATGATCGGATTTATTACATGGTGTGGAAGCGACATCGTTGTCAATTGGACCCGCACCCTTTTGATTCAATTTGTTGATCAAGGATTAGCATTCCACAGAGTCACTTTCTGTATTTTCACCTATCCACTATCGTCTTAGGTAATACGGGAGAACTCCATGGAAGGATAATTTAGTAGAAGGTTCCTTCTACCATCATTAGATCCTCCTTAAGAAGATGCACTAGATCCTCCTTAGGAAGATGCCAATTCAATGCCAGCGGCACAAGTTTGGGAATATAGCTGCCATGCTACGACCATTTAAGGGTCACAGCAATGGATAGAGCTCCAACCGTGAAGAAATGCATCACATAGTCTGTAGGCATTATTTTATGAATTATGGTGGTGTTATCTTTTCTCTTTCAGCATTTGTTCTTTTCTTTTAGGTTGTTTGGGCTGTAACTATTAGTTGTCTCTTGTGAAAGGCACGCACAATATTATGAGTCCCTATTTATTTACCGTGTCATTATTTCTAGACATGCAAACTGCTCTTACATATGCATAGTAAAGAAGCGGTATAAATATGAAAATCTCATAAAAGACACTTAACTAACAGTAAATGCAATATAAGACAAGAAATTTAGAATAGCTGAATTATTTTAGCGAATGACATGGTAAAGTTGTTTGGGTATGACATGTCATTGCTCATGTTCCCTAAAAGGTAATTTTTTTGGTAATTAGGCATGATGACATTTTTAAGTAAAATATCAATTTTTTGGGTAAAGGTTAATTGTAGAATTTTAGAATTTGGTTTATGCATTAGCGCATAACCGACTTTCGACTAAGCAGAATTGTGGCTTGATTTATCAAATTTTTTGAGAAGTTTCTCTTTTGAAAAAATAGTTTTTTTAGGTTTTAGTTATTTTTGGCTCTTAATTTATTTAGAATTTTCATCCTAACATTTGATTTCAAGAGAAAATGTGCGTCTAAATAATTTGGGATTTTACTTTTCAAATGACGTACAAATTTAAAATGTAAGAAGAATTTTTGCTAAATATTTGATCTTAAAGGCCATGTATTAAGTGTAGAAAAGACAAATAGAGTTAGAATTTGCAGATTAAGCAATGCATTAGGATCGATGATGCGATAAATGCAAGCAATAACAAGGGAAAAGCTGTTTTAGCCTTGGAATTTCTATTTCCATACCTAGTTGACGACACACGCTATTCTATTTTTTGACTTAATTCCATTTTAGAGCCTAAGAATAAGCCTCCTTATGCATTTTGTGCATGGAAAATTTAGAGTAAATCTGGGGCAGCAAGGGAATTTCCACTGTACTATGGGAAAATAAAGATTATAGAGTGGTAAGAATGTTAAATTCTCCATCTAAATTCCTTTTTCGGCATAGGAGTAAAGTTTAGAAAGTGATTTTTCGACACGTTAGATGGTTGGAATTGGATGTAAATTTGGTTGCTTCATATTTCTATTCGTAGGAGTACGGGGGTACTGGTTGATTTTTTTTTTTCAAAAAGCTACATGCATATAGAACTAGTGGTATGTATATAGGTTGTTTGCATCATATTTTTCAAAAATAGTTTCAAATAAATGAATTCATATTGGAGGATCTGATTTAGAATCATTCGACATATATATTTTCTGTGTAGTAATACAGTAATACACTATGCACTTGTGTATGTTGTTGCAAAACTAGTTGTACACTCATTGGTTGTATAGTTTAGGGTAATTAAGAGCCATAACCATGACTTGTCATTGGTCAAGTTTCGAGGATGAAATACTTTTTAAGGGGAGGAGAATGTAACACTCTATAATTTAGTGTTAATTACTTAATTAGTTAGTTAATCAATTAGGCTCCAAAAATGAAATTTGTCCTAACGATGGATTTGACAATGAAACTTGCACCATTGCATTCGTGGTGAAATTCTGAGAAACTTTCATATTTAGAGTTTGCGATCGGAGTCCTAACGAAGAAGTTACGGACAAAAAACGAATTCGGAACGAAAATAAGTCGATTAGATAAATTAATGTTTCATATTAATTAATCCGGGCCCATAGGTTAACCTGCCAATATGAGCAGTCGATAAGGGAGGTCGACCCCTATATGCGCAGAGGGGGGGGGGGGGGAAGGCGGTCAACTGCCTCCTGTGTGGCGGCTAAGGTTAGCATAGGCCCAACAGCTCGGATTAAATACATTTTGATTTGACAGTTAAGGTTGATTCTAGCACCTATAAATTCAGGCCTCCTTTCTCTTCTCATTTTTTTCTAGCGGTAGTAATGTAATGAAAACGGGTTTTGCCCGCTCGAAAATCGACATCCATACTTCAAATCGTATTCGAATACCGTAGATTCGACCGTTCAAATCCGATTCGCCGGAGCTTATAACTACATTAAGTAAATAACACAGCGGAATAAAAAGAATAATACATTGATATACAGCTTTGATACAATATCTGATACAACAGAATGTTACAATGAATATCAATATACATCAGAGATACAAGAAAATAGCAGCGGAAAGAAAATAGATAACACTAGCAGCGGAACAAAATAACTCTAAGATAGTCTTCAACGAAGAACTCCAAATCTGAACTCCATCTCCAAGAACTAATCCAGCAACAGCTCGAACTCCCCATAACAATGCACCAAGCTAAGCAAGACTGGTGCAAACCAAAGACTGAACTAACTCCAGATAATCCACTGGACCTAACTATCTGAAAAACCAAACTCTAGACTGCTCGTGTAGAAAATAATGAGCACCCAGAGTTTAGGAATGGAACAATAAACTCCGGATCAGTCATGGGACTGGTGTGAGCAACAAAAATAGTTTATCTTTTAATTCAATCAATAAAAGAATTTTAAAGTAAATTCGCAATGCTTTTTGAAAATGAAACTACCATAAGACCTCCCGCCACACACACAATGCAAACGCAGACTTGGAGGAGATTTCTTCTTATGATAGTCAAACATGCTTAATACGCAGAAAATTTCTTTGATATTATTATTATAAGTGCACGGTGCAGAAAAACATTTCGAAAGTAGAATATAAATCTTAGCCAGCATAGACATTTCGAACTATGCCTACTATAGCTACCATCCAAACAGTGGGGCGCCACCATAAGTGAATGGCAGGTTCTACAACTAAAACCGTACAAGGCTCGTATTGTTTCTTTGGATTTCCAACAAATGGTCAGGCCAAGGAACTTTCCATTTCCACATGAGAACGCCTCTGGAAGGACGTCCCCGAGAACCTAACCGGATCTCTGCCAACACAAGGCCGGGTTACCCCTAACTGGGTAACTACTGACACGAGTATGCCATCCCCCGGTCCTTTAGGACCTTTATCCGAGCGCTCGATAACCAACATCACACCATAATAAATAGAGTGTTTTCCACATGAGTAAGTATCTGGGCTCCATACCATGATACCACCCTTTTCCAGAAGGAAATGAACATACCCTAAAGGGGCGCTACCCCCTAATAACCTTGCTGCATCTTTCCTGTTTTGACCATTCCGGGGTGTGAGGTTCGACGAAGTCTCGTCCACAAAGCTACGCTTTGGTACAAAGCTATGCTTTGGTTCAACAAATGATCAAAGTAATGATCACAAAGATAAATGATCAAACAAATGATCATATCACAAATGATCAAACAATGATCATTTCACAGCAACACTTAGCATGTCACATTACCAAATTGGGAATATATCGCTGATAACCTTCAACTACATAACCTCTGAGCTCGTACGTCTCAGAGAAGGGTGTTAAGCTAAAAGAATAAATTCTTCGCCACCAACAGAAATGTATTTGAAAGAAATCTGCTTTATATCTCAAAATGTAATGTCAGACACACAATCCATACAAGTCTGTTCCGGGTTCGAACAGAACTGAAGGCACTTCCAAAGAAGTCCTTGCAATCCGGATAATCTCTAATCACGTCCGGATTTCCCATCACATATGGAGATCTCTACACCGGGGATCAGCCATTGCAGAGACAATCGACAAGAAACCCTTTCGTTTTCGAAAATACCCGGTCTTCACCACCGGTCTTCAAATGCTATCCATAACGACGTATCACATATTCGGAATGGGATATATGACACAAAGGTCCTCTCCCGGCTAAACCGAATAGTGAGCGCAATATTTAAAACATATGGATATGGGATTTCAATTAAGTCACAACTTAATAATTCAAAACTTTCTTTCAAATGGTTAAACAAATTACCATTTTAAATCTTTAAACAAAAAATTCATTTCACAAAGATCAATTCGTAGATTTCCAAAACAATTTCATTTCTATAGGATTAACCCATTAAATCTTTAAATCAAAGATTTAACTTATAGTTTCAAACCGTTTCCAAAACTTGGAAGTCATTTTCATTTTCAAACTTGAAATTCTTTTTAACACAAATTGGACGTTCATTTCTTATGTGAAAGCTTTTATTATGTGAAAACAAACAGTTTTCATTTCAGGAAAAAATCCAATTAATTTACACGAGTTAAAGTTCTCAATTTATGTTCATATTTCCAAATTACTACATTTTAAAATGATTTAACCCATATATAACTAGTATAACATCTTTAACCCCTAGTTTCAAATTATAGAATTCAGTTTCACATTTTGAATTTAAATTTAAATCAAATTATTTAAATTTCAAACTTTATCAAGTTATTCAAAAATAAATTTCATCTTTGAAATTTCATTTCAAAAAAATTTCACATTTAATCCGATTCCATTTCAAACTATTTGAATTTAAAAATTCAAATTAAAACTATTTTCAAAAATCTGTGACTTAATCGATTTCCTCGTGAAATCCATATTTGTGAGTGTATGGTGTGGTCCAGGGGTTTAATACAATAGTGCAACATCATTCAATCATCACAGATTGAAAACACAGAAATATAGTTGATAAGCGATATAAACTATAACGCTCATCGTCCATTCACAGATTCACAGATAATATATAGATGCAAATAAATGTACACAGCTCAATCTACAGAACAAAATATCACAAATCAGATAGGATAATCAATTCAAGGCATCACATATAATACGATCATTCATAGTTAAGGTCAAGCATTTCATAATCATTCGTAAGCAGGATTAATTCGTTATTAAATCCTAATTAATTCAATTTAGTTCCAATTTAATTCAATTACTTATGAATTAATCTTCCAATTCCTGATTTATTAATTTCAAATCATTTGATATAAATAAATTTATCAAACTCTTTAATTAATTAAATTATTCTTAATCAATCATATTAATTAAATTGACCTTTGAACCAATTATATAATTAATTAACTTCTTAATTAATTGTTTCAAGAAATTTACTCTTTAATTTCTTATCATTGAGCAATCATCTCATAATAACAAATCATTAATTACGTATTTATCTTTATCATTAATTTAATCAAAATATCCAAATTTAATTACAATTAGTAATTAATCCCTTAATTTCATTCATTAAGTAATTAACAATTTACAATTGATTTAATTTATTAAATCTGATTTGTTATCAAAATTTATCCCATTAACTTTGTTACTTAATAATTCATAGTTAATTTATCTTTATTAACTAATAACATTTCTTAATTTACTTCTTAATTAATTAAATCCAAATAATTAATTAATTTAACTTAAAATTTTAATGAACTATAAATCATTAAATCTTAATTATCTTTGAGATAAAATCATATTTTTTTTAATTGATTCAATTATCATTTCTCAAACACTTTTAAAAACATTTTGTTTCAAATTCACTTTTAAATTCCAATTCAAATTAAAAGAATTTGAAGTAACTACAATTTAACTTTATAATTTTAATCTATTTTAAATTCAAATTTTTCTCATACATTCCATTGCTTTTTTTTTAAATTATTAAAACGAATTGAATTTAAAGCTTTATTTATGTCCACACTAAATTCTAATTAAACTTGAATTTATGTTTTGCATTTTCATTTGAACTCAATTTTTTTAAACTTTGATTTAAAAATTAAATCTGGTTTTAAAATTTCCAGACAAAACAGTCTTCAGGTTTGAAGCATGGAACGTGAATTTGACTCGAGTTTCCCTGACCCTGCTTCGAGTAAATGACCTGATCCACTCGAGTGCGACGCGAGAAAAACTCTAGTTCCTCCCAGGCAACAAAATACCCAGAACACACAGTGCTCGTGCACGTGCACTTCGCCGCTGGCGATCTTCCGGCACCGCCACTACGTCGAACAAGTCGACGATCTCCCACGTGCAAATCCCCGACCATCAGAACCTCCATCCTCCCTTCGAATCGAACAATGAGCATCAGCTCGAAACCTGGAACACGCGAAAACAAAAACCCCTCAAAACCTGGAAACGCCATGTTCTCCGACCCCCGACCACCGGAGCACCAGCGCCACCGGCCACCACTCCATCAATGTCAACGCTTCCACTTCCCAGTGTTACGCCGAACTCGATGCACCAGAGAGAGAGAACGATCAATCTTTTCCAGCTCATCCCAAACTAGGGTTACAAATGAAACTACTCGCCGCTGTCACCATGTTGATCAGACCACCCTCTGGGTATTTTTCCAAGCCTCGCCGTACCTTCCCCTATCTCCGGACCGAGCCCCAACCTTCCTTGTCGCGCCGTTCACCGGAATTTGTCAAAAATAGAGTTTTTGTTCAACACCCAAATGCTCATGATATACTAACTTAAAAGTCATAAAATCTATTTTAAAAATCATGGTTCATAATGTTGAACACAATGATATAAATGCAGTTTGTAATCAGGACACTTGAATTTGGACATAGTTTGATTTTTTTTTTTTCACTGTATATCTTCCTTTCTGACCAAATTGTCTTCATTTTTAACTTAACAATATTTTTAGCATTTGTATCTTAATCATATAACATATTCAATTTTAATCTTAGGACCTAACAAGAATTAGATAAGAAGATTTTGGATTTCTAATTTGATTCAGAACTTGTAACTAGAACAGGGGTTCATCTTCTTGTTCCCAGACATGCTCACAAATTTCTATATACATATATATATGTATACATATAACCATTCTTATTCACAAAAACACATTTCTAAATTTTTGTTTTCATTCATCATCACAGACTCAAGAGAATAAAGGTAACTAAGTAAAGAAAAGATGTTTGCTCACCTTGGTTTTTCACAGAAAGGAAGGACAGAGCCTTCTTTGTGTTAATAGAGGCTTTGAATTTGCTGATGCAAGCCTTCTACTTGATGTTGAGTTTGTATTGATTTGTTTTGATATTTTTAACTTAAGTTTGTCTAATTTTAAAATGACATTCACTTCAGTTTTGCTTAGTTTTGTTTGAATGGAACGAAGATAAGTAAGATGATGTATATGAAGAAATGAGTAGCACAGGTTATAATATGTTTTGTACAGAGTACAATGGTTTATATTTTTATATAAAAATGTGGGCATGCATACTTTCATTTGGGGGCTGATGTATATATTTGCATTAATTGCCTTGTACCATGCTTACATTTTTCTTTTCCTTTTTGGTTTGGCTGTTTAAAGATTTGAGACAGTGGTGGCTATGTTGGTATTATATTTGTTTGTCTCGGCTGTACATACTTTTGCATATATTCTTAGAGATGAAAACATTAATTTGCCTATGTACTTCTTTTGCTTTGTATTTATTCTACAGGCATATCTTATATTTTTTTCCACTTGCCTACTTTCTTTACTTGTTTTCCAGTTCACACTTACTTTATTTATATTTTTATTTGTTATATTTTATTCTTGCTTTGGTGGCTGATATGTCTTTGTTTGTTATTTTATTTTGTCTTGCTTTTTATATTTGTCTTTTGTCTAAACATACTTATATTTATATTTGGTTGCTTGTTTAATTATCTTGTTTACTTATTTTCTTACTTATGTGTATTTTTGGTTGCCTTGTTGTATGTCAATATAAATTTATTATTATTGTAGTACATTTGTTTGTATTTTATTTTACTTTACAATATTTTTAAATCCCAATTCAAATAAAATTTAAATGCATTTTTCAAAAATTCATAATTTAACTGATATTTTATATAATCACCAATTAATTTCACAAGTTTAAATCAAAAATAAATTTAATTATCAATTTAAAATAAATTGAAATTCGAGATCGTTACAGACTTCCCCCCTTAAAAAGATTTTCGTTCTCGAAATTCGCCAGAGAGAGATAACGAAGATAGACGAAAAATAGAGGACCAATTCTTCGTGCCAAACTTGATATCTATTCTGCATTTGGCTTACCAAATCAGAACATTAATGATATGAGCACAAACTCATACAATATAGGATACTCAGGTCATCAAATCTACGACATATGCATGAGCATTGGTCAGTTCGAAGGGATAACTAACCATTCGTAGAATATATTGGGACCCAAAAATAGACAGATATATGGATACAATTTCAAAGTTTTTAGTTTAAAACTAAAGTATACCTATCAACCATAACTACCAAAACAACCAATTCATCCAAACAACAATTCTGGCCAAATTGGAGTTTATGTCCCATATTAATGTATCGAATTTCCTTCCTGGATCTACCAAGAACTATCAAAGAATTGAAAAGAGATGCTGAACAAAGAGATTGATAGAGAAAAGATTGTTTCCACTGTTGCAGGAAATTGACCATTTATAGTGATACTTCCCTGTCCCCTATCGCGTTCTCTTCTCGCACTCATACTCACTATCAGTGGATAGTAAGAGAATTTACTGAGGCATTCAAACGGATATCTTAGGGATTACTCATTCTAGGGTTTACTTCACCCTATCTCTAATGAGCTACTTAATGTGTTATACTCCTGAGCTAAAGTTTAACCTTAGCTCTGATACCAAATGTAACGAAAACGGGTTTTGCCCGCTCGAAAATCGACATCCATACTTCAAATCGTATTCGAATGCCGTAGATTCGACCGTTCAAATCCGATTCGCCGGAGCTTATAACCACATTAAGTAAATAACACAGCGGAATAAAAAGAATAATACATTGATATACAGCTTTGATACAATATCTGATACAACAGAATGTTACAATGAATATCAATATACATCAGAGATACAAGAAAATAGCAGCGGAAAGAAAATAGATAACACTAGCAGCGGAAAAAAATAACTCTAAGATAGTCTTCAACGAAGAACTCCAAATCTAAACTCCATCTCCAAGAACTAATCCAGCAATAGCTCGAACTCCCCATAACAATGCACCAAGCTAAGCAAGACTGGTGCGAACCAAAGACTGAACTAACTCCAGATAATCCACTGGACCTAACTATCTGAAAAACCAAACTCTAGACTGCTCGTGTAGAAAATAATGAGCACCCAGAGTTTAGGAAAGGAACAATAAACTCCGGATCATTCATGGGACTGGTGTGAGCAACAAAAATAGTTTATCTTTTAATTCAATCAATAAAAGAATTTTAAAGTAAATTCGCAATGCTTTTTGAAAATGAAACTACCATAAGACCTCCCGCCACACACACAATGCAAACGCAGACTTGGAGGAGATTTCTTCTTATGATAGTCAAACATGCTTAATACGCAGAAAATTTCTTTGATATTATTATTATAAGTGCACGGTGCAGAAAAACATTTCGAAAGTAGAATATAAATCTTAGCCAACATAGACATTTCGAACTATGCCTACTATAGCTACCATCCAAACAGTGGGGCGCCACCATAAGTGAATGGCAGGTTCTACAACTAAAACCGTACAAGGCTCGTATTGTTTCTTTGGATTTCCAACAAATGGTCAGGCCAAGGAACTTCCCATTGCCACATGAGAATGCCTCTGGAAGGACGTCCCCGAGAACCTAACCGGATCTCTGCCAACACAAGGCCGGGTTACCCCTAACTGGGTAACTGCTGACACGAGTATGCCATCCCCCGGTCCTTTAGGACCTTTATCCGAGCGCTCGATAACCAACATCACACCATAATAAATAGAGTGTTTTCCACATGAGTAAGTATCTGGGCTCCATACCATGATACCACCCTTTTCAAGAAGGAAATGAACATACCCTAAAGGGGCGCTACCCCCTAATAACCTTGCTGCATCTTTCCTGTTTTGACCATTCCGGGGTGTGAGGTTCGACGAAGTCTCGTCCACAAAGCTACGCTTTGGTACAAAGCTTGCTTTGGGTCAACAAATGATCAAAGTAATGATCACAAAGATAAATGATCAAACAAATGATCATATCACAAATGATCAAACAATGATCATTTCACAGCAACACTTAGCATGTCACATTACCAAATTGGGAATATATCGCTGATAATCTTCAACTACATAACCTCTGAGCTCGTACGTCTCAGAGAAGGGTGTTAAGCTAAAAGAATAAATTCTTCGCCACCAACAGAAATGTATTTGAAAGAAATCTGCTTTATATCTGAAAATGTAATGTCAGACACACAATCCATACAAGTCTGTTCCGGGTTCGAACAGAACCGAACGCACTTCCAAAGAAGTCCTTGCAATCCGGATAATCTCTAATCACGTCCGGATTTCCCATCACATATGGAGACCTCTATACCGGGGATCAGCCAGTGCAGAGACAATCGAAAAGAAACCCTTTCGTTTTCGAAAATATCCGGTCTTCACCACCGGTCTTCAAATGCTATCCATAA
Source organism: Allium cepa (assembly GCA_030765085.1). NCBI lineage: Eukaryota > Viridiplantae > Streptophyta > Magnoliopsida > Asparagales > Amaryllidaceae > Allium > Allium cepa. The sequence continues at coordinate 141,336,947 of CM060931.1, read as the reverse complement.
CGACGTATCACATATTCGGAATGGGATATATGACACAAAGGTCCTCTCCCGGCTAAACCGAATAGTGAGCGCAATATTTAAAACATATGGATATGGGATTTCAATTAAGTCACAAATTAATAATTCAAAACATTCTTTCAAATGGTTAAACAATTTACCATTTTAAATCTTTAAATAAAAAGATTCATTTCACAAAGATCAATTCATAGATTTCCAAAACAATTTCATTTCTATAGGATTAACCAATTAAATCTTTAAATCAAAGATTCAACTTATAGTTTCAAACCGTTTCCAAAACTTGGAAGTCATTTTCATTTTCAAACTTGAAATTCTTTTTAACACAAATTGGACGTTCATTTCTTATGTGAAAGCTTTTATTATGTGAAAACAAACAGTTTTCATTTCAGAAAAAAATCCAATTAATTTACACGAGTTAAAGTTCTCAATTTATGTTCATATTTCCAAATTACTACATTTTAAAATGATTTAACCCATATATAACTGGTATAACATCTTTAACCCCTAGTTTCAAATTATCGAATTCAGTTTCACATTTTGAATTTAAATTTAAATCAAATTATTTAAATTTCAAACTTTATCAAGTTATTCAAAAATAAATTTCATCTTTGAAATTTCATTTCAAAAACTTTTCACATTTAACCCGATTCCATTTCAAACTATTTGAATTTAAAAATTCAAATTAAAACTATTTTCGAAAATCTGTGACTTAATCGATTTCCTCGTGAAATCCCTATTTGTGAGTGTATGGTGTGGTCCAGGGGTTTAACACAATAGTGCAACATCATTCAATCATCACAGATTAAAAACACAGAAATATAGTTGATATGCGATATAAACTATAACGCTCATCGCCCATTCACAGATTCACAGATAATATACAGATGCAAATAAATATACACAGCTCAATCTACAGAACAAAATATCACAAATCAGATAGGATAATCAATTCAAGGCATCACATATAATACGATCATTCATAGTTAAGGTCAAGCATTTCATAATCATTTATAAGCAGGATTAATTCATTATTAAATCCTAATTAATTCAATTTATTTCCAATTTAATTCAATTACTTATGAATTAATCATCCAATTCCTGATTTATTAATTTCAAATCATTTGATATAAATAAATTTATCAAACTCTTTAATTAATTAAATTATTCTTAATCAATCATATTAATTAAATTGACCTTTGAACCAATTATATAATTAATTAACTTCTTAATTAATTGTTTCAAGAAATTTACTCTTTAATTTCTTATCATTGAGCAATCATCTCATAATAACAAATCATTAATTACATATTTATCTTTATCATTAATTTAATCAAAATATCCAAATTTAATTACAATTAGTAATTAACCCCTTAATTTCATTCATTAAGTAATTAACAATTTACAATTGATCTAATTTATTAAATCTAATTTGTTATCAAAATTTATCCCATTAACTTTGTTACTTAATAATTCATAGTTAATTTATCTTTATTAACTAATAACATTTCTTAATTTACTTCTTAATTAATTAAATCCAAATAATTAATTAATTTAACTTAAAATTTTAATGAACTATAAATCATTAAATCTTAATTATCTTTGAGATAAAATCATAATTTTTTTTAATCGTTTCAATTATCATTTCTCAAACACTTTTGAAAACATTTTGTTTCAAATTCACTTTTAAATTCCATTTCAAATTAAAAGAATTTGAAATAACTACAATTTAACTTTATAATTTTAATCTATTTTAAATTCAAATTTTTCTCATACATTCCCTTGCTTTTTTTAAAAAATTATTAAAACGAATTGAATTTAAAGCTTTATTTATGTCCACACTAAATTCTAATTCAACTTGAATTTATGTTTTGCATTTTCATTTGAACTCAATTTTTTAAACTTTGGTTTAAAAATTAAATCTGGTTTTAAAATTTCCAGACAAAACAGTCTTCAGGTTTGAATCATGGAACGTGAATTTGACCCGAGTTTCCCTGACCCTACTTCGAGTAAATGACCCGATCCACTCGAGTACGACGCGAGAAAAACTCTAGTTCCTCCCAGGCAACCAAATACCCAGAACACACAGTGCTCGTGCACGTGCACTTCGCCGCTGGCGATCTTCCGGCACCGCCACTACGTCGAACAAGTCGACGATCTCCCACGTGCAAATCTCCGACCATCAGAACCCCATCCTCCCTTCGAATCGAATAATGAGCATCAGGTCGAAACCTGGAACATGCGAAATCAAAAACCCCCCAAAACCTGGCAACGCCATGTTCTCCGACCCCCGACCACCGGAGCACCAGCGCCACCGGCCACCACTTCATCAATGTCAACGCTTCCACTTCCCAGTGTTACGCCGAACTCGATGCACCAGAGAGAGAGAACGATCAATCTTTTCCAGCTCATCCCAAACTAGGGTTACAAAATGAAACTACTCGCCGCTGTCACCATGTTGATCAGACCACCCTCTGGGTATTTTTCCAAGCCTCGCCGTACCTTGCCCTATCTCCGGACCGAGCCCCGACCTCCCTTGTCGCGCCGTTCACCGGAATTTGTCAAAAATTGAGTTTTCGTTCAACACCCAAATGCTCATGATATATTAACTTAAAAGTCATAAAATCTATTTTAAAAATCATGGTTCATAATGTTGAACACAATGATATAAATGCAGTTTGTAATTAGGACACTTGAATTTGGACATAGTTTGATTTTTTTTTTCACTGTATATCTTCCTTTCTGACCAAATTGTCTTCATTGTTAACTTAACAATATTTTTAGCATTTGTATCTTAATCATATAACATATTCAATTTTAATCTTACGACCTAACAAGAATTAGATAAGAAGATTTTGGATTTCGAATTTGATTCAGAACCTGTAACTAGAACAGGGGTTCATCTTCTTGTTCCCAGACATGCTCACAAATTTCTATATACATATATATGTATACATATAAACATTCTTATTCACAAAAACACATTTCTAAATTTTTGTTTTCATTCATCATCACAGACTCAAGAGAATTAAGGTAACTAAGTAAAGAAAAGATGTTTGCTCACCTTGGTTTTTCACAGAAAGGAAGGACAGAGCCTTCTTTGTGTTAATAGAGGCTTTGAATTTGCTGATGCAAGCCTTCTACTTGATGTTGAGTTTGTATTGATTTGTTTTGATATTTTTAACTAAAGTTTGTCTAAGTTTAAAATGACATTCACTTCAGTTTTGCTTAGTTTTGTTTGAATGGAACGAAGATAAGAAAGTTGATGTATATGAAGAAATGAGTAGCACAGGTTATAATATGTTTTGTACAGAGTACAATGGTTTATATTTTTATATAAAAATGTGGGCATGCATACTTTCATTTGGGGGCTGACGTATATATTTGCATTAATTGCCTTGTACCATGCTTACATTTTTCTTTTCCTTTTTGGTTTGGCTGTTTAAAGATTTGAGACAGTGGTGGCTATGTTGGTATTATATTTGTTTCTCTCGGCTGTACATACTTTTGCATATATGCTTTGAGATGAAAACATTAATTGCTTATGTACTTCTTTTGCTTTGTATTTATTCTACAGGCATATCTTATATTTTTTTTCCACTTGCCTACTTTCTTTACTTGTTTTCCAGTTCACACTTACTTTATTTATATTTTTATTTGTTATATTTTATTCTTGCTTTGGTGGCTGATATGTCTTTGTTTGTTATTTTATTTTGTCTTGCTTTTTATACTTGTCTTTTGTCTGAACATACTTATATTTATATTTGGTTGCTTGTTTAATTATCTTGTTTACTTATTTTCTTACTTATGTGTATTTTTGGTTGTCTTGTTGTATGTCAATATAAATTTATTATTATTGTAGTACATTTGTTTGTATTTTATTTTACTTTACAATATTTTTAAATCCCAATTCAAATAAAATTTAAATGCATTTTTCAAAAATTCATAATTTAACTGATATTTTATATAATCACCAATTAATTTCACAATTTTAAATCAAAAATAAATTTAATTATCAATTTAAAATAAATTGAAATTCGAGATCGTTACAAGTAGCGTAGCTCTGCCATTTATTATTCTCCACTTTCTTTCTAAATTATAAAAATTAGATATTTATATCTCTATTCATACAAATTAGAGAAGAATAGAAATCTAATAAAAAGGAGAAGAGAATCAACTATACGCGTATTCGAGGTAATTTATATATATATATATATATATATATATATATATATATATATATATATTTGTATTGGTTTTCTCTCCTATTCTTAAATCTCTTCTCAGATCTATAATTCTAAGATATGTATATACCCTTTTTATACACAATTCTTGGATTAAAAAGGATTTGGAGATGAATTTAAGGTTCGACTTCAGATCTGGAGATTTAGATCGCTTTTAAAAGGTGAGTGGGAAATTTTATATATTGTTTATGATTTTAAATCTATACCGTTGATTTACGTTTGATTTATTTGCCTAATTAATTTTGTTGTTGAATTATAGGCTTAAATTAGTGTAGAAAACTATAGCCTACATATTCTTGTTTTAGATCTAATTTGATACACCTAGATCTGGAAATCAGTCCCAAAGATTTTAGAATTTAAATGTTGTATATTTTTATTCTGGATCTATAATTAGGTGTAAAATAGAACTTCTGGATTATTGCCCAATTTGTGCTATGTTATAGATTTTCCATAGTTTAATTTATGGAAAGAACATCTGCTTGATTTTTATAAATTTGTTTACATTTCCACTTTCATTATTAAGGGCGACGTTTGATTTAACAAGAAATACCCACAAACGAAAAGGGAAGAGATCTGTATAGTACAAATTTATTCTCCATAATTTACACTGTTTATTCCAATTCAAAAGAAATTATCCATACCTTGTAATTTCAAACGGAGCCAATCTTTGCTTTTTGCCTTAAACTAATTTAAGGAAATCTTAGCAGAAATTTTTTCAAAAGAATCAAATTCTAGCACATCAAGTATGGAAAACATATTCTAGTCAAATATTTATGACTAGAATATATTTGGATAGAAATAAGTATTTTTATTAGATAATTTATACGTATCTATTGCATTAATAAATATGAACAATGTTTATTCATGCGTTATTTATGTGTAATGTTCGTTAGTTATTATTACATTTTGGGAAGCAAATAGGTAGAGTTAGGAAAAGTAGTAATTTCTGTTAATGGGCAATAAATTAGGAAGTGCCAATAATTAATGGGAAATAAAAGATTGTAACCCAAACTAATGGGCAATTGATGGGAAATAATGATAGGATTAGATTGGGGGTTACAATTGGTTTGTATGGGAATTAAGGACTGTAACTCCAATTAATGAAAAACTAATGGAAATGAATTTAAGAGTTATAATTAATAGGGAAAAATGAATAAAACAAGACTAATAAAAATGGAATAGATATAAAAGGTTACTAATTTTAAATTATTAATCATACATAAACATCTTAGGAAATGTTTGGTAGGATTTTATGGACAAATCGACATTTATGAGCATTTAAAGGAGATTTATGAGTAGATAAGTATATAACGTAAATCTTATTACCTTAAATAAAAAGGGGAATTAGTAAACTAAGTACAATGTCTACCTAAGATAATATAAGAAAAGACTTAGGACGGTTAATTGGACTTAGTAGGTTAGTGATGCGAGGTCAATAGAGTCACTTGACGAAAGACTGCACTTCACTTTGAGGCCACCATCAGTCGACTGCACTTACTACTGTTGTGAGATATCGCTAATCACAGGATCCATGACTTTGTGAGAGGCAGGACTTGCTTTAGGATCAGAGGTATTAAGTGGTTATTTGAGGGCCCGCCTCTTTCCCAATTAAAAAGTATTAAGTGGTCCAAATTTGGAATTAGGAGCAGTGAGTTATATCTCCATAGGTGTTTGCTTCTGGTTTGAGGTATTAGATTGTTGTTGAAAGTCACTAAGGATCGTGTAATATGATATATTAACTAAACTATTTATTTGTGCGAGATAAAAATATAAATGTAAAAGTAATAAAGTATAGGACACCAGAGATTTTTACACTAGTTCAAACTTCCCATTCTACATCCAGTCCTGGACTCCTTCTGGACTTAATCGATACCTACTTAACCCGGAGGAACGGGTATTATACCGCCTGAGCAACTGAATAGGACTTCAACCACCTAGACAACCGAATAGGACTTCAATCGTCTGAGGATACTACAACACGACTTCAACTATAAATAGCAGAAATGTATTGACTGAGTATGCTCTTGAATATCACTGAGAATTCAATAATGTACACTCTACCTATGATCTTCTCCTTTGTGGTATATCATTTAATTTTTTAAGAAAGGAAATAATTTTGATCACAAGAAAATATTCTTGAATGATCGTGTGATCAAAAATATAAAGCAATTTGGAATTGAATGCTTGAGGGTTCAATAGTAAAGATAGAGAGAATTGCAAATAGAATTAATGATGAAAATAATGAAATAATTTTCTATATATAGAGTTTAATGGTTACAATCATTTGTGAAAAGAAACGGTGAAAAGTAAGAACCGCAACTCTTGATTTAAGAGATATAACCCTTCATGAAGAAGAGGCACCCTTTTAGAAAACTAGTCGTCATACAGATTCAGTTAGCTGAATAGAGTATAGCAGCCAGCTGAATCGATGATTTTAAAATTAGCAAGAAAATAGTTCATTTTAGGCAGTTTTCAGCCGGTTGATTATAGCCATTTAGTCGGCTGAATATTCTAAGATATTCATGTTTACCTGCACAGATTCAATCGACTGACCTAGGTCGTTCCGTCTGCTAAATTTCAAGTTTGTTGTGACGTTTTTGAAAATTCAATTTCTGAAAAATCGCGTGTGTGTACATACAACATAGAAGAAATTTTAATAACTTTATGCCTCTAGACATAGACACTATGACTGATAGTACTTTGTAGTGTCAATTTGGTCTTCATTTTGATATAATTATCTCTTTGTAAAGTTGATATCATTTCCTGCAAAAGTGATTAGTATATACAATATATACTTGTACAATTGTCACTGTCAAATCATCAAAATATAAGGTTCAACATTCTCCCTCATTTTGATGATGACAACTATATAAGTTCAATTTTAAATTGAGTTATCCTCCCCCTAACTTGATACTCTCCTAATCGATATGGTCTTACTTATTCTCCCCTTTGTCATCAACAAAAAGGAAATAGATATCAATAGGAGAAATAAAAAGTTTGTAAGAAATAAATAATTTACGAGAAGCGGTATTAGACTCAAAACATCACAGATCATACAATCATCACATCACATAAAACATGATTGATTAGAAAACTTCACCGACATGTTACGGAAATACCATGCATAACAACATGATGAATATAACATCACAAAAACATAACGATCAAGTCATCACAAACATTAAAACACAAATTGTTTTTGAAGAGTTAAACACAAAACATAAAGAAGAGTCATAATAAGTTGATAATAGAAACATACCGTGATATAGAGAACAATCAAAATTCTTGGCTTTCAAAGTTACCTCCTTCCCTTTCGTCGTCATCTTTAATAGTTGTCAAAGTGAAAGGAGTCGGAGTTTGAGTAACTCCTTTTTGATGAAGTAGGAGGAATAACAGATGTAGACGAAGAGCATGAAAGCTTATCCCAAATCTTGTTCGAGAAGCCTTTGATGGAATTGAGCTTTTTGTTGGTTTTTGATATGTTGTGCTCAAATTTGGTTAAACGATGATCAAGCCTACTTTGGTTTTGGGATAGGGTAATAAAGGCTTGTTTGGAAGTGACATCCACATTGATTTCTTCAATTTCATTATCATCTCCTTGAGCTTGCGGTATTGGGAGGAGGAAGCAACACTAGTGTAATAGGGTTGTTCAATACCTTGGTCATGGTTTGCAACCCATTATTGAAAGGTAATTATTTCATGACTTGTAGCACATTTTGGAAGACCCATGGGACTCAATGTTTTGGAGTTGAGTTCGCTTATTGTTGTGAACTCGGAATTTAGTATAACTACTCTAAAATTTTGCAAGATTCGCATAATATATGCTCCATAATGAATTGTTTTTAATTTCTTCTATGGCTAATGGTTTCAAATTCTTCTAAAATTATCTTACCCCAATTTATAGGTTGGGATGAGTAAATCACATATAGAGCTTGAAAATCCCTTTTATAAACTTTTTCGTGGCTATCGGTTCGAGGTTGAAGTGATCGGATAAGAGCACGATGAATTAACCTAGCTTTTGTATGCAGTGCACTAGATTTTAGTTTGGTCATATTATCGGATAGAAATCTTTATGACACTTCATCTAGTTGAAATATGTCAACTTCAGTTTCATCGATATCTAAGCCTAGAGATGGACATCTTAAAATATGTTCTAAAAGTTGTAGGGGAAGATAAATTTTAACACCACAAACCATAGTCCAAATACAATCAGTTTTATTTTGTGGATTTGATGATCTAAGTTCATGTTTGCAAAGAAAAGTTTAATTAAAAGAGCATAAATCTTGACATTGTTAGCATCATACCCTATAAAAGAATCAAAATTATTTGCCTCCGCGATCTCCCGAATTCCATATCTATTGAAATCAGCGAATTTCATAAAAGCTCCTTCAAAGATTTTTGAATTCTTCATGCTATTGAATCTTGTAACGACGGTATCATCATGAAGCCATCCCTTGATTTGGTCTTGAGATTGGCCAGCAGAAGTGGAGTCTTGTCTTGATTTTTTGGGTCTTGGAGCCATTTTTTGATTTGAAGAGAGATCTGATGGTAAAATGTGATTTTTATATTTAAGGAGAATGGGTTTTTGTTTGCTGATAATGAAGAGTGATGAGGAAATGAAGGGTTAAGTAGATATATTAGTTGGTGGAGTATTGAATGGGTGCCTTAAATGACGTGCCAGCTATTTAAGAAAAAAACTAAAATTCGATGCATCAGCTAGCTGGTAGAAGCAATTCAACCATCTGATTGCTGAGTGGAGATATTGGTTGGTTGAATGTTCAGCAGGCTGTATTGTTTAGGCAGCCAACTGAATGCTTTAAAAATAAAGCCCGCAAAGAAATAGGTCAAAAATGGGTCGATTCAACTATTTGAATTTTTGGTATCATCCGGCTGAATTATGGAAAATTGATTGTTTTTTTAAAGATTCAACGGTCTGAATTTGGGCATTCAGTCGGCTAAATATGCTATCTTTGCACAAAAAGCTTATATTGAAATATAATTATATTATTATATAAGAGCTTTATTCTTTATATTAAACTACTTAAACAATTTTATTCAATAAATTTTAAGAATAATATATTATTTATTATATGAAAACCATACATACATACATATATATATACACACATCATGTAGACATACCAACATATAAGAATTTATTTATTTTCAGAAGACTCAGATTCTTCTGATGAGCAACCATTGAACGAATCTGGTTCAACTTTTGTCTTCTCCTTCAATGGTTTGGGAGGGGACAAAAAGTTTCTAAGAGTTAATAAGTAATACTTTAATACTTTCAAAAGGTATGTTTTAAGGGTTTCGAAGGAGATGTTTTAAAGTGTTTCAAAAGGCATATGCTTAGTGTTTTGAAAATAATATTCCAATGCTTTCAAAGGAGGTTATCCAATGGGTTTGAAAGTAAAAGTTTAAGGTTTCCAAAGCCTTAGTTTTCAAAAAAAAGAATCCAATCTCATTTTTAAAGTAAAAACCATGGCATAAATAAAGGAGTTTTAAAATGACTTTTAAATATAGAGTTTTTAAAGAAGCTTTCCTTGATAAAATAATAGGTTAAAGGGATTAACCGTGTTTCATATGAAAATGATTTCAAGGATAGGTGTTGGTTTAATTATGTAATTATGCTCGCTTCTTCTAATACACACACACATATTTGTATATTCATATTATAATGGACCCATAATAGTATTTTGGGGAAAGGGCAGAATAACCAGCTAGGTTGACCCAGTAGTGAATATAAATTGAGCTAACTCCTGGATGAGTAGAATTGCATCCTTGAGGTTAGGTAGACCAGAATATAGGATGCCTAAACACTAATTAAAGAAGTTGTCAGATAGACAGGTTCATAGTAAACCCATAAAAACTATGTTTAGAAAGAGTTATTGATAGGGGCCAATAGGTTTGCAGTGAACCTATGAAAACTATACCCAGATTAAGTTATAAACAGAAGTCAATAGGTTTCTAGTCAACCCATGAAAACTAGGATAAGAGGGAAGTTATTGGAGATACTAATAGGTTTAGGGAGAATCCATGAATAAGGAAGTAATTGTTAGGGGCCAATAGGATCTTAATGATCCCGAAAAAACTATGAAATCAGACAGAGAGTCCATAAACATTAAAGATGTTATTTGTCAGTCCATGAAAACAAATAGGTTAATAATGTCCCTAGAAACTATAACTATGATAGATAGTCAAAATGAATGTGGATGGGTAATCTAGAATTGATTTGCTGGTTTGCATATCTTCGTAATATTTTGGATTGTTATGTTTTAACAATTGTGGATGCAGGAGCAAAATATATGGTTTTTATAAGTTTTGGATAAGATACTAGTAAGGGGAAAACCCATTCCGCTATGCGGCATGGTCTCACTAGATATCTATATGATTTGAGATGGTAGATTATTATTCATACCGGGATTTATGTCTGCCTCGAAGTTCATGTTTTTCCCTTAAACTCTCGAGTGCTCAATTAACTTTGAGTAGTCTGAGAGTTGAGGTTTTCAGGTACCTCTTTAGATGAATAAGCTTCTAGAGACATGAAGGAGGCATGATAGATATTTTGATTTCTTTTCTATTTTGATTCCACTGTATTTTGTTGTAAAGGCAATTTTTTTAATTGCCTAGTTACATACTCTGATCATCCAAGAGGGCATCTTCATATGTTGCTCTTGATGTATGTAGTAATAATTATATTTTCTCTGAATATGGTTTTCGAATATGGGATTACGTAATGAATGTTGAAATGATTTGAAATAGAATGTGAAAGTTGTTTAATGGTTTAATTTTTTCCCTATCCATGTGTTTCTATTATATCAGTGTATCTAACATTACCGTATTTGGTCGCCAAGGATTAATAGCTATGGATGACTGCAGCATCTGTAGCCGTTAGTTTTGGGCCTCCAATTAGGGGGATGTTACATTAGATTTCTATCAATCTTTGATAATGCTCATGCTTATTTGCAGGTACCAAATCCAACGACCTGTGTTTGATGGACTTGTGTTTTGATTTTTGTTGAAATTTAAGCCCATTAAGGTATGGATTGTTACAGGATAAGAAATTTAATTTCTGTAAATGAAATTACTTATATGGAAAGGATTTATGCATACTCTTAGCACTAAACGTTGAGGTACGGAAACTCGTTTCTATCTCGAAGTTTAAAAATGTCATCAAGGCGAAGCTTAGATGCAACACCACTTTTACTCACCCGGCTTCATTTTTAACCGAGGGATAACACAAGTTTGACAAGTAGGGGAAAGGGTATGAAATTTGCTTTTGATATACAATCGTTTTAATTATTCCCGATAGTTGGTTTATTGACTATCGATTTCGCTATCTTCTTTATGTATCGTCAATCTAAGATGATTTGTTGCTCATTTTAAGCGTTGATATCCTTTGATGGAAATGACTAAAACTAATGGACGAGTGGACGTCAAGCTATGTGGGGTTGCTCCCATTAGGATATCTTCATATCTACTCTAGATTGGATTCGATTGTATGTGCACAGAGATGTGAAATACTCAGATACTCGGTAAGGTTGGTGGGGTCCGGCTTATACATTTTTCGAGAACCATTGTAGTTCTCATGTATATTTTCCAGAGGTTTACTTTCGGTAAGAAGGAGCAGCCTTTTAGTACTTGTTGGAAATTTTCCCTTTCCTTGCTTTTGATTCAAATCCTTTGAATTTATTTCATTCTTAATTGGATCGAGAAGTGTCTTGCTCACTTCATGATGTTTAAATATTTATACCCATTACTCGTGGTTGGATGTTGTTCTTGTGAGGGAAAACCCGTTTTGCATTTGGCGGCATGGTATCACATATTGTTGTTTATTTCCACCATTTATTTAGAATTTACTCATAGCAGACTTATTGTCTGACCTGAGTTTTTTATTTCCCCAAACTCTCAGGTACTCGTTTATATTTATGTGATATCCTGGAATTTCGAGAAATTTAAAAAGTGACAATCTCCTTTATTTATTATTTAAAATCGGTAAAATTTGGTATTTTCAAACAATGATAATAATAATGTGATGATTTTAAATATAGTTATAAATAGATTTTTTAAATGGAATAATTATTTACAAATTTAATTGGTGTTGTTTAATAAATAGATTTTAAATAGACTTATTATTTTCAAATTTAATTTGTGTTTGTTTAAATTAATATATATGTTTGTTGATTTTAAATTTGAAATTGAATTTAAAATTTAGATTTAAATTTGAATTTAAAAGGATATATATCTTGAAAATATTTGGATATATAAAATATATGAATAAGGATTTTTATTTGAATAAGAATTGTTTATATTATTTTCCTTAAAAGAATATTATTTATATAAATTTGGAAAGTGTTTATTAAATAGTAAAATAAATACAAAAGCTTTATATTAACATTTAAAAATGGATTAAATATATTTTATATGATTTTATTTAGAATCTAATTGGTCTTATTTTATTTTCATTTAAAGGTTTTATTTATATAAATTTAGAAAAGCATTTATAATTAAGAAATGTACTTATTTAATAGGAAAATAAACATAAAAGCTTTTAAAATCTTTTTTAAAATAAATAAAAGTTGCTTTTTACAAGTGTTAGCTTCTTAATCATGTTAAATACATGTGTAATTTAATAAAGTATGGTATTGACAAATGGTGTTGGATTGAACAAGTGTCATAATTAGTTTTATTTTCCTTAATTTTAAATAAATCCTAATATACATTATATGAACATACATCTTCTTTTTCCCATCTCTTTTCTATCTTCATTTCTCAGAAAAATCAACGTGTTCAACTATCTACAAACCCGAAAACATTCCCAAACTCAAGTTCAAATCTAAACCCTGTAAACAAATTTTTCCAAATCCACAAATCTTCAACCAAAACAAGAATCAAAGCCCTGTAACTCAGGCCTGTAAACATATCTCAATAATAAATCAAAACCCTAATTTTTTTTCAAAAGCCTGTAACAAATTATCAAATGCAACCTGAAGAAAAGTGTCAAGCAATCTTCTCAACAACATAGCAGTAACTAAGGATTTCTAGTTGCAAAGAAATCAAAAGCAATTCAAAGTTTTTAGTCTCAAAATCCAAGCAATTCAGTTTTCAAAGCTTCCCAGTTTTCAAGTCTTTGCTTTTTTAAAAACTATGAGTAAACTCTTTATAACGACCCTGACTTGACCTTCGAAAATCGGCACCGAATACGACACTCATATTCAAATGCCGCAGATCCAAACGTCGAATCTGGTTCGCCGGAGCTTATAACACATTAAGTACAACACACCGGAAGAAAGGAATAACATATCAATATACAAAATTGATACAATATGATACAACAGAATGGTACAATGAATATTAATATACATCAGAGGTATGATACAAGACAATATCAGCGGAAAGAAAAAGATAACACCAACATCAGAACAAAATCTCCAATATGGTCTTCAAGAGAGAACTCCAGTATCGTAAATCTCCATCACCAAGGCAATAATCCAGAAATAGCTCGACTCCCAATCAAGATGAAGTGAAGCAACTTGATCCAAATGCGATTGCCAAATCCTAAGGCTGAAAGCTATCGAATCTACACCTACTATTCGATAATATGAAAAACCCAACTCTAGACTGCCAGTGTGGGAAAATTGTGGGCACCCAGAGTTTAGGAAAGGAACAATAAACTCCAGGTCAGTCGTGGGACTGGTATGAGCAAACAAAAACATTTGGTCTTTAAAACAAATAAAAAGAATTTAAATTTGAAATCCTCAATGCTTTTTTTTTGGAAAATGAAACTACCATAAGGCCTCCCGCCACACACATAATGCAAACACAGAATTGGAGGAGATTTCTCCTTACGATAGTCAAATATGCTTGATACGAGAAAATTTCTTTGATATTATTACTAGTGCATAGTGTAGAAAAAACCAGTTCGAAAGTATAATATAAATCCTAGCCGACATAGGCATTTCTCACTTATGCCTACTATAGCTACCATGTTCAATAGCAGGTTACCACCACATTCCATGGCAGGTTATACAATTAAAACCGTATAGGTGCGTATTGTTTTGTTTGGATTTCCAACAAATGGCCAGGCTAAGGAACTTCCTACTGTCCATGGGTACGCCTTTGGCAGGACGTCTCGAGAACCTAACCGGATCTCTGCCACCACAAGGCCGGGTTACCTCTGTAACTAGGTTACTACTACACGAGCGTGCCATCCCCCGGTCCTTTGGGACCATTATCCAAGCGCTCGACACCAACAACCACAAAGCAATCACAAAGTAATAGATCTGCAGTATCCACATGAGTGAAGTATCTGGGCTCCATACCATGATACCACCCTTTTCCAAAAGGGAATGACAAACCCTAAAGGGAGCGACCCTCATAACCTTGCTGCATCTTTCCTGTTTCGACCATTTCCAGGGTGTGAGGTCCTGATGCAGTCTCGTCGACAAAGCTACGTTTTATAAAAAAGCCATGCTTTGATAAAAAAAAAGGATACATAGCAGCACTCAACATGTCACACTACCAAACTGGGAGTATATCACTGATAAATATCAACTACATAACCTCTGAGCTCTTACGTCTAAGAGAAGGGTGTTAAGCTAAGAGAATAAATTCTCCGCCACCAAGTTGAAATGTATTTGATAGGGATTAGTTTAATATCTCAAAGTGTAGTGTCGGACATACAACCATATAAGTCTGTCCCGGGTTCGAACAGAACCGAAGGCACTTCCGAAGAAGCCCTTGCAATCAGGGTATCCACAATCTCGATCGGACTTCCCATCACTTAGGGAATCTCTATACAGTAGCTACTCGGTGCAGAGACAATCAATAGGTTATCCTAACATTCTTGAAGACACCCGGTCTTCAACACCGGTCTTTAAATGCAATCCATAACGTCGTATCACTATTCGGAATGGGTTATATGACACAAGGTCCTCTCCCGGCTAAACCGAATAATGAGCGCAATATTTAAGAACTTATGAATATGGGATTTTAGTTAAGTCACAACTTATAAAATCCAAAACTTTTCTTCAAATGGTTTAGACAAATTACCATTCTAAATCTTTTAACAAAAAGATTCATTGCACAAAGTTCACCTAGTTTCATAAAGATCTATTTATAGATTCCAAAACAATTTCCATTTCAATTTGGATTAACTCAATTAAATCTTTAAAATTAAAGATTTAACTTATAGCTTTCGAACACATTTCCAAAGATTATTCATAACATGGAAAACTATTTTCATTTTAGACTTGAAATCCTTTTAACACAAATTGGAAGTTCATTTCTTATGTGAAAGCTTTTATTATTTGAAAACACGTAGGTTTCGTTTTGGGAAAACTAGTTTCATTTATACAAGTTAAAATCTTTGGGTTAAATTCAAAATCCCAAAACAACACTTTTAAAATGGTTTAAAAACCCATACAAACACATTTATAAGTTGAACAACCTTTTTAAACCATAGTTTCCAAATCATAGAATTCGATTTCAAATATTGAATTCAAATTTAAATCAAATTATTTAAATTTCAAAACTCAATCATGTTATTCAAAATAACTTTTATTTTTGAAATTCATTTTCAAAGGCTTCCAATTTTAATTCCAAAACTATTTTGGATTCAAAAAATTCAGAAACTATTTCAAAAATCTGTGACTTAACCAATTTCCACGTGCACCCCATATTTGTGTGTGAATAGTGTAGTCCAGGGGTTTACACAATAGTGCACAACATTAATCATCATAGATTCAATCAATATCGATAAGCGGTATAACCCATAACGCTTATCTTCATTTACAGATTCATAGATAAAGTAAATTTATCAATTACAAAGATTTACCATTACGATTCGATGTGGGTTTCGGATAACCAACTGGAATCCGATTCCCCGTCGCATCGAAATTCAAATGTCATTTTACGGATCAAGGGGTTTTCATATTCATACAAAAGTATATTAATCACAAATATAGCAGCTCAGCACAAAGCATCACATAGCATCACATCACATATCAAATATATCAACCCATCACACAGCATTTAATAACAATCAACCATCTTCAATTAAGATGAATAAATCATGTGGTTTTTAATTTATCAACCACATAATTACTTTCATTAATTATCTTAAATCAATGATTAATTATCATTAATTACAATTGATTAAGTCTTAATCACCTTCATTAATAAATTTTTCTTTAAATTAATTAACCTTTAAACATTTGATTAATCAATCTTTAATCATCAATTATCCATACTTAATTACTTTCACTAAGTAAGTATTTTTAATTAATTTTTTTCATAAATTACTTGATTAACCAAACTTAGGTTATTAATTAATTTATCTTAATTACTTCTATTAAGTAATTACTTCAAGTAACTAATTTCCTTTAACAAATAAATTTAACTTAACCTTTAAAAGTTAATTATCGATTAAAACATTTGTAAGTTTATTTAAAATAAACTTTAAAAATAAAGCTAATGTATATTTTCAAACATTTTAAAGCTTGGTTAATTTAAAACAATTTTATTAAAAACCTTCTTAACCAACCTTAAAATTTAGATACATCTAATATAAAAAGGAAATTAGTTTTAACAAACTTTATTTGAAATAAATATTTTCTTTAATATTCAAAACTACTTTTGCCTTATATCAAATGACCCGAGCAATCCCTCATTTTTACCCGAGCCTTTCTCCGGGACAACCCACGCCTTCACACGCTTCAAGTCAAACACCTGATTTTTGCGTGCTTGAGCTCGAAACTCCATCATATTCCCAAATAAACAAAGCCTCCAGATACGATGCTATGGCCCTGCACGTGTATACTCAATCAGATCATCACCGACCATCTCCAAGACTTCTGGCACGTCAGCGTCGATCTTCACAAGCATCCTAACCTTACAAATTGTCCAATTCATCCACGAAACGTAATCGAGTAATACGACTGACCACCTAAACCAAACTTGGTCAAAAAACCCACCGCGTATCATCACCTCCGAACACCGATGCACTCGGCGCCGCGCCTAAACCTGCACCAGACACTCTTCTTCCATTTCCCCTAGGTCCGGTGCAACTCGATCCATCCACGCCGACAAACCACCTCTTCAAACTTTGACGAGCAACAACAAAATAAGCCCCTAGTTCAACACCACTGAGCCACCACGTCCATCTATAAACTCAATTCTTATTTTTCCGGTCATCTCCTTCCTACCAGTTATCTTCACAACCAATCCCGATGAACAATTACAACCCGGTCACCAGGAATCGAACGAAACCCAAAATCCGATCAATTTAAAATATCTCGTGATTTACATAGTTATAAATCCTGATATAAATCTCAAAAATCATAGTTTTCCTATTCGAATCCGAAAATATAAACAAAGCCTGAAATTTTTACACTCGATTTTTCTGATTTAAAACACTCATTATCGTAATTTCAAATTTTCAGAATAGTTATTCAATAACTATACTTGTGATTTTTTTTATTTTTTTAAATAGCATCTAGTTGATATAAACAAACTTCTTTTAAGAATCATGGCCTAGTGTTATTTATATGGGGAGATAAGATTTTGTCTAACTTGTTCTTGAACCTGTAGATTTAGAATAGAGGCAAGATATTTATATTAACAGACATGCATCCATCGCCTGCATATATATATAGACACACACACACACATGCAGGTTTATTTACATCCATGCAACCCAATTTTTCACCACATCATAGAAACAAGCATAACACATCATATCAATTCAAAGATCAGGTCGAAGAAGTTTGCTCATAGAAAAAAACCTTTGAGCAGAGAACACTTTTGTTTGAAGACTGCAGTTTGATTTTTTTTTCCTGTAAATCCTTTTTTTGTTGTTGTTAGTTGAATGAATTGATGATGCTTCTTATTTTCTGGAATGTTAAATTGTTTTCTTAACAATATTTTCCTTAAACAGCTTAGACTAAGAGGTAATAGAGAAAAATGGTTTTGGGTTTTGAATTTGTCCTGCATCTGAGAACAAGCACAGGGGAGGCTTACAGACACATATACACATCACATATGAACTGAGGTTCATGCAAGCACGTATAGAAAAAAATTTCACAACAAAATTCATAAATTCTTCACATGCAGCAAAACAAAACAGATAAGTTTGATAGGGTGATGTTTTGCTCACCTGGAGTTGCTGCAGAGAACAGTTTAGCTTTAAACATCTGATTTTTTTCTTTTATTCTTGACTATTTGAATTAGTTGCTTCAGGATTTTGGTTTTCAGGTCTTGAAGTTGTTGAATTTATTTGCTTTGTTTGATCTCCCTGCTTCCAGGTTTTGAAAACTATTTTCTTGCTCAAATCTTCTTCCAGGTTGAACTTGCATTTGATTTTTGATTTGCTAGCTAATTGCTTCCAGATTTTTGAAGTTGCTTGATCATGTTGAACTTTATTTCAGGTTGATTTTTTTTCTTTTGATCAAAAACTGAATTCATCTTTGATACCACTGTTTGATTTAGGATTTGATTGGGATTTTGTTTTTAGATTTTGAGAGTAGCCTGGTTTACTAAATGCTTCTCTTTTTTTCTATCTTTTCTTGGTGTTGGAGTTTGAAGGCTCATTCTCTTGCTACTGTATATTTTCAGATTTGCTGAAAAGTTATATGATTGCATATGGGGGAGCTCAAAAGTTTCCATAATTTTAAATTTCATTTTTTTTATTCAATTAAATATAGTGAATGCCATTTGTAAAAAGGAATGATTATGAAATTTCAATGTATGTTCATTCCTATACTCCATCCCCTTGTGTATGTTTATCATTTGCAATTTTCAAACATAAAAGATTTTTTTTTTAAAATAAATTTTATACCATATTCACTTAAGTCTTTCATGTACTTAAAGTTTTCATTTTACAATTTCATGTTAATACACTTAAATATAACTTTATATTATGTTTCCCATTTAAATAAATATAATTTCTTTTCTTTTAATTATGTATGCGTTGTGCTTTCTTTTATATTTATATTTACACAACCAAAATTTATCCCAATTAATTTTCACATTACAACCTTTAATTTTGTTCAACATATTTATACACTTATATATTTATACAATTTACATTCATGCGTTTTTTATTATTTATTTTTGCACAAGTTTTAAAAGAAAAGAAGGATTTAAATACTTTGATTTTATGTTAACAATTAACCACTTTTATTCGTATATGAAATTTACTTAAAAATAACATTTTGAAAATGAGTACACTAATTTTTTTCTTTTTATTACAACTTCCAAATATTAATATAATTAAAAATTTAGAAAACAACTATCATTATTTTTTTATTAATCTCAAGCCTTTAATTTCTATTTTATTTTTAATACATTTTATTTTGAAATTCAATATTTGTTTGTAAAATACTTATCCTTATATTTTAAATCAAATTTCTATTTATAATCAAAAAAAATTATTTATTTATTCTAGAAATCTCTAATTAATTCACAATTTATCTTTAAAAATAAATTTAATTACCAAATTAAAATTGGTAAATTTTCAGGAATGTTACACTCTTTGTTTAAAAAATTTAAGTAAATACATGTTTGTTGCTTGTGAAATTCTAAGATAAGTGATGCTTGCATATGTAAATACAAGTGTGTTGTATGGTTGTTTATGTTTGATCTGTGCATGTCAGTCTTCTTTGTTTTCATAAGTTTCAGATTTGGAATTTAATCAAAATTCAATATCTCTCTACTTGTTCTATGTTTGGTTCTAGTTTTCAAATAACTTTCATTTGTTTAAACATAGATTAAAGTTTATAATTTTATTTAAGCAAATTAAATTGTAATTATCTGAGGAAAAAAGGAAGAAAAATAAGAACTTAAGAATAGTTTAAAGTCCATCATCATGGGTTACTGATTCATGTTTATAACTTGAATAGATATTGGAAAACATGATTTTTAAGAAGAAAACTACAATTTTTAATTTGGTATCGAGAGTGCAATTCAGTGATGACGGAAATTTGGTTTTTTAGCATTTGCTGATGGCCGAGGGATTTTGGGTGGTCAGGAACCTGACTAGAGATAGGGGAAGGTTTGGGAAGTTTGGCAAAAAATGGCAGGAAGGTGAAAAATTCACCATGGCGTCGGCAGTGGTCGAGATGGGTTTTGAACCCCAAATTGAGTCAAGCTTGGTAAATGGATCACTGCTTCCTCTCTGTGGATTCGAGTTCGATGGGACCAATGGGGATGGCTTCGTGGATGGTCGGAGATTGCGTGGCTGGGGTTGCAGCGACTCTAGTAGTCGGAAGCGTGGGTCCGAGGAAATTTCTTGTGACAGTTGTGGTTCCAGTTTCCTCTGTTTTGTACGTTTTTGATCACGATTTTGTGTGGATGCTTGAGTGGTCGGGATTACTTGTAGGGGTGTTCGTCGATGAGACGAAGGTATCGTCGATGGTCGGAGTAGCTTCAGGCGATGGTGCACATGCATAGTGGCTTTGATTGTGTCAGCGGTTATGTTGTGATTTGGGTCTGGTTGACTCGAAGGAGGGATCGTGTTTTGGGGTTTGTGACTCGAGTTGAAACTCGAGTAGTTGCGTGAGTGATAAGCTTGTAGTTTTTTTAACTCAAATAAAATAAACTAAGTTTTTGGAGATGGAAGAGAAAGGGGAAATTCGGGGCTAGACCTGAGGGGTCTTCGGGTTTGACCGAAGCAAAAGTGTTGAGCAGTTTTATAAGTATTAAAAATCAATGTTTTTGAAATTTGAAATTAAATCTAGTTTAAACTTTCTTATATAAACTTACTTTATATATCATAGTTGTTTGTTATTGGTTATGAAGTTTTGAAATTTTTTTAATTTAAATTTGTTAAGTTAAGTTTTAAATGATTTTAAAACTTAAGTCAAAAATTATAAAAGAAATTTTAAAATTTAAATTGAAAGTAGTTTTAAACCATCACTTGATAATGTTTTAAGTATTTAAAGGATGTTTTGTTAACTTTAATTTATCAAGTTAAATGATTATTTTATTTTAAAACTTAATTAATGATTTAATTAAGTAAAGTTAATTATGAAGATAAAATGGTTAAAAATGTTATTGGAAATTTAGGCATTAATAACGACATTATTTTATCTTAAGGTTAATTAAGGTTTTTAATGCCTTGAGATTAATTAAGTTAATTAAGAAATTTAAGTAGAATTACTTAATTTAATTAATAAATGATAAAGGGATTAATTAAGTCATTAATTAAGAGTAATTTGATTAATTAATGATTAAGGGTTAGTAATTTATAATTAAAGGTTATAATTACTTAATTAGAGATTAATTAATTTGTAATTAAAGATCATTAATTTGATAATTAAAGATTATTAATTAATGACTAGATACTAATTAATTAAGTAATTAAGTGTATTTAGGAATTAATCAATTAAGTAATTAAGATTGATTAATTAAGTAATTAAAGAGCAGTTAATTAAGTAATTAAAGGTTACTTAACTGGAAATTAAGAAGTACTTAATTTGTAATTACATTTTATTAATTAATAATTAGGTTTTATTAATTAATAATTAAAGGATAATTAATCTGTAATTGAAGATTAATTAAGGATTGGTTAAATGTAAATTAAGGATTGATTAACTAGTAATTAAGGATTAGTTAATTTCTAATTAAGTTTTGTTAATTAATAATTAAGGTTTATTAATTAATAATTAAGGGATAATTAATCAGTTAATTAAAGGTTAATTAATTGATTATAAAAATAATTATGGATTGATTACTTTGTATTGAAGTATAATTAATAATTAAGGTTTATTAATTGATAATTAAAGGATAATAAATATATGATTAGAGATTAATTAATTGATTGATAAAATAATAAAGGAGTGATTAATTAATTGAATGATTGCAATTAATTAATGGTTGATTAAGCAGGATTAGGTGATTAATTCTTAAGTAATTACTCTAACTTAAGTTGATTAATTTAATTAAGATATGGATTAATAATTCCTGTTTGTGGATGATGGTTTGTAGAATGTCTGGATTGGTTGATATCTATTGGATGATATTCTGTGATATTCTGTGGTGTGATATTAGATATATCAGTGATAAATGTGTGATATTTCTCCATGTTAAATGCTGTGTGAATTCAAAGTATTGAATTAAATTGTTTAACCTTAAACAACTTTTCCTTTAAGATACGTTTGGATGTCGATGAGACCGGGATCAGGTAACAAATTTGATTATCTGAAAACCACATTGATCCAAGTTAAACGATAGGTCGTGACATCTCAAAGTGAAGATCGAGATGGAGTTTCAGAGTGCAAAGGTTATTGTTGTTAACTCTGAGGGTGATTCCAAAATGAGTGTAACGAGATAATGCCTTCGGTTTTGTTCGAACCCGGAACGAACTTGTATGGATTGAATGCTTTCTGAACATCGTTAGGTGGACGATAAGCATTCTAAGATAGATGTGTTCTATAATGGTAATCGTATCCTCAAGTCTCATCAACCGGGAATGGCTAAAACAGGGAAGGTGCAGCAAGGCTAAGTGAGTCGCGCTCAAGTAGGATAAGATCTTCCCCTGTCCAGAGGTCCCTTTTTATTCGGCTTTGTGGGCAGTTGGTATGTAGCCAACTGCAGGGTTGTCTTATTCGGGACTGTTCAGTAAGGGATGGTTCCGGCCTTGTGTTGCAGGGGATTTAGGGTGGATCCTCGGTACGTTGATTTAGGCCACATACTGTGACGGGCGGTACCCCAGTAGCCCTGCCATTGTATGGAAATCCAATCTCCAATAAGTGCCTTCAGACTTGATTGTATAACCCACTTTGTGGCTAGTATGCTGAAATTTAATCATGTAACAATTTCACCTATGTGAATTTTTATTTGGAAACCCTAGACCCTATTATAATATAACCAGATTTCCTATCAAATGTTTTGGTTATCCTAAGGGAAAAACTTGTCCGTATTTATTGGCAGGGAGTCTTACGAGATACCTTTTCTTTCAAAGGTTTTCCAAGTTAAACAGTTTAGTCATTTACTCACACTAGACCCATGTTTGACCCGAAGTTTATTTCTGTTTTTCTTAAACTCTTGGGTACTCAAGTTTTTATGAGTAGCCAAGTGATCATATTTTGGGATTGAAGAATATTGGATAGCATGGAGCAGGAGTACAGATGTAGCTATATCTATCTATTTTCCACTGTGTTGAAGCCTTTGTCTGTTGTATTTTGGTTGTAATGGATTAGATAGATCTTTATAATTGTCTAATGTGATGATGTTATATCTGTGTAACTCTGATGTAAATGACAATGTAATATCTATGTGATATATTATATTTTGTTCAATTTCCGCTATGAGATTCTGATATGTTTAGTTCTTTCTTCTATCTATTCTATTTCTACCTCTTTCTTTCTTATTGATGATGCGTCTTTCTGTGGAATAAAAGGCATTCGTCACACTTGGTATCAGAGCATAAGTTGAGATAATACCTAGGCTCTGGAGTAGTGTCTATCTTGAGAGCACGTATTTGTAATTTTTATATAACTATATACCTATCTAAAATTTGTTGGTATCTGTTCGGGTTTCCAACATGAGTTCTAGAGAAGTTTTATTTTTCTCTTTGTTTGGTTGACCGTCCCATCTTTGTATCTAATCCTATAGGTGAGCAACTGAGTTAGATAAGATCTGTAGAGGCTTAAGGCTTTCTTATCTCCCCTATAATTTTTTTGGTGACCCTTTATATTAGATCTCGAAGGGTTTGATCTTATTCTGAGTATGGATGGTTGGATAAGTATAAGGATGTTTTGATGTGTGAAGAGAAGATTGTTTCTTTGAGTTGGGAAGAATTGCAAAAGTGACTTGCGATGATTCCGTAGTTCACTTGAGTAATCTGTTGCATGGAAGCGTGGCATCTCCAAAAGGCATAGAGTCCATCGAGGTGGTCAGAGATTTTTCGGATATTTTCAAAGAAGCGAGGTTTGCCTTCATCGAAAGATAGAGTTTGGATCATCTTAGTTCCAGGAGCTGTGCCTGTTGATCAAAACTAATAGAAGGATGGCGTCGAAGGAGAGAGAAGTTGGTGTAGCAGACCCAAGATTTCTTTGAGAAAAGTTTGTCTGGCCTAGTTTTACAGTTGAGGTTCTACCATAGCCTTTGTCACTAAGTTGGATAGATCTTTGAGATTTTGTGGATTTAATGAACCAAGTTTTCGAGATGTGTTGAATAAGTGTGTTCTTAAGTTCATCAATGATTTTCTTGTCTACTCCAAGTCTGAAGAGGAGCGCAAGCGGCATTTGGGGATAGTATTAGAGTCCTTGAGGAGGCATGTTCTGAAGGTTAAGTTTTCGGAATGCCATTTTTGAGAGTCGGAAGTCAGATTTTTTGGGGCGTATTGTTTCTAGTGAGGGTATTTCTGTAGATCCAGTCAAGGTAGCTACTATTCAGGAGTGGAAGCAACCGTAGTTTTCTGGATTTGGCAGGGTTCTACAAGAAGTTTATCAAGACTATTCTAAGATTTCTTTGCACTTAACCAATTTGATTCGGAAAGGAGCAAAATTTAAGTGGAACCCGAGTGTGAAAAGGCATTCTTGGATTAGAAGGCAAGGCTGACCAGTGCGCCTATTCTAGCTATTCTTGATGGTAAGAGTAAGTTGAGATCTACACGGACGTTTGTGTGTGCCAGAAGTGGATGGTTTGAGTCAAGAATGGTCAGAGTTCTAGTTTTGAGATTGATGGCCAAGGAACTTTGAGGATCAACGGAAGGATTTGTGTTTTGAATTTTAGGATTTGAAGCAAGAAGTTCTATCAGAGAGGCATCGCTCCAGGTTGAGTGTCCACCCAGGGATTTTAAGGGTTTATAAGGATATGAAGAGAGTCTCCTAGTGGCCGAGCATGATGAAGAATGTTGCTGCTTTCGTCAATGAATGTTCGATTTGTCAGCAAGTGAAGGTGATCAGCAGAAGACCGTCGGTTTGTTGCAGCCTTTGGAAGTTCCAAAGTGGAAGTGGGAAGTGATTTCTTTGGATTTCATCGATGGTTTTCCAAAGACCAAAAAGGGAAACGAAGTAATATGGTAACTGAAGACCGGTTAATTAAGAACGCCCATTTTATTCCGGTTAAGGCAACCCGTACTACATCATATTTGGCTGAGGTTTTCTAAAGGAGATTGTCCGACTGCTTGGTGTTTCAGTCAGCATTGTTAGCGATTGTGATCCTATCATCTCCAGCAGATTTTTAGGAGGTTTTGTAATCATCTTTGGGTTCGTGATTGAATTTGAGTTTTGCCTATCATCCCCAGATCAATGGACCTATAGAAAGGCTAAATAGAATTTTTGAGGTTATGCTGAGAGCTTATGTTTTGGATTTGATGGGTCTTGGGAGGACCATCTGCATTGATTGGAATTCTCGTACAGTTATCAGATGAGTATCTAGATGGCACCCTATGGAGTTTTGTATGAAAGACCTTGTAGATTCCCATTATATTGGGCAGAGTCGGGAGTTCGTCGTGTCCTTGGTCCAGATTTGATCCGAGAGGCATCTATGGAGGTGGAGCTTATCAAGAAGAGATTGAGATCAGCGCCGGATCGCCAGAAGAGATATGTAGACAAGTAAAACGACCCTGACTCGACCTTCGAAAATCGTCCCCGAATATGATACTCGTATTCCAATGCCGCAGATCCAAACGTCGAATCTGGTTCGTCGGAGCTTATAACACATTAAGTATAACAACACAGCAGAAGAAAAGAAATGAATATCATATACAACTCCAATGAATACAATATCCAATGATATACAATGATGATATCAATATGATACAAGAAATATCGGAGACAATAAACAACAGCGGAAAATGAATAGCAAAAGAGATAACTCTAATCCAATGCTCCAAAGCCACTAGCTCGAACCACCATCATGTTTCACAAAGATAATCAAGTCTCGTCCAGTGAATCTAAAGACTCCAATATCCAACATCTCCAAAGAATACCAAACAGAAAGCCGAAAGCTACCGAATCGATATCTATATCTACTATCTGAAAAACTAAACTCTAGACTGCCCGTGTGGAAAATAGTGGACACCCAGAGTTTAGGAAGGGAACAATAAACTCCGGGCCAGTCATGGGACAGGTATGAGCAAACAAAACATTTTATTCTTTAAGAAACAACAAAAGAATTTAAATTGAAATCCGTAATGCTTTTTGGAAAATGAAACTACCATAAGGCCTCCCGCCACACACACCATGCAAACGTAGAATTGGAGGAGATTTCTCCTTATGATAGTCAAAAATGCTTGATACGCGAAACCATTTTGATATCATTATTAGTGCATAGTGGAAAACATTTCGAAAGTTTAATATTAATCTTAGCCAGCATAGGCATTTCGCACTTATGCCTACTATAGCTACCATGTTCAATAGCAGGTTACCGCCACATTCCATGGCAGGTTATACAACTAAAACCGTACTGGGCGCGTACTGTTTCTTTGGGTTTTCCAACAAATGGTCAGGCCAAGGAACTTCCTATTGCCACATGGGTACGCCTCTGCAGGGATGCCCCGAGAACCTACCCGGATCTCTACCAAACAAAGCCGGCTACCCCCTTCCCGGGGAAGAAAACCTAAGATATGCCACCCCCAGTCCTTTGGGACCTTTATCCGAGGAGCCTCTACACCAACAACATCACACAGTAATAAATATACTACAGTGCCCACATAAGTGAGTATCTGGTCTCCATACCATGATACTACCCTTTTCCAGAAGGAATGGTCATACGCTAGGGGAGCTACCCTTGAAACCATGCCGCATCTTTCCTGTTTCGACCATTACCGGTTTGTGAGTCTCGATGAGGTTTCGTCCACAAAGCAACGCTTTTCACAAAAGCCATGCTTCGATCAACAAATGATCAGCAACACTTCGTATGCCACATTACCAAATTGGGAATGTATCACTAGTAACCATTAGCTACATAACCTCTGAGCTCGTACGTCTCATAAAAGGGTGTTAAGCTAAGAGAATAAATCTCCGCCACTAAACAAAAATGTATTTGATAGAAACCAGTTTTACATCTCAAAGTATAACGTCAGACACAGTCTGTTCTGGGTTCGAACAGAACCAAAGGCACTTTCGAAGAAGCCCTTGCAAATCCGGATAATTTCTAATCACGTCCGGACTCCCCATCACAATGGGTGCTCAAATCTCTATACCGGGGCCATTCGGTGCAGAGACATTCGATTGGTCATCCTTTCGCTTTCGAAAGTATCCGGTCTTCACCACCGGTCTTCAAATGCTATCCATATCGTCGTATCATTATTCGGAATGGGTTATATGACATAAGGTCCTCTCCCGGCTAAACCGAATAATGAGCGCAATATTTAAAAACATATGGATAATGGGGTCTCAGCTAAATCAAAGCTTAAAGCCCAAAACCTTTCATTCAAATGGTTAAAACAAATTACCATTTCCAATCTTTTAAACAAAAAGATTCAGTTCAAAAACCTTCAATGGTTTAAACAATTTCCACACTTGAATCTTTTAAACAAAAGATTCACTTTTAAACCCCTTTTTAATTTAAAAACAAGGTTCACTAATCTTTAACAAAGATTCATTTATAGCCTTTCAAAACAATTCCATTTCAAGTTAGATTAACACACCTTGTCTTTAAATTAGAGACTCATTTCATAGCTTACAAAACAATTTCCAAAGATTCATTCATAACTTTCAAAACAATTCCCGTTTCAATCTTTTATATATAAAAGATACACCATTTAAAATCCTCCTTAATTTCAAAATAGGGTTCAACTATCTTTCACAAAGATTCAATTATAGCTTTCAAAGCCATTCCATTTCAAATTTGAAATCTTTTCATCATAATTTGGAAATTCTTTCCTTATATAAAAGCTATTATTAATTGAAATCACTTGTTTCCGTTTCGGAAAACCCGATTATGTTTGCACGAGTTAAGGCCTTTCAAATATAACTTGGGTTAAATTCAAATTTTCAAAATCATACTTTTAAAATGTTTTAAAAACCCATATAAACACATTTATAGTTTGTATAACCTTTTTACATCATAAATTCTCAACATAGAATTCAATTTCAAATTTTGAATTCAAATTTTAATCAAATTTCAAACTAAATCAAGTTATTCAAAAATAACCTTTATCTTTGAAATTCCTTTCCAAAAGCTTTTCACTTTAAACCCAATCCATATCCAAAACCTTTTGGATTTAAAAATTCAATCTTAAAACTATTTCAAAAATCTATGACTTAAAAAATTTCTATGTGAAATCCGTATAAGTGTGTGTATGGTGTAGTCCAGGGGTTTTACATACAATAGTGCAACAACATTAACCATTACAAATTCAGATACAACAATATATTTGATAAGCGGTATAAACTATAACGCTTATCTTTCTTTCACAGATCACAAATATATATATCACAGATAATAAATTACATTACAGATAATTAATTTCATCACGGAATAAATTACATCACAGTTCACAAAATAGAATAATTCATATCACACATTATCACAAATCAGGGACATCAATCAATTCAAAGCACTCCATAGAATCCTAACATCCATGAGTGAGATCAATTAAGTATTTGATTAATTTAAGTCAGATTAGTCACTAATCTTGATTAGTTAATGTTAGTTAATTACAAACCATTTATTTAATTATTCTTAATTAATTACAATAATTAATTAATCCTTAATCAATAATCATCTCTTAATCACCTTCATTAATTAATTAACCTTTAATTAATTTATCGCGTTTATTAATTACCCTTAATTAATTATAATAAGTGATTATTCTTAATCACTTAGTCATCGTTAACCATAAATTAACTAGCAATTAATTTACCTTAATTAATTACCTTAATAAATTAGAAATTAATCCACCTTTAATTATGAATTTATTAATTAGCCTTTAATTAAATCCTTTAATTAATTAGCCTTTAATCAGTTGATTATTCTCAAATTAATTACCTTAATTAACTAATCACATAAACTAATTATTCTTTAATTAATTATTAATTTTGTCACCTGATTGATCAACCCTTAGTCATTTATTTAATTATCATTAATTACTTTGATCAAGTAATTATCTTTAAGTAATTAATTCCCCTTTAATCACTTAAATTAATTAATTCACTTTTATTTACTTAAGACTTTAATTATTAATTAATTTCTTAATTAATCTTTAATTTAAAAAAATTAATCTTTAAGTAATCAACCCTTTAATTATTTTCATTAAGTAATTAATTACATTAATATATTTGATTAACCTGAAATTAATCACGTCAATTAATCAACCACTGATTAATTATATTTAGTAAATAACGTCATCTTTTAGATTTCAATAAGAAATTACGCAAGATTTTAATTAGATTTTAAAAGATAAACTATTTATCTTTATTTATTACAAATCATCATTTAAATCTTATTTTCAAATAACCTTTGAGACAAATTATTGTTATAACCTAATTTAACTTAACATCTCTAAGAAAAACAAACATTAAATCTTTTTTTATTAATGAAAGATTAATACACTTAGTTAGTTACTTTCTCATCACAATATTATATTTTCTTGAAAACACTTGTTAATTTACTTAATAAATTAACAAATATGTGATTATTAAATACCCAAACAATCTTGAAAATATTCTTAACTTTCAGTTTAAATCTTTAAAATCTTGTTTAAAACTTGTTTATATTTCTAATTTGAAAACTTAATTTATATTCTTTGAAGCTTTGAAAAATTAAGTTATAAAATTTCGTCGAAGCCCAAAACTAAAAATACAAGCCTGAACCATATTTAGTTATCACGAAGAAAACAGGCCGAAGCCCAAACCGAAGAAAAACGAAACCCAAGGCCATTGCTCTTTCTTCCCCGATCCCAAATTCACCCAGGTACATGAAGATACTCGTGCACGTGCACGAGTCAACTGACCAACTCCGGTCACCATAGTGATACTCAGCAAGTCGACGACCACCACGTCGATACACACAACCACTCAAATTCGTCGATTGAAATGCAAATCAAAGTCGATCCTTTCAGTTCAACCCAGAACCCAACCCACATCGACAAATTGCGTTCGCCACGGCGCTCACGGTGATCAAAACCCATGTCGTTCTGACTGATGACGTTCCGACCATCCACAAATCCAACCCCCTTGTCTGATCGCCTAAATCACCCAGATGGCGATGCAGTTCCATTTCAAACACGGACAAGCAAACTAGCTATTAAAACCCTAAAACATCATCGTTTCCATGCCTCGATCATTTATAAATTCAAATTGTATTTTTCCATTGATCTTTGATGCTCGTACCACCTTCACTAATGACCACAACGTCCAATTTATCGGGAGTTAACGAGAATTTACGAAAATCCTTTTTCAGTTCAAACCCAAAATTCCCAATTAATACTTACCTAAAAAATCTTAATTTTCCCCTTAAAATTCATGATTTTTTTAAAAACGAGTCAGGTGATGTAAATGAAACTTAAAATTAAATTGATCAAAATTTTGATATGTTTGAGTTTCCCTGTATTTTATCATTTTCTAAAATAACTACGAAGTATTTTCACTCAAAAATCATTTTTTAAAAATGAAGTAACATTGTTATCATCATCTTCTTCTTAGGAATCATGGCTTAAATTCATTCAGATAGAGGGATATGATTTTTTTTTAGTCTGTTGAACACACAGAGGAACAAATACATACTTACACAGGCAAATTTTTTTTATTATAAATTTATACATATGTGTTTACTTTTACAACTAAAATGATTATCACACGCATGCATTGTCACAGGCAAACCAAAATTCATATATACGGGTTTGAAGGTTTGCTCACCTAAATTGGATATTTGAACAGAGCAAAAGCTGGAAGTTGTTTAAATTTGAAAATCTGGGTTGTGTTGGCTTTGATCTGAGATGATCTTGCCTTGTTGAACCAATTGCTTCAGATTTGAGTGTTTTAGGTTCCACTGCTTTTGATCTTTACTTTTATCTCCAGGTTTAAATGTTTTAGTTTAAGTTTTTGCTTCCAGCTTAGTTCTGGTTAAAGTTGAATTTCCTCTTTTGCATTTGAAACTGAGACTTGATGTTGAAACAGAGGACCTGGAACAAAATTTTGATCTGGAGCTTGATTTGAGTTGCAAATTGTTTTTGCTGCATGCTTTTGTTTTGAATTTCAATTACTAGGTTTAGATTTTTGAAGAGGAAATGAATGAGCCTGGTTTCTTTCTTTTATGTATTTTTTTTTAAATGAAGATAAAAGTCAAGTTTGCCACTTGTTTACTCATTTACACTTGTACATTTATTTTTAACACTTGTTAACATATGTTTCTATATAACTTACATTTGTCAAATACCCATCAAATTTTGTTTAAGTCCTTTATTCAAATTAATTTAAAATTACAAATTTTGCTTTTAAACCTTGTCTTGATTTAATTTATAATTTTTATTTTAAACTCTTTTCATTTTAATATTTTTGAATCAATTTATCTCTTATGTTTTATAACTTAATATGTATTACATTTTTAAATTTATAAATATACAACTATATTTATTCATTCTTTAAAAGCAAATGTATTTCAAATCCAAGCCTAAGCTACTATACTTATTTAAATGTTTACCTTATTAATTTCCAAAACATATGTATATTTTTAAAACTTTTATTTAAGCTTGCTTAATATCATCTTGGAAGTTATCCTTTAAATAGTATTTAAAAATTTACCACATTAATTCAAAGTAAAATCTTCACATCAAAATACATACTTGCTAAAATTAGAAAACAAAATTTTATTTAGTTTCCTTACATTCTATTTTGTACTAATACAATTTAAAACAAATGATTTGAAAAGTTATTCATTACAAATAAATAATTATATATCCATATATATTAGTCCTTTGGAAATATAAAATCAATAAATCCAATTTTATTTCTATTTATAAATACTTATTCTTAAATTCCAAATCAAATTCTATTTATAAATCCAAAATTTTATTTATTCTAGAATTTTTTTAATTAATTCATAATTAAATTCACAATTTAATTTCAAAAATTAAATTAATTATCAAATTATCTTAACTAAAATTTCAAGGATGTTACAACAAGAGACAAGGACAATTGGATTTTGAGATCGGAGATTTAGTCTTTGCTAAAGTTTCTCGATTTAAAGGGAGCGATTAGATTTGGTAAGAAGGGAAAATGTGCCCCAAGTTGTATTAGTCCGTTCCGAGTGCTCGAGAGGATTATTATTGTGGTCTACAGGATTGAATTGCCAGTCCGAATGGCTGGAATTCACAATGTTTTTTTCAAATATCTCATCTAAGGAAGTACATGAATCATCCATCTTAGTTAGGATTTGCAGTTCAGTAGGATCTGATAGTTGAGCTGGTTTTAAGTGTGGTCTGATATTTGGTGTAGATTTATGGATCGGAGTGAGAGGAAGCTCTGGATCATAGTGGTATTTCTAATTAAGGTTCTATAGAGAGGAAGCTCCGGATAGTTTTAGGAAGGCTTATCCGGATTTGTATCCGGATAGCTAGTAATGTTTGTTGAATAAATTCTTTGTTTGATTGATAGTGTATGTTTGATATGGATGCTTGGATTGTTGAAATGAAATAAAAGCTTTTGGATTATCTATGTTTTAAATTTCGAGGATGAAATTCTTTTAAGAGGAGAGGAACGTGATATCCCGGAATTTCAAGAAATTTAAAATGTGATAATCTCCTTTATTTATTATTTAAAATTGGTAAAATTTGGTATTTTCAAACAACGATAATAATGTGATAATTCTCTATAATACCCTACTCCGGAGAGTAGAGCTAGGGAATACAGCTGTCCGCCACACCGATCCCCCTTTTTGGCTAGCCCAGCCCAGAGCATCAATCCTCTACCTCATTGTAGGTTTTGTTGAGGATAACCGCTCCAAGCCTTAAAGGAAACATATCTCGGCTGTGGGACTTGAACCCGCAACCTCCAGGAACTTTGTTCCATGGTTGCAAGGTAGTCCACAACCAGCTGAGCTATGCTCGTGGACCATAATGTGATGATTTTAAATATAGTTATAAATAGAAATTTTAAATTATTCTTACAAATTTAATTGGTGTTTTTTTATAAATAGATTTTAAAATAGACTTATTATTTTCAAATTTAATTTGTGTTTGTTTAAATTAATATATATGTTTGTTGATTTTAAATTTGATCTTAAATTTGAATGAATTTAAAATTTAGATTTAAATTTTAATTTAAAAGGGTATATATCTTGAAAATATTTGGATATATAAAATATATGAATAAGGATTTTTATTTGAATAAGAATTGTTTTATATTATTTTCCTTAAAATAATATTATTTATATAAATTTGGAAAGTGTTTATTAAATAGTAAAATAAATACAAAAGCTTTATATTAGCATTTAAAATGGATTAAATATATTTTATATGATTTTATTTAGAATATAATTGGTTTTATTTTATTTTCTTTTAAAGGTTTTATTTATATAAATTTAGAAAAGCATTTATAATTAAGAAATGTACTTATTTAATAGGAAAATAAACATAAAAGCTTTTAAAATCTTTTTTAAAATAAATAAAAAATGCTTATTACAAGTGTTAGCTTCTTAATCATGCTAAATACATGTGTAATTTAATAAAGAATGGTATTGACAAATGGTGTTGGATTGAAAAAGTGTCATAATTAGTTTTTATTTTACTTAATTTTAAATAAATCCTAATTTACATTATATAAACATACATCTTCTTTTTCCATCTCTTTTCTATCTTCATTTCTAAGAAATCAACCTGTTCAACTATCTACAAACCTGAAAACATTCCCAAACTCAAGTTCAAATCTAAACCCTGTAAACATTTTTTCCAAATCGACAAATCTTCAACCAAAACAAGAATCAAATCCCTGTAACTCAGGCCTGTAAACATATCTCAATAACAAATTAAAAGCCTGTAACAAATTATCAAATGCAACCTGAAGAAAAGTGTCAAGCAATCTTCTCAACAACATAGCAGTAACTAAGGATTTCCAGTTTCAAAGAAATCAAAAGCAATTCAAAGTTTCCAATCTCAAAATCCAAGAAATTCAGTTTTTAAAGCTTCCCAGTTTTCAAGTCTCTGCTTTTTTAAAAACTGTGAGTAAACTCTTTATTTAAAAATTTTAAGTAAATACATATTTGTTGCTTGTGAAATTGTAAGATAAGTGATGCCTGCATATGTAAATACAAGTGTGCTGTATGGTTGTTTATGTTTGATCTATGCATGTCAGTCTCCTCTGTTTTCATAAGTTTCAGATTTGGAATTTAATCAAAATTCAATATCTCTCTGCCTGTTTTATATTTGGTTCTAGTTTTTAAATAACTTTTATTTGTTTAAACATAGTTAAGGTTTATAATTTTATTTAAGCAAATTAAATTGTAATTATCTGAGGAAAAAAGGAAGAAATTTAAGAACTTAAGAATAGGTTAAAGTCCATCATCATGGATTACTGATTCATGTTTATAACTTGAATAGATATTGGAAAATATGATTTTTAAGAAGAAAATTACAAATTTTAATTTGGTATCGAGAGTGCAATTCAGTGATGACTGGAATTTTCCTTTTGAGCATTTGTTGATGGCCGTGGGATTTTGGGTGGTCGGGAACCTAACTGGAGATAGGGGAAGGTTCGGGAAGTTTGGCAAAAATGGCAGGAAGGTGAAAAATTCACCGTGGCGTCGCCGGTGGTCGAGATGGGTTTTGAACCCTAAATTGAGTCGAGTTTGCTAAATGGATCACTGCTTCCTCTCCGTGGATTTGAGTTCGAAGGGACGAAGGGGGATGGCTTCATGGATGGTCGGCGATTGCGTGGCCGGGGTTGGAGCGACTCTGGTGGTCGGAGGCGTGGGTTCGAGGCAATTTCTGGTGAGAGTTGTGGTTCCAGTTTCTTCTGTTTTTCTCGTTTTTGATCACAAGCTTGTGTGGATGCTTAGGTGGTCGGGATTGCTTGTAGGGGCGTTTGTCGACGAGATGAAGGCGTCGTCGATGGTTGGAGTAGCTTCAGCTGATGGTACACGTGCACAGTGACCTTGATTGTGTCAGTGGTTATGTTGTGATTTGGGTCTGGTTGACTCGAATGAGGGATCGTGTTTTGGGGTTTGTGACTCGAGTTGAAACTCGAGTAGTTGCGTGAGTGATAAGCTTGTAGTTTTCTTTAAATTAAAAAATAAACAAACTAAGTTTTTGGAAATGGAAGAGAAAGGGGAAACTCGGGGATAGACCCGAGTGGTCTTCGGGTTTGACCCGAAGCAAAAGTGTTGAGCAGTTTTAAATGTTTTAAAAATCAATATTTTTGAAATTTAAAATTAAATCTAGTTTAAACTTTCTTATATAAACTTACTATATATATAATAATTGTTACTTTAACAATTGGTTATGAAGTTCTGAAATTTGTTTAACTTAAATTTTGTTAAGTTAAGTTTTAAGTGATTTTAAAACTTAAGTTAAAATGGGAATTTTAAGATTTTCGTAAAAGAAAATTTTAAAATTTAATTTGAAACTAGTTTTAAGCTATTACTTGATAATGTTTTAAGTATTTAAAGGATGTTTTGTTAAATTTAATTTATCAAGTTAAATGATTATTTTATTTTAGAACTTAATTAATGATTTAATTAAGTAAAGTTAATTATGAAGATAAAATAGTTTCCAAATGTTAATGGAAATTAAGACATGAATAAAGATAATGTTTTATCTTAAGGTTAATTAAGGTTTTTAATGCCTTGAGATTAATTAAGTTAATTAAGAAATTTAAGTATAATTACTTAATTTAATTAATAAATGATAAGGGATTAATTAAGTAATTAATTAAGAGTAATTTATTAATTTGATTAATTAATGATTGAGGATTAGTAATTTATAATTAAAGGTTATAATTAATTAATCAGAGATTAATTAATTTATAATTAAAGATCATTAATTAGATAATAAAAGATTATTAATTAATGATTAGAGATTAATTAATTAAGTAATTAAGTGTAATTAAGAATTAATTAATTATGTAATTAGATTGATTAATTACGTAATTAGAGAGTAGTTAATTAAGTAATTAAAGGTTACTTAACTAGAAATTAAGAAGTAATTAATTTGTAATTAAGTTTTATAATTAATAATTAGGTTTTATTAATTAATAATTAAAGGATAATTAATATGTAATTGAAGATTAATTAAGGATTGGTTAACTGTTAATTAAGGATTGATTAACTGGTAATTAAGGATTAATTAATTTGTAATTAAGTTTTGCTAATTAATAATTAAGGTTTATTAATTAATAATTAAGGGATAATTAATCAGTTAATTGAAGGTTAATTAATTGATTATAAAAGTATTAAGGATTGATTACTTTGTATTGAAGTATATTATTTAATATATAATTAAGGTTTATTAATTGATAATTAAAGGATAATTAATATGTGATTAGAGATTAATTAATTAATTGATAAGATAATTAAGGAGTGATTAATTAATTAAATGATTGTAATTAATTAATGGTTGATTAAGCAGGATTAGGTGATTAATTCTTAAATAATTAATTTGATTTAAGTTGATTAAATTAATTATGATATGGATTAATAATTCCTGTTTGTGTATGATTGTTTGTAGAATGTCCGGATTGGTTGGTATCTATTGGATGATATTCTGTGATATTCTATGGTGTGATATTAGATATATCAGTAATAAATGTGTGATATTTATCTGTGTTAAATGCTGTGTGAATTCAAAGTATTGAATTGAATTGAAATGAACTGTTTAACCTTAAACAACTTGACCTTTAAGATACGTTTAGATTTCGATGAGACCAGGATCTGGTATCAAATTTGATTATCCGAAAACCACATCGATCCAAGTTAAATGATAGGTCGTGACATCTCAAAGTGAAGACCGAGATGGAGTTACAGAGTGCAAGGGTTATTGTCGTTAACTCCGAGAGTGATTCCAAAATGAGTGTAACGAGATAATGCCTTCGGTTTCGTTTGAACCCAAAACGAACTTGTATGGATTAAATGCTTTTAGAATGTCGTCAGGTGGACGATGAACATTCTAAGATAGATGTGTTCTATAAAGGTAATCGTAGCCTCAAGCCTCATCAACCGAGAATGGCTAAAACAGAGGAGGTGCAGCAAGGCTAAGTGAGTCGCGCTCAAGTAGGTAAGATCTTCCCCTGTCTAGACGTCCCTTTTTATTCGGCTTTGTGGGCAGTTGATCTGCAGCCAACTGCGGGGTTGTCTTATTCGAAACTGTCCAGTAAGGGATGATTCCGACCTTATGTTGTAGGGGATTTAAGGTGGATCCTCGGTACGTTGATCTAGGCCACGTACTGTGACGGACGGTATACAAGTAGCCCTGCCATTGTATGGAAATCCAATTTTCAATAAGTGCCCTCGGACTTGATTGTATTACCCACTTTGTGGCTAGTATGCTGCAATTTAAGCTATGTGAATATTTATCTGAAAACCCTAGGCCCTATTATAATATAACCAGATTTCCTATCAAATGTTTTGGTTATCGTAAGGGAAAAACTTGTTCGTATTTATTGGTGGAGAGTCTTACGAGATACCTTTTCTTTCAAAGGTTTTCCAAGTTAAATAGTTTAACCGTTTACTCACACTAGACCCATGTCCGACCCGAAGTTTATTTCTGCTTTTCTTAAACTCTTGGGTACTCAAATTTTTATGAGTAGCCAAGTGATCAGGTTTTGGGCTTGACGAATATTGGATAGCATGGAGAAGGAGTCCAGACGTAGCTATATCTATCTATTTTCCGCTGTGTTGAAGTCTTTGTCTGTTGTAGTTTGGTTGTAATGGATTAGACAGATCTTTATAACTGTCTAATGTGATGATGTTATATCTGTGTAACTCTGATGTAAATGACAATGTAATATCTATGTGATATATTATATTTTGTTCCGTTTCCGCTGTGAGATTCTGGTATTGTTTAGTTCTTTCTTCTATCTATTCTATTTCTACCTCTTTCTTTCTTATTGGTGATGCGTCTTTCTGTGGAATGAAAGGCGGGTCATCACAATTTGAGTAGCTTGAGAGTAGCATGTCTCTTTAGGATCTTTTGGAGGTGATGGAGAAGCAGGAGACTCCTTATATATCTTGCTATCTATTTCCACTGTTACGTTTACTTACGTATGTGTATTTTGATAAGCAAGTGTAATGGCAGGTGGTTATAACTGTGTAGGCTAATAGTAGTAGTACTTTTGTGCAACTCTGATAATTCCATGTTAAGAAGTAACCTTACGTACTAATGGATTGTAATATTATAACTAACCATTTCATTGTGAGATTTTCTATTCTGTTCTTTTGTTTTATCCCACGATAACTCAACTTTCAAATGCATGGGCAAAGACTAATGAATACCATGGATGTATTAAGTATCCTATCCAGGGGCTAGAAAGGTGGGTTGTCATACGATCCACCCTTTGTAAACCTTGAATCAACGTTAAGTGACAACGTCTGATTCCTTAATACCAAAAGCCAGTTTGTCAGTGTAAAAAAGCTAGACAACAAACTAAGGCATGACGATAGAATCTCACAGCAGAATGATAATATATAGTGTATTGAATATACATTAGCATAATAGGATAGGAAATATATAAGATACTATACTAATGGAATAACTAATAAATAAATATCAATACATAAAGTTAGAATACAATATCTGATATGACAGGTCTCATATATAAATACCATATATGTCATATACTACCACAATATAAAGTATATCCAAAGTATCGACTGCGCCTCCAAAGTGCTCCAACTGTCCTGAAAGCGTACCCCTAAAAGCACCAAGCTCCCAAACTACTAAACTGAGTGGTCGAGAGTTGTCATGACATAAATAGATAATGACAAAACACATGTCAAACATAAAGCCTGGTATGAGGGGAACTATTTCAAACTATTTTATATCAAAACCGTATACAAACCAACCGAAGAATACTGAAGAACAATTAGTCCTCTCCACAAATGTGGCTTAGGCATAGTCCAGACTTCCTATGAACAAGTAAAGTAAACCCAACCCAAACAAACAGAATCAAACCATAACATGCTCTTCTTCTGTAATTAATGAGTCAGCACAACTAATATAATGTGATTGAAACATAACAATATACTCTAATAAAGACAATTTAATATATCAATGCAGGAATAATATAAACATCTTAATATAAGTCTAACACACAACGTTCAATAATAATAATTAACCAACCAATATACTTGCACAATAACAACGATAAGAGACACATAGAGAATAAGTAGATACCCATCATTGCCGATGGGTGGAGCCTGCTATAGACACCAATCGATTCAATGGTATCCATCGAAGCATCTAAAACACAAAACCAATACAGTGACATAGCAATGCTACTAACATAACATTTCCATACCCAAAACCACAAATATATATACAAATTATAACATTCAATTAATAGAGGAAACAAATGCACAAAATCGTACATATAGAGAAATTAAGTAACAAAATCTCTAACCCATCAAACTTGCACGATTAATACAACGTAGGTTGACCCCTAATGTACCTAGGTCGACTGGTGGCGGTCGACCATGGGTGAGGGGTGGTCGACCCTTGATCTATTAATTTGGACAGTAAGTTATGTTCTAACAGCCTATATTAATACGATTTAATCGAATGATTTTCTAATATAAGAAAGAAGACGAGTCAGTAAGTTAAAGAGAAGAAGTTCTAGAAGAGAATAAATAGAAATCCACTTTGTGTCCATCCTAATAGAAAATAGTTTTTAAATTTGAGAAAAATATACAAATAATATGTTTGAAAAAGTGAGAAAATATTGGATTTGAAAATACAAATGTAAATATAAATATTTTATTCAATTGGATTTTTTTGAAAAAGGGTTTCACAAAAGTTAATGGCTAAAAAATTATATAGCGCATATAGCTCGTTGATTCCTTTCTAAAGAAAGAAAGTTGTAAATATTAAGTTCTGGTAGAAATTAAAATTAGTTAAAAATCCAAAATTTCAGTAAAGAAGTTTTGTAGAAATCTATTTCTTTTGAAAGAAAAATGGTACTACAATATAGCTCATGAATTTTTTTATGTAACGAGAATTTTTAAGCTGTAAAAACATTTTTATGGATGGAAAATATAAGTGGTATAAGTTTAAAATAGGGTAAATAGTATGGAAAAGAAGATTTAAAACCCTAAAACAACCTGTAGGCAAACAAATTACAATGGTTTAACTAAGAAGACATTCAAACGAGAGAAAAGTAATTGGAATAAATGGGAGTTTTAGTTGAGGAAAGTGAATACTAATAGCATTGTAAAATATAAAAAGAATGTTATGAATTAATATAAAATAATGTTAGTAATTAGAAATAATGTTAGCTGAATATATTAAAAATAATGCGAAGTAATCTGATTTGGAAGCAACATAGAAAATTAAAGGCAGTACTAAAGGAAAATGGACATTTTCCATTGTTGTGTGCATTTATTTCAAGTGTCTTTTAAAAGTCCCCTTTACATGATATTGGAGACTCTGCCAAGGATTGGAAGTGGAGACCGTATGAGTGGTGATAAATGATAGAATGAGAGTTGTTCTTATCTACTCCAGTTTTTATTGTTTCAAATTTATGAAAGATATTTTAGAAAGTGCATTTTTAGAGAGAAATGGTTTAGGATGACAAATAAGTTTTTAAAAGGAAAACTTAATATATAGTTTGAACTAAAAATCCTAATTTTTAAGAAGTAAAAATTGAAAAGGTCTTTAAAATAAAAGTTGATTGAACAAAAGAAAAGAAACTTTTTAAAATTAGCTTTGTTATCATTTTCTTTAGATTAAATGAGCAAAATAAATTTAAAAATCCTAATTTTAAGTTTTAAAAGCTAAGACACCAAGTATTTTTGAATTTGATAAAAGGTTTCTAATTGTACTTTTCAAAGGGATAAAGTTTTTTGGATTAAGTATTTCAAAATGTTAAAGTTTTTAATTTTTGAAAATAAAAATGGCAAAGACCAAACTAAAATTTTAAATATGAAGTAAATAGAAATGAGTGAGATAACGGGTAAAGCTATGAAGAAGATAACAATGATTAATCGTGGAGTAGCAATAAGGAATCCCTACAGAGTGTAAAGAATAATGGTAAGAACCTAGGAATATTTAGTTAGATATGTGGGCAAGCCATATGAAGAACCTGTAAAGAAATGATAAGTGGTATTAAAGCATGCTCTGAGTTCTGGACTATGCTCATATGAAGATCAAGGATAAAGGAAGTAAATACCAAGATTTGATAATACTACTAAGGAATTTGGATTAAAAGAAGATAGCTCAAAGGTGGCAACCACACATGGAGGATATTGGCAAACTCAAAGTTAAAGTATGAGGATTTCAAAAGGAGGGCATGTTAGAAAGGCCCATTCAAGTTAGAGGTGATAGAGCCACAACATCATTAGTGTTAGTTATTGTTGCAGGGCAGCTTCCAGCAGTTGTTCTATTTAGGGTGGGTTGTAAGCATTAATTGTATTTATTGGGAGTAAAGGCACGTATGATATTACAGGAAATGTTCATTTATATATGTTTTCTTTATCGACTGCTATGTTATAGGAAAACAATAAAGATATGGAAATTTTAGAAAATACAATCAACTAATGCAAAAGAAAAGAAAATAGAGAGGCTGGAAGTTAAGAAATAAATTAAGAAAATTTATTAATTGACTACTAAAACCGAAATGAAATAAGATTGTAAGTCATGAAAAATAAATAATTTTCAGTGAGTGAAAGGTAGGGAATGGATGCTGCGTAGTCATAGATCAATATCCCTGTACCTCAAAGCCTGGAATTTATAATCGAACTTAGGTGTTGGTAACTATTATAAATAAAAGAAAAGATTTTAAAACTTAAAATTTACCGCATAAATTAAGAGGAGCCCACTATGGACATTGGACTGTTGACTAAACCTCGATTTCTTGAGGTCTGGAAAATTTTATTTTGAAAACCTATACGTATGTACACTTTTGAAAAATAAAATATCTCTGCAAAATGTTTTGGAACATTTTGAAGTTTATTTTTTTGATATTTTAGGAATTAATATAAAAATATTTTTGAATTAAAAAAGAAGAAACTTTCAAATTTCGAAAATGTTACATATTTGATATGGGGAAATAGTCGACATGTTAGTTAGTATTGTGTTTTTGCTATGCAGTAGAAGTGGAAGTAAAATAAAATATGGTTAGGGACATGGGAAAATCTCGTTTAGCTATGGAGTCACTTCCTCCACACCTTGTCAATAGGTGAACTAAACTGGTTTTAAAATAATTCTACTTTAAACATCTAAAGATTTAAAATAAAATTTACTTATACTGACCGTATTTGGAAAATTTGAAAGAGAATTAGGGGCAAAAGAGAAGGTTCCAAGTTACAATAAAAAAGGACACGTAAGAGAAGGATGAGAATTATGGAATTTTTCCATCTATACCCTTTTCCAATATAAGAATATAGGTTTATAAAAATAGATTTATCTAAACTTGGTTGTTAGCAATGGTGTGCTAGGATTTTGGATGGTTGGAATTGGATGAAAAATTGGTTGAACTATACGTCTATTCATAGAAGTGTTGGAAAATTTGGATGTAAAAATAAGTTTTTAGTTTTCAAAAGTTGCAGCATATAGAACTGCCATCATATTTAGGATGTTTGCATCATATTTTTGAATTTTTTTTAAAATAAAGCATTCTTGTACGAGGTGCCGATTTAGAATTTCTCAGTTTACATATCATATATGTTGTGATATATCATGGACTTGTGCATGATTTGGTTGCAAAATTAGTTGTGCACTAATTGGATTTTTAGTTTAGAATTGTTGTGTGTTACGTTGCATTGTTCAGTCTTTGAGGAATTCCGGGAACGAAAATCTTTTAAGGGGGAAAAATGCAACACTCAGCGATTCAAACGCTAATAAATTAAAAAGAATTTAATAAGTAAGTGATAATGCTAAAAATGGATTTTTTGAAAATGTCTGATCCTGGGTACGAAACTTACACTTTTGGGTTTACGGTGATTTTCTGATCAACTTTCATGCATAAATATTTCCAATTGGAGTTCAAACGGAAAAGTTATTAATGTTTGAAATTTAAGAGTTGGAAGTAATTATATATTTAAATAAGAAAACAAATAATAATTAATCAATGTTAGTTACAAAACATTAAGTTTGTAGTAGCCTAGATGTTAAGAAGCTAGTTAATAGAAACAAATTATAACGTTCAATTAATAGAGGAAACCAATGCACGAAATTGTTTATACAAAGAAACTAATTAACAAAATCTCTAACCTGTCAAACTTAAGCAAGTAAAAAACCATATGTCAACCCCTAGTGTATAGGTCGACTGGTACCTGTTTACCATGCGTGAGGGGCGGGTGACACGTGTTCTGTTAATTTCGACAGCAAATTATTTTCTAACAGCCTAGATTTAATACGATTTAATTTGACGGTTGGCG
This sequence comes from Allium cepa, assembly GCA_030765085.1. Lineage (NCBI taxonomy): Eukaryota > Viridiplantae > Streptophyta > Magnoliopsida > Asparagales > Amaryllidaceae > Allium > Allium cepa. The sequence continues at coordinate 141,293,208 of CM060931.1, read as the reverse complement.
TGGTTTAGACCCTATAAATATTGATCTAGACCCTCACTTCCAACTTATAATTTTCTAATGGATGTGGAAGCTCTGCCATTTTCTCTTATCCTCCAAAAACTCTAAATTGATAGAAATATACTACTTTGCACATATACACTATTAGAGGAATTGTAAAAGATGAAAGAAATAGAGAATAGGTTCAAATAAAGTCGCTACAACCAAGATAAAATGTAAATCCGGATTTGAATAGTACTCAACATAAATCTCTCTTTTCTAATCCAAAATTCCAGTAAATCTGTATGTATATGTTATATGTGAATCCAAGTAGGGAGTCAAAGTGGGGATTAGATTCGAGATTGGGAACGCTTGGAAATGTGAGTGGAAAAATTATATACTTTTATATAATATTAGATTACATTGTTGCAGGTCTATTCCTATATGCTTGAGAAATTTAATTTGAATTTCAAGTAAACTTTAACAAATGCGATGTTGAGATTTAAAACTTGCCTATATATTCTATAATAGAAGAATTAAATAAATTTTAATGTATTACGTAATGATTAGAATTGGTATTTATGCGACATAAATGAATTAATTAAATTTTAATGTATTACATAATGATTAGATATGGTATTTATGTGACGGATATGAATTGAATTAAAGAAAAGCTAATTAAGATTTTAGTCGTTTTAGTGATATTTTAGTTCGTGGGAATTTAGAGTGTTGCAAGTAGATTTCTATGTATTATCAAGTTTAAGTAATTAAAAGTGTGATGTCTGAAATGAAAATGAATACACTTTAACAGAAAGAGATGTACAAAATAGGGATATTTACCGTATTTTGTACTATATATTTCAAATAATAAAAGGTTAGTTCCTTGTAATTACAAACACCACAAATCTCTCTTTTTGGATAAACATAGAAATTTACATTGTTAACACTTTTAGAATAGAAGCACAGTTCCAACGCATTAAGATGTAGTATACCCCAAAAGTTAAATGGTAAGAAATGAATGAAGTAAAAGATCCTAAAAAGTTAAGATGTGAAATACCAATAAAATTTGGAAGTAAACGGAAAGAAAATATGAAAGATAGGCAAGAAGGAATAAAAGGATAACATGGAAATATAAATGGAAATAGAGAATGGATAAAAATGAGTATATAAATGATGTTACAAACTTGATAAGAGGAAAGCAGTAAACGAACATAAAGTGAAAAAGACGTGAAACACATACTGAAATGAAGACCTAGTGTCAACTGTAAAACTTTGGAAGCATGATAATTAGGTATGAAAGAACACACACACACAAACAGATACACACACACATATATCTTCATATATATATATATATATATATATATAGGTGTGTGTGTATATATATGTATGAAATATATATATATATATATATATATATATATATATATATATATATAGAGCCTCGAATACATGTTTATGACCAGTGTGAACTATTATGATTAAAACATAATTAAATAAATAATATGACATTTGGTGATTAGAATAGATTGAAATGTGAAGTCAATAGTGTTACACAGTAGAAACCTGCCCACTACAAGGGGCTACCAGCCATTACGTAATATTATATTGATATGAAACCCGTCCAACCATTGGACCGGTGGAGTATATATGTTAACATATAGTTAAAGGAATACCCCCAATAGATAGAGTAGTCTGCTTCAAATATAGTTTTAAGGAGGTATTGCCTCGATTGTGTTAGGAAATCTATATAAGGTGATGAGCGGGATCGGGCACTACGCAGCAACGGTTGGTACCAAAATTCAAGGGTAGGGCTACATAGGGCAATACGTCATCAGTCCTCAACGGTCAACAGGAAAGACAGGGTTACACCTAACTTGTCTTCACCGCCTACTAAGGTAAGCCATATGCACCATCACAGCGGTTTGCTAGTTTATTTGTTAGCTTAAGGTTAGTAAACCCAAAAGGAGTTCTTTCAAAATAGGTTGGGGTGGTCTATCGAACAGTATCCACGATAGGAAGTCGACAAAGTAGCAAATCCCGAAAGCGAGATAGAGTTTGACATAATATTACGAAAAGCTATCATCAGGCAGTATAGGAGTCCCTTCGAGTTGTACGGTGATTAGATTGTGACATGGCGAGGGCGATGGATCACGACGAGGTCCCGACGAGGTGCTGATTGAGAGATACTAGTGGGGATAGTATCTAGGTCAATTAGGGCACCATGGTACTTATATTTATATAGTTGTACGTAGCCATAATTATACATAAGGTTAATGGGAACAGATCGTGCATATACATGGAGTCGAGATGACTAATTAAATAATAAAATACATAACAACAGATAGAAGGCAATTAGCATAAGAGTTATATACAAAGTGTGTAATTTACCGGTCACCAGAACATTGTTCTGACCCCCTTCTCATTACAACCTATTAGATAGTTTGAAGGACAAGTACTAATGCTAGGCGTGTTTGATGCTAAAAAGGGCACTAAACCTTAGAAGTGTCAAATCTGGGTCAGTAGCTATGTGACTTATTATATATTGTTATTCTGCCGTGAGTTATGTCGTTAATGCTCTGATATGAATTCTTTTGTTTTATTTTCAGAATACCAAACCAACGATCTGTATTTTAGAAGATTTAGGTTTTCGATTTAGCGAAAATTCAAGCTCACCGGGTGAAGGTTGTTATACCAGGTACATATTTACAACCAATCCAACTATATGGAACTAATAAACACATATCATGCATATTTACATGCACGAAGGAAATACACAACCAACGTAGCAGATATATCATATTAATATCAATAATAATTCACATATATAATCATATAAACAATTCGACAAAATGCATTTTACTTAAGTAACCAATCTAACAATCATTTATTCTTATGTTATTTTATAGAAGTTTTAACCTTATTTTATAAAATAATATTCTCGCTAAATCAATCCAATTATATCTTTATATCACTTAATTTTTATATTTAAATTAAATATGACTATTGACAAGGCCTCAAAATGTTATATAACTCATGTATGTAATATATATGTGTATGTGTGTGTGTGTGTGTGTGTATATATATCACGAACCATTTCTTAGGATTAAAAGTTAATAAATCATGTTATAATGTTCATGATTTATAACCTTAATTATACCCTATCAAATAATAAAATACTTCTTTCATAATGTCTAACTTTTCAAATCACTTTTATGAAAGTTCACTAGTTAGTTAATTGTTGATTTACATCATAATAAACCAATGTCAAGGCTAGGTAAACTTCAGAGCTATTTTAATACAAGCTTAACTTGCCTAAATTATTATTTTATCCTTATGACTTATTTTAAAGGTCATTCTACTATTTTTTGATTAGTGATAAAACATACAACAGTATTTCTATCACTAATATAGCAACAAATTAGAGGTAAATTGTTTTGTAACTGAGTTATAAATTAATATCAACTCCATTTATCTCTATTCGATCCGAATAAAATACAATATTTATATATTTGGGATTTTAAACAATTATACATTTGTAAACCTAAACACATCAAATTCCTAAATATAATCTAATTATATGGCAATCCAAATCAACAGGTAACTCAACAGGGGAAAGTTATTAAATAAATATCACAACTGGGTCATCAACATTTACCTAGGATCTCAACCACTATCCTATGTCGATATTGATCCATCAAAACATCATATATCAATAAACCACATTACTCTACATCATCCTAATCATATAAACTAGTATCTAAAATACCAAGATTTATATGATAATTAACTATAGAGTTATCATTCCACTCACCTAAACTATAATTTCTCAGATGCCTGAATGCATTCAAAGCCCATACCATGTCGTAGATAATCTCACTACGAGTGCACCAACGAAGACCGTGTCTCCATTGGACATCGTATGCAAGAGATACAAATTAAATACAAATTAAGATTAATTTAAATAAATAAATAACCTAATTGCTTTGTTAATTACCTTCCCACACTAATCCTTCTTTCTCAACATAAATCCTGTACACATGAAAATATGAACGCTCATTCATTTACCAACTTCTCTCTTCAATTCCTCCCTCTTTGCTTCACGAATCAATGAGCCGTCATCGCCAACATGATCCTATTTGTATGCACTTCGTAATAGACCCGATCTTGACAAGCCCAATCTCCTCCAAAAACTGTGACGTCACTGCCCCATTACGACTAGAAACCACATAAATCAAGAATGGTGATCGGACTCTAATTGATTGGCATGGGAACATGTAGCAGGCCATAGGAAACGCAACCACGCTCTCCATTCACCTTACGCTTCCTCTATCTTCGACTAATGCTAACCCTAGCCGGTGACCCCAAGTAAAAGTCCCTAAAGAATCACTGCTCCCAACGCCACCACAATAGATTGAAGCCTCCTCTCCACAAATCCAATAGATCCAACCTCGGCTTCTCTTGTTACTCATAGCTCTCGATTTAATTGAATGAAGGAGTTGACTATATGGCAAGGAGTAAGAGAAAATAAATGAAAGGGAAATCAAGAAAAATTAAACTTCGTTTGAACCAAAAATGGCAAAAACGTCCAAGAATTAAGGTGGAGAATGAAATATGAAGAAAGTAAATGAAAAACGAGGAAAAGAGAACACATAACAATTTATAGTGGTTCGGAAAAGCAAGGCCTACGTCCACTCTAATCTTTTATTGCTTATTTTTGACTTGGAGGCAGAAGTTCTTAGGAGTCGGTACAACCCCAACACTTAGATTTCCAGAATTATAATAATATAGCTTAGAACGGAACTAGAGCCACAAGATCCTAAAAATGAGCTCTAGTTTCCTATTTATAGAGGTAGGAGCGTAATATCTCGCATAAAATATCTCTAACTATTGTACATGATTTAGGCCAATTCTCTCACAAAAATAGGTTCCACATCATCAGTAGTAAAATTCAGTACCAACCCCTAGGTAGGGATCGGTACCGATCCTTAACATGGCTAAAATTGTTGTCCTGGTCTCTTTTTATTGGCTCGTCTTGTGGTTAGCTTCGTAATTCCATAGTTGCACCAATATTAGATGGTTTCCGAGTCCAAATGATGTTATGGAATAATAGGGTTGCAGCTTTAAGTATTTGTGAAGAACGATGGATAATTGCATTAATTCAACAAACCAACATTAGAAATAGACTTGACACTTCATATAAGAGGCACAGGTAGAAGACATGGTCCACCTAAGGTGGAGGTAGGACTCGATACCGACCTATAGGGTGGAGTCGATACCAACCTCTAAACTTGGTGAATTGGTGGTTGCCTTGGTTTGGGTTGCTTTGGACTTTGCCTTGCGGTTCTATTTGTGCTTCGTTTTTGGACTCCTAGGCTATCTCTTTGGGATTCCTACCTCGATAACTCCAAGTTCGGTTCGTCTAACCTATCTGAATATTGCCTAGTCAAAATGATGGATAACACTTGTCCTCTAAAGTATATCTCATTTGAAACGTGATGTGCTTTGAATAGAGACAAGCTAGAATTGCTATGAAGGACTACATTCGGTGTTTTGAGCGGTCATTATCCTTCTTATAATTCGCTACTATGAAAAGTTGTGTCCATTGCCATCCGTCATGATGCTTTATCAGCATCTGCAATTATAAATCTAAAGCATACCTTTGTGAGTCATCTTTCTAAGTTTGACAATGTCTTGGTCTCGTCTCGCGATTAAGTGCTCAAAATCCTTGAAGTTTATATTTCCTGTAGTAAGTATATGTTCTTGGCGGGCTACGTCCCACAGTTCAACCAATTCGTCTATTAGGTTATGAATTTTATGAGGCTTGCGCCAACACAGTTGCACCCGAATAGCTATACCTTTCTCCTCGGCACACTTATGGTCTTCACTGAACATTTACATCGAGGGCCCAGCGATGAGTAGATCCAATATATGTACAGTTTCAAAAGCTGAAAAGAAAGTCCATCACTGATCTACTTGGAACCAATCAGGGGTTGGAGAATGGTTACTAAGGCATAGAACACGTTGAGCTATTTCAAAACTGAGTGGTTCTATGTCCGCTAACTGCCTATGATTGCACACAGATGGCTATTCAGACGTAAGTTCCTCTCCATGTGCATTATATGAACTTGTTTAATAGTATGCAGACTTAAATCCTTGCTTTGCTATCTAAATGTTCTAGCAAGACCGAGTAACTCGGTGCTTTCGGATGCCGTCAACACTCTTATGGAATTTCCACTAAGAGATAGAGATATCAGAACTCTTTTTTTAGATGAAAATCTTATAGCCTACGGCTTGTTATAAGAGGGCCGCTGTACTGGAATCGTCTAAATAGCTTTCAATGATGACAACGATGATAATAACAACTCGCTTGAAGGAGGCGGGGCTCATCCAGATTTTCCACCAATCCCGAGTCCTGGGTTCAGAGTTGGAGAAGACATTGAACAAGCACCCGGAGGCACCAAGGAAGGCGAAATTATTGGTGAATGTGGCGAAGCTGGACAAGGTAACATCGATGCGGGTTGTAAGTCTCAGCATGAACAATATAGGGATGACCAACCCCCGCTTCGAAGAGGAGGTTAAGATTGTGAAATCTCCAAGTTGCAGACTTCTACCTAGCCTGCACTAATTATGGATGCAGAAAAAACTCAATCTTTTCCTTTAATAGGCACACTCGCTGGCTTAAGGCTAATTCCTACAAAGTTCGAATCTTTCGATGTTAGTAATATCAATATTGAGGGCATCAACTCCTTTATCTGTGTCCATAAGTGCTTCATCCCTACTAGTATAGGAGAGGTTACTCCTATGAGTAATGCTCCAGTTCACGGTCCGAGGGGGTACCTAGGACACTCATATGTATGTGCACTTCACAACACTTGCACTTGACCTGTGTCCTTCCTTGTTGAATCTAACTTGTTCTTATTTCCCTTGTAGGATCCATGTTGAAAAGGAAATACATTTATCGATCTTTGGAGGAGATAGTATCCCAAGCACAAAGGGCTCTAACGAGCTTGTACCATCAGGGAAACGATCGCGATTATGAGTCGGGGTATCTTTCTCGTCGAGATAGAGATGACCGTGATAGAAGCAGTTATGAAAGAGATCGCTCATCACATGACTCTACTTCCAAACATCGCCCTAGGTCTAGATCACCTCTTCCTAGAGGTCCAAACAGGCAACTCGACCATCATGGTGACATCTCACCTGGAGACACTTCTCGTGCTCCGTATCCAACTTCCATCCCCATGCAACCTCCGATGCCTTCTCACTCCGGTCGTTCCTTCGACTATAGGCATCAAAGGAGTAGTTCGAAACTTTCCCGCATAGGCCCAACAAAGAAAATGCTATTGTCTTACCTATCTCTATAGAGGAACAACTTGCGACCAATGATGGAATGGGCAAAATAAAAGAAGAATTTCCAAACATTTGATTTGATGCCCTTATGTTTGTGCCTAATCTAAAAAGAACTGCCTTTGACCTACAAAAGATGACCAACGATTGTATGATCGATGTTCATAATCAGTATAAAGAATGGTCGAAGTCAGCTAAGAAAATTTTCAAAGTCTTCAGGGACAGGAAGCTGTTGAAAATCAGATACTCATCAAAACTGATAATAAAAGAGTCATTTGTAATCTTAATGCTTTGGTATAAAAACTAAGAGCATCCCAATTCGATGCTGAGAAGAAGACCGAGGAGGCCACCAAGGGTACTCGAAGAAGAGCGGATTAAGCGCCCAGATGAAATGGAGAAGGCTTTCCATCAAAATCATGTTCTGGTAATGGAAAGGGATACCACAAATAAAATTGCGGCTGAGCTAAAAACCAAGCTAGAGCATGAAACAAAAGAAAAAGATGAAGCGCTTTAGCAAAATCAGACTTATTGTGATGAGTTGCTCCATGCCAGGGAGGAAAGAGATAAAGCGCTCGAGCGTGTTAAAGATGTGATGCACTCATCAAAAAAGGAAATTAAGCCTGTGGAACAGTGGGTAAAAGAGGGTGTAACGTGGAAGTTTGAACCGCTGTTGAACCAATATAATGCCAACGTGCTCAAATTTCAAAATCTTGAGTGGTTCAAAGATGATTATCCCAGAATCCTAGCCCTCACCTGGGAGTGAATTGTTGAAGAAGAAAAAGCTTTCCACGAAGGTACCGAGGTGGATTTGGAGCGGTCGGAGAAAGAAGTCTTGGTAGGAGGTGAGCCTAACATTCTGAAAGATGGCCAACTTATTCTTCATTTAAGAGCTTTCCTCTATAGTACCTAAAGACTTAGGCAAAGGCTCTGGATTGATGCCACATGATGCTACTGCCAGCCAAACACTTGGGTCCTAAGCTGCTCCGATACTTGGGTATCATCCTGAAAGGCCTGAGATCCATAGGCTTACCATTATCTCTTCGATTCTTGAGGGAACTCCGGTGGCACTCCGACCCACACAAAGCTCCAAGGCGAAGAAGTTATCTCATAGACTTCTTCTGTATTCTAGAAAGTTGATGTGTTAATAATTAACAAAGCTAATCCCTCTCTTAGTTTCTCAAGCCTCAGGTGAGCCTCAGTTTCGCTTCCCGACAAGGACTTTAAGCCGGGATTGCAAGTATCCATAACAGAATCGATCACTATAACCACTTCAATAATGATTCCAACCATCCCAGTTGTTGATGCTTCCGACCGAGCAGATGATCGATGTTTTGTTGGATAAAGGAGCTGGTGGGACTCATGAAACTCAAAATGATGAAGACATTGTTATTACTGGGGTTTCCATGACTCTGTTGGGTCCACCATGCTTGAGCTCGAGCAAGAACTTAAGAAAGACATACTTTTGGCTATAGAGGTCAAGCAAAAAACCTTAAAGTTATTCCTCCTCTATCCATTGCCCTACCCAAGCAAACTGTATTTTCTCCGATCCATATTCCTCCGCCTGGTAGCGCTCAAAGTGTGCATGGTGGTTCATCATAGGGCACTCCACCAAGGGAAAAGGAAGTGGAGGAAGAGGAGGGAAAAGAGAAAGTGAAAGCTTGAGAGATGTTTCTCCCAACTCCAAGAGGAAACAAAGGAGAATGAAACCGAAGAAGTGAGCGCTAGCTTGTTTGGTGTAGATAGGCTTGCTTTTTAGTAGTAGTTGTGGTCTATCTTGGTTTTTGACCGGCTTTATGTGGGTTTGGCCCCCGCTTTTGCTTTTTATTTCTAATGTTAATAACACTTATACGTAGCTTTCCAACTTTCATATGAATAACAAAGGTTTTTGTTTCGTTAACTCCTTGTATGGATTTGTCTAAGTACTTCAGGAAAATGCTTTTCATTCAATGCACTTGCGATCTATTCCTTTTTCATTATTATTGTCGGATCGAATCCCTTAACCAATTTTGTAATTTACCGGCCTTTCATCATTTTTCGAAATTCAAAGTAACTATTGAAGCACCAAACTTTGGGCATTAGTGTGAGAAATGCGGATTAAGGATCTTAAGGCTAGAATAAACACTAGAGGGGGGGAGGGGGTGAATAGTATTGTAGAGAATTGTTAAATCTTTTTGAGTTTTTGTTAATTTGAACACAAATGTATGCAATATTCAGACACAGATATGATCACAAAATCAAACATAGATGCAAATATAAAGTAAAAGCAGTAAAGGAAAGAACACACCGGATTTTATACTGGTTCGGAGTTACCCCACATCCAGTCCCGCATACAAGTACATATTTCATTTCAAACAATCTTTACAATTACACCCTCGATTTCAAGGCTACGAGGTACACCCTCCAGAATCACAATCCTTTGGGTAGAGATACTTGATTTCCCGGGCAACAAGTTCCCCAATTGATTTCCCAAGGCTACAATCACACCTTATCTCGCTTGATTGATTTCCAAGGCTACAATCACACCTTTTCTCGCTAAGTTGATTACAAAAAGCCTATAACTCTGAATAGCACTGAGGATCTTGTTGAGATAGTGGTAGAGAATCAAACTAGAGATAATCTAGTTAGATTCAATGTTGATTTCGGTAGAGTAATGGTAAGAATATGTATATAGAAATATGGAAGAAGAAGAGGAGTGAAAAACCAGAAAAACTGAATTAAAATTCGTTGAAACTAACCCCTATTTATAGAAGAACAACAGTCGTGTCCATTCGTGAAGAGTTTTGACGAATAGACACTTATTTTGAAATTTAAATTTTGAACTCAACTGGCACCACGTCGACATGGGGTACTTGAGCATGTTGACATCCCAAAGGGATTTTTGGTGTTTTGATTTTCTTTGAAAATAACCTTTATTTTATATTAAAACTATTTTAAACTTTATAAATATACTTGACTATAATTAAAATACATAAGTAAATATAAAGAATAATATATACAAAATTTTATATTTAAAATCAAAGTATATATATTTAAAAATTAAATATATTATATTTAAAAGATAGTTTAAAAAAAGGATAATTTGTCTTTGAAATTAAAGATTATTTTGAGGCTAAAAGTATTTGAAATCAGGATAGATGTTTTTGATGCTTTTAAAAGGAAGTTTTTGAAATCATTGTGAAAACAAGATATAATTTTTGAAAAATCATTTTGAATAAAAAGTTAGCGGATATAAAACAATGTTCCACTAGATTTTTCGTAGGTTTCATCCTACTTAGGGTTCCATCCCTTTAATAGGCTCGAAGTGGATTCCATTCCACGAATAAATTGGATTTTAAGATGCCGGTGCTTTTCTAGGAATTTTAACAAAATTTATAATTAAAAGATAAATTACTCGAACTCTTGAACTCTTGATAATCTTGATACTCATGAATCTTCAATCTTGATAACTTGAATCTCTATACCGTACAGTCTTCATTCTCGATACCTGCATGGTTAAATCCTGCATATACATACATACATACATACATACATACATACATATATATATATATAAACTTATACTGTTAGCATTTATATTTTATAATCTATTCTAAGGTTGTTGTCATCAAAACCATCATCTCACGGACTAACAATTAGTTGGAGTTAACTATTTAGAACAACGGTTCGGGTATCCACTTCGAGGATCATGATATTCGATTGCATTGAATCCTGGGCACTAATTTGAATTAACTTATCGTAGTTCGCACATCCTCATCTAGGATGTACATTTCTAATCACGCCTAACTTTGGGCGTCGATTCAAAGTTTGTAGGCAAGATCTCGCCTTATGCTCGTTGTGGACCTTTGGCTTTGCCTACTCCGGGAAAAGTGTTAAGAGTTGGATGATATTGTCATGTCCACTTTAGTTTATACTCCTACCCCTAATTCAAGGACAAGAGTTTAGCAAGTGAACAGTCATATCACATTCGCTTCGGTTACTCCTTCCCCCACATCAAGGGCGAGAGTTTGTTCATGGACAGTCATGTCACATCCGGTTTAAGTTTATACTCCTACCCCCAATCCGAGGACAAGAGTTAGTTGATGGACGGTCGAGTCACATCAATTTTAGTTTATATTCTTTCCCCTACACTGAGTGAGAGTTATCTAGTATCTATCACCAAATACATAGAAAAACTTCGAGGGTTCGATCGTGAATCATAGAAGTTTCCATTGGCACCTAACTTCGAGTACCTGCACACATCCATTATTCACATGCATAATCATTCGAGTCGGTCAAGTCACAACTCTTAAGTAATGGAAAGATAGAGTCTTGGACTTGAAAATACACTTTATTCCATAAAAGATGAAAAATGATAGAATCTGTCTTATTACACAGCTCTAGCTAGTCATTTATGAATTTATTTCTAAGTGAAATAACATCGTAAGTGCTCGCTATTCCATGCTCTTGGGTGCAGAATCTTGTCCGTCATTGCAAGTTTAAAAGATCCATCTCCAAGCTTCTACTCTATTGTGTACCGACCTCCCCAGGCTGGGTCTAAGTTTCCAAGGCTAGGGAAAATTCGTTTGAGAACCGATTGACGACTTGGAAGGTCCGATTCCTGACTTACTATGTTAATATCATGAGACATGGTGTCGGTGTGCAGCTGCCCTCAACTCAGCAGCATCGCGCTTCTCATCGATCATATCAAGAGACCTTAGCAAGAGTTGCTCATTAGTTCATGGATTGCAGTGAATCACTCAATGAGAAGGTAGTTCCAGTTCTACCGTAATCATAGCCTCTGATCTGTAGACCAAGGTAAATGGAGGTGGTTAGTTGTTGATTAATGAGTTGTTTGATACGCCCCTAGTACTAACGGAAGTTCTTCGACCCACTTGCCTCTGGCCTTTTCCAACTGCTTTTTAAGAATGGACTTGATAATCTTATTTATAGCTTCAACCTATCCATTGTATGAGGACGTGCCACCGCAGAAAATATCTTCTCTATGCGGTGCCAGTGGCAAAAATCCTTGAACTTGGTACTGTCGAATTGGGTCCCGTTATCTGTAATGTTGCATATGGAACCCAAAATGATAGATGATATTCCAAATAACAAAGTTGATTACTTTCTTTATGGTGATCATGGCCAACGACTCTACCTAAGCCCACTTGGTGAAGTAGTCAACTGCAACGATGGAATACTGCACGATACCTTTAGATATCTACAACACACCGATGATATCAATCCCTCAAACTGCAAAAAGCCAAGGACTGACCATTTGAGTAATCTCTTTCAGTGGGACTCTCAGTACTTTAGCAAATCTTTGGCACTTGACACACTTTCGGGTGTAATTAGCCACGTCTCAATTGATAGCTAGCCTGAAGTATCCATAGCGGAGGATCTTCTTTGCTAGGGTTTTCTCCTCGATGTGGTCACCATAGGCCCCTTCATGAACTTCTCTTAGCACTCGCTTGGCCTCGTTGTGAGCGACACACTAGAGTATAGGGATAGAGAAACCCTTCATGTAAAGTACTCCTTCTTGCATGGTATATCTCGAAGCTTATTGAAGAAGATTTCATTGTTCATTCCTTCTCTCTGGAAGGATTCCTCTTTGCAAATAATCCCTAATCAGGGTCATCCATGACTCCCTTTCAGGTTCGGCCTCCAAGATCCAATCGACATCTATCTGGTCGATGCTTGGAGCTGAAAGTACGTCCGTCGAAACCAAGCCAATGAGCCGTGCATCTCCAGAGCTGGTAGTTTAGCCAGTAGATCGGCCTTCTCATTCTCTTATCTGGGTATATGAGTGCTTATGTAATATTTAATGTCAACAAGCAGCTCATGGACTCAATTTAGATAAGGAGCTAGTCTCACTCCTTTTGCTTGAAACTCTTTCTGCAGTGGGCAAACCACCAGCTGGGAATCGTAGAAAATGTGTAAAGTCTTTAATCCCAGCTCCTTGACAATCTCAAGTCCTGCAACCAAGGCCTCATATGCAGCTTCATTATTTGTTGCTGGAATGTCGAGCTTCAAGGCATAATAGATCGGGTGTTCTTTGGGAGTGAAAAATACAACTCTAGCATTGGAACACTGTTCATTAGATGAACCATCTTTATCCCATTTCTTTCTCACCACAACTGTTCGAAGGACCATCTCATGCAGTGAATTCAGCTATGAAATTCGCCAAGGCCTGACCCTGGATTACTCTCTGAGCGTGATACGTTATGTCGTATTGGCTCAGTTCAACTTTTCATTTCAATAGACTTCCATAAGTCTTAGGTCATTGCAAGACTTGTCGCAAAGGCTGGTCGGTAAGAAATTTGATTGGATGAGCCTAAAAATAAGGGCGGAGCTTTCTTGAAGTGATTTACTGACGTAATAGACCGGTCATTGGATGCGAGATTCTTTATGTACAAGTGTGACGCTTAAAGCATGCACCGACACCGCCCAGTATATAAACAAGTCCTTGTCATCCAACGGCTTCAAAAAGATGGGGGTCTCGCCAAGTGATCCACCACAGCTTGGAATGCACCTTTACACTTGCAATTCCATCTGAAGTGCCCTTTTCCCTTCTTAATCACCTCGAAGAAAGGAATGCATTTATTTGTGGATCTAGAAATTAACCATCTCAGCATGATGACCTTTCCGTTTAAGCTTTGGACATCCTTAATCGACTTTGAGGTTTCGATCTTTCTCAGTGCGCCGATCTTCTCTGGATTAGTTTCAATCTCACGAGTGTTTATAATGAAGTGGAAGAATTTCCTGATGCAACGCCAAAAGAGCATTTTAAGGGATTGAACTTCATCCCGTATTTTTTGAGGATGCTAAACGTCTCTTCCAGATCATCAACATGGTTTCTTGAATGTTGTGACTTCATAAGAATGCCATCCACATAAACTTCCATTGAGCGTCCGTCTAGTCTTTGAACATATGGTTAACAAGCCTCTGGTAAGTTGCTATTGCATTCTTCAATCCAAAGAGCATGACTAGGTAGCAATACAGTCCAAAGTCGGTTATGAAGCTGGTGTGTTCCTGATTCGAGACGTGCATCGGGATTTGGTTGTATCCTGAGTATGCATCCATGAATGAAAGTAGCTCATGTCCAGCTGTCGAATCCACCAACTGATTGATCTTCAATAGTGGAAAGCTGTCTTTCGGGCATGCATTATTCGAATCAGAATAGTTGATGCATGTCCTCTACTTCCTGTCCACTTTCCTCACCAAGGTAAGGTTGGATACCCACTCTAAGTATAAGGCATCGAGATGAAGCCATTGTCCTTCAACTTATCCACCTATTCTTTGAGTGTGGCAGATCTCTTGTAACCCAGGTTGTAGTGCTTCTGTTTCACAAGAATGCACTCGGGAGCTATATTTAATGCATGGCTAACTATCCCTAGCGAGATCCCACACATATCCGAGTCTGTCCAGGCAAACACATCTAGTTATTTATGAATAAAACCAACCAACTCTTTTACCACTCTTGCGCCAAGCTGCGATCTGACCTTTAAGACCCAATTTGGATCATCCTGGCAAACTGGAACAGTAATTGTCAACTTGGCTGTAGCTGCTCGTCCACCTTCTTGCTCTTTTCGTCGGTCCATATCATCGTGGAACCGACTGGGATACCTGAGCCGAGGCTCAGGCTATAGTTGCTATGCATCCAAATTTTTTACGCAGAGGGTCTCTCCATAATTTTTCCCTTCTCCCCTCGCCTTGCCTCTTTTAGCTCAACCACATAGCATTCAAAGCCGATCACCTGATCTCCTTGTACGATTGCCACTCTATTCTCCGTAGAGAAATTCATAGTTAAGCACCAGGGAACGATTACCGCTCTGAACTCAGCTAAGGCCGATCGGCCTAAAAAAGCATTGTAGGCTGAGTAAATATCCAACATCAAAAAAGGCACGACCCACGCTCGCTTGCAGTCACCCTTGCCAAGTACAATCAGCGACTCAACATATCTATGGCTTCAGTAGCCATCCCATTGAACCCATGTATTCGAAACATACAAGGTTTCAAATCCTTCTCTTCCATCATCATCTGATCATATGATCTCTTGAACAAGATATTTATGACACCCTGAATTTTTGGTAACATTATTTAGGATATTTAATTAGCTAAATTAAATAAAATGATGTGTTGATTAGGGGATTAAGATTTGATTTTAATAAGGGGTAGCCATGCCATTTAATAATGAACTAAAAGAAGAGTTTAAATTGACACAGAGGAGGGGTAAAATAGGAAAGAGGCCATTCCTATATCCCCTAAACCTTGGCGTGTATTAGAATACACGTTCATTTCATTCTGAAAATTTTAAAATAAGAGGCTGACCACCATTAATAAGAGCAAGAGGAAGAAAACCTAGGAAGAAGCTAATTTGAATCAAATTCATTCACATCTTAATCTCTATAATATCTAAGCTAAGGTGAATAATGTTTGCATCTCATTTTTGATTGTGTTTTCAGTTTTAATATGAATTCCAAATATTTTGCAATGACTGTTCATATTTTTGAATGATGGAATGAATATATATACTTGTTGATGAATTATGGTTATTCATATTGAATTTATGGTATGTTTTAAGGTGAAACCCTATTAAATTACGTCCAAATGCCTTATGAATTTTTATGAAGGCCATATATATTATTTTGAAGATGGGTTTCAATTTTCGGAATTTTTTGAAATTATGTGAGATTTATATGAATTTTCTAGTAAAGAAAATGTTAATTTGGGTTAATAATTATTTTTAGTTAAATAATAAAAGATTTGGGTCTAAAAATTTTATATGTTGGAAAACATATTAAAGTAGATTTTCTAGAATTTTTGTAGAATTTTTCGAAGTGTTTTCTGGGTTATATAAAATTATTTAAAATATGGGACTTAAATGTTTTATATAATTAAATGAGGAAAATTTGGGTTTTTGAAAAATAATTTAAATTTGCTCACCCTAGAAAGTCGGCAACACTTTTGACAAATTAAAGTACTTTTTATTGGTAAAGAAAGAGGCAACCAATCACAATTAGACATGTGAAGCATGTTAGGTGAAAAGAACTATTTGCTACATGTTTTCCACTGTTGTCTCTTTCGACACTAGGATCCACCTCCATACTATCGCCTCCGATGTAGTCGAAACCAATGCATATGGTATCAGGCAACTGGCACGTAATAAATTGGATGTGGGTGAAAGGTATAGGGTCAAACCCATGGGGTTCCAAAATGGTTGAAGCTTTGTTTTGACTTTAAAAGAAAAATGTGCATGCTTACTTTTGACTAAATAGCTTTTGATTGGGTTTAAATGGATTTAAAGGAAAATGGTTTCGAAGTAATTTTGTTTTAAATGATTGCTTTTGAATGAGTCGAAGCCTTTTAGATGTCGCTTCCTACCTTTCGACGTAGATAGTTTTGAAAGGGTTGTTTTGTTTTCTAAATACCTGGTTACCTCTCTAATGCTTTCGCAGTGATGGTCTCTACACCATCACTTCTTTATTTAGGAAATGGTTTTGAAGTAGATGCTTTCGACTAAATTGTTTTAAGACCCTTTTTCTAAACTGAAGTAAAACCCAAATGGTTTCGAAAGAGATAGTTTCGAAGGGTTTCGAAATAGAAGTTTTCAACTTTAATGGTTTCAACCGAAACAGTTTTCAACGGTTTCGAAGGGGTAAATTTTTAAATGGTTTCAAAAGATTTGTTTTAAATTGAACCCAAAGTGCTTTCGAAAGGATTGAGTCTTGACTCTTTCGAAAGGTTTTAATGAATGGTTTCGAAAAGGGTGTTCCCTAGGGTTTCGAAACGGTTGAAGGAAAACGTTTTTGCCTATATTTTCGAAAGGCAATATTTAAAGGTTTTAAAGAAGGATACCTAAATGTTTTAAAGATTTCAAAGGAAAGACTTTTATTAGTTTCGAAAGAGTAGTTTTCTATGGTTTCGAAAGGTAAGATTTGGCCTTTCGGCCTAGATTATGTAAAAGGTTTTACTTGGTTTCGAAGGGGTTACCTTCAAGGGCATCGAATGGGTTGTTTAAAGGTTTAAACCAAGGTTTCAAAAATGTTAAATAGGCATAATGAACTAAATGTTTTCATGTTAAAAAGTACTTTAACTTATTTTGAAAGGATAGCTAATCCTTATTAAATCCCATCAACATTATTTTGAGTAAAGTATATATACCATGGAAAAATGGCTTAGAGTAAAACTAAAGATAAATTTTCCTTGTATATATATGATTTGAAGGACTAAATTATTTTTAAATGGTTTTCAAGGAAAATTTAAAAGGTAGTTAACCCTAAGAAATCAGACAGTTAGTCTATTTTCCAGGTCGTCAGCCAAGATTTCAAATAGTTAGTTCTATTTGCGGGCAGCTAGCCCAGTTTTATGGACAATTAGTTCATTTGTAGCATAACAGACCTTGCTATTATGTTGTGGGCAAATAATTCACATATTACTTGTTTTTGGACAGATGGTCCTTTATTTATCATAACGGATATTGCTATTTTGATATAACCAGTTTCATTAACCAGTTTGTTTACAGGAAAGGATTGCAAACTATATGTTTTGAAAAGGATATTAGTGAGAGGAAACCCATTCCGCTAAGCGACGTGGTCTCACTTAATATCAGTAAACCGAGACGTAACCGAATTATTCACACCAGGCTTTATGTATGAATCGAAGTTTTTGTTTCCCCATAAACTCTCGAGTACTTAAAATTGATTTAAGTAGGTTGAGGGTTGAGGTTTTTAGGTTTTAGTCCTTTTGGCAAATAAAGCTTCCTGAGACAAGCAGGTGGCTGACGGATAGCTATTTAGGTATTTCATTTTTGATTCCGGTATGTATATTAAGTCAGTTATGACTGTATTGCTTTGATCAACTAAGGGGACATCGTCATATGTGGCCCTTGGCGCATTTTGTAATGACATATTTATTCATTTCCTGGGAAACGTTAAGGGATTATGTAACATGGATATGAATTATTGTTTTGATGTAATCAACAAAATGTCTTTTTTTAGTAATCTGTGATTTTTTTTCATATTCATGTGCTTTTGATATTTGGATACCATTATCATTACCGTATTTTGGCACCAAAAGTTAATACCATGGATGACTGCAGCATCTGTAGCGCTTGGCTTTTGGCTTGCTGATATGGGATGTTACAACTTGGTATTAGAGCATGATTTATGAAATATTTTGTGCTAAAAATGGTTTTTAAAATATAATCCTAATGAATTAGAGCAAGATTGGGGCATGGGATAAGCTATAGTAATGTACTTGTATTTGCTATATATAAGAATACGCTTTATCTCTAGTCTCCTATCCTTGTTAGGTTATTTTTTATATTTAATAAGGTTTGAATACAAATATGGAAGGTAGAAGAGAAAGAGTTAACCTAGGAGGAGAGGCACCGAAAGGAATTCCAGACCTAGTGCAAGGAGGACCCAAGGTCAAGCACAAGTAGAAAGTGTTGGTGTTGAAGACTCGCAAGTTGGAATGGAAGCTATGTATAATTTTTTCATAAATATGATGCAAGAGGGAGTTGTAGCCGGAGTGTTAAGAGGAGATGCTGCAGGGGCAGGAGTTTTGAAAGTTCCGGTAGTTAACCATTATGCTAAGCATATCGGAGATTACGCTAAGCTTGGAGGAAAGCCTTTTCTGGGGACAGAGGATGCTATAAAGGTGGAAAACAGGTTGTTGCACTACGAAAGGATTTTTGTAGATTTGGGGCTCAATGATGAGCAGAAGAGGAGGTTGGCATCTAGACAGCTTCAGGGAGCAACTTTGTTCTGGTGGAATAGTGTGACAGCTGGTGTGGACGAGAAAGCTTTGTCATGGGCATATTTCAAGGGAAGGTTCCAGAAGAGATTTATATCTGCAATGGCATTGTCTGCTCCGATCAAGAAGTTTTCTTAGTTAGAGCAGGGAGAGATGTTTGTGCTGGAGTATGCTAGGAAGTTTGAGGAGCTTGCTAGATATGGGTATGCTTCAGTGGATACCATGACGAAGAGATATGAGAAGTTTATCAGGCGGTTGAAGCCTGAGTTAGCCAGGGCTACATTAACTCATATTAGAGATCCTTTTGACTTTGTAGTGGAGATGGCCTTAAGGCATAAGGAGATTCTTGATTCTTTGGAGAAGGGTAAGGCTAAGCAAGTCCAAGTTGGGCAGAATCAGAAGAGGAAGTTCTTTTCTAAGAAGAGTGCTCAGAAGGGTGGAGCAGCTGAGAAGGATAAGTTTGAGATTGTCTGTTTCAAGTGCGACAAGAAGGGCACTTTGCTAATGAGTGTCATGCTAGAAAGACAAAGGAGGTAGCTGGATAAAAGGGTGTCAGGTGCTTCAATTGTGACCAGATCGGCCATTATAAGAGCCAATGCAAGGAGCCCACTAAGGATGAAAAGGGAAAGGTGTATGCATTGGAGCCTACTACTTTAAAGCCAACGGCTTAGGAGAAAGGAAAGGCAGTTTTGGGAGGCACGCTTCAGATTCATGGTACGTCTATTAGTGTTCTATTTGATACAAGTGCATTGGAGCCAACTACTTTAAAGCCAACGGCTTAGGAGAAAGGAAAGGCAGTTTTGGGAGGTACGCTTCAGATTCATGGTACGTCTATTAGTGTTCTATTTGATACAAGTGCATTGTATTCTTTTATATCTAGATGTTTGATAGATAAGCTTGACATAGAACCCACACATTTAGTTACTTCCTTACGGGTTGCAAATCTAATAGGAGGGTATGCAACTCTAGGGTTGAGATGTGACCAGTTAGAGTTTGACTTGTTAAGTCATACTTTTGTTTGTAGTTTTCATGTGTTTAATTTTGTGGGGTTCGAGATTATTCTTGAGATGGATTGGCTAAGTGAGTACGATGCTAGGATATTTTTTCAGGATAGGAAAATATCTCTTAGACACCCTGATTGCAGTGACAAGATTGTTTATACTGTAGAAGGTTCTATCGGTGAGATGTATGCTTTGTTGGATGTTATGGATTCGAATGATGTGTTGAGTCGAGTTTTCGTGGTTAGAGAATTCGTAGATGTTTTTGACCCTGTAGTTGGATTGCCACTAAAACGAGCCATTGAGTTTTAGATAGATTTGGTTCTGGGAAATGAACCATTGACTACGCCACCAAGAAAGATGACCCCTTCAGAGATGAGGGACTTAAATGTGCAGTTGGTGGACTCAGAAGGCAAGAGTTTTATCAGACCGAGTAGTTCGCCTTGGGCACAGCAGCAGTGTTTGCTAAGAAGCCGGACGGATCATTGAGGCTATGTATCGATTATCGTAAGTTTAATGAGAGGATGATAAAGAATCGATATCCATTGCCCAAGATTGATGATTTGTTCGACTAGTTGAGTGGAGCTAAGTTATTCTCATAGTTTGATTTAGCAACAGGTTTCCATCAGCTCATGGTAGTAGTATACCTTTGATGACATTTAGGACCAGATATTGGTCGCACGAATGGTTAGTTATGCTGCTTAGACTGACTATTGCACCATCTTGCTTCATGGATTTGATGAACTGAGTTTTCTGGGAGCACTTGGATAGGATCGTATTGGTTTTCATTGATGATATCAGCTGAAGGAAAAGTTTTCGAAGTGTCATTTCTGGAAGAATGAAGTGAAGTTTTTGGGTCATGAAGTCCTAGAGGAAGGGTTGTCAGTGGATCCGATTAAGATTGAAGCAGTGAATAGTTGGAAGAGACCCAAGACAGTGAAGGAGATAAAGAGCCTTAGGGTGGCTGGTTATTATTGGAGGTTCATTAAGGATTTTTCGTGGATAGGGCACCGATGACCAAGCTAACAAGAAAGGATGTGAATTTTGCATGGACCATTCTAGAGTTTGAAACACTTATTGACCCTGCACCTATTTTGGTTTTTTCGGAAGGGAATCAAGATTTGGTGGTTTATATTGATACCTGTGGAACAGGATTAGGGGCTGTGTTGATGCAGAGAGGTAAAGTGATTGCCTACGCTTCTAGACAGCTTAGACCGCATGAGGTCAGGTATTCGACACATGATTTAGAATTGGCTGCAGTGATTTTTGCATTAAAAGGTGTGGAGACATTATCTTTTGGGAGCAAGGTTTGAGTTATACACAGATCATAAGTCGCTGAAGTATTTATTCTCTCAGAAGGAGCTAAACATGAGACAACAGAGGTGGTTAGAGTTTATTCCCGCTTATGACTTTGGGATTGAGTACACACCAGGGAAAGACAACAAGGTTGTAGATGCACTTAGCAGGAAATATCAGAATGCGGTGTTAACAATGATTGCTGAGTGGAAAGATTCAGAAGCATTAGCAGATTGCAGAGTGCAGTGGAGATCTGAGGCTGGGTCTAGTGGAGATACAGTTGTATTATCTTGTTTGGAAGTTCAACCAGTGATGATCGAACAGTATGCTTCTAAATAGACGGAGGATCCAGTGTTAGCTGAATGAATCAGGAAGTTGAGGGATGGAACCGAGAGCAATGACTTAAAGGATTTCAGTCTTGACCATAATGGGAGATTGAGAAAGAAAGGAAGATTATGTGTTCCAAGTATAGGAAACATAAGGAAAGAAGTCATAGAGGAATGCCATTGTTCTAAGTTCTCTATTCATCCAGGAGGTACTAAGATGTATCAAGATATGAATAGGAGTTTCTTTTAGGAAGGTAGGAAGTGGGATATTGGTTTGTGTGTATAACAGTGCTTGATTTGTCAACAGGCAAAGGACAAACACTAGAAGCCAAGTGGGTTGCTTCAACCGTTAGATATTCCAGTATGGAAGGGGGATTCTATTTCTATGGACTTTATTGACGAGTTGCCAAGGTCAAACAGGGGAAATGGTAGTATATGGGTTACAGCGGATAGATTGACCTAGAGTGCCTATTTCATTCCAATTAATTCAACCATAACGACACCTGTTTTGGCAAAGTTGTTCATGAAGAATGTGGTTAGACTGCACGAAATTCCAAGTAGCATAGTTAGTGATAGAGATTCCTTATTCACTAGCGGGTTCAGGAAGAGTCTACAGGAAGTTTTGGGAACCAAGCTCAAGATGAGTATCGCTTACCATCGGCAGATAGATTGGAAAACGGATAGAGTTAGCAAAATCTTGGAAGATTTGTTAAGAGCTTGTGTTCTAGATTTTAGGGGATCATGGGAAGACCATCTATATTTAGTCGAGTTTTCGTATAACAATAGTTATCAGACTAGTATTGAGATGGCATCATTTGAAGCTTTGTATAATAGGCGATGCAAATCTCTCATTTGTTGGTTAGAGATCAGGGATAGGTTGGTTCTTGGTCTAGATTTGGTTAGAGACGCTGCAGAAAAGATTGAGGTCATTCGGGCTAGAATGAAGGAGGCTCGGTCTAGGCAGAAAAGTTATGTGGATAAGAGATGGAAAGATTTAGAGTTCTCGGTTGGAGACCAAGTTTTCGTCAAGGTATCACCAATGAAGGGTGTGATTAGATTTGGGAAATTAGGAAAGTTAGAACCTAGATTCGTTAGACCCTTTTCTATTGTTGAGAGGATCAGGATGCTCGCATATAGAGTTGAGTTACCGAGCAGATTGGCAGGTGTCCATGATGTTTTCCATGTTTCTCATTTCAGGAAGTGTGTTAGAGACCCGGAGACCGCTATTGCACCGATTGTGCTAGATGATTTAATGGTAGAATCGAATTTGATTGTAGTAAGGAAGCCTTTTCGCATTGTTGCGAGAGATGAGAAGAGGCTTAGAACCAAGATGGTTAGGTTAGTCAAAGTCCAGTGGAGCCACGATGACATGGACTGTAATTGGAAGATTAAGAGTAGGATTAGAGATACTTATCTTGACTTGTTTGATGGTATGTTTAACCTTCTTGTTTGATTTGTTCTGTACCTTATCATAATTTCAAGGATAAATTTTTTTAAGGAGGGAAGTCTGTAACACCCCAGATTTTTGGTAACATTATTTAGGATATTAAGTTAGCTAAGTTAAACAAAATAATGTGTTGATTAGGGGATTGAGATTTGATTTTAATAAGGGGTAGCCGTACCATTTAACAATGAACTAAAAAAGAGTTAAAATTGAAATAGAGGAGCGTAAAATAAGAAAGAGGCCATTCTTATAGCCCTCGAACCTTGGCCATGTATTAGAATACATGTTCATTTCATTCTGAAAATTTAAAAAAAACAGGCCAACCACCATTACCAAGAGCAAGTGGAAGAAAAGCTAGGAAGAAGCTAATTCAAATCAAATTCATTCACATCTCAATCTCTCTATAATCTCTAAAGCTAAGTTGAATAATGTTTACATCTCATTTTGATTGTGTTTTCGATTTTAATATGAATTCCGAATATTTTGCAATGATTTGCCACGTTTTTTTAATGATGGAATGAATATATATATATATATATATACACACTTGTTGTTGAATCATGGTTATTCATATTGAATTTATGATATGTTTTAAGGTGAAAACCCTTTTAAATGACATCCGAATGCCTTGCGAATTTGTATGAAGGTCATAATTGTTATTTTGGAGATGGGTTTCAATTTTTGGAATTTTCTGAAATTATGTGGGATTTATATGAATTTTCTAGTAAAGAAAATGTTAATTTGGATTAATATTATATTTTCAATTAAATAATAAAAGATTTGGGTCTGAAATTTTTATATGTTGGAAAACATATTAAAATAGATTTTCAAGATTTTTTGTAGAATTTTCCTAAGTGTTTTAAGGGTTAGATAAAATTATTTAAGGTATGGGACTTAAATGTTTTATATAGTTAAAAGGGGAAAAGGGCTTTTTGCAAATAATTTAAATTTGTTCACCCTAGAAAGTCGGCAGCACTTTTTACAAATCCAAGTACTTTTTATTGGTAAAGAATGAGGTAACCAATCACAATTACACACGTGAAGCAGAATAGGTGAAAAGAAATATTTGCTACGTGTTTTCCACTGTTTCATCTCTTTCGACACTAGGTTTCGCCTCCATACTATCGCCTCCGACACGGTCAAAATCAATGCATATGGTATCAGGAAACTGGTACGTAATAAAGTAGATGTGGGCGAAAGGTATATGGTCAAAACCGTGGGTTTTCGAAAGGGTTAAAGCTTTGTTTTGACTTTAAAATAAAATTGCGCCTGCTTGCTTTCGACTGGGTTTAAATGAATTTAAAGGAGAATGGTTTCGATTAGGTTGCATATTTGTTTTAAATGATTGCTTTCGACTGAGTCGAAGCCTTTTAGCTGTCGCTTCCTATCTTTCGACCCGGATGGTTTCGAAAGGGTCGTTTTGTTTTCTAAAAACCTAGCCACCTCTACAATGTTTTCGAAGGGATGGTCTCGACACGATCACTTATTTACTTAGGAAATGGTTTCAAAGCAGATGCTTTTGACTTAAATATTTTGAGACCCTTTTTCTAAAGTGAAGTAAAACCTAAATGGTTTCGAAAGAGATAGTTTCAAATGGTTTCGAAATAGAAGCTTTCGACTTTAATGGTTTCGACTGAAACAGTTTTTAAAGGTTTCGAAGGGGTAAATTTTTGAATGGTTTTGAATGGTTTTCTCATGTTTTAAATTGAACCCAAAGAACTTTCGAAAATATTGAGTTTTGACTATTTTCAAAGGTTTTAATGAATGGTTTCGAAAGGGGTGGTTCCCCATGGTTGAAGGAAAAGGTTTTTTTCCTATATTTTCGAAAGGCAATATTAAAGGTTCTAAAGAAGGATTTCCAAATGTTTTAAAGCTTTCGAAGGATTTTTTTTATTATTTCAAAAGAATGGTTTTCTATGGTTCCGAAAGGTAAGATTTGGCATTTTGGCCTAGATTAAGTAAAGGGTTTTACTTGGTTTCGAAGGGGTTACCTTCAAGGGTTTTGAATGGGTTGTTTAAAGGTTTCAACAAAGGTTTTGAATATGTTAATTAGGTAGAATGGCCTAAATTTTTCAAGTTAAAAAGGACTTTAACTTATTTTGAAAGGATAGCTAATCCTTATAATTCTCATCAACATTATTTTGAGTAAAATATATATACCAAGCAAAATGGCTTAGAGTAAAGCTAAAGGTATATTTTTCTTGTATATATATATATATATATGATTTGAATGACTAAATCATTTTAAAAAGTTTTTCAAGGAAAATTTAAAGGGTAGTTAACCATAAGAAAATAATTTGGATAGTTAGTCCATTATGATTTGGACGGTTGGTCCATTTTGCAGGTAGTCAGCCTAGATTTCAGACAGTTAGTCCAGTTTGTGGGCAGTCAGCCCACTTTTATGGACAATTAGTTCGTTTATAGCATAACGAACCTTGCTATTATGGTGTGGGCAGATACTTCATACATTGCTTGTTTTTTGATACATATTCTGCAACGATCCCGTTTTTGAGTTAAATTTAAATTGGTAAATTAAGTAAATTTTTGGATTAAACTATGAATTAATTTGAAATTCTAAAATAGATAAATTGATTTGAATAAAATTTGTTTTCTAAGATAATAAATTCTCAAAAGTTGTTTAAGATTAAAAATCTATATTTTAAAGAAACTCATATATATATAATATGTGTGTTTATGTAATAATGTATAATTAGAATTTGAAAATCATTTCTCTTTAAAAGTTGTAAAAGTAAAATAAATACAAATGTATGAAAATAATTTGTAAATGGATAAATAAAAAGTTTTAAAGCATAAATCATGTTTTCATAAATTAAAATAAAGTAAGGATTAAAACAAAGTTACAAATAAATTATAAACAAGGGTGTAAACATAACTTGTAAAATAAAATAGTGAAGAGGGTTTAAAACAAAATTTATAATTAAATTAACAAAACGGGTTTAGACATATAATAGTTTATATTTTACAAGTGTAAGAAGATTTAAACCATATAATAACAAGTGTTAACATGATTAACAAGTGGCAAATTTCTTTTAAATTTAATTTTAGTAAATATAAGAAAGAAAACAAACCTAGGCTTCAATTTTCTCTCATTTGAAAAACCTGAAAAAAAACATCAACAGTTTCACAAACCTGGAAATAAACTAGAGCAATAAAGCAGTTCAGAAAATCTCAACTTGAAATAAGATCTGCTTCAAGCTCAAACTGGAAAACAGAAGCATCTCAAATTCAAAACAATACAACCTGATCAAAGTTTTAAAATGAAGATCAAAGCAAAAGTATTTCAAAACTAAAATCTAGTCTTAAGCTAACCTGAGAAATCTGGAAGCATAATCAAAGCAAATCAGATTCAAGTTTAAACAACAGTTTCAAAATCTTCAACCTGGTCAAGTCTTAAGCCTGGAGATAAACTCAAACAAGCAAGAAGCTTAAGCCTGGAATTAAGCCTGTAATCAAGTAAGGATTAAGCAAAGTAGACTCAAAAATCGATATAAAGTTCCAGATCAACCAAAGAAAAATCTGTTCCAGGTTTTCAAAACATGATCTCTGTTCTCTTCAAGCACAGGTGAGCAAACTACCTTTAGTAAACCTTAAATCTGTCTACATCGTGATTTCAGATATGTAGTGAAAAATGTGGGTATGATTGTGAAAAAAATGGGCTTGCATGTCTGGTTGAAGTATACATGCCTGTGCATATATAAATATATACTCTATTTGTTTTTATAGGCTAAAGATAAGTTTAAAAACTCAATTTCTTTTTCCTCAACTCTTATAGGTCAAGATCCTTGAAAGAAAAATGACAATAACAATATAATGTTATTTCTAAAAATAGTTCTAAATGGAAATATTTAGTAAAAACTCCAGAAAAGAAGATTTACAGTAAAACCCAAAAATATGTCAAAGTTCAAGTATTCTAATTCTTTGCTTTAATTACATAATATAATTTGTTTTCAAAAACCTTGATTTTTTAAATAAATTTCAGGATTTTTAGTTCGTTATTGAATGCGAAATCACAAGATGAACGAAAATTGTATTTGGGTCAATTTTCGACGATCCACATTGAACTAGGTGTTGAAATCCATGGTGAAGGAAGCTTATGCATCATAGAGTATTGGAAAAATAGTGGATGATTTTATAATGTGTTATGGTGATCGATCGAAGGCGATTTAGGGTTTTATATTGTGTTTTATCGATCTTGTTCATAGGGGAATTGCATCGCCATCGGGGTGTTTTGGGCGATCGGTCCAGGGGAGAAGAAGCATAGGTTAGTGCGGCAGCTTTGGGTGGAGTTGCATGGTTATCGGGGGACGATAGCAATCAGGCGAGGCGATTTACTGATGATGGGTTTAAGTCGAGAAATGGATCGAGTAGCCTAATTTCGAATTTCGACGAAATCATCGAAGCTGGGCGTTGAGATGATCGATGAAGTCATGGACGACTTGTGGAGGGGCTCGGCGATGATCGGAGAAGCTCCGATTGTATATGAACGTGTACGTGCATCGGTGGTGTCAATGGTTGCTGAAGAGGGAAGAAAGGGGTTTAAACTCTAGTGATTGCTTAGTGAAAAGAAGCTTTCTCTCGGGTTCGTTGCTAGGTTATTCGAGAGAGATTGTAACAGGTTTTAAATTTTTAAACATACAAGTTTTAAAAAGGAGTGACTCGGGGGATTTAGTTGTTGGCTTGGGATTTTTATGGTATGTGGGTTTTCTTTTGAAGCTAATAAGTTTTAAGTAGAAGGAAATGTTTAAGTTTTGAGAAAAAAATAAAGCAAGTTTTAAATGAAGGTTTTTAATTAAATTGTTTTAATAAATCAAGTTTAAAATGGTTCAAATAATTATAAATTTTATTTTAAAAGTTTATTTTGAATAAACTTAATAGTAATTAAAGATTAGTTAATTAATATAAAGAATGTATTAATGGTTAATTAACTTTTTAAAGTTTAAGTAAAATATATTTGTTAAAGGAAATTAATTACTTGAAGTTAATTACTTAATAAAAGTAATTAAGGTAAATTTGTTAATAATTTAAGTTTGATTAAACAAGTAATTAATTCATAATTAATTAAAGGACAATTAATTACATAAAAATAATTACTTAATGAAAGTAATTAAGGATGGATAACTGATGATTAAAGATTGATTTAATCAAGTGTTTAAAGGTTAATTAATTTTAAAGAATAATTAATTAATGTGATTAATTAATTAAGGTAATTAATTTGAAAATAATTAATTAAGTAAAGGTTAATTAATTAATGAAAGTGATTAAGGGATGATTATTAATTAAGGGTTAATTAATTATTGTAATTAATTAAGGATAATAAATCAAAGGATTAATTATTAATTAAAGGATAATCAATGATTAAGTAATAATTAATAAAAATGGTTTGTAAGTAATATTAATTAACCATATTAGTAATTCATAAGTAATTAATCTGATTTAAATAAATCAGATAATTTAATTGATCTTACTTATGAATGTTTGGATTCTATTGAATGTTGAATTGTTTGATATCCTTGATATGTGATGCTTTGTGATATGATTTATTCTGATTTAAGCTGTGAACCATGATGTAATTTATTCATCTGTGATGTAACTTATTTATCCGTGATAAATTTATATTATTATCTGTGAATCTGTGAATGAAGATAAGCATTATAGATTGTACTGCTTATCGATATTGCTGTGTTTGGATTCTATGATGGTTGTTGATAATGTTGCGCTACCATTGTGTAAAACCCCTGGACTACACCTTACACACACAAATAGGGATTGCACGAGGACATCGGTTAAGTCATAGATATTTGAATTAAATATTTTTGAAATGGTTTTAAAAATTGAATTTTGAATTCAAATAGTTTGGGAATGGATTTGGGTTGAATATGAAAAGTTATTGAAAAGGAGTTTTAAAGATAGAAGTTATTTTGAATAAGTTGATAAAATTTGAATTCAATATTTGAAATTGAATTCTAAAATTTGGAAACTTTGGTTTAAAAATGTTATACATGTTTATATGGGTTTTTAAACCATTTTAAAAGTGTTGTTTTAGGAATTTGAATTTAACCCAAGGGCTTTAACTTGTGCAAACGAAAATGGATTTTTCCGAAACGAAAACTATTTGTTTTCAAATAATAACAGCTTTCATATAAAGAAAGGATTTCTAATTTGTATCGAAAGATTTCAAGTTTGAAATAAAATTGTGAATTGTTTTTGAAAGCTATGAATGAACCTTTGTGAAAGATTGTTAAACTTTGTTTTGAAATCAAAGAGGATTTTAAAATGGTGTATCTTTTATATATAGAAGATTTGAAATGGAAATTGTTTTGAGAATTATGAATGGATCTTTGGAAATAGTTTTGAAAACTATAAATTGAGTATTTGGTTTAATAATTGGATGAGATAATCCAATTTGAAAAGGAAAGTTTTGGATTTTAAAGTTGTGACTTAACTGAAATCCCTTATCCATATGTTTTTAAATATTGCGCTCATTATTCGGTTTAGCCGGGAGAGGACCTAGTGTAATATAACCCATTCCGAATAATGATACGACGTTATGGATAGCATTTTAAGACCGGTGGTGAAGACCGAGTGTCTTTGAGAACGATAGGATAACCTGTCGAATGACTCTGCACTGAGTAGCTACGGTATAGAGATCTCCATATGAGATGGGGAGTCCGATCGAGATTGGAGATACCCAGATTGCAATGGCTTCTTTGGAAGTGCCTTCGGTTCTGTTCGATCCCGGAACAGACTTGTATGGATGTGTGTTTGACATTACACTTTGAGATGTAAAACCAGTTTCTATCAAATACATTTCTATTTGGTGGCGGAGAATTTATTCTCTTAGCTTAACACCATTCTTTGAGATGTACGAGCTCAGAGGTTATGTAGTTGATGGTTACTAGTGATACATTCCCAGTTTGGTAATGTGGCATACAAAGTGCTGCTGATCATTTGCTGATCAAAGCATGGCTTTTTGAAAAAGCGTAGCTTTGTGGACGAGACTTCATCGAGCCTCACAACCCGGTAATGGTCGAAACAGGAATGTTGCGGCAAGGTTGCAGGGGTCGCGCCCCTAGGGTATGTCCATTTCTTCTGGATTAAAGGTGGTATCATGGTATAGAGCCCAGATATTTACCTATGTGGTTGTTGCATATTTATTGTTGTATGGTTGTTTGTTGGGGGCCCCTCGGATAAAAGGTCGCAAACGATCGGCGATGGCATATCTTAGGTGTTACTCCCGGGAAGGGAGTACACCGACCTTGTGTTAGTAGAGAGCCGTGTAGGTTCTTGGGGGCGTCCCTCCAGAGGCATTCCATTTTTTAAGAAAGTTCCTTAGCCTAACCATTTGTTGGAAAATCCAAAGAAACAATACGCGCCCTGTACGGTTTTAGTTGTATAACCTGCCATGGAATGTGGCAGTAACCTGCTATTGAACATGGTAGCGATAGTAGGCATACGACGAAATGTTGTATCCTGGCTAAGATTAATATTATACTTTCAAAATGTTTTCCACTATGCACTAATAATAATATCAAAATGGTTTTCGCGTATCAAGCATTTTTGACTATCATAATGAGAAATCTCCTCCAATTCTGCGTTCGCATGGTGTGTGCGGTGGGAGGCCTAATGGTAGTTTCTTTTCCAAAAAGCATCACGGATTTCAACTTTAAATCTTTTGTTGTTTGTTTTAAAGTTAAAATTGTTTTTTGCTCATACCTGTCTCATGACTGACCCGGAGTTTATTGCTCCCTTTCTAAACTCTGGGTGCCCACAATTTTCCACACGGTCGGTCTAGAGTTGGTTTTTTTTCCAGATAATCGAGTAGTAGGTGTAGATTCGATAGAATTCAATCTTGGGATTTTAGCAATCACATTTTGGATCGAGTCGCTTCACTTCAGCATTGTCGTTGGATCAAGCTTTTTGGATGGGAGTTCTTTAAGCTTTTGGTTTTGGATGTGAAAGTCTTCGAGTATTTGGAGTTTGGCATTGAAGACATTGCCTTTCCACTGCTATTTTCTTGTATCTATCTTTGATATATTGATAGTCATTTGTATTTGATATTCAGTTGTATCGGATATTGTATTCATTTTTGTATCAATGATATATTTGTTCTTTCTTTCGCTGTGTTGTTATACTTAATGTGTTATAAGCTCCGGCGAGCTAGATTCGGCATTTGAATCTCCGGCATTCGAGTACAAGCGAAGTACGGGTGCCGATTTTCGAAGTTCGAGTCAGGATCATTATATATTCCTTTATTTAGCATAACGGTTAACGCTATTTTGATATAATCGGTTTAATTATCAAGCTTGGTTGTAGCAAAGGATTGCAAAATATATATTTTGAAAAGGATATTAATGAGGGGAAACCGTTCCGCTAAGCGGCATGGTCTAACTTAACATTAGTAAATCAAGATGTAACAGAATTATTCACACTAGGCATTATGTCTGACTCGAAGTTTTTGTTTCCCTTTAAAATCTTGGATACTCAAAATTGATTTTAGTAGGCCGAGGGTTGAGGTTTTAGTCTTTTTGGCGAATAAAGATTCCATAGATGAGCAAGTCCCTGGCGGATAGCTATTTAGGAGTTTCATTTTTGATTCCGCTATTTATATTAAGTCAGTTATGACTATATTGCTTTGATCAACCAAGGGGGCATAGTCATATGTCGCTCTTGGCGCATTTTATAATGATATAATTAATCATTTCTTAGGAAATGTGAAGGGATTATGTAACATGGATATGAATTATTGTTTGAAATGTAATCAACAAAATGTTGTTTTCTTGAAAGCTGTGATTTTGTTCATATTCATGTGCTTCTGATATTATGGATACCATTATCATTACCTTTTTTTATCACCAGAAGTTAATACTATGGATGACTGCAGCATCTGTAGTGCTTAGCTTTTGGACTTCAGATATGGGATGTTACAATATTGACTACCATAGTTAACCAGTACCTTTTGAACAATAGCAGGTCCAATCGTCGATGTAATCATGAGTGGGTCAATCGTCAGAGCTTTCACTCAATCAGCTTCTCTATTTGGGAAAATAGTAACGTCAATCATTGGTATATTTAGTAGCCCAACGTATTTTTCAATCTCTACTGGACTTTTATCGGTAGGGTGTGGACCACTGATGATAGTATTAATCACTAATTATTTTTCTGGCCGCTTGAATGCATCAGCACTAGGCTCAGCTTGCCTTCATTAGAATTACGCTCCAGGGGCGTTAGAGTTTCCTTGCCCACCATCCTACGATGCTTTCACATACTGTTGTAACTTTTCTTATGAATTAACTCCTCAATCATATCTTACAAGTGTCTGCACTCATTGTTATTATGGCCATGAGTTTCTTGAAATCCGTAGAACATGCCTGACTTCCTTTCCGCCTCAGTCGACTCTCTTAGAGCCGACTTTTTGTACCGCTCAGTGTTTTCAGTCACTAGGTACATATTTTTTATCGACTTGTTCAATTAAGTATAGCTATCATATTTAGGAGTCCGAATACAATTCATATTATCTGGCTTCTTCTTCTTAGACTCATCATCGTTTTGTTTTTGATTATTATTTTAATTACCAACATTCACATCCATACTTCTAGAGCTTCCTCCACAATGCTTTATAGTAATGTTTCTTTGCAACACTTCACTCGAATTTCTAGCACTAATCCTCCATGGAAGCTTTTCGCTTCCTCCAAGCGTAAGCATTCATTAGCCTTTCTATGGAAAGCATCCATTGGGGGCTTCCTTTCCAACCATTCCCTGAACTCCGTATCGGGATGAAACCCTTAATTAATGCCATCAGTACTATATGATCCTTGGGATCTATTACTTTTATCGCTGTTGTATGGAATCGGTTCAAGAAATCTTTCAGCGTCCCTCCCTCAGCTTGGAAGAGGTTTGACAAAGATATCACATGCTTTGGATGTGCAGTATGCAAATAGAATTGCTATACAAACTTCTTTGATAACTTAGTAAAAAAAGATATGGACCTCGGCAAAAGTTGAGTGAACCACATTGTAGCTACTCCTTCTAATAAAATTGGAAAACTATGGCACTTCACAACATCAAAAGCTCTGGCTGAATCCATATGCCATTCATATCTCATCAAGTCTGCTAGGGTCGATCGTTCCTGCTTACAACGGCATAGTTGGAATTACGAATCTCTATGGGTATCTTTCACGTAGAATGTTTTTTGTAAACTGATAACGACTGGGAGTGGTACCCCATTGATCCTTACTCCTGAAATGATTTTTGCTAACAAGTCTCCTTACCATATCCTCCAAGTAGTCCGGGCCAACATGTTCGACTGGACAGCGGTAATCGGGCTCCACTCTGAGTGTTCGGCCCAACAAACGCTGTCAGTTTGGCTCTCAATACCTAGGTTATCCAACTTTTGAAAGATCCATTCGTCCAACAGTCCTCTTATTTTATTTGCATGAGCAATATCATCAGCAGCAGCACGATTCTACAGATTCCGACCACCACCAGCATGCCCCAATGCCAAGTCTATGCCACCTTCCAAAGGATGGGCTCTAGACCCACTATTGGAGAGGTCGGTACCAACCCCAAATCTTGGGTCGGTATCGATCCCCAAACTTGAGCCTGGGGTTCATCCTCTTCCTTGGTACGATGTTACAGTAGTGTTCTAAGTTCTCTTCTACTTCCTGTCCCTCAGTCTCTGCTCAAATGATAAGGAACTTTCGGATGAAGCACTAGAGTCCCCTCTACTCCTTCTACGGCTATTTTGACTCATTCAACAGTCTTATGCTCTGCTGCATCGTCTGATTCATCTTATTATGACTAGCTTGGAACCTATCTTCCATCCGCTTCATCATATCCATCTCTATTCTGGTCACGACATCAGTTGGAATCTGGTTCTCCGTTTGAATAGGTTGGACAACTCCAGCCCCTTGCTGAGGAATCTAATTTTCAGCTTCAGTATTAGCTCTGGAGTTGGTGGAACAGTCTCTTCTTGAAAGGGCCATAGCAAAAAGCTTCTAGTAGATCTTTAAACAGCTGAATTATGGAATTAGAAGACCGAGAAATTGGATTTATCTATTGGATATAGAAAATCCAATAGTAGATGACAGATCCAAGTAGCAAGAGAATCTAATCTCTCAATGAAACCATCAAAATATTTGAATTAAAAATGGCACAAACACCCAAGAATTAAGGTAAAGAATAAAATATGACGAAAGTAAATGGAAAACGAGGAAAAGAGAGCACATAATTATTTATAGTGGTCTAGCCAAGCAAGGCCTATGTCCACTTTAATCTTTTTTTGCTTATTTCTGACATGGATGTAGAAGTTCTTAAGGGTCGGTACAACACTGACATTGAGATTTTAAGAAAATTAGAAGAATATAGCTTAAAACAAACTAGAGCCAAAAGATCCTGAAAAATGAGCTTTATCATCCTATTTACAAAGGTAGGGGGCATAATATCTACACAAAATATCTTTAAGCCATTGTACACGATTTGGACCAATTCTCCTACAAAAATAGGTGCCACATCATCAAGAAGTAGGATTCAATACCGATCCCTAGGTAGGGGTCGGTACCGATCCTCGACTTAGCCAAAATGTTTGCCCTCGTCTCTTTTTCTTGGCTCGCCTTGTGATTAAGCTTCGTGATTCCATAGTTTTTTACACCAATATTAGCTAGTTTCCAAGTCCAAATGATGGAGCCGTTCAAGAATAGAGTTGTAGCTTTAAGTGTTCATGGAGAACGATAGAGAATTGCATTGAATCAACTAACCAACATTGAGAGGCTCGAGACATCAAATAGAAGGCACAAGTACAAGATGGTGTCCACCTGAGGTGGAAGTAGAATCAATACTGACCCATAAGGTGGAGTAGGTACTGACTCCTAAACTTAGTGAAATGGCCGCGCATTGGTTTGGGTTGCTTTGGCCTTCGCCTTATGATTTTGTCTGTGCTTGGTTTCTGGATTCCTAGGCTATCTCTCTAGGCTTCCTGCCTCGTTAACCTTAAGTTCGCTTCATCCAACTTGTACAATTATTGCAATGTCGACAAGCATGATTAAAAAGTCTAAATATATGTGTAGATGAACGAATATATATAATAAAACATATTTTTTTAAATTTATAAATAACCCACCACATGTTTTGAGCTATACGATCACAAAGTACGTTCGATTGCCACGAAACTCATCAGCACACACCACCTCATTTTCCCGGTCCTGACGACACTAGTGTCGTCGTAATCCGAGATAGTACCTAGAGATGATAATTTCATGCGTTTCGAGATAGTTCTGCCCATCAAATTATCCAAGTTCAGAAATTCTCAACCGTTCATCTTGTAATGAAGCCCTCGTCTTAGAAACACAAGCAGTCTGTCGAGATCCAATGGACTTGACTATGCACGTATTTTAATTTGCAACGTCGGTCCTGACTCAATGGAAGTGGTCTCGAGTCCTAATTTGTATGTATGCAAAAAGTTAGATTGGACCTTCAATTCAATAACGATTCAATATTTGAATTAAATATTTAAATATCCAATCGTTAAAAATACAGGTTGTTATATGCAGTGTCATTTAGATAAGTAATATGTGTTACACATCATACACTTTATTCTACTGAGTATACCTCCATCGTAAGCCAAAGGCTTTTCCAGTCTAGCTCCATAACGTAACTTTAACTATAGGACAAGGTCCCTTTCCAATCCAACTTCATAACTCTAACGTGGGTGCAATGCAACTACGAGGTCTAACGACTCATCTACGTCAATCATCTACCTCTTTAATGGGAATTAGGCAGACTCTGACCATTTACCCTAGGAAAATCCCCATCATTTAATACCTTACCCAAAGCGGGCCCCTCTTTCGTACTTCCTTACTAACATCATAAAAGTCCCACCAGACCACTTAATACTTCTTTTATGTGAAGAGGCAGACCCTACAGTAGCCACCTAATACCACAACCCTAAAGCGGATCCCTTCCATAGATTGCCCACTATCGCACCAAAAGAATAATCCAGACTATTTAATACTTATTGAATGGTAAGGAGGTCGATCCTAAAATAGCCATTAAATAACTTCAACCTAGAAGCAATCCCGTACTGGGATATCCGTCTTGTGACCCATAACCCAAACTATGACATCTTACATTTGCCCGACTATTCGCTGGTGCCAGTAGGCTGATCAACTGGACAAACTTACCTTATTGATTTAGGACTAATCTTGCGTCCACCTTGGATACTTATTATAGATGATGTCTCACATCGGTCCTAAAGTCACGCTGCTAGTAGCCAATTTAGCTGGGCATATTTTTGTGTGCTTTTCACTGACCTCACATCCTTATAGCTTAGTCATGTTTTCCTTCTCCGAATATACTACCACACACACACATACATATATAATATCTCATCCACATTTATGCATTAAGGCCATATAATGAAAACTTATTATTTCATCATTAACTATGGATTAATTTCCATAATTATCCTTGACTTCCTTCCTATAGGGTTTAGTGCTATTTATTAACCTATTTATTCTATACAATATGATTTATACGTTCTATTTTGATACTATTAATGTATGTATATGCACATAAATTTTAGGCTAACTAAATATTTCTATGCATGCATAGAAATATTCCTATTCTACGATTTTCGCTTTCTATACTAAATATTAAAATGTCAAAACTCCATATTCATATAAGCCTTGTTCCATACAATAATTTACAAAATAGCTAATATCCTTATCTAGACAAAACAGACTTTTGTGTGTGTGTTTATATTCTAAAATGGAATCAAAATACAAACTTATTTTACAATAATATAATAGAATCAATGCCTGAATTTCAAGGAAACAAAACTTTACAATTTAAACCCTTTATATTCTATTCAACTTTTACATATACAAACTTGAAGCAGAAAAAGGGACTCACATTTGTCTAAATTACATAAATAGGCGGTGCAAACTACAAATAGGAAAACACATACTTTGCATACCATTTGCTAAAAAATTCCTTTTTGAACAATTTTATTGCAATAGCTAAAATTAGAAGGAGAAGTTGAATAGTACACAAATTAGTTAAATTGTAAACAATAAATTAAATTATACTATATTAACGTAAAATAATTGAAATTCCAATTAATCCAAGAATTGACATTTTATTTGGGGGAATTTTGGGGGTTTTACTCTTCATATACAAAGTTCCCTAAGGCATGAAACAAATCCAAACTTTTACTACACAAATTACTAAAATGTGAAGAACCAAGATTTTCACTTATGGGTACTTTCTCCTGATTCCTTTTGGATTTGACTTCATGCCTTTGCCTATTTGCTCCTTCAGTTCCCTTCCTTTTGGAATATACAACAATTCAATTGTATATATAAATTAGATTTGGAATTCATAGATTTGGGAAGAATAGAAATATAAAAGCATATAATATGTGTCTAAAACCTATTACTTTTAGATCCAATCGATTCTAAATTGAAGAATTGAAGAAGAAGACCGACGAAGTTTTGCTAGCATTCCAATTTTATTGTGAATAAAAGTGAGGGCGATAACCTCTTATTTATAGTGGTTAACGCAACTGGACCGTCAGATTTAATTTGGTTTAAATTAACACAATTTGGAGCTTTCCTGGACAAAGCAAACCCTAGCTGATATAAACTAACCGGTCAACTAGCCCTCTCTAAGCGGTCGGCTGACCCAATGTAGGCGATCGACCGGCCCCCTATTTTTGGCCGTGAATATTTCGTTGTCGTTTGGTTTTATTTCTTTCCATATTACGTACTAAAGTTAACATTTGCTTAAACGTTAAGCTTTCGTTCAACGTTAAAATATTTATTACCCTTTTAATTTAAGTGTTAAAGTTATTAAAATTTTAAATTTGAAAACTTCAAATGTCTATAACTTTTCTGTTTGAGATTCGATAGCAAAAATTTACGTATGAAAACTGATCAAAATAACACCACGAATACAATGCTGTAACTTTCATGGTCAAATTCCGACGTTTTCAGAATTTCCATTTTAGCCTTGTTTTAATTAATTATTTTTTTATTAATTTTTACGGAGTGTTACATTCTCCCCCCTTAAAAAGTATTTCGTCCTCGAAATCCCTAAGAGACAGATGGTGTAATACGTATTCTACAACCAAGTTATCTATACAACCATTTAATCAACCAAAGGTGCAATTCGATTGTGTATGCAACGTACTATAGGCGAGCTCAATCCTAGCGTGAACATAAGATCATGAGATATAGGCATTTATGAAAGCATCTTAAATATGGAAAAGATTCTATACAAGTGGAAAAATTACAGTAAAAAGTGTGGCAACCATTCTCTATCATCCAATCTGGCAACCACAATGTAACCAAAACTTATACAGTACTAAATTTTGGAGAGATAAATTTTATTGGAGAAAAGTTCAAGATTAGAAGCCTTCATCTTCTCTTCTGTTTTCTATGTACTTTTAAATGGATTATCTCCCCATTGCACCCGGACCAGCCTAATTTCTTTATTATAAAGCTTTTTAACGCCATGCTCCACTATAAATGTGGTTGTATCAGCTCTATTTCTATATCTGCTAACTGATGAGGCTATACAATGGTAGATATGCTATGTAGATATTTCCTAAAGTGCGATACATAAAAGATATCATGGACTCCTGCTAGCTTGGATAGAGAGATAAAGTTTATTGGAGAAAAGTTCAAGATTAGAAGCCTTCATCTTCTCTTCTATTTTCTATGTACTTTTAAATGGATTATCTCCCCATTGCACCCGGACCAGCCTAATTTCTTTGTTATAAAGCTTTCTAACGCCATGCTCCACTATAAGTGTGGTTGTATTAGCTCTATTTCTATATCTGCTAACTGATGAGGCTATACAATGGTAGATATGCTATGCAGATATTTCCTAAAGTGCGATACATGAAAGATATCATGGACTCCTGCTAACTTGGCGAGGAGCTCTACTCGATATGCATGTTTCTCGCCCTTTCAAAAATCGAGAAAGGGCTAATAAATCTCGACGCCAACTTCCTCGATGTCCCCAACCTCATAACCTTCGTAAGAGGGGAAACCTTACAAATACCATATCTCTAACTGAAAATTCAAACTCTTTCCTCTGTCTCTCATCATAGGACTTATGCCAATCATGGGAGGCCTTCATTTGTCATCTAATCATCACTGTCTTTTCTGGGGTCTCGTGGATCAAATATGGTCCAAATCGTAATTTATTGGTAGTTCCCCACCAACAATTTGGTGACTTGCAAGGCCTCCCATATAAGACTTCAAAGGGTGTCATGCCAATCTCGCTTGGTAACTATTATTATACATGAACTCTACCAACGGTAAATGCAACTCCCGGTGTCCTCCAAAATCCATGTTGTAAGCTCTCAACATATCTTCTAAAATCCTGTTTACCCTTTCTACCTGACTGTCGGTTTGCGGGTGGTAAGCGATGCTAAGATTCAACCTCATTCCTAAAGCTGACTGCAAACTCCTTCAAAATTCACTACTGAATAAGGGATCTCTATCATTGACAATGCTGATTGAAAATCCATGTAGTCGTACAACTTCTTTGATATAGATTTGCAGCAGAGATGGTGCAATCCTATAGCTCCTTACAGGAATAAAGTGGGCACTTTTTATGATCCTCACATAATAACCCAAATGGCCTCATTGCATCTTTGACTCCTAAGTAATCCATCTATAAAGTCCATCGATATATGCTCCCAATTTCAAGTTGGCACCACTAACGGCAATAACAGCCCTCCAGGCTTCCCTTGTTTCGCCTTCATTTTTTGGCACGTCAAACACATAGAGACAGACTCTGCTACCTTTTTCTTCATCCCCAGCCAATAAAGAATTTTCTTTATATCCTTAGATATTTTTATCTCTACCAGGGTGAATAGTGATCCTAGAATGCTGACACTTATCCAACACTTCCTCTACAACTCCTCTACTATTGGAACACATAGGCGTCCATCTCTCCTTTGCTATTCCGTTTTGTTTATTGCATACCTATCGACAAGAGGGAAAAATTATCCTCCACTTAGCTTGCCCAAAATATCTACCATTGCCTCATCTTTCTTATGTACTCGCCTAATGCAGTGTATTTGTTGGCCTTACTTCCATTGCTACCAGACAACCTAGAGTTAGTTTTGATGGCAATTGCAAATTGAACATTGAAATTCGATAGGAACACCAACAGCCTCCCCTCATGTATCGCACCAAGAGTATCATGCCTCCAGCCAAGGGCATCGACAACAACATTCTTTTTTCCATGGATGTACTATATCTCAAAGTCATATGATCCTATATACTCCATCCACTTTCTGCTTCCTAAGGTTCAAATCTTTTTAGGAAAAAGTATTTAAGGGATTTGTGGTCGATGAATAACTCAAACCTTTCTCCCATAAGATAGTGCCTCCACATCCTCAAAGCGAAAACGATAGCCTTTAACTCTAAGTCGTGAGTGGGATACCTTTTCCCATGGTCCTTCAATTGCTTGCTTGTGTAGGCTATCACTCTGCCTTCTTGCACAAGAACGGCTCCAAACCTTGTACTACATGCATCGGTGCAAACAGTAAAAGGCTTCATCCCGTCCAGAATAGCAAGTATTGATGCACTAGTAACAGCTACTTTAGATTCTCAAATGCTTCCATGCATTTTTCATCCCATGCAAAAAATAAAATTTTCTTAGTTAAGCTAGTCTGTGGGACTGCTATCTTTGCAAAGTCCTTGATGAATTTCCTATAGTAGCCCGCCAACCCAAGAAAAGTCCTAACTTTCATGGCGTTCTTCAGAATATTTCAGTCTTGAATAACTTCTACCTTTGTAGGATCAACAGATAATCCCTTCTCAAAGACAATATGATCGAGAAATCACACCTCCTTCTTCCAAAAGTAGCACTTTGAGAATTTGGCTTTTAGTTGGTGCCTTCTCAAAGTCCCTAGCATCTCCCTCAAGTGATTTCCTTGCTCACCTTCACTTTTAGAGAATATTAGAAGATCTTCTACGAACACTATGACAAACTTATTTAGCTTCACCCTGAAGACTCTACTCATCAAGCCTACAAATTATGTAGGGGTGTTGATCAACCCAGAAGGCATTACTGCCCATTCATATAGTTTGACTAAAGTGTAAAAGCAGTCTTTTATCCTTAGTTATGCTCAATTGGTGGAATCATGTGGATAAGTCCAACCGAAAGAAGATTTTGGATCCAATAAGCTAGTCAAATAAGTCATATATTCTAGAAAAGGGATACATATTTTTCTTGGTCAACTAATTAAGATACTAATAGTCAATGCATAGCGTTAAAGATCGGTCAGCCGTAGTGGCAAAAACAATAGTTGCTCCCCATTTTGAAGTTCTATGGCGATTAAATCCTTTCTACAATACTCGAAAATTTACTTTTTCAACTTTTGCCTTTCTTTAGGGGAATATTCCTTAATGGCAGTGCGATAGTTCTAATTTTCTTCTCCAAATTAGTCCTAAACATGATCTCCTTTTGTCGTGGTAGAGCAAAGACTTCTTTAAAAATGTTTGGAAAATCTTGGACTACGACCAAAGATGAGAGCTCATCTTATGATACGTTAAGAGAATATAAATAGCTTAACCAAACTAAGTTTTGGGATACACAACAAACATCAATATCTCTCCACTTACAACCCTCTAACCAAAAAATTCTCATACCACAATCTAAGATAGCCCCATAGTAAGATAACAAATCCACCCCTAGGATAAGTCTATACCCCTCAAAACCTAAAACATACACATGACATGTAAAATCATCGTTACACATAACCACTACTAGATCTTTACAAATCAAAGAAAGACATGTTGACCCTCCAATAGGATTTGACACGACTATTGGGTTTGTGAGAAATTAGGTTTTTAGACTCAAAGAGTTGACTACATTTATAGCTATGAATGAATGTGATGCTCTCGAGTCAAATAAGATACGAATACTATTTTCGGAGGTAATAGTTGGACCCTCCATTATAGCTTTTCATTTATCTTTAGAAGGTAGTCTACTTGAGATAGGTATAGCTTTGATGGCATAAGCTTGCCCACTTTGTCCCTCCTTTGCTAGCTCTGGACATCCATTGTTATAGTGACATTCCTCATGGCAGTGATAGCATCGTCCGGAGTTCTTCCCTTATCAAATTTATTTTGCCGTCCTTAACTGCACGCCCCTTATTTTGACATCTACAACATGTCACACCTCCTTTCTTGATTTTCCCATTGGCTTTCTTGTCAACCCAGAATCCCCCTTTCTTTACTCCGCCTTAATTTTGCGCCTGTTCCACCTTCTCCTTCTCATCAATGCCAACTGTCTGAAGTAGTGCCATTTCAACTATCATCTCATAAGTGGCGCCTACGAGTACTTGGGTTAAAAGCAGCTCCCTAGGTGAAGAATTTAGGCATTTAACAAACTTCATAGCCTTCTTCCTAGGGTTGTCAATCAGACTTAGTCCAAACTTAGTTAATTCCATGGATTTATTGATATACTCCTTTAAATATGGAGTCCGCTTGCCTGGGTTGTATAAACTTCTCCAATTTAAAACTTACTTCAGCATTGGACATGAATCAGGACTTTAAGAGAGCCTTGAATTAAGCATAAGTAATTACTTCCTCAACATTCTCTTTGTAACGACCCGTAAATTTTAATAATTTTATTAGTTTTATTAATATATTTAATTAAATTTTATGGGATTTTAAATAATAAAATTTTGAATTTTGAATTTGATATTTGGAATACGTCTAATTAAACACAGCAAATGGTAAATTTTCATCTAATAATATGAAAGTTTATTTTCTTATATAATTTTATTTCAAAAATCATTTAACATTTGGTGATAATAAAATGTTTTCCAAACCTAAATATTTTTATACAATAAATTTGTAAATCATCTTCTGAGTGAGACAACATATTTTGTTTCTCCAAAATTGGACTTCAATTGCTCCGTTCATCTTATTTCTGACATTTTAACAGCATTTCGGTACCGATATTGACTTTTGATCGGATGATCGTACGACTGACATCTATGTACCGTTTTAATCGTCTCGTCGTGCTGATCTCTGCGGTATATCCAATTCCATGTTTTGAAGTTCGGTACACAGCGGAATCCGCGAAAACGGTAACTATATCAGTACTGGTTTTGTGCCTTTTGGTCCTTATGACTTTCCATCTTTCACCAACAGCTGTTTGGATTTATATCTCTTAAATTCTCATGCTTGACCTTTTGTTTTCCACTGGTTCCAATGTTTATATTGATGCTTCATTCCTTCAATTCTCTGGTTTTATTGGAAATTATAAAATATAAGTCTATACATATTATAAACACTGTCCATTTGTTTTGCTTTGCTTTAACTTTTATTCTTCTCTCATTTGCCTAAAGTCATCAG
Source organism: Allium cepa (assembly GCA_030765085.1). Classification (NCBI taxonomy): domain Eukaryota; kingdom Viridiplantae; phylum Streptophyta; class Magnoliopsida; order Asparagales; family Amaryllidaceae; genus Allium; species Allium cepa. Next base: position 141,249,680 of record CM060931.1, on the reverse strand, counting down.
TTTGTTCATGGCTGAACTTCACAACTCAACTCAGCTATCCCCTCGCCAATCCATCGGCCACATCCACCAGCGAGCCACCTTGTTTTTCTCACGTCCAACCCACACGTGCAACCAGTCCATCTCTGTCTCCCTCCACTCAGCCGTGTGCTTCCTGAGATCTAGCCTCATCCGCCGCCGTTTCAACGCCGACCTTCCCGCACACTTTTTCCGTCGGCCAATAGCAAAGCATCGCCTCCGTAGTCGAAGCCACGGTCTCCGTCCTCCCTTCTAACCCAGCCGCATCCTCTACCTGACTCTCAACCCAAGGCCGAGATTGTATGGTGATTAATATTAAGGTATAAATATATACATATATACATATATACATATATATATACATATTATTTTATTTGCTTGTATATATAGATATATTGGTGTATGTAGGTATGAATGTTTATAATTACTACGGGATTTGTAATGTTTTAAAAAGGAAAATATGTGTTCAAAACTTATTCGTATGATGTTTGTATATATATATATATATATATTACTTTATATATATGGTCTGTGGAGTTTTATTTTAAAGTTATATATTTGGTTTTAACAAAAGTACATAACGTACATATTAGTTTTGATTGTAAAAGTTTATATACATATAAATGTCTATATATATTAGTTTACATATATATTAGTTTCATTGAGGTTATAGTATTAAGATAAGGATGTACGTATGTTATACTAGCATATATATGATTTATTTTATATATTTTATATTATTATATTTATTATGTAAAGTTTTGTCTGTAAGCATATAAATGTATAAATATACTTTAAGATCTGTTATATATATAGTTATAAAACATGTTGTATATGTATATGATATAAAAGTTGTTCTGTTTACATATATGTTCCAGTATATATGAGTTTTATAGGTTAATTTTTTATTATAAATATATATATATAGTTGCATATATAAGTATGTCGCGTATCAGCTATGAACTAGTTATATATTTACACTGTTGATTCAAAGTGTACCTATATATCCTGTTATGTATTATTACGTATGTATTTTAAGTATATAGGTTATATGAGTTGTAAATCCTCTATTGTTAAATATATTATTTTACTGTAAGGATTGTTTATGGATATGTATGTATAAGTTATATGTTAGTATATATTTATATATAAGCTGCTCTATTTTATTTTGTTTATATCTTACTATTTAAAAGTATGCAAATAAATAAAGTCTAGTTTTGCTACGAAATGGAAATGTGTACATATGTTTGGTTTTGTATTGGTATATATAAATATATTGGTTTTAAGTATTGTTATTTACAAAAAATAATAATAATATAATCTTTATGTGCATGGTTCTATTTGTCAAAGATATAAAAGTTTACATAAATCAGTACATAATTTGTTATATGGCTTGATATGCCATTTATATAACCGGGTTTTTTTGTGTATATTATACGTGTTTATTAAGGTATATGCATGTGTTATATAAATGGTTTCCTATAACGAGTAGAGGTAATATGTTTGTTTGGATTTTTGAATATCTATATTTAGTCTATTATATATATATATATATATATATATATATATATATATATATATTATCCTATACTGGTTTTATAGATATATGGGTTTAGTAATAATAATAACAAGGTAAGTTGTATTTATTTTTAATAGATATTGTGTTTTGGATATGTTTGACTTTAATGTAGGTGTTTTAATTTAAACCAATGAATTTGGAAAAACATATATATATATATATATATATTTAATTTAATATATATTTGAATTTAGCAATTTTTTTAGTTATATATAGTTATATATAAGTTCACCTATACCATTCATCATCGATCTAGTTTTGATTTGATTTTTGTCAATTCCTATTTTTCAGCTTTGCTCATCAAATTCGCGTTCAATCTAGCTTTGCTTTGGATTCGTAACTCATCTCATTCTTGTCCATAGCCTCGAAAGGTGAACAATCACTCACGATTAACGTTCTTATATTTATTAAATTTGATTTCATTTGAAACGACAATTGAAATATGCTGCTGTTAGTTATTTTCATTGTTACATATGCTATTATCTGTATCAGTTCACCTGTGATATCTGACACCATTATCTGTTATTTATATTGATGATATATGCCTGTTATGTTATCATATCTGTTATCACTCTACAAGTTCCCTGTTAGTAGAGATTTCCCTACAGGCTGAAATGATACATACCCGAACGATTTGTATAATAGGAGAAAATCGTTATGGGTTGAAATGATAAACCCAAGCGAAATTTGGGATTACGGGTTGAAATGGTATGCACCCGTATATATATTTAAATTGCAGATTGAAATGATAAATATCTGTATCACTTGACCATAGGATAGAAAATTTTATACAGACATCATTGGTCTATATATAAATATTTTGAAAAAAAATGAATTCTACGGTTTTGAAAAGAAACATATGGTTTAATAAATATTGATTTTAAGATATTATATATATATATATATTTGCAAATGATTTCCAAGATTTTGGAATGGAATTTATTTAAGAATTATATTCAAATATGTTTGATTTGAAATTTGTTAAATTTGGGATTTTAAAGATATGATTTTATAACTTGATTTTGATTTAAAAGTTATTTAAGTGAATATTTCAATTTTACATAAATTGAAATGGTATATTTAGTTTTATTTAAATTTGAAGTTTGAAGTTTATTTAAATGTTATTTGAATGATTAAGTAAATATTTCAAAATAAATAATAGTAAAGTGAATTTGATATATATATATATATATGTATGTATGTATGTATGTATGTATGTATATATGGAATTATTAAATCTAGTTTTGAAATTTTGGAATATTTTAAGCTTTGTAATATACTGAAATTGAAATGGTTTATTTTGTGATTCAAATCTGTATTTGAACCCAATATAATTTGAAATGGTTTATTGAGAAACTGAATTGAACTGAAATTGATGATTTGAGAATGGATAAGATTTGAATTTTGGGATTCAAGTTGATTTGAATCAATTTGTGAAGTTTGAGGAAATTATTTTATTATATAAAGTAATTTTAAATTATATTTAAAACTATTTTATATTTTACTTTATAATTTATTTTAATATAAACTATTTTAACATAAATCATTTTTATTAAACTAACTATTTTAATATAAACTATTTTAAATAACAACTCTTTTATATGAACTATTTTACTTTATAAACTATTTTATTATATACACTATTTTATTATTTAAATCGGTTAAGCGGGGAGTATTATGATTTCAAAGTATTTTGTTTTTGAAAGTGTTATAATTTCAAGTGTTTGGTTTCGAAAGTGTTATAACTTTGAAAGTTCTATGATTTTGGAAATGGATATATTTGAAATGGAAATGATATCGTATTTGGTTTTGAAATGGAAATGATACCGTATTGATATGGTTTTGAAATGGCAATGATATTTTGGTTTTGAAGTATAAATTATTTTCAAATGACTGCGGTGTTATAATAATGTTTGGTTGTTAAAGAGACTGAGATTGGAGGTTGTCTACTCTCTGCCAACTCCGAAAACCACTTTAACAACTGTGTACGCAGTGGAGATTCCAGAATGAAGTAGGATGGTGGCAACGTCCTACTAAGGTATATACATGGACCCAACTCCCGTGAGTTGGCATAAGGTGGCTGAAATAGGAGCAATTGATGGGACAATAAGGTAGCTCCTCTAATCGGACACACTCCTTCGATACTATATTCTGACTTTGTGATTGATTTGGTGGCCACTTTGATTTTTTTGATTTTGAGAGTATGGTTCGAGGTGGACGGTAGTGGCTGCTATGCTTTACCACCAGCTCGAAAGTGTAATTGGTTTATCTACCCTGGCATTTCCTAGTTAAGCCGTGTCACCTACCCTAGCGCGCCTTATACGAGTTTGTTTTGTACCATACCTATGAAGCGCCCTTTGATAAGCCCAGTTTACGGGAAGTTACGGTACTGTATAGACTATGGGAATATATAAAATGTGTTAAGGTGGAAAATGTAAAGCCTTAAGGCTATTTTAATAGTTTACTTTACTATAGACATTATTATAATAGCGTATATTACTGCATAGTAGATAGTTTAACGGATCCTTAGAGGATGGTTATCCCAAACATTCTTTGAGTTATTTGTATTTCAGTTGTTATTTCACTTGAGTTGGATTTATTGATATAAGAATGTTAATCCTGACTCGAGTGTTTTGTATTTTGCTTTACGCTCGGGTCAGACTGAGTGATACAGCTTTTGAGACTCACATTTGGAGCTAGAGCTTCGTTTGGAGATCCATCTACATCTTTTCAGCTTGTAGTTATTCAGTTGATTCCAGGGATGTATTCTGATCTTGTATTTGACTATTGTATTTGAAACTTCTGTTGTATCTATTTAACTCTGTTATATAGATAGTAGCTTCATGAACTACTATTCTTTTGTTTCCGCTGCATATTGTATATTACTCTCTGTAATTCTGTGATTTATTTATTTACTGTATATGCTGAGTTTTGCCAAATATAAATTAACAATCTAGTATTTTGAGCAATTCAAATCCGACATGTGTGCAAGCGAATGGTTGAAAATCTAGGCTGTTACATGTGGTATCAGAGCTTTGGTTTTTGTAACGACCCGAAAATTTTGATCCCGAAATTATAGATAGTTAGTGAAAAGAAGAAAAGAAAGAAGAAGAAACAAAAAAAATTCAAACTTAGAAGCTCACATTCACAGCGGATAAAATATAATATCACATAAATAATAGTTTTACAAAGAAAACTTAGCAGTATATTTACATTTTTATACATAAGAGTTACAATCAATACACAACACTAGACAGTTTAAGACAACATGTTCTAGTTAAAATATCATATCACAGCGCGAAACACCATACGTTCCTGCCCTCCAGCTCGTCTCCTGAGCTCCAGAACGTCCTTACCTGAAATCTGTAATACTCGGTCTGACCCGAGCATCACATCAAAGTAACACCCGGGTCAGGCTGGAAACCAGCGTAAGTAAACTCATCTAACATGGAATACAAAAGCATACAACTTATATAAACCCGGGCAACTTATATCAATTTACAACTCCACAAGTTGTTATAGATATTACTTACATCGTATCAATTTCTGAATACCAAAACTTAGATCAAATTGTCCAATTCACAAAAATCATTCCATTCAGCCTATTAGTTTCACACATCAAATTACAAAGAATCGAAGTGGTTTCGGGTATTCACTAATACCCGACTCCGGTCTCTTCGAATTCAATGTTATCTTATCCCAAGTTATTCAGGTGATAAAAATGTAAATACTGGATGTCACTTTTACATAACAATTCATCAAAAACCATATTATATCAGTTCAACCCAACATATCATATTACAAAACATTCCATTTCACAAACATCACAATCATATATGTAACGACCCAGAAATTTGGAATAATTTAAATTGAAAATATTTAATTAATTTTAAAATATTTGAATGATGGTTTGAATTAAATTTCAAATTATCAGGATGAATTTGGCGATTAAATTATAAAATTTAATCTATTGAAAGTGAATAAAAATTTGAATCTTCAATTTTAAGCCGATTAAAAATATTTCAAAGGCTTGTAAAATTCATATTGATAATACTGAAGATAATAGAAGCTTCAGATTTGAAATTTATAGTAATTTGTTCAGTTTTGAAATTTAATCGTTCGAATCGATATTTAAAATAGCCGTCCGAGGCACAGTCTCGGAATTCGACGAAACTAGTTCCATTGGGTCCGTAATATTGAATTATTTCCAGATTTCAAATTTCGTATTTTTTTGAGTTGATACGTGATCACACGGCGCGTAAACGCATTGAAAATTTTATCGAAAACTAATTTAATTTAAATTTTAGTTTAAATATGTCAACGTCAGCTATCTTTCCTTCCATAAAGTATGCCTAAAATCTAGCCGAGAATCACGAAAGAAAATCGTGATAAGCATGCCCCAGTTTGTTTTTAAATAACGCAATCTTCGTTCAAGAAAACAATGGCCGATAGCAGAAAGAAAATAATGGCTTCGGCCATCTCCTTCTCTCATTTCTTCCCCTCTCCCTCGTTCACTCTTTAGATTCAAATAAAATAAAAAAAAATAAAAAAAAATGGCCGTAGCCCTAAAATCAGAGTCGCGATCCAGTTAGGGCTTCGATCAAGCTAGAGGCGACGGCGTCGAGACAGTGAAGGAGGCGACGCGATTAGAGGGGCGGCTACTGGGTTCACGATGGGGTGTCTGCGCCTGTAGAAGTGGGCGTCGCGATGGGGGGAAACTCGAGAGGTTTGGTTGAAATCGTGGCAGCGTGGGCGATTAGGAGCAGCGGCGTGTTGAAGGCAAGCGGCGCGACTTCGAGGCGATGGAGGTGGGTCTCGAGGCGTTGCAGTGGAGGTGAGCATCGATGAAGGCTCGAGTGTCTCGAGTTCGTGCCTAATGGTAAACTGCAGTTAGGTATTGATTTTTAGTTTTAATAATTTATTTAATTAAATTTTTTTTTTTTAACCGCAGTAAGGTATATTGATGTTAATTATTGATTTAAATTTTTAAAAAGGGATTTGTTAGTCAAAATAAAAATCTATAGTTAATTAAATTATTTAAAGGAAAATTTGAAAATAAAGAAATAAATTAAAAGAATTCTAGTTTAGGATTTAAATCTTCAATTAGACAATTTTATCGAAAGTGAGTTTGGTTAATTTAAATTAAAATTTTAGTTAAAATAATTTATTAAACAAAGGAATTTTAAAAGAGTTTAAAGATGTTAGAATTATTTTAAAAAGAAAATCAGTTTGAGTCTTTAATTTTTAGTTTAAAATAGAAATCATTAACTTGAGATTGAAATAATTAGTTGAATAAATTCAATTTAAGGATAAGTTAATTAAATCTATTTAAGAAGAAAATTTAGTTTTAAGATTAAATTGTAGTTGAATAGAATTATTTAAAAGGAAAATTTATTTATAACAAATTTAATAGTTAAAACCAAAAATGTGTTAGTTGATTTAATTTATAAAATAGAAATTAACTTGTTCAATTATTTCTTTTACTAAAAATAATTTATTAAGATAACTTATGGGTTAATAAGTTTATTTTAATTATTAGTGGCCAAATTTATTTTTAAAGGGAAAATTAGTTAAAAATATAATTTTGGTAAGTAAAAGGAAATTTAATTTATTAAGTGAAATGATTTATTAAAGGAAATTTTGTTCAATTGGAAATTTCTAGTTAAAATTATTTTAAAAGTAAAATAATTAGTTAAAATAAATTATTAAATAAGAAACTGGTTTAAATAAAACTATCAGTTAATTTAAACTATTAAAGGAGAAAACCGATGAATTAAAATAATCAAATGAAAATTTATTATTCGATTATTTCGAATATTAATAAATTGTGTAAATATTTATACAAGGTATAAATGAAGAAAACAAGTCGAATTGGGAGTGGATTGCAAACGGGAATAAAGGTGAGAACTTCTCACTCAAAAGGAATTTTATTGTTTATTTAAATTTTAAATAGTTAAATCTAAAATTTGATTGACTGTGTTGATTGAATGCTTGAATGATGATTGTTATATATATATATATATATATATTGGATGTGAATAGACCCTATACGCCGTTAGTAAGCGGAGGTTATTTATTACACACATATACCGCGATATTCCACCTTGAAGTGGAATTGGTATTATATTATATATAGCAATATATATATATATTGGCATATGTATATATTGCAGTTGATTGATTTCCCGCATTTTCTTTTAGCGGATGAGACCCTATTGCGCCGTTAGTAAGCGGATATATATTTATAAAATCCCATGTACCGCGATATTCCGTCTCGAAACGGAATGGTATTGTGCTAATGTCTGTGGATGCAGGGAAACAGGTTGGAGGGATCCAACTGGATTCCTCACAAATATTTGTTTGATTTCATATATTGTGATATTTGATTGTTTATCATGGATGATATATGATGTTTGAAAAGTCGTGATTGACTATCGATGTGTTGCATCATCGAATCCAATTTTTGAAGTTTAAAAATAACAAATTTTAATTTCTAAAGTGATTTTTGGAAATATACGTTATAAAATATTTTTGGAATTGATTCATCTTAAATAAATAAACGTTGTAATTTTAATATTATGAAAATTATGATTTTTGAGAAATACAGTTAAAAGTTCATTTTTGAAAATATGGGATTAGTGATTTTATAAAATAGTTTGAGATGGGATTTCTGAATTTATTATAAGAAGTTTAAAATAGGATTTATAAAATTTTTATTTTATAAATCAGAATGATGAAAATTATAAAAGAATTTAAAGATGTTTAAAGTAATAATATAAATGGATTTATATTAAAAGATTTATAAATTGATATTTATAAATTTAGAATATCTTAAATTATAAAACGAGCTTTTATAAATGATAAGATGATTTGTAAATAGATTTCATAAAGGAATGAAATCTATAGAATTTATCAAATTTGATTATTTTATAAATCAAAATGATAAATTATAAAGGAGTTGAAAGACGTTTTAGAATAATAATATAAATTGTTTTATATTAAAAGATTTATAAATTGATATTTATAAATTAAAAATATTGGAATTATAAAACGAGTTTTTATAAGTATAAGAAAGAATTGTGAATGAATTTCACTAATGAATGAAACTTATAGAATTATAACGGTGAAGTTCTAAATAGAATTTTATAAATAAAATTTATAAAGTTATTTAGGAAATAGATGTGGATAAATAAATGAATCTTAGAAGTTATAAGATTTATAGATTTGGGAAGTTTGAAGGAATGATTTTGTAAATAAATAAATTATAAGTATTTGACTTATAATATGAATTTGAGTATATCATTGAGATATGAAATTGAATAGATTTATAAAGGAAATTTATAAAGGAAGTTGTTATAAAATAAATAGAAATAGAATTTATAAACATTGTTTTATAAATCCGCAACGACTTATTTTGATAAGGAATTGTCGTAATTTATTTATGGAGTTATATTCATGTTTAGACAGTGAATAATTCTTTAAAATAAAATGAATAGAAGTGATGAAATTTATTAACAAGTGTATTCACGTTTTTGAATAGTGAATATTATGTTAAAGAAATTATTTTTAGATGGGATGTTTTAAATAGAATTAAAACGATCTAAAGATGTTTTAAACTGTATTGAGATTCGAAACCATAGATTTCAACATTTATTGTTGAAATAAATGCTTTCAAGAAATAAAAAGGAAATAATGGATTATAACACTGTTGTTATATTAAATGATTTCCGAAAGGAAATGTTTTGCATAGTATTGGGATTTATATATCTATTTTAATTTCGAATCCCTATACTAGTGATTTTGGGTTGTCGTAACGATGTTTTACGCGACATTCGTTTTGACCCAAATAAATATGATTAAGTGAATGATTTCCTTAAAAGAATGAAATACATACTTGATTTCGATTAGAGTATATTAAATATTTTCTAAGTATAGAAAATAAAAGGATATGTGAATTACTTATTTTAATAAGTATGGAAATGCTTTTCCAATATTAAGTGAATATTTGAAATTTATCTTTTTGAAGATAAATTGAAAATGAATATTAAAAATTGAATGGAAATCGTTTATTCATAAATATTTTGGGAATGTAAATTCCTTAGAGAATTTGTAAATGAAATTGGGAAATTAGATTTAAAAAATAAATATTGATTTATTTTTGAAGTATGGAAATGGTTTCCAATATAAAGTAAATATGTTGAGAATTTATCTTTTTGAAGATAAATTGAAATGAATAATTAAAATAGTATATTCATGGATATTTTGGGAATATAAATTCATTATAGAATTTATAAATAAAAAAGGGGATTTGTTTGAAAATAAATGTTGATTTATTTTTGAAGTGTGAAAACTATATATCTTATAAAGATATTTTTGTGAAATAAATAATTTGGAAAATTATTTGGAATCTGGTGATGTTAGCATACCTATCGATAGTTCAATAACCGACTATCAATATTTACCTTTAAATAGGTATTTGTTGTGAATTGTTTGAAATTGAATGCCACACTATTTTTTTTAAAATAAGCGCTCACTATTCGGGTTAACCGGGAAAGGACCTTGGGGTCGTATAACCCATTCCGAATATGTGATATGTCGTGATAAATTGCATTCGAAGATCGGTGTTGAAGACCGGATATTTTCGAAAGCGAAAGGGTTTCTTGTTGATTGTCTCTGCACTGGCTGATCCCTGGTATTGAGATCTCCATATGTGATGGGAAATCCGAACGTGATTAGAGATTATTCGGATTGCAAGGACTTCTTTGTAAGTGCCTTCGGTTCTGTTCGAGCCCGGAACAGACTTGTATGGATTGTGTGTCTGACATTACAAGTTGAGATGTAAAGCCGATTTCTTTCAAATATATTTCTGTGGTGGCGGAGAATTTATTCTTTTAGCTTAACACCCTTCTCTGAGACGTACGAGCTCAGAGGTTATATAGTTGAAGTTATCAGCGATATATTCCCAATTTGGTAATGTGACATGCTGAGTGTTGCTGTAAATGATCATTGTGTTGATTATTGTGATAGGATCGTTTATTTGATCGTCTATCTTAGTGATCATTGTGTTGATCATTTGTTGACCCAAAGCATGGCTTTTGTATAAAGTATGTTTTTGTGGACGTGACTTCGTCGAACCTCACACCCCGGAAATGGTCAAAACAGGAAAGATGCGGCAAGGTTATGAGGGGTAGCACCCTTTAGGGTATGTACATTTCCTTCTGGATAGAGGTGGTATCATGGTATGGAGCCCAGATATTTAACCTATGTGGTTACTACGAATTTATTACTTTGTGGTTGTTGGTTTTCGGGATCCCGTGAGAAAGGTCGTTTACGATCGGGGAATGGCGTGCTCGTGTCAGTAGTTACCCAGTTAGGGGTAACCCGGCCTTGTGTTGGCAGAGTTCCGGTTTGGTTCTCGGGGATGTCTTTCCAGAGGCATTCTCATGTGGCAATGGGAAGTTCCTTGGCCTGACCATTTGTTGGAAATCCAAAGAAACAATACGAAACTTGTACGGTTTTAGTTGTAGAACCTATCATTCACTTATGGTGTCGCAACACTGTTTGGATGGTAGCTATAGTAGGCATAGTTCGAAATGTCTATGTTGGCTAAGATTTATATTCTACTTTCGAAATAAATTTTTCTCTACACTATGCACTAATAATAATATCAAATGTTCTTTTTAATGCGTATCAAGCATCTTTGACTATCATAAGGAGAAATCTCCTCCGATTCTGCGTTTGCATGTGTGTGTGTGCGGGAGGCCTTATGGTAGTCTCATTTTTTAAAAGCATTGCGAATTGAATTTAAAAATATTCCTCCATTTTGATTTTAAAGAAAAATAAACTATTTTTAGTTCTCGCACCAGTCACATGACTGACTTGGAGTTTATTGTTTTCCTTCCTAAACTCTGGGTGCCCACCAATTTCCACACGGACAGTCAAGAATTAAGGTTTATCAGGATATTCTGGAATTCAGGAGTTGCTGGAGGCAAGCTGGATGGCATGGCGTATTACTAGTTTATATAGTATTTCTTTTTCCGCTGCATTGTTTGTTGTTGTACCCTCTGATGATGATATGATGTAATGTATAAAATGTAATAAATGATATAGTTCTTTGTTTTGAAGATTATTCATTTATTATTATATGTTGTTCCGCTGCGATTCTGTTATTGTTCTGTTGTTTCTGTTCCGTTCCATTTTCTATTCCCTTTTTCTTCTATTTTAAAAATTTCTATTTTTCTTTTCCCTCTATCTTCTACCTTTTTATTTCTTTTTCTTTCTTCTTCCTTTCTTCTTTCTTAAACCCATAACTATTCGGTTTTTCGGCAACGAAAAATCGCGTACGTTACAATATAAAAAATAACCCAAGGCATTCAAATATTTATCAATTATTCATAAGCAAGATAAATTAGTCATACCATTCCCATTAATCTAATTGACAACCAATGAATTAGATCAATTACTTATTATTTATACATCTTGCTTATTTATCATTAATTATATCCAATTCGTTAATCATCCCCTAATTATTCATCTTGATTAATCATCCTAGATTAATCATTCTTTAATTACATTACATTAATCAATTACTCTTTAATCACTTATTGTTGATTAATTAATCTTAATTAATCAACCTTTAATTACATCATTAATTAATTAATGCTCCTTAATTACTTCTTCAATTAATTATTAATCATATTTAATAATTAATCTTAAAATAATTATTCATTAATCAGCCTTGATTAATCACTTTAGTAATTAATTACCCTTAAATAATTACATTTCTTAATTATCTTCAAATACTTTGTTAATCAATTCTTAAATTAATTACACTAAGTAATTAATTGTTAATTACTTCCACTAAGTAATTACCCTACTTATTGATTTTTGAAGGTAATTAAACCCAAATCGTTTCCATTAAAATTACCATTCTAATTCAATTTACATCCAGTAATTATTCATTAATTACTTTACTAGGTAATTACTCTTTCCCACTGACATTCAGTAATCATAATTTAACAAATCATCATGCGATTATTTTAAATTAATTAAACCAATTAATTAACTTGACCAATCACAATACTTTGATTAACTACATTGGGTAATTAACCCCTTAATTACTCTCATTAAGTAATCATACTTAAACAATCCCATAATTTGATTATCTCTAATTAATTAATCATCTTAAATTAATTATATTAATTAATCATTTGATAATCCTTATTTAATGAACCTGCATTAGCTATTAAAAATCCTTTAATTACTCTCTAAGTAATTAAAATTTAATTTATCATTTCTTAATTCAAATTAATTAATTCATATTAACCAATTAATTAATTAATTCTTTTAATTACCCAATTATTTAAGTGCTTGATATAACCTGATTAATATTTAATTACTAATTAAATTAAATAATTCACTAACTACTTAAGTTCTTAATTAATCTAAGATTAACCCATAATCTTAATTATTTACTTAATTGTCATGTAAATTTATTTAAATATTTGAAATTAAGTTGTAGGAAATCACTTCTTTGATTAATTATAAGCTTAACCTTTATCTTCTTGTCCAACTCAGGGATCAATTTAAATCAATTAACTTGATATATTATTATTATTTCCCATCAGCAATTTACTTCCAACAACATATTTACCTTGTAATTTTAATTACATGAAACTGATTTGAGAACAAGCCCTGAATGCTTGTTTTTTTTTCTTTTACTTATCTTTTAAAATTTCATTCCAGCCCACACCCGGCCCATTTTCCCCTCTCCTTCTTTTATTTAATCTTAGCGAAATTCTACCGATATGACCCGAGTCAACCTCCCTCTTTCTCTTGACCTATCTCGAGTAAAATCGCTTCGTCCCAACAAAACAACATACTGATGCACAGAATTACTCGTGCACATGCACCGAGCGATGGTGAACTTACGGCCTCCCAGATCATCGCCGATAAGTTGCCTCTGACCTCCCCTAACCATCAGACCACACAAACATCATCACGAACCCCTTAACCAAAAACGAGCTCTCTCAACCCATCAGACAGCAATCACCGATCACCAAATTCACCCATAGCCCCATCTCCGTTCACCGGAGGCCACGACCTCCTTCCTGGACCACCTCCTAAGTTCCTCGTCCCCTTTCCCATAATTCCGGCCCAACTCAACGCGTCATCGATGTCGCATTTACCCAAAAATCAAGCACTACCCAAACCCACTTTTGAACCCTAGTTGACCCTCGACACGCCTCACCGTCGAATAAGAAATTCTCCGGTTAATTTTCCATCCATCACTGATCTACAAGCTAACTCCAGTATGGACCTCAACCCCTCCAGAACCTCCATTCGCCAGAGGATCTTTAAAATGTAATTTCTGATCAATAAGGAAATTCTCTGCATTCCCAATATTTAAAAATCAGAAAAATCGGACTAAAAATCAAGGTTTCGAATCACTAATCCCAATATACCATCAGATCTTAAGAATTTAACAACTTAATTTTTCCTCTTGAATTTTAATTTTCACTGTATATACTATTTCCAGTTAATTCCTTTATATTTGTGCTTATGAATATTTATAAAAAAACAAGATTAGGTAAATACAAACAGTTTCCTTTTGAACATCATAAACTAAATTAGTTTATATGAAAAGATATTTGATTTAGAGAATTTTTTTTCTTGTCTGTTGAAATTTAACAGAGAGATATTCTCAGATATGCACACAGTACTCATTTTAATGTACATAAGCATTATTCAATCATTCTTGCAAACACTTCATCATCAAAAATTCAAACATTCACCACATGCATTATTTAAATAGGTAAATCTAGTCAAAGGGTGAAAGTTTACTCACCAGTTAGAAATTTTAAACAAAAGAAATGAGGATTTGAAAGCAGTAGCTTGATAATCTGAAATTCCATGTGAATGTAAACAGAGAACAGGCCCAAAATCCTGGATCTGGAACTTGTATCTCTACTTAGTTTTGAAGATTTGAACAAATGGAGTTGTTGCTAGAGTTTGTAATTGTTCCGATTGAAGTTTTTGAAACTAATATTGTCTGTTTGGTAAATCATTTCATCATATATATTTTTCTAGTATTTGAAATGGAGGAAGATTGAGAAAGAAGGTGAAGCATGATTTTGAACTGAGAACCGGTTTTTCTCAAAAACATTTACTACATATATTCAACTACAGGGAACAATAAAAGCCACATGTTCACTTGCAAGTTTCTTATTTTACACTTGTTAATTTGGATTGTATCCTTCTTACACTGGTATTTTCATAGGTATATAAATGTTTCAATATTACTTCATATTTATATTTTATATTGACTAATTTCATGTATCATGTTTTAAATGTTGTATACATATACAAATTAAATTTTATATTTCCAATTTTAGATAAACACATCTTTTTTTAATCAATTTATGTTTAACAATTTATATTCATATATTTTCTAATATTTATACATACATAACTTTAAAAGAGAATGATTTTAAAATCTTAGTTATTCACTAAAAATAATCGTATATATTTATTCTTTTGGACTTCAAATAACAAATTCAAATTTAATTTAAATCAACTCACAAATTAAATCTTGGTTGAAGATAATAAGTTTTTCCTATTTTAAATAAAAATATCAGGAGATTATCAAATAATTATCTTCCCACATATGAATATTAATTATCAAATTTATTTGTTTCCTTCTTAACAATCAGTATTTCTATTATTTTACTCAGCTAATTATCAAACTAACAGTTATTCAAATTACGGGTTATCACATTCCTCCCCTCTTTGATTCTTTTCGTCCTCGAAAAGGAACGAAACCAAAACTTATTTAATACTTAAAATCAGATAAATCACTTTTTAAATCATTTTAAAATACTTTAAAAATCTATATAATATTTCCAAAATAGTTTTATAAAAATACTTTTATAACTCGATGTTTCAATAAGTCCATCTTCGTTCTCACAGAAATTCGGTCATACGTTGATCAGGCGTAGGACTGAAAATCTATAAGTACTTAGCAGACCCGTTTCAATACCCAGTGAAAATACTTGAAAATAATTTTATTGAAAATTTAGAAAACAGTTTTTTGAAAATAGAGGATATATCTTTGGTGAGAATGCTCTGGAAATCATCACCTTCATCCATGGTCACAGTTACATTCCAGGGTTACGTTGCCGTCACAACAAAAGTCCATGTAACTGCAGGCTCTCAGCGGCCTCTGATTTTTGCTGTCAAAATGAAACTTCTCCACTCCTACATAGGTCGCAGTCTGCCGATATAAAATCAAACGCAGACTGTTGGCTCTCAGTGGCACACACGACTTTCGCTATGTTATACCATAGGTCGCAGCCTACCGATATAAAATCAAACGCATACTGTTGGCTCTCAGCGACACACACGACTTTCGCTATGGTATACTCTACTCATAATCCCCAGGAACTAGTTTAGTCCGGACTCCTCACAGGATCAACTTTAGAAACCCCCCTTGGGGCTCAAGGCAGCACCACCCGGTGGTACTCCTGAGAAGTTCATTTCAAGGGAGCGCCTTTTTCCCTAGAGCCATCATCAAAACATTTTATTCTATACGTATATAGTATCTTTAAATCATACACCTAGTATGATCTCATACAAAGCTTCATTACACAAAATCGATTATCCCAAAATTGATAATTCTCAAACTAGGCTTTCCAAATTCACATATTGATTTTACCCAAAAATCAAAAGCCTTTCCAAATCCATAGGTTCCCAAAACCTTTTTCCAAAATCCTCATATGATCCTTTATATAGAGATATATATAAAATCCTTGATAAAAATCTTTGGATCATTTTAAACTTGTATAAAATCCTTTTATACTTCAAACATTTTCAAAATCCTTTCCTTATGGCAAAAGATTCAATAATGGGAGTTTTATCTTATATCACTAAGATATATAACTTAATTTATCCAATAATGAGGTATTCAAATTTGATTACTCCTTTCAATATCATTTCATTCAAATCCGTACGATGTACACATATCATTCGTACGCCATACCAATCTGATCGCTCACTCGATCACACAAATTCACTTCCGAACTAATATCGTCCACCCAACTTCCTAGTGCGGACACAGATCTGGTTTCTTGATCAGAAACCGTCATTCTCCTCGCATAGCCTGACTATGATAGAGAATACCCAGAACCAATCAACAATCCATATCCAGGTTCGCTGTCGAAAATCGAGTGAAAAATCCCACTCGGATTGATATAACTATCCCGAATTCTGTGCTCGAATCTGGATCACATTATTATGCGAATAGAATAACATACGTACACCCTACATATTTATCTTTATTGATTATTAGCCAAATTAATTTCATTTCTATTCACATTCACTTTGATTTTCAATCACTTACTCTCAATTGCTTCAATCCATTTGGATTATCATCTTTATTCTTATCTCGATTGGGTATTTAACCAATAACAGTTTGAACTCCGTCCAGTTTAAATTTAGAAAATAACTTGAAAAGTTAAAGAAATAGATAAGTAGTTGAAAAATAATTACTGATTTGTAAAATAGTTCAGTAATTGTAAAATAACTCGAAACAGTTAAATAGTCATAGAAATTTTAAATAATTGTAAAATAGCTTTAGAATAGTAATTAGTAGTTGAAAATAGTAATTAGTTTATAAAATAGTTAGAAAATTGTTAAACAGTTTCAAAAATAATTGTAAAACAAGTATAAGATAGTTTGGCTTTTAAAGAAAGGTTGTTTATATAATAAATAGCTTGGAAAAATAGGTTTATATTAAAATAATTTATATTAAAAATAGTCCAGAATCAAAACTATTCACTTCCCAATCTTCATTCTCAATCAATTCAATTTAAATTTCCTCTACCATTTAAATTGACCCAATTCCAATTTAACTAACTTCAATTTCCATTGAAATTGATTCAACCCCACTTCAAGTTGAATTAATCTCAGTTTCTTACCAAATTTAACTTTATTTAACCTTGATCTCAAATTCTACTAATTCAAATAAATTTCAATTGAACTAGTTTCCAATTTCAATTCATTTCAATTCCAGTTTAAATTAATCCCAATTTCAAACTCCATTTCCAAATCAAGTTGAATTATTCTTGATTTCCTTCCAAATTTAATTCAAATTCCATTTGAATTTAAAATTATTCAACTTTAATTACAATTCCAAATCAATTCGGACTAATTTCAAATTGAACCCACTTCAATTTCAAATTGTTTCACATTAATCCAATTCAAATTTCTCATTTGAATTTTATACATCATCAATCACAATTTCAATTACTTCAAATCAAATTAAATTTGAACTAATTTCAATTCAAATTTCAGATTTAAACCATCTCGAATTATATAAATTCGAGTTAAATTTACTAAGGTTGGTTTAACCCTTTAAACCAAGTTAACCTTTATTAAAGCTTTTAAACAATTTAATTTCGAGTCAAATTCTCAAAATTCCACTTAAATTATCTCTATAATGAATATATTACCACACTTAACTTCTCATTTATTCAAACAAATCCAATTCGCAATTTAAAGATTATTAATAACAATAGGATGATATCATCCAGTTCATCTTAAAACATCCATCAATTTCCAGATCTCAAACCCATTTTGAGATCACACAAACTCCTAATTCAAATTAATCATTTAACTCTCCAAGTTAAACCCCAATTTCATCTTGAAATTTCCAAATCATGTTGATCATTCCAACTTATTTAACTTTTTTCCAAGTTAAGTTCAATCAATCCCGTTTAACCTTACTCAAATTTGAATTCTCCATTTCAGATTTTTTAAAATACTTTCCCACTTATAAGTTCAAAAATTTATTACTTTGGGTATCATATCTTATTCCAAATTTAAAACTCAACAGTTAGAGTTTATCTCAAACCATCTTTGACATTTAAGTATATCCACACATATACATATTTACTTCTTGGCTCACCAAGCCAAATTTTAAAATTTAAACCACCTTTGGTTTCAATTCAAAACAAATTCTCCTTAAAAATTTCAAACATTTCTTATTTTTAAAATAAAATAATTATTCAAAGTAGTTTGAATAATATTATTTCCTTTAATATTTTGACACCCATTCAAATTTTCAAACTTAGAATTCAGGACTTCACAATTTGAAACCCACTTTTATTTATATCCTTTCACATTTACAAACTATTTTCTTTTTAAATTGTTACTTCCTTAAAACATTTTATTGTTTATTGAAAAACAATCATCCCATTATTAAACACAATATCCATTCTATTTTCTGGTTTGAAACCAATTCTAATTCATCTTATTCTGAAATACTTCTTCAATTCAAGATTTCAATTTGGTTGTAATTCTATTACCACTTAATTCTTACTATTACTTTTAATTTAATTAATACTACAACCAATTTCATTTATATAATAAATAATTTATTTCTTATATAAGATTCATTTACTTTTGAAATCATTTAAAAACCTTTATATAAGAAAATAACAAGTATGCTTTCTCATATATATACACTCAACTCATTATAGGGTACCACTTACCTTATCCTTAATGAGTAATCCCCAACAGAGCCAAGGTTCTCGCTTAACCTGGCTCTGATACCAAATGTAACGACCCGAAAATTTCGATCCCTAAATTATAGATAGATAGTGAAAAGAAGAAAAGAAAGAAGAAGAAACAAAAAAAAAATTCAAACTTAGAAGCTCACATTCGCAGCGAATAAAATATAATATCACATAAATAATAGTTTTACAAAGAAAACTTATCAGTATATTTACATTTTTATACATCAGAGTTACAATCAATACACAACACTAGACAGTTTAAGACAACATGTTCTAGTTAAAATAGCATATCACAGCGGGAAACACCATACGTTTCTGCCCTCCAGCTCATCTCCTGAGCTCCAGAATGTCCTTACCTGAAATCTGTAATACTCGGTCTGACCCGAGCATTACATCAAAGTAACACCCGGGTCAGGCTGGAAACCAGCGGGAGTAAACTCATCTAACATGGAATACAAAATCATACAACTTATACAAACTCGGGTAACTTATATCAATTTACAACTCCACAAGTTGTTATAGACATTACTTACATCGTATCAATTTCTGAATACCAAAACTTAGATCAAATTGTCCAATTCACAAAAGTCATTCCACTTCAGCCTATTAGTTTCACACATCAAATTACAAAGAATCGAAGTGGTTTCGGGTATTCACTAATACCCGACTCCGGTCTCTTCGAATTCAATGTTATCTTATCCCAAGTTATTCAGGTGATAAAAATATAAATACTGGATGTCACTTTTACATAACAATTCATCAAAAAGCATATTATATCAGTTCAACCCAACATATCATATTATAAAACATTCCGTTTCACAAACATCACAATCACATAACAAATAACCCAAGGCATTCAAATATTTATCAATTATTCATAAGCAAGATAAATTAGTCATACCATTCCCATTAATCTAATTGACAACCAATGAATTAGATTAATTACTTATTATTTATACATCTTGCTTATTTATCATTAATTATATCCAATTCATTAATCATCCCTTAATTATTCATCTTGATTAATCATCCTAGATTAATCATTCTTTAATTACATTACATTAATCAATTACTATTTAATCACTTATTGTTGATTAATTAATCAAACTTTAATTACGTCATTAATTAATTAATGCTCCTTAATTACTTCTTCAATTAATTCTTAATCATATTTAATAATTAATCTTAAAATAATTATTCATTAATCAGCCTTGATTAATCACTTTAGTAATTAATTACCCTTAAATAATTACATTTCTTAATTATCTTCAAATACTTTATTAATCAATTCTTAAATTTATCACACTAAGTAATTAATTGTTAATTACTTCCATTAAGTAATTACCCTACTTATTTATTTTAGAAGGTAACTAAACCTAAATCATTTCCATTAAAATTACCATTCTAATTCAATTTACATCCAGTAATTATTCATTAATTACTTTACTAGGTAATTACTCTTTCCCACTGACATTCAGTAATCATAATTTAACAAATCATCATGAGATTATTTTAAATTAATTAAACCAATTAATTAACTTGACCAATCACAATACTTTAATTAACTACATTGGGTAATTAACCCCTTAATTACTCTCATTAAGTAATCATACTTAAACAATCCCATAATTTGATTATCTCTAATTAATTAATCAAATTAATCATCTTAATTTAATTATATTAATTAATCATTTGATAATCCTTATTTAATGAACCTGCATTAGCTATTAACAATCCTATAATTACTCTCAAAGTAATTAAAATTTAATTTATCATTTCTTAATTCGAATTAATTAATTCATATTAACCAATTAATTAATTAATCTTCTAATTACCCAATTATTTAAGTGCTTGACTATAACCTGATTAATATTTAATTACTAATTAAATTAAATAATTCCCTAACTACTTAAGTTCTTAATTAATCTAAGATTAACCCATAATCTTAATTATTTACTTAATTGTCATGTAAATTTATTTAAATATTTGAAA
Source organism: Allium cepa (assembly GCA_030765085.1). Taxonomy (NCBI): domain Eukaryota; kingdom Viridiplantae; phylum Streptophyta; class Magnoliopsida; order Asparagales; family Amaryllidaceae; genus Allium; species Allium cepa. Next base: position 141,228,521 of record CM060931.1, on the reverse strand, counting down.
TTAAGTTGTAGGAAATCACTTCTTTGATTAATTATAAGCTTAACCTTTATCTTCTTGTCCAACTCAGGGATCAATTTAAATCAACTAACTTGATATATTATTATTATTATTATTTCCCATCAGCAATTTACTTCCAACAACATTTTTACCTTGTAATTTTAATTACATGAAACTGATTTGAGAGCAAGCCCTGAATGCTTGTTTTTTTTTCTTTTACTTATCTTTTAAAATTTCATTCCGGCCCACACCCGGCCCATTTTCCCCTCTCCTTCTTTTATTTAATCTTAGCGAAATTCTGCCGATATGACCCGAGTTAACCTCCCTCTTTCTCTTGACCTATCTCGAGTAAAATCGCTTCGTCCCAACAAAACAACATACTGATGCACAGAATTATTCGTGCACATGCACCGAGCGATGGTGAACTTCCGGCCTCCCAGATCATCGCCGCTAAGTTGCCTCTGACCTCCCCTAACCATCAGACCACCCAAGCATCATCACGAACCCCTTAACTAAAAACGAGCTCTCTCAACCCATCAGACAGCAATCACTGATCACCAAATTCACCCGTAGCCCCATCTCCGTTCACCGGAGGCCACGACCTCCTTCCTGGACCACCTCCTAAGTTCCTTGTCCCCTTTCCCATAATTCCGGCCCAACTCGACGCGTCCTCGATGTCACATTTACCCAAAAATCAAGCACTACCCAAACCAACTTTGAACCCTAGTTGACCCTCGACACGCCTCACCGTCGAATAAGAAATTCTCCGGTTAATTTTCCATCCATCACTGATCTACAAGCTAACTCCAGTATGGACCTCAACCCCTCCAGAACCTCCATTTGCCAGAGGATCTTTAAAGTGTAATTTCTGATCAATTAGGAAATTCTCGGCATTCCCAATATTTAAAAATCGGAAAAATCGGACTAAAAATCAAGGTTTCGAATCACAAATCCCAATATACCATCAGATCTTAAGAATTTAACAACTTAATTTTTCCTCTTGAATTTTAATTTCACTGTATCTATTTCCAGTTAATTCCTTTCTATTTGTGCTTATGAATATTTATAAAAAAAACAAGATTAGGTAAATACAAACAGTTTCCTTTTGAACATCATAAACTAAATTAGTTTATATGAAAAGATATTTGATTTAGAGTGTTTTTTTTTTGTCTGTTGAAATTTAACAGAGAGATATTCTCAGATATGCACACAGTACTCATTTTAATGTACATAAGCATTATTCAATCATTCTTGCAAACACTTCATCATCAAAAATTCAAACATTCACCACATGCATTATTTAAATAGGTAAATCTAGTCAAAGGGTGAAAGTTTACTCACCAGTTAGAAATTTTAAACAAAAGAAATCAGGATTTGAAATCAGTAGCTTGATCATCTGAAATTCCATGTGAATGTAAACAGAGAACAGGCCCAAAATCCTGGATCTGGAACTTGTATCTCTACTTAGTTTTGAAGATTTGAACGAATGGAGTGGTTGCTAGAGTTGGTAGTTGTTCCGATTGAAGTTGTTGAAACTAATATTGTCTGTTTGATAAATCATTTCATCATATTTTTTTTCTAGTATTTGAAATGGAGGAAGATTGAGAAAGAAGATAAAGCATGATTTTGAACTGAGAACCAGTTTTTCTCAAAAACATTTACTACATATATTCAACTACAGGGAACAATAAAAGCCACATGTTCACTTGCAAGTTTCTTATTTTACACTTTTTAATTTGGATTGTATCCTTCTTACAATTGTATTTTTATAGGTATATAAATGTTTCAATATTACTTCATATTTATATTTTGTATTGACTAATTTCATGTATCATGTTTTAAATGTTGTATACATATACAAATTAAATTTTATATTTCCAATTTTAGATAAACACATCTTTTTTTAATCAATTTATGTTTAACAATTTATATTCATATATTTTCTAATATTTATACATACATAACTTTAAAAGAGAATGATTTTAAAATCTTAGTTATTCACTAAAAATAATCGTATATATTTATTCTTTTGGACTTCAAATAACAAATTCAAATTTAATTTAAATCAACTCACAAATTAAATCTTGGTTGAAGATAATAAGTTTTTCCTGTTTTAAATAATCATATCAAGAGATTATCAAATAATTATCTTCCCAGATATGAATATTAATTATCAAATTTATTTGTTTCCTTCTTAACAATCAGTATTTCTATTATTTTACCCAGTTAATTATCAAACTAACAGTTATTCAAATTACGGGTTATCACAGTTTTAGGCAAAACTCAACATATAGGGTAAATTTGATTTCGGAATCACTTTCGTTCAAGTTTGAATCCCTTCCTCTTTGACTCAATTCCTTTGACTTTTGGAATGATCCCCTCGGTTCCAAAATCCATCCTTATCTCTCCCTATTCAAGTTTCTTGATTTGGGAGTATCCAATAACTCTACTTCGAATGAATTGTTTAATACTCGATGGTCTCGCTAACCTTCAAATTATTTGTAAAGGGGTGGAACTCCTTTACAATAGGCATTGATTTACCGGAGATTTCTGTATCCTCGGTTACGATGCTATCTATCTCTTGCTATGCCTGAATTCTATCTCTTGCGATCGAATGACGATTTGCCCCAGAATTTTGCATCGATCTTATTCTTGAAGTCACAGTTGACCCGGTTAAGGTTGCCCACGATTTATATAAACCTATCCATCTTTTTATTTTTCTATTTAATCATCTTACCTTCGTCTCAAGCCTAGATTTCTTGTTAGAATTCTTTTGAATTAGGGTCCCTTAACATTTGAATCTCTGTTCCTGTTTGAAATCCATTCTTATATTGTCGAGTAAGGGAGTGTATTTCTTATTAATATTTAAATTTGTTTTATTTATTGTATTGTTTGGGTTGTTGATGTTGATTTGGATTTTCAATCAATTCGTCTGATCAACGCTATCGATAGCATTTCCAAAACACTTGAACAGAGCAAGCTGACACAATATTGTTTTCAAAATTTGGTAAATGAAACTAATTTTGTATAATTATATTGTACATATACAACTTTCTAAAGTTAAACAGTCAAACTGAATTGGTTGTTAAGAGATAATAATATTTGATTTTATTTATGGTTTTGTAAACCATTGACTTTTGTCTCATATATATATATATATATATATATATATATATATATATATATCTAAATAATTGAACTATAAAACATGGTTTATAAATTGATTTAGAATTAAATTAGAATCTGATAATTTAATTCCGATGATTTCAAACTTTGGTTTTAAAGCTTTAAATTTATATTATTTAAAGTATTTTCAAATAGAAATTGTTGTCAGAAAATTTGTGGAATTTTAAATCAGTACTCCCTTCTATTGTTGCTGGAAAATAATTTCGGTGATGACTACAGCATCATTGACATTCATTTTCAAGTTTCGAAGTGGAGAGAGCAATTCGTAGCTTTGCTACACTTTTGTTTTGGAAAATAAATTTGATTTGAATTTCTTAAATATAACTTGATTTATTATATATATAGGTATATATTTATAAATTTGATTTGATAATATATATATATATATATATGTATATATATATGTGTGTGTGTATATTAATCTCTAAATGGTTTAAAGCGAATCGAAAATTTAATTCTTAAATTTTATGTTAAAGGTGATTTCAATAATAAAATGAAGCCAAGAATTTTGAATGAATATTTAAACTTGAAATAATTGAATTAGGAAGAAAAATTTTCGTGCATAATATCCAAGTTCATTCTAATACAACTTACCTAAATTATTCGGAAGTTGAATATGAAATTAGATTATATACAATATAAATGATTTTGTAAATAAAATTTGAATGATCATAATAAATATTATACACTTAAATTTTAAATATAAAAATGTTAATAGAGATAAATAGAATAGTAAGTTAATTGAATAATAAATGAGATAAATAAATTTTGTTTTGAAAGAAACCTTTTTGTATCAAATATTAATAAATAGAAACTAAATCAACTTAATGAAATACTTTGAATCTAAATCAAATATTGAATATTAATTATTTAAATTGAAATTTATATGGTTTAAATTAATTTTGTTATTTTGTACTTCAAATCTATTTTATCTCTGGTTGTCTCTATTCTCCTACCTCCTTCCTTTTCGAGGACGAAAAGTTTTGAGTAGGGGAGAGTTTAACGATCCGTAAAGTTTAATAATTTATTTGTTTTATTAATATTTTTAATTGAAATTTTGTGGAATTTTAAATAATAAAATTTTGAATTTTAAATTTGATATTTGGAATACGTCTAATTAAACATAGCAAATGGTAGATTTTCATCTGATAATATGAAAGTTTATTTTCTTGTATAATTTTATTTCAGTTCAAATCGGTTAATATTTGATGGTAATAAAATGTTTTTCAAACCTTAGTATTTTTACATAATAAATTTATAAATCATCTTCCGAGTGAGACGTCATATTTCGTTTCTCCAAATCTGGACTTCTATTGCTCCGTTCATCTTATTTCTGACATTTTAGCAGCATTTCGGTACCGATATCGACTTTTAATCAGTGATAGTACCGCTGACATATGTGTACCGTTTTGATCTTCTAAACATGTTGATCTTTGCGGTATATTCAATTCTGTGTTTTGAAGTTCGGTACACAGTGGAATCCGCGAAAACGGTAACTATATCGGTACTGGTTTTGTGCCTTTTGGTCCTTATGACTTTTCGTCTTTCACCAACAGCTGTTTGCATTTATATCTTGTAAATTCTCGTGCTTGACTTTTTGTTTTCCACTAGTTCCAATGTTTATATTGATGCTTCGTTCCTTTAATTCTCTGGTTTCATTGGAAATTATAAAATATAAGTCTATACATATTATAAACACTGTCCATTTGTTTTGCCTTGATTTAACTTTTATTCTTCCCTCATTTTCCTAAAGCCATCAGTTCGTTTATGGATGAACTTCACAACTCAATTCGGCTACCCCCTCGCCAATCCATCGGCCACATCCACCAGCGAGCCGCCTCATTTTTCTCACGTCCAACCCACACGTGCAACCGATCCATCTCTATCTCCCTCCACTCAACCGTGTGCTTCCCGAGATCCAGCCTCATCCGCCGCCGTTTCAACGCCGACCTTCCCGCATACTTTTTCCATCGGCCAATAGCAAAGCATCGCCTCCATAGTCGAAGCCACGGTCTCCGTCCTCTCTTCTAACCCAGCCGTATCCTCTACCTGACTCGCAACCCAAGGCCGAGATTGTATGGTGGTTCATATTAAGGTATAAATATATACATATATATATATATATATATTATTTTATTCGCTTGTATATATGGATATATTGGTGCATGTACGTACGAATGTTTATAACTACTGCGGGATTTGTAATGTTTTAAAAGGAAATATACATACATACATATATATATATTCAATACTTATTCGTATGATGTTTGTGTGTGTGTGTGTATATATTACTTTATATGTATGGTTTGTGGAGTTTTATTTTTAAGTTATATATTTGGTTTTAACTGAAGTACATAACGTACATATTAGTTTTGATTGTAAAAGTTTATATACATATAAATGTCTATATATATTAGTTTATATATATTAGTTTTATAGAGGTTACAGTATATAAATAAGGATATACGCATGTTATACTAGCTTATATTTGATTTATTGTATATATTTTATATTATTATATTTCTTATGTAAAAGTTTGTTTGTAAGCATATAAATGTATAAATATACTCTAAGATCTGTTATATATATAGTTATAAAACATGTCATATATATATACGATATAAAGGTTGTTCTATTTATATATATGTTCCTGTATATATGAGTTTTATGAGTTAATTTTTTTTACTGTAAGTGTGTGTGTGTGTATATATATATATATATATATATATAGTTGCATATATAAGTATGTTGTGTATCAGCTACGTACTAGCTATATATTTGTACTATTGATTCAAAGTGTACCTATATATCCTGTTATATATTATTAAGTATGTATTTTAAGTGTATAGGTTATATAAGTTGTAAATCCTCTATTGTTAAATATATTAGTTTAGTATAAGGATTTTTTATGGATATGTATGTATAAGTTATATGTTAGTATATATTTATATATAAGCTGCTCTGTTTTCTTTTGTTTATATCTTACTGTTTAAAAGTATGCAAATAAATAAAGTCTGGTATGCTGCGAAGTGGAAATGTGTACATATATTTGGTTTTGTATTGGTGTGTATATATATATTGGTTTTAAGTATTGGTATTATAAATCATAATAATAATATAATGTTTATATGTATGGTTTTGTTTGTCAATGATATCAAAGTTTACATAAATCTTTACATAATTTGTTATATGGCTTGATATGCCATTTATATAACCTGGGTTTTGGTATATTATACGTGTTTATTAAGATATATGCATGTGTTATATAAATGATTTCCTATAACGAGTAGAGGTAATATGTCGGTTTGGATTATGGAATGTCTATATATAGTCTGTAATATATATATATATATATATATATATATATATATATATATTATATATATTATACTATACTGGGTTTAGTAATAATAATAACAAGGTAAGTTATATTGATTTTTAATAGATATTGTGTTTTGGATATGTTTGACTTTAATATAGGTGTTTTAATTTAAACCAATGAATTTGGAAAACATATATATATATATATATATATATATAAATATTTGAATTTAGAAATTTTTTAGTTATATATAAGTTCACCTACGCCATTCATCATCATCGATCTAGTTCTGATTTGATTTTTGTCAATTCCTATTTATCAGCTTTGCTCGTCAAATTCGCGTTCAATTTAGCTTTGCTTTGGATTCGTAACTCATCTCATTCTCGTCCATCTCTAGCCTTGAAAGTTGAGCAATGACTCACAATTAACGTTCTTATATTTATTAAATTTGATTTAAATTGAAACGATAATTAAAATATGCGGCCGTTAGTTATTTACATTGTTATATATGTGTTAGCACCAGAATTGGTCACTAACACCCTTGAGAAAGATTGTGTAAAGAGATTAATGAAGAAAGTAAATTAAAATAGAGAATTGTATGCTAAATTAAATGCAAAAACAAGAACACCGGATTTATAGTGGTTTGACGTAATTACCTACGTCCACTTTAAGCTTTGATCTTTATTGCTTTCATATATGATTGAATACATATACAATTCGTACTATAATAACTTGAATACAAGTTCTAAGTAAAATAGAATAAGCCTCGAATGCAGCAGAGTCTCCCCAGTGTTCTCGAAAAAAGGTCCATTTCATTCTGCCCCTACCATTCTATTTATGGACGAAGACGGGTCGGACTTCCCTCATAGGCCTTGGAACAAAGCACCTCAGCCCATGTTAATTTCTACACGCCGAGCCATAAATGCCAAACAACAATTGACAGACCACATATCCAGGCCGAATGGCATTCATATCCCATCAAGGAAGGCACGCCGAATGGTACATGTATGCCAAACGAGGTAGTGCGCTGAGTGAAGAGTGTAGGCTGAACGAGACATGTGCGGATCGAGACTTGATGCCGGTCGAGGGGAGATGCCGAACAACTCACTTATGCCCAGTGAAGCCTCGTGCTGAGCGAGGATTCATGCCGAGAGAGGCTTCATGCCGAACGAGGCTTCATGCCAAACGAGGCGAGGCTTCATGGCGAACGAGGCGAGGCTTCATGGCGAACGAGGCTTCATGGCGAACAAGGCTTCATGCCGAGCGAGGCTTCATGCCGAACGAGGCTTCATGCCGAATGAGGCTCGAACGATGTCTTTGCCAAACGAGGCTCCATGCTGAGCGAGGGGAGGTGTGCTGAACGATGTCTTTGCCGAGCGATGCTGTGTGCCGACCGAAGCTCTACGCCGAATGGTTCTTTGTGCCGAACGGTGTACTTGTTTGGTGATCCTCACATTACCGGGCCAATTACCCGGGTAAACTTGCACCCCAAAGCATGTCGTGTGAGGCAACACGGCATGCTTTGAGCTAGTATCCAATTCCCTCTTTTCCTTTGTGACATACACATGAAAACGTTCCATACAGATGCCGAGCGAGTCGTTCGGCAAGTCATATGCCGCTCGGCATAAGTATGTCGTTCCATCGAGATACCTCGACCGGGTCCACCGGTCGATGCCTGTTCGACTTCCCTTTTCTCTATATAAGCCACTACTCCTTCTTCTCCCTTTCATTTTTACCTCCGCTCTAAATAACTTATGAACTCGCCTTCCACCAGACTTCTGCAAACAATTTACCCTTCCTTTTTCTTCTTGAACCTGATACGTTGCTTCATCTACTTCCCCAACAACAAACCTGATCAGAATCGCGTTTCCTACACTAGAATCTCCTTAAATTTCGAGCCATCTCTTAGGTAATGACCTCTCCTTTAAACACTTCATCCGACTAGTAAACTTAGCACGAGATTCGAGTTCGTGAATCTTTATAAAATCGAGGATAGTAGGAACCGTGTGGACGAGGACAACGAATCGAGGTTAGAACACGTCTTAGGGCTAGGCGGAGTGGTGGAAGGAAGAGGGTGTCAGAGGTGTTTAGGACATGGGGGAGTAAGAAGTAGTGAAGTTAGTGGGTGTAAGTTAAGCATGGTGTGCGAATCGGAAGAGAAATGGCTGCAGCTCGGCATGACTCTCGCGTGCCGAATTATGAAGAGAGGTTGGAGGAGAGCAATAGTCGTGCCGAACGGCAAAGAGAGAATACAGGAGAGAAATGAGTGTTGTCATGCAGAATGAGGAAAAAGGGAAAAAATGAGAGAAGTGAGGTTGAGCCTAGAGTGCCGAGCGAAGCGGCTCGGTATGACCATGGCTCGGCATAACTCCTGCATGTCGAACGGTGAAGGGTGAGTGAGGAGAGTTTAGGTGATTACTTAGTCGAGTCTCTCGAGTATCGTTCGACATTAAGTCTTGAAATAGACAGCAATAGTCTTAACCATTCTAACTCAAACGTAATCCATGTTGACTTGACTTACTTATCGTGCCTAAACATATAACAAAGACAGGGACTTAAGTGAATAAACATATCGACCACTCCGGACTGACTACTCTCCGTCTCAAGAACTATAAGTCTGAATTTAACTACATAAAAACAGACTACAGCCTTGATATATATTATGAACTTCCAAGTTCAAAATTAAAACCATCATTGGACACATGCACTTTACTTTATCTCATTAGTTTCATGGCTATAAATCCTTTGACACACATACTCGAACGACTGCACTAGTTCACATACCATACGGAGGGAGTATTCTTGTTGTTATGTCTAATGTTGATTGTTTTTCAAGTATAGTTTAAACAAGTGTTTCATCAGATTCTACACACATTAGAGATGTCTAGGAAATCCTGTTCTGTCACGATCTCGGACAGACCCGGGCCATCTTCTCAACAAGAAGTAGTTGGAACTTCAAATCCGTCGACTACTCCTGCACAAGGCATTCCGAGCCCTATGATTGTATCCGTCGACTTGGCTCTTGATGCCCTGGATGCTGCGAACTTTTTAGATGATCCATTCGATTCTCAAGCATCGAGAATTAATGAAAGCACTCTTCGCCGTATATGCTCGGTACACTGGATTCCTTTCGATGATGTGTTAGTTTCATCAAGACAAGATCGTCCTCACCTGCCCCTAGTCGGATATATAGCCTGCAACAAATTTATGTGCTGGGTTAGTAGCGTGCCGCCATTCAACTCCTTCCTTCGTGACTTACTACAGTATATTGAGATCGCTTCTTCGCAATTACATCCAAGCAGTCATGCGTTCGTGTACGGTACTTGCATCCTCTTCATGAGCGTCCTTTTCAGGCTCCTAACTCCCGGCGATATCCGATACATTTATCGTTTCAAGAGACGATCAGACAAACCATCTTTTGTATTTCTCGAACCACATAACAAGTGTCAAATCCTGACTAGGGTGTGGATAAAATTTGCCTAATATAAGCAGGAGTGGTTCTACGTGCACAATCCTTCTGGCTTTGCAAGCAGATGGGTGGAAGGGTGTAAGTCTTTTTTCTGGATCAACACTTGCATTCGACGAAAATTGCACCTTTTCTAACTCTTTTTCTACTTTTACAGGCATTAGCTCACGTCCCAAAGGCTTTGGGTATTCTAAAGCTATTGAGGCTATTCGAGCTATCCCCGTAGGAGACTAGAACATTAGATCTCTTATTTCGAACGAATCGCTCTTGAAGTTCGGGTTGCTGGCGGCAGGCCGTCGAATAAGCCTTCCTCAAGGCATTACTATAACCGGGTCTGCTTTGGGCAAAGGAAAAAAGAAAGCTGGGCCTTTAGCACTCGATGCCCCTGACACATCTGAGGAGGGGGAGATAAAAGAAGCTAAAATGTCCGAAGTGCATGGCGTGAATATTAGCCCAGCTCAGGAGCTGGAAGTCGAGGTGCACGATATCGAAGTAACGCCTCCCCCCGAGAAGGGAAAGAAAAAATTGACTTACAATCTGAGGAAGAAAACAACGGACGGAACTTCTAAAGTCACATTCACCCCGGTGGAGAGAGAGCCTTCTCCTCAACGCTTAGAGAGTTCAGTAAAAGGCCTGTCGAACCTTAATATTCCTGACGATTTGCTTAACTATGGCTTCAACGATCCGAAAGCGCTTAAACTTCATTCGCCCGCATGAGGCGACGCAGGCGCTCAAGACCATGTTCAGGGAGAAAAAACTCCCATAAATAGATTTGACGAACCTCCCATTTCGTATCATTCAAATCAACAATAATCCATACATGTCGGACTTGAATGATGCAAAATAACAGATTGTAAATAAATTTAGAGCAAATGAAATCGAATACACAGAATCACAGACACAGAACAGTCAGAATAACTCGCAGCGGAATATAAATTAACATAGTAGTTCATGAAGCTACTATAATAGAGTCTCAAAACAAATACATAATATCAGTCTGAAAACAACAAAATAGAAATCCCAAATACATAGAAGTCCACTAATACATGAGATAAACTAGAATAGCTGAAACAGAAATAGATATAAATGTTGATAGGCAGAAACTCCAGCAAAGACCAGCTCCAGAAAGAGAATCCAAAGTTGTGCATACTCAGGCTGACCCGAGCGTAAAGCAAAAACAAAAAACACTCGAGTCAGGACAATATATACTTATATAATGTAAACCAACTCAAGTGAACTGTAATAAAGATACAAGTAATTTCAAGGATGCCCGGGACCGCCCATCCTCTAAGGATCCGTCAAACTATTTACTATATAGTAATATTGCGCTATTATAATAATGTCTACAGTAAAATAAACATACTTTAAAATAGCGTTCTGGGCTACCCATATCACCCTTCACACATAATAGTCCCAGTAGTCCATCCAGTATCAACATATCTCCAGATCGGGAGACTACCCTAAATACTCCATGGGCTACGAGAGAAAAACAAATTCGTAGTAAAGGCTCGGTATGGTAGGTGACATGGCACACAAGGCAATGCCAAGGTAGATATACCAATTATGCACACGGGCTGGTGGTAACGCAGTAGCCACTACGCCCACCCCGAACAACACTCCAAAAACAAGGGGTGCACCCAATCGATCACAACAGTAATAGAATGGTATCGGAGAAGTGTGTCTAGCCAGAGGTGCTACCTCCTTTGGCCCGAGATCGCTTCTTTTTTAGCCACCTTAAGCCAACTCATGAGAGTCAGGTCCATGTAATGTACCTCAGGAACGTCATCACCATCCTACTTCATTCTGGAATCTCCCCCGCGTACACAGTTGTTAAAGTGGTTTTCGGTATCGACAGAGAGTATGTCCATATCCGATCCCGGTCTCTTTAACAACCAATCGTTATTATAACCTGTGGTTATAATTTAAAGTTGTATTTATATTTCAAAAAAAATCAAATATCATTTAACAATTCAATATCATTTCAAATCCATTTCAAAATAATCAAAAGATTATATCATTTCAAAACCACATTCCTTTTTTCCAAATTTAAAATACCATTTCAATTCACATTTCAAAATAGTTTATATTTCAAATCGAATTACTTCATTTAAATCATTAAAATGAAGTTATCATATCTAATAATTAAATTTCCAAAATTTTAAAATTTAAAAGTTCATTTATTCACTTAAACTTATCAAAACAGTGAAAATTCATCTTTCACAGCACTTAGAAAATGCTACGGAAAGTTATGTTCAAAGAGCTCAATTTAACAAAAGACAACATTTAAAATTCTGTCATAGGATTACTTTAGTTCCCAATAAAACTTAGTTAAATTTAGCAATTACAGCACTTACAAAGTGCTATAATAACCCTTTATTAAAAGTTTAGCCATTTGGTTCATTTATATAAACTACTGCATTTACAAATGCTGTAATATCATTTACATTAGAAATAATAGCATTACAAAAATTGCTATTAATTAACTTTCAAATATCCAATATAATTTCATAAACCATTAAATTTTATTTATATCATTCTAAACTTATAAAATCATATATTTTCACATTTATAACTATCATTTAATTTACCTTAAATTCATGATTTTTATAAAGTTAAATTTCCATTCAAAGATCAATATTTAATAATAATCTACTTATTAAATTCCAACATTCAATTTTAAATTCATTAAATTAAATTTTAACTTAACACTTAAGTTTAAATTTCCAAATATAACTTATTTTCATTTTATTTACTTTACTTAAAATTCACCTTTAAACAAAATACAAAAATTTCCTATTTAAGTTACATTTCAAATATCTTTTTTTTTTTTGGCAAGGCCGACGGGGTTGGATGGTCCCCGACCAATTTATTGCAGCACCAAAGATTACAAGACACAAATTACAACAAGATGAGCATGAGCTCATTGAAAACGGGGAAAATACATGGTGCTACAAGCACACCTGAAGAAAACATAACATAAAAATAAAATACAAAGAACACAAACATCTTCAAACTAAAGTTTTATCCTATTCCCGGATCAAAGGTGAAAAGAAGCCTCAGGGAATTATCAATTTCATTCATTATCCATAGCCTAAAAGTGGTAGCATTTTTAGCCTTGGAGGCATCAAATACTTTGCAGTTACGTTCTCTCCACACCGCATATATGAATCTTTTCATCGCCACACCAAAAATTCTCTTCACCTTTTGCTTATTACCTGTTTTTGTGTATATCTGTTCCCATTCAGCTTGGTTGTTATTCATTGGTCGTTCACTTTGCAGTTTAATCATAACCTCAGTCCACAGATGCTTGATCTCTGGACATTCAAAGAAGATATGCTCGATAGTCTCAGGTTCAGCACAACAAAAGGAGCAGTAGATGTCAATATTCATGCCTAAACTAACAAGCTTTGCCTTGGTCAGCATAGCATGATTCAAAATTTTCCACAATGTTAAGTTCTCTCTCATGCTACTGTCTCTACTCCAAGTTCTCTTCAACCATTTCCAGTTATGTTGTGCATTGTTTTGCATCAAAAATTCATACGCATCACTAATTTTGAATTTACCTTTTTTCTTTCCCCAAACAACTAAATCAGAAGTAGAAGGCAGAGGGGAGAACTTCTTTATACTGTCCCACACTTTATGAACTCTTTGATTAGAAGAAAAAGTTTGAATACCCTGAAAGTGCTCGAGAACATCTCTGACTTTCGTATTAGCATGAACACCAGTCTGTTGTATTTCATTGTAAGTAAGATGTCTTCTGAGAATGAAACCATTATCAAGCCATGGATCATCCCAGAAACTAACATTGTGTTCATTGTTGGTGTTCATCTGTATGAGTGGAAGAAAGAGCTCCTTGGTCTTGAACATACTCTGCCAGGTCCAGCTCATATTTCAACTTAAATATTCATTTATTTCACATTTTAACTTTATTCAAAAATTTATTAATATATTAAAAATCATTTTAAATTCATTTTTATTCAAAATATCATAAATTTATTCATATTTTCATATTAAATTTAAATTCCATTTATAACCAAATCAAAATTTCCAAAATAACTTATATTTCAAATTTCTAACTTTACCATTTATTTATTTCACTTATAAATTCTCAGCAAATCAATAATACTTTATAAAAATCATTTATAATTATATTTAAATCAAAATATTATAATATTTAAATTTCTAAAATATTTTAAAAATTTTAGAAAAATATATTTTAACCATGGGTCTGTATATAATTTTCTACGCTAGGTAAAGTGATATGGGTAATATATCATTTCAACCCGTAATTTATAAAGAAAACCCGGGTGTTATCATTTCAAACCCACAGTCCCAAGTAAAATGAAATAATTGAAAATCGTTCAGGCCTATCATTTCAGTCCATAACAATTTTCCCCTATTCTAAAGTCCGTTTGGGTATATATCATTTCAACCCATAGCGATCATAATCTAGAGGGAACTTGCAGTGTGATAAACTGATATAAACAACAGAACAACATCATCAACAGTAACAGATGATATAAAAGGTGTTTAAGCATAGGTGAACATCATATAATCATAACATAGCAGGTGTAACATGGTGATGCATTTTACAGATTCAAATGTGATCGATTTACAAGTCATATAAGTATAAAACTGTCTAGTGAGAATAACTCGCTGGTACAAGCTAGAGACAACAAATGAATGCACAACTGAGATCCACAAAAGCACGATAGCATGACAAATATTTGAGATTGAGAGAGCCAAAGATTAATTGCCTTGAACACATTCAAACAAGACAATATAACAACATAAGTTTTCAACCCAAATATAATAAAACAATGTTAGAAATAAATGCATAAACAAAGCTAAAAGCTTTTGCACTTGCTTTCGACCACTTGTGTTTCAGTTATAGGCTGGAAAGACACGGCTAAGGAGTGTGTTTGGGTCTGGTTGTGGGTTCATATGGTCGGCCAAACATGGGTTTGATGATGGTGCAAAGTATGGGTGCATGAACAAAAACAAGCTAAGGCAACACAAGTGGATTCATGCAACATATGGGCTCGGCCAAAGCCACCATGGGCACGGCCAGGTTCAGGTGGGGTCAGGGGATGACGTTGCAGTGGTGTCAGGTCAGGTAAGGGCTGGAGATGGTGGTGCAAGTGGCGGCCAAGGAAGAGTTTGTGGTGGTGGATGACTTGATGTGCTCAACTAGGTGGTGCAAGTGGAGTTTGGAGCAAGATGTTGGTGGATCTTCAATCTAGGGACCACGACATGGCTTGGGGTTGGACGGGAGGTGGTGGAGACTAGTTGTGGTGATGGTGGAGGTGGCCAAGGTGCTCGAGGTGGCAGGGGCCGAACCTAAAGAGAGAAGAAAGCAAGTGCAAATCATAAAATTCAAGTAAAACAGTGAAAAGAAATAAAATTTTACCAAAGTTTTTATGCAATGGAGATGGCCGAAAATTTTGTGATGATGAGAAAGAAAATGATTCACATGAAAATGAATGGTGTAGTCGGCTGAAAGGTAGGAGTTAAGGCAGCAAAATGTTGAAAAGATGTTGGTTGAAAATGAAGTGACAAGATTATAAAAAGCTAAGTATATAAAAGGTCATCAAAACTCTTCAAATTTCCATATTTTCTTTTGTAATTTTAAATAACTGAAAAATACTTATAAATTTAGATAAAGACATGAAAATTTAATAAATAAAAAAAATGAATATTAATTATATATAATTAAATTAAGAAAATAGCAAAAAAAATGTAAACTAGTCTTAAAAATTTGAAAATCAATGCAACAAATTTTGGAAAAATTCTGTGTACTTAAAAAATATTTATAAATAAAGATAAGAAAACAAAAATAAAATGCATTCACAAAAGTAAGTAAATAAATTTTAATTAAATATAATTTAAATGAAGAAAATAGCAGAAAAATGGAAACTGGCTTTAAAAATAGAAAATAAATGCAATAAATTTTGGAAAAATTTTATGATCATTTTAAAAATATTTATAAATGAAATCTTTTAAAATAATTTCAAAATAAAATAAAGTCAAATTTAAGTTATATTCAAAAATCTAAGGCTGTTACACTCTTCCCCACTCAAATCTTTTCGTCCTCGAAAACAACGGGCAAGGAAAATAAGAGAAACAAGATAGAAAAACAAAATAGTACCTGAAACAAACAATTCTGGATTCGAAGCACGAATGCCCTCCTCCGTTTCCCAGGTACAATCTCGATTGTCAGTACTCCACTCTACTTTGACCAGATTAACAGATTTCCTTCTAAGCTGCTTCGTACCTCTATCGACAATACGAAGTGACTTCCTCTCAACAGTCAGATTAGGCTCAATATCCAAACTATCAAGAGCAGAAGGCTGGATAATAAGAGATGGATCATGAAGATGACAGTGAAGATGCGAGACATAGAACACATCATGCACTCCAGAAAGCTTCTCGGGCAAATCCAGACGATAAGTCAAAGAACCAACTCTTTCCACAATGCGGAAAAGACCAATGAACCTAGGAGAAAGCTTCCCTCTACGACCAAAACGAATGACTTCCTCAAGGGAGAAACCTTAAGGAACACCCGATCACCAACAGAAAATTCCAAATTCTGCCTACGCCTATCAGCTTACTTCTTCTACCTATCCTGAGCGGCTCTCAACCTCTTCTTAATCTCCTTAACTCTCCTAGAAGCTTCTAAAATCACATCGGGACCAAGAACCAAATGATTACCGGATTCAATCCAGCAAGATGGGGATCTACAAGGTCGTCCGTATAGAGCAGCAAATGGAGACATTTTGAGACTGGCCTGAATGTAAATATGGAATGAGATAGATAAAAAGATGAAGAATAGACTGAAAAACAGAAGATAAGATTATAACTAATAGCTATTATTGTGGGTGAATCCGACAAGATGGAGATAATCTTCTCAAGATCCTCCATAATCAAGCACACAAGCACGAAGAAGATCCTCGAGAATCTGATTCACTCTTTTCGTTTGACCGTCGGTCTGTGGATGGTAAGAAGTGCTCAGATTCAAACGAGTACCCAAAGATTCCCAAAAAGCCTTCCAAAAATGACTGGTAAAGATAGGGTCACGATCACAAACAATACCGAGAGGAACACCATGGAGACGAATAATCTCTCTCATGTAGATCTCAGATAAGCTAGAAGCAGAACGAGTAGACTTGACCAGAATGAAATGAGCAGACTTGGTCAGTCTATCAACAATAACCTAGATACTCTCATTACCCCTCTGAGTCCTCGGTAAACAATCGATGAAATCCATGGAAACCTGTTCCCACTTCCAATTGGGAATCTCAAGGGACTGCAACAAACCATGGGTCTTCTGCTGATCGGCTTTAACTTGCTGACAAGTCGCACACCTACTAACAAAGATATAAATAAGAGAAGAAAGAAAGAAAGACTTACATTGATCGCAACGATCTTGACTGGATCAACAGAGACTCCATTACTAGAAACAATATGCCCAAGATATCGGACTTCATCCTTCCAGAAATGGCATTTAGAAAATTTATCCTTCAACTGATGATTTCTGAGAGTCTCTAGAACATATTTCAAATGCAACTCATGCTTTTTCTTGGTCTTAGAGAAGACAAGGATATCATCAACAAGGACTAGCACAAATTTATTAAGCACATCATGAAAAACACGATTCATCAAATCAATAAAAAAAAGCAGGAGCATTATTCAAACGGAAAAGCATGACTAACCATTCATAAAAACCATTCTCAGTGCGGAAAGAAGTCTTGGGAATGCTATCCTCGGCAACCCTGAGCTGATGAAAACTAATGGCAAGATCAAGCTCAGAGAAAACTGTGGCACCATAAAGTTGATCAAACATGTCATTGATACGAGGCATTAGATATTTGTTTTTCATAGTGAGCTTGTTCAGCTCCCTATAATCAACACACATCTGAAGAGAACCATCGGACTTGGTGACAAAACCACCGTGGCTCCCCATTCAAAAAAACTAGGCCTGATCAGACCTTTGGAAGACAAGTCCTCAATTTGCTTTCCCAACTCAACCTTCTCGCGGGGTGCCATTCTTCTAGGAGAAAGAACAACAGGTCGAGCACCAGGAATAAGATCAATGCAAAAATCAATTTCCTGCTTCAGAGGCAAAGAAGTGACATCACCAAATACATCGGGATATATTGTCACCACAGGAGTCGAATCAAGATCACTGGGAGAGGAATCCAGAGAATAAATAAAGTTGCCAGCAAAATCCTAAGGCAAGCGGCACTGAATAATCAAGAAATTCCCTTGATCATCAACAAGATGAACAGTCTGGGCTTTACAAGAGATATGAGCATCATGATTCACTAACCTATCCTGACCAAGCAATAAATCAAAAGCATCGAAGCCCAAAACATAAAATCACCACAAAAGTGATGATCAGAATGGAGAAGTTTCACTTGCTTACAAATCCGATTAAGGTTAACAGGACCCCCAATAGAATTTGAAACACATAATGGAACAGAAGCATACTCAGGAGATAGGAGATGCTCAAACTTATCACACAAAGCAACAGAAATAAAACTGTGTGAAGCTCCAGTATCAAACAAAACACGAACAGGATGATGGAATAAAGTAAATGAACCCTGGAGAGTACCTTGGTCATCACTCGGAGCAGGAGCAGGTGGAGGAACAGGAGATGATGCAGAAGTGATAGCAAATATACCAGAAGGAGTACCCCTCTGCTGGGTAGGCCAGTCCTTCTTAAAATGATCAGGTTGGAGATAGATATGGCAAAGATCACGCCTAACCAACTGAGAAGATGGAGGAATAGCAGCACCAGATAAAGTATGACATCTATTGGCATAGTGTCCCTTCTGATCAGACCTAAAGAAAGTGATAGAGAAGAGATCAATCGGATGCCTCTTAGCAGGAGAAGATAATGAAGATCCCAAACCAGAACGCTTCTGCTAATTCTACTTTTGTTGCTGGAAGTTAGGCTTACGCTTCTTGGAATTAGCATATAAAGACTGAGCACCAGAAACAAGAGGACCTTTGGATGTGGGGTTCTCATAGCGAATAGCCATATCCATAAGCTGGGTGAAAGAACCATGAACATGAGAAATGAGGCGACTATAATACTCTGGACGAGCACCGGCAATAAATTTCTCGTTTTTCTTGAGAGGAGTATCAATCAGGCTAGGACCGAACTTGAAAAGTTCATTGAACTTCCCCTCATACTCAGCAAAAGACATGCTACCCTGCTTAAGATCCATACACGATAAAGCTGAGATTTCTCAGCTTCTGGCATCCATTTGGCAACAAAAGCCTCCCTAGAAAAGAGATACAGAAAACAAGCTTAAGATATATTCAAAAAAAAGGAAAAATAGGAACAAAAATTCAAGATAACACAAAGGATACCTAAACTGCTCCCAAGTAATATCAGCTTCGACGGTGTTAGCCGTAACGGACTCCCACTAATCTAAAGTAGAATCACGCAACTGCCAAGCGCTAATTGACGCTTCTAGGCATCAGTAATATCAAGACCGGTAAATATCCTCTCAAGACTCTGCAACCACTATTGAGCCTCAATGATGCTCTCTGAACCAGTGAATGGGGTTCCACCAAGTTGAGAGAATTCCTTACAGAGAGCAGTGAAACGAATAGGAGCAGCAGGTTGAGGAGTTGGGGCAATACCACGACCCTACCTCTGGCATTTCCTCGATTCATCCTGAAAAATCAAGAATGAATTTAGGACAATATAAAGACAAGCCAAAGATAAATTAAGATAAGACAAGATAATACACTTGGATGAATATCCTAAAGAAAGAAAGATCTAACAAGGTAGATACGAAAGAAAGGAAGTAAGTTAGAAACATTTGAAATCCTTTGAAACAAGAAAAAAATTTATATCAAAATAATCTTTGAAAATCTTTTGAAAACATTTGAAAAATCATTTTATACTTTGAAAACACGTCTCCCATAAAGATATGATTCTGAGTTTGATTTCACTCATTTTAGGGTAGAAATACCCTATCTCTAATGAGTTTTTGATCCGCAGAGGCAATGGTTTGCCAAAAATCAAAGCTCTGATACCAACTGTGACGACCCACCCATTTTGTACCATTCAAATTGACAATAATCCACACATGTCGGACTTGAATGATGCAAAATAACATATTGTTAATAAATTTGGAGCAAATGAAATCGAATACATAGAATCACAGACACGGAACAATCAGAATAACTCGAGCGAAATATAAAATAACATAGTAGCTCATGAAGCTACTATAACAGAGTCTCAAAACAAATACATAATATCAGTCTGAAAATAACATAATAGAAATCCCAAATACATAGAAGTTCACTAATACATGAGATAAACTAGAACAGCTGAAACAGAAATAGATATAAATGTAGATAGGCAGAAACTCCAGCAAAGACCAACTCCAGAAAGAGGATCCAAAGCTGTGCATACTCAGGCTGACCCGAGTGTAAAGCAAAAACACAAAGCACTCGAGTCAGGACAATATATACTTATATAATGTAAACCAACTCAAGTGAAATGTAACAAAGATACAAGTAACTTAAAGGTTGCCTGGGACCGTCCATCCTCTAAGGATCCGTCAAACTATTTACTATATAGTAATATTGCGCTACTATAACAATGTCTACAGTATAATAAACATACTTTAAAATAGCGTTCCGGGCTACCCATATCACCCTTCACACATAATAGTCCTAGTAGTCCATCCAATATCAGCATATCTCCAGATCGGGAGACTACCCTAAATACTCCATGGGCTAGGGGAGAAAAACAAACTCGTAATAAAGGCTCGGTATGGTAGGTGACACGACACACAAGGAAATGCCAGGGTAGATATACCAATTACGCACATGGGATGGTGGTAACGCAGAAGCCACTATGCCCACCCCGAGCAACACTCCAAAATCAAGGGGTGCACCCAATCGATCACAACAGTAATAGAATGGTATCGAAGAAGCGTGTCCAACCAGAGGTGCTACTCCTTTGGCCCAAAATCGCTCCTGTTTTAGCCACCTTAAGCCAACTCATGGGAGTCGGGTCCACGTAATGTACCTCAGGAACGTCGTCACCATCCTACTTCATTCTGGAATCTCCATCGCGTACACAGTTGTTAAAGTGGTTTCGGTATCGACAAAGAGTACGTCCATATCCGATCCCGGTCTCTTTAATAACCAATCGTTATTATAGCCCGTGGTTATAATTTAAAAATGGTATTTATATTTCAAAAAATTCAAATATCATTTAACAATTCAATATCATTTCAAATCCATTTCAAAATAATCAAAAGATTTTATCATTTCAATACCACGTTCCTTTTTTTCAAATTTAAAATACCATTTCAATTCACATTTCAAAATAGTTTATATTTCAAATCGAATTACTTCATTTAAATCATTAAAATGAAGTTATCATATTTAATAATTAAATTATTAAATTTCCAAAATTTTAAATTTTAAAAGTTCATTTATTCACTTAAACTTATCAAAACAGTGAAAATTCATCTTTCACGGCACTTACAAAATGCTATGGAAAGTTATGTTTAAACAACTCAATTTAACAAAGGACAACATTTAAAATTATGTAATAGGATTATTTTAGTTCCCAATAAAACTTAGTTAAATTTAGCAATTACAGCACTTACAAAGTGCTATAATAACCCTTTATTAAAAGTTTAGCCATTTGGTTCATTTATATAAACTACAGCATTTACAAATTAAGAAAATTTAATAAAAGTTTAGCCATTCAGATAAAGACATGAAAATTTAATAAACAAACAAAAATAAATAAATATTAATTATATATAATTAAATTAAGAAAATAGCCAAAAAATGTAAACTAGTCTTAAAAATTTGAAAATCAATGCAACAAATTTGTGAAAAATTCAATGTACCTGAAATTTTTTTGTAAATAAAGATAAGAACACAAAAATAAAATGCATCCACAAAAATAAGTAAATAAATTTTAATTAAATATAATTTAAATGAAGAAAATAGGAGTAAAATGGAAACTAGCCTTTTAAATTAGAAAATAAATGCAATAAATTTTGGAAAAATTTTGTGATCGTTTTAAAAATATTTAGAAATGAAATCTTACAAATAAAACAAATTTAAAATAATTTCAAAATAAAATAAAGTCGAATTTAAATTATATTCAAAAATCTAGGGTTGTTACAATAGAGATAAAGAAACTGGTCCGGTGGGGGAAAACACTAGGATATACACGGACATGCGCACTTCACCTTGTATTTTAATTTTAGCCATCACTCTACTCTTTTGCTAACTTGTCGATATCCAACTTTTGCGCAGGTGACATGGGACGTACTCACGGACTCGGTCGTCTTCGAGGGTCATTTATTTTTCATCATTCTGGCCGACATTCGGGTTTCGAAAAATGTTGAGACGGAGATGACACCGACAATCGAAACTACCTCCACCGAGAATCATCCTATCGAAGAAAAACTTATCGCCAGTCCTCCTACCCTCACGATGCTCCTTCTCAATCGGAGCATAGCAAGGAGAAGTCCATGCATAAGGGGTCCCAGCCTGAGGCCCATCGAGATCAACACTTCGGTTCATCCAGTACCAGGCAATCACAGAATCCCCATAAAATACCTATAGTCTCCAAGCAGACTCCTCCCGCTCCTGTATCTGATCCATCGGTAGAAGAACGACTTGCTGAGCTTAAAGCCACTTTTCCAAAAATATGCTTTGATGGCTAGAAATTTCTCCCGGTGATTCATCACATTCCAGGACATGTCAAACAAAGAGCTATTGCTTGCACTAACGATGTCTACGTTCATCATGACGTGTTTGTCCACTTAGTTGAAAAAGTCACGGAAGTATCTATTGAGCGTGAACATGAGATCGATCGCCTGAAGCTCAAGGCTATTCATGATAAAGACATTATCAAAGCTCAGGACGAAGAGCTTTCTTCGTACAGTCTCAGCTCGAAGCTGGCCAAAAAGGCGCTGAAGACACAGCGGAGGCTGTTAATCGTCTGGAGTCGTCACATAAGAAAGAAATTAATGAGGTGGTCCAACATTGCGGGGCCTTAGCTTTTGAAAAAGATTCCATTCAGAAGGAGAGGGATGCATTCGCACTGCGAGTCGAAGAGTTGGAAGATCTACTCCACAAAGAGAGAGAGGAAAAAACTGCTGCCTAGGAAGAGTCACAACGATATTGCAATGAGATCGTTGCTACGTGGCTCCTGAAGGCAAAGCTCGACAATGAGTTCTCTAAGGTCGAGATGCTGAAGGATGAAGCCCGCAAAGAGGGAAAAAGAATAGCATCCGTGAAGATCGACTCTCGCCTTGAGGTTGCTATAGAGGCTGGCATGGAGGAGATCAAGTGCCTGTTCAATCTGCATATTGCAGAATCCAATGACCGTGTCCTCATGCATCAGGACTTAACTTTTCTAGGTGAGAGTTACCTCGAATCTTTAGCCGGGGCATGGGAAATCTTGATAAAGATCAGAAAGGTTGAGACCGTCACCGAGGAGTTTGATGAGGAGGCTTTAGTAAGAGAATTCCTCAGGGGGAATGAACCTTCAGACCTATCTGCAGTGAAGGCTCTCTACTGCAAAGGTTTTTCCTCGTTAAAAGGAAAAGATGACATTGCCGGTCCATCTGAAACTGAATCCCCAGTGCCTCCTCCTACTCACCCGGTTGGTCGGCTAGCACTTAATCCAAACAGCACGTTGGTTATGACCCGGATGACCCTTGCCTCGACATTCATGTACAATCTCCCATTCCAGAGGGTGAGACTCCACGGACGGTTGAGAGCCAGCAAGAAACTGGTAAATAACTCTTCTTTTTGAAGTTCAAAGAATCGTTGTCATCGACGTGAGTTCATTATATTCTAACGTTTGCCTCTTGTGGTTTTTCGTAGGCCGCTCTGACCCCGAGCCCACTCTGAGGAGTGATGACGCTAAGGAGAAGAAAGAGAAGGCGAGTGAAGCAATTAAAGCGGGAGAGACTCCTGGTCCTGATGCTCAAGTGATTGAGGCGCTTGACGAGGACAAGTCCGAGACTCCGCCTCCCGCTAATTTATGAAATTGAGGTTACAGGCGTCTATGAAGACACTTTAAAAACGAGCATAAAGGAGCAACTCGCGGTGAAGAAGAAAAAGAAAGCTAAAATCAAAGTCGAGCCCCGTGTTGTGGATCTAGATGATCCTTTGAACAGGCCTTTGATGGTCATCCTTCCTAGTGGCTCCAGGCTGCTAGAAGTCCCTCGTCCTCCCTCGGGTGCTATTTCCCCATCTAGCAAGGCATCTAAGCGAAAATGCATGGGGGAAGAATCGTCAAAGAAAACGAGGGAGGAAAAGAAACCGAGGAAATCAAAGAAGTAGTTGTTACTCTCATTCAACGAGAGTTGGTTTAGATTATGTAATTATTTTTATTTATTTTCGTAGTCAATATAAATAGACCTTTGACTTCGAGTTTTGGAGGAGTCGTAGTAGAACCTCATTTTGGATACATAAAACATAATTCTTTTGTCTTTCAAACGACTTCAATCGTTCAGCTTTCTGTATAATTTTGGTCGAAACCCAAGCTATTGTGAGTTACATAAACCCCCCAATTCATCTTCATATAACTCGAAATTCTTTGGAATTGTACATCCTTTATTCCATGCTTTGGGTACTTAGGATATTTTTCAGTCCGTACGTCGGGGACTTGATGACTTCAAGTGATTTGTATCCTAGTCCGCACTCTAGAGACTTAAAGATTTTTAAGCCGTTTATACTCTAACCCGCACTCTAGGGACTCAGAGCACTCCAGTCCGAACTCCGTGAACTTGGAGATTTCATGACGTTTATACTCTAGTCCGCACTCTAGGGACTTAGAGTGCTGTAGTCCACCTTCAGGGGATTTGGAGATTTTAAATCATTTATACTCTAGTCCGCACTCAGGGGACTCATAGTACTCCAGTCCGCATTTAGGAGACTTGGAGATTTTATATCATTTATAATCTAGTCCGCACTTAGGGGACTTGGAGATTTAAAGTCGTTTATACTCAAGTCCGCTCTCTGGGGACTCAGAGTACACCAGTCCACACTCAGGGGACTTAGAGTACTCTAGCCCGCACTCAGAAGACTTGGAGATTTTAAATTGTTTATACTCCAGTCCGCACTCAGGGGACTGGGAGATTTAAGTCTTTTGTACTCTAGTCCGCACTCAGGGGACTCGGAGTACTCCAGTACGCACTTAGGGGACTTGGAGATTTTAAATCGTTTATTCTCTAGTCTGCACTTAGGGGACTCAAAGTACTCCATTCCACACTCAGGGGACTTGGAGATTTTAAGTCGTTTATAATCTAGTCCACACTCTGGGGACTCAAAGTACTCCAGTCTGCACTCTGGGAACTTGGATATTTTGAGTCATTTATACTCTAGTCTGCACTTAGGGGACTCATAGTACTCCAGTCGCACTCAGGGGACTTGGAGATTTTAAATCATTTAACTCAGAGCACTCCAGTATGCACTTAGGGGACTTGGAGATTTTAAGTCGTTTATACTCTAGTCCGCACTCAGAGGACTCAGAGTACTCCAGTCCGCACTCAGGAGACTTGGAGATTTAATGTCGTTTATACTCTAGTCCGCGCTCTGGAGACTCAGAGTACTCTAGTTCGCACTTTGGAGACTTGGAGATTTTGAGTCGTTTATGCGCGTTCGTACGTCAAACAGAATAATGTAACTCTAGTTTTTTGCCATAGAATTATCATGCACGGAAACATGAATAATTCATGGAAAAAATGGCTTCAAGCCTTTATTAATGAAAACAAGCTAAATTGTCTTATTACATGCTGAAAACTAAGAATCAACGAAATAAAAATATACTGAAAATAATTGCAACAAAGATAGAAAATGAATAGACTAAGTATAATAATGCTGTAAATGCTCGCTATTCCAGGCTCGAGGGAGCGTCGCGCCATCAACGGTTGCTAGCTTGAAAGTTCCTTCTCCAAGCCTCCGTTCAATGACGTATGGACCTTCCCATATGGGATTCAAATGCGAGGGGACCAAAAAAACTCATTTCAAAACGAGGTTGCCCGCATCAAAGACTCTTGGCCGGACTTTTTCTTTGTAATATCGAGCGACTCGGTGTCTATATGCGACCGCTCTTAAATCAGCTTCTTCACGTTTTTCATCAATGAAGTCTAGTGATTCCAGCAAAAGTTCCTGCTTCGTCTTGGGGTCGTAACGAGTTACTCGATGTAACTGAACTTTAAGTTCTATGGGTATAACAGCTTCTGTGCCATATGCCAATGCGAATGAGTGTGGTCAGTCGCAGACTTGTGGGTGGTTCTATAAGCCAAAAATGCTGTTAGAAGTTCATCCACCCACTTGCCTCTGGCCTTTTCCAAACGCTTTTGCAATATGGACTTGATTATTTTGTTCACGGCTTCCACTTGTCCATTGGCTTTTGGATGAGCTACTGCTGAAAACCTTTTTCCAATGCCATGCTTTTGATAAAATCATTTGAACTCTTTGCTTTTGAATTGAGTTCCGTCGTCTGTAATGATAGTCCGTGGGAGGCCAAAACGGCATATAATATTTCGTACAACGAAATTAATGACCTTCTTGGTGATGATCGTGGCTAAGGGCTCTGCTTCTGCCCACTTAGTAAAATAATCGACCGCAACTATTGCGTATTTCGCACCACCTTTAGATATGGGTACGGAACTGATTATATCGATCCCCTACATTACAAACGACCAGTGACTAACCATTTGCGTGAGTTCCGTTGGCGGAGCTCTTGGGATTTTTGCATACTTTTGGCATTTGTCACATCTCCTTACGTAGTCTGTAGCATCCCGATTTGTATTTGGCCAATAATATCCATAGCGGAGGATTTTCTTTGCTAATGTCTGCCCTCTTGTATGTCACCACATTCTCCTTCATGGACTTCCATTATGACTCATTTTAACTCATCGTGGGCAATGCACCAGAGTAAGGGGGTCGAGAATCCTTTCCGATACATTATTTCGTCCTGCATTACATATCGTGAAGCCTTACGAATGACTTGTCGTCTTTCACTCCATCTTTCGAGCAAGATCCCGTGTAGCAAGTATTGTTTGAATAGGGTCATCCATGACTCCTTCTCGATCTCTATTTCTGACACGAGATCTATCTCCATCACATTTATACTCGAAGCATGTAAGGTTTCGACGGGAACCAATCCCATTTGCTGTGCATCACCGGTGCTTGCAAATTTAGCTAATGAATCGGCTTCTTTGTTTTGATCACGTGGGACATGCGAAATATCATAATATTCTAGATTTTCTAGCAGCTCTTGGACCCGTGCAAGGTATGGGGCAAGTCTTTGTCTCTTCGCTTGATAGACCCCCCCTCCCCCACACTTGATATACTACCATTTGTCAATCACAAAATATCTCAACCGATTTTACTCCCATCTCTCTGATAAGTTTCAAGCCACCGATCAATGCTTCATACTCGGCCTCGTTATTTGTTGTTGGGAATTCGATCTTCAAAGCGTAACAAATTGATCGGTTTTCGAGAGTCACAAGAACTATGCCATCTCTCAAGAAACGGTCGTTAGATGCCCCATCGGTGTACATCTTCCATCGAATGGGAGTTATGACATTGTGACCGTTTGGTTCGTCTGACATGGTGAATTCAACAATGAAGTCTACTAGTGCTTGCCCTTGTATGGCCCTTTGTGACAGGTAGGTAATATCAAACTGATTCAACTCGATATTCCATTTTAACATCCTTCACTACAACAAAATAGGCCATCCGCATTGCCTCATTTGAATCGGTTTAAGTAAAAACTGATGCAAATAGAATTAATTGCATCAGTTCTGTCTTAATAACTGATGCACATGGTACGTGGAAAGCAATAGGTAATAAAAAATCAAATTTGCATCCGTTGTCACCAACAACCGATGCAAATACGTCGATGCAAATAGTTTTAGTCGCATCGGTTTTAAAGTCAACCGATGCAACTACGTCTAAAATAATAATTTTCGCATCGGTTCCCTAGCGGAGGCGATGCAATTTCAAATTATTCACGTTATTCGTTGCTCACCTGTTACATCCCGCCTTTCTAATTTTTTTTCGCCGCTCCCATTCTTTTCCCCAAATATTTCGCTTGCTTCAACAAAAAAAAACCCTAAAATTGATTGTCACCGTACGTTATTTCACGGATTAGATTTGGCTATTGCATGAGTTTTGCTTTCGAAATAGCTAATTGAGCTACCGCAGGGGATAATTTGCTTTCGCGGTGATAGATTTGGCTGCCGCAGTGAAAGTTTTGCTTTTGAAATAGTTGATTGAGCTGCCGCAGGGGATAATTTTCTTTTGCAATGATAGATTTTGCTACCGCAACGATAGTTTAGCTTCCGCGGTGGTTGAATCCCTTTTGCAAATGACAATTAAGTGCTACTGTAAGCATTAATTAGTGATGTAGCAGTTAAGTTTCACTAAGCATGCTATCAGATTTTGAGAGATTTAAGGTATGTCATACTTTCGAAAATATACAAGTTTCTTTTATATGAGGTTTAAATCGAGTATGGTTTAGGCTAATTTGGATTTGAACTGTGTTTGGTTTTAAAACATACGTAGCTTCAAGCATATGTAACTTTGATTTAGACATGAAACATTTTGGGTGATTGACAATTTTAAAATGGTTTGTTATGCTTTGTTCTCAAATATAAACGTTTCCCAGAACACGTAATGTTTATGATGCTGAAATCATACCTTAAAATCATACCTTATGCTTCCACGGTCCAAGTTAACTAACAATGACCAACACAAATTAGCCTTCTGCTTTAGCTCCATCCATGCATGTAAGATAATATCACTATAAGTAATTCTTTTTAGTTAATTTTTTTCCACACTGTAATCATAGTAAAAAAACCATTATTGGTTATGTTAATCAGAAACAATTTAGTAGTGATACTCCATACAAGCAGGCTAGTAGTCATCATTTGCTATAATGTGTAAAATGAATTTTGGGTATACTTTCACACCATTAAATTTACCATGCCTTCATAATTGTGTTTCCATACGTGTGTCTGTGCAATTGTTTGAGTGTGCTCTTGCTAACCATCATCATTACCTTCTATGCATAATAAGTGGTTATACTTTACCTCAACATTTTTATGCACATTGATATATTTGAATCTAACTACTATAAACTTTGGTCTATGTGGTTTAATGTTTGGACCTGATATATGTGGTGCACAAACAAAGAAGCTTTATCGGATTGTTTCATACTAAGGACGGAATTATCCTAGAAAGAAAGATCTGCAATGTGAAACAGACAAATTAACACATGTCTACACATTTATATTTAGGCCTGATGCCACATAGAGTTTGCTTGTCCATAACCAGGAAAGAGAATCTGGAAGCTTGTACACTAACTGGGACATTCTTTCACCATGAAAAATTAAAGATGTCTGGCTAAAAATATGAATGATTAAGTTGTTTATGACAATTATCTTTTCTTTATATTGATAGCCTAAAGATTGGGATGACAAATAGTGCATCAATGATCCTGATACTGTTAAACCTGAGGTAATTTGGTGCACAAATTAAATTGATAATTAAGTTGTTTATAAATCATACGCAAATTCTCGGCTGCTGTAGGGGTATGACTCGGTTCCATCTGAAATTCCCGATACAAATGCCAAAAAGGTGGGCCTATATTTTATTTTATATTTGTAGATGGAAGGATGGTATAATAATGATTTTATCTTAGATGATACCTTAATATAAGAACTTTTTGTAGCCGACTTTATGGGATGAGGATGAAGATGGCATTTGGAAAGCGCTAAAGGTGCCAAATCCAGCATATAAAGGACCATGGAAGCATAAGGTATGATTTTAGGGACTCCAGACATAAGATCTCTAAACTATTATGTTATTAAAAAATCAATCTAACTAATCCTTAATATTAATTTTGAATTCTTGATTATTCGGTTTAAATCACTATTAACTATTAAACTCAGTTAAATACAAATATATTATTTATTTAAATTAGATATTTATAACACAATTTTAATTATGGGAAGGATAGTGAAAGTTTAATGTACTCCATGCTTCTTGCAGCTTCATTATTTCGCTCTATTATTTCAAATAGCAGTAGTTAAGTTAAAATGTTAATTCTGTATATCATCATACTATAACTACATTGACTTTTGATTACAATTTAGCATTTTAGTATTTTTCTAACTGTACAAAATGATGTGTATCATTCTGAAGTGGTTCTTGTTAAACATAATATCAATTATTTAGATGCTCATGT
Source organism: Allium cepa (assembly GCA_030765085.1). NCBI lineage: Eukaryota > Viridiplantae > Streptophyta > Magnoliopsida > Asparagales > Amaryllidaceae > Allium > Allium cepa. The sequence continues at coordinate 141,198,278 of CM060931.1, read as the reverse complement.
AAACTTATCGGCGAGCCACATAGCTGTAGAACTAATGAGACTGGTTGATGTTTAAATATTTACACTCCAAGTAAGACTGATAAGTGTTTCCACTGCAAATATTTCCAAGATATATTATATATTTACACAACAAATAAAATTTAGTTTTACTATTGTTCTTTAGGTAGCAAAGGTTGCAACATTAAATTTGTATTATAAATGAATGAATAAAATATACTTAGGGAAAAACACAGAAGCCTGCTATGCGTTGTCATTAATTTTTAACTAGTCTTCTATCCACCTTAAAAAAAATAGAGCTGCTATCAGTTAAGAACCTATTGAATCAACTGAGGCATCATTCTAGTTAACTTCAGTGGACTCTTGTTGTGAACTAGTAGTAATATTAGCAAGAAGCGACCATTGATCTAGAACTACAGGAAAATATCTAGCCATCACCTTTAGTTGATTATAGTTATTCACTATAATCAAGATAAAAGTAATATATGTACAAATAATTTATGAATATAAGCTCTGTAGTAGATAAATGAAGTTGTTATGGGAAATGAAGTTGTTGTGTAGGGATGTTGAAATTGAAGTATGTGTATGGGAACGTGGCAGAATTGTTGACATAAGTGCAAAGAAGTGCAGTTTTTGTTTTTGGCAAAGGCAATTGGTTTGTGGTGGAACGATGGTGTGGTGGCAATATTAATGAGATGGGATTGTGGAAGTAGACGTACAGTGTGTGGAAGCAGGGGGTGGGTAGCAGTTTTGTAACAAAAAATGAATGTAGTAGAGGATGGGTAGATGTACTTTGTGTGGAAGTAGATGAGCACTAATGGGTTGTAGCAGCTGTGAATGATGTTTAGTGGTTGTAGGTGAAATGTTATAGAGGCAGTGTAAGGATGTGAAAATAGCAAGTATGTGCATAGAGAATGTGCAAGTATGTGAAACAGCAAGTATGGATTGAGTATGTGTAGTGGAAGAAAGTGGAAGGAATTAGGAACTGTAGAGGAGGAGTTTTGCAGTGGCAGTGTAGTTGATAGTAGTTTGAAGGGGAATGGAAGTTTTCAAAGGTGAATGACAGAGGTTTGCAACAGTGGATGGGTTTGACTGGTGGTTTTTGCCGAAGTGTGCACAGTTTTGATGTGCACGGTTGGGTTGATAGTGGCAATGGAGGGATTTAGTAATAACAAGATATAGTTCAAGTAAAATAATAATACTTTTTTAAATGTAGGGTAATAATCATATATTTAACAGAATGCTAGATAATGGTTTCATTAACCGATGGGTTTGGGTCAGAGGTTGGTGAAGGCGATTTGGTTGTTAGCAGTGATTGCGTGGTGGAGGGTATTGAAATGTTACTGTTGCTGTCGATATTAAGGCCGATGATGGAATGGGTGAACTTGTTATTATAGTGGGAGGTTAGGCAAACAGTCGACAATAGTTTTTGGTTGTGTTGCTTGGGATTCACAGTGATTTTTTTATGGTAGAGGAAGGTGACTTTTGGTTTCAAATGGTTAAGGAAGTCAGCTGTGCCAGAGTTTGGCTGAGTTTGCAGGTTGAAGTGGAGTATGATAGAGGAAGATTGGGTGGTGTGTTTGTTTGTATGCACTGTGTAGGGATGGTATTTGCAAAGATATTGCAATGATTGGTTGGTGGTTGATGATTATGTGCATGAAGCAGTGAAGGTGATGGGTGGTATGTTGCAAAGTTAGTAGGTGATGGATGAAGGCAAGGAATGGTGGAGTATATGTGAGGGGATGAAGAAGGTGGTTCAAGTTGGCAGATTACAGTGCGATAAGGTGTGGTGTTTGCTGAAAGGTGATGTTCGACAGTGGGTGGATATTGGGAGGAGTTACTAATTGAAGATTGCAATAATGTAAAGTGATGGTGGGAAGAACAGTGTGGTGTTTTCTTTGGTATGGTTAATGAGTTGCAGGCAGATGTGCTTAGTTTTTCAGGTGAGGACAGTGGTGCATATACTTGCAGTGGTGTGCTTATTTGTATATCTCAGTTGCTTTTATTCAAATGCTCAAAGCTTTGAGTGAGTTTCTGAAAGGATCATTTCAATTCATGTTTTTGTTATGTTATTAATAATAGCCTATTATCTTGATACTTGTTTCTTCTTCAGTGCCTGTAGCAACATTTGTTATGGCTGTTATTGGTGGCACGGATATATTGAGATGTGATGTGTTTTTGAATATGCTTCTAGTTAGCATTGGAGTTGTAATTTCATCTTATGGAGAAATTCACTTCAACACAATAGGGACCGTTTACCAGGTTACCGGTATTTTTGTTGAAGCACTTAGACTGGTTTTGAAGCTAGCAGGTATGAAATCACCTATTTTCCTGGAAGTGCAGCCTGAACATATTTTCCTTTCCATCATACGTAGGTTGAAGATCTTGATGTGTTAGTTGAGGATGTTGAACAAACAAACTACAAAAGGACATTCTTATATCTGGTTAATTCATTCAGGTTAGGTTCTATTAAAGATTTTTTCCGAATATTACGATTTTTTAGACCTTTGTGCTGGCTTATTGGATGAAATAACATGTGTAAAATTTTGGTAGTAATAATCAGCTTATTTGATGTAGCTAAGACTATAATATTTTTATTAATACTTAGTGCAAATTGGTCATGCTTAAAGAATAGAATACAAGCTACGACTACAAGTAGTGGTCTGAAATTGGAGTTATATGCAAAGTTGAGTGATTACAGTACCAGCTTATTATTTAAAGTCACGGCATGGTATAAATTCTATATTTACTCTTTTGTTTGCTTAGTCGTATTTCCAAAAAAAAAATATTCAATTTTACTTTATTCAATTAAATAAAAAGAAGATTATTACTAAAAAATATACTATTTCTAGTATTGTCTACTAAATAAAAACAAACAACTACTGACTCAACTGTCATATCCTAAATGAATTATAATAGGTGATTACTAAGTTCTGTTCAGAGAGGATTGCCAAATATGCATTTGAGTATGCTTACCTACAACAGAAATACAGTAACTGCTATGCACAAGGCCAACATTATGAAATTGGCAGACGGTCTCTTTCTAGAATCATGCCGTGAGATTGCAACAAAATATCTTGGTATCAAGTATAATGAGATTATTGTGGACAACTGCTGCATGCAACTTGTTTCAAAGCCTGAGCAGTTTGATGTTACAGTATAAACTTTTTTTTACATAGTGATTTATGTTTTACTATTGTATTTTTTTATTAACTTAGGTCCTCTTTTAATTGATTTGTATCAACTCTGCTACTCTCCTCAATTCACACCTAACTTGTATGGAAATCTAGTAGCAAATACTGCTACAGGTATTGCTGGAGGTATTTCTTGATCTCATGCAACATAACTTGCAAATTTATCTAGTTCCCTTTTTTTATCCGTGGAAGTGTAGAACCATCTTTACTACAATTGAATGAGCAATTTATTTTGCTGGTCCTAAGGGAGTCTATAGGAAATATTTTAGCTTTATAAATTCAAGGCAGAAAGAAAAAAAATCACATTTGTACTTTATACTGAAATTAGGGGAAATAAGTGAAAAGATTTCATGGATAATGTACATGAATGCGGTGAATTGGAGATATTAGAATAGAAAATCGTTAACCTGTAATTTACATCCAATTTATAGCCATAGGTATGCCGAAAAACCACATAATCCCTGTGATACTAGTAATTACAGCCTGGTTATACCTTATGAAGACTGTAATTGTTCTTATAGACGCATATTACAGCCAATGCTAGAACCTCATAAGCATTACAAGCTTAACTATTATAGCATTTTGTATTCACATGTAGCTAGCTTTCCCATTTGTGTTCACCTATAGCCAGCTACTGGTTTCAAAATATAATACTGTGAGTTCCTTCATGTCTCATTTTTTGTTCATCTTTAGCTAACTCTCCAGTTTTGCTAAATTTTGCTATGGTTTGGTTTTAATGTTATATACTATGTGATTTTAATGTAACAGCCGTGATTTAATTTTAATTCTGTTTAAGGATTCTATTGATTGTTCTTAGTATGTAGCGCGTTAACTTATTACATCAAAAGACTTATTTACATCGTTGCTGGATACGACTTTGTAGAATAAATCAGAATACCTCAAACATACCTGTTTAGTATATATTCCATCGATATAACACATATTGACCCATAAAAATAAAATCAAATTAAGTGCTTTACCACCTCTGTTGTATCTGATGCAAATATGGTCTAGATGATAACATGATGTACTTCTTCAAAAAAGAATTGGCTTAACTCATATTTGCATTATTAGTTCAAAAGTTGTATAAAAATGAACTAGTGTAGATTACATCCCATGCTAATCTAGCTTAACTAAGCAAAACAAGTTTGCAACGATTCATTTTTGAATAAAAACAGTAAAAATTTTGGGACCAAAGGAAAATATGATTTGACCTTATGGTAATTAAAAAGTTTATATAAATAGTTTTTTTTTAGACCAACTTAATAGTCACATAGGAACATTATAGCTGATCCTGTTGTTTGGGTGCCTGCAGGTAGCAGTGTGCGATGCACAGAAGGGATGCCCATGCATGTTGAGGAATTTGCACTTGAGAGACAAAGAGCAGATATGTTTCTACAGCAAAAATGACGAACATGCAGCAGAGACATGATGATCAGGAGGTATAGTTGAAGTCGTCGGGATTTAAAGAATCCGGCAAGAGCATTGAACAGAGGCTGAAACGGCGATGAAGAGTGTTGTAGACTGAGGCAGCTAATGAAGTGAGCAAAAACGCAGAGAAGTTTGGATAGCATGGAAGGGCGGAATTGCAATGCAAATAACAAGAGCATAAATACTGAGAGGGAGCTGAAGCTTGAAACCCAGTTAGACACTGATGCATATATTTTGATCATCTGAAGATTCTGAATTCAATAGGTTAGTGACTTAATAATCAATTTACATTTCAAGCAGTTCACTGCAAATGTACTATTTGGAATACAAGTGTCGTCGTATTATACTGCAACCTCGCTGGAATTCTGCTGCATTGCTTCTATGTTGCTTGCTAACTTTTGTTTAACTTGTATTATCATGATCAAAAATTGGTCAATACCACTTTTATAAGGTATTGGACATGATTAAACAATACAGAGACTTGGGAGAGAATATTGTTTAACATTTGTTCTATTCGTTGATACAATAAAGCAATGTTTGAGAAGGTGGTGTTGTTTGAAGCGATTGAGCGTGATTTAATTTGTAAAATTTGTAAACCAAAGCAGAATTTGTAAATGATAATGAAGTAATCTTTTTTTAATTTTTGGTGTATGTTTTTTCTTTTTTTATATATATAAAGATTATCAATAATATATATATAGAATTATATATATATATAGTCTATTTGAGTACTGTAATAATGGTTTTTGAGGGATTAGTTTGCATCGGTTGTTATAAAAAACCGATGCAATAGAGGGATTAGTTTGCATCGGTTTTCAACAAAAACCGATGCAACAAGTTCCTTTGTTGCATCGGTTTTCATTACAACCGATGCAACATGCGGGATGTGTTCAAGCAACCAACCACGATATTTTGCATCAGTTGTTAGTAACAACCGATGCAAAAAGGACCTTTTTGCATCGGTTTCAGAACTGATGCAAAAGTGTTAAGCCTGTTGCATCAGTTGCATATGCATCAGTTGTTAAACTGATGCAAAAGGGGGGTAAACAACTGATGCAAATGGCTTGTTTTGTAGTAGTGCTTCCAGATGTTTCTGGTCGTTGGAGTACCTACCGCAAGTGTTGATCAGTATAAACACTGATTGAGTGTGCCTAAAAGTAGGGTCGGAGCTTGCGTGATGTAATCACTAAGCAATAGGATAGTTTCTCAATCTTAGGATAATTTCTTTCTGCCGCCGTTAAACGTTTACTAACATAGTACACTGGCTTTTGAACTCGGTCCTCTTAGCGAACCAAAGCCATACTGATAGCATGCTGGGATACAGCCAAGCACACGTACAACATCTCATGGTTTACCGGTTTCGATAGCACCAGGGGACTTTCTAAATGCCTTACTAGAGCTCGGAATGCTTCCTCACGGTCAGATGTCCATTTGAAATTTCTCTTTCCTTTCTTTGTTACATCGAAGAAAGGAATACACTTATATGTGGCTCTGGATATGAATCGACTCAGCGTGACCACCTTTCCATTCAAGCTTTGTACCTACTTCATAGTTCCGGGCACTTGTATGTCTCAAATAGCTTGAATCTTCTCTGGGTTAGCTTCGATTCCCCGTGCATTCACAATAAAACCCAAAAACTTCCCTGACGCAACACCAAAGGAACACTTCAAAGGATTGATTTTCATTCCATAATATCTGAGTATATCAAACATTTCCGCTAAGTCTTGAATGTGGTCGTTTGACTGCCGTGACTTCACGAGCATGTCATCCACATAGACTTCCATTATTCTACCAATCTGGTCTTCAAACATTCGATTCACCAGACGCTGATAAGTCGCTCCCACATTTTTCAATCCGAAAGGCATTACTACAAAGCAATATAGCCCAACGTTCATGACAAAACTGGTATGTTCTTGGTCTGGAATGTGCATCGAGATCTGATTATATCCCAAGTATGTATCCATAAATGACAGTAACTCATGTCCGGCCGTAGAGTCGACCAGCTGGTCGATTCGGGGTAAAGGGAAACTATCCTTCGGGCATGCTTTGTTTAAATTGGAGTAGTCCATGCAAGTTCTCCATTTTCCATTTGCTTTCCTTACTAGCACAAGGTTAGACAACCATTCAGGGTAGAGGGTATCGCGGACGAACCCATTGGCTTTGAGTTTGTCTACCTCCTCTCTAAGAGCAGCGGTCCTCTCCGAGTCCATGCCTCTCCTTTTTTGTTTTACAGGAACATACTTCCGGTCTATGTTCAACATATGACTCGCGATAGCGGGAGAAATCCCGCACATATCATAATGTGTCTTAGCGAAAACATTCAGATTCGCTCGGAGGAAATCAATGAGATCCTCGGCCATTGATGGGTCAAGTTGTGATCCAATCTTAAGTACTCATGAGGGGTTATCTCGGTTGATTGGAATGTCAATTTTCAGTTCATCCGGTGCTGCTTTTGCTTCCCTGGGTTCCCCATTATCATCCCTCGGATCTATGTCTGTGTAGATCCAAGAATGTTGCCTGAGCCAAGGCTCGGGCACTACTTGTCAATTGTCAATATTCCGGATGCGGATAGGGTTATCCGCAACCTTTCCTTTCTCTCTCCGCTGGGCCTCACTCAGCTCAGCCACATAACATGCGCGACCGGTCGCTTAATCGCCATGCACCACACCAACTCCTTTGTCTATCGGGAATTTCAAAGTCAAACACCACAGGGCCAAAGCTGCCCTGAACTCTGCTTGGGCCGGTCGACCCAAAAACACATTATATGGAGAATCAACATCCAACCTTATGAAAGGTAGGATTCGTACCCTCCTATGCTCACCTTGTCCTAGTTCAAGTAGCAATTCAACATATCCTACTACATCAGTCGCTACACCATTAAAGCCATGGATACAGGCTTTAGATGGTTTCAAATCCTTCGTCTCCATCTTCATTTGGTCGTACGCCTTTTTGAAGATGATGTTAACAGAACTTCCACAATCAATCAAAATTTTCTTCACAAATGCTGGCCCGATTGTCGCAGATATAAGCATTGGGTCAACGGTAGGAGACTCTACCTAGTCAGCGTCTCGTCTCCTGAAAACTATATCGTCCATCATGGTCTGCTGCGGCTTAGCTGGGGACCCATCCTCGGTATTTGAACAACACTCAAAATCTGCATGTCTTAGGGAGCTAGCATACCGCTCCATTTCCTGCCAATTCTTGTCTATAGGGTGACATCCACCGACTATAATGTTTATGACCAATCTGCCCACAGTTCGGGTAAGTTCCTCTGGTTGGCGTGGAGCCGGCCCACGTCCAGGATCTGATGTTCCTTGCCTTCCTTCCTGTGGGTTTTTGACAAACTCCTGCAACTTTTTCTGTCTAATCAACTTTTCTATAGCATCATGGAGGTTCTACACTCCTCTGTATTGTGCCTGTAAGTCTCGTGGAAGTTGCAGTACTTTTCGGTTTGTTTCTGCTCCTCTGTTAACTCCTTTGGGCACGACTTTCTACATTGAAAAGTATTACAAGTTGACAGGTAAATATTCTCCAGAGATGCATTCAAAGGAGTGTACTCGTTGTAAGTGGGAATTTTTGACTTCCATTTCCCTATTTCCCTTTTCATTCCAGGATTTCCTCCTCCGGACCATTTAAATTGCCCGGGCTTATTCTGGACATTTACTTGAACCTTCCCTGAATTGTCACCGGACGGTTTTACAGCGATATTGCTTTTCACAGTCTCCTGAATAGGCCCTGGTGCCTTATCTCGCCTCGTCCATCTTGCTTCCTCTCTTCTTATGAATTGATGAGCCTTTGAATAGAAATTCTCCAACGTGTTCGAAGGCTTTCCTGCCAACCAATCTCTGAACTCTGAATCCAGATCCACTCCTTGCATTACCGCCATCAGAATTGCATGGTCGTTAGGGCTGCTAACTTCAGTAGCCGCAACATGAAATCTCTACAAGTACTCTTTCAATGACTCCCCTGGAGCCTGAATTACACTAGATGAGGACATCACATCTTTGGGACGAGTGGCATGTATTCTTAACTGTTCTAAAAACATGGTCGCCAATTCGTCAAAGCTAGATATAGACCGCGGAGGAAGCTGTAGCGACCCTGTATTTTCAATGATTCGCATCCGCACATGTCGGACTTGAATTGTTCAAAATATCGCGTTGTAAATAAAATTTGGCAAATCTTAGAATATACAGTAAATAAATAATCACAGGTCACAGACACAGAGTAAGAAATGCAGCGGAAGTAGAGAAAATAGTGGTTCATGAAGCCACTATCACATAGTCTTAAAATAAGTACATAATTACATAGTTTAAAACCAAATATAGTTTGAAACAACCACAGAAATCCCAAATTTATTTGTCTCGATTACATAAGCTAAGATAAAAGACTGAAAGAAAAAGGACAGCAGCTCGATGAGGTGATCTCCAACAGTCCTAGCTCCGGGGAAAGAAGTCCGAACTAATACTCAGGCTGACCCGAGCGTAAGAAATAAACACAAACACTCGAGTCGGGACATACATACTTATACAGTGTAAGCTAATTCAAGTGAACTATAATATAAAGGCAAGTAACTTAAAGGATGCTTGGGATCGCTCATCCTCTAAGGATCCGTTAAACTATTTACTATGTAGTAATACTTCGCTATTATAATAGTGTCTATTAGTAAAATAAACTTACATTAAAATAGCGTTAAGGAGTGACCCAATATTCCCCTTAACACATAATATATTCCCATAGTATATACAGTACCGTAATCTCCCCCGTACTGGGCGTCGTCAGAGGGCACCCATAGGTATGGTACAAAACCAAAATCGTATAAGGCTCGCTAGGGTAGGTGACACGGCACAACTAGGAAATGCCAGGGTAGATATACCAATTACGCTTCCGGATCGGTGGTAGCACGTAGCAACTACTACCACCCACCTCGAAAAACACTCCCAAATCAAGGTGCACACCAAACAATCACAAAGTAATAGAATGGAATACGAAGAAGTGCGTCCGATAAGAGGTGCTACCTCCTTAGCCCGTCGATCGCTTCCGTTTTAGCCACCTTATGCCAACTCACGGGAGTCGCGTCCATGTACATACCTCAATAGAACGTCACCACCATCCTACTTCATTCTGGAATCTCCACCGCGTTCACAGTTGTCAAAGTGGTTTTCGGTATCGACAGAGAGTATGCCCATATCCGATCCCGGTCTCTTTAACAACCACGTTATTAATACCCATGGCTATAAATTCCAAAATAGTTAATATTAAATCAAAATACTTCATTTTAAACTATTTAAAGGTGTAGTTATTATTCTTACATAATCCAATATAAATCCCATAAGTTTAGCCTTAGTTCATTTGCATCAACTACAACACTTGCAAAGTGCGGTAATATCCTTTACAACATATTTAAGTAAATTAAATTTCAGACTTTAATATAATTTCAGCAATAATTAAACCTTAATTTAAACCAGTTTTAACTTATAAAATCATATTTTCCACTTTGAAATAGTCATTTAATTTACTCAATAATTTACGATTTTTATAAAGTAAGTTTCGTAAATAAATGTCATACTTCTCTATGCTTTACTTACAAAAATCAAGTGCAAATTTTCTACAAATTTTTTACTTAACAATGAAGTTTAATTATCACTTTAAAAATTAACGAAATTTCTAGTTTCATTTCTTAACTTACCTTTATTCTAAACCCGACTTCACATTTCTAAATTCAGTTATATTCCAACTTCTATTCTTAACCATTTAATTTATATAACACTAAACCCTTTATTAATTCACTTTATAATCAAATTTATACTAAATTATCATATTTTATTTCTTAACTTGAACTCCATTTTATTTTACAAAATCAAAATTTACAAAATAAATTGATGCTTCAGATTTTAACTTAACCATTCATTTATTTACATTTTTAACTTGTACAAAACACAATTCTTTATAAAATCATTTTAAATCAAATTTTAAAACAAATATTTTAATATACTAATTTAAAATATTTAATATTTTCAAAAAATATATAATAACCACGGGTCTGTATAATATTTTCTAACCTAGGTCAAGTGATACGGATAATATATCATTTCAATCCGTAATTTACAAAGAAACCCGGGTTCTATCATTTCAAACCCGCAATCCCAAGTTAAATAGATAATTAAAATAAATAAAATAGATAAACTAAATAAAAAATCGCTCAGGCCTATCATTTCAGCCCGTAAGGATTCTATTCTACAGGGAACTTGCAGTGATAAACAGTAAATAAATAAATAGTATAACATCATATAATGTAACAACATAGAATATAACAGATGATGTGTAAATTTTATAACAGGGTTTTTAACATCCTAAAATTTATCACAGGCATAAAATATAATCATTCTACAATTTCACTTGTTATTAATTTACAGATCTATAAGTATGTTTGTCGGGTGTGAATACTCACCTTTACGCTACTGGAGTTTTGATACAAAATAACGAATATCTACACCCGGAAGCGTACAGAAGGCACGATCAATTTTCAGAGGATGCGACAACCCAATTTTGATCATGAACAAAATAAATAAACAATTTACACGAATTCAATACGATCATATCAAAACTTCAATAAATCAAACTGGAACGAGATTTAAATAAAAGGATGATTTGACAAAATTTCTCGACCACTTCACCACACAACTCCAACTAAACCTCACATGCTCGGCACTGACCAAATTCTGGACATGTAGGTATTCAAGCAGTGGAATATTTTGGACATAAAGGCTGTGCTATCATTTTTGAGTGGGTGTGGTGCACTGCACCTCGGTTCGCAGCCATGACAGAGAACAGCACCAGAGGGGCCGTGTTGGCGGCGGCGGCGGAGGAGAGTAGTTGAGTCGAGCACGGTGGTGAAATGTTGAGCACTTGCGGTGGAAAAGTGAACAATTGATAATGCAAGAAAAAGAAAAGGAAGGAAAATGATGTGGCCATTACCTATTGCAAGCACGTGCAAGATGGAGTACTGAAGCCAAAATGAGATGTAATTTTTTGTTGGGTACGTGAGTTTTAATTTATCAAATGAGTTGCGTAAAACAAGGAGGAGAAAGTGGCAAGAATTAATTGATTTTTAAAACGTCTACAGGAAGATTTTGTTCCTATTATACGAGAGGTAATGTAAAATGTAGAAAGTTTACACGACTGACAATGCAAGAAATAAATGAAATTGGAACGACTATGGAATAAAATGTACGTGATGTTTATGAATCTTTACAGGGAGGTATGCGTTGATTTAGAGAAAGAATTTTGGTAAGCAATAACTGATTTTGGAACAGCCCTATGAATCAATGATTTTATACCAATTTAACACAAGGAAGATAGGGAAAGTGGAAGATTTTATTCCTATTATACACAAGAGGTAAATGGAATTTTTTTGAACGTGTTTATATTTAAAGAAGAACTTGCGTTGATTGAGGTGCAAGAAATTGGCAAGAAATAAATTTTTATATTTTGAAATGGCTATGGAAATTATTACTATCAATTATACACGAGGGGCAAGGGAAAGTGGATAATCTTCCCGTGTTTTTAATCAAGTTTTAAACGAAATTGAACGGCTCTTGAAAAAAAAATCAAAGATTTTATACATATTAAACAAATTGAAGTAAAGGAAAGTGGAATATCTTTAAACGTAAATGGCAAGGCACGGTTGAATTTCATCCCAAAAAACTGCATGGTAATTGATTTTTCAAATAGCTGAGTTACGAAAATAATGAGCGCGTATGGAAGGCAAGGATTTTTGTTTTGAAAACGCCTACGCGAATTTTGAGGAATTTTATTCCTGTTATAAAATGAAGAAAAAGGGAAGCGTAGAAACCTATACGTGAAATATCAAAGCTAGATTTAAAAGAAATTGGACAGCAGGGAAATTAATATTTTATACCAATTAAATCAATTTAAACAAAAGGAAAGTGTGTAAAGTTTACATGTGAATTTAGGGCAAGCTTTTAAACGAAATTGAATGGCTGGGGAATTTATTCCTTTCCCACTTAGAATTGCACGTCTACTGACTGATTGATTTATTTATAGCTAAGGTAAGAATTTTAAGAATGTGTACTATATACACAATAATTTAATCAAAACATATGCCCAAAATTATAACAAAACTAACATATTTAAATTTATACATTTCTTATTTATTTGCTACTTATATTTAGTAAAATAAACGTTTAAAGAATATTTCATTAAATACGTACCATTTATGCCAACTAAATTAATCAAAACGGAAATAAGCGTACAAATTAGACGTGTAATTAATTTGCTTATTTATACAATATTAAATTAAAATTTATTTCTCATTTAAAAATAAGATTTGTTTACATCCTTTTTATTCATTTATCATTTACTAAGAACTGATATATATACGTAAAATTTATTTCTTTTACTGAATATTAATTACTTAAATTAAAAGTATATAACCAATTTTAAAAGAATCAAAAGTGAAGAAAACCGTTGTTACGAATATATTGAGTTAAATTAAAATATTTTGAAGTTAGAATTTAAAAGATTTAAAAATTCCAATAAATGTTAAACTTTAACTAAAATAAGAATTATAGAATTTGCTTAATTTATTGAAACTAGCTTAAGAAAATTGCAAACACAATCCACTTAACTTTGCGAAATTACAACTCTTCTTAAAAATGGTTTCAAATAAATCTTTGAGAAACAAAATCAAGTGAGAATGAGAGTAAAATAAGGTCTTAAGAAAAATATAAAAATAAATAAAGAATTTCTTAAATTAATTGAAGTTGGAAATTAGAAATTGTAAACAAAATAAACTAACACTGGAAAATGTCAATTGCAATTTTAAAACATTTTAAAACCAAAATATATACAAAACAAGTTATTTTACCCCTGAAAACATAAATTAGAACATTACATGACCAAATAAAATATTATTTATATAATTTAAAGTAAACAATTTTGTTAAATACAGCAAATTACACACAATAGTTAAAAAGGCATAACTTTCACATTATAAATCAGATTTCAATGAAACGAAAAGCAATATTCTTAAAATTTTATTTACTTTTAAAATAAAAGATAAAATTCAAAATTTTGAACTTTTAAATTTTTAAATTTAAAATTCAAATTTTGACCATATGGACAAAATTCACATTTCCGGAAAATATTTTATTAATTCATGTGTGGAATTCTAATGCCCACCAAAATTTATATTTTAAATAACAAAATTATCTAAATTAAAAAATAAAACATTTATTAAATTTTTTTGGGTTGATACATAGATGATTTGGATGGCAAGCGAAGTGAGAGTAAATGCTAAGAAACAGAAAATGCATAAGTTAAGGAGAAAGAAACGTATATATGTTTTATTCTTAAATGCAAATGAAAATGAGGAGTTTTGAAATGAGAAATAAATCTTCTTGTACATGCTTTGAAAATGAGAAATACATGGCTAGGAAAAGAGTTTGTATGGATAAAGCAAGAAATAAAGAGGTCATGTAGAAAAAGGCAAGAAATCAAGCAATGACCTGATGGATTTAATTAATTTCTTTCCTTTGTATTAATAGTTGTTTTTAATTATATTGAATTTGTTAAATGTGTACATTTATTATGATTGAATCCTCAAATAAATTCATTCAGATAAGTCTCATTCTTTTATATTACCTTATGAATAAAATATGCATTTCCACTTTAACATTCCTTCCTTATTTTATTACAAAGTTTATTTTTCTTTATATTAAATTACCAAAATTTTATCAATTTAACAATTTTAATTATTAAAAATTTATGGGTCGTTACACTCTCCCCCATTTAGAACTTTTCATCCTCGAAAAGGAAGAAGGTACGGGAATAGAAACAACCTGAAAGAAAACTAAATTGAAACTCAACATAAAATCATTAATCTAAACCATACAAATTCAATTTTAAATTAATAATTGATTTCATCTATTTAATTTCACTTAAGTTAAATTTAACTATTTCGAATTTCATTACTTCATCTTCCAATTATCTTAAAATAAAAATTTCTAAAATCATAAGTTTGAAAATCATTTGTTATACTCAAAAATGTGTTCAATAAATTAATTTCTTCTTTATTCCTAATTATAATTAAATTTATTTCTCTCAATATATTTTTATCATCTATGTTAAATAAGTTTACACTTATTACAACTGCTTAAATTTATTCTTAGTTCCTTCAACATCATTTTACATTGTAAATTATTCCATTACCCTTTTATTCTATTTACCTCTGTTAATCTTTTTTTATAACTAGAATTTAAGTGTATAACATTTATTTTAACCACTCAAATTTTATTTATAAAATCGTTTTATATTGTATATTATCCAACTACATTGTTAACTTCTGAAAATCTAGGTAAGTTATATTGAAATGCAATTGAGTATTATACAAATAAAACTTTCAAATTCAATATCTCAAGTTTGAATCATTTATTCAAAAATTTGATTTTCTTTTTATCAAGATAAAATTTATGAATTAAATTTTTGATTCCCTTCAAACCGTTTAGAGATAAATAAATATATGTACATAATATGTCAAATCAAATTTAAATCATATGGCTATATATTACAAATCAAGTCATATTTTAGAGATTCAAATCAATTAAATTCTCAAGATAACACTATAGCCGGACTACAGAATGGTCTCTTCACTTCGAAACTCGAAAATGAATGACGAAGATGCTACAGTCATCACCGAAATTATTTTCCAGCGATAAAGAGAAGAGCATTGATTTTTAAACCTTTAAAATTCGTTGCGAACAAATTTCTATTCGAAAATAATTTAAATAATATATCCTTTTAAAACTTTAAACACAAGGTTTGAAACCATCGGAAATTAAATTCTCAAGTTCTTGTTTTAAATTCATTTCTGTTTCCAAATTAATTTATAACCATTTTTTATAGTTCAATTATTTATATGAGACAAAACCCATGGTTTACAAAACCATAAATAAAATCAAAGACTATTATCTCTTGACAACAAGTTAAAATTCTGAAAATTATACTTATATATATAATATTAGATTTTTTTTTTTCCAAATATAGGAGTAAATTTTTCAAAACAAGGATAGAGATCAAATTTGATGGACTCAAATCAAAGAGAATTTTGATTAAAGGTAAGTTGGAATCAGTAGATCCGATGATTAAATAACAGAATAAGGAACTGGATAAGTTTATATAAATTGCGGGCAACCTTAAACGGATCAACCGTGACTTAAAGAATAAGATCGATGTGGATTTTCTGGGGTAAATCTACATTCGATCTAAAGAGATAGAGTTCGGAATAACCAAAGATACTTGCATCTAAACCGAGGATAAATATAAATCTCTATTGAATCAATGCTAATTGTAAAGGAGTTTCACCCCCTTTTTAGAATATTGGCGAGATCGCCAATTCACTATAAAGATCATCCAAAGTGGAGTTATGGGATATTCCACAATCGAAAAAAGATGAATAGCGAGGGACACGAATGAACTTTGGAACCGTAGGGAACGTTCCAAAATTCAAAGGAAAATCAAAAGGAAGAGATTCAAGCTCGAGTGAAAGTGATTATGTAAATCAAATTTAACATACATGTTAAGTTTTGCCTAGAACCAAAGCTCTGATACCAAATGTAACGACCCTGTATTTTCAACCATTCGCATCCGCACATGTCGGACTTGAATTGTTCAAATTATCGCATTGTAAATAAAATTTGGCAAATCTTAGAATATACAGTAAATAAATAATCACAGGTCATAGACACAAAGTAAGAAATGCAGCGGAAGTAGAGAAAATAGTGGTTCATGAAGCCACTATCACATAGTCTCAGAATAAGTACATAATTACATAGTTTAAAACCAAATACAGTTTGAAACAACCACAGAAATCCCAAATTTATTTTTCTCGATTACATAAGCTAAGATAAAAGACTGAAAGAAAAAGGACAGCAGCTCGATGAGGTGATCTCCAGCGGTCCTAGCTCTGGGGAAAGAAGTCTGAACTAATACTCAGGCTGACCCGAGCGTAAGAAATAAACACAAACACTCGAGTCAGGACATACATACTTATACAGTGTAAGCTAATTCAAGTGAACTATAATATAAAGGCAAGTAACTTAAAGGATGCTTGGGACCGCTCATCCTCTAAGGATACGTTAAACTATTTACTATGTAGTAATACTTTGCTATTATATTAGTGTCTATTAGTAAAATAAACTTACTTTAAAATAGCGTTAAGGAGTGACCCAATATTCACCTTAACACATAATATATTCCCATAGTCTATACAGTACCGTAATCTCCCCCGTACTGGGCGTCGTCAGAGGGCACTCCATAGGTATGGTACAAAACCAAAATCGTATAAGGCTCGCTAGGGTAGGTGACATGGCACAACTAGGCAATGCCAAGGTAGATATACCAATTACGCTTCTGGACCGGTGGTAGCGCGTAGCAGCTACTACCGCCCACCTCGAACAACACTCCCAAATCAAGATGCGCACCAAACAATCACAGAGTAATAGAATGGCATATGAAGAACTGCGTCCGATAAGAGGTGCTACCTCCTTAGCCCGTCGATCGCTCCTGTATTAGCCACCTTATGCCAACTCAAGGGAGTCGGGTCCACGTACATACCTCAATAGAATGTCACCACCATCCTACTTCATTCTGGAATCTCCACCGCGTTCACAGTTGTCAAATTGGTTTTCGGTATCGACGGAGAGTATGCCCATATCCGATCCCGGTCTCTTTAACAACCAACGTTATTAATACCCGTGGCTATAAATTCCAAAATAGTTAATATTAAATCAAAATAGTTCATTTCAAACTATTTAAAGGTGAAGTTATTATTCTTACACAATCCAATATAAATCCCAAAAGTTTAGCCTTAGTTCATTTGCATCGACTACAACACTTGCAAAGTATGGTAATACCCTTTACAACAGATTTAAGTAAATTAAATTTCAGACTTCAATATAATTTCAACAATAATTAAACCATAATTTAAACCAATTTTAACTTATAAAATCATATTTTCCACTTTGAAATAGTCATTTAATTTACTCAACAATTTACGATTTTTATAAAGTAAGTTTCGTAAATAAATATCATACTTCTCTATGCATTACTTACAAAAATCAAGTGCAAATTTTCAAAAAAAAAAATTTACTTAACAATTAATTTTAATTATCACTGCAAAAATAAACTAAATTTCCAGTTTCATTTCTTAACTTACCTTTATTCTAAACCCGACTTCACATTTCTAAATTCAGTTATATTCCAACTTCCATTCTTAACCATTTAATTTATAGAACACTTAACCCTTTATTAATTCACTTTATAATCAAATTTATACTAAATTATCATATTTTATTTCTTAACCTGAACTCCATTTTATTTTACAAAATCAAAATTTACAAAATAAATTGATGCTTCAAATTTTAACTTAACCATTCATTTATTTACATTTTTAACTTGTACAAAACACAATTCTTTATAAAATCATTTTAAATCAAATTTTAAACCAATTATTTAAATATACTAATTTAAAACTTTTAATATTTCTAGAAAATATATAATAACCACGGGTCTATATAATATTTTCTAACCTAGGTTAAGTGATACGGATAATATATCATTTCAATCCATAATTTACAAAGAAACCCGGGTTCTATCATTTCAAACCCGCAATCCCAAGTTAAATAGATAAATAAAATAGATAAAATAGATAAACTAAATAAAAAATTTCTCAGGCCTATCATTTCAGCCCGTAACGATTCTATTTACAGGGAACTTGCAGTGATAAATAGTAAATAAATAAATAGTATAACAGTATAAAATATAACAGCATATAATATAACGGATGATGTGTAAATTTTATAATAGGGTTTTTAACATCCTAAAATTTATCACAGGCATAAAATATAATCATTCTATAATTTCACTTGGTATTTATTTATAAATCTATAAGTATGTTTGTCGGGTGTGAATACTCAACTTTACGCTGCTGGAGGTTTGATACAAAATAACGAATATCTACACTGGAAAGCATACAGAAGGCACGATCAATTTTCAGAGGATGCGACAACCCAATTCCGATCTTGACAAAATAAATAAACAATTTACGCGAATTCAATACGATCATATCAAAACTTCAATAAATCAAACTGGAACGAGAATTAAATAAAAGGATGATTTGACAAAATTTCTCGATCACTTCACCACACAACTCCAACTACACCTCACATGCTCGGCACTGACCAAATTCTAGATATGCAAGTATTCAATTCTAGATAGCGGGAAGGGAGAGAAGGATAGGGGCTTCTCCTTCTTCACAGTCTGGTCTTCCCCGTACCAACACTGTTTCACCCATTCCTCCTCTTCCTGTCTCTGCCACTGACAATATTCAGCTTTCCCAACCCATTTCTGTCTGTGTTTTGACCAAAACATCCCTGCCATCACCAACCCCACCTCCTTTAATCTCTTCAGCTTCTTCCCTTGCTCATGACAATCAGCCGAAAGCTTGGACCACTCTTTTCAAAGCCAGACCAACTAATGCTGGTTCCTATGTTCCACGTGAAATTCTACTTGAATTTCAAGGGGATGCAATTGTGCCACCTGCTGAAGTAGTCAGGGCAGGCAGTTCTTTGTGGAGTGATTATCTCGTTGGGTTTTTCCTAGATAAACCACTGCCATACTCTACTGTCCTGTACTATCTCAAGCGTGCGTGGAAACTTAAGGGGATGATAACTGTTAAATCAGATGGATTCCTTTTCTTATTTAAGTTCTCTAATGATGAGGATAGGAAAAAGATTTCTGAGGCAGATCCGGTAGTTATGAGAAACAAGTTATTTATTGTGAAAAAGTGGGATGAAAATATAGGCAACTCCTGTAGTAGTATAAAAGCAGTGCCAGTGTGGATTAAATTAACTAATATTCCCTTGTATGCTTGGTCACCATTGGGAATAAATTGGTTATCTGCCAGAGTTGGAAAACTCCTATGTATGGATACATCAACTGAAAGATTTGAGCGCCTATCCTATGCTAAATGTTTAGTTGAAGTTACTCCATACAAAGAACTGCCAGACAGTTTCAATGTGAAGATGCTAGATGGGGCAGAACAAGTTGTGAAAGTGGAGTATTTGTGGAAACCGGAAATTTGTTGTTTTTGTAAAGAGTTTGGGCACAATAGCAAGAACTGCAAGAAATATGAAGGTGAGAAGAATGAAGAGAAATGTGAAGAAAAAAAACAGCATAGTTATTCTGAAGATAAAATGAACAGGCTGAATAAGGGGAAAGAAAAAGAGAAACAAGATTGCATTAAGCAAGTGTGGCAGAAGGTTAACAAAAACAAAGTAAATAAAAGAAATGGGAGTGAGGAAGTGGCACGAAATATCATGATGAAGCAAGTGGAAAAAGAGGTTACTGAGAAAGATGCAAATGAGGCAAATAAAAGTCTGCAACTTGAAGTGAATAAATCTAAAAATGATGCTCAAGCTTGTTCTGTTACTACTACTAATAAGTTCCAATTGTTACAAACTGAAATTGAAGAGGTAGAAGTACTGGAAATAAATGAAGTTGAGGTTGGTGAAATAACAACTGAAGTAAATGCAGGAAAACAGTGTTCTGTTGGAAACATAGTAAGTGTTACCTCTAATGTTGTTGTTGAACATTGTGATGGAGAAGGCACAATGGAAAATAAACATAAGACTATTGATGAGAACACATATGAAGTCTGCATTGAAGAAAATAGCTTTGAACTTGAACTAACAAATGATTCTGGAAAACAAGTTCTGCATGACACCACTGACACACATGAAACAGACATGGATAGAGAATGGTGCACCAATTTTGAGAAACAAGTAAATAATTTAATACAGCAAATGTATGTAAACTCAGTGGTTGAACCAAACTCACAAACAATCCCATACAACTTTTCCATTGATCTGCCTGGATGGCCTTCAAATCCTACCTCCCACACTTCATCTTTTGCTCCTCCTCCTGTCACAAAACCAACCAATTCTTTCTCTCAGTCTCCTTCTCCATCATCTCAGCCCATTAGAACCATTGAAACGAGATCTCTATCTGCTAAGAGAAGACACAACAAAACCAAACCTCAATCTTGTTAATGTTTAAAAAAATTGCATCATGGAACCTTAGGGGTGCTCACAGCAACTTGAAGCTTGACCAAGTTAGAAACATAATCAGTGAGTACAATATTTCTCTTTTTGGTCTTCTTGAAACTAAACTAAATTCAGCTTTATCTTCCAGAGCTGTTTCTTACATCAATCCAACTTGGTCCTTTCACCACAACCTTGACAATGCATCTTATGGTAGAATATTAGTAATCTATGACCCTACTATTTTCTCTATATCCCCACTTCTTTCTACTAGGCAATACATTCACCTTCACGTCCAAGACATAAATACCCGTTCTTCATTCTATGTTACTTTTGTATATGCTGATAACTCTGCAAATTCAAGGAAATTTTTTTTTGATGCATTGCCACCATTAAGACAATCCACCCACCCTTGGATTGTGATGGGAGACTTTAACTCCTGCTTTGATTATACTGACAAATCTGGTGGAGTTCCACTAACTGCTAATGATCTTGATCCTATCAATCAAGCCATTTATGAGTCTGACTTAATCATGGTCAATAAATCTGGTGCAAAGTTTTCTTGGAATAACAGGAGTCGTAGTGGCATTCGCACTTTCACTACTATTGATCATACATTTTGCAACCTTCAAGCTATATCTTCCTGGCCCTCATTATCTGTTTTCCTCCCCCAGCCTATCTTATCTGACCACTCCCCTCTAATATTATCTTTTGGTCAACATTTTAATAAGGAAAAGAGAAGCTTTAAATTTTACAATGCTTGGGCAAAACATGAACAATTCATTCCTTTAGTAACTAAATTAAGCTCTGATTTTAATTGTTATGGTAATAAAATGTACAAGTTTTGCAGGAAGCTCAAATTCATTAAGCTGCAGATTAAACTTTGGGTTAAATCAACTTTTGGCACTGGTGCATTATTATCTACTGATCTCAAGGAAAAGCTAAAGAAACAACAGGAGTACTTGATGGAGCACCCTCTTGATGTTCAAGCTGCTGAAGAGGAATGCAAACTTTTTAAAGAGGTTAACAATGCTCTGTACATGGAAGCAAGTATGAAGAGACAGCAGTTACACAAAAAATGGATAGCAGAAGGAGATAAAAACACAAAATTTTTCCATGATTCTATAAAGGTAAAACATGCTACTGAGAATATACATAACATATATGATGAACAAGGAACAGCATGTTCTACTGCAGATACTGTTGATAGAGCATTTATTGATTATTTCACTACATTGCTTGGTAACTCTGATGGGTTCACCCCTGACCTTGATCTTATTTCAACCCTACCTCTACCTACCATTACTTCCCTTGAAGCTGTGTCACTAATTGCTCCAGTTACTGATGAAGAAATTAAAAATAACCTTTTTGCTATGAACCAACAATCATCTGGAGGGCCTGATGGTTTGAATGTGGTTTTCTTTATAGCAACTTGGAGTATATTGGGCAGTGAGTTCTGTAATGCTGTCCACAATTTCTTTAATAAGTGTAAGATGTTGGGTGAAGTGAATTGCACTAACATTGCACTTATTCCCAAAGTCAATAATCCCTCTACTGTCACTGAATTCAGACCCATCTCTTGCTGTAATGTGGTCTACAAATGCATCACTAAAATTCTTGCTTCACGACTTGTTAAAGTCCTTCCTTCTGTAGTTTCTAGAAATCAGGCTGCCTTCATTCCTAGTAGAAGTATAATTGACAACTTACTGCTGGTCCAAGAACTCTTGAAAGGATATGGCCAAAACAAAGTAACCAAAGCGGCAGCTATCAAAATTGATATTTCTAAGGCTTATGATACCATCCACTGGTCTTCATTAGTCAGGGTTATGGCACAAATGGGATTTCCCAAAATTTTTGTTTCCTGGGTTTATGTGTGCATATCTACTCCTTCATTCTCTATAGTGATAAATGGTAGACCAGTTGGTAATTTCAGAAGTTGTAAAGGAATACGTCAGGGAGACCCCATTTCTTCTTACTTATTCTTACTAGTCATGGAAGTTTTCACTGTTATTCTACGAATTAAATATGAGAAGAAAGCTATCAAGTATCATCCGAAGTGTGCTAAACTTAATATCACCTCTATCATGTTTGCTGATGATGTGTTGTTGTTTACCAAGCCTGAGCTTCCTTCATTTAATGCCATCTCTAAGGCACTACTTGATTTTTATGCTATGACTGGTCTCAAAATCAATCAACAGAAATCCTCCTTGTTAGTATCTGGTGCTAGTGACACACATGTTTCTGAATTACAAACTGCAAGTGGTTTCTCTGCAATGAGCTCTGATATGAAGTACCTTGGGTTACCATTGATAACAAAAAGAATTACAAGAGCTGACTGCTTTCCTCTCTACAACAAAATCACTTCTGTGTTGAAAGCTTGGGAAAATAGGAAGTTATCTCAAAGTGGTAGGCTAGTGCTAATAAAAGCTACTGTTTTTGCCTCCCTTGTTTACTGGGCACGTGCAATGATACTTCCTTCTAGACTACTACATCAGGTCAGGTCTGCCATGAGCAGATTTTTCTGGACTGGTAGCATACATAACAAAAAAGTTTTGCCAGTTTCTTTTTCTAAATTTGAAGTTCCTAAATATTTGGGAGGACTTGGAGTTAAAAATGTCAAGACTTGGAATACAGCAGCTATGAGCAAGCATATTGATGATATAATCAGCAATAGGGAAAGTTTATGGGTACAATGGGCTAGGCAGTACAATTTAAAAGGAAAGTTTTTTTGGTGCATGGATATTCCTCAGAATAGTAGCTGGATATGGAGAAATATACTTAAGTTGAGGAATGTGGTACTAAAAATGATCAAATACCCAGTCAATCAAAATTCTACTGTCAAATTCTGGTATGATCCTTGGGTAAGTGAAGGTATTATTCTATCCAGCCTGTGTGATTATAACCAGATTGTGCAGACTGGTATACAAATGAATGCTAAGGCAAGTGATTACATACTTGATGGGAAACTGGTGCTTCCTTATAACAGCAATTTACATATAAGACAGCTGTGGGAAAAAATGATACAACTTTACAAGCCTGATGCACATCACGACTATGTGACATGGAACAAGAAGAAACATACAATTAAAGGTGTTTTCAATCAGATCACTGACACAGCCCCACTGCCTTCTGCTATTTGGAACAGTGTCATTTGGACTTCTGATACTCAACCTAACCATAACTTGATGCTTTGGAAAGTGATAAACCAAGCATTGCTCACTAGAAATGTACTGAACAAGTATGGCATGAGTTGCTCTCTGAAGTGTCTGTTTTGTGATAATTTTGATGAGTCTGCTCATCACATTTATTTTGAATGCCCTGCTCTCCTATATATCATCACTGGTATTTGGAATAAAGCTGGCATTAGGTTACTGCCAGTTAGCACTACTGAAGTGTGGGGAGTTTTCTTAAAATCTGGCAAGAAGAAAGATGTTAAAGGAAGGATGCTTGCTAACTGCTTGAAGATTTATATGTCTGTTATCTGGAGAGAGAGGAATACTATATTTTTTGAAAATCAGAGAAAAAATGGTGATGCTCTTTGGCAAGAGGTGAAGAATGCTATTCTTTGCCAAATAAAGAACTGTCAATCTGGTTATTCAGTTGAAATGTTACATCTCTGGGAAAGAGACTAAGTCCCTTTTTATTTTATTTTTTTTAGCTCTTTGTGTTTGGTTTTGTTTTGTTCTTTCTTTTCTATGTTTATCTTTGTCCTTCATCTGTAACTTTTATTGGTTTGCAATAAACTGGTAGGGGACCAGTTAACCCCGCTGGCTTTGCCAAAAAAAAAAAGAAAAAGAAAAGGAAGGAAAATGGTGTAGCCATTACCTGTTGCAAGCACGCGCAAAATGGAGGACTAAAGCTAAAATGAGATGTAAATTTTCATTGGGAACGTGAGTTTAAATTTATAAAATGAGTTGCGTAAAACAAGGAGGAGAAAGTGGCAAGAATTAATTGATTTTTGAAACGTCTACAGGAAGATTTTGTTCCTATTATACGAGCGGTAATGTAAAATGTAGAAAGTTTACACGACTGACAATGCAAGAAATAAATGAAATTGGAACGGCTATGGAATAAAATGTACGTGATGTTTTTGAATCTTTACAGGGTGGTATGCGTTGATTTAGAGAAGGAATTTTGGTAAGCAATAACTGATTTTGGAACGGCTCTGTGAATCAAAGATTTACACCAATTTAACACAAGGAAGCAAGGGAAAGTGGAAGATTTTATTCCTATAATACACAAGAGGTAAATTGAATTTTTTGGAACGTGTTTATATTTGAAGAAGAACTTGCGTTGATTGAGGTGATAGAAATTGGCAAGAAATAAATTTTTATATTTTGAAACGGCTGTGGAAATTATTAATATCAATTATACATGAGAGGCAAGGGAAAGTGGATAATCTTCCCGTGATTTCAATCAAGTTTTAAATTTAATTGAATGGCTCTTGGAAAAAAATCAAAGATTTTATACTTATTAAACAAATTGAAGTAAAGAAAAGTGGAATATCTTTAAACGTAAATGGCAAGGCACGGTTGAATTTCATCCCAAAAAAATGCACGGTAATTGATTTTTCAAATAGCCGAGTTAAGAAAATAACGAGCGCGTATGGAAGGCAAGGATTTTTGGTTTGAAAACGCCTACGTGAATTTTGAGGAATTTTATTCCTGTTATAAAATGAAGAAAAAGGGAAGCGTAGAAACCTATACGTGAATTATCAAAGCTAGATTTAAAAGAAATTGAATGGTAGGGAAATTAATATTTTATACTAATTAAATCAATTTAAGCAAAATGAAAGTGTATAAAGTTTACATGTGAATTTAGGGCAAGCTTTTAAACGAAATTAAATGGCCAGGGAATATATTCCTTTCCCACTTAGAATTGCACGTCTACTGCTTGATTGATTTATTTATAGCTAAGGTAAAATTTTTAAGAATGTGTACTATATGCGCAATAATTCAATCAAAACATACGCCCAAAATTATAACAAAAGTAACACATTAAAATTTATACATTTGTTATTTATTCGCTACTTATATTTAGTAAAATAAATGTTTAAAGAATATTTCATTAAATACGTACCATTTATGCCAACTAAATTAATCAAAACGGAAATAAGCGTACAAATTAGACGTGTAATCAATTTGCTTTTTTATACACTATTAATTTAAAATTTATTTCTCATTTAAAAATAAGATTTGTTTACATCTATTTTATTCATTTATCATTTACTAAGAACTGATGTATATACGTAAAATTTATTTCTTTTACAGAATATTAGTTACTTAAATTAAAAGATATATAACCAATTTTTAAAAGAATCAAAAGTGAAGAAAAATGTTCTTACGAATATATTCAGTTAAATTAAAAGATTTTGAAGTTATAATTTAAAAGATTTAAAAATTCCAATAAATGTTAAACTTTAACTAAAATAAGAATTATAGAATTTGCTTAATTTATTGAAACTAGCTTAAGAAAATTGCAAACACAATCCACTTAACTTTGGGAAATTACAACTCTTCTTAAAAATGGTTTAAAATAAATCTTTGAGAAAAATAGTAAAGTGAGAATGAGAATAAAATAAGTCCTTAAGAAAAATATAAAAATAAATAAAGAATTTCTTAAATTAATTGAAGTTGGAAATTAGAAATTGTAAACAAAATACAATTGACACTGGAAAATATCAATTACACTTTTAAAACGTTTTAAAACCAAAATATATACAAAACAAGTTATTTTACCCCTGAAAACATAAATTAGAACATTACATGACCAAGTAAAATATTATTTATATAATTTAAAGTAAACAATTTTGTTAAATACAACAAATAACGCACAATAGTTAAAAAGGCATAACTTTCACATTATAAATCAGATTTCAATGAAACGAAAAGCAATATTCTTAAAATTTTATTTAATTTTAAAATAAAAGATAAAATTCAAAATTTTTAAATTTTAAATTTTTAAATTTAAAAGTCAAAGTTTGACCATATTGACAAAATTCACATTTTCGAAAAATATTTTATTAATTCATGTGTGGAATTCTAATCCACACCAAAATTTATATTTTAAATAAAAAAGTTATATAAATTAAATATTTATTAAATTTTTTTGGGTTGATACATAGATGGTTTGGATGGCAAGCAAAGTGAGAGTAAATGCTAAGAAACAGAAAAGACATAAGTTAAGGAGAAAGAAACGTATATATGTTTTATTCTTAAATGCAAATGAAAATGAAGAGTTTTGAAATGAGAAATAAATCTTCTTGTACATGATTTTCAAATGAGAAATACATGGCTAGGAAAAGAGTTTGTATGGATAAAGCAAGAAATAAAGAGCCCATGTAGAAAAAGGCAAGAAATCAAGCAATGACCTGATGGATTTAATTAATTTCTTTCCTTTGTATTAACAGTTGTTCTTAATTATATTGAATTTGTTAAATGTGTACATTTATTATGATTGAATCCTCAAATATATTCATTTAGATAAGTTTCATTCTTTTATATTACCTTATGAATAAAATATGCATTTCCACTTTAACATTCCTTCCTTATTTTATTACAAAGTTTATTTTTCTTCATTTTAAATTATCAATATTTTATCAATTTAACCATTTTAATTATTAAAAATTTATGGGTCGTTACAGAAGTCGAGTGAACCATATGGTGGCGATTCCGAATAGAGTAATTGGGAAACATCTACACTTAGTCATGTCATTTTCTCCAGCCAAATCCATCATCCATTTATACCTCATCACATGCTGCCTGGGATCAGTCATCCCTTCGTAGACCGAGATAGTTGGCATGCTAAACTTCCTAGGGTACTCGGCCTATAGAATAGTATCTATAAATAGAGTATGACTCCTGTATATCCCCCAATCTTCATTGGTCAAGCCTTGATTTTCTCTCATCAACTGTTTGACCATAGCTGATAAGTCCAGGGTTTGTATGGAGGATGGAAGATTGGACTCCGTTCTACAGGACCGCTTGGGTAGATGTCTCCTTTGTTGGCGATCTACCGAACGTGTATCTTGGGGACCAGCTTCATTGGGTTCTTTGTGAGTCGAACGTCCAGTTTCCACATGTGCTCCTCCTCCAAAGTTTACAGTTCCAACTTGGGTGTGGTCTCCAACATGTAAGTGATCCCTAGTTGATCGATCAACAACATCTTCTTGTGTTTCTGTTTTGCGGCGTCTACGCCTGGGAGGTTCGTCGAATGAAGTCGAGCTATCAGATGAAGAATAAGGAACGGGGATACCTCCAGCATTATGATTCTGTTGTTGAGTAAGCCGAGTCATGAGGTTAGCGTTAGCTTGAATCTGCTCAGCAAGTTGTCTCCTTCTTTCCATGAGTTCTCTCATCAAGTTGTTGAACTCTATTCTGGTGACAACTTCCATTTGATTTTGGGTGGTAGTTCCTGCACCCAAATTTGCTTGTTGATTGCTAGGTCCTATTTGTTGTACGTTAGCAGTCACGTTGATGTCCGTGTTATGAGAGGCTGATCTGGTATGTGGTCTTTCCATAGTAGAGTTATTGATTCGAACTCTGAGTAGAATCAACAGACGTCCTGTGAATAACTTGGATCTCCTTCGGGGGATTTATTCAATCCAGTAGCTACAAAGCAGATTCCAACGGCCTGAGAATTCGATTCTCAGTGAAAGCACCAAAATGCTAGCACCAGAATTGGTCACTAACACCCTTGAGGAAGATTGTATAGAGATATTAATGAACAAAGTAAATTAAAACAGAGAATTTTATGCTAAATTAAATGCAAAAACAAGAACACCGAATTTATAGTGGTTCAGCCTAATTTCCTACGTCCTCTTTGAGTTTTGATCTTTATTGCTTTCCACAGATGATTGAATACATATACAATCTGTACTATAATAACTTGAATACAAGTGCTAAGTAAAATAGAATAAGTATCGAATGCAGTAGAGTCGCCCAGTGTTCTCAAAAAAAGGTTCATTTTACTGTGCCCCTGCCCTTCTATTTATAGACGAAGATGGGTCGGATTCCCTCATGGGCCAAGGAACAAAGCACCTCGGCCCATGTTAATTTCTATGCCCCGAGCCATAAATACCGAATGGAAATTGCCGAACCACATATGCAGGCCAAACGGCATTCATATGCCGATCGAGGAAGGCATGTCGAATGGTACCTGTATGCCAAATGAGGCAGTGCACTGAGTGAAGAGCATAGGCCGAACGAGACCTGTGCCGACCGAGACTTGATGTCGGTCGAGGGGAGATGTCGAACGACTCACTTATGCCGAGCAAGGCCTCGTGCCGATCGAGGCTTCATGCCGAACGAGGCTTCGTGCCGAACGAGGCTTCGTGCCGAACGAGGCTTCGTGCCGAACGAGGCTTCGTACCGAGCGAGGCTTCATGCCGAACGAGGCTTCACGCCGAACGAGGCTTCACGCTGAACGAGGCTCATGCCGAATGATGTCTTTGTCGAACGAGGCTCTATGCTGAGCGAGGGGAGGTGTGCCGAACGATGTCTTTGCCGAGCAATGCTGTGTGCTGATCGAGGCTCTACGCCGAACAGTTCATAGTGTCGAACGGTGTACTTATTTGGTGATCCTCATGTTACCGGGCCAATTACCCAGGTAACAATATGCTATTATATGTATCCGTTCACCTGTGATATCTGACACCATTATCTGTTATTTATATTGATGATATATACCTGTTATGTTATCATATCTAGTATCACTCTGCAAGTTCCCTTTTAGTATAGATTTCTCTATGGTTGAAATGATACATACCCGAACGATCTGTAAAATATGAGAAAATCGTTATGGGTTGAAATGGTCAACCCAAGCGATTTTCATTGAATTGAGTTTGGGATTACGGGTTGAAATGATATATACCTGTATATATATATTTAAATAGCTGATTGAAATGATAAATATCTGTATCACTTGACCATAGGATAGAAAATTTTATACAGACACCGTTGGTCTATATATAAATATTTTGAAAAAAATGATTTCTATGGTTTTGAAAAGAAATATATGGTTTAATAAATATTGATTTTAATATATTATATATATATATATATATTTGGAAATGATTTCCAAGGTTTTGGAATGGAATTTATTTAAGAATTATACTCAAATAAGTTTGATTTATTAAATTTAGGATTTTAAAGATATGATTTTATAACTTGATTTTGATTTAAAAGTGATTTAAGTGAATATTTCAAATTTACATAAATTGAAATGGTATATTTAGTTCTTTTTAAATTTGAAATTTGAAGTTTATTTAAATGTTATTTGAATGATTAAGTAAATATTTCAAAATAAATAATAGTAAAGTGAATTTGATATATATACATATATGTATACGTATATGTATATATAAGGATTTATTGAATCTAGTTTTGAAATTTTGGAATATTTTAAGCTTTGAAGTATACTGAAATTGAAATGGTTTATTTTGTGGTTCAAATCTGTATTTGAACCCGATATAATTTGAAATGGTTTATTTTGTGGTTCAAATCTGTATTTGAACCCGATATAATTTGAAATGGTTTATTGAGAAACCGAATTGAATTGAAATCGATGATTTGAGAATGGATAAAATTTGAATTTTGGGATTCAAGTTGAATTGAATCAATTTGTGAAGTTTGAGGAAATTATTTTATTATATAAATTAATTTTAAATTATATTTAAAACTATTTTATATTTTACATTATAAATTATTTTAATATAAACTATTTTAATATAAATCATTTTATTAAGCTAACTATTTTAATATAAACTATTTTAACTTATAACTCTTTTATATAAACTATTTTACTTTATAAACTATTTTATTATATACACTATTTTAATATTTTTCGGTTATGTGGGGAGTATTATGATTTCAAAGTATTATGTTTTTGAAAGTGTTATAATTTCAAGTGTTTGGTTTTGAAAGTGTTATAACTTTGAAAGTGCTATGATTTAGGAAATGGATATATTTGAAATGGAAATGATATCGTATTTGGTTTTGAAATGGAAATGATATCATATTGATATGGTTTTAATATGGCAATAATATTTTGGTTTTGAAGTATAAACTATTTTGAAATGACCGCAGTGTTATAATAACATTTGGTTGTTAAAGAGACCAGGATCGGAAGTTGTCATACTCTCTGCCAACTCCGTAAACCGCTTCAACAATTGTGTACGCGGTGGAGATTCTAGAATGAAGTAGTATGGTGGAGACGTCCTATTGAGGTATATACATGGACCTGACTCCCGTGAGTTGGCATAAGGTGGCTAAAATAGGAGCAATTAACGGGCCAATGAGGTAGCTCCTCTGATCAGACACACTCCTTCGATACTATATTCTGAGTTTGTGATTTATTTGGTGGCCACTTTGATTTTTTTGATTTTGGGAGGTGGCTCGAGGTGGTCGGTAGTTGCTGCTATGCGTTACCACCAGCCTGGAAGTGTAATTGGTATATCTACCTTGGAATTGCCTAGTTGTGCCATGTCACCTACCCTAGCGCGCCTTATACGAGTTTGTTTTGTACCATACCTATGGAGTGCCCTCTGATAAGCCCAGTTTATGGGAAGTTACGATACTGTATAGACTATGGGAACATATAAAATGTGTTAAGGTGGAAAATGTAAATCCTTAATGCTATTTTAATAGTTTACTTTACTATAGACATTATTATAATAGCATATATTACTACATAGTAGATAGTTTAATGGATCCTTAGAGGATGGTTATCCCAAACATCCTTTGGGTTACTTGTATTTCAGTTGTTATTTCACTTGAGTTGGATTTATTAATATAAGAATGTTAATCCTGATTCGAGTGTTTTGTGTTTTGCTTTACACTCGGGTCAGACTGAGTGATACAGCTTTTGAGACTCACCTTTGGAGTTGGAGCTTCGTTTGGAGATCCATCTACATCTTTTCAGCTTGTAGTTATTCAGTTGATTCCAGGGATGTATTCTGATCTTATATTTGACTATTGTATTTGAAACTTTTGTTGTATCTTATTTAACTCTGTTATATAGATAGTAGCTTCATGAAATACTATTTTTTTATTTTCGCTGCATATTGTATATTACTCTGTGTCTGTGATTCTGTGATTTATTTATTTACGGTATATGCTGAGTTTTTTCAAATATAAATTAATAATATGGTATTTTGAGCAATTCAAATCCGGCATGTGTGAATGCGAATGGTTGAAAATCTAGGCTGTTACACTCTTCAAATACTATAGTCTACTAATCAGCACCTCCCCTTTAAATGCCATGCAACCATGCTCCTCTAGATATGGTCTTCCCATCTCAGCTCTCAGAATATACGTTCACAGTCGTTAATCTAGGCCATTGTTTTAGTAAAATCTTCAGCCTCCTATATGTCTATCCTCCCATATTCTGAAAGTCTTATACACATGTTCACGCTGATCGGGTAATCATGTTCGGATACCAAATGTAACAACCTTCTCCAAAACAGGCCCAATTTCGACCTAATAAAATCCAGAACCTTAGGTACATTCGGAACCGGTTGTCGGTTGGTAAAATTGATGCAATAAACAATATACAGAGCTATTTATCTATGCTTTTAGAATCTCACGGCGAAAGGAATAAAATATAATAACAAGGATAAATACCTATATTATAAAAATCAAATCTCAGAATCACGATATCCCAAAATATCCATAATACAATATCTCAAAATAAAATATCAACATATTTGAAATCCGGTGCCCCTTTTCAGTCCAACTTTATAAGTCTAACATGAGTATAACATAGCTATGGAATCCAACAATCCATCTCTATCAATCATGTCCTAACGATGCGAGAGAAAGCACCTGACCACTTAATACCTCTTCAGTTTGAATTAGGGTGACTCTAACCATTTAATACCTATACCCTAGGGAAATCCCATCATTTAATACCTAAACCCAAGGCAAATTCCTCATTGGTACTCCCTAACTGACATCTAAGAAATCCCATCATGCCACTTAATACTTCTTTTATGGGAAGAGGTGGACCCTACAATAGCCGCTTATTGCTTCAACCTCAAAGCGGAACACTTACATGGATTTTGCACTACTGCACCTAAAGAATAATCCTAACCATTTAATACTTCTTGAATGGGAAGGGGAGGACCCTACAATAGCCACTTAATACCTTCAACCATGATGCGGGCCTGTGATGTCTCATATTAGCCCAACTATTCGTATGTGCTGGTAGCAAGATTGGCTGGGTAGACTTACCCTATAGATTGGGGACTAACCTCGCATCCACCGTAGGTACTTATTATAGGCAGTGTTCACATCAGTCCTAAAGTCATGCTGCAGCTAGCCAATTTAGTTGGGTAGACTTCTGTGTGCTTTTGACTGAACTTGCATCCATATAACTTAGTCATATTTCTCCTCTCCGAATATACTGCCATATACACACACACACTTATATATATATATATATATATATATATATATATATATATATGATGAACGTATTTTTCTGCAACTTAAACCGTTTGTTTCATATATTTTTATTTTAATAAAGCGGTATTATACGGGTATTTGTTGTGGTTTTGCAGATTATAGATTCTAAAGTGCAACGTTGAAATTAATCGGTTGTGGCGTCCTTAGGTTCAAAAGACAAGCGGCATGAGTGCAACATTTTGAGCACCAAATAAATCAAAGCAATGTCACACTTCAATTTATGCAAAATGAGTCAGTTCACATTTTCACTTCAGCATATGGGTGCAAGCAACATGGGAAACAAATCATATCTACATCTCAAGTCACGTGCTCAAACTCAAAGCAAGGAACAAATTTAATTAATTCAAGCAAGTGGGGACCAACCAATGTTCAACATATATTTTCTTCAATCAATGACGTGGAAAGCATACACATACTTTGATTTAGTAAATATTGGCTGCATATTCTCAAGGTAGCAAACATCAATTCAAAGCAATATGGACCAATTCAAGCAAAGGACCAGTTCCTCCTAAAAAGTAGCATTGGATTTTCTGGGCTGGGAAAGGCTATATATACAGCAGCATACAGCAACCAAAAGGAGCTCTGATACCCCGTCACTTTTTCTTCAGTTTATTTTTATCTTCAGCAATGATTTTATGTTTAGACAGAGGGGATAGGACTGTCAATTAGTTTTAGCAGTTTATTTTTGTTCTTATTTCTCCCGATACTCATTTCAGTTAGTTAATAAATTTAGTTCTTCTCTATTTTCACTTATTTACTCTGTTATTTCCTTTACTGCAATTTTGAATCCTGTTCTGATTTTTACAATTTTATATTTTGGTTGCAATTTCGATTAGATTCGGAATCAATTCGGAGTATATTATTGTTTTTATTTTCTGTTCAAATTCACCATCGAATTCGTTTAACATGCCTAAGATTTTAAATATGGATTTCAATTATTTTAAAGTACAATTCCTTGTGTTCGACCTGCATACTACACACCTGTACGCTTGCAGAATTTATTAAAATTTGTGCTTTTCTGATCAATAGAAAAGTCGCAACAAGTTTTTGGCGCCGTTGCCGGGGAGTCGCTATTTTGAGATTTTCGATTTTTCGTTTTTAAGTCTATTCATGTTAATTTATTTTACTTTTTTTTGCATTAGTTTTCAAAAAAAAACTTTTTTTTTTCGTCTTTCGGAATTTCGATTAGATTCGGAATCAAAAAAAAATCGCATTTTGTTCGTTCGTTGCATTTGCTTTTTCCGTTACATTTTGCATGTGAGTTGCATCTCATTTAGTTGGTTTCTGTTCACAGACCCAGCTTATGTTAGTTTAAATTTTGTTTCTCACGTTCATGTGTATGCTATCACATATAATCTCATTTTAAGCATTACTAGCTGTCACATATACGTGAGCTTCTCCTTTCATTTTTGTGTGTCAACTTAATACCGCTACACGCTATTTAGTTGCATTGCTATTTTGGTCTATTTTGGTTTCCACGTAAAAAAAAAAATTACCTTTTTTTTCTCGTTTTTCAAAAATCACGTTTCACATAGCCACACTTTCGGTTTCTAATCATTCAAATTCTCTCACTGCTGCATTTTTCGCGTTGCTTTGGTTTGTGACTCACATTGCTTCATTTTCAAATTTACACATTGCTTGCATTTTTCATTATGTTGCATTCGTCGCATTTTGCTTACGCATTTTCCTCTTAGTTTGCATGCAGTAGCCTGTTTTTACGTAACCATTGTTTTCACGTAACCATTTTGGTTCACTGCAGTAGCTTAGTTTGGTTCACGTAACCATTTTACCGTTTCAAGTTGCATGCAGTAGCTTAGTTTTCATACTTGCATTAGTTTGTTGCTTACATTAATTCAGTTGCATTAAATCAGCTCTTTGTTCACATTTCCATTCTCATACTCACGTAATCACGTAACCATCTTTTATTTAGTTCACGAATAAAATTTTATTTTGTTCAAATATTTGCACGTAAGTTTATTATAATTCACACATAAGTTTCTGTTCAATTTTTTTACAACTCACGCAGATTGTTTGCACGTCACTGTGTTTTCACTTTGCTCCCACGTTCATGCACTTTGCACTAATTTTCACCACATGACACATTAGTTCTATTTTACTCACACATTTATCAGTGATCACTGCAGTACACATATTCATGTTTCCTTATTTCATTCATACATAGTTTTTCACATAACCAAGGTAATCAAAGCATACTTTATTGCATTATTTCATCAAGTTACATTCCATTTTGCTTATTTCAGTCACGTTATATATACACAGTTGCAGTTTAATTTTTTCTAAGCTTATCATCTCTTAGATATCTGACAGGTAGCAACAACATAGCAACCACAAACTTTGGAGTTTGATCCGCTAGCGCTACTCAGCTGCATTGGACGGACTATCATACACCTCTGTAAGTAATTTTCAACTCTACAGGTGCCCAACTGAAAACTGATTTAATTTACTTTTGGCTGTTACACCTTGATTTGTTTATGCGCGTTTGGGCAAGAAATAATTTTAACCGTTTAGAAAGCCAAAATATTTCATTAAACAAATCAACGGAAATTTCAAATCAAACAAATATGAGCAATCACGGTTCACAACACAGTTCACACCACAATTCACCGAAATTATCACCTAAATCACATGTTGGAAATAATGAATTTCATGAGAACCGACCATTATCCCTTAGAGACCGATGCTATCCAATACGGACTGTTCAACCTTCGGTTATTTCATTTCCACCTGCCGAAGGAAATAATTTTGAGCTAAAGCATTCTTTTATCCGAGGGGTACCAAAATTCACTGGGTCTGAAAATGCATATGAATTTCTTAGTGAATTTGAGTTATATGCTTCTACAACTAAAATGCAACAACTTTCTAATGAATCCATCAAGCTAAGACTTATTCCATTCGCACTTCTAGAAAGTACGAAAAGATGGCTTAATTCTCTTCCTAAAAATTTAATTAAGAGTTGGGACAATTTCGTTACTATATTTTTGAAAAAGTTTTTTCCTTTCCACAAAACTCTTAAAGTTCGAACTGAAATCAACCAATTCTCTCAGAATGAAGGAGAAACTTTTTCAAAAATTTTGGAAGGTTCAATCGATTGTTATATAGTTGCCCACATCATGCAATCTCTAAACACGTTTTGTGCCAAATCGTTTATGAAGGGCTTAACTATCAAACAAGATCCCAACTCGAATCAATGTGTGGAGGAGAATTCATGGCAAAAACAGACGAGGAAGCTTGGGAATTTTTAGATGAGTATTCGGAAAAGGATATGCAATGGGAAACAATTCGTGTTCCAATTCGTGCTCCAAATAGAGGAGTACATGCCATTGACCCATCACATCTTCCTATAGATACCCAAACTCCTCAAGAAGGAGAAGGACTACCCCATTACTACACACAAGACCAAATCAATGCTATAGCTCAAAATAGTCCTTATTCATCCACATATAATCCTAACTAGAAGCACCACCCCAATTTTTCATGGTCAAATCCTAACAATGTGGCTAATCCATCACATATGTATCCAATGATACCAAATCCGAATTATCGAGCCCCAACCTCTAATTCTCAAAATTCTCAACCCGCTCCTCAAACAAAACCTTCGAATCAACCATACAGGCATCCTAATTTCAATCCATCAACCCAACCTTCTCAGCCTTCACAAGAAATTGCTCGATTGGAAAAACAACTCTCTAAACCAAATGAAAAAATCACTAACCAAGATGCGAGAATTGAGCAAATCACTAAACAAAATGAACAAATTTTGATAATGATGAAGGATCTCATGAAAATCAATGAGAAAGGTAAATTGCCTAGCCAAACCGAAGTGAATCCAAAGTATAACTCTCGAGGAGTAAATATTTGTGAGGACGAAAATGTAAATCCGGTTAATGCTGTCACCACATTAAGGTCTGGAAAGAAGGTGGACAACCATGTCGGCAACCCCGACGTCCTTCTTAAGTCTTCCCTTGTTCAAAATTCTAAAACTTAGTCAACACCCACTGTTGTCAATCCAAACAACTCTAATTCTTCATCCAAGGTCGCCAGTCCCGACCACTCTTCGCTTTCTAACGTTGGCAACCCCAACATTTCTACGCCCTTATCTTCACCCTCTAATATCATACCTTCTTCTTCGAATGAAAAAACTTCCGAACGAGTCTATAAGCCCATTGCTCCATTTCCCCATAGACTCAACAAAAAGAAGAAGCCCGCTAATTTTGACCAAATTCTTGAAATTTTCAAACAAGTTCGAGTCAATATTTCTCTTCTTGATACCATCGAGCAAATTCCTCAATATGCCAAATGTCTGAAAGAGCTATGTACTCAAAAATGTGCCACTAACGTTCCTAAGACTGCATTTCTAACTGCAAACACTAGCTCTGTTCTTTCAAATCCCTCCCCAATCAAGTATAAGGACCCCGGTTGTCCTACAATCGGCTGTAAAATAGGTAACACTCACATTAGTCATGCCTTACTCGATCTTGGGGCAAGTGTAAATCTTTTGCCTTATACCATGTACTGTCAACTTGGACTAGGGGAATTAAAACCTACAAACATCACAAGTCAACTAGCTGATCGATCTGTCAAAAAACCATTGGGCACAGTTGAAGATGTTTTGATACAAATCGAGCAATTTTATTTCCCAGTCGATTTCATAGTCCTAGAGACCGCACCTGTCTCAAATCCTAACGGTCAGATTCCCTTGATATTAGGTCATCCATTTTTAGCAACATCAAATGCTATCATAAATTATAGGAATGGTCAACTCCGACTTTCCTTTGGGCACCTAACCATTGAACTAAATATATTCAATCTTAACAGACAACCAATGGATCTTGAAATAGAAGAAGTTGACATGATCCAAACAATTGTAGAAAATGATTTTAGTAATATTACGGAGTCACTTAACATGTGCCTAGATCATTTTAATTCTAATTTAAATGAAGATGAATACATTTATGAATTAAATTATATGCTATGCTCTTCTCATAATTCACTAGAATTCAATCAGTTGATGTCTACTGAAGCCTCAAGAGAAGTACGTCCTAAGTTGGACCTCAAACCTCTTCCAAACGATCTTACGCATACTTAGATTCTTCGGAAAATTTCCCTGTAATCTTGGCATCCGATCTCATTAAGGACCAAGAAGAACAACTTTTGAAAATTTTAAGGGAAAAAAAGAGGCAATAGGATGGGTAATCGCTGACATTAAGGGAATTAGTCCATCAATTATTGAACATCGAATACATTTAGTCGATGAGGCTAAACCCACTCGCGAAGCTCAAAGGCGATTAAACCCTAACATGAGAGAAGTGGTAAAGGAAGAAATTATCAAATGTTTAGACAATAACATAATCTACCCTATCTCTGACAGTACTTAGGTAAGTCCGGTACAAGTTGTACCAAAGAAGTCTGGAATCACTGTGACAACAAATGAGAATAACGAACTTGTTCCGACAAAGGTCAAAACAAAATGGCGCGTTTGCATCGACTATCGAAAACTCAATGCAGCAACAAGAAAAGATCAATTTCCCCTTCCTTTCATTGATCAAATGCTCGAACGCTTAGCCGGTCATGAATACTATTGTTTTCTTGATGGTTACTCCGGCTATAATCAAATTCCCATTGCGTTAGAGGACCAACACAAAACAACATTCACATGTCCCTTCGGAACTTTCGCTTATCGTCGCATGCCCTTCGGTCTTTGTAATGCTCCCGCTACCTTTCAACGATGTATGATGAGTATATTTTCTGATATGGTGGAAGATTTCTTAGAAATATTCATGGACGATTTTTCAATCTATGGGTCATCTTTTGATCAATGCCTCCTTCGTTTAGAACGTGTCTTAAAGCGATGTAAGGAGAAATCTCTTGTTCTTAATTGGGAAAAATGTCATTTTATGGTTAAGCGAGGAATAGTCTTAGGTCATGTTGTCTCTAAAAATGGCCTAGAAGTTGACAAATCTAAAGTTGATCTTATTGTGGGCCTTCCTCCTCCAAGGTCCGTAAAGGACATTCGCTCATTTCTCGGCCATGCAGGATTCTATAGGAGGTTCATTAAAGATTTTTCAAAAATTTCAAAACCTCTTTCGAATCTTCTGGCTAAAGATGTTAAATTTGAATTTTCCAACGAATGTGAAACGTCTTTTGAAACCCTCAAATCGACCTTGACCACTGCACCTATTATCCAACCTCCAAATTGGACTTTGCCTTTCGAATTAATGTGCGAAGCTTCTGATTATGCCATTGGAGCCATCTTAGGTCAACGAATCGATAAACTTCCTCGAGTCATCTATTATGCTAGCAAAACTCTTAATGAAGCTCAATTGAATTACTCAACCACAGAAAAAGAGTTTTTAGCAGTTATCTTTGCCCTCGATATGTTTAGATCATATCTCATAGGTTCTAAGGTCATAGTTTACACTGATCATGCCGCCTTGCGGTATTTACTCACGAAAAAGGATACCAAACACCGCTTAATCCGTTGGATTCTCCTTCTTCCAAAGTTTGACCTAGAAATACGAGATAAAAAGGGTTCTGAAAATGTCGTAGTCGATCATCTTTCTCGTATAGTTCATGAAAACTACAATAACTCTCAAATCAACGATCATTTTCCCGATGAACAAATTCTTTCCCTCTCCAGTGCACCATGGTATGCGGACATCGTAAATTATCTTGTCACAAATGAAACACCTTCCCATTGGTCAAAACAAGATAAACACAAATTTCTCTCCAATGTTCGAAACTTTTACTGGGACGATCCTTATCGCTTCAAATATTGCACTGATCAAATTATACGTAGATGTGTCCCCGAACATGAATTCCATAGCATCCTCTCTTTTTCACATAATCAAGCATGTGGAGGACATTTTGGAGCAAAGAAAACTGCTGCCAAGGTGTTATAGTGCGGTTTTTATTGGCCTTTTCTTTTTCGTGATGCCCACGAATTTTGCTCCAAATGCGCTAGATGTCAACAAACAGGTCGTATTTCCAAACGTAACATGATGCCCCTAAACCCAATCCTTATCATCGAA
Organism: Allium cepa; assembly: GCA_030765085.1. Taxonomy (NCBI): domain Eukaryota; kingdom Viridiplantae; phylum Streptophyta; class Magnoliopsida; order Asparagales; family Amaryllidaceae; genus Allium; species Allium cepa. The sequence continues at coordinate 141,158,025 of CM060931.1, read as the reverse complement.
ATTTTTGATGTTCGGGGCATCGATTTCATGGGTCCTTTTCCTAATTCTTTTGGAAATCTCTACATCCTACTTGCAGAAGATTATGTGTCTAAATGGGTTGAGGCCATTCCTACCAGAACGAATGACAATAAAGTTGTTGTCAAATTTTTGAAAGAAAACATATTTTCCCGTTTTGGCACACCTCGAGCCATTATAAGTGATAACAGTTCTCATTTTTGTAATCGTGCTTTTGAGTCTCTTCTTAAGAAATATTCTATCACTCATAAACTATCTACTCCATATCATCCACAGACCAACGGTCAAGTCAAGATTTCCAATAGACAAATTAAACAAATTCTTGAAAAGACGGTTAACTCCAACAGAAAAGATTGGTCATCTAAATTGATAGACGCCCTTTGGGCATTTCGCACAGCTTATAAAACCAATCTAGGAATGTCACCATACCGATTAGTCTTTGGAAAAGCATGCCATTTACCCGTTGAGCTCGAGCACCGCGCACTTTGGGCAATCAAATACCTTAATTTTGACATAGAAAAAGACGGATCGCATCATAAATTATAATTGTCAGAATTAGAAGAACGAAGAAATGAAGCGTACGAAAATGCAAAGAATTATAAAGAGAAAACCAAATTCTATCATGATAAATCCATACTTCGTAAGACATTCGAAGTAGGTCAGAAAGTTCTCTTATATAATTCCAGGCTTCATTTATTTCCGAGAAAATTGAGATCCCGCTGGACAGGCCCATATATTGTGAAAATAGTATACCCTTATAGCGCAGTTGAAATTGAAAATCCTAGGGACGGTTCCATTTCAATGTTCAATGGACAACGCTTGAAGCCATTTCTAGAGTTTGAACAGCACGAGGACGATGAGTTCGTGGATCTTCACGAACCTAGCTATTCGGCATGAGCCGCTCACTATCTTGCACATATCAGGTTGTATTTCTTTTAGTTTTTTTCTTCTATTTTGCATTTTCATTCTATTTGACAGTTGGGACACTGTCTCATTCCAGTGTGGGGGGGACGCATATCTCATTATGTTTGTTCATATTTCATAGTGTAGCATCGTTTTTTATTAAAAAAATCATCTCGTTATTTGTTTTCAAATTTCCTTTCAATTTTTTTTTCATTTCCCAATATTTTTAGGACTTCGATTTACTTTTAATTAGTCAAGACAAAGTAAGTAAGCAGCTGAAGTCAATTGATGAAGATTTTTGTGAATCACTAATTTCAAATATAAAATATAATGAAAAGTTGAATTACAAGCGATAATAGTGAGGTTAGTATATATGGGGATTCATAGGTGATGGTTATGAAATCTTTTCCAAACTGTAGTCTTTGTGTAAAAAAAAATGGCAGATTTAAAGTACATGCATTGACATCTCAAATCATTAAAGTTAAGTGGTGCTAAGTTGATTTGCATAACACTCTTTAGCTCTTCTCAAAAAAAAAAGAGAAGAAGAAGAAGAAAAAAAACTAGTAAAGAGAGACTAAGCTTTGAAACCCAAACACTTCTTGACTTTGTTGATTTGGCTTGTTATACAAATGGAAATGAAAAATACCATTTTGAAAAGAAAAAAAACTGTGATCAACAGTGAAGAATTTATTTCATGGCTGCACTATGTTATCGACCGAAACAACTGGCCAAACTAGAATCTAATGTATGAAAACTTGAGTTACATTGAAATTTGTGATTAGTGAGGAACCAAAAATTTGAAGAAGTTGACTAAAACTGATATACATTATTTTGTTGCAACTATTTTGAAGTAAATCGAGTCTCCATTTGTGTAGAATTTTGCATTCATGTAGTACATTAGAATCATCACATACTGCATTTGGATTTTGTGGGTAGTATCCGCTGAAAACCCTCACGAGACACCACTCCTCCTACTAGGGACACCTAGAGGTTTAACGGCTTGTTGCATACGCTCAATGCAATCGTGTTTCCTATGAAAAAGGATTTAGTTAGTTTTTATTTTCTCGTTTATTCGAGGACGAATAAAGTTCAAGTGTGGGGGTATTTGATGAATGTATTTTTATGCATTTTAAACCGTTTGTTTCATATATTTTTATTTTTATAAAGCGGTATTATACGGGTATTCTGTTGTAGTTTTGCAGATCATAGATTTCAAAGTGCAATGTTGAAATTAATCGATTGTGGCATTGGTCCGTTCCAAAAGACACGCAATAATGAGTACAACATTTTGGATACCGAATGATTCAAAAAGAAAACACGTATCAAGCATATCACTCAATTGGAAATATTCATATCAGCTCACGCAATTCAAGGATATCCATTTCAAAGAAATGCCACCTGTAGATAAAAAAAACATGGCCAATTCAAGTAGCATAATACATAGCCATGATATGAAGCAAAATGGGACACATTCAAAAGTAGCTTACGTATGAATTTGGACCAATTCACATATAAAAGTATTTCAAGCAATGACGTGGCAACTTGACTCTTCACCAATTCAAGGAATGGACCCAGTCAGTACAATTATCTTGGCAAATACTAAGAATAGAACCGGTCCTATTGCTAAAAAGATGGACTGATTTTAGGGGCTGAAGCCTATATATACAGCATTATACAGCACCTTCAGATGATCTCTTACCTCATCACTTTTCTTCAAGTTTAGATTTAAATTCAGCACTGTTTTTATTTTCGAACAGAATACGTAGGATTGTTGATTAGATTTAGAAATTTATTTATTCTTGTTCTTAGTTATTTTCTGCACTCTTTTCAGTTAGTTAATAATTATTTCAGTTGTTTGCTCCGTTATCTTCTTTTCCGCAATTTCAATTTCTGTTCTGATTTTTTTTACAATTCTATATTTTGGTTGCAATTTCGATTAGTTTCGAAATCGATTCGGAGTATATTATTGTTTTTATTTTCTGTTCAAAATTCACCGTCGAATTCGTTTAACATGCCTAAGATTTAACTATGGATTTTAATTGTTTTAAAATACAATTCCCTGTGTTCGACCTGCATACTACACGCCTGTGCGCTTGCAGAATTTATTAAAATTTGTGCTTTTCTAATCAATAGAAAAGTAGCAACAATATATATATATATATACATACTTATATATATATATATATATTATACCTTACCTGCATTTATGCATTGAGGCATATAAGGAAAAATCCTTATTTCGCTTTTAATTATGGATTAATTTCCATAATTATCCTTAACTTCCTTCCTTTAGGGTGTTATGCTATTTATTAACCTATTTATTCTATACGATATGATTTGTACGTTACTATTTATATGCTATTAATATAGTTATACTTATGTAAATTTTAGGCTAACTAATATTCCTAAGCATGCATGGAAAATTCCTATTGTAAGCTTTTCGCTTTCTATACTAATTGTTAAATTGTCAAAACTTCCATATTCGTATAAGCCTCAGTTCCAAATATAATTTACAAAATAGCTAATATCCTCAGCTAGACAAAACAAACTTTTATATGTCTTTGTGTTTGTATTCAAAAATGGTATCAAAATACCATACTTATTGTATATTAATATAATAGAAACAACGCCTCAATTTCAAGGAAACCAAACTTTATAGTTTAAACCATTTATATTCTATTCAATTTTACATATGCAAACATGAAGCGGAAAAAGGGATTCGTATTTGTCTAGATTACGAAAATAGATGGTGCAAACTACAAATAGGAAAATTCATACTTTGCACACTATTTCCTTAAAAAAAAATCCTTTTTGAACCCTTTTATCAAAACAACAGAAATTAGATGGGAACGTTGAATAGAACATAAATTATTTAAATTACAAACAACAAATTAAATCCAACTATATTAACGTAAAACAATTAACATTCCAATTAATTCAAGATTTAACATTTTATTTAGAGGAATTTTAAGGGTTTTAGATTTAGGGTTATTATATACAAAATTCCTAAAAGCATAAAACAAAACCAAACTTTCACTGCAAAAATTACAAAAATGTAAAAAACAAATTTTCCACTCACAAAGAGTTTCCCCTGATTCCTTTTGGATTTGACTTCACGCCATTGCCTAATTCTTCCTTCAGTTTCCTTCCTTTTAGAATATACAATAACTCAATTGTAATGTATATTAGATTCATAATTTAGAGATTTGGAAAGAATAGAAATAGGAATTATATATCTATATATATATATATGTAAATACATATATACATATACATACATACATATATATATTGTGTGTTTATATATAACCTATTACCTTTAGAACCCATGTTTTTGAATCGAAGAATAGAAGAAGAAGAGTGACGGAGTTACGTTAGCGTTTCAATTTTATTACGAATAAAGTGAGAGGGCTACCTCTTATTTGTAGTGGTTAGAGCATGCCTGAACCGTAGGATTTATGTCGGTTTAAAATAAAAGAATCTGGGTCATTCCTAGCCAAAGGAAACCCTAGCCGACATAAACCACCTTGTGGATTGGCCTAGAGTAGGCAGTCGAGCAACCTTCAATTTTTGGCTGTAGATATTTCAGTACCGTTTGTTTTTATTTCTTTCCCAACCACTAGTGTTAACATTTGCTTAAACATAAGATTCCATTCAATGTTAAAATATTTATTACCATTTTTAATTTCAACGTTAACCTTATTAAATTTTTAAATTTGAATTCATTTGACTTATTTTATATTCGAAAACTTCAAATGTTAATAACATTTCTATTTGAGCTTCGATTGCAAAACTTTATATATGAAAGTTGATCAGAAAATCACCACGAACACAATGTGTAACTTTCGTAGCTTAATTCTGACACTTGCGTAATTTCCATTTTTAGCCTTATTTTAATTTATTAATTTATTATTGATTTTTACGGGGAATTATAAGGGGCTAACATGTCCATTGTGGTGTAAATCCTAACATCTATACATGAGCATATCAAATGTGTATACCTTGTCTTGGTATGAACACAAATATGTGTATATGATACATACATATAAAATATAATATAAATTACATAAAATAAAACTTTATTTATTATTTTATTTAATAGAAAATTTAGAAAATCTCTAAATGAATTAGACTATATAGGCCCATTAAAAGACCCTATTAGGGAAAATAAATTGAAATTGACCCAATTCCTCCATTGCGGGCTGGCCCAGTTCCAATAATGGTATTAGAGCCTAATAGCCTATGTGGTCTAAATTAGTCATAGTAGAGTTAACTAATTAAACTTACAACCTAGTTAGTAGGGTGTCTAAGAAAGGTAGTGTTTTGCTTGGATTATTGGGAAATCAAGTATTATTCCTACCTAGCTTTTTGGCTTGGCACGTACAGTTATGTGAGCCCAAACGTTGCCTTTAGTAGAAAAGGTTTAATCTGAATTGGGCCTTGGGAAACTTCACGATTCTTATGAAATTAAAATAAAAGTTTTAAATTTAAAGATTGAATTTAAAATAAGAAAAATATTATAAATGTAAGAGTATAGATTTTCAAATTACATTAAAATTTAAATAAAATTTTTAAATCTAGAAGTTAAATTTAAAATAAAATACATATTATAAAATTTAGAATATAATATTTTAAAATGTTTGAAAATGTTATAAAATAAATTTTAGAACTATTTTTTATTAATAAGATTAATAAAATAAATGAATTAATTAAATAAGTTAATTAATTAAATATATATACATGGATAATATATATAACGATATATTATATATTGTCTTGAATTGTTTAAGACAATATGAGTATACAATGTGTGTATGCAAGTATTTGAAATTAATAAAATTTAATTAAAAATATTTAATTAATTAGTCAAAATACATACCTACATACATACATATATATAAATGATATATGTGTATTAGGTTGTAGTATATACGGTCAATATAATATGTTATAATTAACCAATATAATAATCGATTAAAGTGTTAATTACTTAAATTAATTAAACAAGATTTAATTAATATAATGTTGTACATAAAAATATTATATATGTTCAATAAAGAATAAAGTTAAATAATAATAAAACTTATATAATATAAATGCATAAACCAAAGGTGGAACATTAATGAAACACTAAATAGACTTTAGGAATAAATACATACGTAAAAGTACGTATACCGTGATTTATGATGTGTCTGACACTTGAATCAAATTTCATAAGAAATACATTATTCCATAAGTCGACATCACTTGATATAAATGTATTGAAGATTATGAATCATTAATTTGAAGTTGTCATCTACCATTTATACATTAATTAATTATTTGCATACACTCTAGATGTCGAGAAAAAAAAGCTAGAGATGTTATGTGTAGTGTCATTAATATATTGAGTAGACGAGGTAAGATAACTATATGTATTTGTTGAGAAAACTTGATATACATATATTATACTTAAGTTATCATGAAATGGTTGGTACGAGTGAATAATTTCATTCCATTGTTAAGCAAACTCAAGGTCGAAATGAGATTAGGACAAAGAACCATGGGTTATGAGTTGTATATGATACAACCGATAAGGTATTATCTATCATTTATGGGTCTATGACTTGTATAGCAAACTCAAGGTCATAATTCCAAGACAAATGAGTCTAACACCCACTAGGGAAGTTGAAATTCTCCTATGTTTCATCTTAGGATTTTGAGAAACATAAAAAATCTAGTATGAGCCTTATTAGAAAATGAGTTAGCAACATTTAACCTTTTTAATCTTATAAAAACATCTGCTATGTATAAATTAGAATAATATACATCAATAAATTTGTGCATTAATTATAATTGATAAAATGTTTATCAGTTAAAAGATATACAAAGGAACTGAATTGATGATTGACAAATAGAAACATAAAATGTGCTTACTAGTAAATATTATTTGCATGTTATTGTTTCAATACCCATGCAAGCGCCAAATTTTGTAACTACTAAATACATTTTTAATTGGTCATTTACATGTTCATTTCCCCAAGACTATGTATTTTCATTTATGAGTTTCGAACTCTAGAAACAATACGTGAATATAGATGTTTGATCCATACTCGATGGCATATAAATGTTATATGCAATTCATAATGTATGAAACCTTGATGAAATTGGTTCATTTGAAATAAGCAAATCAACAGTGTTAGATCATGTATTCAATATGTTGATTAAATGCATCAAGAGACCAAAATCTATTGTGTAGCGACCCGTAAATTCGAACACTTCGTCTTCGAATATCATAATGTTTGTATAGTTAAGTGTTATAAATGTGATTTTATAACCTTGTTAAACATATTTTAAATAATGAATAATAGTAAGAAACATGTTTTGGTAAGAAACATGTTTTGGAAATTTGTTTACAAAAATATATACTTCGAAGAAATATCGATAATGTGATCGAAAAATCGGTTTATCGATAAACAACTTTTAAATTGATATAAATGTTTGAATTCTTTCGTACTAAGCTAACAAACATATGAACACATTATGGACTAATTAACACACTTTTCTTCATAGAGTAATCATAACATGCTAGAAGCTTCTAATGGATAACAAATATTTGTGTGTAAGGGTAGTTTAATCATTTGCTAAAGGTAAGAGGTATAAAGGAGTAGTGATTGGCATGTGGAGGGTTGAGCCTTCCATTGCATGATGATGGGTGAAGGAAAGGGTAGTAAATACCCACATGAAGCCTATATAAGTGGGTGTGCACCTCTTTGAAACTCTTTTGTTAATTTACAAAAAAAGCAAACTCTCTTTATATCTTTCTCTACTAAATTTCCTAGAAGAAAATAATTTCAAAACAACTCCAAATCAACTCAAACTTAGATTAGAGCCTTAGGACAACATCACAACACCTTACATCAAGTTAGATCTTGAAGAACCAAAGCCAAGCTCCCACCATCATCTTAGGCCATGAGCAAATATAAGTAATATTGCCTTAAAATCAAGTGAAAAAGCTAGGTGAAGATAGGGAATGAGGTGTTAGTAAGATTGAGTTAGGAAGTGGTTGCTTGAGCTTGTTTATTCACTTTCTTATGAGTGAGCTAACTCATTATCTTGAATGGAAATATATTGTAATGACCCGTAAATTTCAACAATTTAATTTGTTTATTTGATAGGATTTTTGTAATTTATTTTAGTAGAAATTATAAAAGGGGTAAATAAATATTAATATGAAGGCTAAAATAAATTATGTAAGTGTTGACTTAAAAACCTATTTATAGAAATTTAAATAAAATCCAAATGAATTAAGTAGGAAAAAGATTCTTACCTGGATATAAAATTTAATATGAGAAATTTATGAAAGTATTAATTTGATTTAATGCAATAAAGGATTGTAAACGGTAATTGGAATAAATTAAGGAATCATATTTGTGCAAGTTAATAATTTATGACTTGGATGAAATTCCAATTCAATTAAATCATTTAAATGTTATGATTTGATTTTAAATATGAAGAAAAACAAATGTAAGGATTTGGTTAATATATATGTCATTCATTCAGGGTATTGAATAAAAATTGGAAATCCAATTTTAATTAATGATAATAACGTTGGTATTAGTTAATAAATTTAATTTTAATGTAGTGCCCATAAATGAATGAAATGAAATGAATGAAATGAAATGAATAAATGTAAATGCATTCTAGGTTATTTATCGAATAAAGGAAGATATTAAATTTATTAGTGTAATATAACATTGATTAACCATAAATGGGAATAAATTTAAAGAATTATGTTAATGCAAGTGGATCATTTATAAACTTAAATGAAGCATTCCAATTTAATAGAGTTATTCGAATGTTATGACTTATTTTAAAGGTAAAAATTGGATTTAATCGGAATTTGTTATATTTGGTTTAAATAGGAAAGGAGTATACAAAAGTAATTGTGAATAGTGAAGTAGCAACTGTAAATGGAAGAATTGAAACATTGGGCAGTAAACATTGAATAAATTAATAGGAATAAATGCCAACATTGAATTGTTATAAATGTAATTAAATATTACAAGTGTGTGAAACGTAAAGATAAGGGTTAAGAGTTGTTGGAATGGGTATATTAAAATAATTATAAAGTATAGATGTAAATATTTATAGAGACATGAATTTATTTGAAGGAAAATAATTGGTAAAAAGGGGTTTGGACTAAGGAAATGTTATTGATTGTTTTGAAACCTTAATTAATATGGGAAATTAATTTAATATAAGCAAAAATGCAAATATTGAATTAACCAGTGAAGCAATAATAATAAATAGTAATCAATTCAAAATTTGGTAACCCATTTTTCAAATTTATGACAATAGTGTTGGTATAAGCTATTGATTTTAAATTGACAGTGCGATACCAATTAATAGATGGGAAGTGATTGCGAGGTATTAATGAAAATTAAATAGGATGAAATTCAAATTATATAACAATAGAAATGTGAAATTGGAAAATGTTAAAGTGTCTGGATATATATATATTAAAATAAATGGTACCCAGGATGGTAATATGATAAATAGTGAATTTAAGAATGGGAATCAGAATTTATTTATATGGGAACTTAAAGTCTAATAAGTGAATTTAATTACAATTAAATGAGATTTAATATAGTTAAATAATTTGTTATTTGAAATAAAGATAATATGAGAAAGTTGTGTGATAATTTTGAATTCAATATTTAATCCATCTATTTAACAATAATAAATGGAAAGTAAATTTAATTTGATTATTGGAAATTTAATTTATAATTTGATGAAAATGATGAAATTTGGGAATTTCTAAATGTTAATTCGACAAGTTAAATTTTGTTAAATTTGTATAGGTGATTGAAAAATTTATAATAATAAGAATCGTCAATTATCAAAGAGGAATGGAAAATTTGATTTAATTAACTAATTTTTTTATTTATTAATTAATATAAAAATAGCCATTTTTGTCACGGACTCGGATTTCGACGAAACCGGTTTCATCGGATCCACATCAGTGAATTATTGTAGGGTTTCAAGTTTTGTAGCGATCGGACCTTTCGTTTGATCGTACGAACGCGAAACGCCTTGAAATCGATTTAATTGAAATCAATTTGAAATCAATTTGAAAATATTGATTTCAGCATAACTTCTGCATACGATCGAATTTGGACGTGAAACTTTTTCCATCGCGTTTAGAATATTTTAAATTACCTATTTTTCTATATGGGTTTGCCCAATTTCGTTCCGGGGTCAGAACGGGCTTTTTGGGCCACATTAGCGTTAACACGTTGGTTTATCGGATGTATCTGTTCGTTTCAACCTCGCCTATAAATAGGTTGTTATAAACCCTAGCCCATCTATTCTCATTTCTGTATGCGTTCATTTTCTCCAACTCATCTTCTTCCAATGGCTGAAACCCTAGATCCAATTTCAATTTCAAAAAATCAAATCAAAAGTCGAAAATTCAAAATTCTCAGAAAATTCCAAAAAAAATATATGTTAATGCTCTCGACGAGCGTAATTCAGTGGTGCAATTCGTTTTTCGATTCGGGTTTCGGTTTGATCAGAAATTGGCTCGTTTGTCTCGGCCGTTCGTTTTCGCTTTGTGATTCAACGGTGGATCTACGTCCTTAGGTCGATCGGGAAGCATGGATGCGTAGAGGAGGACGAGTAGGTTCGATCTATGTGGTTAGTTCGTCGCGATGGTGCTTGGAATCGCCAGAAACTGGCTCAAAAGGGGGCGGTGGTCGCACGTGCAAGGGGGCACCGGAGGTGGCCGGTCGGCCTGAGGTGGGGCGCCTCGGCGAGGCCAAGGCGATGGAAGTCCCTGATCGGTGGCAGATGCTTCGAGGCGGTAGCGAAAATTGAAGGAAATTAGGTTGGTGGCGGCTGGAAGAACATCGCGTACGCGATGTTACAGGAGAAGCTAGGGTTCGGCAGCTTGCGTGGCGCGTTTCTATTGGTCCGTGTTTTAATTAATTGTTGTTTATTTTATTTTAATTTCAAATGTTATAACATCGATAACTTTCACATACGATATCCAATTCGCACGCGGTTTTCTCCGCTAGGTTTGTATTGAAATTCCGGACGCTTTGACGCTGGGTTGGACAGATTTGGAGACCGTCGAGTTTTTGGGTTTAAATCGAACTTAAAATTCGATTTAAATTCAAAATGTGAGTGTTTTAACCCACTCACAACTTTTAGAATTTCTTATGTTTGTTAATATGACTTAAGATATGAGTAAAAATTTATTTATGATTGTTTAGCATGTTTTATTCATCATCTCAGTTAATTCGCATTTATTTAATTTAACTGTTAATTTATTTTATTTATTGCATATAGATTGACAGTTAGAATTTATTTATTGCATATAACTTCTAGTTCAATAGTTATTAAATTTATTTATTTGCATATAAACTGCTGGTTTAACATTTATTAAATTTATTATTGAATGTAAAACTGTTAGTTAATACCTGTTATTTATTACCTGTATAATTTATATGCTCTATATCGATGATTGTTTAAATTGGATGATGATTGCAAATAATGGTTGATGATTGATATTTGGATGAATGGATGCTATATTTATATTGTATAAACTGCAAGTCATCATGCATTTTTATTTCATTCAGGATTACGGTTTGAAATGATACACAACCGCATTTTTATTTTAAATTGCGGAATGAAATGATAAACATCCGTATCACTTGACCATGGGGTAGAAAATTTTATACAGGCACCGCGGTATATATATAAAATTATTTTTGAAAAAAATTTCTGTGGTTTTGTAAAGCTATATATATGGCTTATGGGAAATTGATTTGGTTATTGATAAAGGTTATTTATATAGAGTAATTTCCGGTTTTTAAGCTTTGTATAAATTTTGATTTGAAGTATAAAATAAAGTTTGATTTTTTAAGATCAAATACGATTAAGCATTTATTTAAAATTTAATTTCTTGAAGTTCTATCAACTTAAATGAGAATAAGGTTGGAAGACGAATATTAAGTTAAATTGGAATTAAATAAAAAGTTAGAATTTCTAAAGGATATGATCTTATAACTTGATTTTTGTGTAGAGTGATTTAAATGAATATCAGGTTGATTTAAATGAATATAATAAATTGAAAGATTTTCCAGTTATGTGAAGTTAAAGTTTTTCTTAAATTATATTGAATTCATTAAGTAAATATTTCAAGTCTAAATAATAAGTAAATGAATTTAATATATATGGGATTTGTCAAATGAGTTTGTTTTTGAAATGGTGAAATATTTAAAGCTTTGAAACATAAGAATTGAAATGGTATTTGGTAGTTTAAATCGATATTTGAAATTGATTTGTGAAATCTAAAGAAGCTATTTTGTTTTATAAAAGTAATTTAATATTTAACCATTTAAGAGATGGAAACTTGTTTCAAGGTTATGATTTTCAAGGTAGTATAATTTGAAATTATTATATTCAAGAGTTTTGATTTCAAAATATTTACTTTGAAAACCTATGATTTTGGAAAAGAATATATATTGGAAAATAAAATGACATTATATTGGTTTGGGCCTAAATGATATCGTATTGATTTGGGGTTTTTAAAAATATAAACAATATCGTATTTATATGGGTTTAAAATGGATATTTTATTCTGGTTTTAAAGTATAATTATTTTAAATGACCGCGGTGTTATAATAACGTTTGGTTGTTGAAGAGACCGGGATCGGAAGTTGTCATACTCTCTGCCAACTTCGAAAATCACTTTAACAACCGTGTACGCAGTGGAGATTCTAGAATGAAGTAGGTTGGTGGAGGCGTTTCCTGCAAGGTAAATACGTGGACCCGACTCCCGTGAGTTGGCATAAGGTGGCTAAAACAGGAGCGGTTCTCGGGCCAATGAGGTCATTCCTCTGATCGAACGCACTCCTTCGATACTATACTCTGACTTTGGATTGATTCGGTGGCCACTATTGATTTCTTTGATTTGGGGGTGTTAGTTCGAGGTGGACGGTAGCTGCGGCTACGCGTTACCACCAGCCTGGATAGCAATTGGTATATCTACCCTGGCATTGCCTATTTGTGCCGTGTCACCTACCCTGTCGAGCCTTGTACGAGTTTGGATTTCTCCCGTAGCCCGTGTGGTATCCTCTGGTGGCTTCCCGATCAGGAGGGACTATGATATTGGATGGACTACTGGGACTATTACGTGTTAAGGTGGAAATGTAAAGCCTTAATGCTATTTAAAAGTATGTTTATTTTACTATAGACACTATTATAATAGCGAAATATACTACATAGTAAATAGTTTAACGGATCCTTAAGAGATGTAAATCCCGAGCATCTTTTGAGTTACTACTCATATTTATTTCTGTTAATTTAACTTACATAAGATCCTTTAGTTCTGACTCGAGTGTTTTGTCTTTTCAATTCGCTCGGGTCAGTCCGAGCGTTTCAGGATTTGAAGACTTTATTTCTGGAGGACGAAGATGAAGATTTCATTATTATTATTATTATATTATATGGTTCCACTACACACTGTATTCCGCTGCATTGGTATTTATTGGTATGTGAACTCTGATATTTATTGTATAAAGAAGAATCAAATGTTTTGTAAACAGTTTTATGAACTGTATATTATTTATTATATTTTATCCTTCCGCTGTGAGATTCTGTTTAGTTTTTTTCTCTTCTCTATTTTTCTTATTTACCCCATAACAATCCGCCCTTCCGTATGGTTTGAATTGGCACGTGTGTCGATTTAAAGCGTGCGAAAAAGGCGGGATGTTACATATATTGTGTATATTTTCTTATGATTGTTTATTTTTTTGTGATTGAATGAATACCGATATATGTTGTAATATTTATTCGATTCTTTCTTGGAAAGAAAATGACATATGTAATCCACACATATGGACTTGAATGAACCTGTATGGCATGTATAATAGTCTTAAAACAAAGCAAATAAGTTGTAGTTGAACATAGATTTGAATTGGACTTGGATTTGGAAGTGTTCTTATAGCGATAGTCGTTATAAATGCACTTAGGAATTGCCTTATGTTTGACAGTTTCTAAGGAAATTTATAGGGAGATTCTTAGGGCTTTCTTGCTAGATTTGTGATGTATATTATGTATGCTAGCTTCCATAAAAAGTTTGGATGATGAAATGCTAAGTAACATATCGAAAAGTGGCCAAATTTATACTTATGCAAAACTGCTCTATTTGGCCCTTGTTTTTGAACTTCAAATGTTTGAAAGGGACTTTAAATAAGTATTTTTGTCTAATTCCTTTAAAAGTGTTTACTAACTCATATTAGAGTGTTTTAAAAGCCGTTTAAGATTTTTAAGTATTTTTAAGAATTGAATTTAAAAGAAAAGCGTTTACTTTTAAATATATGGAAAACATGGTTTTTCAAGTTTCAAAATGTTTTATTGACTTATTATTTTAAAGTGATATATTGAATCAATGTTTTAAAACTCATTAGCAATATTTTAAAGTATTTTAAAAGTATTTTTAAATATATATAGTTTTTATAAAATCAGTTTATTATTTTATTAAAGTATAAATATCTTATGTTATATGTTATCTTTTAAATCATTTTATTAAATATCTAGTTTTATAAATAAATTATATGTATCGTTTTAAAAAGGGTTTTGAATTATAAACCAATGGTTTAGAAAGAGGTTAGGAATTGCTTAGTGGCTAAACTATGTTTTGGTTTGCTTGCTTGAAAAGTAAACAACTATGCTTAACACTAAAAATTGAGCGAGGTAGACTTCTCTATTTGTGAGAGTTAAGATTAATGTTCGAGTAGGAATAAAAGAAATAGTACTCTAACCTACTAGCTCCCCTCTTGATCAAAGAATAGTTAAGTTGGAATGTCGGAAATGTGTTAATTATGTTGATTTCTTACTCGTTCGTGGAAGTCATAAATACTATACTTAACACTAAAAGATGACGAGGTAGACCTGTCTATCTGTAAGAGTCAAGAATGAAGTTTCTAGGTAAGGCTTTGATATGCATTTAGTGATCAAACTTACCTGGCTTCACTCCTAATTGAGGGACTGCATAGTTGGAATGTCGGAAATGAGATAAATATACGAACCTTGATTTCTATAAGCAATCGTTTTTAATTGGATAGTCGATTAGTCGACTATCAAACTTGACCAAATATAACTTAGGAAGTATCTAAAAGCTTCATGTTTCATACCCTTTGAGAACCAGAATTGAGTTTACTGGAAACTAATTGATTGATTTTGAAGAGTCCAAGATCGGCAAGTGTTTTACTAACCGAATACAACTTTGGAACTATTATACAAGTATATGTTTGGAAGCAGTTGTGAAGTGGAATGTTATAGAGATGAAATGTCTATTCTAAGGTTAAGTCCATGGGAGAGATCATCATTAACATTTAAGACTAATGTTATAGAGTTTAACTATCTATCCTAATATTAAGTCCAAGGTAGAGGTCAGTATTTGTATTTTTCAAATGGGCTTGTGGAGATCCATGGACTGTTCGAGATGTTGGGATCCTTATGGAGATTTGTGTTATGTTCGAGTGATGAATACTCATGTGGGAGATGTCGAACGTAACCTCGACATCAAAATTAACAAAAAACAAAGTAGGAGCATAGCTAACGGGGTTTAGCTAACCCATAGGATATATTACATTTGAATCTAGAGTATGCTTATCAATGTTGCTAGTGGGAGTTGAAGATATCCAACATCACATGTTTGGGCATGGACCAGGTATGTTTACCTTAGTGGTATTTTTATCTAGAGATATACGATGCTCGGAAGGTAGTTTCTAACCCTTGTTAGGAGGCTGGCATCAGTTGTTATGAGGATATCTTCAATGGAAAGTCCATTAACAAACGTACCTTACTAGTTTTGATTGTACCATTAATATCATTGTGGTGTGATCAATGTAAGCATCACAACTATTTGATTTGATTTATATTCTACACTCTAGACATTATCTAATATATCGTTATATTAACTTAATGGATAGTTCGTTTCTTTTGAGGAGAAAGTTGTTATGGGAATCCATACGGTCTCAATATTTATTGTTGCATGTTGCATATATCTTGAGTTTTCTCATACCAGACTTATGTATGACATGTGGTTTTTGTCTTTCCTAAATTCCTCGTATAATCTTTCGAGTGGGTTGAGCAAATAAGGTTTTACTTTGGATGCTTCAGAGTTCAGGAGGCAAAGTGGAGGATTTCATTATGTATCTATTTATATTTTTTGTGCACTGTATTATGTATGTATATTATCACAATTGTGAGGACAAACAGTTATAACTATCTAGGCTAATGATAGTACTTAGGTTTTATGACTTTGAAATTTTTGTATTTGGAGAAACCCTTTGTATTGTTCTTTGGTAAAACCTGATTTATTTATTAGCTTGATTTTAATTTCGTGATAATTATTTGGGAAATAATTATGGGAATTTGAGAATTTAATTAATTAAATTAAAGCAATTGGAAGATTTTGGTGTTATTTAATAAAAGATAGAATTGTTTAGAATGTTTAATTCAAAATTTTGGTGGAATAGGAAAGTAATTATTTTAGCCTCTTGAATGAAATTATTTTGATAAGATAATGTGAATTTTTAGTTGTAGAAAACAATTGGAAAATATTAATGAATTTTAAAGTGTAGAAATCTCATTTTAAATCATTATTCGGATTTTATGTAAAATATGATAGATAAAGAAATTAATGAATGTTTAAAATTTATATCTAAATTAAAAAGTGCGCATTTTGGAATTTTGAGTTGTGATGGTTTTATCCTTAAGTTCATAATTAAAAGGGTATAACTCTTTAAAAATATGAAGAAAGGCTTTTTAGTAAAATTAGAAAGAAAATATGGTTCCTTTGATTTAAAAAGAAATGTAAATAGAGTCTTATTGGGTTAAGCCCATTAACAAAGTTAACAAAGAAGAGTTTTTCTTCTCAATTTAGTTTGTACGTTCATTACTGTAAAATTCAGTAAACTAAAGAAGGAAAAGCTCTAGTATGCATTTCAAACCTAGTTATATCTTCAAAAATTAATTAGAGAAAAATATCCAGAAATTCCGATAAATTCAAGGTAACTTCATCTTCTCTAATTAAAGCTTTTAGAACCCTCAATTTCACATTTTGGTTGTTTTAGTAATCTCTATTGCACTGTATGTATTTTTGGTTTAGGGCTTTGTTAAAATTGAAGAAGAGGGCTACTATAATAGGTTTGAATTGTGTTAACTAAGAAAACCTAGGTGAGAATTCTGCACGGTTATCTTTAAATATGATTGCGTACAATTGTTCGTTGAACCTGAGTATATGGTTGAATGGTTGATAGTTTTTGTCTAGTAGCTAAAAACTCTATAAACCCTCTCAAAACGAAAATTTTAATATCCTATATCTTCTAACATTGATACATGTTTGATATCCTATGTTGTGTTTATATATAGCTTTGAATTTATGCCTTTGTAAGTAGTAAATAATGGTCGGAATCACTAAAAACATCACTAGAGAGAGGATCGGAATGATGCTTGAAGACGAGCTCCAAATATGCTTGCATAGCAGTGCTCTGGTGGAGGTCGACCGTTTGTCAATTCCTGGAGCCTGTTTCCAGGAATTTGTTCTATAATTTTGTTGATTTTCTTGAGTTTGATCATAATAGATATATTAATTCAAATTCATTTAATACTCGAATTTGATAAAAGTAAAAGTATTAATGTGTGTGTATGTATATATGATTTTATAAAAGTATATTATAAACAGATTTCAAAGGAAGAAATTTATAAAGTATATTGATACACACACATACACAATTCACTTTAGCTTTAAAAATAACTTATAGCTTATATAAATCATATTGATATTTTTTTTCTTTGAAATTTCTAGTTTAAAAGAGATAAAGTATTTTATTAAATCTAAGAAGCAAACTATTTCTTTTATAATAATTTATTCGATGGATTTTTGTGGAATTTAGCTTTCAAGCTATGTATTTCGTTTTCAAATAAAATAAGAAATATACTTAAATAGTTTAGTAATAATAAACGGTTATGCGATATTAATTATCACTTAATTGCTTAAGTATAGAGAAATTTACTAACTAATATTAAATACCTTAGCAACACTAAGTGATTATGGGACACGAGTGTTACTTTAATAGTTACTATTTGAAGAGTATATACCACATTAGGATTAAATAGTATCTTGGAGAGCGTATTATTTTTATAATTCACTACATTCGTTAGTGCATTCGGTAGCTTGACCTTGTAGGCTAATTGTTCGCCCTAATGGCTTGACTGTAGTGGTCAGACTCTGAATAGTGGTATTCGTTTAGTTCAAGCCCTATACCACTGAGCCAGTGGTCTGTACCATGGGCTATATTCGATATCATGGCGCTTGCACCATCCGTTAGTAGGTGTGGCACCTCAGTATTGCGATAGTAAGTACATTTGGACTGTAGGAGTTTATCAGGCCAATCTCTAGGAACATTTCATACCTGTATCCGCTTAGAAGAAAGCAATTTTCACTATGAATAATCAATGGGTAAAAAAGATATATATATATATATAATCCGTTATTTTGATTGGCCTGCCTTTATGCATCGCTTTGTTGACTCGCTTTCATGTAGTCGTTTGATTAGACTCGCTCGTGTAACGACCGGGTATTTCGTGCCATTCGCATCCGCACATGTCAGACTTGAATTGCTCAAAGTACCAGATTGTTAATTTAAATTTGGCAAAACTCAGCATATACAGTAAATAAATAAATCACGGAATCACAGACACAGAGTATTACGATAATAATGTAGCGAAATAGATAAATAGTAGTTCATGAAGCTACAATATAAACAACAGAGTTTGAAATAAAATACAACAGAACATCTTAGATATAATGTAGTCTCGACTACAAACAGATGACAAGTCTAAACAAAACCACTGGATAGCTGAAAGCCAAATAGATACAGATGGATCTCCAAGTGAATTTCCAACTCCAAAGGCGAGTCTCAAATGATGTGACACTCGGTCTGACCCGAGCGTAAAGCAAAACACAAAACACTTGAGTCAGGATTAACATTCCTATATCAATAAATCCAACTCAAGTGAAATATCAACTGAAATACAAGTAACACAAAGGATGTTTGGGATTTTCATCCTCCAAGGATCCATGGAACTATCTACTATGTAGTAATATACGCCATTATAATATGTCTATAATAAAGTAAACTATTAAAATAGCATTAAGGAGTTACCCATATCCCCCTTAACACATTTTTATATATTCCCATAGTCTATGCAGTACCATAATTCCTCCGTAAACTGGAGGGCTATCAGAGGGCACTTCGTAGGTACGGTACAAAACAAATTCGTAGAAGGCGCGATAGGGCATGCGACAAGGCACTCGAGGCAATGTCAGGGTAGATTTACCGTTTGTGGATCCGGACTGGTGGTAACGCATAGCAGGTACTACCTCCCACCTCATGACACACTCCCAAATCGAAGTAAGCACCCAATCAATTACAAAAGCAATAGAATGGTATCGCAGAAATGTGCCCGATCGGAGGAACGACCTCACTTGGCTCGGCATGGCTCCTGTTTTAGCCGCATCAAGCTGACTCACGGGAGTTAGGATCACGTAAATACCATATAGAATTGTCCGCAAACCATTCTACTTTATGCTGGAATCTCCACCATGTACACGTTTGTTAAAGTGGTTTTCGGTATTGGCAGAGAGTATGACAATATCCGATCCCGATCTCTTTAACAACCAGTTATTATTATAACACCATGGTCATTTCAAAATAGTTTTAACTTCAACCCAAAATATCATTTTCCATTTCAAAACCATATCAATACAATATCATTTCCATTTCAAATACCATTTCAAAAAATCATTTCACTTTCAAGGTCATAACACTTTCGAAACCAAAACACTTGAAATTACAACAGTTTGGAAAGCATAACACTTTGAAATCATAATACTTTGGAAAACCATAACCTTGAAATCATAACTTCCACCATTTAAATAGTTTAGATATAAATAATAATACATAATGAAATAGTTTATAAAATGTTTATATAAAATAGTTTATATTAATATAGTTTATATTTAAAATAATTTATAAAGTAAGATATAATTTAAAAATACTTTATATAATAAAATAGTTTCCTCAAATTTCACATATCGATTCAAATCAATTCGAATTCCAAAATTCCAATTTAATTAAATTTCAATTCTTCAACTTTGATTCAATCCAGTTTCTCAATAAATCATTTCAAATTATATCGATTTCAAATACAGATTTGAACCACAAAATAAGCCATTTAAATTCCAATATATTTCAAAGCTTTAATATTCAAACATTTTCAAAATTAGATTTGATAATCTCATATATATCAAAATTTAACTTCTTTATTATTTAGTTTTGAATTGTTTACTTAATAAATCCAATATCATTTAAATAAAACCCCAAATTACAAATAAACTAGATATTTCCTACAATTTATCTAAACTTGAAATATTCATTTAATTACCTTAAACAAAAATAAAGTTAAAAAATCGTGTCCTTTAAAGTCTCAATTTTATTAAGTTTCAAATTTATTTAATTAAATAAAGTTCTTAATTAAATACATTTTCAAACATATAAATTTAAATATCTAAAATTTAAACCCTTATAAAATAAATATACATATAATATCTTGAAATCAATGTTCATTTAAACCAAAATATTCCTTTCAAAACCTTGGAAATCATTTCAATATATATATATATATATATATATATATATATATATATATATATATATATCGAACAACAGTGTCTGTATAAAATTTACTATCCTATGGTCAAGTAATACAGATATTTATCATTTCAATCCGCAATTTAAATATATATATGGGTATATATCATTTCAACCCGCAATCCCAAATTCAATTCAATGAAAATCGCTCGGGTTTATCATATTAAATCATAATGATTTTCTCCTATTCTACAGATCATTCAGGTATGTATCACTTCAACCCATAGGGAATTCTACACTAACAGGGAACTTGCAGAGTGATAACAAATATGATAATAATATAATAGGCATATATACAAATATAAATAGCATATAATATAAATAACAGTACATGGTGTCATATTCCACAGGTGAACAGTTACAGATAATAGCATATATAACAATTTAAATAACTACAGCAGCATATTTTAATTGTCGTTTCAATTGAAATAAAATTTAATAAATACAAGGACGTTAATCGTGAGTGATTTCTCACCTTTCGAGGCTAGAGATGATTTGACGATTAAATGAGCTATGAATCCAGGCACGAATTTCAAAGCAAGGCTAGATTGGCACGAATTCGACGAACAAAGCGAAGCTGGAAATTCGAAGCTGAGAAAATCAGATCAACACTGGATTGAAGAAGATCAATGGTATAAGCGAGCTTATATATAACTATATATACTATATATAAATATCATATACGACTTATGATTTAAAATAAGCAAATAACTTATAAAATCTATATGTATACACATATAAATACACATCAAATGCAAATTTAAAACTTACCCATATATATATATAACTATATAAATTCAATATTTAATTGAAAGCTTATATTAAAATAAAGATCTATTCATATCAGTGTTAAAAAAATTTGCTTCATACAAAATACTACCTTAAACTTCGAACACATTAACTTCAGTACAATATCATACTCATGCAAGCGTTAATAACAAATATAAAATCAATGTTCAGTAAAACCAATATATTACTTTTCCCAATACCATATATATATAGTACTAATAAAATAAATATGATGTAAGCCTATTATCTATATATAGTAACCATATATATATATATGATTTCATGCAATAAAAAAAACAAAAGATGCTAATATATATACGACAGCTTCAATATATATATATATATATATATATATATATATATATATATATATATATAACACTGCACTATATATACAGCAACAACCTATTGCACATATATATAGAAACCTGGTATACAACATATTCAACAACTGTTTACATCAACTTTCAAATACCGACCTATACTTTATAACATATACAGTATAAACTTTATAATATGCTAAATATTATTTATATGTATTTACAAACTCATATAGTAAATATAATAAGAGCAAATATAGCTTATATACACTGTAATATCCACATTGCACTTTATAAACTTACTTTATTAAGACTAATGTATGTTGTACTATATTATAAACTTACTTATATAACAATATACATATTTTACTTTATAAACTTTCTTTATTAAAACTAATGTATGCTTATAGATATAGTGCTTATATAAAATCTTATATATGTATAAATCTTTATAAACCTTATATACATACTGTATACTATAGATCACCAATATATACTTATTTGTTTATAAAGGAACAGCCGGAACATACTAAACGAGCCAGTATGTAAAAGAAAAATGTATATATTTCCCTCTAAATATATATATTTAAAATCACAGTGAATATATATATTTAAGACATATAATGTATAACTTATATTGTGAGACATGGTAGCACAACAAGTGTATATATATAATACACGTTCAAATATAAACATATTAGCTTTCCAATTCATATATAAACCTAGAATATTGTATAACTAATATTATATAAACTACACAACATAAAATTTGAAACTAACTTACCTATACTTACATATTATAACAGTAGACAATATATATAAACAGTCTAAGAAAAACACACACACACACACATATATATCACGAAAATATATACTAAACAACAAATATAAATACATTATATCATAAAGGAGGAGGAAGTTGTACCCGAAAAAGTGGCGAAAGGAGGTAGCAACTGTTTGGGAAGAGGGGAGGCTGGGTGACAGTGCATCGTTATGGAATTTGGGAAGAGGAAGGGGAAAGGAGATGAGGAGAGCAAGGATGATGAATGTGCAGTGCATGGATGACGTGGTTGGTGAAAGCTTAGTGGCGTTCGACGCCCGAGGATGAAAGAGGGGATGGGCGGGTTGCCGCCGTGGAGGGAGATGTAATAGTGGGCGGTGGAACAAGCGGTGATGTGAGGGTGCTTTCGGTGGAAGTGGTGGATAGTCGGTGAGACAAGAGAGGAAGGGAAGGTCGATGGAGAAATGGTGGAAGGTGGCTTGGGTTTGTGTCTGACTATGGGAAATTGGGTGGCAAAACGTGGGCACGACATTGGTAAGTTAGCACAAAAGAGGTAGAGAGGAAGCAGCTGTATTTTAAATAAGAACTTACGTTATCAAATTCTCGAAGCAGAAGGGGTATGACACAGAGAGACAACCAAGCATGATTGAATTCAGGAATTATAAATGAAGAAGATGACTGTTCAGTTCTCGACCGTTGGCGAATTTTAATGGACCCAAAGATCAAATGTTGAAATTTCATGATCGGTACGGCTACCCGTTTCGCGATTTTCGTTGCGTAACGGTCACCGAAATATAGGGATGAATATACAATGGAGAGTAGCATGACGAGACAATCAAAATGGTACACAAATATCAGTGTATGACCATCCTATCAAAAGTCGATATTCGGTACTGAAAATTGCTACAAATTCGCTGAAAATAAGGTAAACGAAGCTAGAGAAGTCCAAATTTGGTGAAATGAAATATGACGTCTCACTCAGAAGATAATTTACAAATTTATTATATAAAAATATTCAAGTTTGGAAAATATTTTATTATCATCAATATTAACTGATTTAAATTGAAATAGAATTACACAATAAAAATAAACTTCCGTATTTTCGAATGAAAATGTACCAATTGCTATGTTTAAATAGAGGTATTCTAAATATTAAGTTTTTATTTTCTAAATTCAATCATTTAAAATTTCACAAAAATTCAGTTAATTAGGTTATTAAAACCATTTAAAATTTATGGGTCATTACACTCTCCCCCACTCAAAACTTTTCGTCCCTGAAAAGGTAGGAGGTATGTGATATCCCAGAAATTTTGGCAATATCAATTTAATAATCTGTATTTAAAATTAAATTGATTTGATAAATTTTGTTAATAAAATTTGACTTGATTTAATAATACAATTAAATAGATACTTAATTGGTGAATTTTATCTTTTAAAAGCTAATAAAATGCTTTCTATTTATAATGTATATGTATATATTTATATATATATATATATATATATTAAATAGATAAGTTTTGATTTGAAGTTTAATAAACAAATAAAATCTGATTTTAAATTTCTAATATACATTTTGATAATTTGGAAAATTATGATTTAATTTAATATAAGTTTCCAAAGCTATTTAATAAATAACTATATGGTTTGTAAGTACTTAAGGTAAATATTAATTTGTTTAAATTATATCTTAATTTAAGTATAAATTAATAAAAGGTTTATTTTATCTTCTTTTTAAATATAGCTGGATAAATATAATTTGAAATTATATATGGAAGTTTAAAATATAATTTACATATTAAACATTAATTCATTTAAATAAGATTAGTGATAAGTAATTTATAATTTCTTTTATAAATTATTTAAATAGATAAATATGTTATTTTCAAATAATAAGTATATAAATATAAATAGGTTTTAAAAGACAATATTATTGTTATTTTTAAATTAGATATGTTGATATAAATTATCTTTAAAATTGGATTTTAAAATTTATGATTGGATTTGAATTTGAATTAATTTTGAATTCAAAAGAATGAACATTTTTAAATAATTTGGATAAGCTTTCATTTTCTTTAAAAAGAGAATGCACATATACATTTACATATGAAAATAATTTATACATATATATAAGTATTTAACAAATAAAGAAAAGGGTTTTATTTACTTTTAAATTAAATAAAAACAAATAAAATTACTAATAAGACAAGTGTTAATATCTTAAGTGACTATTGAGACAAATGTGAACTAATAATCTACCCTATTTGACAAATGTAGTAATATAGGACAAGTGTCCTCTTAATTTTTGATTTTCTTTTAATTTATATATAAATCATTTTAACTTATATAAACACATACTTCATTCCCTCATTTTTCTTTTTAATCTTCATTTTCAAAAGCTAAGAAAACTTCAGTTGAATCAAAATTCAAAACAAATTAGTAACCAAACTCCTCAAAACCCAAAATCATGTTCAAATCAAAAATATGGAAATTTCTCCTCAAACCAAATATAAATCACAAGCCTGCATGTTTTAATCCTATAATCCACTGGAAAAATCAAGAGCATGCAAACACTTCCTCAAAACCAGTAGTTCATTTTCAAATCAAGTTTGCAAAGCTTTTCATCAACCTGTAAACAAATTTTCCAAAAGTAAATCTATAACCATTCTTCAATAACCTGGAATCAAACAAGAACAAGCCTGCATGCAAGCCATTTTTCAAATCAAAAACTCCAGCCTGCATGCAACTGCAGTTCTAATTAAAGCACTAAAGTTTTCAAAGGCATTCAAGTTTTAAAACAAAGAAGCATTCCAGCCTTAAAGTTTTCAAGGGAAAATCAGTTTATTTTAAAGTTCATAGGTTTTCAAGACTTTTCAAAATAAATCTGGAAGCTCTGCTTTTCATTTCTTTCAGGTGAGTAACATCACACTTTTAAAATCTTAATTTGATTCTGGTTCCATGTTAAGTTCAGGAATGTATGAGTGTTTGTATGAATATATATATTTGGTCAGATTTCTGCATATATATATGGATGTGTGGATATGTGTATATGTTTATTTCTTGTATCATCTCTGTTACCAATCTTTCAAGCTAAAGACTAATTCAAAATCATTATCTCTTAACCTGATTCTTGTTAGTGTTTAAGTCTTAAACAAAGATTGTTTGTTTTATCATAAATTAAGTTTAAAAAATTAATTAAGTTAAAAAAACTTTAAGTTGCTCTGGGAAAAAACCAAATGAACAGAAGTTTGGGTTTTGTTTAAAATCCAAACACCCTAATTTCTTGTTTCAGGCATATGAACTAAAACATTGTCCAAAGTCATGATTTTTGGAAGAGAAATCATAATTTTTAATTATGTTTTGAGTGTGTAAATCTGGGTTGAATAGAAAATGGAAAATGTGACAACCCTGAATTTTGAATAATTTAATTTGTAAATATTTAATTTATTTTAAATATTTAAAAGATGGTTTGACTTAAATTTCAAATTTTCAGGATAAATTGGCGATTTAATTTTAAAATTTTATGAATACAAAATACAAGTATAAAATCTAATTGTGAAACACGTTAATATAAATTTATGTTTGATAGTTGAACTGCAAAACGTTTATATGTTTATTAAAGAAAATAATTTACAAAACAAATTGAATTTAAATTGAAAAAAAATATAATATAATAATAATATATATAATATAAAGAGTACATTACCTTACTCTTATCAGCCGAAAACGTGCCTTGATCCACGCCTTTGTTTCAGCCATAACCCACGACCAAAATCACGCCTCCCCCCTTTTATATTCGAAACCCATTCTTTTTCAAATCATCAGAAAAAAATAAATAAATCAAAGAAAAATTTAATGGCGGCCACGATCGTTCGTCCCTCTTCTCTTTCAAATTAGGGTTTCAGCTCGATTCGCTCGCGGCTTCTTTTCTTCGAACGTGTTTGTCTTCGCTTCGAATCACGGTGAGTAATTTTATTACTCACATCTAAATTTAAACTGTCTAGCTATTTTAAATTTTGCGATTTCGTGATTTCCTTGGCTTACTTTGATTTTGTTCAATTGCTTTGCTGTGATGATGATTCCCTGGTTTACTTGTTCGAATTTCTGGCAATTGATTTTGTGTTGACTTCGGTCTTGTTTTTGAGTATGGGGTTCTATGACTTCGGCCATTATGTCTTTACTCGTTGTAGCATTTGTTGATGATTTTTGATCTGCTCGACCTCCTTGGTCAATTTTCTTGCACCATTTGAATGTTGGCTTCACTGCATGGTTTGGTCAGTTTGTACATGAACTGCTTTGGTCTCATTTCCATGTAGATAGCATTTGGGTTTCACGACCTGATGTACTTGATATGTTTGTATAGCTCCACTTGAAATTGCACTGCCTATGTTGTCCTATTGTACTGCACTTGTTCATGCATTCGATATTGCCATGCTATTCACTGTTTGCATTGTAGTTGCATTGTTCATCTTGACTTGTTCTTGTATTCACTATCCTCACATGTACATGCTTCAGGTCACACTTCCATGGTCTGGTCCTCGGCCTAAAATGTTCATGTAGTCGAGTCTGCATATATATATTTTGTAGCAGCTTGTTGACAATGATAATCTTTTTGCTCACCTGTGATTCCTAGAAAACAGAGACAATGTCTTTGTATTTGAACTTGATGCTTTAATCTCTGCTTTGATTTAATTCTGAGTTGAATTGGTTTGATTTCCAGAACTAGATGTCAAGTTGTCATCTGCATGCTTGAACTATTGCTGTCCAGGCTTGAACTCGAATTTGGATCTTTCCTTTACTGAGTGCTTTTGATTTTGAAAATCTGAAACTTGTATTTTAAATTAATCTGGACCTCGAATTTTTCTTCTTTAATCTTTTTAAAGATTAGGTCTGCAACTTAGATTTATTCTATTACTTAGAATCTTGCTTTGTTATTAATCAACAATTAAATTCAAACTTTTTTTGAAAAAAAATAATATTACTTAACTCAATTCATTTCAGAGAGCCTTGCTCACCGGTAATTTCTTTTTATAAAATACATCTGCAAATTTTATGAATTTATTTTATTGTTAAAAACTTGATCTTGAAAAATAAAAAGTATTTTAAAATTAGTATATATGAGTTTGATTCATGTTTATGCCGTGCATTGAGCATTGATTTATATTTGGATTGCCTGACCACTTTATCTGCCTTTGCGCACTGGGTCATTCGAGCCTTCGTGCTTTGTGTACCTGGGGTGGCTGCAGTTTTGTTGCAGTTTACCCTTGTACCACTTGCTGTTTCAATTTTTGGATTTCACTATTACTGTTTGGTGCATTTGTCATTCGAACCGATGATGTTCATTGGCTTTAGTGTTGTGGTGTCATACTCCTGGTGCCCTCACCCTCCTATTTTGTAGTCCCACTGCACTTTTGTTTGCATGTTCAATATGCAGATACAATCGAGCATTTGTGTTTGTACATATTTTCTACAATAAGTTTAGAAAACAAAGTTGTATTTTAGTTTGGCAACTTATGTTTGCAAATTGGTCATTTTATTAACCTGTTGCCAACTGTTTAAATTGTATATGAACTTAGATTTTGTTGATCCACCATTTCATTTCCAGTTCCATTTAGTTGATTCTGTTTCAACTTCACTTCATGCATATATTACTTGGTTGTCATTGTATATGCTGGATATTTACTTGATCTTGTTGTGTTGTCTTTGTTGCCTTGTGGCCTGCCCATTTGAAGTGGTCACTGACCTGAGTTGTATATTGGTAGCCCATTTGACTTTGTTTAGCCTGCCTCTGTTGCTCCTCTGGTCTGGTACCTGTAGTATTGTTGCCATTTATATTAGCTTGAGTTGCATTTCATGCCAACAGTCTTTTCACCCTGCCTATGTTCAGTGTTGAACTGATTTCTAGTCTAGTTTGAGGCTATGGTCTTTGATTTGAGAAATGCCTAGTGCTTGATGATGTTTTTTTTTTTTTAAAAAAAAACTAAGCTGTTACAGTTGAAATCTTTACAGTTGAACCTTTGTCATTTTTTGATCTCAGCCACTTCACTTGATTTCTTTATGCCGTGATTTTGTTGACATCTGCCTATACTTTGATCTACAGTTTGTAACCTCCTCTGTCTTGTTGTAGTAGCTAGTCTGCATTTGCATACTTCACGGTGGTATTGCTACTGCCTATTTCAAACTGCATTTCAATGTTCACTTGACCTCTGTATTTTGTTACTGAGCTGGCTATGCAGTCTCGATTTTGGCCCTGTTGTATTAGGCTGTGCCTGTTGTGTGCCTTCATGTGGCATGCTTTGTTCATGCAATTTGACATTACTGTCCAGTTTCACAATGATATACCTGTCATATTTCTGCAATTCCATGTTACACCCCTCATTTATCTTGTACATGTGTAGATCGATATGTACATTAATTTGTGTACAATTGGGTTTACATATATATATTTGGTCCATATTGCCTTGCATCATTATTGATTGTGGCAGGTGCATCACTTGTGTAAATTATTTGGTTTGCGTACAGTCTTCACTTTGACCTTTCAGTTGAGACTGTCTGTAGCTGTTTTGTTCCACTTGATTGCACTTGGATGTGTTTATAGAATTCACTTGAGTTGAATCCAGCTTGTAGCTCGGATTTGACCTTGTGCTGATTTCTATTTCTTTACTGTTGTGGCGAGGCAATGCACGCGTGCGTGTACTGCAGCCACACAGTATTGATTTCAATTGATATTTCTTTTGCTTTTGATTCATTGATTTCTTTGCGTATTTCATATGCCGTATTGGCGAGGCCGTACACGCGTGCGTGTACTGCAGCCAATCAGTTTCGGTTTTTCATAAGTAACTTTTCAATTGTTTGAACTGATCCGATTTAAACTGATGATTTTGTTGTTAAATGCCGTTTAGGCAAATTTTGATGCTTTGTCTAAATTATCATTTAAAAGGAAAAAAATTCCTTCATCCATCTTCTTTAAAATTTGAATTTGCTGATTTATTGTTTTAACACTGTTAAGTGTTATATTTACCGTTATCCGATTTCTTTGTTAAAAGGATCGGATAGGTAAATTTATATTTGACTGTCGTCTAATTGTCAATTGATTATTACTGCCTTTATGCACTAATAACTGAGTTTGAATTAGACTGACCTGTGTATTATTTCTTTTGAATGTAATACTCGGGTCAGACCGAGTATTTTACAGCTTGAAGATTTTCAGGCCGCGAAGTTAGAGAGAGTTGGGGAAATTGCTTCACTTTAGCTTTTCGAAAAAAATTTGTACTTGTAAAAGATATATTCCGCTGTATAAAAATTTAATGCATTATATAAACTCTGATAAATGTAAGAAAATTCATTTATGTGAAATATTATGATTATTTCTGTGATTCTGTGGTTGTTTCTGTTTAAACTCTATAAACTGAATAACAATCCGTCATTTTGAACGTCTCAAGTTGGTTTAATTACCGACTGGGGGAGGTCAGAACGGCGGGTCGTTACAGAAAATTGGTGGTTTCTGGTGGTCTACTTGATCGTAGAGGTTAGGATCTTCAGTGTTGATGGAGGGATGATAGGAGATTAGAGGAAAAATGTCAGGACAGTGCCCAAAGCACTATGGCGGTGATGGAAGATCGGAGATGTTTGTAAACCTAGTTTGGATAGGTCGGAAGTTTTTGATCATCGCGACTTCTCTGGATGATCAAGCTGCATGAGATTATGGGAGATAAAAGCTTGGGCGACGGCGAAGTTGAGGCCGGAAGACAGGGTACTCTGATGGTCGGAGATTCGAATACAAGGCGATTTCTGGTTTTAGCGAGGTGGTTCCTGGATTCTGTTATTTTGGTTCCAGGTTTGAGGTTGAGTACTCGAATTCGATTTCGAGTTTGAAGTGATGATCTGTTGAGCGTGATCAGGTTCGAGAGCGATTGGCGACTTGAGGAGATCATTTTTGATGATCGGAGTGGAGCGGCGTCACCGTGCATGTGCACGGTGCACTGCTTGTTTTCTGGTAATGTTGGTTGAGCAGGGGAGTTGTCTCGAGTTTTTCCTCGGGTAGTTCGATGATTTGCTCGAAGATTTTTGGTGTTGGCTCGAAGTAACTTGAGGGTGGCTCGGGTATTATGATATGTTACAGGTTTTAAAAGAAAAACCTGCCTGTTTTTAAATTTTAAATTGATTTTAAAAAATTTGAAAACAACATTTAATTATGTTTAAATGAAAGTTTTAAATCTGTATTCAAATCTAAATTTGTATCCTAGTTTTGAAATAAAAGAAAGTTTTAATTTTTTTTTAAATTTTTTAAACAACTTTAAAAGGGTTTAAATAGTTTAATTTAAAAGTAAAGCTTTAAAATAAAAGTAGAGATTTAACCTAAGTTTAAAACTGGATTCAAATTCAAATTTGAATCATAGTTCTGAAATAAAGAAATTTTTTAAATTTAAATTGTTTTAAAACAACTTTGAATGTTTAAGGTGTAATTTAAAATATGATTTGTATTTTAAAATGAATTTGGGTTTAAATTCCTTTAAACTTCTTTATTAAATAAGAAATTCTTTAGCATATGTTTTAAAGGGTTTTTAAAATGTTTTTAAACTTTGTTAAAGTTAAGTTTGACTTCATTTTAAATCTAAAATTTAAAATGAAATTTGAAACAAATTTAAAGTAAATTGTTTTAAATTGCTTTGTTAATGATAATTTAATCATTAATAAGAAATGTTTTTGATTTTAGTTAATACAGATTTAATGATTTTTGATTCATTAAATTAGTAAGGTAATTAAATGGATAATTAATTTATTTATTTAATTAAGTAATTAAGGGTTTGAATAAATTAATTAAGGTTAAGTTAAGTAATTAAGATAATTAATTTGAAATTAATAATGATTAATTTGAGTTAATTATTTTGGAAAAGTAATTAATAAAGTATAATTACTTAGGGAAGTAATTAATAGATAATTACTGGATGTAATTAATTGAATGATGATGTATTAATGGAAGTAATTTGAGTTTAATTACTTTGTGAATTAATCAAGGGATTAATTAAGAAATTAATTAAGGAGTAATTTATTTATTTAATAAAGTAATTAAGGGTAGTTAATTACTGGATGTGATTAATCAAGAATGATTAATAATTTTGGTTTAATTAAGATTAATTACTTAGTGTAATTAATTTAAATGAAGTAATTAATATAAAATGTAATTAAGGATCATTAATTCATATAATTAATGATGTAATTAAGAATTGATTAGTTAAGATTAATTAATCAATAATAAGTTATTAATGAAGTAACTAATTAATGTATAATTAAGGATTAATGTCATTAATTATAGTTAGTTAATTTATGAAGTAATTAAAGGTTAATTACTGTATTTGGTTAAGGATAATTAATTTGTGAAATTAATTAAAGGATAATTACTTGAATGTAATTAAAGGATAATTAATCAAGGGTGATTAATTAAAGGGATTAATTAGAGGTTAATTAATTGATTGATTTGTAATTAATTAATGGTTATATAAGCAGGATTTATAGAATGAAGTAATTAATTTAATTTACTTTAAATTAATTAGTGATGGAATAACTAATTTAATTCATTTTAAATTAATTATAAAGGGTGTGATTATTAATCCTTGTTTATATATGGATGATATAGATTTCCTTGAATGGTTTGAATCTCAGATATGAGATAAATAATGTTGTGTGATATGGATGCTTTGGTTGCATTGTGATGATAATATGAATTATCTATTGGTGATGATAATGTTGATTATCAATTTATGATGATATTATGGATTATATGTTTATGATGATAATGTTGATTATCTATTGTGATGATGCGAATTATCTATCTATGTGTATATAGATAATTGAATTGAATTGTTTTAAACTTAAAACAACTTGGACCTAAAAGATACGTTTTGGATTCGGTGAGACCAGGATCGGGTTTCCATATTTGGATATCTGAAAACCACATCGATCCAAATTAACGATAGGTCGTGAATCTCAAGTGAAGATGAAGATTCAGAGTGCAAGCGTTATCGTCGTTAACTCTGAGGGTGATTCCAAAATGAGTGTAACGAGATAATGCCTTCGGTTTCGTTCGAACCCGGAACGAACGTGTATGGATTGAATGCTTTCAAAACATCGTCAAGAGGACGATGAGCATTCTAAGATAGATGTGTTATATAAAGGTAATCGTAGCCTCAAGCCTCATCAACCGGGAATGGCTAAAACAGGGGAGGTGCAGCAAGGCTAAGTGGGTCATGCCCAAGTAGGACGAGATTTTCCCCTGTCTAGAAGTCCCTTTTTATTCGGCTATGTGGGCATTTGGGTTGCGGCTAACTGTGGGGTTGTCTTGTTTG
Organism: Allium cepa; assembly: GCA_030765085.1. NCBI lineage: Eukaryota > Viridiplantae > Streptophyta > Magnoliopsida > Asparagales > Amaryllidaceae > Allium > Allium cepa. Next base: position 141,125,102 of record CM060931.1, on the reverse strand, counting down.
GGACTGTCCAGTAAGGGATGGTTCCGGCCTTGTGTTGCATATTTACTTAAAAATCAAGTTAAAAAATCAAGTTAAAAAATCATGTCCTTTAAAATCTCAATTTCAATAAGTTTCAAATTGATTTAATTAAATAAAGTTCTTAATTAAATACATTTTCAAACATATAAATTTAAAATTCTAAATTTTAACCCTTATAAAATAACATATACATATAATATCTTAAAATCAATGTTCATTAAAACCAAAATATTCCTTTTAAAACCTTGGAAATCATTTCAAAATATATATATATAGTGACCAACGGTGTCTGTATATAATTTTCTATCCTATGGTCAAGTGATACAGATATTTATCATTTCAATCCGCAATTTAAATATATACGGGTATATATCATTTCAACCCGCAATCCCAAATTCAATTCAATGAAAATCGCTTGGGTTTATCATTTCAACCGATAACCACTTTTTCGTATTCTACAGATCGTTCGGGATGTATCATTTCAACCCATACGGAATTCTACACTAACAAGGAACTTGCAGAGTGATAACAGATATGATGATAATATAACAGGCATATATATCAATATAAATAACATATAACATAAATAACAGGATATGGTGTCATATCCCATACGTGAACAGTTACAGATAATAGCATATATAACAATTTAAATACTATAACAGCATATTTCAATTGTCATTTTAATTGAAATCAAATTTAATAAATACAAGAACGTTAATCGTGAGTGATTGCTCACCTTACGAGGCTAGAGATGATTTGACGATCAAATGAGCTATGAATCCATGCACGAATTTCAATGCAAAGCTAGATTGACACAAATTCGACGATCAAAGCGAAAGTCGAAATTCGAAGCTGACGAAATCAGATCAAAATTGGATTGAAGAAGATCAATGGTATAAGCGAACTTATATATAACTATATATACTGTATATAAAAATCATATACGACTTATAATTTGAAATAAGCAAATAACTTTCAAAATCTATATGTATACACATATAAATAGACAGCAATTGCAAATTTAAAACTTACCCATATATATAACTATATAGATTCAATATTTAATTGAAAACTTATATTAAAATAAAGATCTATACGTATCAATGTTAAAAAAAATTGCTTCATACAAAATACTACCTTAAACTTCGAACACACTAACTTCAGTACAATATCATACTCACGCACATGTTAATAACAAATTTAAATTCAGTATTCAGTAAAACCAATATATTATTTTTCCCAATGTCATATATATATAATACTTATAAAATAAATATGCTGTAAATATTTGTTGAAGATGTTGCCCACCTGTTTTTTGAGTGTGGGGTTACTGCTAATATTTGGAAAACATGTCTCTCTAGTGCTGGTTTCAATGATCCTATTCTTCATGGTGATGCTGAGTGGAACAGGATGTTCAGGAAGACAAGGTGGAAGAATGCTACAACCTTTTGGCATTTGTTGATTTTGAAAGTTTATGTGAATGTAATTTGGGCTGAGAGAAATGCAAGGGTTTTTGAGAATAAAAGGAAGACTGCAACTGCGTTGATCAGTGTTATTACTGCTAAGGTTAAGGAGAAGTCCTCTCATCATACTGCTTATGACACCATGGATTAGGGAGAGGATGTTTAGTTCTAGTGTTCTTGCTTATGTGTCTTTTTGTTTTCTTTCTTTTTTCCATGTTGCTTCACTGTGTGCTTTGGGTGCTGTTTTGCCCTGCTTTGTTTCTTTTGGTGTTTATGTGTTTAATAAATATGGCTAGGGACCATGCAACCCTCCTTGCCTTTCAAAAAAAAAATATGCTGTAAATATATTATCTATACACAGTAACCATATATATATGATTTCATGCAACAAAACAAAACAAAAGATGCTAATATATATACTACAGCTTCAAAAATATATATATAACTAACATAACACTATATATATAGCAACAACCTGTTACACATACATAAAGAAACCTGGTATACAACATATTCAATAACTGTTTACATACAACTTTCAAATACTGACCTATACTTTATAATATATACAGTATAAACTTTATAATATTCTAAATATAACTTTATATGTATTTACAAACTCACATAGTAAATATAATAAGAGCAAATATAGCTTATATACACTGTAATATCCACATTGCACTTTATAAACTTACTTTATTAAAAATAAAAAGTATGTTGTACTATATTATAAACTTACTTGTATAACAATTTACATATTGTACTTTACAAACTTTCTTTATTAAAACTAATGTATGCTTATAGATATAGTGCTTATATAAAATCTTATATATGTATAAACCTTTATAAACCTTATATACATACTGTATACTATAGATCACCAACATATACTTCTTTGTTTATACATGAACAGCCGGAACATACCAGTATGTAAAAGAAAAATGTATATATTTCCCTCTAAATATATATTTAAAATCACAGTGAATATATATATTTAAGAGATATAATATATAACTTATACTATGAGACATGGAAGCATAGCAAGTATATATATAATACACGTTCAAATATAAACATTTTAGCTATTCAATTCATATATAAACCTAGCATATTGTATAACTAATATAATATAAACTACACAATATAAAATTTGAAATTAACTTACCTATACTTACATATTATAACAGTAGACAATATATATATATAAACAGTCTAACAAAAACACACACACACACATATATGTATATATCATGAAAATATATACTAAAAAACAAACATAAAATACGTATATTATATCGTAAAGGAGGAGGAAGTAATACTCGAAAAAAGTGGCGAAAGGAGGTAGCAACTGTTTGGGAAGAGGAGACGGTGGGTGACAGCGGATCAGCAGGAAATTTAGGAAGAGGAAGAGGAAATAAGATGAGGCGAGCAAGACTGATGAAGGTGCAGTGCATGGATGACATGGCTGGTGAAAGCATTGTGGCGTTCGGCGCCCGAGGTGGAAAGAGGGGATGGATGGGATGCCGACGTGGAGGGAGATGTAATAGTGGGCGGCAGAACAGGCGGTGGTGCGAGGGTGCTTTCGGTGGAAGTGGCGGATGGTCGGTGAGACAAGAGAGGAAGGGGAGGCCAATGGAGAGATGGTGGAAGGTGGCTCGGGTTTGTGTCTGACTTCGAGAAATTGGGTGGCAAAACATGGGAACGACTTTGGGTAAGTCAGCTCAAAAGAGAGAGAGAGAGAGAGAGAGAGAGAGAGAGAGAGGAAGCAGCTGTATTTTAAATAAGAACTTACGTTATCAAATTCCCAAAGTAGAAGGGGAGGGACACGGAGAGACAGCCGAGCATGATTGAATTCAGGAATTATAAATAAAGCAGATGACTGTTCAATTCTCGACCCTTGGCGAATTTTAATGGACCCAGAGATCAAATGTTGAAATTTTATGACCGATACGACTACCCATTTCGCGATCTTCGTTGTGTAACGGTCATCGAAATACAGGGTTGAATATACTATCGATATTAGCATGACGAGACGATCAAAATGGTACATGGATATCAGTGATAGAACCATCCTATCAAAAGTCGATATTCGGTACCAAAAAATTTCTATAAATTCGCTTAAAATAAGATAAACAAAGCTAGAGAAGTCCAAATTTGGTGAAATGGAATATGACGTCTCACTCAAAAGATAATTTACAAATTTATTATATAAAAGTATTCAAGTTTAGAAAACATTTTATTATCATCAATATTAACTGATTTAAATTGAAATAGAATTACACAATAAAAATAAACTTCCATATATTCTGGCGAAAATTTACCAATTTTTTTGTTTAAATAGACGTATTCCAAATATTAAATTTTTATTTTCTAAATTCAATCATTTAAAATTTCACAAAAATTCAGTTAATTACGTTATTAAAACCATTTATGTAACACCCGGTATTTTCAACCATTCGCATCCGCACATGTCGGACTTGAATTGCTCAAAATATCGCATTGTAAATTAAATTTGGCAAAGCTTAGAATATACAGTAAATAAAAATCACATATCACAGGCACAGAGTAATAATAGTGCAGCGGAAGTAAAAGAAATAGTAGTTCATGAAGCTAATATATAAATATATTAGAGTTACATAAGATACAACCGAAGAAATAAAAATTACAACAGAAGTCTAAATATGATAATCAAATACAAGCTGAATACAACACTGGAATTAACGGGATGATTGGAAGTGAAATAGATAAATAAGACAAGCAGATAAGCTCCAGCGATTGCAATCTCCAGAGTGACCCGAGCGTAAATAAAAATACAAACACTCAAGTCAGGACATACATACTTATATAATGTAAACCAACTCAAGTGAACTGTAGTAAAAGTACAAGTAACTTAAAGGATGCTTGGGACCGCCCATCCTCTAAGGATCCGTCAAACTATTTACTATGTAGTAATATTGCGCTATTATAATAATGTCTATAGTAAAATAAACTTGCTTTAAAATAGCATCATGGGGTTACCCATATAGCCCAAGACACGTAATAGTCCCAGTAGTCCATCCAATATCTGCATATCTCCTGATCGGGGGACTACGAGAAGATACACATGGGCTACGGGAGAAAACCAAACTCGTAGTAAAGACTCGATAGTGTAGGTAACACGGCACACAAGGCAATGCCAGGGTAGATATACCAATTACGACACTCGGGCTGGTGGTAACGCAGCAGCCACATACGCCCATCGCGGAACACATTCCCAAAAATCGGAGGGGCGTCGAAACAATCACAAGTAATAGTATGGTATCGAAGAAATGCATCCGCTACGAGGTGCTACCTCAACTAGCCCGAGACCTCTCCTGTTTTAGACACCTTATGCCAACTCACAGGAGTTGGGTCCACGTAATATACCTCAAGAACGTCGTCACCATCCTACTTCATTCTGGAATCTCACCGCATACATGGTTGTCAAAGTGGTTTTCGGTATCGACATAGAGTATTCCCATATCCGATCCCGGTCTCTTTACCAACCAATCGTTATTATAACCCATGGCTATAACTTAAAATAATATTTTATACTTCAAATAAAATATCATTTCAATCCAAATCTGTCAAAATAAAGATTAAATCATTTCCAAACCATTTCAATATATTAACATACCATATCTTTCAAATTCAATTATTTATCAAAATAAATATCAAGTCATTCCTAATCATTTCAATATATTAAATTATCATATCCTTTCAAAACTTCCTTTCAGAACATTTTAATACATTAAATATCATATCCCTTCAAAATTTCATTTTCAAATCATTTTAATATCAAAATATCATATCTTTTTAGAACTTCATTTTCAAATCATTTTAATATCAATATATCATATCTTTCAGAACTTCATTTTCAAATCATTTTAATATCAAAATATCATATCCTTCAGAACTTCATTTTCAAATCATTTTAATATCAAAATATCATATCTTTCAAAACTTCATTTTCCAATCATCTTAATATCAAAATATCATATATTTTCAGAACTTCATTTTCAAATCATTTTAGTATCAAAATATCATATCTTTCAGAACTTCATTTTTCAAATCATCATATAGGTTCAAATCCAAATATTCAACTTTAAATACCTTTAAATTCAAAGATATCCTTCATTTATTTCATTTCAAATCACCTTTTAAATAGTTTATATTCCAAATCAATTAATTAATTTAAACCATTTAAAAAGTGAAGTTGTTATTCTTTCAAGTCAAGCATTCAATTTCCAAAGTTTCAAACCATTCTGAGCTCATTTACTTAGTTAAAAACCATAAACGTTGAAAATTTCAGCCTTACGCAGCATTTAGAAAAAGCTGTTATAAGTTATACTTGAAAACATTTTAATTTAGCAAAGACGGCGTTTTAAAACTGCTGTTAAATCTCATTTTAGTTGAAATTTTAGTTTAAAACAGCAAAGACAGCATTTTTAGAAATACTTAATAGCTCATGTTTCAAATTAAAGGTTTTTATTAATTTCAGCAAAGACTGTAGACCACTACAGCATTTACAGAACTGCTGTAATAGGCCTTTATTAGGTTTTTTAGCCTTTTATTTTGCTTCAGCAACTACGACATTTCAGAACTGCTGTAATAGCCTTTTTATTAGGTTTTTAGTTCATTTACAGAAACCATAGTATTTCTGAATGCTATAAAAAGTATTTTCCAGACTTTAGTGTATTTCCAGCAAATAATAAACTTCAATATAAACCCTTTAAACGTTATAAAAATCATATTTTAACGTTCAAAAAACTTTATTAACATGCCTTTAACATATAATTTTTATAAAATAAATTTCTTATAAATAAATCAAATTTTTCAATAAATTTACTTCACAAATTCAAGTGTATAATTTTCTTTCCTTCACATATGCAATTTATTAACACTTACATTTTTAAATTTCCATTTCACAAATTAAAATAAATTTCCAATTGATTTCATTTAACTAAAACCTTTAATCAAACCAAATTTCACGTTTCCAAGTCAAGTTGTATTTTAAAGTTATACACTTAAGCATTCATTTATTTAACCATTTAAATTCATAGAAAAACCAATAATACTTTCGTAAATCACCTAAATTCAAATTTAAATCAAATTATCATATTTACCATTTTCCAAAATAAAATAAATTTCCATTTTATTTTTATAACTTAAATATCATTTTTAACCAAAATTCCAAAATTCCAAACTTAAGTTATATTTCAAAAATTCAATTTAACAATTTATTAATTACATTTTTAACTCATAGAAAAATCATAATTTCTTTATTTTAAAACATTTCAAAATCTATTTAAATAAAATTTCATAAATTTATATTTTAAAAATACTTAAAATTTTACTTGTATAACTTAAATGTCATTTTAAAAGCCAAAGTCCAAATTTCCAGATTTAAGTTATATTTCAAAAATTCAATTTAATCATTTAATTATTCAACATTTTTAATTTATGGGAAAAAAACAAAATTTCTTATTTATACATTAAAAATACAATTTAAATCAAATTTTCATAAATTTATACTTTTAAGAATACTTAAAAATATTCAAAATACTTTATAAAATACCTATGGGCTTGTATATAGTTTTCTATCCTAGGTCAAGTGATACGGATATATATCATTTCAATCCGCAGTTTACAAAGAAAATCCGGGTTCTATCATTTCAAACCCGCAATCCCAAGTTAAAATAAATAAATAAAAATCATTCAGGCCTATCATTTCAGCCTATAACGATTTTTTCCTATTATAAAGTCCGTTCGGGTATGTATCATTTGAACCCATAGTGAACCTAATCTACAGGGAACTTGTAGTGTGATAAACAAATATAAATGAACCAGTTAACAACATATAACAGTAACAGATGAGATGACATGTAAATTAATAGGTTTAACATCATATATAAATAATCACAGGCAGTTATAACATCATATATAATTCTACACATTCAGTTGTTGTCGCTTCGCAATTGCATAAGTATAAAATGTGGTGTGAGATTTACTCACCTTTTTACGCTGGAGTTATCAACTCAAACACACAAACAAAATCGAGAAGGCACGATAACAAGACTTGATTTGAGTGGAGATAAAGCCAAGATGTTAATCTTGCATTTAACAACAAAGCAAAGCCAAAATATAAATATAAATACCATACCAAAATTTTATTGAAACAAATTGAAATAGGATTAACAAATGAACATCACCAAGCTTCTAATCAATTTTGCTTGACCCTAACACATCTTTTGCTCGACCATACATGTCTTAGGCTCAGCTACAATAGGTTTTAGGTGGACAAAGGTTCTGGTTTGGATCAAGTTTGGACCTAAAAGGGCATGGCTACAAGGAGATGAAAGTGGTAAAGGAGTTACATATGGGAAATGCAAGTGGTCAAGGCAAAATGGAGGAGTTTGGTGCAACTTTTGGGCTCGGCCTGTGGTGATGTAGGCTCGGCTAGGTTAGGTCGGTAGTAGGAGGTGATGGACAGAGGTGTGTCATGGTGGTGGTAGCGACTAGAGGTGGTGGCAGTGGTGGAAAAATGAAGGTGGTGATGAACTAGACTAGGCTAGGCATGTTTTCAAGGGTTTTGATGCAAAATTCATGGTGTTTGCTCCTCCAAATGCTCACGGCCTGTACTGGTCAGAGGGGTGGGAGGTGTTAGAGGTCATGGTTGATGAGGAGGAGGAGTTGGTGGCTATGGTCGAGGAAAATATGGGGTGATGGCCAAGCAAATTTGTGAAGAAATCAAGCAAAACAATGCAAAAGGAAGGAGGAAAAGTAGAAAAAAGGTAAGAAGCCATTACCTATTTTTTCTAGCCGTGAGAAATGAAGTGAGATGTTCACATGAAATTGAGTTGAGAAACTCATGGATACAATAAAGAAAAGGTACGGCCAAAAACTAATGAAAAGTCATGAGCAAATGAAAGGTCTTGGTACATGAAAAGTCTTAGGTTTTCAAAGTTAAGTCTCTTCACATTTCCTTTTCTTAAATTCAAATAAAACAAAAATATAATTTCAGTAAATACATTTAAAAACCGAAACAAAGTGAAATAAAATGAAAATATATAATAAAATTGAAAGAAAATAGAAAAAGAATAAAAGAAATTGCTTTAAAATTCAAAACAGGGGTTCAAAAATTACAATTAAAACATCAATGACTTTGGAAAAATATCTACTTCGTTTTAAAAATATTCTAAAGCAAAATTTTGAAATAAAATACCTTATTTATCATTTCTAAAATGAAATAGAAAATTAAATTTAGAGAAAATACAAAAAGAATAAAGAAATAGTTTGTTAAATTTAAAACAAGGCTTAAAATTTACAAATAGAATATCACCAGCCTTATAAAATTTCTATTTCAGTTTAAAACAAATAAAATGTTAAATAAATAAAATAAATGAGGAACAAAATAAAGTGGGAATGAGAACAAAATAAGTTCTTAAGAAAACAAAAAAAAATAAAGAATTTCTTTAATTAATTGAAACTGAAAATTAGAAATTTTAAACAAAATACAACTGACACTACAAAATGTCAATTACACTATCAAAAATGTTTTAAAACCAAAATATATACAACAAACGTTATTTTACCCGTATAAACATAAATTAGAACATTACATGACTAAATAAAATATTATTTATATAATTTAAAATAAACAGTTTTGTTAAATACAGCAAATTTCACACAATAGTTAAAAAGGCTTAACTTTCACATTATAAATCAGATTTCAACAAGACGAAAATCAGTGTTCTTAAAATTGTATTTACTTTCATAATTAAAGATAAAATTCAAATTTTCAAACTTTCAAATTTTAAATTTAAAAGTCAAAGTTTGACTATATTAACCAAAATTCATTTTTTGGAAAATATTCTTTTTAGTCATGTTTTGGAATGATAATTCATATCAAAATCAAAGTTTATATTTAAATTAACAAAAAGTAATCATTCCAAATAAAAAAAAGTTTTTTAATCAAAAATTTAATTAAAATAATTAAAATATACAATTGAAATAATCATAAAATACAGGGTTGTTACATTTTAAAATTTCTGGGTCATTACAGCTTGTATGCAATCGTGCAATTTTTATGGCTTTTGTGATATTTTCTTTGTTTTGTTAGCTCTCATGTTAGCTTTTGTGGATTTTATGAAATTTCTTATTCACCGTATTTTGAGATGATTACTGTTGTAAGGCATGAGATGATTTTTGTGACATGATGAATATTTTATGATAATTGCTCGTTGAGATCCTTTATATACTATGTATTAGTTGACATATACTGTTACTATTAATACCTATTAAATATCCTTATTATTTAGATTTTACGTTTTGATATTTAGAGATAATCTGATTCGAGTATTATCTTCTTATAATGCTTGGGTCAGACAGAGACTTATCAGGTGCCAGGACTTAAGGACTATGGACAATTGCTAGCTTTTGGGAGTAGTTTATTTTGTTATAGATATCGATGTCATATGTACATTATGTAATCGACATCTATTTAATGTAGACCCTAATTATCATGTATATTTTGGAGACTTGTTGTGGTCTGTACGCATATTACGTGGGTCTATTATCTTCTTTTGTAGACTATGGTATATTATTTTGGTATGTATAATATTTTCCACTGTGTTATCTAATTCTGTATTCTATATTGTATATTTTATTGTTATGATTTTATTTTGAGCCAACGTGTCTATTACTTTGTGCTAAGACTGCTCACATGTACATATTGTTCAAATGAAAAGGTAAAAATGTAACGGTGTTAGCCCTAGGGAATTAACATGGATGGTCGCTTTTATCCAGCCTTATTCTCCGTATTACTTGACAATATTATTTTGTAATATTCTTAGGTAATATGGGTATAAAGGTAGGGCGTTACAGCTTGAGATCAAGGCAGTGTTTCAGAATAATATAGAATATAAGAGACGCGTATCTTGGCCTAGACGGACTTACAGTCCCGATTGGGTGTAAGGGTAGATTTAGTTCCTTTTTCCTTTTTAGGAAATATTATACTTTACTAAGGGGTAATTATAGGATAGATTTGTATGTTTTCTTTTCATTTATTACGATTACTATTTTGAATGAGTTTCTTAATTAAAATCTCACTTATGGTAAAAGTGAGTATGGCTAGCGGTAGATCTACCTATTTTGAGTCTGGACCGTCCAATGGACCTGATCAGGAGGGAGTATTTATGATTACCCAGCAAATTATGGAGTTGGTCAAGAATGTTCAGTCTTCTAGTCCAGACCCGGTAGATCCTCTAGTTCATCGATCAGACTTTGCTCGAATGTGCAGCGATTATACTCACTTAGGAGGAAAGCGGTTCAAAGGGATGGAAGGTGTTATAGAGATGTAGGCATGGTAGAAGACATGTGAGAGGAACTTCAACTGCATGGAGCTTTCAGATGTGCATAGAGTGCATGTTGCATCTAGTCAGCTTCAAGAGAGGAAGTTGGATTGGTATGACTTGCTTATTATGGAGATCGATGAGGCTGCCTTATCTTGGGAGTGGTACAGGACTAGGCTCGAGATGAAGTTTATGCCAGATTTAGAGAAGTGTGACGACCCAAATTCGACGTTCGAAAATAGGCATCCAATACATCACCCGTATTCAAATGTCGGAGATTCAAACGTTGGAACCCGGTTCGTTGGAGCTTATAACACATTAGATGATAACAACACAGCGGAAACAAAATGATTTCGTTGATACACAACACGGATACAACATTTTACAACAAATGGCCATAACATCAGAGCCAAAATATATAAAACAAAATACAGCAGAAACAACACAACAGCGGAAAAATATCATAACAGCGAAACAAGAGCAACAACAGGGACTTCAAGAGAGAGAGAGAGCGAGAATCCAACATGTTGCGCCTTTATTCCAAAGCTCCAAAGCTCCAAACCAAAACGCTCAAAACCCAAAATCATCAAAGACTTCCAAAAGCTTCCAAACCAAAGGCTTTCACATCTAGATCTACTATCTTAACTAGCTCCAGAATCTACTATAACCTGACTCTAAGCTGCCCATGTGGAAAATTAGGGGAACCCAGAGTTTAGGAAAGGGAACAATAAACTCCGAGTCAGTCATGAGACTGGTGTGAGAAAACATAAAATAGTTATTTGTACAAAAAGAAGAAAGATAAATCCGTTCATGCTTTTGAAAAATGAAACTACCATAAGGTCTTTCGGCACACACTCAATGCAGTCGCATAAATGGGGAAGGTTTCTTATAGCAGTCAAACATGATTGATACGCGAAAATCCTTTTGATATTATTATTAGTGCATAGTGTGGAAAACATTTCGAACGTATAATATTAATCTTAGCCAGCATACGTACCATTATAGTATGCGTACTATAGCAACCATGTTAAATGGCAGGTTCTACAACTAAAACTGTACAGGGCTCGTATTGATTTGTTTCGATTTCCAACAAATGGCCAAGGCTAAGGAACTTCCTTTATCCGAATGGTACGCCTCTAGAGGGACGCCCCGAGAGCCTAACCGGATTTCTACCAACACAATGTCGGGTTACCTTTGTAACTAGTTAACTAACTGTCATGAGTATGTCATCCCCCGGTCGTAACCGGCCTTTATCGAGGGCCCCCAACAACCAACAACCATATAAGCAAAATATCTGGGCTCCATACCAGAATACCACTTTTTATCTAGAAGGAAATGCACATACCCTGAGGGGCGTGACCCCCATAACTTTGTTGTATCCTTTCCTATTTCGTCCATTTCTGGGGTGTGAGGTTCGATGAAGTCTCATCCCACAAAGCTATGCTTTTCACAAAAGCCATGCTTGATTAGCACTTAGCATGCCACATTACCAAATTGGGAATATATCACTAATAACCATCAACTACATAACCTCTGAGCTCGTACGTCCCAGAGAAGGGTGTTAAGCTAAGAGAATAAATTCTCCGCCACCAAACAGAATGTATTTGATAGAAACCAACTTTACATCTCAAAGTGTAATGTCAGACATACGACCATACAAGTCCATCCTGGGTCTGAGTGGAACCAAAGGCACTTCATCCAATTAAGGAAAGAAGTCCTTGCAAATCCGGATATCCCCATTCTCGACCGGACTCCCCATCACAATGGGAAATCTCTATATATGAGCAACTCGGTGCAGAGACAATCAACAGGCAATCCTTTTGTAACGACCCGCTATTTTAGACTATTCGCATCCGCACATGTCGGACTTGAATAATTCAAAATACCGAATTGTTAATTTAAAATTTGGAAAATCTCAGATATACAATAAATAAATAATCACATAATCACAGACACAGAGTAATAATATGCAGCGGAAGTAAAAGAGATAGTAGTTCATGAAGCTACTATAATATATAAGATACATCAGAGTTTACAACAGAAGAGTAACACGATACATCTGGTACAAATCAGAATACATCACTAGAATCGTCGAATACTAAAAGAAGAATAGATGGCTGGATCTTCAAGCAAAGCTCCAACTCCAAATGTGAGCCTCGAAAGCTGGTACTCATAGTCTGACCCGAGCGTAAAGCAAAACACAAAACACTCGAGTCAGGATTAATATTCTCATATCAATAAATCCAACTCAAGTGAAATAGCAATCGAAATACAAGTAACTCAAAGGATGTTGGAATCACCATCCTTTAAGTATCCGTTAAACTATCTACAATGTAGTAGTGTACGCTAAATAGACAATGTCTATTGGTAATATAAAGTATCAAAATAGTGTTAAGGCGTTACCATTATCCCCCTTAACACATTTTATATAAATGTCATAGTCTATACAGCACTATAAACTCCACCGTAAACTAGTGGAATATCAGGGAGTACTCCATGGGTATAACACAAAACAAATTCGTAGTGGTCGCGTATATTAGGATACAAGTATGACAAGGCACATGAGGCAATACCCAAGGTAGTGAAACTACCGTTCGCCTGATCCGGACTGGTGAGAACGCATCACCGCAGCGATCGCAATACCGCGAAACAACACTCCTGAAATTCCGAGGGTGCACCAATCAACAACAAGTAATGAGTAATAGTTACGAAGAAGTGTGTTCACTCGAGGTGGCTAACCCCATTTGGCCCGGCATGGCTCCTGATTTTAGTCATTTCCAATTTGACACAAGTGTCAAGGCTATCCATTATCGTTCTCTTTCTTCAATCATCGCGTACATCATTCCAACCACTTCATTCTGGATCATCACTCCGCGTATAGTTATTAAAGTGGTTTTCGGTTTAGACAGAGAGTATGTCCATAACCGATTCCGGTTTCTTTAATAACTTTCGTAATTATTACACCGATTGCTCATTTAATAAATATATCACCAAATCAATTTCAATTTCAATTCGTAAATCAACATTTCATATGTCTTCCTATATCAATTTTCAAAATTTACGTTTCAAAAACTTCCCAAATTACCATTTCAAAAAATCTTATAATTCGATTTCAACTTTTATTTAAACAATTCAAATATTGATTCAAATTCATATATAAATTTCATTCTGTAATAATTTAAATAAATAAATTTAACACTCAAATCAATTTCAAGTTCAATTATCGATCTCATTCAATATTCGTTAAGTTAAATGATTATTCGAAACGATTTCTACTAAATTACCAATTTATTAAACCAGTTACTTAAGTTCAACTCCATTATATCAAAACTTCAAATTCAATTAGATTAAATTTGTCAAATCAAATTCTTAAATTCAAGTCTTATATTTATTTCAACAAAACGCATTTTATTTCTTGTTAAAGAAATTCAATTCCATTTATTCACTTAGTTACAAATTTCAAAACTCAAAATAAGAAACTAAATTTCACATATTCAAGAGGTTCAATTTCACTTATTAACTTATTTTAAATAATTTTCCAAGACTTAATAAATAAAGAAACCCAATTTCATTTATTGACGACGTTCAAATTCACTTATTCCGAAGTTCAATTTCTCTTATCAAAGAATTCAATTTTTATTCAATTATCAAATAATTCAACTTATTCAATTATTAAATAATTTCAACTTAATTATTTAATTAATTATTTAAAAATCCAACTTAATAATTAAATAATTTCAAAACTAATTATTAATAATTCAAAACTTAATTATTAAATCATTTCAACTTAATTTTAAATTCAAACTTAATTATTAAATCATTTCAAACTTAATTATAATTTCAACTTAATAATTTCAAACTTAAGTATAATTTCAAACTTAACTATAATTTAAAATTTAATTATTAAATGATTTCAAACTTAATAATTCTAAAACTCAATTATTACTAATTCCAAATTATTTATTAATAATTCCAAATTTAATTATTAAATAATTAAATTTCAAATAACGTTCTTTCACCAATTACTACGTTAATATTTGTTTCAGATTTCAATCTTTACATTTTCCTTTCATAAAATTTCAAATTCCAACTTCATTTCAAAACTTATTCTTTACTCGAATAAAATCATTATTTTATTTTTAAATCAAATTATTGACCAATCGGATTTATTAAATTCTCTATCCTAAGTCAAGTTCATTTTGCGTATTTATCATTTCAACCCGATTCCAATTCCAATTCAAAAATCAAACATAACAAAGGGAACTTGCAGTGTGATAACTGGGATGGTGTCAAAGTAAATAAACAAGCCATAACAACAATCAATAACAATCCAATAATTTGTTCAAATAATCCTGAAATAATCGTATTAATTCGCATTGTTGTTTGTGCGAATTAATATAATTATCTCTAGAATCTACACTATCATTTCATGTAGATTAAAGATTATTACATTACGATTCTTCACTTGTCATTTATTTACAATTTCATACTTCATCAATTTAAACATCATACATTTAATGGTTCAAGGTGTAATTAACCAAATCCTACGTGTCAACTAATTTAACATTTAAAGGGGTCGTATTATGCAAATGTCATTGAATCAAATTTACGCATATGTCGTTTCAAATTTTAACTATCCTACGTCAAATTAAATTGCATCATATTTATCACTTTGTACATTTCAATTTACATCCAATATAAACAACAACCAATAAATCAATCATCAACCAAACTAGATTATCATCATATAATTAACAGATAATGGTGTCAAATGTCACAGATGAACTGATACACGTAATAACATATATTTAACAGTGTACATAACTAACAACAGGTATAATTCAATTGTCGTTTCAATTGAAATCAAATTTTATAAATAAAAGAATATTAATCATGAGTGATTGCTCACCTTTCGAGGTTAGAGAGATTTGACGATAGAGTGAGTTGCGATTCCAAGCGCGGATTTCAAATCAAAGCTAGATTGGTACGAATAGACGACAAAGCTGATAATAAGAATCGATGAGAATAAGGTAATCAGTTTCGATATAACTGAAAATATACACATATGATTATATTTTTATATATACTTTCAAATTTAATTTAAGACAATTACATAAAAATACAATAAAATTTCAAAGTCATATTATTTATGCATATATATATTTACACATCAAATCAAAATATCTACATATATTTTTATATTTCAAAATCCATATACACTTAAATATCTATACGCAATAAAAAAAATTCTTTAAACCCAATATGAACCCAACAAATTTATTAGCTTGAATACAACTTACAGTATATGCAAATCTTACTTTACTATTCTATTTCCCAGTCGATATACCGTAACACGTATTTAAAACACCTCTTCAAATATTATTTAACAAACTAAAATCTATTATAGAATACACACGGCCAATCTACTCAAAACTATATTATTGTAGATACACAGCAGTACAACCTAGATATATAAGATAAACTACTATCAATCTTTACGTCAAAACATAACAGGTTTATAAATACTATTTTATAGATCCAATGTATAACTTTATTTTATTTTCCTTTTCTAGCAACCAACAACATTTCGCCATATCTATGCAGACTCAATGTTTTTCTTTTCAGACTCTACTTATAACCAAATGTGTTTAAATATATATACAAAAACCAGTTTGTTAAAGTACTTTATCCCTATGTTTGTAACAACACGCACATATATATAATATAACTTGTTGAATACATTGAAATTACAACATAAATATAAACACACACTGAACACTAGAAAGTTTGTAAATGGTCATATGCAACCAATGTATGAACAAACTGGCATGCGCAACCTACAGAAAATGAATATATAACTATAATCCATACACGTGAAATCATGCAACGGGCATATCTATATAACTTTCTTACATAAAACACATTGTACACATAACACTATACAATGTAAACTATATGTATGTAAAACACGAATATGCATATATATGCATCAACCTATGTAGATATTCAACTCATATACAGACATGAATATATGAGAGCTTAAAATATAAATATATATATTCTTTAAAACGTACACACATGAAACAACGAAATATACTACTTGAAAGCTCTGTACATATATTTTTAAACAGCAAATGCACAGTTATACTTATAAACTATATATATAAACATACATGTAAAAAAAAATCACGTGATGCATTGGCTATGCGTGCTATTTGGGAATGGTGGATCTGGAGGTGCAGGCGGCCGATGGGTTCGTGCGGCGACACGAGAAGAGAGGAGTGGTAGAGGCGAGCTCGGGAAGAAGGAACGTGCAAGCAGATCTCGGTTTGGAGAGGAGCGTTTAATGATGGTCGTGCATAAATGCATGCAGGTGGGTGGAGTTTTTCATGAGAATGAGCATAAGAAGGAATGGGTATAACAAAAAAAAGATGTACAGGGAGAGAAAGTCACATGAGAAAGTGACGTGGCCTTGGTGTAGACGGCCTTGGTGCGGAAACAAGTAAGGAGGAGAGGAGGCGTGCCGTGAATTGGGATGCGGTGAATACGGGAGTGGAGGCGAGCATGTGTTCGGCTGGAAAAAAATCCAGGAGGGAACAGTTGCGGGAAGGAATGAGCAAAGTTTGAAGGCAAAATTTTATGTGTCATTTTTCTTTTTAAATCAGATAGAACAAAATAGAAGAGGAGAGAAGAGTGAAGAGACAGATATTATAAATGAAACCGTGGAAAAAGAAAAGGTTAAACCGTTGAATTCAACAAATATTTATGGCAAGTGACTGGTAGCTTTTGGATTTCTCTTCACGGTGGAAAAACAAAAGGACACAAGAAAGCCAACAGCTAAAACGGATATAGAACAGATAACTGTTCCGCAGATTTCACTATGTACCGGATACCGATTTGAACAATTTAATTTACCATAGAGATCAGCACGACGAGACGATCAAAACGGTATATAGATTTGTGATACGATTGAATTATAAAAATTCGAATTTTATACTAGCGGAAAATGCATGGAAAACACAGAAAAATAAGATCGACGGAGCTAAAGATGTCCGAATTTGGAAAAACGACAAACTGACAACTTGCTCAAAAGATTGTTTAGAATTTTTCTATGTAAAAATATTTTGGTTTTGAAAATATTTTATTTTCATCGCTTTTTAACTGATTAGATTGAAGTAAATTTACGCGCGAAGGAAACTTTCATATTTTCGGACGAAAATTTACCCGTTGCTAAGTTTAACTGGACGCATTACAAATATCAAATTTATATTTCAAAATTTTATCGTTTAAAATTTCACAAAATTTTAATTAATAACGCTATTAAAACCAGTTAAATTTTTGGGTCATTACACTCTCCCCCACTCAAAACTTTTCGTCCCCGAAAAGGAAGGAAGTAGGAGAATAGAAACAACAACAAAAAATAAACTTGAATTACATTATATACATTAATTTAAACGTAACAACCCGGTATTTCGTACCGATTATTTATCCTCTTTGGACGATTGCTTTTCCTAGCAAATTGCTGTTTGGAATTTTGTTTAACCAGTTGAAACTCTTTTGAAAAATCTATTAAATGCTGTTGGGCTTTAAATGTTGAATATTGGCCCACGTTTTCATTTACTTGGTGCCGTGTTAAATTGAATGCTGTCCCTTTTTATTTATTCAGTTATTCAACCCGTCCTTCCCTCTTTACCCATTTTCATTCGAACCCTAAAACCTAAAACAAATGAGAGAATAAAAATGGCGGCTTCATCTCGTTGCTCGCTCGTCTTCCCTCGGTTGCTCTGGCGTCGCGCGTCTCTGTGATGCTTCAATTCGTCGACAAGGTGAGTGATCCCCTTCACTCACATCTAATTCATCTCGTGTTCGACTGTTTATTTTTGTTTGAATGTCGAATTTTTTTTGATGATTCCAATTCACCCACGGCTTCAATTTTTGTGACTTCAGTCACTTGATTTTGGGGACTTTTGTTTGGTGGACCATACTATGCTTCAACTTGACTTTTATTGAAGTTGATTTGGTTCGATTTTGGGCACTGACTTGTGTAACGTCGGCCTTGGCATTTTTGTGACAGTTGATTGTGATTTCGTGACTTTCTCTTTGACTTGGGTATTGTTCGAACTTGTTGTTATTGGGCTTGAGTAAACTTGAGGTCTGGAGTAGTTTCTTTGTTTCTGTTTGGTCTTATTGGTTTTCTTCTGGCATTTGGTTCGAATTTGGAGTCAGGATTCTCACTGACTTCGGTTCTCTGTTGTATCCTTTTTGTTGATGGTGCTTTAAGACTGTTGCATTTGTTTCCTTTCGGTTTGATTCGAGCAGTTGTTTTAGGTGCAGTTTGGAATTCGTCGAGCATCGCTTAATTGCATACCTAAATATGTTTCATTTGTTGTTCCATTCTGCATGCTTTTACCCATGATATCGATCCATGTTTATTACTCGAGGCAGGGAAATATAAGTTTCATTCCGATAGCACTGCCCAGTTCCATTTATTTGTTCGATTGTGCATTATGATTTTCACTGCATACATGCATCAATATATGTATGCTGCGTACTTCATGCATCTGTTCTCAAGTCATCATGCAACCTTGTCGCTGGCTTTATCGTGTTAGTCCTCACGGTGCATTACCCTTCGTATATATTTAAGTCATATGTCGCAGTTGCATTCACTTGTGTTCATGTTTCTTAACCACTAGAGTTTGCACTGTTGGTCTTATTGCCTCGAATTTGCATACGTAATGTTACTTGGTTTTTTCCTGTTATTTTGAATTGAGTTGCATACCGTGCCTGGTACACATTCTTGGTTTGTTGGCACTGTTAAACTTTAAGTTGAGGCTGCACCTCCCTGTCTGCGGCTTGACTTGAAGTTTGGCCCTCATGTAGCTTGTCTGCACTTATATCTTTCTTGGTTGTTGTGGCCACTGCCTGTTTCAATTTGCGTACGGTTTTGGGTTAAAGTCTCGACTCTGTCCCCTGTTGCATTGCCTCTGACCTTTTGACACACAGACTTCATTTCATGTTATTCATCTCTGTAACATGTTGTCATATGTATTGTTCCGAGTCAATATGCATCATTAACCTGGTTGGTTGGCAGTTCCTTGTGCCACTCTGTTTCACTTTTGTTCAGGTTGTATCTATTAAATCACTGCATCATGCTTGGGCAGTCTTTACCTGTGCATGTTCGTCACCTGATGTAGTCGTCTTCATTTGGCATTGGATTTGCTTGTGAATTGTGTCATTTATGTTGTCCTGGAATGCATTGGCTTTGTGTATGCATTCTCTCGTATCACTTATTCACATATTTATGTGCTATGACATGTACAATGTTCTTGTCTTTGTACTAGTTTGCAACTGTAGTTTCACTGTGGCAAATGCTTTGTATTTGCGTCTGCACATTGTGTTGAATCCAGCTCGTAGCTTGGATTTGACCTTGTATTGCATTCGATGCACTGAGCTTTCATGTATTTCATCACTATAGTGGCGAGGCAGTGCACGCAAGCGTGAACTGCAGCCACACGGTATTCATTGGGTACATCATCACTGTAGTGGCAAGGCAGTGCACGCAAGCGTGAACTGCAGCCACACGGTACTGCTTTTATTGTTATTTCTTTTGCTTTTGATTTATGGATCTATTTCGTATTCCATATGTTGTAGTGACGAGGCAGTACACGCGTGCGTATACTGCAGCCCTACTCGTGTTGACCTTTTAATTGATGTTTCCAATTGTTTGAATTGGTTCGCGTTATATTTACCGTTATCTGATTTCTTATTTAAGAATCGGATAGGTAAATTTATTTCTGTGACTGTCATCTATTCGTTATTTAATTATTATTGCTTCTGTGCATTAATAACTGAGTTTGAATTAGACTGACCCGGGTATTACTTTCTTTTGAATTTAATACTCGGGTCAGACCGAGTATTTTCAGGTTGTAGATATTCTGCTTTGGGATGCTGCTTGAGCTATGAAGACTTTTCATATCTTTTGGAGTTGTCGTGTCATAGTATAGGTTGATATGTATTCATGTATATTAGTCGATAATGTACTTGTATATATAACTTCCTGAGTCGACTGTTGTAGTTGTATCACATGTACCGTGTCAAATGTATTGTAACTGATATCAGTTATTATATATATGAGACTTTCTGTTTTATCTATGTTCCGCATTCATATTATCTGTGTTATTATTTTATATTTTTGTCCTAGACTATTATAGCCACTGTGTAGTAGCTTTGAGTTTGCATCGGCATGTCGGATTTCCTCCTGAAATAAAATGCACGTTTTTACTATCTGACATATCGGTGCTCGCACAAGGCAATTACACAGATGGTCGCTCCTCAACAGCCTTATTCTCCGTGCTAGCCGACAGCACTACACCGTAGTGTTCTTGGCTAGCGTGGGTATAGAGGTGGGGCGTCACAGCTTGGTATCAGAGCCTAGGGTTTAGGACGAATATAAAACATAACTTAGATGGAACATGTATTACAACTATTTGTCGATGTTTTATCTCTCATCTTTGCCTAAGATCATCTTTGATTTATTAGGTATGAATTCCTAACGCTTATTCATGAGCATTGCTGCTATTCTCTGTCGCACTTGCTCATTTGAGTATGCACTGCTAAGTATTCTTGTGTATATGCTATACCAAGTTGCATATTGCTGCAACTCGTACCCACTTCGATTTGAGCTCGCATTGTTTATTCGAACTGTTGTATATATGCATTCTTATCTCTGAATCGTGTACTTAATGCAGTCTCCATACAATTGGGTTTTTGGGTATCAATCTTTGAGACAAATTGCATTTCAATTGTCGACTCTGTCTGCTTATCCATGGTTTTTGGTTTTCATGTGCCTCTCTCTGATAGTTTTAAAATTTCTTTGGTATAAAAGAAATTGTCTTTGACTTTGCCTTGTCGATATCGACATTGACTTGACTTTTACTTTTTTTAAAGTCATTCATGCATTTATGCTCGTTTTGCTTTGTCTTTCCAATTGTTGATCGATTCTTCTTTTCCGATTAGCTGTTATCTCCTTTGTCGACTTTGATAACTTCTATTTCTAGAATTTTTGGATATTCCTACTTTGGTGGATTTAGAATCAAATTCTTTGGATTATAATTCACATCTTCAAATGTGAATTTTAGTGAATTCATTTGGTTTCCAAATTTAATTGATTCTTGTTAATTCCCCAATTTGTTGCTATCATTTATTAGCAACTTTGATAACGTTTTCTTCGGGATTTTCGTGAACATACCTTTTGATGGGTACAGTATCGATTTCTTTGGATTCTATTCACATCTTTGTATGTGAATTCTTGTGATTGATTGTTTCTACAATCATTTTTGTGATTTGTCACTTTAAAAATATAAAGGTTTTCTATACTAGTAGTAAATATCAAAACCCTTTTCTCCAAACGATTTCAAAACTATTTTACTACAAAACTCTTTTCCTAAACTATTTTCCAATCTATTAGTATATACTAACCTTTACCTCACTCGTATGAGAAATCTAATTAAACGACTTAGTAAAACGAGTGGTATATAACGCTTGCGTTTACTTCGCCGGTTAATTCTTGGACTTATTCGATTGAATTTCTTGTGACAATTTTCTAGTGACGATCTACAGTTTGTTCGTAAATATTTAAGTTAAGCTAGTGGTTATGGGACATGAAGCTAAACTTTTATATTCACTAACTTAGTGTAATTGACACTTCTCGTTGATCATGACGATCATTCTTATGATTTAGACTAGCAATTGTGTGATGTCTCCTTTTTGGTTAGGCTAGACACCATTTGTGTGATTCCATTCACACATACTTTTTCGGTTAGCCTAGACACCATTTGTGTGATTCCGTTCACACATACCTTTTTGAATTTTGGTTAGTCTAGACCTCAATCTGTGTGATTCCGTCTCACACATGTGGGGTAGCGCCCCACGGTCTTCGGGCCATTCGTGTGTCAAAATTAATGGCTTGCAACCATGAGATAGCGTCTCGTTATGCGTTGCACGTGCTGATGAATTTTTATGCCCGCATGTAGGTGAGTTTCCATGCTCCCGTTCTCGTTTTGCATTGCACGTGTTGGTGAGTTTTCATGCTCGCATGTAGGTGAGTTTTCGTGCTCCCGTTCAAGTTATGCGTTGCACGTGCTGATGAATTTTCATGCTCGCATGTAGGTGATTTTTCGTGCTCCCGTTCTCGCTTTGCGTTGCACGTGTTGATGAGTTTTCATGCTCGCGTGTAGGTGAGTTTTCAAGCTCCCGTTCTCGCTTTGCGTTACATGTGCTGATGAGTTTTCATGCTCGCGTGTAGGTGAGTTTTCATGCTCCCGTTCTCGCTTTGCGTTACACGTGCTGATGAGTTTTCATGCTCGCGTATAGGTGAGTTTTCATGCTTCCGTTCTCGCTTTGCGTTACACGTGCTGATGAGTTTTCATGCTCGCGTGTAGGTGAGTTTTCATACTCCCATTTGAGTTTTCATACTCCCGTTCGAGTTTTCATACTCCCGTTCGAGTTTTCATACTCGCATTCGAGTTTTCATACTCCCGTTCGAGTTTTCGAGTTTTCATACTCCCGTTCGAATTTTCATACTCCCGTTCGAGTTTTCATACTCTCGTCTTGTGATTTCTGGATTTCTTGTGTAGATTTCTAGAATTTGTGCTTCACCAATTTTCGTGATTTCTATTGATAAGTTTTATCAATTTTTGTGCATTGGTGAATTCGTGTGTTATTGACTTGTTATGAATACAAGTTTAGGGTATGATACCCCTTTCTATCTTTGAGAAGATTCTTGTGACATTTTTTATGAATGAAAATCCACTTATCGAAGTTGCTACTCATATCGCTGTTTTAATCACGTGTTTTAAAAATTGTTTCAAAATAAAAATAAAAAAAAATCGTTTTCAAAATTTTTACAGTTTACGCTTTCAAAAGAATGAGGAAGCGATTTAAATGTTTCAGCAAAATCGAGGATTATGACCCCTTTCTTTTACTGATTCGTTTAATTCCGGACTTGTCCGTTTGAGAATGTGAAATGTTATTTTTAAAATACACAATTTTGCACTTTCAAGGAAACGATGAAGTGAATTAAACGATTTAGTAAAACTCATGGTTATGGGACATGTGCGTTTGCTATTTCGGTTAATTCCGGACTTGTTAATTTAATATTTGTGATTTGTGGTTATCGTTTTTGATAATCGAATATTTTGTGATTGTATTGCCCATTGAGTGCTTTAAGAATTCTGGTCGATGCGCTTGATCAACGTTATCGATAGGAATCTCCTAGACGCTTTGATGAGACAATCAGACACAGTAAATTGAATTTTAAAATGTAAATTTGTCTGAAAAGATAATTACATAAAGTAAATCGTAAATTTCGAAAGTTTTAGCTTTTCGGGAAAGAATATTATTTAAAACAACTCTTTTCAGATACTTCTATTCTTGTGATTCCCGAGGGGAACCAAGACTTTATCGTTTGTGCCAATGCTAATCGTATTGGTTTGCATGCCATTCTCTTGCATAAGAGAACGTTCTGTCTCTTGTGTTTCTTAATCATTAATGCCTATTGAGACTAGATATGTCACTCATGATCTAGTGCTCTTGGCTATTGATTTCGTTCTTCAAAATTTGGCATCATTATTTTCGGGTGAGAAATTTGTTCTCTACCCTAATCATGAATCTTGGGAATATTTATTTTCTCATAAGGAACTTAATTTGCGTCAACCACATTGACTCGAGTTTCTTATATATCTCATGATCTTGATATTCTTTACACTCCCGGATGGGAAATCGTGTTGCCGATGCACTTAGTCGTAGGCAACAAGTGGTTGTTTCTTTGATGATGTCTGTATGGAATCATCTTTTTACCAAGTTCATCAGACGCTTCGATGTACTTCGTTTTATTGAGCTTCGTCTCACTCCTTTTATGGACTTACGTCTGATGTTCTTTTGTGTTGATCGGTTCATTGGACGTACCGTTCTGTACTACGACGGCGTTCCGAATTAATGAAGCTTTGATTCATCTGGCGTATCGTTATTGCACTACGCTATTGTTCCAAATTATTCGTGTCTCACCTATGAAAGGTGTTGTGCGTTTCGGTCGGTCGGGAAAGTTAGTGCCTCGATATATTGGGCCATTTCCTATCACTGAACGTATTGGTTTCTTGGCTTATCGCCTCTTATTACTAGCTCAATTTTCTGTTATTCATGACGTGTTTCACGCGTCTTCCTTCTACGGAAATGCCTTAGGGATTCCGATTTTATTCTTGAGCCTGGTATTATTGAAGAAATTGAAGTTTCATCAGATTTGACTTTGAGCAACATTCTATTCACATCAATGTTTCGGGGGTTCAGCACCTTCGAAATAAAGATGTTCTTCTCATGAAAGTTCAGTGTTCTCTAGTTCTATGGATTTCACTTTGGAATACAGAGAATTCATCGAGCAAACACGTTCTGGCTTTCTCTTTCATGCTCTATATGGTGAACTTCTTATTTTCAAATTTCGTCATTTTGTGATGATATGCTTTTATGGTTGTTACCTTTTGTCCATTTATTCCTTAAGATTGCGAGGACGCAATTTCTATAAGGAGGGGAGTCTGTAACAACCCGGTATTTCGTACAGATTGTTTATCGTCTTTGGACGATTGCTTTTCCTAGCAAATTGCTGTTTGGAATTTTGTTTAACCAGTTGAAACTCTTTTGAAAAATCTGTTAAATGTTGTTGGGCTTTAAATGTTGAATATTGGCCCACGTTTTCATTTACTTGGTGCCGTGTTAAATTGAATGCTATCCCTTTTTATTTATTCAATTATTCAACCCGTTCTCCCCTCTTTACCCATTTTCATTCGAACCCTAAAACCTAAAACAAATGAGAGAATAAAAATGGCGGCTTCATCTCGTTGCTCGCTCATCTTCCCTCGGTTGCTCTGGCGTCGCGAGTCTCTGTGATGCCTCAATTCGTCGACAAGGTGAGTGATCCCCTTCACTCACATCTAATTCATCTCGTGTTTGACTGTTTATTTTTGTTTGAATGTCGAATTTTTTTTGATGATTCCAATTCACCCACGGCTTCAATTTTTGTGACTTCAGTCACTTGATTTTGGGGACTTTTGTTTGGTGGACCATACTATGCTTCAACTTGAATTTTATTGAAGTTGATTTGGTTCGATTTTGGGCACTGACTTGTGTAACGTCGGCCTTGGCATTTTTGTGATAGTTGATTGTGATTTCGTGACTTTCTCTTTGACTTGGGTATTGTTCGAACTTGTTGTTATTGGGCTTGAGTAAACTTGAGGTCTGGAGTAGTTTCTTTGTTTCTGTTTGGTCTTATTGGTTTTCTTCTGGCATTTGGTTCGAATTTGGAGTCAGGGTTCTCACTGACTTCGGTTCTCTGTTGTATCCTTTTTGTTGATGGTGCTTTAAGACTGTTGCTTTTGTTTCCTTTCGGTTTGATTCGAGCAGTTGTTTTAGGTGCAGTTTGGAATTCGTCGAGCATCGCTTAATTGCATACCTAAATATGTTTCATTTGTTGTTCCATTCTGCATGCTTTTACCCATGATATCGATCCATGTTTATTACTCGAGGCAGGGAAATATAAGTTTCATTCCGATAGCACTGCCCAGTTCCATTTATTTGTTCGATTGTGCATTATGATTTTCATTGCATACATGCATCAATATATGTATGCTGCGTACTTCATGCATCTGTTCTCAGGTCATCATGCAACCTTGTCGATGGCTTTATCGTGTTAGTCCTCACGGTGCATTACCCTTCGTATATATTTAAGTCATATGCCGCAGTTGCATTCACTTGTGGTCATGTTGCTTAACCACTTGAGTTTGCACTGTTGGTCTTATTGCCTCGAATTTGCATACGTAATGTTACTTGGTTTTTGCCTGTTATTTTGAATTGAGTTGCATACTGTGCCTGGTACACATTCTTGGTTTGTTGGCACTGTTAAACTTTAAGTTGAGGCTGCACCTCCCTGTCTGCGGCTTGACTTGAAGTTTGGCCCTCATGTAGCTTGTCTGCACTTATATCTTTCTTGGTTGTTGTGGCCACTGCCTGTTTCAATTTGCGTACGGTTTTGGGTTAAAGTCTCGACTCTGTCCCCTGTTGCATTGCCTCTGACCTTTTGACACACAGACTTCATTTCATGTTATTCATCTCTGTAACATGTTGTCATATGTATTGTTCCGAGTCAATATGCATCATTAACCTGGTTGGTTGGCAGTTCCTTGTGCCACTCTGTTTCACTTTTGTTCAGGTTGTATCTATTAAATCACTGCATCATGCTTGGGCAGTCTTTACCTGTGCATGTTCGTCACCTGATGTAGTCGTCTTCATTTGGCATTGGATTTGCTTGTGAATTGTGTCATTTATGTTGTCCTGGAATGCATTGGCTTTGTGTATGCATTCTCTCGTATCACTTATTCACATATTTATGTGCTGTGACATGTACAATGTTCTTGTCTTTGTACTGGTTTGCAACTGTAGTTTCATTGTGGCAAATGCTTTGTATTTGCGTCTGCACATTGTGTTGAATCCAGCTCGTAGCTCGGATTTGACCTTGTATTGCATTCGATGCACTGAGCTTTCATGTATTTCATCACTATAGTGGCGAGGCAGTGCACGCAAGCGTGAACTGCAGCCACACGGTATTCATTGGGTACATCATCACTGTAGTGGCAAGGCAGTGCACGCAAGCGTGAACTGCAGCCACACGGTACTGCTTTTATTGTTATTTCTTTTGCTTTTGATTTATGGATCTATTTCGTATTCCATATGTTGTAGTGACGAGGCAGTACACGCGTGCGTATACTACAGCCCTACTCGTGTTGACCTTTTAATTGATGTTTCCAATTGTTTGAATTGGTTCGCGTTATATTTACCGTTATCTGATTTCTTATTTAAGAATCGGATAGGTAAATTTATTTCTGTGACTGTCATCTATTCGTTATTTAATTATTATTGCTTCTGTGCATTAATAACTGAGTTTGAATTAGACTGACCCGGGTATTACTTTCTTTTGAATTTAATACTCGGGTCAGACCGAGTATTTTCAGGTTGTAGATATTCTTCTTTGGGATGCTGCTTGAGCTATGAAGACTTTTCATATCTTTTGGAGTTGTCGTGTCATAGTTTGATATGTATTCATGTATATTAGTCGATAATGTACTTGTATATATAACTTCCTGAGTCGACTGTTGTAGTTGTATCACATGTACCGTGTCAAATGTATTGTAACTGATATCAGTTATTATATATATGAGACTTTCTGTTTTATCTATGTTCCGCATTCATATTATCTGTGTTATTATTTTATATTTTTGTCCTAGACTATTATAGCCACTGTGTAGTAGCTTTGAGTTTGCATCGGCATGTCGGATTTCCTCCTGAAATAAAATGCACGTTTTTACTATCTGACATATCGGTGCTCGCACAAGGCAATTACACAGATGGTCGCTCCTCAACAGCCTTATTCTCCGTGCTAGCCGACAGCACTACACCGTAGTGTTCTTGGCTAGCGTGGGTATAGAGGTGGGGCATCACATTAAACCATATAAATTCAATTTAAATAAACTTATATTCAACAATTTGTTTTTTTTTAAATCAAGGTTTTCATCAAATTGACTTGACTTCTCATTTATTAATGTTAGATACAAAAGGTTTCTTTCAAAACGAAATTCAATTTAAATTCGATTAATTCAAGATATCCCATGTAGTTGATTTAATTTCAATTTATTATCTTTCAAAACAAATTTTTCTTCTATTAATCACACCCATTATTTATTTAACTTATTATTTTATTTATCTCCATAAACATTTTATAATTAAAATTTAAGTGAATAACATTTATTATACGCACTCACATTTTATTTATGAAGACAATTTATATTGTATATTATCCAATTTTCTTAAATTAAAATTTTCAAAGATCATAATTTGAATAGTCATTTATTATAACCATACTTTATTCGACAAATTTAATTTTTCTTTATTTCAAATTATTATTAATTTATTCTACTTAATATATCTTATCACATTTATATTAAGTATATTTACATTTATTATAACTACTCAAATTTATTTAAAAATTCCTTTGATATCACTTTATATCGTATAATATTCAATTACATAGCTAACTTTTGAAAATTTAGGTAAGTTATATATAATGCAATTGAGTATTATCCAATTGAAATTTTACAATTCAGCTATTACAAGTTAAGTATTTATATAAAAAGAATTTGGCTTTATTTAATTGAAAATCATCCTTTAATCAAAATTTTAAGAATTAATTTTCGATTAGCTTCAAACAACTTGGAGATAAAATAAATATATATATCATAATATATCAAATCAAAATCAAGTCATGTTTAGAAATTTAAATCAATTTATTTTTCAAAACAAACCGTAGCAAAGCTACAGAATAGTCTCTCCACTTCGAAACTCGAAAATAAATGTCAACGATGCGGCCGTCATCACCGAAATTATTTTCCAGCGACAAAGAAAAGAGCACTGATTTAAACATCTAAAATTCTTTGGAAATGATTTCTATTCGAAAATATTTAAATAATATACATTTAAACTTTAAAACCATAGTTCAAAATTATTGGAAATTGAATTCTCAATTTCTAATTAAAATTCATTTCAAATTCCAAATCAGATTACAACTAAGTTTTATAAATTCATTTATTTATATTATGAAATAGTCAATAGTTTATAATACGATAAATGAAAATATTATCATTTCGGACAACAGATTCATTAACAATTTAATTTCAGAAAATTTTATACTTATATATAATATAATCATTCAAAATTATTTACTAAATTTGAAACAATATTGTGTCAGTTTGCTCTGTTCAAGTGTTTTGGAAATTCTATCAATAACGTTGATCAGACGAATCGATCGGAAACCCAAATCAACATCAACAACTCGAACAACACAATATATATTAAAACATTTTAAATATTAGTTTACAAATACATTTCTTTGCTCGACGATATAGGAATTAATTTCAAAATTAGGATAGGGTTTCAAATTTGATGGACTCAAATTAAAGAGAATTCTAATTCGAATACAAGTTCGAAAGAAAATATAGGATGATTCAATTAACAGAATCGAAAGATGGATAAGCTTATTTAATTCACGAGCAACCTTAACCGGGTCAACTGTAAGTTTAAGAATAAGATCGATGTTGAATTCCGAGGTAAATCGACATTCATTCTCAAGAGATGGAATTCAGGTATAGCAAGGAATAGATAGCATCGTAAACCGAGGATACGGAAATCTCCGGTAAATCAATGCCTGTTGTAAAGGATTTTCACCTATTTACAAATAATTCGAAGATTGGCGAGACTGCCGATTCATTATAAAGATCATTCGAAGTGGAGTTAGGGGATGCTCCAAGATTGAAAGAAAACGAATAGTGAGAGACAAGAATGAATTTTGAAACCGCAGGGAACGTTCCAAAATTCAACGGAATTGAGCCAAAAGAAAGAGATTGAAACTCGAATGAGAATGATTCTGTAAATACATTTACCATATATACTAAGTTTTGCCTAGAGCTACCAAAAGCTCTGATACCAACTGTAACGACCCGCTATTTTAGACTATTCGCATCCGCACATGTCGGACTTGAATAATTCAAAATACCGAATTGTTAATTTAAAATTTGGCAAATCTCAGATATACAGTAAATAAATAATCACATAATCACAGACACAGAGTAATAATATGCAGCGGAAGTAAAAGAGATAGTAGTTCATGAAGCTACTATAATATATAAGATACATCAGAGTTTACAACAGAAGAGTAACACGATACATCAGGTACAAATCAGATACATCACTGGAATCATCGAATACTGAAAGCAGAATAGATGGCTGGATCTTCAAGCAAAGCTCCAACTCCAAATGTGAGTCTCGAAAGCTGGTACTCATAGTCTGACCCGAGCGCAAAGCAAAACACAAAACACTCGAGTCAGGATTAATATTCTCATATCAATAAATCCAACTCAAGTGAAATAGCAATCGAAATGCAAGTAACTCAAAGGATGTTGGAATCACCATCCTCTAAGGATCCGTTAAACTATCTACAATGTAGTAGTGTACGCTAAATAGATAATGTCTATTGGTAATATAAAGTATCAAAATAGTGTTAAGGCGTTACCATTATCCCCTTTAACACATTTTATATAAATGTCATAGTCTATACAGCACTGTAAACTCCACCGTAAACTAGTGTGATATCAGGGAGTACTCCATAGATATAACACAAAACAAATTCGTAGTGGTCATCTATATCAGGATACAAGTATGACAAGGCACATGAGGCAATACCCAAGGTAGTGAAACTACCGTTCGCCTGATCCGGACTGGTGAGAACGCATCGCCGCAGCGATCGCAACACCGCGAAACAACACTCCTGAAATTCCGAGGGTGCACCAATCAACAACAAGTAATGAGTAATAGTTACGAAGAAGTGTGTTCGCTCGAGGTGGCTAACCCCATTTGGCCCGCCACGGCTCCTGATTTTAGTCATTTCCAATTTGACACAAGTGTCAAGGCTATCCATTATCGTTCTCTTTCTTCAATCATCGCGTACATCATTCCAACCACTTCATTCTGGATCATCACTCCGCGTATAGTTATTAAAGTGGTTTTCGGTTTAGACAGAGAGTATGTCCATAACCGATTCCGGTTTCTTAAATAACTTTCGTAATTATTACACTGATTGGTCATTTAATAAATATATCACCAAATCAATTTCAATTTCAATTTCAATTCGTAAATCAACATTTCATATGTCTTTCTAAATCAATTTTCAAAATTTACGTTTCAAAAACTTCCCAAATTACCATTTCAAAAATCTTATAATTCGATTTCAACTTTATTTAAACAATTCAAATATTGATTCAAATTCATATATAAATTTCATTCTGTAATAATTTAAATAAATAAATTTAACACTCAAATCAATTTCAAGTTCAATTATCGATCTCATTCAATATTCGTTAAGTTAAATGATTATTCGAAACAATTTCTATTAAATTTCCAATTTATTAAACCGGTTACTTAAGTTCAACTCCATTATATCAAACAAATTCAATTAGATTAAATTTGTCAAATCAAATTCTTAAATTCAAGTCTTATATTTATTTCAACAAAACGCATTTTATTTCTTGTTAAAGAAATTCAATTCCATTTATTTATTCACTTAGTTACAAATTTCAAAACTCAAAATAAAAAACTAAATTTCACATATTCAAGAGGTTCAATTTCACTTATTAACTTATTTTAAATAATTTTCTAAGACTTAATAAATAAAGAAACCCAATTTCATTTATTGACGACGTTCAAATTCACTTATTCCGAAGTTCAATTTCTCTTATCAAAGAATTCAATTTTTATTCAATTATCAAATAATTCAACATATTCAATTATTAAATAATTTCAACTTAATCATTTAAAAATCCAACTTAATAATTAAATAATTTCAAAACTAATTACTAATAATTCAAAACTTATTTATTAAATCATTTCAACTTAATTTTAAATTCAAAATCGATTATTAAATCATTTCAAACTTAATTATAATTTCAACTTAATAATTTCAAACTTAAGTATAATTTCAAACTTAACTATAATTTCAAATTTAATTATTAAATGATTTCAAACTTAATAATTCTAAAACTCAATTATTACTAATTCCAAATTATTTATTAATAATTCCAAATTTAATTATTAAATAATTAAATTTCAAACAACGTTCTTTCACCAATTACTACGTTAATATTTGTTTCTGATTTCAATCTTTAAATTTTACTTTCATAAAATTTCTAATTCCAACTTCATTTCAAAACTTATTCTTTACTCGAATAAAATCATTATTTTATTTTTAAATCAAATTATTGACCAATCGGATTTATTAAATTCTCTATCCTAAGTCAAGTTCATTTTGGGTATTTATCATTTCAACCCGATTCCAATTCCAATTCAAAAAACAAACATAACAAAGGGAACTTGCAGTGTGATAACTGGGATGGTGTCAAAGTAAATAAACAAGCCATAACAACAATCAATAACAATCCAATAATTTGTTCAAATAATCCCGAAATAATCGTATTAATTCGCATTGTTGTTTGTGCGAATTAATATAATTATCTCTAGAATCTACACTATCATTTCATGTAGATTAAAGATTATTACATTACGATTCTTCACTTGTCATTTATTTACAATTTCATACTTCATCAATTTAAACATCATACATTTAATGGTTCAAGGTGTAATTAACCAAATCCTACGTGTCAACTAATTTAACATTTAAAGGGGTCGTATTATGCAAATGTCATTGAATCAAATTTACGCATATGTCGTTTCAAATTTTAACTATCCTACGTCAAATTAAATTGCATCATATTTATCACTTTGTACATTTCAATTTACATCCAATATAAACAACAACCAATAAATCAATCATCAACCAAACTGGATTATCATCATATAATTAACAGATAATGGTGTCAAATGTCACAGATGAACTGATACAGGTAATAACATATATTTAACAGTGTACATAACTAACAACAGGTATAATTCAATTTCGTTTCAACTGAAATCAAATTTAATAAATAAAAGAATATTAATCATGAGTGATTTCTCACCTTTCGAGGTTAGAGAGATTTGACGATAGAGTGAGTTGCGATTCCAAGCGTGGATTTCAAATCAAAGCTAGATTGGTACGAATAGACGACAAAGCTGATAATAAGAATCGATGTGAACAAGGTAATCAGTTTCGATATAACTGAAAATATACACATATGATTATATTTTTATATATACTTTCAAATTTTAATTTAAGACAATTACATAAAAATACTATAAAATTTCAAAGTCATATTATTTATGCATATATATATATTTACACATCAAATCAAAATATCTACATATATTTTTATATTTTCAAAATCCATATACACTTAAATATCTATACGCAATAATTTTTTTTTCTTTAAACCCAATATCAACCCAACAAATTTATTAGCTTGAATACAACTTACAGTATATGCAAATCTTACTTTACTATTCTATTTCCCAGTCGATATGCCGTAATATGTATTTAAAACACCTCTTCAAATATTATTTAACAAACTAAAATCTATTATAGAATACACACGGCCAATCTACTCAAAACTATATTATTGTAGATACACAACAGTACAACCTAGATATATAAGATAAACTACTATCAATCTTTACGTCAAAACATAACAGGTTTATAAATACTATTTTATAGATCCAATATATAACTTTATTTTATTTTCCTTTTCTAGCAACCAACAAGATTTCGCCATATCTATGCAGACTCAATGTTTTTTTTTCAGACTCTACTTATAACCCAATGTGTTTAAATATATATATACAGAAACCAGTTTGTTAAAGTACTTTATCCCTATGTTTGTAACAACACGCACATATATATAATATAACTTGTTGAATACATTGAAATTACAACATAAATATAAACACACACTGAACACTAGAAAGTTTGTAAATGGTCATATGCAACCAATGTATGAACAAACTGGCATGCGCAACCTACAGAAAATGAATATATAACT
This sequence comes from Allium cepa, assembly GCA_030765085.1. Lineage (NCBI taxonomy): Eukaryota > Viridiplantae > Streptophyta > Magnoliopsida > Asparagales > Amaryllidaceae > Allium > Allium cepa. The sequence goes on along the minus strand of CM060931.1, from coordinate 141,090,629 downwards.
ATAATCCATACACGTGAAATCATGCAACGGGCATATCTATATAACTTTCTTACATAAAACACTTTGTACACATAACACTATACAATGTAAACTATATGTATGTAAAACACGAATATGCATATATATGCATCAACCTATGTAGATATTCAACTCATATACAAACATGAATATAAGAGAGCTTAAAATATAAATATATATATTCTTTAAAACGTACACACATGAAATAACGAAATATACTACTTGAAAGCTCTGTACATATATTTTTAAACAGCAAATGCACAGTTATACTTATAAACTATATACATAAACATACATGTAAAAAAAATTCACGTGATGCATTGGCTATGCGTGCTATTTGGGAATGGTGGATCTGGAGGTGCATGCGGCCGATGGGTTCGTGCGGCGACACGAGAAGAGAGGAGCGGTAGAGGCGAGCTCGGGAAGAAGGAACGTGCAAGCAGATCGCGGTTTGGAGAGGAGTGTTTAATGATGGTCGTGCATAAATGCGTGCAGGTGGGTGGAGTTTTGCATGAGGATGAGCATAAGAAGGAATGGGTATAGCAGAAAAAAGATGTACAGGGAGAGAAAGTCACATGAGAAAGTGACGTGGCCTTGGTGTAGACGGCCTTGGTGCGGAAACAAGTAAGGAGGAGAGGAGGCGTGCCGTGAATTGGGATGCGGTGAATACGGGAGTGGAGGCGAGCATGTGTTCGGCTGGAAAAAAAATCCAGGAGGGAACAGTTGCGGGAAGGAATGAGCAAAGTTTGGAGGCAAAATTTTATGTGTCATTTTTCTTTTTAAATCAGATAGAACAAAATAAAAGAGGAGAGAAGAGTGAAGAGACAGATATTATAAATGAAACCGTGGAAAAAGAAAAGGTTAAACCGTTGAATTCAACAAATATTTATGGCAAGTGACTGGTAGCTTTTGGATTTCTCTTCACGGTGGAAAAACAAAAGGACACAAGAAAGACAACAACTAAAACGGATATAGAACAGATAACTGTTCCGCAGATTTCACTATGTACCGGATATCAATTTGAACAATTTAATTTACCGTAGAGATCAGCATGACGAGACGATCAAAACGGTATATAGATATTGGTGATACGATTGAATTATAAAAATTCAAATTTTATACTAGCGGAAAATGCATGGAAAACACAGAAAAATAAGATCGACGGAGCTAAAGATGTCCGAATTTGGAAAAACGACAAACTGACAACTTGCTCAAAAGATTGTTTAGAATTTTTCTATGTAAAAATATTTTTGTTTTGAAAACGTTTTATTTTCATCGCTTTTTAACTGATTAGATTGAAGTAATTTTACGCGCGAAACAAACATTCATATTTTCGGACGAAAATTTACCGGTTACTAAGTTTAACTGGACGCATTTCAAATATCAAATTTATATTTCAAAATTTTATCGTTTAAAATTTCACAAAATTTTAATTAATAACGCTATTAAAACCAGTTAAATTTTTGGGTCATTACACCTTTTGTTCTTGAAAATACCCGGTCTTCAACCACCGTCTTCAAATGCAATCCCATTTCATCATACCATTATTTGGAATGAGTTTTATCACTTAATGTCCTCCCCCAGCTTATCGGGATAATGAACGCTTATTTTAAACAAATATGTGGATACAAATTTCCATTTTTTATCCTTTAAACTAAAGATCCACCTTTAAGATTCAATGTGGTTTTCAGATAACCATTTGGAATTCGATTACCGGTCTCATCGAAATTCAAATGCCTTCTTAACGGCCAATTGTTTAAGTAAACAATTTTAATTCAATTCAGAAGTTCAAATTCACACAGCAATACATCGCAAATAAATAACTTACATTTATCACGGCTCAACCCAAAACAATTTAGATCGCAGAGCATTACATATCAGAGGTATCATACAATTCAAGGTATTCAATATAATCCAATCATCCATAAGCAAGATTAATTAATCCCATAGCTGTAATTAATTTAATTAATTCAAAATAAATTAATTACTTATGAATTAATCACTTAACTCTGCTTAATTAACATTAAGTAATTACAAACCATTTTAATTAATTACTGAATTAATTAATCGCATAACTACTTTCATTAATTAATTATCCTTTAATTACTGATTAATTATCCTTTAATTATTAATTAATTAATTCTTTAATTATTAATTAATTAATCCGGTAATTATTAATTAATTAACCTTAATTATTAATTAATTAACCTTAATTATTAACAAATTAATTAATTATTCTTTAATTACTTACATTTAGTATTTATCCTTTAAGTAATTATCCTTTAATTACTTTCATTAATTAATTAATCTTTAATTACTTAAGACTTTAATTAATTAAAAGATAAACCATTTATCTTAATTAATTTCTTTGATTATCATTTAAAGTTTAATAAACGTTGAAAATTAATTATCATTAACATATGTATTGACTTAGATTCTTAAGTTAATTAAAATAATTGAAAACATTTCATTTCCCTTATTAGCTATTTAATTACAATATTAAAATTTATTTAAAATAAACTTTAAAATAAAGGCTATATATATTAAAACACTTTTGAACTTAAATGAATTTAAAATAATTTGTTCCAAAACCTTTAACTAATCCCAAATTTAAATGAAAACAATTACTTTAAGAATTAGTTAAGAAATGTTTAAAACTTGATTTTGTTCTAAAGCTTTAAAATTATTATTACACTAAAACACTTAGACCCGAGACTAACTCGAGTCAAACCCGTATCTACCCCGAGCATCAACCCGAGCCATTTTTTTGTTTTGATTTAAATTTTTAAAACATGTTAAAATCGTGTTAACCCACATGAACCCCCCCCCCCTTCGGTACAAAACTCGAGCCCACAACGTTACTTCCCCGAGAACGACTTCGAGCACACACCTTCTTCTCAAACCCAATCCCCTGACACACCACTGACACCACATGCACACGAGTTTGTTGGCGCTCCGATCACTGTGGCTACCCCCAGCAACTTGACGACGACCCTATCTTGCCATATACCACCCAGATTTCAAAGTAAACTTGAGAATCGAATTTGAGCAACCTCGACAACCACCTGGAACAAACTCGACATCCCAAACCACCTCATGCTGACGCCTCAGATCACCATTGACCTCGAAACTCCGACCACTGCTTCACCGAAGACCCATGCACCTGTCCCCTTGCTCCGATCATATCCAATGCTCCCTCGACGATGCAGCAACTCGAATTCCAATATTGACCAAATCAGGTCCTTAAACCCTATATCCTCGTCGTCCGGCCGACATGGTGGTTGACAAATCCACTTACCATTTTTGCCAAAACCCCTGACCTCCGAGCAAGCTTCAGCTACGATTTCTATGCTACCAGACCTCGCGATCGTCGGAATTTGACCAAAACCCGACATTCGTTCAACTTAAGATTCCTCAATCAATACTTACCTAAAAATCTTGAATTTATTTTTAAAAATCATGGTTTTCGAAGGCGAGTTGAATGATATAGGTGAATCAAGAAAATATGATACTTGAATTTTTGACATGGTTTGGGTTTCACTGTATATCCTTCTTCCAGTCAAAATTACTTTCAAATTTTACTTAAATATATTTTTCAAATTTAGATCTTGATTATACAAACATATTTTGTTTATAACTTGAAACCTAAAAAGAATTAGAGAAAGAGATTTTGGATTTGGAACAGGTTTTGAAACCTGTAATCAAGAACAGAGGCATATTTGCCTATTTCCAGACATGCCCAGATATATATATATATATATATATATATATATATATACATACATACATACATATATATATATATACATACATATTTGTATATATGCAAACATATTTACATTCATGCAAACATTTTTCACAGCTTCACTTCAAATATTAATCACAAACATCAAGTTATAGATCAGATTTAAAGTAGTTTACTCACTGTTGTGTGATGTTTGAACAGAGAGCCTATATATTGTTTTTGAATTTGAAAACTTTTAAACTGGGAATGCTTTTGATCTTGAACTTTGATCTGCTTTGTTTTGTTGAATTAGATTCTGAATTGATCTTTGCTATAAGCTTTCAGGTTTTAGAATTTGAAAAAGAATTGTTTGCTTTAGTTTTATTTTCTCTTATTTGGTTTCTTTAGAAAATAAAAGATGAAGAAAGAATAAAAATGAGGTAATGATGTGTATATATAACTTGTTTTCCATTTTATTTATAAATTTGAACATAAAAAGAACTAATGACACTTGTTTAATTTCATGTTACATGGTTTACATTTCTTTATTCATGTTATCATTTTTTTTTACACTAGTAAATTTGCATGTCTTATGTTTTTATATAATTTATATATTATATTTTCAATTTAGTTTAAATATATATATACACATATATATGTTTTATGTTTTTATTAATTAAGCTTTTCCTTTTTATTTATACTTATATAACTTTTTAAAGTAAATGATTATACACTAAATAAAAATCATATATACATGCATACAAACATATATATATATATATATTAGTTTTTAAAATATAGAGTTTTTAAATCAAATTTATTTTTAAGATATTTATTTTTGAATTCAAAATCAATTTCTAATTACAATCTATTTATATATATATATACATATAAACAAATACATATCTTATTTTTTTTGAAAATTTCAAGTTAATTCACAAATTAATTTTAAAAATTATACTAATTACTAAATTAAATTTGGCTTAAAAATGGGATCGTTGTAGATTCCCCCCTTAAAAAAATTCATCCTCGAAATTTGATAGACAGAGAGACAAACAAAGAGCATATGAAGACATAAAAAGATAGAGAAATGGCTTAGCAAATCAAGCCGAAATATCTACTCTACACTTGTATAGGACTTTTGCATGCTTTCCTCTGTTTCTCAAGTACAATCATTCAGATCTCCACTCCATTGTACTTTCACCAATTTCACCACTTTATTTCTTAACCGCTTTTCATCTTGACCAATAATCTTCAATGTTTCTCTTTTCACCGCCAAGGTAGTTGTAATCTCCAAATCCTGTTGAGCGGCTTCCTCAATGATATGATCTGGGTCGTGCACATATTTCCGAAGGTGTGAAACATGGAACACATTATGTACACCAGCTAACCGATTAGGTAACTGCACTCGTTAAGCCAAAGGACTGATCCTCTCAAGTATAGGAAAAGGACCTATATATCGTGGTGCCAGCTTACCTACCTTTCCAAATCTCAAAACTCCATCCATTGGAGAAACCTTCAATAAAACTGAATCTCCAACCTGGAACTCTATAGTTCTTCTTCTGAGATCGGCATAACTTTTCTGTCGACTCTGGGCAGTTTTCAACTTTTTCCGAATGAAATCAACCTTCTAAGAAGCTTCTCTTATCATGTTCGGACCAAGAACAAACCTATCACCCGACTCAATCGAACACGCAGGTGATTTACAAGGACGACCATACAATGCTTCGAAAGGATCCATTCTAATACCGGCCTGATAACTATTATTATACGAAAGCTCAACAAATGCAAATGGTCCTCCCATGAACCTCCAAAATCAAGAATACAAGCATGCAAAAGATCTTCCTAGATTCCATTTATTCTCTCAGTTTGCCCATCAGACTGCGGGTGGTAAGCAGTACTGAAGTTCAACTTGGTTCCTAGTACGGCTTGAAATGCCTCCCAAAATCTGTTAGTGAAGGCCGGGTCGCGATCACGCACTATATTACTTGGTTTTCCATGGAGTCAAACATTCTCTTTCACATATAGCTCTGCCGAACTCGCTGCCTTCGGGTGGATTTAACTGGGATAAAGTGGGTAGTCTTGGTCAGACGATCCATAATAACCTAAATCGCCTCATTACCCTTCCGAGTTCGTGGCAAACCATCTATGAAATCCATAGACACTTAGTCCCATTTCCATTTAGGTACTTCCAGTGGTTGGAGTAAACCGCCATGTTCATTTGATCACTCTTTATTTATTGGCAAGTCGCGCATCGACTAACATAAATAAATATATCTATCTTTATCGTTTTCCACCAGAAAGTCCACTTAATATCTTGATACATTTTGTTAACCCCTTAATGGATACTAAACTTGGATTTATGACATTCGTCCAATACTTCTCGTTTGAGATCTGAGATGTCTGAGACACAAATCCTCCCTTTCAACCTTATAATTCCACTATTACCGACTTCAAAGCTGGAATCTTCGCCTTGACGTATTCTCCCATAAATTTCTTAAAGAAACTTGTCTTCTTTTTGCTTACTAGCAATCTTCTCACGAAGAGTGGGAGTGACAACAAGATAAGCAAGAACAACATGTCTTCTACTCAAAGCATCGGTTACCACGTTGGCTTTACCAGGTGTATACTGAATATCCAGGTCGTATGATGTTTAACGGTGGATATTCAATGGAATTAGAATACGGTCGAAAAATTTCAATTTAAAATTAACCGCAAGCGCATGGTGTATGAATGTAGCACTTGGAGAATACCGGTCTGTCCATAGGGAATTGATGATTTTAAAATTCTATTCAATCAAATTAAACCAAAGTTGAAGAGTGTGATTAGCTAGAAAATGAGAAAAATGTCAAAAAGAAAGTGATAAAAATATGAGAGTTAAATGACAATTTAGAGATAATTCCGCTCTCTAGATCATATAGTTCAAAAAATTATGAAATTATGATCTCTCTTTTTTGATCATAAGTGAATTTAAATGATGTGTTTATCATAAGTATGGCTCATTTGTGCTATTAATTAGCTTAACATAAGCCATCAAACTATAACACAACCTTTAAACCACTTACTAACTCTAATGAAAATGACAACAAAGTTGAATGAAATCTATTTTAAGTATGGCCTATTAACTATTACTTAGAAACATAGACCATCAAATTTGAATTTCAAATCACTTTCTTATGCTATAATCATATTTTGATGAAGAGTCATTTGTGTTAGTGATTGTTTAAGCATAGCCTATTTGGTGTTAATAATATAGGCTATCAAATTCAAAACAGAAATAACAAGTTAAACCACTTCAAGCATTGTCATTAAGCACAAAAAGAGAGAAATAATATTAAAATGTTGAATCTACACACTAGAGAGCTTCATTACCCCTAAATTGAAGGGATTAAGTTCTCATATTTGTTATCATAAGAACAAATGTAGAAAGAGAAATTAAACAAACAAGAGGAAAAAGAAAGCAAAAAGAAAGGAAAAACTAATCTACTTGCATAAAATAAGAGAGATCTACACTACTTGCATAAAAGAAAATGAACATGTAATTAGAAAGAAACAATAATTAACATTTCATAAAATGAAAAGAAAATTACATAAAATAAAAATGGCTAAGTAGCCATGAAAAGAGAAAGAGAGCTTTCTTTTATTTTGAGCCTAAACTAATGAAGAGGAAGAGAGACTAAGAGAAGAGATGAGAGATTGCATGAAACATATGGGTATTTATACATGTATGAAACCCTAGTTCATGTTCTTAGGGAATGCCCAAAATGCCCTTGAGATAGTGTGGCCACCAAGTAATCATTAGCATGTCATAATCCCCATTTCAGTGTACATGAAGCCATTGATTTCATAAGCATGTGCATTAGCCTCTAATTTATACATTAAGGTGGTGGGTAGGTGGGGTCCTCCATGATCTTCACTTTGAATTATTTCCATCTTCATTCCTTTATATTCATGTTGTGCAAGCATGTGTCTTCATGAAACCACTCATATTTGAGATTAAATTCCTACACAAATATATATAAATTTTCAATTAATTTTTCTCAAAGAAATATATGCACACAAATGACCTTTTTGCCCATATATAAAGATGGATATGTGACAATTTGGAATTAATATGGATTTTGGTTAAAACATGTTAAAATACCCAGTATGATCATTTATTTGATTTAAATAGATTAATTATGGTGGTAAAAATGTGCACATTTACGTGCACATCAAATACCCCCACGCTTATCTTTTTATTCGTCCTTGAATAAACTAAAACTAAGATAAATCCGTTTTCGTAGGGAGCACGACTGCATTGAGCGTATGCAACAAGCCATTAAACCTCTGGGTGTCCCCAGTAGGACGAGTGTTGTCTCGTGAGGGTTTTCAGCGTATACTACCCACAAAATCCAAATGCAGGATGAAAATATTTACAAAATGCAAGATTTATTTACAAAGAGATGAATGCAAGTTTTTTAAAATATTTACAAATGAAGGATTTATTTTTAAATTGACAAGAATAAGTTAAATATAGGTTTTGGTTATTATCGTGAAAATTTATGTCATTTACTCGTCAAAATTTCCAACAAAAATCAAGTTATCATAACAAATAGACCATAGTTAACTTGTTGTTTCGGTTGATACAAAGTGTAACTATAAAATGGATCCTTAGTCGATTATCAAAGTTTATCAAAGTGGTATTATCATTTCTTTTCAATAACAAATCAAATCAAATAAGTAAAAATAGTGCTAGGATTTCAATTGCTTGCTCTCTCATTATTTGCAAGAAAAATTACACACCTAGCTTAGGTAAATTGAGGTCAGATATATCACCCATGAAATGCCTTTCGGGCTTATGCGAGGGGAGTATAGAGCTTGGCGAGTGCATACACTTTCATGCATAGACTATCGACCGTAGGCGGTTTTCATTAAGTCTGTTTTTTTACATGTGTTCCATGCATCATAACCGTGAGGACTTTTAAATGAGTATGAAAGAACATAATCAAAGATCCCAAGTAATTCACACATGCATAACCGTGAGGACTTTTAAATGAGAGCGAATACTTTGGATTTAATATTTTTTATTTATTTTTTATTTTATTTTTTAAGAGAGCATATCTTTATTTTAAATCAACCACTTTTTAAAACAAAGATTTTCAATTAGGATGTATTTCATAATTAACACGTATGAATCTTCCTATATACTAATTAAACCACTGTTATTTGTAATTAAACTTCATTTTTATTGTTTTTAAGATAAATAAACTTTCAAAAATTTCAATTTAATAAGCCAAAACCATATATTTATCCAATAGTGTTTCTTTAAAAATAAATCAAAAATTCTTAAATGAAATTGTTTTTTTTGTTGTTTTTCTTTTGAGATTTTTTTTGCAAAGAAGAAGTAAAAATAAATCATGAAAAATCAAAAACGAAGATGAATCTCCCCCCACACTTGATTTTGACTGTGTCCCCATAGTTAACCCAAGTGAAAGAAACGTTTATTATTATTTACATGAAAATGAAATGTATTTACACGAGATCAGAAAGTATATCGTCAGAAAGTAAATCAAACGGTTATCCAAAGACCAATTCATTTGTCTCGTCAAGTATGTGAGACACAGCTCAAGCGCAGAAAACCAAACCGTAAAAGATTTTGAAGATGAAAGTTGATTTGGAAAAACGAATGTTAATTTATTTAAAATTGTACGAGTTGTTTTGTTTTCGATGATTTTTGGGGTCGATAAAAGAATTGATCGAAGTTCAACTATTTTTCACTTATTTGAAATTCAAGCTTATCATTGAAAACAATTTCAGAGTTATTGATTTCAAAATCAAAATGGTGATTTTCATCTTACCCGTTGGAATTCAACAACTCGTCATCCAGAGTCCAAAAACTTCGTGTTCGTTAAATTCGTCTTCCCTTATTGGGTTATCAACAACATCATTACGTAAATCGAGTTTAAAATTCAAAGTTGTCGTATTCAAATTTTCAGAAAAAGGAAGATCGAAGTTTAAATCGAGTTTCGCACCCTCAAAAGAATTGAAATCCAACTTAATTACCATATTTTTAACAACTTGATTAAGATCGTCATTATCAAATTCAAAAGTTGTTATTTGAAAATCATCGATTTGGGTAAAAGATGGATTATCAATTGACTCATCGCACATTGAAATTTGATTTTGTTTCTCATGAAAAATTTCCAATGTTTTAATCAACAAATTCGTGTGATCATTGTAAATTTCATTCATTTGCTCAACAAAGTCAAATTTGTAATTATTAACTTGAAAAGTTTCGATTTGGACTTGTTGAGAACAAGAATCGTTGATTTTGATAAACGGTGGATTATTATTTGATTCTTCGCAAGCTGAGATTTGATTATGATTTTCACGAAATTTTTTGTATTTTTCAAGTAATAAATCACCGTTATCTTTTTCCATTTGATCAACAAATTCAAATTCATGATTATTAATTTGAAAATTTTCATTTCGAATTTGTTGATAACCAAAGTTTTCAATCGTATCACTATTGAAACAATTCCCATTGCCAAAATTATTTGAAAATTGGTTCACATTTTCGTGTTGATTTTGAAATTCATCTTGAAACTCGAAATTGAATTGGTATGGGTTACACTTGAAATCATTTGAATTTTGAAGTGAATTAAAATTTTGATTATTTTGAAAACCTTGATTCGAGTTATAGCACAAATATGAATTGCACAACTCATTTATCTCTTGATTTTGTTGCATAGAGAGTTCAAGTAACGACGAAATGTTATTTTCAACAATTGAGGGTTGACCATTATTTTGGAAATTTGGTGGTTTAAAATTTGAATTGTCTAAACAAAAATTGTTGTTAAACTATCCATAAGAATTTGGAGTAAACTCATATGGATTATATTGATTTTCACAACTAAATTCAAGTGAGTAAGAAAAAGGAAACTCAGACATGTTCAAGAATTTTTTTTGGTTTTTTTAATAAAGAAAAATATTTATAAGTAGAATTTATTTTTCAAAATGGAAAATTGATTTTTGTTTTGTTTTTGGACTTCCAATTTATTTTGGCTTTTTTTAAGAAAAAGTTTTTTTTTTTTTTGGATTTTTGTTTTTCTAAATTTTTTGGATTTTTGAAATTTCAAAGGAAAAGGATTTAAAAATATCAAAGAAAAATAAAAGGAATATTTACAATTTTTTTAGTTTCGGATTTTTGAAATTTTTTTGTTTTTTTTAAAATATGCATAAACTAATGCTACTAAATGAATGCGGTGGTTAATTACAAATGATTTATCCTAACTTAACCGAAAATTGTATAATCACACATTGTCTTAGATAAACAAGATAATTCTTAGCCAGGTAATGGACAGGGGTTATCGGTGCACCACGAATCACCGTAGCAATGCACCCGAAGGTTTAAGTACCTTCAGAGGAACAACCACTATAATATTCACGAATCATCGTAATATTCATAAATGGTTATTACTCTGCCGTAGCCTAGACACCAAGAAATTAAATTATTCAAAGAAGACAAATTGTCAATATACAATTAAGTGTTATTGATTTCTAACCGTTATTATTAATCAAATTCTAAGATGAAATGCAAAGCGGAAATTAAACGTGTATTAACAATGCAACTATGAATGGAATTTTTTTCTTTTTTCTTTTTGTTATTGAATTTTTTTTAAACGTGCAAGCAAAAACAATGCAAGGAAAATAAAAATAATAGATATAGCAAGCAAGTAGTTTATTTTTTTTTGGCAGGCAAAGCGAGCAATTATTTTTAGCAAGCAGCTCCTTTTCTTTTCTGCTTTTGCAACCTGAAAATAAAAGCAATATATGTACAATTTTTTTTAATGGAACTAAAACAAATCAAATTAAATTAAAAAAAAATTCAAACAAGTAAAACAAATCAAATTCAAACAAACCAAAATTAAGCTTTAGCTAAAAACAAACTAAACCAAATTAATTAACAAATGAAATCCTCTAAACAAAACAAACACGGCCCAGTCTAAACGAAGAAACAAAGAAAAATATCCAACTTCATGAAATCACAATTGTCAGCAACAAAAATTCTTAACTCCACTTATTTTTACTTCCAGAAATCAAATTTCAATTTTCTTTCGCAAATCACCTCTTAAATCTTCGAATTTTGCAACTGCTTGGGCTCATTTTCATTGTTTTGGTCGCGAGTCTAGATTGAAATGTCTGAATGAGATTGAATTTGGGTTGTTGAATTCGGATGATGCGATCTCAAATTGGGAAAGTTGAGAATTTGAGTAGCATTCGATTGAGTTATGAGGTGAATTGGGAGGTTGAAGGATTTGCAGCCTACGTTCACTACGAACCTGCCTCGGTTGTGTGGTGGTGCTGAGGAGATGGGCAGGTGGTCAATCTTTTCAGCGATTGACTTTGAAGATTTGGCTGATGTGAAATGTTGAAATGGTGAACGGTGAATGCAGTATAAGTGGTAATGTTGCAGAGTAGCAGTTGTTTGGTTTATGAGGAAGTTTGTCGCCCAGACAGTGGTAGATGTGTTTGTAAGTTGTGATATGTGAGCTAGTTCGCTCTGATGTTTGTAAGTAGAGGATTGTGGGTGGAAGTCAGGTTGTTTGATTGTGGTCGCGCGAAGTAGGCAATTGGTCTTGGCGTTGCTGTGCACTGGGAGGTTGACGAGTGGGTTTGATGAGCAAGAGGTGATTGTTGTATGTTGTATGGAAGTAAGTGGATTGTGATGATGGTTGGTTGCTTTTGGTGAGGAGAAGGATGGATGCAGTGCACTGGAGCAACTGATGATGGAAGTCAGAAGTGAAGGTTTGGTTTGGCTGTGTGCAGGAGAATGATGGTGGACAATTACTACAACTGAATGTGGTGATTGTTGTTGATGAATGGTTAGTGAGTAAGTTATATAGCAGATGGGATGTTGTATGGGAGACGTGAATTATTGTATTGGTGTTGTTTGTACTAGTTGTAGTTTGAGGAGTGATGTTTGGTATCAGTGAACAATGATGTAGTGTTGGGCAGGTTAATACTGTATGAACTTGAGTTATGAACTGTTGTATGAAGTTTATGTTGCTGTTGTATGAATGGTTGTATGGGGGAATGAAGGCAGTTGAATTATGGTTTGATGAATGAAAGGGTGGAGGTGGGAAGTGACTGTTGTGACATAGTTGAAGTCAGAGGAAAAGGGGATGGATGATCAACAGTAAGGTCAGGGAGGTGTACAGAGAAGAGAGAACAGTGTTGAGGGCAGAGAAGCAACAGTAAACAAAAATGAAAATAGAGAGGAAATAGAAATTGTAACAGTGTTTTGAAATTGTTACAGAAAACAGAAATGCAATAAAAAAAAATTAATTGTGATTGTGTAGTTTTTTTAATATGCAAATGCAATGCAAACAAATGCCAACACACACAAACAAATGCAAGCAAAATTCACACAAAAACATAAATTTTTTAAAAAAAAACAAATAAAATGCAACGCACAAAACAAACACAATAAAAATCAAACGAAAATAATTTGAAGAATAGAAAATCAAAATCAAAGCAACTTTCCGGCAACGGCGCCAAAAACTTGTTTAACGGCGGAAATTCTATGGAATTAGAATACCGTCGAAAAATTTCAATTTAAAAATAACCGCAAGCGCACGGTGTACGAATATAGCACGTGGCAAATACGGTCAATCCATAGGGAATTAATGATTTTAAAATTCTATTCAATTAAATTAAACCAAAGTTGAAGAGTGTGATTAGCTAGAAAATGAGAAAAGTGTCAAAAAGAAAGTGATAAAAATATGAGAGTTAAATGACAATTTAGAGATAATTCTGCTCTCTAGATCATATAGTTCAAAAAATTATGAAATTATGATCTCTCTTTTTTGATCATAAGTGAATTTAAATGATGCGTTTATCATAAGTATGGCTCATTTGTGCTATTAATTAGCTTAACATAAGCCATCAAACTATAACACAACCTTTAAACCACTTACTAACTCAAATGAAAATGACAACAAAGTTGAATGAAATCTATTTTAAGTATGGCCTATTAACTATTACTTAGAAACATAGACCATCAAATTTGAATTTCAAATCACTTTCTTATGCCATAATCATATTTTGATGAAGAGTCATTTGTGTTAGTGATTGTTTAAGCATAGCCTATTTGGTGTTAATAATATAGGCTATCAAATTCAAAACAGAAATAACAAGTTAAACCACCTCAAGCATTGTCATAAAAAGAGAGAAATAATATTAAAATGTTGAACCTAATAATATTAAAATGTTAAATCTACATACTAGAGAGCTTCATTACCCCTAAATTGAAGGGATTAAACTCTCATATTTGTTATCATATGAACAAATATAGAAAGCAAAACAAACAAGAGGAAAAAGAAAGCAAAAAGAAAGGAAAAACTAATCTACTTGCATAAAATAAGAGAGATCTACACTACTTGCATAAAAGGAAATGAATATGTAATTAAAAAGAAACAATAATTAACATTGCATAAAATGAAAAGAAAATTACATAAAATAAAAATGGCTATGTAGCCATGAAAAGAGAAAGAGAGCTTTCTTTTATTTTGAGCCTAAACTAATGAAGAGGAAGAGAGACTACGAGAAGAGATGAGAGATTACATGAAACATATGGGTATTTATACATGTATAAAACCCTAATTCATATTCTTAGGCAATGCCCAAAATGCCCTTGAGGTAGTGTGGCCACCAAGTAATCATTAGCATGTCATAATCCCCATTTAAGTGCACATGAAGTCATTAATTCCATAAGCATGTGCATTAGCCTCTAATTTGTGCATTAAGGTGGTGGGTAAGTGGGGTCCTCCATGATCTTCATTTTGAATTATTTTCATCTTCATGCCTTTATATTCATGTTGTGCAAGCATGTGTCTTCATGAAACCACTCATATTTGAGATTAAATTCCTACACAAATATATATAAATTTACAATTAATTTTTCTCAAAGAAATATATGCACACAAATGACCGTTTTGCTCCTATATAAAGATGGAATGTGACAATTTGGAATTAATATTGATTTTGGTTAAAACATGTTAAAATACCCAGTATGATCATTTATTTAATTTAAATAGATTAATTATGGTGGTAAAAATATGCACATTTACGTGCACATCATATGAGGCTAGGAATTCCAACCAACGTTGCTGTCTTAGATTCAAATCCTTCTGGGTAAAGAGGCATTTCAAAGATTTATGGTCGATGAACAATTCAAATTTTTCACTCAGAAGATAATGACGCCAGATTTTTAAAGCAAAGATAACTGCCAAAAGCTCAAGATCGTGGATTAGGTTGTTCTTCTCATGTGGTCGCAATTGTCTACTCGCGTAGGTAATCACTCTACCCTCTTGCATTAGAACAACACCCACACCTTCACCACATGCATCTGTGTAAACAGATAGACCTTTATTCTCGTTAATAATAGCAAGAACGGGAGTAGTGGTCAACCTTTTCTTCAGTTCTTGGGATGCTTCCTCGCACATTGGAGTCCAAATAAATTTGGCATTCTTCATAGTCAGCTTAGTTAATGGATTGTCTAACTTAGAGAAATCCTGGACAAACTTTCGATAGTATCCGGCTAATCCCAAAAAACTTCTGACTTCCTTTGGTGTTGTGGATTGCTTCCAATCTAGGATAGCAGAAACCTTATCAGGGTCTACAGAAATTCCTTCTTCTGTAACAATATGTCCCAGAAATCTAACTTCTTTTACCCAAAAATGACATTTAGAAAACTTGGCAAAAAGAATATTCCCCCTCAATATTTCCAAAACTATTTTCAAGTGTTCGGCGTGCTCTTCTTCAGTTTTGGAATATATCAGAACATCATCAATAAATACGAGAACGAACCTATTCAATACTTAACAAAAATACTTGGGTCATCAGATCTACGAAATATGCAGGGGAATTGGTTAGTCTGAAGGGCATAACTAACCATTCGTAGAATGTATCAGGACCTCTAAAAGCAGTGAAATGAATACTGTCTTTCGCAATTCTCAGTTGATGGAATCCTTGGGATAGATCCATCTTGCAAAAGAACCTAGCACCATGCAATTGATCGAACAGGTCGTCGATTCGGGGCAATGGAAATTTATTCTTAAGAGTTAACTTATTAAGATCACGATAATCTACGCACAATCTCAAAGATCCACCGGACTTGGCTGCAAATACTATAGCCGAACCCTAACTAGAACGACTAGGTCGTATTAATCCTTTCTCGTGTAAATCTTGGGTTTGCTTAACTAACTCTACTCTTTGCCTTGGTGCCATCATATGACTTGCATGCACAACTGGATGGGCATTGTGAACCAAATCGGTTCTAAATTCGATTTCCTTATGCGGAGGTAAAGACTTAACTTCTTCAATACGTCTGGAAATTCTCGAACAATAGGTATAGATTCCAAAATCGGGTCGGTACACCCTAAAGTATACATTAGCTTGTCCCTCTTTGGACTTGGATCCTCACAAGAAATCAGAACAAAATTCCCAAGTTTGGTTTTGACCGAAATCATTCTATTCATACAATCTAATTTAGCTTCATATTTTGTTAACCAATTCATTCCAAGTAAAATTTCAAATTCATTAAAGTCAAGAACGAAAAGGCTGATAGGAAACTGATGATGAGAATACGAAATAGGAACTTTTCTACAACGTAAACAAAGATTCATAGGGCCTTTTGCCGGGTTCTTCACACAAATAGGTTCGTCTACGAATTCGAGTTCAAGATTTAATTCTTCTATGGTTTGTTGGGAAATAAAACTATGCACCAGTGTCGAATAGAACTCTAACAATTTATCATAAATAAGAACATTACCTTCCAAAACTCCTTTCCCTTTATCGGATTCTGAGGTCGAAGGGCCATCCTTGATTGCATACACCTTTGCTACTTGGGCCTGCTTCATTGTTGGGCATTCTTTAACTATGTGTCCTTGCTTATGGCAATAGTAGCATTCCCTGGCTTCTTGTCCTGACTTCTTAGGTTGATCCATCTTCCCTTACTTCTTGGGCTTCTTGCAACTACTTGAGTAATGACCTTTCCCCAAACAGTTGAAACATGTAACATTCTTCGCCTTGCTCTCCTGAGTATTCTTCTTCTCTTTACCTTGCCAAGGCTTCTTTCCCCCAAACTTCCTCTTCTTCCAATTTGGATTACTTCCGCTTCCTTTCTCTTCTGGAAACTCTTGTTTATCTAAGGTCGCATATCTATATCCCATATCTACCAAATCAGCAAAAGACTCCTTTACATGGCCTGTCATCCTTTCATGAAACTTCTTATTCATCCCTTTAATAAATCTCTCATTCTTCTTAAGAGGTGTATTCACTAATTCAGGAGAAAATCGGGATAACTCATTAAAATTATTTAAGTATTCTTCAAAAGATAAATTCCCTTGCTTTAAATAGGTAAATTCCTGATACATCCTGGAAATACCAGCGGACGGCATATAACGCTGTTCAAACACTTGCCTGAACCTATCCCATGTAAACTCATCCTCCGACTCGGCCAAAATAATGGTCTCCCACCATGCCAAAGCTTCTTCCTAGAGCTGCCAGGAAGCCATCAACCTCTTTTGATCATCCTCCAATTTAAATCTTTTGAAAATCCTCTTACAAGATCGAATCCAAGCTTGCGCTGCTATAATAGTCTCCGTGCCTTTGAATAGTTCCCTCCAAGTCTTGAGAAACTCTGATATTACCAGATTCGGCTGGGGTTGGATAGGAAGAGCTGCTCCCTCCATTGCTGTTGTTGCAGGGTCTCGACCATTTGTAGTGGTACTTCCCCTACCTCGTCCTCTTCTTACACTCATTCTCACTATCTGTAAATAGTAAGAAAATTGATTTAGGCATACGGATGAGATATCTTAGGGAATATACTCATTCTAGGGTATTTCTAACCCTATATCTAATGAGTCACCTAATGAGTTATACTCCAAAGCTAAAATTCTTACACAACCTTTAGCTCTGATACCATATGTGACGATTCGGATTCGACGTTCGAAATCCAATAAATCACCTTATTCAAATGCTAGAGATTCAAACGTTGGAGTCCGGTTCGCTGGAGCTTATAACACATTAGATGATAACAACACATCGAAAACAAAATGATTTCATTGATACACAACATGGATACAACATTTTACATCAAATGACAATAACATCAGAGCCAAAATATATACAACAGAATACAGCGGAAACAACACAACAGCGAAAAATATCATAATAGCGAAACAAGAGCAACAACACGGACGTCAAGATAGAGAGAGAGAGAGAGAATCCAACATGCTGCGCCTTCATTCCAAAGCTCCAAAGCTCCAAACCAAAAAGTTCAAAACCCAAAAGCTTCAAAGACTTCCAAAAGCTTCAAAACCAAAGGCTTTCAAATCTATATCTACTATCTGAACCAGCTCCAGAATCTACAATAACCTGACTTTAGGCTACCCATGTGGAAAATTAAGGGCACCTAGAGTTTAGGAAAGGATAAAATCTGAGTTAGTCATGAGACTGGTATGAGCAAACATAAACAGTTATTTGTACAAAAAGAAGAAAAAGAAATTCATGCTTTTGGAAAATGGAACTACCATAAGGTCTCCCGGCACACACTCAATGTAATCGCGCATATGGGGATGGTTTCTCATTTTAGCAGTCAAACAAGCTTGATACGCAAAAATTCTTTTGATATTATTATTAGTGCATAGTGTGGAAAACATTTCGAAAGTATAATATTAATCTGAGCCAGCATACGTACCATTATAGTATGCCTAGTATAGCTGCCATGTTAAATGGCAGGTTCTAGAACTAAAACCGTACAGGGCTCGTATTGATTTGTTTCGATTTCTAACAAATGGCTAAGGCTAAGGAATTTCCTTTATCTGAATGGGTATGCCTTTGGAGGGACACCCCGAAAACCTAACCGAATCTCTTCCAACACAAGGCCGGGTTACCTCTGTAAGTAGGTAACTAACTGTCACGAGTATGTCATCCCCCAGTCGTAACCGACCTTTATCGAGGGACCCCAACAACCAACAACCACATAAGCAAAATATCTGGGCTCCATACCAGAATACCACTTTTTATCCAGAAGGAAATGCTCATACCCTAAGGGGCGCGACCCCCATAACCTAGCTGCATCCTTTCCTGTTTCGACCATTTCCGAGGTGTGAGGTTCGATGAAGTCCTGTCCCACAAAGCTACGCTTTTCACAAAAGCCATGCTTCGTTCAACTAATGATCAGCACTTAGTATGCTACATTACCGAATTGGGAATATACCACTAATAACCGTCAACAATATAACCCCTGAGCTCACACTTCTCAGAGAAGGGTGTTAGGCTAAGAGAATAAATTCTCCACCACCAAACAGAAACGTATTTGATAGAAACCATCTTTACATCTCAAAGTGTAATGTCAGACATACATCCATACAAGTCCATCCTGGGTCTGAATGGAATAGAAGCACTTTGTCCAATTAAGGAAAGAAGTCCTTGCAAATTCGAATATCCCCAATCTTGACCGGATTCCCCATCACATAGGGAAATCTCAATACCGGAGCAACTCGGTGCAGAGACAATCAACAGGCAACCCTTTCGTTCTCGATAATACCCGGTCATCAACCACCGTCTTCAAATGCAATCCCATTTCGTCGTACCATTATTCGGAATGGGTTTTATGATTTAATGTCCACCCCTGGCTTATTCGAATAACGAGCGCTTATTTTAAAAAAACATGTGGATACAAATTTCCATTTTTAATCTTTTAAACCAAAGATCCACCTTTAAGATTCGATGTGGTTTTCGGATAACAATTTGGAATCCAATTCCCGGTCTCATCGAAATTCAAATGCCGTCTTAACGACCAAGTTGTTTAAGTAAACAATTTTAATTCAATTCAGAAGTTTACATTCACACAGCAATACATCACAGATAAATAACTTACATTTATCACAGCTCAACCCAAAACAATTCATATCATAGAGCATTACATATCGGAGATATCAAATAATTCAAGGTATTCAATATAGTCCAATCATCCATAAGCAAGATTAATTAATCCTATAATTATAATTAATTTAATTAATTCAAAATAAATTAATTACTTATGAATTAATCACTTAACTCTGCTTAATTAATATTCAGTAATTACAAACCATTTTAATTAATTATTGAATTAATTAATCACATAACTACTTTCATTAATTAATTATCCTTTAATTATTGATTAATTATCCTTTAATTATTAATTAATTAACCCTTTAATTATTAATTAATTAACCTTAATTATTAATAAATTAATAAATTATTCTTTAATTACTTAAATTAAGTAATTATCCTTTAAGTACTTATCCTTTAATTACTTTCATTAATTAATTAATCTTTAATTACTTAAGACTTTAATTAATTAAAAGATAAAACATTTGTCTTAATTAATTTCTTTAATTATCATTTAAATTTTAATATGCCTTGAAAATTAATTATCATTAACATATGTATTAACTTAAGATTCTTAAGTTAATTAATAATTAAAAACATTTCACTTCCTTGATTAACTATTTAATTGCAATATTAAAATTTATTTAAAACAAACTTTAAAATAAAGGCTATATATATTAAAACACTTTTAAACTTAAATGAATTTAAAATAATTTGATTTAAAACCTTTAACTAATCCCAAATTTAAATGAAAACGATTATTTAAAGAATTAGTTAAGAAATGTTTAAAACTTGATTTTGTTTTAAAGATTTAAAATTGTTATTACACTAAAACACTCAAACCCGAGACTAACTCGAGTCAAACCCGTATCTACCCCGAGAATCAACCCGAGCCACTTTTCTTTTTTTGTTTTGATTTAAATTTTTAAAACCTGTTAAAATCGTGTTAACCCACATGAACCCCCCTCGTACAAAACTCGAGCCACAACGTTACTTCCCCGAGAACGACTTCGAGCACACACCTTCTTCTCAAACCCAATCCCCTGACATGCCACTGACACCACATGTACATGAACATGAGTTCGTCGGTGCTCCGACCACCGTGGCTACCCCCAGCAACTCGACGATGACCTCCTCTTTCCATATGACCACCCAGATTTCAAAATAAACTTGAGAATCAAATTTGAGCAACCTCGACAACCACCTGGAACAAACTCGACACCCCAAACCACCTCGTGTTGATGCCTCAGATCACCAGTGACCTCGAAACTCTGATCATAGCTTCATCGAAGACCCACGCGCCTGTCCCCTTGCTACGATCATCTCCGATGCTCCCTCGACGATGTAGCAACTCGAATTTCAACATTGACCAAATCAGGTCCTTAAACCCTATATCCCCGTCGTCCGGCTACCACGGTGGTTGATAAGTCCACTTTCCATTTTTGCCAGAACCCCTGACCTCCGAGCAAGCTTCAGCTACGATCCCGATGCTACCAGACCTCACGATTGTCGGAATTTGACCAAAACCCGACATTTGTTCAACTCGAGATTCCTCAATCAATACTTACCTAAAAATCTTGAAATTATTTTTAAAAATCATAGTTTTTGAAGGCTAGTTGGATGTTATAGGTGAATCAAGAAAATATGATACTTGAATTTTTGACATGGTTTGGGTTTCACTGTATATATCCTTCTTCTAGTCAAAATTACTTTCAAATTTTACTTAAAAATATTTTTAAAATTTAGATCTTGATTATACAAACATATTTTGTTTATATCTTGAAGCATAAAAAGAATTAGAGGAAGATATTCTGGATTTGGAACAGGTTTTGAAGCCTGTAATCAAGAATAGAGGCTTATTTGCCTATTTCCACACATGCACAGACACACACACACATGTATATATGCAAACATATTTACATTCATGCAATAATTTATCACAGCTTCACTTCAAGTATTAATCACAAATATCAAGTTATAGATCAGATTTAAAGTAGTTTACTCACAGTTGTGTGATGTTTGAACAAAGGCCTGGATATTGTTTTTGAATTTGAAAATTTTGAAACTGGAAATACTTTTGATCCTGAACTTTGATCTGCTTTGTTTTGTTGAATTAGAATCTGCTATGAATTGATCATTGCTATAAGCTTTCAGGTTTTAAAATTTGAAAAATATTTGTTTGCTTTAGTTTTCTTTTCTTTGATTTGGTTTCCTTAGAAAATAAAAGATGAAGAAAGAATGAAAGTGAGGTAATGATGTGTATATATAGCTTGTTTTCCATTTTATTTATAAATTTGAAAATAAAAAGAACTAATGACACTTGTTCATTTTCATGTTACATGGTTTACATTAGTTTATGCATGTTATCATTTTTTTACATATGTTGTTATATAATTTATATATTATATTTTCAATTTATTTTAAATATATATATGCGTGTGTGTGTGTGTGTTGGTGTGTGTGTGTGTGTTTTATGTTTTTATTAATTAAGCTTTTCCTTTTTATTTATATTTATATAACTTTTTAAAGAAAATGACTTAAAACTAATTATACACTTAATAAAAATCATATATATACATATATACACATATACACATATATACATATATATATATATATATTAGTTTTTAAAATATAGAGTTTTTAAGTCCAATTATTTTTAAGATATTTATTTTTGAATTCCAAATCAATTGTTAAATACAATCTATTTATATATATATATATATACATATAAACAAATACATATCTTATTTGTTTTTTTGAAAATTTCAAATTAATTTTAAAAATTATATTAATTGCTAAATTATATTTGGCTTAAAAAGGGGATCGTTACAAGAAGGCAGGCTTAGCTTAGAGATTCATAGATCTTAGGTAGGGTGATTCTTCAATATCAGAGTATATTGAGACATTTGAGGCTTTGTCCAAGTATGAGGTTGATCTCATCAATACACCTCGAAAGAAGAATCAGAAGCTTGTGTATGGAATGAAGAAGTCTTTGAGAAAAGCACTCTTACCTTAATTGGATTTCACTTTCGAGTAGTTACTGGACATGGCTCTTAGACTTGAAGAGGCAGAGAAGGATAGCAGTGATGAAGCTACTCCCCAGAAGAAGAATTTCTTTCCTAAGAAGAAGAAGAGGTTTGGAAGGTTTAAGCCCTAGTTTCCAAATAAGCAATCAAAGAAGAAGAATCCAGATGCTAAGGGTCAAAAGAGAGAGCAAGTAGAATAATATAATTGCGAAGTCAAGGGACATTATCCAAGAGAGAGCACACGGCCTCGTACAGCAGTACCAGTTTCACCTTATGCATGCTTTTATTATAAGAAGAAAGGTCATCAAATTTCTAATTGTTCGATCTTAGCTACTAAGAAGAAAGGGAAGTTGAATGCGGCAGAGTCCTCTAGAGGTTCAGGCCAACAGAAAGGCATATCTTTATATATTATAAAAGGATCTGTCTTATTCCATGATCATCCCATTCGAGTTCTCTTCGACACGAGAGCATCACACTCGTCTGTGTCAAAGGAACTCGTTGAAGCTTGTTCTTTAGATGCGACTATTTTATTATCATCTTTGATGATTGCGAATCCGTTCGATGTGTTTGCAAGTCTCAGCTTGTTTGTAAGGATGTCATAATCATTCTTTGTGGATTCTCTTTCTTGGCCGATTTGCATGTTATTCAATTGAGTTTCAGCATGATTTTGGGTTTAGATTGGCTTGATAGATATGGAGCTAGTATTCTTTGTCCTGAATATACTATTTATCTAAAACATCTATCTTCTAATGATATGCTTTCTCTTGTTCTTTAAGAAGTCGATCCGGACCTGAATATTTTCTCTCTGTGCTATCGAATCTCGAGAAGGGGATGAGATAGCTAGTATTTTAATTGTGTGTAATTTCCCTAATGTTTTTGAATCATTTCTAGATTACCTCCTCAAAGGGAAATCGAATTCCGTACAGATTTGATTCTTTGTTCTCATCGATTAGTCGTCCTTCCATGAGGATATCAGCAAAGGAAAATGAAGGGCCGAAGAAGCAATTAGTTGAGCTTGAGGCAAAGCATCTTATATAGTCTAGTAGTTCGCGATGGGGTGCAGGAGTGGTGTTTATGAACAAAGATGATGGAACACTTAGATTATGTATCAACTATAGGAAATTGAATGTACTCACTATTAAAAATTGTTATCCTTCACTCAAATCGACGATATATTCAATTGGCTTAATGGAGAGAAAGTCTTTTCCTAATTAGACTTAGCGATCAGGTTCGAGTGGTAGAAGATGATATTCCACTAACATCTTTTAGAAACTGATATGGTTCCTACGAGTGGCTAGTTATGCCATTCGTGTTAACAAATATGCCTATGTATTCTATTGACTTAAAGAAACCTGTACTCCGAGAATTTCTTAATAAGTTCGTGCTAGTTTTTATAGATGACATTTTAATCTATTCTCAATCAAAAGCAGAGCAAATGAATCATCCCCGTATTATTTAAAGAATCTTCATCGCTATCATCTTAAGGCATAATTTTCTAAATGTCAATTTTGGTAGAGCTAAGTAAAGTTTTTGGGTCATGTTATTTCTAAATCCAGTATCTTGGTTGACCCTACAAAGATCGAATCTATTCAAAATTGGAAGAGACCAGAGAATGTGATGAAAGTCCGTAGCTTTCCGAGATAAGCAGGTTATTATTGACGGTTTATTAAGGACTTTTCCAAGGTTGTTCTTCCTCTTACCAGTTTAAGTAGAAAATGAGTGAAGTATATTTGGTCAGAGAAGTGTGAGTTTTCATTTCAGACATCGAAGGATCTTTTAATGTAAGCACCTATTCTTATAGTTCTAGAAGGGAAACAAGATCTTATTGTATATACAGATGCATGTGGTTCAGGCCTAGGTGTGGTGTTTTTGTAGAAAGACGGAGTAGTTTCTTATGCTTCGACATAGTTATGCCCGAATGAGATATGTTATGCCACTTACGATCTCGAACTTACAACTATTGTATTTACACTTAATATTTGGCATCATTATCTTTTAGGTGAGAGATTCATTCTTTATACCGACCGTAAATCTTTAAAATATCTCTTTTATCAGAAGGAGCTCAATAGGCGCCATCACAGATGGATATAACTTTTAGCGGCTTATGATTTTGAGATTCAATACACTTCAGAAAAGGGTAATTATATAGTTGATGCCCTTAGTCACAGATAGCAAGCACTAGTTTCTATGATGTTGACTGAGTGGAAAATGTTAGAGATACTTTCTCTATGTGAAATAAAAGATCGAGATTCGAAGTTGAATTCAAATGTAGCACTATCGAGTTTAGAGGCTGGTCCTTCTATTCTTGATCGCATTGTAGAAGCCCAGAAACAAGATCCTAAATTATTAGAGCTTGTTTGGAGTTTTTCTGTTGATAGAGATGATGAGAAGTTGAAGGAGTTAGTTGTTGATACTCAAGATGGTGCTTAGAGGCATTGTAAACTTACTATGCCCAACATTGATAATCTTTAAAGAGACGTCATGAATGAGTTTCATTGCTCTCATTTTACCATTCATCCAGGTAGCAGTAAGATGTATGAAGATAAGAAACGATTATATTACTTTGAGGGTATGAAGCGAGACATTGCTCGATTTGTGAGTCATCGTGCGCCTGTTAGTTGATTAAAGAAGAATATCAGAAGCCTAGTGGTCTTCTCCAGCCGTTAGATATCACTCTAAGGAAGTAGGATCAGGTAAATGTGGACTTAGATGTAATTGAGTTCATATTCATATCTATTTCTAGATTGATCTAGCAATGATCAAATTAATTGTTTTGTGTAGGTTTCCATGGATTTTATTGATGGTTTACCTCGTTCTAAGAGTGGGCATGATAGTTTGTGGATAATCATGGATCGTTTGACTAAGTCAGCTCATTTCATTCCGGTTAAGTCTGACTGAACCATGAATTAGTTGGCAAAGCTTCATGTCAAGGAAACAGTTAGGTTGAATGGAGTACCTAGTGCCATCATTAGTGACCGGGATCCACTTTTCACCAGTGGGTTTTGGAAGAGTCTTCGATCAGCATTGGGTACTAAGCTTAACCTTAGCACTGCCTATCATCCTCAAATAGAGCATGTGAATTAGACTTTGGAGGATTTTCTTCGTTCGTATGTTTTTTATTTTGGTGGAAGTTGGAAAGAGCATATTTATCTTGTTGAATTTTCCTATAACATTAGTTTCAATTTGAGTATAGGTATGGTTTGTTTTGAAGCATTATGTGGCAGAACGTGTCGCTCATCTTCTTGTTGGCAGAAAACTAGAGAGAATTTTGTTTTGGGACCGGATTTTGTTCGAGAAGCTTCCAGGAAGATAGATCTTATTAGAAAGAGAATGAAAGAAGCTCGGGATAGGAAAAAGTTTTTTACGGATAGAAGGAAAAAGGACTTGTAGTTTAGTATTGATGATTTTGTGTTTATTCATGTTTCTCCGATGAAGGTAGTAATCTGTTTCAATCGATTTGGGAAGTTGGCTCCCCGTAATATTGGACCATACCCAATCACTGAACGAATTGGCAAAGTGGCTTATCGAGTTGCATTACAAACTCATCTCTCTGGCATGCACGATTTTTCATGTTTCCCGGCCTCGGAAATGTTTTAGAGATTTAGAATTAGTTCTTAAGCCACAGTGGATCAAGAAACTTGGTATTTCTCCTTGTTTAAACCATATTCATGAGCCCATTCACACTATTTCTTTGGAAATAAAGCAAGTAACAAGCAAGGATGTCCCATTCATTAAGGTTCGGTAGTTAGTAAATCCTAAAGACTGCTTTTAGGAGACTAGAGAGTCTATAGAGTGGACATACATAGAGTTATTTTCTGAGGCTTGTGAATTGAGTAAGTTATCTTATCTAAATTAATTGTCTTCATTTGATTCTATCTATTCATTTTATAGAATTTTCTCTGATATAAAATAGTGAGGATGCAATTTCTTAAAGGGGGAGTTTTGTAACAACCCGATTTATAAATTACCTTGATTCGAATTTCATGATAATTATTTTGGAAATAATTATGTGAATTTAAGAATTTAGTTAATTAAAATAAAGCAATTGGAAGATTTTGGTGTTATTTAAAAGAAGATAGGATTGTTCAGAAGGTTTATTTCAAAAATTTATGTGGAATAAGAAAGTATTTATTTTAGCCTCTTGAATGAAATTAGTTTGATAAGGAAATGCGAATTTTTAGTTGTATAACCAACTGGAAAATATGACTGAAATTTTGCAGTGTAGAAATCTCTTTTTTAATCATTATTTGGATTTTATGTAAAATAAGAGAGATAAGGAAATCGATGAGTGTTTAAAATTTAAATCTAAATTAAAAAGTGTGCAATTTGGAATTTTGAGTTGTGATGGTTTTATTCTTAAGTTTATAATTAAAAGGTCTAAATCTTTAAAAATATTAAAAAAAAAAAGCTTTTTAGTAAAATTAAAAAGAAAACATGGTTCTTTTAATTTAAAAAGAAATGTAATTAGAGTCTTATTGGGTTAAACCCATTAACAAAGTTAACAAAGAAGAGTTTTCTTTCTCATTTTAGTCTATACGTTCATTACTATAAAACTCAGAAAATAAAGGAAAAGATCTAGTTTGCACTTCAAAACCTAGTTATATCTTCAAAAACTAATTAGAGAAAAATATACAAAATTTGGATAAATTCAAGGTAACTTCATCTTCTCTAATTCATGATTTTGGAACCCTTAATTTCAGATTTTGGTTGTGTTAGTAATCTTTGTTGTACTGTGTGTAATTCTGTTTAGGGCTTGTTAAAATTGAATAAGAGGGCTGCTACAATAGGTTTGAATTATGTTAACTAAGAAAACCAAGGTGACAATTCCTCACAATTATCTTTAAATATAATTGCATACAGTTATTGGTTGAATCTGAGTATTTGGTTGAATGGTTGATAGTCTCTGTCTGTAGAATTTTTATATTAGCTCAAACTTTATAAACCCTGTCAAAATGCAAGTATTATATATATATATCTATATATATATGATTTTAAAATGTATATTTTAAATAGATTTCAAAGGAAAAAATTTGTAAACTATATGTATATACACACATGCAATTTACTTTAGCTTTAAAAATCATTTATAGCTTATATAATGATATTGACATTTTTATGTCTGAAATCTCAAGTTTAAAAGAAACAAAGTATTTTATCAAATTTAAGAAACATACTATTTCTTTTATAATAATTTATTCAATGGATTTTTGTGGAACTTAGCTTTCAAGCTATGTGTTTCTTTTTCTATAAAATGAGAAATATATTTAAACAATTTAGTAATAATAAGTGGTTATGGGACATTAATTATCACTTCATCGCTTAAGTATACGACTTGTTTGCATAGAGTATGTTTACAGTGAAATTTACTAACTAATAGTAAATACTTTAGAAACACAAAGTGGTTATAGGACACGAATGTTACTTTAATAGTTACTATTTGAAGAGTATATAACACAATGGGTTAAATATTATCTTGGGAAAGCGTAGTATTTTTATAATCCACTACATTCGTTAGTGCATTTGGTAGATTGACCTTGTAGGCTAGTTGTTCATCCTAGCGGCTTGATTATAGTGGTCGCACCATGAGTCATAGTATTCATTTAGTTCTAGCCCTATACCACCGAGCCAGCAGTCTGTACCACAGGCTATATTCGATATCATAATACTTATGTCATTCGCTAGTAGGCGTGGCACCTCTGCAGTGCTATAGTTAGTCAAACACGTGTTATAGATATTCAGTACATTTGGACTCTAAGAACTTTTCGGGCTAAACTCCTGGAGTTTTTCATACCAGTCTTCTCTTAGAAGAAAGCAATTTACACTAAGAATAATCTGTAACGATCTCGTTCTTGAGTCAAATTTAATTTAGTAATTAAAATAAATTTTTGAATTAAATTGTGAATAAATTTGAATTTTTCCAAATAAAATAATATATTTTTTTGTTTATTAATATAAATATATATAAATATGATTATAAATAGAATTTTGATTTGGAATTTAAAAATGAATGTCTTGAAAATGAATTGGATTTAAAAATTCTGTATTTAAAACTAATAAGAATTTGTTTTCTGATTTTAATAATATACGTATGAAATATATATTTGGAAGTAATATTTTCAAAAGCTCTTCAAAAGATAAATTCTATAATTTATAATATACATATGTGTGCTTATTTATTAAAGTATAATTAGTTTTGAAATCATTTTTAAAGATAGATAAAAGCTTTAAATACACACACACACATATATATTTTAAAATTAAATAAGATTTATAAAAGGTTTAATGTTCTTTCTTTTAATTTTACTTGTAATAAATAGTTTGTATATTTAAAGAACATCACTAATAAAAATTTGAAACTAATATATGTATAAAAATTACAATATAAAACATAATGCATATTACATAATTTATTAAAACATAAGGACTTAATTTAAACAAGGGTTTAAAAATATAATTTATAAATTAACATAAATAAGGGGTTTAAACATAAATTTTTTGTAAATGAAATTTGTAAGTTATAAGATCATGCATTTAAACATATGTAAGCATTTTAACAAAAGATTTAAAAATGTCACCATTTTAAACATAAATTAAACAAGTGTTTCAACATAAATTACAAGTGTCTTTTGTTTTTCAAAAATATAGACAAAAATGTAAATGAGTTTATATATTACTGTATATCCTTCCTTCTCATTTTTCTTCTACTGGTAACTCAAAGTAAACAAGAAAATAAATCTTATAGCATCTTAAAACATCAAACAATCAAGTTCAACTCAGTTTTAAAGCAAAGCAAAGATCAATATCAACTCAAATCTGAATCATGCAAATTGATTCAATTTTATCAAACAATTTCAACCTGTTTCAACCTAGAGATCAAGCAATTAAAACAAACAACAGATCACTTAATCAAGTTCCAGTTTTCCATTTTTGAGATCAAAATCAAAACAAGTGCAGACCAACGTACAGATCAAAACAAAGATCCATTTCCAGATTTTGAACATCTTTTCCAGGCTCAAATTCTTCTCTGTCTTCTTCTAAGTGAGCAAACTCTTAAAGCTATATACATATCTTGGTTTGTATGTGATCAATATTGGATGAATGTTGTGAAATGTAGTTGTTTGGGGATGAATATGTCTGTATATGTATATGTGACTGTATATATATGATTTATATATATTTGTAACGACCCGCCATTCATCTCCATAGAATGACGCATCATTGATAAGAAAGAAAGGGATAGAAAAGAGAAAGAAAGAGAAGAAAGAAGAAACAACATCAGAATCTCAACAGCGGAACGGATAAATTATATTAATAACATAAGTATTACATAGTATATAACCATTATCAGAGTTACACAGATAACAGATCACATACTGACAGTTATAAACATCTGTCTAGTAATTACAACTCAATACAATACAGAGATACCAAACACAACTGAACACTATATATATCTACGACGCTGAAGCCTCCTGCTCCATTGCTCCTCCAGAATTCGTCAAAGCTAACCTGAATCTCTCGACTACTCATACACAATATGAGTACCCAAGAGTTTAATAAAACAGAAAATAAACACTTGGGTCAGACAGGGGTCTGGTGTGAGTAAACGGGTTAAAGTTGCTTAACTTTTGAAAAACCTTTGAAAAGAAAGTTATCACGTAAGACTTCCCACACATAAACAAGGAAAAGTTTTTACCTTACGCTAACCAAAACATTTGATAGGAAATCCGGTGATATTATAATAGGTCTAGGGTTTTCAAGTAAATATGAAATAGCCGAAATTGTTACATGATTAAATTCTAGCTACTAGCCACAAAAGTGGGTAATATAATCAAAACCGTTGGCACTTATTGGATTTTGGATTCCATACAATGGCAGGGCTACTGGGGTACCGCCCGTCACAGTACGTGGCCTAGATCACCGTACCGAGGTGCCACCCTAACTCTCCAGCAACACAAGGCCGGAACCATTCCTTACTGAACAGTTCCGAGCAAGATAACCCCGCAGTTGGCGCACGTATCCAACTGCCCACTACGAAATAAAAGGGACCTCTAGACAGGGGAAAATCTCGTCCTACTTGGGCATGACCCACTTAGCCTTGCTGCACCTTCCCTATTTTAGCCATTCTCGGTTGATGAGGCTTGAGGCTACGATTATCTTTATAGAACACATCACTTAGAATGCTCATCGTCCGCCTGACGATGTTCTGAAAGCATTCAATCCATACAACTTCGTTCCAGGTTCGAACGAAACCGAAGGCATTATCTCGTTACTCTCATTTTGGAATCACCCTCAGAGTTAACGACGATAACCCTTACACTTTGAATCTTTATCTCGAATCTGAAAGTACTACCCCGTTAAACTCGTATTGGAATCACGCTCAGAGTTTTAACAACGAACAGTCCTTACACCTCGAGTCTTCACTCCTCACTTGAGATTCACGACCTATCGTTAATTTGGATCGATGTGGTTTTCAGATATCCAAATCTGAAAACCCGATCCTGGTCTCATCGATATCCAAAGCGTATCTTTTAAGGCCAAGTTGTTTTAAAGTTTAAAACAATTCAATACAATTATTTATATACACGCAGATAGATAATTCACAAATCACAATAGATAATAAGCTTTATCATCACAACAGATAATCCATATTATCATTATCAAAAGATAATCCATATTATCATCACAATGCAACCAATGCACCCATATCACACAACATTACTAATCTCATAGTTGAGATTTTGAACCATTCAAGGAAAATCAATATCATCCATACATATGTGAGCAAAGGTCTAAAACCACACCATTTATAATTAATTTAAAATGAATTAAATTAATTACTTACATCAATATAAATCTTGCCTACATAACCATTAATTAACTACAAATTAATTAATTAATTATCCTCTAATTATCATCCTTAATTAATCACCCTTGATTAATTATTCTTTAATTACATTCAAGTAATTATCCTTTAATTAATTTCACAAACTAATTATTCTTAACCATTTATAGTAATTAAACATTAATTACTACATTACTTAATTAACTATAATTAATTACATTAATCCTTAATTAATTACATTAATTAATTACCCTTAATCACTTATTATTGATTAATTAGTCTTAATTAATCAATCCTCAATTACATCATTAATTATTAATTAATGATCCTCAACCAAATTTAAATTAATTACTTATTTAAATTAATTACATTAAGTAATTAATCTTAATTAAACCATATTTATTAATCACATTTGATTATTCACATTCTGTAATTAACTATCCTTAATTACTTATCAAATTAATTACTCCTTAATTAATTATCTTTAATTAATCCCTTGATTAATTATAAAGTAATTTAATCCAAATTACTTCCACAATTAAACCATCTTCCACTAATTACATCTAGTAATTATCATTCATTACTTCACTAAGTAATTATGCTTCATTAACTACATTAAGTAATTATTATCAAATCATCAAGTGATTAAAATTAACTAAACTTAATTAATTAGTTTAAACCAATCACATAAACTCCATTAATTAAATTAAGTAATTAATTTCTTAATTACTTCCATTAGTAATCATACTTAAACAATTCACAAATGATTATCATTTAATTAATTAATCTAGTTAATTATTAAAATTAATCACATTAATTGATTATTAAATAATCTTAAGTTAATGACCTTCATTAACAATTAAAAATTCTTTAATTACTTTTCTAAAGTAATTAACTTACATTAATCATTATTAATTTCAAATTAATTAATCTTTAATATCTAATTAATTAACCTTTAATTATTTAATTAATTAAGTGTTAACTGTAACTTAATTAATTCTAAATTACTTGATTAATTAATTACTAATCATTAATTAAAATCTAATTTTATCTAATTAATGAACCTTAATTACCCATTTAATTATCTTTAATAAATTAACTTAAACCTTAATTAAGTAATTAATTTAAAACCCTTAATTACTTTAATTAATTATCCATTCCATTAATTAATTAAATTAATTAATTATTCTTTAATTACCTTAATAATCTAGTGATTCCCAAATCATTAGACCTTAATTTACTTTAAAGATGAAAATTTTCTCTTATTAATGACTGAACTGATATTAACAAAACATTTAAAAACCATTTACTTAAAATATACTTTTAAATTCATTTTAATTTAAAATTCAAAATAAATATAAATTTTACTTTAATGCAATTTAAAACCAAATTAAAAACCTTTTAAGTCACATATTAAAGAAATACATATCTTACAAAAGAAATTTAAAAGAGTTTAAACCAAATTCCTTTTAAATTCAAATCATTTTAAATACACTTCAAACATATTAAAGTTGTTAAAACATTTAAATTGTTATAAAACTTTACTAGTATACAAATTCAATTTGAATCCATATTTTAAAACTTGATTTATCACTTTGTTTAAATCCTTTGCTTTTAAAATTTGAAACAGACAAGTTTTTAAAAACCTGTAAAAAAAATTTAAAAACATGTTGATTCCAGCTTCGGGTTCAACCCGAGCTACACTCGAATCTGGCTTCGAGTCCTTTCCCATCTTCAACCCCCTTTTTTAGAAACAATTTGTTAAAGTTTTAAAACTTTAACAGGAACCCAAACACTCAACTACACGAGCCACCACACCCTCAACTTCGAGACACACACGCGATGTCCTCGAGAAAAAGACTTGATCCTCCCATGTTCCTAAATCATCAGAAACTGATATGCTCGTGCACGGTGCACGGCGAACCACTTGACGTCGACCAACGGCGAAGCCTCCCACACATCACCATGACCTCTCCAATCCTCCCCATCGTCCAGATCTCATCGTCCTACTCGAAAATCGAGCAAACCAACAAAACAGGAAACTCAGACAGATCAACAAACCCATCGCCGACGTCAAATCTTGTTCGCCTGAGCCCTCGTCCCTCCTACCAGAGTATCATCACAGACCAAAGCGATGATTCCAAACCTCGTGATTCACTCTGATTCACCGTTGACGTCGAGATTGCCTAGAAAAATCACCTCGACCAAAACAGCTTTCAAACCCTACAACGCTGACGTCTGGCCACCACGGTGAACTTAAACTCTGGCGATCATTTTTCTTGTGATCCCCATCGCTCCTATTTCCTCCAGCCACAATCGAGACGCGACACGTGCTGCCGATCGTTGATAATCAATGAAAGTGTATTATCTGATCAACTTAGAAATTTTCAAGAGATACAATCTTAAAAATTCAGATTTTTATAGAAAAATTCATTATTTAGTAGTACAAACTGGACATATAATTAAAACAAGGAATCATGAACTTTGATTTCTGACCTTGATTTCTTTTCTTCTTCTCTTCTTTTTTTACTGTAATTTTCGTATGTTGTGATATTCTATAAAAAAAATCACATTATAGTCTTATGAACCAATCCAGGTTTTCCATAAAAAAAATCACATTATAGTCTTATCTTCATTTTCCATTTATAAATCAAGGTTTAAAACTTAATGAATTAGGAGGAATGGAATTTCTTTAGGGGAATAGTTTGAGCCTGTAACACAATCAGAAGCTTATAAACAAAGTTTCAGACATTTTACAGTCATATCATCAGTACATACAATACATTCATATGCAAGCAATTAACACTGCATCATCACAAGATTTTCATTCATGCATCAAAGTTATAATTTCAGATTTAAAAAATGTTTTTAAATTAAAAATTTACTCACCAAGTTTCCAACAGAGTGACAGGCTTCAGAACTCTGTTTTGATTTCCTGGATCTTTGCATATGATTTGAGTTCTTTGATGTTGAAACAAGATTTGCATTTGTTATTGAATTGATTTGTTGAATCTGAATCTATTCTTGTTGAATTTTATTTTGCATGTTGGTGTGTTGAATTTGAAGTAGATTTAAAAGTTTGGAACTGTAGTACTGCACCATTTTAAGTTCCAGACTTGATGTTTGCAAAATGAATTACAGCCTTGAACTTGATTTCAGATTTTAGAAGTGGATTGATTTCAGATTGTTTGGGTTATTTAACAGGGTATTGGTTTTTTTCTTAGCTTTGAGTTGGAGAGGATAGAAAAAGAAAATGAAGGAAAAAGCAATGTATATAGGTAATAATGTGATTTATTTTAAAAAGAAAAAAAAGAAAATAAAAATAAAAATTACACTTGTTTACATCACAACATTTGTCATAAGGAGTTGTTTATTTATTAACATGTTACTAATGTCTCTAGATTTTTAACACTTGTAAATTAGGAAATTTTTATTTATTTTAAAGTAAATAAAAAGCTTTTCTTAATTTACTTATTAAAATACTCATCTAAATGCATATGAATTTCTTTAAGATAAAAGCATATACAAATACTTATAAAATCCAAAACATTTTAAATATCTATCTTTTAAATTTCAACTTAAATTCAAA
Organism: Allium cepa; assembly: GCA_030765085.1. Classification (NCBI taxonomy): domain Eukaryota; kingdom Viridiplantae; phylum Streptophyta; class Magnoliopsida; order Asparagales; family Amaryllidaceae; genus Allium; species Allium cepa. The sequence goes on along the minus strand of CM060931.1, from coordinate 141,055,500 downwards.
TTGAAATTAAATTTTAGAAATCCAATTTAAAGCTGGTTTATAACAACACATCCAATAGCATTTCCATTGTTTTTAAAACCTATCTATATTTATACATTTATTATTATTATTATTTGAAAATAACAATTTATCAATTTGAAATAATTTATGAAAGAAATTATCTCTTTATTAATAAATTATTTGTTTTATCAAACTATATTTTAAAAAGAAATCAAAACAACCCTTATTGTTAATTTATTAAATTTAAACTCAAAATCAATTTAAACAAATTAAACTTTTATCTTAACAATTGAGAACCATATGTTATTTATTCAATAGCTTTTTAAAGTTTAATCTTTAAATAAATCATAATTCCCAATTTTGCCAAAGATATATATATTCAGAAAACAAGATTTATTTATTTATTAAATTTAAAACAAGGCTTATCTACTTACAATATATACATATTCTATATACATTATAAATAGAAAACAATTTATTAGATTTAAAAGATAAAATCTATTAATTAAATATTTATTTATTTGGATTATTAAATTAATTCCAATCTTATTAACAAAGATTATCAAATCAATTTAATTTTTAATTCAGATTATTAAATTGATATCGCCTAAAATTCCGCGTCATCACATTCCTTCCCCCTTAAAAGAATTTCTTCCCCGAAATTTAAAACAAAGGCAATTTAATAATCTTTTTAAAGATTTTAATTTTAAAACACAAGTATATATCAAACATATGCTAACAACAATAGCAACCAATTCATCCAATCAAACAATCTAACTATCCAGACAAAATTTTGGATAGAGTTTCCTCGAGTTTCCAAAGTATATATACCGGGATACTCGCTCTACAGAATCCAAACTATCAAAACTACTAAGTTATAGAGCTCCTACTTATCTAGATTTACAAAACTAGACTGGATATCAGACTACAAACAAATCTAACTCAACAACCAAACCTCCTGAACTGCTAGTTCCGAAATCAGAGATAAACCATACACGTACTCCCTCAGAGATACGTGAAACACATCGAATCCCAGTTATCCACACTGGAAATTCAATCTGAAACCAAACACTTATCCTCACAAGATCTCAGAAAAGATCCAAAACACCACGGAGCTAGCTTTCCAGTTTTACCATAACTTATAGCTCCTTTGATCGGAGAAACTTAACCAAAACCAAATATCCGACTCCAGAATCCAAAATATTTCGTCTCCTATCCACAAAATTCTTCGGATGATCCTGGGTTGTTTACATTCTTCCTGATCAGCTCAACCCTTCGCTGATGCCTCTTGAAACAAACTGGACCAATCAACTCTACAAAATGATCCTCTCACGATCAACCCAAAATCAAGAACACAAACTCTACTCCTCACACAACAGAAGACTGAATCTTACTTCTCCTTATCTGGAAAAGATAAAACAAAAGAACTTCCAAACTTCTTCCGTTGCACAACTCTGATCCGAAGTAGATAAGAATGCTGATGAAGAACACGAGCACAAACTGGACAACACATCCCAGAAATATGGTTCAACAGATCCATAAAGGAAAATCAAAAATTAAATCCAAATTCCTCCAAAACCTTGAGCTGCTACACCAACTCAAACTCTAAGAACCATCCTTCAACTAAACTGAAACACCGGAATCATTCCTGGAATCCTAGTCGATACGAAAACTCAAACTCTAGATGCGGACAACCTCTGACTATTCTGAAGTCATTCGGAAAAACTCTGATAACCCAAGAGAACACTCAACTATCGCAAGTCACTTTCGCGATCAACACGGACCAATTTCCAAAGAAAACTGTTCTCTCTTTACCAAACAGAACAGCTTACACTGGCCTAGCCAATCCATCGAAGAAACAGATCCACTCTGCTGCTTCTGAATTCCACCTCCAAAAGGACCACTCAGCTAAAGACCTTCCCGTCGGCACACAAAACACTCCGAGCTGCATTGCTGACACAGATGCCAAAGACTTTCTAATCAAAGCCCTTCGAGAAACACGGACCTCAAAGCAAACCACCATATCCTGCTGAACCCAGCCAGAACACCGAAGCAGACACAGTTCCTAAAGTTTGTTCCAAAGAAACATCTTTGGACACATCCATAATCACTGCATCTCATCACGCAGCTACTACTTCCTGAGGTATCAAGATACCATTACTCGCTTTTGCTCAGTCGACAGATCCAAACTCGACTCATTCAACTTCAAAGATAGACTCCGAACCTTAACAGGTTTCCTTCAAAGATCGATGAAATACTTCACCACAGCAGAGCTCACTCAAGATGGTATTAGATCTACGGTCTCGACAGACACACTTCCAACCTCAAACGTCAAACTCCAACCAATGGTAGTTGTAGTGTAACACAACACTACCTTATCTACCTTTATAACTTATGTTGGAAAACCCGAACAGGTAACCCAACAAATAGGTAGAAATATATAAATACATATATACATATATCAAAATTACAAATACGCTCTCTCAAGAAAGAAATCACTCCAAAGCCTAGATATTCACTCAACCTAGCGCTCTGATACCACTGCAATAACCCGCCATTCATCTCCACAGAATGACGCGTCATTAATAAGAAAGAAAGAGATAGAAAAGAGAAAGAAAGAGAAGAAAGAAGAAACAACATTAGAATCTCAACAGCGGAACGGATAAATTATATTACTAAAATAAGTATTACATAGTATATAACCATTATCAGAGTTACACAGATAACACATCACATACTAGACAGTTATAAACATCTGTCTAGTAATTACAACTCAATACAATACAGAGATACCAAACACAGCGAAACACTATATATATCTACGACGCTGAAGCCTCCTGCTCCATTGCTCCTCCAGAATTCGTCAAAGCTAACCTGAATCTATCGACTACTCATACACAATATGAGTACCCAAGATTTAATAAAACAGAAAATAAACACTTGGGTCAGACAGGGGTCTGGTGTGAGTAAACGGGTTAAAGTTGCTTAACTTTCGAAAAATCTTTTAAAAGAAAGTTATCACGTAAGACTTCCCACACATAAACATGGAAAAGTTTTTACCTTACGCTAACCAAAACATTCGATAGGAAATCCGATGATATTATAATAGGTCTAGGGTTTTCAAGTAAATATGAAATAGCCGAAATTGTTACATGATTAAATTCCAGCTACTATCCACAAAAGTGGGTAATACAATCAAAACCATTGGCACTTATTGGATTTTGGATTCCATATAATGGCAGGGCTACTGGGGTACCGGCCGTCACAGTACGTGGCCTAGATCACCGTACCGAGGAGCCACCCAAACTCCCCTGCAACACAAGGCCGGAACCATTCCTTACTGAACAGTTCCGAACAAGACAACCCCGCAGTTGGCACGCATATCCAACTGCCCACTAAGCCGAAATAAAAGGGACCTCTAGACAGGGGAAAATCTCGTCCTACTTGGGCATGACCCACTTAGCCTTGCTACACCTTCCCTGTTTTAGCCATTCCTGGTTGACGAGGCTTGAAGCCATGATTATCTTTATAGAACACATCACTTAGAATGCTAATTGTCCACCTGACGATGTTCTGAAAGCATTCAATCCATACAAGTTCGTTCCGGGTTCGAACGAAACCGAAGGCATTATCTCGTTACACTCATTTTGGAATCACCCTCAGAGTTAACGACGATAAACCTTGCACTCTGAATCTTTATCTTGAATCTGAAAGTACTACCCCGTTAAACTCGTATTGGAATCACCCTCAGAGTTTTAACGATGAATAGTCCTTACACCTCGAGTCTTCACTCCTCACTTGAGATTCACGACCTATCGTTAATTTGGATCGATGTGGTTTTCAGATATCCAAATCTGGAAACCCGATCCCGGTCTAATCGATATCCAAAGCGTATCTTTTAAGGCCAAGTTGTTTTAAAGTTTAAAACAATTTAATATAATTATCTATATACACGTAGATAGATAATTCACAAATCACAATAGATAATCAACATTATCATCACAACAGATAATCCATATTATCATTATCAAAAGATAATCCATATTATCATTACAATGCAACCAATGCACCCATATCACATAACATTACTAATCTCATAGTTGAGATTTTAAATCATTCAAGGAAAATCAATATCATCCATACATATGTAAGCAAAGATCTAAAATCACACCATTTATAATTAATTTAAAATAAATTAAATTAATTACTTACATCAATATAAATCTTGCTTACATAACCATTAATTAACTACAAATTAATTAATTAATTATTCTCTAATTATCATCCTTAATTAATCACCCTTGATTAATTATTCTTTAATTACATTCAAGTAATTATCCTTTAATTAATTTCACAAACTAATTATTCTTAACCATTTATAGAAATTAACCATTAATTACTACATTACTTAATTAACTATAATTAATTACATTAATCCTTAATTAATTACATTAATTAATTACCCTTAATCACTTATTATTGATTAATTAGTCTTAATTAATCAATCCTTAGTTACATCATTAATTATTAATTAATGATCCTTAACTAAATTTAAATTAATTACTTATTTAAATTAATTACATTAAGTAATTAATCTCAATTAAACCATATTTATTAATCACCTTTGATTAATCACATTCTGTAATTAACTATCCTTAATTAACTATCATTAATTACTTCACCAAGTAATTATACTTCATTAACTACATTAAGTAATTATTATCAAATCATCAAGTGATTAAAATTAATTAAACTTAATTAATTAGTTTAAACCAATCACATAAACTCCATTAATTACATTAAGTAATTAATTTCTTAACTACTTCCATTAGTAATCATACTTAAACAATTCACAAATGATTATCATTTAATTAATTAATCTAGTTAATTATTAAAATTAATCACATTAAATAATTATTAAATAATCTTAAGTTAATGACCTTCATTAACAATTAAAAATTCTTTAATTACTTTTCTAAGGTAATTAACTTACATTAATCATTATTAATTTCAAATTAATTAATCTTCAATATCCAATTAATTAACCTTTAATTATTTAATTAATTAAGTGTTAACTGTAACTTAATTAATTCTAAATTACTTGATTAATTAATTACTAATCATTAATTAAAATCTAATCTTATCTAATTAATGATCCTTAATTACCCATTTAATTATCTTTAATAAATTAACTTAAACCTTAATTAATTAATTAATTTAAAACCCTTAATTACTTTAATTAATTATCCATTCCATTAATTAATTAAATCAATTAATTATTCTTTAATTACCTTAATAATCTAGTGATTGCCAAATCATTAGACCATAATTTACTTTAAAGTTGAAAATTTTCTCTTATTAATGACTTAATTGTTATTAACAAAACATTTAAAAACAATTTACTTAAAATTTACTTTTAAATTCATTTTAATTTAAAATTCAAAATAAATATAAATTTAACTTTAATACAATTTAAAACCAATTTAAAAACCTTTTAAGTCACATGTTAAAGAAATACATATCTTACAAAAGAAATTTAAAAGAGTTTAAACCAAATTCCTTTTAAATTCAAATCATTTTAAATACACTTTAAACATATTAAAGTTGTTAAAACATTTAAATTGTTATAAAACTTTACTAGTATACAAATTCAATTGAATCCATATTTTAAAACTTTATTTATCACTTTGTTTAAATCCTTTGCTTTTAAAATTTGAAACAGATAAGTTTTTAAAAACTTGTAAAAAAAAATTAAAAAAATGTTGATTCCAGCTTTGGGTTCAACCCGAGCTACACTCGAATCTGGCTTCGAGTCCTTTCCCATCTTCAACCCCTTTTTTTAGAAACAATTTGTTAAAGTTTAAAACTTAAAACAGGAACTCAAACCTCAACTACACGAGCCACCACACCCTCAACTTCGAGACACACACGCGATGTCCTCGAAAAAAAACTCGATCCTCCGCTGTTCCTAAATCATCAGAAACTAATATGCACGTGCACGGTGCACGGCGAACCACTCGACGTCGACCAACGGTGAAGCCTCCCACACATCACCACTGACCTCTCCAATCCTCCCTATCGTCCAGATCTCATCGTCCTACCTCGAATCGAAAATCGAGCAAACCAACCAAACAGGAAACTCAGACAGATCAACAAACCCATCGCCGACGTCAAATCTTGTTTGCCTGAGCCCTCGTCCCTCCTACCAGAGTATCATCACAGACCAAAGCGACGATTCCAAACCTCGTGATTCACTCCGATTCACCGTTGACGTCAAGATTGCCTAGAAAAATCACCGCGAGCAAAACAGCTTACAAACCCTACTACGCTGACGTCTGGCCACCATGATGAACTTAAACTCTGGCGATCATTTTTCTCATGATCCCCATCACTCCTATTTCCTCCAGCCACAATCGAGACGCACCACGTGCTGCCGATCATTGATAATCAATGAAAGTGTATTATCTGATCAACTCAGAAATTTTCAAGACATACAATCTTAAAAATTCAGATTGCTATAGAAAAAATCATTATTTGGTAATATAAACTGGACATATAATTAAAACAAGGAATCATAAATTTTGATTTCTGATCTTGATTTCTTTTCTTCTTCTCTTCATTTTTTTTATCGTAATTTTCTTATGTTGTGATATTCTATTAAAAAAATCACGTTATAGTCTTATGAACCAATCCAGGTTTTCCATAAAAAAAATCACATTATAGTCTTATCTTCATTTTCCATTTATAAATCAAGGTTTAAAACTTAATGAATTAGGAGGAATGGAATTTCTTTAGGGGAACAGTTTGAGCCTGTAACACAATCAGAAGCTTATAAACAAAGTTTCAGACATTTTACACTCATATCATCAGTACATACAATACATTCATATGCAAGCAATTAACACTGCATCATCACAAGATTTTCATTCATGCATCAAAGTTATAATTTTAGATAAAAAACTGTTTTTAAATTAAAAATTTGCTCACCAAGTTTCCAACAGAGTGTAACGGTTCGAATTTTTCGCGTTCGAAAATCGACATCCATACTTCACATTGTACTCGAATGCCGCAGATTCGATCGTTCAAATTCGAGTCGCCGGAGCTTATAACACATTAAGTAAATAACACAGCGGAAGAAATGAATAATATATTTCATATACAGCATTTGATACAATAACTGATACAACATGAATGGTACAATGAATATACATCAGAGATACAAGAAATAGCAGCGGAAAGAAAAGATAACACAGCAGCGGAACAAATCTCCAAAATGGCCTTCAAGAAAGAACTCCAGTATTAGTAATCTCCATCTCCAAGGCACTAATACAGAAATAGCTCGAACTCCCAAATCAAGATGAAGAGAAGCAACTCGATCCAAAATGCGATTGCCAAATCCTAAGGCTGAAAGCTATCGAATCTACACCTACTATAGATTATCTGAAAGCCCCAACTCTAGACTGCCCGTGTGGGAAAATAGTGGGCACCCAGAGTTTAGGAAAGGAACAATAAACTCCAGATCAGTCATGGGACTGGTATGAGCAAACAAAAACATTTGGTCTTTTAAAACAGATAGAGAAATTTAAATTTGAAATCCGCAATGCTTTTTAAAAAATGAAACTACCATAAGGCCTCCCGCCACACACACAATGCAAACGCAGACTTGGAGGAGATTTCTCCTTATGATAGTCAAATATGCTTACTACGCAAAAATCAAATCATTTTTGATATTATTATTAGTGCATAGTGTAGAAAACAATTTCGAAAGTAGAATATAAATCCTAGCCAGCATACAACTCTTCGCCGTATGCCTACTATAGCTACCATGTTCAATAGCAGGTTACCGCCACATTCCATGGCAGGTTATACAACTAAAACCGTACAGGGCGTGTAGTGTTTTGATTGGATTTCCAACAAATGGTCAGGCTAAGGAACTTCCTACTGCCACATGGGATCGCCTCTGGTGGGACGTCCCGAGAAACTAACGTTACGGTTAGATCTCTGCCAACACAAGGCCGGGTTACCTCTGTAACTAGGTAACTACTACACGAATATGCCATCCCCCGGTCCTTTGGGACCTTTATCCGAGGCGCCTCAAAGCAACAACCACACAGTAAATGAGATTGGAGCAACCACATAGGTTAAATACCAGGGCTCCATACCTGATACCACCCTTTACCAGAAGGGAATGACACACCCTAAAGGGAGCGACCCTCATAACCTTGCCGCATCTTTCCTGTTTCGACCATTTCCGGGGAGTGAGGTCCTGATGCAGTCTCGTCCACAAAGCTACGCTTTGGCACAAAGCCACGCTTTGGCACAAAGCCACGCTTTGGCACAAAGCCATGCTTTGGGTCAACAGATGACCAAAGCAATGATCACAAAGATAAATGATCAAACAAATGATCCTATCACAAATGATCAACCAATGATCATCACACAGCAACACTCAGTATGTCACATTACCAAGTTGGGAATATATCACTGATAAATATCAACTACATAACCTCTGAGCTCGTACGTCTCAGAGAAGGGTGTTAAGCTAAGAGAATAAATTCTCCACCACCAAGCAGAAATGTATTTGATAGAGATCAGTTAATATATCAAAGTGTAATGTCGGACATACAACCATACAAGTCTGTCCCGGGTTCGAACAGAACCGAAGGCACTTCCGAAGAAGCCCTTGCAAATTCGGATAATCCCTAATCACGTCCGGACTTCCCATCACATATGGAGATCTCTATACCGGGGATCAGCCAATGCAGAGACAATCGATGAGTTATCCTTTTGTTTTTGGAAATATCCGGTCTTCACCACCGGTCTTCAATTGCTATCCATAACGTCGTATCACTATTCGGAATGGGCTATATGACACAAGGTCCTCCCCCGGCTAAACCGAATAATGAGCGCCATATTTTAAAACATATGGATATGGGATTTTAGTTAAGTCACAACTTATAAAATCCAAAACTTTTCTTTCAATGGTTAAACAAATTACCATTTTAAATCTTTAAACAAAAAGATTTATTTCACAAAGTTTCACCTAGTTTCACAAAGATCTATTCATAGATTTCAAAACAACTTCCATTTCAATTGGATTAACTCAATAAACCTTTAAATTAAAGATTTAATTTATAGCTTTCAAAACACGTCCAAAGATTTATTCATAACTTGGAAAACCATTTTCATTTCAACTTAAATTCCTTTTAACACACATTGAAAATCCATTTCTTATATGAAAGCTTCTATTATTTGAAAACGACAGTTTTCGTTTCAGAAAAGTCCGATTTATACAAGTTGGAATCTTGGGTTAATTTTAAATTTCAAAACATCACCTTTTAAAATGGTTTAAAAACCCCATATAAACCCATTTATAAGTTGGATAACTTTTTAAACCCTAGTTCCCAAATCATAGAATTCAATTCAATTATTGAATTCAAATTTAACTCAAATTATTTAAATTTCAAAACTCAATTAAGTTATTCACATAACTTTTATTTTTTTGAAATTCATTTTTTTCAAAAACTTCAATTCTAATTCCAAAACTATTTTGGATTCAAAAATTCCAATTTTAAAACAATTTCAAAATCTGTGACTTAACCCATTTCCACGTGCAATCCATATTTGTGTGTGTATAAGTGTGGTCTAGGGGTTCAACACAATAGTGCACAACATCATCATCACAGATTCAATCATAAAGATAAGCGGTATAACCCATAGCGCTTATCTATATTCACAGATTCATAGATAAAGTAAATTATCAATCACAAAAATTCACTAATATGATTCGATGTGGGTTTCGGATAACCAACTGGAATCCGACTCCCTGTCGCATCGAAACTCAAATGTCGTTTTACGGGTCAAAGGGTTTCATATTCATACGACAGTATATTCATCACAAATATAGCAGATCAGCACAAAGTATCACATAGCATCACATCACATATCAAATATATCAATCCATCACACAACATTCAATAACAATCAGCATCTACAATTAAGATGAATAAACTGGGTGGTTTTAAATTTATTACCTACATGATTACTTTCATTTATTATTCCTAATTAATTAACTATCCATATTTATTCAATTAATAAATCTTCAATTATTAATTTTGAAATCTAATATCATTCAATTAATGATTTCTTAATTACAAATTAATTATTCTAAGAAAAATTAATCTTAAACTTTAATTAATCAAATTAAAACCCTTAATTACTTTAACTAATTATCCATTTCTTAATTAATTAATTATATTAATTATCCATTTGTACTACCTTAATAATTAAATGAATTACAAATCATTATACTTTTCTTTATCTTTAGATAAACATTCCTTATTTAAATTATGCATTTAAAAACAAAATGTTTTTTTAATTTACATTAAATTCCATTTAACATTTTCTTTAAACTCAAGACTCAAATTTGTCTTAAATAAGAGTTTAAAACAATACACAACTTAATCTTATATGTTTAAAAGAAACATATACTTTATTAATAAGTTTAAAACAATTTAGATCTCAATTCAACTTGAATTCAAATAAATTTAAAAATTACTTTAAAATCTCAAAACTGAAATATAACTTCCATTTTCAATTTAGTTTAAACTCTTTAAAACTCTTCCTACAATTTCACCTTCCATTCAAATGTAAATCATTTGAAAGCAATTTAAATTTAAATTCTTTACTTTAAAACTGAAGTTTAAAAAAATTTAAATCCAGATTTAAAAACTCAGTTTTCAATTCATTTGAATTCCTAAATTAAATACTTAACCTTCCATTCCAAATACAAATCACATATGCATTTATACTTGAGATTTTCAAATCAAATTTAAATTTAAAACACAATATGGTTTCAAATTTCAGACAATTAAAATTTGAATTCATTTTCAAATTCAAACTAAAACTCAGTTTAAATCTCCACCCTAAAAAATAATATTTAAACTTATCTTCACATTAAACAGAAACAGTTTCTGTTTTATTAAAAATCTTAAACTTTGAAAATTTCCAGAATTTAAATAATTTCAAAAGAACAGAATTTAAAACTTATTTAAATTCATTATTAAACTCAGTTTTCAAAATCCAAAGTGTCAACATAATTTGCACTTTGATTCAACTTTAAAAATCTGGAAACAGGTTCCCTGTTCCTCTTCTTTTATATTTTTATATTTCAAATAAAATTTGAATCTCTGCACTCACATGTTATCAATTATCAGAATTCAAAGTATTTGAATTCAACTTAAGATTCAAGTTTAAATTTTGAGTTTACATTTCCAGATTAATTTAAAACTTTAAATTTTAAAATTCTAAAACAGAACTGTTCTGTTGTTAAAGCCTGAGCATATTCACACTGAACTCCCCTATTTACTTCGAGTTATTTCCCCTGTTACTCCGAGTTATTTGCCTCTCTGCTTCGAGTAATTTATCAAATTACCCGAGACAAAAACCCTGCAACCCAGAAACATCAAACTCTGCACAACACCATCACTGTGCACCACCTACCCATCTCAGGCCATCTCTGACCATCTTCTCTGGCCATCCCCTACAACCACAATTCCCAACAAAACACTTCAACACTCAAGAATCCAGAATTTCTACTTGAATGTGAATTCAAGTTTTTAACTAAACCTGTAACAGCCTATACCCACTGCAGTGATAAACCTGTCAACACCCAATCCTATCATCTCCGATCACCATTTCACACCATACTCCGGCGACTAATTCATCAACCCACCATCTACTGCCACACCAAAAATCTTTGAACTCGATGCATCCTTGAAGTCGCAGCACCCAAATATTTTTAACCCAGTAAACTAGGGTTCTTACTGTAATTACCAAAATTACAACTAAATTTTGAATTGTAAATCAATTTAATGATTTTCTTGTGATCTATGATTTATAAACTACTTCCAGAAAACAATTCACTCAATTCAATGCATGGATCAAATGATCTTGATAAAAAAGTAAAATACAGTAAACATGAAACTGTATTTTTCTCTTCACTGTAAATTTAAAAATTTAGTTTTAAAATTCTTGAAATTTACATACTGATTCTATTAGTACTTATGCTATTCTAAAACATCATGATTTATTCAAAACTAAGTAATAACAACAACAAAACCAAGTCAAAGGAAAAATCCAAATATCAAACATCACTTGAAATTTCAGAAATCACACATGCACAATCATAACCATGTTCACCAAACACATACTTGCAGATAAATTCATAAATATTTATCTGAAATTCATAAGCATGATTAACTACCTATTAAACAATTTTAAAAGTTTGAATTACTCACCTTTATTCAAAGTGCAGAGCATATTTCATTATGCAGGTTCCAGAGTTTTGAAAATGTGAAATGCAGGCACTTTGTCTTGCTTTTAAAATTGAAATGCAGTAGCTTCTTGTTCCAGAGTTATGAAATGCAGGCTATCAGACTTGAAAATGAATGCAGGCAGGCTCCTTGAATGCAGACCTCTTTTCTATTATTGATTTGTAAATATGGAAGTGATTTGTATTATTTATATTTTCATACTCCTAACATTTGTAATATTTTTACATTTCAAATTTTGGAAATATAAAACTATATTCTTTTCCAGAAGAAGATGTATTTTAAATCTTTTTATCAAATCAAATAAAAAAGTACATAATATGGTTGAATTAAAATTCTGAAATAGCTTTTGTAATTTTTTATTTATTTATATCAATTTAATAATATTACTTTTTAAACCAATATTATTTTTAAGCTTAGTTTTATATGATTTATATCTAATTCAAAATAAAATTTTCAAAAGAAATATTACCAATTTCTACTAGTATAAAATTATGTGGTTTTCAAATCCAATTTTATAAATATATACATTTTGAATTTTCAAAATCAAAATCTTATTTAAAATTTTAACTTTCAATATATATATATATTTATTCAAATTATAGTGCATATTCATCTCAAATAAAATTATCCTTAAATTCCCACCAAATTTCTATTTATAATCTAAAATTTTAAGTTTATTTTGGAAATCTCAAATTAATTCACAATTAAATTCACAGTTTAAATTCAAAATCAATTTAATTATTGAATTATTTCAGGAATGTTACAGATTCCCCTCCTTAAGAAAATTTCGTCCTCGAAATTTGAAAGTAGGAAGACAACCAATGATGGATAGATACACAAGGATAGATAATCGACTCATAAATCAGGCCGATTAACTATTCTGCATTTGGCTTACCAAATAAGAATATCAACAATAGATATGAGAACAATCTCATATAATATTACACAAGATATTTGGGTCCATCGGTCTACGAATATGCAAGGGCATTGACTAGTTCGAAGAGATAACTAATCGTTCGTAGAATATATCGGATCCCAGAGAATAGATAGATGGATCAAATCTTCATATTAGTTAACCAATTTACTAATTTAAAATTTCCAATTTATTTAATATTTTCAATTTCAAATTCATTAGAGTTTAGATCGAAAAGCTGATAAGAAACCGATGAAGATACGAAGTAAGAATTTCCTACAACAATACGTATGGCCATCATCACACCGAAACTTCTTTCTGGAGCAGCTACGAAGCAATCAAAAGAATTCGAAATCGAATCAAAGGAGATTGATAGAGAAAAGATATTCCCACTGTTGCAGGGTATTGACCATTTGTAGTGGTACTCCCCTGTCCCCTATCTCGTTCTCTTCTCGCACTCATACTCACTATCAGTGGATAGTAAGAGAATTTACTGAGGCATTCGAACGGATATCTCAGGGATATACTCATTCTAGGGTTTATTTCACCCTATCTCTAATGAGTTACTTAATGTGTTATACTCCTGAGCTAAAGTTTTAACCTTCAGCTCTGATACCAAGTGTAACGGTTCGAATTTTTCGCGTTCGAAAATCGACATCCATACTTCACATTGTACTCGAATGCCGCAGATTCGATCGTTCAAATTCGAGTCGCCGGAGCTTATAACACATTAAGTAAATAACACAGCGGAAGAAATGAATAATATATTTCATATACAGCATTTGATACAATAACTGATACAACATGAATGGTACAATGAATATACATCAGAGATACAAGAAATAGCAGCGGAAAGAAAAGATAACACAGCAGCGGAACAAATCTCCAAAATGGCCTTCAAGAAAGAACTCCAGTATTAGTAATCTCCATCTCCAAGGCACCAATCCAGAAATAGCTCGAACTCCCAAATCAAGATGAAGAGAAGCAACTCGATCCAAAATGCGATTGCCAAATCCTAAGGCTGAAAGCTATCGAATCTACACCTACTATAGATTATCTGAAAGCCCCAACTCTAGACTGCCCGTGTGGGAAAATAGTGGGCACCCAGAGTTTAGGAAAGGAACAATAAACTCCAGATCAGTCATGGGACTGGTATGAGCAAACAAAAACATTTGGTCTTTTAAAACAGATAGAGAAATTTAAATTTGAAATCCGCAATGCTTTTTAAAAAATGAAACTACCATAAGGCCTCCCGCCACACACACAATGCAAACGCAGACTTGGAGGAGATTTCTCCTTATGATAGTCAAATATGCTTACTACGCAAAAATCAAATCATTTTTGATATTATTATTAGTGCATAGTGTAGAAAACAATTTCGAAAGTAGAATATAAATCCTAGCCAGCATACAACTCTTCGCCGTATGCCTACTATAGCTACCATGTTCAATAGCAGGTTACCGCCACATTCCATGGCAGGTTATACAACTAAAACCGTACAGGGCGTGTAGTGTTTTGATTGGATTTCCAACAAATGGTCAGGCTAAGGAACTTCCTACTGCCACATGGGATCGCCTCTGGTGGGACGTCCCGAGAAACTAACGTTACGGTTAGATCTCTGCCAACACAAGGCCGGGTTACCTCTGTAACTAGGTAACTACTACACGAATATGCCATCCCCCGGTCCTTTAGGACCTTTATCCGAGGCGCCTCAAAGCAACAACCACACAGTAAATGAGATTGGAGCAACCACATAGGTTAAATACCATGGCTCCATACCTGATACCACCCTTTACCAGAAGGGAATGACACACCCTAAAGGGAGCGACCCTCATAACCTTGCCGCATCTTTCCTGTTTCGACCATTTCCGGGGAGTGAGGTCCTGATGCAGTCTCGTCCACAAAGCTACGCTTTGGCACAAAGCCATGCTTTGGGTCAACAGATGACCAAAGCAATGATCACAAAGATAAATGATCAAACAAATGATCCTATCACAAATGATCAACCAATGATCATCACACAGCAACACTCAGTATGTCACATTACCAAGTTGGGAATATATCACTGATAAATATCAACTACATAACCTCTGAGCTCGTACGTCTCAGAGAAGGGTGTTAAGCTAAGAGAATAAATTCTCCGCCACCAAGCAGAAATGTATTTGATAGAGATCAGTTAATATCTCAAAGTGTAATGTCGGACATACAACCATACAAGTCTGTCCCGGGTTCGAACAGAACCGAAGGCACTTCCGAAGAAGCCCTTGCAAATTCGGATAATCCCTAATCACGTCCGGACTTCCCATCACATATGGAGATCTCTATACCGGGGATTAGCCAGTGCAGAGACAATCGATGAGTTATCCTTTTGTTTTTGGAAATATCCGGTCTTCACCACCGGTCTTCAATTGCTATCCATAACGTCGTATCACTATTCGGAATGGGCTATATGACACAAGGTCCTCCCCCGGCTAAACCGAATAATGAGCGCCATATTTTAAAACATATGGATATGGGATTTTAGTTAAGTCACAACTTATAAAATCCAAAACTTTTCTTTCAATGGTTAAACAAATTACCATTTTAAATCTTTAAACAAAAAGATTTATTTCACAAAGTTTCACCTAGTTTCATAAAGATCTATTCATAAATTCAAAACAACTTCCATTTCAATTGGATTAACTCAATAAACCTTTAAATTAAAGATTTAATTTATAGCTTTCAAAACACGTCCAAAGATTTATTCATAACTTGGAAAACCATTTTCATTTCAACTTAAATTCCTTTTAACACACATTGAAAATCCATTTCTTATATGAAAGCTTCTATTATTTGAAAACGACAGTTTTCGTTTCAGAAAAGTCCGATTTATACAAGTTGGAATCTTGGGTTAATTTTAAATTTCAAAACATCACCTTTTAAAATGGTTTAAAAACCCCATATAAACCCATTTATAAGTTGGATAACTTTTTAAACCCTAGTTCCCAAATCATAGAATTCAATTCAATTATTGAATTCAAATTTAACTCAAATTATTTAAATTTCAAAACTCAATTAAGTTATTCACATAACTTTTATTTTTTTGAAATTCATTTTTTTCAAAAACTTCAATTCTAATTCCAAAACTATTTTGGATTCAAAAATTCCAATTTTAAAACAATTTCAAAATCTGTGACTTAACCCATTTCCACGTGCAATCCATATTTGTGTGTGTATAAGTGTGGTCTAGGGGTTCAACACAATAGTGCACAACATCATCATCACAGATTCAATCATAAAGATAAGCGGTATAACCCATAGCGCTTATCTATATTCACAGATTCATAGATAAAGTAAATTATCAATCACAAAAATTCACTAATATGATTCGATGTGGGTTTCGGATAACCAACTGGAATCCGACTCCCTGTCGCATCGAAACTCAAATGTCGTTTTACGGGTCAAAGGGTTTCATATTCATACGACAGTATATTCATCACAAATATAGCAGATCAGCACAAAGTATCACATAGCATCACATCACATATCAAATATATCAATCCATCACACAACATTCAATAACAATCAGCATCTACAATTAAGATGAATAAACTGGGTGGTTTTAAATTTATTACCTACATGATTACTTTCATTTATTATTCCTAATTAATTAACTATCCATATTTATTCAATTAATAAATCTTCAATTATTAATTTTGAAATCTAATATCATTCAATTAATGATTTCTTAATTACAAATTAATTATTCTAAGAAAAATTAATCTTAAACTTTAATTAATCAAATTAAAACCCTTAATTACTTTAACTAATTATCCATTTCTTAATTAATTAATTATATTAATTATCCATTTGTACTACCTTAATAATTAAATGAATTACAAATCATTATACTTTTCTTTATCTTTAGATAAACATTCCTTATTTAAATTATGCATTTAAAAACAAAATGTTTTTTTAATTTACATTAAATTCCATTTAACATTTTCTTTAAACTCAAGACTCAAATTTGTCTTAAATAAGAGTTTAAAACAATACACAACTTAATCTTATATGTTTAAAAGAAACATATACTTTATTAATAAGTTTAAAACAATTTAGATCTCAATTCAACTTGAATTCAAATAAATTTAAAAATTGCTTTAAAATCTCAAAACTGAAATATAACTTCCATTTTCAATTTAGTTTAAACTCTTTAAAACTCTTCCTACAATTTCACCTTCCATTCAAATGTAAATCATTTGAAAGCAATTTAAATTTAAATTCTTTACTTTAAAACTGAAGTTTAAAAAAATTTAAATCCAGATTTAAAAACTCAGTTTTCAATTCATTTGAATTCCTAAATTAAATACTTAACCTTCCATTCCAAATACAAATAACATATGCATTTATACTTAAGATTTTCAAATCAAATTTAAATTTAAAACCCAATATGGTTTCAAATTTCAGACAATTAAAATTTGAATTCATTTTCAAATTCAAACTAAAACTCAGTTTAAATCTCCACCCTAAAAAATAATATTTAAACTTATCTTCACATTAAACAGAAACAGTTTCTGTTTTATTAAAAATCTTAAACTTTGAAAATTTCCAGAATTTAAATAATTTCAAAAGAACAGAATTTAAAACTTATTTAAATTCATTATTAAACTCAGTTTTCAAAATCCAAAGTGTCAACATAATTTGCACTTTGATTCAACTTTAAAAATCTGGAAACAGGTTCCCTGTTCCTCTTCTTTTATATTTTTATATTTCAAATAAAATTTGAATCTCTGCACTCACATGTTATCAATTATCAGAATTCAAAGTATTTGAATTCAACTTAAGATTCAAGTTTAAATTTTGAGTTTACATTTCCAGATTAATTTAAAACTTTAAATTTTAAAATTCTAAAACAGAACTGTTCTGTTGTTAAAGCCTGAGCATATTCACACTGAACTCCCCTATTTACTTCGAGTTATTTCCCCTGTTACTCCGAGTTATTTGCCTCTCTGCTTCGAGTAATTTATCAAATTACCCGAGACAAAAACCCTGCAACCCAGAAACATCAAACTCTGCACAACACCATCACTGTGCACCACCTACCCATCTCAGGCCATCTCTGACCATCTTCTCTGGCCATCCCCTACAACCACAATTCCCAACAAAACACTTCAACACTCAAGAATCCAGAATTTCTACTTGAATGTGAATTCAAGTTTTTAACTAAACCTGTAACAGCCTATACCCACTGCAGTGATAAACCTGTCAACACCCAATCCTATCATCTCCGATCACCATTTCACACCATACTCCGGCGACTAATTCATCAACCCACCATCTACTGCCACACCAAAAATCTTTGAACTCGATGCATCCTTGAAGTCGCAGCACCCAAATATTTTTAACCCAGTAAACTAGGGTTCTTACTGTAATTACCAAAATTACAACTAAATTTTGAATTGTAAATCAATTTAATGATTTTCTTGTGATCTATGATTTATAAACTACTTCCAGAAAACAATTCACTCAATTCAATGCATGGATCAAATGATCTTGATAAAAAAGTAAAATACAGTAAACATGAAACTGTATTTTTCTCTTCACTGTAAATTTAAAAATTTAGTTTTAAAATTCTTGAAATTTACATACTGATTCTATTAGTACTTATGCTATTCTAAAACATCATGATTTATTCAAAACTAAGTAATAACAACAACAAAACCAAGTCAAAGGAAAAATCCAAATATCAAACATCACTTGAAATTTCAGAAATCACACATGCACAATCATAACCATGTTCACCAAACACATACTTGCAGATAAATTCATAAATATTTATCTGAAATTCATAAGCATGATTAACTACCTATTAAACAATTTTAAAAGTTTGAGTTACTCACCTTTATTCAAAGTGCAGAGCATATTTCATTATGCAGGTTCCAGAGTTTTGAAAATGTGAAATGCAGGCACTTTGTCTTGCTTTTAAAATTGAAATGCAGTAGCTTCTTGTTCCAGAGTTATGAAATGCAGGCTATCAGACTTGAAAATGAATGCAGGCAGGCTCCTTGAATGCAGACCTCTTTTCTATTATTGATTTGTAAATATGGAAGTGATTTGTATTATTTATATTTTCATACTCCTAACATTTGTAATATTTTTACATTTCAAATTTTGGAAATATAAAACTATATTCTTTTCCAGAAGAAGATGTATTTTAAATCTTTTTATCAAATCAAATAAAAAAGTACATAATATGGTTGAATTAAAATTCTAAAATAGCTTTTGTAATTTTTTATTTATTTATATCAATTTAATAATATTACTTTTTAAACCAATATTATTTTTAAGCTTAGTTTTATATCATTTATATCTAATTCAAAATAAAATTTTCAAAAGAAATATTACCAATTTCTACTAGTATAAAATTATGTGGTTTTCAAATCCAATTTTATAAATATATACATTTTGAATTTTCAAAATCAAAATCTTATTTAAAATTTTAACTTTCAATATATACATATTTATTCAAATTATAGTGCATATTCATCTCAAATAAAATTATCCTTAAATTCCCACCAAATTTCTATTTATAATCTAAAATTTTAAGTTTATTTTGGAAATCTCAAATTAATTCACAATTAAATTCACAGTTTAAATTCAAAATCAATTTAATTATTGAATTATTTCGGCTAATATTTCAGGAATGTTACACAGAGTGACAGGCTTCAGAACTCTGTTTTGATTTCCTGGATCTTTGCATATGATTTGAGTTCTTTGATGTTGAAATTGGATTTGCATTTGTTATTAAATTGATTTGTTGAATCTGAATCTATTCTTGCTAAATTTTATTTTGCATGTTGGTGTGTTGAATTTGAAGTAGAGCTAAAAGTTTGGAACTGTAGTACTGCACCATTTTAAGTTCTAGACTTGATGTTCGTAAAATGAATTACAACCTTGAACTTGATTTCAGATTTTAGAAGTGGATTGATTTAAGATTGTTTGGGTTATTTAACAGGGTATTGGATTTTCTCTTAGCTTTGAGTTGGAGAGGATAGAAAAAGCAAATGAAGGCAAAAGCAATGTATTTATATAGGTAATAATGTGATTTATTTTAAAAAGAAAAAAAATAATAAAAAATAAAAATTACACTTGTTTACATCACAACATTTGTCATAAGGAGTTGTTTATTTGTTAACACATGTTACTAATGTCTCTAGATTTTTAACACCTGTAAATTAGGAAATTTTTATTTATTTCAAAGTAAATAAAAAGCTTTTCTTAATTTACTTATTAAAATACTCATCTAAATGCATATGAATATCTTTAAGATAAACGCATATACAAATACTTATAAAATCCAAAACATTTTAAATATCAATCTTTTAAATTTCAACTTAAATTCAAATTGAAATTAAAATTTAAAAATCCAATTTAAAGCCAGTTTATAACAACACATCCAATAGCAATTCCACTGTTTTTAAAACCTATCTATATCTATACATTTATTATTATTATTATTTGAAAATAACAATTTATCAATTTGAAATAATTTATGAAAGATATTATCTCTTTATTAATAAATTATTTATTTTGTCAAGCTGTATTTTAAAAATAAATCAAAACAACCCTTATTGTTAATTTATTAAATTTAAACTCAAAATCAATTTAAACAAATTAACCTTTTATCTTAACAATTGAAAACCATATGTTATATATTCAATAGCTTTTTAAAGTTTAATCTTTAAATAAATCATAATTCCCAATTTTGCCAAAGATATATATATATATATATATATATATATATATATTTAGAAAAAAAGATTTATTTATTTATTAAATTTAAAACAAGGCTTATCTATTTACAATATATACATATTCTATATACATTATAAATAGACAACAATTTATTAGATTTAAAAGATAAAATCTATCAATTAAATATTTATTTAATTGGATTATTAAATTAATTCCAATCTTATTAACAAAGATTATCAAATCAATTTAATTTTTAATTCAGATTATTAAATTGATATCGCCTAAAATTCCGGGTCATCGCACATTTCTTTGTCTAACATTTCAAAAACCAATACCACAAAGAAGTTCAAATTCTTCTTTCTGTAATCTGATTTAGGTGATGATCTATAAATGAAAAAGGGTGGTAACCATATAACATTCGTTTTAAAAATAGATTTAAGTATGTTATTGGATTAATTATTTCAAAATATAGAATTAACAGTAAAGATCATATATATGTCAATAATCAATTGTCCTAATTTTAATTTTTGATTACACATCAAGATTTGTATTGCAAATTTATGATTTTTGGTAATTGTTTCAAGAATTTGAAACATGTAATTAGTGAGAAATCTTGAGTTGATCAAAAATAGTATTATGGTTGATTTCCATCAATCGGCAAGTTTATATGCGTCGTGATCATGGTGGAAGGTGGCTTGGGTGTCGTAGATCGATGGAAAAATAGTTAGCGATTTTTCAGATGATCGGCGCAGCGTGGGATCGTCGATTTAGGATTTAGAACCCAAATTTGGTCGAGGTCGAAAATCGAATTGTTGTGTCGTGGATGGTGATCTGGAGGCGATTGGACCAGGAGGTTAGAGACGTAGGACTGTGGAGTAGCTATGGTCAAAGTGGCATGGTTGATGGTGGCCTGGATCATCGGGTCAAGGAGGTTTTGTCATCGATGATGGGTTCCATTTTTGAATTGAGTTGCTCAATTTTAGATTTTGGTCTTATCGATGGATCTGGGTGGTTGAGGTGACTTAGGGGAGGATCGGTGACCTGTCGATGATCGGAGCATCGATCGACGACGACCAGATCAATCGTACATGTGTACTCATACATGTTTTTATCTTTAAGATATTTGAGTTTGGGAAGACGAAGGTGGCTCGGGTCATAGCTCGAAGTCGAAACGTGATTTTCTTGAAGAAATGGAAGAAAATGCGTAGCTCGAAGTTGAACTCGGGTTTACCTCGGGTTTGACTCGGGTACAGAATGACGATTGTAAAAATTTAAAATGTAAACAAGTTTTAAAAAGTTTAAATTAAGTTTTTAACAAATTTTGTTGAATTAATTATTTTATACAATATGTGTTTAATTGTGGATTAAATAAAGGTTTTTAATTTAAATTATTTTAATTAATCAAGTTGGAAATATTTTAAAATATGTATTTATGTGTTTTTATTAATTAATTCTTAAGCATATTTTTTACAAGGAATTTAATAGCTGAATTAAGAAGTTAATTAAATAGATAAATGGTTTATATTAAAATAATATTTTAAATCATTAGTTAGCTTAAAAGTTTTAAGTTAAACTATATGATAATAATAATTTATTTTAAATTTATTTTAAAGATTAAATTTTAGAAGCTAATTGTTTTTTTGGATTAATTAATTTGGTTTTAAAATAAGTTTATATTAATTCTTTGATTTAAATCCCTAAATATTTTTCAAATAAAACTTAATAACGTAATTAAGAATTGACTAAGATAAATGGTTTATCTTAATAAATTAAGGTTTTAAATAATTAAAAGGATAATTGCTTAAGATGATAATTACTTAATGAAATTAACTAAGTATAATTACTTAATGTAATTAATAATTTTTTTTACTTAATGTAATTAAGGTATAATTACTTAATGGAAATTAATTAAGGATAATTAATTAATTAAGATTAATTAATGCAAGTAATTAAAGGCAATTCATTACTTAATGATAATTACTTAATTAAAAGTAATTAATTAACGGTTAAAGTTGATTAAGTGATTAGGGATAATCACTTATTATAATTAATTAAGGATAATTAATTAATGTGATAAATTGATTAAGGTAATTAATTTGAGGATAATTAATTAATTTAAAGGCTAATTAATTAATGAAAGTGATTAAAGGTTGATTTATTAATTAAAGGTTAATTAATTAATATAATTAATTTGGGATAATTAATTAAAGAATAATTAAATGATTAAAGGTCAATTATTTAATGATCAAAGGTTGATTGATTTATTAATTGAGATTGATTAATTAATATTAAAGGTTGATTAGTTTATTATTTAAAAGGATAATTAATAAATGATTAAAGGATAATTAATTAATATGGTTTGTAATTAATCAATATTAGTAATTCATTTATAGGTAATTAATCTGGTTAATTTAATTATAATCAGGTGATTAATTGATCTTAGTCATGGTTGATTGAATTCTATTGAATGCTTTGAATTGTTTGATATCCCTGATGTATGATGTGCTATGAATGATTGAGCTGTGAACTGTGATTTATTTATCTGTGATGAATTTACATATTTATCTATAAATCTATAAATGAAGATAATCGTTATAGGATTATACCGCTCATCGGTATTGCTGTGTTTGGATTGTGATGATTGATGATATTGTATTGTTGTGTGTAAAACCCCTAGACTACACCATACACACACAAACATGGACTGCACGGGAGATTGATTAAGTCTCGGGGATTTCAAATTCAATATTGTTTTATTCAAAATGATGAAATGGTTTTAAAAGTTGTATTTTGAATCCAAATGGTTTGGAAATGGAATTGGGTTGAATATGAAAAGTTGTTGGAAAGGAAGTTTAAAATAAAAAAATTTAGTTGAATGTAATACGTCTTGTTAATGTTTTGAAATTATTTTGGTAATATAGTTTGAAAGGGTTATACAAGTTGTACAATATATATATATATATATGTATGTATGTATGTATGTATGTATGTATGTATGTATGTATGTATGTATGTATGTATGTATATGGATTTTTAACCATTTTGAAGTATATTGAATAAATTATTTTGGGAATTTAAATTTAAATTCAAATAGAGCTTGTCGGATACGGCAGTTCGCTAATTTTCTAATGTATACTTTGAAAAGCTCTTACTTATGCAAATTTAATCGGATTTTCCCAAAACGAAAAACCCTTTGTTTTCAAATAATAATGGCTTTCATATAAAGAAAGAATTTCCATTTTTTGTTGAAAGATTTCAAGTTGTGAATTGAAATTACTTTGAAAGCTATGAATGAATCTTTGTTAAAGATTGGTGAACATTATTTCAAATTGAAGACGATCTTCAAGGGTGGATCTTTTGTTTAAAAGATTGAAAGTTGTATCTTTTGTATAAAAGATTTGAAAATGGAAAATTGTTTAATCCATTCAAAAAGAAAGGTTTTGGGCTAAAAGTTGTGACTTAACTAAGATCGCAATATATACATATGTTTTTAAATATAGCGCTCATTATTCGGTTTAGCCAGGAGAGGACTTTATGTCATAAAACCCATTCTGAATAATGATACGACGAAATGGATTGCATTTGAAGACCGGTGGTGAAGACCGGGTATTTTCAAGAACGAAATGATCACCTGTCGAATGACTCTGCACTAAGTAGCTACGGTATAGAAATCTCCATATGTGATGGGGAGTCCGATCGGGATTGTGAATACCCGGATTGCAAGGGCTTCTTTGAAGTGCCTTCGGTTTCATTCGAACCCGGGACGGATTTGTATGGATGTATGTCTGATATTACACTTTGAGATGTAAAGTTGGTTTCTATCAAATAAATTTCTGTTTGGTGGTGAAGAATTTATTCTCTTAGCTTAACATCCTTCTTTGAGATGTACGAGCTCAGAGGTTATGTAGTTGACGATTGCTAGTGATACATTCCTAATTTTTTAATGTGGCATACTAAGTTCTGCTGATCATTTGTTGATCAAAGCATGGCTTTTGTGAAAAGCGTAGCTTTGTGGGACGAGACTTCGTCGAACCTCACAATCCGAAAATGGTTCGAAACAAGAATGATGCGGTAAGGTTATGAGGGTCGCGCCCTTTAGAGTATGTCAATTTCCTTCTAGAAAAAGGTGGTATCATGGTATGGAGCCCAGATATTTAACCTATGTGGTTGTCGCTATTTGTCGGTGAATCTTGGGATAAAGGTCGGTAAAGACCGAGGGATGGCATACTCATGTCAGTAGTTACCTAGTTATAGAGGTAACCCGGCCTTGTGTCGGTAGAGATCCGATTAGGTTCTTGGGGCGTCCCTCCAGAGGCGTACCCATGTGGCGTACGAAGTTCCTTTGCCTGACCATTTGTTGTAAATCCAAACAAAACAATACGAGCTTTTACGATTGCAATTGTATAATCTACCACCTCAGGTGGTAGCTGTAGCAGACATAATATAATGGTACGTATGCTAGATAAGATTGATATTATACTTTCGAAATGTTTTCTGCGCTATGCACTAATAATAATATCAAAAAGGATTTTGCGTATCAAGCATGTTTGACTATCATAAGGAGAAATCTCCCCCAAGTGTGCGATTGCATTGTTTGTGTGTGCAGAGAGGCCTTATAGTAGTTTCATTTTCCAAAAAGCACTACGGATTTCTTTTATTTCCCTTTGTTTTCTTTTGTTCAAATAAACTATTTTTTGTTTGCTCACACCACTCCCATGACTGACCTGAAGTTTATTGTTCCCTTTCTAAAATATGAATGCCCACAATTTCCTACACGAGCAGCCTAGAGTTTGGTTTTTCAGATAATCAAATAGTAGGCGAATCTTTTGAAAAATCTTTGAAGTTTGTGGATTCAGGATCGCATTTGTATCATTTCAACATTCTTCGGACCGGACTTGCTTAAGTCAACTTGATGGTGGTTCGAGCTTATTGGTTTGGAGCTTAGAGCTTGGCATTGAAGATGTTTTCCGCTGATGTTTTCTGCTGAGTTTTCTTTCCACTGTTGTATATCTTTTTTCTCTGATATTGATATCTCATTATATGAGATTATTGCATCTATTATTGTGTATCAATAAAATTATTCTTCAGTTTCTGCTGTGTTGTTTACTTAATGTGTTATAGGCTCCGGCGCGAAACGAATTTCAACGACTAAATCTACGGCATTTGAATACGGGTAAAGTATGGATGTCAATTTTTAGACGCTGAAAGTCGGGTCGTGACATTTTGGTATCAGAGCTGAAGGTTGTGTAAAAACTTTAGCTCAGGAGTATAACACATTAGGTGAATCATTAGAGATAGGATTTAAATGCTCTAGAATGAGTATATCCCTATGATATCCATCTGTATGCCTCAGTAAATTCTCTTACTATCCACTGATAGTGTGTATTGGTGCAAGAAAAAGACGAGATATGGGACAGGGGAGTACCACTACAAATGGTCGATACCCTGCAACAACAAGGAACAATCTTTTCCCATCGATCTCTTTTGATCATCAGATATCTAATTCTTGGATGGTTTCGTGGCAGCTACAAGAAGAAGCTTTAGTGTGATGGTAGCCCTGCTCGTATAGATAAGTTCCTATTTCATCTGTTTCTATCAGCTTTTCGTTTCTAAATGAATTTGAAATTTTATTTGGAATAAATTGGTTAACAAAATATGAAACTGAATTAAGTTATATCTGTTTGTCTATTCCTTGGGGTCCAGATTTATTCTACGAACGGTTAGTTATCCCTTCGGACTAACCAAGCCCCTGCATATTTCGTGGATCTGAAGACCCAAGTATTTCGTAAAGTATCGAATGATTTCATTCTCATATCTGTTGTTGATATTATGATTTGGTAAGCCAAATGTAGAATAGATATTTCAGTTTGATCTGATCATCTATTCTTTGTTTATCTTCCTGTCTAGCGAATTTTGGGGACAAATTTTCTTAAAGGGGAAATTTGTAACGATCCTCGTTTTGAGTCAAATTTAATTTAGTAATTAAAATAAATTTTTGAATTAAATTGTGAACAAATTTGAATTTTTCCAAATAAAATAAGATGTTTGTTTGTTTATTAATATAAATATATATAAATATGATTATAAATAGAATTTTAATTTGGAATTTAAAAATGAATGCCTTGAAAATGAATTGGATTTAAAAGTTCTATATTTAAAACTAATAAGATTTTTTTTATTTTAATAATATACATATGAAATATATATTTGGAAGTTAATTTTCAAAAGTTATTCAAAAGATAAATTCAATATTTTATAATATACATATGTGTGCTTATTTACTAAAGTATAATTATTTTTAAAATCATTTTCAAAGATGGATAAAAGCTTTAAATACATACATACATACATACATACATACATATCTTTTAAAATTAAATAGGATTATAAAAGGTTTGATGTTCTTTCTTTTAATTTTACTTGTAAAAAATAGTTTGTATATTTAAAGAACATCACTAATAAAAACTTTAAAACTAATTTATGTATAAAAATTAAAATATAAAAACATAATACATATTACATAATTTATTAAAACACAAGGACTTAATTTAAAACAAGGGTTTAAAAACATAATTTATAAACTAACATAAAAAAGGGGTTTAAACATAATTTTTTTGTAAATGACATTTGTAAGTAATAAGATCATGCATTTAAACATATGTAAGCATTTTAACAAAAGATTTACAAATGTCACCATTTTAAACATAAATTAAACAAGTGTTTCAACATAAATTACAAGTGTCTTTTGTTTTTCAAAAATATAGACAAAAATGTAAGTGAGTTTATATATTACTCTATATCCTTCCTTCTCATTTTTCTTCTACTGGTAACTCAAAGTAAACCAGAAAATAAAACTCGTAGCATCTCAAAACATCAAACAATCAAGTTCAACTCAGTTTTAAAAGCAAAGCAAAGATCAATATCAACTCAAATCTGAATCATGCAAATTGATTCAATTTTATCAAACAATTTCAACCTGTTTCAACCTGGAGATCAAGCAATTAAAACAAAGAACAGATCACTTAATCAAGTTCCGGGTTTCAGTTTTCAAGATCAAAATCAAAATAGTGCAGAACAACTTACAGATCAAAATAAAGATCCATTTCCAGATTTTGAAAAATTTTTCAGGCTCAAATTCTTCTTTGTCTTCTTCCAGGTGAGCAAACTCTTAAGGCTATATACATATCTTGGTTTGTATATGATCAATATTAGATTAATATTGTGAAACGTAGTTGTATGGGTATGAATACGTCTGTATATTTATATATGACTGTATATATATAAGACTGTTACAGGTATATATATTTCTCTGTTTAACATTTCACAGAATAATACCATAAAGAAATTCAAATTCTTCTTCCCTCAATCTGATTTAGGTGATGATCTATAAATGAAAAAGGGTGGTAACCATATAACATTCATTTTAACAATAGATTTAAGTATGTATATTGGATTTATTACTTTAAAATAAAGAATTAACAGTAAAGATTATATATATGTCAATAATCAGTTATCTTAATTTTAATTTTTGATTACACATCTAGATTCATATTGCAAATTTATGATTTTTGGTAATTGGCGAGAAATCTTGATCTGATCAAAATTGGTATTATGGTCGATTGCCGTCAATCGGCAAGTTCATATGCGTCGTGACCATGGTGGAAGGTGACTTAGGTGTCCTAGATCGATGGAAAAATAGTTAGGGATTTTTCAGATGATCGGCGTAGCATGGGATCGTCGATTTAGGGTTTAGAACCAAAATTTGGTCGAGGCCGGAAATTGAATTGCTACGTCGTCGATGGTGATCCGGAGGCACCAGACCAGACCAGGGGGTTAGAGACGTAGGACTATGGAGCAGCTATGGTCAAAGTGGCGTGGTTGATGGTGGCCTGGATCGTCGGGTCGAGGAGGTTTCGGTTTTGAATTTAGTCATTCAATTTGGGATTTTGGTCTTATCGATCGATCTGGGTGGTTGAGGTGACTTAGAGGAGGACCGGTGACCTGTCGATGATTGGAGATGATCAGATCGATCGTACATCTGCACACATAAATGTTTTTGTCTCTGAGATATTTGAGTGGGAAGACGAAGGTGGCTCGGGTCATAGCTCGAAGTCGAAATGTGATTTTCTCGAAGAAATGGAAGAAAATGCATAGGTCGAAGTTGAACTCGGGTTTGCCTCGGGTTTGACTCGGGTTCAGGATGACAGTTGCAAAAATTTAAAATCTAAACAAGTTTTAAAAAGTTTAAATTAAGTTTTTAGCAAATTTTGTTGAATTAATTATTTTATACAATATGTGTTTAATTGTGGATTAAATAAAGGTTTTAAATTCAAATCATTTTAATTAATCAAGTTTGAAATATTTTAAAATATATATTTATGTGTTTTCATTAATTAATTCTTAAGCATATTTTTAAACAAGGAATTTAATAGCTCAATTAAGAAGTTAATTAAATAGATAAATGGTTTATCTTAAAATAGTATTTTAAATCATTAGTTAGCTTAAAAGTTTTAAGCTAAATTATATGATAATAATAATTTATTTTAAAGATTTATTTTAATGATTAAATTTTGGAAGTTAATTGTTGTTTGGGATTAATTAATTTGGTTTTAAAATAAGGTTATATTAATTTTTTGATATAAATCCCTAAATATTTTCAAATAAAACTCAATGACGTAAGTAAGAAACTGAATAAGATAAATGATTTATATTACTAAGTTAAGGTTTTAATTAATTAAAAGTATAATTGCTTAAGATGATAATTAATTAATGAAATTAATTAAGTATAATTACTTAATGTAATTAATTTTTTTTTACTTAATGTAATTAAGGTATAATTACTTAATTGAAATTAATTAAGGATAATTAATCAATTAAGATTAATTAATGTAAGTAATTAAAGGTAATTAATTACTTAAAGATTATTACTTAATTAAAAGTAACTAATTAATGGTTAAAGTTGACTAAGTGATTAGGGATAATCACTAATTGTAATTAATTAAGGATAATTAATTAATGTGATAAATTAATTAAGGTAATTAATTTGAGGATAATTAATTAATTTAAAGGTTAATTAATTAATGAAAGTGATTAAGGGTTGATTTATTAATTAAAGGTTAATTAATTAATATAATTAATTGGGTATAATTAATTAAAGAATAATTAAATGATTAAAGTTTAATTATTTAACGATAAAAGGTTGATTGTTTATTAACTAAGATTGATTAATTAATAATTAAAGGTTGATTAGTTTATTATTTAAAAGGATAATTAATAAATGATTAAAGAATAATTAATTAATATGGTTTGTAATTAATCAATATTAGTAATTTATTTATTGGTAATTAATCTGGTTAATTTAATTATAATCAGGTGATTAATTGATCTTGCTTATGGTTGATTGAATTCTGTTGCTTTGAATTATTTGATATCCTGATGTGTGATGTGTTGTGATATGATTGAGCTTTGAACTATGATTTATTTATCTGTGATGAATTTACATATTTATCTGTAAATCTATAAATGAAGATAAGCATTATAGGATTATACCACTTATCGATATTGATGTGTTTGGATTGTGATGATTGATGATATTGTATTTTTGTGTGTAAAACGCCTAAACTACACCATATACACACAAATATGGACTGCACGGGAGATTGGTTATGTCTCAGGGATTTCAAATAAACTGTTTTTTTTGCTGACACCAGTCCCATGACTGACCTGGAGTTTATTGTTCCCTTTCTAAACTCTGGGTGCCCATAATATCCTACACGGGCAGCCTAGAGTCAGGTTTTTCAGATAATCAAATAGTAGGCGTAGTTTTGGCAAATCTTTGAAGTTTGTGGATTCGGGATCGCATTTGTGTCACTTCAACATTCTTCGGACCAGACTTGCTTAAGTCAACTTGATGATGGTTCGAGCTTATTGGTTTGGAGTTTGGAGCTTCGCACTGAAGATGTTGTTTTCCGCTGAGTTTTCTTTCCGCTGCTGTTGTTCCACTGTTGTATATCTTTTGTCTCTGATATTGATATCTCATTATATGAGATTGTTGTATCTATTATTGTGTATCAATAAAATTATTCTTCTGTTTCCGTTGTGATGTTTACTTAATGTGTTATAAGCTCCGGCGCGAATCGAATTTCAACGATTGAATCTGCAGCATTCGAATATGGGTAAAGTATGGATGTCGATTTTTAGACACTGAAATTTGAGTTATGAGATAATCGATGGGTAAAATATATCTATAGAATTCATTATTCATGATTGGCTTGCTTTTGTGTAGTCGATTTGTTGACTCTCTTTCATGTAATTATTTGATTAGACTCGCTTGTGTGCAGTAATGTAATTTTTATGAATTTCTTGATATGCTCTTTGTTTTGTTAGCTCTCATGTTAGATTTTGTGGATTATATGAGATATGTTATTCACCCTATTTTGAGATGGTTGCTGTTATGGGGCATGAGATGATTTTTTGTGACACGATAGATATTTTTTGGTATTTTCTTTTTGAGATCCTTTGTATATGGTGTATTGGTTGACATATGCTGTTATTATTGATGTCAATTAAATATCCTTATTACTTAAATCTCACACTTTGATATTAAGAGATAATTTGATCCGGGTATTATTTTCTTGTAATGCTCGGGTTAGACCGAGACTTATTAGGTATCAGGACTTGGGGACTATGGACTTATGTTAGCTTTTGGGAGTAGTCTATTATGCTACATACATACATACATACATACATACATACATACATATATATATATATATATATATATATATATGTCATATATACATTATGTAGTCGACCTCTATCTGATGTACATTTCTTTATGTGATGGTAATTCTAGTTATCATGTATATTTTGGAGACTTATTGTGGTCCGTATGTATATTATATGGGTCAAGTATCTTCTTTTATAGACTAAAAGCATATTATTTTGGTTTGTATTATATTTTATACCATGTTATCTGATTCTATGTTCTATATTGTGTATTATATTATTTTGAATTTTTTTTGAGCCAACGTGTCTATTACTTTGTACCGACACTATTCACATATACGTATTGTTCAGACAAAAAGGTAAAAATGTGATATTGTTATTCTCTGTATTACTTGACAATATTAATTTGTAATATCGTTGGGTGATATGGGTATAAAGGTGGGGCGTTACATCTTTTGGTATTATATATTATCATTTCGCTGTGAAATTCTGATGTTTTGTTCTTTCATTTTGTTTTCTTTTATTTTACCTTAAAAATTTATCTTTTTGGCACTTAGGTGCTCAGCGCGAATACGATAGATGTATTTAATGTCGACATTTAGGGTCGAAAAGTCGGGTCATTACAATAGGTATAAGAATTCAATTCCTAAAATGAAATTTTAATCAGTTTACGTAAAGTATAATACATTTGATTTCCTTAAACGTTAAGGATGACCAAATGCACTTTTGTAAAGAGTTTATGTTGATATTTTAGTAAGGATTTCCTTTGAATGGTTTGACCATTTACAAAGAAAACGAATATATAAAAGTGGATGTTGTTGGATCTGAGCCAGCTCGTAGCGGAAGATATGAGTGAATTTGTAACGACCCGATATTTTCAACCATTCGCATCTGCACAAATCGGACTTGGATTGCTCAAAATATCAGATTGTTAATTTATATTTGGCAAAACTCAACATATATAGTAAATAAATCAATCACAGACACAGAGTAATATAATGCAGCGGAATAGATTAATAAATAGTGGTTCATGAAGCTACTGTATAAATATCAGAGTTAGAAATAAAATACAACCGAATATCTCAAATACAGTGAAGTCTCCAGTATAAACAGATGCCCTCTCTGGACGAATCAACTGGAAAACTGAAAGCTGAATCGATAGTTGGATCTTCAAATGAAACTGCAAACTCTAAAGGTGAGTCTCAAATGCTGTATCACTCAGTCTGACCCAAGCGTAAAGCAAAACACAAAACACTCGAGTCAGGATTAACATTCTTATAACAATAAATCCAACTCAAGGGAAATATCGACTGAAATACAACTAACTTAAAGGATGTTCGGGATAACCGTCCTCTAAGGATCCGTGGAACTACCCACAATGTAGAAATATGAGCTATCAACAACCAACCATCATTATAACACCATGGTCCTTTCAAAATAATTTATACTTCAAAACCGAAATATCATTTCCATTAAATACACACACACACACTCAATTTCACAAATTGATTCCAGTCAATTCGAGTTCCAAATTCAAATTTAATTCAATCTAGATTTATCCATTTTAATTCAATTCAGTTTCTAAATAACAAATTCAAATTATATTGATTTCAAATACAAATCGAAATTACAAATAAACCATTTAAATTCCAGTATATTTCAAAGCTTTAAATATTCAACCCTTTCAAGCTTTAAATATTCAACTTTTCAAAACTAAATTTTACAATTTCATATAGATCTTTATTTAACCTCATTATTAATTAGTCTTGAAATATTCACTTAATAAATTCAGTATTATTTAAATAACCTTAATTTACCCTTAAACTAAATACTCCTTTTGATTTTTTTAAACTTGAAATATCGACTAATCACTTTAAATCGAAAATCAAGTTATAGAATCAATTGTTAAACTTCAAATTCAATAGTTCAAATCGATTTGATTTAGTAGAATTCTTAATGAAATACAATTTTAATTAATTCAACTTTATCTTCTCAACCTTAACTTCTTCAAATTATTACAACAATCTATTTCAAAATATGAATGTAAATAAATACTTAAACATATCATATGTATTAAATCAATCTCAATAATATTATTATTAACTTTATATATAAAATTACCATTTATATATAATATTTAAGAAACAATATTTATTAAAAACCATATATTTCCTTTCAAAACCATAGAAATTATTTCCAAAACATTTATATATCTGGACCAATGGTGTCTATATATATTCTCCTATCCTATGGTCAACTGATACGGATATTTATCATTTCAATCCATAATTTAAATATATATATACACAGATATATATATATAAGGGTAGATATCATTCTGACCCGCAGTCCCAAATTCAATGCAATGAAAACCGCTTGGGTTTATCATTTCAACCCATAATGATTTTCTCCTATTCTAAAGTCCGTTCGGCTATGTATCATTTCAACCCATAGTGAATTCTATACTAACAGGGACTTGCAGAGTGATAACGGATATGAAAATAATAATAACAGGCACGTATCATCAATAACAATATAATATAAACAACAGGATATGGTGTCATATCCCACAGGTGAACAATTACATATAATAGCATATATAGCAATGTAAATAACTATTAGATTGAAATCAAATTAAATAAATACAAGAACGTTAATCGTGAGTGATTGCTCACCTTTCAAGGCTAGAGGATATACAATGAAATGAGTTACGAATTCCAAAGAACCTCTAGATGGAAACGATTCGATGAAGAATAGGCACAACAGACAAAGCTGATAAATAAGAATTGACGAAATCAAATGAGGACTGGATCGATGAAGATAAGTGGTACCAGTGAACATATATATATATAACTATCTATAAAAAAAAAATTCTAAACCTCAAGCACATATTAAATAAAATATACGTGTATTTCAAAATCTCTATTTGAAAATAAAATTATATTAAAATCAACATATGTACATTATATAAAATTTTGAAATAAATACACACATATAGGTTATTATTAAATCATATACAACTTATAATTTAAATTAACAAATAACTTCAAAACTTATATATATACACATAACGACAGACAACCCTAGATTCACTTTATAATATGAGTATAACTTAGGAAACAAAGTATACCTACATAAAATACTATTAAGATTTTTATATACAAAGATAATATATGATTACTAAATTATCTGAAAGAATAAATCACATGCAAACCTTCTTATTGACAGAGCTAAACATAAGTATGCTTCTATCCTTGAATACAACCGCATGAACTAACATATCAGAGGGAACTAGTATATATAAGTAGATCAATATAACAAAATATTTATAAACAGCTGATTTTACCTGAACCACTAAAACTTGTATGCGAAAACTATTACATAACAATTTAATTAAAATATATATGCAACCTATACAAATATGCAGACCAATACATGTGCATGGTGTATAGCAATATAAATGTAGACCGCCTGACAAAAATGAAAATGTATACTTATATATATTGAAACTTTTATACACATAACAGCGAGTCAGATCGCATAACCAGAACTATATAAATCAGACTATCTAAATTTTGTAGAACAACCTTTAAATCAACTGTGTATGCAACCTATTACTCCATACAACATTCAAGCTTCAACATATAGTATACCTACATATAAACTACTAACATCTGCATTATTATAATCATATAATGTACTATAATATAATATAATATGATAAAGTATAATACTAGAATAAATATAATATAATATTATGTATAATATATATATATATATATATATATATATATATATATATATATATATATATATAAAATTACCGTAACTAAAAGGAGACGGCTGAACGGAAATGCGTGAGGTGGACCAGAGCTCGGAGGGAGGGGCAGAGGGACATATGAGGGAAGGCAGGTCTGTGGGAAGGCAGTGAGTGGATCTGCACTTGGGTTTGAGGTTGCCGAGCTCTGCATGGATTCAAGTGGAGGGGGAACTTGTTGGAGGTGGATGATGGTGCATGAATGCTCGCTTGGATGGCTGATGAGGTGGTGTGGACGAACTGGATCTCGCTGAGGGGCTGCACAGTGGTCGGTGAAGCAGAGGAGAGAGAGAGGGTGAGGTGAAGGTTAGTGGAGAAGAAAAGGGAAGAGGCCGACTGGGCGAGAAGACGTGGAGGAGTAATAAGAATGGATGCGGAGGGAAACACAATGGGGAGAAAGAAAAAAAAGGGAAGCAGAGGTAGATAGGAGGAAGGCACAGCAAAAAAAATCAAGCTTTGCAATTTACAAGAAAAATAATGCGAATAAATAAGTTATAAGAAAAATTTGGAATGAACCGTTCACATTAATGAATTCCAAACTTCTACAGTTTATACGTTTTATACTATCAAAAAGGCAAAAAGTAACGGCTGAATTTTTAGCGAATGATGAAATAAAGGTTATAATGACAGCTAGAATATAACTATAGAGGGGAAGAAGTGGACGCAAGTTATAAAGGCAAAATCAAAGAATGAACCGTGATTAGATTAGCAAAGGAGAGAGAACTAGAATAATGCAACATTGAACACGTTGAGCAGATTGAAAGTCACGAATAAATACAAAGTGAATTGAATAGCAACGGTCACCTCAGATTTTGCTGACTCATTAAAGCAACAGGTTATACGTTTCAAATTTGGAAAGAAAAGAAAACTTAAAAGTCCCAAATTTCGGTATGGTATGACGTACAGTTTTTCCGTTTTCGTCGCGTACCGGACCTCAAAACACATAAATGAATATACCATGGTGATTAGCATGACGAGACGATCAAAATGGTATAAAGATATCAATGGTACGATCATCCGATCAAAAGTCTATAATCGGTATCGAAAATGCTGCTATTATGCCATTAAGATAAACGAAGCAATAGAAGTTCAAATTTAGAAAAACGAAAGATGGCATCTCTCCCAAGAGAGGATTTAGAAATTTTCTATAGAAAAATATCCAGGTTTGGAAATTTATTTATTACCATCAATTTTTAACTGAATTGAGTTGAAGTAAAATTGCACAATAAAATTTTACTTTCATAATCTCTGATGAACATTTACCATCTGCTATGTTTAATTAGACGTATTCCAAACATTAAAATTTTATTTCAAAATATTATTATTTAAAATTTCACTAAAATTCAATTAAATACGTTATAAAAATTATTAAAAATTACGGGTCATTATACTCTCCCCCACTCAAAACTTTTCGTCCCCGAAAAGGAAGAAGGTAGGAGAATAGAATAACCAGAAATGAAAGTAGATTGAAAGACAAGGATAAACAATAAATTTTTAAACTATATAAATTTCAATTTAAGTAAATTAATATTCAATTATTTGGTTGAACCCATTTATTTTATCCATAAAAATAGTCATTTATAAACTTTGCAAATCAAAATATTTCCATTTATATGTTTAAATGACACCTTTATCAATATATGGAAACTCTTTGAAAACGATTATTTACATCAATAGTTAAATTTACAAAGAGGTTATTGCAACATTAAATCCATAATTCATAATTTTATAAATTTTATCTCAGGATACTTTCAAATATTATCAATAATCAATTAATTTAAATATGTTTTATTTAGTTAATAACTTCTAAAATATTTATAACACTAAAAAATTTCTATTAAACCATGTAGTATATAGATAAAAAATATTTTAAAAGGATATATTCAAAAAGGAAAAGAAGGTAGATTCAGAAAAACATAATATAGGTGAATAAATAAAGCTGATCAGATAAGGTAGATTCAAAAGAATAGCATCGGGTATGAATAATTAATTCAAACCATAAGAATTTCAATTTTAAATATTAATACAAAATTTCTTTGTTGGAAATACCTTTATAATAAAATATTTTTATAATAAAATACTTTTGTATCGAAACAAATTTTCCTTTTAAAATACTTTTATAGCTTGATGCTTCCACAAGTTTATACTCGTTCTTGCAGACTCTGGCCATGCGTTGATCAGGCGCAAAGCTAGAATTCTTCAAGCACTTAGTAGACATGGTTCAACATCTAGTGAAAATACTTGAAAAACCTTCAAAACCGATATCGAAAGTACAATCCAAACAAATCACCTGGATCGCGTATACACAATGGTTATGCCTCGATCCCCCAGGAAACATCCGTACCTTTAAGCAGTCACTGCCTCGCGAATTTCGCCATGATAACCAAAACCCGCAGACCGCAGGATACACAATGGTTACGCCTGGATCTCCTTGGAAACATTCGTACCCTTTAAGAAATCTCTGCCTTACGGATTACGCCACGACAAGAAAACCGATAGACCGCAGGATACATAACAATGGTTGTGCCTGGATCCCCCAGGAAACATCCGTACCCTTTAAGCAATCTCTGCCTTGCGGATTATGCTACCAAGAAAATGATCATGGGTTATGCCATGGTAGGACACTCGAGTATCACATCCTGAAAACCAAAATCAGAGAGAATAATATCTATAGAATTAATCCACAATGTGGCCGAATCCACAATGTGGCCACAAAGCGGATATCAAGCAGAAGGCGCTTTCCATATCTTTACTTCGAAAATATGTATCATGTACTACCTTTTCAAATCACTTTCAAATATCATATTTATATAAAGTCCAATATATATAAGATTCCATTTTCAAATCGAATACTTTCCAAAATCAATAGTATATCAGATCACACTTATATAGACTTCCATTATATAAGATTTCACTTTTTCGAATTGAGTACCTTTCCAAAGCAATAGTTTCGAATAAACTTTATACTTATACAAATCAATTTTATATAAGTTCGATAACTCCCAAATCAAGTATTTAGAAAAATAAGGTTCTCAATTTCAATTCATTTCAATATCGGCTCAGTTTCAAAATCATATACGATTTCACCAAATTATTTCTCCAAACTAAATATTTTCAGTTTCAAATCTTCCAAAATAATAGGTTTATTAATCCAAGTTTCCAAATCGACATAATTTAGGTCAAACAAATTCATTTTCAAAACCAATATATAAATACTAGATTTTACATTCCAATCTATTTTCAAAACCAAATATTTTTCTCAAAATCAATTATACCCAAAATGATTTCCAAGTTTATAACTATCCCTTTAAAACCTTTAAACTATTTAGTTCTATTCAAAAGATCCAATTTTCCTTTTGCAAATTATTTAGTTCACAAAAGTTTCAAATTTATTTAAGTCATACTACTTCATACTTTAAACATACAAAACTAAACTTATATACATTATCAAATATTTTATACTCTTCGAAATTTCTTAGCTTTGAAAATTAAACCTCGATTTGGAAGTGTTTGAACCTTCAAAATAGTCGATGAAATCAAATTTCAAATCCAAGAGTTGGAAATCAGCAACAAATCAGTAAATCAATTTTTATAAATAGAGTTATACTAAATCAAATCCGAAACTCGAGGCTGAACACCGGGCTCACTTCAAATCGTTTCAAATATATATACATATATCTTTCGAATATCATATCGTACTTCGAAATTTGAAATCAAAATTTGTTTCACACAATCACTCGCATAGCAAAGCTACTAGAGTGGCCTCTCCCCCACTCTGAAACTCGAAAATCAATGTCGATGATGCGTGCACTCATCTCCTAAATTATTTTCCAACGACACAAGTGAGTTCTGGACTTCTATTTTCTAGAAAACTTCATTAAAGTTTCTTCGAAATCATTGGAATTCATTTGAACTCATTTGAAACATTTCTTATTCGAAAAATACTTTCAAATTGTATCATTATTTATTTTCGAAATCTCAAAACCAAATTTCAAAATACCGGAGTTCAATCTCTCAAATTTCAAATTCAAAACCCTTCAGTCGTAAATCATTTTTATACCAATCAGATTTCTTATACAATCTTCAAAATTTCAAATTATACTTTTTAAAAGGTATATAATCCTTATCGAAAACATTTTCAATTTTATATATAGAATATAATCATACTTATCAAAATAATAATCTCGATATATCAACAATTTCTAAAATACAAACAAACCCGATTTTTCAAAGGATGATTCAAATGGATTTCAAAAAAAAATAGAGATTCAAATTAGAGGACCTCTAATTAAATAGAATTCTGATTCGAAGGTAGGCTCGAACGAAGATGAGATAATCAAATTTCAAAATAGGAGATGGATATACTTACATAAATCACGGGAGACTTTAACAGGGTCAACCGTGATTTCAAAATAACATCGGTGTAGAATTGTGGAAAATCAACATTCGACAACAAGAGATGGCGGCATCTAAACCAAGGATATAGAAATCTCTAGTGAATCAATGTCAATTGTAAAGGAGTTTCACCCTTTTACAAATCATTCAAAGATTAGCGGGATCACCGATTTTCATAGAGATCATTCGATGTGGAGTTATGGGATGCTCCGGAATCAGGAAACACGAATAGGGAAAGTAGATAATGGATTTTGGAACCGCAAGGAACGTTCCAAAGTCCAAAGGAAAACCAAATCAAAGAGGAAGAAATTCAAGCTCAAACGAAAGTGATTCTGCAAATAAATTTACTATATATGCTAAGTTTTCCTAGTGCCAAAACTCTGATACCAACTGTAACGACCCGATATTGTCCATGGTTTTAAATCTCCCATATATCGCCCGAGTTCTCGTCCGAGAACTCATTTTCACACTTAAAAGAGACGAGACACCAAATCTCCTCCATATCTCCCTCGACACTCATCTCGTCTGAGATATTCAATTCTCACCCTAAATATGATTCAAAATCTCAATCCGAGATCTCACCCGAAATTATACATTTTTCTATGTTGCATAATATTTTTTATTTTCATATTGATTCAAAAGAAACTACTCAATCCAATTATGATTTATCAACTTCATGAACATATTCTTTACTTTTTATCTTAATGAGTCATAGCGAAAGGTTTCACTTCTTTATTATGTTCAAAAAAAAGGATGTTATTCAATTATTACCAAATCAACTAAGCTAATCAAGCTACTATTCTTTTAAAAATATTCCTATTTCCATGTAAATCAAGTATGTTACCATTTTTATTTTTACTAAGAAAGTTATAAGCATTAAATAAATTTTTGACACATCAATTTTAGACACATAAGTACACCGAGATATTCTTGAGATGCATCATAAGACCCGAGATGTCAATTCGAGATGTACACCCGATATGTACTCATCTCGTCCGAGATCATTTCCGATACGAGATAACTTGTATAAAAATTCCGAGACGAAACGTGACCGAAATCCGATATTTAAAACCTTGATATTGTCAACCATTCGCATCCGTACAAGTCGGACTTGGATTGCTCAAAGTATCAGATTGTTAATTTATATCTGGCAAAACTCAGCATATACAGTAAATAAATCAATCACAGAATCACAAACACAGAATCACAAACACAGAATAACATAATGCAACGGAATAGATTAATAAATAGTAGTTCATGAAGCTATTATAAAACATCAGAGTTAGAAATAAAATACAACCGAATATCTCAAATTCAGTGAAGTCTCCAGTATAAACAGATCCCCTCTCTGGAGGAATCGACTGGAAAGCCGAATTGATAACTGGATCTCTAAACGAAGCTCCAAACTTCAAAGGTGAGACTGTATCACTCAGTCTGACCCGAGCGTAAAGCAAAACACAAAACACTCAAATCAGGATTAACATTCTTATATCAATAAATCCAACTCAAGTGAAATATCAACTGAAATACAAGTAACTTAAAGGATGTTTGGGATAACCATCCTCTAAGGATCCGTGGAACTATCCACAATGTAGAAATATATGCTACCAACAACCAATCATTATTATAACACCGTGGTCCTTTCAAAATAATTTATACTTCAAAACCGAAATTTCATTTCCATTATATATATACAAGTTGATTCCAATCAATTCGAGTTCCAAATTCAAATTTAATTCAATCTAGAATTATCCATTTTAATTCAATTCAATTTCTAAATAACAAATTCAAATTTAAATTGATTTCAAATACAGATCGGAATTACAAATAAACCATTTAAATTCCAGTATATTTCAAAGCTTTAAATATTCAACCCTTTCAAGCTTTAAATATTCAGCTTTTCAAAACTAAATTTTACAATTTCATATAGATCTTGATTTAACCTCATTATTAATTAGTCTTGAAATATTCACTTAATAAATTCAATATTATTTAAATAACCATAATTTACCCTTAAACTAAATATTCCTTCCAATTTTTTTAAACTTGAAATATCCATTAATCACTTTAAATCAAAAATCAAATTATAGAATCATATCTTAAACTTCAAATTCAATAGTTCAAATCGATTTAGTTTAGTAGAATTCTTAATTAAATACAATTTCAATTAATTCAACTTTATTTTCTCAACCTTAACTTATTCAAATTATTACAACAATCTATTTCAAAATATAAATTTAGATAAATACTTAAACGTATTATATGTATTAAATCAACCTCAGTAATATTATTATTAACTTCATATATAAAATTACGATTTATATATAATATTTAAGAACTAATATTTATTAAAAACCATATATTTCCTTTCGAAAAAATAGAAATTATTTCTGAAACATTTATATATATATGGACTAACTGTGTCTATATATGTTCTCCTATCCTATGGTCAAGTGTTACAGATATTTATCATTTCTATCTATAATTTAAATAAATAAATAAATATATATATATATATATACACACAGGTATATATCATTCCGACCCGCAATCCCAAATTCAATTCAATGAAAACCGCTTGGGTTTATCATTTCAACCCATAACGATTTTCTCCTATTCTAAAGTCCGTTCGGGGATGCATCATTTCAACCCATAGTGAATTCTATACTAACGGGG
This sequence comes from Allium cepa, assembly GCA_030765085.1. Taxonomy (NCBI): domain Eukaryota; kingdom Viridiplantae; phylum Streptophyta; class Magnoliopsida; order Asparagales; family Amaryllidaceae; genus Allium; species Allium cepa. The sequence goes on along the minus strand of CM060931.1, from coordinate 141,012,902 downwards.
AACTTGCAGAGTGATAACAGATATGAAAATAATAATAACAGGCACATATCATCAATAACAATATAATATAAACAACAGGATATGGTGTCATATCCCATAGGTGAACAATTAAAGATAATAGCATATATAGCAATGTAAATAACTATCAGCAGTACATTTCAATTGTCATTTCAATTAAAATCAAATTTAATAAATACAAGAACGTTAATCGTGAGTGATTGTTCACCTTTCGATGCTAGACGATACACAACGAAATGAGTTACGAATTCCAAAGCAACTCTAGATGGACACGATTCGATGAAGAACAGGCACGACGGACAAAGCTGATAAATATGAATTGACGAAATCAAATCAGGACTGGATCAATGAAGATGAGTGGTACCAGTGAACACACACACACACACAGATATATATATATATATATATATATATATATATATATATATATATCACTATCTATAAAAAAATCATATTCTAAACCTCAAGCACATATTAAATAAAATATACGTGTATTTCAAAATCGTTATTTTAAAATTAAATTATATTAAAATCAACATATATACATTATATAAAATTTTGAAATAAATATACATATATAGGTTATTATTAAATCATATACAACTTATAATTTAAATTAACAAATAACTTTCAAAACTTATATATATACACATAACGACAGACAACCCCAGATTCACTTTATAATATGAGTATAACTTAGGAAACAGAGTATACCTACATAAAATACTATTAAGATTTTTATATACAAGTATAATATATGATTACTAAATTATCTGAAAGAATAAATCACATGCAAACCTCTTTATTGACAAAGCTAAGCATAAGTATGCTTCTATCCTTGAATACAACCGCATGAACTAACAGATCAGAGGGAACTACTGTATATATAATTAGATTAATATAATAAAATATTTATAAATAGCTGATTTTACCTGAACCACTAAAACTTATATGCGAAAAATATTACATAACAATTTAATTAAAAAATATATATAACCTATATAAATATGCAAACAAATACATGTGTATGGTGTATAACAATATAAATATAGACTGCATGACAAAAATGGAAATGTATACTTATATACATTGAAACTTTTATACACATAACAGTGAGTCAGATCCCATAACTAGAACTACATAAATCAGACTATATAAATTTTGTAGAACAACCTTTAAATCAACTGTGTATGCAACATATTACTCCATATAACATTCAAACTTCAACCTATAATATACCTACATATAAACTATTAACATCTGCATTATTATAATCATATAATGTGCTATAATATAATATAATATGATAAAGTATAATACTAGAATAAATATAATATAATATAATGTATAATTTATACATATAATTACCATAACTAAAAGCAGGCGGCTGAACGGAAATGCCTGAAGTGGACCAGAGCTCGGACAATCCCAGATTCACTTTATAATATGAGTATAACTTAGGAAACAGAGTATACCTATATAAAATACTATTAAGATTTTTATATACAAGTATAATATATGATTACTAAATTATCTGAAAGAATAAATCACATGCAAACCTCTTTATTGACAAAGCTAAACATAAGTATGCTTCTATCCTTGAATACAACCGCATGAACTAACAGGTCAAAGGGAACTACTATATATATAATTAGATTAATATAACAAAATATCTATAAATAGCTGATTTTACCTGAACCACTATAACTTATATGCGAAAAATATTACATAACAATTTAATTAAAAAATATATATAACCTATATAAATATGCAAATAAATACATGCGTATGGTGTATAACAATATAAATGTAGACTGCATGACAAAAATGGAAATGTATACTTATATATATTGAAACTTTTATACACATAACAGTGAGTCAGATCCCATAACTAGAACTATATAAATCAGACTATATAAATTTTGTAGAACAACCTTTAAATTAACTGTGTATGCAACATATTACTCCATATAACATTCAAACTTCAACCAATAATATACCTACATATAAACTATTAACATCTGCATTATTATAATCATATAATGTGCTATAATATAATATTATATGATAAAGTATAATACTAGAATAAATATAATATAATGTAATGTATAATTTATACATATAATTACCATAACTAAAAGCAGGCGGCTGAACGGAAATGCCTGAGGTGGACCAGAGCTCGGAGGGAGGGGCGGAGGGACGTATGAGGGAAGGCGGATCCGTGGGAAGGCGGTGAGTGGATCTGCACTTGGGTTTGAGGTTGCCGAGCTCGGCATGGATTCAGATGGAGGCGGAACTTGTTGGAGGTGGATGATGGCTAGGGAATGCCCGCTCAGACGGCTGATGATGTGGTGTGGACAAATTGGATCTCGCTGAGGGGCTGCACGGGGGTCGGTGAAGCAGAGGAGAGAGGTCGAGGCGAAGGTTAGTGGCGAAGAAAAGGGCAGAGGCCGACTAGGCGAGAAGACTGGAGGAGGAATAAGAATGGGTGCGGAGGGAAACACGGTGGGGAGAAAGAAAAAAAGGGGAATGCAGAGGTAGATAGGAAGAAGGCACAGCAAAAAAAAATCAAGCTTTGCAATTTGAAAGAAAAACAATACAAATAAATAAGTTATAAGAAAAATTTGGAATGAACCGCTCACATTAATGGATTCAAAACTTCTATAGTTTATACGTTTTACACTATCGAAATGGCGGAAAGTAACGGCTGAATTTTTAGTGAATGATGAAATAAAGGTTATAATGACAACCAGAATATAACTATGGAAGGGAAGAAGTGGACGCAAGTTATAAAGGCAAATGAAAAGAATGAACCCTGATTAGATGAGCATAGGAGAGAGAATTAGAATAATGCAACAGTGAACATGTTGAGCAGAGTGAAATTCATGAATAGCAACGGTCACCTCAGATTTAGTTGACTCATTAAAGCAAATTATTATTGTTACAGGGTATACGTTTTAAATTTGAAAAGTAAAGGAAACTTAAAAGTCACAAATTTCGGTACGGTACGATGTACAGTTTTTCCGTTTCCGTCACGTACCGGACCTCAAAACACAGAAATGAATACACCATGATTATCAGCACGACGAGACGATCAAAATGGTATAAAGATATCAGTGGTACGATCATCCGATCAAAAGTTGATAATCGGTATCGAAAATGCTGCTATTATGCCAGAATTAAGATAAACAGGGCAATAGATGTCCAAATTTAGAAAAAAGAATGATGGCCTCTCACCCAGGAGAGAATTTAGAAATTTTCTATAATAAAATATCCAGTTTGGAAATTTATTTATTACCATCAATTTTTAACTGAATTGAATTGAAATAAAATTACACAATAAAATTTACTTTCATAATCTCTGATGAAAATTTACCATCTACTATGTTTAATTAGACGTATTCTAAACATTAAAATTTTATTTCAAAATATTATTATTTAAAATTGAAATAAAATTCAATTAAATACGTTATAAAAATTATTAAAATTTACGGGTCGCTATAGAATTTAAAAAAAATCCCTTATTAGATCTGTATTGGGCCTATGAATTCTAATTTATTTAGAACATTTCTAAATTTAATTTAAATAAAATCTCATATTTCATTTACATTTATAAATTATTGATAGAAATTTATCTAATTTACGATCAATCAAGTATATAAATATACATATGTGTCATATACATATATGTATGTGTGTGCATGCGTAACATGATATTCCGTGCAAGTATGACATGCCTGTATATAGACGGTGGGATTTACATTGCAATGGACACGTTAGCTCATTATATATATTGTATGTTGTCCAAATATATGTATGTATTTATACTTATTATTTATAAATATAAAAGTATGTAAATATGTTTATTTATATTCTATGAAAATGTTAATGATTTATATACATGTAAATATTATTGTTTTAAATATTAAGTAAACATACACATACATACATACATACATATAAACATATATATTTTAAAATTGGTTGAGATTTTATTACTAGGCTTTGCGGCCCAACCTCTTAATAAACATCCGCAAGTAAAACAAGAACTCACTTTATTTTAAAGTAAACATTCTTACTTTTAACTGAAACATTTCCAAATTATAGAATTTGGTCAACACTTCACGAGCTATAGCGGCTTCCAAGTCGCTGCTTGATGTTCTTGCCGATCAACCCTCCAGTTCTAATATCTAGTATTCATTTTTCTCATCCATCTAAGCTGGTAATTCCATTCCATTTTATTCTTCCAATTATGATAATTGTCTCTAGCAACTTGTTCTGATAATTATAACTCTCCTTTTTGTTTGTTGTTAAAAGTCCATTCATTCTGTTCATGCCAGAGGTGCCATACGTAGTTGTCAGATAATTTTTCCAATTTCCTTCATCAAGTAAGAGATATATGTCTGATCGTTCAGGTATGTTGCTTCATCTTGAAAATTTTAACTACATCTGTTTGCAAGTTTTTTAATTTTTGAATGGCTATACTCTTTTACTGTGTTTGCATTCAAAGAATAAATGATTGTGAGTTTCTATTTTCCCAGTACAAAGTTTACATGTTGCGTCTTTTACAATTCCCTAATTTTTAAGTCTGTCTTTGGTTGTCAATCGATAGTTTATGCTTTGAATGTTGTGTGCGCCATTTTTGGACTATTTTACTGACTCCATATAACATTGTACCATTGAACTTTAGGGTGTTGATGTCCACCGTTATCCCAAGCATCTCTTAAGCTAAACCGTCCTTTATTGTTGCTTTCCCATGCCCAGATGTCTCTATTTCTTCTAGTGAATAAGGGTGCCTTCAATTTCCTGCTTAAAATTCCTAGTCACAATTTGCCAGTCAGTTGCTTATTCTTGGTCATGTATAATACTTTATACTTTGCAAACTGGAGTACCATTAGCTGAGTAACTATCCCAACCGAATCTATCAATGAAACTTCTGCTATTGACCCATGGATCTTTCCAAAAGTTTGTATTTTTCTCCCTTTACTATCTATCTTTCAATAAGGTTTTTCAGCTGCTCTCTATGTATTAGTATATTCTTCCAGGTTGTTGAAGCATTATTATCAATCTTGATTGTCCAAAAAGTATCTTTTAGGTACCTTGCTCTCATCCAACTTGCCCATAAACTATTTGATTCAAGTAGTTTCTAAGCTAGTTTGAGTCCATAAGCTTTTTTTAATTCAAACAAATTTTTTAGACCCAGACCACCCTCTCCTTTTTTTTTGCATAAATCTTTGCAGCTCACCTTGTGTATACCTCGCTTCCAAATGAAATTGGCACAAACTGCATTAATTTTTGCTATAGAACAATATGGGAATTGAAAAGTTTGTAACCAAAACCTGACTTTAGAGGTAATGACTGAGTGAACAAGCTCAACTCTTCTAGAGAATGATGATAATTTAGATCTCCAACTTTGTAATTTATCTCTAATGCTATCTATTAGCTTTCCACATTCAGCATCAGTGACAGTATTATTTGATAGATGTACACCAAGGTATTTGACTGGAAGCTCCCCCTCCAGTACACTAAGTTGTGCAATGATTTTAGCTCTATGTTTATAGTATTTATTTAAGTAACATTTAGTTTTAAGCTCATTAACCTTTAAACCATCATATGTCTCTATTAGTTTAAAAATCTCCATGATTGTTCCAATAGCCATAGAATTAGCTTTGAAAACAACTAGCATGATATCAACATATTTATGAGGTGGGTAATTTCAGGATGTATGTTGTAAATTGGCTTGATTAATAGATGATGACATGCCAATTCCATTTGTAAAGAAAACCATTCCATGGCCACAGCAAATAAATAACGAGAAAGAGGGTTACCCTGTCTGGTTCCTCTGTTAGTGTGAATATATCTCTTAGGAGACCCATTGATGATCACTGAGAAAGTTGGGGTGCATATATAGTGTGCAATTAAATTTAGCAATTTAGCAGGCACCTCTATGGCCTGAAGCATATGTAAGATAAACAATCCGTTAACTCTATCATAAGCTTTATGCAAGTGATTTTCATACAGACTCTATCAGCTCCTTGTTTGTTGAAGTCTCTTACTAATTCATGTGCCATCAGAGAGTTTTCTGATATAAATCTTCTTTAATAAAAGCACTCTGACATTGGGATATGGGATCAGGAAGCACCTTGTTTAATCTCATACATATAATTTTACTAAGAATTTTATGTGTGATATTGCAATTGTTATCCCACTTTTTGGTCAAAACTGGAATATCAACAAATAGGTATGGAATGATGGATATCAGGATTGGAGATCGATTGGAAACAAGACTACAATCGATAACTCAAAATTTGGTTGAGTTCCGATCGGGACGGAATTGTTTGGAGATGATGAAAAGGACTAGGAAAGGCTATGTTTCAAATTTTAGGTTAATCGGAGTTCGTATGAAGGAGATATGATTGATTCAAGGTAGGAAGGGCATGCTGTTCGTATCCATCGGCATGAAAGGATGTTTCGAATCGATACACTTCGTATCGACCAGGACGCAAGGATTTCGAATCGATACATTTCGTATCGACCAGGACGCAAGGACTTCGAATCGATACACTTCGTATCGATCAGGACGCAAGGACTTCGAATCGATACACTTCGTATCGATCAGGACGCGAGGATTTCGAATCGATACACTTCGTATCGATTGGCATGGACGAGACTCGGTTGCTTCGTATCGATCAGGCATAGATACGAGCATGTTATTCGTATCGATCAATATGGATATGAACTGTGCGTTCGTATCGATCAGGTGGGAAAGGTCGATGGATCTTGGCTCGATGGCTGGATTTGGATTAAATAGAAAGGCGCATGGAGTTTACTTTGAACGATGTACTTCGCCTCGATGTAATATGATGGAATGGATGTGCGGACGTTCTTCGTATCGATCAGTATTGGATCGATACGAAAGGGAAGTGTTTGGATTCTAGCTGAGTAGTTCGTACCAATCGTTTGTGAGTCGATGCGAGGGAAGCGTTCAGGAAGGATACGTTGGGAGTCGGCTTTGTGGGTACAAAGTAATGGATACGAAGTTGTAGATATGAAGGATTCAGGAGAAACCTTCGTATCGATCTTACCAATAAATACGAAGGGAGCAGTCAAAACGAGCACGAATCAATGGATGTGAATACAACAATGCCAGGTGGAAACGAATATGTCAACACGGCGAAATCTCCAGAGTGACTCTATCAACTTGGCGAAAATTGTGGATCGATGCAAAGGATGCGCGCCACGTCAACCAGCTAGCGCATGCTTGGATCGGTTCGAAGCAATAGATTCGAATCCATCGATTCGAACAGAGCATTGCTACCAGAACCTTAATCTCGTATCGATCATATCTCCCAAACCATTGATCCAAATGCTATGAAATTTTTACAGGTGCTTACGTGCATATTGAAGAGTGTTCTCACCAAATTTCAGCTCAATTGGATGATTTCTTGATCGATTCGAATGAAGTTCGAATCGATCCCAAAGTGGACCCAATTTCTTGAGGCCGGGCGCGTGGGCCCCCCTCACATGCCAGAAGTGGTCTCCCTGATTTTAGGCGAAATATCAGCCTCCTACACCGATAAATAGAGCCCCAGGTCATTCAGAAAAGAGGAGGGGAATTCAAAAGCGCCAAGACTTTGCCGAATTCATTTCTACATTTCAATACTGATATTGTACTGGAAATTCTTCACATTTACTGCTGTAATCATCTGTAATCATCAAGGATAATTAATAAAAGGATAAAACTTTGGAGTGGACGTAGGCCGGAGATAGCCGAACCACTATAAAACTTGTGTCTCTGTTCGTTATTTTGGAATTGCTATTTGATATTTACTGAGATCTGATATTTGTGCTTGAATATCATTGGTTTGTGTTCATACACCAGTGCTTTCGCGGTATTTGGGGTTTGTGACTAATTTTGGCGCAAACACTTTGGCGCTTTTACTGAGAAGTACTAACACCCGCTACATCGGATTTGAAGTTTGGATTTGAAGATTTTAAGGAGTTTGGATTTGAGGACGATGACTAGGCAAAATAGTAGAAGGCAAAGGGCTGAAAGAAGCCAACAGGAAGGAAGTCAACAAGCATCCTCCGGAGCTGGGGAAGGACAGGCTTCAATCTACATAACCCGAGATGAAATGGAGGCTATGGAAAATTCATTGCAAGAGAGATTGTTGAAGAACCAACATGAAATGATGCAGACTTTCTTTAAGCAAATGAGAGCTGGGGGGATGCAGAACTTAGGAACAGCTACGGCGGCTGTGGATGCAGGACAAGGGACTAGGGTTGTGGAACCCAATGGAGGACACATGCATAGCCGGAAGGCAATCAACAAGGGCTTGGGGGCAGGCCCACAGGATCCAACACGGGATGACCTTTGGAAGGTGTTCAACGGGCTAGAGCTAACGTTGCTACTAGCGAGCCACATGAGGAATATGTGCCGGAGTTCCCTAGGGGGCACGGGGGGCAACCCCTGACAGACAATACTGGATTAGTGGAAATTTTCAGGAGAACAATGCGTGGAGGTTTGACCAACAGGGATTTGGAAGCAGTAAACAAGAGTCCGTTTACTCAGGAAATCAGGACAGCTCAGAATCCACCCAAATTCAAACTACCTAACGTAGAGGTATACGACGGCAAGGCAGACCCAACTGATCATTTGATGAGGTATACTAGGCATATGGAGGTGTTGGGGGCATCAGAGGAGGTGATGGCCCGATCCTTCCCTTTGTACTTGACGGGCTTAGCTGCAATGTGGTTTAGGCAGCTGGGAGAAGGATCTATTAGGACTTGGAGGGAATTGGTGGATAGGTTTTTAGGACAGTTTCGGGTTCATATAAAGAGGCCGAAGAGCGTAATGACACTGACATCGGTAAAACAAAGGACGGATGAATCGCTTAGAGGTTTTCTAACTCGATTCAATGCGGCAGTTGCTTCGGTGGATCGGCCGGATCCATCGATGGTTTTGATGGCAGCAGTATCAGGAGTCAGAGAGGATTCAAACTTCAAAGTGTCCTTGATACGAGATCCTCCACAGGATCTCGAGGAATTCTCTCACGAAGCTGAAAGGTTCCTTCGACAAGAGGATGCGAGTATGGATTTAAAGCTGAAAGAGATGAATGCAGCTGGGGGTGGAGGACCATCCAACGGTGGCTCAGATAAGGATAAAGGAAAGAGGAAGCTAGATGATGATTCAGGAAAGGCCAGAAAATGATGGAAGGATCCAAAGTTTTCAACATACACAGGATTGAACGAGACTTGGAGCGGATATACCTGGACACTCGGAATCGCCTTCCCTACCGAAGGCCAGCTAGGAGAGATCCTTCTGAACGAGAGAGGGCATCAGCGAGGCATTGTCTTTTCCACGACTTAGACGGACATAACACCAACAGCTGCAGGAATTTAAAGGATATAATTGAGGAGCATGTGAGAAATGGGCAGCTGAGGCAAAATGTTGGAACACGGAATGCAACGGCAGAGCAGGAGCAACCATGAGACGACCCGACTTTCTACTCCCAGAAAATCGCATCATCTTGAAGAAAGAAAGGGATAGAAGAAGAAAAGAAAGAGAAATAAGAACACAAACAACATCAGAGAACTCACTGCGGAACGAATAAAATATAATAATTAACATAAAATATTACATAGTATCTCATTACATCAGAGTACACAACTTAAACAACAGATAATAGACAGTTATAAACTTCTGTCTAACTATACAACTCAAGATACAAGAGAAACGGATACCAAACACACACGGCGGAATCAATATATCTACACGTGGAAGCCTCCTGCTCCATTACTCCTTCAGAATTCATCAAGCTAACCTGAATCACTTGACTACTCATACATAATATGAGTACCCAAGAGTTTAATAAAACAGAAAATAAACACTCGGGTCAAACAGGGGTCTGGTGTGAGTAAACGGGTTAAAATTGCTTAACTTTAGAAAAACCTTTGAAAAGAAAAGGTATCACGTAAGACTTCCCACACATAAACATGGAAAAGTTTTTACCTTACGCTAACCAAAACATTTGATAGGAAATCCGGTGATATTATAATAGTGTCTAGGGTTTTCAAAATAAAATACAGAAATAGCCGGAATGCTTACATCTCACGTTCCAACATAGTTGGGCACAATCAAAACCGTACATGCACTTATTGGATTTTGGATTCCATCAATGGCAGGGCTACTGGGGTACCGCCCGTCACAGTACGTGGCCTAGATCACCGTACCGAGGAGTACTCCCACTCCCCTGCAACACAAGGCCGGGACCATTCCTTACTGAACAGTCCCGAACAAGACAACCCCAGCGGTTGTCCGGAATTCAACCGCCCCACACAGCCGAATAAAAAGGGACTTCTAGACAGGAGTAAATCTTGCTCTCCAGTGGGAGCTACCCACGAAGCCTTGCTGCACCTCCCCTGTTTTAGCCATTCCCGGTTGATGAGGCTTGAGGCTGCGATTACCTTTATAGGACACATCTATCTTAGAATGCTCATCGTCCACCTGACGATGTTTTGAAAGCATTCAATCCATACAAGTTCGTTCCGGGTTCGAACGAAACCGAAGGCACTATCTCGTTGCACTCATTTTGGAATCACCCTCAGAGTCAACGACCATAGCCCTTGCACTCTAAATCTCCATCTCGAACCTATAAGTACTATTCCGTCAAACTCATTACAGAATCACCCACAGAGTTATACTGACGTATAGCCCTTACACCTCGAGTCTTCACTTGCTCCACTTAGATTAACGACCTAACGTTTAATTGGAATCAATGTGGTTTTCAGATTCCAAATATGGAAACCCGATCCCGGTCTCATCGAAACCAAACGCCATTTTAATGTCCAAGTTGTACTTAAGGGTTTTAAACAATTTAACTTATATTCAGGATGAAATAAACAGATAGATAAATCATATTACCACAATAGATAATTCATATCAATATTCATCTTCACAAAGCAGCATATCACAAATATCATAGTCATCAAATCATCCAGTATCAACCAATCACCCCATATCAATCATCCAATGTCATTCAACCCAATATTAATCACTCAATATCAACCATTCAATATTAATCAATCACCCATAGCAGAATTGATTAACTCTTAATAAATTTAATTAACCACTAATTAAATTAAATACTATCCTTTAATCACTTGGATTATTGATTTATTACAAATCAAATTCATTATCATCTCTTAATGATCTTCTTTAATTAATCTTCTTTGATTAATTATCCTTTAATTACATTCAAGTAATTATCCTTAACCATATTCAGTAATAATCTTTAATTACTATCATTAATTGCAATAATTAATGATCCTTCATTAATTAATTAACTATAATTAATTTCATTAAACCTTAATTAATTACAATTAATTAATCATATTTAAATTAATTACTTAAATTAATTACTTCATTAATTATATTAATTAATAATCTTTATTAACTAATAATCCTATAATTATTAAATAATTAACTTGTAATTAATCATTTCATTAATCATAAACAATAATTAACAATTGTAATTACCTATCTTAATTAATTTAACTTCTTAATTAATTATATTAACCCTTTGATTAATTACTTTAATTAATAAATCTTAATTACTTCATTAAGTAATTATTAAACAATTAAATTAATAAATAAATCCTTAATTAATTAATTAATTGCAATTTTAATTAATTACACTTAGTAATTAACTTATATTTAATCTCATTCATTAATTAATTAATCACATTAAATTAATTAACTTAAATAAATTAAGTAATTATCTCCTAATTACTTCATTAATAACTCTTAATAAATTACTTTAACAAATAATTAATTCCATCATTAAATAATTCTTAATTCATTAAACTAATTAATTACTCCATAACTAATTAACTTTAAAACAATTATATTAATTAATTCTTAATTAATATCATTAAGTGATCATCCATTAATCACTTCCAATTAATTACTCACATGAGTAACTTCTCTAATTACTTCCATAAGTAATTACTATTCTAATTACATTCAAAAATTAACCATTAATTACTTCATTAAGTAATCATACTTAATTAATCCCTAATTGAGTGATTATTTTAAAATTAAATAAACAATTAACTAATTATTTAAAATTAATTAAATAGTTAATTAATTAACTTCTTATAATTCCAAAATCCTTAATTAATTAAGAGAACATTAATCTTAGCTAAACAAATCAAGTTTAATATTTTTATATTCAAATCAAAGAAGAATTAACCTTAATTATCTTGTAATGAATTATTTGAATAAATCAAATTTTAACAACTTAAATAAATTATCCTATTTGGTTTTCCAAAATCATAATGATAATCTTATTTGAAAATAGGAACTTTAGAAACAAATTTTCAAAATTTTCAATACTTTAAAACATTTAAATTAATCTTATTTATTTCCAATATAAATTTTTAAATCTTAAGTTTGAATCATTACTTAACATTTTAAACTTAACTTTGATTTAACATTTTAATTCAAAATATCCCTTTAAATCGAACTCCAAAATGTAATTAGATTACTTTCAAATGAAATTACTTTAAATAAATTTAAAGTAAAATAAAATAAATAATTTTCAACTTATACTTTTAAAGTTTGATTAACATTAAATTTTAAACAACAAGTTTTAAACTTTGCATTTTTACTTCCTTTACAAAACTTGTTTATAATAAAATACTTGATTTAATTCACTGATATTCTTATAAAACTTGAGCAATACAAACCACCCCACCCAGCAGCAAAGCAAACATACGACATTCAATAGAAAACTCGAGTAACTCCCAGGATCCACGTGAAGCTAACGCGAGTCATTCCTCCATCTTCCTGCTTCGAGCCTATCACTGAATTACTTGAACACAAACTCAAGAAAAGCAACGTCCTCCCAAACCCAACGAGAAAGTCAAACAAACCCAAACTCATGCACGTGCACAACAACTCGATCGTCACTGCCACGCTGCTGGCGACGCCTCCAAGTCGACGATCATCACGTCATCTCGTTTGACCCCCCAAACATCGTACTACGATAGAAAATCGAAATTTGACCATTTGCTTGAAACAGCAGGAAGAACCTACTCCAAAACCGCCCCATCGCCGATCATCTCATCGCCGATTAACCTTGTCGTCCCCACCATAGGAACACCATACCCAAGAACTCCATTCTCTCCAAATGCGGTCAGACCCGATCCCCAATCCTCGATGCAAAATCCACAACAGCCAAGCCAACCAAAGTCAGCAAAAAAAACCCTAATTCGTTTTAATTCGTACGATTCAGACATTGGAAAAATCTAATTGCAATTTTCCCATCTTATACACTTCATTATCTAGCTTCAATCAAAAATCTAGCTTAAATCAATGTGCCGATCAATGGCAATCCTCAAAACTCCCAAAATCACACAAACCTAAATTTCTCATGATTTTCAAACTAAAAATCATGAAATTGGTATTAAAAATCATGATTTCTAATTACTAATTCATTCATGTAATCAAAATCAGCAAACAAGATTATAAATTTTCCAAGTGTAACAGTATTTTACTGTAAAATTTAAATTCTGAGAAACTCCTTCAATTTAAAATCTTATAATTATTTTTAAATGATATACTATGTTTTTACAAACAACTTTCATTAACATACTATAGTCCAATTCATGATAAAACCAAAGTTATTTAGATTTTTGAAAAAAAAACTTGATTGTTCCTATTAAACACAGTATTCAATTTACATTTTACAGGCAATTAAATATTTTAATTTCACATGCAATCCAATTTAAAACGAATTTTCATATAACATCAATATAGATTAACACATGCATCATCATTCAATCACAAGTTATACTAAAACTGTTTTTAAAAGATGATTTACTCACCTGTTTATATGCAGAGCAGGTTTAAATTTCCAGCCTTCCTATTGATGTTGAAAAGCTCTGAATAAAAGATCCTACTACATGCTTTAACTGATGATGTAAAATGTTGAATTTCATTTGGATTTGCAGAAGATTTGGAGTTGCAACTTTAATTGCTTTGCAGATTTAGTTTTACTTCAGATTTGATTTTGAAATGTAGGTTGATTTTGAACTTCATTATGATTTGCAGGTTTAACTTTTTGGGTTTTAAATTTCAGATTTGAGAAACTTTTGTGGTTTGATCTGTGATTCATGAAGGAAGAAAAATAATTTGAGTGGAAGAAGAAAGATTGGAAATTGGAAAAGAAACAAATCCCCTTAAGTTTAAATGAATTATGTTATGATAATAAGAATTCTAAAGAAAAATAATTCTCAAAGGAAGACACTTGTCACTATAAATCTTAATTTACTCACAAGTGTTATTAAAAGAGTGTTAACATGTTTACACATGTTTATTTGTATTTTAATTAAATTTTTATTTAATTTAAATGTAAATATAAACTAACATATTAATTTACTAAGTAAACAAATACTTACATATATGTAAATAAATTTACTTTTTAAAGGAATTATTCTAAACTAATTATAATACAAATATAATTATACATCTTACACATACATTTATAACCATTTAAATCTAAGCATTTTAAAAAAAAACAAGGCTTGTTTATATTCTTTTGAAACTATCACATTTTAAATACTTTAAGAGAAAGACAAAACAAAACTTTGTTTAAAACCTTTTTAAACTATCTTATTAAAAATAAATAACAATCTTATATTTGGAACAATTGAATTAAACTAAATTATCTTTTGAAAAATCTTATTGAATTTAAAACAAAACTTTAAAATTGCAATATTCATTCATACATAAATTATTAATAGATTAAATTAAATTTTCAAAACAATACCAAATTATAACATATGCTTACATATATTACAATTTGAAAATTTATCTTTCAATTTAAAACAAAAGAATATTTCCACTCACAATATATATATCAAACATATATATATTATAAATAGAATAAAATTTTATTAGCTTTTGAAAAACAAGTCTAACCAATTTTTAAATTGTTAAAGAGATATTGATCACACTTACTATATTAAATATTTGTTATCCTTAATAAGATTAATCTCACTAATTTAAATTAAAATTATAAAGAAAATTTATCAAACCAATTAAATTATTATTGCAGATTATTAAATCGATATTGGCCAAAATTCCAGGTCGTTACAATCTTCCCCCCTCAAAAGAATTTTGTCCTCGAAATTTAAAAGCAAAGTTAATTTAATAACCCAGCAAAGATTTTAATTTCAATTAGCAAAGCATTCCTAACAACCAGTAACTAACAACCAAAGCAATCAATCACACAAACAAACTTAACTAATTATCCTGACATACGTCAGAATAAAACTCTAATACTATCTCGAGTTTCCCAAGTAAAAATCACCGGGAGACTCGCTCTACAGAAGCTAACAAACTAACTACACTACCAAAATCCAGAGCTTCTCTCTTCTCTAGATCCACCAATCTGAATAGAATATCAGATTACTCTCAAATCCAGCTTAACTTCCAAATCCAACTGAACTACCGATTCCATAACCAACAATATACCATACACGTACTCCCTCAGAGATATGTGAAATTCAATGAATTCCAGGTACCCAAACTGGCAATTCAATCTTATAGTCAACAGATCTTATCTTATCAGAACACAGATAAGAAATCTCAAATGCCTCAGCACCAGCCATCCACTCTTATCCAATTTCTGCTCTCTTAACCAGAGAAACCTTAATAACAACGAAGTCTCCAACTTCGAATTCCAAAACTCCTTATCTCATATCTGTATAACTTGACAGACAATCCAGGCTGCCAATCTCTTCCTGATCAACTCATCTTATGCTGATACTTACAGAAACAACTAGACCAAAACAAACTAGCTTCTGGATCCTATTCAATAGAAAAATCTTTATAGTCCGTCGAAATCCAGAGCACAAACTCTACTATTCAAGCAATAGCAAAAGAACTTGCTTCCTTCCTTGCACAGCTACTACCTCGCTTCCGCTGCACAACTCTGATTCGGAAATAGATAAGAATACTGTTGATGAACACGAATACAAACTTATCCAATATATACCAGAAACTTTGTTCATCAAATCCATATAATCTTAGTGACACATCCAACTCGGTCACACAACCTTACACAGAATCCAACTCAAAAGCTAGATCTAACCAAATCAAATTCCAAAAATAATTTCTTGAGCTACTACACCAGCTCTCCTACTAGGCTAACCACCAAAATCGCTTCTGGAACCAAAACAAAATGGAACTCAACTCCAGATGCAGACAACCTTCTATTTACATCAGTAGCTCCTACTTCCTCATGAGAATCCTCAGTCTCAACAAAAGAATGCTCAAGTAAAATTCCAAACCTATCGCAAGTCACTTTTGCGATCCAACCTAATTCGAATTCCAAAGAAACTGTCCTCTCTTTACCAATTAGAACAGCTTAAAGCTTTTCCAAATAAGGTTAATTCTTCAAGATAACTTCCACCAACTGCCCGGGCTGCTGATAGAATAAACACCAAGATTCCCAAACCATCGGAGAAACAACCAACACTTCTGCTTCCAAACTCTACTTTAATGATAATGCAAAGGCTAAAAGACCTTTTCGTCAGCACACCAAACTCTTCGAGTTACACTGCTACCACATCTAACCAAGACTTCTAATCCAAATGCTTCTCAAAAACCAAAACCATCTACAAACCACACAAAAGTCCTCCGAGATGGTAGACAACCCAAAAGAAACTCGGGCTCCAAACCAAGCATCAACATCTCACTCTCCTTAAAGAATAACAATGAGACCGTTCCGAAGCAAATAACTGATAGACCTTAGTCTCATATTCCCAAAACAGCCAATCTCCCATACTGAAGATCCAGATAACTTCTATGCAAATGAGTCTTCCCTGAGGTAGGTAAAGACTGCTCCTCAACCACCTTTAAAACTGCTTCAAGAGAAAACATCTTCTGAAAATATCCAAGGATACTGCATCTCATCACGCAGTTATCGAAATACCATCACTTACTTCTGCACTTCCATCAAATCCAAACTCAAGAATAATTTGCTCACCCGAGCGAAATCCAAACTTACACTTCAAAGATAAACTCCGAATCTTTAAAAAGATTTCCTTCGGATATCAGAGAAATCCTTACTCAAAACAACAAATCTCACTCGAGACGGTATTAGGTCTACAGTCTCGACAAATACTTCCAACCTCAACATATGGACCTCTTCCATCAGTGGTGATCGTGTTACAAACACACACCACTACTCTATCTACCTTTAAAACTTATGCTGGAAAATCCAAACAGATAGCCCAACAGATTAGGTAGATATAAATATATATATATATATATATATATATATATATAGTTATATATAGTTATATATAAAAATTACAAATACGCTCTCTCAAGAAAGACACCATTCCAGAGCCTAGGTATTCGCTCAACCTAACGCTCTGATACCAAATGAGACGACCCGACTTTCTACTCCTAGAAAATCGCATCATCTTGAAGAAAGAAAGGGATAGAAGAAGAAAAGAAAGAGAAAGAAGAACACAAACAACATCAGAGAACTCACAGCGGAACGAATAAAATATAATAATTAACATAAAATATTACATAGTATCTCATTACATCAGAGTACACAACTTAAACAACAGATAATAGAAAGTTATAAACTTCTGTCTAACTATACAACTCAAGATACAAGATAAACAGATACCAAACAAACACAGCGGAATCAATATATCTACACGTGGAAGCCTCCTGCTCCATTACCCCTTCAGAATTCGTCAAGCTAACCTAAATCACTTGACTACTCATACATAATATGAGTACCCAAGAGTTTAATAAAACAGAAAATAAACACTCGGGTCAGACAGGGGTCTGGTGTGAGTAAACAGGTTAAAATTGCTTAACTTTAGAAAATCCTTTGAAAAGAAAAGGTATCACGTAAGACTTCCCACACATAAACATGGAAAAGTTTTTACCTTACGCTAACTAAAACATTTGATAGGAAATCCGGTGATATTATAATAGTGTCTAGGGTTTTCAAAATAAAATACAGAGATAGCTGGAATGTTTACATCTCACGTTCCAACATAGTTGGGCATAATCAAAACCGTACAGGCACTTATTGGATTTTGGATTCCATCAATGGCAGGGCTACTGGGGTACCGCCCGTCACAGTACGTGGCCTAGATCACCGTACCGAGGAGTACTCCCACTCCCCTGCAACACAAGGCCAGGACCATTCCTTACTGAACAGTCCCGAACAAGACAACCCCGGCGGTTGTACGGAATTCAACCGTCCCACACAGCCGAATAAAAAGGGACTTCTAGACAGGAGTAAATCTTGCTCTCCAGTGGGAGCTACCCACGAAGCCTTGCTGCACCTCCCCTGTTTTAGCCATTCCCAGTTGATGAGGCTTGAGGCTGCGATTAGGACATATCTATCTTAGAATGCTCATCGTCCACCTGACGGTGTTTTGAAAGCATTCAATCCATACAAGTTCGTTCCGGGTTCGAACGAAACCGAAGGCGTTATCTCATTGCACTCATTTTGGAATCACGCTCAGAGTCAACGACCATAGCCCTTGCACTCTAAATCTCCATCTCGAACCTATAAGTATTATTCCGTCAAACTCATTACGGAATCACCCACAGAGTTATACTGACGTATAGCCCTTACACCTCGAGTCTTCACTTGATCCACTTGGATTAACGACCTAACGTTTAATTGGAATCGATGTGGTTTTCGGATTCCAAATATGGAAACCCGATCCCGGTCTCATCGAAACCAAACGCCATTTTAATGTCCAAGTTGTACTTAAGGGTTTTAAATAATTTAACTTATATTCAGGATGAAATAAACAGATAGATAAATCATATTACCACAATAGATAATTCATATCAATATTCATCTTCACAAAGCAGCATATCACAAATATCATAGTCATCCAAATCATCCAGTATCAACCAATCACCCCATATCAATCATCCAATGTCATTCAACCCAATATTAATCACTCAATATCAACCATTCAATATTAATCAATCACCCATAGCAGAATTGATTAACTCTTAATAAATTTAATTAACCACTAATTAAATTAAATACTATCCTTTAATCACTTGGATTATTGATTTATTACAAATCAAATTCATTATCATCTCTTAATGATCTTCTTTAATTAATCTTCTTCGATTATTATCCTTTAATTACATTCAAGTAATTATCCTTAACCATATTCAGTAATTAATCTTTAATTACTATCATTAATTGCAATAATTAATGATCCTTCATTAATTAATTAACTATAATTAATTTCATTAAACCTTAATTAATTACAATTAATTAATCATATTTAAATTAATTACTTAAATTAATTACTTCATTAATTATATTAATTAATAATCTTTATTAATTAATAATCCTTTAATTAATTAAATAATTAACTTGTAATTAATCATCTCATTAATCATAAACAATAATTAACAATTGTAATTACCTATCTTAATTAATTTAACTTCTTAATTAATTATATTAACCCTTTGATTAATTACTTTAATTAATAAATCTTAATTACTTCATTAAGTAATTATTAAACAATTAAATTAATAAATAAATCCTTAATTAATTACTTTATTAATTAATTACAATTTTAATTAATTACACTTAGTAATTAACTTTTATTTAATCTCATTCATTAATTAACTAAACACATTAAATTAACTAACTTAAATAATTAAGTAATTATCTCCTAATTACTTCATTAATAACTCTTAATAAATTACTTTAACAAATAATTAATTCCATCATTAAATAATTCTTAATTCATTAAACTAATTAATTAATTACTCCATAACTAATTAACTTTAAAACAACTATATTAATTAATTCTTAATTAATATCATTAAGTGATCATCCATCAATCACTTCTAATTAATTACTCACATGAGTAACTTCTCTAATTACTTCCATAAGTAATTACTATTCTAATTACATTCAAAAATTAACCATTAATTACTTCATTAAGTAATCATACTTAATTTATCCCTAATTGAGTGATTATTTTAAAATTAAATAAACAATTAACTAATTATTTAAAATTAATTAAATAGTTAGCTAATTAACTTCTTATAATTCCAAAATCCTTAATTAATTAAGAGAACATTAATCTTAGCTAAACAAATCAAGTTTAATATTTTTATATTCAAATCAAAGAAGAATTAACCTTAATTATCTTGTAATGAATTATTTGAATAAATCAAATTTTAACAACTTAAATAAATTATCCTATTTGGTTTTCCAAAATCATAATGATAATCTTATTTGAAAATAGGAACTTTAGAAACAAATTTTCAAAATTTTCAATAATTTAAAACTTTTAAATTAATCTTATTTATTTCCAATATAAATTTTGAAATCTTAAGTTTGAATCATTACTTAACATTTTAAACTTAACTTTGATTTAACATTTTAATTCAAAATATCCCTTTAAATCGAACTCCAAAATGTAATTAGATTACTTTCAAATGAAGTCACTTTAAATAAATTTAAAGTAAAATAAAATAAATAATTTTCAACTTATACTTTTAAAGTTTGATTAACATTAAATTTTAAACAACAAGTTTTAAACTTTTCATTTTTACTTCCTTTACAAAACTTGTTTATAATAAAATACTTGATTTAATTCACTGATATTCTTATAAAACTTGAGCAATACAAACCACCCCACCCAGCAGCAAAGCAAACATACGACATTCAATAGAAAACTCGAGTAACTCCCAAGATCCACCTGAAGCTAACGCGAGTCATTCCTCCATCTTCCTGCTTCGAGCCTATCACCGAATTACTCGAACACAAACTCGAGAAAAGCAACATCCTCCCAAACCCAACGAGAAAGTCAGACAAACCCAAACTCGTGCATGTGCACAACAGCTCGATCGTCACTGCCACGCTGCCGGCGACGCCGCCAAGTCGACGATCATCACGTCATCTCGTTTGACCCCCCAAACATCGTACTACGATAGCAAATCGAAATTTGACCATTTGCTTGAAACAGCAGGAAGCACCAACTCCAAAACCACCCCATCGCCGATCATCTCATCACCGATTAACCTTGCCGTCCCCACCATAGGAACACCACACCCAAGAACTCCATTCTCTCCAAATGCGGTCAGACCCGATCCCCAATCCTTGATGCAAAATCCACAACATCCAAGCCAACCAAAGTCAGCAAAAAAAACCCTAATTCGTACGATTCAGACATTGGAAAAATCTAATTGCAATTTTCCCATCTTCTACACTTCATTATCTAGCTTCAATCAAAAATCTAGCTTAAATTAGTGTGCCGATCAATGGCAATCCTCAAAACTCCCAAAATCACACAAACCTAAATTTCTCATGATTTTTCAAACTAAAAATCATGAAATTGGTATTAAAAATCATGATTTCTAATTACTAATTCATTCATGTAATCAAAATCAGCAAACAAGATTATAAATTTTTCAAGTGTAACAGTATTTTACTGTAAAATTTAAATTCTGAGAAACTCCTTCAATTTAAAATCTTATAATTATTTTTAAATGATATACTATGTTTTTACAAACAACTTTCATTAACATACTATAGTCCAATTCATGATAAAACCAAAGTTATTTAGATTTTTGAAAAAAAACTTGACTGTTCCTATTAAACACAGTATTCAATTTACATTTTACAGGCAATTAAATATTTTAATTTCACATGCAATCCAATTTAAAACGAATTTTCATATAACATCAATACAGATTAACACATGCATCATCATTCAATCACAAGTTATACTAAAACTGTTTTTAAAAGATGATTTACTTACCTGTTTATATGCAGAGCAGGTTTAAATTTCCAGCCTTCCTATAGATGTTGAAAAGCTCTGGATAAAAGATCCTACTGCATGCTTTAACTGATGATGTAAAATTTTGAATTTCATTTGGATTTGCAGAAGATTTGGAGTTGCAACTTTAATTGCTTTGCAGATTTAGTTTTACCTCAGATTTGATTTTGAACTTCATTATGATTTGCAGGTTTAACCTTTTGGGTTTTAAATTTCAGATTTGAGAAACTTTTGTGGTTTGATCTATGATTCATGAAGGAAGAAAAATAATTTGAGAGGAAGAAGAAAGATTGGAAATTGGAAAAGAAACAAATCCCCTTAAGTTTAAATGAATTATGTTATGATAATAAGAATTTTAAAGAAAAATAATTCTCAAAGGAAGACACTTGTCACTATAAATCTTAATTTACTCACAAGTGTTATTAAAAGAGTGTTAACATGTTTACACATGTTTATTTGTATTTTAATTAAATTTTTATTTAATTTAAATGTAAATATAAACTAACATATTAATTTACTAAGTAAACAAATACTTACATACATGTAAATAAATTTAATTTTTAAAGGAATTATTCTAAACTAATTATAATACAAATATAATTATACATCTTACACATACATTTATAACCATTTAAATCTAAGCATTTTAAAAAAAAACAAGGATTGTTTATATTCTTTTGAAACTATCACATTTTAAATACTTTAAGAGAAAGACAAAACAAAACTTTGTTTAAAACCTTTTTAAACTATCTTATTAAAAATAAATAACAATCTTATATTTGGAACAATTGAATTAAACTAAATTATCTTTTGAAAAATCTTATTGAATTCAAAACAAAACTTTAAAATTGCAATATTCATTCATACATAAATTATTAATAGATTAAATTAAATTTTCAAAACAATATCAAATTATAACATATGCTTACATATATTACAATTTGAAAATTTATCTTTCAATTTAAAACAAAAGAATATTTCCACTCACAATATATATATCAAACATATATATATTATAAATAGAATAAAATTTTATTAGCTTTTGAAAAACAAGTCTAACCAATTTTTAAATTGTTAAAGAGATATTGATCACACTTACTTAGATTAAATATTTGTTATCCTTAATAAGATTAATTTCACTAATTATATTAAAATTATAAAGAAAATTTATCAAACCAATTAAATTATTATTGCAGATTATTAAATCGATATTGCCCAAAATTCCGGGTCGTTACAAGCCACCAACTACCTCACACTATGATGATGTGAGGCCCAGGGATGACGGTCAATTGATTATACATTGACTTGGATATCATGAAATAAGTAACAAGCCATTGGTGAGCAACCAAATCATTTACACATGTACAGGGACGGAGATAGCCCCTAGGCATGCTCTGAATGATGATAAATTGCGAAGCTATGGTTTGTGAAATCTGTTTTTTATTCTGGATTGGACACTTAATTTTCTGGATTTGGTTTTGGTGTTTGGATTGAACTCCTGGTTTTGTTTTCCTTTTGATTTGGGTTTTACTTTGGATGGTTGTTTTTTATTTTGGATGTTGCTTTGGATTTCTGGTTTTGATTTTGATTTTGGATTGGATTTTGATTGGATTTTTATCTGGTTTTTGATAAATGGTCGTCGGGTATGGATTATGCCTGGCAACGGGTGAGTCACTTTGCCCGAACGTGGTAAATTGACTCATTCAGGTCGTTGAGTATGGACTATGCTTAACAAGGGTCCGGAGAGACCAGGATTCGGCGTGGGACTTAGGCTCTGTATTATCAATTGTTATCTTCAGGTCGTTGAGTATGGACTATGCTCAACAAGGGTCCGGAGAGACCAGGATTCGGCTTAGGACTTAAGCCATGGCTTTGCACAACGTCCAGGGACACTGGACCACGGTCGTTGGGTGTGGATTGCGCTTGGCAAGAACCTGGAGAGGTTAGCTTAACGTCCAGGGACACTGGACCAAGGTCATCGAGTGTGGATTATGCTTGGCAAGAGCCCGGAGAGGTTATGGATTTGGATTTGGATATCGACCCGGAGAGGTCCTGGATTCGGTTATTGGCTATTGGATAAGGATGGATTAGGACTCGGTTGTCGAGTTCCAACGGAATTGGAATTGTCTACGGACTTTGGACATGGGATTCGAAACTATTCAAAACATACCTTCTTACAACAAGTCATGTTTTGGGGGGCAAAGTGTTATCCCACTTTTTGGTCAAAACTGGAATATCAACAAATAGGTATGTAATGATGGATATCAGGATTGGAGATCGATTGGAAACAAGACTACAATCGATAACGTCAAAATTTGGTTGAGCTCCGATCGGGACGGAATTGGTTGGAGATGATGATAAGGACTAGGAAAGGCTATGTTTCAAATTTTAGGTTAATCAGAGTTCGTATGAAGGAGATAGGATCGATTCAAGGTAGGAAGGGCGTGTTGTTCGTATCCATCGGCATGAAAGGATGTTTCGAATCGATACACTTCGTATCGACCAGGACGCAAGGATTTCGAATCGATACACTTCGTATCGACCAGGACGCAAGGACTTCGAATCGATACACTTCGTATCGATCAGGATGCAAGGACTTCGAATCGATACACTTCGTATCGATCAGGACGCGAGGACTTCGAATCTATACACTTCGTATCGATTGGCATGGACGAGACTCGGTTGCTTCGTATCGATCAGGCATAGATACGAGCATGTTATTCGTATCGATCAATATGGATATGAACTGTGCGTTCATATCGATCAGGTGGGAAAGGTCGATGGATCTTGGCTCGTTGGCTGGATTTGGATTAAATAGAAAGGCGCATGGAGTTTACTTTGAACGATGTACTTCGCCTCGATGTAATATGATGGAATGGATGCGCGGACGTTCTTCGTGTCGATCAGTATTGGATCGATACGAAAGGGAAGTGTTTGGATTCTAGCTGAGTAGTTCGTACCAATTATTTGTGAGTCGATGCGAGGGAAGCGTTCAGGAAGGATACGTTGGGAGTCGGCTTTGTAGGTACGAAGTAATGGATACGAAGTTGTAGATACGAAGGATTCAGGAGAAACCTTCGTACCGATCGTACCAATAGATACGAAGGGAGCAGTCAAAACGAGCACGAATCAATGGATGCGAATACAACAATGCCAGGTGGAAACGAATATGTCAACACGGAGAAATCTCCAGAGTGACCCTATTAACTCGGCGAAAAATGTGGAACGATGCAAAGGATGCGCGCCACATCAACCAGCTAGCGCGTGCTTGGATCGGTTCGAAGCAATGGTTTCGAATCCATCGATTCGAACAGAGCATTGCTACCAGAACCTTAATCTCGTATCGATCATATCTCCCAAACCGTTGATCCAAATGCTATGAAAATTTTACAGGTGCTTACGTGCATATTGAAGAGTGTTCTCACCAAATTTCAGCTCAATTGGATGATTTCTTGATCGATTTGAATGAAGTTCGAATCGATCCCAAAGTGGGCCCAATTTCTTGAGGCCGGGCGCGTGGGCCCCCCCTCACGTGCCAGAAGTGGTCTCCCTGATTTTAGGCGAAATATCAGCCTCCTACACCTATAAATAGAGCTCCAGGTCATTCAGAAAAGAAGAGGGGAATTCGAAAGCGCCAAGACTCTGTCGGATTCATTTCTACATTTCAATACTGATATTGTACTGGAAATTCTTCACATTTACTGCTGTAATCATCAAGGATAATTAATAAAAGGATAAAAATTTGGAGTGGACGTAGGCCGGAGATAGCCGAACAACTATAAAACTTGTGTCTCTGTTCGTTATTTTGGAATTGCTGTTTGATATTTACTGAGATCTGATATTTGTGCTTTAATATCATTGGTTTGTGTTCATACACCGGTGCTTTCACGGTATTTGGGGTTTGTGACCAATTTTGGCGCAAACAGCAATAGACATGTATTCATCTATTTGTTCTGGTTTATGCACTTTAGGGATAAGTGTTATAAAAGTACGATTAATTTCTTGTATGAACTGACCAGAGTCGTATGCTTCTTGATAAGCTTTAAGCATAATGTCTTTTAGGTCTTCCCAGTGCATTTTGAAGAAAGTTGCTCCCATGACATCAGGACCAAAGCCGGATCATTATGAATGGAGAAGGTGGCCTTTTTCAGTTCCCCTACATTAATAACGGCTGTCAACATGGCAGCTCCCTCCACAAAGATGCACCTTCTACAATGAATATGAGGTATTTGCTGGTTGTAATCTCCATTATATATCTCTGTAAAGTATTTTATGACTTTATCCACCAATTCTTGGTCATTATCTTGAGATACAATGTTCATTTAAAAAATTAGATAAGTTGTTATAATTATTCCTTTATGACATTTTAGTGTAAAAAAATTTGGTGCATTCATCTCCCTCAGTAAGCCACTTCCCCTTAGCCTTTTGCCTTGGTTCAGTAGCTTGTTTGTTCAACTGGGCCTTGCATAATCTTTGTAGAGCATAGAATTCAGAGCTAAGACTTTCATTTTGAGGATCTCCATCTAATTGATATTAAATTTTACTAGTTGATTTTGTGTGTTTTGAATTTCACCGCCTGATTTTGGCCCTTGTCTATTCCAATCTTTGATCTTGTGTTTCATCCCCTTCACAATCATGATAAACTGATACATGAACTTTCCTTCTAATATTTGAATAGCCCTAAATCCATAGCATGTTTATAACCTTCAATAAGATGCCAGTGATTGGCATATCTAAAAGGCTTGCCTTTTTGAATGTGGTTGTCATCATTAAATTGAATATGAAGAGGGCATTGGTCACTAGTCGAGCTTGGAAGAACTGTAACTTTAATATTAGGAACTTTATTAAACAATTCAGCATTACCTAGAGCTCTATCCAGTCTAGAGTGAATTTTTTATCCTCACCACTTCTCCATGTTAATTTTTGGCCTGTACTGAATGCTTCAGCTAATCCAGTGGCTAACATACAGTTGTTAAATTATGTAACTTGGAAAACTTTCAATGTAAGCCCCTCTTATTTTTCATTTGTCTTTAAAGCAGCATTACAATCACCAGCTACCAACCAAGGTTTGTGTATAATTTTTGAATTATTAGTTAGCTTTTGCCAAAGTTTGTTTCCATCTGAGGCCAAATTGCAAGCATAGACAAAAGATGCAATTATGTCCAGACCTCCCACATTTTCCCTACAAATATTTATTTGAGTTCATGTATATTGATGATCGTTAATGACCAAATATTAATGTCCTATAGGATCAGAATTTTACCTTTTACCACTCTAGAACTATTATGAATGATATCTCATTGATGACCCAGTTGACACTTAAATAGCTCCATGCTGCCTTCAGTGAATTTATTTTCCAGAATAGCTAATATGATAGGCTTAAATTTAGCAATAATATTATAGAGGTCTAGTTTTCTAGTATCACAATTTAAACCTCTAACATTCCAACAAATGATGGACATTATGATTTCGTAGCTCTGCTCCTAGTAATTGGGCCTGAAACTGCCTTAGCTATTTTTCCAGATTCATTATACTTTTTATTGGCAAGTAATTTATCATATTCCTCATTAGCTTCTGTATCTTACTAAGATCAGTATCTTCATCCACTTCATCAGAAGATTTTATTTGGATATCTAACTTATGTACTTCCTTTAATGATCTATATCCAACTTATCTTGATTTTCTTGTTCAGACTACGGCTGCTTATAATTCTCCTGGCTTGAATTCCCCCCTTTAAGTTCCAAAATTGACGATCTTCTACTCTCTTTGCTGAGAGTCCTCTGCACTAGTTTTAGTATTTCCTTATATACGGGGTGGACCTGGGCTAATTGTTTGTAGCTGCTTCATTTTTTTGGGGGGTTAGCCTAGTACTACTAGTAGTCTCTCTTACAGGGGATTCCACAGTAGTAGCATTAGTTGAAACATTTGTGGTTGCTTTTGGTCTTTCAACCCACACTTGTCTAGGTTTAGTGTGATTGTTATTACATTACAAGTTAATATGTCCAGAACACTTACAATCCCCACATCTAGGAGATGTAGGATCGATTTCACCCTAGAGGGAGGGTGAATTGGGTGATACTATTAATTATAAAAATTGTTGCGGTAGTTTATATAAAATAATTGCAACATAGATATAGCAGAGTAAAAGCAGCATGGATAATAGCAGAATAATAAAAGCAGAAAATATAACACACAGATTTACCCAGCTTCGGCAAAACCCTACCTACGTGCTGCCCCAAGGTTTCTACTAGAAATAAAGCAGTCAGACGCTTACACATGTAAACTCGCGACACCCGCTATCGACTAGCCTTAACTCTACGCTAAAAACCCTGCCACAACTTAGCCGCTGAGTTATGAATTCTCGAACTATGCCACCGTAGTTCGTCCCTTAGTCACATGACTAGATTTTACAATGGTTTAAAAGAGAAAAATACAAATTTAAAAACAACTAAAAAATGAAAAAACCCTAATTGAAAATTATAACAGCCTAAAGTGATAGAAGGAACCGGCCCAATAAGTGAATTATGTAATAAACAAATATGTCCCCTTTATTCTCTTATCGGCCCGACTCTTTGTACTTCGATCTTTGAAAATGGCTTCCATTCGTTTCTTCTTTGCTCTGAAATTAGGGCTTCTGGATGAAGTTGCCACTTTGTCAAATTTATGGCGATGATGCTTCACTTCCTTTCTTCGATTGATTATATAGCAGCTTCGACCAAGTCGTGTTCGAATATTGCGTGAATTGGTAAGTTTGTTCCTTTTTCGATATATGCTATACTCGACTTTGATTCGAGTTCCTAATCGATGTTGTGATCTATGATATGCTTGAACTCGAACAATCAACTGCCGATGACATTAATTGTTTGTATAGGGTTCGAACCCCTTTTTTTCTCGTTGGTTTGAATTTGTCTTTTAATTTATCTCGGCCACTGATCTTCGTTTGAATGCTTGAGATTGTTACTAATTTGTTCAATTCGTATATATTTTGATTTCTTGCTTCTCACGGCTTTGAATTGCCTTGCTCACTACGGTTTTGATTTTGCTTGCATTTTGTTGACTTCAATCACTTGATATTGACACTGTTCTTCACTCTGTTGACTTCGGCTTGTACCTTGATTTGCTTGCGGCCTTGACTTTGTTATGCTATGCATATACTCTTTGATTTTATTCATCCTGTCACTGCATACATGTATACTTGATACCTTGATTTTGTCACTGTATCTTGTTGTACTTGATTCACTCGAGTCTGGTACCTTTTGTAGCATTGTTTCTTCATGAGTCCACTGTCCTTTTTGACTTTGGAATTTAACTTACTACTGAGTGCTTGTTGCATTTCAGTTTTGTTTATCTTCATGGTTCACCACTAATATTTGAGTTCATATGCATATACTTCATTGTCTCTTGCTTGGATATTGAGCTGCTTCATTTTTGTTTCACTGGTGCATGTATCTTGTACTTGTGATTCATTGCATTTGTTTGAATACTGAGTTGTTTCACCGATGCATCACTTTTTTGTGTCTTTGAGTCTAAGACATGTGCTTCATGGACTTGTATTTGGTTTTATGCATTTAAACTCGTAGCCTTGTCTCTTTGTAGTCTGGTACTCCTACCTTAGTTCTGGTTGCATGTGATCTTGCTGAAGTCAAGTTTCATTTGAATCTATACATGAAGTTGTGTAGAACTACTATCCTGATTGCCATTATGTACATGTTCATGTATTCATTGTGTCATGTCAGCTCTGTATGTATCTATGGTCTGCACTTTGTTTCCATGTTGTTTCGAGCTAGTTCACATTGTACTGGTTCATTGTTTTCATACTTCATGTGGTCTGGATTTGCTTGAGCTTATTTCTAGTTTGCATTGGGTTGATGTGCACTGTGCTTCGAGTGTGCTTGCATCTGCTTTGTTGTCTCATTGAGTCTGGTCCTTATGCACATGTATACTTGGTGTATACACTTGGTTTCTTTGTCTACTGGTGCATTATGTTGTACCTGTTTTTGCTGGTTTGAGTTTTTCTGCCTTCATGTACATGTCGAGTCTTGTTGACATCGTCTGATATGCATTTTCTTGAGTTGAGGCAATTTGCATACAGCTGCATATATGTGTTAGTGTTTATTTATATTTTTGAACTGTGTCTGCAACTGTTGTTTTCACTTGAGTCTGAACTTGTGTTCATGCACATTTGGGTTTTCTTTGATATTGAACATGATCATTTCATCTTGTACATTTTGATTTGCTTGCTCCTGACCATTTTATTAAACTTGTAAATTCGGACTGCACCTATGTTGAATCCAGCTTATAGCTAAGGTTTGACCTTGTGCTCGTGTCATGACTTTATTTGTATTGCACTTGAGTTGAACCCGGCTTTTGATTTGGGTTTGACCTTGTGCTCTCCCGCCCCTTTAATTTTATCAAGTTTATATATCAGTGTGCACGACCTTGTACCCAAATAACGGAGGCAAATAAAATTTTCAAAATTACATTTTATTTTACACTACAAAAATATTTTATTTTCAATTTTTCTGTGTCAATATATATTTTTGCAAATTGCTCATATGCTGGATTCAGTCTGGAATAAAGTTGAAGATAAATATGAGTGAACGAGAGATATGTAGTGAGGATAGTTGTGTAAATTGGAATGTATTGTAATTACAAACTGTATATATACAGTGAGAGCTAAAATTTGTACTATTCAAAATTGTAATAAATATTTGTTTGAATAAAATATCCGTTTGAATTTAAAATCTGCGTTATTTATTTTATTCAGCAAATATTTATTTAATTATGTGAAGAATAAAATAGCACATTATCAATTACATTTAAATGAATATATATATATATATATATGTTTATTATCATCAAACAAAAATCATATGCTTGCATATTTAACAATCTCCCCCTTTTGATGATAACAAACAAATATTTAAGATTTTGAATTTAGTAAATGTATTTGATTATTCAATTTGCTCCCCCTATTTGAATGCTTCCTCTCTACACAAAACTTCCCTTTCATATATGCATGTAAATAAAAATATGCAAATGAGCGTAGATGCAAATAGAAAGTATTTGACCTTTATCTGTCAAAATCTTAACTTTTCTCTCCCCCTTTTGTTATCAACAAAAGAGTAATAGTATTAGAAAAATAGAGATAAAGTGATAGACATTAATACAACATTAATTATCTAATCGAGTATAAATATTAAATCTCAATAATAAATCAAACAAAAATCATAAATACTCTGTTAGGTGCATATTCCACTTTAGAATGATAGAGATGATGTCATCATATAAAATCATATAGTTGTGTCTATTTGTGGTATATTTATTTCAGAAATTTGAATATCTACTAACCATGCATAACTGTTAGGACTTTTAAATGAGATTAGTAGCATTCCAAATTTTTTATAAAAAATGAATTCAAGTATCTTCTAACCACGCATAACTGTGAGCACTTTTAATGGGATTAGAATCAACTTGTATATTTAATAATCAATTTTTCTGATATGCGTTCCATACATGCATAACTGTAAGGACTTTTAAATGAGCATGGAAGCACATAATCAAAAATTCCAAGTAATTCACGTATGTATAACCGTGAGGACTTTTAAATGAGAGCGAATACTTTGGAATTTTTTTTAAAATATAAAATGAAAAACGAATGATTTCCTGTTTAAAATACCACATATTGACAAACTATATTGAATTTTGATGAGTGATGGTCATTAGAAATATGATAGAAATAGGGATGGTCATGGAATTTTTACCAACAAAAAGTTTTTATAACTCTTGTTCAAATTTATAAAGAAATTTACTAAATATACCTTCTCAAGTTATAATATATGATTAATTTCAACACTCATCACTTTTTCAATCACTCTTTATCTTTTCGATAATTAGTAGGGAGTCAGATTATTCAATGCAATCATTTAAGATCAAATCCAAAAATAATTATAAAATCAAATTTTCTAAAATCACTAATCTGAAACAAGGTCAACAAAACGATTTTCTGGAAGGGGTTTTTAGAAAATGTATGCTGTTTGAAAATTATTTGAAGTGAAAAATATGCAGATATTTTCTTTAAAAAACGATGTAATTACTCAATGTCTCAACATAAATCACGTTCCACTAATAATTTTTCTACCAACTAGATTACCAATGCAATCTGCATCTGAATTTTTCTTTCACTCAAGATTCTATAGACCAGGTTGTGATGTTGCAACAAATTCTTGAAGAACTTTTTAAATGAAATTCTTTTCGATATTAATTGAAGCCATGCCAATAAACAAAAAACCGTGAATATATAGTCAGCCGTAAAATAATCAAATGTATTATCACCAACCAATAAAGCACTATCATTAATCCAAACTAATCTGTACAAAGTAGTTCAAAGACACTAGAGTTTTTTTATAGTGTTCTTGGCATAAGAATATAATTGGCCAACAATTTTGAATAAGTTAGAATCGTTATCAACATTCATTTCATTTACATATTACAGGCTGATTGTTCAAAATGAATATACCATTACCTCTTTTACCTTTACGATAATTTTTCATTGTTGCCCATTGTGATTCTTCCACCATTGATTAGGCTATGGAATATTTTCTTTGTCTCCCGTTATGTGTCTGGAACAGCCAGAATCTAGATAGCACTGTTGTTATTTCTTAGCCTGCCACCATACCTACACGATAAAAGATTTTTGTGACCTTTATAGGTCCATGATTGTTAGTGGCAAACGTTTTTGAAAAAATCGAAGTATTTTTCTCATCTATTCTATCACACCTATTTTCAATAATATTCCAACATTTAACATCAACAGATTTCAAAATAAAATTCCATTTTTAATTTCCAATTCAAAAAATCAATTCCATCAAAAGCAGGAGGAATAATACTAGATCGACCCAAAATAAAAACATTACTAACAGAAGCTATTTTAAAAATTCAAAGTTGTAAGAAAAATTGGTCTTTGAAAAATCAAAATTTTTTAAAAACAAAAATGGCTTTTGTTCCTAGCTCTGATACCACTTTTAGGATCGATTTCACCCTAGAGGAGGGTGAATAGGGTGATACTATTAATTATAAAAATTATTGCGGTAGTTTATATAAAATAATTGCAAAACAAATATAGCCGAGTAAAAGCAGCACAGATAATAGCAGAATAGTAAAAGCAGAAAATATAACACACAAATTTACCCAGCTTCGACAAAACCCTGCCTACGTGATGCCCCCAAGATTTCTACTAGAAATTAAGCAGTCAGACGCTTACACACGTAAACTCGCTACACCCGCTATCGACTAGCCTTAACTCTACGCTCAGAACCCTGCCATAACTCAGCCAATGAGTTGCGAATTCTTGAACTACACCACGGCAGTTCATCCCCTAGTCACACGACTATATTTTACAATGGTTTAAAAGAGAAAAATACAAATATAAAAACAATTAAGAAATAAAAACTCTAATTGAAAATTATAACAGCCCAAAGTGATATAAGCAACTGGCCCAATAAGTGAATTATGTAATAAACAAATATGTCCCCTTTATTCTCTTATCGGCACGACTCTTTATACTTCGATCTTTGAAAATGGCTGCCATTCGTTTCTTCTTTGCTCTGAAATTAGGGCTTCTGGAATGAAGTTGCCGCTTTGTCAAATTGATTGCGATGATGCTTCGATTCCTTTCTCCGATTGATTATATCGCAGCTTCGACCAAGTCGAGTTCGAATGTTGCGTGAATTGGTAAGTTCGTTCCTTTTTCGATTTATACTATACTCGACTTTGATTTGAGTTTCTAATTGATGTTGTGATATGTGATATGCTTGAACTCGAACAATCAACTGCCGATGATGTTAATTGTTTATATAGGGTTCGAACCCCTTTTTTTCTCGTTGGTTTGAATTTGTCTTTTAATTTATCTCAACCACTAATCTTCATTTGAATGCTTGAGATTATTACTGACTTGTTTAATTCGTATATATTTTGATTTCCTGCTTTCACGACTTTGAATTGCCTTACTCACCACGGTTTTGATTTTGCTGGCATTTTGTTGACTTTGGTCACTTGATATTGATACTGTTCTTCACTATGTTGACTTTGGCTAGTACCTTGATTTGCTTGCGGCCTTGACTTTGTTATGGTCTGCATATACTCTTTGATTTTGTTCATCCTGTCACTGCATACATGTATACTTGATGCCTTGATTTTGTCACTGTTATCTTATTGTACTTAATTCACTTGAGTCTAGTACCTTTTTTAGCATTGTTTCTTCATGAGTTGTAACGACCCAGAATTTTTATTAATTAAAAATTTGAATATTTAATTAATTTTAAATATTAATAAGTGAATTTATAAGTTGAATAATTTTATTTCAAATAATTGGATTTAATTGAATAATTAAATCAATAATTTAATATGTGGAAAATACAGAAATAATTGAAAATTGGGTTAAATATGATTGAAAATGATTCGTAAAATTTTATTTTATCATATTGGAGTTAGAATGATGTTATAGAACTTTTAAAATCGAATTAAAAGTTTATTTGTGAAAATTGAATATTTTAATATTTAATCGACTAGTGAAAATAGCCAATTTTCGAACAGTCTCAGAATTGGACGAAACTAGTTCCATTGGAACCGTAATAGTTTGTTATTACCGGATTTCAATTTTCGTAGCAATCGGAGTTATCGTTTGATCGTGGCAGCTCGAAACGCATCGAAATTATTTTAATATTAATTTAGCGAGTTAAAATAGTCATTTTTCAAACAGTCTCGGATTTCTACGAAACTAGTTTCATCGGATCCGTAATGTGATATTATTGTAAGATTTCAAATTTCATGTCAATCGGATTTACCGTTTGTCCGGTGCAAGCTAAAACGCCTAGAAAATCGTTTAATTTTAAATCGAACGTTTATTGCCATAACTCACACAGATGACCGAATTAGCTCCCGAAACATGTTCCATTGCATTCGGGACGTGGGGTAAACCTTAGAAGCGCCACCGGCACGCTTCGTTTGGAGTTCGGAAAATCCGGGATGAATAGTGTCGTGTATTTTTCTATAAAAGGCCACAAATATTCATTATTTGCAAAAAAATAAAACCCTAGGTCATATCTTCAGGAGCGGCCGCCTCCATAACAATGAATGGCCGAAAATTATCAACTTCATCCTCTTCTATCTCTCAATCCATCAACAATTATCGAAAACTTTCTACATGAAACTTGTAGAGCACCTCACGAACTACAACTTCAACGGTCAAGATCGTAAAATTCGAAGTGGATCAACGGGAAAGGAGCTTGAAGGTGCTGCGTTTGGGCACATTTTTCGAGGTGATAGGGTGGCCGAGCTCGCTATGGTTGCAGCCGAAGATAGTGCTGGTGATGAGCTTTCGCGTGGTGGTGGTGTGATGGAGTTTCGACAAGCGTGGTGGTCGCAAAATCAAACCCTAGTTCGATCTTGTATAGGTTCAAGTTGCGTGTTTGTTTACTGGGAAAATAACGTGAGATGGAAGAAAGAAGGCACGGTGGAGATTTGCAGAGGAGGGAAATCAAAGGTTGTGATTAACTTAGGTTTAAAAATAGTAAATATATGTTGTAAAATTATGAATAAAAATTCGTGTAAGCTTCTAAAAATCATAACTTTTTCATACGAGGTCGAAAACGCATGAAACCAGTTGCGTTGGAATCGTATGGACGAGCACTACGCTATGTAATTGGATTAGAGTCGTTTGGTGTTAGTGAGAATATCGGGTAAAATTAAACGCACGTTTAATTTTATTCGAAATAAATCGCTAAAACGAAATTGAAATCAAGGTGAGAACTTCTCACTCAATCGAATCGGTTTCGATTTTAATTTTAAATAGTTAAATTTAAAGTTCTTGAATGTATGTTTGAATGATGATTGTTATCTATTGATTGTTAAAATAGACATTATGCGCCGTTAGTAAGCGGATGTTATTTATTAAAAACATATACCGCAAATATTTCATAAACAGTGAAATTGGTATTATTTATGTACTTGGAGTTGATTTCCCGCATTGTATAGCGGATGAGACCCTATTGCGCCGTCCATTAAGCGGATAATATTTTAAATCCCATATACCGCGATAATTTCGTACTGGAACGGAATTGGTATTATGCTAACATCTTTGGATGCAGGAAAACAGGTTGGAGGGATCCAACTGGATTCCTCAACAGTATTTATTTGATTATGGATGTTTTGATATTCGTTGATTATCATATACCATATATGAAATCGTTGTTGTCGTGATTGACTATTTGGTATGTAGCATCATTGGACCAAATTTTGGAATTTTAAAAGGATATTTAAAGTGATTTTTGAAGAATATACGTTTATAAATATTTTTGGAATTGATCCATTTTAAATAAATAACGTTATAACTTTTAATGTTATAAAAATTATGATTTTTGGAGAAATAAGGTTTAAAAGTTGATTTTTGAGAAATACGGGGTTAATGATTTTATAAAATAGTTTAAATTGGATTTCTGAATTTATTGTAAAAAGTTTAAATATAGGATTTATAAAATTTGATTATTTTATAAATCAAAAGGATGAAATTATAAAGAAGTTTAAAGACGTTTTAGAATAATAAAACAAATTGATTTGTATAAAAGATTTATAAAATGGATATTTATAAATTAGAATATTTTGAATTATAAAACGAGTTTTTATAAGTGTTAGAATGAATTGTGAATGAATTTCACAAATGAATGAAATTTATAGGATTATAACGGTGAAGTTATAAATGGAATTTTATAAGCAGTAGGTTTATAAAATTTGTAATGTTATAAAAAAAAGGGATAGATTTGGGTAAATAAATGAATCTTATAAGTTATAAGATTTATAAATTGGGAAGTTTCAAAGAACGTTTTTGTAAACAAATAAATCATAAGTATTTGACTTATAATATGAATTTTTAGTATATCATTGAGATATGAATTGAGATAGGTTAATAAAGGAATTTATAAAAGGAGTTGATATAAAATAAATAGAAATGGAATTTATAAACATTGTTTTATAAATCCGCAAACGACTTATTTTGATAAATAAATTGTTATAAACTTATTTATGGAGTTATATTCACGTTTTAGACAGTGAATAATCCTTTAAAGTAAAATGAATAGAAATGATGAAATTGGTTAACAAGTATATTCATGTTTTTGGATAGTGAATAATATGTTAAAGAAAATGTTTTGGATGTGATGTTTTAAGTAGAATTAAAACGATCTAACGATGTTTTCAAAATGTGTTGAGATTCGAAACCATAGATTTCAACATTTATTGTTGAAATAGACGTTTTCGAGAAATAAAAGGAAATGGTGGACTATAACACTGTTGTTATAGTAAATGATTTCCGAAAGGAAATGTTTTATATAGTATTGGGATTTATATATCTATTTTAATTTCGAATCCCTATACTAGTGATTTTGGGTTGTCGTAAAGATGTTTTACGTAACATTCGTTTTGGCCCAAATAAATATGTTTAAGAGAATGATTTCCTTAAAAAATGAAATATATACTTAATTTCGATTTAAGTATATTGAATATTTTCCAAGTGTAGAAAATAAAAAGATTTGTGAATTACTTATTAAATAAGTATGGAAATGTTTTCCAATATAAAGTGAAACATTTTGAAAATTTATCTTTTTGAAGATAAATTGAAAATGAATAATTGAAATCGTATATTCATAAATATTTTGAAATATAAATTCACTATGGAGTTTATATATAAAAAGGGGGAATTTGTTTAAAAATAAATATTGATTTATTTTTGAGGTATTGAAATTTTATATCTTGTAAAGATATTTTTGGGAAACAAATAATTTGGAAAATTATATGGAATCTGGTGATGTTGTGCATATCCATTGATAGTTCAATAACCGACTATCAATATTTACCTTTGAATAGGTATTTGTTGTGATTTGTTTGAATTTGAATGCCACACTTATTTTTGAATAAGCGCTCACTATTCGGGTTAGCCGGGAAAGGACATTGGGGTCGTATAACCCATTCCGAATATGTGATACGTCGTTATAAATTGCATTTGAAGACCGGTGTTGAAGACCGGGTATTTGCGAGAGCGATAGGATGACCTGTCGATTGACTCTGCATCAAGTTGCTCCGGTATAGAGTTCTCCATATGTGATGGGGAATCCGATCAGGATTGTGGATATTCGGATTGCAAGGACTTCTTTGTAAGTGCCTTCGGTTTTGTTCGAGTCCAGAACAGACTTGTATGGATAGTATGTCTGACATTACAAATTGAGATATAAAGCTGATTTCTTTCAAATATATTTCTGTTGGTGGCGGAGAATTTATTCTCTTAGCTTAACACCCTTCTCTTAGACGTACGAGCTCAGAGGTTATGTAGTTGAAGGTTATTAGTGATATATTCTCAATTTGGTAATGTGACATGCTGAGTGTTGCTGTGAAATGATCATTGTTTGATCATTTGTGATATGATCATTTGTTTGATCACTTATCTTTGTGATCATTTCTATGATCATTTGTTGACCCAAAGCACGGCTTTTGTATAAAGCGTGGCTTTGTGGACGAGACTTCGTCGAGCCTCACACCCCGGAATGGTCAAAACAGGAAAGATGCGGCAAGGTTATGAGGGGTAGCTCCCTTTAGGGTATGTGCATTTCCTTCTGGAAAAGGGTGGTATCATGGTATGGAGCCCAGATACTTACTCATGTTGAAACATTTTATTTATTATGGTGTGATGTTGATTACGAGCGCTCGGATAAAGGTCCCAAAGGACCGGGGGATGGCATACTCGTGTCAGTAGTTACCCAGTTAGGGGTAACCCGGCCTTGTGTTGGCAGAGATACGGTTTGGTTCTCGGGGATTTCCTTCCAGAGGCGTTCTCATGTGGCAATGGGAAGTTCCTTGGCCTGACCATTCGTTGGAAATCCAAAGAAACAATACGATCTTGTACGGTATTAGTTGTAGAACCTATCATTCACTTATGGTGGCGTCCCACTGTTTGGATGGTAGCTATAGTAGGCATAAGTGCGGAATGCCTATGCTGGCTAAGATTTATATCTTTACTTTCGAAATGTTTTCCTACACTATGCACTAGTAATAATGTCAAATGTTCTTTTTAATGCGTATCAAGCATCTTTGACTATCATAAGGAGAAATCTCCTCCGATTCTGCGTTTGCATTGTGTGTGTGCGGGAGGCCTTATGGTAGTCTCATTTTTAAAAGCATTGCGAATTGACTTTAAAAATATTCCTCTATTTTGATTTTTAAGATAAATAAACTGTTTGAGTTCTCACACCAGTCTTGCTGAGCTTAGGGCTATGTGATGGGGGGTTCTCGCTTCGCGGTTAGGCGGCGAACGGGAGACTCTTACCCCTACACGTCCTCTTTACGGGGTTGGTTAGGCGTAAGCTGAGACAGTCGAGAGGCTGGCCGTAAAAGCAAGTTTGGGATACCAGTTGTTGCCACGGTGGGGCTGGGATGGTTGAAAAGCCTACCGATTGTGACCGTTGTCGACGGTTGAAAAGCCGGGTCCTTACAATGTGGTATCAGAGCATATGGTTAAGCGACAACCATGGCTCTATTGGGTGTTACTCATTAGAGATAGAGTCAGTAGTACTCTAGAATGAGTTTGAGTGTAATAATAGCTATAAGAACGTATTTGTTAGTGAATATAAATTGTTTTATATTGTGATGATTGCTTTGTTGAGTGGTGTATGGATTCTGGTTAATACGAGTAATTAACGTTGTTGATAGGGATCTCTACACTTGTACAGAATAATTCGACACGATATTGTTTTAAACTGGGTAAATGAAATAATTTTACCTTGAGTATATTTTATATATAAAGGAACAATTTTTTTTTTGAATTATTAAAGTGTATATAAGTTAATTGTTTGGTTGTTGAATAAGATGTTTGAATAATCTAGATAAAAGAATAATTTATAAGCAAATGAATTATAAGAATTGAATTATAATTAAAGTGATTTACAATTTTGAAATAAACTTATATATATATAAGAAGTGAAACTATATGAATATATTTGTGAATATGAGTTGTAAATAAAAATGAATTTAAAGTTAAATGGAAATTTACTTAGAATTGGAATCTGAATTTATTTATAAGTGGGAATTTAAGTTATGTAAAACCAAGTGATGTTTGAAATGAAATATAACTTAAGAGATGTTGAATGAAGTTGATATTGGTATCAAAGTAAATTAATAAAGTTAAGTGATAAATGTGAACTAAAGTTATATAAATGAAATTCAACGTTTGTAATTGAATTGAATGAAAATCAATTTAATTAAACCAATTGAAAGTGATGGTGTTAAACCAAATTTAATGAATATAAGCAAAGGAATTTGGTTGTAATTAATATACATTGGTTGATATATGATTGTTAGTTGATTGTATATAATTCATTAAGTATTAATGAAATTGAATTAGCGAAATTAGAAAGCTAAAATAATTGAAATCCAATTGGAAGTTAAGTGAATCTTAAATAGAATTGAATTTGATTGGAAGTGAACCAATTTGAATATGAATTAGTGAATATAAACTAATTGAAAATGAATGTTAGTAAAAACATCCACTGTTAATGAATCAAATGTGATTAAATTGAAAACCCATTTCATTGAATATTAATGAGAATATGAATGAATATTTATTGGTTATGGATGTTAGTTGGTTGATGTTGAATATATTGCTTTTACTGCATTTGCTATGTTGGCATATATAGTTATTATGTTGCTATATATTGTATATCGATACTATTGTCTATATACATGTTTCTCATCTATTTGTTGAGTGTTTAGTAGGTGCGGATCGCGTTTGCTTCGCATTTGGAGCTCGCTTTCGCGCTATATTAGCCGTATATGCTCGCTAATAATATATAAGGTACATATCTTGGATTAAATATCGTACTTTTACACTTTTTTCCCTACAGGATGCCTCATCACTTGATTTGATGTATATTTGTGATATATATACTGTCATTTTTTTTCGGATCGAGCCGCGCAAAGGAGACTCTGGCGAATTTTTCCGAAAATTTAAGGCGTTAGAAAAAATTTGTGAAAATTGAATATTTTTGAGAAAAATTGGAAAAATTTTAAAACTATAACTTTGATGTGGAGTTGAAAGTTAAACAATAGTAGTTTGGTTTGAAAAGATAACTAAGTATGATTTGAAAACTTAGTAAAGATTTGTAAGAAATTTAACTATGAATTTTGGGAAAGTTAATAGATTCTGTAATTTTTCTTATTTGGTAATTTCGAGGACGAAATTCTTTTAAGGAGGGAAGTATGTAACGATCCAGAATTTTTATTAATTAAAAATTTGAATATTTAATTAATTTTAAATATTAATAAGTGAATTTATAAGTTGAATAATTTTATTTCAAATAATTGGATTTAATTGAATAATTAAATCAATAATTTAATATGTGGAAAATACAGAAATAGTTGAAAATTGGGTTAAATATGAGTGAAAATGATTCGTAAAATTTTATTTTATCATATTGGAGTTAGAATGATGTTATAGAACTTTCAAAATCGAATTAAAAGTTTATTTGTGAAAATTGAATATTTTAATATTTAATCGACTAGTGAAAATAGCCAATTTTCGAATAGTCTCAGAATTGGACGAAACTAGTTCCATTGGATCCGTAATAGTTTGTTATTACCGTATTTCAATTTTCGTAGCAATCGGAATTATCGTTTGATCGTGGCAGCTCGAAACGCATCGAAATTGTTTTACTATTAGTTTGGCGAGTTAAAATAGTCATTTTTCAAACAGTCTCGGATTTCGACGAAACCAGTTTCATCGGATCCATAATGTGATATTATTGTAAGATTTCAAATTTCATGTCAATCGGATTTACCGTTTGTCCGGTGCAAGCTAAAACGCCTAGAAAATCGTTTAATCGGTTTAATTTTAAATCGAACGTTTATTGCCATAACTCGCACAGATGACCGAATTAGCTCCCGAAACATGTTCCATTGCGTTCGGAACGCGGGGTAAACCTTAGAAACGCCAACTGACACGCTTCGTTTGGAGTTCGG
This sequence comes from Allium cepa, assembly GCA_030765085.1. Taxonomy (NCBI): domain Eukaryota; kingdom Viridiplantae; phylum Streptophyta; class Magnoliopsida; order Asparagales; family Amaryllidaceae; genus Allium; species Allium cepa. The sequence continues at coordinate 140,970,953 of CM060931.1, read as the reverse complement.
AAAATCCGGGATGAATAGTGTCGCGTATTTTTCTATAAAAGGCCACAAATATTCATTATTTGCAAAAAAATAAAACCCTAGGTCATCTCTTCAGGAGAGGCCGCCTCCATAACAATGAATGGCCGAAAATTATCAACTTCATCCTCTTCTATCTCTCAATCCATCAACAATTAGCGAAAACTTTCTACATGAAACTTGTAGAGCACCTCACGAACTACAGCTTCAACGGTCAAGATCGTAAAATTCGAAGTGGATCAACGGGAAAGGATCTTGAAGGCGCTGTGTTTGGGCGCGTTTTCCGAGGTGATAGGGTGGCCGAGCTCGCTATGCTTGCAGCCGAAGATAGTGCTGGTGATGGGCTTTCGCGTGGTGGTGGTGAGATGGAGTTTCGACAAGCGTGGTGGTCGCAAAATCAAACCCTAGTTCGATCTTGTATGGGTTCAAGTTGCGTGTTTGTTTACTGGGAAAAGAACGTGAGATGGAAGAAAGAAGGAGCGATGGAGATTTGCAGAGGAGGGAAATCAAAGGTTGTGATTAACTTAGGTTTAAAAATAGTAAATATATGTTGTAAAATTATGAATAAAAATTCGTGTAAACTTCTAAAAATCATAACTTTTTCATATGAGGTCGAAAACGCACGAAACCAGTTGCGTTGGAATCGTATGGACGAGGACTACGCTATGCAATTGGATTGGAGTCGTTTGGAGTTAGTGAGAATTTCGGGTAAAATTAAACGCACGTTTAATTTTATTCGAAATAAATCGCTAAAACGAAAATGAAATCAAGGTGAGAACTTCTCACTCAATCGAATCGGTTTCGATTTTAATTTTAAATAGTTAGATTTAAAATTCTTGAATGTATGTTTGAATGATGATTGTTATCTATTGATTGTTAAAATAGACATTATGCACCGTTAGTAAGCGGATGTTATTTATTAAAAACATATACCGCGAATATTTTATAAACAGTGAAATTGGTATTATTTATGTACTTGGAGTTGATTTCCCGCATTGTATAGCGGATGAGACCCTATTGCGCCGTCTATTAAGAGGATAATATTCTAAATCCCATATACCGCGATAATTTCGTACTGGAACGGAATTGGTATTGTGCTAACATCTTTGGATGCAGGAAAACAGGTTGGAGGGATCCAACTGGATTCCTCAACAGTATTTATTTGATTATAGATATTTTGATATTCGTTGATTATCGTATACGATATATGATATCGTTGTTGTCGTGATTGACTATTTGGTATGTAGCATCATTGGACCAAATTTTGGAATTTTAAAAGGATCTTTAAAGTGATTTTTGAAGAGTATACATTTATAAATATTTTTGGAATTGATCCACTTTAAATAAATAATGTTATAAATTTTAATGTTATAAAAATTATGATTTTTGGAGAAATAAGGTTTAAAAGTTGATTTTTGAGAAATATGAGGTTAATGATTTTATAAAATAGTTTAAATTGGATTTCTGAATTTATTGTAAAAAGTTTAAATATAGGATTTATAAAATTTGATTATTTTATAAATCAAAAGGATGAAATTATAAAGAAGTTTAAAGACGTTTTAGAATAATAATACAAATTGATTTGTATAAAAGATTTATAAAATGGATATTTATAAATTAGAATATTTTGAATTATAAAACGAGTTTTTATAAGTGTTAGAATGAATTGTGAATGAATTTCACAAATGAATGAAATTTATAGGATTATAACGGTGAAGTTATAAATGGAATTTTATAAGCAGTAGGTTTATAAAATTTGTAATGTTATAAAAAAAGGGATAGATTTGGGTAAATAAATGCATCTTATAAGTTATAAGATTTATAAATTGGGAAGTTTAAAAGAACGTTTTTGTAAACAAATAAATTATAAGTATTTGACTTGTAATATAAATTTTTAGTATATCATTGAGATATGAATTGAGATAGGTTAATAAAGGAATTTATAAAAGGAGTTGATATAAAATAAATAGAAATGGAATTTATAAACATTGTTTTATAAATCCACAAACGACTTATTTTGATAAATAAATTGTTATAAACTTATTTATGGAGTTATATTCACGTTTTAGACAGTGAATAATCCTTTAAAGTAAAATGAATAGAAATGATGAAATTGGTTAACAAGTATATTCATGTTTTTGGATAGTGAATAATATGTTAAAGAAAATGTTTTGGATGTGATGTTTTAAGTAGAATTAAAACGATCTAACGATGTTTTCAAAATGTGTTGAGATTCGAAACCATATATTTCAACATTTATTGTTGAAATAGACGTTTTCGAGAAATAAAAGGAAATGGTGGACTATAACACTGTTGTTATAGTAAATGATTTCCGAAAGGAAATGTTTTGTATAGTATTGGGATTTATATATCTATTTTAATTTTGAAACCCTATACTAGTGATTTTGGGTTGTCGTAACGATGTTTTACGTAACATTTGTTTTGGCCCAAATAAATATGTTTAAGAGAATGATTTCCTTAAAGAATGAATATATACTTAATTTCGATTTAAGTATATTGAATATTTTCCAAGTGTAGAAAATAAAAAGATTTGTGAATTACTTATTAAATAAGTATGGAAATGTTTTCCAATGTAAAGTGAAACATTTTGAGAATTTATCTTTTTGAAGATAAATTGAAAATGAATAATTGAAATCGTATATTCATAAATATTTTGAAATATAAATTCACTATGGAATTTATAAATAAAAAGGGGGAATTTGTTTAAAAATAAATATTGATTTATTTTTGAGGTATTGAAATTTTATATCTTGTCAAGATATTTTTGGGAAATAAATAATTTGGAAAATTATTTGGAATCTGGTGATGTTGTGCATATCCATTGATAGTTCAATAACCGACTATCAATATTTACCTTTGAATAGGTATTTGTTGTGATTTGTTTGAATTTGAATGCCACGCTTATTTTTGAATAAGCGCTCACTATTCGGGTTAGCCAGGAAAGGACCTTGGGGTCGTATAACCCATTCTGAATATGTGATACGTCGTTATAAATTGCATTTGAAGACCGGTGTTGAAGACCGGGTATTTGCGAGAGCGATAGGATGACCTGTCGATTGACTCTGCACCGAGTTGCTCCGGTATAGAGTTCTCCATATGTGATGGGGAATCCGATCAGGATTGTGGATATCTGGATTGCAAGGACTTCTTTGTAAGTGCCTTCGGTTCTGTTCGAGCCCGGAACAGACTTGTATAGATAGTATGTCTGACATTACAAATTGATATATAAAGCTGATTTCTTTCAAATATATTTTTGTTGGTGGCGGAGAATTTATTCTCTTAGTTTAACACCCTTCTCTGAGACGTACGAGCTCAGAGGTTATGTAGTTGAAGGTTATTAGTGATATATTCCCGATTTGGTAATGTGACATGATGAGTGTTGATGTGAAATGATCATTGTTTGATCATGTGTGATATGATCATTTGTTTGATCACTTATCTTTGTGATCATTTCTATGATCTTTTGTTAACCCAAAGCACGGCTTTTGTATAAAGCGTGGCTTTGTGGACGAGACTTCGTCGAGCCTCACACCCCGGAATGGTCAAAACAAGAAAGATGCGGCAAGGTTATGAGAGGTAGCTCCCTTTAGGGTATGTGCATTTCCTTCTGGAAAAGGGTGGTATCATGGTATGGAGCCCAGATACTTACTCATGTTGAAACACTTTATTTATTATGGTGTGATGTTGATTACGAGCGCTCGGATAAAGGTCCCAAAGGACCAGGGGATGGCATACTCGTGTCAGTAGTTACCCAGTTAGGGGTGACCCGGCCTTGTGTTGGCAGAGAGCCGGTTTGGTTCTCGGGGACGTCCTTCCAGAGGCGTTCTCATATGGCAATGGGAAGTTCCTTGGCCTGACCATTCGTTGGAAATCCAAAGAAACAATACGATCTTGTACGGTATTAGTTGTAGAACCTATCATTCACTTATGGTGGCGTCCCACTGTTTGGATGGTAGCTATAGTAGGCATAAGTGCGGAATGCCTATGCTGGCTAAGATTTATATCTTTACTTTAGAAATGTTTTCCTACACTATGCACTAGTAATAATATCAAATGTTCTTTTTAATGTGTATCAAGCATCTTTGACTATCATAAGGAGAAATTTCCTCCGATTCTGCGTTTGCATTGTGTGTGTGTGCGGGAGGCCTTATGGTAGTCTCATTTTCAAAAGCATTGCGAATTGACTTTAAAAATATTCCTCTATTTTGATTTTTAAGATAAATAAACTGTTTGAGTTCTCACACCAGTCACATGACTGACTCGGAGTTTATTGTTTTCCTTCCTAAACTCTGGGTGCCCACCAATTTCCACACGGGCAGTTAAGAGTTAAGGTTTACCAGGATATTCTGGAATTCAAGAGTTGCTGGAGGCAAGATGGATGGCATGGCGTATTACTAGTATATAATATTTCTTTTGCGCTGTTTGATGTTGTTTGTTGTTGTACACTCTGATGTAATGAAATGTAATGTAATGTAATGTAATAACTGATATAGTTCTTTGTTTAAAGATTATTCATTTATTATTATATGTTGTTCCGCTGCGATTGTGAGATTCTGATGTTGTTCTGTTGTTTTCTTTCTGTTTTATTCTATCTTTTCTCTCTTCTTCTACCTCTTTCTTTTCTTAAAACCCTAAGTGTTCGGTTTTCGGGCATTCGATTGCTTAGCAGTTGATACAGTGGACGTATTGATGTCAGTTTTCGGAAGTCAAAGAATCGGGTCCTTACATGAGTCCACTGTCCTTTTTGACTTTGGAATTTAACTTACTTCCGAGTACTTGCTGCATTTTAGTTTTGCTTATCTTCATGGTTCACCACTGATATTTGAGTTCATATGTATATACTTCAGTATATCCTGCTTGGATACTGAGCTGCTTCATTTTTGTTTCACTGGTATATGTATCTTGTACTTGTGATGCATTGCATTTGTTTGAATACTGAGTTGTTTCACTGATGCATCACTTGTTTTTGTGTCTTTGAGTCTGAGCACGTATGCTTCATGGACTTGTATTTGGTTGTATGCATTTGAACTTGTAGCCTTCTCTCTTTGTTGTATGGTACCCCTGCCTTGGTTCTGGTTGCATGTGATCTTATTGAAGTCCAGTTTCATTTGAATCTGTACATGAATGTAGAACTCTTGTCATGATTTGCATTATGTACATGTTCATGTATTCATTGTGTCATGCCAGCTCTGTATGTATGTATGGTCTGCACTTTGTTTCCATGTTGTTTCGAGCTAGTTCACAATGTATTGGTTCATTGTTTTCATACTTCATGTGGTCTAGATTGTCTTGAGCTCATTTCTGGTTTTCATTCGGTTGATGTGCACTGTGCTTCGAGTGTGCTTGCATCTGCAGTGTTGTTTCATTGAGTCTGGTCCTCATGCACATGTATACTTGGTGTATACACTTGGTTTCTCTGTCCACTGGTGCATTATGTTGCACCTGTTTTTGCTGGTTTGAGTTTTTTTGCCTTCATGTACATGCCAAGTCTTGTTGACATCGTCTGATATGCATTTGCTTGAGTTGAGGAAGTTTGCATACGGTTGCATATATGTCAGTGTTTATTTGTAATGAACCAGATTTTTCAGCGTTGAATCTGGAATATTTATATGGTTTTAAATATAGAAATTGAATTATAAATTGGTTTTGAATATGAAAAACTTGGATTTGTCCATTCAGAATGTTGGTACAACAATTTTTTGAATAATATAATTATTCAATTCAATAATTGAAGATTGAGTAAAATATTTAACCTTGAGTTTCGAGCTTGTTAAAAATATTTTAAAGGCTTGTAAAATTTGTATTGATAGTACCAAAGATAGTAAAAGTGTTAAAATTGAATTTGGAAGTGTTCTATTAAGTTTTGAAAATATATCATTTAAATTGATATTTAAAAATAGCCTTTCGAGGTTTAAAACTTATCAGGACATTAACAGCCAGGTATTTACAATTTTGTTTATTTTAATAAATAAATATATTTATAGGTTGCAGAAAATATATATGTATAAGATTTGGAGATAAAAAGTTTTAATATAGAAGAGTTCGTATAATTCCAACCGGCTTAGATCCAACAACACGACCATGGTTATGCTGACGCAGCTCAAGCCATTTTTTCATTTAACCCAATAGAGCTTTTACATTAATAATTTCTTAATAATCGGGATATGTTTTGTTGTATTTTCTTAAAAAAATTACGAATAACACAAGTTGCAACGAAAAACTATATTTGGTTAGGGGAACTATATGTCGGCATTTCTCATAAAATATCAGGTTTCTTTTCTATATATCAAATGTCATTTCCATAGCCATACACAAACTAGAAGGACAAAAATTGAAGATTTCATCATGTGATTTTGGAAGGGTTTTCTACAGCTCTAGAACTTGATAGCATTCATTATGACAAGGTGATAGGTATTCATTTCTAAGCTTATACCCTAAATCTATAAGGTAATATCTATCGAATGATTGGTGCAAGAAGGTTCCAACCTCTTCAGTAGCATGATTTAACAGTCTCCTATCATGGGTAGAGCCTTCCTAACTAGACAATACAAAACTAATAGTTAAATTAAAATTAACAACAATAAGAAAATTTAGCATTAGACACTTCTTTCTACCTATAAATGTCGGTAATTCCTCTTTACTAACTACGCAGGAATATGTTTCTATCTATTGCTCTAGATACATGTTGAAAAAAGGGTAGTAACATGTATCATGCTTAATTTCATTAGGAAACTCATTGAAATCTTTAGCTTTAATAATATTATTAGCCAGAAGTAAGACAATTTGTTAGACCTTAAAACACAAGTACTAACGCTATCAATAGCTCGATTGAAATTTTCACCTAGCAGGCTATGTGATATTCTAAGGTTTATTATGTTGCTAAACATTCCTAATATTTGAGGAAACTCTATTTGTTTAGTGGAAATCAATCCATACTTTGTAGATAGGACGTCTCATAGATGTTTGAAAGTAGCACTCTCCATTCAAAAAAGATCTCGACTTTTGATCTATTCTCATGTCCGTCAAGAACATCAACCATCCACATTCGACTAATGTAAGAAGTATAATGTGGAGCTGGTATTAACTAAAATTGTTTTACCATCAATCTAGAAATAGCTTCGATGTCATTTTCTTACTCTAATTCGTTGGAATAAGATAATTATTACTATTAGTTGTGTCTTTCATGATTTGTGAATCATTTGTGAAACTATTATAGGCGAACTCATATATGAACATAGTTAGGAAAAATTGCAGAAAGAGATAGCAAGAAAATGAGTGTGAAGAATGAATTTGAGTATAACAAATTAAATAGCAAAGAATAGATAAAAAAAATTACGTCCAACTTAACAATGTTGCATCCAACTTATTAATTATGTCTTCTCCAACAACTATAATTTGGAGCGCGTAAACATTTCCTAAGTAAATGCTAACATAATTACCACGTTCAATTTATCCTAGATATGTCAAATGTAACTCCCGCTGAATTCTTTTACTTCAGCGTTTACTTCGTCTATGAACATGGCCTACAATTATTTTGTGTATTCTCATACCTTTATTATCTCGTAACATTGTTTTGCTTGATAGCTCAGGTTGATAATGTAAATTTTCAAGTAGCAATAAAATTTATCCAATATCAAAATAAAAAATATAAATTAATAGCTAAATAATTAGTTTATTATATGTTAACCTATAGGTCATAACAAAGTCCATCACGATCATAGTAAACTTGAAACAGTAAATGTTATCATTAATTATCTTATATTGTATATAATATATAATCCTAAAACAAATTAACAACCTTATCCGAATATATCTTTTAATTTCATATTGAAATTCCGTACTAATTATGCATATATTCTAAAATGATCCAACTTTTCGACCCTCGAATATCGGCCCTGATACATCCACGCTATTCACATGCCGAGCACCTAAGTGCCAAAAAGGCAGATTGTTAGAGTTAAGTAAAAAGAAAAGGAAACAGAATAAGGAAGAAAGAACATAGTATCAGAACCTCACAAGTGGAACGATAGTATATAATACCTAAAAAACAGTACAAAGGGTTAATCCAAGATACAGGGTAACTTCAAAGTTACAAAACCTAAGTACTATCATTAGCCTGGACATTTATAACTACCTATCCTTACAGTGCTGGTACATACGTATTAATAGTGCAACAGAAATAGAAATAGATAGATAAATGAAAGCCTCTGGTTCATCTCTTGAAGCTTTGAAGCGTCCATAGCTAATCCTGCTTTACTAAGCCTACTCGTAAGAGTACCTGAGAATTTTAAGGAAAATAAAATCCATGAGTAAACATAAGTCTGGTAATAGAAAACTCAAGATACATGCGTCCATATAATATTAACATTTAAGACAGTTCGAATCACCATAATGGTTTTTCCTACAAAAGGAACCAAACCATATGATAAGTAGATATAGTGATATAATAGATAGTGTCTAAGGTGTAGATATAAATTAGAAAATAGTTATGTTGCTTACATCTCACAACACAACAATATTAGAAGTAAATCTAAAACTGCTAAGGTACGTTCGCATAAGAATTTACGTTGGAGGTGCCCTCAATAAACCAAGGAGGGCCTCTTAACAAGGGTCAAAATCTACCTTCTAGAACCACGTATATCTCTAAATAAAATATGTCACAGTGGTAAAAATAGCTAGTCCATGCCAGAAACACTTGATTTGGGATACCAACAACTCCCACGCGCTCAATTGAAAGCATCTATATATATTTGGAGTTGTTGTACCCTTTGGGTTAGCTAAACCCCCATGGCTATACTCCTACTTTATTTTCTGTCATCACCGATGGTGAATTCATGTTCAGCATCTCTTATATGGGTCTTCATCATTCAAATGGATCATGAATCTCGCCATGGATCTCAACATAAGTCATATGACGAATGCTAATGCTGACCTTTCTCTTGGACTTAAACCTACGATAGACAATTCAACTGTACAACATTTGTTTGAAATGTTAACGCTAACCTTTCCTTTGGACTTAGCTGTAGGATAACTAGTTCAACTCTATAACATTTCACTCCATAACCACTTCTGAATCATAGACTCGTATATCAATTTTGAAGTGGTTTTCAATAAGTAATATATAAGTATACTTGTCAGATCCCAGACTCTTCAAAACTAAATCGACGAATTTCGATTAGCTCAATTTTGGTTCTTTCAGAAGTAAGAAAATGATATAAAGGAGTCCTCTGTTTGTGATCACGCATACATGCATTCTTAAAGCAAGAGAAGTTTCATACCAATGATTCCTCCCTAGGGAATCTCAGATTGTATGAAGATGTGAAGCTTTTATATACTTCCTAAGTTATTTTTGGTCAAGCTCGATAGTCGGCTATCAACTATCTAGTCATAAAATGATCGCATATGGAAATCAAGTCTTTTATACTTATCACATTTCCGACCATCTTAACTTACTCTACCCCTCGATCAAGAGTGAAGCCGATAGATTAGAGCACTGCTTGCTTCTAAGCCCTACTCAAACAACATTCTTAATTCTCACAAATAGAACAAGTCTGCTTTATTGACTTTTAATGCTCAGTATAAGATTAATAATTTTCATAAACAAGTAAACAAACAAAGCATGATTAAAGCACATAAGCAACTCTTGATACCCTTTTTAAAAATGACACACACACACTAGTTTATTTATAATGCTAATACACTTAATGAAATTCCAAAACAATTTCAAAGACAAAATGTTGCATAATTTTGTTAGTACATTAATAAAATATTTAACAAATTTTTCTAAAACAATATACATAAAAATAATTTTAAAATATTTATGAATATGTTTTAAATATCCATTTATAATATTACTTAAAAATAACTAAACTAGACATTTGTTAAAAACTTCTAAAAAGCACGTTTTACATTTACTAACCCCTCTTACTTGAATAATTCATAATTAATTATTATTAAAAATATATTAAAACTTCAAACCACTTTTAAAATACTTTAATATATTTTATTAAACATTACAAAAAATATTATAGAAAAATACTTTGTATAAATGTCATTTTATACCATTTAAAGTTTCAAATAGCAAACAATAGCATTTACAGAATGTTGTTAAAAGGGTCCAGAACTACTACAACAAATTAAATGTGCCACTGACAAGTGCAGTAGACCATGGACAAGAGCGGTTTTAGACATTAGAAAGTTTGGCCATTTTTCAATATGTTAACAATCGTTTTAAGATCCAGTTTTTTAAGTAGGTAATATACTCATATTATGTTGCAACCATGCCAGGAAACCTCTAGGAATATTTATACCAAATATTATAGAAAGCACCAAAACAAGGCATTTCAAAGTGCTTCTATAACGGTTTTTTACTGTAGAAATCATTCCATATTCAGTCCAAACCAACTACCATTCAATCAACCATATATAACAACCCTATTTTCTATAACGTATAAATAAATTAAATAAAATTGTTTAAACTTGATAATTAATCTTTTGAAAATAAATTTTAGTTATTTAAATTGTATTTAATAAAAAGATTTTGTTTAAATAATTGAAGTAGAAAACTATATTGAATTGGAATTTAAATGGAATGGAAATCATGCCCAAAGTAAATAAAAGCCCAAGCCTATTTCTAATCTATCCCTTTCTCACTTTCTCTAGATATTCCCTTTCTATTGTTTTCAAGACCGAGCTGCTTGAACCTCCCTTTTCTTTTAGTTCAAAACCCGAAACCCTAATTCCTAGTCCAGCAAAATCATAAACTAAGGATTTATATTAAAAAATCATGATGAAAACAAAACCGCATTGATGAAGGTGGGGAACTCGAAGACATGCGACATCAGCAGAGGTGTGATTGAGGCATGCATGGGCAACTGCCGAGAGGCGCAATGTGTGAGGCAATGAGCTGATGGACCGATGGAGATGTGGGAGGCAACTGTAGTAGTGCTGTGTTGACGACCTAGGCTTGTGTTGTTAGGAGCTGGTGACATGTGCGTTTTGATGGCTAGTGATGCCTCGGCTCAATGCTAGTGGATGTTGGCTGTGGTGCAGCAGCTGATGGTGGAGGCAGATTCACATGGGTAGCAATGATGGGATTTGGCAAAGACTAGTGCTATTTAGGGTAGTGACATTTTCTTTTCAAAAGTGGATATTTAACCAAATCAACCAAAATTTCTCCAAATACAAATAGTAAATTTTATCTACTATATACCATACTGGTTATCTAAAAAGGTGAGTTTAACTAACCGAAATTCCTATTGACGCCTTAGCGTTCTGGTTTGAACTAAAATTGGACGACGTTCGCTTTTGGCCCATTCGATTAAAATTCGATGAAACCAGTTTTATCGCACAACTATCACCATTACGAGTGTAAGGAAAAGACCATGCTCGATTAGACCTTGAACGAGAGAGATATACATTTTATAAGGTTTGATAATTAATTTATTTATAAATTAACTAATTACATAATCAACTTCTTGGTCTCCTAGATAATCCTTCTTCCATAATTTCTAATACCCCCATGTACACTGATATGCATGCTTTAATCATGCACCTCCACCCTCTCCTCTCTTTCTACACTCGATGAAAATAAAATCTGACAATACCGTCAAACTCCCCATCGCAATCTCCATCTCGTCGATACCACAACGACATGCATGCACCACCCTATACGAACTCGAACCGAGAGGTATATTCCCTGTTCTTAAATTATGCAACTCCAAAAGCAGGACCGCATCCTACCATAATCGGCCCGAAGATGCCCTATTACATGAGAAACTCGATGACAGCCTCTACAACGCCTAACTCCTCCCCTAGCTCATCAATACCCTAACCCTATTTTCTCTAATGCCCATGACCTTTACTACTGCACTTCCACATGCCATATCGAATGTCACAATACTAATACCAAATTATAGATCTCATCACAATAATTCAAAAGCTTCTTGTTTTAGGATTTTTAGTTGAGTATATTTTGATTTTTGAAATTTTCTCAAGCTTACTTCCTTTCTTTTTTGTTTTGAACTTACAAGGAAAAGTTGGATGTAATAGTGAAAAGAGAGAAAAGAAAGTGTGCGTGTTGAATTATTTTAAGTGTTGTGATATATTTATTTTGTAATTTTTGGCATCTCGCCGCACAAATTTTCATTCATGAATGAACCACAAATGCCAAAACAAAAATTCAGTCATGCTAAAAAATGAGACACGGTCTCTAAATAATAACAATATACATTTTTTAACTGATTCTGTAAAATCACAAAAACACTGTTGTTTGCTGAAAAATAGTTAAACGACAATTTAAATATTTTCTAAATTAAAAAATATGGAAAATCAAATAAATTAAATTAAAAATACGTTAATAAAAATCGAGTCGTTGTATTAAAAAAATTATTTACTATTTATTATTGAAAATAAATTTACAAAATGAATTGATCATTATTATTTATTAAGTAAAAGGAGTTAAGTAAGACAATTGAATCCATTTAATTAATACTTAATTCAAAATCTAGGTATGTTAAATCACTATTCAAATATTAAATTCAAAATTCAAATATTTAAATAATCCCTGCTTTTGAATTCAAGTTTTTAAAACATTAAAAACTAATTATTTTAATATTTTAAAATTAATTAAATGTTCAAAATCAAAGGACAAAATTCCAGTTTGTTATATTTTTCCCCTCTTAAAAGAATTTCATCCCTGAAATTCCCAAGATAAGAAAAATCTCCTCTCGCCCTCAAGCTTATAAAATTTGTTACCTAAAATGAGTCTCAAATTTTAAAAACCTCATAATTTACGGAAAATTTAGATAGCACCTCCTTCGCGCGGCTCGATCTGGAAAAAATACAACTCACCCCTACGAACCCAAATCAACAATAGAAAACAAAATCCCAAAAGTGGCCTTTTATATTTGGAGCATAAAATCAACAACAACAACAAAAATGTGTACCTATTAGTCGAGAAAACCAACTTCTACTCATCTAACCAAATCATTAAACTAGCCTTTACTTTCATGAACCTGTATCTCACTTACAAATGATATTGAACCATATAACTTGCATTATCTGACGTCAAAAGAATATAATCATATTAAATCCCATACAATGTACAAACACGATCCATATGCAATATTAAACCTAACCTCTTACTCGATCACACGAAAGAATTTCACTTCCTAACTACTATCACTCACCCGACCACACTTGTGTGGAATCTTATCTGATTCCTTGATTAGAAACCTCTGTTCCTCTTGCATAGTTATATATTATGATAAAAAAGTTTGGAATCAAATCAAAAATCTATATCAAGTGTTTGCCATCTAGATTCGAGTGAAAAATTCTTGTTAAGATCGATATAAATCACCTTGAAATCGTGTACTTGAATTTGGATCAAAACAACCATGCGGATAAAATGATTTACGTACGACTTATGTATTTATTCCATTAGTTTGCTTAATTATACGAAATATTCTTAATACACATTCATTTCAAATCTCCACTAATTACTTCAATAGCATATTTCATTTAATACTAAAATCTATTTATGAACCATTTCATAAACCATCAGTTAAGTTTATACACATCTTATAAACATAACTTATGTTAATCAACCACTTTAAGAAAAAACTTAAGTTCATATTCTTATAAACTACATCCAAATAGTATATATACAAATTTCAACTTGGTTTTACTTAACCAAGATATTCCACAAACATAAATCTTGATTAATTTCATATTATCTTCTCAAATTTATAAGTTATAAAACTATTTATCTTATATTTTTTGTCATAAATTCTTAGCTTCAATTTGTCCATTAACTCTGGAGTTTTCGATTGTCCAAAATCGCTTAAAATTCCATTTCATTTTAATAAATGAAAATTACTAAACAACACGTTATAATGAAATGCATAAACCAAACTAGCATAATGGATAGGATACATGAGTTCATATAATAACTGCAATAAAAAACTTCAGAATATAAACAGCCGATTTTTATTTCAAGACATTTATATAATAATAGTATACATATATCCTTTTGTACAATATATCATACGTTTATAATCTAAGGAAAACTTTGTTTTACCAAACAAAACTGTAGCAAATTACTCTGGCAGCAATCCATTACTTCGAAACTTGAAAATGAACGTCGATGATGCTGCATTCATCACCAGAATCACTTTCCAATGACTTACGTAAGTTCGGTGCTTTCCTATCTCTTTAAAAGTCCGTTTTGAGAATTTTCTATTCATGCATATTTCGAAATAATACTATTATTATTTTCCCAAACCTTTGATAAACAATTTTTCAAAAATATTGGGATTCAATTCTCAAATTCTCAGTTTAAATCCTTTTTATTTATTAACCTGGTTTATCTAATTTCACTTTCTTATTTACAATTATTTCACCAATGTATCTCTTTATTTAGATTATAATAAACAACCACTATTAAAATTAAATTTTAATCCAACATTATCATCGAATGTCTTATAGTCAAACTGTGAAACTTAATTCATGGAATATTCACATTTAATTCAACCAAAGTAATAAATGCTCCTAAACATCTGAGCACAAACAATCAATCAACAAACAATAGTCAAAGTTCCTAACTGGACGAACATGACAAATCAAAAGTATATGACAATAATTGAATATTACCATTTCCTTACAAATAACATTTCATAAATACTATATAATATTTCTAAAATTACTCTTTTATGTATAAAATATAATCTAGGTAAAATTATTTCATTTACCCAATTCCAAACAATACAATATCGATTTGCCTTTTTGAAGAGTTTAGAAAACTCCTATCGATATAATTGTTCCTTCTGTAGCGATCAGAATTCATAAACCACTCAACCGATAAGTCAACATGATACGAAACATTTTGTACCACTGATAAGAACGCACTCTTTTATATATACACTCAAACTCATCCTAGGGTATTTCTAACCCTATCTCTAATGTGTTCGCTCAACCTAAGCTCTGATACCACTTGTAGTGACCTGCCTTTTCAACTCTTAAAATTCGACATTGATACTTCCATGGTATTCACGTGTCAAGCATACAAATATCGGAGTGTGAGGAAGAAGAAAGAAAGACAAAACAGTCACATCATGATAGGTAATATGTAACAAATCTTTATAAAAGAAAAACTATAATATACATACATCAATCAGAGTTGACCAACTAATCACTAGCCTGGACAGTTGTAACAACACGTCCTCACAAATGCTAATAAATATTAACAACCAATGCAGCAAAAATAAAAATATACATGCATATATCTTGAAGGCATCCAGCTCATCTCCTGAAGCTATAAAGTATCCAATCTAAATCCATAAATATGCTCGGTCTAACCCGAGCATCATAAGAAAATAACGTCTGGATCAGTCTGCTAAACCAGCGCGAGGAACACACCTTAAATGGATTTTAATGTTATAAAACCTTTCAAAATAAAGGTATCTTGTAAGACCATGCCACATATAAATATGAATAGGTTTTTACCTTACGATAAACAAATCATTTGATAGGAAATCTTCTGATATTATAATAATGTTTAGGGTTTAACATAAATTTGGAATTATAGCCGAAGTTATTACATTAATTAAATTCCAACATAATAGGTATACAATTAAGTTTGAATGACACTTATTGGAGATTGGATTCCATCAATGAAATGGCACAGGAGTACCGCTTGTCATAGTACACCTCTAGATAAAATGTACCGAGGGCCTCGCATGGACCCTTGCATGGCAAGACCGACCTACCCTTTACTGGATAGTACCGAATATTTCATCAACCCAGTTACTTTGCAACCTTTTCGCGGGAGCTCTCATGCATAACTAAATCTATAAATAATAACATATAAAGGGTGATGGCATTACCCTAATGGGTGCAACTGACTTAGCCTTGTGGCATATCCCCTATTTTAGTCATTCTCGATTGATGAGGCTGGAGGCTACATTTTACCTTTTTAGAAAATCTTACTTGGAATGCTATTACTATCCTCCAAGCAATAATGCAATGCTAGTATTCATCCATATAAGTTGTTCACGACATGAACAAACCGAAGAAACTACTTCTACTACATCCATTTTGGAATCATCCTCAGGATTAGTAGCAAGCGGCCCTTGAACTTTAAAGACCTCTATCTTAGATCATCTTCAAGATATCTCTAATTTGAACACTTATGCCGGCTCGAAGTGGTTTCGGATAACTTACTTTTATCGGATCCCTGTCTCTCCGAACTAATAACGATAATTTAAGAACTGGCCAAACTTTGATAGTTGGTTATTTAACTATCAAATAAAGAAACAATTCACCTAGAGATTTAATTCCATAAGGAGAATAACACTGGTTAAGCACACTAGCAACCCTAAGCCTCTTAAATCAATCATCTCATTAATTAAAACCACTGAGTAAATGCTAATATGAAAAATCCTTTTACAAAGATATATTCACAGGTCTCCTCTACTCTTTCAATACTTGGGAAAATATCGATATACTTATCTTAACTGTATAAGTATATTCACAAACAATTTTGAGACGACCCGACTTTCCACTCCTGGAAAATCGCATCATCTTTAGGAAAGAAAGGGATAGAAAAGAGAAAAGAAAGAAGAGAAAGAAGAAAACAACACAAGAATCTCAACAGCGGAACGAATAAATTATATTAATAACATAAGTATTACATAGTATACATCAAATATCAGAGTACACAGACATATACAACACATACTAGACAGTTATAAACACCTGTCTAGTTATTACAACTCAATACATAACAGAAACACTCAGAGATACCAACACAGCGGAAAACTATATAACTATACGCAGAATCCTCCTGCTCCATTTGCTCCTCCACAATTCGTCAAAGCTAATCCTGAATCCTAACCTGAATTCTCTTGGCTACTCGTAAAAATTTGAGTACCCAAGAGTTATAGAAAAACAGAAATAACTCCGGGTCAGACATGGGTCTGGTGTGAGTAACAGGTTAAAGTTGCTTAACATTGTAAAACCTTTGAAAAGAAAAGGTATCACGTAAGACTTCCCACACATAAATATGGAAAAGTTTTTACCTTACGCTAACCAAAACATTTGATAGGAAATCCGATGATATTATAACAGTGTCTAGGGTTTTCAAGTAAATAAGAAATAGCCGAAATTGTTACATGATTAAATTCCAGCTACTAGCCACAAAAGTGGGTAATACAATCAAAACCGTTGGCACTTATTGGATTTTGGATTCCATCAATGGCTGGGCTACTGGGGTACCGTCCGTCACAGTACGTGGCCTAGATCACCATACCGAGGATTACTCCCTTCATCCCCTGCAACACAAAGCCGGACCCGTTCCTTACTGAACAGTTCCAAACAAGACAACCCCGCAGTTGTGATCAGCAACCGCACCACTAAGCCGAAAATAAAGGGACCTCTAGACAGGGATAAATCTTGCTCTCAAGTGGGGGCTACCCACGAAGCTTTGCTGCACCTCCCATGTTTTCCCGGTTGATGAGGCTTGAGGCTACGATTACCTTTATAGGACATCAAATCTTAGAATGCTCATCGTCCGCCTGACGATGTGTTGAAAGCATTCAATCCATACAAGTTCGTTCCGGGTTCGAACGAAACCGAAGGCATTATCTCGTTACGTATTGGAATCACCCTCAGAGTTAACGACAATAACCCTTGCACTCTGAATCACCATCTCGAATCTTTAAGTACTATTCCGTCAACTCATTACGGAATCACCCACAGAGTTATACTGACGTATAGCCCTTACACCTCGAGTCTTCACTCGCTCCATTTTGGGTTCACGACCTAACGTTATTTGGAATCGATGTGGTTTTCAGATTCCAAATATGGAAACCCAATCCCGGTCTCATCAAAAACCAAAGCGTGTCTTTTAAGGTCCAAGTTGTTTTAAAGTTTAAAACAATTCAATTCATTATCTAAATATACACGGATAGATAATTCACAACACAACAGATAATTAACATTATCATTATCAACAGATAATTCATATCATAATCAGATAATCCATATTATCATCCAAAAGCAACCAATGCATCCATATCACATACACTACTCATCTCATAACTGAGATTACAAACCATACCAGGCAATCAATTCCAATCATCAAACATAAGCAATGATCTAATGATCACACCATCCATAATTAATTTAAAATGAACTAAATTAATTACCTAAACTCTAATTAATTTAAAATAAATTAAATTAATTACTTCATCATCAAAATCCTGCTTATCTTAATCTTCAATTGATTACAAATCAATTTTATAAATCATCATCTCATATTCATTTCAATTAATCATTACTGATTAACCATCTCTAATTACAATTAGCATTTAATATTAATTATACCTTAATTAATCAATTCCAAATTACATCATTAATTAATTAATGATTCCTAATTACATTAATCAATCTCTAAATATAAATTAATTACATAAGTAATTAATTTCCAATTAATCCACATATATATATTAATCGCCTTTGATTAATAACCATTCAGTAATTAACTATTTTAATTACTCATCCCATCAATTAATTATTCTCAATTAATTATCTTCTTTAATCACTTGATTAATCTCAAAGTAATCCAAATTACTTCTATAATAATTATCTTTAATTACATTTAGTAATTATTAATTAATTACTTCCTTAAGTAATTACAAATTCATTAATTAAATAAGTAATTATCAATAATCCACAAATGTTTAAATTAATTAAACTTAATTAATCTAAACTAATCACCTTAATCAAATTAATTACACTAAGTAATTAATTCATTAATTACTTTCATTAAGTAATTAAAAATTAAACAATTGATTATTATTAATTAATGAGTATTGTAATGTTTTATATAACAATATTTGATTTAAATTAAAATTAAAGGAAAATTAAATTTGACACATGTAAAAAGAATGGACACATGTTAACTACCTATTTTAAATACTTAACACATGTTTAAATTATCTCCTAAATTACATAGACATGTATTTGTAAATGTCTTGTTATTTAATTAAGTGTTAATAAATGTTTTTGTTATTTAAATTAAGTGTTAAAGAAAATTAAACTTAATGAATGCATGTTCGTATTTAAAATTGTATTTTAAATTTCAAATTAAATTTACAAATCAAAATTATCAATCAACATTTAAAAAGAATTAACACAAACATTTTGTAACTTATTTTAATATTCAACCCTTAAGTCAAAGATGAATTTTAAACCAATTAAAACATTTTTCTTATATTAAAAATCATATAGTATTTTATTAAATATTTTAGAAAAACTTAAATTCAAAAATAAATCTCAATTCCTATTTTCAAAACATTAAAACTAATTTAACAACTTATCTATTTATAATATATACAAATACATATACATTATTAAATAGAAAACAATTTTATTAATAAATTCACAAATTAAATATTTAAATAAAGAAGATTATTAAATCAAATCAAATTTATTAACAAAATTTATCAATTCAATTTAAATTTAAACCCAGATTATTAAATTTAAATTGTCCAAAATTCTGGGATATTACAATCCTTCCCCCTTAAAAGAATTTCGTCCCCGAAATTTAAAACAAAGGTAATTTAATAATCCATTAACAGATTTTATTTTAAAACACAGCATATGTTAATCATATGCCAACAACCATAACAACCAATTCACAAAATCAGAACAAATCTAATTATCCAAAAGAATTTTGGATAAAACCTTCACGAGTTTCCCCGGTATATATATATCGGGATACTCGCTCTATAGAATCCAAATAATCAATACTACTAAGCTATAGAGCTCCAACAACAATTCTATACAGAATATCAGACTACAGACGAGTCTGACTCAACAACCAATCCATCCTAAACTGCTGGTTTTACAACCAGAAATATCAAACACGTACTCCCTCAGAGATACGTGAAAACACTCTGAATCCCAGTTATCCAAACTGGCAATTCAACTCTAGAAAACCAAACACTCATCTAACCCAAAACACAGAAGAAACTAAAACACTTCGGAGATAGCTTCCCAAACTAATAGCTCCTTGGATCAGAGAAAAACTTATCCCAAACAAATCTCCGATTCCAGAATCCAAATTCTCTGCCTCTTATCCATAAAAAACTCTTCGGACGATCCTGGGCTACAAACATCCATTCTGATCATCTTAACTCTTGCTGATTCCACTAGAAACAGACAGAATCAAAACAATCCAATGATCTCCTCAAGATCACTCAAAAACCAAGAACACACACCCTGCTTCTCAACAACAGAAGACAGAACAAACTTCTTCTTATCCGGAAAAGAAAACAGAAACATCCCCAAACTGCTTCCGCTGCACAACTCTGATCCAAAACAGAAGAAAATGATGAAGAAGAGCACAAACACCGACTAGACAACCCAACACATAAATATGGTTCCACATATCCATAAAGAAACTCAGATGTTCCTCCCAAACCTGAGTTGCTTCACCAACTTCTATCTCAAGGAACCATCCATCTATTAACTAAACCACCAGTTCCATTCCTGAAAAGAAAACTCGATCTCCAGATGCAGACAAACTCTGACTTCCAGAAGACATCCAGACAATCTCCAACAATCCAGAAGAACATACTATCGCAAGTCACTTTTGCGATCAACTCAGCCTAAATCCAAAGGAAACTGCTCTCTCTCAACCAAATAGAACAGCTTATGCTGGCTTAGCCAACTCACCAGAGAAAAGATCCACTCTGCTGCTTCTAAACTTCATTTCAGAAAAACTACTCAGCCAGAAGGCTCCTTACCAACTCAGAACATCTGCTAAACCCAGCTACATCACCGAGCAGACTCACTTCATACTCTTGTTCCAAAGAAACATCTTCGGAAATATCCATATTCACTGCATCTCATCACGCAGCTACTATTTCCTGAGATATCAAAATATCATCACTCACTAGTTTCAGCCTTACCGACAAATCCAACTCAATTCAGCACTTCAAAGATGAACTCCGAACCTTTATAGGTTTCCTTCAAAGATCGATGAAGACCTTACACCAAACAAAACTCACTCGAGACGGTATTAGGTCTACAGTCTCGACAAATACACTTCCAACCTCATCCATCAAACTCCAACCAATGGTAGTCGTGTTACACACACTTCTACCTCATCTACCTTTATAACTTATATTGGAAAATCCTGAACAGGTAAACCAACAAATAGGTAGAACCAAATATATATATATATATATATATATATATATATATATATAATAAAAATACAAATACGCTCTCTCAAGATAGACACCACTACAGAGACTAGGTATTCACTCAACCTAATGCTCTGATACCAAGTGAGACGACCCGACTTTCCACTCCCGGAAAATCGCATCATCTTTAAGAAAGAAAGGGATAGAAAAGAGAAGAGAAAGAAGAGAAAGAAGAAAACAACACAAGAATCTCAACAGCAGAATGAATAAATTATATTAATAACATAAGTATTACATAGTATACATCAAATATCAGAGTACACAGACATATACAACACATACTAGACGGTTATAAACACCTGTCTAGTTATTACAACTCAATACATAACAGAAACACTCAGAGATACCAACACAGCGGAAAACTATATAACTATACGCAGAAGCCTCCTGCTCCATTTGCTCCTCCACAATTCTTCAAAGCTAATCCTGAATCCCAACCTGAATTCTCTTGGCTACTCGTAAAAATTTGAGTACCCAAGAGTTATAGAAAAACAGAAATAACTCCGGGTCAGACATGGGTCTGGTGTGAGTAACAGGTTAAAGTTGCTTAACTTTGTAAAACCTTTGAAAAGAAAAGGTGTCACGTAAGACTTCCCACACATAAACATGGAAAGGTTTTTACCTTACGCTAACCAAAACATTTGATAGGAAATCCGATGATATTATAATAGTGTCTAGGGTTTTCAAGTAAATAAGAAATAGCCGAAATTGTTACATGATTAAATTCCAGCTACTAGCCACAAAAGTGGGTAATACAATCAAAACCGTTGGCACTTACTGGATTTTGGATTCCATCAATGGCTGGGCTATGGGGTACCGCCCGTCACAGTACGTGGCCTAGATCACCGTACCGAGGATTACTCCCTTCATCCCCTGCAACACAAAGCCGGACCCGTTCCTTACTGAACAGTTCCAAACAAGACAACCCCGCAGTTGCGATCAGCAACCGCACCACTAAGCCGAAAATAAAGGGACCTCTAGACAGGGATAAATCTTGCTCTCAAGTGGGGGCTACCCACGAAGCTTTGCTGCACCTCCCCTGTTTTAGCCATTCCCGGTTGATGAGGCTTGAGGCTACGATTACCTTTATAGGACATCAAATCTTAGAATGCTCATCGTCCGTCTGACGATGTGTTGAAAGCATTCAATCCATACAAGTTCGTTCCGGGTTCGAACGAAACCGAAGGCATTATCTCGTTACGTATTGGAATCACC
Organism: Allium cepa; assembly: GCA_030765085.1. Lineage (NCBI taxonomy): Eukaryota > Viridiplantae > Streptophyta > Magnoliopsida > Asparagales > Amaryllidaceae > Allium > Allium cepa. Next base: position 140,948,430 of record CM060931.1, on the reverse strand, counting down.
CTTAGAGTTAACGACAATAACCCTTGCACTCTGAATCACCATCTCGAATCTATAAGTACTATTCCGTCAACTCATTACGGAATCACCCACAGAGTTATACTGACATATAGCCCTTACACCTCGAGTCTTCACTCGCTCCATTTTGGGTTCACGACCTAACGTTATTTGGAATCGATGTGGTTTTCGGATTCCAAATATGGAAACCCGATCCCGGTCTCATCAAAAACCAAAGCATGTCTTTTAAGGTCCAAGTTGTTTTAAAGTTTAAAACAATTCAATTCATTATCTAAATATACACGGATAGATAATTCACAACACAACAGATAATTAACATTATCATTATCAATAGATAATTCATATCATAATCAGATAATCCATATTATCATCCAAAAGCAACCAATGCATCCATATCACATACACTACTCATCTCATAACTAAGATTACAAACCATACCAGGCAATCAATTCCAATCATCAAACATAAGCAATGATCTAATGATCACACCATCCATAATTAATTTAAAATGAACTAAATTAATTACCTAAACTCTAATTAATTTAAAATAAATTAAATTAATTACTTCATCATCAAAATCCTGCTTATCTTAATCTTTAATTGATTACAAATCAATTTTATAAATCATCATCTCATATTCATTTCAATTAATCATTACTGATTAACCATCTCTAATTACAATTAGCATTTAATATTAATTATACCTTAATTAATCAATTCCAAATTACATCATTAATTAATTAATGATTCCTAATTACATTAATCAATCTCTAAATATAAATTAATTACATAAGTAATTAATTTCCAATTAATCCACATATATATATTAATCGCCTTTGATTAATAACCATTCAGTAATTAACTATTTTAATTACTCATCCCATCAATTAATTATTCTCAATTAATTATCTTCTTTAATCACTTGATTAATCTCAAAGTAATCCAAATTACTTCTATAATAATTATCTTTAATTACATTTAGTAATTATTAATTAATTACTTCCATAAGTAATTACAAATTCATTAATTACATAAGTAATTATCAATAATCCACAAATGTTTAAATTAATTAAACTTAATTAATCTAAACTAATCACCTTAATCAAATTAATTACGCTAAGTAATTAATTCGTTAATTACTTTCATTAAGTAATTAAAAATTAAACAATTGATTATTATTAATTAAGTAATCTAATTAATTATTTAAAATTAATCACATTAATTAATTGTTAAATAATCTTAAGTTAATGACCTTCATTAACATTTCTTAATTACATAATTAAGAATTAACTTCAATTAATCATTATTAATTATCAATTAATTAATATTTAATTATCATTTAATTAATCTCTAATTATTAATTAATTAAGTGTTAATTAAAGTCTTAATTAACATTAATCACTTGATTAAATAAATCTTAATCATTAATTAAAATTTAATTAACCATCCTTAATTATAGATTAATTAACCTTAATTAATTAATCTCAAATCATAATTAATTAACTTAAAAATTATTAATTACCTAATTAATCATCCACATTAATAATTAATTAAATAATTAATATTCCATTTAAATTAATTAAATAATTTAAATGAAACCAATTTCTTAAGTTCAAATTCAAGAAACATTCTTCTTCAATAAAGTATTTTAAACACTTTATTTCAAAACAAAATTCAAATTTAAAAATTTCTTTTTAAATTCAAACTGAAACACAATTTAAATTTTCATTCTAGATTCAAACTTAAAATTTAAAACTTTATTCACATCTCCATCTTCATTTTCAAATTCAAATTATTTAAACTTCCTAAAGTAGTCAAAACAAATTTAAATTTAAAAACTTATTTAATTTTAAAAACTGACATTAAAGTCAAATCTTAGGTTTGAAAACTAAATTTGAATTTAGTTTAAACATTATTTCATACATTAAAACTTATGGTTTAAAATTCAAAACAATGTTCTTTTATACTTTAAAAGTTTAGAATTTAAATTAAAATTCCAGAATTAAATTCAACTCAGGTTCATCTATTTCAAATTTCAGTTTCCAGATTTAAATTTTAAATTTCAGTTGCTATTTAAAAAAATTCTTTTAAATTAAAACAGAAAACAGTTTTCTGTTTTTGGTTTAATCATCTTACATTTTTGAATTCAAACATGTTTCAAAAACCAATATTTAAATTACTGAATTCATAATTAAAGTTTCAGGTTTAAATACTCCAGTTTGCACTTCATCTTATAATTTGAAATTTTACATTAAAATTTTAAAACAGAACACAGTTTCTGATTTTAGTTTAAAACCAACTTGAATTTAAAAGCATTTTAAATTTAATTCAAAGATCTAAAGTTTGAAACTTATTGAATTAAAATTAAATACTAGATTCAAACTTCTTTCCAGATTTTATTTGCATTTTCTTTTTACATCAATTTGTAAAACCTGGAAAAACAGTTTCTGTTAAAACCTGAAACTAAGTTTGAACCCGAGCATCACATAATTTACTTCGAGTAAATCACTCCCTAACTTCGAGTTCCAACCCTATTTACCCCGAGACAGACACGAGATAATAACCCTGCAACCAAAACTACACCACCATCTTCACTTACATGCACAACACTCCTGTGCATCCACTTCCCAACTCCGACATCACTGGCGATCATCCATGACCATCCACTATCGACCCAAAATCCCTACATCAGCCTCCAACCCTCAAAACTCCCCGAATTCAACTTGAATTTGAATTCAAGTTTTAAACAAAAACCTGGAACAGCCTCCTCCTATCAGTGCCTAGCCTGTCAACGGCAAGCTCACCCAACTCCGGCCATTATTTCACTCCAAACTCCATCGATGACTCCATCATCCCTTCATCTACCAATCCCCTAAATATCTCAGAACTCGATCCAGTTATGAACCCATAGCACTAAAATTCTTAAACCCAGAAAAAAAACTAGGGTTCATACTGAAATCCCCAAATTACAACACCAAAGTTTAATTGTAATCCACTTTAGAATTTTTCCTATAATCATAGATGGCTACTCTATCCTAAGAATCAAATCCATCCAGATCCAATGCAATTTTCAACTCTGCTCAACCAAATTGTAAAATACAGTAATCCCAAATCTGCATTTATTTTACAGCCCTATAAATTATCATTTTACTTTTAAAAATCCTATTTTTGCATGATGGTTTGATATACAAACCTGAATCATTTTTTTATAATGTTTGGATTTTCACCATAAAAAATTTCTTGCTTTGTTATATTTACTTCAGGTAAAACAGAATTTTATCTATAACTTATCCTATACTAAACAAGCTTCATTCAGAATTGAAATCATATCAGCAAACATCCCAAAAGAAAATATTTCTAGAATCAATCAAGAGTAGGAATTTGAGGAACAGCAAGACACAGTAAATGGCATATACACATAAATATTTTCACATGTGTATATGTTCACTGAAAATTCAAATCTTAATTTCATTCTTATTTAAAAGCAAGAAAACAATATTTACCTATTAATAAATTTTATAAATTAGAGTTACTCACCTGTGCTTGAAAAATGCAGAGCACAAACTCAATTTGCAATTTCCAGATTGAAGAAACAAAATGCAGACATCTTTCTTGCTTGAAGTTGTTGCATGCAGGTTGATTGCTTGAATGAAATGCAGGCTTCAACTTGTTTAAAATTGAAATGCAGGAATCATTTGAAGTTGCAGTTCAATCCCAAGTTGTTTCTTGAAAACATGCAGGCTTGTTTTGGAGGATGCAGACACTAGAAAAATGCAGGTGCTTGATTTATTTCCCAGATTTTAAAGAAAGATGAATGCAGGCTTGCATGATTGTTTACAGGGATTGATATGCAATTTGAAAGTGAGGAGTTTGATTTTTAAAATCTGAAATGTTACAGATTTTACTTTCATTTTATTGAAGGAGGAAATGTTTCTTTGTTAAGAATTGAAAAAAATGAGAAAGAATGAAGGAATGAGTATTGTAATGTTTTATATAACAATATTTGATTTAAATTAAAATTAAAGGAAAACAAAATTTGACACATGTAAAAAGAATGGACACATGTTAACTACCTATTTTAAATACTTAACACATGTTTAAATTATCTCCTAAATTACATAGACATGTATTTGTAAATGTCTTGTTATTTAATTAAGTGTTAATAAATGTTTTTGTTATTTAAATTAAGTGTTAAAGAAAATTAAACTTAATGAATGCATGTTCGTATTTAAAATTGTATTTTAAATTTCAAATTAAATTTACAAATCAAAATTATCAATCAACATTTAAAAAGAATTAACACAAACATTTTGTAACTTATTTTAATATTCAACCCTTAAGTCAAAGATGAATTTTAAACCAATTAAAATATTTTTCTTATATTAAAAATCATATAGTATTTTATTAAATATTTTTGAAAAACTTAAATTCAAAAATAAATCTCAATTCCTATTTTCAAAACATTAAAACTAATTTAACAACTTATCTATTTATAATATATACAAATACATATACATTATTAAATAGAAAACAATTTTATTAATAAATTCACAAATTAAATATTTAAATAAAGAAGATTATTAAATCAAATCAAATTTATTAACAAAATTTATCAATTCAATTTAAATTTAAACCAAGATTATTAAATTTAAATTGTCCAAAATTCCAGATTATTAAATTTAGACACTGATAAAAATAAATCCAAACATGTAACGCCCTGCTCGGCAAACTTATCCAGATGCAACGATGTTACATCTAATAGATGGTGCTAATAGAATAGTATCACAAAATAACAAAGGTATTTCAGAATATAAAATCAATTAGAGAACATGATTTTTAGCGGGAGAGTTATTATACATTTACATCATCGTACAACATGTTTACATAAGATCCAAGAGTCTAATCATCACATTCTTATACGTATGAGTACATGAAAGAGATAATATACATAATATAAGTCTTCACTTCAACGCATCCATCTAACTTCTAGGGTCGAACCACTAACCATCTAAACCTAAAAATTTTAAGTGTAGCATCATGAGCAACACCAACCCAGGGAGATAGCTAATATTTAAGCTAATTTTCAAGTCATGTCCTAATAGGTTGTATTAACAGGGTTTTCATATTATAGTTTCATTATAAATCACTTCTTTGGAGATTCTACCAATCCAAAGTTCAAAGTAATATTCAAGGAAGACTTTGAAATATTAAATTAAACAAGTTTGTAATAGAAATTTTAAAATAAACTTCTTTCAACCAAAACCAAGATTTATCTAAATATTCAATCATGAATCTAAACCACACCCTCGATTTGGATTAGATCCTAGGATATCTTATCCTATTGCGGCTGTCATCCCATCGCTGAGTAGGGACGTACTCTACTTGGATCGATACCAACACAGAGTAATAGCGCACAACCCAAGATCTATTGTCCTATACCGCATCCCCGAAGTAATTATCATTGAGGAAATGTTACCAAAAGTAACTTAAAATATCTTTCCAAACTCAAATATGCCTAGGTTTAAGACAAACCCCAAACCTCTTTAGGAATATTCTGGTATATGTTAGAAAAGATCTTAAAATTATTGAAGTGAATAGTTAAGTTAATAGTCACTTAAAACTGTTTTAAAGTCCCAAATAGAAAGATAACTTTTCAGAAATTACTATGAAAATTTTCTACGTTGGTAAGAGTGTTAAAATAAAAAATGCAGCAGATTATAAAGCGTATGGAAATTTTTATAGTAGTTCATAATGGTTTTAGACTCAAAACAGCTACTACGGCATTTTTGGTGTGTATAGAAAGTTCTGGGCATGTTAGGTCACTTTATAAACAATTAAAAGAAAAGGTAGCGTTTTGGATGTGCTATGAAAAATTTTGTCAAGTAAAACACTAAAGATTATGCTTTAGATTTGAAATAGTTAGTTGCAAATCGGTAGTTTTTCTAATTTCAGGTTTAAAATTTTAAACAGTTTATAGTAGCATTCCGTAAACGCTATCTAAAGTTTTTTAAAAACTAAATTGTTGCTGGACTGAATCGTTGCAAATTCTAGCCATAAATTACACTTCAAATTTAGTAACAGTTAAAAGTTGCAGTTTTCAGAAGTGTTACTAATTTTTGAAATTCAGATTTTTGACCAGTTTTTTTCGCAAAATGTTTGATTCGATTTCTCTATGATAAATGTAGATTTTAACTCCAAATTTTCTTCAGTAGGTAACTTACTTTGTCTACTTAATTACCATCAGTATAATTATAAAAATTCAAAAAAGTAAGGAAGTTTCTTAAAAATACACTAGTTCATTTCGGGCTGAGATTAATCCCGACTTTGCACCCTGATTTCAGTTATATATATTTAAAAATTTAGATAAGTGATAAACTTGAAAGTTATAGGTCTGTGAGTAGCTTTCCAAAACATTAAAAAAAGCAAAATTTCATTAAGAATTGTGGAACTTATAGTTGATTTCCTGAACCCCATTTTGACAGATCCGAGCCACTATCATTCATTCTTAATAGTTACCTCATCTCTTCATAGAATAACATGAATACATAGATTTAAATAGTTTTTCTCACCTTAAAATTGTAGCTTTGACGTGTATTATATTTCCTTGGCTTTCTCCAAGCGTCTCTTATTTATCTCACTTTTGTTTTAGTTTATGAAAGCATGGAAAACCAATGAAGATATCCATCCTATTTATAGCATTTCTTAAGTCTAATTTTGTCATTTTACTTTAGAAACTTGTCCACCTTATCTCTATGCAAGTCTTAGGATGTTGACACATGCCGCATTAATTGTCTTAAGATGGTTCTACATATGCACACGTAATAGGTATATGTGTCATTATTTCCTTTAATCTAATGACACATTTATGTTCCATTTGATGCCATTTGTCTTCACCATCTTATGCCATCTAACCTATACATATTTATGAATATAAATGTATATTTACATATAACATTTGTTTTGTTTCTAATGTTTATGTGTGTGTGTATTATACAAATATACTAAAATGTTTGAATCGGATTGAGATTTTGTAGACACTAAATAGTTTATGAAGTATATTTATAATTTCTAAAAACTTTTCATACCCGATATTTTAGATAGGCTGTTTCATTCCACCACCCTTAGAAAAAGATTTCATCCTCGAAATCTAAGTTCAAATAATTATGGATATTCCTATGGACTTCTGACTCAACATCCATGATGCTTCGTCCTCATTGTGATGGTTCCATTGTACTTTTACTAAGGGAATTTCTTTTATTCTTAACTTCTTAACATTTCTGTTAAGAATGCGAATAGGTCTACCAATGTACTCGGTTCCCTTTTTAACTTCAATGCTGCTTAAATATATCACATGAAATGGATAAGAAATATATTTTCATAGCATTGATATATGAAATACATTATGAATATTTGATAATTTCTCGAGTAAATCTAGTTGACATGCAACTTTACCAGTTTTCATGGTAATACGAAATGGTCTGATAAATCTTGATCATAATTTCGCCTTCTTCTTTCCAAAATCACATTACTCCTTGTACTGGAGAAACTTTAAGAAGAACTCGATCCCCTACTTTGAATTTTGAATCCTTTCTTCTATGATCTGCATAACTCTTTTGCCTACATTGTGCTGCTTGCAATCTTTCCCTTTAGATAGAAATCTTTTTTGTTGTTTATTTTACTAGATCTGGACCGAGAAGTTCACGATCTCCAACTTTTACCCAACATACCGGCGAACGACAAGGTCTTCTTTACAAAGCTTCATATGGGGCCATACCAATACTTGCATGGTAACTATTGTTATACGCAAATTCTATTAATGGTATGTGAGTTTCCCATGTGGTTTCAAATTCCATTATACAAGGTCTTAAAATATCTTTTATGACTCGGTTCACCCTTTAAGTTTGTCCGTCGGTTTGAGGATGAAAGGTTGTACTCAGGTTTAGTGATGTACCTAATGCTTTTTGATGACTTTTCCAACATCTTAAAGTGAATTGTGAGTCTCTATTGAAACAATGGCAACTGGTATGCCATGTAGTCGAACAATTTCTTTCAAATAGAGTCTACTTAGTTTCTCCATTTAGTAGGTCATGTCGTAAGGTATGAAATGTGCCAACTTTGTTAAGCAATCCACTACTACCCATATTGCATCATGACCCTATTTTTTCATTGGTAATCCAATGATAAAATCCATCATTATATGCTTCAATTTCTATTCAGCGATGGGAAGAGGTTGTAGAAGTCCTGTTGGTTGTTGCTGCTCAGTTTTAATTTGTTGGCATGTAAAACATTTTGCCATAAATTCAGCGATATCCTTCTTCATTCCATTTCACCAAAATTAATGCTTAAGATCCTTAAACATTTTTGTGCTTCCCGAGTGCACTTTAAGCCTTGAGCGATATGCTTCACTTAGAATCTCATTTTTCAATTCAGTTTGATTTGGAACACAAAGTCGATTTTTGAATCTATAACCTCCAACTTTACCAATGTTCCAATCTGCAGGTTCCTTGTCCTTTGTCTTCGTAAATAATTCCTTTAACTCCTTATCTTCCTCTTGGGATTGTAACATTCTACTTACTAGAGTTGGCTTAATAAAAAGGTTACATAAAAGGGCTACTTTTTTCATCTTTGTTCCACTAATCATCCTTGTGCAAGCGTTCCTTGACTAGGGTCTCTATATCTCTCCATTCTCTTATCATTAAATTGGCCACTATGCCATAGGGTTTTTGGTTTAATGCATCTGCAACTAAATTTTCCTTCCCTGGATGATAACGCAATGTAAAGTCGTAATCTTTTAGAAATTCTAACCATCACCTTTGTCTCATATTTAATTCTTTTTGGAAAAACAAATATTTTAAACTCTTATGGTCTGAGTAAATATGTAATTGTTTCCCATAAAGATAATGCCTCTAAATTTTTAAGGCAAATACGGTTGCAGCCAATTCTAAGTCATGAGTTGGATAATTGACTACATCTGGCTTTAGTTGACGAGAGCCATATGCAATAACTTTGACCTCCTGCATTAGTATGCATCCTAATCATTATCCACATGCATCAGAATATACTTTATACGGGACTCTGCTCCTTGGCAAGGACAGAATTGGTGCCTCAATCAACGTTTTATTTAGGGTTTTAAATGCTGTTTCACATTTTTCATTCCAAAAAACTTGGTTTCCTTACGAGTTAACTTCGTTAGTGGAGATGCTATCTCTGAAATATCCTAAATAAATGGTCAATAGTAACCAGCTAATACTAGAAAACTTCGAACTTCTTATGGTGTTGTTAGAGGGTTCCTTTTCAATGCTGCCTCAACTTTTGATGGGTCCACACTTATCCCATTCTTTGAGACGTGTCTAAGAAATTTCACTTCCTTCAACCAGAATTCGCATTTACTTAGTTTTGCATATAGTTAATGTTCCTTTAATGTTTGGAGACACAAAGGCAAATGGTGTTCATGTTCCTCCTTTGTCTTAGAGTATATTAGGATATCATCAATAAACACAATGACAAATCGGTCAAGATATAGGCGAAACGCACGACTCATCAAATCCATGAATCCTGCCGGAGCATTGGTAAGGCCAAAAGGCATCACCAAGGATTCATAGTGTATGTACCATGTTTGGAATGTTTTCTTTCGAATGTCTTCCTTTTTTATTCTTAATTGATGATACCCAAATCTTAAGTCAATTTTTGAAAATACTATAGCTCCATCGTGCTGATCAAATAAATCATTGATTTGAGGTAATGGATATTTGTTCCTAATTGTTACCTTATTAAGCTCTCGTTAATCTACGCACAAGAAAAATGCTCCATTATGTTTCTTGAGAAATAGCATTGGCACTCCCCAAGGGGATTTACTAGGTCTAGTTAATCATTTATCCTCTGTCTCCTTAATTTATTTCTTTAATTCTTGATTTTTCATAGGAGATATATGATAAGCTGCTTTAGAAATAGGAGTGGTACTAGGGATTAAGTCGATACAAAAATTAGTTTCTCTTTTTGGTAGTAATCCTTCTACTTCTTGAGAAACTTCTTTAAATTCCTTTACTACGGGGATTATTCTAGCAGTTGACCCTTATCCCCAATATTGATATAAGCTATATATCAAGATATAAAAGCAGCTTCAAATTTATCACATGAGTAAACAAAGGTATCATGTTCTTGAATTATAAAAATTATGGTCTTGTCATGGCAATTCCAGATGGATCGTTACTTGGAAAGCCAATCCATCCCAAGGATGATATCAAAATATTCCATTGGGAAGACAATTAGATTAGCCATCATATCCTTAACCCTAAATTTAAGGATACAGTTTCTACACATACTCTTAAGTTTGGTATTTCCTCCTACTAAATTGTCTACTACCAAAGGGCTCGGTAGGTTCTCAATGGGTAATCCTAACTTAGTGGCAAACATTTCTGATATAAGAGAATGCGCAGCACCAGTATCGAATAAAATTTTAGCTTAAAAGTCAAAACAAAGTATAGTACCTTCCACTTGAGCTTGTTCAGAAACTACAGCGTATACTCTTCCTCGATTTCCTTATTGCATCCTATTTTCCTTCTTTGGCTTCTTGCAACTTCGACTAATGTGCCCAGGTTCATTACAATTGTAACACACCATGCCTTTGTATAGTTTAGGGTAATATATGTATCATTACACTGGTAACACCTCCTAATTTTTTCATTTCCTTTTCTTGTCCTACTGATCCTTTACTTTCAATATTTGCTTCTTACTTTTCCAATCTGGTTTCTTTTGATTGCCAGAAAATTTATTTGGTTTCCTTTTATTTGAAGTCTTTACTTCTTGCTGAAACTCAATATAGTCTTCTTCCAGATTTAAAGCTTCAGTAACTATCGTCTCATAAGTCTTACGTCGATCACCAATAACATGTCTTCTTATTGGACGAATTAATCCCTTTGCAAATCTTCTAGCTCATCTTTCAGGTGTATCGATCAAATGGCTTTCGAATCGGTATAATGCTTCAAACTTATTTTGGTATTGAGCTACCGTCATACCTTCTTGGGTAAGATTTTGGAATTTAGTTTCCATTTTCTTTCTTTCATTTTTGAGAAATACTTATCCAAGAATTTTTCCTTAAATTCTTCTCAGGTCATCCGCTCTATCTCTTCTGGACTAGTTGTTTTTCGATTGAGCTACCACCAATTTTGAGCTTCTTCTGATAGTTGAAAGACTGCCAACTTCCTTTTGTCGACTTCAGTACATTCCAAAACTTCAAATATATCTTCCAAATGTGGGACCCATTGTTCTGCTTCAATATGATTAGCGTCTTTAATAAATTTTTCTGGTTTCAAACTTTTAAAACGGCTCAAAATACTGATGGTTGAAGACGTTGAAGAAACATGCTCCATTTGCTTGATAAAAAATGCGAACAACTCCATAGCATTTGTTTGTGTGGAGGATTGAGCCTCTTGACTTTGATTTGTTGAGTTATTTTGATTTGTCATGAACTTTAAAAATATTCTGGTTATGGTCATGAATGAAAATTAAATATATCTTCAGTTATAAAGGATATTTAATGACATACTCAAGTCATGTATAGACAAACATGATATTTTACTTATAACTCTTATTTACAAACAAAATTTGGGTGTTAATTCACAACCTCCCCAAAAATATAGATTACTATATATACTACTTAATCTATTAATTAATATTTAACTTATTAGTTTGTTTATTTTTCCTGGTCTATCACTATCCATTCATTCGATGGAAAATGACCTTTCTTATCATACACTTCACGAGGAGGTCCAATAATTTCTTGAGAGTAATCATTAGATACAACTGACTTAGACTCCTCTTCATCATGCTGCTCCACTATCTTAGTTGGGAACCTTCTACATTTCTCATTCTCTACTTGTGGCGGAAGTGCTCCTTTTTGCCTTAAAAATTCTAAAGCTTCTCTATAGTTAGTCCTTTCTGCCATTTTTATTATCATCTCTAATTGCTTCTTTTTCAAATGTAAACGTTAGAGAACAAGGTCCCTCTTTAAAACTTCTTCATAATCATTTGCCCTATTATAAACTTCATGCATCTCATCAAGGATAATTCTCTTTGCTCCTCTCTTAAGTACTTGCTTTTCCATCGTGGGACTTGCAACAATTAATCGTTCGTTCAGTACAGTAGTCACTTAACACCACTTCATGAATCTCCCATATACCAAGTTTGGTTACTTGCCATAATTTATATAATTTATAACCGTAAATAGTTATAAAATGTCAATGAAATGTATAAGCTTCCTATTTCGATAAATTAAATTGTGATAATATAAAGTTTTCTAAAAGCACCCCTTAAACCTAAGCTTTGATATCACTAACTGTAACACCCAGCTCGGTAAACTTATCCAGAGGCGACGATGTTAATCTAATAGATGGTGCTATTAGAATAGTATCAGCAATTAACAAAGGTATGTCCGAATACAAAATCATTTAGAGAATATGATTTTTAGCGGAATAGTTGTTATATATTTACTTCATCATATAACATGATTACATAAGATCCAAGAGTCTAACCATCACATTCTTATACACCTGAGTTCTTAAAAGAGATAATATACATAATATAAGTTTTCACTTCAATGCATCCATCTAACTTCTAGGGTTGATCCACTAACCACCTAAACCTGAAATGTTTAAGTGTAGCATCATGAACAACACAGACCCAGTTAGATGGCTATTTAAGCTAGTTTTATAGTCATGTCATAATGGGTTGTATAACAGGGTTTTCATATTATAGTTTCATTATAAATTACTTCTTTGGAGATTCTACCAATCCAAAGTTCAAAGTAATATTCAAGGAAGACTTCGAAATATTAAACTAAACGAGTTTGTAATAGAAATTTTAAAATAAACTCCTGTCAACCAAAACCAAGATTTATCAAAAAATTCAATCATGAATCTAAACCACATCCTCGATTTGGATTAGATCATAGGATGTCTTATCCTATGCGGCCAACATCCCGTCACTAAGTAGGGACGTACTCTACTTAGCACGATATCAACACAAAGTATTAGTGCACTAGCCAAGATCGATTGTCTTATACCGCATCCTCGAATAATTATCATAAAGGAAATGTTTCCAAAAGTAACTTAAAATATTTTTCCAAACTCATATATGTATGGGTTTAAGACAAACTTCTTTAGGAATATTCTGATATATGTTAGAAAAGATTTTAAAATTATTGAAGTGAATAGTTAAGTTATAGTCGTTTAAAACTATTTTAAAGTCCCAAACATAAATGACAATGTTTTAGAAATTGCTATAAAAAGTTTCTACATCAATTATAGTGTTAAAATAAAAACTACAGCAGTTTATAAAGCATTTTGGAAAATTCTGTAGTAGTTCACAATTGTTTTAGACTCAGAACAGCTACTGCAGAGTGTTTAGTGTGCTATGGAAAGTTCTGGGCAAGTCAGATCACTTTATAAACAAATAAATGAAAAGACAGCATTTTGGACGTGCTATGAAAAGTTTTGGTCAAGTTAAACACTAAAGTTTATGTTTTAGATTTGAAACAAATATGAGGCATTGTAAATCAGGAGTTTTGCTAATTTCAGGTTTAAACTTTAAATAGTATACAATAGAATTCCCAAAACGTTTTGATTCATTTCAAAATATATAATGGCTACAGGCGATTAGTTCCAACTTCCCCTGTTTCGCTCCGGCCCTCTTCCACTTTCCCCCCCCCCCCCTTCGCTGCCGCTCTTTTCTCACCTCCACCCCGTTTCTTATGTCCAATTCTCCTCCGTCACCTATCCCCCAAACTTCTTCGACTCGATCTGGCCGGTTATACAAGCCGCAATTCCATATGTCTGTTCGCCCCCTGCCCTCCTCTCATCAACCGAGTTTCCTCCACTGCTTTCATCACCAGTTCGCCCTTGTGCTATCGTTGAGAATGAGTCAATGTGTGCTGTCCTACCTTCCGTGCTACGACCAAATGTGAGTGCGCAGTGCCCTAGTCATCAGATACATGGGAGTTGTGTTGAGGGAAAGATTTCCTTGTTGAATGATCTCGGTTCCAGTGAGGTTGTTGGTGTGTCTGATCATGAACAGGGGAGTGGTTCTGCTGATTTTCCTTTTTCTGGATTAGGCACACCACGTGTTTGTGTAATTTCCCCTGAGAAATCTGATCCTATTGTCACTGTTGTTAGCACTGTTGCTACATTTCCCACTGCCCCCAGAGTTGCTGATAGCCATGTTCCTGATGTTACAAAGCAGCACACAAAATCGTGGACTTCTCTTTTCTTGTCCTTGCCCCGGAATGCGGGTGCCTACAGCCCGATTGATTTTGAATTGGTTGAGGAAAATGGAGTGATGATTCCTCCCCCTTGTGTTTTGCAAGCCGGCGTGGAATTTTGGTCAGACTATTTAGTTGGTTTTTTTCTGGACCCACATCACCGTCTTTCAAATGCGGCGACGGTGCGTCGCAGGGCATGGAAGGTTTGTGGTAATTTGAATGTGAAACTGATTGATACGATGTATTACGTAAAGTTTTCCTCTTCTATAGAGCGATCGGCATGTTTTGGATGTTGAGCCTTGCATCGTCGATGGAAGGCCCTTCATTGTTACCCCGTGGTCTCCTACTGTGGCGAGTGCTCGTGAGCAAGTTTGTTCCATCCCTGTTTGGGTATATTTTTCTCAGATTCCCACAGTTCTTCAGCCTCTTATTGGCTTGAATTGGTTAGCTTGTAATGTTGGTAAGCTGAAATGCTTTGACTCCAACTTGGTGGAGCGTGACAAGTTAATGTATGCGAAGGCACTAATCAAGATTTCCCCCTCTAAGCCTCTCCATTCTTATATTCCTGTTCAGCTTACTGTCGGCCATATTGTGGAAGTCAGGGTTCGCTATGGCTGGGTTCCAGATATTTGTACCTTCTTTCACTCTTTTGGTCACCTTGCTTGTGATTGCCTTCATTCTGAAGCTACTGCGGCTGCTCCAATGTTGCCTTTGCCGCGCCCCCGTCCTAGGATCTGGGTCCCCAAAGTTCCTGCCCCTCCCTCTCACCTTAATCCTGCTGCTGAGGCTAAGTTGCCAGTTCTGAGTGTTCCTTCATTGCCCCTAGTTTTGCCTGTTTCTCCACCTGGTTCTGAGGTTCCTGGTGCTGCTCCTGTCATCCCTCGTGTTGCTCCTCACCCTTCTTCGCCCCTGCCTCCTGTTGCTTGGGATGAGGCCGAAGGTTGTTGGATTGACCCTATTTCTGATATGAGGTATAACCCGGTTAATGAATCTTTCTTCCGGTTCGTATCTGATGATCAACTGGACCTTAGATGCCTCCGCTACAAACAATCTGGAGATTCAATAATTCTTGATATGGACGGGGTGGATGCGGCTTCAAATTCTGTCATGCTTGCTGATCCATCCTGGGATCGATCGTTTATCTACTGTACTGATGATGTGGTTTTTGACCCTTGTCTTGCTCTCCGGTTTCGCCCGTTTGCTGGTCGTTCCGGGTCTGTCCTTTTGAGATCTTCTTTGGTGACTTCGGTTGATGGTGATACTCCCTCCTTGGAGGAGTGCTAGTTTTAATACGTTACTTTTAGTTACCGTGACATAGCTGTCACGTACCTGTGCTGTATTTTCTATTTCTCCTTTAGTAGTTAAGGTGCTTTTACCTTGCTCATGTACTTCAACTTTTATTATGTTCGTAATAAAAAGTGGACGGTCCACTATAAAACCGGCTTGCCTTGCAAAAAAAAACGCTATCTAAAGTTTTGTAATAATTAAAATTGATGCTGGACTGAATCGTTGCAAATTCTGGCCTTAAATTACAAGTCAGGTTTCGTAACATTAAAAAGTGTTACTAATTTATGAAACTCGGGTTTTTGACTCTTTTTTTCGCAAAATGTTTGATTCGATTTCTCTATGATAAAAGTAAATTTAAATTTTCCTTAGTAAGTAACTTAATTAGTCTACTTAATTAATATGAAAGGAAACCCCTAAAATTGTTTATCAATATAATTATAAAAATTCGACAAAGTAAGATATTTTCTTTAAAAATACACTAGTTCATTTCGGGCTGAGATAAAACCCGACTTTGCACCTTGATTTCAGGTGTATATATATTTAAGAATTTCTAAAAGTCATAAACAAAAAGTTGTAGGTCTATGAGTTAGCTTTCCAGAACATTATAGAAATCAAAATTTCATTAAGAATTGCGGAATTTATGGTTGATTTAGCGAATGACAGATCCGAGCCACTATCTTTCATTCTTAATAGTTACCACATCTCTTCATAGAATAACATTGATACATAGATCTAAATAGTTTTCTCACCTTAAAATTATAGCTTTGACTTGTATTTTATTTACTTGGCTTTCTCCAAGCTTTTCTTATTTATCTCACTTTTGTTTTAGTTTATGAAAGCATGGAAAACTAATGAAGGTATTCATCATATTTATATCATTTCTTAAGGATAATTTTTATCATTTTACTATGGACACTTGTCCACCTTATCTTTATGCAAGTCTTAGGATGTTGACACATGCCTCCCTAGTTGTATTAAGATGGTTCAACATATGCACACCTAATAGGTATATGTGTCATTATTTCCTTTAATCTTATTACACATGTATGTTCCATTTGATGCCACTTGTCTTCATCATCTCATGACATCTACCTATACATATTTATGAATATGAATGTGTATTTACATATACTATTTTTTTGTAATGTTTGTGTGAGTGTGTATTATACAAATATACTAAAATGTTCGAATCGATTGAGATGGTGTAGACATTAAATAGTTTATACTAGTATATTTATAATTTCTAAAGACTTTTCATACCCGATATTTAAGTTAGGATGGTACGAAACACTACCCTTCTGGTGAAAGTAAATAGACCGTATAGAAATTAGACCAAGTATACTTATAACTACTTCCCGATTGCAAACAATACTTTCCCTCGATAAACAATGAGATCAGACAGGTTAGAAAAACTATCATTACCTCGATACACATTCTTAATTCTTAGGATAGAGATGAGTTTCCATACCTCGGAATTTGGAGTCAAGTATGGAAAGAAATTTTCCAAAACATCATAATTTAAAATGATCAAACCAACGTAATTTAAAATGACCATTTATAAAAATCGGGTCTCAATCTTTTTATAAATCTATATTTATTAAATGCCTTCACAACACTCCTTTTATAAAATATAATTACAAATTATAAAATTCCTTTTAAATACTTAAATATAATTTTAAACCTACTTTTATAACCAAATTTATTTAATAAACTCCTTTGTAAACATCATTTATACAGTTTATGGAACGCTTTTATAAAACTTCATTTACAAAATATCATTTATAAAACTCATTTTATAAATCCCCTAATTTATTTGCAGCTTTTTTTATAAAACTCCAAATTAATTTATAAAACTCCTTTTATAAATTTTTAAATATAACTGCAAAACTCCTTTTTGTAAAAAATTAATTTCAAATGTAAATCCAAACTTCAAATATAATTATAAAACTTACATCATTTTCATGACACAATCATTTCATATATTGAAATAAATTCACAATGTGATTTATTACTCCAACTTATCAAATGATAATATTTTCCCTTTATAAAATACCATTCACAAACCTATCCTTTTATTTATAAAATACCGCTTATAAATCCCTCTTTTCTTTATAAAACGCGATTTATTTGTCTGCTGTTTTATTATTACTTTTTTTATAATGTTTCACAAATTTTTATTCTAAATAATTTCTATCTTCCTTAGAAACAAAAATAACTTTAAAATAAAGATAAACCCATTTTATTTCCTTTAGAATAAACATTTATTATTATAATAACTATTCCATGAAAACAGATACTTCCCAAATAAACTTAAAACATTTACATGTACCTGTATATTAGAAAAGAATAATAAATGAAATTGAAGTAAAATAGATGTGTGAAAAAAATTATTTTTAAATAAATTATCACAGAAAATACAAAAGGTCAAATTAATTTAAATCATTTTTCGAAATTCAAAATCATTTCAAAAATTAAACACCAATTAATATATTCTTAAAATACTATACTGAGGCTAATATTTACTATGACACCTAACTTGTGCTATCACTGCCCTTTTCTATAAAAAAATTCAACTTTTAACATATGTCGGTGTCACATCCAATATGGCCAAACTATCAAATTTTGGAATTTAACAATCTATGTAATAGGTATATGATGCAGCGCACCATGATAATTCGCTCAACCATCTTACGTCGCTCGCCATCCTTAAGTCGCGCACTTCCTTAAGTCGCAACCAACATAAGTCGCATGCCTTACAGATAACGGCTCAAGAGACGCTCAACGACCTTAAGTCGCTCAACGACCTTAAGTCGCTCAACGACCTTAAGTCGCTCATTTCCTAAGTCGCATGCTTAAGTCGTTCAACGACCTACCTTAAAGATAACGGCTCAAGAAAACAAGGCCGCATTCTTATTAAGTCGCTCACCTATGCCGCTTTCTTAAGTCGCTTACCTTTGTCGCTTTCTTAAGTCGCTCACCTATGCCGCTTTCTATAAGTCGCTCACCTATGCTGCTTCCTTGAGTTGCTTGAGTCGTCCTGAAGCTTATGTCGCTAGGTCGCTCAGTTAGACCGCATCCTGTTATGTCGCATGGTGTTGTAACTTGTGTTATGTTGTTATGTCGTATGTCCTGTGTTGTGTTAAGTCGCGTGTGATGTTGTGACTTGTAATTGTTGTAAGTCGTATGTCGTGTGTTGTGTTAAGTCGCATGTATCTTATGTCGTATGTTGTTGTGTTGTATTGTTAAGTCGTGTAAAGTGTTAAGTCGTGTGATGTTGTATTGTGGGTCGTATGTCGTGAGTCGTTGTAGTTGAGTCGCATATGTGTTGTAAATTCCTATAAATAAGGGCGTGATGTCATTGTAAAGGGAGTTGATTTTGAATAAAAAATTTGTGTGAGCTTTTGCCACCATTGTTGAAGTTGAGTGTGGTCTCCTTTTTCTTTCCATCTTCGGTAATTCGTGCGCGAATCAACGAAGTTGAAGCCAATTCTCGGTATCACTTGCGAGTGATCAACGATCGAATTATAGATCTTTCAACATGGTATCTTGCGAGATCAATGGGTTGGAGATAGCTAGATTCCGGCATCGTCACGATCAACGGAATTGGGCATTTATCGTTCTATCGGTTTTATTGAAGATCTGGATAAGTTACGACAGTTTGACATCTAAACTGTTCGAGCCTAAGTCTAAGCTGCGTCAATTTCCTCCCCTGATTGAAAAGAATTCGACCCCGAATTTACACCTTCCTCTTCTTCGACATACTTATTCCCATGATATGGAATCAAGTGTTTGACGTTGAAAACGTCGGCAATATGGGTATGATCCGGCAATCTTAACTGATAAACATTCTCATTAATCTTCTTTACAATTTCCAAAGGACCAATCTTTCTAGCAGCTAGCTTGTTGTAAGCACCAATAGGAAATCGATCCTTAGTCAATACTGCATATACAAAATCTCCTTCTTTGAATTCAACATTTCGTCGTTTAATATCTGCAGATTGCTTATATTTCTCATTCGCCTTAAGCAATCGTTCCTGCACAATCTTGTGACACTCTTGCAATTCATTCACAAAATTACTAGCTCGTTTGATCACTCCTTTCTGTTGTGGTAGTATAAGTAAATCTAATGGTCCCTTAGGAATTGTCGAGTAAATGACCTGAAATGGAATGAACCCAGTGCTACGATTAACTGCATGGTTGTGTGCAAACTCAGCTTGACACAGCTTGGAATCCCAACTCTTAAAATTGTCATTCACGAGGCATCTCAATAGATTACCTAGGGATTTATTCACAACTTCTGTCTGTCCATCCGTCTCTGGATGATAAGCACTACTAAATTTTAGCTTTGTCCCGACCATTCTCCATAGACTCATCCAAAAATGACTCAGATAACGAGTGTCTCTATCCGATACAATAGATTCAGGCAACCCATGAAGACGATAGATCTCTCTGAAGTATAACTGTGCGACACTAACTGCATCTGCCGTCTTCTTGCATGCGATAAAATGTACCATTTTTGAAAACCGATCAACCACTACGCAGATGGAATCGTTGCCACGTTGTGTCCTCGGCAAACCCAATACAAAGTCCATACTAACATCCACCTATGGTTTAGTAGGTATAGGCAACGGCATATATAAACCTGCATTTGTTGCGGTTCCCTTTGAAACTTGACAAATATGGCACCTCTGAACGAACCTGTTAACTTCCTTCCTCATTGACGGCCAAAAATAAGACCTTGAGATCAATTGCATAGTACGGTCACGGCCCACGTGTCCTTCTTCATGTAATTCTTTGATGATTTTCATTCGGAGACTGCAATCTGGAATACACAACTGATTTCCTTTGAATAGAAAACCTTCAACCAACATACATCCATCCATGCTTCCCTGTTTGACTTTGTCTAGGATTTCGGAAAAATATGAATCTGAAGTAAGAAGTTCTGGAAGTAAGTCAAAACCCATCACCTCTACTCGCATGGTTCTCAGTAAATTCTCCCTCCGACTCAATGCATCGGCGACGCGATTAGTTACTCCAGACTTGTGCTTTACGACGAATGTAAATTGTTGCAAATAAGCTATCCACGATGCATGCGTAGCTGCAATTTTATTTTGCCCTTGTAAATGTTTCAACGCTTCATGGTCCGTATACAAAACAAATTCTTTGTGGAACAAGTAATGTCCCCAATGCTTCACAGTCTGCACAATAGCATAAAACTCCACATCATAAGTATTGTATCTCATCTTTGCTCCAGAAAGTTTTTCACTGAAATAGGCAATTGGACGTCCCTTCTAACTCAACACTCCTCCAATTCCAACTTTTGATGCATCCGTATGTAACTCAAATAGTAACTGAAAATCTGGCAACACTAGAATCGGTGCTGAGGTTAAAAATTCCTTGATTTGTTCAAAAGCAAATCCTGCCTCTTCCGTCTATGAAAACTGTTTTCCTTTCATACAATCAGTAACAGGAGCCATTACGCTACTAAAGTGCAGTATAAATCTTCGATAAAATGAAGCTAACCCATGGAAACTTCTGACTTCTGTTATAGTTTTGGGTTGTGGCCAATTTCTGATTGCGGCTATTTTACTCTGGTCCACTTGTATCCCCTCCTCAGACATGACATAACCCAGAAATAAAACACTTGGCGTCATGAACACGCATTTCTTCGTCGCTGCATAGAACTGTTCTTGACGAAGAATAGTTAACACCTTTCGCAAGTGTTGCATGTGCTCCTCTGTGCTAGCACTATATATCAAAATATCATCAAAGTAGACTACCACAAACTTCCCAATGTATGGTCTGAAAATTTGATTCATCACCCTCATAAGTGTACTTGATGCATTAGATAGACCAAATGGCATAACCAGCCATTCATATAATCCTTCCCGAGTCTTGAATGTCGTCTTCCATTCATCACCTAGTCTAATGCGAATCTGATGATAACCACTCTTAAGATCGACCTTAGAAAAGATTACAGACCCGCTGATTTGATCCAATAGATCATCAAGTCTTGGCATAGGAAAACTGTATCTGACAGTTATTTTGTTGAGTGCCCTGCTATCTGTACACATTCTCCATGAACCATCTTTCTTCGGTACCAACAAAGCTGGTACAGCACAAGGACTGAGGCTCTCTCGAACACGCCCTTGCTTAAGCAACTCCTCAACCTGTCTCCTCAACTCTTCATGCTCTTTTGGACTCATACGATAATGTGGCATATGCGGTAAAACAGCACCTGGCACTAGATCAATTTAATGTTGTATATCCCTCAGTGGCGGTAATTCCGCAGGAAAGACATCTTCAAATTCATCTAACACCGGTCTAACCGCCGCAGGAATTTCAAGAACTTCACTTGTTTCATACCCAATCAACATAAACAATTCAGCACTATCTTTCACTTCTTCAACAAATTCTTTCGTAGATAATAGACTAGTTGATTCCACTTTCTTCTCTAACTTGCTTTCACCTTGTTCACGCTTCTTAGGAACTAAGGTAATTTGAGTACCTTCAAACATGAAACTGTAGCTGTTGGTGCGACCATTATGTTGTACAGCTCTATCGTATTGCCATAGTCTTCCCAATAGTAGATGACACACATCCATGTCGATAACATCACACCATATATCATCTTTGTACTTCTTCCCAATAGAAAATGTAACAAATGCTCGTCTTCCCACTGTCACTTCTCCACCTTTCTTTAGCCATGCCGGTTTATAAGGTCTAGAATTTTTTTCAGTCTTCAACCCTAACTTTGTGACAGCTTCTTTAGAAATAATGTTATCGCAGCTTCCCGCATCAATAACAAATCGATAAACCTTTCCCAAGATAGTACATGTAGACTGAAAGATATTGCTTCTCAGCCAACTAGAATCATTCTCATTCTTTGGCACTAAACAAGACCTCATTATCATCAAGTTACACCCTTCGTCTCCTGACACAACTTCTTCATCTTCATCAAACTTCGATGGTTGAGAATAATCAACTTCAGCTTCCACATCCTCATACTCACATTCCTATGCAACTAATGCCCTCTTCTTTGGCTTCGTACATTCATTAATTTTATGGCCAAACTCCTGACAATTATAGCACTTGATACTGTTATTGACCTTTGCTTTAGCGGCTCCATTGACAATTGGTTTACTGATTGCCTTGGAAACATTAGCACTGCTACTAGCACCCTTATTCTGATTGTTATAACCCACAAACACACCACTTCCTCGCCTCCCTTGTTTCTCCCAAGCTAGAGCTTTCTGATGTGCTTCAGCAATAGACATTGGATTGAACATATTAACCATGTCTTGAATTTGCATTCGTAACCCTCCAATATATCTAGCTGTTAGTTGTTCCTCGGTCTCCATAATATCATTCCTTGTAATCAATTGATAGAATTCATCTGCATAGTCATTCACCGTCTTCGTCCCTTGTCTCAAATTCTGTAAACGTTGATACATAAGAGATTGATAATTATACGACAAGAAAGTTGCTTTCATCATCTTTCTCATCTTCTCCCAAGTGACAACTTTCGATTTTCCCATTCTCTCCCGAGTTAGTTTAGTTTGCTGCCACCAAGCCATAGCTCTTCCCCTTAGTCTTGTAGCAACTAATTGGACTTTGCGATTCTCAGGCACCTCCTTGAATTTCAAAATCTCTTCAACATTCGACAACCAATCAATAAATTCTTCTGCTTGCATACCACCCTTGAATTCTGTAATTTCCATCCTCATACCTGACTCCCATTTACGATCATTTTCTGAATCCAGATATTGATTTCGCTCTTGGCCTCGATTTCGAAAATGAATACTACCTCCATTACCATCCTCCTCAAAATCAGATGTATGTCGATATCGATCCTGACCATTGACATCTCTACGACCATGCATGTCCCTTCTACCCTGTCTTTCAGCATCACGATATGGTTCATTGTCAAACCCACGTTGAGTTCTTCTTTCTTCACTTCGATACTCATGGTGTTCTCGCCTCATTGAAACTGATGATTCTCTCCTATCTCGATAAGACTGGGGTGACATCCTCCTTTTCTCCCGAAACCGATGGTGAAACCCTGTTTCCACTTTGGTTCGAAACCGGTGACGTTCTCCTTTGATTTCGATTCATGTCATTCATCAGTTTCTCCAATTTTTCAATACCCTCCTTGAAATTTTCATTGATACGTTGCTCCATTTGTTCAGCTTCTTGTCTCCTATACAAATCTTCAACATTATGATAGCGATTAGCACGTCTCGGAGGCATGATCATTAAACAATCTCGTTTCTGTCTCTAACTTAGCTTTGATATGGCTTTGAACTTGGATCTAATATGGCGCAATCTCTGATATGGCTCAACTTGGCTCCGCTTGGCTCGACTTGGCTCTGATACCAAATTGACACAGGGGTTTAGCTTTGATACCAAATTGATGCAGCGATTTAGCTCTGATACCAAATTGACGCAGCTTGGACTTAGGCTCGAACAGTTTAGATGTCAAACCGTCGCAACCTATCCAGGATCTTCAATAAAACCGATAGAACGATAAATTCCCAATTCCGTTGATCGTGATGATGCCGGAATCTAGCTATCTCCAACCCATTGATCTCGCAAGATACCGTGTTGAAAGATCTACAATTCGATCGTTGATCACTCGCAAGTGATACCGAGAATTGGCTTCAACTTCGTTGATTCGCGCACGAATAACCGAAGATGGAAAGAAGAAGGAGATTACACTCAACTTCAACAATGGTGGCAAAAGCTCACGCAAATTTTTTATTCAAAATCAACTCCCTTTACAATGACATCACGCCCCTATTTATAGGAATTTACAACACATATGCGACTCAACTACAACGACTCATGACATACGACCCACAATACAACATCACGCGACTTAACACTTTACACGACTTAACAATACAACACAACAACATACGACATAAGATACATGCGACTTAACACAACATACGACTTACAACAATTACAAGTCACAACATCACACGCGACTTAACACAACACACGACATACGACATAACAACATAATACAAGTTACAACACCATGCGACATAACAGGATGTGGTCTAACTGAGCGACCTAGCGACATAAGCTTCAGGACGACTCAAGCAACTCAAGGAAGCAGCATAGGTGAGCGATTTATTGAAAGCGGCATAGGTGAGCGACTTAAGAAAGCGGCAAAGGTGAGGACTTAAGAAAGCGGCATAGGTGAGCGACTTAAGAAGAATGCGACCTTGTTTCCTTGAGCCGTTATCTTTAAGGTAGGTCGTTGAGCGACTTAAGCAAGCGACTTAGGAAATGAGCAACTTAAGGTCGTTGAGCGACTTAAGGTCGTTGAGCGTCTCTTGAGCCGTTATCTATAAGGCATGCGACTTATGTTGGTTGCAACTTAAGGAAGTGCGCGACTTAAGGATGGTGAGCGACGTAAGATGGTTAAGCGAATTATCATGGTGCGCTGCATCAGTATATAACTGAAATGAAATCAACAAAGATATAATTGAAAATTAAAAATCACAATGTTGAGAAATCTGGATTTCTCTAAAATTCTTGTATTTTCAATTTATATGACATTTGCTTTTCAAAAGCGGATATTTAACCAAATCGACTCAAATTTCATCCGAACACAAATAATAAATTTTATCTACTATATATCACACTGGTTATACAAAACGGTAATTTAGCTCATTGAAATTCTAGCTGACGCCTTAGTGTTCTAGTTTTAACAAAAATCGAACGACATCCGATTTTAGCCCAAAATTCCATCAGATCAAAATTCGACGAAACTAGTTCCATAGCAATCGCCATTACGAGCGCAATGCAAAATACCGCGCCTCGATTGGACCTCGTATGAGAGAGATATACATTTTATAAGATTTGATAATTAATTTATTTATAAATTTACATAATCAACTCCTTGATCACCTAGATAATGCTTCTTCCACAATTTCTAACATTGGCATGTACATTAATATGCACGCTCTAACCATGCACCTCTTCCATATCCTCTCTCCCAACACTCGATGAAAATAAAATCCGAAAACATCGTCAAAATCCCCATCGCAATCTCCATTTCCTCGACACCGCGATTACATGTGTGCACCATCCCACAAGAACGCGACCTTATTGGTCCGTTCCCTACTCCAAAATCACGTGACTCCAAATGCAGGACCACATCCTACCATACTTGGCCCAGAGATGCCCTACGACATGAGAAGCTCGATGACTAACTCCACAACGCCTAACTCCTAACTAGCTTGTCAAAACCCTAACCCAAGTTTCACCAATGCCTATGACCTTCACTACTGCACTCCCCATGCCATGTTAAATGCCATAATACTCATACCAAATTGTAGTTGTCACCACAACAATTCCAAAGCTTCTTGTTTTAGGATTTTTATTGAGTAAATTTTGAAATTTTGATTTTTGAAATTTTCTTGAACTTAACTTTTTTGTTTTGAACTTATAGGGAAAATTTAGATGGAACAATGAAAATAGAGAAAAGAAAGTGTGCGTGTTGAACTATCTCAAGTGTTGGGATATATTTACTTTGCAATTTCCGGCAGCTCACCGCATAGATTTTCATTCGCGTATGAACTGTGAATGCCAAAACAAAAATATGATCACGCTAAAAAACGTGACATGATCCGAAAACAATAATAATATACATTAGTAAACTGAATCTATAAAGTCACAAAAATACAGACTTTTGTTGAAAAATCGTCAACGATAATTTAAATATTTCCCAAATTAAGAATTATGGAAAATCAAATAAACTAAATTAAAAATATGTCAATTAAAATCGAGTCATTATATTATAATTTTATTTATTATTTATTATTGCAAGTATATTTACAAAATGAATTCACCATTATTATTTATTTACTAAAATGAATTAAATAAGACCATTAAATCCATTTAGTTGATATTCAATTCAAAATCCACGTATTTTAAATCACTATTCAAATATCAAAATTTACATTTCATATATTTAAATTTTACCTATATTTGAATTCAAGTTTTAAACTTTAAAAATCAATTATTTCAATATGTTAAAATTAATGAAATATTCAGAATCAAACTACAAAATTCTGGGTTGTTATAGTATAAATATAAAGGTGGGGTGCTACAATTTGGTATTAGAGCAAGGTTTAGAACAATATAGAATATAAGAGACATAAGTTTTGGTCTTAAATGAGACTTTGAGTCCCTGTCTTCATGGTTATGTTGTAGATTATTGTTTATACTTAACTGATGGTATGAGTGTATAATGATTGTTGGGGTAATCATCTGCGGACGTACTTGTTATTTTCCATATATATATATATATATATATATATATATATATATATTCCTTATCTCTACCTCTTATATATGTGTTTGTTTTCATGTGAAGTAAAAGTTTTTGAGGGAGGTAGTGAAATAAAAAGCAGTTTGCCTGATGAGTTGTGTCAGTATTGATGATGGTGAATAAACCTTTATGTGGCTCGAATATGAATGAAGTAATCGAATAGTGATCAAAGCTGCATAACGAAAATTGATAGATAGTTTTTCAAAGAAGGCATTAGTTTCTTTGCTTGTTTGAAAAGGTAAGTGTTGTTGTGTTGATGCTCGTTTGATTTTATGGATGATGTGTGATAATTTTCATTATTATTGATGATTGATGAATTGGATATGTATAT
Source organism: Allium cepa (assembly GCA_030765085.1). Classification (NCBI taxonomy): domain Eukaryota; kingdom Viridiplantae; phylum Streptophyta; class Magnoliopsida; order Asparagales; family Amaryllidaceae; genus Allium; species Allium cepa. Next base: position 140,921,196 of record CM060931.1, on the reverse strand, counting down.
GAGTTTTCAAAATAAATATTTTTATTCAAACAACCAAATGATTCAGTAAAATATGAATTTGATTTTATAAGGTGATTGGAACTATTTTACTAGTTTGTTTGGTGCTAATTGTCCGTCGAATTCTTTAAGAGTTCTAACCGATGCGGGTGCACACGTATTCGATAGTGGTTTCTAAACACTTATACGAGGTGGTTTGACATAATATTTTTATGAAAACGGTAAAAGAAATATTTTACTTAAATTTTTTATTGTTTTATAAAGAAATATACTATTTTAAAAAATGAAATACATTAAATTTTATAGATTTAAATATTTTAAACAACGTATGCAACCATTTGATATTAGTGTGAAGTTGAAATCATTGGCAAGGTAATGTTGATATATTATCCTAGGCAGTCAACACTGCAGCCAATTTGCAAAATAAAATACTAAATTTTGTGGTATGACAACATTGTATATATTAATATAAATTAATTTATAGATATTTATATGTAGATATACATACATACATATATATATATATTTGTTTAAGTTTAAACTAAAAGAATTTTCTAGTGAAAAATATATACATATACGTATAAAGGATTTGTTTTGAGTTAAAAAAATTTCCTATCATGAAAATAAAATAAAGAAAAATGGTATCTACTTTAGTAACACATATTTGTGAAAAAAAACAGTGGGAAATGTATGTATATGTATGTATGCATATATACATGTATGTACGTGCACCCTCACATTCCTCGGCATGCTCACACAAATATAAATATTCATATTCTTATGCATGTATATGTATATGCATATGTATTGTTAAAATGTTATTTTGCATAAAGTACATAGCATAGAGCATGGACTTTTTGTAGCAATTCACAATATTTTCTTTACTCTATATGAAAATTGAAAAGACAAAGCTACAAATGCAACTCTATTTTTCAAATCATAAAGTTGTACTTAAGAGCTTAGGCAGTCAACTAGAGGATGCTTATTTGTCAAAATCAAATAGGATTATCAAGGAGTTACCTAATTCACTTAAAAGGAGGTAACCCGTGTGGCATTGATGCTCTTATACAACAAATTTATGCATATCAATCCTAAGTTGAAGTGAAAAGATTTACTGAAATTAACGAAGCAAAAGCATCTCTTAAGCCTAGCTAAACCTAGTGAAAATGTTGATATTATTGCTCAACAATCCATGGGAGAGCAATCTACCCAGATGGCATGAGATTTTTACTTATATTTATGCTATCCTTGCTCCAACATACCTAAAAAATCAATTTCACACTGAATTGAGTGTGTGTTGTTGTCTATATGTGTGTATATGAGCACTTGCATTTTTCAAAATTGGCCTGTGCACTTGCACAGTGTTCATTTGGCTATAACTTTCAAAAGATTTATCTGATTTGACGAATTTGCACATTCCAAAAAGTTAATGTTATATTGAACAACTTTTATTTTAATTGTTTCAGAAAATTTTGAAGTTTTCATGCCCAAAAATGTAGTCTTTTATAGGTAGGCCTACGCACAGTTCCAAAATCTGCTATACTTTCAGTTAGAAAATCCTTGATAACTTGAGTTATAATCCATATTTTTGCGATCCAAAAGATGTTTTGGTAAGCTAACACACTACATGATAATTTACTTTCAGAAATCATAACTTAATTTGGCGGTTTTGACATTTAAAAACTTGTCGAAAAGTAGTTAAAATAGGAGGTTTGCATTTCTTTTACACATGCAAGTGTGTACTTATTATACTTCCTTATATGAAGCTAATGGTTAAAGTCGAGTTGAGATAGGTATCGAAGATGCTTCTTTGGATTACTAGTAGGTGATGCTGCTCACTTTGACTTGCGTAAAAAAGAAATAGCTTATTGAAATGCTAATTGAAAGGTACATTTTTTACAGTGTTGTGGTATATATTGTAATATTATCTTATTTCGCCATATTTCACGATGTCCTATGTTAGGATGCTTCTTTGGAGATGTATATCGTGTAATTATATCGTGTTTTTATTTATTGCAGCACTTGTACAAAGAAGAATTTGTTGATTTTTTTTGAAAAATTTGACACTTAAGAATATTTTCACAAAATTTTTATCTTATGCAAAAATAAGAAGTTGTTAATTGAATGTACTAAAATTATCGCATACGATAGAGTGTTGGATTGTGAGAGCCATATAGAGGAATGGTGCAAATTTGGTCCGATAGAAGTTTCTAGAATACGATGGAAGTTGGAATATGAGTTGTTTGACGTCTCCTTATAAGAAATTGTGAGGAACAATTTTCATAAGGGGGAGTGTAACAACCACGCTTTCTACGCCGTATAAATAGATTAAAATAAAATTATATGAATTTTATAATTAATATTTAGAAATAAATTTTAGTTATTAAATTTATTTAACTGATAACTCTGTTTAAATAAACTAAAGTAAAAACTATATTGAATTGGAATTTAAATGGACGGAAATCGGGCTAGAAGTAAATAAAGCCCAAGCCCATTTCTAATCTATCTTCTCTCACTTTGTTTAGATATTTTCTTACTTTGGCTTCAAGCCAAAACCACCCGAACCTCCATTTTCCTTTGGTTCAAAAGACAAAACCCTAATTCCTAATCCAGCAAAATCACTACCTAAGGATTTAAAAAAATCGCGAAGAGAACATAACCGCGTCGAAGAAGGTACGGTGCTCGATAGCGCACAATGTGGCGACCCACAACTGCAACTGATTCGAGCTTATAATAAAGCACACGCGTCCAACCCAAATTGATCGAAGATGCGAATAATTATGGGAAAGAAAGAAGAAAGAAGAAGAGAGAAAGAGAAACTAAAACCAATACAGAATCTCACAATCGCAGCGGAACAACGTATAATATAATATCAACAAAGTTTACAAAAGAGAAATTGTAATTTTTAATATGCATACATCAATCAGAGTTCAACAATAAATCACAATCATCATCCTGGATAGTTATAATAACTTATCCTCACAAATGTTGATAATTTAAACGATAACGCAACAGAAAATAAGCATATACGTGAATACGACCAGAAGATCTCCACCTTGTCTGCTGAAGCTCCAAACCATTCAAATCTAAATCTGTAAATATGCTCGGTGTAATCGAGCATTGAAAAGGACGAACACCCGGATCAGACCAGCAAAACAGCGTGAGAAAACACATTTCAACTGAATTTTAGAGTTACAAAAAAATTTCTTTATCACAACAAAGGTATCTCATAAGACCACGCCGTACATAAACACGGACGAGTTTTACCTTATGATAACCAAAACATTTCATATCAAATAATGTTATATTATACTGGTGTTAATATTAAAATAGCCAAAATTGTTACATTAGTTTAATTTAACGGCGTACTAGGTTTACAAACAAAATGGTAGACACGTATTGAAGAATTGATTTTCATACAATGGCAGGAAGGGGACTACCTTCCGTGAAGTACATCTATAGAGGAATACACTGAGGATACACAAACAATCCTCCGCATCTTGCAAGACCGGTCTATCCCTATTTGGCACTCATACATGGCCTAGATAGAAACTAAATATGTCATCACCCTGGTCATTACCAACCTATCTAAGACATCTCATAGCATACACCACGTATCCAACATATAAAGGGTTATCTAGAAAGTTGATGATCATACCCTTATGGTAGCGAACCACATAGTCTTACGGCATACCCTGTTTAAGCCATTACCGGATGATGAGGCATACGGTAACGTTTACCTTTCACATGGCACATTCCACTTTGAATGTCACATTGTCATTCCTTCAATCACTATTGACTTTTACGAACATACAACCTCTGAGCTCAAAGGGTGTTAAGCTAAGAAAAGTTGCCTTCTCCGTCACCAAACAGATGTTCATTTGTAGAAGTCAACATTGTGATCTTAGAAATGCAATGTCAAATATTCGTCTGTACAAGTTGTTCAGAAATAGGACAAACTGAAGGCACTCTCCTGCCACATCCTATCGGGAATTCCCTCTAGAATTAGTAGTGAGAATTTTTTGCATATCATTGATTTACATAACGAAGCACTACTACCACTATATATATATATATATATATATATAATACGATAAATTTCACCCTGAGGGACTAGTGGAAAGTAGCACAGCATCATGAAGATCTCCATCTTCAAAATCATCATCATAAACCTGCACTTTCGAACGCATACATTAGTCCGAACTGGTTCTCGAATAAATCCGACCCCGGTCTCTTCGGACCAACAATGATAAATAAGCCCTTAACCTTATGCGGAAACTAAGTCTCGTAGACTTACATGTTTCCAACTCCCAACTTGTTATCCTTCGGCCAAGAAGAAAGCCCGGTAGATTGGAGTACAATAGACACTCTGCACTACTAGAATCATCATTCTTAATTCAAATGATAATCAAGCATACACAGTCGGCTTCGTGCTAAGTGCATGACTAATCAGTTCACACATCAAGTAAAGAAACATAAATGGTCAAATTTGATAGTCGGTTATTTAACAATCAAAGCAACAAACAATATCTAGCACATAAGCAGTAACTAGCCCATTGAATTAATCTTTTATTGATTAAATTGATTTTCAAATATTTACTTCAAATTATCTTTTAAAAAGATATATTCTCAAACCCATTTCAATCCTTTAATATTGATAAACATTTCCATATATTTATATCAACTATATAAGCATATTTAATAACTTTACCATTTTGAAGACACGCCAAATATATTTCTATAATCGTACAACTTCCGAGTTACGCCTTAGAATGGTGTTAAGTATAAGAAGCAATGCTTCTATACCACCAAGCCTTTAGTATGACCATAACAAACAATTCATGTATTTCACTGTGGAAGGTCAAAACACAATTTATTGGGTCAAAACAAATGTTGCGTAAAATATTGTTACGACAATCTAAAAATATTAGTATCGGGATTTGATTTATTATATATATATCCTATATACTATATAAAACATTTCCTTTCGAAAATCATTTAGTATAATAACAGTGTTATAGTCCATGCCATCCATACTTCTCCGAAAAAGTCTATTACAACAATAAATGTTGAAATCTATATTTTTGATACATATCACATTTTAAATCACTTTTAAAAACCATTTAAACTCCATTTCAAATTATTACTTTCAAAACATTCCTTTAAAAAGTTATTTAAATCTTAAAAACTTGAATGTATTTCCTTTTATAAAAATCCGTATTAAAACCTCAACATGAATCATTTCCGTATTTATAAAACTATGTTTATATATCTCCTTTCTATTTTATAAAATCTCCTTATTTATAAATCATTCTTTTATAAAAACCCATTTTACTATCGAAATCCATTTACAAATCCTATTCTTTATAAATCAAATTTATTTATAAAATCCGTTTATAAATCCTTTTACCAAATAAATTTTAAATCCGTTTACAAGATATTTACAAATTCAGATTATAAATTTATTTCTTTATTTATAAAATATCACTTTTATAAATCCTTTATATAAACCATTCAAAAATCTCTATTTAAGAATATTTCACAAACCTATACTTTTATAGCATCAAAGATTAGACTATTCATTTGTTTAAGAACAAATTCATTAATTTTAATAATTTAAAAATTATTAAAACATATATACTTCCAAAATCACTTTGAAAATCATTTCAATTCAAAATCACTATTTTATATATTTCAAAATACTAAAAATATGGTCAAATGCTACCACAACACTACATAACCAAAAATAATCTATGTCGTCAAATATGGCATCGAACACATCATATATCAAAATATATGAAAAGTAAAATCAATGGTGTGAGGAATCCTATTGGATCCTTCCAACCTACCCAGTTTCATCACATATAATATATAATCAAAAATTATAAAACAACCGCTTCGAGGTGGGAACGTATACAAAGGGTCATCCGCTCATACATGGGAATGGTCTCATCCACTCCAATAGGCGTGAATATATCCAAACCATCTAATAAATATAGTAAATCATCCAAACAAGAAACAAATAGCATAAATAAAATTATCCACACTTATATAAAAATATAAGTGGGCCAGAGAGGTGAGTTAACTTACAGAAATTCAAGAAATTGCCAAAGTGCTCCGATTTGAATTAAAATTGAAAGATCGTTCAATTTAACTCAAAATTCCTTTTAGCTCTGAATCCATCCGATCTAACTCCATAACGTAGTATTCGCTGATACGAATGTAACGCAACTTCTCGCGCTCGATTTGGACCTCGTATGAACAAGCTATGAATTAAAGATCTAACGAATAAATTAAATTTAAAATTAACTTAATTAATTAACGTTAAAAATTAAAATTCTTCCTCCTCATGTGCGCGTACACCAGGCTGCGACCTCTCTTTTTATTTTTATGTATTTATAAATCATTGATCGTGATATAGAACGCCGCCGTCGCTCACCTCCATCGGCACGCGCGTCATCGTCGCTGCCTTGCCATTGCTCCGCCTCGCACGCACCACCACGCGTGAACAAAAACCCTACTCGTGAACGTAGCCCCAAAGCCGCCGCCTCTTCGCTAATGAGTTCGATCAAACTATTGATTACCTTCATCTATTCGAGCTCTACGCTTATCTAGTTGAGTCGAAACTTGAAAGTGGACGGAATGGCTCCGATGAACCATGGGCTTTGGACGAAGGGTTTAATGGCGGCTGGAAACTTAATTTAGGGTTTGGTTGCCAATGAAAGAAATAGATGGCCTTTTATAGAAAATTTTCGCGGCACTATTCACACTTTAATTTTTTCAAACTCCAAATGAAGCGTGCCGCCTGGCGTTCTATATGTTATATCCTCATTCCAAACAAATGGAATATATATCAGAAGTTAATTCCATCATATACAGAAGTTAGCTTTTCACATCGAATTATATTAATTTAAATTCCTTTAAATAATTTCTACGCCTATCGAACTCGCACGATCAAACGATACGTTCGACCCTCATGAAATTCTATGACATATAACAATTCACTATTACAGGTCCAATGAAACTGGTTTCATCGAAATCCGAGACAGTGCCCCAAAAAGCTATTTTTACACGTTGATTAAAACGAGATATTTCCAAATCATTTTAATCACTTTTAAGTATAATTTAAAAGTTTACTATTTCCATTATTGTTTAAACAGAATTTAAATCAGTTTTTGGAATCATTTTTCATTCATATTAAATTCAAGACATAATTATTTAAAACAATTCCAAATATTTAAATTTAACAATTTAAATATCAAATAAGTCATTATATTTAAAATATAAGTTGTTTAACTTACAAAATTAATTTTTAAATATTTAAAATCAATTAAATATTCTAAATTCGAATGACTGAAATTCTGGGTCGTTACAAACTTCCTTCCTTAAAAGAATTTCATCCTTGAAATTACCAAGTAAGAAAATACCCCAAACCCATTAGCATTTCAAAACCAATTAGTTAAAATGGATTATAAAATTTCAAACCAAGTAGTTGAAACTTTGTTATCACATTTTCTTCATAATTAAATTTCCAAGATCCAGCTAATACAATTCAAAGTTATAAAACAAAATTCCAAATTTTAGTTATTAATTTTTTTTTCAAAATTCTCAAAAAAATTCTTACGCCTTGAATTTACGAAAAATTTCACCAGCGTCTCCTTTGCGTAGTTTGATCGAATTTTTTACAACATAGATATAATCACAAATATATGTATCTCATTTTCAAGGACGAGGCATCCCATAGGGAAAAAAATAAAAGTATGATATGTAATCCGAAATGTGTACCTTTTATGATATTAGCAAGTATATACAATCAATAAATTGTGAAAGCAAGCTCCAAATGTGAAGCCTACGCCATGCGCACCTACTAATCATTCAACAACCAATAAGAACATGTATATAGAAAGCAATATCAATATATAACATAGACTATATAATGACTACATGCAAAGGTAGCAAAGGTAACAAGAGAAACCGTCAAACAAATAATATTCATCCAATTAATTCACAACCATATCAACTTTGCATTTTCCAATGTCAATATTTAATTTATTAAAGTCCATACGTTGTACATATTCCATTCGTACGGAAAACGATCGCTCACTCGATCACACAATTTTACTTTCGAACTAGTATCATTCACACAACCACTCTATTACGGACTCAGATTCGGTTTCTTAATGGGAAACCGTTATTCTCCTTGCATAGCCATACACTATGATAGAGAATATCAAACTCAATCAAAGAACAATATCCAATATTCGTCATCAAGAATCGAGTGAATAATCCAAACTCGAATCGGTGTAAATCACCAGAAATCATATATTCAAATCTGGACCATACAGTTATACGAATAAAATAATATATATACAACTTATGTATTCATTTCAATGGGTTTCCTATGATACCCCATTCTTTCTACTTACATTTATTTCATTTTCATTATTCATATTGCTTTATTCATACTCATTTATATACTTTCATTTTTCATATTCATTTTATGTTTAACAACATTTCACGCCATACTAAATTCATTTGTGAATCATTTCCATAAAATTTCACTTAAGTTTATTATGTACATTTTATACAAGCACTAATGTTTATTTTTACTTTACAACTTAAGTTTATATTTATTTCTAGCAAACAACGTTCCAAAACATATTCAATTCATTTTACACCTTAAGTTGAATTTCATTTTACAACTCAAGTTCATATCAATTTCATTAATTTATTTTATTAGTTCATTACATTAATTCATTACAAATCAAATTATATTTCGCTTAGCTTTGCTTACATTAAGTTCAATTTCAAAATTCATTTTATTTATCTTAACTTAAGTTAATTTCATTTCATAATTCAATTTCAAATTTAATTTTCTTAACATTTATATTCAAAAAATTTAAAAATTTATTCTAACTTACAAATTATCAAAATTGATAAGTTATAAAACTTTGTTTCTTATGTTTTCAAAAAAACACTTTGATAACAACTTCCAAAATTTAAACACCCAGTTCTTATTTTCAAATGATTTTGAATCATATATATACATAATTCCTTTTTATATCAAATCATACTTTTGAATTTTAAAATAAAAACTAGTTTACTTAAAACAAAACTCCAATGGTAGAAATCCATCACTTATAAACTCGAAAATGAATGCCGATGATTCTCCTGTCATCACCAGAATTATTTTCCAGCGACCGAAGTGAGTTCAGTGCATTTTTATTCTTTTAAATCCTTTCTATTTACAAATCATATTTATAAAAAAATTCCTTATATATAATTTTACTTTGGTTATGTAAAACTAGTTCTTAATTATTTAACCTTGTTTACATTATAATAACAATAACTTTTATTAGAACACAAACAACAAACAACAAATGATAATAATCAAATATTATCATTCACTAACAAACAAAACACACCATATATAACTATAATAATTTCTAAAATGTATTCCTTTATGTATAAAGTATAATCAAGGTAAAATTATTTCATTTACCTAGTTTCAAAACAATACAGTGTAGGTTTGCCATGTTCAAGCGTTTAGAAACCCCTATCAATAACTGTGGCGTTCCACGTACCGGCCATCATAAGCCACTCAATAGATAAATTAATACAATATAAAACATTTTTATAACCACTAACAAATACTCGCTCATATCTATAATACACTCAAACTCATTCTAGAGTGCTACCGACCCTATCTTTAATGAGTACCCAACCAAAGCCTAGTGTTCGCACAATCCTAAGCTCTAGTACTAATTGTGGTGACCTACAACGACACCAGATTCGAGCTGACGATAAACCACACATGTCCAACCCAAATTGAGTGAAGATGCGAATGGTTGTGGGGAAAGAAAGAAGAAAGAAGAAGTGAAAAGAAGAAGAAGAAGAAGAGAGAAAGAGAAACTAGTAGAACAACATATAATATAATATCAATGAACTTTACAAAAGAGAAAATGTAATCTTTAATACATATACATCAATTAGAGTATAGCAACAATTCACAATCATCTTCCTAGATAGCTATAATAACCTATCCTCGCAAATGTTGATAATTTAAATCGACAATGCAGCAGAAAGTAAGAATATACGTAAACACGACCAGAAGGCCTCCAACTCGTCTGTTGAAGCTCCAAAGCATCCAAACCTAATCTGTAAATATGATCAGTCTAACCCGAGCATTGAAAGGAAAGAATGCCCGGATCAGTCTGGTAAACCAGCGTAAGAAAACACATATCGACTAATTTTTACCTAAATAAAGATATCTCGTAAGACCACGTTGCACATAAACACGGATGTGTTTTTACCTTACGATAACCAAAACATTTCATATTAAATCTGGTTATACTATACCAGTGTCTAGTATATAAATAATATTAAAAGAGCTGAAATTGTTACATTGGTTAAATTTGACGGCGTAATAGGTTTAAAAACAAAATGGCAGACTGGTATTGGAGAATGGATTTTCATACAATGGCAGGTAAGGGACTACCTTCCGTATAGTACATATGTAGATGAACTTATCAAGGATACACAAACAATCCTCCACGTTTGGAAAGACCGGTTTATCCCTATTTGGCACTCATACATGGCCTGGATAGAAACCGAATATGTCATCACCCGGGTCGTTACCTACCTATCTGAGACGTCTCATTGCATACACCACATACACGAAATATAAAGGGTTATCTAGAAGGGTGATGATCATACCCTTATGGTAGCGAACCACATAGCCTTACGGCGTAAACTGTTTAAGCCATTACCAGGTGATGAGGCTTAAGGTAATGTTTACCTTTCACATAGCACATTCCACTTTGAATGCCCCATTGTCATTCCTTCGTTCACTATTGACTTTCAAGAACATACAACCTCTAAGCTTGTACATCTCAAAGAAGGGTGTTAAGCTAAGAGAAGTCGCCCTTTTCGGCACCAAACAGATGTACGTTTGTAAAAGTCAACATTGTCATCTCATAAATGCAATGTCAGACATTTGTGCATACATGTTGTTCGGGAACATGACATACCGAAGGCACTCTTCTACCACATCCTATCGGAAATTACACCTAGGATTAGTAGCGAGAAGTCCTTGCGTATTGTAGATTTTCATAACGAAGCTCTACTACCACTATATATGTATGATATGGTAAATTTCACCCCGAGGGACAAGTGGCAAGTAGCCCTACGTCATGAAGATCTCCTTCTTCAAAATCATTATCATAAACCTGCACTTTCGAACACATACATTGGTCCGAAGTGGTTCTCGAATAAATCCGACTCCAGCCTCTTCGGACCATCTATGATAAAGAGGCCTTTAACCTCATACGGAAACCAAGTCTCATAGACTTATCACGTTTCCAACTCTCAACTTGCTATCCTTCGGCTAAGAATGAAGCTCGGTAGATTGGAGTACCATGGATACTCCACACTACTAGAATTATCATTTTAATCCAAACGATAATCAAGCCTACTCAGTTGGCTTCGCGCTAAGTGCACGACTAATCAGTTCTCAAATCAAGTCAAGAAACAAAAATGGCCAAATTTTATAGTCGGTTATTTAACTATCAAAGCAAAAAACAATATCTAGCACATAAGCAGTCACTGGGCCCATTTAAATCTTTTATTAATAAAATAAATTTCCAAATATTTACTTCAAATTATCTTTTAAAAAGATATATTCTCAGGACATTTCAATCCTTCGATATTGGAAAACATTTCCATATACTTATGTGACGCCCCACCTCTATACCCACGCTAACAAAGAGTATTAATAGATAATACCGTCTGCTAACACGGAGAATAAGGCTGTTTAGGAGCGACCATCTATAGCCTTGCTTTAATTATCTATTGAATACATCGACAATTGCCTTACCAAGCAGACCGACATATCCAATGAATACTTAAAACAAAACCATAGGTGGCTAGAGGATCTATCAGAACAGAATATAACAACTCAAATGCAATATACATCACAGAACAGTAAACCATCATATACACATATACTGATACATAACAGAGTATACAAAATAATACAAGTCAAGTGGTATAGCAACCCACAATATACAGACGAGTTCACAAGAATACATATATCAGAGTTACAACAAAATAGGACTACACAAAAAGCTATGACAAAAAGAAGCTAGCGGAGTAGTCCATGCGGAAGCAAAATAGGCTAAGTCCAAAGGCACCTAACCTGAAACATCTCGGTCTGACCCGAGTATAAAATACACGGGTCAGTCTAGCTAAACAAATCAGTTAGATAAACTGAACAACAATAAACCTGCAAGGTTACAAAGCATAATAGATATCTCTAAAAGAGATAACACAATCATCTAATGAAAGATGAATCATATAGATCAAGCCTCATATCATCGGCAACATATAGAAACAAAGGATAAGAATATCCCAAGGCAAGCCATAAAGGCAAACAACAAATACCAATAAATACGAGTTCCACAAGGTAAACACTATATTTCGTGTGGCTCTAAAGAACCATTACAGAAAAGCAATACCTAGGGAATATACATATAAATGAAGCATCATGAGCGGTGGTGAAGAAACCACTTCGTTATCTCTTGAGCGGTGGTGAAGAAACCACTCCAATATCTCTTGAGCGGTGGTGAAGAAACCGCTCCAATATCTCTTGAGCGGTGGGGAAGAAACCACTCTGAAAGCAATACTAAAGGTAACCGACAACCCCAAATATCTTTCGAGTCGGGGCAAAGGACCAACTCCAAAAGCGATATTTAAAGGAAACAAGCCAGAGGAGACAGTCCGAAGACACTATCCCAAAGGCAGCATGTGTCACAAACTCCCAGAGAGGAATCCGAAAAGTGGTAATGTGAGTCCCATAACCACCCGTTCGCACTAAACGGTTTACTATCCATTAGTTTATTTCACACTCAAAGCAGTACAAATTTATCTCATATCATCGATAAACCAAACCCGAAGGTCAAAACAATCAATCGAATAGGTCGAGGATTAATCGGAAAGATAAACGCACAGATTCATGGTCCTTGTTTTGCCCAACCATTTAATCACCCTTCCACTTCGTTCGAAGTGCGAAAGTGTGTGTTTTAAATAGATTTTATAAATTAGAGAAACGAACTTTTAAATGCGATTCGAGAGATTATTTTATAAAAACTCGTGGATTAAAATTAAAAAGGAACCATCAAAGTCAAAACAATTGATAATCATACATAGGATCATCATTAATCGATTCAAATTGGAAATTCAATCCCAAAAGGCAAAGTGGGCTGAAACAGCAGGTTCAGTCGACTGACCCTATACCTAGAAATTTTCCAGGTTTAGGAAACTTTCTGTTTCCAGGTTCAGTCGACTGAACAGAGTTTTCAGTCGACTGAATCATGCCTGGAAACTTTCGGGTTCCAGGTTCAGTCGACTGAACAGAGTTTTCAGTCGACCGAATCACGCCTGGGCTGTTTTTCAGCCTTATTCAAATGAAGAGCAAACTCTTCCAAAATGCAATCGGACGAACATTGGCTCTAAGGGCTTATGCCAATCGACAACCCGGCCCTATATGTTCCTCGATGCATCACCAAAATATGATCAAAACATCAAAGTTACGATTTCAAAGATTTGAACCCAAAACACTAAAAATTGGAATATCCCCCAATTCAACCCAAACCAAATGCAAGTGCATATGAACAAGGTGTTAGGAATTCATATCCAACATCAATGAAATCAAAAGAAGTAGATGTGAGTTCAAAACTCACCTTTTAACCTCACAACAAAGAAGATGAAGGAGTTAAAACACAAGGAGAAGACCAACTAATCACTACTTCAATCCAACAAGCTTCAATCTAAGAACAAACAAGTATTTTCCTAAGTTAGGTTTAGGAAAACTTTCTGAAATTGAAGGAGAAAGAGTTGGAGAAGAAGAAGAGAGACTTACCTATGGCTTCTCTATGATTTTGGAGCAAGAAATCAAGCTTTGCAAAGGAAACTAGGGCTTGGAATTCCTAATTCTTTTTCTCTTCCCCCATTTCAGTTTTAACTTAAGAAATGAAATGAAATGAGAGTGAACGGAGAGGAGAGGGCTAAAGTAGAGGGGTTAAGTGGGTTTAGTTAGCTAGTGGGCTGAACCCAAAACCCAATAGAAAAAGTAGCGAAATTCAACTTACTCCTAACATATCAAAGATTATACTCAAAAAGATCGCAAACGACATTTTGAACTCAATGGAAGTGGTCTTGAGTCCCAATTCGGCCGTTTGTAGAAAGTAGCTTTTCGAACCATAATCCGACAAACGACGTCATATTTAAATAAAATATTTAAATATACCACCGATAAATATGCGGGTTGTTACAGACTCCCCTCCTTAAAGAAATTGCGTCCTCGCAATTCTTAAGAAGAAAATAAAGAGTAACAACCAAAACATATCAACATATAAGAATAACAGACTAAGAAGTTCACCCTAAAGTGCACGAAAAGATAAGCCTGAACTTGCTTGCTCAAAGAATTCTATGGATTCCTAAGCTCAAAATAATTCGGAACACTGACGTGGTACAAACAATACGTCAAATGATCCAAAGCTCAACAAAAGAAGTGCAACAAAACGTCCGATGAACTTGGTAAAAAGATCATTCCATTCGGACATCAACAAAGAAACAATCACTTGTTGCTTACAACTAAATGCATTGGCAACACGATTCCCCTTTTCGGGAATAAAAATAATATCAAGATCATAAGATGCAAGGAACTCGAGCCAACACTAAGTTCCTTATGAGAAATTAAACATTCAAAAATTATGATTGGTGAGGAGAACAGAATTCCTTACCCAAAAATAATGATGCCAAATATAAAGAGCGAAAACAATAGCCGTGAGCACTAGATCATGAGTGCCATACCTAGTCTCTATCGGCTTTAATGATTTAGAAGCACAAGTGATAGCACGTTTTCTTTTGCAAGAGAACGGCATTCAAATCAACACGACTAGTATTGGTAAAAGGATAAAATCTTGGTTCCCTTCGGGAATCCCAAGATAAGAGTATCGGAAAAGAGTCCTTTCAAATAATCTACTTTCTTAAAAGCTAAAACTTTCAAATAAAATTCTTTACCAAAAAGCTAAAGCTTCAAAATTTCAATTACCTTCATGAAATCATATTTCGAGAAAAATTTTCTTATTTCAAATCAATTTATTGTGTCAAATTGTCTCATCAAAGCGTTTAGGAGATTCCTATCGATAACGTTGATCAAGCGCATCGACCAGAATTCTTAAAGCACTCAATGGACAATACAATCACAAAACCATCTTTTATAAGATAAACATGTTTCTAAAAACTTTTGAAAATTCTCTTTGTTTGTTCTAAAAACACAAATCCCATTTATACTTATAAATAACTCTTATGAAAAAGATTTGCAAAAATTTTAAATTGCTAATTTCCATTCAAAACCAATAAAATACTAAAATGGAATCATCGAGATATTCGCAGAATACTCGATTCATAAAATGGATGAAATGAGCTAGAAAACTGAATGACATAACAAATCATTCATAAGAATCACAACGAGCGTGGAATGCGGTAATTGGACTTCCGCAACTCGCAACCAAATCAAAACCGGTGGCAAGGTCGAGCTGAAAAGACCTTAACACTACTCAAAAGATTGCTTAGGTGATAATCCTAAGACAAGAACAAATTAGCAGGAAATTCTCAAAATACATAAATGGGAGAACACACTTTCCTCATCATGAGGGCTTAAAGAATAAAATGATGCCATCAAATTGGAAATCAAAATCACAAAGAAAACAGAGACCCACCAAAATAGATGGAAGCGTACCTTATCCCTGAGAAGAACCTCCAGAAGCACCAACTGCATTTAACTTGCCAGCCGGAGAATTATTCGGAGCAATGGGACAAGTGGAACTACGATGACCTTCCTTCTTGCAATAACGGCAGAAGAGAGGCTTAGGACAAGCTCGAACCATATGACCAGGAGAACCACAATTGAAACACTTCCGAATGGAAGGTGTTCCAGCAGACTGAGACTGAGAATCAGATTCATCGGGCTTTTTCTTCTTGGAAGGGAAAAATTCCGGCTCATCCAATGGAGACTGCTTTTTGTCGGGGTTCTTGCGAACCTCAACATCAACATCACTATCACACTCCTTCTCGACGGTCTCGAGATGAAGTGCCGAATCAACCAACTCTTCAAAAGAAAGTTTAAGTTGGAGCAACAAAGATTTCTTAAGATATTTCTTAAGACCAGAAACAAACTTCAAATTCTTCTTATAATAAGTACTAATGAATTCAAGACCATACTTAGATAAGGCCTCGAAAGATGCAACATATTCAGAAACGGAAGACTCCCCTTGCTTTAATTCAAGAAAGCGCCGGGACAACAAAGCTTTCTCAGATTCAGGAACGAACTTGAGTTCGAATCGCTCTCGAAACTGAGTCCAAGAAAGAGCAGACTCATCAATTTCGGCTACAAGAAGCTCATACCAATCAAGGGCACGCTCTTGCAATAAGCTAGAAGTTACAAAAACTCTATCATGATCAGAAATATCCATTCTAAAGAAGATACGTTCGCACGTGCGAATCCAAGCTCGGACTTCAAGAACAGACTCGGAGCCTTTAAACGGCTTTCCTCCAAGATGAGAAAAATCACTGCACAGGCGTGCAAAGGTAGACTTGCGAGGTGGAGATACACGAGTAGGAGCTGGAGGCTGAATGCTCCTAAACAACTCCATAAACTGATCGGCTGACATATAAACGCCATCCGGATGTGAGCCACTAGATTGCCCAGCATCCGAACGTC
Source organism: Allium cepa (assembly GCA_030765085.1). Taxonomy (NCBI): domain Eukaryota; kingdom Viridiplantae; phylum Streptophyta; class Magnoliopsida; order Asparagales; family Amaryllidaceae; genus Allium; species Allium cepa. Next base: position 140,904,416 of record CM060931.1, on the reverse strand, counting down.
GTCCTCTGCCTCTTCCAGCCATAAGCTGAAAGTTAAAGAAGATAAAGATTAACCACAAGGTAGATGTTTCAATACGGAATACTACGGAATAAAAATACATTCCTGGACGTATTCCCAAATTCTATCTAACCATTGATGGTAGAAGGAATAGAAAGACACGATGATTCAAAGATTTGTAACACTTGCACACTCTGATGTATCGTAATATGTGCTCTATTCTGTGTTTATCATATTTTGCGCTGAACCTGGCTTCGATACCAAGCTGTGACGCCCCACCTCTATACCCACGCTAGCAAAGAGTATTAATAGATAATACCGTCTGTTAACACGGAGAATAAGGCTGTTTAGGAGCGACCATCTATAGCCTTGCTTTAATTATCTATTGAATACATCGACAATTGCCTTACCAAGTAGATCGACATATCCAATGAATACTTAAACAAAACCATAGGTGGCTAGAGGATCTATCAGAACAGAATATAACAACTCAAATGCAATATACATCACAGAACAGTAAACCATCATATACACATATACTGATACATAATAGAGTATACAAAATAATACAAGTCAAGTGGTATAGCAACCCACAATATACAGACGAGTTCACAAGAATACATATATCAGATGTTATCCCGTTTTTTGGTCAAAACGGGAATAACAACAAATTGGCAAGGAATTATGGATATCAGGACTGGAGATAAGGCTGCGACGGATATCGTCAAAATTTTGCCGAACTCCGATCGGGACGAAATTGATTGGAAATGATGGTAAGGACTATGAAAGGCTATGTTTCGAATTTCAGGTTAATCGGAGTTCGTATGAAGGAAATATGATGGATTCAAAGTAGGAATAGTACGTAGTTCGAACCCATCAGGTTCGAACCCATCAGGTTCGAACCCAGGAGGTTCGCATCGATGACGCTTCGAATCAATGGGAACATGATGGGTTCGAAAGGAGTAGCTTCAATGCAATGGAGATGGATTCGAAGTGGGCATGGATTCGAAGAAGGAGATGGATTCGAAGTGGACATGGACTCGAAGAAGGAGATGGAGTCGAAGTAGACGTGGATTCGAAGAAGGAGATGGAGTCGAAGTAGACATGGATTCGAAGAAGGAGATGGATTCGAAGTGGACATGGATTCGAAGAAGGGGATGGATTCGAAGAGGACATGGATTCGAAGATGATGGATACGAAGCAAGGGACACGGATTCGAAGGACGAGGATTCGAAAGGGATGGATTCGAAGAGGATGGACTCGTAGGATATGGACTCGAAGGAGGCGGCTTCAGAAAGCATGGATTCGAACAGCATGGGTTCGAAGGGTATGGATTCGAACGAGTCGGCCCTATGGATTCGAAGAGGATGGTTTCGAAGTAGATGGTTTCGAAGCATGGGTTCGAACCATTCAGGACGCACGGATTCTTGAACTTGGATCGATCATATCTTCCAAACCGTTGATCCAAATGCAATGAAATTTTTACAGGAGCTTACATACATGTTGAAGAATGTTCACACCAAATTTCAGCTCAATTGATGGATTCTTGATCGATTCGAACGTCACTTCGAATCGATCCCAAACTGGGCACGGATTCCGAGAACACGGGCCTGTGGGCCCCCCTCACGTGCCAAGCAGTCTCCCCAGGTTTTAGGCGAGATTTCAGCCTTCCACGCCTATAAATAGAACCCCTGGTCATTCAGAAAAGGGGTCAGAAAATTTGGAGAGGAAAGGCAAGCCCAGACGCTGCTAAAATTATACCATAGCATCATTACTGCAATTTTCTTCAGATTTGGTCACTACAACTGTGGTAATCACTTGTAATCTTCAAGGATAATCAATAAAAAGAAAAAAAATTGGAGTGGACGTAGGCCGGAGATAGCCAAACCACTATAAAACTTGTGTCTCTGTTCTTTACTTTTGGATTGCTGTCTATTATTTGCTGAGATTTGTTGTTTGCGTTTGAATATCACTAATTTATATTCATACGCTGGTGCTTTCACGGTATTGGGTGTTTGTGACCAATTTTGGCGCTAACATTTTGGTGCTTTCACTGAGAACAACTAGCACCCGCTGCATCGGATTTGAAGAGTTTGAGGAATTTGGATTTGGAAGACAATGACAAGGCAGAATAGCAGAAGGCTAAGGGCTGAGAGAAGCCAACAAGGAGGAAGTCAACAAGCATCCTCCGGAGGTGAGGAAGGACAGGCTTCGGTCTACATAACTCGGGATGAAATGGAAGCTATGGCCAATTCTTTGCAGGAGAGATTGTTGAAAAGTCAACAGGAAATGATGCAAACTTTCTTGGAACAAATGAGAGCTGCAGGGATGCAGAACTTAGGAACAGCTACAGCAGCTGCGGATGCAGGACAAGGAGCTAGGGTTGTGGAACCCAATGAAGGACAGGATACGGAGCCAGAAGGCAATCAACAAGGGCTTGGGGGCAGGCCCACAGGATTCAATGCAGGAGAACCTTTGGAAGGAATTCAACAAACTAGAGCTAACGTTGCTGCTAGTGAGCCACACGAGGAATATGTACCAGAGTTCCCTCGGGGGCATGGGGGGCAACCCCTACCAGACAATATAGGATTAGTAGAAATGATCAGGAAGACTGTGCGAGGTGGTTTGACAAACGGAGATTTGGAAGGGGTGAATAGAAGTCCATTCGCTCGGGAGATAAGGATGGCTCAGAATCCACCTAAGTTCAAGCTACCTAGCGTGGAGGTATATGATGGTAAGACGGATCCAACAGATCACTTAATGAGGTACACCAGACACATGGAGGTGCTGGGGGCATCGGAGGAAGTGATGGCCCGATGTTTCCCTTTGTATTTGAAGGACTTAGCTGCAATGTGGTTTAGGCAGCTGGGAGAAGGATCTATCAGGACTTGGAAGGGATTAGTGGAAAAGTTTCTGGGACAGTTTTGGGTTCACGTCAAGAGGCCGAAGAATGTGATGACTTTAACATCGGTGAAGCAAAGGATGGACGAATCGCTTAGAGCTTTTCTAACTCGATTCAGTGCGGCAGTCGCTTCGGTGGATCGGCCTGATCCATCAATGGTTTTAATGGCAGCAGTATCAGGAGTCAAGGAGAATTCAGATTTCAAGGTATCTCTGATACGAGATCCCCCGCAAAATCTCGACGAATTCTTTCATGAGGCAGAAAGGTTCCTTCGGCAAGAAGATGCAAGTACGGATTTAAAGTTGAAAAAGGTTAGTGCAATCGAGGTTGGAGCGGTATCCAAAAACGGTTCGGATAAAGATAAAGGAAAAACGGAAGTTAGATGACGACCATGGAAACGCTAGAAAACGATGGAAGGATCCAAAGTTTTCCACATACACTGGATTGAATGAGACGCTGGAGCGGATATACTTGGAAACTCGGAATCGCCTTCCCTACCGAAGGCCGGCTAGGAGGGAACCAACAGAGCGGGAAAGGACATCAGGAAGGCACTGTCTCTTCCATGATCTGGATGGACACGATACCAACAGCTGCAGGCACCTAAAGGACATAATCGAGGAGCATGTAAGGAATGGACAGCTACAGCAATACGTTGGAACTCGGGATGCAACGGTGGAGCAGGAGCAACCACCGACCACTTCACGCCGTGATGATGGGAGGCCCAGGGATGATCGTCGATTGATCATCCATTGACCAGGATAATATGGAATAAGTAGCAAGCTACTAGCAAACGGTAAAGTCATTTACACATGTACGGGGACGGAGATAGCCCCTAGGCATGCTCTGAATGATGATAAACCGGGATGCTATGGTTTGTGAAATTTATTTCTTGCTTTTTAGATTGGACATTGCTTTTCTTTTTTGGATTTGGTTTTGGAGCTTGGATTGAGCTCCTGGTTTTCCTTGCTTTTTTATTTGGATTTTCCTTTGGATGATTGTTTTTGGTTTTGGATGCTGGTTTGGATTTCTGGTTTTCTGGTTTGGATTTGAATTTTGGATTTGGATTTGGATTTTGGATTTGGATTTCGAATTTGAATTTCGGATTTGGACTTTGGAATAAATTTTGGTTGGACTTTTATCTGGTTTTTGGTAAATGGTCGTCGGGTATGGATTATGCCTGGCAAGGGATGAGTCACTTTACCCAAACAAGGTAGATTGACTCATTCAGGTCGTCAAGTATGGACAATGCTTGGCAAGGGTCCGGAGTGACCAGGATTCGGCCTAGGACTTAGGCCCTCTATTATCATTTATTATTTTCAGGTCGTCGAGTATGGACTATGCTCGGCAAGGGTCCGGAGAGATCAGGATTCGGCTTAGGACTTAAGCCATGGCATTTTACAGCGCCCAGGGACACTGGGCCAAAGTCGTCAAGTATGGATTGCGCTTGGCAAGAACCCGGAGAGGTTGGCTCAACGTCCAGGGACACTGGACCAAGGACATCAAGTATGGATTGCGCTTGGAAAGAACCCGGAGAGGTTAACTCAACGTCCAGGGACACTGGACCACGGTCGTCGGATGTGGATCACGCTTGGCAGGAACCCAGAGAGGTTATGGATTTGAATATCAACCCGGAGAGGCCCTGGATTCGGTTATTGGCTATTGGATAAGGATGGATTGGAACTCGGTTGTCGAGTTCGAATGGATACGAAATTGTCTAAGACCTTGGTTATTGGATCCGGAATTAGACATCGACTCGAAGCAATCAAGGATGATATACTCTGGCAATATGGCTTTGGACTTCGGATATTGGATTCGGAACTATTCAAAACACGTCTTGTTGTCACAAGGCATGTTTTGGGGGGCAAAGTGTTATCCCGTTTTTTGGTCAAAACGGGAATAACAACAAATTGGCAAGGAATTATGGATATCAGGACTGGAGATAAGGCTGCGATGGATATCGTCAAAATTTTGCCGAACTCCGATCGGGACGAAATTGATTGGAAATGATGGTAAGGACTATGAAAGGCTATGTTTCGAATTTCAGGTTAATCGGAGTTCGTATGAAGGAAATATGATGGATTCAAAGTAGGAATAGTACGTAGTTCGAACCCATCAGGTTCGAACCCATCAGGTTCGAACCCAGGAGGTTCGCATCGATGACGCTTCGAATCGATGGGAACATGATGGGTTCGAAAGGAGTAGCTTCAATGCAATGGAGATGGATTCGAAGTGGGCATGGATTCAAAGAAGGAGATGGATTCGAAGTGGACATGGACTCGAAGAAGGAGATGGAGTCGAAGTAGACGTGGATTCGAAGAAGGAGATGGAGTCGAAGTAGACATGGATTCGAAGAAGGAGATGGATTCGAAGTGGACATGGATTCGAAGAAGGGGATGGATTCGAAGAGGACATGGATTCGAAGATGATGGATACGAAGCAAGGGACACGGATTCGAAGGACGAGGATTCGAAAGGGATGGATTCGAAGAGGATGGACTCGTAGGATATGGACTCGAAGGAGGCGGCTTCAGAAAGCATGGATTCGAACAGCATGGGTTCGAAGGGTATGGATTCGAACGAGTCGGCCCTATGGATTCGAAGAGGATGGTTTCGAAGTAGATGGTTTCGAAGCATGGGTTCGAACCATTCAGGACGCACGGATTCTTGAACTTGGATCGATCATATCTTCCAAACCGTTGATCCAAATGCAATGAAATTTTTACAGGAGCTTACATACATATTGAAGAATGTTCACACCAAATTTCAGCTCAATTGATGGATTCTTGATCGATTCGAACGTCACTTCGAATCGATCCCAAACTGGGCACGGATTCCGAGAACACGGGCCTGTGGGCCCCCCTCACGTGCCAAGCAGTCTCCCCAGGTTTTAGGCGGGATTTCAGCCTTCCACGCCTATAAATAGAACCCCTGGTCATTCAAAAAAGGGGTCAGAAAATTTGGAGAGGAAAGGCAAGTCCAGACGCTGCTAAAATTATACCATAGCATCATTACTGCAATTTTCTTCAGATTTGGTCACTACAACTGTGGTAATCACTTGTAATCTTCAAGGATAATCAATAAAAAGAAAAAAATTTTGGAGTGGACGTAGGCCGGAGATAGCCGAACCACTATAAAACTTGTGTCTCTGTTCTTTACTTTTGGATTGCTGTCTATTATTTGCTGAGATTTGTTGTTTGCGTTTGAATATCACTAATTTATATTCATACGCTGGTGCTTTCACGGTATTGGGTGTTTGTGACCAATTTTGGCGCTAACATCAGAGTTACAACAAAATAGGACTACACAAAAAGCTATGACAAAAAGAAGCTAGCGGAGTAGTCCATGCGGAAGCAAAATAGGCTAAGTCCAAAGGCACCTAACCTGAAACATCTCGGTCTGACCCGAGTATAAAATACACGGGTCAGTCTAGCTAAACAAATTAGTTAGATAAACTGAACAACAATAAACCTGCAAGGTTACAAAGCATAATAGATATCTCTAAAAGAGATAACACAATCATCTAATGAAAGATGAATCATATAGATCAAGCCTCATATCATCGGCAACATATAGAAACAAAGGATAAGAATATCCCAAGGCAAGCCATAAAGGCAAACAACAAATACCCATAAATACGAGTTCCACAAGGTAAACGCTATATTTCGTGTGGCTCTAAAGAACCATTACAGAAAAGCAATACCTAGGGAATATACATATAAATGAAGCATCATGAGCGGTGGTGAAGAAACCACTCCGTTATCTCTTGAGCGGTGGTGAAGAAACCACTCCAATATCTCTTGAGTGGTGGTGAAGAAACCGCTCCAATATCTCTTGAGCGGTGGTGAAGAAACCACTCCGAAAGCAATACTAAAGGTAACCGACAACCCCAAATATCTTTCGAGTTGGGGCAAAGGACCAACTCCAAAAGCGATTTTTAAAGGAAACAAGCCAGAGGAGACAGTCCGAAGACACTATCCCAAAGGCAGCATGTGTCACAAACTCCCAGAGAGGAATCCGAAAAGTGGTAACGTGAGTCCCATAACCACCCATTCGCACTAAACGGTTTACTATCCGTTAGTTTATTTCACACTCAAAGCAGTACAAATTTATCTCATATCATCGATAAACCAAACCCGAAGGTCAAAACAATCAATCGAATAGGTTGAGGATTAATCGAAAAGATAAACGCACAGATTCATGGTCCGTGTTTTGCCCAACCATTTAATCACCCTTCCACTTCGTTCGAAGTGCGAAAGTGTGTGTTTTAAATAGAATTTATAAATTAGAGAAACGAACTTTTAAATGCGATTCGAGAGATTATTTTATAAAAACCCGTGGATTAAAATTAAAAAGGAACCATCAAAGTCAAAACAATTGATAATCATACATGGGATCATCATGAATCGATTCAAATTGGAAATTCAATCCCAAAAGGCAAAGTGGGCTGAAACAGCAGGTTCAGTCGACTGAACAGAGGTTTCAGTCGACTGACCCTATACCTGGAAATTTTCTAGGTTTAGGAAACTTTCTGTTTCCAGGTTCAGTCGACTGAACAGAGTTTTCAGTCGACTGAATCATGCCTGGAAACTTTCGGGTTCCAGGTTCGGTCGACTGAACAGAGTTTTCAGTCGACTGAATCACGCCTGGGCTGTTTTTCAGCCTTATTCAAATGAAGAGCAAACTCTTCCAAAATGCAATCGGACGAACATTGGCTCTAAGGGCTTATGCCAATCGACAACCCGGCCCTATATGTTCCTCGATGCATCACCAAAACATGATCAAAACATCAAAGTTAGGATTTCAAAGATTTGAACCCAAAACACTAAAAATTGGAATATCCCCCAATTCAACCCAAACCAAATGCAAGTGCATATGAACAAGGTGTTAGGAATTCATACCCAACATCAATGAAATCAAAAGAAGTAGATGTGAGTTCAAAACTCACCTTTTAACCTCACAACAAAGAAGATGAAGGAGCTAAAACATAAGGAGAAGACCAACTAATCACTACTTCAATCCAACAAGCTTCAATCTAAGAACAAACAAGTATTTTCCTAAGTTAGGTTTAGGAAAACTTTCTGAAATTGAAGGAGAAAGAGTTGGAGAAGAAGAAGAGAGACTTACCTATGGCTTCTCTATGATTTTGGAGCAAGAAATCAAGCTTTGCAAAGGAAACTAGGGCTTGGAATTCCTAATTCTTTTTCTCTTCCCCCATTTCAGTTTTAACTTAAGAAATGAAATGAAATGAGAGTGAATGGAGAGGAGAGGGCTGAAGTAGAGGGGTTAAGTGGGTTTAGTTAGCTAGTGGGCTGAACCCAAACCCAAAACCCAATAGAAAAAGTAGCGAAATTCAACTTACTCCAAACATATCAAAGATTATACTCAAAAAGATCGCAAACGACATTTTGAACTCAATGGAAGTGGTGTTGAGTCCCAATTCGGCCGTTTGTAGAAAGTAGCTTTTCGGACCATAATCCGACAAACGACGTCATATTCAAATAAAATATTTAAATATACCACCGATAAATATGCGGGTTGTTGCAACTTATGTCAATGATATAAGTATATTTACTAACACTACCATTTTGGGGACATGCCAAATAGATTTCTGTAACCGTACAACTTTCGAGTTCATATGCCTCAGAACGGATGTAAAGTATAAGAAGCAATGTTCCTATACCACCAAACCTTTAGTGGGATCATAAAAACCAATTCGTATATTTCAATATGGAAGGTCAAAACACAATTTATCGGATCAAAATGAATGTTGCGTAAAACATCGTTACGACAACCCGAAAACATTAGTATAGGGATTTGATTTATTATATGTATGTATGTATGTATGTAAATATCATATACTATATAAAATATTTTCTTTCAGAAATCATTTACTATAACAACAATATTATAGTTCATGCCTTCCATAATTCCCCGAAAGCATCTACTAAAACAATAAATGTTGAAATCTATGTTTTCGATACATATCACATTTTAGATCACTTTTTAAAACCATTTAAACTCCATTTGAAATTATTACTTTCAAAACTTTGCTTTTAAAGATTATCACTTTAAAAACCATTAACTTCACCAAAAATATTACTTTCAAAACATTCCTTTAAAAGCTTATTTATCTCTTAGAAACTTGAATGTATTTTCTTTATATAAAAATCCATATTTAAACCCTAAAATAAACCATTTCCATATTTATAAAACTATGCTTATAAATCTCCTTTCTATTTTATAAAACTTCTACTTTATAAAATCTCTTTATTTATAAAATTTTATTTATAAATCATTCTTTTATAAAAACCTATTTTACCATCAAAATCCATTTACAAATCCATTTCTTTATAAATCAAATTTATTTACAAAATCCATTTACCAAATAAATTTTAAATCCATTTACAAGATATTTACAAATTCTGATTATAAATTTATTTCTTTATTTATAAAATATCACTTTTATAAGTCCTTTATATAAACTATTTAAAAATCTCTGTTTAAGAATATTTAACAAAACTATACTTTTATAGCATCAAAAACCATACTTTTTATTTGTTTAAAAACAAATTCATTACTTTTAATAATTTAAAAATTATTAAAACATATATACTTCCAAAATCACTTTGAAAATCATTTCAATTCAAAATCACTATTTTATAATGTTTCAAAATACTAAAAATATGGCCCAGTGCTACCGCAGCACTAGATAAGCAAAAACAATCCATGTCATCAAATATGGCATCCAACACATCATATATCAAAATATATTGATGTGCATGTAAATGTGCATATTTTTACTTTCATATTTTATCGAATTAAATTAAATAAATGATCATATTGGGTGTTTTAACATGTTTAAACCAAAATTCAAATTATTTTCAAATCGTCACATATTCATCTTCATCCAGGGGCAAAATGGTCATTTTTGTGCATATATTAATTTGAGAAAAATTAATTGGATATTACTATATTATTTTGTAGAAATTTGGCTTCATATACAAGTGGTATCATGAAGATATATGCATGCACAAGAGTGAATACAAAGGAATGGAGTTGGAAATAATTCATTTCATGGATCATGGAGGACCCCACCTACCCACCTACCTTCATGTACAAATTAGAAGCTAATACACATGCTAATGGCCATTAAAGCTTCATGCACACTTAAATGATGATTATTTGATGCTAATGATTACTTAGTGGCCATGCTTCCTAAGAGGGTAGTTTAGCTAGTTCCCAAAAAGTGGAATAGAGTTTTAAAACTTGTATAAATACCTCATATGTTCATGTAACAATATCTTCTCTTAGGCTCTTCCTCTTTAGTTTAATTTAGGATCAAAATAAAAGAAAACTCTCTTTCTCTTTTCATGGCTACTTATTAGCCATTTTTTATTTCATTTAATTTTCTCTTTTTTATTCAATGTTAATTAGTGTTTTATTTTACTTACATGCTTAATTTCTTTCATGCTAATAGTGTAGATTTCCTTTTATGCAATTAGATTAGTTCTCTTTTCCATTAGCTTTCATTTTCCTTTTTTAGTTTCATGTTGCATGCTACAATTGTTGATATGATAACAAATACGAGAGGCTAAACCCCTTCAATTTAGGGGTAATGAAGCTCTCTAATTATGTAGCTTCAACATTTTGATAATTATTTGCTCTTTTTTTGTGCTTAACGACAATGATTGAAGTGGCTTAACTTGTTTTTTTGCTTTGAATTTGATAGCATATATTGTTGACACCAAATAGGCTATGCTTAAACAATCAAAATATAAATTACATCTTCATCTACATATTATTATGGTAATGAAGTGAATGTTGAAATCAAAGTTTGATGGTTTACATTTCTAATAATAGTTAATGGGCCATGCTTAAAGTAGATTTTACTTTTAACTTGTTGTCATTTTTCGTGAAAATTGATAAGTGGTTTAAAGGATGTGTTATAGTTTAATGGCTTACGTTGGACTAATTAATATCACAAATAGGCCATACTTATGATAAACACATCAATTAAACTCACTAATGACCAAAAAAGAGAGACCTTAATTTCATGTTTTGTTGAACTATGTGATCTAGAGAATGGATTTATCTCTAAATTGTCATTTTATTCTCATAGTTTTCATTCACTTTTATAGTTGTTAGTTTGTTAGTTTTTTCATTTTCTAGCTTAACACTTTTTTCAACTTTGGTTTAATTTGATTGAATAAAAATTTAAAATCTAACAATTCCCTATGGATCGAACCGTACCTGCCACGTACTAACATTTATACGTCGTTCGCTTGCGGTATTTTTTATTATAAATTCGTTCGACAGATTTCTAACCCGATAGAATTCCCGTCGACGACCAAATATGAAAAGGTAAACGGTGTGAGGAATCCTATTGGATCCCTCCAACCAGTCCCCCAGCATCACATATAGCATATAATCAAATAATGTAAATCAACCGCTTCAAGATGAGATCGTATACAAAGGGTCATCCGCTCATACACGAGAACGTAATACGGTCTCATCCACTCCAATGGACGGAAATATATCCAAACCAACTAATAATATAGTAAATGATCCAAACAAGCAACAAACAACATAAATAAAATTATCCACACTTATATAAAAATATAAGTGGGCTAGAGAGGTGAGTTAAATCATAGAAATTTCAGAAATTGTCAAAGCGCTTCGGTTTGAATTAAATTGAATAGTCATTCCATTTAACCCAAAATTCCTACTAGCTCCGAATCGAACTAATACAACTCCATAACGTAGTATTCGTTGATATGAACGCAACACAACTTGTCACACTTGATTTGGACCTCGTATGAACAAGTTATGAATTAACGATCATACGAATAAATTAAATTTAAAATTAACTTAATTAATTAACGTTTAATAGTTAAACTTTCTTTTTCCTCACGCTCGTACACCAGGCCGCGACTTTTTTATATAAATCATCGATCGCTACACAGAATGTCGTCGCAGCTTGCCTCCACCTACGCGTGCGACATTGCCGCCGCCTCGCTACTGCTCTGCCTCGCCATGCACCACCACGCGTGCACACGCCACGTGCGAACCAAAACCTTACTCATGAACGTAGCCCCATACCCCTTGACTCATCGCCAATCAGCTCGATCTAACCGTTGGTTAGCTTCTTCTAGTCGAGCTCTAAACTTTTCTACTTGGGGTCGAAGCTTGAAAGTGGATGGATTGGCTACGATGAACCATGGCCGTTGGATGAAGGGTTTAATGGCGGTTGGAAATTTAGGTTAGGGTTTGGTTGCCAATGAAAGAAATGGATGGCCATTTATAGGAAAATTTCATGATACAATTCACACTTTAATTTTTTTAAAACTCCAAACGAAGCATGCCGCATAGCATTCTATATGTTATATCCCTATTTCGAACACAGTATGATATATATCAAAAGCTAATTCCATCATATGCAGAAGTTAACTTTTCAAATCGAATTATATTAATTTAAATTCCTTTAAATAATTTCTCTACGTTTCGAACTCGCACGACCAAAAGATACGTTCGATCGCCACAAAATTCAACGGTATATAATAATTCAGTATTACGGATTCAATGAAATTGGTTTCGTCGAAATCCAAGACAGCGCCTCAAAAATCTATTTTTGCACGTTAATTAAAACGAGATATTTCCTAAATCAATTTAATCACTTTTAAATCCAATTTAAAACTTTACTATTTCCATTCTTATTTAAATAGAATTTAAATCATTTTTTGAAATCATTTTTTATTCATATTAAATTCAAGATTCAATTATTTAAAAAATTCCAGATATTCAAATTTAACAATTTTATTATCAAATAAATCACTATATTTGAAATATAAGTTGTTTAACTTATAAAATTAACTTTTCAATATTTAAAATCAATTAAGTATTCCAAATTCAAATGGCTGAAATTCAGGGTCATTACATACAACATCAGGAGGTGCGCGATTAAGGCAAGCATGGGCGATTAGTGAGAGGCATGATGTGGGAGGCAGCGAGCTGATGGAATGCTGGCTCTGGGAGGTGGCAATTTGGTGATGGCATGAGCAGTAGTGTTGTGTTGATGACCTGGGCATGTGTGTGTGTGTGCGTTGTTAGTACCTGGTGATGTGTGCGTTTTGATGGCTAGTGGTGCCTTAACTAGATGATGTGGATGTTGGCTGCAATGTAGCAACTGATGGTGGAGGCGGCTTCACATGGGTAGCGATGGATTGGGATTTGGCGAAGGCTGGTTGTTGTTTTGGGTAGTTCAAGCATCGTTAAGGTGAGTAAATTCTTTTTAATAACAACTATATTTATATTCCACTTCATATGATATATATCCCATTATCGATTGAGTTGCTTACTTATAATTGTTGTTTGAGATATTAGTTGAAGCGGTTGTTGTGATATTGGTCATGATATTTGATTGGTTGTTGAGATATTTAATATGATATTGGATTAATTCTTGTGATGTTAGATATGATTTTGGATTGATTGTGAGATTTTGGTGTATGTGTTGTATTATTAAAAATGCAAAAGAGATGTTGTCCCTTTGTATTTTAATTTGTGTAATTTAATTATGTTATATGTACATTATTTGGATGGACGAAATTCGATTTGGGCCACTTGATAAAGTTTATATTAATAACTTAATGATTCTGAAAATTTTTGCTCCATGATTTATATATTTGGATGTTTGGTTGATTTTTTGGTTTTAAAATAATTTTGAAACATTTAATAAATTATCTTTTGGAATTTTATAATTTATTTGAAGTATATTTATAAATAAATAAAAGTGAATGAGTAATAAAATGATTTGTAAGAAATTGTTTTGAAAATAAATGATATTTAAAGATGAAAATAAAGATTTTCAGAAGTAACTAAGTATATGGAACTAGTTTATTTATTGATTTTGTATAATTGAAAGGTTTTAACAATATTTTAAGAAATGAATTTGTTTTGTATAGTATATATTTAAATAAATTGGATTTAAACGATATTTTCGAAAAGGGATTTTTGAGTATGAGCTTATTTCGAAGATAAATCAAATTTGAAATATTGTTGAATAGTTTTAAGAGTATTGTTGTATAAATCCCTTTTTGTATATAAATTTTGGCGATTCAAAATTGGTTTGTTGGTATTATGAGAAATTTTATATAATAAGAAGGTTTTGAATTATAAATTATGGTTAGAAATGGAAAGAATTAATTTTGGGGTTTATAAATTTATTCTAAAGTATTATTCAGTTATAGAAAATTTATGAACTAGATTCTATAATTATTTTGACTTGTAAAGTGATTTTGGAAATTTTGGAAAATGTATATAAAAAGGATTTCGAAGTGAATTGTCGTATTTAAATCTTATATTGAGATTAAAAAAATAAAATTAATATATATTTCAATATATATATATGTCATTAAATTAGATTATATGTGTGATTTATCATATTTATTTTGATTAGTTGACGTTGATGCGATTTCATACGGTGATGACATCCTTCTATTTGATTTTGTGATGATTCCAATTCTATGTGACAAGGAACAAGAATAAACGGAGTTTTAATGCCGCCTAGTATGAGACTTTCGGTAATATTTCTTCGGTTATCCTTTGGACTTATTATATAGAATATTAAAGGAGTGAGTGTGATGGATAAGCACTGCATAAATGGACTAGTGACATGCGGTGGTACGGGACATCGTTCTATTATTTATTTGATTATTCTATGCATGTGGATGATACTGATACATGGATTTATTATGTATGATAGTCTTGCTATGAAGAGTCGTATATTTCGCCTTGTGTCAGCCTATATCGTGCCATGTGTCGGCATGAGTGTATAGCTCTGCATTAGCTATTATATTATATATATATATTTAGTATTTGTCTAGTCACTGTCTGACTTCCTTTATATCGCTATAGTCGAACCGATTGGCTAGTATCCATCCTAGCGGCCTAATCGCGATGGTCGCGCCTTGGATCTATAGCACCCATAGCCACGTTTCGGCAATTGTATATCCCTTACGTGTCACCTAGGCCAGCAGTTTATTACCATTTGGAGGCATGTCTAGGGTCGCGACCGATGCATAGCACAGACGTGTAGTGTGTTTATGACATGCGATGGATAAGAGTCACGATGTCCTCCGAGGTAACCAAGACTGTAGGAGCCATGTTGGTGGAATACATGTGTCGTGTTCCTCAATCACATGTGTAGTCTCTCGGAGCTGGTGTGTTCGTCAGTCTTCCGTTTAGTTCTGGTGTGTGTGATATAAAAATATACTTATATATATTCGAGATGATGTGTTACGATTATACTTGTGACCGTGTCCAAATTATGATCAATCCCCATAACCTTCTTTAGCGTGTGTCACATATTGTCCTTCTTCGGCATGTATTGCCAATTATTTATGTAACGACCCGATATTTTCAACCATTCGCATCCATTATAATTGTATAGGTAGACACTCATGCCGGAATTGAATTTCTCAAAATACCACGTTGTAATTAAAAATTTGGCAAATCTCAGAATATACAGTAAATAAAAATCACAGATCACAGAGTAATAATAATGCAGCGGAAGTAAAAAGAGATAGTAGTTCATGAAGCTATATATAAAAATATCAGAGTTACATAAAATACAACAGAGGAAATAAAGTACAAAAGAAGTCTCACTTCATAGATGTCAACTAATACAAGAGCTGAAAGGAACAACAGATTTCAAAAGGTAAACTTGACAAGTAGATAATCTCCAGTGATTCCAATCTCCAGAAAGTGGAAATCCAAATCTATGAATAACTCAGGCTGACCCGAGCGTAAATAAAAATACAAACACTCGAGTCAGGACACTGATACCAACTGTAACGACCCGATATTTTCAACCATTCGCATCCATTATAAGTGTATAGGTAGACACTCATGCCGGAATTGAATTGCTCAAAATACCGCGTTGTAATTAAAAATTTGGCAAATCTCAGAATATACAGTAAATAAAAATCACAGATCACAGACACAGAGTAATAATAATGCAGCGGAAGTAAAAAGAGATAGTAGTTCATGAAGCTACTATATAAAAATATCAGAGTTACATAAAATACAACAGAGGAAATAAAGTACAAAAGAAGTCTCACTTCATAGATGTCAACTAATATAAGAGCTGAAAGGAACAACAGATTTCAAAAGATAAACTTGACAAGTAGATAATCTCCAGCGATTCCAATCTCCAGAAAGTGGAAATCCAAATCTGTGAATAACTCAGGCTGACCCGAGCGTAAATAAAAATACAAACACTCGAGTCAGGACATACATACTTATACAATGTAAACCAACTCAAGTGAACTGTAGTAAAGGTACAAGTAACTTAGAAGATGCTTGGGACTGCCCATCCTCTAAGGATCCGTTAAACTATTTACTATGTAGTATATTGCGTTATATACAGTAGTGTCTAATCAGTAAGGTATAATCATATAGAAAATAGCGTTAAGGGGATGGTGAACCTTAACGCGGTCGGATCTTTAAAACCAAAATCGTAGTGGGCTCGATATAAGGATATGACACGGCACGCGAGGCAATGCCAGGGTGGATACACCGTTTGCACTCCCGAACCGTTGGTGACGGCAAGCCAGCAGCTTCCGCCCACCTCGAACAATACCCCCGAAACAAAGTGGCGCCACCGTCGAATCACAACAGTAATAGAATGGTTTTCGATGGAGCATGCTCGATGAAAGGGTGCGACCCTTTGTGTAGCCCGGTATAGCTCCTGTTTTAGTCATACAACTCACGGGAGTTGGGTCCACGTAATATACCTCAAGAACGTCGCCACCATCCTACTTCATTCTGGAATCTCCACCGCGTACACAGTTGTTAAAGTGGTTTTCGGTATTGGCCGGCTATAAGACAATATCCGATCTCGGTCTCTTTAATAACCAATCGTTATTATAACCCGTAGTTATAACCTTTTAAAACAATATTTGTACTTCAAAGTAAAATATTATTTTAACCCAA
Organism: Allium cepa; assembly: GCA_030765085.1. Classification (NCBI taxonomy): domain Eukaryota; kingdom Viridiplantae; phylum Streptophyta; class Magnoliopsida; order Asparagales; family Amaryllidaceae; genus Allium; species Allium cepa. The sequence continues at coordinate 140,887,529 of CM060931.1, read as the reverse complement.
ATCTTTATCAAAATAAAGATTAAATCATTCCAAAATATCATATCTTTTGGATCTTCTTTTCAAATCATTTTAATATCAAAATATCATATCTTTCAAAACTCCATTTTCAAACCATTTTAATATATCAAAATATCATATGTTTTCAAAACCACATTTCAATCATTTAATATATCAAAATATCATATCTTTTTGAAACCACATTTATTTCAAATCATTATTCATTTTATTCAATTTAAAATATCATTTCAATCCATATTTCAAAACAGTATATATTCCAAAAATCATTTTTAATCATTAAAATGAAGTTATTATGTTTAATAATTAAATTATTAAATTTTCAAAATTTTCGACTTCCAAAGTTCATTTATTCACTTAAGTTTATCAAAGCAGTGAAAATTCACTTTTCGTGGCATTTAGAAAACGCTACGGAAAAATACGTTCAAAACAGTTCAATTTAATAAAAGACAACATTTTAAAAATGTTGTAATAGGGTTTACTTAAATTTCGAATAAACTTAGTTAAATTCAACAATTTATAGCACTTACAAAAATTGCTATAATAGCTTTTAATTCAATTTAGCTTTTTAGTTCATTATCATCAACTACAGCATTTTCAAATGTTGTAATATCATTTACATTGTAATTAATAGCATTTCAAAAATACAGTCAATTAACTTCAAATATTCAATATAATTTCTCGACCAATTATATTTTTATTTAAAACATTTTTAACTTATAAAATCATACATTTTCACATTTATAACATCATTTAATTTTTCCTCAAGTTCATGATCTTATAAAGTTAAATTTCCATTCAAAAATCAAGATTTAATAATAATTCACTTATTAAATTGCAATGTTCAATTTTAAATCCATTACATTAAATTTCAACATAACACTTAAGTTCAAATTCTCAAATATAACTTATTTTTATTTTTATTTACTTAACTAAAAGTTCACTTTTAAGTCAATTTCATAAATTTCCAATTTTAGTTATATTTCAAAATTTCAACTTAAAATATTCTTTCATTTCACATTTCAAATTTGTTAAAAATCATTAATATGATATAAAATCACTTTTAATTCATTTAAATTCAAATTATCATAAATTTATCATAATTTCATATTCAATTTAATTTCCAATTATAATTAAATCAAAATTTCCAAAATAACTTACGTTCAAAATTTTCTAACTTTTCATTAATTCATTTCACTTACAATTGTTCAGAAAATCAATAATACTTTAAAAAATTTATTTTTAATAAATTTTAAATCAAAATATTATAATAATTACATTTCTAAAATATTTTAAACATTTTAGAAAAACATATTTTAACTACGGGCCCGTATATAATTTTCTACGCTAGGTAAAGTGATACGGGTAATATATCATTTCAACCCGTAATTTACAAAAAAATCCGGGTTTTATCATTTCAAACCCGTAGTCCCAAGTAAATAAAATAAATTTGAAAATCATTCAGGCCTATCATTTCAGCCCATAACAATTTTCTCTTATTCTAAAGTCCGTTCGGGTATGTATCATTTCAACCCATAGTGATTCTAGTCTACAGGGAACTTGCAATGGTGATAAACAGATATGAATGAACAGTAACAACAATATACAATAGTAACAGGTGATGTGACATGTAACAGGTGATATGACATATAATTTAACATGTTAACATCATATATATAAAATCACATGGCAGTTATAACATCATAAATATTTCTACACATTCAGTTGTGCTTGTTTTACAACTGCATAAGTATATAATTGTCGTGTGAGATTTACTCACCTCTTTGTGCTGGAGTATCAAAACCAATGACACAATGGAAACAAAAGCATGATGACAAGACTACGGACATGAGTGGAGAGCGAATCAAATCTACAACCATTGTGTACAACCCAAATCAAAAAAAATCAAAACAACAAAATTCAATACGACTTTAAAATGCAATAACATTGAAATAAAAGAAGATACGACTACGCAGTCTTTTGCTTTGACTTCTCTATTGTTTGGTATGGATTTGGGGTCTGATGTGGTTCAGATGTGGTCAAGTTTTGGGTCAGGTTTGGGCTAACATAGCTCGGGTTCAAGGCAAGACAAGGTGGAGTTTGTACATGAGGAGGTGGTGTGGTTTTGAAGTCAATTAGGTGGTTTTTGGTCAAAACAAGGGCTTGGCCATGGGGATTGGGCTCGGCCTGTGATGTGTCATGACTGGACAGAGGTGGGAGGGGTGTGTTGTGGTCAGGTCTGGGGAGTGGTGGCGGCTATGGTGGTGGTTTGGGTGGTGGTTGAAGTGGATGAGCATGTAGAGGTCAAATAAGCATGGATCTAGGCATCTAGGTTGTAATTTGAGGGGTTTGACCATCAAAAGGGGTTCGAACATGGTCAGATCTGATGGGGTAGATGGTGGTGATGGTTGGGAAGAGATGGAAGGAGGCGGTGGCCGTGGAATAGGGGAAGAGGCCGATCTTAATCAAGGGAGAAGGCAAGGCAAAATTGCATAGAAAAAGTAGAAAGAAGAGAGGGATTTACCTAAATTTTTTCTTCAAGATGGAGGCCATGATTTTTAGGGTCTTGGAGCTTTGAAAATTCGTGAATAAGAGAAAAAAAAAGTGGCGGCTGAAGAAATGAGGAGATGTGGTCAGTTGAATGAAAAGTTAGGTTAAAAAGTAGAAGGGTTAGAAAAAAGGGCCTTAGGAAGATGGAAAGTTTAAGGCCTTTCAAATTTCTTTTCTATTTTGTAAATACATAAAAGCCTGATAAAATAGATAAATAATCTCAGGAAAAAAATGTAAATAAGAGAAATAAAAACATACATTTTAAATTATATAATTTATATAAAGAAAATATCCATACATGTGAAACTAGGCTAAATAAATTGGAACAACCCAAAAAATCTTTGGAAAACCTATTTTTAACCAAAATACATATAAAATTAATATTAATAAAGTGTAAACACAGCAAATAAAAGTGAATTTATAAAATAAATAAATTTTTAATATATATAATTAAATTAAGAAAATAGCAAAGAAAATAGAAACTAGGCTTAATAAATTGAAAACAATTTCAATAGACTTTAGAAAAATTATATTATCATTTCAAAAAATACTAAAAGACAAAATATACATAAAATAACATATAATCACATATTAGAATAAAATATAACAAAGAAAAAGTAATTTATACAATTTAAAATAGATAAAATTGTTAAATAAACAGTTTATACTCAAAATTGAAATGTACATATCTTTTGCAGTTTAACTCCGTTTTCAACGAAACAAAAAGTGGTGTTCTTAGAATTTTGTGTACTTCCATAATAAAAGATAAAATTTAGAATTTTCAAACTTTTAAAATTTTAAATTAAAAGTCAAAGTTTGACTATTTTGACCAAAATTCACCTTTTTGGAAAATGTTCTTTTTAGTCATGCTTTGGAATGAAAATTCATATCAAACTAAAGTTTATATTTAAAGTAACAAAATTAATCATTCAAAATAAAATAAATATAAGTTTTTAAATCAAAATTTAATTAAAATAATTAAAATATACAAAAAAAATAAATCGCAAAATACAGGGTTGTTACAATTTATTTACATGTGTTATCAATTATTTCTTTTAGGCATGTGTAATCGAATATCTTTTTTATTGGCATGTGTTGCCACCTACTATTCATTGATATGTGTTGCCTATTTATCTTTTGTGTTGCCTATTTATTATTCTCAGGCTTGTGTCGTCGGTTATTCTTTTTTAGCATGTGTCGTCAATTATATCCTTCTTTGGCATGTGTTTGCCTTTTCTATGATTATGCCATCGATGATTATTTGTATTGATGTGAAGAATAATTTTATTTATAGAGATTGAATGATATATTTAGACTAAGCTATGTGTAGCTTGATTATACATGGTGATACTTCTTTATCGATGATTTCCGGATTTAGATGATAATTTTGGATATGGATGATTCACTCATTTAATGTTGTTTCATGATTTTTGATTTGATGAGTATTATATGGATGATGACATTTTATATTGGGCTTTTTGATATTTTACATTATATAATATGTTGGATTGTTTGAGAAAACACTATTATATTCATATCCAACATATACAGAGTTTTGCAAGGATTTGTAATTTGATCGCTTTAATTAAAGATATTTAAATTATTTTGAATATTCAAATATAGATTGTTTTTAAATAAATAATCAAGTTTTAAGCAATGAATAATAATAATAATGAACTTATTTTGGAAAAATGCTCACATAATATATACTTTTAAAAAATAGCGATAAAATGACCGAAAATTGTTTATCAATAAACAGCTTTATAATAGTAAAATATCGCACAGGAGCTGGATACATACACTTATTTCATAATTGAACAAGAATATGAAATAAAATTATTTATTTTATTTTTGGGAAAAATAAACGTATTTATGACATCATTAGTGGTGCCCTTATATTTAAATATCGATTTTTAATTTAAATTAAGATTTAATGATTTAATAATTATTATAATTATTCAAATAATTGTTTTTAAATAATAATAAATCATTTGTACCAGTTCTATAAAGATATATACTTGATTTGAAAATATAACAAAATTCGTATCACTTTATCGATATAATAACACCTTTTATAAACAATTTGTTTAAAAATCATTTTAATAAGTTAAAAATGATAAGAAATGAGTTTTCAAATTTTGTTTACATTTACATGTAAATTTACTTATAAGTGAAAATATGACCGGGAATCGGTTTTTCGATTTTCAACGGTTTGAGGAACAGAAGTTGTTCAAAAGTCGTTGCAACCTTGTTATATGTCATGTGCACATATATAACATACACAAGTACATGAACACATGCGCGTGCGCACACACACATACACATATATACATATAGGAAAATATCTAATATATTTTCTTACAACTTCACCCTTAAGCATCCTAAAGTCAACTTACCCTCACCCATCAACTCCTTACACACCATGGCACACCAAGAGAGGACAAGCACAAGGAGGAAGTGGGCAACGTGTGGAATGATGGAGGAGAGGAGGTGGAAAGTGATGATGTGAAAGCATATGAAATATCATGATATTTTTTTCCAAGTTTTCTTCCTATAAATACAAGCATCCATTTACTCCTTCATTCACTCATTTCTTCATCTCCTTCCTCTTCTTTCTTTAGTTTTTTAATGGCCACCATATGAAAATTATGAAGAAATAATATCAAAGAGAAAATAAATATATATATGTTATCATTCGACCTCAAAACTAAGTGCAAACACCTCCCTATCACCTCTACAACTCACGTCACCCCTTATATCCCAAGCTAAGGCCGAGAAACACTCATCCAAGGTCAAGACCGAAACCACCAAAGGAGAAGGAAGCAAGTCGAGGAGCTCCAAAGAAATGAAAAGAGGAGAAAGTGCTGCCGAAGTGTCGTCGGTTCGATCTACAAAACTATAGGAAAGTTTGATGGAGTAGATACAAATTGTAAGTACTCAATGTTTATTAAATGATAAATAAACTCTATAACTATTTTTAAGCATGATAATATGACCATTTAATCTCTTAATGATTTGTATGAATGTTTGAAAACTTGGTTGGTTATATGGTTGATAACTTGGTTGTGATAAATTTTGAGAAATCATAATAAAAAAGGTTAAGTAATTAACCATGATTAATTAATAGAAAATGAATTCATATAAATATATGTGTGGAGTTTATTGAGCCACTTAATGGTTTTAAAATATAAAAAGTTTGAAAATGAATATTATAATAATATAAAATTATGAAATGATTTAAAAGTGAATATGAGATTTAATATGGAAAATATTTTTTTAAATTATTTAAAATGGTTTATAAATGTTTTATAAACAATAAAACTCAATTTGGAAAAGTTTTGACAAGTTACGAAAAATAAGTCAAAATAAGGGCATCGCGTAACGGCAGTTCGCGATTTTGCGCTGGAAAAGTTAAATGAACATATAGAGTGGAATATAACTCGAAATTCTTCAAGATAAGAATTTTCTGAACTATTATGTTCATAGTTTTCAAACAAAAGAAAAAAAAATAAAGTTTCGTTAGTAGATTTTGAAATATGAGCAAATCAAGTTTTCATAACAGTCGCATTTTGGCAGTTCGTAAACCAAAGCGACAAAATTTTTATAAATGATATTTTTAATTTTTAAAAAATATGGAATAAATTCTATAAATGTTTCAAATGTTTTAAAAGAGATTTGAGTTATAAAAAAAGATTTCTGAATGATCGAAAAGTTGTTTTGATCAAATAAGCTTTAAAAACACTGCAACACTTTTAATAACTTTTGAAATATGGATTTAGACTTAGCAATTGTTTTTCAAATCTTTTATACATGTTTTCAAATGAAATAATTAAGTGTTTTAATAATGATTTGGAGGTTTTATAGTTTATTTAAAAGAGTTTAATAAATGATTTAATGAAAAGCTATTAAAATAAGTAATTAAATCTTGGCTCTAAAATCAAATGGTGAATTGACTCACTCCTTTTCAGTCTACAACCAAGCACAAGCCTCTACCTCACCGCCACTTCCTACCTCAACCAAATCAAGCTCCAAACTCCAACCTTGCTCCTTATTGCTCACGGCCTAGCCTAGAAATGGCTATACTTGCTCACAACCCTAGGATGTTTGGAGTTGTGTGCTCTAATTTTTCAAGCTAAGTGTTGTTATTCTTTGTTCTTATGTTGTTTTAGACCTATAGCTTGAGTATGGTGAAATTCCTTTATGATTTAAAATTGTTTAGGTGAAGAGAGAATAAGACGAAGAGAATTTATTCCTATGTTTAATGAATCATCAAATCCATTTCCTAATCCTTAAGGGTGCTTATATGGACTTTGCCAAGAGGTAACTTACCACCTCCCACCTTCTATGACCAGCCAAAAGCCCACTCCCCCTCCACGTGCCTTGCTTTACACCTCATTCTCTCTTTACTTAACTCTTAAGCCTTCCCAAAATACCTCTCCTTCAAAATATATTCATTGGACATCATCCATGACATCATCAAAGTATTAAATTAGCCAGAACATACCAATAATTTTAGTTGCTAATAAATTACCCATTAATATCCTAAACAAGCCTAAAAAGTCCTAACAACTTCTATCGAATAAAAATAATAATTTATCAATGAAATATTTTTAAGTCACACTATTGATATTTCTTCGATGTATTTATTTTTGTTAACATATTTCTAAAACAAATTTACTTTCATTAGTTATTAATTAAAAGGGGCATAATAAGGCTATAAAATATATTTAATCCATTAAATCCCAGATTCAAATATTTAAATAATTTAGATATTTGAATACAAAGTGTTTGAAATTTCGGATTGCTGCATATTCATTCAAAATGTTTTGCTCTAACTTTTTTTTATTTCTTCATTATAATTTTTTAATCTAAATAGTTTTTCCAAAATAATTCATTCATCATTTAATTTTATCATGGATCTCAAAAGGATAAATCTTTCTTATTTGGTTTTCATTTTTCATGACTAATTTAAGATATTTATTCGCAATAAAAATAAAATAAATAATAATAATTCATATGCACAAACATTAACCTCCTTCATTGTTTGTCTTTTTTCGTCGTATACTTTTTTATTTTATGATATTGGACACGTTTCATCTTCTTTTAAGTGGAAAATTAATTACATGGATCATATTAATTAGCAATCAAGGTTTTATTTCAAAAAAAAACATCGAGTTTTAAACTAATCGATAAAAATAAGAAATTGATATTCATTCATTTTGTTAAAAAATATCGCATTTTTAAGAAAAATATAAGAAATTCAATTAATATCACATTAATTTTAACAAAATAAAATACCGATTTAGTTCATTAATAAACAGATAGAACTTAAAAGACAAAATAAAAAATTAGGTATTTTGGTTTGACATTTTACAACACTACCACTGTGCAATGCATAGATCGTACAATAGTGGAATATAAAGATGATAGAAGAAACTTGATAGGCGGATAACTGTTGAATTATAAAGAGAGAATTAGTATAAAGGAAAAAAAATCAAAGATCGATTTTAGTATGAATGACACAATTTAAATTTTAGTCTCAATGACATTGAATTTTAGTAGTCTGAATGCTATATTAATATAGCATCATATAAAATATAATGTTATATTAAACTAACGTCTGATAAACGGAATGCCAACTTAAACTAACATCGAATGTACTACACTAGATGAACTAAAATAACATTCATTCACAGTTAAAGAAATGCCAAATTAATGTATCATCACACATGTATAATGCTAAGTTCATATAGCATCACACATGTATAATGCTAAGTTCATATAGCATTGCACATGTACAACGCTAAATTTATGCAACATTCGTTTTATAATTTCTACAGCATATCTGTTCAGTGTTCTTCAACTAAATTTTAAAAATTCTGTGTTTCGTGGCTGAAGTTTTAGTTCTTCCTATCTTCCTGGGCTATAAATTATAGAGTTTAAATGTAAATTTCAATAAAAGAACATAAAAAGAAAATTATGACAACCTCACGTAATATAATTCAACCCGGCCCATAAAACAGCCTTTCAAATTCGCGCCGTAATTAATTTTCCATTTCCCTTATCCGACACAAACCACCCCAAAATATCTCCCAGTTCCACAATCATCGTCATCATTATCATCATGTTCATCCTACCTCCGCCACACACTCCATTCCTCGCCAATCCCCTCCGCCGCAAAATCTATCCACTCTCCGCCACCACTGCCTCTACGTCGCCCGTATCCAGCCCTACCTATGACTTCTCCCCCTTAATCGACCACCTCTCCTCAACCCCGCCACCATCGAATCTTCCGACAAAAAACCCCGACGAACTCTCCGACTTTCACCTCGCCCAAAAGTACCGCGCTGTACCCGCTCATCACTGGCACGCTTTGCTTAAGTCCCTGTCCTCCTCTCCTTCCACCTTCGCCTCCGCCGCCTCCCTCATTCCCTTCCTCCTCCGCCACCGCCTCTGCCTGCACTACGACATCCTCTTTTCCATTCTCATCCACTCTCTTTCCAGATCCAACCTCACCGACTCCCTCACATCCCACTTCCTCACCACCATCTCTCCTTCCGCCTCTCCTCTGACCTTCAACGCCCTCGTTCTAGCTGCAGTATCCAACAAACGCCCCGATTCCGCACTCCAGATCATGAAATTGGTGAGGGAGAAGTACAGCATTCTATCGGACCACATCAACTACACTCTAATCGTGCAGGGTATCGTCCGAGACGCCCCATCCGAGATGCCGGACAAATTTTTACTAACCTCAGTGATGGAAGATCTGATAAGTCAGTTCATTGAGCCTGACGCAAGGTTACTTTCGGATCTTATTTTCGCATTTGCAGTTTCAGGAGAGGTCAATACTGCGGTGGAGTTGTTAGGTGTAGCCCAGGCGCAGGGATTGACTGCAAAATCACCTGCATACGTGGCGCTGATTTCAGCCTTAGGTTCAGAGGGGAGGGTAGAAGAGGCCGAAGCGATTTTTGAAGAGATTAAGTGGGAAGGGTTGACCCCTAAAATTAGGGCTTATAATGCGCTTCTTAAAGGCTTTGTTAAAATTGGGGATTTGGATGGAGCAGAAAGAGTGTTTGATGAGATGGAGAAATCAGGAATTGTTGCCGATGAGCGAACATTTAGTCTGTTGATTGATGCATACAGTGACGCAGGAAGGTGGGAAAGTGCTAGAATTTTGATGAGAGAGATGGAAGAGAAAGAGGTGATGTTAAACTTAACATAGGCTAGTTCTATTAGCACCCGTATTATTTCTCTACATCCTTATTGCTCAAACAAAAAATGATAAACCCCACTGATATCCGTTAACCCCACTTATTCTCATACTATCCATACAGAAACTTCTTTATCAATTTCACTGTCCCTTCAGTAGAGCCATTCTTATAAAACAAAAATCAAAGATAAAAAAAAAAGTAATTTTAATTTTAGGTTTTGTGTTTTATTTAAATAACCAGTCTATTTAATTGTTTCAGGATTTTTAATTTTTCCTGAAAAGCATTGAGTCCAGATTGAGTTTTACTAACATAGTTTTTTTTTTCTTTCTACTTTGTTTGTTTAATTTGTTCAAATTGCTTTAAAATGGATTATGATTTGATTGGATTTTGGTCAAATTTTAGTTTGAGTTTGGAGAGGAATAAAAGCATGGATATTAAGTTTGAAAATTTTCATTCGACATTAAGCATGGACATCCATAGGTTTATCTAGTTAGAAAAATTTCTCACTTTGAACATGTTGCCAAAAAAACTCCATGTAAACTTCATTGGTGGTCATTTAAGATTCCCATGTAGTTTCATGCAAAATGAAGACGTGTACTTCAGGTGTGTTATGCTAATAGTTTAATTTTGATTCTCCAGTATCATGGTTTGTTGAGAATGTAAGGGAGAGGTTATCAAAACAGTATCCAAATCGTAAATCTTGAAGTTTAACTTTTAAATCGAAACGCGATTTAAATCGTAAATCGTAGATTCAAAAGGTACATATTTTAATGTTTGCACACACACTTTGAAATTGATTATGATGTTTGAAATTTTACATCTAAATTTAAGTTTCTTCTCTCTGTTTCATTTTTATTTTGTTTACAAAACACTAGAATTGAAATTGTAGATTCAAATAAGCACATCGAATGTATAAGTAGATATGGAATAATTTTTTCGACTGCGGTTTTAAATAAGTTTGAATCAGAATGTAAATCGAATCGGAATGGGAGAGAACTGAAACAGAATTTAAATCGTACGATGAACTAACCTAAAATTCCAAACAGGATCAAATTCCTCAAACAAAAAACCTTTTTGATTCACCAAAGACTACAATAAAAAACGTAAAATTGAGAAGAAATCTCAATCTTCAAAACCCCAATACAAAGCCCTTTTCACCATATATATACAATGAACTATATACATACATATTTATACTAATTTTGATAAAATGCATTCTTTAATCAGCTGTTGAATAATTCTATCTTTCAAAATAAAATCATTCCATATAGATAATGTATTATCTTCTTTAATATAATAAAAGATTGCAACTAATATTCTTTAATTACTATCCAAAATATACAAAATCTATAAAGATGCAATATATTTGAATCATAATTTCACATCGACTCACAATATCTTCAAATTCTACTTTGATCATCAAAATCTACTTTGATCATCAAAATCTACTTTGATTTGAAAATATTATATCATGAAAATCTAACAATCTCCGCCTTGATATTCGTAAATATCATCTAAGCTCCATCTACAACCTTAAGCCTCTAACAATTTCTAATGTTACAATGGAAACAAACGTCTCCATTTCAAAAATTAGCCAACCTCCAAACCGTCTAATTATGTACGCCCTTCAGTTGAACACGTATATCATCAATAAATCAGAACTGCTTGTAATACCACAAAGGTCTCCATGTAGTTTTTGCGTCTTTCTATTGCTGGTTCCATCTTAATTCAGACAAATTTGTCTTTCCAACACCATTTTAAGAAGTTTCTTCATTCTCCATCGTTTTTTCAAACAATCTGTATACATTGTTGCTTCGTCTTTTTGAGCGCAACACTTCCCTTGTATCCTTCCAAACCCTTGTTACTTCACTTTGAGTTGACAAATTGCAGCCTTTTATTTTCAAATGTCTTGCTGAAACAAGATTCCTTGTAATTCTTGGGATGTGCTTAATTCCTGTAAGCTTCTCCACCTTTCTATCATGCATCTTCGATCTAATTGAATCTATGTCTTCAACATCCATATTTTCACCATTAGCATATTCCACCTTATCATTTTGCTCTTTATAAGCAATAAATAATTTCTTTTGATTGCATATGTGAAAACAAACATCCGAATCAAACGTTTAATATTTGTTTTAGTCTTTATCCACGCATAGGACATTGTCTTTTTTAAGTTTATTGTAAAATCTCAGCCGATGACCATGTTTTTCCTTTAATTATTGCCCAAAATCTACAAAATAGACAATATGTTTGAGTCACAATTCCACCTTGATCCACAATATCTTCAAAATCTACTTTGATTTGGAAATATTGTATTTTCAAAATCTAACATGGTTTTCATGGCAATCAAGCTACCATAACATGACCATTCTTCTACCCTCAAGCAAGCTCCTGCCTTGGTAAGCTGGTAGCCACCTCCACCAAACAAAATACATGATCAATCTGAGACAGGCGTTGTTTTATATGAAGGTAGAAGAAAAATTAATCAACTTTTTTTTATTAAGCCGCTAAAAGAATGAAAGGTAGAACGAGGTTGTTTGTGTAGGACAGATAAGGATTTTTGTAACTTGATGGGGGTGTGAATGGAGGAATTGAGGTTTATTTATTTATTTTGGTGCTGTGGGACGTTAAAGGAGGATTGAGAAGTACAAATAAAATTTGCTTACAATAAAATTTGGCTGTAAAAGCGAATTAAGTAGTAAGTGTTTGTTAAACAACTTATTTCTCGTACTTATAAATAAGTTATTTGTATAACTGCTCTAAGTTAGTTGCGTCAAACATAACATTTCTGTCTATTTTTTAGGTAGGAAAAACGGGTCAGTGTGAATGACTTCAGTCCATTTAAGAACTTGTATCTTTATGTTATCTAAAAAGCATTTCATTTTGATAATTATTTTTATTTTTATTTTTATTAACAGGTGAAGCCGAATTCATACGTTTTTAGTCGGATACTGGCAGGGTTCAGGGACAGGGGAGAGTGGCAGAAGTCCTTTGCGGTTTTGAAGGAGATGCGGGCATGCGGGGTGAAACCTGATAGGCATTTTTATAATGTGATGATTGATGCATTCGGAAAGCATAACTGTTTGAATCATGCGATGGATGCATTTGATCAGATGAGGGCAGATGGCATTGAGCCAGATGCTGTGACTTGGAATACGTTGATAGACGCTCATTGTAAGGCAGGGAGGCATGATGTGGGGATGAAGTTGTTCGAGGAGATGGTGGATGGTGGGTGTCGACCGTGTAGGACCACCTTTAATATCGTGATAAATTCTTTGGGAGAGCAGGAGAGGTGGGATGATTTGAAGGAGGTTTTGGGGAGGATGAAGGAGCAAGGGTTGATGCCGAATGTGGTGACGTATACTACTCTAGTGGATGTTTATGGGAAGTCGGGTAGGTTTAAGGATGCAATTGACTGTCTGGAGATGATGAAGGCAGAAGGGATGAAACCTTCGGATACCATGTATAATGCACTGGTGAATGCATATGCACAAAGGGTAAGCGTCTTGTTCAGTTCTTTCTTTATAATCTATGTCGTATGAGTGTACGACCCATGTGATTTTGCACGCACAACACTTCTAGTAGGTATAAATGATTTTATAGTCACCGATGATAAATTAATTAGTATAGAAGCTGTATTTTTATTATCACCAATTGATGATAAAATATGAATATATATATATATATACAAAAAGTCAGATTGGATTAGTAGGAGGAAAGACATGAGACTGAATTTGAGACTAAGGGAAAAGTGACTTACAGTTGGATCGAGGTAATTTTAGTTATTATTATCAGTAGAGATGTTAGATGCTTTGGTAAATTAAAGAGAACTTATGCTTACATAAGTCATCAGTAAAGATACAATGCAAAAGTTTTAGCTAGTGTGATAAAGTTACTCAGGTTGTAAGAAACCATCAACGACAATGTAATTATATTGAAATTTCAAGCAAATATCATACTGGAGGCACAATGCTTTGTTGTGAAAAAAATGCACAAATGCGGAAAAACAATAAACAAGATCTAGATTTGTCAATTTGAACATCACTCACTCTAGCAGCAATTATTCTATTACTTAAAATAAATAGCAAATAACTGTAAAGAAGAAAAAAAAGCACAATATTTATACTGGTTCCACTATCATCAAGATAATGTACGTCCAGTCCAATGGTGAGAGATTTTATTACACACGAGAGAATTACAAGATAAGAGTTCAAATATCAAAGCCTTTAATTAGGGTTAACAAGAAGAGACGTTCTATTTGGGAATCACTGATTGAATGTCATGATGAGTTTACAATGAAGTCTACCCTCAATATATAGCCAGTGCAAATCCTTGAGAGTCGTCGATTAAATTACCAAGATTTGATAAGAAGATAATGGAGACAACTTACAATGGTAACAAATGGTGCAAATATAGCAAGTAATCCATTCATTCTTTTAATTGGCAAAGATGAGAGAAAACAATCCCAAAGCAGTGCGATTACCGAGAAAGAAATAATATGCATATCCTTTTGTATATATTTTATTGCATAACGCGAGCATGCATTTACTCCTTGCCATTTAATGGAAATGCCATCCAATAATTAATGCATTTGCATAATTAACATTCATGATTACTTTCTTTTTTGAATGTTTGTTTTCTTCTATTTGTAATTTTGTATCACCAAAATTTAACACTCTACCTTGATGTAAAATCACAAATCTCCAATACCCCACCTTGACCCAAATTCTCTTTTCAAGATAAAACACTTAAAATGAACTTCACCTTCAACCAAACTCTCTTAACGAGATAGAAATCAAAATGAATACTTACTCAATGAGTTTCGGCAAATGCCATCCCCATCACACCTTGCTAACGAGCTTAGACTATGTCTCCGTCCGTTAACAAAATATTGCAAATATCCAAAATCAAAATAAGATAGATACCAAAATAATCTCAAAATCACCAAGACCAACAAATTCTCTCAGTCACCATTCAAATCTCTCTCTTTCAACGTACCTTATCTGCCAAACAACAAATTTCTCATGGAAATTAACATAAGACTCTTACAATAGCGTTGAACCATGAAGCAGATATATGTTCCTAAATCCAGACGTCCCTTCAACACACTAAACTCCTTATCACCAAAGTTTCAAGACTGGAACGCTCTTCTCTCTCAACATAACCTCTTCCGTCTTTATCTTCAGTATTGCACAAAATTTCTTTTTCCGTCCAAATGTGTAATAACATAATTACCACTGGATCTACCGCTCTTTTTAGAAGCTATTGATGCACAAATTTAAACAAAAATCCTTCCTCTGATATCAATCTGTTGTGCAAAAATTGCACAAATGTGGAAAAACGATAAACAAGATTTAGATTTGCCAATTTGAACATTATTCAATGTAGCAACAATTATTCTATTACTCCAAATAAATAGCAAATAACTATAAAGAAAAAAGGACGCACGATATTTATACTGGTTTCACCATTATCAAGATAGTGTACGTCCAGTCCAAATAAGAGAGATTTTATTACACATGAGAGAGTTCCAAGAGATTACAAGATAAGAGTTTTCGTACCAAAACCCTAATTAAAGTTAACAAGAAAAGACGCTCTATTTGGGGATCACGGGCTGAATGCCAGGATGAGTTTACAATGAAATCTACTCTCAATATATAGTAAATGCAAATCTTTGAGAGTCATCGATTAAATTACCAAGATATGGTAAGAAAATAATGGATACAACTTACAATGGTAACAAATGGTGTAAATATAATAAGTAATTTATTCATTGCTTTAATTAGCAAAGATGGAAGAAAATAATCTCAAAGCGGTGCGATTACTGAGAAAGAAATAATATGCATATCCTTTTGCATATATTTTATTCCATAATGTAAGAATGCATTTATTTTCTTGCCATCTAATGAAAATGCAATCCAATAATTAATGCATTTTCATAATAAACATACTAGATTACTTTACTTTTTACATATTTGTTTCCTTCTATTGTGATTTTGTATCACCAAAATTTAACACGCTTTCGCTAGTATGCATGCTGTTATTTTTCTCTGGAAAATTCCTTCATTTTCTCTAATGCTTGTTACAATTTGTATACCTATCTAGGTAAAATTTTATTTATCCAGCTATGACAGTGAAGTTTTATATTTTTACAAGGCAATCACCGGATAAATGTGTTAAAATTGCGGAAGTGTGGACTGAGATGTCTAAATTTTTCAGTGTACCAGACATCTATTGATAATAAGATATCAGGCATGTGTTCACGAGTATAAGGATTCATCCTTTGACATGTTACTGTTGATGTACAGGGTTTATCAGAGCAAGCTATGAATGCTTTTAGAGTCATGAGAGCAGATGGTATAAAACCGAGTATTTTGGTCCTTAATTCCTTGATTAACGCTTTTGGAGAAGACCGTAGAGACACCGATGCCTTTTCCGTGCTGCAGTTTATGAAAGAGAATGTGAGCATCTTTCTCCAAATCATCCCCGGATGAAAATCTAAGCTATTTTCTTCACTCTGTAGCTAGCAGCTTATCACCTATTATTATATCATTGCCTTTGATCTTACAGGACATCAAGCCAGATGTTGTGACTTACACAACTCTTATGAAAGCTTTGATTCGTGTTGAGAAGTTTGAAAAGGTAATTACATTTCAACTGTGATAAATCTCTCTCAGACAAACTTACTATTGCTAGAAACATGATGGTGATTGTAACAGTTATGTAATGGCATGCTAATACCTTTAATTTGATTTGAGAATAACTAAGAGGCATGAGTCCTAATATTAGTTGATGAAGGTTTGAGGCTTTGCCGTGGATTTTCACCAAGTATCTAACAATAACT
Organism: Allium cepa; assembly: GCA_030765085.1. NCBI lineage: Eukaryota > Viridiplantae > Streptophyta > Magnoliopsida > Asparagales > Amaryllidaceae > Allium > Allium cepa. The sequence goes on along the minus strand of CM060931.1, from coordinate 140,870,909 downwards.
TGTACTCTGGGCACATTTTTATCATCAATGATTACCTTTATCATTATTGCACACTCTTTTCAGTATAAACTGGACGCTGGGATGTATATTATCTTTCATGTATAAACGAACTATCAGGTTCCAGCTGTGTACGAGGAAATGATATCATCTGGATGCAGTCCCGATAGAAAAGCTAGAGCAATGCTACGATCAGCCCTCAGATACATGAAACAATCTCTGAGCTCAAAGCATATGTGAAGCTGTCATTTTTTTAGTAAAAGATAACTGTTAACTCTCAACACAGTGTAGCATTTCAACCCTACAAAAGGTTAGCATTTGTTCTCTTACACTTTCCTGGTTAGTATCAAATTTAACTGTCATCAAACAAAACTAGTGTTTTCTGAAGTATTTATAATGAATTTAAACTTCTTCTTCAAAATTTATTCATCAGAATAAATAATATGGAAGAAAATGTACAAGTTTTATGAGTATGTAATCTGGCCATATCAACCGCAAGGGATTTTGAAGATGCAATGTAGAGATTGCTTTGTATCCATTAACACGGAGACTGTTTTTTTGACATTTTCATGTTCCTCTAAGTAAACCAAACTAATATATCATGCACTTCCATTTTCGTTTATTCATAAATGAAAAAAGAAGAAGGTGAATTTGCTCCTACATGTAATTTCTGTGCCACAGGAGGATGATAAAGCAGAATGTTTTCTACTGTATGAAATAAGATTTTAAACTCTAATTGGAAAATAGAAAATGACAGCTTGGGGATGAATGATCACCTTTTATCAGTAAACCCGGTAAAGATCCAAAATAGTTAGCATGTGTATTGCGGAGAGATGTATTTTATATGGAACATTGAAAATCCTCCTTCGTTATTGTAATACATGTATGCGGTGCGTTTTCTGCAAACCGAAAGAGATTCATGAAAGATGCAAATGAAAGGGGTTGACAATTGAAAGGGGTAATGTTTTTTTATGTTTTGAAATGAATTAAGAAAGGGTTAAGAAAGAGGATGAGAAAATGGTTTGGTAAAGGGGTTGAAAAATGAAGTAATTAACTTAATTATATGTTTTAATTTCCATTAGTTCTTAGTTCAATGTTATTGGTATTATGTAATGTATGTTATTTATGTTGTATAATATATTCTTAATTTATGTATTAATTTCCTTGAAAATAAATGATTTTTTTAATATTGTTTGCAAAACGATCAATTTATAACATGTATTTTTATTAGCAATTATTTAATATATTATTGGACAAATTTTATTTAGGGAAGAGTTGTAAAACACCCTCCTTAGGTTTCAAAATACACAGCCATCTCCTCTAAAAAACATGTTATAAAAAAAACCTTTATTTCAAATTTCAGGATATGTGCGGAAAACTTTGTAATATTTGTAGAGAAATCTACAAATGTTTGAAGTATTCGCACTGCAAATATCGCAGATTTTTTTGCTAATATTTGCTGTTTTTCAAACAAATTCAAAATAAACTATTATGATCATAGAAGCATATAATTATTATTCATATTTAATTTCCGACGAAAAATGATTTTTTTTAATCCAAATTAAAAATAAGGGTGTAATTCATAATATGTTTTTGGAAAGGGTTTTTCACGTATCAATTCTGAAAATCCAGGACGAAACCAAATTTTCACCTTTATTTATAAACCCTATAAAAAACTTATTTCAACTATAGATCTTGTTCAAAACTAATTACAAAAACATGTAATTAAGTACAAGAAAGAAGTTGCAAAAAAATTTAATCTCAGGGACGACAAGTTTGCTTTTTTGTCTGAATGACACTTTTTAGTGTAAACTGAAAATGATAGTTACAACTATCATTCTGTGATTTAGACTAAAAAGTGTCATTCAGCCTAAAAAACAAACTTCTTGTCTCTGAAACTAAATTTTTCTCTAACCTTTTCTTTAAGCCTATAAACCCCTTACAAAAAACGTCTCTTTTTCCTTATATAAGCATTTTATACTTGCACAAGCACAAATATTTTTCAAAAAAAAAAAAAAAAAACATAAAATCATACTATGGATTGGGATTTTGTGCTTGCGCACTTTAAAATTGCGCAAATACAAATACTGGTCTGGTGAAAGCCGGACTTTTTTTGTAATAAGTTTTGAACGAAGCATAAAGTTGAAATTGTTTTTTTTCTTTTCTCGGGCCTATTAAATAAAATTTAGCAATAAATCAGATAACAAAACTTTTACAACGTAGACATCTTTTTAGGTGGGAAAGCGGGTGCAACACCCATGCGGACGGTGATCAATCTAACCTGTCAAGTCGCATGGGTCCAGGGCAGCACGACGTAGCAATGTAAATGACAATGCCTTATACAAAAAAGGGAATATGGATTTGCTAGTGTTATTTTACATTTTTTCACAAAATTAATAATCCATTTTACAAATATATTGTGGAAATTTGGCATACTTTACTCTTTTCAAAAAGAGAGATGCTAGAGGGCCCGAAAAGCTTAGGCCAGGGAAGTGCAGCTTCTTCCGGAATTCAGGGGGGTACATCGATTTTTAACGTCTTAGTTTACTGCTGCCATTAGATTACTTTCGGGCCAAATTTCTTACCCTATCTTCAGGATTCATAGCCTTTTCCTTTCAAAAATTACCCATTAAACATCCATTACATCATTTAGTTATTTTCTAACTTCTATTACTGTTAACATCATCTGCAACCTTAATTTGGATCAATATTTGATCTTTGATTCCTGCCTTCACAATCATCTACAACCTCTCCTAACACTGTCAATCGTGTCTTCATCAAATTTGCACCTTCCAACACCTACCCAAGCTCTCCAATCGCCATTGATTCTTGCCATTTTTACTGTAATTGTTAATTTCGATCACAGTCGTTGGTACTCCATGGGATCAATACTACTCGATTCCATGTCGAGAGCCACACCTGAAGACATCCTTCACCTCCACCAAAGGCGTCAAAGCGGAGATCGTTGGAGTGTGCGAAACATGTCAGATTTCAGCGTGCGTGGCAAGTAAAAAAAAATGAAGAAATATTAGTTTTGTTGTACAATAACACTGGTGTATTTGCACTGCAAATATTTATCATATATTTGCAGTGCAATACAATTTTTTTGCACTTGTTCGTGTTATTGTACAATAACAAATATTGGAAGTGCAAAGACAAACAATTGCAATATAATTTTTGTATGTGAAATATTTGTTTGGTAATTGTTTTGCACAACACTAATTATTTTGCATGATAAATATCTGCACTGCAAACTAACAGTATTCTTTAGAGGCATGCATGAAAATTTTACATTCATTCCATTCGTGATTTGACATTCATAGAACATTCAAAAATATTAAATTCGATGGAGATTGGGAGGACAGTTACAATGTCGATTTTAACATCGTTTAAAAACACTATTTTTATAGGTATAAAAAAGGAGTTTGGTTTACATGTCTTTTAATTCTTTATCCGGAAGTTCCAAGACTCGTGTTGTTTCAAAATAGCCAGTTGAGGCATAATCCTTCTTATAAATATTTGTACGAAATTTCTGATGTAAAAATACCATTAGTTATACATGTCGCTATGCACTGCTTTGTTATCCCCCATACCTACCTCTAGTAACTAAAGTGCCACTTGTCCTTTACCTCTGCGATCTTTTATGTTCGTGCTCTGTGTTCTCCTTGTTTCGCTGTGAAGAGTTGTACAGCCTTGACTCAGGTCGATTGCTGTCTCGCTGCAACATGTTTTCTCCTTGTTCTATGCAGAAGCGTACACTACTACATATATATCTACTTGTACTCTTCCTCGTTCCGGTTCTACACCTTACACGAATTAATGTTCCTCTCCACGTTCAGCTACTTGCACGACATACTATATGTTTACTCTGTGCAATTTGCTAATCATTCTGCAGTTGCTGTCTACTCCGTTCCCAACATGCTTATCATTCTGCAGCATATGTCGTTCCTTGCACAGATTTATGTATTATCAAATTAAACAGGAAGCGATAATGTGGATAATCTTGAACATTTGCTACTTGAATGCCTACTGTTAGTGTTATATTTATGTCATTACTATCTGATCATTGGCATAACTTGGACTGACTTCGGATCCTTTGCTTTCTTTCAGATGTAATTAATGAAACGACATTGGCAATGAAAGCCCATCAAATAGTGGGAAGAAACACAACTATGTCAAACAAATTCAATATGATGGTTCGTTCGTTTGGTCATGGTAATTCAACGCTTAGAGGATGAACAAGCAAAAGGTTAGTTTGGCTTCTGCTTATACCCTGCCAATGGTAAATTATCGTGTGTACGATGTATATATATGTATTATCAGATGACATCAATGTTAATATACTGACATACCACTAACATACAAAGCTCTCAGCCCTTTTTTTAATTCACCAATCAACATTACACAATAATAACGGTAAATTGTTAGTCTTGTTATCCATTTAGAATGCATTGATATCTAGATCACGAGTGACTTATAGGTCGTTTCAGTTTCTAAAACTTGTCCAGTGCTATCCAAAAGTTGATGTATCGAATATGGTGTATTATGCTACCAAATAGATGTTATAGCCAAGAGATTGAGGGATATATGTGTCTTTAGTGGGGAGATGGCATATCTAATTACTGTGCATACTGTTATGTATGTTTTATATATTGTATACTCGTAGTTTGCGTTTGTAATACTTAATTGAGCAATTCAACCTTGTTTAAAAAAGAAAAGGAAAAAAACCAATCTTCTAATTGATTAGAACTGTTACATCCTGAAAACCACCTCACCAAAGTTCTCCGTCCAGTTAGAAAATCAGTAAGAAGTTTTCATTTTGATTCTATGGCTTGAAAGGCATATCATTTTTGCAAGCTCTATACATGAATTGGCAACCCCAACTAATTAGGGAAGGATGCTCCATGTCGAACTTGTTCCTAGGAAATCGCTTCTCCTTAAAATCGGTGTACATACTTACATACATTCATACATGCGATTTTGTTTCTAAGAAACCGCTTCTCCTTAAAATCAGTATATATACATACACATACATACATTCAATACATGTATTTAATATACGTATGTATATGTATATGAATGTATAGTTGTAATACATTTAGCGTCATATGTGAACGCCCAACGACTAATAACGATGTTTTCACCGTCCTAACCTCTTTTTAATCCAACTACACAAATATCTACAAGTCTACTCTCCATTTCCTAACTATAAATATTTTTACCATCCCAACCTCAAACACAACGATTTCGAAGTCGAAGATGGTACACCAAAGGAAAATGCATCATCCTTTGAGCATAACACCGTTGCACTATGGCTTTTGATGAAGACTTTTACCTTTTGTATTGCTAGATTCAGAACTCGATTTGTAACCAAAGCTCGAAGGTTTTCTGCTTGAGAATCCAAGAAGTTACACGAAGAAACATTCGACGAGAATGCGTGCATTCCCAGCCTTCAACTAACGATTTGAGAAAATTAGTCGACAAAACATTTACTACGAATCTTAAATATACAAAATCAAGTAAGCTAGTTCAAGTAGCATTGAAGGAAAGGCGATTGGTATTCATTGGATTGATATTGTTATGTATGCAGCATAATAGAGCTAATAATGATTTCTTCAAGCTATTGCCGCGCGAGAATGATCATAATCCTCAGTACTATCAATTTTAGAATTGCTACGATATACTTATTGAGCATTCGAAATGGAATTTTGAGAACTCTATGACATTGTGATCCGTCCAATAGAAAAGTAAGGGAAGAAGAAAGTTGAAAACAACGAATTGAGTTTCAGTCCCGACGGCCACTTTGTAGAATTTTAAGGTCTATTTTGGCGATGAAGAGGATGCAGAGCTTAGTCATAGAAAAGCTAGGTCCCCATGTGTGAAAAGTGCGAAGAAGAAGAGCTCGATTATTGTAGCTTCGGATGCTTGCTTGTTCGCTTCACGATCCAAGTTCGAGAAGGAAAACAAAATAAGATGGATCACCTTCGAGGAGAAATTTTGGCCCAATTTGCAGGCATTAAGCAATAAAAGATAGAGGATGAGAAGAGGAAGTACGGTATGGAGATCACGAAGATGAATACAAAAAGCATGGACGAAGATACTACATCGTACTGAAAGGGCCTAAAAGGTCAAGTAATAATGTGTAAGGTTCGTCATCAATAGTTATATGGTGTGTAACAAGTATCTTTTTATATTTTGTACTTTAACTTAAGTAGTGATGGATATATTTGTGTTACGACTTATGAATGCATATAAATTTGCTTTATTTCAATTAAATATGTTTTTATGCTAAGTTGGACAAAATGTGAACAATTGTTGATGGTTGAAGGTCATTTTTACTTAAAAATAAAAGTATATATGATATTATTAGGAAACTAGAAATAAAATGTAGGCATAAAGAGATTCTGATGAACCTCAACTGCTAGTGGTTCGTATAAAAATTCCATATGGGATCAAGGAGGTCCCATTGTGACTGTTCATGAAGAGTTTCATTGTGGTATTTCAGTTACTGATCAATGTGAACCTTGAAGTCCATCTTCTTGGAACGCTTTTGGCATTTGTTGCGAACTATCATAGTCCACATGTAATTTCTCATATCTCTTTCATCTTCAATGATTATGTTATGCAGAATTACACACATAAACATGGTCCTTGTAATTTCCCCATTATCAGCCGAATAATTGGTCCAACATCCTTAAAAGACTATGCGGAGCTAATTCGTTGACTTGTAGTCTTTAATCCATATATTTTGGTGTGCTCTAATTAGTTTACAGATCAATCAAGCAAAAACCAATAGAAATAGCAATTATATAATGCAAAAGATAAGAAAAGCAAGAACACAAGATTTACAGTGGTATAACTATGTCCATGTCCGACATTAAAGATTCTTTATTATTGATTACACTCCAGATACAGAAGAATTTGCGACTACAATCTAGAAATTCAATTGGAATTGTAATGGTAGCACTTCCATTTAAGTATGTAAGAGCAATTTGTCAGATCCTTTATCTATTGCATGTAGACCCGTATTTATAGCTGTAACTGGTTGTTATCGAAACTTTCAATCGTCAATCTTCGTTGCTAGCATATTAAGATACATCCAAGATCAAGAGCCAAGTCTGGGGGAGCGGGGGGGGAGGGGGGGGAGGGGGGGGGGGAGGGAGGAGGCATGTCAGAAATGATCAAATTTATGGATCTGTACAGATCCATCTTTGGATCGATATTGATTCATGAATTTAGTGTTTTTCCTCAAATTTTTCTTCAATTTATCATTATTGCTTCGTATAATAATCTATCTTTAATGCTTCTAAGATGGGTACCTTACCATATTCATCGAAAATATCGATGTTAGGAAAGTTTTGATGAATCGTTATAGATACATGGACATAAGCAAAATTTCCCTCTTTCTTCTTGTCATGATGTATACTCGACTGTCTTTGAGTATAACATCCATTCTTTCATCATTTTAAAGGTAAATATCATCGAATTATCGCTTTTGAAAAATCCGGCTAACATTGCCCCCAAAGTATATTTATGTGAATACAAAATTTGCTTTGGTCGAAGATAGACAATTGAATTCTACCATTAACAAACAATTCTATTACTTGAACTGTCTCTATGGAATATCGTGTCTTTAAAACACCTCATTTCCACAGTCATTGATTCACATCCTTTCTATAAATATAAATGCTAGAGTCTTGCAGCCCATAGGTTAGTTGATACCAATAAATCTTCAAGATTCACCAACTGTTGAGAATTATCTTTATTGAAGGCAAAGGAAATTTTTTTCCACATGACTTTATCGATCGGTACTGATTGATCTCCTTATAAATATTTCAAGCACTTGGAGAATTTTTCACCTTTCGCTTATTCGGCCATCACGATCTTCCTCCAACATAGCTTTTTTTCAAGAATCTCGAGCTTAAGTATTCCACCACCGATCTTCCCTCCACAACAAGAAAGGTAAATGCCTTATTCCATTTCAACGCCGAGCATCCCATAGACCTCGCCTACACGCCTACGCCACTCCCTCCAATTGATCGTATTTTGAGCATTTCCTGGCTGCGTTGATCGAACTTAGAGGGATAAGGTCGAATTTTGATGAGGTTGAGGTTGGGCTACGAAAAACATGGTGAAGACCTCCTTGTTTCGTTGATTCAAAGCTACTTTCAACAATTTAGGGCTGTTCAAACCCTACGTCAATCGATGTTGGTTGATGTAGATGAAAACAATGCGGATTTGCGTATTTTGCCGGATAACGTCATGAAACGTTTAGGGGTTGTAACACCCTGTAAAAATTAACCGAAAATTTAAGCAAAAGAAATTAAATTAATTATAATAATGCTAAAAGAGAATTTTTTTTACAACCGTTGGGATTTGGCTACGAAATGTGCATCGTTGCGCTCGTGGTAATTTTCTGAACAATTTTCATACATACAAGTTATGTAATCGGGGCTTCTATGAAAAAGTGATTAAAGTTTAAAGATGTGGAGTAGAAAATAATTAAAATATAAATATATAGTAAGAAATTATAAAATAGGCAACATTAACCATCGACACCTTGGTTGCAACCAGTCAACCCCTAGTGGTTGACCGTCCCAAGTCGACCGATCAAGTGTTAGGTGTTAAGGTTAGGTTAGGTCAACGACCCGGATTTTATATAATTGAATCTAACGGTCGACGTCGATTGAAGCAACTATAAATACAATGTTAACCTGATGGTAATCGAAACCCTAATCTGTACTGTACGTTCCAAACTGTGTGGCTCCTCCTCCAAACTTTCTGAAACAAAAATTAAAAGATAAATCAGAGAAAGTTGGGACAAACAAGGTTAAAAGAAGTCTAAGAAGGGGCGAATCAACGTAGGATGAACGAAAGAAAGCGCTAAAGAGGTGTGTGAGTTCATTATTAACTATGCCGATTTATACGTAATCAAATCCATCCATACACCTATTTGATCTAAAATCTGTCCAATTTGATCTGAGATATTGTTTATCTAGTAATTGCAACTAACTGGAATTTTGATAGAAATCCAAATCATTTGAATATGATCCTTGTTTGATTAAAATTTAGGCTACAAGTTGATTAAGGTTAATTTAATGTGAACATCCATTTTTATCAGATTGAATATAGAATTTCATATCAATACATTGTTGATTCTAAATCTGATTGAATTTGATTTAATGACACACATACACTATGAAATTACGAAATGGTTAAAAATTGAAATTAGAAACTAGTGGAATTATAGATTTAACAAAATAGGGTTACGGTTGAAAACGTACAATAAAAGGGTAATTAATTATCAAACAAATGAACAAAATAACAGTAGCATTTTACGTAAATTAAAATCGACCGGTCGACAGGCTTACTGTAGCCAATCAACCGCTATAGTACCCGACGGTCGACTGGTCATAGAGTTTCAGGTGGAATCTAAACCTCGGCCTTTGGCCCGGATTTATGGATTTACATATATTTTACTAGATATATATAATAGTGTATCAGTGGGGAAATTAGTTCCCTAATTCTTACTTGGATGTTATGAGACTAAATAGATGTGTACGCGGGCAATTAGGCCTAAGCACTATCCGTTCAGCGAATTCGATATTCGACAAAGGTGGTTTAATGTCAAGTGCCACTCACAGGAGGTTCCTCAGTGGATGTGCAAGACTGTCGCGGGATGCCTGGAGAGGTGCGTGGCTCGACACTAAGGGAGGTTCCTCAGTGCATACGGCAACTAGGACGTGACACTGTTGGTGGATGCCCGACGTGGTGCAATAAGTGGTGTTACCATTGAGCTTGTACACAGATGCAGCGGACCCTAAAACGTCTTCGATGCAAGTCGGCATTACAGGCTCCTCTAAATGCATATGTACGATATGTCGTAGTTTGGAGAATGTAGTCCTGAGGGCGATATTGTATGTGATCCTATGTTAGGAATAGTCCAAGAGGTTATAGGTCTGATCCGTCGTTGGTTTGAGGTTCGATTAGTTGTTCGACCCTAAAAGTAAACCTTCACAAGGTTGGATGTGGGTGTATTTGAAGCTACATTCCTTAGGTTAATGAAACAAACTCTAATAAGTAGCACACAAACACAAATATGACACCCTAGGCCTCATAGATTATAAATGATGTCAATTGCATGTGATCGCCATATATTAATGATGTAACTCATTCACCAGACTTTTGTTTGACCCACTCCTTTCCTTTTTCCTCCATCACAAGACGAAGGACAACATGTGATTGGCCCAGGTCTATTACATGGAAAGCGAGCTTGATGTTGGCACTGCATATCACTCTTCATCACTCTTCATGTAACCGTCTATCATATTTTTGGTACTCATCAGACCATATGTTGTTATTTTGTAAACTTTGGATTTTGACTACGTATATTTTGGGACTGTGTGTACTAGGATATTTTCTGAGATGATTATTTGTATTTATATTTTACTGTCTGCTGGTGTGAGATCTGAAAGTGTAGAACGTATTAGATTTTATTTTATAAACATGTCCTATAATGAATCAAAAACCAATAGCTCACATATTTTGGCACGACATGAATCTAAAAGTCGCCTAGGCTTTAGATTGATGTGTCCGGAGATGTGAGTTGTGTCACATTTCTTATATATCGACACTTGCAGTACTGGATTTGGAGCAGTTTTGATGTAGGAAGGGAGAGTGGTGTGCTATGCCTGTCGACAATTGAAAGTCTACGAGAGAAACTATCCTACCTATGATCTTGAGTTGGTAGCTATTATCTTCGCCCTCAAGTCATGGAGACATTATTTAGTAGGAGAGTGGTTTGAGTTGTTTACAGATCATAAGCCTTTAATGTATTTGTTCTCCCAGAAGGATTTGAATTTAAAGCAGTAGAGATGGATGGAGTTCTTGACATCGTATGATTTCGATATCTCCTATACTCCTGGCAAGGTCAATGTTGTAGCCGATGCCTTGAGTAGAAAACATGCGATGTTAAGTCCTATATTCTTAGAGTGGAAGCACTTAGAGTTTATCTCTATGTTCGATTTTCGAACATCGTCCAACATCACTTCGAGATTGTTAGCAGCTTTGGATGTGCAGTCTACACTCATAGACCGCATTGGGTCATGTCAGAAGCAAGATATAGAGTTATTGGATATTTTTGACAAGCTTGGTAGAGGAGAGCAGTCGAGGCATTTGAGGCGCTACACCAGTGATTTGATGGGATGGTTACAGAGAGGTGGTAGACTATGTGTTCCTCTCATTATGGATTTGATTGACATGATACTAGCTGAGTCTCATTGTTCTTGGATGACCATTCATCTCTGTAGCAACCCACTCCTGAATAGGCCTAAATTTCGACCCTGAAAAGGTCCATCAAAACTTAGATCCATTTTAAGGTAAGCTGTTGGTAAAACTAAGAAAATAACAGTATAGAGCCATAACTAAACTTTCAGAACTCACAACGAATGGAATAAAATATAATAGCAAAGTGTACCTATTTATTTCAAATCATAGACATGTCAAAATACAAAGTACCATCAAATCTGTCATAAATTCGTTACAAAAATAGTCTAGATACCTACATGGGTATACATAAAAGCAAGTGAAAATGATAAATACTGCCACAAGCAAACCACCTCCGTCTCTAAGTGTTATCTTCGCCATCAACATCCTTTAACATGCGTTGTAATGAGGAGGGAGTTAGAACAACAAGCGTTTGGTGAATATAAACCTCGAGTCTTACATTTTCAGTACTTGGGCAGTATATTTCAAAATAAGAATATGCCTACGAACATAAAACCATTAAAATTATTTAATACTTCTTTTTAAGAAAAATAGCAGGTCTTCAAAATCTCATAACCCAAATCCCATGTAATGATCTGCCTTTCTTATTACTAAAGAAGACATTTAATATATTGTTGGTATTCGTGTGCCGATCGTTTAGTCGTCCAAAAAATAGGCAATCAAGGGTGAAAGAAAGAAGAAAACTAGAATAGAATCGACGAATAATATATAATATAAAATCAAGTCTTTACAAAAAGAAAGAACTTTAATTTACTTACACACATCAGAGTACAACACTATCCTATCAATAGCCCTGAATAGTTATAACAACCAACCCTTATAATTGTCGAAGAATACAACAATAATACAGCGGAAATAAATAACTAGGTAACTACGGAACCTCCTGCTCGTCCATCATCTTTAAAGAGCCCAAAGGAAACCTGCTACTCTCGGACTACTCAAATATAACTAAGCACCCGAGAGTTTAGGGAAAATAAACAACTTGGTTCAAACAATATGTCTGGTATAAGTAAATCTTAAAACAAAATGGTGGAAATAAATACAACATGGAAGACCATGCCGCCATCTGCAGGACGGGTTTTTCTTCACAATAACAACATCCAATTACAATAATGGATACAAATAATTAAACATCGAAGTGCTCACGGCACTTCCCGATATAATTAAGAAAGAGGTAAATTTAGAAATTTGGAATCAAAGAAAAGAAGAGAAATTTTCCAACAAATGACTAGGAGGGTGCGCCTCCTTTATCGAAAATATACCTCTAGTCAATATACTTTGAGAGGGTCATTCTCTCATGCGACTCCTCTCAGGAACTCCAAGCCGGACCCCGCCAACCTTACCGAGCATCCGAGTATTTCATTTCTTATTGTGCATATAACCGAAACCAACCTAGATTAGATGTGAATATACCTTAATGGGAGCAACCACATAACTTGGCCCCCACTCGCTTTTTGATTTTAGCCATTTGCAACAAAGGATAACAAAACTCAGATGAGCAACAAATCATCTTAGATTGACGATAGACAATGAAGAAAGATGAACTGATAGTTAATAAATCAACTATCGGGGATAATTAAAAATGATAGTATATGGAAATTAAATTTCATATTCTTATCACTACTCGTCGATTCCAAACAAGTGCTATCCCTCAGTTGAAAATGAAGCCTGGCAAGTTGATGTAGTGTTACCTCTAGGCGTTGCCTTGACGACATTTTTAACCTTAAAGATACTAACGAGTTCCTGCCTCGACCTATAGTGTTAAGAATATGACTAAATCCTTCCCATATAGGCGATATCGGATACGTAATTACTTTTCCATAACCGAATCGAACTTTTATGCTTTTAAAACCAAACTTGTGTTGGGATTTCACATTAAAAATAGCAACTTTAAACAACTTTACTAAATAATTAATCAAATTTAAACCTATTTATTAACTTCAAAACATTATTATTGGAATAATTCATTTACCCTTACACATTATTTATTAAAATGATTAATTAATTTAAACATCATTATTAAAATGATTACTTAAATTTAAAAACATTATTAAAATGATTAATTAATCTTAAAACATCATTAACAAAAACAATTAATTATCATTAGTTAAATAATAAATTAGCCTTAAACATCATTAGTTAAAATGATTAATTAATTTTAAAATGTCATAAATAAAATGATTAATAAATCCTAATCACATCATTATTTAAATAATTAATTAACTTTAATTATCATTATTCAAAATAATTAATTAATTTTAAAATGTCATTAATAAAATAATTAATTAACTTAAATCTCATCTTTATTTTAAAAAATTAATTATCTTTGTAAAACCAACGCATGAGATTCAACAAAAATATTTCAAAGAGGATTGCATTTCCATTCCAACATCATATACATAAGGGTGAGCATAAGTACAAAGGCAAGTAACAACTATACATAAATAGAGAACATCTCTTATCTAATATGAATTTACCGTTATACAATTCAATGTCCTAATCAATATAATTGCAGCACGGGGATTTATTCTGGTAGATGGATGTCCACATAACCTACTTAATTTATTTATAGCAGGACGAGTATTTATTCCATTAGATGGATGTCCACATAATCTACTTAATTTATTTATAGTAGAACGGGAATTTATCCTACTAGATGGATGTCCACATAATCTACTTAATTTGTTTATAGTAGAACAGTGATTTACTCTGCTAAACATATGTCCAAATAATCTACTTAATTAAGGTATAAGAGAATGATGATTTATTCTGCTAAACAAATGTCAAAGTTTAGTATAACTTATTCACATTTGTATGGTTACTTAATGATGTCAATAATCGAATTTCTTGTGTTCAAAGCTATTCTTTCTAAAAGACATTTGTCTTTAAAAAAATTGATCCTTGAAAAACAAAGCAATTAAAAATTTAAACCTCTTTTAAAAATAATTAATTACAAGTTAAACCCCTTATTAAATCATATTTAAGTCTTAACTTAACTTAATCACTAATTAAGAAATAATTAAACCTTTAATAAATAATTTATTTATAAATTAGAACCCTTAATTAATTGATAATTAAAAATAATTAAACACTTAATTAATAATTAATTAAAAACTAATCTTATACTTAACTCATAATTAATTAAAATTAAATCTTACTTAATCAATAATCAATTAAATTAATCTTGCTTTTAGAAGATAATTAATTAGTAACTAATCTCCACTTAATTAGACTCAATAAACCTTGTTTAATACTTAACTTCCTTAAACGTCATTTGTTTAGTTTATAAAATATTTTTAAGTATAAAACTTACTTTTGCCAAAAATTGAACTTTTATCGAAACTGCATCCATAGCGGCTATCGCTATGGATACATAACTAGAAAATGTTTTCTTACTTTCTTTTGAAAAGCTAACATTTTTAAAACTTGCTAACTTTCCACAAGCATAATGTAAGAGTTTCTAAAAGTAAAAAAAGTTTGAAACTTGAAAACAATTTGATTTTTAAAACTAATAACCATAGTTTTACACACAAGGGTTTCAAGTTGCCAAACCATACAAAGGTGCTAACTTTCCTTAGCAAACTCTTACATAGACTTTTCATAGAACATACAACATAACAACTACAAATACCTAAAAAAATAAGAAATTTATCACATCCATAACACAATTAGACTTAATCATCAAGCCTAAGAAAATTTTCAAGTATAACACATGTATAATCACATACAAAGCATGTAATAACCAATAACCAAGCAACATCACATAGTATCATCAACATAATAAAAGATGTCATTTTTACAAAAAGATTGTGAATTTTACTCACCAAAATTTAATCAAAGCCTTAAAACTTGTATTTTCAAAACCAAAACTTGAATTTTTAGCCAAGAGAAGGCCAAGTAGGCTCGGCCAAAGGCCTTTATGCTCGGCTAAAGGGTGGATTTGGGCACAACCTTAGGTTGATGAGGTGGGTGAGGCCTTGTTTTGGCAAGGAGAAGTTGTAGAAGTGAAAGGAGCAGTGTTTAAACAAGTTTGTAAAAGATTAAAATTAAAAATCTTTGATTTTTGAAACTTGGGAATGAAAGAGAAGCCATTAAATTTTTTTCCAAAGCTTTAGAAAGAGAGACGGAGTTGAAAAAAAATAAAAGTGAGAGAGAGAGAAATAAGCAATTGTTTTCATATTAATTTGAATTAGCTAATTACTAAACTACCCTTAAAGTACCTACCCTCCATTCATTTAATGCTACATCATCACATCCGTCTCCATCCTCCACCTTCCTTGTTGCACATGCCACCATAAGGCCCTCCCATATTGACCACCATGTAAAGCTCCCCTTTTAACCACTAAATATTACGCTACCTTGTACTTATGGTGTAAGAGGGATGTGACATTTCATACTTATAATATTTCTTATTTAAATTTTTTGTTAAATGTCATATCTCTTCCTTTTACTTATTACTTAAGTAAACATATCTTTCACCTTATTATGTTACTGACTACACATTTTAAAACACATTGGATAATAGGATGATCTTGTACCATGATGTAAGAGATGAGTGTGACATTTCATATTTTACTTTTTATTTAAATTTTAAACTTTGAAAAGTGTAACGTCCCGCCTTTTCGCACGATTTAAACAGACACACATGCCGATTCAATCCATACGGAAGGGCGGATTGTTATGGGGTAAATAAGAAAAATAAGAAAGAAATAAAAGAAAACAGAATCTCGCAGCGGAAGGATAAAATATAATAATAAAATATACAGTTTATAAATCTGTTTACAAAACATTCATATAATACATATCAGAGTTACGCATACCAACAACAATGCAGCGGAACAGTGTGTAGTGCACTAGTATAAATAATTATAATATACATCTTCGTCTTCGTCCTCTAGAGCTAAATCTTCAAATCCTGAAACGCTCGGACTGACCCGAGCGAATTGAAAAGACAAAACACTCGAGTCAGAACTAAAAGATCTTATGTAAGTTAAATTAACAGAAATAAATATGAGTGCAGTAACTCAAGAGATGCTCGGGATTTACATCTCCTAAGGATCCGTTAAACTATTTACTATATAGTATATTGCGCTATTATAATAGTGTCTATTTGTAAAATAAACTTACTTTTTAATAGCGTTAAGGGGTTACCCATATAGCCCTTAACACAAATAATGCCAATAGTCTATACAATACCGTAATACCTCCTGATCGGGAGGCTACCAGTGGATACTCCATAGGTACGACACAAATAGAAACTCGTAGTAAAGGCGCGGTAGGGTAGGTGACACGGCACAACTAGGCAATGCCAGGGTAGATATACCAATTACGCTTCCGGGCCGATGGAAACGCGCAGCGCGCAGCTGCCGCCCACCTCGAACAAACTCCCCACATCAAAGAAATAAAAAATGAAGGTGGCCACCGAATCAATCCAAAATCAGAGTATAGTATCGAAGGGAAGTGTCCGATCAGAGGTGCTACCTCATTAACCCGTCAATCGCTCCTGTTTTAGCCACCTTATGCCAACTCACGGGAGTTGGGTCCACGTATTTACCTTACAGGAAACGTCGCCACCAACCTACTTCATTCTGGAATCTCCACCGCGTACACGGTTAGTCAAAGTGGTTTCGGTATCGACAGAGAGTATGTCCATATCCGATCCCGGTCTCTTTGCCAACCAATCGTTATTATAACACCGCGGTTATTTAAAAAAAAAATACTTTTAAAACCATAATAAAATATCCATTTAAAACCCATATAAACCCGATATCATTTATTCTTAAAACCCCAAATCAATACGATATCATTTATTTTCCAATATATATTCTTTCCAAAATCATAGGGTTTCCAAAGTAAAATATTTAGAAATCAAAACTCTTGAATATAATATTTCCAAATTATACTACCTTGAAAACATAGCTTTGAAACAAAATTTCCATCTCTTAAATGGTTAAATATTAAATTACTTTTATAAACAAAATAGCTTCTTTAGATTTCACAAATCAATTTCAAATATCGATTTAAACTTCCAAATACCATTTCAATTCTTATGTTTCAAGGCTTTAAATATTTCACCATTTCAAACAGACTCATTTGACAATTCCATATATATATCAAATTCAGTTATGTATTATTTAGACTTGAAATGTTTGCTTAATGAATTCAATATAATTTAAGAAAACCTTTAACTTCATATAATTGGATCATCTTTCAATTTATTATATATTCATTTAATCAACCTGATATTCATTAAAATCACTTTACACAAAAATCAAGCTATAAAAATCATATCCTTTAAAAATTCTAATTTTTATTAAATTTCAATTTAACTTAATATTCATCTCCCAAATCTATTCTCATTTAAGTCATAAAACTCCAGAAATTAAATTTTAAATAAATGTTTAATCTTATTTGATCTTAAAATCAAACTTTATTTAAACTTCAAATCAAATTTATACAAAGCTTAAAAACCGGAAATTACTATATATATATATATATATATAATAGCCTTTATCAATAACCAAATCAATATCTCATAAACCATATATATATAACTTTACAAAACCATAGAAAAACATTTCTAAAATAATTTTATATATTTACCGCGGTGCCTGTATATAATTTTCTATCCTATGGTCAAGTGATACGGATGTTTATCATTTCAATCCGCAATTTAAAATGAAAAAAAAATGCGGTTATATATCATTTCAAACCGCAATCCCGAATGAATGAAATGCATAGCAACTTGCAATTAATAAAATTAATCATCCATTCATCCATCAAATCATACATCCATTTATCACAGTCATCATCCAATTTCAAACAATCATTAATACATAACATGTGATAAATAATGGTATCAATTATCAGTTTATACTCAAAATAAATTTAATAACTGTTAATTGGCAGTTTATATGCAAAAATAAACGTAAATTTAACTGGCAGTTAATATGAAATAAAAATTTAACATAACTATGACTGGCAGTTAATATGCAATTAAATAAATTCTAACTGTCAAATTTATGAAATAAATAAAATTAATTAACAGTTATATTAAATGAATGCGATTTATCAGAGATAATGAATAAAACATGCCAAACAGTCATAAATAAATTTCTACTCATATCTAAAATTAATTTAACAAACACAAGAAATTTTAGAAATTGTGAGTGTGTTAAAAGACTCACCTTTTGAATTTAAATCGAATTTAAATCCGATTTAAACCCAAAAATTCAACGGTCTCCAAATCTGCCCAAACCAGCGTCAAAAAAATCTGGAATTTAATTACGATCCTAACAAAAAAAATCGCGCATGAAACGGAGTTCGTATGTGGAAGTTAAATGTATTAACGCGTTTGAAAAATCAAAATCAAATTAAATTCAAACAAAATAAACCTACCTATTACCACCTGCCACGTCAGCGTTTCCTGCGCACCCCTAGTGACTAATCTCACCAAACCCATGTTCCAATTTCGCAAATAGATGAAGAAATCAAAAAGCTCCAATTCAACCTTTTGGGTTTCGAATTTTACATGTTTGACCGTGATTTCTGGTTGACTCAAGCGACTATTGCAAAAACAGAGACTGCGCTTAGATCCGTAGATGAAAGCTACAACATAATTTTTTGAATTTTTTTGAGAACTTTGAATTTTTTTTATTTTTGAATAGAATTGGATCTGAAATTTGCATCCATTTAGGAAGAGAAAGAATTGAATAAAATGAACGCACAAATAAAAGAGAATAGACGGAGGCTAGGGTTTATAATTGGGTTTATATAGATAGGTTAGAATTAGAGTAGATGGATCTGATAAGAAAATGCGCGGAACGATAATTTAAATTAACGTAATAATTACAAATCACCATACTATGAAGACATTTACATTATTTCCCATTTATTACTTTATTTAACACAACCCTTAATTTACATCTATTGCAATGTTTTCAAATTTAATTGAATGAACTAATTATATCACTCCTAATAATTGTTGTAAGACTCTAAATCTCACATTTGTAAGTATATATTATTTCCACTCAAATATTATAGATATATACGCAGTATAGGTTTCCATTAAATCATTATTTATTATATATATTCAAATTAACTAAATTCACTGTTGAAGTCCGTTTATATTTATTACCAAATATCCATTTACCTTTCCCAATAAATTTGAATCCCATTCATTTAATATAACAAATCAAATTTCCATTCACATCTTATTATCAACCCACAATTTATTGCAATTCATTATCTTAGATAGATTTTATACAATTAATATCAACTTTACATTAAATTTCTATCCAATGAATACTTATTCATCAATCAATTCAATATTTACTTTTCTTTCCCTCTATTTGATACTTAACCTAGTATACATTTAATGGGTAAACATAACATTGAATTATAATGCATTTCTCATGCATGCTTCATTTCATATAAATTCCTCTTTATTAACCGAGTCACATTAACAAAACAAAATAATTTTTTTTTATTTCAATCGATTACCAGTCTAGACTTAATATATTAAATAAACGGTTAACCTAAAACGATTGTTACCTCTTTAGCATTCAAATTTACTTACGACTATTATTAACACAATGTTGCCATTTGATTTATATATATTTAAATAAATTATATGAATGGGTAAAACTTTAAAAATTATCTTACCTGCAAATTTGCTCACAAACATCCTAAATTACCAACTTGCAATTTATTTTTAATTACTAAATTTGCATTGATTATATCAAGTTAAGATTTAATACGTATTATTTCCTCAAATAAATAAATCTTTGGATTTAAATTCCTAAAACCATAAATTATGTCCTACCATAAATCTATGCTTTTATTATTTTACGTTCACACTCCCGTTACTCTATAATAAATCACCAAGTAACGATATCCTAAACCAACATTAATTTATATATCAATCCTTATAACTCAATAAATTTGTCAAATATGAATACCTGAACAGTACTTACACATATTATCTTACTTACAATAATGTAATATTAAACGTTGAATTTCATTTATTTTGCAATACTTCAATTTAATTAATAAATACTGCTCCTATACTTAAATCTATATTAACAAATCGTTAGATTTGGATCGACAGAAATCGGTTTACCAAAGCTTACGTACACATTACGTAAATAAACAACTATATAAATTTGCCACCTATTAGCTCTAAATTTTATTCTTAAGTTTGTTACCTATCAATTTAGATTATACTTCCATCTATAATGCAAATCCAAATCTCCTCTAACTGCATAAATTAGGGCAATTTATTGCAATTGATTTCCCATTAAACTTCATAAATTAACAAATTGAAACCTAAATAAAAACGTTTATTTATTTAAAAATCTTGTTGTTTAATTGAATTGACCATTCACGGATATAATTTACATTGTTCTCTAATTATTACTTAAATACATCACACAACGTTAAATCTATATTCAATACAATTTGTTACCAAAATTAATTTAACGAAAACAATTACGCCCTTAAAATTTCTCTTCATTCATTAATGCTAATTGTTATTCAATTAAACCCATTCATTTGATTTCGCTATTATGCATCAATTATAAACCCATCATCTTAAAGGTGATGTCTACATTTTATACTATAAATTTACCCTTTTATATTCCAATATCAATAAATGCTCACATACAAATTTAGATCTTAACTCCAATTAATTATTCAATTTAATCCATTGATTTATTAACTTTAATTACTGCAATTCATTGTCTTACATAAATTTGAATCTATTTCCAAATTTTCACTATTCCAATTAATTGAAATATAAAATTAAATTTGTAAAATTTTAATTACCCTTGATCCATCAAATTTCAACATTCTCTTAAGATTTCTGTTTCTTCCTAAATTTAAATTAGAAATCCTATAATTTAATTCACTTTAAACATCGAATTTACACGGGTCGTTACACTCTCCCCCACTCAAAACTTTTCGTCCCCGAAAAGGAAAAGAAGGGAGAAGGAAGAATTTAATAATAGTACATCTTATTCAAATATTAACTTATAAACAATAATTTACAACATTTGTTACCTTAAATAAAATATACCATTTTAAAATCATTATGTTTGTAAAAAAAAATTTCTAAGTCCAAAATTTACGGGAAATTTTTGGCTGAGTCTCCTTTGTACGGGGAGGCTCAGGAGAAAATATAATATCAAAATATAACAATTATATTACATATATTATCCAAATTATTATATTCCAACTTCCGAAATATATATAAATAGCGCTATAAACCGTAATCTGAAACGTACCTATTTGTCGGGCATCTTACGCTTAAGTTATGGAACCAAAAGCAGCAGCAATTGCTTCCACAACCTGCATTTCACTTATAAAGATCCAAAGGGTTAACAATTTATATAAAGTGAAATTAAGCGGTTTCAAACACTAACAACCAATCAGTACAACAACCATCAAAACAGCATACACAACAAATCCAAAACAACCATTCAACAAACAAACAAATAGTTGTTCAGATTCAAAACTTGAAATTGTGCGGAATGGAAATAACTATCAAGTGCATCATTTACTCAATAATCTTAGATGGAACAAAATAGATTATTTATTCATCCAACAATTTCAAATTCCCTTACCCAACCAACCATAAATCAAATAATAGAATTCAAACCAACAAACCAAATTAACTTATTATAAATTTATTTCATACTTTAGCTGTTTAATTTCCTTTCTTTCATTACGTCATTTATTTTCATTATATTTCTTTCTATTTTGTTTAGAAATTAACTTCAACCCTTTTTCTTAAGTTTACAATTTCCCTTTATTATATTACACTCATTTATTTTCACTTACTAATTACTATTATTCATTCATTTATTATTGCATGACCTCTTTTATTTACACTTTAATTACTTAAGTTTATAATCATCTATTTGTCATACTTACCTTTATTATATTTTACTTGGTAAAATTTCAATTATAACTTAAGTTTATAACATTAAATTCTCATTTAACAGCAATTTCATTGAATACTTTTACTACTTGTATAATATTCTATTACAATCTCTTATTAAACATTTCAACTTTTAATATTCGGTAAGTTATATATATGTTATTTAAGGATGCAATTGAAAGTTATGCAAATTTTTTCACAATTCTTTTAATTAATTAATGGTTCAATAATTATATCTTTGTTTTATAAGTTACATATTTCAAATTACCTTCAATTCCTTTTATTCTATTGTTTTTAATTATAGTAACATTTTAATTACACTTAAATTTATAACCTTATAACATCAATTCTTATAAATAAAGAATTTCATTAATTCATTTACTAAGGTTTACAATCATTTATATACATTACTTATCTCCCTATTATTAAATTTTTACTTTAATTAAAGGTTCCAATTATTAATTACTAACCTTTCATTTCACTACAATAATTGAAACAATTTATTAACAGAAATTTAAGAATTTAGATACCGGGTTAAATTTCAAATTATTTTAAAATAACAGATAAATATATTCTTACAACTTATATCTCAATTTATATTTAAAACAATTCAAAATATATATAAATATTTTTTTCAAAAAAGAATCGGCAGTAAAACTACTACAGTGGCCTTTCCCCCTCGAAACTCGAAAATGAATGTCGATGATGCGTGCACTCATCACCAAAATTATTTTCCAGCGACAGAGAGGAAAGTACAAAACTTATTTTCTCCAAAATCTCCTTTAAACAAATCTTCCGAATTATATTGAAATATTTATATAAGAAAATACTTATAAACAATATTATTATATTCCAAAATTTATTCGAAAGAAGTTTCAAAACCCTGGATCTTAAGTCCTAAATTTCCAAATTTCATTGATTTTATTTTTCAATCTTATTTCTATTATTAATAATACACTTTATTACCTAACAACCAATCTATTACAGCCAAATATAGATATTATTTTGAAAAATTATTTTATAAAAAATATAATAGGTAAAATTATTTCATTCACCTATATTAAAAACAAATATTATGTCGGTCTGTCCTATTAAGTGTTTAGAAATCCCTATTGATGTCATAACGTCCCATGCACCAACCAGAATTTATAAATACGAAACGGAACAGATTAACACAATATAAAAACCTTTTTATAACACTAACAAATACGCTCTCTCATATATATACACTCAGCGACTCCCATAGGGTATTACTACCCTATTAGTAAAGAGTCAAACCCCACAAAGCTAAGGTTTATCGCTAAACCAAAGCTCTGATACCAGATGTAACGTCCCGCCTTTTCGCACGATTTAAACAGACACACATGCCGATTCAATCCATACGGAAGGGCGGATTGTTATGGGGTAAATAAGAAAAATAAGAAAGAAATAAAAGAAAACAGAATCTCGCAGCGGAAGGATAAAATATAATAATAAAATATACAGTTTATAAATCTGTTTACAAAACATTCATATAATACATATCAGAGTTACACATACCAACAACAATGCAGCGGAACAGTGTGTAGTGCACTAGTATAAATAATAATAATATACATCTTCGTCTTCGTCCTCTAGAGCTAAATCTTCAAATCCTGAAACGCTCGGACTGACCCGAGCGAATTGAAAAGACAAAACACTCGAGTCAGAACTAAAAGATCTTATGTAAGTTAAATTAACAGAAATAAATATGAGTGCAGTAACTCAAGAGATGCTCGGGATTTATATCTCTTAAGGATCCGTTAAACTATTTACTATATAGTATACTGCGCTATTATAATAGTGTCTATTTGTAAAATAAACTTACTTTTTAATAGCGTTAAGGGGTTACCCATATAGCCCTTAACACAAATAATGCCAATAGTCTATACAGTACCGTAATACCTCCTGATCGGGAGGCTACCAGTGGATGCTCCATAGGTACGACACAAATAGAAACTCGTAGTAAAGGCGCGGTAGGGTAGGTGACACGACACAACTAGGCAATGGCAGGGTAGGTATACCAATTACGCTTCCGGGCCGATGGAAACGCACAGCGCGCAGCTGCCGCCCACCTCGAACAAACTCCCCACATCAAAGAAATCAAAAATGAAGGTGGCCACCGAATCAATCCAAAATCAGAGTATAGTATCGAAGGGAAATGTTCGATCAGAGGTGCTACCTCATTAACCCGTCAATCGCTCCTGTTTTAGCCACCTTTTGCCAACTCACGGGAGTTGGGTCCACGTATTTACCTTACAGGAAACGTCGCCACCAACCTACTTCATTCTGGAATCTCCACCGCGTACACGGTTATTCAAAGTGGTTTCGGTATCGACAGAGAGTATGTCCATATCCGATCCCGGTCTCTTTGCTAACCAATCGTTATTATAACACCGCGGTTATTTAAAAAAATAATATATACTTTTAAAACCATAATAAAATATCCATTTAAAACCCATATAAACCCGATATCATTTATTCTTAAAACCCCAAATCAATACGATATCATTTATTTTCCAATATATATTCTTTCCAAAATCATAGGGTTTCCAAAGTAAAATATTTAGAAATCAAAACTCTTGAATATAATATTTCCAAATTATACTACCTTGAAAACATAGCTTTGAAACAAAATTTTCATCTCTTAAATGGTTAAATATTAAATTACTTTTATAAACAAAATAGCTTCTTTATATTTCACAAATCAATTTCAAATATCGATTTAAACTTCCAAATACCATTTCAATTCTTATGTTCCAAGGCTTTAAATATTTCACCATTTCAAACAGACTCATTTGACAATTCCATATATATATCAAATTCAGTTATTTATTATTTAGACTTGAAATGTTTGCTTAATGAATTCAATATAATTCAAGAAAACCTTTAACTTCATATAATTGGATCATCTTTCAATTTATTATATATTCATTTAATCAACCTGATATTCATTAAAATCACTTTACACAAAAATCAAGCTATAAAAATCATATCCTTTAAAAATTCTAATTTTTATTAAATTTCAATTTAACTTAATATTCATCTCCCAAATCTATTCTCATTTAAGTCATAAAACTCCAGAAATTAAATTTTAAATAAATGTTTAATCTTATTTGATCTTAAAATCAAACTTTATTTAAACTTCAGATCAAATTTATACAAAGCTTAAAAACCGGAAATTACTATATATATATATATATATATATATATATATATATATAATAGCCTTTATCAATAACCAAATCAATATCTCATAAACCATATATATATATAACTTTACAAAACCATAGAAAAACATTTCAAAAATAATTTTATATATTTACCGCGGTGCCTGTATATAATTTTCTATCCTATGGTCAAGTGATACGGATGTTTATCATTTCAATCCGCAATTTAAAATGAAAAAAAATGCGGTTATATATCATTTCAAACCACTATCCCGAATGAATGAAATGCATAGCAACTTGCAATTAATAAAATTAATCATCCATTCATCCATCAAATCATACACCCATTTATCACAGTCATCATCCAATTTCAAACAATCATCAATACATAACAGGTGATAAATAATGGTATCAATTATCAGTTTATACTCAAAATAAATTTAATAACTGTTAATTGGCAGTTTATATGCAAAAATAAACGTAAATTTAACTGGCAGTTAATGTGAAATAAAAATTTAACATAACTATGACTGGCAGTTAATATGCAATTAAATAAATTCTAACTGTCAAATTTATGCAATAAATAAAATTAATTAACAGTTATATTAAATGAATGCGATTTATCAGATATAATGAATAAAACATGCCAAACAGTCATAAATAATTTTCTACTCATATCTAAAATTAATTTAACAAACACAAGAAATTTTAGAAATTGTGAGTGGGTTAAAACACTCACCTTTTGAATTTAAATCGAATTTAAATCCGATTTAAACCCAAAAATTCGACGGTCTCCAAATCTGTCCAAACCAGCGTCAAAAATAATCTGGAATTTAATTACGATCCTAACAAAAAAAATCGCGCATGAAACGGAGTTCGTATGTGGAAGTTAAATGTATTAACGCGTTTGAAAAATCAAAATTAAATTAAATTCAAACAAAATAAACCTACCTATTACCACCTGCCACGTCAGCGTTTCCTGCGCACCCCTAGTGACTAATCTCACCAAACCCATGTTCCAATTTCGCAAATAGATGAAGAAATCAAAAAGCCCCAATTCAACCTTTTGGGTTTTGAATTTTACATGTTTGACCGTGATTTCTGGTTGACTCAAGCGACTACTGCAAAAACAGAGACTGCGCTTAGATCCGTAGATGAAAGCTACAACATAATTTTTTGAATTTTTTTGAGAACTTTGAATTTTTTTTTATTTTTGAATAGAATTGGATCTGAAATTTGCATCCATTTAGGAAGAGAAAGAATTGAATAAAATGAACGCACAAATAAAAGAGAATAGATGGAGGCTATGGTTTATAATTGGGTTTATATAGATAGGTTAGAATTAGAGTAGATGGATCTGATAAGAAAACGCGCGGAACGATAATTTAAATTAACGTAATAATCACAAATCACCATACTATGAAGACATTTACATTATTTCCCATTTATTACTTTATTTAACACAACCCTTAATTTACATCTATTGCAATGTTTTCAAATTTAATTGAATGAACTAATTATATCACTCCTAATAATTGTTGTAAGACTCTAAATCCCACATTTGTAAGTATATATTATTTCCACTCAAATATTATAGATATATACAGAGTATAGGTTTCTATTAAATCATTATTTATTATATATATTCAAATTAACTAAATTCACTGTTGAAGTCCGTTTATATTTATTACCAAATATCCATTTACCTTTCCCAATAAATTTGAATCCCATTCATTTAATATAACTAATCAAATTTCCATTCACACCTTATTATGAACCCACAATTTATTGCAATTCATTATCTTAGATAGATTTTATACAATTAATATCAACTTTACATTAAATTTCTATCCAATGAATACTTATTCATCAATCAATTCAATATTTATTTTTCTTTCCCTCTATTTGATACTTAACCTAGTATACATTTAATGGGTAAACATAACATTGAATTATAATGCATTTCTCATGCATGCTTCATTTCATATAAATTCCTCTTTATTAACCAAGTCACATCAACAAAACAAAATAATTTTTTTTTATTTCAATCGATTACCAGTCTAGACTTAATATATTAAATAAACGGTTAATGTAACGACCCAGAATTTTATTAAATTAAAATTTGAATATTTAATTTATTTTAAATATTAATAAGTGAATTTATAAGTCAAATAAATTTTATTTTGATTTTTTGGATTTAATTTGATAATTAAATCGATAATTTAATATGTGAAATTATGGAAATAATTGAAAATATAGTTAAATATGATTGAAAATGATTCGTAAAATTTTATTTTATCATATTGAAGTTAGAATAACATTTTAGAACTTTTAAAATCGAATTAAAAGTTAATTTGTGAAAATTGAATATTTTAATATTTAATAATCGACTGTAAAATAGTCAATTTTTGAACAGTCTCAGAATTGAACGAAACTAGTTCCATTGGATCCGTAATAGTTAGTTATTACCGGATTTCAATTTTCGTGTCAATCGGAGCTATCGTTTGATCGTGGCAGCTCGAAACGCATCGATTTATTTTTAATTTAAATTTGGCGAGTCAAAATAGCCATTTTTCAAAAAGTCTCGGATTTCGACGAAACCAGTTTCATCGGATCCGTAATGTGATATTATTGTAAGGTTTCAAATTTCAAGTCAATTGGATTTACCGTTTGTCCGGTACAAATTAAAACGCCTAGAAATCGACTTAAATCGGTTTAATTTAAATTGAACCTTTTTAGCCATAACTCGCACATACTTCCGAATTAGCTTCCGAAACCTGTTCCATTGTGTCCGGAACGTGGGATAAACCCTAGGTACGCTGGTTACGGCGTCTAAATCGGAGTTCGGAATTCCCGGGATGAATAGTGTTTACGCTTGCTTTTTCTATAAATACAACATCATCTTCATAAATAAAAAAAAATACAAACCCTAACCCTAAAAACTAGTAGCCGCCAGTTTCATAACCTAGGGCCAGAAATTCTCCTTCTTCATCTCTTAATCTCTTCCAATCTATCAAGAATTAGCCAAGGTGTTCAACATGAAAGTCGTAGAGCTCGACGAGAGCTTCGATTCCATACGGTGATGATCGGATTTGGCGTCGCGTGGAGGGAGAAAATGTGGGCCGTTCACCATCAGGTCGGCACGCATTTCCATGCAAAACATAGGGCCGAGTGCGTGCGGTCATGGGCTAGGGGTAGAGGAAGTCGATAGCTTCGAGTTGGTGGTTGTGTGATCGAGTTTCATCGAGTGTGGTGGTCGGAAATGGAAACCCTAGTTCATGCTAATGGGTTGGGTGGTGCGGCTGTGAACGTGAAAGAAGAAGATGAAGAGGGGACGGCCAGATCTGAAGCAAAGAGAATGGATGGTGGATGATGGATGTGGGTTTTAAAATTTTAGTTTATGTTGTAATTTAGTTATATAAATCGTGTACAATCTTGTAAAATGCATAACTTTTTCATACGAGGTCGAAAAAATGCAAATCCAGTTGCGTTGGAATCGTATGGACGAGCACTACGCGATGGAGTTGGTTTGGAGTCGTTTGGAGTTAGTGAGAATTTCGGGTAAAATTAAACGCGCGTTTAATTTTATTCGAAATAAAAGCTAAAACGGAAATTAAAACCAAGGTGAGAACTTCTCACTCAATCGAATCAGTTTCGATTTTATTTTAAATAGTAAGATTTAAAATATTTGAATGCATGTATGAATGATGATTGATATCTATTGATTGTTAAAATAGACATTATACGCCGTTAGTAAGCGGATGTTATTTAATATAAACATATACCGCGAATATTTCATAAACAGTGAAATTGGTATTATATATAATATCAATATATATATATTGGCATATGTATATATTGCAGTTGTTGATTTCCCGCATTTTTTGTTTAGCGGATGAGACCCTATTACGCCGTTATTAAGCGGATAATATTTAATAAGAACATGTACCGCGATAATTTCGTACTGGAGCGAAATTGGTATTGTGCTAATGTTTTTGGATGCAGGAAAACAGGTTGGAGGGATCCAACTGGATTCCTCAACAGTATTTATTTAATTTCAGATATTTTGATATTTGATGGATTATCATATCGATATATGATATCGTTGTTAGTCGTGATTGACTATTTGGTGTGTAGCATCATTGGACCCAGATTTGGGATTTTAAAATGATTTTAAAGTGATTTTTGAAAATATACTATATTTTTGGAATTGATCCATTATAAATAAATAACGTTATAATTTTTAAAGTTATAAAAATTATAGTTTTTGTGAAATATAGTTAAAAGCTGATTTTTGAGAAATATGAATTAATGACCTTATAAAATATTTAGATTGGATTTTTGAATATATGATAAAAGTTTAAATATAGGATTTATAAAATTTGATTATTTTATAAATCGAAATGATGAAATTATAAAGGAAATTAAAGACGTTTTAGAATAATAATATAAACTGATTTATATTAAGAGATTTATAAATGGATATTTATAAATTGAAATATTGACATTATAAAACGAGTTTTTATAAGTGTTTGAATGTAGTGAAAATGAATTTCATAATAGAATGAAATTTATAGAGTTATAAACTGTGAAGTTATAAATGAAATCTATAAATAGTAAGATTTATAAATTTGGTGAAATCATTTGAAGAATAGATTGATTAAATAAATAAATCTTATAAGTTATAAGGTTTATAAATTGAAAAGTCTTTAAAAAGAACGATTTTGTAAAATAATCGTTTTATAAGCAATTGACTTATAATATGAACTTTTAGTTTATAATTGAGATATGAAATCAAATATGTTAATAAAGGAATTTATAAAAAAGGAAGTTTTTATAAATAAATAGAAAAGGAATTTATAAACGTTGTTTTATAAATTCGCAAAGGACTTATTTTGACAAGTTAATTGTTATAACTTATAAATGGAGTTATATTCACGTTTTAGACAGTGAATAATCCTTTAAGTTAAAGTGAATAGAAATGATGAAGTTTGTTAACGTAGTTTATTCACGTTTTTGAACAGTGAATAACACGTTAAAGAAATTGTTTAGAATGTGAATGTTTTAAATAGAATTAAAACAATCTAACGATGTTTTTAAACATGTTGAGATTCGAAACCACAGATTTCAACATTTATTGTTGAAATAGATGTTTCGAGAAACGAAAGGAGATGATGGACTATAACACTGTTGTTATAGTAAATGATTTCCGAAAGGAAATGTTTTTGTATAGTATTGGGATTTATATATCTATTTTTAATTTCGAATCCCTATACTAGTGATTTTGGGTTGTTGTAACGATGTTTTACGCAACATTCGTTTTGGCCCAAATAAATATGTTTAAGTGAATGATTTCCTTAAAGAATGAAATATATACTTAATTCGATTTAAGTATATTGAATATTTTCTAAGTGTTGAAAATAAAAAGATTTGTGAATTACTTATTTTTAATAAGTATGGAAATGTTTTCCAATATGAAGTGAAAAATTAGAATTTATCTTTTTAAAGATAAATTGAAATGGATTATTGAAATCGCATATGCATGGATATTTTGAAATATAAATTCATTATAGAATTTATAAATGAAAAGGAGAATTGTTTTAAAAATAAATGTTGATTTATTTTTGAAGTGTTGAAATTATATATCTTGTAAAGATATTTTGGAAAAATAAATAATTTGGAAAATTATTTGGAAATCTGGTGATGTATGCATATCAATTGATAGTTCAATAACCGACTATCAATATTTCCCTTTGAATGGGTATTTGATGTGAATTGATTGAATTTGAATGCACACTTATTTTTGAATAAGCGCTCACTATTCGGGTTAACCGGGAAAAGACCATGGGGTCGTATAACCCATTCCGAATATGTGATACGTCGTTGTGAAATTGCATTGAAGATCGGTGTTGAAGACCCGGTATTTGCGAGAGCGATAGGATGACCTATCGATTGTTTCTGCACCGAGTCGCGCCGGTATAGAAACTCCATATGTGATGGTGAATCCGATCAGGATTGTGAATATCCGGATTGCAAGGACTTCTTAGTAAGTGCCTTCGGTTCTGTTCGATCCCGGAACAGACTTGTATGGATTGTATGTCTGACATTACAATTTGAGATATAAAGCCGATTTCTTTCAAATATATTTCTGTTGGTGGCGGAGAATTTATTCTTTGCTTAACACCCTTCTTTGAGACGTACGAGCTCAAAGGTTATATAGTTGAAGTTATCAGCGATATATTCCCAGTTTGGTAATGTGACATGCTGAGTGATGCTGAAATGATCATTGTGTTGATTATTGTGATAGGATCATTTATTTGATCGTCTATCTTAGTGATCATTGTGTTGATCATTTGTTGACCCAAAGCATGGCTTTTGTATAAAGTATGTTTTTGTGGACGTGAATTCATCGAGCCTCACATCCCGGAAATGGTCAAAACAGGAAAGAAGCAGCAAGGTTATGAGGGGTAGCACCCTTTAGGATGTGTCCATTTCCTTCTGGAAAAGGGTGGTATCATGGTATGGAGCCCAGATACTTACTCATGTTGAAAACACTTTGTTATGATTGTGTGAATTGATTAGAGAGCGCTCTCGGAAAAAGGTCCCAAAGGACCGGGGGATGGCATATTCGGTCAGTTGTTACTCAGTTAGGAGTAACCCGGCCTTGTGTTGGTTGAGATCCGGTTTGGTTCTCGGGGATGTCCATCCAGAGGCATTCTCAGTGGCAATGGGAAGTTCCTTGGCCTGATCATTCGTTGGAAATCCAATTCCCAATACGAAACTTGTACGGTATTAGTTGTAGAACCTGCTATTCACTTATGGTGGTCACCACTGTTTGGATGGTAGCTATAGTAGGCATAGTTCGAAATGTCTATGTTGGCTAAGATTTATATTCTACTTTCGAAATGAATTTTTCTCTACACTATACACTAATAATAATATCAAATGTTATTTTAAATGCGTATCAAGCATCTTTGACTATCATAAGGAGAAATCTCCTCCGATTCTGCGTTTGCATTGTGTGTGTGTGCGGGAGGCCTTATGGTAGTCTCATTTTTTAAAAGCATTGCGAATTGATTAAAAATATTCCTCTATTTGGATTTTAAAGATAAATAAACTGTTTTGAGTTCTCACACCAGTCACATGACTGACTTGGAGTTTATTGTTTTCCTTCCTAAACTCTGGGTGCCCACCAATTTCCACACGGGCAGTTAAGAGTTAGGTTTATCAGGATATTCTGGATATTCTGGAGTTGCTGGAGGCAAGCTGGATGGCATGGCGTATTACTAGTTTATATAGTATTTCTTTTCCGCTGCACTGTTTGATGTTGTTGATGTTGTATACTCTGATGATATGATGTAATGAAATGTATGTAATGTAATAACTGATATAGTTCTTTGTTTAAAGATTATTCATTTATTATTATATGTTGTTCCGCTGCGAATTGTGAGATTCTGTTGTTGTTCTTTTTGTTTCCTTTCTGTCCGTTCTATTTTAAAATTCTCTTTTTCTATTTTTAAAATTCTTCTATCTTCTGTTTTTCTAATTCTCTGTTTTCTAAAAAATTGTCTATCTTCTTTTCCCTCTATTTTTCTTTTTCTTTCTTCTTTTTCTCTCTTCTTTCTTAAATTTTCTTTTTAAAACCCATAACTATTCGGTTTTTTCGGCAACGAAAAATCGAAGCGTTACATTTGGTATCAGAGCATATGGTTAAGCGACAACCATGGTTCTGTTGGGTATAATTCATTAGAGATAGAGTCAGTAGTACTCTAGAATGAGTTTGAGTGTAATAATAGCTATGAGAGCGTATTTGTTAGTGAATATAAAAATTGTTTTATATTGTGATGATTGGTTTATTGAGTGGCATATGAACTTTCGTCAGCGTGGTCCGCAAGACTATGCCGAAGGGGTTTCTAAACACTTGAATAGAACAATTCGACATAATATTGTTTTAATTGGGTAAATGAAATAATTTTGCCTTGATTATATTTTTATATATAAAGGAATAATTTTTCAGAATTATTAGTGTATATAAGTAGATTGTTTAGTTGTTTGAATAGTCTAAAAAAAAAAAGAATAATTGTATAAGTAAATGAATTATAAGAATTGAGTTATAATTAAAGTGAATTACAATTGTGAAATAAACTTATATACATAAGAAGTGAAACTATATAAATATGAGTTGTAAATAAAGGTAAATTTAAAGTTAAATGGAAATATAACTTAAGTGTTGTTGAATGAAATTGATGTTGGTATCGAAGTAAATAATCAAGTGAATTAAAAGAAATGTGAACTTAAGTTATATAAATGAAATTCAACTTTGGACATTGAATTGAATTGAATGAATGGATTGAATGTTAAAACAATTGAATGTAATTTAAGTTGATAAGGAATAATTAATGAAAGTGTTAATTCATTAAAATCTAATTTTATTAGAAGTTGAATAAATTGAATGGAAATCAATTTAATTAAACCAATTGCAAATGATGGTGTTAAATCAAATTGAATGAATATAAGTGAAAAGAATTTGGTTGTAATTAATATAAATTGGTTGTTATATGATTGTTATATGATTGTATAAAAGTCATTAAGAGTTAATGAAATTGAAAACTATGAAATTGAATTCAAATTAGAAGTAAATAAATTTGAATAGAATTGAATGTGAATGGGATTTAATTAGTGAATGTTAACAAATTGAAACTAATTAGAATTGAGAATGAATGTTAGTAAATCCAATGTAAACAAATCAAATGTGATTTAGAGTGAAAACCAATTCATTAAGTATTAATGAGAATATGAATGAATTTGTTGAATGTTAGTTGGTTGATGGTTGAATATATATTGCTATTGTTGCATTTGTTATGTGACTTATATAGTTATTATGTTGCTATATGTTGTACATCGATACTATTTTCATATATGCATGATTCTCATGTTGTTTGTTGAGTTTAGTAGGTGCGGATCGCGTTTGCTTCGCATTTGGAGCTCGCTTTAGCGCTATATTAGCCGTATATGCTTGCTAATAAAATATAAGGTACATATCTCGGATTAAATATCGTACTTTTATATTTTTTTCCCTTCGGGATGCCTCATTACTTGATGAGATGTATATTTGTGATATATATACTGTCATTTTTTTTTCGGATCGAGCCGCGCAAAGGAGACATGGCGAATTTTTCCGAAAATTTAAGGCGTTAGAAAAATTTTGAGAAAAATTGGGAAAATTTTTGAAAACTTTAAACTTTGATTTGGAATTGAAAGTTAAACAATAGTAGTTGTTTTTGAAAACATAACTAAGTATGATTTGAAAACTTAGTAAAGTATTGTAAAAAGTTTAATTATGAATTTTGGAAAGTTAATAGATTCTGTAACCTTTCTTACTTGCAATTTCGAGGACGAAATTCTTTTAAGGGGGAAAGATTGTAACGACCCAGAATTTTATTAAATTAAAATTTGAATATTTAATTTATTTTAAATATTAATAAGTGAATTTATAAGTCAAATAAATTTTATTTTGATTTTTTGGATTTAATTTGATAATTAAATCGATAATTTAATATGTGAAATTATGGAAATAATTGAAAATATAGTTAAATATGATTGAAAATGATTCGTAAAATTTTATTTTATCATATTGAAGTTAGAATAACATTTTAGAACTTTTAAAATCGAATTAAAAGTTAATTTGTGAAAATTGAATATTTTAATATTTAATAATCGACTGTAAAATAGTCAATTTTTGAACAGTCTCAGAATTGAACGAAACTAGTTCCATTGGATCCGTAATAGTTAGTTATTACCGGATTTCAATTTTCGTGTCAATCGGAGCTATCGTTTGATCGTGGCAGCTCGAAACGCATCGATTTATTTTTAATTTAAATTTGGCGAGTCAAAATAGCCATTTTTCAAAAAGTCTCGGATTTCGACGAAACCAGTTTCATCGGATCCGTAATGTGATATTATTGTAAGGTTTCAAATTTCAAGTCAATTGGATTTACAGTTTGTCCGGTACAAATTAAAACGCCTAGAAATCGACTTAAATCGGTTTAATTTAAATTGAACGTTTTTAGCCATAACTCGCACATACTTCCGAATTAGCTTCCGAAACCTGTTCCATTGTGTCCGGAACGTGGGATAAACCCTAGGTACGCTGGTTACGGCGTCTAAATCGGAGTTCGGAATTCCCGGGATGAATAGTGTTTACGCTTGCTTTTTCTATAAATACAACATCATCTTCATAAATAAAAAAAAATACAA
Source organism: Allium cepa (assembly GCA_030765085.1). Classification (NCBI taxonomy): domain Eukaryota; kingdom Viridiplantae; phylum Streptophyta; class Magnoliopsida; order Asparagales; family Amaryllidaceae; genus Allium; species Allium cepa. Next base: position 140,835,242 of record CM060931.1, on the reverse strand, counting down.
ACCCTAACCCTAAAAACTAGTAGCCGCCAGTTTCATAACCTAGGGCCAGAAATTCTCCTTCTTCATCTCTTAATCTCTTCCAATCTATCAAGAATTAGCCAAGGTGTTCAACATGAAAGTCGTAGAGCTCGACGAGAGCTTCGATTCCATACGGTGATGATCGGATTTGGCGTCGCGTGGAGGGAGAAAATGTGGGCCGTTCACCATCAGGTCGGCACGCATTTCCATGCAAAACATAGGGCCGAGTGCGTGCGGTCATGGGCTAGGGGTAGAGGAAGTCGATAGCTTCGAGTTGGTGGTTGTGTGATCGAGTTTCATCGAGTGTGGTGGTCGGAAATGGAAACCCTAGTTCATGCTAATGGGTTGGGTGGTGCGGCTGTGAACGTGAAAGAAGAAGATGAAGAGGGGACGGCCAGATCTGAAGCAAAGAGAATGGATGGTGGATGATGGATGTGGGTTTTAAAATTTTAGTTTATGTTGTAATTTAGTTATATAAATCGTGTACAATCTTGTAAAATGCATAACTTTTTCATACGAGGTCGAAAAAATGCAAATCCAGTTGCGTTGGAATCGTATGGACGAGCACTACGCGATGGAGTTGGTTTGGAGTCGTTTGGAGTTAGTGAGAATTTCGGGTAAAATTAAACGCGCGTTTAATTTTATTCGAAATAAAAGCTAAAACGGAAATTAAAACCAAGGTGAGAACTTCTCACTCAATCGAATCAGTTTCGATTTTATTTTAAATAGTAAGATTTAAAATATTTGAATGCATGTATGAATGATGATTGATATCTATTGATTGTTAAAATAGACATTATACGCCGTTAGTAAGCGGATGTTATTTAATATAAACATATACCGCGAATATTTCATAAACAGTGAAATTGGTATTATATATAATATCAATATATATATATTGGCATATGTATATATTGCAGTTGTTGATTTCCCGCATTTTTTGTTTAGCGGATGAGACCCTATTACGCCGTTATTAAGCGGATAATATTTAATAAGAACATGTACCGCGATAATTTCGTACTGGAGCGAAATTGGTATTGTGCTAATGTTTTTGGATGCAGGAAAACAGGTTGGAGGGATCCAACTGGATTCCTCAACAGTATTTATTTAATTTCAGATATTTTGATATTTGATGGATTATCATATCGATATATGATATCGTTGTTAGTCGTGATTGACTATTTGGTGTGTAGCATCATTGGACCCAGATTTGGGATTTTAAAATGATTTTAAAGTGATTTTTGAAAATATACTATATTTTTGGAATTGATCCATTATAAATAAATAACGTTATAATTTTTAAAGTTATAAAAATTATAGTTTTTGTGAAATATAGTTAAAAGCTGATTTTTGAGAAATATGAATTAATGACCTTATAAAATATTTAGATTGGATTTTTGAATATATGATAAAAGTTTAAATATAGGATTTATAAAATTTGATTATTTTATAAATCGAAATGATGAAATTATAAAGGAAATTAAAGACGTTTTAGAATAATAATATAAACTGATTTATATTAAGAGATTTATAAATGGATATTTATAAATTGAAATATTGACATTATAAAACGAGTTTTTATAAGTGTTTGAATGTAGTGAAAATGAATTTCATAATAGAATGAAATTTATAGAGTTATAAACTGTGAAGTTATAAATGAAATCTATAAATAGTAAGATTTATAAATTTGGTGAAATCATTTGAAGAATAGATTGATTAAATAAATAAATCTTATAAGTTATAAGGTTTATAAATTGAAAAGTCTTTAAAAAGAACGATTTTGTAAAATAATCGTTTTATAAGCAATTGACTTATAATATGAACTTTTAGTTTATAATTGAGATATGAAATCAAATATGTTAATAAAGGAATTTATAAAAAAGGAAGTTTTTATAAATAAATAGAAAAGGAATTTATAAACGTTGTTTTATAAATTCGCAAAGGACTTATTTTGACAAGTTAATTGTTATAACTTATAAATGGAGTTATATTCACGTTTTAGACAGTGAATAATCCTTTAAGTTAAAGTGAATAGAAATGATGAAGTTTGTTAACGTAGTTTATTCACGTTTTTGAACAGTGAATAACACGTTAAAGAAATTGTTTAGAATGTGAATGTTTTAAATAGAATTAAAACAATCTAACGATGTTTTTAAACATGTTGAGATTCGAAACCACAGATTTCAACATTTATTGTTGAAATAGATGTTTCGAGAAACGAAAGGAGATGATGGACTATAACACTGTTGTTATAGTAAATGATTTCCGAAAGGAAATGTTTTTGTATAGTATTGGGATTTATATATCTATTTTTAATTTCGAATCCCTATACTAGTGATTTTGGGTTGTTGTAACGATGTTTTACGCAACATTCGTTTTGGCCCAAATAAATATGTTTAAGTGAATGATTTCCTTAAAGAATGAAATATATACTTAATTCGATTTAAGTATATTGAATATTTTCTAAGTGTTGAAAATAAAAAGATTTGTGAATTACTTATTTTTAATAAGTATGGAAATGTTTTCCAATATGAAGTGAAAAATTAGAATTTATCTTTTTAAAGATAAATTGAAATGGATTATTGAAATCGCATATGCATGGATATTTTGAAATATAAATTCATTATAGAATTTATAAATGAAAAGGAGAATTGTTTTAAAAATAAATGTTGATTTATTTTTGAAGTGTTGAAATTATATATCTTGTAAAGATATTTTGGAAAAATAAATAATTTGGAAAATTATTTGGAAATCTGGTGATGTATGCATATCAATTGATAGTTCAATAACCGACTATCAATATTTCCCTTTGAATGGGTATTTGATGTGAATTGATTGAATTTGAATGCACACTTATTTTTGAATAAGCGCTCACTATTCGGGTTAACCGGGAAAAGACCATAGGGTCGTATAACCCATTCCGAATATGTGATACGTCGTTGTGAAATTGCATTGAAGATCGGTGTTGAAGACCCGGTATTTGCGAGAGCGATAGGATGACCTATCGATTGTTTCTGCACCGAGTCGCGCCGGTATAGAAACTCCATATGTGATGGTGAATCCGATCAGGATTGTGAATATCCGGATTGCAAGGACTTCTTAGTAAGTGCCTTCGGTTCTGTTCGATCCCGGAACAGACTTGTATGGATTGTATGTCTGACATTACAATTTGAGATATAAAGCCGATTTCTTTCAAATATATTTCTGTTGGTGGCGGAGAATTTATTCTTTGCTTAACACCCTTCTTTGAGACGTACGAGCTCAAAGGTTATATAGTTGAAGTTATCAGCGATATATTCCCAGTTTGGTAATGTGACATGCTGAGTGATGCTGAAATGATCATTGTGTTGATTATTGTGATAGGATCATTTATTTGATCGTCTATCTTAGTGATCATTGTGTTGATCATTTGTTGACCCAAAGCATGGCTTTTGTATAAAGTATGTTTTTGTGGACGTGAATTCATCGAGCCTCACATCCCGGAAATGGTCAAAACAGGAAAGAAGCAGCAAGGTTATGAGGGGTAGCACCCTTTAGGATGTGTCCATTTCCTTCTGGAAAAGGGTGGTATCATGGTATGGAGCCCAGATACTTACTCATGTTGAAAACACTTTGTTATGATTGTGTGAATTGATTAGAGAGCGCTCTCGGAAAAAGGTCCCAAAGGACCGGGGGATGGCATATTCGGTCAGTTGTTACTCAGTTAGGAGTAACCCGGCCTTGTGTTGGTTGAGATCCGGTTTGGTTCTCGGGGATGTCCATCCAGAGGCATTCTCAGTGGCAATGGGAAGTTCCTTGGCCTGATCATTCGTTGGAAATCCAATTCCCAATACGAAACTTGTACGGTATTAGTTGTAGAACCTGCTATTCACTTATGGTGGTCACCACTGTTTGGATGGTAGCTATAGTAGGCATAGTTCGAAATGTCTATGTTGGCTAAGATTTATATTCTACTTTCGAAATGAATTTTTCTCTACACTATACACTAATAATAATATCAAATGTTATTTTAAATGCGTATCAAGCATCTTTGACTATCATAAGGAGAAATCTCCTCCGATTCTGCGTTTGCATTGTGTGTGTGTGCGGGAGGCCTTATGGTAGTCTCATTTTTTAAAAGCATTGCGAATTGATTAAAAATATTCCTCTATTTGGATTTTAAAGATAAATAAACTGTTTTGAGTTCTCACACCAGTCACATGACTGACTTGGAGTTTATTGTTTTCCTTCCTAAACTCTGGGTGCCCACCAATTTCCACACGGGCAGTTAAGAGTTAGGTTTATCAGGATATTCTGGATATTCTGGAGTTGCTGGAGGCAAGCTGGATGGCATGGCGTATTACTAGTTTATATAGTATTTCTTTTCCGCTGCACTGTTTGATGTTGTTGATGTTGTATACTCTGATGATATGATGTAATGAAATGTATGTAATGTAATAACTGATATAGTTCTTTGTTTAAAGATTATTCATTTATTATTATATGTTGTTCCGCTGCGAATTGTGAGATTCTGTTGTTGTTCTTTTTGTTTCCTTTCTGTCCGTTCTATTTTAAAATTCTCTTTTTCTATTTTTAAAATTCTTCTATCTTCTGTTTTTCTAATTCTCTGTTTTCTAAAAAATTGTCTATCTTCTTTTCCCTCTATTTTTCTTTTTCTTTCTTCTTTTTCTCTCTTCTTTCTTAAATTTTCTTTTTAAAACCCATAACTATTCGGTTTTTTCGGCAACGAAAAATCGAAGCGTTACAGTTAACCTAAAACGATTGTTACCCCTTTAGCTTTCAATTTCACTTACGACTATTATTAATACAATGTTGCCATTTGATTTATATATATTTAAATAAATTATATGAATGGGTAAAACTTTAAAAATTATCTTACCTGCAAATTTACTCACAACATCCTAAATTACCAACTTGCAATTTATTTTTAATTACTAAATTTGCATTGATTATATCAAGTTGAGATTTAATACGTATTATTTCCTCAAATAAATAAATCTTTGGATTTAAATTCCTAAAACCATAAATTATGTCCTACCATAAATCTATGCTTTTATTATTTTACGTTCACACTCCCGTTACTCTATAATAAATCACCAAGTAACGATATCCTAAACCAACATTAATTTATATATCAATCCTTATAACTCAATAAATTTGTCAAATATGAATAACCTTAACAGTACTTACACATATTATCTTACTTACAATAATGTAATATTAAACGTTGAATTTCATTTATTTTGCTATACTTCAATTTAATTAATAAATACTGCTCCTATATTTAAATCTATATTAACAAATCGTTAGATTTGGATCGATAGAAATCGGTTTACCAAAGCTTATGTACACATTACGTAAATAAACAACTATATAAATTTGCCACCTATTAGCTCTAAATTTTATTCTTAAGTTTGTTACCTATCAATTTAGATTATACTTCCATCTATAATGCAAATCCAAATCTCCTCTAACTGCATAAATTAGGGCAATTTATTGCAATTGATTTCCCATTAAACTTCATAAATTAACAAATTGAAACCTAAATAAAAACGTTTATTTATTTAAAAATCTTGTTGTTTAATTGAATTGACCATTCACGGATATAATTTACATTGTTATCCAATTATTACTTAAATACATCACACAACGTTAAATCTATATTCAATACAATTTGTTACCAAAATTAATTTAACGAAAACAATTACGCCCTTAAAATTTCTCTTCATTCATTAATTGTTAATTGTTATTCAATTAAACCCATTCATTTGATTTCGCTATTATGCATCAATTATAAACCCATCATCTTAAAGGTGATGTCTACATTTTATACTATAAATTTACCCTTTTATATTCCAATATCAATGAATGCTCACATACAAATTTAAATCTTAACTCCAATTAATTATTCCATTTAATCCATTGATTTATTAACTTTAATTACTGCAATTCATTGTCTTACATAAATTTGAATCTATTTCCAAATTTTCACTATTCCAATTAATTGAAATATAAAATTAAATTTGTAAAATTTTAATTACCCTTGATCCATCAAATTTCAACATTCTCTTTCATGTAAACAAATAAGATTTCTGTTTCTTCCTAAATTTAAATTAGAAATCCTATAATATAATTCACTTTAAACATCGAATTTATACGGGTTGTTACAAAAAGTGTCGCATCTTATTTCTTACTCATGTAAACATATATTTTTTCTTTTACTAGGTTACTAATTCATATTTATAATTTTATCATAAGCGTGTACATGTTAACTCAAATGTGCACAACGTTTCCGACATCGAAAAGTCAAAAATCTGGAAAACGATTTTCGGTAATTTTTTTTTGAACTAATTTTTTTTAAACACATTTTAAAAATCATTTTTCCATCACTAATTATTATTAAAGGGGTATTTTTGAGTTATAAAATCCATTTGTTGATCATGAAATAATATATTAAATATCCATATTTAAAGTGATTGAATTTCAGGTCGTTACATCTCACGTTATAATTAACCAATGATGCAAGAAATAGTACCAAGCCACTTAATACCATTTATTGAAAAATATGCTGACCCTGGTCATTTAATACCTTAATAAAGGCAAACACCATCATTTAATATAAGTTCCCAAAGGTACTCCTCAATGGTACTATCTAGCTAGCATCATATGGAATCTCAAGTCACTTAATACTTCTTTATTTGGAAAGACGGATCCTCAGTCAGTCACTTAATACCTTATCCAAAAGCTGGCCCCTGTAGAGATACCATCTAACGTGTCCCCTAGGCCATTTACTACTTCATTTGAGGAAAAGAGGCGGGCCCTCAAACACCACTTTAATACCTCGAGACCTTGAAGCAAACCCCTTGCAATATGGCCCATACTCATAATGATGTCTCACATTAGTCCGACTATTTATAGGAACTGATAGCCAGATTAGTTGGGCAGATTTCCCAAACATAATTTGTGACTAACCTCGCATCATTATAAATATTTTTCATAAGGATATCTTACATCAATAGGAATCATGCACAACTGTTGGTAGCCTCAAAGTGAAGGGAAATCTTCGGTCATGTATGTCACGACCTGAAATCCAGCGTTCGAAAATCGACATCAAATACCTCACTTGTGTTCGACTGCCGGAGATTCAAACGTCGAACTCCAGTTCGGATGGAGCATATAACAACATTAGATGAATTTAAACAGTGGAAACAAAAATGAACTATCATTAATCAACACAGATACAACATCACCACAATATTTGATTACAACAGTTATCACTAACATCAGAGTTCTACACTTGATATAACAATGGAATAATAACAACTTCACAACAGACCGACAATAGAGTCTTCAAAAGGTTCCAACATACTTCTACTTCGATAAGGTCTTCAAAACTCCAACACTTCAAAAGATATCCAAACCAAAGCTTTTCAAAATACGATAGCTTCCAAACCAAAAGACTTCAAAAGATTCCAAGCCAGCTCCAAACGGATAACCTACTTCTAGGCTGCCCGTGTGGAAACCAGGGGCACCCAGAGTTTAGGAAGGGAACAATAAACTCCGGGTCAGTCATGAGACTGGTATGAGTAAACAAAAACAGTTGTATGTGCAAAAACAGTTTATAAAAGAAAAACGTTCATGCTTTTGGAAATGAAACTACCATAAGGCCTCCCCGCACACACACAATGCAATTACACAATTGGAGGAAATTTCACCTTATGATAGTCAAATATGCTTAATACGAGAAAACTCTTTTGATATTATCATTAGTGCATAGTGTGAAAATATTTCGAAAATATAATATTAATCTTAGCCAGCATATGCACCATTATACTATGCCTACTATAGCTGTCATTTAAGAATCGAAGGTTATACAATTGAAATCGTACTGGGTTCGTATTGGTGATCGGATTTCCAACAAATGGTCAGGCTAAAAACCTTCCTGGGCCACATGGGTATGCCTCTGGAGGGACGCCCCGAGAACCTAACCGAATCTCTGCCAACACAAGGCCGGGTTACCTCTGTAACTAGGTAACTACTACACGAGTATGCCACCCCCTGGTCATAACCGACCTTTATCCGGTGTCCCAACAACAACAATTACAAAGCAACATAATTGCAATATCAACATAAGTTAAGTATCTGGGCTCCATATCACGATACCACTTCTATCCAGAAGGAAATGCACATACCCTAAGGGGCGCTACCCCCAATAACCTTGCTGCATCCTTCCTATTTCGACCATTTCCGGGTTGTGAGGTTCGATGAAGTCTCGTCCATAAAGCTACGCTTTTCACAAAAGCCATGCTTCGATCAACAAATGATCAGCAGCGCTCAGCATGCCACATTACCAAGTTGGGAGTATATCACTGGTAACCTTCAACTACATAACCTCTGAGCTCGTACGTCTCAGAGAAAGGTGTTAAGCTAAGAGAATAAATCCTCCGCCACCAACAGAAATATATTTGAAAGAAATCTGCTTTATATCTCAAAGTGTAATGTCAGACATACGACCATACAAGTATGTTCCGGGTTCGAACAGAACCGAAGGCACTTCCGAAGAATCGCTTGTAATCCGGGCATCCAAAATCCCGATCGGACTCCCCATCACATATGGAGATATTTATACCAGAGCAACTCAGTGCAGAGTCATTCGACAGATTATCCTATCGTTCTCGAAGACACGGTCTTCACCACCGTCTTCAAATGCTGTCCATTTCGCCGTATCACATATTCGAAATAGGTTATATGACACAAAGTGAGATGACCCGACATTCTCACCACAGAAAATCGCATCATCTTGAAGAAAGAAAGGGATAGAAAAGAGAAAGATAGAGAAGAAAGAAGAGAAAACACATCAGAATCTAAACAGCGGAACAAATAAATTATATTAATAACATAAATATTACATAGTTTACAACCATTATCAAAGCTACACAGATTACACATCACATTCTAGACAGTTATAAACACCTGTCTAGTTATACAACTCAATACAATACAAGGAACTACTCAGAGAAACCAACACAGCGCAATACTATATATCTATAACGCAGAAGCCTCCTGCTCCATTGCTCCTCCAGAATGCGTCAAAGCTAACCTGAATCCCCTGACTACTCGTAAAAATTTGAGTACCCAAGAGTTTAAGAAAACAGAAGATAAACTCCGGGTCAGACATGGGTCTGGTGTGAGTAACAGGTTAAGATTGCTTAACTTTCAAAAACCTTTTGAAAAGAAAGGTATCACGTAAGACTTCCCACACATAAACACGGAAAAGTTTTTACCTTACGCTAACCAAAACATTTGATAGGAAATCCAGTGATATTATAATAGGTCTAGGGTTTTCAAGTAAAATACAGAAATAGCTGGAATGCTTACATCTCACGTTCCAACATAGTTGGGCACAAATTATACGTACGACACTTATTGGAGATTGGATTCCATACAATGGCAGGGCTACCAGGGTACCGCCCGTCACAGTACGTGGCCTAGATCAACGTACCGAGGATCACTCCCAATCCCCTGCAACACAAGGCCAGAACCATCCCTTACTGGACAGTCTCGAACAAGACAACCCCGACAGTTGGAGCTCATAACCGTCCACACAGCCGAATAAAAAGGGACCTCTAGACAGGGAAAAATCTCGTCCTACTTGGGCATGACCCACTTAGCCTTGCTGCACCTCCCCTATTTTAGCCATTCCCGGTTGATGAGGCTTGAGGGTACGATTACCTTTAATAAGAACACATCACTTAGAATGCTCATCGTCCACTTGACGATGTTCTGAAAGCATTCAATCCATACAAGTTCGTTCTGGGTTCGAACGAAACCGAAGGCATTATCTCGTTACACTCATTTTGGAATCACCCTCAGAGTTAACGACGATAACCCTTGCACTCTGAATCTTCATCTTCACTTGAGATTCATGACCTATCGTTAATTTGGATCGATGTGGTTTTCAGATATCCAAATATGGAAACCCGATCCCGGTCTCATCGAAATTCAAAACGTGTCTTTTAAGGCCAAGTTGTTTTAAAGTTTAAAACAATTCAATTCAATTATCTATATACACACAGATAGATAACTCACAAATCACAATAGATAATCAACATTATCATAATAAACAGATGATCCACATTATTATTATAAACAGATAATCCATACTATCAACAAAATAGATAATCCATATCATCCCAATGCAACCAAAGCATTCATACCACACAGCATTACTTATCTCATTTCTGAGATCACAAAGCATTCAAGGCAATCAATATAATTCATTCATTCATAAGCAATGATTTACTTCATCATACTATAATTAATTTAAAATGAATTAAATTAATTATTCCCATCTCTAATTAATTTAAAGTGAATTAAATTAATTACTTCATCTTTAATTAATTTAAAATAAATTAAATTAATCACTTCATCATTATAAATCTTGCTTATCTAACCATTAATTAATTACAAGTCAATTAATTAAGCATTCAAATTAATCACCTTAATTAATCACCCTTGATTAATTATCCTTTAATTACATTCAAGTAATTAATTTCACAAATTAATTATTCTTACCCAAAACAGTAATTAACCTTTAATTACTTCAATTAATTATCTAACTATAATTAATTAATTTACTATAATTAATTACATTAATCCTTAATTAATTACATTAATTAATTACCTTTAATCACTTATCACCGATTAATTAGTCTTAATTGATTAATCCTTAATTACATCATTAATTGTATTAATTAATGATCCCTAATTATATTTTAATTAATTACTTTAATAAAATTAATTACATTAAATTATTAACCCATAATTATTAATCACTCCAGATTAATCTCGTCCACTTAATTAACTAACTTTAATTACTTCATTAAAATAAATAAATTATTCCTCAATTAATTTCTTAATTAATCCCTCGATTAATTACAAAGAAATTTAATCCAAATTACTTCCATTCTCTAATCATCTTCTATTAATTACATCCTGTAATTACCAATTAATTACTTCACTAAGTAATTCCCAATCCATTAATTACATTAAGTAATTATCATCAAACCATTCAGTGTTTAAATTAATTAAACTTAATTAACCAATTCAAACTAATCCCATTAAATTCAATTAATTACATTAAGTAATTAATTCCTTAATTAACTCCATTAAATGATTACACTTAAACAATTCACAAATGATTATCATTAAATTAATTAATCTAATTAATTATTAAAATTAACCACATTAATTAATTATTAAATAGTCCTAGTTAATGACCTTCACTAAACATTAACAATTCATTTAATTACTTCCTTAAGTAATTAACTTAGATTAACCATTGTTAATCACAAATTAATTAATCTTTAATTAACCATTAATTAATCTTTAATTATTTAATTAATTAGGTGTTAACTGTAACTTTATTAATCTTTAATTACTTAATTAATTAACCATGATTATAATTTAATTGTTTAATTAATAAATCTTTAATCATTAATTAATAATCTAATTAATGATCTTAATTACAAATAGATTAATCCTTAATCAATTATTTATCAATCCCTAATCATTAATTAAATTAATTTCAAATCATTAATCTTAGTTTAACTTTAAGATAAAACTATTTCTTAATTATAACTAAATTGTCATTAACAAAACATTGGATATCAATTTACTTTTGAACTTACTTTAAAATTTCATTTTAAATATGAAATTTAAAATGAATATAATTTAACTTAAACAAAATTTAAAAAATTTAAAAACCCTTTTAAATTACATAGTAAAGAAATGCTTGTGTTATGCAAGAAATTTATAAGAGTTTAATTCAAATTCATTTTTAAATTCAATAATTTAAATTCACACTTGAACATACAAATTTGTTTAAATCTTTCAAATTTAAAAACTTCTTTATTTCAAACTGAAATACCAATTTAAATCTTTGATTTCCAGTTTTAAACTTAACTTTAAAACTTGCTCATATTTTAAAAAAAAACTTCAGTTTTAAAATTTCAAGCTACTTACTATTTTAAAGTAGTTTAACAATTTCAAGTTTAAACTTTACTATTATTTTATTATTATTTAAAACTGAGATTTTAAATTTAAACTTGAATTCTAAAATTTCAAACTTGAATTTAAAACTTAGTTTAAATTCTAGCCTTACCTTTATAAGCTTCAGTTTTAAAATTTTTGAAACAGACAGTACAAGTTTTGTTTAAAACCTCTAGCATTCCTTAAACCCGAGACAACCCCAATTTGCTTCGAGTTCAATGCCCATTCTCCCCGAGCCAACTACCCAACATCTTCGAGTCAAACCAAGATTCACTCGAGTGTCCTTCTCTGCTTTAACCCAAAACAACACCAGATAAAATACTTCACCGTGCATATGCACGGTGACTCCGGCCACCATTGATCATCAGCGATGATCGCTACACATCAGAAAGCGACCCAGCAACCCACCACGATCATCAACTCTAGTCCATCACCTAGAAATCAAACTCGATCCCCCAATTCCAAAACCTGGAACAACTGAACATAACCAACCCCAAAACCTGGAAATCCTTCGCCGTTCATCCTCCGATCACCAGAAGTACTACATTTCCAGCCCTGACCTTGAATATGTCCAAGCTACCACTACCCAAAGATCTGAAGCACTCGATCAATCAACGCAAGCTGTGGTGATCAAAATTCTACACACAACTAAAACTAGGGTTCTAAAAAGAAATCTCATAGCTGCAACTTTCCCAATGATTTTCGTCACCAACAAAAATTTTCCTAGCAACTCCTAACCCTCCTCCATCACCTGGAAGAACCCCGAGCCCTCACGATACATAGATCACCAAAAAAATCAAATAATCCCATTTCAGTCAATAACCAAACTGCACCTTAACCTCTTTACTAAAAAAATATAGTTTTTGTTCTAAAAATCATATTTTGGTTTTAGTATTCCGTTTATGATACTGAATTTGTAAATCACGATGTTTGAGTTTGACTTAATTTAACATGCACAGAGTTGTTTTGGTTTACATAGACAACAGACTTATTCTTAACTTACTTAAAATTTTAAACCTTAACCTAAGATAAATCAAACAACTTTGATTTATAGATTACATCCTATCTGAAACTAATTAAAAGATAAGGATTTTAAATAAGAAATTTATCCTGGAAACAGGACAGAGCACAATATCTATATACAGTATGCATACAAATAATATTCACATCAGATTTTTTACCCATACACATGCAATACTTATTTATGTTCAACCATACTAGCATGCAACCTATTTATGTTTTAAATTTTTAAAAAGTTACTCACAAATTTTGTTTGAAGATGCAGAATAGAGCTTCCCAGATTTGAAAAAGCTTTGACACTTTAAAACTGCACTGCCCCTTGGATTTAAAAACTGCTTGCATGCTTCTAGACTTTAGAACAGATTTTCAAATTTGCTTTTGTTTGCAGATGGCATGCAGAGACAATCTTCAGATTTAAGAAAAATGCAGTTTTGCTTTTCTTCATGAACTACAGGTTTGAAAAGAACATGCCTTTCCTTTTTGTTTGATTTTAAAACTGTTTGCAGGCTTAAAGATTTGATAATGAGGAGAATTACTGATTTGCATAAGAACAAGTTTTAGATTTTGATTTTGAAGATTTGATTTTGAATCTGAAAATAGTTTGTAGGTTTTCAGATTTTTTTTGAGTTCATGCCTTAGATTTCTTAACTTTGATTTTGAAAAAGAAAAAGAAATTGAAGAGAAGAGGCATTTTATAAGATGAAAGTATGATTTAATAAAAATGAAAGAAAATACTAAATTGAAAATGACACTTGTATAAATTTCAACATTTGTCAATTTAGGATGTTTATCTATTAACATTTGTTATAAGAGGCTTAAGAAAACAGCACTTGTCTTTATAAAGTAATTCGTATTTAATTTACATGTTAATATATAAATTATGCCAAATAAATTAGTTAATTAGTATTTTATATGTATATAAATTTTTAAAAGAAATAAAAACAAATTATACTTATAAATAAAAGCTTAGGCATATAAAAATCAAAATAATTAAAAATCTATACTTTGGATTTTAAAACTTTATATTCAAATTCAAATCAATTTCTAAAATCTAATATTTAAAAATCAAGTTATATATACAAATTAAATTTTAAATAACAATGCTATTTTTATTAAGAATCCAATTGTAAAGCAATACACTATTAATATTGATTTTAGAAATAACTCATTATCAAATTAAAATAATTATAAAAGAAATTATTTCTCCTTTATTAATAAATTACTTATTTTATTAAGCTATATTTTAAAAACAAAACAAAACAACCCTTTTTGTTAATTCATTTAAATTTAAAACTTAAGCCAAAATCATCTTAAACATTTAAACATCTTCCTTAACAATTTAAAATCATATACTTATTTATTAAATAGTTTTGAAAAACTTAATATTAAATTAAATCAGAATTTCCAAATTATTAATATATATATTAGAATTAGAAAACAAGATTCATTTATTAAATTTAAACCAAGATTATTTATTTAATAACTTTGAAAAGCTTTATATTAAATAAAAACAAATTCTCAAAATACTAAAAATATTAGAATTAGAAAATATGCTTTATTTATTAAATTTAAAACAAAGCTAATCCATTTACAATATAAACCATATATTTATAGTATAAATAGAAACCAATTTATTAGCCGAAAAAGATAAAATCTACCAATTAAATATTTATTAAAGGAAAATTATTAAATCAATTTGAATTATTATTAACAAAATTTTCAATATCAATTTAAATTTTTAATACAGATTATTAAATTGATATTGTCAAAAATTCCGAGATATTACAATCCTTCCCCCTTAAAAGAATTTCATCCCCGAAATTTAAAACAAAGGTAATTTAAAAATCTCATTAAAGATTTAAATTTTAAACACAAGCATATATCAAATATATGCTAACAACCATAGCAACCAATTCATCCAATCAAACAAATCTAAATATCCAGACAAAATTCTGGATAGAATTTCCTTGAGTTTCCCCAAGTATAAATACCGGGATACTCACTCTACAGAATCCAAACAATCAAAACTATGAAGCTACAAAGCTTCTACTCAACTATATCTACAAAACTCGACAGGATATCAGACTGCAGACGAGTCTGACTCAACAACCACAACTCTTGAACTGTTGGTTCCACAACCAGAGATAGATCAAACACGTATTCCCTCAGAGATACGTGAAACTCATCGAATCCCAATTATCCAAACTAGCAATTCAATCCTGTAGACCAAACACTTAGCCTCCAAGATCATAGAAAAGATCCAAAACACCTCAGAGCTAGCTTTCCAGCCTTACCCAATCTTATAGCTCCTTTTTGATCGGAGAAAACTTATCCAAAATCAAATCTCCGACTCCAGAAATCCAAATTCTTTCGTCTCTTATCCACAAAACTCTCCGGACGATCCTGGGCTGCCTACACCCTTACTAATCAGCTCAACCTTCGCTGATGCCTCTAGAAACAAACAAAACCAATCAACTCAACAAAATGATCTTCTCAAGATTAACCCAAAATCAAGAACTCAAACTCTACTCCTCAAATAGAAGACTATACTCAATACTCCTATTCGGAAAAGAAAAGCAGATGCACTTCCAAACTGCTTCCGCTGCTCAACTCTGATCCGAAGTAGATGAAAATGCTGATGAAGAACACGAGCAAAATCTAGACAATACATCCCAGAAATATGGTTCATCAGATCCATGAGGAAACTCAGAAGCTCCACCAAAACCCTGAGCTGCTTCACCAACTCAATCTCTAAGAACCATTCTTCTACTAAGCTGAACCACCGGTACCACTCCTGGAATCCTAGCCGATAAGGAAACTCAATCTCCAGATGCGGGCAAACCTATGACTTCCATGAAGACAACCGGAAAAATTCTGATAGCCCAAGAGAACACTCAAATATCGCAAGTCACTTTTGCGATCAACTTAGACTAAATCCAAGGAAAACTGTTCTCCCTTTATCAAACAGAACAGCTTACACTTATTTAGCCAATCCATCGAAGAAACGGATTCACATTGCTGCTTCAAAACTCCTTCAGAAAAACTGCTAAGCCAAAAGACTCCCTGCCGACACACATAACACTCCGAGCTGCACTGCTGACACAGATGCCAAAGAATTCCTAATCCAAAGCTCTTCGAGAAACTCGGACCTCAAACCAAACAGAAACACCATGCTGAACACAGCCACAACACCGATGCAGACCTACTTCCTTAAACTTGTTCCAAAGAAAACTTCTTCAGAAATATCCATAGTCACTGCATCTCATCACGCAGCTACTACTTCCTGAGATATCAAGATACCATCACTCGCTTCTGCCTAACCGACATATCCAAACTCTACTCATCCAAACTTCAAAAATAGACTCCGAACCTTTAACAGGTTTCCTTCAGAGATTGATGAAATCCGAATATCACTACAAAACTCACTTGAGACGGTATTGGGTCTACAGTCTCGATAGATACACTTCCAACCTCAAACATTCAAACTCCAACCAATGGTAGTCGTGTTACGCACACCACTATCCCAATCTACCTTTATCACTTATATTGGAAAACCCGAACAGGTAACCCAATAGATAGGTAGAATACATAAATATATATAAATATATTAAAAATTACAAATACGCTCTCTCAAGATAGACACCACTCCAGAGCCTAGGTATTCACTCAACCTAATGCTTTGATACCAAATGAGACGACCCGACTTTCTCACCGTAGAAAATCGCATCATCTTGAAGAAAGAAAGGGATAGAAAAGAGAAAGATAGAGAAGAAAGAAGAGAAAACACATCAGAATCTAAACAGCGGAACGAATAAATTATATTAATAACATAAATATTACATAGTTTACAACCATTATCAGAGTTACACAGATTACACATCACATACTAGACAGTTATAAACACCTGTCAAGTTATACAACTCAATACAATACAAGGAACTACTCAGAGAAAGCAACACAGCGGAATACTATATATCTATAACGCAGAAGCCTCCTGCTCCATTGCTCCTCCAGAATGCGTCAAAGCTAACCTGAATCCCTTGGCTACTCATAAAAATTTGAGTACCCAAGAGTTTAAGAAAACAGAAGATAAATTCCGGATCAGACATGGGTCTGGTGTGAGTAATATGTTATGGTTGCTTAACTTTCAAAAACCTTTTGAAAAGAAAGGTATCACGTAAGACTTCCCACACACAAACATGGAAAAGTTTTTACCTTACGCTAACCAAAACATTTGATAGGAAATCTAGTGATATTATAATAGGTCTAGGGTTTTCAAGTAAAATACAGAAATAGCTGGAATGCTTACATCTCACGTTCCAACGTAGTTGGACACAACTAATACATACAGAACTTATTGGAGATTGGATTCCATACAATGGCAGGGCTATCGGGGTACCGTCCGTCACAGTACGTGGCCTAGATCAACGTACCGAGGATCACTCCCAATCCCCTGCAACACAAGGCCGGAACCATCCCTTACTGGACAGTCCCGAACAAGACAACCCCGACAGTTGGAGCTCACAACCGTCCACACAGCCGAATAAAAAGGGACCTCTAGACAGGGGAAAATCTCGTCCTACTTGGGCATGACCCACTTAGCCTTACTGCACCTCCCCTATTTTAGCCATTCCCGATTGATGAGGCTTGAGGCTACGATTACCTTTAATCAGAACACATCAATTAGAATGCTCATCGTCCATTTGACGATGTTCTGAAAGCTTTCAATCCATACAAGTTCATTCCGGGTTCGAACGAAACCGAAGGCATTATCTCGTTACACTTATTTTGGAGTCACCCTCAGAGTTAACGACGATAACCCTTGCACTCTGAATCTTCATCTTCACTTGAGATTCACGACCTATCGTTAATTTGGATCGATGTGGTTTTCGGATATCCAAATATGGAAACCCGATCCCGGTCTCATCGAAATCCAAAATGTGTCTTTTAAGGCCAAGTTGTTTTAAAGTTTAAAACAATTCAATTCATTTATCTATATACACATAGATAGATAACTCACAAATCACAATAGATAATCAACATTATCATAATAAACAGATGATCCACATTATCATTATGAACAGATAATCCATACTATCAACAAAATAGATAATCCATATCATCACAATGCAACCAAAGCATTCATACCACAGAGCATTAGTTATCTCATTTCTGAGATCACAAAGCATTCAAGGCAATCAATATCATTCATTCATTCATAAGCAATGATTTACTTCATCATACTATAATTAATTTAAAATGAATTAAATTAATTATTCCCATCTCTAAATAATTTAAAGTGAATTAAATTAATTACTTCATCTTTAATTAATTTAATTTAAATTAAATTAATCACTTCATCATTATAAATCTTGCTTATCTAACCATTAATTAATTACAAGTCAATTAATTGAGCATTCAAATTAATCACCTTAATTAATCACCCTTGATTAATTATCCTTTAATTATATTCAAGTAATTTATTTCAAAAATTAATTATCCTTACCCAAAAACAGTAATTAACCTTTAATTACTTCAATTAATTAATTAACTATAATTAATTACATTAATCCTTAATTAATTACATTAATTAATTACCTTTAATCACTTATCAATGATTAATTAATCTTAATTAATTAATCCTTAATTACATCATTAATTGTATTAATTAATGATCCCTAATTATATTTTAATTAATTACTTTATTAAAATTAATTACATTAAGTAATTAACCCATAATTATTAATCACTCCAGATTAATCTCATTCAGTAATTAACTAACTTTAATTACTTCATTAAAATAAATAAATTATTCCTCAATTAATTTCTTAATTAATCCCTCGATTAATTACAAAGTAATTTAATCCAAATTACTTCCATTCTTGAATCATCTTCTATTAATTACATCCTGTAATTACCAATTAACTACTTCACTAAGTAATTCCCAATCCATTAATTACATTAAGTAATTATCATCAAATCATTCAGTGTTTAAAATTAATTAAACTTAATTAATCAATTCAAACTAATCCCATTAAATTCAATTAATTACATTAAGTAATTAATTCCTTAATTACCTCCATTAAATGATTACACTTAAACAATTCACAAATGATTATCATTAAATTAATTAATCTAATTAATTATTAAAATTAACCACATTAATTAATTATTAAATAATCCTAGTTAATGACCTTCATTAAACATTAACAATTCATTTAATTACTTCCTTAAGTAATTAACTTAGATTAACCATTGTTAATCACAAATTAATTAATCTTTAATTAACCATTAATAAATCTTTAATTATTTAATAAATTAGGTGTTAACTGTAACTTAATTAATCTTTAATTACTTAATTAATTAACCATGATTATAATTTAATCGTTTAATTAATAAATCTTTAATCATTAATTAATAATCTAATTAATGATCTTAATTACAAATAAATTAATCCTTAATCAATTATATATCAATCCCTAATCATTAATTAATTATTCCTTAATTTTCTCATTAATTAAATTTATTTCAAATCATTAATCTTAATTTAACTTTAAGATAAAAATATTTCTTAATTATAACTAAAATGTCATTAACAAAACATTGGATGTCAATTTACTTTTGAACTTACTTTAAAATTTCATTTTAAATATGAAATTTAAAATGAATATAATTTAACTTGAACAAAATTTTAAACAATTTAAAAACCCTTTTAAATTACATAGTAAAGAAATACTTGTCTTATACAAGAAATTTATAAGAGTTTAATTCAAATTCATTTTTAAATTCAGTAATAAATTTACACTTTAACATACAAATTTGTTTAAATCTTTCAAAGTTAAAAATTTCTTTATTTCAAACTGAAATACCAATTTAAATCTTTGATTTCCAGTTTTAAACTTAACTTTAAAACTTGCTCATATTTAAAAAAAAAAACTTCTGTTTTAAAATTTCAAACTACTTACTATTTTAAAGTAGTTTAACAATTTCAAGTTTAAACTTTATTTTTTTTATTATTTAAAACTGATATTTTAAATTTAAATTTGAATTCTAAAATTTCAAACTTGAATTTAAAATTTTGGTTTAAATTCTAGCTTTACCTTTATAAGCTTCAGTTTTAAAAATTTTGAAACAGACAGTACAGGTTTTGTTTAAAACCTGTAACATTCCTTAAACCCGAGACAACCCCAATTTGCTTCGAGTTCAATGCCCATTCTCCCCGAGCAAACTACCCAACATCTTCGAGTCAAACCGAGATTAACTCGAGTGTCCTTCTCTGCTTTAACCCAAAACATCACCAGATAAAATACTACACCGTGCATATGCACGATGACTCCGGCCACCATTGATCATCAGCGATGATCGCTATACATCAGAAAGCGACCCAGCAACCCACCACGATCATCAACTCTATTCCATCACCTAGAAATCAAATTCGATCCCCCAATTCCAAAACCTGGAACAACCGAACATAAACAACCCCAAAACCTGGAAATCCTTCGCCGTTCATCCTCCGATCACCAGAAGTACTACATTTAAGGCCCTAACCTTGAATATGTCCAAGCTACCACTACCCAAAGATCTGAAGCACTCGATCAATCAACGCAAGCTATGGTGATCAAAATTCTACACACAGCTAAAACTAGGGTTCTAAAAAGAAATCTCATAGCTGCAACTTTCCCAATGATTTTCATCACCAACAAATTTTTTCCTAGCAACTCCTAACCCTCCTCCATCACTTTGAAGAACCCCGAGCCCTCATGATACATAGATCGCCGGAAAAATAAATTAATCCCATTTCAGTCAATACCCAAACTGCACCTTAACCTCTTTGCTAAAAATTATAGTTTTTGTTCTAAAAATCATATTTTGGTTTTAGTATTCCGTTTATGATACTGAATTTGTAAATCCCGATGTTTGAGTTTTACTTAATTTAACATGCACAAAGTTGTTTTGGTTTACAGAGACAACAGACTTATTCTTAACTTACTTAAATTTTTAAACCTTAACCTAAGATAAATCAAACAGCTTTGATTTATAGATTACATCCTATCTGAAACTAATTAAAAGATAAGGATTTTAAATGAGAAATTTAGCCTGGAAACAAGACAGAGCACAATATCTATATACAGTATGCATACAAATAATATTCACATCAGAATTTTACCCATACACATGCAATACTTATTTATATTCAACCATAATAGCATGCAACCTATTTATGTTTTAAATTTTTAAAAAGTTACTCACAAATTTTGTTTGAAGATGCAGAACAGAGCTTCCCAGATTTGAAAAAGCTTTGACACTTTAAAACTGCATTGCCCCTTGGATTTAAAAACTGCTTGCATGCTTCCAGACTTCAAGATTTGATAATGAGGAAAAGTACTGATTTGCGTGAGGACAAGTTTTAGATTTTGGTTTTGAAGATTTGATTTTGAATCTGAAAATAGTTTGTAGGTTTTCAGATTTGTTTTGAGTTCATTCCTTAGATTTCTTAACTTTGATTTTGAAAAAGAAAAAGAAATTGAAGAGAAGAGGCATTTTATAAGATGAAAGTATGATTTAATAAAAATGAAAGAAAATACTAAATTGAAAATGACACTTGTATAAATTTCAACATTTGTCAATTTAGGATGTTTATCTTTTAACATTTGTTATAAGAGGCTTAAGAAAATAGCACTTGTCTTTATAAAGTAATTTGTATTTAATTTACATGTTAATATATAAATTATGCCAAATAAATTAGTTAATTAGTATTTTATATGTATATAAATTTTTAAAAGAAATAAAAAAAAATTATACTTATAAATAAAAGCTTAGGCATATAAAAATCAAAATAATTAAAAATCTATACTTTGGATTTTAAAACTTTATATTCAAATTCAAACCAATTTCTAAAATCTAATATTTAAAAATCATGTTATATATACAAATTAAATTTTAAATAACAATGCTATTTTTATTAAGAATCCAATTGTAAAGCAATACACTATTAATATTGTTTTTAGAAATAACTCATTATCAAATTAAAATAATTATAAAAGAAATTATTTCTCCTTTATTAATAAATTACTTATTTTATTAAGCTATATTTTAAAAACAAAACAAAACAACCCTTTTTGGTAATTCATTTAAATTTAAAACTTAAGCCAAAATCATCTTAAACATTTAAACATCTTCCTTAACAATTTAAAATCATATACTTATTTATTAAATAGTTTTAAAAAACTTAATATTAAATTAAATCAGAATTTCCAAATTATTAATATATATATTAGAATTAGAAAACAAGATTCATTTATGTAACGACCCGCAAATCCGTACCCCTTGAGTCAACACTATTCTATCTAAATCGACACAAGTTGTACAGAAATACGAACCGTTTGGGTTAAAAAAGAAGAGGTAGAAGAAGAAAAATAGAAAACAACAACAGAATCTAATCATCGCAGCGGAATAAAATATAATAGATAATATATGATCTTTACTCAAAATCAAATATATCTGCTTACATATTTTACATCATCAGAGTACATCAATCACAGCTCAACATCAATAACATACAACTGAATACACATCAACTCAACACAGCGGAATATATATATATATATATATATATATATATATAAACAAGTACGGGAGTACGTATCGTAATCCTGCTCGTCTCCTGAGCTCCACAGCATCATATCCTGTATCCTATAATACTCGGTCTGACCTGAGCATTATAGTTATATAATACCCGAGTCAGTCTGGAATACCAGCGTGAGAAAATCACACCCAATTGATTATTAAAGTTTCAAAATCCTTTGAAAACAAAAGCATCTCGTAAGACCACGCCACAAATAAACATGTCGGGTTTTTACCTTAGCTAAAACAATTTTCTATAGAAATCCTCTGATATTATAATAGGGTCTATATACAAATACTTATAAAATAGCCGAAATTGTTACATTCATTAAATTCCAGCTACTAGCCACAGAGTGGGTAATACAAACAAAACTTGTACAAGGCTCGTAGGGAGAATGGATT
Source organism: Allium cepa (assembly GCA_030765085.1). Taxonomy (NCBI): domain Eukaryota; kingdom Viridiplantae; phylum Streptophyta; class Magnoliopsida; order Asparagales; family Amaryllidaceae; genus Allium; species Allium cepa. Next base: position 140,812,127 of record CM060931.1, on the reverse strand, counting down.
TCCAGCAATGACTAGGCACTGCGGTACCGCCTATCACAGTACGGGGTCTAGATCACCATATCGAGGACCACTCCCGATCCCCTGCAACACAAGGCCGGACCCATCCCTTATTGGACAGTTCCGAATAAGATCACCCCGCGGTTGGGATCAGCAACCGCACCACTAAGCCGAAATAAAAAGGGACATCTAGACAGGGATGACTTTACTCTCCAATGGGGGCTACCCACGAAGCCTTGCTGCATATCCCCTGATTTTCAGTCATTCCCATCTGATGAGGCTTGAGGCTAAGCGTTACCTTTTAGAACGTTTCACTTAGAATGCCCATCGCCCACCTGACGATGTTCCGAAAGCATTCGTCCATACAAGTCTGTCTCGGGTTCGAACGGAACCGAAGGAACTACTCCTACTACATCCATTTTGGAAATATGCTCAGGATTAGTAGCGACTAGCCCTTGCACTTCACTACTCCATCTTTGACTCCGAACTTGTTTTCCACGAAACGCACAAACCGGATCAAAGTGGTTTTTGAGAAATGAATCTCGATCCCGGTCTCTTCGAAACGATCAACGTATTTATCCAGTATTGATAGTCGATGATTTAACTATCAATTAATATTCACAAACAACCTTCACACAATAAATAATTTCCCAAATTATTTATTTATCTCAGAAATATCTTCACATGATATATTTTTCACTTTTCAAATTCCTTTGAAAACAGTTTCAATACTACCTGCCTTTCTCAGAATAAATTCCAAGTATTTCTATTTCCACTGGAATCACCAAGCACAAAACTAGATTTTCACAATAATTTAAAACACTTTATTGAAAAATACATTTATCATTTAATTTAGAAAAATTACTTTAATACTTAATTTTAAATAATACTCTAGAAATAATTAAAATAAAGGTTACCTTATAACTAAACATTAGGTTTCTTCTTTAATCAAAATATCAAATCATTCTTTAGATATTTACTGTTATAATAGGTTAAAAGAAAATACTTACTTTAGACTTAAAATATTAGGAATAATTGATTTTACAAAACTTGCTTTCTTTAAAACAACTTTAAAACATTTATATTTACAAGTTTACTTTTAAAAACATGTACTTGGCTATCCAGAGATAATTCCGACTTCAATTACTTAAATCAATTTCCCAAAAATTGATTTTCAATTTATTCCATTTGAAATAAATTTCTTTACTTATTCAGTTTATTACAAAATTCATTAATTATGGATTTTATTATTATTGTTATTATCTTCCGTTTGATTTTAAATTCTTTAACTGAAATATACAAATTCCAGATTTTCCCAATTTCTTCTTTATTCTTTTCAATAATTTAAATCTTAAATTTTACATAAATGTTTTCTTCTTTTGATTAATATCACTGAAGATTTAAAATTCATTAACTTCCTATTTATTCAAATTTTCCTTTCCATATACAGAATTTATTTATTAGTACCATTATTCTTACCCAATTTATTCTTAATTTATTTAAATTTTCTATAATTATTTCACTTACACATTCTCTTCATTTTATTTCCATATTCAGTTCTTTGTATGTTGATAGCTTAGTGCACCGGAATATATTCAAGTAAACCGTAACATCTATATTCCAATTATCAATAATATCAATAATATTCATCACAGAATATAAAATAATCACAACAGAGGGTATAGAATAATTTAAATAAATGTTGAGGGATCCACTTGGATCCCTCCAACCTGTTTACCCTGCATTCACAGAAGTTAGCACAATAATATGCAAATTCCAGAATATATCATACTATAGCACATCAGTCAATTTCAACTATTCAAACAATTATTTAAATTTAATCATTTAAGTTTAAATTTAAATCAACCGAGTGAGATTAACTCACCTTTGCATTTGTTTGCATTCCACTTCAATTTCATCTTAGTTTCCCGACCTCTGACCTTGTATAAACAATTATATGGTTTTATTAATATCCGAACTAATCGAACGATTATTTACCGTTTTAAATAAATTTAATTAAACTAATATTAAATTTTCTTTTCCATTTTGAGACCACCTATATATTTTTATAAAAACAAAATCATAGATTTTCAAAGATCTAGCTTTTACATAAATCCCCTTAGTTTTCAAAATCCTATATACATATACATACTAAAAATTTTTTTTGCATTTGATAGTGAAAAAATATACTTTGCTTTCCTGTATATATATATATATATATATATATAAATATATATATATATATATATATATAACTGATTAAATCTTAAGACTAAAACTATCCAGACTTTGCTGTAATTATTATTATTACTGTCAATATTAACAACCAAATTTTAGAAACTAAGTTAAATAAATTATCAAAGCAATACCTAGCCGCCAAAACTTAAACCCAGCATACACACGAAAGCTCCCCAACCCGATACCACTTCGTCTCAGATTTGCGGCATTCACGTCGCCGATGAACTCACATCGCCGATGAACCCATGCCGAACTCACTGCTACGGCTTCTCGCGAGAATCCATACCAAAACGAGCCTCCATAAGATCGTCTCTTCCCTAACGCGACACCGGAGATCGCGACCCAAACCCTAGCCGCTTCCCCACGACCGAGCATCCATCTCGCCGCGCTCTCCACCCTCACGCGCCTCGTTGTAGTTCGACGAAGGCGTCGATTTCCATCGACTTTCCATTTCCACGCAGCCCTGACGAGCTCCCACGAATCGCTCGAGTCGCCTTCTCTAAATCGCGAATTCGATCGCGTCGTAGGTTTTTATTTTATTTTTTATTAACAGGGTTCGATTCGAAATTGAAGAGGGGAGAGGGATCGGACTGAAGGTCGAACGAAAAAAAAGGGAGAAGGGAAATGAAGGGCTCGGCTTCGATTTGAAAATGGACGAGCGGCCATTTCTATTTCTTTTCTGTTGCGTGAATTGTAAAAGAGAAAATGGATTTGATTTTAGCGCCTGCCATTGCTGGTTACAGAGGAGACCAAAAGTGCCGATGGTGAAAGGAAACGGCTGATAGGAAGTTTGACTAGACCAATAAAGAAAATAATTTTATTTGAATTCGATATAAATCCCAACGCGTTAACTAATCGTACGCTCACACAACAACTCCGAACACTACGAAAATTGAAATCCAGAAATAATTCAATATTTCGGATCCAATGGAACTGGTTTCATCGAATTTCGAGACTGGGCCTCGGAAAGCTATTTTTAAATTCAATTTAAAACGATAAAATTCCAAAACTGAACAGATCACTGTTAAATTCAATTTTAAAACTTCTATTATCTTCAGTGTTATTAATATAAATTTTATGAGCCTTCAAATTATTTTTAACAGGCTTAAAACTCCAGATTCAACAATTCACCCAACTTCAAAATTATTTAATTCAATAATTAATTATCAAATAAATTGTGATATTCATAATTCAAGTTAAAATTACCCCATTGAATACTAAAAATCAGTTAAATATTCCGATTACGAATGCTTGAAAATTCCGGGTCGTCACATTCCTCCCCCCCTAAAAGAATTTCGTCCCCGAAATTACTAACTAAGAAGAATGGTACAATACTCGTTTATTCTAACAATTCATTATCTTACCAACTATCTTTTTATAAAAGATCCATTATCATTCTTATTAACTTCCCAAACCTTTCCCTAGTTTCAAACTATACCATTTGTTTAACCATTCAAGTTTCAATCTAAAACCAAATTTTGAATTATCAAAATTTTATCAAAATTTTTCTAACTCTCTAAATTTCCGAAAATTTTTGCCAGCGTCTCCTTTGCGCGGTTGACTCGGTACAACTACAAAATGGCTCTACGGCCTCCCAAATCCAAAAAGAAAACAAAAAGCCAAGTGGCTCAATCCAAATCCCAATCAAATTTCACACCAAAATTAAATACATACCTTTTTGTCGAGCATTTCAAATTTATCTTCTTGAAATCAAAAACCAATTCTCTTTTCCCTTTTATAATACCTGCATATCCTGCTTAGCACTAATATCCAATCACAACATTCCAAAAACATTTTATCGACTTCCTTACCAAATGTCAATATTCATCCAAATATCAACTTAAAATATATTTGCAATATTCAATTTTCAATTAAGAATTCACCATTCCTTATATTTAAGTTTAATATAAGCATTTTATATGTTTCTTATATTTATTTTCATCTTACCACTTTAGTTTATATCCATTTCTATCCACATCGATTCTTTCATTTCCATATGAATTCAATTTATCTTTAACTTTAAATATTGAATTTTATTTTCCATTTATAACTAATTCATGTCATTATTTTAATTAGTTTCATTCACTAATTTAAAACAAAAAATTTCAAAAATTTTCTAACTCCCAAAATTTCTGCAAATTTTTGGCAGAGTCTCCTTTGTACGGAGGAGCTTTTGCAATTTGACAAAAGAGATAAATATATATACATCGACCCACACGGTCGGAAAAACCAAAAACAGTTCATATTTCCTATATTTTATTGCGTAGGCGTACCTTATTTAGCATTTTAAGCAAGTGGCTTATTAATTTTAGCAACTAGCACAACCAAATCCAGCCACACGGCTCCCAGGTACCTGTACTTACTCAATTTAAACATGTAAGTGCCAAATGTATGCAATTTAAACATATATTCACTTAGTTGCAATGGTTAAAACATATGAATTCTAAAAGAAACTCATACCAAACATTTTTCCGTAAGCAATTTATATAGTTTCCATGCTAATTCAACTGTTTCAACTTATTTACAAACCATTTTCATTCAATTTGAATGGTTTTCAATCCATTCACATACAACTTCATCAATTTGAATGGTTTAAACTTAATCGCTTACATTTAATTTATTATTAAGCAATCTGAATTCACAATTAATTCAATTGCTCTCAAAATCAATTTATTTTACTCCTATCAATTCATAGAATTTTAATCACCTCCATTTACATCCATTGACAATTTATTCTATGTAATTTGACGAGGTCTATGTGAATAAATAAGTATTTATGTTTTATAACCAATTTAAATGGATTTTAACTCAATTTATTCTTAATTCTATTCCATTTGAAAATTTATTCACAATCCATATATTCTCAGTTTCGTTGCATTTCAATTTTATTAACCAAACTAGTTCATTCAAAACCATTAACAACTTAGGTTCTATCTCCATTGCCAATTAAATTGCCTTTTTTGTTTTAATTCATTCACGACCATATATTTAGCTTGACACATTACAAGCTTGCATATTATTAACCATTCCCAAATTAATTCAACCCAAGCTTCAGTTACTTTACCCAATTTATTCCACATTTGTTTATTCCAAACTATTTTATTTAGCTTGAATCTGATTTTGGCTAATCCATTCAATAATCATTTCAATTCTATTTCGATTCAAATTTATTTTTACTAGATTTAAATTCAATCCAATATCATTAAACTTAATTTTAAGTTGAATTCAATTCAACTCTCCTTCATCTATTCAGCTTAAGTTAATTTATTTTGATTTATTCAAATTTTATACTTAAGCTCATTTCATTATCAAGTAATTTTTTTCCAACTTAATTCTCTCCCAATTAAATCTCATTTAAAATTTGCAATTTCATTTGATTGGTTATTATAGAATTTAACTTTCCAGATTCAACTCATTCAATTTATTACCTGGCTATCTTCCAATTTATCTTCACTTATTTGGATTTTATTTGCAATTCATACCATTATTATTTTAATCCATTTACATTTTTATCCGATACATTCCAATTATACTTAATTTGTTAACACTTCAAGTTAAATTTTAATGTAAAACTCAAGGTCTGAATCCACCATCCAATTTAAATTTACCACCAAATTTCATGAACTCACAATTCAGTTACATTTACTTTACTGACAATTCAAGTCGAGTTCAATTTATAACTTGAGTTTTATTACCAAACTTCATCATAATTTCACAATTCAGCTTCATCAACTAATTCATTATCTAATTAATTCTTTTCCCGGTCAAAATTCAACACTTGATTTTTTTTTATCTCAAAATCTCTTCATTTAATTTTCTTAAGTTCAAATTTATTTTATAATGCAAATTTGGATTTTCTTTTATTCTCCAATATATCAATAATATTTATTTTGGGTTTCATTTCCACTTATAAATTTATAAGCCACAACTTATTATTTACACAATTCCATTCATTATAGGCTTGGATATATTCATCTTTTAGTTTTAATTCGAGTTTTACACTTACTTATAACCCAAGCATATTTTATTCCATGCATTTTTAATTCTTTTATATACTATTCTGATTTATTTAACTCAATCTAATTTTTATCCAATTTATTTCCCATTTATTCAGGCACGAATCTAATTCCATTTGATAACTCAATTGAATTTTCATTCCAGTTCAGTTTTATTTTAACTCGGTTTTATTTAACACAATTCGATTTCAACTTGATTCGAATACACTGGATATTATTTTCAACTTATTCAATTTAGTCCAATCCAGTTAAATTTTTATTTCCCAATCCAAGTTAATTTCATTTTTAACTTTCACCTTTAAATTTAAATTCCAACATTCAAAGCTCATATTTCCTTGCTGATTTAAAAAAAATCATCACAATATATAAGCTTACAAAGTACCTCATCAGGATTTTTATATACCCGACTTTTGGTTTCAAATTATTTTGAAATTTTCAACATCTCAAAATCAAAATTCTCAAAAATTAAACCAACCCTGGTTTTATTCCCAACAAATTTCCTATGAAATTTTCAAAAACAACTAGCTCTTCCGAGAAAATAAATTTTTGGCAGCATTCCGTCACTTAGAAATTCGAAAATGAATACTGATGATGCGGCCGTCATCGTCAGAATTATTTTCCAATGATCCAAGTGATTTCAATGCTATATCACTTCCCAAAATTCATTTAAAACAGATTTCCATTCAAAAATATCTCCAAAACAATAATACTATTATTTATCATTAAAACACTTCGACAAACACTTCCAAAATCTCCAGGATTTAAATTTTCAAATCCTACTTAAATCAATTTTATCTATAATTCATTTGCATAGCTTATGCTCATACACATTCTTATTTGATTATATTTCAATTTATAATTCACATTTACAATTCATATTTATAAATTTCATTCTATAATGAATTTATTCCCTTAAATTTTAGTTATATTGAAATTTCTAGTTAAATTTTCACTTAACAATGATAATACGTTAATATTATCATTTCTAACATCCAAGCAACCATATATTAGCTAAATAATTTTCAACAACTATTCTTTATATCAAAATATGTTTTTGGATAAAATTATTTCATTTACCCATATTTAAAACAATACCGTATCGATTGTTCTATTCAAGTGTTTAGAAACCCCTTCAATACAGTTGCAGACTGTGTCGACGAAGGTTCATATGCCACTCAATAAATCAATCAACACAGTATTAAAACAATTTATATTCACTAACAAATACGCACTCATATTTATTAATACGCTCAAACTCATTATAGAGTACTACAGACTCTATTTTAAATGAGTAATTCCCACCAGAGCCAAGGTTATCTCCAACCTAAGCTCTGATACCAACTGTAACGACCCGTAAATCCGTACCCCTTGAGTCAACACTATTCTATCTAAATCGACTCAAGTTGTACAGAAATACGAACAGTTTGGGTAAATAAGAAGAGGTAGAAGAAGAAAAATAGAAAACAACAACAAAATCTAACCATCGCAGCGGAATAAAATATAATAGATAATATATGATCTTTACTCAAAATCAAATATATCTGCTTACATATTTTACATCATCAGAGTACATCAATCACAGCTCAACATCAATAACATACAACTGAATACACATCAACTCAACACAGCGGAATATATATATATAAACAAGTACGGGAGTACGTAATCCTGCTCGTCTCTTGAGCTCCACAGCATCATATCCTGTATCCTATAATACTCGGTCTGACACGAGCATTATAGTTAAATAATACCCGAGTCAGTCTGGAATACCAGCGTGAGAAAATCACACCCAATTGATTATTAAAGTTTCAAAATCCTAAGAAAACAAAAGCATCTCGTAAGACCACGCCACAAATAAACATGTCGGGTTTTCACCTTACGATAGCTAAAACAATTTTCTATAGAAATCCTCTGATATTATAATAAGGTCTATATACAAATACTTATAAAATAGCCGAAATTGTTACATTCATTAAATTCCAGCTACTAGCCACAGAGTGGGTAATACAAACAAAACTCGTACAAGGCTCGTAGGGAGAATGGATTTCCAACAATGACTAGGCACTGGGGTACCGCCTATCACAGTACGGGGCCTAGATCACCATACCGAGGACCACTCCCGATCCCCTGCAACACAAGGCCGGACCCATCCCTTACTGGACAGTTCCGAATAAGATCACCCCACGGTTGGGATCAGCAACCGCACCACTAAGCCGAAATAAAAAGGGACATCTAGACAGGGATGACCTTACTCTCCAGTGGGGGCTACCCACGAAGCCTTGCTGCATATCCCCTGATTTTCAGTCATTCCCATTTGATGAGGCTTGAGGCTAAGCGTTACCTTTTAGAACGTTTCACTTAGAATGCCCATCGCCCACCTGATGATGTTCCGAAAGCATTCGTCCATACAAGTCTGTCCCGGGTTCGAACGGAACCGAAGGCACTACTCCTACTACATCCATTTTGGAAATATCCTCAGGATTAGTAACGACTAGCCCTTGCACTTCACTGCTCCATCTTCGACTCCGAACTCGTTTTCCACGAAACACACAAACCGGGTCGAAGTGGTTTTCGAGAAATGAATCTCGATCCCGGTCTCTTCGAAACGATCAACGTATTTATCCAGTATTGATAGTCGGTGATTTAACTATCAATTAATATTCACAAACAACCATCACACAATAAATAATTTCCCAAATTATTTATTTATCTCAGAAATATCTTCACATGATATAGCTTTTCAAATTCCTTTGAAAACAGTTTCAATACTACATGCCTTTCTCAGAATAAATTCCAAGTATTTCTATTTCCACTGGAATCACCAAGCACAAAACTAGATTTTCACAATAATTTAAAACACTTTATTGAAAAATACATTTATCATTTAATTTAGAAAAATTACTTTAATACTTAATTTTAAATAATACTCTAGAAATAATTAAAATAAGGTTACCTTATAACTAAACATTAGGTTTCTTCTTTAATCAAAATATCAAATCATTCTTTAGATATTTACTGTTATAATAGGTTAAAAGAAAATACTTACTTTAGACTTAAAATATTAGAAATAATAAATTTTACAAAACTTGCTTTCTTTAAAACATTTATATTTACAAGTTTACTTTTAAAAACATGTACTTGGCTATCCAGAGAAAATTCCGACTTCAATTACTTAAATCAATTTCCCAAAAATTGATTTTCAATTTATTCCATTTGAAATAAATTTCTTTACTTATTCAGTTTATTACAAAATTCATTAATTATGGATTTTATTATTATTGTTATTATCTTCCATTTGATTTTAAATTCTTTAACTGAAATATACAAATTCCAGATTTTCCCAATTTCTTCTTTATTCTTTTCAATAATTTAAATCTTAAATTTTACATAAATGTTTTCTTCTTTTGATTAATATCACTAAAGATTTAAAATTCATTAACTTCTTATTTATTCAAATTTTCCTTTCCATATACAGAATTTATTTATTAGTACCATTATTCTTACCCAATTTATTCTTAATTTATTTAAATTTTCTACAATTATTTCACTTACACATTCTCTTCATTTTATTTCCAAATTCAGTTCTTCGTATGTTGATAGCTTAGTGCACCGGAATAATTCAAGTAAACCATAACATCTATATTCCAATTATCAATAATATCAATAATATTCATCACAGAATATAAAATAATCACAACAGAGGGTATAGAATAATTTAAATAAATGTTGAGGGATCCACTTGGATCCATCCAACCTGTTTTCCCTGCATCCCAGAAGTTAGCACAATAATATGCAAATTCCAGAATATACCATACTATAGCACATCAGTCAATTTCAACTATTCAAACAATTATTTAAATTTAATCATTTAAGTTTAAATTTAAATTAACCAAGTGAGATTAACTCACCTTTGCATTTGTTTGCATTCCACTTCAATTTCATCTTAGTTTCCCGACCTCTGACCTTGTATAAACAATTATATGGTTTTATTAATATCCGAACTTATCGAACGATTATTTACCGTTTTAAATAAATTTAATTAAACTAATTTTAAATTTTCTTTTCCATTTTGAGACCACCTATATATTTTTATAAAAACAAAATCATAGATTTTCAAAGATCTAGCTTTTACATAAATCCCCTTAGTTTTCAAGATCCTATATACATATACATACTAAAAAAAATTTCGCATTTGATAGTGAAAAAATATACTTTGCTTTCCTGTATATATATATATATATATATATATATATATAACTGATTAAATCTTAAGACTAAAACTGTCCAGACTTTGCTGTAATTATTATTATTACTGTCAATATTAACAACCAAATTTTAGAAACTAAATTAAATAAATTATCAAAGAAATACCTAGCTGCCAAAACTTAAACCCAGCATACACACGAAAGCTCCCCAACCCGATACCACTTCGTCTCAGCTTTGCGGCATTCACGTCGCCGATGAACTCACGTCGCCGATGAACCCATGCCGAACTCACTGCTACGGCTTCTCGCGAGAATCCATACCAAAACGAGCCTCCATAAGATCGTCTCTTCCCTAACGCGACACCGGAGATCGCGACCCAAACCCTAGCCGCTTCCCCACGACCGAGCATCCATCTCGCAGCGCTCTCCACCCTCACGCGCCTCGTTGCAGTTCGACGAAGGCGTCGATTTCCATCGACTTTCCATTTCCACGCAGCCCTGACGAGCTCCCACGAATCGCTCGAGTCGCCTTCTCTAAATCGCGAATTCGATCGCGTCGATAGGTTTTTATTTTATTTTTTATTAACAGGGTTCGATTCGAAATTGAAGAGGGGAGAGGGATCGGACTGAAGGTCGAACGAAAAAAAAGGGAGAAGGGAAATGAAGGGCTCGGCTTCGATTTGAAAATGGACGAGCGGCCATTTCTATTTCTTTTCTGTTGCGTGAATTGTAAAAGAGAAAATGGATTTGATTTTAGCGCCTGCCATTGCTGGTTACAGAGGAGACCAAAAGTGCTGATGGTGAAAGGAAACGGCTGATAGGAAGTTTGACTAGACCAATAAAGAAAATAATTTTATTTGAATTCGATATAAATCCCAACGCGTTAACTAATCGTACGCTCACACAACAACTCCGAACACTACGAAAATTGAAATCCAGAAATAATTCAATATTTCGGATCCAATGGAACTGGTTTCGTCGAATTTCGAGACTGGGCCTCAGAAAGCAATTTTTAAATTCAATTTAAAACGATAAAATTTCAAAACTGAACAGATCACTGTTAAATTCAATTTTAAAACTTCTATTATCTTCAGTGTTATCAATATAAATTTTATGAGCTTTCAAATTATTTTTAACAGGCTTAAAACTCCAGATTCAACAATTCACCCAACTTCAAAATTATTTAATTCAATAATTAATTATCAAATAAATTGTGATATTCATAATTCAAGTTAAAATTATCCCATTGAATACTAAAAATCAGTTAAATATTCCGATTACGAATGCTTGAAAATTCCGGGTCGTCACAATTTATTAAATTTAAACCAAGATTATTTATTTAATAACTTTGAAAAGCTTTATATTAAATAAAAACAAATTCTCAAATTACTAAAAATATTAGAATTAGAAAATATGCTTTATTTATTAAATTTAAAACAAAGCTAATCCATTTACAATACAAACCATATATTTATATTATAAATAGAAACCAATTTATTAGCTGAAAAAGATAAAATCTACCAATTAAATATTTATTAAAGGAAAATTGTTAAATCAATTTGAATTATTATTAACAAAATTTTCAATATCAATTTAAATTTTTAATACAGATTATTGAATTGATATTGTCAAAAATTCCGAGATACTACACAAAGGTCCTCTCCCTGCTAAACCGAATAGTGAGTGTCAATTTTAAAAACACGTGGATATATCAATCACAAAAATTCACTTTCAGGGTTCGATGTGGGTTTCGGATAACCAACTGGAATCCGAATCCCTGTCGCATCGAAATTCAATTGCCGTTTTACGGGCTAATGGGTTTTCACATTCACACAGAAATAAATCACAGATATCACAGCTCAGCACAAGGTAAATCATATCACATAGCGTCACAATCACATATCAGAGATATCATTCAGTACACAACATTCAATAATAATTAATCATCTACAATTAAGGTGAATTAATTGTGTGATTTAAATTAATTAATCACATAATTACTTTCATTAATTATCTTTAATCAATGATTAGTTATCCTTAATGATAAATTAATTAAATCTTAATCACCTTCATTAATTAATCATTACTTAATTAATTAATTATTAATTACAAATCAATTAACTTTAATGATTTACTTAATTAATCTTTAATATTAAGTAATTAATTAAACAGTTATTCTTTAAGTAATTTATTAACAAATCATTAATTACTTAATAAATTAAAAAATAAATCTTTTTACCTTTGTTAATCATTTTGATTATCTTATAAACCTTGTTTAATAAATCATCCTTATCACATAAATTAACTTAAAACTTAAGATTAGTTTAAATAACATTTTATCTTAATTATCCTTCTAATTACATTGTTCAAGTAATATAAATAATTTTATAAAATAATGTAACAAAATTAAATTAAATTTAATTACTTCAAAAATATCTTACTTAAAACCTTAATTAGTTTAAACTTAAATCAAAATCATCTTTAAAAAACATGGGTTTAAAATTGTTTAAAAGTTTGAATTTTACTTTTAAAGTAAAAACTATTTTGTACGTCAACCCTGAGACCACTTCGAGTCTCACCTGAACAAATGCGCTACTTACTTCGAGTCGTTTCCAAAACCCACCCGTGTGCCCTATTTTTTTGAAACTTAGATTTTGTTTAAGTACAAACCTGTGCAACCCAAAAATCACTTCGAGTCCATACCCAAGCTCGAAACCTTACTTCCCGAAGGCTGCTTCGACTTTCCCATTTCTTCCCAAACTACAGTTTCCTAGCACATCCCAAGCCATATGCACATGCACAATTAATCCGGCTACCTCAGGTTGAAGTTCTGGCCATCGATGAGTCCACGGTGACATTCCCGAACCCCACGAACACCCAGTATTCCGAAACGATGGTGATTTTGTAATCGAGCCATTAGATCCAAATCTGGAACAAAACTGAACCCAAATAATCGCCTCGTTCTCCCACCTCTGATCATCAGAGGTCGCGAAACTCCATCCTAAGCTCTGCCAGCCTCCTCCGCTTCTGATGGCCCAAGTCCGATGATCTCCGATGGCCTAAAGACGACACAGTGACCACGTTTCTAACCTCAACCCATTTTAATTCTTAAACCCTAAATCGATCAAGATCATCATCCACGTTGATCTAAAATTTAATCAAGCATTTTTCCCTAACTCTACGACCTTCCAGCTAGCTATGGTTACGATCACGAAGTCCATCACCTTATCGATCGCCAGAACTTAGTAAAATGGAGATTCCGTTCATCCCCATTTTTCTCAGAGAATACTTGATAAAATATTTTACTTTCACTTTTAAAAATCATCACTTCGATGACGTTTCAATTGATATATTCAAAATTTGAAATCAGGATTGATAAAATTTCTGTTTACATTGGTTTTGCCTGTATTCTTATATTTCCCGAAAAAGTTTTTATTTAATTTACTTAAATTTGTTTTTAAAACTTAGAGTATGATCATACGAACATGTTCTATTTAGATTTCAAAGCCTAAAAATAATTTGAGATAGAGCTTTTGAATTTGAAACAGGTTTTGGAACCTGTAGGCCTGGAACAGAGTTCATATTTATGTGTACAGACATGCACCTTCATTTCATGTATATATATATATACATGAAAACACACATTTACCATTCAAACTTCAATATTATTCACAGCAACAAGTTCTAGTTCAAATTAAAAGGGTTTACTCACCTGTGAAATTTGAACAGAAAGCTTTCTGGGTTGTTGTTGTCAAAGTTGAAAATCTAGAAGGTTGTTTAAATTTGATCTTGTATTTCTGTTTGCAACTAATTGATGTAAACTTGCTTAGTTTATGATGGATTTACTTACTTAATTTCTTAACAACAAATCCTAATTCAAATTCTTAAAAAGATCCACTTAAAGTTTGATTTTTAAGAAAACAGTGAAAAAAGCCTGGGCCCGAGAACATGAAGACCGGAATTTGAAAATCTTGAGTTGATTTTGATCTGTTGTTTAAGTGATGAACCTTGCTTTAGTTTAGTTGTTGAAGTAGAATCCTACTTTGCTCTTTATTTGTCTAATTTCTGGTTTGAACTTTGAGAAATTTGTTTTCAGATTTTATTTTCTGGAATTTGGTCTTGATTTAAATGTTAAAGAAGTTGTCTGATTTGGTCACTTTGTTGCTGATGATTTTTCTTTCTGGTTTTAAAAATATGTACAGGGCTTTGGAAATGAATAAAAGAGATTAGAGGGAGGAGATGATGCACTTATATAGGTTTAAATCTTCTTTTTATTAATTTTCAAAAATAAAAATGACACTTGTTCATTTTCTTTCTACGTGGATTACACTTGTTAATCCACTTACTTAAATTTTAACACTCGTCTTTATATATATTACTTAACATTTGTAAATTTTCATTAGAATAATATTTTTACACTATTTAAATTGTATTTTAAATTTACGTTTTCCATCAAAGACATTTGCTTTATATTAATAAATACTACTTAAAAGAGAATGTTTTTGAAATTAAATACACATTAAATAAATTACACACACACACACACACACATATATATATATATAAAATTTTAAATCCAAATTATTTTACTAAAGCATTTATTTAAAATTTAAAGTCAAATTCAAATCTACTCACACACATACATACGCACACACACACACACACACACACACATATATATATATATATTAAATTCAGATGATTTTAAAAACATTTGTTATTTCAAATTTTAAACTCAAATGAAACTGAAATTTTATTCATGCAAATTAACACTTATTTTATTTGATTTGAAAATTTTCAAATTAATTCCAAATTAAATTCCAAAAATTCAAATAAATTATTACTTTAAATTGATAAAATTTGGGATGTTACAGATTCCCCCTTAAGAAAATTTCATCCTCAAAATTTGAAAGAAAGAGAAAGACAAACAAAGAACATAAAAATACAGAAAATGATAGAGAAACGGCTTACCAGATTAAACTAGAATATCCACTCTGCAATGGGGATAGGACTTTTGCATGCTATCCTCTGTTTTCTAAGTACAGTCATTTGGATCACCGCTCCATTGCACTTTAACCAGTTTCACAATTTTGTTCCTCAACTGTTTTTCATCACGATCGATTATTTTCAATGGCTCTCTTTTAACTGCTAAGTTAGGAGTGATTTCAAGATCCTGCCGAGCTGCATCTTCGATAATACTGTATGGATCGTGCACATACTTTCGAAGATCTGAAACGTGAAACACATCGTGTACGCCAGACAACCAGTTAGGTAGCTGCACTCGATATGCCAGAGGACCGATCCTTTCCAGTATAGGAAAAGGACCAATGTATCGTGTTTCCAGCTTACCAGTTTTCCCAAATCTTAACGCACCACGCATTGGAGACACTTTCAAGAAAACTGAATCTCCAACTTGAAATTCTAAATCTCTTCTCCTGCGGTCGTAATAACTCTTCTGATGACTTTGTGCAGTTATCAACTTCTTTTAAATAAAATCTACTTTTTCAGTGGCTTCTTTAATCATATCTGGTCCAAGAACGAGTCTATCACCAGACGCAATCCAACATGCCGGTGATCGACACTGACGACCATATAAAGCTTCAAAAGGAGCCATTTCGATACTGGCTTGATAACTATTATTATATGAGAACTCAACTATTATTATATGAGAACTCAACCAGATGTAAATAGTCATCCCATGAACCACCAAAGTCGAGAATACAAGCTCGCAAAAGGTCTTCTAATATTCGATTTATCCTTTTAGCCTGCCCATCAGACTGTGGGCGATAAGCAGTGCTGAAGTTCATTTTTGTTCTCAATGAGGCTTGAAACGCCTCCCAAAACCTAGTAGTGAAGATCAGATCAGATCACTCACTATACTACTTGGTATACCGTGGAGAGGAACAATCTCTTTTATATACAACTTTGCCAGACTTGCTGCCATTCGATTGGATTTTACTGGGATGAAGTGGGCAGTCTGGGTTAGACGAACCACGATAACCCAAATTGCCTCATTACCTCTTTGAGTTCTTGGCAAATCATCTATGAAATCCATAAACACTTGATCCCACTTCCATTTAGGTACTTCCAATGGCTGATGTAAACCCGCCATTTTCTTTTGATCGTGTTGACAAGTAGCACAACGACTCACATATATAGATATATCTCTTTTCATCGTTTTCCACCAGAAAGTTCTTTTGATATCTCTATACATCTTACTAACTCCTGGATGGATATTGAGTTTAGATTTGTTAAACTCGTCCAAAACTTCATGTTTTAATTCCGGGATATCTGGCACACACAATCTGCCTTTTAGTCTTACAATTCTATTCTTATCGACCTCAAAACTGAAATTTTCGCCACGACGAATTCTTCTATAAATTTCTTGAAGAAACTTGTCTTCTTTTTGTTTATTGGCGGTCTTCTTAAGAAGAGTGGGAGTGACGACAAGATGAGCAAGAATATCATGTTTCCAACTTAAAGCATCGGCAACCACATTGACCTTTCCGGGTGTATACAGAATATCTAGGTCATATGACGCTAGAAATTCAAACCATTGTTGTTGCCTCAAATTTAAATCTTTCTGGGTGAAGAGATATTTCAGAGATTTGTGATCAGTGAATAATTCAAAATTTTCACCTAGAACAAGAAGAATTTATTAAGTATATACCTTAAATTAAATTAAACTTTTAAATTTTAATAAAGCTGAAAGAGATTTTACCCAGAAGATAGTGTCGCTAGATTTTCAAAGAAAAAATAACTGCCAGAAGTTCAAGATCATGTGTTGGGTAGTTTTTCTCATGCGGACGTAATTGTCTACTCGCGTAGGCATTTACTTTTCCATTCTGCATTAGCATCGCACCTAAACCATCACCACAAGCGTCAGTATAGACAGATAAACCTTGGTTCCCATTGATGATAGCGAGAACGGGAGCGGTAGTTAATCTCCTTTTCAACTCCTGGAAAGCTTCATCACATTTTGGAGTCCAATCGAATTTAGCATTCTTCATCGTCTGCTTAGTCAATGGACTGGCCAACTTGGAGAAATCTTGCACAAAATTTCTATAACATCCCACTAAACCCAGAAAACATCGAACTTCTTTTGGGGTAGTAGGTCACTTCCAGTCTAGAATAGCAGAAATCTTGCATGGATCAACAGATATTCCTGCTTCATTAACAATGTGCCCGAGAAATCTGACTTCTTTGACCCAAAAATGGCATTTAGAAAATTTTGCAAACGGAATGTTCTTCCTTAATATCTCCAAAACAATTCTAAGATGCTCAGCATGCTCCTCTTCGTTTTTGGAGTAGATTAAAATATCGTCAATAAACACCAAAACAAATTTATTCAGTACTCCTTGGAATACATGGGTCATTAGGTCTACGAAGTATGTGGGAGCATTGGTTAGTCCGAAAGGCATGACTAACCATTTGTAGAAAATGTCTGGACCCTTGAAAGCGGTCAAGTGAACACAGTCTTCGACAATTCATAGCTGATGGAATCCCTGAGCTAGATCCATCTTAGAAAAGAATCGAGCGCCATGAAGTTGATTGAAGAAGTCGTCGATTCTAGGTAAAGGGAATTTGTTCTTGAGAGTTTGTTTATTGAGATCGCGGTAGTCCACACACAATCTCAAAGATCCGTCAGATTTAGCCACAAACACCACAGCTGAACCCCATTCAGAAACACTAAGGCGTATCAATCCTTTACCTAGAAAATCTCGAGTTTGATTGACTAGTTCAATCCTTTCTCCGGGTGCCATCCTGCAGCTTGCGCGAACAACAGGACGGGCATTGGGCACTAAGTCAATTCTGAATTCAATTTCTCTATGTCGAGGTAAGGATTTTACTTCTTCAAATACGTCGGGAATTTCCATAAAAATAGGTATAGACTCCAGATTAGGTTTGGGATATCCCAACGTATACATCAGTTTATCTGTCTTAGGACTCGGATCCTCACAAGAGATTTCAATAAAATTTCCCAGTTTTGTTTTGATCGAAATCGTTCGATTATTACAATCTAATTTGGCTTTGTATTTTGTTAGCCAATCCATTCCGAGTAAGATTTCGAATTCATTAAAATCAAGGACAAAGAGACTGATAGGGAATTGGTAATAAGAATACGAGATAGGAACGTCTCTATATCATAGATAAAGGTTTGCAGGGCCACTAACAAGATTTTTCACACAAATGGGCTCATTGACAAAATCAGGTTTTAGTTTTAATTCATTTATGGTTTGTTGGGAGATAAAGCTATGTGTAGTGCCGGTGTCACACAATTTTATCATAAATAGTAAGGTTACCTTCTAGGACTCCTTTTCCTTTATCCACCCTTGAAGTTAAGGGCTCATCCTTTATCGCATAGACATTCGCCACTTGTGCTTGCTTCATTGACGGGCAATTCTTAACTAGGTGTCTAGGTTTGTGACAATTATAGCATTCTCTAACTCCCTGACCAGTCTTAACAGGTTGTTCTTTTTTAACTTGCTTCTTTGGATTTTTGCATCTGTTTAAATAATGACCCTTTTCCTGGCAATTGTAACAAGTTATATCTCTAGCCGGGTTTCCCTGATTGTTCTTCTTTTTCTTGCCTTGATATGGTTTCTTGCCTCCGAACTGTCTTTTTTTCCAATTTTGATTGCTCGTATTTCCTTTTTCCCTCGGGACTTCTGCATATTCAGGGTAGCATACCTATACCCCATATCGATAAGATCAGAAAAAGATTCTTTGACGTGAGTTGTCATCCTTTCGTGGAATTTCTTATTCATCCCACGAATGAACCTTTCATTTTTCTTTAGAGGTGTGTTCACCAATTCCGGACCGAAACGGGATAATTCGTTGAATTTGTTTAAGTACTCTTCGAATGGTAAACTCCCCCGCTTCAAGTCCATAAATTCCTTGTACATTCGAGAAATGCCAGCCGACGACATATAGCGCTTCTCAAACACTTCCTTAAATCGGCTCCAAGTAAACTCTTCTTCTGGTTCATCTACAGTAACGGTCTCCCACCAGGCTAGGGATTCTTCTTGGAGTTGCCAAGAAGATATTAATCGCATTTGATCGTCTTCTTACTTTATCCCTTTAAAAATTCTTTCACATGATCTAGTCCAGGCTTGGGCCTCAACAATAGATTCCTTGCCAGTGAACGGCTTACCACCTAGTCACGAGAAGCTTTTATATAGATCAGCTAGATTCGGCTGAGTTTGAGTAGGCATGGCTGCTTCTGCTGTTATGGGGATTTGACCAGTTGTGGTATCTTCTTGTCCCCGAGCTCTTCCTCTTCGCCCGCTCATTCTTACTCTCTGTAATTAGTAAGAAAACTTGATTTAGGTATACGGACGAGACATCTTAGGAAATATCAACAGTTTAAAAGAAATAGACCAAGAAAATTTAGGTTTTTTGGTCTCTTGGTTTAAAATCATTCTAGGGTATACTTCAGCCTATCTCTAATGAGCCATCTAATGTGTTATACACCGTAGCTAAAGTTCTTACTCAACCTTTAGCTCTGATACCACTTTTCACGACCCGAAATCCAACGTTTAAAAATCGGCATCAAATACCTTACTTGTATTCGACTGCCGAAGATTCAAATGTCGAACTCCAGTTCGGATAGAGCTTATAACAACATTAGATAAATATAAACAGTGGTAACAAAATGAACTATCATTAATCAACACAGATACAACATTACCACAATATTTGATTACAACAACTATCACTAACATCAAAGTTCTACACTTGATATAACAATGGAATAATAACAACTTCACAACGGAACGACAACAGAGTCTTCAAAAGGTTCCAACATACTTCTACTACGATAAGGTCTTTAAAACTCCAACACTTCAAAAGATATCCAAACCGAAGCTTTCCAAAATACGATAGCTTCCAAACCAAAAGACTTCAAAAGATTCCAAGCCCGCTCCAAACGGATAACCTGCTTCTAGGCTGCTCGTGTGGAAATTACGGGCACCCAGAGTTTAGGAAGGGAACAATAAACTCTGGGTCAGTCATGAGACTGGTATGAGTAAACAAAAATAGTTGTTTGTGCAAAAACAGTTTATAAAAGGAAAACGTTCATGCTTTTGGAAAATGAAACTACCATAAGGCCTCCCCGCACACACACAATGCATTCGCACAATTGGAGGAGATTTCTCCTTATGATAGTCAAATATGCTTAATACGAGAAAACTCTTTTGATATTACCATTAATGCATAGTGTGAAAACATTTCGAAAATATAATATTAATCTTAGCCAGCATAGGTAATATTATACTATGCCTATATAGATACCATTTAAGAATGGAAGGCTATACAATTGAAATCATATTGGGTTCGTATTGGTGATTGGATTTCCAACAAATGGTTAGGCTAAGGAACTTCCTAGGCCACATGGGTATGCCTTTGGAGGGACGCCCCAAGAAACTAATCGGATCTCTGCCAACACAAGGCCGGGTTACCTCTGTAACTATGTAACTACTACACGAGTATGCCACCCCCCAGTCGTAACCGACCTTTATTCGGGGCCCCAACAATAACAACCACAAAGCAACATAATTGCAATATCAACATAAGTTAAGTATCTGGGCTCCATACCATGATATCACTTCTATCCAAAAGGAAATGCACATACCCTAAGGGGTTCTACCCCCAATAACCTTGCTGCATCCTTCCTATTTCGACCATTTTCGGGTTGTGAGGTTCGACGAAGTCTCGTCCACAAAGCTAAACTTTTTACAAAAGCCATGCTTTGATCAATAAATGATCAACAACACTCAGCATGCCACACTACCAAGTTGGGAGTATATCACTGATAACCATCAACTACATAACCTCTGAGCTCATATGTCTCAGAGAAGGGTGTTAAGCTAAGAGAGTAAATCCTCCGCCACCAACAGAAATGTATTTGAAAGAAATCTGCTTTATATCTCAAAGTGTAATGTCAAACATACGACTATACAAGTCTGTTCCGAGTTCGAACAGAACCGAAGGCGCTTTCGAAGAAGCCCTTGCAATCCGGGCATCCGCAATCCCGATCGGACTCCCCATCACATATGGAGATCTCCATGCCGGAGCAACTCAGTGCAGAGTCATTCGACAGGTTATCCTATCGTTCTCGAAGACATCCGGTCTTCACCACCGTCTTCAAATGCTATCCATTTCGTCGTATCACATATTCAGAATGGGTTATATGACCCAAAGGTCCACTCCCGGCAAACCGAAAAGTGAGCGTCAATTTTAAAAACACATGGATATATCAACCACAAAATTCACTTTCAGGGTTCGGTGTGGGTTTTGGATAACTAACCGGAATCCGACTCCCTGTCGCATCGAAATTTAATTGCCGTTTTACGGGCCAATGGGTTTTCACATTCACACAGAAACAAATCACAGATATCACAGCTCAGCACAAGGTAAATCATATCACATAGCATCACAATCACATATCAGAGATATCAATCAATATAGAGCATTCAATAATAATTAATCATCTACAATAAGGTGAACTAATCGTGTGATCTAAATTAATTAATCACATAATTACTTTCATTAATTATCTTTAATCAATGATTAGTTATCCTTAATGATAAATTAATTAAATCTTAATCACCTTCATTAATTAATCATTCCTTAATTAATTTATTATTAGTTACAAATCAATTAACCTTAATGATTTACTTAATTATTCTTTAATATTAAGTAATTAACTAAATAGTTATTCTTTAAGTAATTTATTAACAAATCATTAATTACTTAAAAAATTAAAAAATAAATCATTTTACCTTTGTTAATCATTTTGAATATCTTATAAACCTTGTTTAATAAATCATCCTTATCACATAAATTAACTTAAAATTTTAGATTAGTTTAAATAACATTTTATCTTAATTATCCTTCTTAATTACATTATTCAAGTAATATAAATAATTTTATAAAATAATGTAACAAAATTAAATTAAATTTAATTACTTTAAAAATTTCTTACTTAAAACCTTAATTAGTTTAAACTTAAATCAAAATCATCTTTTAAAAACATGGGTTTAAATTTTTTCAAAAGTTTGAATTTTACTTTTAAAGTAAAAACTGTTTTGTATGTCAACCCTGAGACCACTTCGAGTCTCACCCAAAAAAATGTGCTACTTCCTTCGAGTCGTTTCCAAAACCCACCTCTGTGCCCTATTTTCTTTAAACTTAGATTTTGTTTAAGTACAAACCCGTGCAACCCAAAAATCACTTTGAGTCTATACCCGAGCTCGAAGCCTTACTTCACGAAGGCTACTTCGAGTTTCCCCTTTGTTCCCAAACTACTGTTTCCTGACACATCCGAAGCCATGTGCATATGCATAATCAATCCGGATAGCTCAGGTTGAAGTTTTGGCCATCGATGAGTCCACGGTGTCGTTCCTGAACTCCACGAACACCCAGTATTCCGAAACGATGGTGATTTTGTAATCGAGCCATTAGACCCAAATCTGGAACAAAACTGAACCCAAATAATCGCCTCGTTCTCTCAACTCTGGTCATCAGAGGTCGCGAAACTCCATCCTAAGCTCTGCCAGCCTCCTCCGCTTCTGATGGCCCAAGTCCGATGATCTCCGATGGCCTAAAGACAACGCAGTGACCACGTTTCTGACCTCAACCCATTTTAAGTCTTAAACCCTAAATCGATCAAGATCATCATCCACATTGATCTAGAATTTAATCAAGCATTTTTCCCTAACTCTACGACCTTCCAACTAGCTATGGTTACGATCACGAAGTCTATCACCTTATCGATCACGAGAACTTAGTAAAAAATGGCGATTCCGTTCATCCCCATTTTTCTCAGAGAATGCTTGATAAAAAAAATTTAATTTCACTTTTTAAAATCATCAACTTCGAAGACGTTTCAATTGATATATTCAAAATCTGAAATCAGGATTGATAAAATTTCTGTTTACATTGGTTTTGCCTGTATTCTTATATTTCCAGAAAAAGTTTTTGTTTAATTTACTTAAATTTATTTTTAAAACTTAGAGCATGATCATACGAACATGTTCTCTTTAGATTTCAAAGCCTAAAAATAATTTGAGATAGAGCTTTTGAATTTGAAACAGGTTTTGGAACCTGTAGGCCTGGAACAGAGTTCATATTTATGTGTACGGACATGCACCTTCATTTCATGTGTATATATATATATATATATATATATAGACACACATGCAAACACACATTTACCATTCAAACTTCAATATTATTCACAACAACAAGTTCTAGTTCAAATTAAAAGGGTTTACTCACCTGTGAAATTTGAACGGAAAGCTTTCTGGGATGTTGTTGTCCAAGTTGAAAATCTGGAAGGTTGTTTGAATTTGATCTTGTATTTCTGTCTGCAACTAATTGATGTAAACTTGCTTAGTTTCTAATGGATTTACTTACTTAATTTCTTAACAACCAATCCTAATTCAAATTCTTAAAAAGATCTACTTACAATTTGATTTTATGAAAACAGAGAAAAAAACCTGGGTCTGAGAACTTGAAGACTGGAATTTGAAAATCTTGAGTTGATTTTGATCTGTTGTTTATGTGATGAACCTTGCTTTAGTTTATTTATTGAAGTAGAATCCTGCTTTGCTCTTGATTTGTCTAATTTCTGGTTTGAACTTTGAGAAATTTGTTTTCAAATTTTATTTTCTGGAATTTGGTCTTGATTTAAATATTAAAGAAGTTGTCTGATTTTGTCACTTTGTTGCTGATGATTTTTCTTTCTGGTTTTAAAAATTTGTACAGGGCTTTGGAAATGAATAAAAGAGACAAAGAGGGAGGAGATGAAGTACTTATATAGATTTAAATCTTCTTTTTATTAATTTTCAAAAATAAAAATGACACTTGTTCATTTTCTTTCTACATGGATTACACTTGTTAATCCACTTACTTAAATTTTAACACTTGTCTTTATATATATTACTCTGTTAACATTTGTAAATTTCCATTAGAAAAATATTTTTACATTATTTAAATTGTATTTTAAATTTACATTTTCCATTAATGACATTTTCTTTATATTAATAATACTACTTAAAAGAGAATGTTTTTGAAATTAAATACACATTAAATAAATTAGATATATATATATCTGTGTATATATATAATTTTAAATCCAAATTATTTTACTAAAGAATTTGTTTAAAATTTAAATTTAAATTCAAAGTCAATTTCAAAGTAAAATTCAAATCTACTCGTACACACACACAAATATATATATTTTAAATTCAAATGATTTTAAAAAGTTTTGTTTCAAATTTTAAACTCAAATGAAATTGAAATTTTATTCATATAAATTAACACTTATTTTATTTGATTTGAAAATTTTCAAATTAATTTCAAATTAAATTCCAAAAATTCAAATAAATTATTAATTTAAATTGATAAAATTTGGGACGTTACAATGTATCTCTAATGAACTCACATCCTTATCACTTAGCCATAAATTTAATGCATTCCATATGCATAATAATATTCATCCACTGTTTCATCGGTAAGACCTTATAAGCAATCTTCTTTACTACGCCATGGAATAATAATTAGGCAATATAAGAGTTTTCTCTTATTTTCGCCTAACAATCAATTACACTCCTAATGGAGGAAATAAATGAAAATAAATACCTAATTAACTATGCTATTTACATAATAATTATACGTTAATTATGCTAATAGGGATAAATAATCTTTCGTGCTTAATAAATTCTAAACGCACGGATTTTACGCCCTAAACTAGCATTAAATGTCAATTCCCTAACCAAATATTGTTACAAGTCCTTTTTCTTTAAATTTTCAAGATTTCAGCATACCAAAATAAGGGGTTCTAATATCCAAAACAGGGAATAAATATTCATAACCAACACTGCAATAACATACTTGTAAATAAAATAAAACTCAATTTATTACACCAGTTCAATGGAATATCCTAAACAATAGGAATTACAATCTAAACTCCACATTCTATTAAACTCCTCTTTTACGAAGAAATAGATAGAAGGAAATTTGTGCCGAATAAGTGGCATACACTACGAATAAATTCGTAAGCTAAACCCCTTATTTCATTGAAGAATCGCAAATTGAACCAAAGAAGAAGGAGAAGTGGAATAGACTGTGAAATTATCAAAAAATGCATAAACAAAACAAATTCCATCAAACTAATGTAAATAATTGAGAATCTCAACATAGAATTGACATTTCAAAATAAAAAGGAATTTTAAGGGATTTTATCCTTCGCATTATCGCAATCCCAAAATCTCTAAGGCATATGCAAATCCATATAGATACACCAAACAATTACTAAAAAAGAAATATTAAGGTTTCCACTCATAGAACAGCCTTAGCTTCACTTTCCTTGGATTTGCACACTATTCAATCTCCTCCAGAATCCCTCTCTTTTGATATTCATGTGATAGGGAAGATGTATATACTTTTATTAGGTTTAGAATAATTGGTTAAAGAACAAAAGAAGAATATATTGGAGGAGGAAGAAGAAGAAACAATTGGAAAAGAGATTGAATCCTTACCTGAATTCTCTACGGAGTTTCTAAATCTAATTCGGAGAGATGCCATAGAGTTTCTTTGTATACCCCAAAATAATATGAATAAAAAGTGGAAATGGTAGGTGTGACGACCGCCCATGACTCCCGCACCAAAACAAGGAAATAATGCGCTGAAAGTGTGCCAGGCAGCCATGGACGATAGTTAAGGGTAGAATAAACATCGCAGAATCTATCGTACAACTCACAGCGCATGGATAAAATACAATAGAGAAATATAATATAGTGAAGCTCCATAGAACAGGACATCATCATATAAGCATCATAATAGTTTTATACAAACATATGAATCATCCATACATCAAAGCCTCACTGCATAACACTCAAACAAACACAGCAGCGGAACACCCAGTACATATAATATGAAATAATGTGCAAAAGCCTCCTTCTCGTCTTCGTCATCATCAGCGTAGATCTCCAAGAACAGCACCTGTCACCTGCTACCTAGTCTGCCCATCCCAACATGGATGAACAGCCCAAGGTAATAAGAGGAGACATAAAACCTTGAGTCAGACAAAGTCTTAGTGAGCAGTAAATCAACTATCGAACATACCAAAAGAGCATAAAGGATAAAAGGAATAGGAACCAAACCATCCCACTCCGCCTCTTTCTACAGTGATAGCCCCCAGACACACATTAAGGAGAAGTAAGCATAACATAGCAAGCAATTAAAGTAAAGCAATAATCACTCGAGTCAAGGTCGATGTTTTCCAAATTCAAACCCCCAAGGCCTAAACCAAGATCAGATAAGCACCCAGAAAACATCGCTCTTGAGACCGAATGATGGTACAGCCAAACATCCATGACTCTGGCTATCACTGTTATCATTGCCTTGATTTCACCGTTAATTGAATGACCAACTCATTCTTTTATCCATCTGTCAAGGGCTAATGGTAACCCCGGTTCTAGACATAACTCCGCACGTCGTCGCAGCCCGTGCCTAGGAATTTTCGCAACTACCCAGAGTACTAGCACGTCGTCGCAGCCCGTGCTTGGAACATCGTCGCAGCCCGTTCCAACGTACTCTTGCTTTGAGCATGCTAGAACCTTCAACAACGATGAGATCTCAGCCTCCTAGTCATCCTCCTCGACGACTATTTCCATACTAGCTCAAGCGCCTCTCAAGCTAACCATTATCAACCAACTCGCATCACATCATCGAGTTATCAACATGCTTGGGATGATCCCGTCTGGATTAAACCAAGGCTATCTCACATCATGCTTCGCTTTATCGCATCATAGCAAAGTCTCATCTCAACATCATGGCTTGCCTCATCGCATCATGGCAAAGTCCCATCTCAACATCATCTAATCCATACATATGAGCTTCAACATCCGCTTCACATGCCACAAGCAGCTTTCACCATTCAAGAGCCTTTCCACTTAGCTTTTGAATCATCTTCGACCATCTTGTCTGAATCTAACTATCAATCAACTAACATACATAGCAATCAATCAAATCATTCATTAGCTTAAGCAATCAAGTAATCAAATATGGTCTAAGTAGACATTTATAACTACAATGGCAATTTCGTAAATAAATGAGCATAGATATAACATACATGAATCATGGGTTTTTAGCATAGATCCAACAAATATAAATCATGGGTTTTTATCTCTACAACTTGGTAAATGAACTTGCATAAGTAAACATCTTCATAAGTAATGGATCTACACTTGGATCTAAGGAAAAATGCATAAAATCACTATCTACAACACCCCAACAAACCACCAATCCAATATACTCCTTTGGGTCCGCGTGAGAGATAACCACCACTCACCGAATCACCCAAACACTTCAAAAACTATCTACTTCAGATCTGGACAGCAAGGATTCAAGCTCGATTCGTCGAAATCCCGCTTGAAATGGTGAAATCTAGCTTGGTTGGATGAAGATCTTCAACTTTGGCTCTTGGATCTTCGATCTTGATCTTCGATCTTTGATGGATGTTAGAACTAGATTGGAATGGAGAAAAAGAGATGAAGAAATGCTGTAGTCGAGCTCTCAAAATGGCAGCACTTCGTCGCTTCAAAAACCGGTGCCAAAAAGTGAACCAAAGCCCTCTATTTATAGGCTGAAAAACACTAACTCGGTTCGCCCCTTAACTCGTGCGCGACCTAGCTTAAGTCGCTCGCGACTTAGCGACCTATCCTAACTCGTTCGCGACTTAGCGACCTATCCCAAGTCGCTCGCGAGTTAACAACCCATCAGACCCACTCAACCTAACCCACACGGCTCAGCAATACCATATGGTTCAACGACCTAAGCCCCTAACGACATACGACCTAACTTACATACGAGTCACGACCTATCTTAGGTCGTTTAACGACCTAACGGGTTACGACTCATCGAGCCTGCCGACCTATCTTCCCTAGTGACCTAACTATCATTGCTAACTCGTTAACGAGTTACGAGTTAGGACTCGAGCTTCTAAGTCGCTCAACCTAACTACTAAACGACTTAACTTGCCCAACGACCTAACACTCCCTTAAGTCGCTCAACGACCTAACTTTTCTTAGGTCGTTGACATACTTAACTCGCCAACAACTGACTCGCTAACACGTAGGTCGCTGACTCGTTAACTCGTTACTTCCACTAACCCGCTAGCTCATCCCAGCCCTTAAGTCGCTATCCCCTCTAACCTGATAACTCGTAGGTCGCTGACTCTACCAACTCGCTCATGTCTTATAGGTCGCCTACGACCTTATACTTAACATTTTAACTCGGCTACATGCTAACATTACTAACCCGTTAACTCGATCTAATACAAACACGAGTTAACTTCTATACGACTTAAGCTATGGATGACCTAAACAACACTAACGACCTAATAATTCTACGATCTATCGACACGTAAAATACAGGTCGTTACAGTAGGGTATTATTTATAGAGGCTGAAACGCAACAGAACCTTAGGATCAAATTGGAAGAGAAATCGATAAAATATGGAGTGTTAAACAACGTAAAACACTATCCGCCACCATCAGGAGACGGTCGACCGCCTAAGCTCAACCAGTCGACCGGTTGACCCATATAGGTCGACCGCTCCGCTTAGTTTGGGCAATAATGATTCGTTTTCGTTGCGTTTTGATTTTAATTAATTTCTTACGCTATTTATTCTTAACGTTAAACGTTAATTAAAATGTTTACTAAACTCCAAACTAAATTTGAAATTTAAACCCTTCTCAATTCAATTTGAGTTCAAACTAAATTAATTTAAATCTGAAAATTTCAAACACTCATATTTTCTTCGTTTAAGCTCCGTTTTCAACATATTATATATAAAAACAGATCGGAATTTTTCCACGAACGCAATGGAATAACTTCCTTGGTCAAATTGCAACTTTTATAAAATTTACATATTCTACCTTATTATATTTAATTAAATTTTATTTCATTTATTTATGGTTCATTTTACAGGGTGTTACAATCTCGATGGAGACAAAATATATCGTGATATGAAGAGAGTTTTTTATTGGCCTGGTATGAAGAGGCATGTGGCGGAGTATGTGTCTGGATGTATGACTTGCCAAAGGATAAACGAGGAGCGAAAGAAGCCGGGTGGATTGTTACAGCCATTGGATATACCGCAGTGGTAGTGAGAGAGTGATTTTATGGATTTCATTAATGGACTACCTAGGAGTAGGAGTGGGAATAAGAGTACTTGGGTTATAGTCAACCGATTGACCAAACATGCTCACTTTGTTCCAATTAGGAGTACGAGGACTGTTGTGTCTCTGGCGATTCTATATGTGAGGGAGATAGTTCAGTCGCACAAAGTTCCTTCTAGCATTGTCAATGACTAAGATATGTTTTTCACCAACAAGTTTTGATGGAGTCTTCAGGAGGTTTTAGATACTAAACTGATTTTGAGTTTCGCTTATCACCCCCAGACGGAAGGACAGATGGAGAGAGTGAATCAGGTATTGGAGGATTTACTTCGGGTTATGTATCTTGAATTTCAGAGACTCTTGGGAGGATCACTTGCCATAGTGGAGCTCACCCATAATAACAGCTATCAGGAAAATATTTAAATGACACCATTTGAGATGTTATATGGGAGGCCTTGTAGATCACCATATTGTTAGTGGGACACTACTGATATGATCATTCTTGGACCAAATATGGTGAGGGAGACCTCAGAGAAGGTAGACTTGATCCGTAGAAGGACGAAAACCGTGCTAGACAGGCAGAAGTCTTATCTTGACAGGAGACACACATAGTAGAAGTTCGTAGTGGGCGACATGGTTTCTGTAAAGGTCTTACCGCTTAGGCAATGATTAGGGAACTTAGCTTATAGTGTGAAACATCCTAAAAACTTAGCGGGAGCACACGACATTTTTCATGTGTCACACTTGCAGAAATATCTAAACGATACAGTAGCGGTAGTCGAGCCAAGTCAGTTAGAGGAGGTAGTAGTAGAAAGCAAGTCACTTGTTCGTCGTACACCCACCCATATCCTTGAGCGTGGTAGAAAGCGATCGCGCAATAAAGTTGTTAGGCTAGTTAAGGTCCAGTGTGAAGGCGACCCGATGGAGAGTACATAAAAGCCCCGAAGAGAAGATCCGAGCTGCCTATGTAGAACTCTTTTTTGGTATGTTTCCATTTTAGTTAATATGTATACAACTGTGTATGCTCTTAGGCTTTAGCTTAGTGTACTCTATAGATAGGGGCATTATAGATGCTAGAAATAGCTGTGAACGTGTCATTAGAACATGTTTTGGATGATGGTTGTTAATTTATAATTTGATCTTTACGAACATAAGGAAATATTTTTAGGTTAGTATGCACTCACACATCACTTATTTATTTTACCAGGTTATATGCATATGGCGGTTGCATATGAATTGAATGGTTGCGCATACATATAGAACTGCCAGCATATTTACGTAGGATGTTGCACACATCTATATACATGGCATAAGCACTTGCATTTCAAGAGGTCGACTGGATCAGGAGACAGCATAAATTTTGCATTAGTACTGGTTCATATGCATTCCATGTATATATGTAGATATTGTATTATAAATTTGAATTAAGTACAATGGTATGAGTTCTCCTCATAAGAGGACTACTCTTTCATAAAAAAACTAAGGACAATGGTTGCCAATGGTTGATGACTGAGTATATGGTTGCAAGTATTAATCTCCATATATATGAGTTGCATTTTTTTCTACGTCCTTGGAGATTTCAGGGACAAAATCCTTTTAAGGGGAAACTGTGTAACACACTGCAAAAATTATTCGAAATTTTAATTAAAAGAGATCAAATTAATTATAATAAGGTTGAAAGAGAAAATTTTACAAACGTTAGAATTTGACTGCGAAACGTGCACCATTGTGTTTGTGGTAATGTTTTGAACAATTTTCATATATAAAGTTTTATAATTGGAGCTCGTATGAAATTATTGAAGTTTAAATATTTGGAATCAAATATAATAAAATATATACATATGGTAAGAAATTGTAGGCAACATTAACCGATCGACGCCTTGATTGAGATTGGTCCAACCCCAACGGTCGACTGCTCCAAACCATTTAGTCGGCCGATCAAGTGTTAGCAGCTAGGGTTAGGTTAAGGCGAACGGTCCAGATTTTACATAATTAAATATGACGACTGACGTCGATCGGAGCAACTATAAATACAACTTAACCTTACAATAATTAGAATCCCAATCTATAATGTACGCTCCAAACTCTCTGTCTTTTCCTCCAAAATTTCTGAAACAAAAATTAGAAGATAAATCAGAGAAAGCAGAGATAAGTAAGGTTAAAACAAATTTAAGGAGATGCTACACAAGATAAGATAAATGAAAGAAAGCGCTTAGAGGTGAGCGGGTTCATAATAACTATGCTGATTTATATGTAACCGAATTTATCTATGCACATATTTGATCTAGAATTTGTCCAATTTAATCTGAGATATTGTTTATCTAGTAATTGCAACTAATTGAAAATTTGGTAGAAACCTAAGCCATTTGAATATATTTGATTAAAAATTAGGCTATAAGTCGATTTAGGTGGATTTAATATGAATACACCCTTTTTGTTCAAATTGAATACCCTGTTGATTCTAAACCTGGGCTAATTTGATTTGATGATACAAATACATCTATGAAACTACGAAATGGTAAAAAACTGAAATAGGAAACTATTGGAATTGCAGATTTAACAAAATAGGGTCTATGGTTCAAACTGTTCATGAAATGGGTAATTAATTATCAAAAAACGAATAAAAATAACAGTAGCTATTTATAATAATTAAAATTGACCGGTCGACAGGCTTACAATAGCTGGTCGACAGTGAGCGATCGACGACTACAAATGCCGGCGGTCGATTGGTCGATTGGTTTAGGTTTATTTATTTTAATATATATAATTGTATATTATTGGGGAAACTAATTCTCTAATTCTTAATTTTTGGTTGTTGTGGGACTAGATAGATGTGTACACGGGCAATTAGACCAAGACTCTACCCGTTCAGTGAATTTGATATTCGACAAAGGTAGTTCAATCGCAAGTGACACTCACATGAGGTTCCTCGATGGATGCACAACACTATTAGTGGATGTCTAGAGGATGCGTGTCTCAGTACTAACGGGAGGTTTCTTTGTGCATACGACAAATAGGACGTGACACTATTGGTGGATGCCCGACATGGTGCAATAAGTGACGTCACGATTGGCTTGGACATGGATGCAGCCGACCCTAAGATGTCTTTGGTGTGAGTCGGCATTGCATGCTCTTCTCAATATGTAAGTACGATACAATGTAGTCGCAGTTTGGAGAATGTAGTCTCAATGGTAATATTATATGCGATCCTATGTTAGGAGTAGTCTAAGAGGTTATTGGTCCGATCCGTCATTGGTTTGAGGTTTGGTTAGTTGTTCTGAACCTAAGAGTAAAGTTGCACAAGATGTTTGGGTATATGTGTATTTGGATCTATATTCCTTAGGTTAATGAAACCAACCTTATTAGGTAATACACAAACACAAGTAAGACACCCTCGGTCACATAGATTATAAATGAAGTTAATTACATGTGATTACCATATATTTAATGATGTAACTCATTCATCAGATTTTTGTCCGACCCACTCATTTCCTTTTTTCCCCTACCATTGGAGGATAGGGGCAACATGTGATTGGCCTACATATAGTACATGGAAGAGTGAGCTTGGCGTTGGCATAACATATTACTCTTCATCCCTCTTCATGTAACTGTCTATCGTATTTAGCACTTATCAGACTATATGTTGTTATTTTGTAAATTATGGATTTTGAATACATATATTTTGAGGCTATATTTTCTAGGATATTTTTTAAGATGATTATTTTTTGTATTTACATTTTACCGTCTACCATTATAAGATCTGAAAGTGTAGAATGTCTTAGATTTTATCCTTATAACCATGTTCTGTAACGAACTACAAACCAACCACTCACATTTCTTGGCATGGCGCGAGTCCAAAAGTCACTCTAGGATTTGGATCGCTGTGTCTGGAGGTGTGTGTTGTATATGGGTCCATTCGACATAGTTTCATTGTGCATCAACAATCGTTTGCAAGCACGAGCAACATTCACTTTATGTAGCACACTTCCACATATTTTGCCCAAAACACAACATACACGCACATATATGATATATCACCTCTAGTCGACAAAGTCCAATGGATCATCACACATTAATATTCGTTTGGCATTGTATATCAACCGTGCCAAGGCTAGATACACTAACTACACATGTATGAATAAATCATACCTTACACTACATGTCATAGAGTCTTGTTTACAATATGAATATAGGCTCTTGTCGGTCTTCTAAGCTCACTACTATCGTAGCTGCTTCCATATTGTAACGACCTGCTTTTTCGACCCTCAATGTCAACATCAATGCACCCACGATATTTACGTGTCGAGCACTCTAGTACCAAAAAGACATATTGTTAGGGTAAATGAAAAATAAAAAATAAAAAAGAACAAGAAAAAAGAGAACAAGACATTAGAATCTCACAATGGAACAACAACATATAATATGAAAAACAGTACAAAGAGCCACTCTAAGATACATAACATTTAAAGAGTAATAATTCTAAGCACTATCATTAGTTTGGACAGTTATAACGACCTATCCTCACAAATACTGATGTGCACATACTAGTAATGCTGCAGAAATAATAATACTATGGTAGGAAAAATCATCCAACTCATCCTCGAGCTTTAAAGAATGTTAAACGAAAACCTTCCTTTCTCAAACTAACCTAAAGAGCACCCGAGGAATTAAGGAAAAAATAAAATCACGAGCCAGACATAAGTCCAGTATGAGAAACTCAAGAAATATGTAGCTATCGTACAATAGTATCTTTTGAGACCAACCACGTCATCAGAATGTTTTTCCTTCAAAATAACCAAACTGTCTAATAAGTACATATGGCAGTATAATAGATAGTGTGTAGGGTTTAAAATATAAATAAGAAAATAGTCATGCTGCATGTACATCACAACAATATTAGGTATACAATCAAAACCTCTAAGGGTATGTTTGCATATGGATTTTTGTTGGAGGTCTCCTAAATACATCGAGGCAGCCCTCCTAACACGGGTCAAAAATATCCTTTCAAGTAGCATATATCTCCAGATAAAATATAACATAAGGTATGCATAGTTTGTTCATGCCTGTAACATGTGATACCGAATATCATTACCCCTGCATGCATATCCATAAGCATCTTTAGATATAGATCTGATATATCCTTGGGTTAGCTAAACCCACCGGTTATGCATCTTATTCTACTTTCTATTATTTTGGTTGGTGAAGTCACGTTCAGCATCTCATCACACGAGTCCTCATCACTTGAACATATCTTGAATCTCAACTTGGATTCCAGCATCTCAAATTAATCTTGAATTCCTACATGGGTTCTAACATCTCGAAGAGATCAAAAATCTCTACATCGATTCCAACATAAGTCATTCGACGAATGCTAACTCTGCCCACTCTCTTGGAACCATTCTCAAGTTAGACAATACCCTCACTAGCATCGTCAAAATATTAATGCCGACGTATCCCTCGGAGTTACCCTCAGGATAGATAGTGAAACTCTATAACATGCTATTTGACAACCGCTTTTAAAAAATAGAACACATATATCGATTTTGAAGTGTTTACTATTTCGAGTCATCTCATATAAGTACACTCCTCTATCCGAACTTTTCAAAACCAATCGATAAATTTTCAGTTAACTCAACTTCGGTTCTTTTAGAAATAAATAGACAAAATAGAAGGGTGGAGATTATCTCCTATCCAAATGGATTTCCTTATCTCTTATCCTAAAAGAGCAAGACGAGTCTATATTTAACAACCCGGATACGGTATTAATTAATTTAATTAATTGAAATTTTGTGAAATTTTAAATAATTAAATTTTGAAATAAAAATTTGATATTTGGAACGCGTCTACTTAAACCTAGCAACTGGAAAATTTTCAGAAAAATATAGAAGCTTATTTTCTAGCGTAATTTTGTTTCAATTTAAATCAGTTAATATTAGATGATAACGAAATGTTTTCCAAACCTGAATATTTTTTTACAGAAAATTTATAAATCATCTTTTGAGTAAGACGTCATACTTCGTTTCTCCAAACTTGACTGTTATTGCTCCGTCGATCTTATTTTCGGCAAAATAGTTGCATTTTCGGTACCAATTATCGACTTTTGATTGGATGATCGTACCACTGATATCTGTATAACGTTTTGATCATCTCGTCGTGCTGATCTCCACAGTATATTCAATTGTTAATTTCGATGACTGGTGTACAGCGGAATCCACGGAAAACGATTTCGTATCGGTACCCATATTGAGCTTTTGGTTTTCTTTTGGCCATTCGTTTACCCACCCTAAGAAAACAAATGGCCACTTAACATTTAAAATTCCTGAATTGAAATCGTGAGACGTCCTCTATGCTACCTTTACAATTATAATATACGTTCATTTTTTACGCATTCTTATTTTTCTTTCTGCGGCCAAAACATTGTACAATATGTCTTCTTCTTCCTTTTTCATTTTATCCTTTTTTTCTTTTTTTCTCTAATCCTTCTTCAACCGACTCATCACCTGGCCGAGCCTCCTCTCTTCCCATGCCTACATCGCATCCCTCTCCGTAAGCCATGGTCCTTCCTCACCTAGCATGCTGCCTCGCTTTCCTACCTCCGCGGCCTCCATTACTTCGATGCTAGTCACCACCCTCCATCATTGCCGAAGCCACCAAGTCCATCGAGCCTGCCTTAGTTACTTTGTCTTGAAAAGTAAGGTATTATATTTGATATATTATGTTATATGTTATATATAATATTTGTTTATAGCGTATAGGTTATATTCTAGTCTGCATATGTAGCACACATAGTTTAGCCCAGATTTTTTTTGCATATGAAAAGCTTGCATGCTTGTTGTGGTCTGCATACAGACACACACACACACACATATATATATGTATGTGTTTTAACGAAGTGATGATTCTGAGTATATAGTTGCGTACATTTTCTCTTGCCCAATCTTCAAAGTCACACACATATATATAGAAGTTAGTTTTATAAATTGTGTATATATATATTGAATTATACATACTAGTGTAATATATCTATGTGCGGTATATAGTGTTTACAATATGTTATACTTACATTAAAATTTTTACTTATTGTGTAAGTATTATATTTAGGTTTGAGGGTGCATATTATATGTATATATATATATATTTATTGTATATATATCAACTTTATAAAAATATTTAAAGTTTTATATTAGTAATATATATAATGTTTACATTTTTCGTATATATATATATGTACAAATGTTTGTATATAAGTCCACTGCAAATGTGTATTCGTATAGATAAATATATATGTATATAGGTTTAATTTTTGTTCGTATATATATAGCATTATTTTTGTTATCTACAGCTAATATCGTTGTATATTCAATCGTTTGTTTAAATTTCATAAGTTATATTAATATATATAAAGTGAATTTGGGTGTCATGTTGCTTTATATATGTATGTATATAGAGTGTGTAAGTTGTAAAATATGTTTTCTTGAGTCTTGCATCTTACTGATACATGTTATATATATTGTTGAATCTGGGTGTATGAGTTTATAATAATATTGATTTGAAAATACATACATACATACATATATATATATTATTTTAATTTTATGTTTGACTTTAATATATGAATTTTGGTTCAAAACAATGATTTTGAAATGTTCATATATATATTAAATTTAAAATGTGTTTGTATTTAGAATATGAATTATATATATAGCTATATATATAGTTATACTTAAGTTCACTTATACCCATTTATTTTCATCGACCCAATTCTGATTAGATTTCGTCTATTCCTTGTTATCAACTTTGATCATCGAATTCGTGCTTGCATTCGTAACTCAATTTCAGTATCCATTCCTGTGTTTGTATCAATGTCATCTCCTGTTGTCACGACCCGAACTCGATGTCTGACAAACAACATCAAATTCGTATCGCGGGAGCTAGCAACACCCATTAGATGATAAATAACACAACGGAAATAAAGGATGATATCACTGATACAACATGAATACAATATCCGATACATCAATTAGATACAATGATAGACATCAACATCAGTGAACATACAACACAGAATACAGCGGAACACGATACAATATGAGATAAATCTTCACAGAATCCAATACTGCAACTCTGATCCAAAAGCTCCAAAACTTCAAGCTCGATCCACCGTCAAGATTGCACCAAGATAAGCAAGGTCAGTCATCCAAGGACTGAACTAGCTCCAGATAATCTACTAACCCTGACTATCTGAAAAACCAAACTCTAGATTGCCCGTGTGGAAAATTGTGGGCACCCAGAGTTTAGGAAAGGAACAATAAACTCCGAGTCAGTTATGAGACTGGTGTGAGCAAACGAAAACGGTTTGTCTTTAAAAACAATTAAAGATTTTAAAATTTAAAAATCCGTAATGCTTTTTGAAAATGAAACCACCATAAGGCCTCCCACCACACACACACCATGCAAACGCAGAATTGGAGGAGATTTCTCCTTACGATAGTCAAACATGCTTGATATGCGAAAACCATTTTGATATTATTATTATTAGTGCATAGTGGAAAACATTTCGAAAGTATAATATTAGTCTTAGCCAGCATAGACATTTCGAACTATGCCTACTATAGCTACCATCCAAACAGTGGGGCGCCACCATAAGTAGATGGCAGGTAATCAACTAAAACCGTACAAGGCTCGTATTGGATGAATGGATTTACAACAAATGGTCAGGCTAAGGAACTTCCTATTGCCATATGAGAACGCCTCTGGCAGGATGCCCCGAGAACCTACCCGGCTCTCTGCCAACACAAGGTCGGGTTCCTCCCTGCCCGGGAATAATACCTACAGATATGCCACCCTCGGTCCTTTGGGACCTTTATCCGAGAGCTCTCAACACCAACAACATCACACAGTAATAAAGATACTACAGTGCCCACATGAGTAAGTATTTGGGCTCCATACCATGAAACTACCCTTTTCCAGAAGGAATGGTCACACCCTAGGGGAGCTACCCCTAAAACCTTGCCGCATCATTCCTGTTTCGACCATTACCGATTTGTGAGGCTCGACGAGGTTTCGTCCACAAAGCTATGCTTGACACGAAAGCCATGCTTTGATCACAAATGATCAACCAATGATCATTAACACATAGCAACACTTAGCATGCCACACTACCGAATTGGGAGTATATCGCTGATAACCTTCAACTACATAACCTCTGAGCTCGTACGTCTTAGAGAAGGGTGTTAAGCTAAGAGAATAAATTCTCCGCCACCAACAAATATGTATTTGAAAGAAATCTGCTTTATATCTCAAAGTGTATTATCAGACACACATCCATACAAGTCTGTCCCGGGTTCGAATAGAACCAAAGGCACTTCCGAAGAAGCCCTTGCAATCCGGGTATTCACAATCCCGATCGGCCTTCCCATCACTTAGGAAAACTCTATATCGTAGCTACTCGGTGCAGAGACAATCGATAGGTCATCCTATCATTCTCGTAAATACCCGGTCTTCACCACCAGTCTTCAAATGCTACCCATAACGAAGTATC
The DNA here is from genome assembly GCA_030765085.1 of Allium cepa. Taxonomy (NCBI): domain Eukaryota; kingdom Viridiplantae; phylum Streptophyta; class Magnoliopsida; order Asparagales; family Amaryllidaceae; genus Allium; species Allium cepa. The sequence continues at coordinate 140,772,940 of CM060931.1, read as the reverse complement.
ATTATTCGAAATGGGTTATATGACACAAAGGTCCTTTCCCGGCTAAACCGAATAATGAGCGCAAGATTTAAAACATATGGATATGGGATTTCAATTAAGTCACAACTTAATGATTCCAAACTTCCTTTCAAATGGTTTAAACCAATTACCATTTCAAATCTTTTGAACAGAAGATCCAATTTACAAAGTTCACCCAATTTCACGAAGATTCATTCACAGATTTCAAAACAATTTCCGTTTCAATTGGATTAATTCATATAAATCTTTAAATCAAGATTTATCTCATAGCTTTCAAAACTCGTTTCCAAAGATACTTCCATAATTTGGAAAATCATTTTCAATTCAACTTGGGATTCCTTTAATATAAATTGGAAGTTCATTATTCATATGAAAGCTTTTATTGTTTGAAAACAAACTGTTTTCATTTTGGAAAATCCGATTTCATTTATACAAGCTAAAATCTTCAAATTCCCAAAACAACATTTTAAAATGGTTTAAACCGATATAAGCTTGTATACCCTTTTTAAATCATAAATACCGAATACAGAATTCAATTTCAGATATTAAATTCCAATTTAAATCGAATTATTCAAATCTCTATTAGTTATTTAAAATATCTTTCATTCTTAAAACACCTTCTCAAAAGCTTTTCATATTAAACTTAATTTATTTCCAAAACTATTTGAATTTAAAAATTCAAATTCAAAACTTATTTAAAAATCTATGGCTTAACCGATTTCCACGTGCAATCCATATTTGTGTGTGTATAAGTGTAGTCCAGGGGTTTTTACACAATAGTGCACAGCATCAATCATCACAAATATATCAATATCGATAAGTGGTATAAATCCATAACGCTTATCTTCATTCACAGTTTCACAGATAAAATAAATTTATCAATCACAAAGATTCATCATTACAGTTCGATGTGGGTTTCGGACAACCAATTGGAATCCGACTCCCTGTCGCATCGAAATTTAAATGTCGTTTTATGGGCAAAAGGGGTTTCACATATATATGCAGAAACAATCATAGTTCACAGTTCAGCAATTCACAATCTATATCACACCGTATCACAATCACGAACAGAAATATCAATCCAGTACACGACTTTTGATGACAATCAATCATCTTCAATTTAAGGTGAAGGTGATTAACAGAATTAACCATATAACTATTTTTATTGATTTATTTAAATCAATGATTAACTGTTGTTACGTTAATTAATTATTCCTAAATTAATTATCTTAATTAACTACTAATCATTAATTATCTTTAATTATCTAATTAATAATTTGTAATTACAAATAAATTAAACACTTAATTGTGAATTAAGCAAATTTTTAATTCCAACTCGACAAATCTTTAGTTACTTAATTAATTACAAATTTGAATTAATTATCCATTATTAATTACCCTTTTTAAACAATTAATAATTATTTGTCTTAATTAACATTTTTTAAAAATCTTCCTTAAACTTTGAAATTTAAATTATTACTAACTACAAAACTTTAATGTTAATTAAATACTTAACTTAAATTATCTACTTATAATTAAAATTTGGAAGCCTATTTGAAACACTCAGGTGAAACCCACCAACCCGAGCAAAAGTTCAAAATTCACGAGTGCAGACCTGAGACACTCGCCACCCCTCATGGCTTCGAGTAAACGCGTAGGATGCTTCGATTCAAACCTGAGGAAACTACATCTTCCCCAAACTCACAACTCTCGCTGATACGCAGGTCGACATGTGCACATGTCCAGGCGATTGGATGGTCGCCGACCATGTTCGAGACTTCCAGCACACCACCGTCGATCTCCACGAGCATTCCAACGTCACCGATGTTCGATTTCAAAAGCGAATCAAAATCGAGCTCTCTCACTACCAACCCAAACCAACCCAGTCGCCAACTTCACCTCAAACTCACCGCTCCGATCACCTGAAGGTCCCCAACTCCGGCCTACGACTCATCATCCACCCAGCCATCATTCTCCAAGACCATATGCCACTCGATCAACCACAGAGGGAAAACGAATCAAACCAATACCCTCGACCAAAACTAGGTTTCCAGAAATAAATCAATCGCCTCTGCCGCCACGTTCACCTGCCGACCACTCCAATTTTTTTCTCTGATACCCCGTAAGCTCCTCTACCTCCTCGAGAAACTCTGGCCCCCCTAGTGCCTCCGACCACCACAGTTTGACCACAAACTATTTTCCGTTCGTCGACAATCTGCTCTTGAACCACACGCCTAAAAATCATTAAACCAGGTTTAAAAATACTATTTTTTAATGAGGATTCGAGTTATATGCTTGAAGTATCAAATTGTTGTATTCGAATTTTTTTTATTTACCAAAATTTGAAACCTCCCTGTAAACAAAATATTTTTCTTGATGCTTCAAAATACCAAGCTGCTAAGACTGTTTCCAGATTTTAATTCAAGTACAAACAAACTTGTTTTGATAACTTCAAAGTCCAATGGTGATTAAACGAAGAGATGTTGGCTTTCTTATTGATTGTGTACCCTGGAAACCAAAAAGAACAGAGAGCAGAAGTACACAGTCATGTTGTATATGTAGACAGAGTGAAAGCAAACTGAAGAGAACACTCAAACCAAACTCTATTTGCATCATGAATTATATACACATATTAGACTTCAACTTAGTTCTTGAAAACAGGTCATTTACTCACTTGATAGGAAAGAACAGAGTTTGCTCACCTGAAATACTATTGAAACAGGGAACAAATGTTGTGTTGAAGAGTTGCAGTTTTGAGTTTCCTGTAAATCTTCCCTTGCTTTTGATTTTTGAATGATATTTAAGTTTGTAATGATGTTTATTTTCTTTTGCTTGCTAAATTATGTTTTTTTGAACGAACTGGAACCATATAGATGTGTATATGTAGAGAGAAAGGTGTTTGTACATGCGATAATATATTTGTACAATGTAATATTATTTTGTACCATATCATAGATATTTTCATTTGTTTTGGAGGCTGATGATATTGCTAGCATTAATTGCTTTGTACATAAACATTTATTTACTTTTTTTTTTCTTTCCCTGTTTCCTTCCAGGTCTACATGTTTGCATTTACTTCATTTGTCCTCACTTTATTTGTTTATACTAGTGTCTTCTTTGACAAGCTTTTATACATATGTTTATCTTTTTCTTTGTCTTCTATTTCTATGTGTATATGCTTATCCTACTTGTCCTCACTTTATTTATTTGTTAAATTTAACATTTATTTAACTCACATACTAATCGTCTTGTATATCTACACATACATCTTTTTATACTTTATTTTGTATGTACAATTTGTTATTATCTTATAGTTTGATTTTATGTTGCCATATGACCATATACTTTTATTTTATACATTTTATAACTTCATAAGGAAAATGGATTAAAACAAAATTTATACATTTAATAAATAATCATACATAGTATTCTTCCAAAGTAAAATCTATAATTCCAATTCAATTTATTTTGAGTTTCAAATCAAATTCAAAAACAAATAAGTATACATCTCATTAAATTTGAAAAATTCAAATAAATCTGCGATTTAACCCAAGAATTTAATTTAATTCCAAATTTAAATTCGTCTTTTAAACTGGGATCGTTACACCTGTTCTCTCTAACTTCGAAAGGTGAGCAATCATTCACGATTAACGTTCTTATATTTATTAAATTTGATTTCAATTGAAACGACAATTGAAATATGCTGCTGTTAGTTATTTACATTGTTATATATGCCATTATCTGTATCTGCTCACCTGTGACATATGACACCATTATCTGTTATTTATATTGATGATATATGCCTGTTATATTATTATCATATCTGTTATCACTCTGCTAGTTCCCTGTTAGTATAGAATTCACCATGGGTTGAAATGATACATACCCGAATGGACTTTAGAATAAGAGAAAATCGTTATGGGTTGAAATGATAAGCCCAAGCGATTTTCATTTGAATTGAATTTGGGATTGCTGGTTGAAATGATATATACCCGTATATATTTAAATTACGGATTTAAATGATAAATATCTGTATTACTTGACCATATGATAGAAAATTATATACAGACACCGCTGGTCTATATATAAATATTTTGAAAAGGGTTTCTATGGTTTTGGAAAGAAGTGTATGGTTTTATATAAATATCGATTTTAGATATTATATAAATGTTATTTTATATATATAGTTGAATTCTTGACTTTAAGCTATGTATAAATTTTTTAATATAAAATAATTTAATAATAAAGTTTGATTGTATTAAAATATAATATGTTAAGTATTTATTTAAACTATATTTTTATACAGAGTTTATAATGATTTAAAATAAATTAAGTATGAGAAAATGGATATGAAATTTGTAACGACCCGTAAATTTTCGATAATTTAATTTGTTAATTTAATAAGATTTTGTAATTTAATATTGAAGCAGATAAAAATTTGTGAATTGTTAATGAATTAATAACGGGAACGAAATATAAAAATGTTAATGCAAGTTAATGAATACTAATTTAGTGCAATCCCAATAAATTGAAACAATTGTAAAGCTATAATTGATTGTAAATAGTAAGATTGGAAATAAATTCGAAGTTATATTAATTGATGAAATATTATGCAATAAACTGTATTTTGATAAAATTAATGTTAGATGAGTAATTTTATTATTGGTTTAGATTGATGAACAGATAAAAGTATGATTAAGAGTTAACGGCAACTAGGACGTGACACTGTTGGTGGATGCCCGACGTGGTGCAATAAGTGGTGTTACCATTGATCTTGTACACAGATGCAACGGACCCTAAAACGTCTTCGATGTAAGTCGGCATTACAGGCTCCTCTAAATGCATATGTATGATATGTCGTAGTTTGGAGAATGTAGTCCTGAGGGCGATATTGTATGTGATCCTATGTTAGGAGTAGTCCAAGAGGTTATAGGTCTGATCCGTCGTTGGTTTGAGGTTCGATTAGTTGTTCGACCCCAAATGTAAACCTTCACAAGGTTGGATGTGGGTGTATTTGAAGCTACATTCCTTAGGTTAATGAAACAAACTCTAATAAGTAGTACACAAACACAAATAGGACACCCTAGGCCTCATAGATTATAAATGATGTCAATTGCATGTGATCACCATATATTAATGATGTAACTCATTCACCAGACTTTTGTTTGACCCACTCCTTTCCTTTTTCCTCCATGTAACCGTTTATCATATTTTTGGTACTTATCAGACCATATGTTGTTATTTTGTAAACTTTGGATTTTGACTACGTATATTTTAGGACTGTGTGTACTAGGATATTTTCTGAGATGATTATTTGTATTTATATTTTACTGTGTGCTGCTGTGAGCTCTGAAAGTGTAGAACGTATTAGATTTTATTTTTATAAACATGTCCTATAATGAATCAAAAACCAATAGCTCACATATTTTGGCACGACACGAATCTAAAAGTCGCTCTAGGCTTTGGATTGATGTGTTCAGAGATGTGAGTTGTGTCACATTTCTTATATACCGACACTTGCGCTACTGGATTTGGAGCAGTTTTGATGTAGGAAGGGAGAGTGGTGAGCTATGCCTGTCGACAATTGAAAGTCTACGAGAGAAACTATCCTACCTATGATCTTGAGTTGGTAGCTATTATCTTCGCCCTTAAGTCATGTAGACATTATTTATTAGGAGAGCGGTTTGAGCTGTTTACAGATCATAAGCCTGTAATGTATTTGTTCTCCCAGAAGGATTTGAATTTAAAGCAGTAGAGATGGATGGAGTTCTTGGCATCGTATGATTTTGATATCTCCTATACTCCTGGCAAGGGGAATGTTGTAGCCGATGCCTTGAGTAGAAAGCATGCGATGTTAAGTCCTATATTCTTAGAGTGGAAGCACTTAGAGTTTATCTCTATGTTCGATTTTTGAACATCGTCCAACATCACTTCGGGATTGTTAGCAGCTTTGGATGTGCAGTCTACACTCATAGACCGCATTGGGTCATGTCAGAAGCAAGATATAGAGTTATTGGATATTTTTGACAAGCTTGGTAGAGGAGAGCAGTCGAGCCATTTGAGGCACTACACCATTCATTTGATGGGATGGTTACAGAGAGATGGTAGACTATGTGTTCCTCTCATTATGGATTTGATTGACATAATACTAGCCGAGTCGCATTGTTCTTGGATGACCATTTATCTCTGTAGCAACCCACTCCTGAATAGGCCTAAATTTCGACCCTGAAAAGGTCCATCAAAACTTAGATCCATTTTAAGGTAAGCTGTTGGTAAAACTAAGAAAATAACAGTATAGAGCCATAACTAAACTTTCAAAACTCACAACGAATGGAATAAAATATAATAGCAAAGTGTACCTATTTATTTCAAATCATAGACATGTCAAAATACAAAGTACCATCAAATCTATCATAAATTCGTTACAAAAATAGTCTAGATACCTACATGGGTATATATAAAAGCAAGTGAAAATGATAAATACTGCCACAAGCAAACCACCTCCGTCTCTAAGCATTATCTTCGCCATCAACGTCCTTTAACATGGGTTGTAATGAGGAGGGAGTTAGAACAACAAGCGTTTGGTGAATATAAACCTCGAGTCTTACATTTTCAGTACATGGGCAGTATATTTCAAAATAAGAATATGTCTACAAACATAAAACCATTCAAATTATTTAATACTTCTTTTTAAGAAAAATAGCAGGTCTTCAAAATCTTATAACCCAAATCCCATGTAATGATCTGCCTTTCTTATTACTAAAGACGACATTTAATTTATTGTTGGTATTCGTGTGCCGATCGTTTAGTCGTCCAAAAAATAGGCAATCAAGGGTGAAAGAAAGAAGAAAAATAGAATAGAATCTCACACAACGTGATGAATAATATATAATATAAAATCAAGTCTTTACAAAAAGAAAGAACTTTAATTTACTTACACAGATCAGAGTACAACACTATCCTATCAATAGCCCTGAACAGTTATAACAACCAACCCTTATAATTGTCGAAGAATACAACAATAATACATCAGAAATAAATAACTAGGTAACTACGGAACCTCCTGCTCGTCCATCATCTTTAAGGAGCCCAAAGGAAACCAGCTACTCTCGGACTACTCAAATATAACTAAGCACCCGAGAGTTTAGGGAAAATAAACAGCTCGGTTCAAACAATATGTCTGGTATAAGTAAATCTTAAAACAAAATGGTGGAAATAAATACAACATGGAAGACCATGCCACCATCACATGACGAGTTTTTCTTCACAATAACAACATCCAATTACAACAATGGATACAAATAATTAAACACCGAAGTGCTCACAGCACTTCACGACATAATTAAGAAAGAGGTAAATTTAGAAATTTGGAATCAAAGAAAAGAAGAGAAATTTTCCAACAAATGACTAGGAGGGTGCGCCTCCTTTATCGAAAATATACCTCTAGCCAATATACTTTGAGAGGGTCATTCTCTCATGCGGCTCCTCTCAGGGACTCCAAGCCGGACCCCGCCAACCTTATCGAGTATCCGAGTATTTCATTTCTTATTGTGCATATAACCGAAACCAACCTAGATTAGATGTGAATATACCTTAATGGGAGCAACCACATAACTTGGCCCCCACTCGGTTTTTGATTTTAGTCATTTGCGACAAAGGATAACAAAACTCAAATGGGCAACAAATCATCTTAGATTGACGATAGACAATGAAGAAAGCTGAACTGATAGTTAATAAATCAACTTTCGGGGATAATTAAAAATGATAGTATATGGAAATTGAATTTCATATTCTTATCACTACTCGTCGATTCCAAACAAGTGCTATCCCTAAGTTGAAAATGAAGCCTGGCAAGTTGATGTAGTGTTACCTCTAGGCGTTGCCTTGACGACATTTTTAACCTTAAAGATACTAACGAGTTCCTGCCTCGACATATAGTGTTAAGAGTATGACTAAATCCTTCCCATTTAGGCGATATCGGATACGTAATTACTTTTCCATAACCGAATCGAACTTTTATGCTTTTAAAACCAAACTTATGTTGGGATTTCACATTAAAAATAGTAACTTTAAACAACTTTACTAAATAATTAATCAAATTTAATCATCGTTGTTTAACCTATTTATTAACTTCAAAACATTATTATTGGAATAATTCATTTACCCTTACACATTATTTATTAAAATGATTAATTAATTTAAACATCATTATTAAAATGATTACTTAAATTTAAAAACATTATTAAAATGATTAATTAATCTTAAAACATCATTAACAACAACAATTAGTTGTCATTAATTAAACAATAAATTAGCCTTAAACATCATTATTTAAAATGATTAATTAATTTTAAAATGTCATAAATAAAATGATTAATAAATCCTAATCACATCATTATTTAAATAATTAATTAACTTTAATTATCATTATTCAAATTAATTAATTAATTTTAAAATGTCATTAATAAAATAATTAATTAACTTAAATCTCATCTTTATTTTAAAAAATTAATTATCTTTGTAAAACCAACGCATGAGATTTAACAAAAATATTTCGAAGAGGATTGCATTTCCATTCCAACATCATATACATAAGGGTGAGCACAAGTAAAAAGGCAAGTAACAACTATACATAAATAGAGAACATCTCTTATCTAATATGAATTTACCGTTATACAATTCAATGTCCTAATCAATATAATTGCAGCACTGGGATTTATTCTGCTAGATGGATGTCCACATAACGTACTTAATTTATTTATAGCAGGACGAGTATTTATTCCACTAGATGGATGTCCACATAATCTACTTAATTTATTTATAGCAGAACGGGAATTTATCCTACTAGATGGATGTCCACATAATCTACTTAATTTGTTTATAGTAGAACGGTGATTTACTCTCCTAAACATATGTCCAAATAATCTATTTAATTAAGGTATAGGAGAATGGTGATTTATTCTGCTAAACAAATGTCAAAGTTTAGTATAACTTATTCACATTTGTATGGTTACTTAATGATGTCAGTAATCGAATTTCTTGTGTTCAAAGCTATTCTTTCTAAAAGACATTTGTCTTTAAAAAAATCGATCCTTGGAAAACAAAGTAATTAAAAATTTGAACCTCTTTTAAAAATAATTAATTACAAGTTAAACCCGTTATTAAATCATAATTAAGTCTTAACTTAACTTAATCACTAATTAAGAAATAATTAAACCTTTAATAAATAATTTATTTATAATTAAAACCCTTAATTAATTGATAATTAAAAATAAATAAATACTTAATTAATAATTAATTAAAAACTAATCTTAAGGATCCGTTAAACTATTTTCTATATAGTATATTGCGCTATTATAATAGTTTCTAATTGTAAAATAAACTTATTTTTTAATAGCGTTAAGGGGTTACCCATATAGCCCTTAACACAAATAATGCCAATAGTCTATACAGTACCATAATACATCCTGATCGGGAGGCTACCAGAGGATACTCCATAGGTACGACACAAATAGAAACTCGTAGTAAAGGCTCGGTATGGTAGGTGACACGGCACAACTAGGCAATGCTAGGGTAGATATACCAATTACGCATCCAGGCTGGTGGAAACGCGCAGCGCGCAGCTACCGCCCACCTCGAACAAACTACCCCAAAATCAAAAATAAAGGTGGCCACCGAATCAAACCAAAGTCAAAGTATAGTATCGAAGAGGAGTGTCCGATCAGAGGAATGACCTCATTGGCCCAAGAATCGCTCCTGTTTTAGCCACCTTATGCCAACTCACGGGAGTCGGGTCCACGTATTTACCTCAAAGGAAACGCCGCTACCATCCTACTTCATTCTGGAATCTCCACCGCGTACACGGTTGTTAAAGTGGTTTTTGGAGTTGGCAGAGAGTATGACAACTTCCGATCCCGGTCTCTTTAACAACCAAACGTTATTATAACACGCGGTCATTTTAAAAATAATTATACTTTCAAAGCCAGAATATAATTATCCATTTCAAAACCCATAAATACGATATCATCTCCTTTTAAAACCCAAATAAATATGATATCATTTTATTTCAAATATATTTCTTTCCAAAATCATGCCACTTTTAAAATTTATAATACCTCGAAACCAAATATTTGAATTTTAACTTTCAACATAATACTTCGAAATCCATAGTTTTAAAACCATAACTTTCAAAACTTAAATGGTTTGGATATTCAACAGTATATAAAATAAAACGGTTGAATTTAAAATTTCTTTAAAAGTAAATAATTTCCACACCTTCATAATTTTTATTCACTTAAAATTCAGTCTAAGCCCATAACTTTTAGATTCACTTTTAGTTTAAATTAAACACTTCGATTTCAATATTTTCAACTTTGAGTATTTGATGAATTTCAAAACTAAGGTTGGGAATTTCTAATCAACAATTCATTTTCCTATTTTTAGTTTTGAAAGGTTTACATGATAAATCCATAACCATTTAAAATATACTCAATTTATTAACACTAAATATTTCCTTCCATTTATTTATACTAGAATTTTCCATTAAATCCAGTTATAAATATCATACCTTTAAAATTTCTAATTTTTAATAAGTTAACATCAACTTATGGAGTTAAATTTTAAATAAGCTCAATCCCAATTAAATTTCCAATTTATCTTTCAATCTTAATTGATTTGAATCATTTAAAACTCTATATATATACAAGATCTTAACCTGTACTTAATCATATAATATAAATTATCAAATTTCATTTTTCAACTTATTCATTTTTATTTAACAGATTTATGCATAGCTTAAATTCAACAATTTAACTATATATGTGTATATAAAATATATTTATATCATATCCAAATTTAATATTTATTAAACCGTATCATATCCAAATTTAATATTTATTAAACCGTATCATATCCAAACCATAAAAATCATTTCAAAGATAATTATATACACACACACCGCGGTGCCTGTATATAATTTTCTATCCTATGATCAAGTGGTACAGATATTTATCATTTCAATCCGCAATTTAAAAATAAAATTACGGTTATATATCATTTCAAACCGCAATCCCAAATGAAATGAAAATGCATAATAACTTGCAGTTTATATAATATAGAACACATCATCCATTCACCCAATAGCAATCATCAACCAATTTATTGCAATCATCATCAATTTAACCAATCATCAATATAGAGCATATAAAATATAACAGGTAATAAATGACATGTATTAATTAACAGTTTATATTCAATAATAAATTTAATAACCGTTTAACTATCAATTTATATGCAAATAAATAAATTTTAACTGTCAATTTATATGCAAATAAGTCAATTTAACAGATATAGGAGATTTTAGAAGTTGTGAGTGGGTTAAAACACTCACCTTTTGAATTTAAATCCAATTTAAACCCAAAAATTTGACCGTCTCAGAATTCATCCAAACCAACGTCATCAAGTCCGAAATTTCAATACGATCATAACAAAAGAAACCGTGCATCAATCGGATATCATATGCACAAGTTATTGCGATTAATGCGATTGAAAATAATTAAAAATAAATAAACAAAAAGAACACATTTACATCTTCCAGTGCCACGTCATCGTTTCTCTACAGGCATCTCACGCACGCAAAAGAGCTTGCCGCCGAACAAAGATAATAGCCCCCCTTCAACGCTATTTTTGACCACCGATCGCGTCGCCTTCACATGCCATCTCCCAATCAGAGAACGCCGCCGACACCGCCTCCCCTACCCGCGCCTTGCGCGACCGTCCCGAGCCACCACCGGCGTTGAATCCTCTAGTAGTCGCCACTAAGATGGTCAAATCCTAGCCAATTTTTGGCGACGATCCGACCGTCGAAACTCTGAACGAACACCGCTGATGGACTCCACTCCGTCCACTCTTCAAAACCAAGAAATGGTTCGTTGATCCGTCAATGTTCATCGACGCGCGATGAACGGTCGAAAATTGATTTAGAAATTCTGGACAAATGATGCATCGAATTGGAAAACGAATTTCAGTTTTGAGATGCACGCAGCGAGAGCTTCGATATATATTTTTCTCAAATTTTTCTGAGGACTTTGAATTTTATGCTTTAGATTTGATTTGCAATTGGATCTGGAAATATAGAACTTGTCTTCCATTGAGGAGGAGAGATAGCTGAATTGCGTACAGACAAATGAGAATAAGGGGAATTAGGGTTTATAACCAGGTTTATTTAGGTAGGTCAGAAATTTGATTGGATGGATAAGGTTGGATATACGCGCTAACGCCAAAATGGTCCAAAAAACCCGTTTTGACTCCGGAACGAAATTGGATCAACCCATGTATCAAAATAGGTGTTTTAAAATATTTTGAACGCGATGGAAAAAGTTTCACGTGCAAATTCCATCATATGAAGAAGTTATCTAAAAACAATATTTTCGATTTGATTTCAATTGATTTCAATTGCATAAATTTCAAGGCGTTTCGAGTCCGTACGATCAAACGACAAGTCCGATCGCTACGAAACTTGAAACATTATTATAATTCATCGTTACGGATCCGATGAAACTGGTTTCGTCGAAATCCGAGTCAGTGGCCAAAATGGCTATTTTTATATAAATTAAATTAATTGATTAAATCCAATTATATATTTTAAATTCTAAAATTGAAAATTTTATCATCTTTATATTACTCAAACATTTACAATGATTTCAACAAAATTAAATGTCAATATAGAGAAGATAAATTTATCAATTCAAATGTTAATCTCACTTTTAATAATTAATTTCATTGAATTCACAAAATTATAAATAAAATCCTCAAAATTCCATTTAGTTAAATAAATAAATTATTATTCCATTCATTCCAGTCAAATGGATGAATTAAATATTGGATTCAAAAATTATTACAAAATTTCTCATATCATCGTTTCTTTCAACTAACGTATTGTTTATCTATTCCAATTTCATTTAATTTCCATTAAATCCAAATTCTGAATTTTCCATAAATGTAGTATCTAGATTTTTAAATTTCATTTATTTGAGATAAATCAATCACTAAAATTTATATTCAAATAAATTAATAAATTTTGATATCAATGCTACATCAACCGATAGTTACATTATAAATGGAATTGACATAAATTACTAATATTACTTAAATTTACGTTAATGTAATTATTATTCATATTTATTGCAATTGATTATCAGTTATAATTTAATATACTAAATAGATAGTTAATCTTAAAATACTTGTTATCATTAACGTTTTGTTTTCACTTAAAAGCTATTAATAACAAGCCAAATGTTTCTATTTGATTTAGACCTAATTCAATGTATTAATGAATGGGTAAATGATTAACGTTTTGCACTATTGCCACAATTCTCATTAATATACAATAAGGTTTATTAAGTTCAAATTGACTCCCATTTAATTATTACAATAATTACTACCCATGCTTCAAATTTCCAAAATTTCGGAAAATTACAAATTTTATTATTAATATTTCCATTAAATAGACTTCCCATTCTATCATTCAATCTAATTGCCCTATTATGGATAGTATTACATTATTTCATCGATTATCAATTTATCGGAAGGATTATTATTGGCCTACACTTATTACATTAACAATTACCGTCTTATCCCAATATCCAATTAGTATAGAAATAAATTTCATTCACTTACAAATAAGTGCATTTATTACAAATTTCCCTCCAATTAATTTAAAATTTATTTCTATAGGTTGATTTGCTTAAATCGCCAAATATATATTCATAAATTACTATTAAATTTCCTTAATAATTCATGTATTTTGTTTTCTGTTTCTTATATTCAATTTACTATTTAATATTATTAATTCATTAACTAAATTCACTACTTACCTTTGTTCTCTTATATGCAACTCTTAGCCTAGTATAACAATTTACATCACTTCAATTTATTCGTCATTTTGTTTCAACTTTAAATACTTAGCCTTATATTCCCATGGTTTCATTTCATTCTCAGCATTTGCTTCATTATTAATTATAAAATCTTTATTTCTTCTAAATTAAATTTACGTAAATTTTATTAAAATGACAAATTTAATTAACGAAAATTACGGGTCGTTACAACTATCATTAATCAACACAGATACCACATCACCACAATATTTGATTACAACAGTTATCACTAACATCAGAGTTCTACACTTGACATAACAATGGAATAATAACAACTTCACAACGGAACGACAATAGAGTCTTCAAAAGGTTCCAACATACTTCTACTTCGATAAGGTCTTCAAAACTCCAACACTTCAAAAGATATCCAAACCAAAGCTTTTCAAAATACGATAGCTTCCAAACCAAAAGACTTCAAAAGATTCCAAGCCAGCTCCAAACGGATAACCTACTTCTAGGCTGCCCGTGTGGAAATTAGGGGCACCCAGAGTTTAGGAAGGGAACAATAAACTCCGGGTCAGTCATGAGACTGGTATGAGTAAATAAAAACAGTTGTTTGTGCAAAAACAGTTTATAAAAGAAAAATGTTCATGCTTTTGGAAAATGAAACTACCATAAGGCCTCCCCGCACACACACAATGCAATCGCACAATTGGAGGAGATTTCTTCTTATGATAGTCAAATATGATTAATATAAGAAAACTCTTTTGATATTATCATTAGTGCATAGTGTGAAAATATTTTGAAAATATAATATTAATCTTAGTCAGCATAGGTACCATTATACTATGCCTACTATAGCTTCCATTTAAGAATCGAAGGTTATACAATTGAAATCGTACTGGGTTCGTATTGGTGATTGGATTTCCAACAAATGGTCAAGCTAAAGAACTTCCTGGGCCACATGGGTACGCCTCTGGAGGGACGCCCCGAGAACCTAACCGGATCTCTGTCAACACAAGGCCGGGTTACCTCTGTAACTAGGTAACTACTACACGAGTACGCCACCCCCTGGTCGTAAATGACCTTTATCCGGTGCCCCAACAACAACAACCACAAAGCAACATAATTGCAATATCAACATAAGTTAAGTATCTGGGCTCCATACCATGATACCACTTCTATCCAGAAGGAAATGCACATACCCTAAGGGGCGCTACCCTCAATAACCTTGCTGCATCCTTCCTGTTTCGACCATTTCGGGTTGTGAGGTTCGATGAAGTCTCGTCCACAAAGCTACGCTTTTCACAAAAGCCATGCTTCGATCAACAAATGATCAGCATCGCTCAGCAAGCCACACTACCAAGTTGGGAGTATATCACTGGTAACCTTCAACTATATAACCTCTGAGATCGTACGTCTCAGAGAAAGGCGTTAAGCTAAGAGAATAAATCCTCCGCCACCAGCGGAAATTTATTTTGAAGAAATCTGCTTTATATCTCAAAGTGTAATGTCAGACATACGACCATACAAGCCTGTTCCGGGTTCGAACAGAACCGAAGGCACTTCAGAAGAATCGCTTGCAATCCGGGCATCCACAATCCCAATCGGACTCCCCATCACATATGGAGATCTCTATACCAGAGCAACTCAGTGCAGAGTCATTCGATAGATTATTCTATAGTTCTCGAAGACACGATCTTCACCACCGTCTTCAAATGCTATCAATTTCGCCGTGTCACATATTCGAAATGGGTTATATGACACAAAGTGAGACGACCCGACTATTTCACCACAGAAAATCGCATCATCTTGAAGAAATAAAGGGATAGAAAAGGGAAAGATAGAGAAGAAATAAGAGAAAATACATCAGAATCTAAACAGTGGAACGAATAAATTATATTAATAACATAAATATTACATAGTTTACAACCATTATCGGAGTTACACAGATTACACATCACATACTAGACAGTTATAAACACCTGTCTAGTTATACAACTCAATACAATACAAGGAACTACTCAGAGAAACCAACACAGAGGAATACTATATATCTATAACGCAGAAGCCTCCTGCTCCATTGCTCCTCCAGAATGCGTCAAAGATAACCTGAATCCCTTGGCTACGCGTAAAAATTTGAGTACCCAAGAGTTTAAGAAACAAAAGATAAACTCCGGGTCAGACATGGGTCTGGTGTGAGTAATAGGTTAAGGTTGCTTAACTTTCAAAAACCTTTTGAAAAGAAAGGTATCACGTAAGACTTCCCACACATAAACATGGAAAAGTTTTTACCTTACGCTAACCAAAACATTTGATAGGAAATCCAGTGATATTATAATAGGTCTAGGGTTTTCAAGTAAAATACAAAAATAGCTGGAATGCTTACATCTCACGTTCCAACGTAGTTGGGCACAACTAATACGTACGACACTTATTGAAGATTGGATTCCATACAATGGCAGGGCTACCGGGGTATCGCCCGTCACAGTACGTGGCCTAGATCAACGTACCGAGGATCACTCTTAATCCCCTCCAACACACGGTTGGAACCATCCCTTACTGGACAGTCCCGAACAAGACAACCCCGACAGTTGGAGCTCACAACCGTCCACACAGCCGAATAAAAAGGGACCTCTAGACAGGGGAAAATCTTGTCCTACTTGGCATGACCCACTTAGCCTTGCTGCACCTCCCATGTTTTAGCCATTCCCGGTTTATGAGGCTTGAGGCTACGATTACCTTTAATCAGAACACATCAATTAGAATGCTCATTGTCCACCTAACGATGTTCTGAAAGCATTCCATCTATACAAGTTCGTTCCGGGTTCGAACGAAATCGAAGGCATTATCTCATTACACTCATTTTGGAATCACCCTCAGAGTTAACGACGATAACCCTTGCACTCTGAATATTCATCTTCACTTGAGATTCATGACCTATCGTTAATTTGGATCGATGTGGTTGTCGGATATCCAAATATGGAAACCCGATCCCGTTCTCATCGAAATCCAAAACGTGTCTTTTAAGGCCAAGTTGTTTTAAAGTTTAAAACAATTCAATTCAATTATCTATATACACACAGATAGATAACTCACAAATCACAATAGATAATCAACATTATCATAATAAACAGATGATCCACATTATCATTATAAACAGATAAGCCATACTATCAACAAAATAGATAATCCATATCATCACAATGCAACCAAAGCATTCAAACCATACAACATTACTTATCTCATTTCTGAGATCACAAAGCATTCAAGGCAATCAATATCATTCATTCATTCATAAGCAATGATTTACTTCATCATACTATAATTAATTTAAAAGGAATTAAATTAATTATTCCCATCTCTAATTAATTTAAAGTGAATTAAATTAATTACTTCATCTTTAATTAATTTAAAATAAATCAACTTAATCCCTTCATCATTATAAATCTTGCTTATCTAACCATTAATTAATTACAAGTCAATTAATTAAGCATTCAAATTAATCACCTTAATTAATCACCCTTGATTAATTATCCTTTAATTACATTCAAGTAATTAATTTCACAAATTAATTATCCTTACCCAAAAACAGTAATTAACCTTTAATTACTTCAATTAATTAATTAACTATAATTAATTACATTAATCCTTAATTAATTACATTAATTATATACCTTTAATCACTTATCACTGATTAATTAATCTTAATTGATTAATCCAAAATTACATCATCAATTGTATTAATTAATGATCCCTAATTATATTTTAATTAATTACTTTATTAAAATTAATTACATTAAATAATGGGGCATTTTACTATAAGGACAAATTTTGCGGTCCAATTAGTTTCTAGGACACACATCCACAGAAATTAATTTCAAGACCAAAATTGAAAGAATAATTACTTTTAAGGACAAAGTCAGCTGTCCAATTACTTTTAAGGACATAATTTCAAAGTTTTTTTGGCCTTAGAAACTAATTATTTTGCATTTTGTCCTTAAAAGTAATTATTTCAGTTGTGTGTCCTAGAAACTAATTTCACTTGCTAAAGAGGCCCTTGTGGCTAATTTCCACTTAAATAATTAATCCATAATTATTAATCACTCCATATTACTCTCATTCAGTAATTAACTAACTTTAATTACTTCATTAAAATAAATAAATTATTCCTCAATTAATTTCTTAATTAATCCCTCGATTAATTACAAAGTAATTTAATCCAAATTACTTCCATTCTTGAATCATCTTCTATTAATTACATCCTGTAATTACCAATTAATTACTTCACTAAGTAATTCCTAATCCATTAATTACATTAAGTAATTATCATCAAATCATTCAGTGTTTAAAATTAATTAAACTTAATTAATCAATTCAAACTAATCCCATTAAATTCAATTAATTACATTAAGTAATTAATTCCTTAATTACCTCCATTAAATGATTATGCTTAAACAATTCACAAATGATTATCATTAAATTAATTAATCTAATTAATTATTAAAATTAACCACATTAATTAATTATTAAATAATCCTATTTAATGACCTCATTAAACATTAACAATTCATTTAATTACTTCCTTAAGTAATTAACTTAGATTAACCATTGTTAATCACAAATTAATTAATCATTAATTAACCATTAATTAATCTTTAATTATTTAATAAATTAGGTGTTAACTGTAACTAAATTAATCTTTAATTACTTAATTAATTAACCATGATTATAATTTAATCGTTTAATTAATAAATCTTTAATCATTAATTAATAATCTAATTAATGATCTTAATTACAAATAGATTAAACCTTAATCAATTATATATCAATCCCTAATCATTAAATAATTATTCCTTAATTATCTCATTAATTAAATTAATTTCAAATCATCAATCTTAATTTAACTTTAAGATAAAAATATTTCGTAACTATAACTAAATTGTCATTAACAAAACATTGGATATCAATTTACTTTTGAACTTACTTTAAAATTTCATTTTAAATATGAAATTTAAAATGAATATAATTTAACTTAAACAAAAATTTAAACAATTTAAAAACCCTTTTAAATTACATAGTAAAGAAATGCTTGTCTTATACAAGAAATTTATAAGAGTTTAATTCAAATTCATTTTTAAATTCAATAATTTAAATTTACACTTTAACATACAAATTTGTTTAAATCTTTCAGATTTAAAAACTTCTTTATTTCAAACTGAAATACCAATTTAAATCTTTGATTTCCAGTTTTAAACTTAACTTTAAAACTTGCTCATATTTTAAAAAAAAAACTTCAGTTTTAAAATTTCAAACTACTTACTATTTTAAAGTAGTTTAACAATTTCAAGTTTAAACTTTATTATTATTTTATTATTATTTAAAACTGAGATTTTAAATTTAAACTTGAATTCTAAAATTTCAAACTTGAATTTAAAATTTTGGTTTAAATTCTAGCTTTACCTTTATAAGCTTCAGTTTTAAAAATTTTGAAACAGACAGTACAGGTTTTGTTTAAAACCTGTAACATTCCTTAAACCCGAGACAACCCCAATTTGCTTCGAGTTCAATGCCCATTCTCCGCGAGCCAAATATCCAACATCTTCGAGTCAAACCGAGATTTACTCGAGTGTCCTTCTTTGCTTTAACCCAAAACATCACCAGATAAAATACTTCACCATGCATATGCACGGTGACTCCGACCACCATTGATCATCAGTGATGATCGATACACATCAGAAAGCGACCCAGCAACCCACCACGATCATCAACTCTAATCCATCGCCTAGAAATCAAATTCGATCCCCCCATTCCAAAACCTGGAACAACTGAACATAACCAACCCCAAAACCTGGAAATCCTTCGCAGTTCATCCTCCGATCACCAGAAGTACTACATTTCCGGCCCTGACCTTGAATATGTCCAAGCTACCACTACCCAAAGATCTGAAGCACTCGATCAATCAACGCAAGCTGTGGTGATCAAAATTCTACACACAGCTAAAACTAGGGTTCTAAAAAGAAATCTCATAGCTGCAACTTTCCCAATGATTTTCATCACCAACAAAAATTTTCCTAGCAACTCCTAACCCTCCTCCATCACCTGGAAGAACCCCGAGCCCTCACGATACATAGATCAACAGAAAAATCAAATAATCCCATTTCAGTCAATACCCAAACTACACCTTAACCTCTTTACTAAAAATTATAGATTTTGTTCTAAAAATCATATTTTGGTTTTAGTATTCCGTTTATGATACTGAATTTGTAAATCACGATGTTTGAGTTTTACTTAACATGCACAAAGTTGTTTAGGTTTATAGAGACAACATACTTATTCTTAACTTACTTAAATTTTTAAACCTTAACCTAAGATAAATCAAACAACTTTAATTTATAGATTACATCCTATCTGAAACTAATTAAAAGATAAGGATTTTAAATAAGAAATTTAGCCTGGAAACAAGACAGAGCACAATATCTATATACAGTATGCATACAAATAATATTCACATCAGATTTTTAGCCATACACATGCAATACTTATTTACATTCAACCATACTAGCATGCAACCTATTTATGTTTTAAATTTTTAAAAAGTTACTCACAAATTTTGTTTGAAGATGCAGAACAGAGCTTCCCAGATTTGAAAAAGCTTTGACGCTTTAAAACTGCATTGCCCCTTGGATTTAAAAACTACTTGCATGCTGCCAGACTTTAGAACAGATTTTCAAATTTTCTTTTGTTTGCAGGTGGCATGCAGAGCCAATCTTCAAATTTAAGAAAAATGCAGTTTTGCTTTTCTTCATGAACTATAGGTTTGAAAAGAAAATGCCTTTTCTTTTTGTTTGATCTTAAAACTGTTTGCAGGCTTCAAGATTTGATAATGAGGAAAATTACAGATTTGCATGAGAATAAGTTTTAGATTTTGGTTTTGAAGATTTGATTTTGAATTTGAAAATAGTTTGTAGGTTTTTAGATTTGTTTTGAGTTCATGCCTTAGATTTCTTAACTTTGATTTTGAAAAAGAAAAAGAAATTGAAGAGAAGAGGCATTTTATAAGATGAAAGTATGATTTAATAAAAATGAAAGAAAATAATAAATTGAAAATGACACTTGTATAAATTTCAACATTTGTCAATTTAGGATGTTTATCTTTTAACATTTGTTATAAGAGGCTTAAGAAAACACCACTGTCTTTATAAAGTAATTTGTATTTAATTTACATGTTAATATATAAATTATGCCAAATAAATTAGTTAATTAGTATTTTATATGTATATAAATTTTGAAAAGAAATAAAAACAAATTATACTTATAAATAAAAGCTTAGGCATATAAAAATCAAAATAATTAAAAATCTATACTTTGGATTTTAAAACTTTATATTCAACAAATCAATTTCTAAAATCTAATATTTAAAAATCAAGTTATATATACAAATTAAATTTGAAATAACAATGCTATTTTTGTTAAGAATCCAATTGTAAAACAATACACTATTAATATTGTTTTTAGAAATAACGCATTATCAAATTAAAATAATTATAAAAGAAATTATTTCTCCTTTATTAATAAATTACTTATTTTATTAAGCTATATTTTAAAAACAAAACAAAACAACCCTTTTTGGTAATTCATTTAAATTTAAAACTTAAGCCAAAATCATCTTAAACATTTAAACATCTTCCTTAACAATTTAAAATCATATACTTATTTATTAAATAGTTTTGAAAAACTTAATATTAAATTAAATCAGAATTTCCAAATGATTAATATATATATTAGAATTTGAAAACAAGATTCATTTATTAAATTTAAACCAAGATTATTTATTTAATAACTTTGAAAAGCTTTATATTAAATAAAAACAAATTCTCAAATTACTAAAAAAATTAGAATTAGAAAATATGCTTTATTTATTAAATTTAAAACAAAGCAAATCCATTTACAATATAAACTATATATTTATATTATAAATAGAAACCACTTTATTAGCTGAAAAAGATAAAATCTACCAATTAAATATTTATTAAAGTAAAATTATTAAATCAATTTGAATTATTATTAACAAAATTTTCAATATCAATTAAATTTTTTAATACAGATTATTAAATTGATATTGTCAAAAATTCCGGGATATTACACAATGGTCCTCACCCTGCTAAACCGAATAATGAGCGTCAATTTTAAAAACACATGGATATATCAATCACAAAAATTCACTTTTAGGGTTCGATGTGGGTTTCGGATAACCAACTGGAATCCGACTCCCTGTCGCATCGAAATTCAATTGCCGTTTTACGGGCCAATAGGTTTTCACATTCACACAGAAACAAATCACAGATATCACAGCTCAGCACAAGGTAAATCATATCACAAGGTAAATCATATCACATAGCATCACAATCACATATCAGAGATATCTTTCAGTACACAACATTCAATAATAATTAATCATCTACAATTAAGGTGAATTAATTGTGTGATTTAAATTAATTAATCACATAATTACTTTCATTAATTATCTTTATTCAATGATTAGTTATCCTTAATGATAAATTAATTAAATCTTAATCACCTTCATTAATTAATCATTCCTTAATTAATTTATTATTAATTACAAATCAATTAACCTGAATGATTACTTAATTAATCTTTAATATTAAGTAATTAATTAAATAGTTATTCTTTAAGTAATTTATTAACAAATCATTAATTACTTAATAAATTAAAAAATAAATCATTTTACCTTTGTGAATCATTTTGATTATCTTATAAACCTTGTTTAATAAATCATCCTTATCACATAAATTAACTTAAAAATTAAGATTAGTTTAAATAAAATTTTATCTTAATTATCCTTCTTAATTACATTATTCAAGTAATATAAATAATTTTATAAAATAATGTAACAAAATCAAATTAAATTTAATTACTTTAAAAATATCTTACTTAAAACCTTAATTAGTTTAAACTTAAATCAAAATCATCTTTTAAACACATGGGTTTAAAATTGTTTAAAAGTTTGAATTTTACTTTTAAAGTAAAAACTATTTTGTACGTCAACTCTGAGACCACTTTGAGTCTCACCTGAAAAAATGTGCTACTTGCTTTGAGTTGTTTCCAAAACCCACCCGTGTGCCCTATTTTCTTTAAACTTAGATTTTGTTTAAGTACAAACCCGTGCAACCAAAAAATCACTTCGAGTCCATACCCGAGCTCGAACCCTTACTTCCCGAAGGCTACTTCGAGTTTCCCCTTTCTTCCCAAACTACTGTTTCCTGGCACATCCCAAGCCATATGCACATGCACAATCAATCCGGCTACCTCAGGTTGAAGTTCTGGCCATCGATGAGTCCACGATGATGTTCCCAAACCCCACAAACACCCAGTATTCCAAAACGATGGTGATTATGTAATCGAGCCTTTAGACACAAATCTGGAACAAAACTGAACCCAATTAATCGCCTCGTTCTCCCACCTCTGATCATCAGAGATCGCGAAACTCCATCCTAAGCTCTGCCAGCCTCCTCCGCTTCCGATGGCCCAAGTCCGATGATCTCCGATGGCCTAAAGACGACGCAGTGACCACGTTTCTGACCTCAACCCATTTTAAGTCTTAAACCCTAAATCGATCAAGATCATCATCCACGTTGATCTAAAATTTAATCAAGCATTTTTTCCTAACTCTACGACCTACCACCTAGCTATGGTTACGATCACGAAGTCCATCACCTTATCGATCGCCAGAACTTAGTAAAATGGAGATTCCGTTCATCCCCATTTTTCTCAGAGAATACTTGATAAAAAATTTTACTTTCACTTTTAAAATCATCAACTTCGAAGACGTTTCAATTGATATATTCAAAATATGAAATCAGGATTGATAAAATTTCTATTTACATTGGCTTTGCCTGTATTCTTATAATTCCAGAAAACGTTTTTATTTAATTTACTTAAATTTGTTTTTAAAACTTAGAGCATGATCATACGAACATGTTCTCTTTATATTTCAAAGCCTAAAAATAATTTGAGAAAGAGATTTTGAATTTGAAACAGGTTTTGGAACCTGTAGGCCTGGAACATAGTTCATATTTATGTGTACAGACATGCACCTTCATTTCGTGTATTTATATATACACATGCAAACACACATTTGCCATTCAAACTTCAATATTATTCGTAGAAACAAGTTCTAGTTCAAATTAAAAGGGTTTACTCACCTGTGAAATTTGAACAGAAAGCTTTCTGGGATGTTGTTGTCAAAGTTGAAAAATCTAGAAGGTTGTTTAAATTTGATCTTGTATTTCTGTTTGCAACTAATTGATGTAAACTTGCTTAGTTTCTGATGGATTTACTTACTTAATTTCTTAACAACAAATCCTAATTCAAATTCTTAAAAAGATCTACTTACAGTTTGATTTTTATGAAAACAAAGAAAAAAGCTTGGGCCTGAGAACTTGAAGACCGGAATTTGAAAATCTTGAGTTGATTTTGATCTGTTGTTTAAGTGATGAACCTTGCTTTAGTTTAGTTGTTGAATTAGAATCCTACTTTGCTCTTGATTTGTCAAATTTCTGGTTTGAACTTTAAGAAATTTGTTTTCAGATTTTATTTTCTGGAATTTGGTCTTAATTTAAATGTTAAAGAAGTTGTCTGATTTAGTCACTTTGTTGCTGATGATTTTTCTTTCTGGTTTTAAAAATTTGTACAGGGCTTTGGAAATGAATAAAAGAGATAAGAGGGAGGAGATGATGCACTTATATAGATTTAAATCTTCTTTTTATTAATTTTCAAAAATAAAAATGACACTTATTCATTTTCTTTCTACATGGATTACACTTGTTAATCCACTTACTTAAATTTTAACACTTGTCTTTATATATATTACTTAACATTTGTAAATTTTCATTAGAATAATATTTTTACACTATTTAAATTGTATTTTAAATTTACATTTTCCATTAAAGACATTTGCTTTATATTAATAAATACTACTTAAAAGAGAATGTTTTTGAAATTAAATACACATTAAATAAATTACATATATATATATATAAATAAAATTTTAAATCCAAATTATTTTACTAAAGCATTTATTTAAAATTTAAAGTCAAATTCAAATCTACTCACACACACACACACAGAGACATATATATATATATTAAATTCAAATGATTTTAAAAACATTTGTTATTTCAAATTTTAAACTCAAATGAAACTAAAATTTTATTCATACAAATTAACACTTATTTTATTTGATTTGAAAATTTTCAAATTAATTCCAAATTAAATTCCAAAAATTCAAATAAATTATTAATTTAAATTGATAAAATTTGGGACGTTACAGATTCCCCTCTTCAGAAAATTTCGTCCTCAAAATTTGAAAGAAAGAGAAACATAAACAAAGAACATAAAAATACAGAAAAAGATAGAGAAACGGCTTACCAGATTAAACTGGAATATCCACTCTACAACGGGGATAGGACTTTTGCATGCTATCCTCTGTTTTCCAAGTACAGTCGTTTCGATCACCGCTCCATTGCACTTTAACCAGTTTCACAAATTTTGTTCCTCAACTATTTTTCATCACGATCGATTATTTTCAACGGCTCTCTTTTAACTGCTAAGTTAGGAGTGATTTCAAGATCCTGCTGAGCCGCATCTTCGATAATACTGTTTGGATCGTGCACATACTTTCGAAGATGTGAAACGTGAAACACATCGTGTACGCCAGATAACCAGCTAGGTAGCTGCACTCGATATGCCATAGGACGGATCCTTTCTAGTATAGGAAAAGGACCAATGTATCGTGTTGCCAGCTTACCAGTTTTCCCAAATCTTAACACACCATGCATTGGAGACACTTTCAAGAAAACGGAATCTCCAACTTGAAATTCTAAAACTCTTCTCCTGGGTCGTAATAACTCTTCTGACGACTTTGTGTAGTTATCAACTTCTTTTGAATAAAATCAACTTTTTCAGTGGCTTCTTTAATCATATCTGGTCCAAGAAAGAGTCTATCACCAGACGCAATCCAACATACCGGTGATCGACACGGACCACCATATAAAGCTTCAAAAGAAGCCATTTCGTTACTGGCTTGATAGCTACTACTATATGAGAACTCAACTATTATTATATGAGAACTCAACTAGATGTAAATAGTCCTCCCATGAACCACCAAAGTCGAGAATACAAGCTCGCAAAAGGTCTTCTAATATTCGATTTATCCTTTTAGCCCAGCCTGCCCATCAGACTATGGGTGATAAGCAGTGCTGAAGTTCATTTTTGTTCCCAATGCAGCTTGAAACGCCTCCCAAAACCTACTAGTGAAGATCAGATCATGATCACTCACTATACTACTTGGTATACCGTGGAGAGGAACAATCTCTTTTATGTACAACTTTGCCAGACTTGCTGCCGTTCGATTAGATTTTACTGGGATGAAGTGGGCAGTCTGGGTTAGACGATCCACGATAACCCAAATTGCCTCATTACCGCTTTGAGTTCTTAGCAAACCATCTATGAAATCCAAAGACACTTGATCCCACTTCCATTTGGGTACTTCCAATGGTTGAAGTAAACCCGCCATTTTCTTTTGATCGTGTTGACAAGTAGCACAACGACTCACATATATAGATATATCTCTTTTCATCGTTTTCCACCAGAAAGTTCTTTTGATATCTCTATACATCTTACTAACTCCTGGATGGATATTGAGTTTAGATTTGTTAAACTCGTCCAAAACTTCATGTTTTAATTCTGGGATATCTGGCACACACAATCTGCCTTTTAGTCTTACAATTCTATTCTTATCAACCTCAAAACTGAAATTTTCGCCACGACGAATTCTTCTATAAATTTCTAGAAGAAACTTGTCTTCTTTTTGTTTACTGGCGGTCTTCTTAAGAAGTGTAGGAGTGACGACGATGAGCAAGAATATCATGTTTCTACTTAAAGCATCGGCAACCACATTGGCCTTTCTGGGCATATACAGAATATCTAGGTCATATGACGCTAGAAATTCAAACCATCGTTGTTGCCTCAGATTTAAATCTTTCTGGGTGAAGAGATATTTCAGAGATTTGTGAGCGGTGAATAATTCAAAATTTTCACCTAGAACAAGAAGAATTTATTAAGTATATACCTTAAATTAAATTAAACTTTTAAATTTTAATAAAGCTGAAAGAGATTTTACCCAGAAGATAGTGTCGCTAGGTTTTCAAAGAAAAAATAACTGCTAGAAGTTCGAGATCATGTGTTGGGTAGTTTTTCTCATGCAGACGTAATTGTCTACTCGCGTAGGCAATTACTTTTCCATTCTGCATTAGCACCGCACCCAAACCATCACCAC
The DNA here is from genome assembly GCA_030765085.1 of Allium cepa. Taxonomy (NCBI): domain Eukaryota; kingdom Viridiplantae; phylum Streptophyta; class Magnoliopsida; order Asparagales; family Amaryllidaceae; genus Allium; species Allium cepa. The sequence continues at coordinate 140,745,688 of CM060931.1, read as the reverse complement.
AAGCGTCAGTATAGACAGATAAACCTTGGTTCCCATTGATGATAGCGAGAACGGGAGCAGTAGTTAATCTCCTTTTCAACTCTTGGAAAGCTTCATCACATTTTGGAGTCCAATCGAATTTAGCATTCTTCATCGTCAGCTTAGTCAATGGACTAGCCAACTTGGAGAAATCTTGCACAAACTTTCTATAATATCCCACTAAACCCAGAAAATATCGAACTTCTTTTGGGGTAGTGGGTCACTTCCAGTCGAGAATAGCAGAAATCTTGCCTGGATCAACAGAGATTTCTTCTTCATTAACAATGTGCCCGAGAAATCTGAATTCTTTGACCCAAAAATGGCATTTAGAAAATTTTGCAAAACGGAATGTTCTTCTTTAATATCTCCAAAACAATTCTAAGATGCTCAGCATGCTCCTCTTCGGTTTTGGAGTAGATTAAAATATCGTCAATAAACACCAAAACAAATTTATTCAGTACTCCTTGGAATACATGGGTCATTAGGTCTACGAAGTATGCGGGAGCATTTGTTAGTCCGAAAGGCATGACTAACCATTTGTAGAAAATGTCTGGACCCCTGAAAGCGGTCAAGTGAACACAGTCTTCGACAATTCATAGCTGATAGAATCCCTGAGCTAGATCCATCTTAGAAAAGAATCGAGCGCCCTGAAGTTGATTGAAGAAGTCGTCAATTCTAGGTAAAGGGAATTTGTTCTTGAGAGTTTGTTTATTGATATCACGGTAGTCTACACACAATCTCAAAGATCCGTTAGATTTAGCCACAAACACCACAGCTGAACCCCATTCAGAAACACTAGGGCGTATCAATTCTTTTCCAAGAAAATCTCGAGTTTGATTGACTAGTTCAATCCTTTCCCTGGGTGCCATCCTACAGCTTGCGCGAACAACAGGACGAGCATTGGGCACTAAGTCAATTCTGAATTCAATTTCTCTATGTGGAGGTAAGGATTTTACTTCTTCAAATACATCGGGAAATTCCAGAAAAATAGGTATAGACTCCAGATTAGGTTTGGGATATCCCAAGGTATACATCAGT